>OU906965.1:560000-5360000 GCA_918317495.1 Synanthedon vespiformis
TTATGTCAAAATTTCTCCGCTCTATTTTGCATATGAACAGACTATATCTCCCTTTATTGTTCCGATGTTTGGTTGGGTTATTTGTGCTACATTTTTTTTCATTACCTATCTGGTCCGAAAAATGGACGTTTTCGACAGGGATTTTGGCGGGAATTCGTTATCTCTTATTACTTAACTAGACTGGGTGATAGCCTATATCAATCTGACATTACATGAAATAACATGAAATATAGAATTTCCTCTAAAAAATTGGAAACCTCTCCAAATTGGTCTAAATATTAAAACGATTTGAAAACGTCTACAAAATATTTTACAATTAAATTTGTTATTCTCAAATGTTAGCACGCACATACAAAAAAACGACTAAATAAGTACAATACAAATCACTGTATCGCCTGGTAATGATCTTGATGTGTAGCAAAGATTGCAGAGAGGGACACAAGATGAGCAGTCTCGTACGCCAGAAAGGGACGGACGATGTCTCGCACCGGAAACCGAGTAATATATGGTGCATTGTTAAGTAACGAGACGTGTTTGTCCGTCCAATAATTGTTCGTGGGCGGTGTGCGTTTGCCCTTAAATAGGTGTTGCCAGTTCAATTAGGAAGTCCTCGAATGCCTTAGTGCAATATCGGTGATTTTTAAATTGATAAGTGCATTATCACTAATTATCACTGCTGGACACGAGCCACTTTTTTGTTGGAAAATGAATGATCTAATTTTCAAGCAGATTTATAACGTATTAATTTACTGTTATAATTTACGTAGACAAAATTTAAGATAACTTTTGGACACAATTTCTCTATTATTATAAATCCGCAATATACATAAAATGTCTCTACATGACACAATAGGAGATATATAGAGATATAGAGAGATATATCTACACATGTTTTGTTTTGTATATGAAGTTACGTTACGGACAGTGGTCAAAGCATTGAATGAACTGACTGACTGACCGATCGAAGGAGTATTCTGATTGTTTTTAGATTTAATTTTCTTTTACTCTAACTAATGAACAATATATATAATGCTTTTAAAAGTTATGAGAACAACCAACAAGCTAAACTGTAGTAGGTACTGCTAGTCACAATTTTTTTAAGTAATTAAACATTAGTAATTACATAGTAATATTGATCAAATAATGTTTTTAAAACAAAATATAATATGTATAATATAAAAGATGTCGGCAATTTTAATATTAATTTTAATTTTAATATTGATGTAGGAATTACTTTCTTGGGTAAAAAGTACGAAAATCTATTCAGAACAGAAAAAAATTATGAACTGTTTTGAGTTAACTGTCGTCGTTATATTGTATTTACTTCAATAAATGATAGGTAGGTAATATTTCAAAATAAAAAATAATACTAATTAGGAAAAAATGCCTAGTTAATTTTTTTTATATAAAATCTATACTTTTCTAAAGAGTGAAGAAAGAATAAAATATGATATAGTCGTGCTACAATGTTTTAATAACAAACAAAATGGCTTCTCTTTTCAAAAAGCGACAAACGCCAATCGGAATAGGCCGACCGATGCTTCCGAACCATTCGAATGTATTTGAAATTCAAATTTGAAAATCCATTAGTGCGACTCGTCATTTTAATGTGACACCGTATTGAGTTACTCTTAATTGATGGTGCTCCAAAAATGAATTCGAAATTGCTTTGTTATTCTTTTTTTGAACTTATATATTTTTAAATGCAAGCTAAAAATAAAATAGAAGCGGCCAGCAACATCTGCTAAGATTTTTATCACGTAAAGTAATTCATGTACTTACTTAACGAGGAAGAATTTATTTGTCTATTTTCTATTGTAATAAAGAATTTACCATTACACATTTTTGGAATAAAATTTATTAATTTTGTCAACGCTTTTTTTTTCACACAGCGCCATCTAGTTCCACACTAAACAATTAATTTCTATTAAAATTATTAAAACTTACAATTTTTTTTTTTAAATAAACAGCTGTTGATAATAATATACTACATAGATTACTTTTTTTTTGTAAATTTATAATTATAAATACAAAACTCAAAGGTAAAATGTTAACACATATATACATTTTGCCCCTAGCGGGATACGAACCCGCGACCGTTGGGTTACTAACCGCTAGATGTGACAAATGTGTCGTCAAGAGTTCTCATTTATAAGATAGTTTCTTAGACAGAGACGAGCTGATGTTCATACCATCAGTGCCATATCGCTGCTTAAAAACTAAATGGCCTTAAACAAAAAAATCCAAAAATATTTTTATTGCAAAAATACAATCATTATCCTTCATATTGTATGTTGCAAAAAGACTTATGGTTTTTTTTTTCAATACCTATTGATAATTTTTTATATAGGTATATTCAAAAGTAACTTATATGCTTATATCTCTTCTAGTATTCAGTTTACTATAAAAGTACTTAAACATTCAATGCTACTTAAAAATACGCTTCTAACGATGTGTAATATGCATATATTTGTCTGATATATATATACATATCTAATAAGAAAAAAATAGCCAAAAATATATTTTTTTTATTAACTCTCTGTAAAAAGTGAAGGCAAAAAGAAATCGTCAGTTCTACAATTCAAGATCAACAGTCGTAGCATGTAATTTGTATTGATGAATGCGTTTGCAAGAATCGATTCGACATGTCAACCAATTGTTGCATTCATCATTAATCTACATTTGCAACCCGTTCGATCAATACGAGTGCAAGTCTTAGTGATGTGAGCTTAATCGATTTTTTGTTTGCGATCTATCAATCTAAATTTTATTCGCACATTTCTGTAGGTATTGTATAATCTGTATTGTATTTAACTATAATATTTATCTACTAGCTAGCGCGCCCGCGACTTCGTCCGCGTTGAAAAAGAATAAAGTGTCCTGTGTCCTGTAAGTCTAAATGTTTATCTACTAAGTTTTATGAAAATCAGTTAATTCGTTTAATAGTTATGGAGGAACATACATACACTTACAGATTTATTAGTAAGAATTGATGATATATTTTTGTCCGAAACCCCCAAAGTATTTTGGAATTCCAACACTAAAGCACTTAAGGTCTTGACTGTAGTCTTTGATTGTAGTAGGCTACCTAAAAATACTAGCAAAGGGAGGTGCAAAAGCATGACCTTAATAACAAAGGAAGAATTTATAGGACTTAACTAGTAATTAAATAAAGACTTTCGCATCTTAGGTACTATGTTGGTTACTGTAGTCACTGTACTACAAAAAGGTGTGTACCTTGCCACTCACTACGAAATGCTGGATAATTATTTTTTAAATTGAAATATTATGGATAGATAAAAAATGTCCTTAAGATATTATTTAGTTATTATTTAGTTAGTTAGTAGCTACATATAATTAGGCGTTTTATTTCTATATCTAAAAATCTACAAACCTAAAAATGCTTCATTAACCCGTTCCAATTAGATTACTGTAATTCGATAAATAGAAAGAACTTTAAAATAGTAATTCAAAAAGAATGAATATTTTTACCGGAAGTGCTCTGTTAGACTTTTGTTCGATAATGAAACGGATGACACAAAAATCCATTTGCTAAAAAACATTTACACAAGAGTAAGACGGTCATTATATTTTTCTGTTTACAATTTCGAATAGGTAAATTCGCTTTAATTTTTTTTTATTTTTTTCTTTCAATTATAAATTTGAAAGTGTCCTTTAGAATTAGTAACATCGTATTTAATAAAGTAATTTAAAAAAATTATTATGAACATTTTAATACATTTGAGTCCGCATTATTCTTGTGTAACGAGTTCCTCGACCACCGTAGCAGTCAAGGCGGCAGCGGGCGGGGAGCAATGTACAAACCAATAATCATCCTCCTTTATTCAATTCAAAAATCGAACGTCTAATTCCACATTTGAATAATGACGGCTTACGTTCCATATTTGAATAACTGTTGCTTTTTAGTAACGTTTTTTTTGTCTGCATCGTGCATTTTAACTACTACAGTTAGACCATCAGACACATCTCGCTCGACCACACGTCTAGTGGTTAGTAAATCTAGCTGTTAGCTAAACGGTCGCGGGTTCGAATCTCGCTAGGGGTAGATGTTTGTACACATTTTACCTTTGTACCCGAGTCATGGATGTTTTGTATCAATACTAATAATAAATCTGTAAGGGTTGGTCATGGAGTAAGTTATGTTTTCAGAGATATCGTTATATACATGATACTGAAACTATATTGACAATATTTCGATTTTTTTTCTGTATGTATGTTCCTCCATAACTCTTAAACGAATTAACTGATGAAACTTGGTAGATAATAATTTAGACGTTCAGGACATAGGATATGCTACTTTTTCCCTTTTTAACGCGGACGAAGTTGCGGGCACCAGCTAGTTTATAATATGTACGAAAAAATGTAATCTATGTTATGTAGTATATCAACTGTACAATCCATAATACAAGCATTAATTGCTTACTGTGTGGAACTAGATGGTGCTGTGTGGAATGTGTGAAGATATATTACCTATATTTTATTAATTAAACCTCGAAAATGGAACTCTGTAACGGCCCACAGACTCATTCATCATTGACATAAACGTACGAGGAACTGTTATCAATTAGAATGTTAAGAATAAGACAAGACAGATGTTCTATTGGTGTGTCGCGATGCGTGAATGTGAAACCGCCTTTACACAAAGGCGACGCAAATGAACCGAGACAGGGCACCTGTCGACAATCACTACTTCTTTGGGCGCAAGCTGTTATAGTGTGGAAGCGGCTTAGTCAACAGTAGACATTATGACAGAGTTTAGCTATTATTATGACATACATAATGTCTTAATGTACTAAATTGAATAGGACATAGACAATTGTAACAAACATAAAAAATAGTTGGGTATTTTAAATTGCATACAAAATCACAGGTTAACCCTAAAATCTATACAATATTTCATTGTCTGGAATTATTAATAGAATTTAAAATAGAGGTTTTAATTTCTTAAAGACAGCATTTAATAACATATTAACCATAAAAACCTAGCAAAAGCGAATTCTTTTGTGTGAGATGATTGAAAAGAAATGTAATACTTTTACCACTATGAAAGATTTATTCCAAAAATGTTGTCGAGTGTCTAACGTCCTTTCCATACTAACTTATCCAGTGAAATTAAGAAAGTTAAGAGCCGTTAATAATTGCAGAGTAATTAATCGATTTATGAGCCATTTTTAATGCAATTTAAAATTGTTCTGAGTTTTATTTTATTTTAAATATTTTTTATAAATAGCTTCACAAAAACATTTTTTGCATATTTTATGCATTATCTAGTGTTTTTTTACTATCTGTAATCTGTATTTATCTGTATCTGTATTTATAGATATTTTTGGAAGTAATTTTTTGTAGCGAATAATTTCCGATTCGGCTCGCCCATCGAAAGTGTAACGCTGTAACACGATCCTCTGTTTTTAAACTAGACATCTGTCATCGGTGTATTGAATTAACTATCGAAGGGTTCAAATCTTCCGATTGACAAAAGTGGACTAAAAAAATTTGCATACGCATTTAAGGGTTAACAAAAAATTTGCATATGATTACTGTCACTCGAGACCATCCGATTTTCAATCTTATCACGTTAGGTTAGAATCGAATTTAGTTAAAAGGTATTTTATAAAAAAATGTAAAAGGAGATGATCTTTTCTTTAACGCTTCACGCCTGTTAACTTTTAAATTTTAATACATTGCAATTAGATTCAATTTCGCTTGTACTTCCGATGAGAACGTTTAACCCTCAAATGGTTTATGGTAATTTAGTACAAGCGAGTTATTTTTGCTATCATTTTTCAATAGCTCATTAATGGACGCAAAAGCCAATCCGTCTGTAAGTGCCGCAGTTTCGAAGCTTTGTGCTGTTTTCTGAATACATTTAAGGCATTGTGCCGGGACCGATTTTATGGCTACGATTTGAATTTCGATGACGTTTGATGGCTGATTTGCATGATTGTGATTTAGTTTGTTTTTGTATGGGATGTATGGGATTTATGGTTCACGTGTATATGCACTTAAATAAGAATCGACAGTCATTAGGGAGAACATTTATCACGTCCTGATGTGTGCTTAGCATAACTTTGTATTCTCAAAATAGCTTTTATCCAGTAGGAATCCGGCATAGCCCTGCAGGATACACTGCCGGGTATCCAAGAGGATTTCCCAACGTTAAAAAAAAGACTGGTTGGAGTCTACTAACGCCATAGAAGTTGGAAGTACCCTGTCACTTTGATGGCGTAAGGAGTGCAATAATGCAAATACACTTGCTGTCGTTTTATGTTGGTCTTCTACAGACCTTCAAGAATCCTTCAGAGTTGGGATGTATAGTTAGCAAACCAACATAAGTATTTAAAACATTCTTTCTGTTCTATTCTTCATTTTCTATGATATTTTGTTACCTACTATATTTTCTCTCTTTCACATCACTCTTTATTTTTTTGATTTTTTTGACTTTTATATTTTTGAATTCAAAGACTGAAATTATTCTGGAAATATATGGAAATATAAATCTTTTTTTAAATCACTTATTTTAGTTTTAATTGCTAGAGTAATTTTTTTTAAAATATTCTTGTTTATCCTAGGACTTTTAAAACCCCATACTTAGTTGTTTTAGTTGGATTAAAACAACTGTCACACTCAAAAACCTAGTTCTAAATTTAAAAAAGTATAGAAACGAAGACCTTCTTTTTAATTTAAAACTTTTTCGAAATGTTTGGGGAAAGTCCAAACAACAAAAAAGTAGACACCCACGCATATCAATACGCATAGCTATATTAACTTCAAAAAGTAATAAATTGTATAAGATAGCATTTATCAAACCGACCGCATTTTTAATTAGTGAAATAAAAAAAAAACGTATTCGGCCAGTAAGCAGTGGTGCGTGCCAATCTGCTTCCGATCTTGGCCTGTGCGGCGTCTCGCTCGCACTAGTGCCTTTCATAAGTCTGTCCCGCTCACACATTGATAGTAATTAGTTTCTCATGTATACCAGCTTTTGTTTAGAATGACATGTGGTGTCTAACAATTATTGCGGGCATTTTTAACGACTCGATATTATCGATTTTAAGCCGACTTATTGACCGTCTTTAATGACAATAATTTTGCATTACTATAATAACAGTTCTAATGTCTTTTAAATGTCAATGCATAGGTACATTTCTATGATAAAATAGATATGATAAAATAGCTATAACAAAGCGGCTCAAACATAATTAGAAAACTTTTGTAGAAAAAGAATGTGTAAGGAAAGCTTACCTAATTTAGTATTTTTTTTTTAAATCACTAATAAATGTTTTTCTAAGCGTAAAACTTGAGAAAGGCTGGACAAATTCGGCATAATTATTTTCCAAATTTTAGTTGAAGTCCGAGTAAGATTCTTGTCAAAAGAATAATTGAAAAAAAAAATTAAAAAAAAAAGGACATTCGACATTTTTAGTAAAATAATTAGTAATGTTAGGTAAATTAAATTTTGTTCACAGATGTAATTGTTTAAGTAATTCCTTCCTATTTAGTATCCTAGAATTCTTTGTGTAGGTCTAGGTATCGCAAATAATGCATTTGGAATTAAGTATTATTTGTGGTTTTAAAAAATGGGATTATATGTGCCAGAAAATTCAGCAATTAAATCAAGTATCTGTTAATAAAATAATTTATTGCTATAAGTTATAAAAAAGGTCAAAAACATTAAATTCTTAAGTCCAAATAGACCAATTATTTATTATTACACCAACATCACCTTTTACTTAGGTAGAGCATCGCTTTTGGTTTTGTATAGGCGATCTTTGGTTTCTGCATTTAAAGAATAAAGCACTCTTTATTTTTGGATTGGATTTAATACGATTTTAATAATAAAATTGGATCCAATCTAGTTTGATTCCAATAAAAAAATCGTTAGAACGTGTTCGGTAATTAAGCAAGACGAATTCGCCCATCATGCTATTGACCTTACGTATGGGGAAACAATACACTGTCATTGTTTAACCAAAATCATTGTGAACACAAACGAAAATCAACTTTAATTCCAACCCGATAAAACACATTTATCGATCGAAGAAAACCACTTACCCTTGAAAAGCGTACGAGGTAGAATGAACCGAATGAGCTAGAATTTAAGGTTGGATATCGCTTGAGGTTCTGGTTGACTGATGACCGTTGCGCTTGGATGTGCACCTGCTGAGGTGGTCACCTATTCGAACGTAATTAGAGGTTGTCTGTTTGTTCGTATATGTTGGTAAGAAAGGCTGCGGTTTGTAAAGGAAGTCCTTACGTTACGGGCCTTTGAGCAAACCTAGAGACAATGTCATTATCGATTTGTATGTCGACTCTGACGTCATTGACATCAATGCAAATGACGTCAGATAGTCTCTTGGTGATTATAAGAGACGACGCTCATTATTAGTTTGAAATATTTAAAATTAAAATATAAAAGGTAATTTTAATCGCTTCACATTGAAAAATTATTTACATTTTTTTTTCTAAAACCATAAAATTTGACATTTGACAACCCATTCTTGAGTAAAGTAAAGTCATAGGCCCTTAGAAGTCGAGGCGGATAAAACCTCAGTACACAATACACAGCCACCTATTCCTATAAACTTCGGATTTCGGAAATATATTTCAAAAAGAAATCATACTTAGTCCAAATAAATGTGACAAATGAAGCTTGTTCAATTAAAAGTAATAAATAACTTGAGTTAATTGATTCGACCTAATATTGAGGGAGTCACACAGTTATAGTGCAATGTTATCGAACTTATTTAAAACCCGAATTATTGCCTCTTCAAAATAACTTTTTTATGATTTTGTGTAACAGACAGAGTGAAGGTACGCTTGAGGACCAAAAATTATGTTTTGCGTCGAATGAGAAAGAGAAAGAGAATGAAAATGATAAGAGCGATGAAAGAGAGAAAGCTGCAATAGTTCGGGCACGTAATCATACCGAAGGTACAGTCGGAGTAGCAAAATGCTTGCTAGTACCATGGCAATTGTCAAACATGCCAAAACTTCTTTTCAAACGTCTGTCAGCTGTCTGCTTAGTGCTTTAGTTTCAAAAGGTACTAAGTGTCTACGACTTTGATAAAGGAATGAATTTGAAAACTGACCAAGGTTTTCGCAACCCGACTTTACTATTGAACTAGTGATGCAAAAAAAAACACAGGGCAAACGTAGAATACAGAGCAGGGGAAAAACGTCCTGGTTGAAGAATTTTAAGGAATGGTTATGTAAACCGCATATGTGCTTTTATTTCACGGTGGTGCTTTGTGTGTTGACATTTTTAGGTATGCACGCGCGTGTGTTAGTTTATTATGACTAACCTTGCCCGTTAAATACGAATTGAAATAAAGAAAAGACTTGAAAGCCACAAAATAGGTTGTAAGCAGTAACCACCTGAAGGGTGCAAGGGTCAATCGGCAGTATAATCGACGGTATCGGACCGCCGATCGCGGTTCGATTCCCGAGGGTTGTAATTAGATTGTTAGTCGCATGCGATATTAACGTGTCATGTTGAACGACTCACTAGTCTTGATATTTTACTAATTAATTTTTTTTTATTTATTAAATATTAAATTAACGGTATGATAAATGGCCTTTCTTAGCTTTTCATTTATTATCATTATCTATCTATACCTATTATAAAATGATTACGTTGTCTGTTTTTCCGCTAACATATTTTAAGCAAACCAACCTTTGACATGGTTCGTGACAAATTTTATATATTTTACAAAAAAAAGCATGTATGTAAAGCCGGGGGCAGGCAGCTAGTGAATTATAATTGTTTTATTATTAACCTGATCCAAATTGCATAGTTATGCATTGAATAAATTGGTAGTCAATATCATTTTTAAGGATCTTGACTATCTCTTACTAAAATAGTTTTCACACAGAAAAAAATAGTCAATTTTTCATTATTTTATAGAATCACACCACAATGCTGGGGTCACAAAATCACAAGTTATAGAAACTCATCCCAATATTTATAATTTATGTTAAATCGGTCTTCAACTTTATTTTTCTTTTATCCACTTTTGCAGACATGTTCGCATGTATAGGAATATGTAAATTCTAATTATGGTAAGCTATGAATTTGATTGTAATTAATATCCTTATTTATAGTAAACAACATGTTTAAACATTTGTATGTTTGCAATCAATAAACTCAAAAATCTAACCACCTAATTTGGAAAGTTCTTTTACTTATAGAAAGCTACATTATTAGCGAGTAAGATACGTTATATTTTATAAAGTTGTGCTGGCGAAGTCGCGTGCAACAGCTATTTTTTATAAAGCATCAAAACTGTCGGGTCGCGCTATATCCAATACATTTTTGATGTTGATAAGAAAGTCAGTTGGGAATTTAATATACATAATTTCTTTTAACGTACATCGCGAACGGTGAGTTGTAGACGGGCTATTGTTAAATAACATTTTATTGTTGTATCGATTGTTGTTATTGTCCATTAATTTTATTTGTGAGTTAATAATTAATAACGGGAAGTTTTTTTTTGTGTGCATCTTTAATTCGCAAGCAATGAGACTGTAACTGCGTTACAGAACTTGGACATATCCATCTATTCATATTATTCTTGGGTTGAAATATTTTTGATTTTCTTCAACTCTGGTGTGAGCTGTGCACGTGTGTGTGCTTACTTTAATAGTAATAATTCGTCTGAAATAATAATAGAGAGGGTGATAATAATAATAATATAATGGCAATAATAGAGATACGTCGCAGACAGAGATTGCACTCTCGTCGGGGGCTGCACTCAAACAATTTACAGCCTTTACGCTATTTTCAATTAAAATCGCTAATGGCTCACGGTCCACCGATGCGCCGATTGTCTAATTGTACATCTATATAGAGTTACTTTTGTGTGACAAAAAAATGTTAAGGTGTGTTTTGCTCTATGTTATAAGTATACTATTTATTTTTTTCATTTTTATTTCTCTCACTGAATTAAATCTGGACACTTTGGCCAAATTTCACTTTTTTGATGAAAAATTGACTAAGTGAAAAAGTGTAAAAGTGAAAAACGGAATTTCCATTTTTTTTTGTAAATGTTAAAAATAATTTACTGAAAATTTATCTCAAATAACATTATTAAAAATTACTAGCTGGTGCCCGCGACTTCGTCCGCGTTAAAAAAGAAAATAGTGACCTATCCTGTGTCCTGTACGTATAAATGTTTATCTACCAAGTTTCATGAAAATTAGTTAATTCGTTTAAGAGTTTTGGAGGAACATACATACATACATACCCTTACAGGTTTATTATTAGTATGGAATTGAATAAGCACTAGATAGTAGTATTATGCCTTTTTCGAGACATTTAGGCTTGATCCTATCCTATCCTATCCCTATCCTTAATCCTACTGTGGCATTTCTTGTGTTATAGGTGACGGTAGCCACCTACTACCATCAAGTGAACGTTCAGCCAATAAAAAAACATCTAGTCCATCATCCAAAACATGTCTATTTTCGAATTTGATTAATGCATAAAACAAAATTTATTAAGTAGGTATAGTATACAAACTTGCACCCAAAAACCACCAATTGATCCCAGGTTTATTTTAACACAAATAAAACGCAGGGAGTTCAAATAGGGAGTTCAAAAACATTTTGAAAATATAAGAACCTCAATGAAAGAAACGTTCGAGTGTACATTTTCATATTAGCGCCATCTAGATTCAAGTCGTGGTCGCTACTTGTTATTTGTTAAATACGATTTAACATATATAAAAAAAAAATAAAAAAAAAAAAAATATATATATATAGACAGTAGTATCAACTCTATATATTTGATCGCGCTTAGCCACACCCTTTTGTAAAAACTTTCTCTTTAATCGTTTTACATTACGATCGTGTAATGTGCCAAGTTTCGGTGTTATTGTTATTGAAAATGTTCCAATATGCTCACTGCTATGATCGAGACTTTAGCCCTCTCTCAACCCTTCTAATATTCAGATAAAGATATACTCAATAACTTTGTCTTAATTAATATTTTTTTGTATTTCAAGTTATTTTATTTCAAGAATACAATAAAATTTTAATATTTTAATTAAGTATAATAATAACTAGTTCAGTATAAAGAAAGTTTCTTGCTCGTTTTAACACACAAATATTGAAACTTTTCTATAAGGATCTCAGTTTCTATGGAAATATTTTCAACTTTACTTTACCTATTTCTGAAAATATCTGTAAACGCTCTGAGTTAAAGTTATGAGATAGTTTTTAGATATATGTAAAGTCTGTCAATCCAATAACTTCTGCGGTATAAAATTCAGATAACATATTTGGGATTTGTCCATACGTATTTGTTAATTTAGATAGAATGATAATGGAAATGATAACAAAATCTGTATTTCCATACTATTACATAAAGCTGATAAACTGAAGCGTTTGTTTGTTTGTACGCGCTAATCTCAGGAACTACTGGTTCGAATTGAAAAATTATTTTTGTACTAGATAGTCTATTTATCGAGGAAGGCTAAAGGCTAAATTATAAGAGGTCTTAAACTATATTATTAGATATAATTTTTTTAAGAGAAATTTAAGGAATTATTTATCAGAACTTCATTATTTAAAAATGAAGTTATTTCAAAATTCTGGTCAATAAATATGTAGACTTAATTAAAGGTATGCTTTCAAAGAAACAAAGTGATCATGTTTGGCATAATTATAAATGTGTTCTCTACGTAACAGGCTGAGATGTAGCATAAAGAGAATCAGTAAAACGTGCCATAGCGTCTTGCCTACTCACATTTGACATATTTTAGAGAAATCCTTCAGTGTTGCTATAATGAGTGTCAGATTCGGGACGTACAGACAGCAACTAAATGCGCATGACCATTACATTTTTATTTTCCAGATGTACATAATAATATCGCTCCTTAAAAACTAAAGGGCATTACAAATCAAAATTATACTTTTTACAGGAGAGCTAATCGTAAAAAATTAAATTATTTTTTGTCTATTTTTTTTTCTTATTAGATACATATAAAATATATGCATATTATACATTGTTAGAAGCGTATTTTTAAGTAGAATTAAATGTTTTAAGTGTACTTTTATAATAAACTGAATACTAGAATACTAGAAGAGATATAAGCATATTTACTTTTGAATATATAATTCAAAATATACTCAACAAGGAATAAAACAACCATAAGTCTTTTTGCAACATACAATATTTTTGCAATAAAATCATTTTTGGATTTTTATGTTTTATAGCCCTTTTATTACCTCCTTAATGTTTGGTCTGTTTTTTTGTAGTTATTTTGAGAGCATATTGCTTTTTTTTTTAAGATAATTTTTTTAAAGTTAGCCCCGTCGAGAATCGAACTCGGGTCATCTAAGATACAGCGCTAAGCTAAAGCACCGGTGGCTAAAGCAAGCACGTTAAAGTTAAAGTTCAAAACTTTAACTTTAACCTTAAAAAAAATAGGTAACACTAAAATATAACTAACAACCAATCATAGCAGTAAACTACCAGTCAGATATCGAGTAAGTTAAGTTTAAAAATGCAATTTAATATTCTTATAGGGATCTAAGTGGAATACTCGTAATAATACTAGTCGTTTGAAACACTATTTCCTCCATTCTTTTGTCGGATGAAGAAACTGTCGAGTGGGAGTTGTTTTGCGAACTGTTCAAAACAACACGATACATCCACGCCGCCCGAACACCAGCGACGTGTAAAATCTGCATTTCTTTGAGATGCACTTGTCTTCTTCCGACCCTCCTGTCCCCTCCCACTGCACCTCTCAGATAAAGAGGGCTCTACTTTCGCTCGCTTTGAGCTCGTCTCCAAAAGCACAGTAAAAGGAATACAGTATGGATACTAAAGTAGCGTTCACCAAAACACAAAGAAATTAAGAAATTTATGTTTCACAGTCAAAATTAATTGTAATCAATGTATGTAATACTAGCTGGTGCCCGCGACTTCGCCTGCGTTGAAAAAAAAATGGAAGCACCTTGTTCTCGATTTTAGATGATCCCTTTGCGGACTGTATATTTTTCTGGATGAATGCTTCCATACAACCTTTCTCTCCCCTTTCAACCCCTTTTTTCGCCTGTGTCTATAAGCCTGTATCCTTTCTCAGGCTCTAGACTACCTGTGTACCAAATTTCATTTAAATTGGTTCAGTAGTTTTGGCGTGAAAGCGCGACAGACAGAGTTACTTTCGCATTTATAATATTTTTTTATTTTTTATGTTAAGGTCGACAGACAGGCTGACGGTCCACTTGATGGTAGGTGGCTACAGTCGCCTATAACACAAGCAACGCCATAAGTGCTACAAGTGCGCTGCCCACCATAGAAGGATTAAGGATAAGGGATAAGGGAGGAATGGGGCAGTGGGCTCTGGCATCCCTAACTCACTCACCGAAACACAACAGCACATAATGCTTTTATTTCACGGTGGTATTCTGTAAGGTGGTGGTTACTGCCGCCAGACGGGCTGCCCAAATGACTGCGAAACGCAGTGTGCCCTGCCACTACTAAACTAAATACTGAATATTAAGGAAGGATCATAAGGATAAGGAAGTAAGGAGGCAAGCTGGTAATCTACTGGTAGGTGGTAATCGTAAAAAAAGGTTATTAAGAGGGAAGAATATGACGTACTCGTCCATACAAAAAGAGAAAACGTTTTTCCACTTCTAAATATTTTCCAATCTCCATGATTTTTTTGTATGTTATTGACACAATGAAAGACTAAGTTTATAGGATTTCCTTTTTTCATAATTTGCAATAGATTTAAACTTATAAGCACCTCAAATAACTTAATTTTGATGATTAAAACTTTGACGAATTAAACCGTTTGTTTTATAAAAACAATCTATTTTTTTAAAAAAAGCGAAACCTATAAACCTAGAATATATCATGCTGAAACGATCGACATGAAAATCAAAGTGATTTGTTAAGATTTAGTTAGTAGAAACTGTTTTCTCCCGAAATGAAATTTCATCAAAAAAAGGACTATTGTCAGTCGGAAGCTGCAACGCTCTCTATCGCACGACAGCCCCGGGGCTAGAGCGCACAAGCGATAGCATGTGTTTTCCTAAATACCTATCGCAAAGCTATACTTCCCTCTTAATTCCTTACTGTAATACGTGGAGACGGTGTTGCAAGGTTTGTTAGGAGCTGACTGGAGCATAGTGCCGAGTGTTTTGTCTCGACTGCCGTGTGTCGACGCTATTGTATCATTAACGTGACGAAATTGAATGTTTTCAAACTGAATACCATGGGACAACGATGTTGCCAACTCATTATTGTGGACGGACACCATTGGCCTAATATTAAACGGTCAATCTAAGTTACTACATATTTCTTACTCTTATTTTTCAAGTGGAAATATTTATTTATTTATTTTCAAGGAAAACTTACAATGGTTTGATACAATAAATAACTTAAAAACTAAATGACACCATTTACAAGTTTCCGCATATTGCTAAATAAAACGCATAAACTAAAACCGTTTCTAACCAAAATTTATTGGTTAAAAACGGATTTATTTTATTCATAATTGGCACAGAAAATTTAACCTGATAACATTTTAAATCAAATATAGAATACCTCAGTGGCTAGTACATATAAGGAACTTTATGTCCTAGGAGTAAAAACCTAAATATTGTAATGTAACCCAAAGGAATTTTCTCAATTATCACATCGTGCGAGGATCAAGATATATTATATGAACATCCCCCCTTTTCCTACCCACTTCCCGTTTGTTGAGTGGGAGGGGAAGTGTGTGTGACCCATTTATTCGACGTAATAAAGTATAATGGGTGGGATATCGACTTATCATCTACTTAGATAGATCTATAAATAAACTTTAAAAGATTTTGTGTTTTCTACTGGCTGGTGCCTGCGACTTCGCCCGCGTAGTAGTAAAATATATACTACTTGCTGGTGCTCGCGACTTCGTCCGCATAGAAAAGTATAAAACGCCATCTACCGTATTTTGGATAGATGGCGCTATCTCCCGGGCCAAGCCCCTAGTATTTACTTTTATTTTAGATTTCCCGTAAGAATGAAGCATTTTCCCGCGGTAAAAAGTATCCTATGTTCATCACGGGTAATGTCGGCTTCTAATGGTAAAATAATTTTTCAAATCGGTCCAGTACTTTCGGAGCCTATTCTATACAAACAAACAATTAAATCATTCCTCTTTATAATATTAATATAGACTAGCTGGTGCCCGCGACTTCGTTCGCGTTGAAAAAGAAAAAATAGCCAATCCTGTGTCCTTATATACCAAGTCTAATTGCTTATCTACCAAGTTTCGTAAAAATCAGTTCATTAGTTTGAGAGTTATGGAGGAACATACATACATACAATACCTACCTAACACTTACATATTTATTTGTTTTGATGACACCCAAAGACTAGACCTAGACCTGCACTCGGAAGATATACCTAATTGTATATTAACCGAAGAAGTCCTAGATGTACACTTGTACAGTAACGCAGCTGAGCTGTTTTGAGCGAAACATGTAACTGCGGAACCATCCGCATCCACAGGGATCGCTCGTCCGAGTTCTAATTTATTTCGTTCCATTTTTATTTTGCTGTTTCGAAACATTATACTTTGCTATTTTCCACTATTCACAAGTTTCATAAAAATTCTCACTCTATTAACTAAATAAAGATGCATTGTCTTACAAAGTTATTGAACTGGGTCATCCTGCGATGGCTGTGACTGGTCCATTGGATGGCTTATTTATTGTTATTGCTATTACAGTGAAGATGTTCACTATTATTATTAACTAGCTGTTGCACGCGACTTCGTCCGCGTTGAAAAGTATAAAATTATAACTCGATGGCGTTATCAAGATACCGGTAGATACCGTGGAGCGGATCGCTAAAAATATTATCACCAAGCAGTTCTACCCGAATCCGATAGATCAAGTGTATCTCGGGCCAAGCCCCGGCCATATTTTAGATTTCCCGTAGGAATGAAGCATTTTCCCGCGGTAAGGAGTAGCCTATGTTCATCAGGGATAATGTCGGCTTTTAATGGTAAAAGAATTTTTCAAATCAGTCCAGTAGTTTCGGAGCCTATTCAATACAAACAAACAAACAATCAAATCTTTCCTCTTTATAATATTAGTATAGAAGTATAGATTTATCAATTGATCAAAATAGTAGGGCCTTGTGATCGATGGAGTTTTGATCGATGAAAGAAAGAAAAGATAGAAGAAGTAATTTTTTAGTCATAGATAAATGATTGGTCTGCGTTCGACTAGATACGGCCCTACCTAAAAGCAATATCTCCGTGAATGCGGCAACTTTTTATTGTATTCAATTATCTTAGAGATTAAATTATCTTTGGTTTTAGTCCTTCCCTACCTTATCCCTTCTTTACAAGGTATCAAGAAACAACTATTTCGTCTGCTCAAACGACTTTAATTAAAGCCATGCGAGGTATATAGGTGCAATATAGTGATTGAATGCCTTCAATGTGCTTTGATGGGCTTGTCGTAAACTATAGAAGATGAATAAACTATAGAAAAAAATTGCCGGTCTTGCCTTATCCGGAAATCCTACACCAACTGAGCCTTATCATTATATATGGAGACGGAAAAATATTGAACAGGACGCGAACCTAACTCTCTTCCCTAGTAGAATTTCGTGATATGAACCTTAAAACTCTACAAAACAGAAACGTCGAGTTCCCACAACGAACACACACTTTTCTGAAAACGAATTAATTACACCAATTCCGTATTCCGCGAACATCGAAAGCGACCGCAAATAATTCACACACACACACACACACACAAACAAGGACATGCATTGTACACAAGTAAACCATCTAAATCGAGCACATAAAATTTCATATATAAAAATGTCAATAAACGCACACACTCATGGGATTCTCACGAAAAATACAAAACAGCGGCACGTTCCATGCACACATTGACACGAAAACGCACACAGACGCAGAACCTTTCGCTTGAGAAATATGTAATACGGGGCTATATAGGAGTAATCTTTCACGGAGTATTCCAGTCACACATACAAACACCGCTTGTTCGGAGCGTCGATCACGAACACTGTCGCGTTTTTTCTCAACGTTTGTATGTGTGAGTTTTTCTCTCACACGGGACTTGTGGGGGGTGAGGTGTGGTGGGGAGGGGGCATTTTCAGGAAGGCAGCAGCGTCACAGGGCGTCTTTCAGCGTTCCGAAGCCGCACACATCGCCGGGCTATCGGCGAGACGAAGAAGCAAAGAGTCGCCCCAGATCAGTGCCGAGTACAGAGTGGATGCCTATAAATCGATTTCAAGTCGATTAGTTAGTTTTTTTTCCTTATTTCAAGACATAGTTTAGACATGGATATAGGCACGACATTAAAAACATTATAACTGCCGATTTAGGGTATACAAATGCAATTTCTTAAACTGTATGGTGAGTAAGGTATTGGTAATATGGTATACTTGAACTAGTTTTAAAACTATTGAGTATTTTGGCATAACTAGACCACATGCATGGTAACGAATCAGAGATTGGTCGAACAATTGGCGATGTCATTATGGATAAGGACGTAAACAGTATTTTTGGAAATTCATGAGTTTTTAGCTATATAAATTCAGTTGTTTTTTCTTTTAAATGATATAGGTTTAATTGTTTGCCTGATAAAATTCTATATCGTTGTAAGTAGGTATAAAATGTGTCAAGTATTTTATACTAGCCGGTGCCCGCGACTTCGTCCGCGTTCTCTATAACCAATAGCCTTCCTCGATAAATGGACTATCTAACACAAAAATATTTTTTCAATTCGAACCAGTAGTTCCTCAGATTAGCGCGTACAACCAAACAAACTCTTCAGATTTACATATTGGTATATATAGAAAGGCCGACAAGTGAAACGTTGAGAAGATGACTTCAAGGGTCCAAAATTGATGACAATCGCAATAGAGAGAGATACGTGGAAGTCTTTGGGGGAGGCCTTTGTCGAGGGACAAGCTGTAAAACCGATCGTTGAATAATAACCGCATTGTATTTACAGTAAGGCTTATTTTATTTTATTTTTATGATATAATTATAGATACTTATAATAAAATACCTTCTGTAATGAAATTTCCCTAGACTACTCTACATGATCGAGCGCCCAGATCACCCGGCTGTGGGCGATGGCGATGGGAGAAGGCGTGTGGGGGGAGGCGTACAGCGAAGGAGGGGGGAACGGGTAAGAGCTACGTGTATGTTCGGAAAAATGCCTTATGATCCCGACCAGCTAGAGAAGCTCCTGGATTTTAAGATCTTTAGCCAACATTGTCGGTCGAACGCAATTTGGTATACGTATTTCGAAATGGAAATGCCTCTTTAAATATATCTTCTTTATTTAGAGGATTGCAGGATGAGACGTAGAAAGAGAAACAGTTTAAAAAAATTTAAAGACTTAGCGCCTGTTTCACAAACGTCAAGTATGGCCTACTTGACGTAATTGTCATTTAAAGTCACCGGTAACCGGGGATTATGGAGCTGGTATATACCTTTATTTGTACGGTAAACGTCCCAAATATTGAATAGAAAATAATTTAAAAAAATCCCCTATCAAATGATGCAGTAAAACGAGTGCATAATTCAATAAAACAGAAAATGATTTCTA
This sequence comes from Synanthedon vespiformis, assembly GCA_918317495.1. Taxonomy (NCBI): domain Eukaryota; kingdom Metazoa; phylum Arthropoda; class Insecta; order Lepidoptera; family Sesiidae; genus Synanthedon; species Synanthedon vespiformis. The sequence goes on from OU906965.1 coordinate 579,621, forward strand.
AAAGTAACTAATCAACACTTTACATGACGTTGGTGAAAGAGACGCTAAGCTCTATATTTTAAGCAATAAGCTACTGTAGCTTATTGCTGTTCATTATTTTGGTTCACAGTATGGTAAATTTCAAAATAATTATTATAAACTGTGAGTGCGACCATTATAGGTGGTCGTGTTGTAATTATTCAATCATTATTCAAGTGGCAGAGCAAATAAATATCTACACCTCGCAAAAGTCAAGCCGGGGAGCAATCTACCATAATATTTCAGCTTCGATACCATACAGTTATTCTAATATATTGCTGTGTCCATTTTCGGTTCCTCAACAAATGATTCAAGTAGGTAGCTATTCGTCTTTGCATTTATAGACCAACATCGATTTTAAATAGGCATTTACAAGGAAATCTCAATATACATTTATCAGGTTATATTTATTTCAAGAAACTAAAGTTTAGAATGTCATTAATTCTGAGGCCAAAAGAATTATGTATAATGATGATTTCCCTATTTAGTTTCCAAATGAACACAAAAAAGTTGTAGAATGTTTTTGCTTCAAAGTTTCAGATATGAAATAAACATCTTGGTACCCGAAAGTGAGACATGACATAGCTTCATGAGAATCTGGTAACTTTCTCGAAATTACATTCAGATCAGATCCTTTTTATACAAGTACTTATCTCCTTAAAGTAGATCAATTACCTTTTCTGTACCTGAGGTACAAGGAAGTCAAATTTTTTTACCCAAGGTATAAGAAAGGTTTTAAATGAGGTTTGTTTGTTGTACAATTTAATTTAATTTTAATGCAAACTAGTAAAACAATGGTCAATTCTGACAATGTCAGAGTGCAGCATTAGCTTGTCAACTGTTTGGACAAGCTTCCGATTGGGATTCGATTGAAAGCCTACAGTCATGCAACAGACAGTTTTAACCGTTTCCTAATTGTTATTTACCTCATTGCTTTGAAAGTTCCAAATTTTTATTTGTTGTTAGTTTTCCACAACCAGTAGGTACATAATGTGAGGCATTATGTATCTACCGATTGTGGAAAACTTTTAGAATATCTATTACAATCTGATTACTGGGCACAAAACCTAAATATTTTGCTAGTTTCTCTACAGGTTCAACACAGGTCAACATGTTCTTCATACACACACAGGTGTTTTCTTAGTTGGAATTGATATAATTATCACTTAGGTAGGTATTCAATATCCTATTAAATTTTGATTATAATGGCATTGCATTGAAATCACCATTCATAAACAAACATCACGTTTGACAGCAGTAATCATCAGCTTACAGAATTAATATTGGCAGCGCACTTACATTTCCCACGGCGTTTTATAGGCGACGGTAATCACACACATCGAGTAAATAGACCGTTGGCTTGTATGACGACTTTAATTCAAATATACTCCAAAAAAGATTAAATTTTTTCAAAACAGCTTATTATAGAAAGACTTTTGAAAGAAATCCAATACATAAATGCAGAAAGATACATTTTCCACGAGTCCATTTTAAATTTTACCAACCAAAAGGATAGTAGTAAATATTAAATTGTAAGCACCTCGAAAATTCCTAAGCTTAGCTCTATCGGAGTGTAAAAAATAAACCGGCAATGAATAGTACAGATTGCACCAATATAGTGCACCTGGTAGCATGTCACCCCCGGGATGGGGGGAAATGGAGGGGTAGTAGTTGGCCCCTGACCTCCCGCAGTAGGAGGCAAAAGGGGGAAATCCACTAGTACGTGTGAAAACGGGTATTATTCGTTAGATATTAAAGGTACGTTTAGGAATTTTTTGCCAGTTTCTGCTACGAAGACGTTTATAAAGAGGAATCCTGTATGAGTGAAATTTAATTAATTGCGAATGTTGGAAATTTTAAATTTACTTTTAATATCTTGATTCCATGTTTCCATGGGTAAGCTTGAGAAATATGGTTTGTTTGATAAACAAAAGCTTTATGGTAGATCGTGATGTACCCCACCTCATTCGTGACATTCTTGGTCACGTGCTTAAATATGACAGATATATTGCTGCTAATGATAATCACGATGTGTGAAGTGGATGGAAAGAGATGCGCTGGGCGAACGAGGAAGTTGTGGTTGTGAGAGACGTTCTACTGCTGAAATAAGTGAATTACTTTTAATAATACTAACCAGTAGTCTTTCACCAGATCATCAATCATCATATACCAAATAAACATATTTTCTTTCTTTCTTTCATCTTATTCTAACTTCATCTTATAGTCTGTTAACCCTACGGTCTGTACCTAAACTACTCGATCTTGACTTAAACTATTAGATTTATTTTTTTATTTTTATTAAGAGTCACAAAACTGGTTCACAAAGGATTCCGCTTGAGGGCTTACTATATGTTTTCAGGGTCGAGAAATCCGAAAATAGTGATCGCCCCCGGATCGAAAATCGTGATCAGATTTTAAAGGGTTGTTCCAAACTGTCATACTATTTGTTCTACGATAGAACAGTTTGGACAAAAAATTTCCAACTAGTTCTACTACGCGGTATGACAGATTATTTTTAATCCGCATCGAAGTGGCCAAAAATTGTTTTTTGACTGATATCTCAAAAACTATTGCGAATTTGCGCCATTCAAAAAAGGAAAAAAAAAGCCAAAAAAAGCCGCTACGTTGCAATTTTTCCCAATTTTGGGCCACTTTGATGCAGATCTCGAGGGGCCGATCACGATTTTCGGATTTCTCGACCTTGAGGTCGAGATTGAGATTGAGGGCTTATCTTATGTTTTTGAAAACATAAGATAAGCCCTCAATCAGAATCCCAATAGATTAAGTCAAGAAGACGTCCGTAGGGCCAACATACTACTTACCAGAAAATTTAGTGAAAAAATCGAAGCATTCACGTGTCCGTTATAAATTCGGCGCGCACGTTCTATATTCAAATTGGGCTTCGCTATTGGTTGCCGGCGGGCGGGCCGTACTTTACGTCGGATGAAATTTCTCCGTTGGCGGAAAGCTTCGTAATGTCTATGCATAAAGTATTTTAAACTTGTTAAAATGCAACGTATTTCCCGTAGTGCGGACGAAACTCGGCGATACCTAAAGGGGTTCACTGGATTTTCTTGTCTTTTATGAGGTGTTAAAGTATTTTCCAACGAGTCTTCAATAATCTTTAATGAATTTTATAACAATCTCTCACTAACTAGAGGTGAAAATGCTAAGCCACTTGCTAGAGTAAAATTACATTAAAAACTATATATATGCAATATATATTTAGCATGAAACTAGTACATCAAACTAACTAACTACAACATGAAAGCCGCGTGCCATACAAAACACTACGTACTTTATGGAACACTAGCTGCTGCCCGCGACTTCGTCCGCAATCAAAATGTTATATAGCCTAAAGCCTTCCTCGATAAATGGACTATCCAAAACAAAAATAATTTTTCAATTCGAACCAGTTTTACCTAATATAGTAAGGTTTAAAAATGAAATCATGTTATGCGATGTCTATTAAACCGGGTCCATTCGATGATTTCAAAAGCGGGTCAATAGTATGAAATATAAATCTTCTTAACAAAAAATAAATAGACTTCAAACCGTTTTCTCATGGATGGCATTGTCAGAACTGGACCAAATTGAAATGGGACCACACGGGAAGCACCAAGCTTTCAAATAAAAAAGGGATCATCAAAATCGTTTCACCCAGTCGAAAGTTAGGAGGTAACAAATATCTATACTTAATATTATGAAGAGGAAAGATTAGATTGATTGTTTGTTTTAGCACTCCTTCTGTCAGGGTGGGCTCTCAATGAAAATGCAGGTGTAAACTTCTCAACTCAATGTATATTTTCACTTCTTCCATTCCTTACATTAATTGTCGTACATTGTACTTTTATCGCACTCTGGTCTCTCAATTCATATATCCTTTTTCCACCAACTCGATCCGTCGTCGGCCACGTCCGGGAAGCCAGAGGGCGACCTCTCGCCGCCCGATTGCCATCCTTCTCCAAACCCACTGTCTTGCTCGCGCAAAACCATAGAGCAAAGAAACAGTTTTGGACTTGGAATATATTAATTGAGGACCATCTAATTAAAACATTGTTGGTAAAAATAAATGAACCTAACAATCGACCGTCCTGACATCGTGTGCGTCCCTGTACACGACAACAGGTGGTAACCTAACAATCGGTTATCTTGGCTAATAGTTTCAACTAGGTACAGTCATCTGGCACACATTAGTTGATAAAACATTTATCTTCGTCAACATTCTTTACAAACTACCACCGGTTCGGAAAGCTGTTTCTAGGGGGAAGAACTCGGCAAGAAACCCCCTAGTTGCTCTTTTCATAAATAAATTACAAAGTAATACGTAACAATACATAGTAATCTACATAACACAATAATCAACTATATTTGACTCCAAGGACAGTCATCATTTATATAATCTAATATCCTATAATAACCCTCTTTGCACAGGGTTTTCTTAATATAAACTTTAAATTTATTTATAGATAATTGTTGTATATTAGCTGGAAGCCTGTTGTAGAAGCGCACACATTGTCCCATGAAAGAGTTGCTAACCCTATGGAGACGAGTTTTATTCGGTTGAAGCCTATGCTTGTCACAAACCAGTCACAGATTAGTATTGCATAACGTTGACATTTTGATTGAAATTCCGACAATGATTAGTTTTTAGGACAGTTTCTACTAAGAGGAATTGTCTATACTACATCTTAATAGTAAATTATCGTGAATTAGTATGGGACAACATATACGTTTCTATTGAAATTCTAAAATTGATTAAGCTTTATGACAGTTTCTACTAGCAAGAATTATCCATAACACTTCTTAATAGCCAAGTAGACTATTTGTGAAATATTATTCTAATAAATATTATTTACGTTTCCATTGAAGTTCTAAAAATAATAATTAAGCTTTATGACAATATTTGCTAGAACGAACTATCCATAACACATCTTAATAATAAAGTATTCAAGAATAGTTATTTTGACTTAGTAGTATTAACATTTACGTTTCGATTGAAATTCTAAAAATGATTAGCTTTAAGACAATCTCTACCAGAAAGAATTATCTGTCTGAATAATAAGTAGGTATGAGTTAACATTTACGTTGCGGTTGAAGTTCTAAAAATGATTAAGCTTTAAGATAATCTCTATACTAGAAATAATTATCTATAATACATCTTAGCAATAAAGCAAACACAAAACAATTACATATTGTCGAGTTAGTATGAAATAACATAATACGTTTCGACTGAAATTCTAGAAATGATTAAGCTTTAAGACAATCTCTACTAGAAAGAATTATCCATAATAAATCTTAGCAATAAAGCAAACGCAAAACTATTACATATTGTCGAGTTAGTATGAAATAACATAATACGTTTCGATTGCAATTCTAGAAATGATTAAGCTTTAAGACAATCTCTACTAGAAAGAATTATCCATAATACATCTTAGCAATAAAGCAAACGCAAAACAATTACATATTGTCGAGTTAGTATGAAATAACATAATACGTTTCGATTGAAATTCTAGAAATGATTAAGCTTTAAGACAATCTCTACTAGAAAAGAATTATCCATAATACATCTTAGCAATAAAGCAAACGCTAAACAATTACATATTGTCGAGTTAGTATGAAATAACATAATACGTTTCGACTGAAATTCTAGAAATGATTAAGCTTTAAGACAATCTCTACTAGAAAGAATTATCCATAATAAATCTTAGCAATAAAGCAAACGCAAAACTATTACATATTGTCGAGTTAGTATGAAATACCATAATACGTTTCGATTGCAATTCTAGAAATGATTAAGCTTTAAGACAATCTCTACTAGAAAGAATTATCCATAATACATCTTAGCAATAAAGCAAACGCAAAACAATTACATATTGTCGAGTTAGTATGAAATAACATAATACGTTTCGATTGAAATTCTAGAAATGATTAAGCTTTAAGACAATCTCTACTAGAAAGAATTATCCATAATACATCTTAGTAATCAAGTAGACACAAAAATAGTTGTTTTAGCTATCATGATTAACTTTTGAATATTTAGAAAAATGAGTCAGTTTCCTTGGTATATCAAAACCATATTCGTAGTTATATCTTATTATTATTATTATTATTCGTTAATCGTTAAAGAGATAGTATTCGTTACATGAGCGCAAATCACGACCAATCAATTATAATATTAATACACTCTTATTCGAATTTGGCAAGTATTCCGAACGATCGATTTAAGAGGGAAGAATAGCACGTACTCGTCCTTACGAAAGAGAAAAAGTTTTTCCAATCTCCATGACCTTTTTTTTTGTTATTGTTTTAAAAGGCTAAATTTATAGGTTTTCCTTATTTTTTTTTTTAAATTTTCAATAGATTCAAACTTATTTAACTTCAAATAACTTAATTTTTGTGATTAATACTTTGTCGAATTAAAACCGTTTGTTTTATGAAACCTATAAACCTAGAATATATTATGCTTAAACGATCGACATGAAAATCAAAGTGATTTGTTATGATTTAGTTAATGGAAACTGTTTTCTCTCGAAATGGAATTTCATCAAAAAGTACCTATTGTCTGTCGCAAGCTGCAGCGCTATTTCGTTAGGATCGTAAAGCTATACTTTCCTCTTAATCGGAACACGTTATCTTCCCTGATCGATCGATTAATCAAGGTGCCTCCTGAACGATCGATCGAGGCCTATGGCGACCACGAGAGCCGATCGATTCACTCATTTAGATACTAGTCGCGCCGTTTCTGGAGCCGATCGTTTAGTGCTCGCGTTTCTCTCTCTGAGACAACGTTTATTGCTCTATGGGGACTAATTTGATTCGGTACAGCTCCACACAGGACAATCATACTTTTCAATAATTTTACCGTTGTCAGACCCAAAACTTTTATCGACATCACCCCTTTACACATCCATGCGGTGTGGCCTTATGAAGGAGAACATCGTTTACTTCGTGAGTTATAAAAACAAGCTCCCCGTCCTTTGATAAAGGATTATTAGTTAGATTCAGAGTCTCGAACGAAATTATTACTCGAACCTTCATTAAACCAATTTATGTTTTAATCAAAACATTGCTGTTGTTCGCTCGATATATCGGAACTAGAGTAACACTAAGGTAGAACGATAAGCTAACTATAAGATACGCAACTATAAGGCGTGCTACATACGACCACGACTTTTCTTTACAAAAGCGTTCGTTCAACTATTTGATCCCCTTTTGGTGTTATGTCAACGAATAAAATTGAATGAAGCACCTTTTGGCAGCGTCACAGAGCACTTTTACTATACGTTCTGTCTTGGTCGATCAACTTCAGTCAACATGAACAGGAATACCTCTGAATGAACATGAATAGTCGGGAAATGTGGAACAGCTACTACTAGCACGTGCAAAACCTCTAACGGGCTTCACAAAGGGTTCAAGGTGGTCTAAGTGAATAGTACGAAATAGGATTTTCCCGCTCTTGCGACAGCGGCGGCAGTCCTTTGCGATTAAATTCATATTGCCTATTCGGCGTAACGAAAGAGGGTCCCCGTGAGTACTTTAAATATCAAGGATTATAAAGCTTGACTGTTCAGAGAGTTGTGCTAGTTCATATGCGATGATGAGCATTGTGGAGACTAGTGACTAGTGATGTAACGAATTTCAATCCTTAGATATTCGCGAATGCGAATGCGAATATCTGCTGTCGATATTCGCGAATGCGAATATGAATATTGACTTTTGTATTTGGCGCCATTTGTCTATGGCTTTATTTTAACAGCTTAGTGTGCGCGCGAGTTGCATGCACGCACACATTAATTTGTAATTAATTGATTCAGTATCATAGATTCAATAGAAGATTATTATGACTTCAAATAGTTGTTCAACTGTAAATAGATAAACTATTCACTGTACCTAAACAACAAACGAAAACCAAATTTACAGTGTTATAATTGCAAGACTGTTTAAATTAGAAGATAAAATTTTGAAATAAATATATAAAAAGTTGATACTTATTTCTCTATTTAATTTTTTTTTCTTGTTGTAATTGGAAATCTTATTTATTTTTAGGTCGTTCATATTCGCAAAACATTCGCATAAAATTGCGAATGCGAATGCGAGTGTCGAGAAATATGCGAATATACGCGAATGCGAAGACAAATATTCGTTACATCACTATTGGAGACTGCCCTTTTCTATCACCGAATTCAACCTAGAAAAACCATTTCGTTGCGAGAAGAGCGAGAAGAGAAGAAGAGTGGGGCTGGCATAATCTGAAACCGACTCTAATACCGGCGTCCTACTTATTACAGACCATCGCTCGCACCTTCTCTCGCTCGTGTTAAGACACCCTGTAAGGACGACAAACGACTGGGCGCTGAATGTTAAGTTTCATATTAATTTTCGGTGATACTAGTACATCCTAAGTCCTGCTAGGAAGATGCAAAATAACATCGATATTCTCCCAACAAGTACGGTAAACTCTACTTTACGTCATCTGGTACTCCTTCGCCCTAGCGCACCTGGCTTTCGTCGAATACCTGGCTAATACCCATCTTCATGAGAGTTTCATTAACTATCGGACACAAAGCATCGCTTATCTTAGCTCGACAAAACCCCGCTCCAAAGAGAGACAGCAATAGACTCTCCTCTGTGCTGGTCAACGTATACATTTATAAAGAATCATTGTTCTCCGTTAAGTCGGGGTTAGGCAAATCATCTCCTATATTGAAAAACTGCAATTTGTCCTTAATCCTAAAGACCGATATTAATATGGGAACTCCTAGGAAATGGTGAGTGACGGCTCTGCAGCTTACCCCGGCTTCCACCCCGTCGACACCGAGTGGACTAAGTTATTTCCAATTACTTTCGTAAGCAAAGGGAAGTTATCGTAAGATAGGTCTAACTCTACTGTAGAGGATTTCACGATGATCGTTACGTCGCTCCCAACGTCAAGCAAAACTTTCGATTCAGTGTTATTGAATAAGTTAAAGAAGTTTTTTGATAAGAAAAACTACGTGACCTGATACATTCGTCGTTGCCGACGCGCCACCGTGTCCCTCGCTCGGCGCGACGCTCTGCACGCCGTTCAGCATCCAGTTGGTTCGATGCCACCGAGGTGCTGCGATGATGGTCGCCGTCGCGCTGCTGGTCTCCTCGCTCGGCGCGACGCTCTGCACGCCGTTCAGCATCCAGTTGGTTCGATGCCACCGAGGTGCTGCGATGATGGTCGCCGTCGCGCTGCTGGTCTCCTCGCTCGGCGCGACGCTCTGCACGCCGTTCAGCATCCAGTTGGTTCGATGCCACCGAGATGCTACGATGATGGTCGCCGTCGCGCTGCTGGTCTCCTCGCTCGGCCCGACGCACTCGATTTTCCATAGTGCGACGCCCCGCACGGCGCTCGGATACCCAGAGGCTCGGTGTCACAGACGTGCAGCGACGGTAGCCAACATGTGACTCGCTGAAACTCCGCCTCGGGTTACGCGGGGTCCCCGCAGCAATCACAGTTCCGAGTGGGAGCGTGTGCGTCTTGTCGACTCAGAATTGCACGCCTTTGTCGCTCCATCCGCTCGGTCATAGTCTGAAACTCACGTCCAGGGGTTATATTCTATGTTTATTGGAAAGATGAGCTATCTGACGAAACATGAATGGAGATCTTAGTAATAGTAACCTCGGAGGTTTATACTTTTAGTTGATTTTCTATTAAGTCCATAGGTACTTAAATATTCTGATTAGTAGTAATACCTACTCTAAGTTTGTTCAAAAGTATATTTTCCTATTACCCTTATTATCGCTATGCGTACGATAGCGCGTGTAATCGCCGTTGATGTAAAGAGCACCGGTAGGACTGTTACTAATAAAACAAGGTGCTTTTACATCCGGTGACTGATCTCAATATAAGTATTTTATTTTTTTATAAATATTTGAGAAGTATCTAAAACTTTAATGATACCGAGCTCACACAATGTAAAGCGATATCCAGATGCGCTTTGAGTTCTAACTTTCTAAGTGGTCGGAACAAACTACTAGCGCCATCTAGCAACCTTTGATATCAATAATATAATGAAATATGATTTTAAACAAATTAATGGTGTTATGATAGCTATGATAGAGTTCTACACTATGTATTCCGCTGTTGTGCTCGGATAATGAGAATAAGGGAATAGAAGTACAAATAAAAGGAATGACAACCTGTACGTTACATTGTTATGTACCTGTCCATACCTATTAACAAGTTTAGACTTGTACGTAGTTAGACCGAATTCACTACCACCATCAAGACGATTTCCGTTACTAGCATCACCCGTTATACAATGAATTTTCTAGTTATGGCTAACAGTACCTAGGCTAAACTGTCCCAAGTAATTATTTTCAAGTAACCACAATACAGCCATTTTATGATCTGAATATTATATTTAACTACTTAGCATAGTACGACACTCATTTGTTTATCGATAGTCTATACTAGCATTACCAAATGTATCCACATTTAGACGCCTGTAAAGTATGGACTCAGAAATCGCTGGACCGATCTCAAAAACTCCTTTAATTTTAAGCCTCGCGGGCGAGGTCGCGTACACCAGTTAGTATGCTTATATTCTTGGTAATACAATGAACTTACTTTGCCATCGTATGAGTTTCAACCTCGATTAATGTTTGCTTGTCTAACAAAAGAATGTATTATTTCTTTCGTCAATTATAGCGGCCTCATAGCGATGACGTGAGCGTATGGGTCGCACATAATCGAGACGAAATTAAATTCGAAATGCACTAATACAGAAAGGAGTACTACATTTTCAACTGAGGGTAACATGAGATTCTTAAAATACGAAATGCACTAATATAGAAAGGAGTACTACATTTTCAACTGAGGGTAATATGAGATTCATAAAATTCGAAATGCACTAATACAGAAAGGAATACTACATTTTCAACTGAGAATAATATGACATTCATAAAATACATCTGCGAATTTGCTAAAAATAGATGAAACTTAGAATTTGGGCGTGTAAACTTACGTTTTCGTGGTTTCTTTTTCCGCTTCTGAGTTTTTAGCACTCCTTCTGTCAGGGTGGGCTCTCAATGAAAATGCAGGTGTAAACTTCTCAACTCAATGTATATTTTCACTTCTTCCATTCCTTACATTAATTGTCGTACATTGTACTTTTATCGCACTCTGGTCTCTCAATTCATATATCCTTTTTCCACCAACTCGATCCGTCGTCGGCCACGTCCGGGAAGCCAGAGGGCGACCTCTCGCCGCCCGATTGCCATCCTTCTCCAAACCCACTGTCTTGCTCGCGCAAAACCATAGAGCAAAGAAACAGTTTTGGACTTGGAATATATTAATTGAGGACCATCTAATTAAAACATTGTTGGTAAAAATAAATGAACCTAACATTTGTTTGTTTGTTTGTATAGAATAGGCTCCGAAACTACTGGACCAATTTGAAAAATTCTTTTACCTGTAGAAGCCGACATTATCCGTGATGAACATAGGCTATTTTTCACCGCGGGAAAATGTTTCATTCCTAGGGGAAAACGGGTAATAGGACAACGGGTAGTAAGAATTATCCTTCCGTACTTATCTTTTTCACATAACTTCTAAACGGCTGAACCGATTGGGTTGAAATTTTGTATGTGTATTTCCATGGTTTCACAGACACGAATGTATTATATTTTATAAAGTTACGCGGACGAAGTCGCGTGCAACAGCTATAAAAAATAAAAATAAAAATACAGTCGAATTGAGAATTGAGAACCTCCTCCTATTTTGGAAGTCGGTTGAAAATAATAGTCCCACCAAGCTCCCGGTGGGCAGTCCGCAAATTCCATATTATTATTCAATGTTACCACGTCCAGGGTAAAGTTTTACTTGAAAATTTTTCAATAAACTCTGGTGCCTAGCTAACTCAAAGTTATTCCGGACTACTTTTAAATAAAATCAAAGAGTACGTTAGCTGCAAGTTGCCCGTTCTTTATGGAGTTAATAAAAATGTCCGTACTTACGGTCGGTAGGTGCTCACGCCCCTTACTATGGAACTTTTCCATGTTTACACCTCAACGAACTTAGCGAGTATTTGTGCACTTGCATACTTAATAATACTATGTAAGGACTAACACTATGATATGATTACATGGAAGCCTACGCTTCCTACAGTATTTGGGTTTATAAGGCACATTTAAATTGATTTTTTTAGTGGCTACCCCCATCTCGCTGCGCTCGACTAGATACGGCTCTACCTAAAAGAAATATCTCCGTGAATGCGGCAACTTTTTATTGTAGTGTGTGTAAAACATCGTCACTATTTATCACTTTTTACACAGTTTATAATTATATTTTTACACAGTTTCACTAAGCAAATTGGCATTTTATCATGCCCAAAATAATTTAATAAAACATTCGGCACGTACATATTATCACAGATAGTTTGCATCGTGACTAGCTTGGGTACGCCGAATTCGGCGTAGTATTTGTTGCCGTATTTTTCAAGTACCGCAGCTGTATCTAGTCGAGCGCAGCGAGACCAATCAAATATCTTTGGGCTATCCCCTTACAGAAGACCACCGTGAAGTAACAACATTTGTACTTTTGTGTTTCGGGTACAAGAGCATTGCATGTGTTTTTAGGTGACGATATTCAGTATTCACATAGCATTAAATGGACCTTACATTTACATACCTTTACTTAAATTTACATATTATTATTTTAACATAAATCACTTATACGGAAATTGTAGTTTAGTGAGAAAATAAGTGGATTGTATAAAAAGATGTTATGTATAAGATCGATTGTGTAAGCCGGCAAGCGGCGGCCATGATTCACCAGGATCGAGTGGAACCGACGTGCCATATATTGAGCATATTCCGACTACAGAGCGTCATGTACGGAACCTAGAATATGTAGTAAAATCTGGTGACACACCGGGCTTAACTATTTTGTAATCCATTTTTAAATATTTTTGGAAAAAAAATCTTTTTGGATATTTTTGGAACAATCTCCCTCCTTGTTTCCACCTAGCTACAGTATTGGCTACATCAAGCGAGTTGTAAACAAACTCCTACAGGGTAGGCAGCAACTAGTACTCCCCTTGGTGTTGCTTGTGTCCGTGAGCCTTCTACTATCAAGTGAGCCGTCAGCCTGTCCTTTATAATTTTTTTTAAAAAAAAAACAACAAACGGAGGCAGTCATGACGACTGCCAACGAGCGTCCAACGCACACACATACAATCGGGTATATATGCAATGTGTTGGCGTGATCGCGTACGTAGACGGCTGCGCAAAGCTAACTGTGAGCATTGGCATGTTGCTGACGTGAACGCATACATTTTTTCCCTACCCAAAGTCGTATAACGCGGCTATATAAGTATTCACTTCAAAAAAAATATTAATAAGTATATTCCATTGCTATATATAGGCTTCTCCGAAGGTTCGCACGGGTCTCTGTGCTTCGCGGCCAGCGGATTCCTACGAAACCTATATGGTTCCATTCGAGAACTCATCTACGTCATCGGTTATCCGCTATGCGACAAATATGTCCGGTCCATTGCCACTTTAGCTTGCTAATGTAAGTAAGTAATGTTAATGGAAGCTTTAGTATGTAAGTAAAGTAATGTAGTAACTAGCAATGTAAATAAAATGGTATCCGCAGAAGATCAGCGTCGTGGCTCATACTACGACTACACGCTGAGCGGAGAAAATTTTGGTTGGTACATTCTTCTATAAATTGTAAAATACCAAATGAACATTTTTCATAACATTTCTTTCCTCATTTTTGATTTTTGATCCTAGGTATCCACCAAAGAAACTCCGAGCATAGCCCGTTCATCTCGCCATTCCACAGGGCCGTAAGATGTAGTAGTAGCAAATAAAAGTTTTCAAAACATTTTGGAAGAATGTATACAAAACTATCACTGAAATAAGATTCTATGAAAAGGATTTTTTTTATTGAGTCAAGGCAGCACGTGGCCGCAATCTCACTTGATGTAAGGTGTAGATGCCGCCGAAGGTGGACCACGCTTACCTAGTAAGTGCCCATTTACCCTTGATTTGAAGACCCCGAGATTGTAATTTTGACGAAACACAGACGCAGACAGTGAGTATGTCTTTTTTATTGTATAAACAATTTTGAGTGAACGCTAAGTGTGCCCCAAGCACGCAGTAAAGCGGTGTGCGACGTGCGGTGCCTCGACCGGGCGAATAGCGAATATCTACCGCTCTAGCAATACCAGTCGATCTGGTTAGAAGGACGAACATGAAATTTTCAATATTTTACTTATTTTAATGTAATCATTACCAGGCATTACCAGGCTCACAAGGATTGAGATAAAATTAATAATAGCTAAAAAAGCAATTAAGAAAGCCGGCTAATTTTAAGTATACTTTCTACTTAAGCACCGAGTAATGACTTAAGCCTGGCAATGATGATGTATGTTACCAAAACGTGGCTTATCATAGCACTTTATTTAGCGACTCGACGTTCTGCTACCATGTAAGACATCAATAGTAAGACATCTTCTGTTGTTGTTATCTTTTTCCGTTGCTATACAACTATACAACCAGTCATTGCACATGTAGTTTATATAAATAGGTTCCAATACGTATCATAGCAAGACTGGTTCATAAATTCAAGGTCGCTCAGCGGGCTATGGAGTGGGAAATGCTCGGAGTTTCTTTGGTGGATAAGACAAGATGAACCAAAGTTGTCTACATAGCCGACAGAATTAACAATTGAATGAGTCGATCATATTCATATCGGTCGCAGAGAGGATAACGAATGAGAATGACGAGTTCTCAAATTAATAAGCGTGGACGGTGGACATGATACGCCCTAATTTTTTTAATTTATGTCTGTATGTAATCTAAATAAATAAAATAAAAAAATGCATCGCAGGAAGCCAACAGGCGAGCCTTGGAAAAGGCCTACATCCAGTTGTGGAGAGGCACGGCCTTTTGATGAGTGTGTCTGACAATAAATTTATTGTCATATGTTTTGTTCGCTCTGTTCGAAAAATAAATCTACAACATTTCCAGTTGCGCCCTTCTACGCATTGAGCGCAACCGAACGCGACGTAGGAAAAATATTTTTCCATTTTAAATAAGTACACGGAAAAGCGTATATATTTGCGTTATCTAGAGTTCGTTAAATATTAGTAGGTACTGAACTAACTGGGCGCACTTTTTTATTAATAGCCAACGCGCTGATGAGAACGTTTGCCTGATTCAGCCGCTTTTAAAGGTTTTTTTTTATACGCAAATGAAGCGAAACATCACCGTATTGTTTTTATTTGTTCAACAGAATAGCGGATATCAAAAAATACCCATTACTCCCCGTCTGACTATTTGCAATTTGTGTATAGTTTTGTATGGAGTCATTCCGTTTTATACTTAATGACTTATTCTCATTCTGATATATTTAAAACAAAAAGTCCTGAAATGACCACATGTAAATTAACCTAGCGTATAATTTACTAGCCAATTTCGATTTGATTTTCAAAAATAGAACGCACAGCTCGATTGCGACACGTTTGAATCGCCAATAGAATGATTTAATGGCTATCAATAGCTGCCAGCGTTTTCCGATTGACCAATCGCTCGGCGAGGCGTCGCTAATCGTTTCGATAATACGTGCCGATACCTACGGAGCGTACGTATCAATCGAGAACGTAAAATACCTAAGGAAGGCGGTTTCAGTACCCACACATGCACTCACTGTTCAAACGTCGAACGTAGTAAATACGAGTATCGGTTCGAGTGTGCGCTCTACTGTCCAATGGCGCGGAACCGATCAACCAATCAGAGACCTGCATTCGGTCTCGATATTGAATCACCATTTTCACATGACCTCTGATACGAGAACGGCTTTCGTCTTGGTCGCTTATGTTCACTCGTCTGTAGAGAGGCGGAGGGGGTCAAGTTAGTTCGGGCGTTCGGAAGTCAAAGGTTCGATACGCCATTGGCTATTGGCTCGATGTTACGTCACGTAGATTTTCCGCGGCTTTTTTCACCGTAAATGGGAGTGCACTTTGCCGATAGACACCTATATCTGTACTCTTCACTGGTATGGGATGTTGTTGATAAACTATTTACCGAACTATTGGGAATGCTCTTACATAATAATTATGTTTTTAACTAAACTAAGATTACGTGTAAAGACATAAGACAATATATAAGAAATTTTTATGTGTATATTGCGTGTAATATGACAGAATTGACTTACCAGTGGACATAGGCTAACATAATATACTATGTCGTATTATACTATCAACGTGGATGATGACTAACCCATGTTTTATGTGGTCATATGGTGGTAAAACTTAGTTAGGACGGTCATCTGGTGATATGGCCGACGAAAAAGAGCGGTGTTGTAAGTTTGACCTGTGTATCTGTGTTATCGTAGCTTCTAAGCGATTTTTATCTGTATTTTTTTGTTTGAAAGTTGACAACTGATTAATTAATGTACGAAATAAAATGACGCTCATTTCGCATGTTTTTTTTTCCGCCAAGCATTCATAATCCCGCTTATATCTTTGAGCAGTGTAATACTATTGGAATAGCCAAGTAATTACTCACACCGAAGTTGGAGCTCTTTAAAAAGCAATCTCCTTAATGGAATTTCAATTTTCAGTGCGAAGTTAACTAGAAATCCAACTAGGATGCAATATTGCTCCGCGACGGACGTTACGTCGCGACGGTAATATTCTTTAGCTACGGTCAAATGTTACGTTTGTGCGTTGTTAATACGAAAATACAAATATATTCCACTTATTACTATTTTTTTTACATAACAAAGGGTGGCAGACGGGATGATGGTCCACTTGAGATAGGTGGCTACTGTCGCCTAAGGATAAGGGCACCAACTACACCAAAAGGGGTGTTTCCAGTTCAACTACCCCCTTACAGAAGATCTCAGTGAAATAACAGCATATAAGTGACTTAAAAAAACTAATTTTGTATCTAAATCACCCAATATATACTACATAATATACACTCTACTTTGTGTGAGTTGTGTCTCTATTATAGTTCAACAAGTAGGTATCGTTTGTTCATGTTTCAGATTGTTTATTTTCTCATGCGATGTTTTCTTTCGCATCTGTAACAAGTGTTTCTAATTCTACACGTCTACTGAACTATCACTGTTTAGTAGCAGATTTAATAGTTCAGTATTTTTTAATGTTAAGTGCGAAAGACAGTCTCATGATCCACTCTGTGGTTTACCGTCGCCACTGGTGCTGCAAGTCAACCATAGTAGGATTAAGAAAGGAATAGAAAAATGTCTGGCTATCCAAATGACTACGAAACGCATTGTGCCAAATTTCCAGTATTATTCAAATTGGTTGTTATATTTGAAAATATTTAATATAATCGGGCGCAGCAAGGCTAAGTATCTAGTCTTTAATATCGGTACGTAGCACCCGGCAAAAAAGAAAAATCTATATGAAGGCGACAGGGGGGTGGACAGGGGGTTGAATGGAGGTGTGGGGGAGTTGGCGCCCGGCGATCTATCCGTACATCTTGACTCAGGCCTCACCCCAACAGTGAGGAGTGGGCGGCACAGAGCGACACAATGTTATATTTATTGCACTTCCAGTATTGACAGGGAACGACACGGCCCCAGTTGGAAAACGATACTAATATTGCAAAGCACTAGAATTTCGCCTTTGCAGAAAGCTCAGATCGAATTTACTTTAAAAGTTCCACTTTTAAATGAAGGTAAAAATGTTATTCATTTAACTGAGCGAGAATTCTTTATTATTTATAGTTTTTATTTAATTTCTATATTGAAGCTCTTAAGGAGCATAAGATTAAGTATATTTAGCAAACTACTGCACTATTTGCAAGGCGTATATTCTGAAGGTGTTTGTCACATGCCTGCTTTTAGTGCTTATTTCCTGGTATCTTGATCATTTTTTTGGGTCTTAGCAAATATGTAGTTTTTGTGTCACTTGTATTGGAATTTCTTTCTTTTTCTGTTACTACGAAATCGTACTAAAGGCTACCTATACCTAGGTCCTTTTATACATATATTTTGTAAAATACAACTTAGCCTTCCTGTTTATCTCTCTTTCCATAAATGAAAACCGAATTACAATCGGTCTAGTCATTCTTGAGTTGCAGAAACTAACGTACGGCGATTGATTTTTATATAATAAAAAAAATAAAACCAAAGGTCTCGTTCGCGATGGAAATTTTAATTCTAAATTTTCAAGTATAATTTTGAATGTAATTACAACCTATGGACTAATTCATCTGAGAATAGTATTGAGATTTTGTATTTATGTATTTTGCCTCTATACCCTGTCCCACTTTTGGGACTGTCCACTACCAGTAACTTGAGGGAAAAATAATCTAAAAAAATTACTTTTTTATCGAACCTATTCATAAAAAATTGCAATACCTACGAACTAGACACCTAGGCCAACAAAAGATGACACAAATCTTTCTATAACTGCCGATGCTGTCAAATATTGTATGCGTAACTTCGTCGTCAGTCATTCTAATTATAAATAATAATCCAAGGTTTATGCTTTTCATATTTTGAACCAATGAAATGTGGACACGCGTCGCGTCGTTCCATTCCAGCGGGAGGTTTATTTCGGTAATATTAGTATAGGTATCGATGATGCATCGACCGGCGACGCCATATCGCACGGCGCCCGATGATTTGTGCCGGGACAGGTGGCAGATGTAAATACGTTCGGATTCGGTTTCACTATCTCAATTGGCACTCGCCAGCGCTTCTCAAACTTCACTTACAACATAATCCCTGTAGGTACTTTTCTCAAGATGGCCTCTCACTCTTTTATTTTGTCACTAGCTAGTGATAATTTGTTTTATATTTTTAGTGATATTATATTTTATCAATGGTCGCGACTTCGCCCGCGTTACTTTGTAAAAACCTTCCTCGAGAACCTCTCTATCCATTGGTGAAAACAGCATGAAAATCAGTGCAGTATTTTTAGAGTTTATTGCGAACAGACAGACAAACAGACGCAGTGGAGGACTTTGTTTTATAACATGTAAGGAAGGCAGATACCCTGAGATGATTTAAGCAACACCAGAAGGGCTACTGGTACGCTGCCTACCTTGTAGTAATTCGTTTAAGGACCCTACAGAAAGTACGTATTTACAACACTGCTAAGGTTTAGACTCCCTGACAGTGGCGTCTGTATTTCTGAGCTCATATAACCCAAATCTTTTCAAAGTTCTGGGTGAGCTCGCTCCAATCATAGGCCTCAGTTTCGCTACACGGTTAGATGCTGGCCCAGAGCAAACCCTAAAAAAAGTACAAGTAGATATATCTACCAAAAATGACGTCTGTATTTCATAACGATACTTAGTAAGCATGCAACTTAACGCTAACCGAATTGCTCACCACTTACTTAACTCAGAACAATGGTGTTGTTTTATCGACAACCAGGAAATTATTCAGGAAACACCTCCATCGCGGTGACGGCCCGTGATGATGAAATATTTTTATGAGTCAGTGCAATGGAGTACCTAAAGTGGAAACTAGTCGTCAAATTACCAAATATTGATTTTTTTTTTAAATTTATTACTTTAATATTTAATTTAATTTCATTGTGTATTTTCTTTAGATTAATAAATTTATTTATTTTATGTAGGTATAGTTTATTTTTAGTGGTCGATATATGTCTTGTAAGAACTGAGGAACCACAGTTCGAAAACTCTAGTACATATTATATAGAAATTCGCAAGAAAGAACTCTACTCTAGTCCTTATAGGTATTCATGCTAGAAGTATTTGTCCCTCGTGCTGGGGTCATATCAATTAATTCCTGAATAATTTTATAGGAAACATTTGAGAAGCGTTCTCAACTCGCTCAGTCCGTCGATAAATCTATGAAAATGAACGCGACTTTAATGTCACAGGAATGCTTTCATGATCTGACCAGTACAGGGTCGAATTTAATATTATATTCACACCTCTCACATTATTATAAATAAATATTTAATATATTTTTTATAAAAAATCAAACCGTCCTCGTTTATAATCTTATCAAAATCCTTTGGATGGTTTAAAAGAATTTAACGGAGGGAGGACAGCGACTTTGTTTTATACTAGCGACCTGCCCCCGGCTTCAGCCCTTCACACACAGTTAAAATTTTAAAAAATCCTTTCTTAGCGGTTTCTTTGTTATGAAATAAATACACCTAGTATATATATATTCCCAATTTCAGCTATCCAGACTTAGTAGTTTTGGCTTTGCATTGATAGTCGTCAGACAGGACATGCGATATAGTATAACAAGTATAATAACAAGAATTATAACAAGTTATAATTTAATAATAAGTAAATTAATTGTATAGCTTCATTCTTACGGGAAATCTAAAATGGCCGGGACACACTTGATGGCGCCATCTATCGGATTCAGGTAGAACTGCTCCACGGTATCTATCGGTTATAATTTTATGTTTTTCAACGCAGACGAAGTCGCGAGCACCAGTTAGTAAAAAATATATTTTTCCTATTGTAAATGACGATTCGAGTCCGTCCACGAAGTCATAACTAACCAACCGAACGACATTTGAGATCGAAGTGCAGCAGTCCTATTTATATTAGTCAGTCGTTCTGAGAACGAGTCAATGCAAGACGGATTAATATTTACTCTCTAACCATTGCATTGCCACACATCGTTACGGGTTATTTGTTCTGCTCCAATCACAATAAACAATCAGTTTTAGCCAATGATCAATGATTACCATAGATTATGTTATGCCACTCTCAAAGTAATTGCCACTTGTAACCTGCTCTTTTGCCATCATATAGTTTATCTTATCTTTTACTGGCGACTCGCCCCCGGCTTCGTAATGCAATTATTCTGCAAATTTTAATATATTAACTCATACATAAGTAGTAGGTACACCTATTCCTCGTTTATCGCTTTATCCATTAGTGAAAACCATATCATTTGTTGGGTGATGGTTTAGAAGAAATTAACACACATATAACACACTTTTTGCAATTAACTACAATTTGAATATAATTTTTAACGACAGTATATTTAATTTTATTCATAAAAAAGCAAAATTAACTTGTAGTAGATTAAATTCTAAAATAATTATTGAAGAATCGAAAGTATGCATGAGTATAAGTATATTAAAATTTATATTATCTGTCTGTATGTATATTATTCTTAATAATTCTGAAATATAAATATGGTGTGCGGTAAAACTCTAATGAGTTTGTGTTTAAACATTATGTTTTCTTAATAAATAAATAAATAAAAATAAAAAAAGTGGACATCAGCTACTGTATTTTTTTAAATGATAGATATAGAAGTAAGATAAAAGATAAATAAATAGGAAGAAATTCTTTGCCGTTCACCTCACTTAAAGAGCTATCACACCTTACAATTTGAACGTATCCAATTTAGGAAATCGAAATGTGTGATCGCAGTTAGAACAGATTGGATTCAATTGAGAGTTTATCCATTTTCAACTCTATGTCTTCGACTTAGAAATCAATTTAGCGTAGTGTGATCACGAGCTCTCTACTTAGATTCCTAAATAGGAAACGTTCAAATTGTATGGTGTGATTGCCGTTTTACAGAAACCAAACGTTACGATGATCTTCTGAACGGGGCATACAAACTGGGACGTAGTGGGATTTTATTTTGTTGGACACAACTCAGTAGGACGAATCAGGCTAAGCCTCTGTAAAGGGTGTTTATTGATGCCAAACAATGTGAATGTTAACGTAGTTTGCCCTTCCACTAATCAGTGGAATTTAACCACAATTTACTCCACAATTTAAAACCAAAATTAAAAAGATTCTAAGGCATATTACAAGGTAGATTGTTTAGAGGATAATGACGTCTGGTCTACCGTTACTCCAAGTCAGCATAATGGATAAGAATAATATACTCTTTATAATTAAGGTAATGTAATATTTGTTAATTTAGAAAAGAAAATATAAAAGATGCGGTTCCTGTGGAGTTTCCCGATGATTGTATCTATCACTAGCCCATAGAGTCTATCATAGACATCATTGAAGCTTGCCACCACTGAGCTCGGTAGCTTGCTAAGCAACTTTGAAATCATGGACTAATGAGACTGAGAGACCCACGTTCCGTCACCATACATCACTTCTCTGTCATTAATTACCATCTATAAAGGTTTCATGCTGGCTTAAGTATGTAGATATTATAATTTTCGCGAGTTCAAGTGCCACGAATGTGTTTCATCGCATTCTGTCTTCAAGTTAAGGCGAATTCACCCAAATATCTACTGCTGACTTCCCACGCTTGTACATCATGTCCTTAAACGAAAGATCAGTGTTGGGTTCATTGTAAAATTTTACGTTTTTATTATTAAAGTTACTAACCAATATTTTATTGATTGATGTGCCCAATGTCATTTGGATGCCATTTGGTGTTGGACATGTAAGTAATAGGTATTTATTATTAGATGCAATGGGTGAGGAATATTGACTGGTAACAAGCAGCTGTCTTGGCACAAATCACAACCGGAATGGACAGCATTACATAGTTGACGCATCATTGATCCGTTATAATTAGATGGGTTTGATAAATCGTTTGCAACTGATATTTATACCAATTGCTAATGCCGCATTTACGATACGTGTCGGCTGCATGTTTATTATCTTTATATTTAGACTTGAGTTGCGCATAATAAGCACTTCTGCTGCTTTCAAGATAAAAGTCCGTGTGCAGACTGACTGGTCCACTTGATAGTACCCACAAGGTTTTCCAATGTTTTGCCATTTCCATATCCTTAGTCACCATAGATATTTGCCTTTTTCTATACCTATTTGCTTTGCTTTCCTATGATTCTTATGATAAGGGATATTGGCAGACTTTTTTATGTTAAAAAAAAGTAAAGTGGCAGACGGTCCACTTGATGGTAGGTGGCAATTATCGCCTATAACACAAACAAAAGCCACAGGTTCTAACAGGTTCTATAAGTGCTCTGCTGACTACAGGAGGATTAAGGATAACGAATTGGAAAATGGGCTGTGGCATCCCTTACTTACTCATCGAAGCACAAAAGTATACATGCTGTTAATTCACAATGGTCTTCTGTAAGCCACTGTAACACGGGCTGCCCAAAAGTCTGCCCTGCCACTACTAACGACCCAATATTTGATGTTTGCTAGTTACTATCGCTTAACAGAAGAGCAGGCTTCACCAAGATTAGAGGAAAAGGCTAACTATGAGTCGATTATGGGCTATGTTCAGCAGGCATATTATCTAAACGCTTTTGCTGAGCGACAGGCGAAAAATTTGTGCAATATCACACTAAATCGTATCACGTAGCTCATAACACTAGTGTGGTTTGTGTAAAAATTAACGATTTTGTGTGATATTGCACAAATTTTACGCATTTTTGGCTTGTCGCTCAGCAGAGGCATTTTATTTAAAGTAAGTAAATGAAACATAGTAGCGAATAGCACATACATTTTCGTTATAATTTTGTTTAAGAAGGTACGTAGTTAGTAGCATCAGATTGCTTTTTGGCATAGAATATACATGTTTAAAATAATATCTTGAAAGGTGTTTAATATTTTCTAGAAGTACATAATGTAAAGACCTGGTAACATTTTTTTTTTATTTTGACACCACATACAACCTACTTATATCGGAAATAAACTTTATGGCACTACAAATAAAATCCATATTATTTAAAACCTATTTACAACTCTTCTATCAAACAAATGACAATAGATTTAAATATTTTAAACTTCGAAGGCGTGAAATACACTAACTGTTCGTAATGTCATTTTAATACGCACACGTGATCACACACCGTGACGTCATTACCATCGACAAGATGGCTTCCAAACCTTACCTATCTATAAAAATATGCTACAACCTTATCAACATACAAACAAGGTTCAAAACTCAACAACAACTATACAGCTCGAGCGAAAATTAATTTGTTTTTATTAGAAAGAATCGTTTGAGACATTTTAAAAATGGAACTCTTCTTTATACTCAAGATATGACATTTTAAATCACATCTTAAAACCAACATTACTTTCCCGTTTCGGAATCAATCTTTCAATCTTATTTCTAAGTCGTTAAGGTTCATTTTTAACATCGATTACATGAAAACTTGAATAAGTTTTGCCTGATCGTTACCAAATAGGTGACAATACTAGCGTGTACGGTAAAGCGGTTGTCAGCGTTCATTTCAAGTAGCTTTATGTCTGTGTGTAATGGGTTTTAGAATGATTTTTGATATTTTATGTATATGTAACATAAATACGAGGCGATTACTTGACGAAACTAACCAATACATTATAACGATGTGGGCTTGCAATGTATGTATATGCGTATAAAACAATGCTAGGAAATGGGTACGCATCGCTGCGCGCGCGCCGACTCTAGATCAATCTTTCGCATACGCTATACATAGGACGATAAGAAATAAATCTGTAATTATGCGCCATACATCTTTTTTCATAATCTTTATCGATTTGTTACTATACCTATTGCGAGAAGTAGAGTCAGCTTCTTTTAAAGAGCATTACTCTTTCGTGTTAAAGTCTGTAGATGAGTTAAAACTGTACCGAAAATTAACCCTTATAGCTTAACCCTTATAAAGTCGGTATAATCCATAATCCTACTGTAGTCTTTCAACTGTAGTGTTGATTTTGTTGACGGTAGCCACTGCTATTAGCATAAATTTAAGGAGAGAGAATATTTTTATTGTTGTATGTTTAAGATGAATAAACGCAAAAACTACTAAACCGATTTTGAAAATTCTTTCACATGTAGCAAGCGACATTATCAGCCCGTAACATAGGCTATATTTTATAAAGTTACGAGGACGAAGTCGCGTGCAACAGCTAGCTATACATAAAATAAAGTCGCTGTCCTCTTCTTTCTGTTTCTCAGTTTATTTCTTTTAAACCACCTAACACATTTTAATATACTTAGTTTTCACTATATTAAAATGAGGTAAAATGTAATTTGCAGAAAAAAATTGTATCGGAGCGAACCCGGAGACGGGTGGCTAGTAACATTTCAATTTTGAAACTCAAAACAGGTCTTTGAAGTGTTCTTAACATACATTCGTACTTCGTTCTACTGAAGTTTTTAATTCCCGCCCTTCCTATTGCATTTGCGAAACGTAGCCTAATTTCTAGCAGCAAAGACATCGATCTAAGTCGAGTGTGCGACAGGAAAACAGTAATAATTCCTATGTTTTTGTGTAACCCTAAATCACTCGGCGCCGTAATGTTGGATAGTTTCATCCGTGTGTTTAATTAGGATCAACTATTAGGGCGCTTACACAATTGCGACCCTCCCGTGGGTTAAAGTGGTCATTTAAAAATAGAACAATATTATTTTATGAAAAGATAGATAATTGAATACATAAACAAAAAAAAATTTAGAGAATTTATAATATTCGCTTCTCCAAGAACTTTCGAGTTTCGAAAACTTCGAGTCAGCTTGTTTTCGAGTTTTTGATACATACTGAAACACCAACATAACATTTTTATATTATATAAAATAAAATAATACGGCTGCAGTATTAGTTATTTTTTTTTGAACGCACAATAATCTCTGGATATATCAGTTGGTTTTGGAAAAATCTTATTACAGTTGATAACCGATTTCTCGAGCAACTTTTCTAAACATTACAGTGAGACTCTTAGGAGCCAAAAAAAAAATAAAAAATAATAAAAGGTCAGCAAAGCAAAAACGAAGGAAGTCTGATAAATTTAGTTCTTATACTAGCTGGTGCCCGCGACTTTGTCCGCGTTAGAAAAGATAACAAGTAGCCTATATCCTGTGTCTAGTACGTCTAAATGTTTATCTACCACGTTTCATGAAAATCAGTTAATTCGTTTAAGAGTTATGGAGGAACATACATACATATATACAGAAAAAATTTCCAAAAATCGTCAAATTAGTTCCAGTATCATGTATAGAGCCTATATACACGATATTTCTGAAAACAAAGTAAATTACTCCATGACCGACCCCTGCAGATTTATTATTAGTATTGATTTAATCCCGTTTAAAAGTCGTAAGTGTGTAGGATTCGTTAACACATTATTCTGTCACGGCACGGTCGACGTGCTCCACTAAAGGCGAATTTTCTTTATTAGTTCTGCGGCACATATTAATTATATTAAAATAAATTACATTATTCTAAGTAAAATATTTTTATTGCATTTTCAACTCGTAATGTAATAATTAATTTTGTTGTAACAATAATAATATTCTTACATTAACATTTTGCTGTTGTCAAATTAAGTTTTCTATTATTTTTGCAATTTTTGAATATTTATATAAATTGGGCGTGTATCTTATATTTAACTAGCTGCTGCCCGCGACTTCGCCCGCGTAACTTTGTAAATTATATACTAAAACCTTCCTCGAGAACCACTCTATCGATTGGTGAAAACAGCATGAAAATCGGTGCAGCTAGTACACAATAAAATAATAATACATATGATCCATTTTCTTTATTAGATTTTATCAAATAAATTCTACTGCAATGGATGCAGTTACACGATTATTTTGGAAAATGTTTTTCCTGTGCACAATTACACGAGAGAAAAGTTTCTCTAAAATGTTGTTTGTTGCATGAACACATATTGGCGTCATTAGGGACATAAAATCATTATTATTGTTCGCGTTATCTTGATATGTTTGTGACGTGGAAAATATTCCACACAATGTATTCACTGGAAACGCATCAGTAGCACTACCATGAGTTGCTATCGAAATCTTACGTTAGTTTACTTCTGTCGATAACGAACGTTTCACCCTTCAATGTGCTAGTGAATGATTTAACTACTAACGTTACGGTAATTCTCGAGAGCATCAGTCAAATTTGTAACTCATGATACCGATTTTGTATAGAAATGTCAAGTTAAACGTCAGTCGCTAATGGTCGCTAGCGACTACATTCGATAGGTTTTCACTTATACAACTCATGTTACCGGTTTTAGTTCTTTGCGTGACCGCTAGAGGCGCTGTACAATTTTTCATACAAATATTTTACGTTCTCGCTCATCTCTCGCTAGCGATTTCGATTGTCATAAACTCATGGTAGTGCTACAGGTCACCATTATGTTTTGTCTACTCACCTACTTATAGAAAATTTACAGTCACACACCTCTATGAAGAAATTAAACTGAGTTACAAAAAAAAAATTAAATCCTATAAGTAGGTAGGTAAAAACGAAATAGTTATTTTAATATCTCAGATTTTTTTATTTAAATGAGGAAAAATCGAAATCGACAAAATAAC
Source organism: Synanthedon vespiformis (assembly GCA_918317495.1). Taxonomy (NCBI): domain Eukaryota; kingdom Metazoa; phylum Arthropoda; class Insecta; order Lepidoptera; family Sesiidae; genus Synanthedon; species Synanthedon vespiformis. The sequence goes on from OU906965.1 coordinate 606,871, forward strand.
GTGTTCTTAAAAAGCTCAGCAGTTCAAAATTATTTATGATTTTAAAATATTTGTCTTGTGGTTTTTGTATTATAAGTTATATTATAATGTTAATGTTAAATAATTTTATATTAAATATTAAAGGCACGGCTGCCCAGGCAACAGATAGGCCAGATAACAGTATGAAATTCACAAATTATTCAGTTTAAAGCTTTGTTATAAGGGTATTAGAACTGACAAGATAGGCAAATGCTGTATTGAATGATTTTTGGGCTATTATGGGCTTCTTGTTGCTTATTCAGCTACTATTCAGCTATTATGTTGCTACTATTCAGCTTAAAGCAATTTATTTTGTGCCCAAATTGCTTGGATAACGGCTGATAACGGCAAACAATATTCAGCCATTCTGTGTTGCTTGGGTGACGATTTTAGGTGACAAACAGTAATATACATTAACGTCATGGCAATAAAGTAGAAATTTGCAATATACAGGGCGTCCCAAAACTATTCAATATGCGACATAAGTTTTACTCGGAATGTCTATAAGCAAGAAGTAATTAATATGGGCACTTACGACATTCCGTCCGCAGACAGTGGTAATTGCTGCGTATACGCACTCTCACGTGAAATCTATTGTAACCGGTCGATTATCAACACGAATCGCTTCGCGTTTCACACGGCTTGCCTCTCTATTTTTACTACCGACTTGCAGTCTAATACTTTCATTTAGCCTATATCTTATCTTTACTATATACTATCTATATATCTATACTTAATATTATAAATGCGAAAGTAACTCTGTCTGTCTGTCTCGCTTTCACGCAAAAACTACTGAACCGATCACCATGAAATTTTGCATACACGTGGTCTGGGACACTAGAAAGGACATAGGGTATCTTTCATGCAGAAAAAAAGGAGTATTCCCGAGGGATCATATAAAATCATAAATAATTGGGGGCCACTGTCGCATGGCGGCGCCATCGTCGTCACAGCGATATGAGATGACATGAGATGACATTACAAGAGATTTTGGTTTTGCAATATTCGTGAAAGTCGAGGGAAGGTTTAAACGGTGACAACATAAATAAATAAGTAACGGAAAATACTAAAAACGACAACAATTTTCCAATACAAAATATTCCTAGCTGTGAAACATTATTGATGTATTTTGTCTAAAATTGTCACTTGGTTGTCAAATATTTATAGGTCTGTGCGTTCAGAATTTTGTTGTAGTATGAGGTGCGATCTCTAAGACCGATTTTTAAGAATTTTTTTTCGGTAGGTAAGTGATAGTTGCAAAATAACGTTTGCTCGGGTCAAGCTAGCATATATATTTTCTTTTTCAACACGAACGAAGTCGCGGGCACCCACTAGTTCACTATATATTAAAGACAGACATGATTTTTTTATGTAATGGCTGGCATACGGTTCGCTCGATGTGCTGTTATTTTGTGGTGACTTCTGTGTTATCTATGACACACGCTAAAAGTGTTAATATGTCTTTTATCTTATTACTAGCTGGTGCCTTCGACTTCGTCCGCGTTGGGTAATAAGTACTTATGGGTATTACAACGTCTGTGACTCCATTTTTTATATTTTTAGACGATTTTCCATGGATGAAAACTATCCTATAATATGTTAACTGTCTGTGTGACAAATTTTATCCAAATACGTACAGTAGTTTTCACGTGAAAGAGTCACAAAACATCCATCCTAAAATTTCGCATTTATAAAATAAGTACTTATCAGTAGGAAACCTTATTCACGGTAACAACAAAGAATAAAATTTAACACCCTATTACATTTTTATAATAATACTAGGTGGCGCACGCGACTTCGTCCGCGTTGAAAAAGAAAAAAAGTCTTATCTCGTACGTCTAAATGTGAGCTTATCTACTAAGTATCATGAAAATCAGTTAATTCGTTTAAAAGTTATGAATGAACAACATAACATACATACATACATACATTTACAGATTTATTATTAGAGTTTTGATTGATGATATTGATATACAATTTAAAGTAGACTCTAAATTAAATAGGTGTATTTCTCTACTTTGCCGTAGATCATTAATTGAATGTACATACACTACATGGTCGAAGAACACACAATCTGAGCCATCTGCACATTAACAAATGTAAAGCAATCAGACACCCGGGGGACTGATTACATCGCTTCCTGATTAGACACGGTTAAGACCATTGTTGTTAGATAGGAAGCAATGGAGGCAAATGTCTAACTTCAAGTTCACGATGCGTTCTCACTTGTGGATTTTGTGTTCTCTTTTTTATGTAGAGGCAGACGAGACGGTCTACTACAAAGGGTAGCCACATACCTTTTAATAGTTTCTATTTATTGATTTATTTATTAAGGCACACACAACTTAGTTTACAAAAAAAATAGAAACAAGAAAAAAATACCATAGACTAATACAAATATTTACAAACGGTGGTACAAATGGCCGTTTCAAAGAATACAAAAAAAATACAAAGCCCAAACAGCAGCCAAAAAGCTAGGCATCCTAAACAGGGTGAAGCGATACTTTACGCCTGGACAGCTCTTATCTTTGTATAAGGCGCAAGTCCGTTCTTGCATGGAGTATTGCTCTCACCTCTGGGATGGCTCGGCCAAATACAACTTGCCGCACTCGACTCGGTAGAACGCAGAGCTAAGAGACTCATAGGCGACCGTAATTTTTTAAAATCTAAGATGCAGAGCCTGGCACATAGACGCAAAATTGCCAGTCTATGTGTCTTTTATAAGATGTACTTCGGTGAGTCTGCTCAGGGGCTCCATGAGCTCATACCGCCTTCCCCTTTCTTCCATCGGACATACAGACGTACGGCTGGTTACCATCCTCATCTTGTCGAAATTCCCCCTTTTCGAAACAAGCGCTTTAAAACATCCTTTATAATGCGTACCGCCAAGGTTTCGAACTCCCTGCGTGCGTCTGTGTTTCCGAGTTCATATAACCCTAATCTTTTCAAAGTTCGAGTGAATAGGCATCTTCTGGATGAGCTCGCTCCATCTTAGGCCTCTCCCTTGCTACCCAGCTGGTTGTTGGCTAAGAGCAAACCCATCTCTAATAAAAAAAAAAAAATACAAAAAAATATGTTACGAGTAGACTCAAATTAGGAATAAAAACGTAACCTATAGCCTACCTCGATAAATGGACTATCCAACGTTCATACAAACTCTTCAGTTTTATATATTAGTAAGTATAGAATCGTTTATAGCATAAGATTAAGTATATATAGAGATAAAATTAAGTAAAAAAAATTTCTGTCTCATAAGGTTTTTACCCAGGATATGGTCTCTATGAATATTCCAAGTCTCGTCTAGTCCGTTTTTTGATTGATAAGGGAATCCATACAATTTTTTGCATTCATATCTTGAAATATTTGTAAATAATTTATTATTTAGCCTATTTGAGATAGATTTTATATTCCACCACAAATCTAAACGAGCATATATTGCAGACCAGTGGTAAAGTCCGATGACCATCTATTTGGAATGTTTCCTCAGTTCGCTTCGTTGATTTCTTTACGTCAAGAAGTGGTAACTATTTGTTATGTACGGTGTAAAGGTTTTAAGCTCTATTAATTACATAATTTATGTAATACAAAGTTTACAATTTGTGGCACAGGAAGAAATATTTTTGCCTGTGATTTCGTCTGCGACCTTCAGTAATAGTACTTTTTTGTTTTACATAAAGTACCCCATGAAATAAATGACCCCATGTATTTTCCTGTTCCCCTGATTTCATGATTGGTTGTGTAATTAATATAAAAACTACTTTCACATTTACAATATTATGTAGGATTCTTCTGGAGTGTTTGTATAAAATTCAAGTCCTGATAATGAAGATAGTATCTGGGGCACCATTCCGTCACTTCTTTGGCCCACTTTTCTGTTTGCCCAATGGTGCCCCAGATACAATAAGAGAAAAAAAGGTGGACAATATCGTAGATGGGAAGACGACATTAAAAAGGTGGCAGGAACGATATGGATGAGAAAAACAAAAGATAGATCGTTATGGAGAATACTTGGGGAGGCCTATGCTGGAAAGCAAAACAATTAAGAAACCAGTGTCTAATATGAAGATTTTTTATTATCTAAATTTTATCTAAAAAAAAAATAAAAAAAAAATAAAATATATTACTTGTAGAAATAAGATAAAATGTAACTTATAAGGATTGTAAATAAAAGGCTATTATTATTATTATTATTATTATTAATGAAGATAGTTCTAAATGAAAATTGAGAAAATTTCCTATCCAATGAACACAAAACACAGTATGTTTCTCTGACAATGAGATATTTTAATTGACGTTAAGTATTAGATGTTTCAGTTCAGAATAACATTATTTTCAAAATTTTTTCTAGCGTGAGTCGTGAAAGATTTTAAAAATTCTTTCACCTATAGAATCAGCTAGTAACATAGGCCGTATTTTATAAAGTTAAGCGGGCGAAGTCGCGTGCAACAGCCAGTAACAAATAAAATAGTTAAAATAGTTTCTATATCTACTTGAATGGTAATTGATGCCAGTTCTTTGGCATTGACAACTGACGTAATTGCGTCTTCGTGCCATCCATGAACAATACCCTTATCTGTCATATCTGTCACCGCATTGCCTGCACACTTGGTTGATCTTTCTAATGGCCAGTAATTTCTATGTATGCCTTTGTTTGTCACGATCTGTGTGATGTTTAATTGCATTGTATGATTGTGCTTTGATAACTCCTAATTACTTATATATTTTTTTATATCAAAATTTATTTTTAAATCAGATTATTTCTATATCTCCAAAATTACTTTTTCAAATTGTATGTATCATTAATTCTGTTAATTTGCTCATCGTATGAACTAACTGTTGAAATGGAAGTCAATTTTTGGTATTGGATGAGCCCAACATTTTAATTTCTGTTTTTTCTGTGAAGTCATCTTCACAGGTCAACAGTCCAATTTGTAGTGAGTTGTTACCATCGCCTATTAACATAAGTAACGTGCTGAACTGTGCTTTAGACTTTAGCAGAATAGGGGATATAGGATTACGAGGGGATAGCGAAATTGGCTTTTTTATATTTTCTCACTCACTGATGAAACCCAAAAATATTTCATTGTGTTTTGTCTAAGGGTGAAGTTAAGTACCACCCATTTATGAATGAAAAACGCAGTCTGCCCTGCAACTAACCAGTACTTCTGTTTCCACTTTATTCTTCCACAGTCTTCGTTGTAATTTGTTGAACAATAAAACAGCAGTAAAGCCAAGGTGAAAATAATAATGTTGAAACAGGTCACGTCTCACTTCACGTGTTCAACGGTTGGTTGAACATTAATGATAATTGTTTGGAATCAATCATACCCTCACCTTTTGGCCACTGTTTGGGTGTAATGACCCGACACACCGCATAGTTTTGGTTAGTTTAACATTATTGTTTATTGTTCCACGTGATGGGTTAACGGAGCGAAGAAAAAAAGCCTTTTACTTAATGATAACTGAATTGCCGTTTAAATCGAAGACACGATCCACTTACTTTAAAATATAGATGGAAGCAATGTATAACAAATCTATATATTGGTGATGAGATGATTGAACAGTGAATAGGAAACATGACGACCCTCAAATAATCACACACTTGATATTGTAGTTCTTCCAATCACACTAAATAGATTATGCAGAAGTGGCTGAGCTTACTTTTTCTCTATTTTTAGACAGACATGGACAGATATCAATTTTATTTTTCTTTTCGCTCTTTCAGTCATTGAAAAATTTTATAATATCCGTTGCGTGGTTGTAAAGAAGTAAGGGGAAATGTTCTGTTCTGTTCTTTTTCTGTTCGCTTTGGTTTCACACGTTGCCATTTTATTTGATTTGATTATACCTAATGGTTATTTATTGATGTAGATAAGTATGCCAAAATCAATTTCGTTATCATTCTGTCTTTCAATCCTTATCCTATATTTTCAGTACAAGTGCAGTTTGTAAATACCTGCACCTGACACAACCCACAACTGGTTTTTTTTTTCTCTGTGGAAGAAACCTAAATTGTGTTGATTAAATGCAGTTAAGTATTTCCAAAGATATTTGATTGGTCTCGCTGAGCTCTTGAGCTCTACTAGATACAGCCGCCGTACTTGACAAATGCGCCAACAAATACTACGCCGAATTCGGCGTACCCGAGCTGGTCACACTGCAAACTGTCTGTGATGTGTACGTGCCGAATGTTTTATTAAATTTTTGGCATGATAAAATACCAATTTTTGTAGTAAAACTGTGTAAAAATATAATGAAACTGTCTAAAAAGTGATAAATAGTGACGACGTTTTACACACACTACAATAAGAAGTTCCCACATTTACTAAGCTATTGCTTTTAGGTAGGGCCTTATCTAGTAGAGCGCAGCGAGACCAATCATTTATCTATAGGTACTTCATTAAAATTACCCCGACTACAATAAAAGTTTCCATATTCACGAAGCTATTGCTTTTAGGTAGGGCCCTATAATATCTAGTCGAGAGCAGCGAGACCAATCATTTACTTCATTAAAATCACATGGGCATAATACACGGCGCCGTGTACATAGACAAACTTGTACTTACCAAAATGTACCCGGCACGTACTGGCCACATCTTCGGCCAACGCGTGTATGAGAAGGGCGTTACGCGTGGCCGCACCAGGCGTGATGGTATAATGGCGTTTGTCGCGCCGCCACCATTGAAATATCGGTCTTCCTTCCTGTCTACTTCTTCGAACGATACAATCGCGGAAACATAACATTCGATATTAACGCCGTAATGGTGTTTCGATGTAATCTACAGATTTTATGGCGATTCCTTTCAATTGTGAGTCGCTTTCTAAAAGATACGCATTTTTATCTGAATGCTTTTTGCTAACAATTGAATACGACGCGTATTAACAATATATTATTGTTTTGTATGCCTGTCTAATAGTTTTTCGTGTCGAATTGTTTCGTATCTAATAAATCTGGTAATTAAACAATGGAATGGAATAGTATTGAAATTATTGTAGTTACAACGATTGTTTATGTTACGAGAATCTTACTTATCTTATGCATGGTTAAAATATAACTAGAAGTTTCGGCTGATAAAGCCTTCTTATATGGTTTTGGTAATTTCTATAAAAAATTCTTCTTATTGTTTAACCATTAACTTGATGTTAGATGGGTAACATGCCTATTTAGGCATTTATATTTCCTTTTTATAGTTTACTAGCTGGATTATGGACTATCCAAGGCAAAAATAATTTTTCAATTCGAACCAGTAATTTCTGAGATTAGCGCGTATCTACAACCAAACGAATAAACAAACTTCAGCTTTATATATTGGTACAGATGTATTGAGTTGTATTACATAAAAAGGTGCCTATTAAGTAATATAACAAACCTATTTGGTGCGTCCGAAATAGGTCCCTGGTTCAGCATAAGTAATACGCTGGGAGCTTTGATTATTGGGAGAGATATCACTGTTAATTTGGGCGAAGTTAAGCTACCTAGTTACTGCTACTAGATCATCTGTCTGTATGAATTTAATTTTTATGTTATGATCGACAGGCAGGCTGACATTCCACTTGAAGTCTGGGTATAACAGAAAAATTTCAAAATAATTGTTTCAATAATCATCATCATCATCATCATCATCATCATCTCAGCTGCAGGACGTCCACTGCTGGACATAGGCCTCCCTAAAAATTCTCCAATTGGACTGGTCAGAAGCAGCCTGGATCCACCGTCGACCCGCGGCCCTTATTAGGTCGTCTGTCCACCTTGTGGGTGGACGTCTACGCTGCGCCGCGCTGCGCTGCGCTTGCTGGTCCGTGGCCTCCACTCGAGAACCTTCCGACCCCAGCGGCCGTCGGCTCTTCGTACTATGTGCCCTGCCCACTGCCACTTCAACTTACTGATTCGACGCCTTATGTCGGTAACTATCGTACGTCTACGGATCTCCTCATGTCTGATTCGATCTCGCAAGTGTAACCCGAACATAGCCCTTTCCATAGCTAGTTGAGCGACATTGAGCTTCCTCACGAGGCCCATAGTTAGAGACCACGTTTCAGCGCGTTTCACGTTTCAATAATAAAATGTGGATTTTATTAAATTTATTAAATGGAGCAGGTAATGGGTTTAAATTTATTGAAAATATACTTAGACCAATCTCAGTTTCCTCCGTACAATGTGAAGGATGCGTGTTGTAAAACCAGTCGGCTCTGGTCACGGTGATGAGTTCGCTTCAATTATTACCGCTGACAAGGATACCATACCATATGGTTCAAGTGGCATATCAACCTTGAACGCTATGATGGCACACAAGAAGTTATTTTGACCTTGTTATAGATAAGTAACCCTTAACTAAATAATTATGTATGCTATGTTTTCATCCTTCTACGATACACTAATGTTAATTTTTTTTCATTCAATATCATATTCTTCTGCTTATATTGTTCAACAAATAATCTTCATTGTCTTCTAAATATTTGTTATTATTATTATTATTAATTAATTATTTACACTGGTTAAAATTAAAGAAAACGAATTAAAATAATTTTACAATAAAACATAATATAACTAAGAATTGCACATATTAATAAATAACTTAACTAAATACTTGCCTAAAACTAAAAAATGATACGTAATTAATATTTAAAGAAAGAAAATTCGTATTTTTATTTGTAATCAATAAATTTAAAACTACTGGACCAATATTGAAAATTCTTTTACATATAAAAAGCTACATTATAACAGCGAATACCATAGGCTATGTTTTACAAAGTTACGCGGGCGAAGTCGTGTGCAACAGTTAGTATTTTATATTTTCCTGGTCAAAGCGCCTAAAGAATTATTTCTTGAAGCCTTTTCAAAGAAAAATTACATAAAAAATTATTTAAAATACACGTAGCTACAATCAATAGGGATACTTAACTTAGCTTCAAAGAAAACGCAAAGGTACACATGTGTATGTATTACCTATGGGTTTTATTTGAGACTAAGTATTGCTTGTACCAACATGTATTTATTTCCTCGTTCATATATGGTATTTGTGGTACAATGTATGTATTGTTCAGAGACCATTCATCGACATCCATTCACACCACACCAAACAATTGAATGTCCATGCGAACTTCCCTACTGTATTTGCATATTGCTTTGTGACGGTTATGCAAAATCTATCTGCTTCCCCATAAGAAAATTTCATTGAAAAATCAACTCAATTTCAAGAGGCACAAAACCGATTATTGTTTTAAAAATAGTGGTCGTCTCAAACCGTAGTCTTACTTTTGATTTGCAGTTTACAAAGAAGTTTGTTTAGGATTATGAATTTTATCGTCTTTGTTTTTGAGTGCATATGATTTTTTTTTTAATCTAGTGCATTTTGTTTCTTTACAAATAGGGTCAAATGTATTTACATTGGCATTTCAGTCATGTGTAGACATGTTAACTATGCTAAGTAAGTATTGATTTTTTTTCTTAATTTTCTATAGTATACTATAGTGACCCGCCCCCGGCTTCGCACGTATGAAATTTTTATCTGCAATTTTTGTACACAAAAGTTTATTGCTCATTCCATTGGTGAAAACCTTACTAAAATCCTTTTGGTGGTTTAGTATTAAGAATTTTTTTTTAGATGACATATTTCACTTTTCACGAAGACTTCACAACCTATTCTATTCCTAATACGAATCAAAGAACACTGTCTTCTTGTCTGTCTTCATTGTCTTCTTGATGTCGAGGAATTTGACTGCCTCAACTTCGAATGGTTGAGTGAATCTTCAAGTGGATGACGAAATGTACTACAATGTCTGTTTATAAACTTAGTTTATGTCCATTAGCACTTTATTTTGTCATCTACGTATATTAATATACGTTGTAACTATGAGAGATAGCCAAAAAAAAAAATTATGATTTATACAATTTCTCAAAGTGACTCACAATGAAAATATTCACATTATACATAAAATAAAATTAATTATAACTGCGACCCGTTTTATACGCTCGTTCCCTTGAACTTCAATAATATTATCATTATTTCAAATCTCGGACATTTGTCACTAAACGTATAAGTAAGTTTGCCAAATAAATTTGCATCAGTTGCTTCATGAATAACTCTTATTACAAACTCATAGAGATCATGTTACATTGACATCTAAGTTAGTAGACGACACACATAACTTGGTGTGTTAATTACGACCAGTTATGATGTGTAAACATTAACACTTTGTGTCAAATCGTTAACTTTAAATATAAAACCGCCTTCTTTTATTCCCACGAGCTATGGAGTTCCTATAATTTTCTAGAGAAGCTTTAGTACAAAATTGTAACATCACAACTAATAATATTTTTAATCTAATTTCATATTTAGTGCCTTCAAAATAAGATATTTATTTGTTAATCAAATTTTTCAATACTTGGACAACTTCTACAAAATTATTTTAAGATTTAATTTAGATAATTTTGTACTCAATTATCTTTGGCTTAAGGGTCAAAATAAATAGTTATATATAGGTATTAAAATTCAGTTTTAATTTCACATATATAGCGATGAGTCACATATGTCCAGATGTAAGGCTTTAGACGTTAGTTCCTCATGGTGATGTTAATTTGCATTTGGTGAATTATGGTATCGGTTTATTTATGGGGAGTTACTTGGTCGCGGGTCTTCACATCTATTTCATCATAAATATTCTTTTAAACATTCATTTTTGCCACTGGGTTTTCTATTTTTATTTTTTTATGTAAATTAGTCACACAGGCTCACACTCCACTTGATGGTAGACCTATTGTGAGCGAGTTGTCTGAACATGATAACATGCCGATTCAACTATGAACAAGAGAAACACAACAGCACATATGCTGTCATTCCACGGTGATATTATGTAAAGAAGTGGTTACTGTCGGATGATAACTGCGGAATGCAGTTTGCTCTGCCACTAGTTAAGTAACGTCAATGTTGGTAACTTTGCCTGGTCATCAAACTTTGCCTATTGTGGTGACTTGTTGAGAAAACAATATTATTCCGAAACTATGGATAAAATATTTATCCATAAATTGAAAGTCACATATTCTGACATAGATTTGGAATAATATTGTTTTCTCCAACAAGTCACCTCAATAGACAAAGTTTGTTGACCGCGCAAAGTTACCAACATTGACCGGTACTAAAGATTCCCACTACTGTAGCCTACCGCTGATAGGCAGTACTACCGCTGGCAGACAGTAATAGAATACACAACATTCTATATGCTTCATACAGCAGCACATAGGATATTTGGAGTCTTCTCACACAGCGAAACTCCTTACTATATATTCCTTCATAGTTTAAGAGCAGGTATTATGGGTAACGAAATACCTGGTAAAACTAAAAAGCTCAAGTGGGTCACATGCTTAGGGAAAATAAAAATAAATGGACTAAAGACATAACAGAGTGGACCCCTAGATTGCAAACAAAAAGGAAAAGAGGAAGGCAAAGAAAACGTTGGTCTGACGACATCAAAAAGATTGCCGGCCCGTTATGGCAACTAATAGCTCTATTGAGGGACGATTGGAAGCTGCTGGAGGAGGCCTTCGTGTCGCAAAGACACGCCGACTGATAATAATAAGAGTTATATATTGTTACCTACCTATATTATGTATAATTATTGTAAAAAGTTGGCAAATAAAGGCTAATAAATAAATAAATAAATTATGGGTAACTCACACAACGAGGATTCCTCACTATATATTTTTTCATAATTAAGAGCAGGTAATGCAGGGCAGACCATGATTCGAACCCGCGGTATACCTTCATCTGCAGTTGTAAGTGCCAAACGTGATACTTGTAACCTGTCCACAGTACACGATATGGTTGTCGAAATGTACATAGTGTGGTTAGCGAATGATTAAATTAACACAATTTGCCAGAGTCCACTCTCCGGTTACATAATGATAGCGAACTGCCTTGTAAACTGTCGTGTACGGTCTGACTCATTGTATTATGTAATTGATGACCATCACTGTGTCATCCCATGCTGCATTGTATAGGTATTGTAACAACACAATAAATAATATAAGGTATCTCTTTAATTGCATATAATTTTATATGCAATTTTGTAAACTTTAATTTTCTTAAACATTGAAAATTCATTTGAACTTTTTGGTTTATCCACAACGAAGTTACAGGTGTCTCAAAAGTGCAATGCGTTGCTTCGATATAATCACTTGTTCAATTTTTATGAGAAAATAGTTTAAAATTTCAATATTATATTTGAATTATTGGAAACAATAGGCGGGTACTAAAAAGTTGACGGTACAGTCACCTAAGACATATGAATCCAGGGCCCAAATAACACTTTGCTTAGAGCTTCCTTGAAAAGCTTTATATTGTCACTTCCCCAAGGGTTAAAAAACTGTCTACTTTATTAAAATAGTTTAGTAAAAAATTGATAATAAGTTCTAAACTATTGCATCTACTCGTATCTATGTAATAGTGTACTGTGGAGCAAGTGGGAGCAGTTAGTGTGGTAAACTCATCAAATATTTTGTCACTCAATAGTAAACACCTGCTGAATTTACTATTTACCACAAAGTATTGTGTTTATAATGTTGTTTTCAAAATAACAATTTATTCCTAATTTATTTATTCATCAATCATCAATACCTACAATAATAAATCTGTAAGTGTAGGTATTGTATGTTCCTCCATAACGAATTAAGTGATTTTCATGAAACTTGGTACATAAACATTTAGACGTACAGGACACACGATAGACTACTTTTTTCTTTTTCAACGCGGACGAAGTCGCGGGCTCTAGCTTAGTTTTTTAATATAAATGTTTTACAAATGATAGTTAATCAGATTTTTTACGAAATACCACGACTATGAGCTCTAATCTTCAGCACCATTAGAGAGAGATGGAAGAATCTCGTAGAGGCTGCGACTAATCACGATGTATAGAAAACCTAGTCTTAAATAGGTTTTTCAGCCCTGTACAAGAATTATGATAGCGAATATAATTATTGTTATGAAAAAAAAAAAAAGGTTGTCTTGGTCTAAGAGTACGGAATTAGATTTCATTCTGTTGTAGGCTTTGTGCTTCTGCCTTTAGCTCTGGATGCTTAGGCGTTAGCAACAATATACCATTTTGATCGTATTAATAATATGCTATTGCAATGTGTATGAATGCCCTGGGCTGAGGATGTCCATAGATATTCAAATTTTATATTATTTTTTTTTATATAAAACTTAATATATTAAATAAAATTAAAAAACTTAATACTCGAGTTCAAGTTTTCAAGTCATTTTTATAGTAAAACATCATTCACTTGAACTGTTTCAGTAAAATTGAATCTGGTCTCATTTCTTTTCTATAGTTGACACATCAGCGTTTGTGGTCACAACATAATACAATTTTGAACTCTATTGCGTTGCAATAGAGAGAAATAGGTTAGTAGCGACAGCAAAATAGGTTTGTCAAAGTATAATAGCGAGGCGGAATTATGTCAAATGTCAAATTAGACGTCTGCCTTCCTGTCGTTTGCATTTTGTGTAATCTACAATAGGAACGCTATTAAATGTATTCGGGATCATCTTACACCGTAGCGTAATAGAAAGCGAGCAAATTTCTATAATATATATGAAAATTACCTGTCACGTTCTTTGAGGTCCTTGGACTCATAAACTACTGAACCGATTTTGATAAGGCTTCGTAACTATGTGTCATTTGGTCCAACTTAAAACTTAACTTGACTTGTTTTTATTATGAACCCGGGCGTATAGTTTTGATACTCTTAACACATATTGTTAGAAATAATTTTTTTTGCTAATTAATCAATTAACTCAATGAATTTTCCAGCTACATATGCCATCACTTAATTCATTTTTCAACCGACTTCCAAAAAAGGAGGAGGTTCTCAATTCGACTGTATTTTTTATCGTTTGTCGGTTCTTTTCGGTTCTTGTCGGTTAATTCTTACAGTATGTGCAAAAGGACTATTTACAATAGTAGTAGTATAATATAGTCTTTTTGTATATTGTATACTGTTAGTATACAATAAATGTTAATATAACGTTTAGATATATCACGAGGATTAAATTCTATACAAGTAATGTCATCAAATATTTCACCATAAATTTGAGGACTAAAGGAACAATGTAGCTTCCATATAAGTATTTAGTAGCATCTGTATTGATTATAATTTCAGTCAGTGTCTATTAAAATATTTAAATAATTCTCATTGCGATTCATTGGGTAAACGGTGTGACAAGCGGTCATCTTTGTAAGAAGGCTTTTATATGACAAAAGCGCTTTATTGAATTCTCTATTGAGAAAAAACCGTGACATCAAATAAATTGTGACACAGCTTTTGTTGTTGCTGTGACCGAACCTGTGCCGTCGATTATTGCGATTGTTTCATAATGTATTATTAAAGAGAAATAATATAATGGTTCTAATGATTTATAAGTCAGTAGGTATAATTGCTTTAGAAATGGCCATGTATAGAAATAGGTATGAAAACCCATGTATTGTTCAAAACTTGTTCAGAGTGTGAAAAGTGAAAATTAAACTAACCTAACTAAATATTACTAAAATCTCAGTTATGAATATATTTAACTAGCCGCTGCCCGCGATTTTGCCGGCGTAACTTTTTAAATTACATACTAAAACCTTCCTCGAGAACCACTCTATCCAATGGTGAAAACAGCATGAAAATCGGTGCAGTAATTTTTGAGTTTATCGCGAACAGACAGACAAACAAACGCGGCGGAGGACTTTGTTTTATAATATGTAAGGACTTATTATAATTTATGAAATTAGTAAAGAAACAGTTGTATTTATCATTGAATTGCTTTAAAATCTATTAATTAAAGAATAAAAAAAATCAATACTTTTATAGAAACATATAATAATAAAAAATATTATGATTTTATCCACTTTTAATGCAAGAAGAAGTCCTATGAGTATGCTAGGAAATGCAATGGTAACGTATATTTATTCGTATATAATATGTATAATTTAATACAAGTCTAATATGCAAGTCTTTAATATATTCGTGATCTGTAAAATCTTCATCACATTATTTGCATGTGTCACACGATAAACTATGGACATTGTCAATCAGTCAGACAATTATCGACGTTCACCCAACCGTGGATAACCACTACCCGTCCATTGAATTCGTTTCTGGGCACAGACATAATGGGTATACAGAGTCGAAACTTCTTACAAGCTACCTAGTGTATTATAAGATCATCATCTGAGGGCCTAGTGAGAGTTTTATTCGATCAAGTAAAGATCGCACTAAGGTCTGGTAGTGCTAGATAGGCGTAAAGGGGAGATTTGGCATATGAATTCCTTTGCTCCCTAAAAATGCTCCCTATAGACGAGCCCGTTATACGAGTAGCAAGGGGGCTTGCCTAACGTTTTAGGGGCCCCGGATTCGATTCCCGACGGGGTCAACTTTGGAAATTTTAATATCATTTTCAAAATTGACTCCGGTCTGGATTTTAAAAAGTAGTGGTAGGGCACACTGCGTTTCACAGTCATTTGGGCAGCCCGTCTGGCGGCAGTAACCGCGACCTTACAGAATACCACCGTGAAATAACAGCATTATGTGCTGTTGTGTTTCGGTGAGTGAGTAAGGGATGCCAGAGCCCATTACCCCATCCCTCCCTTATCCCTGATCCTTAATCCTTGTATGGTTGGCAGCGCACTTGTAGCACTTATGGCGTTACTTGTGTTATAGGTGACGGTAGCCACCTACCATCACAAGTGGACCGTCAGCCTGTCTGTCGACCTTAACATAAAAAAAGAAAATAGTCTTTAAACCTTCATAATTAATTAATTTAAAAATAATTTAGTGTTTATTTGTATTTTTCTTTCTTAAAGTCCCTCTTCATTACCTATTGGGGGTTGGCCATCAGTTCTGAAATTGTTGGCCAAACGAAATATTATTATGTTCTGTTTTGGTACAGGGACAAACTGGGCAGCCCGGCTATCATGTTTCTGAAACGAAATGACAACTCTGATGGAAATTTGCAAAAGGCTTTTTTTGACCTTGTTCATCTGATTATTTTTCTAATCTTTGTCCGTACTTTCAACCGATGCTTTGTAATGTATTTACGGTTCACAGATTTATATTCAAACCGACTCCTTTGTATAGTCTGATGATAGGGTAGGTGGTGGATTGATTGATGGTAGAATTTAAATTATGAACTTATATGTGACATATTTTATATTTACTTATAAAGAAGCTAACTGTTTAATTTGCTTAGAGCCTCTTTTACCATCTCTGAGTAAAGTGTCAAGTAGGCTAACCGCCATTTAAAGTCACCGGTAAGAGAGCGTAGGAGTTTCACCATCTTCGAGTAGCATTATTCAATGGGTCATTTCAATGAAATTGAAACAAGATAGGTACTCGTAACATTCACTCGCCAATTAGGGTTACTTGAAAAGTAACTAATTAACACTTTACTTGTGGTTGGTGAGGCCCTTATTCTAATTTCGAAAATCACAAAAAACTATTTCAATTTTGGCCAACGAATTAAATATTTTCTGTTGATTTATTCACAAGCTAGTATTATACTGAGGAAAAACACTATAAACTGTTTACCTGATAAATGAATACAATCTTGCATTCCTTACTCACTCACCTACAAAACAATTGCTGTTTTTTCGCTATAGCACAGCTATAGTTTTCTATAAGGCGGTGTTTAATGAGGCCACAGAGACTAAGTACATAATTTATCCTCCTCTAGGTCTGCTAAGAACTAATCTTGGTCTAGATGATTAACTTTCAGCCATCTACAGCTGCGGAAGTAGTTGTGTTGACCTTCGCTAGGTCGATCGGATTGTCTCTGGGGAACTAGGAGTAGATGATTCGAGTGGGTTATTGTCATCTGGTATTCGTAGCGGAGCACAACGATAAAAGCTCCAACACTGCTTGTAGCTCCACCGGTCATCGCTCGCTAAACAAAGCAAGGAAGAAGGCAAGGCAAGGGCAAGGAAGTGCCAAGTATTATAAGGATACCAAGCATATCTTGTCCGATAGCATGCTGTGAAGATCCACAAACGTGTATACTGGGTAAACATCCTCTTCTTCTAACTGATAGCTATATAATAGTTATAAGACAATATGTGTTGTGGGAGGGCATTTGAGTGGTTATAATAGCACGAGTGCTGTTGTGTTTTGCTGAGTGAATAAGGGATACCCAGAGCCCATTAACATATCCCTTCCTTATCCCTTAACATGGTCTGCAAGGCACTTGCAGCACCTATGGCGTTGCTTGTGATATAGGAGGCGGCAGCCACATACCATCAAGTGGACTTAACCCACAACCTACCCATGGCCTTATCGACAGTCTAGTCATGAAGGCCGAAACAAGTACAAATTCTTTATCGTAACATTGTCCCTATCGTCCCTCTCCCCTTTCTGTGGACCATTAAGTGGACTGTCAACCTGTCTGTGTACCTACCGTAACATTAAAAAAATGTACACAATACTTTAAACAATGTAATTAATACAATGAAAAGATAGGCCAATAAAATGTACCAGTGAGAGTAACATTCGTGGCAACCGATAGGAACGAAACGCGTCGATACATAAAGCTGTTTAGATTCGTATCTACCCTCACCGTATATATTTCGAGAAGCGACACAAGCCATGCGTAAACGCAGTAATTGCATCTGGTTTCCAATTACGATACACGGTGAAATTTTGTGGTGAATTAAAATAAATGAGTGTCTAAATTTACTTACTTAAGGAAGCGAACGAGAAACATCTACAAGTGTCGTAGAAGCTAGTCTCTAGAAATGCTTATTGTTTTGCATTGTTCTTTATTTAAACACGTTACAAAAATTAATTATTATATCAGCAATCATTACTCGACAAAAATATTATGTCTTTCATAAGCGATCCGAATTTCCAATACGTCTGGCCGCCATTTTGATGACGTAATCTCGTGATACACTCAGTACCTACCATAGGAAGGAACACTGGCTAGTTTTTAAGCGACGGTTACACGTATCTACGGTATTTACTGTGATCCGTCAAATAATTATGTATCGTGGTATTTATTGAACGTGTAGAAAAAAAAGTAATACTGACATCCAACAATAAAATACTGAAATGATGGATCACAGTAAATACCGTACGTGTA
This sequence comes from Synanthedon vespiformis, assembly GCA_918317495.1. NCBI lineage: Eukaryota > Metazoa > Arthropoda > Insecta > Lepidoptera > Sesiidae > Synanthedon > Synanthedon vespiformis. The sequence goes on from OU906965.1 coordinate 625,002, forward strand.
ACCGCCGCCTTAGTTTCGGATGACAATAATTGAAGGTTCCTGCGCATTAGTAATTTTCGGGGATTATAACTTGCCAGCTGGTGCCTGCGACTTCGTACTCGTTGAAAAATATTTTATTTTTTCAGGACTCATCTTTTTTTCTGGATGAAAATTTCTCTATATATCCTTTTCTGGATCTTTGACAATGTGTATGAAAAATTTCATTATGACCGGTTAAGGCGGGACTTTCTGTCTGCCTATTACCTACCTTTGTAGCTTTTTACAAAAGCTTCGATTACACAATATGTGATGCTGAATCAGAGAACGATAGCGGTAGGTACATACTTACTTGTAACACCTCCATATCTATTGTTTTTAAACCTGTAAATACCGACTATGTGTAACCAAAATCGTGTTATATTTTAATAAAATTGTTTCTAACTATAAAATAATCAAATTTTTTTTTATAAATATATATAATATATAAATTATTATATATATAATATAATAATAATAATAATATAAATATATATAATAAGATCGATTCTTATACAAAACTTTGCTTAATATTTCTTTGAAATTACAAAACCATTGAACATTGTTCTATACTTATAGTATTACACAAGTAAAATCATAAGGGTGACGGAAACGTGACAGAGGCATTGTGAAGCGTAGCGTTACGAAAACTGTCGCCGACTGTACATTGTTCTTGCTTGGTGTAACTATTAGGTACAATGTTGCTCAAGTTATGGTTTTTAATAATGCGATTGCATATTTCTGTCTGCAGATATTATTATGCACTAATATCCATCACGATTCGTTGGCAATTTCGCAACAGATCTTGAAACAAAGTAGATTTTAATCCTCAAAGATATTGTGGCAAACTTTTTCGTAGCAGGACTGTAGTCTACTAAATTTGAGGAAAACTCCAATACAGTCAAAATAGTCAACTTTTACCAATTACTTTGGTGGATAAAATACATTTTTAAAATGGTGTGAAACCACTGAAAAGCGTTCCTATCCTAACAGGTGGTAGATTATTTTAATTGTATGATATTTAAAGATATATAAATGCTGATAAAATTTTATATACCGAGCCTAGAGGTGTAGATAAATAAATAGACATCAAATGAAAACCGCAAAATGGTAACGGGGAATACATAGTAGTGTTTGCACAAACCGTACGCACTATTTAAAATAATTTTTACTAAAGATTGTGTTCAGGCGAGCGAAGCTATCACATAGCTAATCGTCGCCAGTAATGATTCGAGTGTTCCGTAATTATTTCGAGTGACTGCCTTGTCTTCGACATGAATTAGTTTGGACTGGATGTGACCAAGTCAAAGTGCGTCCCAGATTTTTTTTTCTATTTTTTTTTTAAATCTATACCAATATATAAAGCTGAAGAGTTTGTTTGTTTGTACGCGCTAATCTCAACTACTGGTTCGAATTGAAAAAAAAAAAAAAATTGTGTTGGATATTCCATTTATCTAGGAAGCCTATAGGCTATAGGCTTTTCTCAATTATTTTATTTAATTAAGTTCAAAAAAGCTTTACTTTTTATTAGTAGTAGTTTGTTTCCAATTACTGATATGGTTTGAAACGGTTTTTTTATATATTACATAGATTCAATATGCGGAAACTTGTAAATGGTGTAAAGTTATTCTGTCATTTAGTTATTAAGTAAATTTAAGTATGAATATCACTGTAAGTTTTCCTTAAAAATAAATAAATAAATAAGTAAATAAATAAATAAATAGAGAACGCGGAAAAAGTCGCGGGCATCAGCTAGTACAATTATAAATGAGAACGGTTGCCTTTTTCAAAAAATAATAGTATGATTTTATGATTTTTTTTTGTGAATATTCGGTAGGTCTGAGAATTATAGGTCGTAAACTATTTTTTGACTAAGTCATAAGGATGGCCCATCCCATTTTTTTATATGGCCAAAAAACCTTTGTCGGGTTGTAATGTACATTATACATTACTATAGGCCATATCCAGTTGTGAACATATCTTCGACGACTATTTCATTACGGTAATCGTAATTTTTACGTAATGGCAGCCGCCACCGGGCTCCGCGTGATGGTATCGCCATGATTGCAAACGTCTGGTAGTTGATTACTAAATGTTGCGGCTTGCTGTACCCACGGCTCGGGACCATTGAGATGGGAAATAATCATATTTCATTTAATTCAGGGTGTCTTACTATTACACTTAGAATATCTCTCGAATAGACATGGTAATATAATATGCATATAATATGCAATGGTTTCTTTTTTTTTTAACATTATATATCTATATCTTCTCTTTATTATATGTATTCACAATTCACATTCACATAGTAATTCACAATAAAATCTAATCCTAAGTTATTATAATATATATACACATTATATAATATAAAGCATCGGTCCCTTTGGTAGGGTCCCAAGCATGCTGGCTGCATTACCTCGTTGTATGGCAATACTGATCTGTTGACCGAGGTAATAGCCAGCTTTAGAATCGCCGGTTATGTCGACCAAACGTTTTGACAAAATTTTAAATAAATTTAGAGCGTTGGGACCCCACGGACCCAGAGATTCGACACCGAAGGGAACGAAGATGTAGCCTGTGCCGATATCTCTGTATTTATAGATTTTCCTCTTTTCGGCCGCCTCCGCAGCAGCACCATGGTTTCTTTTGATTATATATTACGAACTATAGATGGCTCCTGCGACATACATTTACATTTACATACATACTACAACTATACATTTACAGATTTATTAGTTTTGATTGATTAATTTCATTTAACATTTTTTTTAAGGTTGAGCAGTAGCAACCTACAATCAAGTCGTAATCTACGCCTTTGCTACCATAATATAGTAAAATATGAAACAAAAATATCAATTCTCTCTCAATGCATTATTACAAAAAATACATAATTATGTATACAAAAAATCCCTATTACGAAAAATAGAGGGTTATAGGTGAATTATTATATTAAAGTTTTTAGGCGACACTCGTGGGGGAATCGGCGCATGTGTACAATTGCGCACAAAATTGCTAAGGAAAATGAAATTTGTTTCTCTTATTTCGTAATTTTTCACCTCACTAACTTAACATTACAGGCAGTGTTGATATTCCTTCCATAAAATCATCGTGCGATGTCGAAGGACAACGTTTTTTTAGGCATTTATTCACCATGACGTATTTACTAATACGATAAAACAATCTGTACGCAACAGTACCCAAGAGACTCGAGACGCGCGAACGAAGTGCGGGAGGGGAAGAGCGACTGAGTCTACCAATAACGTGTCGGCACACCGACGCGTACCCGCCCCTCTCTTTCCTCTGCCCCCTCAAAGACCTAAAAATAGAGTTCTGCGCACATTTGCCGAAAAGTCTTTATTCGCTACACGACCTATACCTACAAAAATATTACAATTTTTTTTTTCTTTTTACTTTTTAAAATTTCAAGTAGGTCTATTCTGTAAAGAATCTATCTGTATTAACAGCAATAATAGCAATTTAAACGATAAGAATCTCCTAGTCGAAGCGGCATAAAGTGCATACGACACATTGCTGCGTGAAATTATCTTGTAATAGTAGTTTAATGCACTTTCACGATCCTAATCGGCAATGTACTGTGCTAATGACAATAATGACGAACAGATTCAAAGTTCCCATCGCTCTCGATATTCTTGTTTTGTTGACTATAAAGTTAAGTACAGTTATAGTTGTGACATTTTTATATCTTCAACGACTGTTATTGAGGAAATTAAAATGCTTAAAATTAGTAAAATTATGGCCAATCACAACTTATGGGACATACTAGAACTAGATGGTGCCCGCGACTAAGTCCGCGTTGGAAATGAAGTAAGGTAAATGAGTAGGTATTTAATTTTTAGTTTTCCGACGATCCCTCGCGAACCTAACTTTTTTTTAGAATAAAAATTATCCCATATGTTAATCTAGATAATAAACTATCTGTGTGCCAATCTTCACCCAAATCCGTTCAGCCGTTTTGGCGTGAAAATGTAACAAATACAATATCCATATGTACTCGAAAACTTTCGCAGTGATCTGGGGCCCAGATCTTGTGTTCCTTTATTATTTCCTATCCGGTTATCCGATATCCGTGTGAGACAGACATACACTATCTGTCTGTCTCACTGCCTTACAATAAAACAATATAGTATAGGTAATGTCTTGCAATACAATTTCATAAGGTATTCAGAATAAAAGTGACATTTGTACGATTTTACGTATTTTGTGATATATTTAACCATACGCTATCTGTATTCGGCATCTTTAAAGTTCATAGACGTGTCGAATTATATACAAGTACAGGCGGGTATAAAAGTTTCTATAGGTAGGCAAATTAGCTAAGTAACAAATTGATTATTAGTACGAATAGCTCAGTGCTGATAGTAGTTTGATATAACAGACGAGATTTTTAAATGAAAAATAAAGTGTGTGTGTCAACTCCGACGCACGACTGGAGTTTACTCCTTACGAACGATAAATAAATAATTTAATGAATATAATTAAAACATAATAATATATTATACGTTATATTATTTTATATTAATATGTATTGAAGCATATTGTAGCCTGTAACGCGTAACGCGTGACATGTGACATTTGATTTTACTCCATAAATTTTCATCCAAAACTGGATTATCTTAGATTTACCTACAAACTAATCAAATAACTGTATAATTTGTCATCTTTCGGTTATCTATCTAAAATAAGATTACCATGTTTAGTTAGTCTATGCTGAGTTTGAACCTACAACGTAATAAACATACATATAATACTTTATGTTTTCGATTGTACTAAGACAGTTCCAGGAACATAATTCCAAAATTCTCTACGCGTGTACTCATAACCACTGATTTATACAAGTTTTTGACGACCAGTTGACATTTGACCGCCATTTTATCGATCGTTAGCATTTTAGTCGTCATTTTTATTGCAACGCTAATCGACAACTTCACAGCTCCTAACGCGTAAAGTGTAAACACAGTATTTTAATAAGCTTATAATATACTAGTTGGTGCCTGCGACTTCGTCCGCGTTGAAAGAGAAAAAGTAACCTACGCTATGTCCCTCACGTCTAAATGTTTATCAATTTTAAGAGTTATGGAGACATACATACATACACTTACTGATTTATTATCAGTATTGATTCATTGATGATGTATGTATAAGACAGATGATATACCAATTTTAGATAAGCAATATAAAATTATTAATACTTTAGTTAGATAATAATATAAATAATGAATCTAAGTATATTGACTAGTGTGTTTTACCTGTGATGATATTTATGGCGTCTAACTAAGTATAAGCTTTGGAACAAAGCTCAACCAATTCAAAAGTATTAGACTCGACTCAGAGGTGCACATCAGGTCACAATTCTTTCCTGCGTCTCAGCTCATTAATAAATATGCATATGTAAACAAATATTTAATAGTAAACAAAATAAATTTGAAACTAGTCTCACATTTGCATCCAGACGGTGCACCCCCTCCCATAAACAAGAAAGGTGGGGGATATAGGGGGTCGGTATTTATCGCCAAGTGTTTATTACAATGAGAATTATACCCCTAATGACTTCTCGAACCCTTTCTGAGGACAGAAAATCCTATCGGCTATTAGCAGTCAAGAAGTGGTGAAATATCGTCACCGGAGGCGCAAAGTTCGCCGCAACAAACTCCTTATGTTAATATAAACGTATTTACGCTGTTTAATGGGTAAATGCGGGGTTTTGTTAATACTCTTGCTTCGTTAAATGTCGATGTTTTTTTCGATTTTTTGGAGAACTCCAAAAGTAACGAAGATATACATTCAAAGAATTCAAAAATACAATTACGCCAGGAGATGTCAATAACAAAATGAAAATGAATATCACGATCTAAAAGACTTGTTCACAGATGCTGGTGGCAGAGGACCGAATGTGGTGACTGCCACTATTACCTGTTGGATGTGTGGTAAGGGTGCTTGCCTAACGTCTCAGGCGCCCCGGGTTCGATTCCCGGCTGGGTTCAATTTGGAAATGTACTTTTTAGAGTTGGTTCTGGTCTGGATTTGGAAAGTAGTGGCGGGTTACACTGCACTACTTTCCAAATCCAGACCAGATTTACAGGCAGAGCAATTTACAGCATAAATATAGCTGATTAAAATAAGTGAATTGAATACCTCCCTGAATACTCTTTCTTGGCTATTTTGTTTCTTTATATTAATAAGAGATACGAAACTCTATATCAATATCAATTTTGGGGGCAGTGGTGGACGCCCCCTAGACCACTCCCTTAGATTTGCCTAGACATGAGGCGTTCAAGGGAGCGATTTTGGGCCCTTCCTACCACTTCTCCGATATTTCCACCGATTTTAGGGCAGTGTGCGGGCGCTTTACACCTTTCTTTTTGCCGCTTACCCTTGTTGGGGTCGCAGTATCACCCTGGCAATATATACTTCACGAAAATAACCACCTACCTTCAAGTATTCAATATGCAGTGCCTTTAACATACATTTAGGTACTGATGCAGTAACCCTGTTAAATTGTCTCACATCAAAACAATATAATTCGTGATAATATTCCGTAAACACGTGTGACAGAGAGTTTTCAACGATTTTTATCGCGTTCGATCACACGAGTTTAGATAAAGACATAAAATTTTATTGTTCGTCGAATCGACGCGAGATATTTTTAATGGTTCCTACCAAAAACACGTTTGATTTTGATCAAAACGGGGTAAGGAACCTATGCACGTACTCACTCACGCCTATCTTCTTGGAAGCGGCTCGTCCGAGTTACTTTTTGAATATAAATAGTTATTAATACGCTTTTTTATCGTCCCGATAATTGCATCCAGTGTCTATCCTTACTGAGTTATGATTCTGATGTGAGATCGAATTGAAGACTTGACGATAATCAGACGGAATGAACAAACATAACGCTGTCGTTTGAATGTTACATTCATATCGATAGATAGATCGATATTTAAAATTTAATAGGTATTTCATTTATACTAAGTATCTACTGGAGAAAGTATCGGTTTTCTGTACTTATCGTATTAATGCAATTATTTTTATTGCAATTAATTTATTTCATTGAATCAATTTGAATGAATAATTAAATAATTGATATCAATTTTAGTTTTAATTAATAATATTAAAAATACATTATTTTTTAAATTGCTCAAGACATAATACATTTTTTTAGGAAGAAGACGAAACATCACATAAATATATTACCTACTGCCTTAAGAATTGCATATACATATTATGTATCAATATTATATTAATTCCGTCACAGAACATAATTCACAGATGCCCTAAACTTTCGGACTTCATTTTAATTCCCCAAAAGTCATTGTTTGTGATCAAGTACAAATTCCTAAAAGTAATTATATCGACCCTTTGCAGCACTAAATTAGTGGCGTGGCGCAATTAACGGGTTATATAGTCGAATGTGACCCGTTTTATAGCTTCCTTCTAATAGCGAGGATCAAAATTAAATAATTATTGCAAGAATTCACCCACTCTCGCATCGCCGCATCTAGGAACGTTCAAATTTACTTGCGTTCAATTTTCAGCGGCCCTAGCCACCCTAGCCAAAGTTACATCAATTTAAAACGATAACAAAACGATGACGAAGTTTGAAAGAATACTTAACTCTAAAGAAACTGACTTCAAACCGTCTCATGGTCTTTTCTCATGGATGCCATTGTCAGAACTGGACCAAATTGAAATGGGACCACACGGGAAACAAAAGCTTTCAAATACAAAAAGAATCATGAAAATTGTTTCACCCAGTCGAAAGTTATGAGGTAACATACATAAAGAAAACTCCTTTTTGGAAGTCGGTTGTTAAAAATTTAAGGGATGTACGAGTATCACGTGATTTAGCGAGAGGTGATAGTCGCGGGGCGGGCCTAACTAATGGTATAAAATTATGTATCCCATAAAGCTAGTTTCACTCATATTAAAAAAATATTTTTTGTTTTATTTTAATTTTGAATTGCGAACTTCCAAAAAAAAAAACACCCTTTACAACCTGCAATCATAAAATCTACAAGATTTCTAGCTTTTTACATTCTTACACAAGGTCTTACAGGTCAATTTTTATGAGATAAATGGGACCATTATGCCCGCCACCTCAAGGTCTAAAGAAATCCAAACTAATATTATATGTATGTATGCAAAAATAGAAATAAACACAACGCAATTTCAATTTTCAATCGAATTAGTTCATTTGCCAAAGTATTTTTTTTCTATGCTTTCTATTACTTATATATAATATCGTGTAAAATATAAAATTTATTCAAAATTGGAATTATGCGACATACCACCTTCATCCACTTGAGTGTGTGTCTTCAATTATTATTAAATTTTATTTTTTATTCTCTTTTTAAAAGCTGAATCTTTAGGTATAATGTACGTTTGTTAATAAAGTGGAATCTGAGTTAATTTGTGGCAAAATTTAAATTTCAAATGTTCGATTAAGTTTCCACATTATTGGCAGAGAGAGAGAGACTTCGTAACAACAAAGAACGGTGCCATTAAGGGGCTGTCCAGACAAGAGATTTATGTGCGGAAGGGTTGCGAGGGAGAAACATTTTCTATCTTTGATTGTTGTTGTGTAGATGCCTTTAAACATACTTCTTAATTAATTTATTGTTATTTGCATATTGTAATTTACAATTTAATGGCCATTTTATGTACATCGACATTACTGCGCTGCTTCATTTTAAATTTTAAGATATAATAATAAAAAATTAATGAACATACATTTTTGTTTTCATATTTTAGAAATAGCTATAGTTTATAACAACTAATGGTCCCTAAGCCAGGCACTAATTTCGTCAATGATTTCCTCCCAGTCGATAATTTGTAAAATGACTGAGAGAGTTGTATCATGAAGCGTTGTGAACGTCAGCTGCGGCTCCGATGGTGGGTTGAGCAGTGGTAGCCCGTTACACTTTCAGAGCATCAGCTGACAAGCATTCCACCAAGATATAGCCAGCTGACTTTTTTATTTATTAACAGTAATACATAAACTATCATCTGATAAATTTTCTATTCAGGAGGTAATCACTGAACACGTATATATTCGTGTGACCTGTTGACGTATAATCCACCATTTTATAAATAGCTGACAATTTTGTTTCTTCAAAATATTGGGCTAATTATAATTTGATGAATTTTTAATCGGGAATAAAAGATTAAAAATTTTTTTTTATTATGTGCGTGGGCGGCTACCACTCTACTGCTCAACCCACCATCGGAGCCGCAGCCGACGTTCACAACGCTTCATGATACAACTCTCTCAGTCCTTTTACGAGTTACCGAGTGGGAGGAAATTGGTCATGAAAATCTGTCGCTGGCTCATGGACCATAATAATAAAGTTAATAAAATAATAGTACTCGTAGGTATATATTTTTTTTTATTAGAGATGGGTTTGCTCTTGGCCAACATCCAGCCAACTGTGTAGCCAAGATGATGTATATGTAATATTATATAATACTAGTGGGTGCCCGCGACTTCGTTCGCGTTGAAAAAGAAAATATATGCTAGCTTGACCAGTCACTTACCTATCGAAAAAAAATTCTTAAAAATCGGTCTTAGGGGTCGGACCTCATAGTACAACAAAATTGTGAACGCACCTATAAATATTTGACAACCAAGTGACAATTTTAGACAAAATACATCAATAATGTTTCACAGCTATTTTTTTTTTTTTTTTTTTTTTTTATGTTAAGGTCGACAGACAGGCTGACGGTCCACTTGATGGTAGGTGGCTACCGTCGCCTATGACACAAGCAACGCCATAAGTGCTACAAGTGCGCTGCCGACCATAGAAGGATTAAGGATAAGGGATAAAGGAGGGATGGGGTAATGGGCTCTGGCATCCCTTCACGGTGGTATTCTGTAAGGTGGTGGTTACTGCCGCCAGACGGGCTGCCCTAATGGCTGCGAAACGCAGTGTGCCCTACCACTACTTTTCAAATCCAGACCAGAGTCAATTTTGAAAATTATATTAAAATTTCCAAAGTTGACCCCGCCGGGAATCGAACCCGGGGCCCCTGAAACGATAGGCAAGTATCCTTGCCACTCGTCCAACGAGCTAGGAATATTTTGTGTAATGTCATCTCATGTCATCTTATATCGCTGTGACGACGATGGTGCCGCCATGCGACAATAGCGCCCAACTATTTATGTTTTTATATGATCCCTCAGGAATATTTAGTCCTTTTTTTCTGGATGAAAGGTACCCTATGTCCTTTCTGGTGTCCCAGACAACGTGTATGCAAAATTTCATGGTGATCGGTTCAGTAGTTTTTGCGTGAAAGCGAGACAGACAGACAGACAGAGTTACTTTCGCATTTATAATATTAGTATGGATAACATAAACATATTATTATAATGTAAATATATTATTATTTGGGTTAATCAATTAATTAATTATCAATACTAATAATAAATCTGTAGGGGTCGGTCATGGAGTAATTTACTAAGACTTTGTTTTCAGAAATATCGCGTATATAGGCTCTATACATGATACTGAAACTAAATTGACCATTTTTAGAATTTTTTTTTTGTAAGTATGTATGTTATTCCATAACTCTTAAAAGAATTAACTGATTTTCATGAAACTTGGTAGATAAACATTTAGACATACAAGGAAACAAGATAGGCTACTTTTTTCTTTTTCAACGCGGACGAAGTCGCGGGCGCTAGCTAGTAGTTAGGTAATATTTACGTATAACAATAGGCTTACATTGACGACCTCAAAATTAATAATAAATTGGCACTCCGGGAGTACCGAATAAAAAGATTAATGTTGCTTATAAAGACTATCGGTTATTACGACCAATTTTTGTGGTCTCTTGAAAATGGAGATACTATTTCTTTATTATTTGTATATATTTATGTCTGTTTTATTTTCGTGTCTTTTCTTTTCACATAAAAATGCCAAAGAATTCGTATCGCTTTACTACTAATGACATGTCACCAGCTAATTAACCGCTGAATAGAAATGTATGAGAAACTAAATAGTATACATTCTATATGTTAAAATATAAATGCGTCTGTAGTTGACCGATAACATTTTGTCGGTCGAGCTAAACCCATTTTACGGCTATAAAAATCTATATAAATCGGTTTTTATTGCCGAAAAAACAATTCCCTGGTCGATATTTATCGATTTTCGTTTCGAAAAGTCGAGGGTTTTTAACGATAACGTATTGTTTTGTACTATTGATTTTGTTTATAGTTATTGGACGGTTACTGTGGTTAAAGAAACCGAGTTTTTATTTCGATATTTCAGGTGAGCGTATGAAACAGATGGACACGCTTGTCTTCTAATGTATATCGATAATTAGACTTTCTAAATTTGAATCCATCGCGAAATTAAAATTACTTACTGATTTCTTTCTTTCTTTTTTTTCACATTTCACACAGCACCATCTAGTTCCACACTAAGCAACTTGCTTGTATTATGGATACCAAACAGTTGATATACTGTATAGGTAACTTTTTTCATACATATTATACAGACAAAACATCCATGACTACATAATACATAAATATTTGCCAATAGCGGGATTCGAACCCGCGACCGTTTGGTTAACAGCTAATGTTATACTAGTTACTAGACCAAACGTGTGTGATTTGTTCTGTTATTTTGTACCAAACCTCGTTCCCTTTCTTCATTTTGTCAAATTAATGATATCAGAATCCAATTTCCTGTGCTCATTATTATAATTCAAGTTACACCATTCTCTCCAACTCTTTTTCTCATTACTGTGATTTTTCTTTTACAGGAGAAGAACGACTTTACCTATTTTCGATATAAATAATATGAGTACGCCTAAAGATAAGGTCCTGAGATCGAAAGACTTCACCAACAATCATTTTCACAAACACACATAAATTAATTGGTATATCCACATTAACATCATCACAAGCAATCAAAATGTATCGTTATATTTATCGTTATCGTTATTATCGGTCGTTATATTGGAATTAACGATCGTAAGAACAGAAATATAAACATTAATCGTTGGCTGAAGGTTATCTGTCCAGTACAGGTAACCTTAAGTATGGAATTCAGAAGTTAGTGTGTGAAAAATCACACGATATATATTTTTATTTCAATCCAATTCTGAATCACTTTTTCATTGCATTATAATCTTACTTTATTAATACATATATAATATCAAGTGCAACATAAATAAACATGAGCTATTATGGACCATTATGATTTGTATAAACGCACAGACAGAAATTCTAAAACCCATTTTTTTTAACACGTTAACTTACTTAACTAGGTACAAAGTGTAAAAAAAAATTTGCAAACCTATAGACATTGATTGACAAGGAACCTTAAATATTTCCCGAATACAAAATACCTTTACAGATTACATACTGGTTGTGCATAGTGCTGCGTCTGCGCAGACCCCGCCTTAAATTAGGCTTTACTTTGACAACCTTATATATTGTTATGCCAAATGAATTTAATAATATTAATTTTTAATAAAACGAAATTATGAAAGCCGCAGTATTCTTTTGTCAACAATAAAGTTTGATCGTTATCTATGTTTTTTAGTATTATAATAAGTAGATACTGGAATCCTCTTCAAAGAACTGAGATTAAATTGTGCATTATTCACTGAGAGCTTGTAATGTCTGTAACATTATTATCAACATTATTATTCTCTTTCTTACTTGTGTGAAGGCCTTTAATTAAATAGGTTCAAAAGAATTTTGATATTGTTTCTTGTAAATTGTTTTATTTTAAAATACAATGATTGGCATTGCTTTGTTACGTTATCATCGTACAATTATAATTAAAAATATTAACACATATCTCATCCAATATTACATAGGAAAGAATTTTACATAGGAAGTCCTACATGCCCACCGAGGGGAGAAAAATAAGAAAGAGTATTTTAAGAGTTTCTTGAGGTGTGACACAGATGGGTTACAATTGTCCTAATAACTGGGCAATATAGGTCAAATTAACTAGATATAATCCCGTAAAGACATTCACAGGAAACAGTTAGTTTCGAGGACGCGTTAATAAATTATTTAAAGAGTAATGATACCAAATAATATGAATTAAAGTTCTATAAATGGAACGGGCATTAATGTCCGTCGACGCTGCGTCCGCGCATCTAAACTACAAAGCAAACAAGTGTTGCCGGCTCCAGGCTTGATTAAACACACATTCGGTGCACGGTCGATGCCTTAATTAGAACGGTAGTGATGCCGGTTGTCGATGATTGCTTATCGATAATTGGAGAATGGATCTTAAGAAAATGTCATTTTAGGAGACTAATAACTCTCGGTGGCATTTGTAGCAGCGGACAGTAAATCTTGTTGTAATCTTATCCTCGTATAATTGTCAGTGGTTACCGTAACTTATTAACAAGCAAAGCTACATGGGTTGCGAGTACCGCTGACCTTGCTAGGAAAGATAATATTTACTCACGAAAACACACGAAGACACTAAGAAACGTGCTGATATAAAATACTATTAGGAGTTGTTTTTAGCCTGTTAATTATGTCCAAATTAGAAATGATTTTTTTTTTGATTGGCTAAAACTATCGCCATTGTAATAGTATTTAATTTATTTCTTAGTTTGTCATTTTACAATGTCAGTTATTTGTAAGTTGATAATACTTCAAGCTTAGAGGTACCACTAGAAATATACTAGGGAAACCAACATTAAATCTATCGATAAAATTATGAAGACACTGTCTCATCACTAAAACGTTAATAGCTGTAACACCAGAGTCATTGAATATGGTCGTAATCGTAATTATTTTTAATTAATAATCAACACGCCATTAGAGTCGTGCACGTAATAAGGATGGGCTCGTGTCGATGTCCCTTTGGCAATTTAGACGGGCGTGTTTTCAATTTGTGTTTTATACTTTGAAATTGATATGACATTACGATTGGAATATTATGCCGATGTATGGCAAATTGCTTCGAAATTGACTCATGTTTTTCTCCTTATAAATAATTTATAGATAACTTAAGGAATCATCAATGATGTAAAATATTGGAGGCGAACGATGCAAATAATACTTAAGAATAAGTGGTTATTGACAATAAATTATTCGTGGCACTTATTTCTTGACATTGGAGTACAAGTCGCATAAATAAATATATAAACCTACTCTTACAAACATCCTATGTTTAATTTTCAACAGGTGAGTTCCACAGGTAAATTGAGTTAGTATTTACATTGAGTTATATTACTTTAAATAATATTTTGATCCTTATTACTTTGTAACTTAATGTCAAATTCAATAAACACCTTTAATTCCTTGAGCAATATCGACTGCTTTGCTTAACCATATTAAGAACTAGTTACACAATCCCGGCTTCGCTCGGGTTCAAAATAAAAACTATCCTATCTTTTAAGTTGGACCAAATTACGAAGTTTCATCAAAATCGATTCAATATACGTAGTTTAAATATATACTTATGTACTAGCTGACGCCCGCGACTGCGTCCGCGTTGAAATAGAAAATATTAGCCTATCCCTGTGTTCGTAAGTAAATAAGTTAATTCGTTTAAGAGTTATGGAGCAACATACATACATACAATACCTACACTTACAGATTTATTATTAGTATAGATGAGCAAGTCAATCAGAGACATGCCAACCATTCAGTTTTTCATAGCTTAGTGATCATCATTCTTATAAAGTATTGGGAAAATAAAAGTATACCGGAACACGTATGTTTATTATAAGATTATGAAGCTTAACCTAAATATTTATAAATATTTACAAAGTATATAAACGGTGAACTGAACTACTTTAACACGGGTCCGAGTGTACGTAGCGTGACGGATGCGGTATCCACAACACCTTGTCCCACAATCAATATAAAGCTATCGAAGATCAGGAAACATCATTGATTTATTTGAGAATTATAACACATTACACAATCCAATCTCCACTTTACTGCACAAAGATTACAGATTCAATTTAATCAAACATTATTTAAGACTTTCATGTCGAGACTTTTTAACGAAAGTGAATCTTATTAACAAGGACTTAAGGTTTAAAAATGCTATGCGAGTTTGAACGTCTGTTTGCCACCAAAGAAGAAAACGCCAGTTTCAAGTGATTTATGCCCGATACGGCATATTAAAAGTTTTGTTTTGTATCTTTTAAAATGTAAAAATCTGTAATTTATGGTCTCAAAATCGAGAGGTCCGATTAAACAGTACCCACTTAGATTTATTGTGTTAAAGGGAACCCTATTTGTCTGTATTATGTATATATTTTTTATACCTCCATAACTAAACGATTGAATGCGTGGAATTTTCGTTCAGAGAACGTTGCTCTATGGTCTCCAAACTAAACATAGCGTTGCTAATTTCAAAATTAATTAGAAATAAAATAAATAATGTATTTTTTTTTATAAATAATCGACAGCCAATTACAAACACTGTGTTTTATAAATTACTCAAAACAAAATAGGGCCCACCTTATTTTTGTTTTGTAAAATGAAAATGTATAATAACATGTATAACTGTATAATGTATATGTTATTTTGATGGATAAATATGTTTAATGTAAGGTTCCATTAATCGTTTAAACATTGCAATAGGTAGAAATTCTTTATTTATTTAAAAATTCGCACAAATTCGATTAATTTCGCACAAAAATCGAAATTAACCGAATCGAGGTGGGCCCTGTTTTGTTTTGAGTAGTATATGTTAAACTGTTTCATATTCTAAAATTTCTTATATATACATAATAATATATGTTAATAAATATTAACTCGATAACTTATCAACATAATATTATACTCATCATATGTACATAAGTACTAAATGTTTGTTGTAACTGTCGACATCCAGGCTATTATTAACGCCTGGCTACTTTTACTATTAGGTACAACCAAAAGGTCCCATTTTTTTTGTGTACATACATACAGATCCACATTAAAACTAGAACTAATATTTTATTTATTATAGAAAGATATCTCTAACATAATCAAATGTCATTACACCCACTTGAAGTCTATTTATGAATAAATATTCGATCGAACAAAAAGTAAGTAATAATTCAAATATGTTAGGACCCCAACAATGGTATACACAACTCCATATTAATCAGACTGATACCGAATGTACACTTGACTCGGAGTTTATATTATATTTATTACCCGGTGGGACGAATGAACTAGTTTAATACAATCTCCCATTATGAATGATTAAAATATCAGTATTTATAATTCACAGAAATATATTCAAAATTAAATGAGTTAAAATAACAATTAGTGTAGGAAAAGGTATTTTTAAAATCGTAACATATTATTTTACAATTTGTAAATAGTTTTATCCTGTAATTATTATGAAAAGTTGTATTTTAAAAAGAAAGTAAAATCTTACTTTTTGAATGGTCTTAATAATATTGTGGCGAAGTGTACCTGCATTGATTCAATTATTAATATTTAAAACATTTTGTACAATACACGAATGGATGTTATGTTATTTGTTATTTCGCCTTTTACTTATTCTATGTCGAACTTACTTTAGCTGCATTAGCGTGGAGACGGACTCTTTAAAATGTTCCAGACCAAGACCTTTCTATGGCAATGCCCATTATATTCTGGTTATTTCCTGACTGATTGCCTCCTGCCATTGCCTGAATCCCTTCCTATTCGCTTATCTGTAATGTTACTGTACTCAGCACTCTTACTTACTTATCTTAGTATACAATGTGGTGTTGCTTGTGTTATAGCTGCCTGTAGCGACCTACCATGGTAACGTTTGGTGACTTATACATAAATAAGTCTTACGAATAAGTGGACCAGTTGTTGTTTTTTTCCGAAATCCTGGTGAATTTAAATTTATAATGACGATCATCAGATTTCGTGCCTCACACGAGTTCATTGGAAATTAATCTACGGTATTCGAAAAAATATGTTGTTCTGTCTTGTTGACTTCTTTCAAAAAGGTTAAGCTACAGGGCAAACCCTTAACCCGATCGGCTTTATTTTAGACTCAAATTGTAGCTGACTAAACTGTGTAGACGAGTTTTTGTTTCCAAAATACCAAGCGCTAAAAATATCATACCTTCACAACTCTCTGAGATATACTTAAGGGGATCGCACTTTTTCGTGAAATCGGGGCCTATACTGAAGCGAACGAAGACATTTCCATACTCACCAGTAGAACTCAGTGCAAGTTTTTTATTATTATTTTGTTCTATTATAAAAAATAGTAGAACAGTTTGGACCTGTTTCATTAAAATTATTCGAGTCCAATCTGTCGTACTGCACTGGCAGTAGAACTAGTTGGAATATTTGTGTCCAAACTGTTCTATCGTAGAACAAATAGTTTGGAACAACGCTCTCTCCGTATTATGTAGACTCAACGGTCATCGAGGCGGGCGGGCCGATCTAGAGTCGCGATCACCCTGTGGGTAGCTACTGTGGGCGGTGTACGACCGCTCTTTACAATACATCTTGTATGCGCCTACCTTAAATCATAACTGTTCATTAATAGTATTACTTCAATCATTGATGTATTAACATCAATTTGTGTGGAATTAAATGTATTTTTAATGTCAAAATTGATAGACAGGCAGATAGTCCATTTGATGGACGTGATATTATTTCAATATTTGAAATATAAAAGTACATAAAATGCGGCAAATGAAAAAGAGACTGTCGCTTTTACGTTGAAAGCGAGCTCGCATTAATTAACTCCTTAAAGAGCTTCGGTTGTATTTATTACCATATTATTATCTGCTGATCATTGATAGCGAGTGGGAGCAAATGTACCGGTACCAATTTTTTTTTAAATACCTAAAAATCAGTGCGGATCGGTATTTTGCACGCGATTGTATCAGAAAGTGTTATTCGCACACATTTGGAGAGAAAATATGTTATTTATTTTAATTTGAAAGTAAAAAGTAGCTGATAATGTTCACAAATGTTTGTAATGAATAAACTAAAAACCACTGGACCGATTTTAAAAATTCTTTCACCTATAGAAAGCTACGTTAGCATCAGCTAGTAACATAGGCTATATTTTTATAAAATTACGCGGACGAAGTAGCGTGCAACTTCTAGTGTTACAGGCCGATATAAAGCTCTTATTAATTTCATATTATTTCTATTTTTACTAATAAAAAATAAATTATTATAATTGCATTAAAAACGTAAAGAATTTACGCGGAAAACATTCCAATGATATATTTAAAACAAAAGTCAACACGAAATGGAACTTTTAATGTGAGTTTCGATTCATATCAATCCATTTAATTTCGCACAGCAATGCGATCTACTACCGGAGCGATTTCTCCAAATCAACTCCAATTCTCTTTGTAATTAATAAAGCAAGTTTGTGGCGACGTTTTAAATATATTTAAAAAAAATGTGTGCTGGTCTTTTTAAACAGTATTAAAACGCAGTATTTTCATTACACGATAGCAGTAGGTACCTTTACCATGAGTTTACAATGCACTCGCTGGCGAGAGCGTAAAACATTTTATATGAAAAACTGTGAATGTCAATGTCAAATTGACATATTAGAATCCTTACATATTATATAGTCCTCCGCCGCGTCTGTCTGTCTGTATGTTCGCGATAAACTCGAAAACTACTACACCGATTTTCATGAGGTTTTCACCAATTGATACAGTGGTTCTCGAGGAAGATTTTAGTATATAATTTACAACAAGTTACGCGTTCGAAGTCGCAAGCAGCAGCTAGTGATTAAATAAATTGCAGGCGATGATAAATTGATATAATAGAAATTTTATAAAGATATTAAAACATTAACCTATGAAGACATACCATACAATGTGTCACATTGTACGATCAAGAAATACAATAATAAAACAACAAATATATTGAAATATAAATAAATTTTAGTGTTACAGTTAAGACGCGACCCCGGGGGGTTACGATGTGACAACCCACACATCACATTGAAAATATTCATTCTATAAACAATGGTCTCCCCACTTCTCTTATGGTTAGCCTTACAACCAAATGCCATAACTCACGGCGAGCACGTCGCCTAATTTATCTGTACCGCATAAATTTATGCGCAAGAGTCGTCGGCTTGCAATCGGACAACATTTAGCTGGTTATCGACTGTTTGATTTAGTGGCGACGGGCAAGCCAATCCCTCAACACGATAGGTGCGACATGATTCCGCGGCCCTATTCTGGAACTCTATACTATCGTATGACGTAACGTCTCAAACTTGAGAGTTTAATTTGTGTTATTTATTTACATCAGACAATCCATTTGATTGTAAGTAACTCCGTCGCCTATAAATATAAATAAAAATTAAGGTGAATGCAAATGTACTGCCTAATTTGATAGAAGAATGAATGAAAAAGGAATAGAAACAAGGGCCTGACTGGACCGCCACTTTATTTATGCTGAGAACATTGTCCTCTTCTACTATCAAATGTGGTATTATTCATATTCAAAATATGTTATGTGTCCGAAATTTCGTTATAGATTATGCAAATTATTTCGAAAAATATTAAAAAATATATATGATATCTATATAATTATGTATAGGCCACATCATATACCTATACATGACGCTAAAAAAAACTTAAAACTAAACTTAAAAAATATGAAAAAAATAATTCACACGATTCATCATGTGAAGCAATAATGCGGTGTTTGAATATTCACACGAAGTATATTTTGTCGCTATTGGATAAATATTGATCATAGTATCTAAAAGATTAGTAAAAGTACGTATTTAACCTTTACTTTAATGAAAAGCGAGGTTGAATATGTCAAAATAATTTCAAACTTAGGTACTTTGACTTTTATAGTCAAAGCGTTCTTATACTTTCTTTAAAATATTATAAGTGATTCAGTATAGTATCAGAATATACCTGCCACGTTCTTATAACGTAGGTGTTGGAGAAAATGCTAAAATTATTACCCGCATATTGGAACTTCGTGTCGCACGCTTGTTCATTTATTTGTTGGTTTGTCTGTATGTTTCACAGTGCGATGTTTACTCAGTATTGGCGATTAATCTTGTACTATGGAGGATAACAGGCGCACGATATATTGGTCTCTTCGATTTTCTGATGAGACTATTTTAGACCATAAGCTTAGGGTAAATACTTTAAGACGTAAGTCAGAAATTAAATAAGCACTATTGGATTATTATTTTTTAAGAACTACACTAGAAAGAAAATAAAATACATTCTGCACCTAAAATATCACTTGAAACAAAAGCTGATTATAGAAACATGCGTTTTTAATATATGTAGCTATAGATAAATGTTTTATTATATATAAAATAAGTTAATAATTAAATGTTTGATATTAAATACTTCACAAAAAGGTATATTGTAAATGAGCATTGTTTATTAGCAAAACAAATTGAATTACAAAAAACTAAAAAAAGGATTTTCCTATTTCATTTCTGATTAAGTATAATAGGTACCTTACGAGAGTGATTAACATTGTTACACTTTGTATGGATAGATTACAAAGAGAATGCTATGAATAACACATTAGTCATGTCTTCATTCATTCGTCGGTATCATATCGCACCATTTACCATCAGACAAGCTTCCTCTATCAATTGACATCACTACACATTTGCTCATAATTTTTGGAGGTTAGCTATTTTTGTACACTTGCGGACAAAACTGGTTAAAATAAATTTTAATAAAATTATATGAAGTATTATAAAGAGAGAAGATTTGTATTTTTGTATGTTTATAATGAATAAACTCAAAAACTTCTGGACTTATTTTGAAAGTTCTTTCAACTACAGAAAGTTACATTATCAGCGAGTAAAATAGTAGCGAGTTATATTTTATAAAGTTAAGCGGGTGAAGTCGCGTGCAATTGCAATAGCTTTCACAATTTTCATAAATTATTTCAATTACACGGGAATTAATAGGAACATTAGTAATAGGACTTATAATATTTAGAAACTGTTTCATTTACCTCAACGTTTCGGATTTGATAAATACAAATACCAAATATTACGTAAATTAAAATGAATACAATAATCATTTAGTATAATTAAAAAAACTTCAAAACAAAGAAATATTTAAAAAAATATTTGTTTGAATCTAAGCAATTTGCGTGTCCGCCATTGTATAGATAAGTAACGAATACAAGTCTGCAATAAAATTGATTGTGAGCAAGCGTCGCATCCTGTGAGTGACTTGATGTTTGAACTGCCCACGCTTGACGCAGAAGCGTTCGGATTGACAGAACAGTCATAACTGTGCATAAGGCTTATTATACACTAGCTGGTGCTCGCGACTTCGTCCGCGTAGAAAAGTATAAAGCGCCATCTACCGTATTTTAGATAGATGGCGCTATCTCCCGGGCCAAGCCGCTAGTATTTACTTTTATTTTAGATTTTCCGTAGGAATGAAGCATTTTCCCGCGGTAAAAGTAAACTATGTTCATCACGGATAATGTCGGCTTCTAATGGTAAAAGAATTTTTCAAATCGGTCCAGTAGTTTCGGAGCCTATTCTATACAAACATACAAACAAACAATCAAATCTTTCCTCTTTATAATATTAGTATAGATAATTATGTGCACACATAAAACTAAGTACGTTTATATAACAATAAGGGCATCTTTCACCATCTGTCAAGTAGGCTAACTGTCATTTAAAGTCACCGGTAACCATTGAGATAATGTACTAGAGAAGCTATCTCAAGCAAAAGTTTTAGTGCACTTGCAAAAAGCAAAAGTGTGTACTTGAAGGTGAAAGGAATCATCCTTGGGCTTTATTTGTATTTCCTGAGTTGTTTGAACAGTACTTCAGCACACATGAAGGCATATTTAATTAAAAAGAACACAGAACACAAGCGTATTCGCCTGTAGTGATAACCAAACTAAAGTAGTTGGAGCCAGCTGGCTCTAACTCGTGTTGCAAAAAATCTGTTTGCCATGTCTTCTCTAGTACGTAGTACATATTATCTCAATGCCGGTAACCGGGGATAATGGAGCTAATATACGCTAAAAGTTAGTACACTAAAAGTCCCAAACATTAAAAACAAAATAATAATAAAAAAATCGCCTATCTAGGGATGCACTAAACCGAGTGCATAATTTAAAATTATTTTTAAAAGTAACTAATCAACACTACGTTACTTGTAGTTGGTGAAAGAGGCCGTAAGTACAATAACATTTCTAAGGTTACATAAGAAAGTTTAAGTAAAGAACTGTCCTATATTTAGTGTTATACAATTTTATTTACTCAATAGAATAGGTTAATGTACGTGTCGATATATATAATTAAAATTACCATAACACAATATTATTTAACGGCCGAACCTGTCAATTTGAGTGATTATATGAGACATAAAGATTTATACGGTGACGCTGTTTAATGGCTAGACGATTATAGATAAGAAAATTGTCAAAGAATCAAATTGTGTTAAATGCAGACGCGACAAGTGAAAGAACCTTGTATTTTAGATTATTATAATAGTTGCTTCTTTTATTTATTTATTTATTAAGATTAAGTTCAGTTAAGTAGTCATACAATATGCCCTATGGGATATGTGATGTGCAGTATATCACATGAGGAGGAATTATATTATCAAAGCAAGGCAACTTTAATAAGCGGCATAAATAGTCTGGTTATTTATACCTATAAATATTGTATAGACATATAAAATAAAGCCCCTATTCGACTCAGTCTGTTTATTCGACCACGTCAAATTTTTAGGTGTTTGTTAAGGCGTAAATTTTTGTATGAAATTAGTAGAAAATGACACACAGAGATCATTCCATTAATGAGTAGTTCGTTGAATAATAATGACTTCTTTTGTGTATATTGTATAAATTATATAACACTTGAACGTTATATAAATTAACTCGAAAAATTAAAGTTTAATAAATGCCAAATATGCGTAAGCAAAGCACGCAAAGAAAGGTTATAATTTACATAATATTTATTTATTTATACACAAACGGTTATATTACAATGAAATACCGACAAAGTTTCCACTGATAAAGTTACTTCGCAACCAGAACGAATCAGTAAAGGAAAAATAATCAGAGTACAGCCTCTTCAGAGTATTTTGTCACATCTGCGTTGTTAGTCTTTGGTAATAATGTATTGTAGCAGGTGTAGTGTATTCTGCCGAGCACGCGATTATGTTAATTCGATTAAGTATCGATTATGAGGCGATCTCGACTCACGTGTGTTTGATTGCTATTGCATCACTGTTTAATAATTTATTAAGAATATCAAGTGGCGATAGCTTAGTTTGGAAAATGCTTGACTTTGGAAGAATGGAAGTTCTTTACATCTTTTAATTTTTTGAGTGTTTCTGATATTTTCTAATGTTGAAAAACTACATCGCTGTGGCCTTAAAATATGAGTAAATTTTATAGCACAGTCAATAGTGACGGCAATGACCTGTAGCCGGAGTTTTTTCATAATATTATATTGCAGTCAGGCAAACAGGGTTAACTCCAAATAACTTACTTACTTAAATTGATACGATCCTCTGTTAAAAGAGAATGTAAATTGAGTATACTTAGGTAAGGACGAAAGCTGTTTTTTTGTATCTATTTTCACTAAGTTTTAAATTTTTAAATTAAAGCCAATTAAATGTATAATATTTTAAATGTATTAACATATCTAAATTTTAACTAATTTGGACTATTTTTAGATTTTTTTCTGTATGTATAATGTATACATATGTATGTATGTTCATGACACTTGGTAGATAAACATTTACTAGCTAGTAGATAATATTAGTTAGGACCCTTGTTTGCGTATAAATCTAACAGATCGTAATTAAGAGTTTTGTAGACAGTTAATAATATGTGCGACTGTACCCAGAGTAGTGGGCGGACGACTGTAAATATTGGAAATATATTATGTTTTATAATTGCCATTGTTAATTATGTCGGAGAAGGATATTTGTTTTGAGGAAGAGTCACATTAGTCAAATACAAACAGGATTCTAGAATGCGAGACATGAATGAGTGCAATGTACTATTGAACGGTATGGTCTCACTTTTAATACTATTTTAGAAATACTCTTCACATGGATGCAATTTTCTTGAAGCCTGAATGAAGCCTACCTCATTTATTGCTCTTTTCATTAGTGAAAACCGTATCAAAATCGGTTGGGTGGTTTCAATGAAAATTAGAGGAGAAATAAACAGATGCGGACATGGAATTTATTCTATATACTTGTTTGTTTAATTATTTATTAACTTTCTTCAAATCTACATATAAAATATGATAATCATCTTACCTAGGTATATGAGACTTAGTCCAATTAATTCTACTATTAGTTCTACGATAGAACAGTTTGGACAAAAAAATTTTAGTAATTCCACTGCACAGTACTATGACAGATTGGCCTCGAATAATTTTAATGGAACTGTTATTTCTACTACTATTTGTATAATAATAATAGATAAAAAAATAGTATTTCTGTCCAACGTCCAATACTCTGCAGTAGAACACTTGGACCAGTAGCACTACCATGAGTTGCTATCGAAATCTTACGTTAGTTTACTTCTGTCGATAACGAACATTTCACCCTTCAATGTGCTAGTGAATGATTTTACTACTAACGTTACGGTATTTCTCGAGAGCATCAGTCAAATTTGTAACTCATGGTACCGATTTTGTATAGAAATGTCAAGTTAAACATTAGTCGCTAATGGTCGCTAGCGACTACATTCGATAGGTTTTTCACTTATGCAACTCATGTTACCGGTTTTAGTTCTTTGAGCGACCGCTAGAGGCGCTGTACAATTTTTCATACAAATATTTTACGTTCTCGCTCATCTCTCGCTAGCGATTTTGGTCGTCATAAACTCATGGTAGTGCTACAGTAAGAAGCAGTTAGGATCCATTATCGAATCGCAGTCCTAGAAACAATCTTAGTTTTCTCCATCTTAAAAAACAAATATTTCAAAATATATTAAAAGATAATTTATTAATTACTTCATAATTTACCAAGTCTGACAATAAATCTTAAGAAAAAAGATGGAAAATATTTGAAAGTGCTCCTATATCTACTTGAGTAGCGAATCAAACATTACCTACAAGGCATTTTTTTTTATTTCACAGTAATAACAAAAGTGGTTACTGATGCCAAATGGGTTGACCAGGTGGAAAAAGTGTGGCCTGTCAATACCAATATTTAGATCTCAGCAGACACGATTTTTGAGCGTTTTCACTGACTATACAGGCCAAAAATTAATTATCTTGGGTATCTTCTGTATATTAAAATGGCATTGGGCAATTCGTGTTTCTTTTTTTGCGGCACCAGCTAGAAAATTTCGACTAACTATCAAACTATGTTATTTTAAACTATTTTCTTTTATTAAAATCCAACAACAACCCATATTAATAGCCAGTTTAATATGTGAACATTTCCGGGAAATGGTGGATGTTCAATATTTTTTGTTTGCCCAATTATAAAGCTTAATTAGACACTGTACTGGACTCGCCATTGAACAACAACTCGACAATATGTAGACTTCAATAAATTTAGACAGACACATTTTTCTAAATATACCAAACTAGCGACTCGCTCCCGGCTTCGCCCGCGTACGATCGCTACCAAACTTCTTAGGATATCCGCTGGACTAAGGACTGAAGATTGTCTGAAAATTTCAATTTACTTCAGTGTACTTCGAGAAAGAATAAATATAGTATTTATTATTATTATTATTTTTATGTAGAAAGGAAATCTTTATCCTGCCATTAAACCAGGATGTGAGATCTCACCTTACTATATCTTATGTTATTTTAACAGGATTATTAGCGCACTTGCGTCCACTTGATGTAGAGCTGTGATTCTTTATCATAAATATAAATTCTTGAAAATTATTTTGTGAATATAGCAACCACTTCTAAGCGACTTTCGTCCCTAACTAAATATAATGTAAGTAATAAGAAAGAAAGACATATATTTTCTTAAAATGTGAGTACAAAATGAGTTTCTAACAACTGGTACAAGTAGTATACCTACTTGGACAGCGATACTCCTTGTAGTATCCGCCTCCTTACAGGAAAATTCCCTATCAGCACCTACTGCGACATTGCTTCTGTTATAGGCTACTTAGACACACACCATAAAGTGGTACGTCAGCTTGTCTGAAGACTCCACCATAAAAAAAATAAGGTATGGTACAAGAAATGGTCAACTTTACGTCAACTCTGTTCTTGCAAAGGTCTTTTGAGACGAACAATTAGCGATTGAATTATATCGTCGCGTGCTTGCGTATGTCCAATGCGATACAGTTAATCGAGGATAATGTTGAGTATTTACCGCGTGTCCGATCACCTGCCTGCAAGCTTAAGCATATGCGGCAAACTTGACAATAACGCACGATTTGTGTGGACATACCCAGGTCTTCTTAAATAGGACGAACACGGGAGTGACGCATGATGTAACTTCGCCTATAGCCGACTCGGAGGACGCCAAGTAATTACGAGAATTCAATCCGAGAAAATGTCAGAAATTCTGCACATTGTAGAAATTAATATATGGATAAGGAGGTTTTAAGGAACGGCCCTGGAAACCCTCACATTTGAATCGGATTTTTTTTAATCGGATGAGTAATTTCTAAGATAAAAACAAACATACAAACTTTGCCTCTTTATAATAATATTAGTATAGATATAAAATTGTACAACACATAAATATCAATTCTTATTATATTTTCATTAATAAATAAAGTATTACCACTCAATTTTCTTAAAGTTTATCTATTACAACAGTCATGTCCATATAACTCTTTACTCAAACAAATGTAATGTCAACATTATTCGAAATCATCCTCAGACCGAATCGTTTCTTGAAACAATTACTTCCTTCAATTTTAATTGAACGTAGTTTTGTAGCAAATTTTATTAATTAGGTTTATTGCGTGTGTGCTTGGTAAACTTTTCTTTGGTTTTCTAATAGAAATTTCAAAACGGTAAATGTTAAATCACTAGGATACAAGGATGAGTATGATTTTGGTGCAATTTAACGATTGGATCATAACAGAACTGTGGCTCTCAATAACTTTTCCTGCGTACCCTTAGAGTATATGCGTACCACTCTAAGAATCACCTCGATCTCGCGTACCCCGGCAGCGCTTACGTTGGGCAGACCTCGCCTATATTATGATAATACCGCGCTAGAAAGTCTTCTTTTTTGCCTGGCCCTTTCCCACTTTATTTGGGGTCGGCCCTCCGTATCATGCGTCTCCAGGCAGCTCGGTCCCGGGTCGTCTCTTTGCTGATTTGGGCTTCCTTCAGGTTCTTATTTACGACATATATCCATGTCATTCGGTCTAAAAACCGCACTAGAAAGTCCGACAGGTTTATTATCTAAATGTCTCTGCTGAGCGACAGGCGAAAAATGTGAAAAATTTGTGTAATATCACACTAAATCGTTAATTTTTACGCAAATCACACTAGTGTTATAAGTTACGTGATACGATTTAGTGTGATATTGCACAATTTCTTCGCATGTCGCTCATACCTCTGGTATTTAGAAAATAAGTCTGCCGGTTTTAGCCGGTAAGCCCCGTAACAGCCCTTAACAATGCTCACTTTTGGGGGCACATACAATTCTTAATGATTTATTAACTAGCTGTTGCCCGCGACTTCGTCCGCGTAAAAAAGATAAAAAGTAGCCTATCACGTCCCGTACTTCTAAATGTTTATCTAACAAGTTTCATGAAAATCACTTAATTCGTTTAAGAGTTATGGAGGAACATACATACATACATACAGAAAAAAAATCTAAAAATCGTCAATTTAGTTTCAGTATCATGTAAAGAGCCTATATACACGATATTTCTGAAAACAAAGTATGACTCCATGACCGACCCCTACAGATTTATTATTAGTATTGAAACTTTGCCCTGGGTAGAGTTCTCAAAAATATCATCAAAATACGTTGAGCGGTTTCGGAGTCCATAGTGACCATGTTCCTCTACGGATAAGTATAAGAAACATTTAATTTTGTTATTATAAAATATTGTTTAACATCGGTGCCTATGGCCTTTCAAAAAGATTAGGTAACATTTACTCATTGTAATCCGATGGCGGTATAATGCAGATGCCACCTACCGTCCGAATGATTGAAATCAATTATAGAGCGCAGCTCATCGATCCCATTTGTCCATTATAAAATCGAAACTAAATTTTCTTTACACAAATTTCAACTCTAAGTTTAGGAGGATAAGGTTATTTACACGTATTCCAAACGCATAATAATATTTGGTATAGTAAAATCAAAGTATTATAATTTTAAACGTTACGCCATAGAACTTAGAATCTATTTTTGTGTTTACATTGGTAAGAAGTATATTTGTCAATTTTCTATAAAAACACAAGGTGAAAGAGATTTGATGATTCGCGTTTTTCGATTCGGGTGGTTCCCATCGATGTTTCGTATCGAATTTGGTTAGAGTGAGATTTGGATTAATTTTTTTGTGAAGTGCGATGATCCCAGATCGATTTGGAACCATTTAAATTTGTGTCTACACAATTGAGATAAAATCTAAGTAATTGTGAATTTAGAAGACAGTTTTAGTTTTAAAAACAAAGATAAAAATGTCGTCTTCAAAATTTTCGAAAAAGTATTTTTTTTTTATAATCCTAGACAACTGCCACGACAAGGCTCTAAACAAATTAATATTAGACACTATTTTTAATGGACCCCTGACTGAAATTCGAAGTCAAAAAGTTTTCGGACATACGAGCATTGCTTTAATGCTCAACTTAGCTTTCAACAAAAAAATCCACACCCAGATACACAGACATACATGTCAAACTTATAACACCCTGTTTTTGCGTCGGATGTCGGGGTTAAAAATATTAGTGACTATAAAAATATATTGAAAGAGAAGAATTGATGATCCCCTTTTAAATTATCTGTTGTTTGAACGACGAACAAAGAATTCATTGGGACTCAATTGGAAGCTTTGTTTTAGAAGAATTGAAGAGTTAATGGTTTACATAACAGGTAGGTAAATAAAACAAAGGGATAAGGGAAAGAGTGAAACTTTTTTCAAATAAATTCAACCCTCACACTCCCCTAACGAAGCCTGGAGGAATTAATTAGGGCCGAAGATCGTGATTTATGCTTTCATTTTTAAGTCCGATGTCTCTTAGAATGTCGGTGTTACTATTTGCACACAACTCGAACCAATATCACTAAGAGGTGAGGCAAATGCATGACTCAGTTCAGTAATAAACTGGGTCGCTAGTTTGTTGTAAATGACCCCTTACAAAATATTCATTTTAATGGAATGAGTTATACCAGAGCCGATTTTTCTTTCTTGCTTATCTGTTATTCTTTATCCTACTATGTTACATTACATTACTACTATGAGCACACCTGCAGGCATGCTGATAGGCGACGGTTGCCACCTACTATCAAATGGTGTCTGCTTGTCGACTTTTACGAGTATATGGACATAAGTATTTAGAAAAGCTATAATATTATTTTTCTATAATATTAGAATGTAAGTATGACTTTTTGAAAGGACTTTACGTTGTAGGATATGTAAGTTGTTATGTAAGTTGTTGTCGAGAACTCGTAGTAGTTCCAATGAACCCTGATTAAAACTTTTCCTGTAAAACCTTTTTATGTTCAAAGGGCTAAGTCGTGAAGTAATTCCGCACTTTGTCATTGATGTCTGTTTCAGTTGAGTTTAATTTTTAATACAAGTTATCCTCTTTTTATTCAGGGTGACCTTGTGGACCTTGCAGAATCTGAGACATTCGTGAAAGACATGTTCGTCTAGCATTAGTCTTTATGCCTTATCTAAATTTCACATTACCTTAACCAGTAGGCCGAAGACGTCTTGTTTTCATCAGAATTTCAAGATAAATAGTGGCATACATCTGCTTCACAGAAACACCAGAAAGAATAAAAGACCTGTAGACCTTGATGAAATAAGAGTTCAGATGAGAAATTATACTTCTTTATAATATTAGCGTATGGACTAGATAGACAGAGATATATTTTTCTAAAGAATAATCATAATTTGCTTTCCAAGTAGCTAGTTCTTAAAGTCTGCTAGTGGAGAAAATAAAAAACTAATCTCATTATAGACTCATTATAATTATACTAACTCAATTACGCTAAACGCTTCACTTTTTACATGGTTCTTGTGAATTTGTTAGGCTGCAATACAACGCTGCCAATGCGTCGGCATCTCTTCATACAAAACTAAGGGGGAATTCTTCGCGAAACATCACCTGTCTATCTCACTCGCTCACTCTACGAGCAAAAGAGACGGATAATCTCGCCGGCGAGCCCGTTTGATGTCACCGCCAACGGTCATTGCATCTCTTAAGTTATTCCTCCAGTTTTTTTCCATATCGAAAACTAAAGAGAAAAAATTTTGTAATCACCCGTCAGTTGGTATTTTGCTTTGGTTGCAATTTCGGGTAATCCTGCAATGTACATCCTACGATTATTGCTTGCAATTTTAATTTTTGTCCTTGCAATTCGTTGGGGAATAAAATTTTGAGCTTTATCGCGTTGTATTAAAAGCTAGATTCGGAAACAAGGAGTTGACTAACAGCAGATCAAGCCGGAGTTCGGTGATTACAAGGGTTTAATTGATTTTGGCAGGCGAACACTGATCGAAACGACCCGAAATTGGCTACGATTTGACTCCGCTTGTTTGTTTATTACTGCTGCTTGACGGTATTCTCAATTACAATTTTTATTTCGTTTCAATCTTGCAGATTGCTTTAAGTGTACCTACTGATTTGGATTCTGTTATTTTATTGCAATTAAAATATGTATTTTATAGAAATGTTAGTAATTTTATAATTTAGTATCCGGGTATAGACCACATAAATCTCTATGAAGGTTGGCGACCATCATGGTTATTCTAACCTTGGAAGCTGCTGCGCAATTCTCTTAAATTCTTCAGCCAGGGTGTCTTTCTTCTACCTCTACTCCGCTTCTCCTATATTTTACCTTACATCAGTTGAAGAATACGGTATCTTTCGCACCTCATTAGGTGCCCGAAATACTGCAGCTTCCTCTCCTTTACAGTCCTCAGCACCTCTATTCCTTTTTTCAATAGACGCAATACTTCAACATTTGTGACTTTCTGTATGCGTCTGTATATCCACAAAATCAATGCCTCTTGTTGTCTCTTTCCCCAATAGAAGACAAAAGAAGAATAATAGAAGACTGTCTTCTTGTTCTCCATGAGATTTCAGCAGACAGGCTCGTGATTCATTTGATGGTAGGTGCCATCAAGTGAAGAAAGAACGAAGCTTATGCATAAGAAAAATGGGCTCTCGCATCCCGAAATACCACAGAACACGAGCAACAGTTACTGCGGTCTTTGCTTTCAGACAGGATTTCAGATTTTATTTTCAGAAAACTCTTTTTGACAAAAAATAAACCGACTTCAAACCGTTCTCTCATGGACGCCAGTGTCAGAACTGGACCAAATTGCAATCGGACCACACGGGAAGCACCAGCACCAGATTTTAAATAAAAAAATAATAATCAAAATCGTTTCACCCAGTCAACATAAAAAAAATGTTGAGGTAACAAACATAAAAAAAGAAAATACAGTCGAATTATTGACAACCTCCTCCTTTTTTGGAAGTCAATTGATAAATAAATATTTATAAATAATATCTCAGCATTTGAACTCGAAAAGAAGAAGGGATGAAGAGGGAATAGAGGAATAAACTCTAGTATCTCTTACTCACACAACAGTAAGAATTTATTTTCGATTAATCTCGGCTTATCTTTGTTTTATTGAAAGCCTACGAAGGCCACGTTCAATCAACTGAACCGATAGTCTACCTCCCAAAAAGTATTCAAAGAGCAACAATATTCACCTTGTAACTGGGGCTATCAAATTTTGAAGACAAGTATACAATAGTTCTACAGATAAAAAATGATAATGATTTAAAAATGCCCCTCACAAAGACTGCGAGTCAAATCGGGAAGAGGGAACAATCAAAACAAGAAAAGCCCTCGAACCGTCGGGACATCATCTAAAGGGTCCGCGGAGAGTCCTCGACAATCCAAAGGGTTGTTACAGTCAACAATCTCGAAAATCCTACAACAGTTGATTTGTAGATTTTCCAATTGGCACTTAAAAGTCACGGGTTACGTGTCATGGAGATCGAAGATTTCCTGCTATTGCTTTTGGTACCAGAGCCACTTAATCTTGGTAGAGACGCAAACGCGACATACAAAAGACTAGCAGCAAACGGGCACTTTGTCGTAGATAGGGTCATAAATTGTGGGTCCAAAGGGTCCGAAGCCATACACTATCAAATTCATATGGAAGATAGATTCGTCTGCAATAAAATACGACCATTTCCTACACGAAGGTCCATTCTGAATTCTGTTGCTTATCATATCATGTATACTAATTATAAATCTGTAAGTGTAGGTATTGTATGTATGTGTTTGTGTGCCCACGACTTCGTCTGCGTTAAAAAAGATAAAAGTAGTCCATGCTGAGTCCTGTAGGTCTAAATGTTTATGTACCAAGTTTCATGAAAAACAGTTAATACGTTTAAGAGTAATGGAGGAACATACATACAGAAAAAAATCTAAAAATGGTCACTTTAGTTTCAGTACCATTTATAGAGCCATAAACACGATATCACTGAGAAAAAAGTAACTTACTCCATGACCAACCCTTACAAAATTATTAGTATTGATTGATACAAATCTAAAGACTAAAAATTTAAGGTTTGTATACACGAGGTATTTTTTTTTTCACAAAATATTAAAAACCAGTTCAATTTTAATTACAAAGTACGTAATGAACGAATCGATCTAACGTCGTCCGTGTCGGTTTGTTTTTCACTTGTCATTTTCCGACAGATTTTGTTGGATGACACTACAAACTCGATGGATTTCGAGAGGCACTCCAATTTTAAACTTTTACGCACAGAAGCAAGATCGATATACGTTTTAACGATCACAAAGGCTTACCTTATTATAATTAATTGAATTTTCCTTATATAATTTATTTGTTGATCATATTATGCACATAATTATAGGTATTTCAATTTATATTTTGATCTATATGAATAACTTGATAAACAATATATTATCAAGTTATCACAATTTGATGTCAAGTAAGTATTATTATTTCCAGCAACAGTGATTTTTTGAATATCACGTATCTAGGCGACGGTAGCCACCTACTATCTATACTAAATTCACCTATATAAAGATACATACATTATTAATGAGCAACATGGGCTATATTTTATGATGTTACGCGAGCGAAATCGTGTGCAACAACTAGTTTCTTATGAAATCCTTTTACATATAGTAATTTTAATTTAGGTATAGTTAAACATGTCGCTTATAAGTAACAAAAAATAAATGAAATCTGCACTTGCGTGAACACCATGTTTATATTTCGATGTTGTCACTACAATACTATTAACTAAGCTGTTGCCCGCGACTTCGTCCGCTTTAAAAAAGGTAAAAAGTAGCCCATACTTCTAAATGTTTATCTACCAAGTTTCATGTAAATTGTTTAATTCGTTTAAGAGTTATGGAGGAACATACATACATACAGAAAAAAAATCTAAAAATGGTCAATTTAGTTTCAGTATAATGTATAGAGCCTATAAACACGACATTTCTGAAAACAAAGTAAATTACTCCATGACCGACCCCTACAGATTTATTATTAGTATTGATTAATGAGTGTGAAATATCCAAAAGAAAACGCAGATCCCCAACATAATAGTAAAAATAAGGCAACTAAAATGGCGCTGGACAGGTCACATAATGAGAGAAAGAGTGGATAAGTGGACCAAGAGAGTGGTGGAATGGTATCCAAGAGAAGGAAAAAGAAAAAAGGGAAGGCAACTGAGAAGATGGGACGATGATCTCCCCAAAAAATGGAGACAGCTGGCACTTGACCGCAGCGGGTGGCATAGTCTGGAGGAGGCCTATGTCTTCGGACAGCCTGATAGGGTTGCAGATGTCTAATTTAAACTTGTAATATGAATTTTGAAATTGAAATGAATTGAATAAAATTTTAATATGAAACATTGATTTATATAAATATAAAACTAATATAATAAATAAAGGTATATATAATAAAACAACTAAATTTAGTTTCAAAATCTTTCTCTTTCATTATATAGAAGCACATTATAGTATATATTCTTGTAAAATTTCTGTAACTTATCAGAGAATAAAGGCTTATTTTATTTATTTTATTTATTTAATGAGTGTGGCAGACGGTGCACTTGATGGTAAATGGCTACCGTCGCAGAAGGATACAAGCAACACCACGTCGTTATAAGATAGCTGCCTAACCTGTGTCGTATTAAATTGTATATTTAAATGTTTATAGCCGTGTAAAATACGTTATCTACTGGCAAATATAAGATATTTTATTTCTATCACGTACCCAAGTAGTTATAAATAAACTAATGGACTCTCCCCTGGGCTTTTCCATTGGATCGTGATGTAGAAAGTTGAAGAGAGAGTTCAAATGTATGTGCGTCAATAGGACGCGACGGATCACAATTTAAGGTAATTGAGAGTTACTTAATATTAGAGTTAGTAGTAGTAGGGCACACTGCGTTTCGCAGTCATTTGAGCAGGCCGTCTTTTTTTTTTTATCGAGGAGGAATCCGTTTACTGACTTCCTGCCGCTGGCTAGGCGGCAAGGGTATGTGGGGGTCGACCAGCATACTCCGCTTGCACACGTAGCAAGCAGAACTGGCACCTACCCACTAAAACTCCCCGGTGCCTCCTTGCCCTTTGAGCGGGGTGAACCAGGCTCTGCCGAGGCAACAAGTCCGATCCACCCCAGGGCGGCCTAGCCATTGCTGGCTAGGCGAACGCCAATGGGGGATTGCCCGGAGACACCCAGTCAATCCCCAGACGGGGGGAGCTTGTGCAGGCACACACAGTTAGCCAACCATGTGCGCAGGTCCCCCTTGGACATTTAAAGACGGGCTAGGTATTTGGGCAGCCCGTCTGGCGGCAGTAACCACCCAGGCAACACATAGGCCAGATAACAGTATCGAATGATTTTTGGGCTATTATAACACTATGGGCTATTATGGGCTTCTTGTTGCTTATTCAGCTACTATTCAGCTATTATGTTGCTACTATACAGCTTAAAGCAATTTATTTTGTGCCCAAATTGCTTGGATAACGGCTGATAACGGCAAAGAATATTCAGCCATTCTATGTTGCTTGGGCACCACCTTACAGAATACCACCGTGAAATAACAGCATATGTGCTGTTGTGTTTCGGCGAGTGAGTAAGGGATGCCAGAGCCCATTATCCCATCCCTCCCTTATCACTTATCCTTAATCCTTGTATGGTTGGTTTCTCACACGGTGGAGAACTGGTGGTAAATGCAACAGAATTTACTATTAAGACTTATAATATGTTTATTTAATTTATTTGATGTTATATATTTAATTAATTAACATACAAATTAATAAAATACGAGGTGGAATAAATTGAGCATTTTCTAACGCCATTGCGGGTATATGTTTTAGTCTTAATGTTTGTTATCATCCATGACTTACATAAACTTTATTATAGACCTAACATTAACTAAATAAATATGGCGTTTTCAGTATTATTTTATTATGTCTATATTAGTAATATGAAAGAAAAAAATATTTTGTTGTTTTTTCAACAAACATTATTTTCCTTCCGACAAAAGCAGTCATTATAAAAAGCCATTTAAATACGTTTATTCCTTGTTTCAGACATTAAAAGAAATTGTAATCTTAATGGATTCCTCCTGCTAATACTAATTACTAAAATAAAAATGTACGGTAAGTAGGTACCTATTGGTTCCGATTATAGTAACGTCAGCAACAAAATACCTACTAAATATATTACTAATAAAAAAAATAAGTGTCTGTAAATCACTGCTTATTACTAATATAAATGCATATTAAAGTATACTGGCTAAAAATTTCAAACGCCACCTGATGAGAAAGTTCTGTAAATACTGAAGATATGAAAAATTACACAAAGTAAGTTGTAAACATTCCATTTTTTAAAAAAGAAACAAATTTGCTCTTTTAAGAATCGAACCAGCTAAAATAATATAAAAAAAATAAAATCCTGTACTTTTATGGCATT
Organism: Synanthedon vespiformis; assembly: GCA_918317495.1. Taxonomy (NCBI): domain Eukaryota; kingdom Metazoa; phylum Arthropoda; class Insecta; order Lepidoptera; family Sesiidae; genus Synanthedon; species Synanthedon vespiformis. Next base: position 661,105 of record OU906965.1, read on the forward strand.
AATCGAACAAACATGGAAAATTAAACGAAAAGTATAAATAAAATATATAAGATAAATATCAGATAATATAAAAATATAATAATATATTAATTCGATATTAATATTTATATTAATATCGAATTTTGATAAAAAGAAAATTCACTTATTTGCTAACCGTACTAATTTAGATTAGGCCCGCTTTCCATTTTGTTTTTGCGTTTTTTCCAAATGCCAAATTCGTCGAGTCTCTTGGGATGTACCTACTTAACTTGGACAATCATAGATATAAATTTTAGTTAGATTTCTTGATCACATAGGTGACTTAAAAATCTTACGTTACATGATAATTATATTGTAAATTAATTTATAATTTAATACTAGTAGCAACCCGCTCCCGGGTCTGCCTTTTATCTTTGCTTGCTTTGTAATTTTTTCTGCAAATTATATCCTCCTCGTTTTTTTTTTTTTATGTTAAGGTTGGCTACCGTCGCCTATAACACAAGCAACGCCATAAGTGCTACAAGTGCGCTGCCGACCATAGAAGGATTAAGGATAAGAGATAAAGGAGGGATGGGGGATAATGGGCTCTAGCATCCCTTACTTACTCACCGAAACACAACAGCATACATGCTGTTATTTCACGGTGGTCTTCTGTAAAACCTTGTCTTTGTGGTCTTATGCGGTGAAAACCGCATTAAAATCCATTGTGTACTTTAATTCAGGGAACCTGACTTTGTCAACGCACGATACTTATAATAAATGTATAGGAATAAATTTAATATTATTTCCTTCTGTGCCACAAATAAAAAACAAACCGGAGATAAAGCTATTTCGAAACAAGTAAATAAAGACAATAGTTTCAGTTGATTCGCGCCCAAATTTTCACTTCCCAAGTCAAAAAAGAAAAAAAATGGCGAGCAAGTTAATGATGACGCAGGAAAACAATTCGGACCATTGAAAAGGCTGAAAAATGAACGGAATCGTTTACTGGAAGAAAGCCTTCGAAATAATGCGAAATGCGAAAAGAATGGTTCAGACAAAAGGGCAATTGAAGGCGAAAATAATGAAGAACAAACAATTAACACTACACAGGCCGGACGGGTACTATACATTTTTTTCTTTCAGACCATCATGACAATCGGGTGGAAAGAGTGTTACATGGGTGTCTATAAGTCTATAGACGTCACTATGGCCGCCCGTTCAACCTATCTCTACTAAAATATGTATTTAGTAGTGGTAGGGCACACTGCGTTTCGCAGTCATTTGCGGGCAGCCCGTCTGGCGGCAGTAACCACCACCTTACAGAATACCACCGTAAAATAACAGCATTACGTGCTGTTGTGTTTCGGTGAGTGAGTAAGGGATGCCAGAGCCCATTACCCCATCCCCCACCCTTATCCCTTATTCTTAATTCTTCTATGGTCGGCAGCGCACTTGTAGCACTTATGGCGTTGCTTGTGTTATAGGCGACGGTAGCCACCTACCATCAAGTGGACCCTTAGCCTGTCTGTCGACCTTAACATAAAAAAATATATATATCCCCACTGGTAAGGAGTTGTCAGTTACGATTTTATTTTTTCACTAGCTGGTGCCTGCGACTTCGTCCGCGTGGAAAAAAGGCTTTTCTGTGTCCCGTACCTCTAAATGTTTATCTACTAAGTTTCATGAAAATTAGTTAATTCATTTAAGAGTTATCGAGGAACATACATACATACACTTTGTTTACAGATATATTATTAGTATTGATGATTTAGGATCCATCAATCCCTATTGTGTAAATATATAATCAAAAAGTATATAATAATAAAAATTGTTTATTATTTAAAGTTTAGTATATAGTATATTTAGTATAGTTCGTTTAATTTATGTTAATTTTGTATTATAAAATATAAATAAATAAGAAAACTATTCTAAGATAACAAAAAATATACATTATGTATTATTATGTATATATTAAATTCATCAAAAAAAGGCTAGACCATAAGTTGTTCGCCTAAAGTTTAAGCCTAAGGTCTTCAGTTAAAGATTCAATTAGTAATATAAGTATAAGTAACTTCAATCTTAATCGATATAGACTTCGAGATCAGCAGAAAAAGGACAATATATTTATTTTTCCAACCAATCAAGCCCTAATTATTCCTAAAACATATTTAATACTTATCGTAGTGACAAGTCTTAGTGTACTTACTGAAATTTAAGGGTCTATGTACACGTTTTTTTAAACAAGTTGATGCGCTTTGAACGCAATCTGTACGCTCAGAAAACGCAATGCAGTTTGTAAGTTATAATCTCTGCACACCATATGCACCCCTCCTTAACATCTCATTCCTCTAGCCTTAGGCCTTCAGAGCTTTAGGCTAACACCAGCCTTTAGGCTGATTGAAGCAAACGCATACAATATTCTAATACCACAATACGGATTGACGACCGCGCAGAGAACGCACTAAAAACGCGCGTCGTCACCTCTTTTAAAACATCGTGTGAATGGCCCTTAAATGTTGCCAAATAAGTAACAATGTATTTTGCAGTGCTAAATCACAGTTTAGACGTTAAAGAGTAGGTAGGTACATTTCTAGGAAGTAAATGTTATCAGCTTTTTGATACAGTTACAGCCCATAAACAAGCCGGCTCTCATAATGTAATCCATAAATAATGCAGTAACAGTAATATCTGGTTAAAATTCATAACGCTCAGCACAATGTACACAGCCAGTATGACTCTCTCATCTCGAGATACGAATCGTACGTGCGCTTGGGCATAACAAACATATTGCTTTAATAGAATCTTTGAGTTATTATGAAACTTAAAAGTTGTTGCGCCTACCCCATATACCTGCGACAAATAGTTCAGTTAGGTAGAGCCAACTTCGAGAGAGAGGTCAATCGTCGAATCCAGCTCGGATGGGCAGCGTTCGGGAAGCACTGAGACATCTTCTCGTCCGAAATTCCTCAGTGTCTCAAGACAAAAGTGTTCGACCAATGTGTGTGCCAGTGATGACATATGGCGTTGAAACGTGGTCTCTAACTACGGGCCTCGTAAGGAAGCTCAATGTCGCTCAACGAGCTATGGAAGCTATGCTCGAGGTTACACTGCGAGATCGAATCAGAAATGAGGAGATCCGTAGACGTACGAAAGTTACCGACATAAGCTGTCGGATCAGTAAGTTGAAGTGGCAGTAGGCAGGCCACATAGTACGAAGAGCCGACGGCCGCTGGGCCGGAAGGTTCTCGAGTGGAGGCCACGGACCAGCAAGCGCAGCGTAGGACGTCCACCCATAAGGTGAACAAACGACCTAATAAAAGCCGCAGGTCAACCGTGGATCCAGGCTGCTTCTGACCGGTCCAATTGGAAAATTTTGGGGGAGGCCTATGTCCAGCAGTGGACGTCCTACGGCTGAGATGATAACGATGATGATTACAAGTTTATTTTGTAAGAATTAGCCGAGGAATAACACTAGCTCGGGTGCGCCGAATTCGGCGTAATATTTGTTGCCGCATCTTTCAAGTACGGCGGCTGTATCTAGTCGAGCACAGCGAGACCAATTAAATATCTTTGGGTAATCTTTGGACTTTGTCATCCCTTACTCGCTCTCCGAAACGGGATGCCCAAATGATTGCGAAATGCATTGTAATCAGCCACTACACTACCAACAGCCAGTAATAACATAATATTAATTAGACTTCTACTTGTTCTAAAAAAAACATAAGAATTAAATTTGGATTTCTCGTGATTTTTTTCCAAATGTATGTCATCATCGCGCATGCGCTGTCAAATGTAAAGGAAATAAACAATGGATATGTAACATAATCTTTGTTCGGGAGCCGGCCGCAAGTGAGACATAAATTAAGAAGTTATGGCCGAACGGCTTCGTTTGTTCACTCATCTTTTGACTCACATATTATTGCGGTTATACTTGTTTAAAAAATATAATAAAAAAAAAAACAAAGAAACCTAAATGTGTCTAGAATAAATCTTTTCTGTACATTTACAAGCTATAATTAAAAATTATAAAATAACCCCGACATCAATCAATACTAAGCTAATAGTAAATCTGTAAGTGTATTTATTAATTGATTTTCATGAAACTTGGTAGATAAACATTTAGACGTATAGGACACAGGATAGGCTACTTTTTCTTTTTCAACGCGGACGAAGTCGCGGGCGCCAGCTAGTCGAAATTAATATATGTATCTCTGCGAGCAACTGATGACAAATGAAAGAACACGCGGACGCGTGAAGGTGTTTGAAACTTTGATATCTCTAATTTCACTTCCCAGATGTCCGAATCACTTCTAATTTTAATTAAACCGCTCATAAACATAATAATAAACATACAATTCAACGGTCACGTACTCATAATTCAATGGAGTTTACAAAAACCGTCGTTCCGGCTACCGCGGAACGATTCCATGCCATAAATGACCATAGTTCTTTGAAAAGATAAGTTTTAGGTCCAATTATGGGACAAGCGCGGCGTTTCCAAAAATCCCATACGCCTTTATCTCGGATCAAACTGTTTAGTTGACGTGTTGATGGTATCGCAGTTGTTTGAGCGTGATAAATTTTGTCTCCAAATTTTCTTAAGACGTCCTTAAGACTATTCTCTTAAGAGTCACTTTGCGTTTAGCTTGTGCCTTTATATGTTTGTTTTCCTCAAAACTGTTGGTCACGAATGAGTTGGACAGTGTCGTTTACAGTTTTACAAGGTGATATTATAAGTTGACACACCGTTTCGGTTTCAATAGCTCCTTTTATTGCTTCATTCGTTGTTTTTGTTTTATTTTTGGTAGAGACAAAGGTATAGAGATTATAGAGTATTATGTAGTCAGAAATGATGTCGTAAAAAATTAAGTTTCGTAATACTTTTTAAGCAGCGGTTAAACGGGAGCTATGTTATTATTTCTTAGAGCGGTGTTAAATATTTTAGATATATCAAATTCAATGTAGGACATTAAAAATAGTTGATTCTTTAATTTTAGTGAATTCACTAAATAATGTTGTTTTGTGGTAAGGAAAATAATAATAATTTGACCAAATTTTTAAATAATATTATTAATTTTTAATGCCTAATGTGCAACAGGATCAATATCCATGGAAAGACGAAAATATATTTCTCTTTGTGTTGACACTATTTTGCCAATTCTTGGACATTTTTTTTACATTATTACTGGTCTTAATGTCGACTTTTATGGCTGAATTTTTTTTTAAAAATTAAATCTTTTTGCATTCAACTCAACAATGCCTTAAATCAGCGAAAGAATACTAGCGAGGCGTCACCGGTTGTCCAATTAAACTGGAAAAAGGAAAACGCGTAACTAACACCGGTCATTAGCATCTGCTCTCCACCGTCCGTCTCGATCAAAGGGAAAAATTATGAAATATTTAAAAAACAAACGAATAAAAAAAACAAAACATCTCGCATTCTTTCCGTTTCAGTTGAATTTTTTTCTGGGGTTGTATTTCGCAACCCTTTCTTCTTTGACGAGTAAAATGTGAGTCTGTAACAATAGGCTCGTTAATGTGCATGGTCTTAGTGAAATATGTCACTACATATTTATATTCAGAAGACTGTAGATTTAATAGAAAAAAAAATAAAACAAAAAAAAATTAACCACCAACTTACAAAAGACCATTGTGCAAGTGTGCAATAACAGCAAGTGTGCTGTTGTGTTTCGGTGATTGAGTAAGAGTTCAAGGATAGGAAAATCCTAATCCTCAGCCTATTTTTTATGTAAAGGTTAAAGAGATTAATGACAGGTCAACCTGTCAGAAAAACATAATAGTTATAAATATTGAAGGCTACACGAGTATTTAATTTTATAAGGCTATATTTAAGGATTTCATTATTTCATATCATCAACACCTTTGTCGACATATGAATATGTAATATTATGTCGTGGCAGGAAACTAGACAGAGAGTCTGCCACAAGCAATAAGCAAAGATTTAAAATAACAGATGCGCCCTTGTCATACTTCAGGCGGCCGAAAATGTGTCTTCGTTGGGAAGAGTGAGCTCACTCTTCACGCCTTATATTAGTCGCTTGTAGAAAGCAGTGAGCGGTTCACGTTGCATACAGACATAAATTACATGGACAGTTTTCAGAAGCACAGGGCGCATCTGTGATTTTTTAAATCTTTGTCAATAAGATACAGCCACACAAAGTTTTATTATTTTATTTATTTATAATATTTTGTTTAAGGCGAGGACTTAGCAGAAAAGCATTATTTTAGTCGCCTAGTTTGACTTCTTAGAGGAAAATCACAAGTTAGATAAAAATACAGTGCATAATAGACTATATGGAAAAAAGTTTGAATCGGGCAGATTTATATAAAAAAACCATTTTCTGAGAAAAAAAATTAAGAAAATTTGTTGCGCTATATTGGAATTAGGTTGCGGTTATTTCAGTAAAAATTGTGTTCGGTCTGAGGTTAGTCCTTACCTTAACAGTATATTTTATTGTTTTTGTGGTTCTATGTATGAAACATTCTACAGATGTGCTACTTATTTTATGGGACGATGACTACTTACCATCATGTGCACTATTAATAAAAAATAAATAAAAAAGGGCTCCTTTTTTTTGTTAAAGATCTTGAATCTACGATAAATTAATGTTTTCGGTTAAGTAAGTATAGCAAACTTTCCCTAAGTATTGTGTAACTTAACTTTGAAAGTTACTTATTTGGGATACTAGCGAAAAAAGGAGCTCACAAAACAAACAGATTATAAATTCAATAAATATAAATAATAAAAATGAAATAATAATCCTAGTTACAATATGAAATATCCTGTCCGTTTTCCCACAAATCTGTCAGTGGCTTATCTTTTGCATCTTATATCTTACAAAATATTAAATGTCCGCGCATAATGCATTTCGTGCTTTATTGGTATCCGAGATGTAAATTATTTTTTCTTATTAATATTTTTATGTGATGTCATACGTTTTATATTTTATCCGCAATTAAGAACTTATTAGTAGATTTCGAACGGACAAAGCCATAATATTAATATTATTTATAAATGTTCTAGTGTTTTCAAAATTCCTTTTGCAAGAAATGTGTTTTATTGATAATATAACAAAATGTAACTAATATAACAAAATAGACACAAAGTCGCCTGTGTATGTGTGTCATCTCAAATCAAATCAAAACGTATATTTATCAATTAGGTTTCTCCAAGAAATTCTTAATTTAAATTAATTAATAAATAATTTTCTATAAGATGTACTTCGGAAAGTGTGTAAAACTTGACTCTCTGAGAGTTTATTAAATTACATATATATAACTGTTATTTAACACTGTTAATATTAAATATAGTACGCATTATATAATATTTAACATTTAAACACATGTAAATATCAAGATTCTTTTTATTTTTAATCCTAATGGAGTATAATTTCTCACGCGCTACACTGTTTTTCTTATGAATTTTCCATTTCTATTACGCCTATATCTACAAAGAGATATTTATAAAAATAACACAAGGCATGTGTGAAAGTTAGTACGGTAAGTGTGAAACATATCAATGAGTTTGAGATGTGCGACAGAGACAGGTGATTTTATTATTAAGATGCAAGAGGCAATCGCAATCCGATCCCGCAGCGGCGGCCTAGTGCTTTATGATCTTAGATTTTTCTGTTTAAATGTCAAAGTTGCCGCTGTTGGTATAAAGAGACACGAATGTGTTAGAGGTTCGCACCAGTAATATAATGGTTTATAATTAAATTCTAGCAGAACTCGGCCACAATTCGCTGCAGCGTAGAGGTACGTGACTACTTGTGATATGGCGTACCTACCTCCACCTTCGGGTACGCCTTTTTTTTCGAGGAGAAAACCGTTTACAGATTCCCTACCGCTGGCTAGACGGTAGGGGTATGTGGGGGTTAGCCGGCGCACCGCGCTATGTTAGTCATAGCGGGCCCGGCCACTACCCACTAAAACTCCCCGGTGCCTCCTTGTCCTTTGTGCGGGGGTGGACCGGGCTCTGCCGAGACAGCAACTCCGAGCCCCCCAGGGCTGCCTAGCCATTACTGGCTAGGCTGACGCCGATGAGGGATTGCCCGGAGACACCGGAGCAATCCCCAGACGAGGTGAGCCTTGTGCAGGCACACACAGCTAGCCAGCTGAGCGTGCAGGTTCCCTAGGACATTTGAAGACGTGCCAGATATGCCCGCATTCTCCTGCCCAACCGCCTGCGACCTTCGGGTACGCCTAGGTTATGACGGGCCGTTGGATCGCCGTGGCGGGGCACCCGATGTCGTGTCATAACGTCACTGCGACCCTGATTGTTTATAAGCCGGTAGGAATCCGGCATAACCCTGCAGTGTTCCCTAAACTGCCGGGTATCTTATCTCAGGGGACCTTAAGGACCTTGGGCGATAGTCATCCCCTAGGACTACTGTCTTTTCTTACACCGACTGTACAAAAAATTTGACATTTTTTAAAAAAATAATTATGACACAAAAAGAATATTTTAGAATTTCTTTGCAACTTTAATGTTGTCGGTTATCTACACATATATGTAGATTAAACTCCTCTATGCATTCCAAAGTCACACCTCTCACGTTCGCTACACACTGCCGCTTTGAAACATCATTGTTTCAACATTATTTATACCGTTTTACGTGTCGTACCTTACAAATTAAGACAGTGTGTCCGACGCGAGATAGCCACAGCTTGCTGCGAACCACTACTTTATGATGCTCGCGCGCACTGTTCTTGTATACCTTTTGTTAAAATAATATTAAAACGATTTCTCCTTTGTAACAATATTGTTATATTGATTTAACAATGTGCTCAAAAATATGGCAGATATATTGCCGTGACTTTTTAATTTTTAATCACAGTCTTTAGGACTGCAATTAGTATGTGAGAAGCAAACTTGGTAAATCAATTACTAAAGTTTATGGCTTTATGAACGTCTTAGGTTAACTTAGGTTTCCTGTGTGTAAGTTGCAGAGCCTGCCTGCAGCCTGCAGAGTTGCATTTGTTTTAAAAATTTACAATCAAGTGGCCGTTGACATTAAAAAAACATATATCCTCCAAGCAATGACAAAAAAATATCAATATCTTTTGTATTACAATAAGAAAAGTTTGCATAAATATTGAAATATATTCAACAGTGTACGACTTATTATGAAGTCACGAACATAACTCTGTCATTTGGAGGCATATCGAGACGGGTCCCATTGTTTCCTCAATGACAGATCCCTCAATACGATGCTATATTGGACTCAATCAGTATTGTCAGCTTAACCTTCATCTGGATCAGGCTTTGTATCAGTTCGGTGTAGGGTAAATAATACTATTTTGGACATAATATATTATATCATATCAATACTCAATACTAATAATAAATCTATAGGGGTCGGTCATGGAGTAATTTACTTTGTTTTCAGATATATCGTGTATATATAGGCTCTATACATGATACTGAAACTAAATTGACGAATTTTATAATTTTTTTAGAATGTATGTATGTATGTATGTATGTATGTATGTATGTATGTATGTATGTATGTATGTATGTATGTATGTATGTATGTATGTATGTATGTATGTATGTATGTATGTATGTATGTATGTATGTATGTGTGTATGTATGCATATATATATATATATGTATGTTATCTGGGAATCCTGAACCAGATCGTTAAGGTAAGCGCTTATACAAAGGGCTCGTCAAAGAATTGTAATGGAGTTGGTATCAAACATTGTACACTTTACCCTAAAGCTCTCTAGCATCACCACCTACTTATGCGCGGCGTTTCGAACACAATAGTGATCTCAATATTTCATTGTCAATGTTAAATAAAGTCATTATTTTGATTGAAAGCTTCCTATCAAGTTTTTTGTCGCGTCAAAATCGAGTTCGAGACAAATCGATTGTGGAGACCACATCATTGAGACGTCTCTCACAAAAGACTCTACAACACTTCAAGCTCTCCGCTTCAAAATTACAAATTAGATTAGTCCGAATCGATTATTTTATAGAAAAACACCCTCGGGTTTGTGTTTGATTTTGAGAAATGAGCGTGAAAATTGAGGCTCGTGGTTCGGCGAAGTTAGACGGCCTGTCATTGTTCAATATTTTCAAATTGATGCATTTAAATCAATCATCAATTGTGTAAGACGCAACTAAAGTTATAATGTACTTGCGGCTGTAATATTTAAACATTATTTAAAAACCATAAATCACTAAGTATTGCTATGCCAGTTTTCTAACGGTTGCAGTTCACAGTTTAAACTTTAAAGTTTAAGGAATCATGGTATAACCATGTATCATGGTCCTTAAAGTTATAACTTATAGCGATTATCAACTTTTAAATAGTTGTAAATAAAAGATAAAATTTTGTAAGGTAATAAGTAGGCAATAAGCAGACCAAAATATTAAAGAAAAAGAAGAAAGAAGAAGTAAAAAACTGTGATATAATTGTATTATGATACTAGAAATAAACATAATCTTGTTCTGATACACACAAGGCTAAACAAAATAGATAAATTAGTACCATTTAAAGGACCACGTCACCTACTTACGTTTATATAACAAAATAGCCGAAGAAATACGTAAAATTTGGTAATAGTTTATGTCTGTTTAAGATAACAATTAAGTCTTTTTTTTAAATATTTTTAGTTGATAGTACAAGTATGCAAGTTACAAACCTAAAATAATGCAAGGTCTATCAACCTGTTGCTGCCTATTCAATAAGAATTTATAAAGTTACCAAAAATACGGTAACTATGATGTGTGCCTTGTGACTTTGAAATGAAAGTTTTGTCAGAGCTTGCGGGCAAACCAGCGAGCTGTTACTAGTCGTATTATAATGCGATACTAAGTAGTGGTCGATGTGTTTCGAACGCTGTTCGATTTCAAAGATTATCTATCAAAGAGACAGTATCGCGACATCGAGATCTTCCGTTCTTCAAAACTGCGTATACAGTATGGTTCAAAAATCACGCAAGCACGCGAAATTAGTTATGTGAAGTTAACGTTAGCATTTCATGGAAATCGTTGACCAAGATGTTGAAATAGAGACTTTTGAGCTAAGAATTATAACTTTTGAGAAAACGCATATAAACTCGGTCAGCCAGCTTTGATTGTTGTATTTATTGCGTCTAACTGCTGAAAGAGCCTGTGCAAGTGTGTTATCTGTCGTAACTATAAATAGTTAGCACTTCCTTACTTAATACCGCCGTGAAATTAGAGCACGAGTGTTATTCTTTTTTAGTAAATAATTAGTAAACGTCAGAAACTATTCAAAATTTACAATTTTATCCTTAACCATTTATTAATTTCAAAAACCACGAGCCACATAATATTATCGAGTGAATCAACTGTGCTACAAAGTGACAATAAAAATTGACAAATAATTTTGAATTTTCAAAGACAATAATTGATAACCAGTTCGATCCATTGTTTTTTTTGCTAGAGTTAATTTTAACTAAATTTGTCGACCTTATGCCAATTAGACCGTCCATGGTTATATAAATATATCTCCGACTCAAAGTCAGTTTTTATATCAGCCTGTATATAAAAAGCCAGTGGCTCACTCCGATCACCTACCGATCTATAGCAACGATTATCTTGATCGGGATGTGAGGTTAATAATTTTTATCTATCTACCTCCTGACGGAAGTACAACATTGATCGATCGAAAACGCTCGCATCGAATTTGTCTTTCTTACCAAGTAATTGATCCTAATGCTTTTAGGAACTATCACTCTTTATAAACTATAAGATGTATTTATTTAAAAAAACATACTATAATATCTATAATCATTCGATATTACTGCATATATGCACTAGTATTGTCTATACTAATATTATAAAGAGAAATGATTTGATTGTTTGTTTGTTTGTATTGAATAGGCTCCGAAACTACTGGACCGATTTGAAAAATTCTTTTACCATTAGAAGCCGACATTATCCATGATGAACATAGGCTACTTTTTACCGCGGGAAATTGCTTTATTCCTACGGGAAATCTAAGATAAAAGTAAATACTAGCGGCTTGGCCCGGGAGATAGCACCATCTATCCAAAATACGGTAGATGGCGTTTTATACTTTTCTACGCGGACAAAGTCGCGAGCTTTTATGTTTTTATATATTATGGTAATATATAAAAACATAAAAATTTAATTTTAATGTTATATGTAACTAGCTTTTGCACGCGACTTCGTACGCTTAACTTTATAAAATATAAACTATGTTACTCGCTGATAATATAGCTTTTTATAGGTGAAAGAATTTTTAAAATAGGCCCAGTAGTTTTTGAGTTTATCCATTACAAACATTCTCTCTCTTTACAATACTAGCGATCCACTCCAGGCTTCGCACGGAGTTGAAATTTTCAAAAAATATTTCTTAGCGCATACTAAATAAATATAAATCTCAGGAACTAGTGGTTCGAATTGAAAAATTATTTTTGTGTTATATACAAATATAGTCCATATCCATTTATCTTAGTTTTGGCTGTGCGTCAGTCAGATTATCAGCCATTTTATAAGTAAAGAAGTATACTAGTGTTGGTCCTCTGCGTCGGCTCTGAGAATAGTTAAAATTAAACTTTATGCTCTCCCATTATTTAAATTACATTTTTACTAATAATTACCAAAACCAAGTCATTTATGAGGCCTAAGCTTTCCCTAAGCCCAGGCGTGAGACTAATATTGTATATAATTAATCCGATGCAGATATAAATAAAGAACCAAGTATTTACGACAGTGATAAATTCAAATAAGGAATTCCACAGTAGCATTTCGACTTGTCTGTCTGTCTTTTTCGAAAACAAAAAAACCATAACCAGTAGCAAGAACTCGTTTCAAATTCGATCGAACAAACGTATCGATATTAAAATTTTTCATTCGATCGAAATGATGAAACATTATGATAAATGAATGAACACAAAAGATGGCCAGTCTCCGGACGTTCCTATTACAAAATTTGAAAAAACGAACGTTGCTACTGGCAGGTAAAACTATTAATCAAACTCACGGGAACCACAAGTTTGTGCATTACAGATAAAGTGTGTCCTATTCCAATAGAAATAGAGTTCAAAATAAATTTTAACGTTCGCCAATTAATTTTGTATTGACGATAGTACGAGTATTTCTGTCCATTGATATTTTTTTAACTATTTCGAGCGGGCTTTCTATCTATGAATATAACTTAGAATCATTTTTTTTTGTGTACCTGTTTATACGATATTCTAGTATATTCTAGGCCTGTTAGTAATGTTTTTTTCAAAACAAGATTTTATGATGATCGGTTGAGTAAACGCTGATAGAGTAAGGAAAGAAATCACCTTTGCATTTATATTATAATATAGCTGTTGCACGCGACTTCGTCAGCGTAACTCTATAAAACATAGCCTATGTTATTCGCTGATAATATAGCTTTCTATAGGTAAAAGAATTTTGAAAATTGGCCCAATAGCTTTTAAGTTTATTCATTACAAACATAATTTTTAACAAAAAAAGCACCGACTTCCTACAATTTGCGAAGATTCTCCTCAATTTCTCTGGGATGTCACATCAGATCCTGGTTTCCTTATCATGGTAACACCCTTGGGATGTCTTCCTTGCAACAAAAAAAGAATCATCAAAATAGTTTCATAAACGAGGAAGTTATCCTTGAATACACATAATAAAATATAAACGGTCGAATTGAGAGCCTTCTCCTTTTTTGAAGTTGTTTAAAAAAATACATACTAATAATAAATCTGTAAGTCTAGGTATTGTATGTAAGTATATAACTCATAAACGAATTTTTCCGATTTTCATGAAACTTGCAAAATTAACATTTCTAGACGTACATATTTCTTTTTCAACGCGGACGAAGTCGCGGGCGTCAGCTAGTATTAGTAAATAAGTTTAAGATACTCGTATAGTTACTCCTACTCTATCTATAAAGAGTTATTAATTTTCTTCAACAGTATTAGAAGCTGTCAATGTGTTTATTAATGAAGCTACGTACTCGTAGTTAGTGAGCCTGTAGCACTACCATGAGTTTATGACTACCGAAATCGCTAGCGAGAGATGAACGAGAACGTAAAATATTTGTATGAAAAATTGTACAGCGCCTCTAGCGGTCACTCAAAGAACTAAAACCAGTAACATGAGTTGCATAAGTAAAAAACCTATCGAATGTAGTCGCTAGCGACCATTACCGACTAACGTTTAACTTGACATTTCTATACAAAATCGGTACCATGAGTTACAAATTTGACCGATGCTCACGAGAAATACCGTAACGTTAGTAGTAAAATCATTCACTAGCACATTGAAGGGTGAAAGGTTCCTTATCGACAGAAGTAAACTAACGTAAGATTTCGATAGCAAGTCATGGTAGTGCTACAGAGCATTCATGGCGACTAATATCGAGCAGGAAATTCGAAAACATGTCTTGCCGCCATCTCGGTGTCTCACACGCGAATAAGCGCAATAATTACGACAGATCGTCCATCAATTGATTTACAGTGTCCACTGTTATTTATTATCGTTAAATATTATTTGCGATGTCCAATGGGAAAACGATGTAACTGGAAAATCTTATTTTTTAAGTGTGAAAATTTTATATAATTTTTTTGAAAAAATGAGTGAAAAAAAAAGAATTTCACTTCAAAAAACTTTCAAAAAATTATTTTTTTCAACAGAATGTCTTGATGGTGCTTCTTAATTTAAAAAATAAATTTTGAAATTAACATTTCATAGGGCAGAAAAAAGTTATAAGGAATTGACGTGCACCTTTTTTTCAAGATTAAATAAAAAGTACTAATTATTTAGATGAATTAAAAAAAATCGGAATCTTTTTTTGGTTATTTAATTCTAACATTAATAGTTTTTAAGTTATTTACAAAAATCTGCACCCCTTTTTAATCTTAAGGTAAGGTCTTAAGATAAGGTATTTAAGATATGGCCACTGAAGCCAGAATTTTCCTTGCCACCACTAAAACAATAACTACAACTTCATCAAATTGGGAACTCTTTATATTTATAACTGAGTTTAACAAGCGATCATATCCAATTACGCAGACAAATATGAAACCTATAAATTCTCCATAACAAACTTATGTTCTTCTACTTACATCCCGTAAATAATATGATTATTTATACGATCTCTGAATCCGGCCTCTCTTTCATGTCGCCCCATGAATCTCCGACATCCGCCCAGGGACGTACTCAATTAGTCATTTGTGTCAAAATAATGTAAATCGCTTAAAATAATCCGATATATTGGTTAGACGTTTTATAATCAAACATAAATGACGCAACAGCCCGCGCGCGTGCGCAGCGGTAAATGTAACATTCAATACAGAAATAAGCTGCCTATTTTCAATGAATTTCCTGCGTTGAATATCGAAATATTTGCACGAGAATTTCATGATGTTGGTAGAAAGCGAATTACAATAATTAATTAATGTCAAAAATAGATTTTACACGCGACTTAGGCCGGGCCCCAATCTTTCAATAATAAAGCCAAGAAGATAGATACTGATATTGCACAGTAACTGGTTCTTGTTCCCAATTTCTTGGCTTACGTGATATTAAATTTGATATCACGTAAGCTAAATAAAATTGACATTGAAAAGTATAATAATCAGTGACATATCACAAAGGTATCTAAATCAAAATCAGATGTTTACGTGGACAAAAAGTTGCGTGGAACTGCCACCACCGCCCACGTACACTCGCCGGCGAAAGCGTTAACCAAAATAAATAAAAACAAATAAATAATAGCATTTGATCGAAGCTCTAAAATGGCGCTTTTGGAAGCGCGAATAATATGTACATTTGTACATACAAAATGGATGTCATGTTATTACTGTTTTCTGATAAATATATATTAGATTTTCACAATGGAATTTTGATTAAAAAAGAAACATTTAATTATATTTTTATTTTATTATATGAATCACTTAATTTATGAAGAAGAGAAATCTATTCCCATGGTAAAGTTAGATGAATAACTGTGAATGAAAGTTTTGTTATACAACAGCTTAAATTACTACTAAGTTTATGTTTATGTCTTTAACATAAAAATAATTCCAAAGTACTCTTAAGAGAACTTAAATTTGATTAGCATAAAAATGACAAGAAAACTTTACTAAAAATGTACCAAGCGGTATAAAATATTTATTTCTTAAAGCGCCATTTTATGACCTCGTTTGTCAGTATCGGTAATATATTATCGTTCTCCAGTCATAGGCCGTGGTCTGAATGGCGGGAGGGATTATGTCCGTCGATCGGCAGCCGTTGAAAGGTTAGATCGGTCCTAATTATGATTTATTGTGAACCAACAGGACCATTGAAGGTGAGTATCGATGTGGCCAACGTCTTTAAATTGACGGATTATTCTTAAGCAGAATGGTGACGGGATGTGTGGAGATAGAACTGTTTAAATCTTTATATTTATTATAACATGCAACATTTTTAAATTTTAATTTTAAAACTATATATTTTGAAATATTTTTCTTAAATTTATTGCAATTGAAATGATAATAATAAAAATTCTTGCACGTATTCATCAATTAGATTAAATATTAATTGAAGTATCACATTATCATGTCATGTCTATAGTGGATTCTATGGTTCCTTAATACAAGACTACAAGACTCGATTTTTTCTCGATGTTAATTATTTGAACTAGTTTTTCTGTACCTATTTATAAATAGAGATAAATTTGTTTAGTAACACAGAATATTAACATAAATAATATGCTATATTAACTTATCGCTAAAATGACATAATTGTGTATTTTATTTACAAAGAAAACAGATTATACTTTGATAAAAATTATGTTCAATTTATGTTTCAAGATACAATAATAATAGATTTTTTGACAGTACAAGTAACTTTAAAGTTTTCGCATTTCGCGCATCTTTGTACGCGACTGTACATGCATATTGTTGCCAAAATGCGTGGGAGGTTGTGTCGATCGCTTTCAATATATGTCCCATTGAATTACCCTTTTGACATTAACATATGCCATCCAATATACAAACACACACTTTTTATTTTTTCGTTATATATAACGCTTTATCATGCAACTACTTTTGGCTTCGAATCATGCTTTTTGAATTGAAACGCTAAGATTTGCTAGTAGGTTAGGAACACTTTATAATACTCAATCGCAGACTTAGCCATACCTTTACTTTAACATTTTCGATAATTTTTTCATAAAATACAACACAAAAAATTAAATTACCTATTTTGAAGTTACACCAGTTTACTATGCGTTCATTGCTTTCTAGTGCATCGCACAAAACTGTTAATTCATACACCAAGTTATGTAATCTATAAACTTGTTATGATTCTATGAATTATGACGTCATTAGGCGTAATTATTAATATTAAATATCATGTCACATTAATTTATTACATTTAAATAATAAGTAATAGCTCAGGAACATTTTATAAGTACTCATAACAAAATGCTAAGCTCGTAAATGTTGAGGAAACACTTATGACTCTAACACACAGACAAAGTTTAAGGTAAATATTAACACATAACACATTTGTGTGTGTGTGTGGTGTGTGTGTGTGTTGATGGGATACCTATAGTCACCTACTATTCATCTACATAAGTATACAACTTATACCTACCTTAAAGTGGTTCTAGTTAATATATTAATGGGTTGACGGTTGATATAAAATTGGTTGATATGTTATGGATACAAAATTAAATGTATCTATGTATCTGTCCTATTCTGTGGTACATTTTTATAATCGAATTTGTAAATTTCATTATACTCTTAATAAGAAGCGAAACAATCTTCAAACTGTTTGGAACTGATCCAATAACCTTGTCGTTTTGATCTGAGTCACAATGTTGGACAATATCTCAGTTATTATTGCAAAAGATCTTTTAGAATCTCTTCAATTTTTGCTTCTTACTAATTTAACTTTTATTGGCATAGCTATCTATAATTACGACTTTCTACATTAAATCCAAACATAATATATTTTATCCGATTAGTTGATTTTGTCGATTAGGATTAGTAATAATATTAATAAATGCTAAAGTTTATATGTTCGGTTGGACGTTTGTTCCTCAATAATGCAAAAACGGATTTGGATGAAATTTGACACATATTATATGGATGGGATGGGATATGGATTAACAAATATGTTAGGTCGTGTGGGATTTTCAAAAAAACGAAATGCAAAGCGTACGAATTCGAGGGCATAGCTAGTCTACATGTATATCTATACTAATATTATAAAGAGAGAAAATATATTGTATATTTCTATGTTTGTATATGAATTAATTTCAAAACTACTGGACCCATTTTGAATTTTTTTTCATTTTATTTTATCAGCGAATAACATAGGCTATATTTTATAATATAATATAATATTTGATAATATTACAAAGAGGAAAGATTTGATTGTTTGTTTGTATAGAATGGGCTCCGAAACTACTGGACCGATTTGAAAAATTCTTTTACCATTAGAAGCCGACATTATCCGTGATGAACATAGGCTACTTTTTACCGCGGGAAAATGCTTCATTCCTACTGTAAATCTAAAAGTAAATACTAGCGGCTTGGCCCGGGAATTTTATAAAGCTACGAGGGCGAAGTCGCGTTACACAGCTAGTAAGTTAATAAATGCAAATACGATATTTTCAAATTCACTTGACACTTTCACGTGAAACATATTTGTCAAATGCCCGAGTGTAGCGGTCGTTATTTTTAGCAATAATTTCGATATCACCCACTGAAATTCCGCGGGTATTAAAATCGGTATTGGCTATAAATCAGACGCCCACGCGTCAGTACGGATACCGCGACAACCGCGACTGTTATATTGCATACACGCTGCACTCGCTGCATTTAAATTAAACTGCAACTAATTAACGGTAATACATTTAAAAAATGTTTTAATTATCGTTATTACCATCACAGCCATAATTTTCCAGTGGTACAGATCAGAAGCGATCAGATCATTTATAATGCGCTAAGCTAAGGTTTGGAATTCACTGCCTCCGAGCTAATATTATAACCCAAATCGTTTCAAAGTTTGAGTGAAAAGGCATTTTCTGGGGAGGCCTCATCTTTGCTACATAGCTGGTTGTTGGCCAAGAGCAAACCCATCTCTAATAAAAAAAAGATCGATCAATTTTTTGGGTACACGTACCCAAATAATCATGTGTATTATAAGCACATTAACTTACTAAATTCTCCTGGTTATGTCAATGACTTTCATTTGTCTATGGATCTCTTCATTCCAGATTCGAGTGTAACCCCAAGCATAGCCCATTTAGCTCTCTTGCAAGACTATAATTGGAATATAGGACTTAAATTTACATAAAAATATAAAATTAAATACTTAAATACATAGTGAAGACTAACCAATCGTGCCACTAATAACATAGATAGTAAATTTAATACAGTAATTTTAATTAATTGATAAGTTAGTTAAGCCAAAGGGAATTTCCCTTAAAATAAAATAGGACTCGTTAATTTTAACTATATGTATATTTAACTAGTGACCAGCTCCCTGCTTCGCTTGGGTTCAAAATAAAAACTATCCTATCTTTTAAGTTGGACCAAATTAGACATAGTTACGAAGTTTTATCAAAATAGGTTCAGTAGTTTAGGAGTTCATCGCGCCCAAACATGTGATACGTAATTTTTATATACATAATTATATAGAGATTTAATCAAAGACTCAAGTGACCATAAAAATAAATGTTTATTGAAAATATTAATTTAAAACCATCGTCACCAGTGCCCACTTGGGTGGTTTTATAGATCAAAGAGTGAAGAGACATACAGACAAACATAATTGTTCAGCCGTGTAAGATCGGTGGAACCATTAGCGCAATAAACAAGGAAATATGACAACACTGAGATATTACAAAAGGACTTAGTGATTACAAGTACTAGAAGTTCTCGAACCGAAAATAAACGGTCCACTTAGCGGTAATAATGACTATTGTCCTCAACACAAGATTCAAGTGTGGTTCGATATTATGTAATTTTTTTTTAATATTAAACTTATCGTACTTATTAAGTATTTAGTTAAGTAATAATTTAAAAAATCGATGTAATTTTTAATATACATATATGTATTTATGCTTATTATTTAATTAAGATTCGAAATTATTTCCAAAAAATCACTTGTATTACTTTGGGAGGGTTTTAAGCATACTGGTTGCAACTTCGTTTTTATTTCCTGATTCACTCATTTGAGGACCGATATAATGGCCAGAATGGGGTATATAATATATTGATAGCTTTAATATACTGATAGGATATATTAACTGCATTTCAAATAATATTCAATATTTGCTGCTCATACGTTTTTGTCAGGCGGTGATTTTTTTATTATAATTTTTAGATCGTCACTCGTGAACTATTTTCTGAATGACGGTACCCTATGTTATTTTATGTATCTTACAATAAAATAGAACTTTAAGGCATCTGTCAGTGAGAGAGAACTTCCTTGAAAATACTATTATTATTATAATAAATGAATCTCGATTTCAATTTGAAAGTGAGAAACAAATGGTAGTGGCTCTGGACATAGGCCAAAAGGAACGAACAATTTTCTTAAAGGGAATTCTAATTATAACCTTTAAATTGAGATTTAACCGGCCAATTAAGATCAGCTAGTCTTAAAATAGCAACTATTCATTATGTCGCTACACTGTCATAATTTGTGAATGAATATTTCTTGTACGCAACACCCGGCTTAACAAGCACGTAATTAAACAGTTCTAAGTATTGGGCACGGTTTTCAACTTAATGTATAGAAATAATACGCAGCTTCGATCTATTTTTTGTACAATTTTACGATGACAGATTTCGTGCCTCGCACGACTATGGAGCACATTGGAAATTAATCTACGGAATTCGAAATTATTTTGTTCTGACTTGTTGACTTCTTTCATAAAGGTTAAGCTACAGGCAAACCTGTAACCCGATCGTCTTTATTTTAGACTCAAATTGTAGCTGACTAAATTGTCCAGAGGAGGTTTTCTCAAATTTTTGATATCACTCTTCGTTTCCAAAATATCGAGGAGCCAAAATAAAAAATTCGCAAAAATAAACAAATTCTTTTCACTATTTCGGCCATTAGTTTTTTCGTTTTTGACTTTTTGAAAAATTCTTTTTGCCCCTTACAGCTCTCGTGAATACGCGTCTTTTGAGCCTTTTTTGAATATCATATCTTTAAAACTCTCTGAGATATAAGGGGATCGCACTTTTTCTTGAAATCGGGGCCTATACTGAAGCGAACGAAAAGACATTTCCTATGTCAAAATATCTTCTTATAGTCCTGAATCTTATATTAGGAAAGTTCGCGCATGGAGAACGGTGAAATCAGAAAAGTTTAGTAGAAATCTTAATAAGCATTTTAGACTTGGGTTTACATTCCCGCCAACTGGTATATTTTCTGGTATATATATATCAGTGTTTGTAAATATTTCGCCAATGAGCTGATTTATAAGCAACTAGCTGGTGCCTGCGACCTTGCCCGCGTTAAAAGTAAGGGACATTGTAGCGTGTAAAGCAATATAACGCCTGAAATGTTTGCTGTTATAAAAATTTCAGGGGTTGCATCTTTATTTTTAGTAGATAGCTGGTTCCCGCGACTTCGCCCGCTTTGAAAATTACACGAAAACCTTCCTCTTGAATCACTCTATCTCCTAAAAAAAATCGCATCAAAATCTGTTGCGTAGTTTTAAAGATCTAAGCATACATAGGGACATACAGACGGGAAGTAATTATTGCTGATAGTTGGTTGTTACGTTGATACTATACGAATTGTGTCTGCATACGAAGCCGCCTACAAAATATAGTTTTTGCAAAGTGATTCTGCAATCCCAGTAATAATTACTCTATAACAAAACAATGTTATTTTGTAAAAGACCTGTCGCATTAAATAAAGTCGATTTGGCTCGTCATCGCGGCTCTCAACTAGAATATTCGACCTAATTTCCACCAATCAACATTACAATACAACTACTAAAATAATTAGGCTTCAAAAGCATATGTGCATTGTGCCAATTTACTTGGCTACCAACTATTTCGTATCTCTACATGCAATTAACAATGACTTTGCTTGTTATTTTGTATAGAGACCTTGCACCGTGTCCTCAGTAATATAAATAATGGTTATTTTGGTTTTCTTGACATGTTTAGAGAGATTTAAAGACTTGACACTGAAGGTGTCAACAAAAGAATCGTTTCACAAGCTATGTGACTAATTTAGTATATAATTCTTAAAATTTGACGACTTCAATGTGTATTAATGATTTAAAAAGAATGTAAGTAAAGTACATGGTGGGGCACCGATGTCGTGTCATGACGTAACGTTAAAAAAAAGGACAACTACGTACACAGTCATATACTAGGCAATCTATATACGTACATATTGGAAGTTATATAATAAATGAAAATGAATTGCTAAGCGAATAACTCGAGGACGCTGGACCAATTTTATTCGGCATTTTTTTATTTTCCGAGGAAGGTTCTTGGGGGAAATTTCCGGTAAATTGCATACTACGTGCGAAGCCGGGGGCTGGTCGCCTAGTATTTAATACTTTTCTCAAAAGGGTAGCATGTATTCATTAAACTAAGTGACTCCCCGTCGAAGTGTAGATGTTTTTTTGTCAGTCTACGTGATTGATAAAGAAATAGCCGGGACGAGACACTCTTTGGCGAAACAAAATTTCACCAAAACTCAAAAAGTGCATACCAAATAAATTTCAACCTTAACCGGTTGCATTAAAATCGACATTTGTATTCTATACCTGCATCGTTATGTTTGATTAAAACCAATCCGGCCTTACAGTTTTTTTCAAAGACAACTTTGGATAATGCCTTCGTCGTTAAACTTGCTTCTTCCATTATCGACTTTATCTCCATTGCCATAAAGTTGAATTATACTTCGTTCCCTGTTTATCTGCTATTCATTTATGTTGGTTCGTGAGGAAAATCGTTCCGTGGTTTTGTACCGAATTGGTTTGCAAGTGTTTGTCGTTTAATGTGAAAAAGATGGATGCACGATGAGCGATTCTCTGTGGAGCATTCAATAGGGGCATTAGCGGATTGTTTTTTGAAATATTGAATGGTCTATTCGAATGTTTTGTCGAAATTATTAAAGAGTGTTCATTTAGAATAAAATTCGTCATTGAAAACGGGTTTACGCTGAAGATTAATATTATTCCTTATGTATTCGAATGCTGTGAAATTTCAATTATTGCTTTTTATAATATTAGAGCCTGCAGGCAAGTTGATCATAGTCACCTATAAAACGAGCAATGTATAGAGGATTTAAGTCCTCTATCAAACTTGGAGAAATAGTTATTAGCAAAGATTGATTGGTCTCTTGTGCTCGACTAGATATGGCCGTCATACTTGAAAAATGTGGCAACAAATACTACGCCGAATTCGGCGTACCCGAGCTGGTCACCCTGCAAACTGTCTGTGATGTGTACTTTCCGACTGTTTTATTAAATTTTGGGCATGATAAAATACCAATTTGCCTGAACTGTGTAAAAATATAACTGAATTGTGTAAAAAGTAATAAATAGTGACGATGTTTTACACACACTACAATAAAAAATTGCCGCATTCACGGAGATATTGCTTTTAGGTAGGGCCGTATCTAGTCAAACGTAGCGAGACCAATCATTTATCTATGGTAATTAGTTAATTAGTTATTAAAGTTTGAAAATTAAATAAGATTTACTATTTTCTATAATAGTAATAATAATATACAAACGCTTAGAGTCAGGTAAAGAAATATACACAAAATATTTACCCTGAATGGTACTGGGGATCCCTCTGTTATAAATCCTTAATAAAAAACGTCTCATGTCAATAATCCTCTCAAAATCGTCCCCATGGGCACAAAGGATTGTATAATAAAACTTTTTTGTTAGCTTGTCAATGCTATGTATAGATTTCAAAAACGTGGGAGTCAAAAGTCCATACAGAATGATTTTTGTCATCTTCTTATTGATTTGTTTAGCCATATCGATAGCTTTTAACGTATAGTGATATAGTTATGAGTTTTTCTATAATATGTAACCGGTGTTCTCATCGATGTTTCATCATTATCATTAGCCTATGCCAGGGGTTCCCAAACTTATTTTGTCTACTGCCCACTTTGAGAATGAATTATTTTTAGCGCCCCCATTTTTTCGCCTACTTAAAAACCACTATAACTTCAAATTAAATTAATCAATTATTATTAATTATATATCAGCGGAGATTAAACATTAATTCTAAACGACACTTTTACTATAACTCGCAAAAGTTAACTTGAAAGCTGAGCGCAGTAGGTAATACACATTGGAGCTCAGGTCTCAAGTTAACTCTTACGAGCTACACCTGCCAATGGGAATGATTATTGAAATGCAACTTTATAGTACTCAAACAGCGTATCTTTTATTCAAAATAAAACAAACATAATCGATTCTTACATAAAAACTAATGTGAAGGATGAATCTGATGCTATTTAATAAGTTTGTTGATTTCAGGTTCCAATTTAATTTACTCAAGAACAGTCGCAAGTCGCCAATCACCCCACAAGCCTCTACACAACCCATTTTTTTCTGGGTCTCTTACCGCCCCCCTTTATGCCTGCAGCGCCCACAAGGGGGCGTTATCGCCCACTTTGGGAAACACTGGCCTATATGTTACCACACCTGAATGCAGGTGTCTTTTATTCGCACAAAAAACGAGATTCGAGCAGTAAAAGGGTTTATTAAACAAATTGTTATAACGAAGGAGATTTCATCAGATCCTGATCGATGTCTGCACGCCATCATACAAGATTTGACGCACATAAATACAATATGTCGTGATTTCTTACGTTTCTCGGTAACATGTCGGTACGTGATAATTTATTGGGCACACACGCGCGTTAAATAAATCACTAAGGCGCGTTCACTATATCGTCGAGGTAAAAAAGTAAGCATTCATTACCTCGAATCGAGGTTTTTATTGAGGGCAACACTGCTTGGGTGTCGACACGGTGTTATGGTGCTTTAAACACTACCTATCTATTTTTTAAACACTTGGACGTTAATTTGATCGATGAATAAACCTCTATCTATACCTATAATTATAAAAAAAATGGCTAAATGTTGGATTACGTTATTTTTCAATTATTTTTTTAAATATTTGTTGAAGTCCTGATGATTTTTTTTCTGCAGATTTTACAGACACACGTTCCTCTTTTAATTACTTGTTAATATCGTATTAAAATCAATTGCATCAAAATTCATCCGTGAGACATTTAAAAAAAAATCTCGTGACAACATTTATTGCCGAAAATGGCTACAAAGAATGTTTGAATTAATTTTTTGAAGAGTCTCTCAAAACGTGATAAACGAACATATGACGAAGTCGCAAACTAACGCTAGTATTGGCTTTAAAAGTTTATGTAGGCACTTAATTATAATTATTAATAATAAAACGATAGAGCATGGAAGCCATTCTATTCGTCATAAAAACTGACGTAAAATCAATATTGTATTCAATCGGCGCTAATAATACGGCAAAGTAATAAAAGTTTGATCTTGTTGCGGTAATATTCTGAACATAATTTACTCTTTCAAATGTTATTGTAAAGAAACACTATATAATTTATGTCTATCTATGAACAGATGAATACCGTTTTGATATAGTACCTCATTTTCGCATAGGTTTGTGAAAGATACCATAATTATGTAGTTATAATAAAAATCTCAAAGAATTCCAGCCTGCTTACCATAACCTGCAAAACTATAGCAGAAAATTACTTAAAAATATTTCTAGGCACCAATTTTCAGTTTTTAATAGGACATAGTTTTAGCTTGTCTATCATCTGTTTTGAAAAACTACACAAAATAAAATAAAAAAACAAATTTTCAAATAAAAATATTATTTAGAAATATAATTATTTAGAATTAGATACAGAATAGTCCCGCGTAATGGTTCGGCGCCGTCTCCTCGCCGCATGCTCAGGCGCACTTTAATTTGTAAATTGAACCGCCTCACTAGCGCCATCTATTCGTGTCATTGACCACTCACTCACCGCCGACCTGCGGCTACCGGCCACTCATCTTTTATTCGCTTTTTTGTAAGGTAATCTCGACAATAATTGCTTGTACATCAATAAATTGAAGAATTGTTGGTTTTTATGCGTACACACATTAAAATTCGAATATGTTTTACTTATTTTATAAATAAACGGCACTTATACTTATTTTAACTAAGATATTATTCCCAATTAGATGTTTATTCCCAATTTCACTGACTTTCGACTCATAAATACATTTCTAATAACAAGTTGTGTAAGAAAAATTAAAAATAACATTATTGGCATACAAAAATGTATTATTATTATTGTATACTATTGTATATTATTGTAATACTATGAATTTTGAATTTTTGCATTTTTGAACCATGAAATTTTGCATACACGTTGTCTGGGACACCAAAAGGAACATAGAGTATATTTTATAATGTTACGCGGGCGAAGTCGCGGGCAGCAGCTAGTATATAAATATTTTGTGATACGTTGTTTGACGCCAGTGAACTCGTAAACTACTGAACCGATTTTGATAAAATTTCGTAAACATGTGTAATTTGGTCCAACTTAAAATATAGGATACTTTAGCCTTAGCCTGTAGCCTTATATATATTTAAAAAAAAAAAAAACGATTTTCGGAGTTTAAATTCACGAAGAGAATTTTTTATACCTACTCATACACTACGTGGCCAGGGGTCGTCAACATTTTTTAAATTTATTATGACTTCCAATAAGTAGGAAATATAATATTATTATATTGCAATTTTTTATCGTTAGGAACATTATAATGATGCAATCAAACAGTAGCATGCAGAAAAACAATCACAATCGAACAAAATAAACTCGATTACAACATAATTGCGAATTGACTTGAATCATCGATGCGGCACCTTTGATGGAGAGAGAATCATCTGCAATCGAGAGTTATAAGGCTGTCTATACACTTGCGAAAATAATGACAAGGTACACTGGATTCAGAAGTCATAAAATCTGCAGTAATTACTCTCTTACAGCACATAACTAGGAAACTGCTGTGAAACAGCACTCGTGCTATTGTGTTTCGTTGATTAAGGAGTTATGTTAGAGTCCATACCAACACAAAATTTTGCACAGCGCCACTATTGGTGTTATTTTTGTTGTTTTAATGCCGAAATCAGGCTTATTTTATCGCCTCTTTTGTGTTTTATTAGTAGATATAATTAGCAAAATCAACTACTTCATATAAAAATCCAAATTTTCTAATGTTCCGTCCGTCATATTAAACCTTGTCCTAACAATAACAAAAACAACAAAAAAAGCGAAAATATATGTTGTGCTGTTCTTAAAATGTTGCTCCGTCATACGTAGGTGTACATGTTGCAATTGATTTTTATTTATATAGATACTTATATAGATTTAAAATGTAAAATGGACAAACCCGACTGTTATTATTATATTCTTAAAATTAAAAAAAAAATGTACGTTTTAAACAAAAACAAATTGTGTGTAATCCGCGTTAGCAATTGACAAAGAACTAATCCAATATACGACTCTGATACTAAAATTGTGCAAACAAATTTGAGTTTTACTCGCCCCGTTCAAAGCTCATTTTACAACGAACTTAATTGCACTTAAGCTTTTCTAGGTCCACGTGAAATTGTATAAAATTGGAATTTAGAGAGAGACGAAGATATACGTTGAAAGGGGAGCGAAAGTGACAAAGTTATTAAGACCAGTAGCCGAAGCTCGGGCAATTATAGTGATTTTGTTCCGAAGGTAATTCCTACCAACATTTCCACTCCACCATCCCGAAGCCTTAATAAGGCGAGATTTAGTAATCGAATCGTATGCGATGCGGTGGTCTCACTGACGGTTCCTACTTATTATTTTGATTATGTTGGCGAAATTTGTTTTTACTATTTTTGCAGTAACATAATTTTTTTTATAATTCGCTTTCAAAGTGTAAGGAAATCTTACTAATCTACTTATCTTACGGAACTTCGCCCGGGTAATTTTGAAAATATTATATTAAAACCTTCCTCGAGAACCACTCTATCTATTGGTGAAAACAGCATGAAAATCGGTGCAGTAGTTTTTGAGTTTATCGCGAACAGACAAACAGACGCAGCGGATGACTTTATTTTATAATAATGTAAGGTGTAAGGATGTGAAAGTTTGTGAGTCGATGGATGGATTTTTGTTACTCTTTCATGCAAAAACGGCTTAACCGATTTGGATGAAATTTTCGCACACACACAGTTTATTACCTGGATTAATTAACATAGGTATAAAATACTTTTAATTTAGGAAAAAAATTAAGTTTCTGGGGGATCGTCTAAAAGCCATCATCATTGTCGTCGTCATAGCGATAAAGATGTCATATATTTTCTCTGGTGTTATATTTTTCAGGACAAAGTCGCGGGCAGCAGCTAGTACGAGTATAAATGACATTAAATCTACCTTCAAATAGTCTGGGCATGTAATATTGATGTTGATATATCTGACAGAGCGTATCCATTCATTCGACGGGCTCGTCAAGTTAGCGTATCTTAATTTTTTAGTATGTAAAGGATGGCAAGCAGTATAACGGTCCACTTAATGGCAGATGGTGGCTACCATCACCTATTATTATTATATGCTTAGTGGCTATTTCTGTCTGCTAGAGAACCAGTATCACTTCGTCCATTTCTGAAATATTGTGTACCATCACCTAAGGGGAAGCAAGGATTACGTTGCCCATCCTGCCTGCAATATTATGGAGATGTTTCGACATATTTTGACAAATATTTTGACATCAGAAATAATTTTAAATTTTCTGTTAAATGTCATAAATATAAACATAATTTTACCTATTTTTTTGATCTAGTCTTAGACAAGATTGTAGTGACAAAATGTATACACATTGTGTACTAATATATCATCACACTATAGCATATTATAGAAGTTAACAGTTTAATTTCAAATCTACTATTTTAGTTGCTTATTGACAAGTAAAAACTAAATGGTTGCTTAGTCAAAAAATTTGAAACAAAAAATATACTTATTGCTACAGGCTACATCACGCGAAGAGCATAATTTAATCTTTAAATCTGAACTCATTGAAACAAAGCTGCAGACACGAACTAAACCGTCACTTAAGATGATCAGATTGTGTCCTGCGCAAGTAGGTAATATATTTCATTTAAATTTATGTCTTATTCGATGTTCCCGGAATTTATTAATCGACTAATATGAATTCTGGTCGGGCTTTTAAACTTTTTTTAACAAATTTGATACGTTTAGAAAAAGTTATGGGTACATACATGTTTTGTTTTGTTTTGTTTCAGTCATAGATATTTTTTTTAATTTGATACGAAGATATTTCATTATTTTGCACTATTCCTTCATTAGGGTTCGCCTATGTTTTGATACTATAATGTGTGACATCAACAAATTGCACATAAACTTTTAGTATAAAATAGGATTTGCAGGTTTTTTTTTATGTAAAAGTTTTACGTACAGTCACTTTTTATTATATACTAGCGGCCCGCTCCCGGCTTCGCCAGGTAGCATTTTTTTTAAGTAAGAACCTTCCCTGATTATCCCTCTATCCGTGAGTGAAGACAGAATTAAAATCGGTCCAGCATTTCTCGAGTTTTGAGCTTAGCAACACATTTAGGGATTCATTTTTACTTATATAGATTATTTTAAAACCAGGAATCGAAACTTGTTATGGGACATACGCGGAAATATTTGGAACGTGGGACAAAATATCGGGACGAAAGAGGCATAAATCGTTTAGTTCGTCATACAGGCTGATTATGGACTTAGTCTTGATGGTATGTGGCAAAAGTCTCCTAAAACAAAAGCAACATTGGCTTTAGGCTCTGGTCTACCTTACTGACTCAGCGAAACATAACAGCACAAATGCTGTTATTTCATTGTGGGTTTTCTATAAGGGTGTGTTTATACTGGCATCAGAAACGGCTTCTCAATAGAGCGACTAGTAATTTCCTCAGTACGAACGTACATTTTTTTTAATTCCGTCGGAAAAAAACGTCGGAAAAAAGCATCTATTTACATTAATATCTGAGCTATCAATTAATATTTACAAACTTCTATTAAGTACCTATTTAATTTAAAAAAAAATTAAACATCACAGCCTCACAATATGAACTTAAGGTAGAAAAACCTAAAGGCATGTTCAC
The DNA here is from genome assembly GCA_918317495.1 of Synanthedon vespiformis. Taxonomy (NCBI): domain Eukaryota; kingdom Metazoa; phylum Arthropoda; class Insecta; order Lepidoptera; family Sesiidae; genus Synanthedon; species Synanthedon vespiformis. The sequence goes on from OU906965.1 coordinate 691,282, forward strand.
ACAAGCCGCAACCATAAAGACAGTGCGCACTCATTTGTCAAACTCCATGGATATTTTATTTATTACGGACCCTCCGCGTGTAACAAATACCTGACCACACTGAAACCAAAACATATTTCACCACGCTGTTAACTATAAACGTCTTTATCATAACCGAATAAGATTCAATTTTCAACGTGAAGCAGTTTGTGAACTGCAAACGTGAAGTTGTTTGAAAAGTTTTGACTATTTATTTCTTTATTAGTGATTTCACTTTACCTTGTTACCAAGTAGTAAGGTCGAGTTTCGATTGGTTTTAACTTAGTGATGGAAGGGAAATAAATTAAAAATTTATTCAGCCTTTTTGAACCTCGGCCACCGTTTCGAGTGTTAATAGATTAGACAAGTATTTTTTTATTTTTAAAATATAAAAGTCGTAATTTTTTTAATGAGTCATTGGGATGTTTTGTTTTATGACAATATTTAGAAGGTACAAGGGAAAGTGGATTGTTGATTTTCGTGGAACTTCAACGCTTGATTTGATGAGTTTTATTTTTTTTATCTAATCTAACTGGATAAATCTAATCCAGTTACGAAGATCAGATAACTATTGAAATAAATTGAAAAAAGTTTGAAATAAGTTTGGAAGGTGGAGAACAAGAAAAAATCTATTAATCGCAAAGTGTTAATATTTGAGCATGCTACTGTAAATGAGCATGCTCATTAACAGCAATTTGTAATTAAGCATAATAAAAAGTATAAATTATTCTTTTTTATTTATCTTCTAAATATGTTTTCTAAAATTTTCTAATAGGTTAGTTACAGTTAATTTGTCCAACTTAATTAATTTGACAAAAACCGACTTCAAGATTATCTACATAATATATTATGTAGAAACTAAAAAGCTTAAAAACGACTAAGAGGAGCGAAAAATTAAATTGTCTTCTGTAACAGTTCACTTCAATAAACAGGACATACAATTACCAGTTACATCGTGATTCGTAACGAGTGTGTTACACGGGGACCTAATCAATTCACGGTCGTATCGTACAAAGCCTGGACATACTAATAGTGCACAATAAACCATAGACAAAGAATAAAGGGTGAACGCTTTGACCACACCACGCGACCACAGTGAATGTGCCATTCGACATAGATTCGCTGGAAGTGGTACACAATAAGAGTTCGAAGATTACAATTTAATTGACTTACTTTTGTCAGTGGCTCCGTTCGCGTTACATCTAGACAAGTGGTCAATGTGTTTCCTCATGGTTCAAAATGTATGACAAAACCAAATATATCGAAATCGGATAGGAACGCCTGTCTGTGAACGCGACTTTATCTTGTTCCCAAACTCTACGTGACTGTTGGTCTATGGTACTGCTCCATTTAAATTCATTAGTAAACATCACAAAGATTGGAATTATGTCGATGTAATAATAATTTTTATTGATACTCTCTCTGTCCAGCAGTGATTCTGAAGCAAGTAGATACTTAGATGCGGATTTTGCATAATTATTATACTAGCTGTTGCACGTGACTTCGCCCACGTATCTTTATAAAATATAGCCTATATGTTACTCACTGATAAAGTAGCTTTCTAAACGTGAAATAATTTTTAAAAACGTTTCAGTAGTTTTTGAGTTTATTCATTATAAACATACAAAAATACAAATCTTCTCATTTTATAACATTAGTGTACAATTACACTTACACTAGGATACGTAAAATTTATATACAAAAAATATTTATGCCATAAACGAATAAAGAACCTAGTATTTTATTAGCTAGAGTATGTATATTAATTATTATAAACCATTTTTTAACTAAATACTTAAATGACACCCACAGCTCTAATATAATTAACTATAAAATAAACATTAAGACGTAAACTATATTTCTTTAATCGCATCTAGTTAAGGGTATATCCTTGACTGCTCTCTCAGTTCGAGCCTTAAAGCGTGGGTGTTATTCCTAGAATAATGCTGAGCAAAGTCGGACATAAATAATAACTTGTCACTGCGAATAATAAGTATTTGAACCTATAAATTTGTTGTGTAGTAGTTCTCCAGCTCATTGCAAGCCAATGTTAATGCAAAAAAGGTAACAAGTACAATGTTGGCTGTATTAAGTGCACTCGTGAAACTTAAACTTATGATGTTTTGAAATGTGAATTATCCCTGACACTGACACCACTGGGGTGTCATAAAAATGACGCTTCTGTCCTCCTTTATGAAGCCTACATTGTGGATAAGCAGAAATACTTCAGGAGGGACATTTTTTTTACAAGATTCGCGCGTAAGCGGGATACAGTTTCTACCTATCCTATGCGCAGTAGCACCTTATCCAAAGCGGATAAAGTCCACATCTGGTACCATGGTAAAACGCGTAGTAGGCAACAATGAGACAACTTATCTATCTGAGTACAGAGGCCCTAGCCAAGTGCAGAAAGCACTGCTTTCTAGTGCTTTCTGCATCAAGTGAGAAAGCCCGTCAATTGACTGTTGTCTTGGCTGCCCCACCTATATACATGATTTACAGTCCATATACATGAATTATGATTAGAATGAATTAGAATTATGATATATTATGATATACAGTCCATAGAACACACAAAGAGTGTCTATTCTTTTAATTGACTGTTAAAACCTGATATTATGTGAGCAATTTATCATCGACAATGAATACTTAAAAGTGTCGAAGAAATACTCGTATAGCTGTAAAGTACAGCTATGTACTTTTCAAAGCGCTTTTTTATATTAGAGCAGTCATATATATCTTGCAATTCTAAATCAAAATTGTCTAATCTTAAAATCAGCCAATACTTTCACATAATTTACGCATAATCGCATAATTGTTAACTAGCTGTTGCACGCGACTTCGTCCGCTTAACTTTATAAAATATAGCCTATGTCCCTCGCTGATAACATAGCTTCCCAACAGTGAAAGAATTTTTCAAATCGGTTCAGTACTTTCGGAGCCTATTCAATGCAAACAAACAAACAAATCTTTCCTCTTTATAATATTAGTATAGATTAGAATATTTCTCGGTAGCCACCTACCGTCAGGTTGTCCGTCATCGTCAGCCTGTCGACCTTAATATAATATAAAAAAAATGTATAAAAATGAATAAGGAAGTATATAATATTCTTATTTTGCCTTACAGATTTTGGATTCATATTGTGTAATCAAATAGGCCAATCGCTCTTTCATAGACTTACTCTTAAGTTGCTGTCCTATAATATCATAATCAGTTTCATGTTTTACTTAAATCCTAAAGGGCTACTGCATTTAAAGGTTTTCTTCGTAAGGTCAACCTTCTGAGAAGTGAACGAACTCGTGATGTTAAAATAAGAAAGCCAGTAAGGAAACTTACTATAATTAAAACTATAGCTGCTTAACTATAACTTTGCCCGCGTAAATTATATACTAAAGCCTTCCTCGAGAACCACTCTATACGTTGGTGAAAACAGCATGAAAATCGGTGCAGTAGTTTTTGAGTTTATCGCGCACAGACAGACATACAGACAGATTTTTACAAAAAATTATCTACACATTTGGATATATCCATTTTTACTCAACGATCAATACTTCAGGAACTACAGGTTGTTGTTGTTGAGAAGAAGTGGGTTTAGTAATTCACCAGCAGCAAATATTCCTTGTCAAACCACAGGAAAAAGAAAGTGGAAACCAAGATGTTTTCCTTACATAGGTACTTCATTATGTATGTGACGAAAATATCTTGGTTTCGTCGAGTAAGTATAAAATTTTATATTTTATTTCTAAGTTTCACTGACGAAGCCCTCAAATTTTGATCACCTTTTCTCTCGACCGATCCTAATCAAAAGAGCTTTATAACTTGTTAAAAGCTCTGGGTCATCTAAAATTGTCTAGTTTGTAAAATAAATGACATTTGAACGTCTGCTGTACCTCAGCCATTCCAAGTAAGTCAGCTGTGTCCACATTAGTCACTGGTTCGTTATACTGTGACCATGCCTGTTGATGCTGCAATACGATAAATGTACATCTCGATGTCGTCGTCACGTACGAATGCATACATACGAGTATTCTTTACGTGATTCTAAGCTTTTGTTTTTAGAATTATGATCGTTGATAGTTCACTGTTTTGTTTATGACGAAGCATTGAGCAAACAAATATGTTTAGCCGGTGAGAGGAAGGTGTTTTGTACTTGGTTAAAGTCGTAAACAAACATCTTGTATGTTCGTTGGTAACTGGTTGGTTGTTGAATTGTGCCAAATTGTCTTACTTCTTTTTTTTTTTTTTTTTTTTTTTTCAAAATAAGGTGACCGTTAGAAGCGTATTTTTAAGTATTTTTAGCATTAAATGTTTTAAGTACTTTTTTAATAAACTGAATACTAGAGGAAATATAAGCATATACATAAGTAAGTTACTTTTGAATGTAAAACAAATTATCAAAATATATTTAATATTGAATGAAACAACCATAAGTCTTATTGCAACATACAATATGAAGGATTTTGATTGTATAGGTCGATTAGCGAATAAAGACTTCTCGGCAAATGTGAGCAGAACTCTATGTTGAGGTCTTTGAGGGGGCAGAGGAAAGTGAGGGGCGGGTACGCGTCGGTGTGCCGACACGTTATTGGTAGACTCAGTCGCTCTTCCCCTCCCGCACTTCGTTCGCGCGTCTCGAGTCTCTTAGGTACTGTTGCGTACAGATTGTTTTATCGTATTAGTAATACGTCAAGGTGAATAAATGCCTAAAAAAAACGTTCTTCTTCGACATCGCACTATGATTTTATGGAAGGAATATCAACACTGCCTGTAATGTTAAGTTAGTGAGGTGAAAAATTACGAAATAAGAGAAAAAAAATGTAATTTTCCTTAGCAGTTTTGTGCGCAATTGTACACAAGCGCCGATTCCCCCACTAGTGTCGCCTTCAAACCTTAATATAATAATTGACCTATATTTTTGCAATAAAATCATTTTTGTATTTTTTGTTTTTTTTTGCCATTTAGTTTTTAAGCAGCGACATGTCTTCTGCCCACTGCTAGTTAAACTTACTAATCAAAATTCTGATGTTGCTTGTGGTAACCAGCGACCATCAATGCCGAGTTTTACATAAGAAAATGTGATTACTTTAACGTCGTCCCCAGTTAGCTTGGTAACTTAATGAAGCAATTAACTGCACCATTAAATTGGCTCCCAGCATTCGTTGTGGGCATTAAACAGAACATTTTATTGATTTTCGATTGATCACAGTGGCAGATTAAGTTTACGCGTCTCGATCGTATAATGACTTCTCTTAAAACGTTTTACGAGGGATTTATTCACTCGATATGTTTACGAACAGAGATGGTATTTTATTTTTATTTTTTTGTGTTAAGGTCGACAGACAGGCTAACGGTCCACTTGATGGTAGGTGGCTACCGTCGCCTATAACACAAGCAACGCCATAAGTGCTACAAGTGCGCTGCCTACCATAGAAGGATTAAGGATAAGGGGTAAGGGAGGGATGGGGTAATGGGCTCTGGCATCCCTTACTCACTCACCGAAACACAACAGCACGTAAATGCTGTTATTTCACGGTGGTATTCTGTAAGGTGGTGGTTACTGCCGCCAGACGGGCTGGCCAAATGACTGCGAAACGCAGAGTGTGTGCCCTACCACTACTAAAATTATTTGACTATTTATAGGGAAATATAATAAGATGCGAATAAAATTCGTTATATTTTAATATTATATTAATAAACTGTGTAAAACAAAAATAATGTTGTAGTTGTTATATAGGAAATAATTTTGTATCAGGATTAATTAAAGAATCACTCTTCAAGTAAACATATTACTTCGTTGGTGGTAACAAAAATGGTTAATCTCTACTGTATTATCGTGTATTGTAGGTATAGCTATTGTTATGTGGGACAGTGCCGTTGACATAACTCTCATATTGTTATTTATGCTCCAGAAACGACTCATTCGTGTTATCTATAAAGTGGAATCAAAGATGTCGTTCAGAATATTAATTTAAAGACACCAATATATTTATGTACTAAAAAAATGTTCAAGAAAATATTGACAAAATAAAAAACTCGTGATTCCTAGGTAACCTAAATATATATAGGTGTATAGGTAACCTATATATTAGTAAGTAAGTAGATTACTAATTTTTTTAAAAGGTCATATAAGACACCTACCATCAACCATGTTCAGAAGTGGACTTCCTACGGTTAAGATGATAATTATTGAAAACATAAAAGCACACATGCTGATATTTGTTCATTTTATCCTCTATGTTTTATAATTATTTTGACCAGATATTTATTTATTTTATTCTAGGGAAAATTACATAATAACAGTGGTGAGTAAAGAGCTTAAACCTAATAAAGAAATCCACTTATAGATAGCGAACTATAAAGTCTAATAACAACGATAATGAGTGTTAAAGTAGGCCATTGAAAAATTCATAGACTATAATATTTTTTGTTTTAACTATGGAACTGTGGAACTATGGAACTATATTTAATAAATACTATGACACTAATAAGTCCACACTAACAGTTGGGAAGACAAATATAAGATTTTCATACTGGCACGACACAAGATCAAGTGTGAAGGTTGCAGGTGGGATATCAACCGATCGTTAGACATCTACCTGCGGATAACCAATAAAAATAACAAATGACTTCATTCATCGCTTACCGATCGACATAATTCAATGTGCATGTACGGCTGGGCTGAGATCAAGTAGGTTGTAACTCGTTTAAACGCACCGAAAGCGTAACAGTCTTTTTGTTCGAGTTTTTCCATGTGTGGATTAACTTTTATTATGATTAAACTATTATTTATTAATTTAATCTCAAATGTAAATTTCGGCAGGTTGGCTAAAGTTCCACTTGTTCTTAGATGAGTACTGTGCCTTAAAGAAATCAACGCCATAATAAGGGATGCAAATGCAGAATAATTCAATTTTTGAAGAGTATAGAATATTTTATCCTTATTATAAATGAAGCATACAGTATTCCCTGACAACTAAATTGAAGTTTTGACTGTTAAAAAATCCGCCTTTTTGCTTAAAAATAACGTCAATCTAATATTTTCTTAATGAATTACTGTTAAAACCAGATTTCTATTATAACTCACAAAGAAATTTTTAGATAAAGGGAGCTTTTAATTACGTTTTTTCGATTATTTTCCAAGCATCTAGTCTAACATGTAACATAATACGTATTTTTTTTTTTACAAACATCAACTTTAAAAAATAATTAATTTTAAACAAGTTACAACCCTTGCGGTGAGTGTATTTAAGGCCACCGTTTAACAGGAATTCGAATTATCCGACATCAGGATATCAGGTCGATCGCGACCCGGCCGACGCGATCACACAACAAATTAGATTTATCGCCGATCATTGATAAAAAATAACCATCCGTAGCCATAACATCAATTAAAAATACACAAGCAAAGATAAATATGGAAGTGCATACAACTTGGAATTTTAATTCTTCTTTGTACTAAAATCCTCCTTGTTTAATCCGTAAATTATGGAGGAACATACATACATACAATACCTTACAGATTTATTGATTGATGCGATGTATATTGTATATTTATATAATACGAGTAAAAATAATTACTGTCAATTGTTTTGTTTCACTCGTTGTTGTCCCATATAATCAAAAAAATACATTTAAATTTTAATTTCAATTGTTTTTCTTTTGTTTTGCGTCCAGCATTTCGTTCGCATTATTTCATCGGAATGTTTTGTGAGATTCGATCTTTCTGATCGGTTGCGTTTTGCTACTGGCCGTCAAATCAAAACTTAAAACACAATAAACATATTCACCTGAGCCCATCAATAACTAAGGGCACAAGCGATTTTCAACTTTACACAGTCGACGGAAGGTCTAAGTACGTTTTCGTGCTCGTACAAAATAAGTATGCAGTTATCATTTTTTCGATTACAAATTATTATTTGTTCCGACCGAACGCGCACGAACTCAGTCAGCCGTGACAGATACGCGTCAATCGAATTCCAATTTCGTATTCACACATGTCAATTCAACACTTGTTATTTTTTTTTTAATTTGTTTACCTATTTTTTTAATTATCTTTATAAAGGATTCTATTCTTTATAAGGATCCATATAATAATTATTTATTACTAATATTTATTTTTTAGTGCATTGCTTACACTTTGACAGAAGTTAATTTTTTTCGTTTAATTTTAGATTATTCCTCGGGAACAGTCCTTTTTCTGGATAAAAGGTTTAATTGTAAAACTGAAGAGTTTGTTTGTTTGTTAGATTGTACGCCCTAATCTCAGGAACTACTGATTCGAATTGAAAAATTATTTTTGTAGTCCATTTATCATGGAAGACTATAGGCTATAGAGAACGCGGACGAAGTCGCGGGCACCAGCTAGTACAGACACAACCCGTTTATGATATTTTTTTTATGATAATGTAATTAATTATTTATTTATAACTATTTTTAAGTAATATTTTGGACATGATAATGACACTAATTACTTACTTGCTCAATATAAGTATTTTTTTTTCGTTCCGGAATGCCCATTTTGATAGTCTATAAATTTGTATTCAACCGGTAACTGATCAACGCCAAATCAATGTAGTTTCTATAAAAAACCTACCGATACACAACAGCGGGGCGCCCATCCTTATAAATATGTGACAACGAAAAATAAGGACACCCAAAGCTTTACCTGAAGAAGACATACATTACTATGGTCATAATTATAATTCAAAGTGGACATTACTTTTAAAGGAGCCGCTCAAGTCATAAGAGATTGCTTAAGAGGTAGCGTATTTTAAGTTTTTATTCAGTCGCCTGATAACGGCCGCGGGTCGACGGTGGATCCAGGCTGCTTCTGATCGGCTCTATTGGAAAATAATGGGGGAATATTTATTTAGTAGTCGCATTTAATCCAATCCCTAAGAAGTTACCACGATGAAATATTAGCGCGTGTAATGCTGCTTTTACAAGTGGAGTTGGTAAATTAATTCAAGAATTGGTCTCCTTATCTGTTAACTCTCATTGTCTATCTTATCAAGATCTACACAGCACTCGAAAATTCAATTACGATTATTTTTTTTTTGATCAAGAAAATTGTTAACACTTAATTAAAAAAGATGGGCTAACATTTTTCGTCTAAAATAAAAACACTCAGGCTGAGACACATCATCATCTCAGTCGCAGTACGTCCACTGCTGGACATAGGCCTCCTCCAAAATTTTCCAATAGGACCACTACGAGTACAAAAATATCTAATATTTTTTTTTGCTATTTTTTTATTTTATTTTATTTACACAAAAAATACAATTGGTGTTATAAGTACACAGTTAATTATAAATAAATATATAAACTTAATTAAGTTTCTACCGTACACTCGAGTTGTCGAACAATAACAAAAATACATTGAAAATTAGTGCTATAGACAAACACAAATAAAAAAAGAAGTAGTATATACTCGTACATTTGTAGGTAGATACAATTTTTCCTCTTTAGTGTCCATTGTGCTACCCTTTAAAACAGAGCACCTGCTTTGCTAATATTTGCATATTGTCTGTTAGCAGGTTGGTTTCTCGTGACTTGACCCACACAACACGAAGTTATTTAAGTTACAAACTGACGATTATTGCTTGAATGCAATACCGATGTTGCCTCCAGTAATTTGTAGTTCGCGATGTCATTTTATATGTTCTCTCGTATTGGACATTGCACATTCATTGCTGGATCCGACACCAATGCGATCTGAACATGGAGTATTGACACGAGTTTTGAAGCCGAAAAAAGATACGCATAATTATAATTATTATGTATTTGCTACATTCCCAGTAATTATTTTAAATATTAATTATTAGCATTTTTAATTATTGTATTTACTCTATTCCATATTTAATTTTGACTCACTTGAGTGAGAGAGGAAGGCATTCATTTTTTTCTTGTGATACGAATATGATGTGATGTTTTTTATAAAAGACCAAAAATTTTACACGTAACAATAGGGATATGGACGAAAAAGTGGACAAAAGCTAGTAGTGAATATAAATATAAACTGATAGCAACTTTTATTAGAGAAATGTATCAAGACATTAAACCACAAAAAAAAACATTAAAACTTTTATTGTATAGACACATAAACATAACTTCGTAAGAAACATAATATATTGAACAGGTACACAGATATATAGAAATCACATAAGGACGTATAGGTCGTGCAGCGAATAAAGACTTCTCGGCAAATGTGCGCAGAACTGTATTTTTAGGTCTTTGAGGGGGCAGAGGAAAGTGAGGGGCGGGTACGCGTCGGTGTGCCGACACGTTATTGGTAGACTCAGTCGCTCTTCCCCTCCCGCACTTCGTTCGCGCGTCTCGACTCTCTTAGGTACTGTTGCGTACAGATTGTTTTATCGTATTAGTAATACGTCAAGGTGAATAAATGCCTAAAAAAACGTTGTCCTTCGACATGGCACGATGATTTTATGGAAGGAATATCAACACTGCCTGTAATGTTAAGTTAGTGAGGTGAAAAATTACGAAATAAGAAAAACAAATTTCATTTTCCTTAGCAATTTTGTGCGCAATTGTACACATGCGCCGATTCCCCCACAAGTGTCGACTAAAAACCTTAATATAATAATTCACCTATATGAAAGTGTATAATCTCCCTAATAATTTGGGTGCCCGTTGTAAAACAGAAATGTATTGTATCTATACAAATATAAGCGGCTTCCTTGTTTTGCTACATTGACATTATTTATTCTTGTTTTTGTATACAATCTTCGGTATACAATCAAAAGTTTCTGTCGGTAGCTATCTCAATCAAACTTTTTTAAATGCCCGCCATCTCTCCCCTCTGTACGTCATATTTTCCGCAATTTTTCCGCTAGCTATAATTTCGTTTTGTGTTATCGCGCTTTTATTTTGCAATATAATATTTTTATTGGAAGCGTTGTGATAAAAAAGTTTATTTTGATGAAAGGTTATGGCGTTAGTTCTCGAGGAGTTTAATTTTTTTATAATTTCATTCTTGTAGAGGCCATTGAGGCCTTTGAAATATTGAGGATTGAGTTTGTTATGTAGCGAGTGTATCTCAGTGACATCGGTGACAAAAGATTTAAAAAGAAAACTGCAATTAACCTGTTAACCTTTGGTTAAACTAACCTGTCTGTCTATGAGAGCAGTGATTAAAAATATAGAGGTAGAGCAATCCAAATAAGAGAACAAAGTAAATATTTGTTTATAACAATTTATGAAAAAAATTTTGGAATATATCTAAGTATATCATAAGTTGTCGACAGTGAAGTTTAATATATTAGGTACTTGTACCTATACTGGACAAAGACCTTCTTAATGTGTGATGTCTTATTACACCAAGCAAAACCATTCAACTTCCCATGATACATTAATTACCTAGATTAATTTCGTAGGATATCCTAAGAGACGATTGTCTCCAAATTGTCGAGTATTTTTACGACATATCTGTCAGACAGAAGACATCATTCGATGCCAGCCAATCTAACTTTGTCGAGTACCAACACATTTATAGCGATTACACGGGTTGCAGACAAAGTTGGAAAATGGATACTTTTAATAATGACTAGGGAATGCAACCAAATGTAATTGTTTCTTTATAAAGTTACAGTGGCTTTTATATTATTATATCAAGTGATGCATAAATTTTACATGGGAACTTACGAGAATATTAAAAAAGTAATATGTTTTGTCATTACGAACAAAAGACTTAAAAAAGAAGACTTTAAAAAGAAAATCTTCTAACATATTCAGTTTATGATGTAAACTAAGTGAACTAAGTAATTGAAGTGAAAACTTCTTTTGGTATTGTGGAAATGGGAAAAAACAATTGAACTCGCGACCTGTAACCGTGTAACCGACAGCTCTGTATATAAGTATGCACCTTCTTGACGATTCAAAAAATACACACGTAATTGTTCAAGTTCTCACTTCTGTCGGCACTGCCGGAGTGCCAATGTTTTTTTTTAAACTTAAATGACTTAGGCAGCTAACTAGCAGAACAATGCCGTCTACTGCAGCTTCTACTATATCTTGCCTATATTCCTAATTTATAATAATCTAACTTCATTATTTTAATATGCTAGGTTTATTTTAATATTAACACTTAAACTTTTGTAAGGTTTAAAATAGCCTATGACCTATGACTTCTTTAAGTTGTAAGCTATTTGACAAAAAAAAAAATCTAAATTAGTACGGAGATAATGCATTGAAACTTAACACAGAGTTTAATAAGTGTGCATTTCGCCAATGGGAAGAATTCGAAATGTGTCTGCAGCACAGTACAGATACAACTTATTTTAAGTTTTTAATGAAATATCCTTTGGCAAAGTTGATCTCTCGAGCGAAAGAATAATTTAGTGACTCTTGCAAAATCCAAAGTGTGCAAAGTTTGGATGACAAAAGATTAAATTATGTCCCAAACTCTTTACCCCTTATATAAAGGCAGGAGCCGATTGTATTTTATTTAAACGAATGCAACCGTAATAGAGAACATACATGGTGTATATTTGCGTCTCGTGTAAAGTATATAAGGAAGTAATAGCGAATTCGGCAATAGCATTCGTTACTCACTAATGGAAACACAATGTAGCACATGTGCTGTTACTTTAAGATACTAAAAAGTATATATACTAACTGCAGTAACTTAGTATTTGACATCCTTTTTTACGTTACGTCTGAAACACTCAATCGATCATCATTGTCATCATTTAAAAAAAGAATAAGGTACCCTACCTTTCATCCAGAGTAAAAGTAGATAACTACTGTTCTCGAAGGATCATCTAATAATAAAATTAAAAAAGTCAACGACAGGCAAAAAATATGAGCAATAAGAATTTAATTTCATACCTAAGAAAGTTGAAGTCTAAGAAAGGGCGCAGTTGAAGTCGAGGGAAAAAGCAGTATGTATATCTAAAATCTAAGTTAAATTTACCTATCACGTTAAACCTGTCATCACGACTCGTGACATTGTTTTCAAAAATTAGTTTTAGCACAAGTAACATCCGTTTTTCGAGGAAATATTATTCGCTCGATGATAATAAATAAAACGGACAGAACCATAAAAAGCCATTCGCTGAGCAATATTCAGCAGGAAAACAAGTGAAACAAAATAATACCAATTTTCATATTCGAAATATTAGCAATAAAAGGGATTGAATTTTTCCTGAACGATCTGATAACAAATCCATTTCATTTTTCCTTGTTTATGTTGCACCATTATGTCTGGAAGGAGTTTCGAATGCGATAAATAGATATGTCCTCAATACTGATAATGATACCTAATGAAGATTTTATTTAAATATCGAACATAATGACGATGTTTTATTTTTATTTCGGCGTATATTTTGACAAAATATTAATATTACGAGACAGTAGGTTGACTGATTATTATAAGTATAGGTGAATTATATTAAGGTTTGAAGGAGACACTAGTGGAGGAATCGGCGCATGTGTACAATTGCGCACAAAATTGCTAAGGAAAATGTCTTTTTAGTAATTTTTCACCTCACTAACTTAACATTACAGGCAGTGTTGATATTCCTTCCATAAAATCATCGTACGATGTCGAAGTACAACGTTTTTTTAGGCATTTATTCACCATGACGTATTTACTAATACGATAAAACAATCTGTATGCAACAGTACCCAAGAGACTCGAGACGCGCGAACGAAGTGCGGGAGGGGAAGAGCGACTGAGTCTACCAATAACGTGTCGGCACACCGACGCGTACCCGCCCCTCACTTTCCTCTGCCCCCTCAAAGACCTCAACATAGAGTTCTGCGCACATTTGCCGAGAAGTCTTTACTCGCTACCCGAACTATACTCCAGTAATCATCTGTAAATAAAATGGTAAATAATTTATTTCAATAAAGTTTACAACTGTCAAAAAAAATTACTATATAATAATGCTTTATTTATCTATGTATGCTAATATTATAAAGAGATGTTTGCAATGGATAAACTCAAAAGCTACTGGACCGATTTTGAAAATTGTTTCACCTATAGAAAGTTATGTTATCAGGGAGTAACATAGGATATATATTTTATACAGTTAACGCATTTCATAAGTCATAAGCACGCGATCGAAGTCGCATGCAACTAGTATAGTCTTTTAGAATTCAAGTTTATTCATTCTTATACTTAACTTACCTTTAACTTATCATCATCATCATCATCATCATCTCAGCCGTAGGACGTCCACTGCTGGACATAGGCCTCCCCCAAAATTTTCCAATTGGACTGGTCAGAAGCAGCCTGGATCCACCGTCGACCCGCGGCCCTTATTAGGTCGTCTGTCCACCTTGTGGGTGGACGTCCTACGCTGCGCTTGCTGGTCCGTGGCCTCCACTCGAGAACCTTCGAGAACCTTTAACTTAAAGATTATAAAATTATAAGTAGGATATTATCTTTATAATAATTTTCAGGCATTCAGAAAATAATGTAGGTATATCTTTTTTAATATATATAGGCGATTATGTCCCCGTGTATCTCCTATAGACTCCAAAACCACTGAATTTTGATTTTGCTAAAAATTTCAGAGAATCCTGTCCTGTGAAGTTTGGTAGCGATCGGACGCGGACGAAGTCGCGTGCAAAACACTAGTGTTAAATATTACTGAACGATTTTGATGAAAGAAAAATTTGTGATACATTATAACACGTGTTGTTATAATGACGATGCTCTTAATGTTCATAGCACATTTCTATTTATTACACATAACACGTCGTGCCCTTTAATAATTTTCAAAGTGTCGATGTTGTAATCATTTCAAATTATATGCACTCTAATTAAAGTTAATTTCGAAAAAAGGCCACACACGATCCAAAATCGTGTACCATTTTTTGCACACAAACAATGGACGTTTGAAAAACATCTCTTAAACCCGTTTTTTTATTAATATTAAGCGCGCGATCATCACTTCTTAACAAACTAATTGGTTATACAAGATGATAGCACTAAGTATGACTTTGATCATCAATATCACACTCGTTTTAATTGGTAACAACGACATTGCAGTAACATTCAAAAATGAACTTAATGATGTACACGTTAGTGATGAAATTACAACAATCGATGCAGTAGTGGATGAGATATTTTCGTGTATTAATGAGAAGTTCGGTCGCAAGCCGTTAATTGTTAAATACGCTTGACATCCGCCCGTCGCACACGACACACAGGCCGTGTCAACGACTTATCGACTATCGTGCGGTGTGACCGTGTCCTTATTAATCCACTTGCATTAAATATCTTGTTTTTAATGAACGTTGATGGACCTATTAGAGTATCCTATTGTAGTTTGAACAACACGAGAAAATACAAATTGGCTTCATTGGGAGCTTTCTTATGGATGCAGTTTAGAAGTTTAGTATGTACTAAATATATATATTGTCTAGGTTTAGGTCGGACATTAAATTATTCACCTTCCAATAAAAAGGCTTCAGAGTGATACAATTTGGGTAAATATTAAAAATGTTACACTAAGTAATTAATTTAAAAATAAAAAGTTAAAAATTCCAAATGAAAAAGAAAGGCTCTTTTTCATCAAATTAATTACTGACAAACTAATAACGTTTTCTATGCATAAACAAAAAAATATAATAAAAAAGACACAAAGCCATAGACAACAGTAGGTATCTCATGCGTGACATTTATTAATAAACATTTCATTCAACAATTCATATGGATTAAAACCGTAATTAATTGTTGATATAAATACAGTGTTATAAATCACACCTTCTGTCATTGGTCACAATGCAAGTCAAATCTCGAATGGTACCACAAACAAAAACTAATCTGAAAACCTCAATACAATAGTGGGCGTTCTTAAACAAAAATTATAGGCCCTACCACGAGTTCTCGATCTAATATGTTTCCTGGTTTCATTCGGGTGAGTTTCAAGTGAGATTTGTAATCATAAAATGCGACAGGTACAAGATCCAATTGGTGGTAAGCTGTAACAGCACACGTGCTGTTGTGTGGTTAGTGTTAAAGACGGTTTCCAGACGTGCTTCCACATAATATTAATAAAAAAGAGTCATGTCTTTTGCCTTTGTGCTGTCGTGTTTCCTTTCTTCATAGGAAACGGTTGATGGTTGATGGTATCATGTAAACCATTAAAACTTGCCACCTTTTAACATGAAATAATTTTTATTACAACATCGAAATTTTTTATATTTCTTTAACAATAAAATGAAAAACTTTATGTCCATGTATTACATGAAAATATTGCATCAAATTCTTGTATCTGTCTTTTCTGATTTAAACCAAAACCTAAGTAATTTCAATGAAATATTTTTGTAATCACCTTTTTTTGCATTGTGATAATAACGTGTTAGATTTCTATAGTAGTTTCCCCAATTCCTTTAGAAGAGCCATTATTTTCATTCGACCAAACAATCGCGACAAAAGGTGTTGGACTCGCTCCAAAAAAGGCGACTTTTAATTCATAAGAAATTGAATCACGCAGACACCATTCAAATTAGTAGATTCTGTGCGAGTGTGTATGTTTCGTATTGTGATATTATTTATGATTTCTTTATGAATTTACTCCGAGAGTCGCGTTCGATGTTAAGAACGTTGGCCGTTTATAAAATGTTATTGTACACGATTGGATGCTTGTCAAGAGGAAACCTCTCTAATAAAAAAAAAATACATTATTTATAGGTTTTTAATTATGTTTGTCCTTCATCTTTGATATAAATGTTGATTGCTCAACCCAAAAAATCATGCAATAAGTTAAAAAGTAGAAATAAATTTACTCAAATAGTACAATTTTTTTTAAATTTTTATTTATCAATGTTAAATTATTGCGTTTAAAAAATATTTTCTTGAGTTTTTCAAAGCTTTCTATTCTAAATGTTCTTATTAATTTGAATTTCTTCTATACTTACGCCTAACTCTTTGTATTTTTTCTTTTAATTTATATGAATTAGTATAGGTGAATTATTATATTAAGGTTCGAAGGCGACTCTTGTGGGGGAATCGGCGCATGTGTACAATTGCGCACAAAATTGCTAAGGAGAATGTAATTTTTTTTCTTATTTCGTAATTTTTCACTTGATATTCCTTCCATAAAATCATCGTACGATGTCGAAGTACAACGTTTTTTTAGGCATTTATTCACCATGACGTATTTACTAATACGATAAAACAATCTGTACGCAACAGTACCTAAGAGACTCAAGACGCGCGAACGAAGTGCGGGAGGGAAAGAGCGACTGAGTCTACCAATAACGTGTCGGCACACCGACGCGTACCCGCCCCTCACTTTCCTCTGCCCCCTCAAAAACCTAAAAATAGAGTTCTGCGCACATTTGCCGAGAAGTCTTTATTCGCTACACGAACTATATAAAACTACATATTTCTTATGTTTAATAATAAAATATTGAGCGTTCTAAAACCTCCACTTCGTTTATAAAGCTCGCCATTCACGGGCATCGTATCTCGTGTGCCGTGTTGTCGCCTACGCGATGCTAATGGATCAGGAGTGTCGACTTTAACTTATAGGACATCTTTTTGGTTGTTTTTCTTCTAAATTTAAAGTTCGTCAGGTAGGATGACGGTTATTGTAGGTAGTAAAGTCGGGGTAGAAAAACCTTCGTCAGTTTTCAAATTTATTCCTTTATCAAGTCGTAGAATCTTAGTACCTTTTGAAATTAAAGCACTAAGCAGATAACTGACAGACGTTTGAAATGAAATTTTGGCATGACTGATAATTACCGGTGCAAGCAAATGTCGACTTTAAGGTGACGAACCTTTTTTTACCCCGACTTTACTTTTTTTAACTGAGCCAAAAAGTACTTTTTTTTAAAGACGAAGTGTCAAACTTGGCTGCAGAAAAAATTAAAAGTGATTCAGTTAAACTTTATTTTTAACCTACTATTGAATTTATGACTCTATTCAATAGCACAGTTATTTGGTATTGAACAAAAAATAAATAATTATGACAGTGCCCAAAAATGTCGTCCAGGATGACCATTTGCCCTACATTCAAATGCATGTTTATAAACGAATCTTATATTAATTCTAATAAAAGAAATCATCGTTGACAGCCCTAAGTCGAGATGCGTTCGTATATCATCTGTGTAGAATATTCCGCGATATTTTTAACTCTCAACTATACGCTTTGATTCAGAACCCTATTGTGGCATGGTTAACAATATGGAACCGCAAATATCCATACGTGCCCGGTTCGCTACATTACTAGTTCATTAGAAATTTAATACCTATAGGTTATTTCTTATGTCCTAATACATAATTTCGTTATTTTGTCCTAATACATGTTTATTGTCTTATTTTATAATAATAATTTTATGATAACCATGGGATTCTTTACACTTAAAGGGTATGAAAAAGAGTAAGTCCTTATGGGAATGGGAAAGTCTGAATCAGAGTATCAAAATATGAGAAATTGGCAACATAATCGATGTCAATCATATAGGTAATGTAGATTAGGTAATAAATTATTGTACATTAGGTACATTGTATCCTCTTTCCTTCTTCTGTATGGTGCTGTGTGTGTTCTGGTGTAATTACTAAAGTACGCAGTACTTAGTATGCAAAAGACTATAATACTATCTATATTAATATATAAAACTGAAGAGGTTGTTTTTTGGTTGAACGCGCTAATCTCAGGAACTACTAGTTCGAATTGAAAAATTATTTTTGTGTTGGATAATCCATTTATCGAGAAAAGCTTTAGGCTATATAACATTTCGGACGTAGTCGCGGGCAACAGCTAGTTTATTATAACCATGCGAATTGGCAGGACCTTCATATTTCTTCGAAGAATTCTCATGAGTTCTGTCCCTTGAATTCTTTTTTTTTAATTTTATAATCATCTTTTTACCAACAGATAAATACTGAACAAACTTTATTATAATAGAGTTGAATCGGTTAGAGTTAACTATATAAATGTTTTCAGTTAAATGAAGGCTTCATTGACATCTTACACTTTATTTTCTAAAAGAAAATCATATATTCTTTCTTCTAGTTTATAAAATATACCGAGTTTATCACGCTTCGCACCATCAAAATCTTATTTAAAGATAAAAAAGTGCAACCAGTCGGCACTCTACTCATCATATTTCTATAAAAGTGCACAATCAGCAAAAGTAGATATGTTTTCAAATGGTTGTTTAATAAAAGCCATGGAAACCATGAGAACGGAGCAACGAGAGCATCTTCAACCCGATTTTCAATGAGTCACCCGTTCCGTTCACACAAATAATGTATTAAACACATAATACTTGCATACGGAGGCTTTATTCGCGTGGAAACCATAAATCAATTGTCGGTTAAGACGTGAGAGACCTTTATTGTGGAAACTAAATCTGTCGCCGCTTCTAATCCTTTAAGACTTTTCATATGGCTCTCTTCCAGTATACTCGAAAAAGTCACATAATCGTCAAAACTTTGCTTGTTGTAGTCTTAGTCTAGTGAATAAATAATGCCCTGTAATTGCTTTTATTTAACCAATTATAACTAAAAATGTCAATTGACTTTTAGTTTATATATAGTTAAATTAACTAATGTTATTATTTATATTATTAGAGGATATGAGCTCGAATACATAGACGCCGGAAAGTGCTCCAAACCTTGGCAGTGCGTATTTTGAAAGAGTTTTTAAAACATTTAATCCTAAAAAGAGGACTGTATATAAATATATTTTTATGTACAATTTATACATATTCTATAAGAGAGAAGTCACTATAATGTATGTCTCACATGATCCGTCACCATCTTCAATTGCAGTGTCGATTCGATCTTTATCATTATAAAGCCCCATTGAGTCCGTTTTTATAATTTTATTAATTTCATTCGTCATCCAAATGTTAGAATGAAAGTTTGACAAATCGTTTTCATTGTTGATTAAAATGTGTATAATTAATTACTTAGGGAATTGCTTGACGTCTTCCTCAGTGTGTATAGTCATAGGCTATTTTGTTTCATCATAAAAACCTGCATGTATGCATGCATAACGTAGAAAATTGTAAGGTAGTATTGATATAAAAATACACCAAATTTTAATTCAGATTTCATGCATAGAATTCAGTTATTTGCAGACCAAACTTTGCCTAATTTACATACATAGAAGGTTGTTACTGATGATGTCATAGGAATATAGAAAAAAATTAGTTTTTTGCAACAAACCAGGAATCGGATATTATTAGGTATGGGACACATTAAGAAATTTTTGGTATGTGAGACAAAATATCGAGACTATTCGGGACGAATAAGACATAAATCAGATTTATTTATCCATTTGTTGTATAACAAATTAAATAAATCTAGATCTGCATCTAGTCTATAGCTTTTAGAGGGAAGCATAACCCTAATATAAGCCTACTGGGCCTAACTGCCATAAGTTTGGTCTTCAATTACTATAAGTTTGGTACTTATTTGGAAATATTGGCTTCATGAACGCCTTTATTTCCACCTCCCGTGTTTATTAGTTTACAAATTAGTCCAATATCTGGTCGCAACAGACGGAAACATGTATGTTTCTTCATTTAATCCATGTTACTGGAAATTCCTGTCTCTTAGACGATACAGTTAATATCGTTAAGTAACAATTTGAATGTAACCAAACCACACTATCCTTGTGACCTGATAGGCGAGTGAATCACTAATTGCAATCGACGCCTCACTCGTCTCACAGCCATTAAGTCCAATCTAATCTTGTTAATTTAATCCGATGCCATACTACCCACGCCGGAGGAAGTCAATCATCAGCATTTTTAAAGTGTTATCTTATTGACTATTGTGGAATTAGGATGGACTTTATGATCTAGCGTTGTATTACTTGAACACCAATTGAACATAATTAAGAGATCGTGTTATGAACTTGTCTTTTGTGTTTGACAGTGGCAGAGTAATTTTAAACAGTAAAACTTAAGAGGAAACAAGTCGGCGGCCCGAACTCATCGGTCTCATGGCTAAAATGCGTCCTGTCTCACACAGCGCAAAGTGAGAACAATGATTCATACCAAAAATAAAATCACAAACAGACCCTTGGGCCAACGCTTTTTTTGACAAAACTACTGCATATATCTATTTCGTATAAAGTTATTTGTACTCTTGAATAACTAATCAATGTTTATATGTAAAGTATTTTGGAGTTTTTGTAAACTAGAGTGATCTATTCAATCTCAAAGTTGCATTAAAACTTGTGTTATAATATGGATTTTTCAAGGATCATATCTTTTAAATTAATACTTTTTTTTAAAGTTTGTATGCATTCGTACCTAGTCAACGACAAGATAAATCGGTATCATGCTTACTTTTGTAAATTAAACATAAAACAGCGGAGTAATTTGGGGGTCTACGTTTGTATGGAGGAAAACTGACTTGTATTACCTTAAAGCCAGCTCTTGGGTCTGTTGCAGTAACCACAGCGAAATAAGAGCAAGTAGATATGCTGTTTTGTTTTAATAAGTTGGTAAGGAATGCCAAAGTCAAGAAGATGACTTTTATCCTGCTTAGGTCATCAAGTATTACTTAAGTTTAGTTAAAATGATGGTTAGTGAATTTTTTGTAATATTTAAAACCCTTAAGATTAAAAAGAAGATCATCAATAAAGCCCTGATTATTTAAAAGAATTAGATATTAATAGAACAAGGAGTGATCGTATCTGAAATGATTCACTTAAGAATAACCTCATATACTGGCTAAATAATTTTATTTAAATTAGTGAATGATTTAAAAGCTAAGAACTTATTCAGGGCAAAATCATTCACGATTATTATAATATCAATAGAGTTGTATTCCAGCATTATCTTCTATCGAAGTATCACCTAATTCTTAACTCAATGGACGTTATAATTAAGACTTATCCAAAAATATCCTCCAATTTCCTCTCAGTCCTTTGTGCGTCTAACTGCTCCGTGTTTATCATACAATGAAACTTCAAATTGATCTGACTATCTCATGTGTTACACAGCAAAAGCAATGTCAGTAATCGAACTCAAATACTTACACGAAGAAATGAACATAAAGGCTACAGTAAAAGTAATTATACTACATTACTGTAATATTTCATAATCTTGGTAATTAGTTGAAAATAATTATTATAATTACAGAAGTCTGTCCTAAAATCAAGGATTCACTGTATAATATGGTAACCATCACCCTCTCCAAGAATATTAAAATGTATATGAGTTTTTTTTTAATTTTAATATATTTCATTAAATTTTGTATTATTTTCAGTAAGCAAATAAGCCTCATTATTATATATTAATAAATATTTTTAATAAATATTACACACATTCCACACAGCACCATCTAGCTCCACACTAAGCAACTAATGGATACCATACAGTTGAATATTACTTTTTTTTGGGAAATACATACAACATTAATGTATTTATAATACAAAAAACATCCATGACTCAGGTACAAAGGTAAATATTAAGACATAAACATTTTGCCCCTAGGGGGATTCGAACCCGCAACAGCTAGGGGTACAAGCCACTAGACCAAACGTGTCATTAAATTCATTATATCTAGGTACAATCCAATAGGATCGTACATGAGACGCCTCGGCATTTATGTAATTACTAGCTGTTGCCCGCGACTTCGTCCGCGTTAAAAAAGATAAAAAGTAGCCTATCACCTGTCCCGTACTTCTAAATGTTTATCTACCAAATCTCATGAAAATCAGTTAATTTGTTTAAGAGTGATGGAGGAACATACATACATACATACAGAAAAAAATTCTAAAAATCGTCAATTTAGTTTCAATATCATGTATAGAGCCTATATACACGATATTTCTGAAAACAAATTAAATTACTCCATGACCGACCCCTACAGATTTATTATTAGTATAGATGATATTAGTAATGGCTGCCTTAACTATAGATCAGATAGTATTTAATGCTCTTAGGTAGGTATGCATACGACAATTTATTGAAGTTACTATACTGTTCCCTATATTACTGTGCAGGACACCTCAAGTCTATATTGATGATCATTTGCATATGTTAACGCTTGTAAATTTGGAAGGATGTCGAGTATTGTTTGCAAGTCTTGTTTTATTTTTAATACGGTCTCTCGTGTTGTCGTGTCTCTTTTAATTTTGTTTGTATTCGGTGTTGATTGCTATTAATAATATGAATTTATAAGCAGAAGCGACTAGTAACGAATTTTTGAGTTAAAATTACTTATTAAATTTCATTGAAATATTGAATCCAGTTAATACAGATTCAGGACAAAACCTTTTGATGTTAATTCAACGAAATCGAAGCCGATTTTAATTCGACGGAACGGACCCAACGCATCAGTGATTTGTAACATTTTTTATAATCACTTCTAATATGGGAACAAATCACGCCCACAAATGGGTTTTTTTTTATAGTATAGAGGTGATCAAAAAACACCTTTTTTTTTAATAATTTTATACTGTCAATCAGAGATTTCAATATTAAGTAAAAAAATATAAATTAATCTGCCTCAGCGAATGAACTTTTCGCCAAAAATATAAAATTTGACTATTGACGATTTAGGTATAGATTATTTATTATTATAGGACTTATGATGACAAGTTTTATACGAGCAATAATAGAGCTAAGTGTTTATTTAGTGTTTATAAAATATTTCTTATAATTTGTGAATAGAAATTTTAATATTTCAATTCATTTAATTCATCCTCTTAAGGATAAAGTGGGATTTTAGATTGAATCTAATTCCTTGGTAATATTTTCCTTAACAATATTTTTAAGTTACTCATAACAGAACACAATATATTCCAATTATGCTACTTTTTTCATCAAAATAAGGCATAAATTTCCAGACCACTTATTTTATTTATCCTACTAAATAATATTATAAAGTGGAAAGATTTGTTTATTTGTTTGCATTGAATAGGCTCCGAAGAAACTGGACCTATTTGAAAAATTCTATTTGAAAAATGAATATTATACCATACCTATTATTAGCGAGTAACATAGGCTATTATTATAAAGAGGGAAGATTTGATTGTTTGTTTGTTTGTATAGAATAGGCTCCGAAACTACTGGATCGATTTGAAAAATTCTTTTACCATTAGAAGCCGACATTATGCGTGATGAACATAGGATACTTTTTACCGCAGGAAAATACTTCATTCCTACGGGAAATCTAAAATAAAAGTAAATACTAGCGGCTTGGCCCGGGAGATAGCGCCATCTATCCAAAATACGGTAGATGGTGTTTTATACTTTTCTACGCGGACGAAGTCGCGAGCACCAGCTAGGTTATTTATAATTTTAACAATTTTAAGGCTAATATGAATTAATGATAACACTAAAAACTACTTCGAGCAAAATTTCCCATAGCAATCCTTTACTTATCCCACAGATGACTTAAGAGTTTTGCACTTCCTTACATATTATAAAACAAATTCCTCCACCGCGTCTCTCTATCTGTCTGTTCGCGATAAACTCAAAAACTACTTCACCGATTTTGATACTGATTTCACCAATGGATAGAGCGGTTCTCGAGGAAGGTACTAGTATATC
Organism: Synanthedon vespiformis; assembly: GCA_918317495.1. Classification (NCBI taxonomy): domain Eukaryota; kingdom Metazoa; phylum Arthropoda; class Insecta; order Lepidoptera; family Sesiidae; genus Synanthedon; species Synanthedon vespiformis. The sequence goes on from OU906965.1 coordinate 715,799, forward strand.
ATTTACAAAGTAACGCTCGCAAAGTCGCGGGCATCAGCTAGTAAAAAATAAAGTAGACTCAAACTGTACGAGCGTAAATACGATTCTATTGTCGAATCTATAGTTAGCTATTGAGCGTACCTAACTCGAATAAATCCAGTATTTCTAGTAACAAACCAGTTACAGTAACGAGGATTGAATGGTTTATACAAATTAGATGCATTATCGCGTATAGCCGATTGCACGGTTCTCGTAAATGCATCGATTTGTTACAGGACTCGTAATCTCTGGTCCCTGCAGGCCTATTACCTGGAAAGCTAATGCTGAGGACTTCTATCAGACGTGGATGATACTGTTAAGGCTGCTGTCACATTACTGTTACAATCTAATTTAATTATGTTGGAGGCAGTGTTATTGATACGTTTATTGATTACTAGCTGTTGCACGCGACTTTGTGGGCGTAACTTTATAAAATACTAGCTGGTCCCCGCGACTTCGTCTGCGTTGCAAAAGAAACAATATTACTTCTAAATGTTTATCTACCAAGATTCATGAAAATCAGTTAATTTGTCTAATTTTTAATAAACATTTTTCATTTATTTTATTTATTTATGGAGGAACATACATATATACATACATACGTACATACATACAATACCTGTACTTACAGATTTATTATTGTTAGCGTATGTTACTCGATATGTATAGCAGTGAAAGAATGTTTCTAATCGGTCCAGTAGTTTCGGAGCCTATTCAATGCAAACAAACAAACAAATAAACAAATGTTTGCTCTTTATAATATTCGTAAAATATTCCTCATTAAGTATATACCTATTCTGAATTAATTTTCTATTTTCAAGCTAGTCAAATTTTAGGTTTTAGCATACCTATCACTCCTTCAGTGTTATAGCCCGATGTATGCTGAATGATTTTTAAGACGTCAGCTTAATAAACTATATCTGAAGTTAAAGCTTCGCATAAAAAGTTCAAATTCTAAACATAAATTCTCGACTCGGTAGAACGCAGAGCTAAGAGACTCATAGGCGACGGTACTTTTTTAAAATCTAAGATGCAGAGCCTGGCACATAGACGCAAAATTGCCAGTCTATGTGTCTTTTATAAGATGTACTTCGGTGAGTGTGCTCAGGGGCTCCATGAGCTCATACCGCCTTCCCCTTTCTTCCATCGGACATACAGACGTACGGCTGGTTACCATCCTCATCTTGTCGAAATCCCCCCTTTTCGAACCAAGCGCTTTAAAACATCCTTTATAATGCGCACCGCCAAGGTTTGGAACTCCCTGCCTGCGTCTGTGTTTCCGAGTTCATATAACCCTAATCTTTTCAAAGTTCGAGTGAATAGGCATCTTCTGGGTGAGCTCGCTCCATCTTAGGCCTCTCCCTTGCTACCCAGCTGGTTGTTGGCCAAGAGCAACAACCAACAACATAACTCTAAATTACATCTCTCTAAAGATTTTTAAGGTTCTGATTTTATCAAGAGCTTTTACTTCACAGTTAGACTAAATGCTCTCAATTTCTAAACCACACATGATATTTAAAATCCCAGGACATAACAGGGTTCAAACTTCGCAGTCTGTCACAAAAAAATGTGATTTTATTCATGTTGATCTATACCTAGTTAGTCTGTTATAATTCTTTCGTAAACCGTTGTTCTAGTCTAGTGAAAAAAGTGTTATAATGCACATTGAATTATTTATCGATGCCCTCAAGCAAATGCCGCTATTATTATCTTCACCGACTACTAAGATCTCTGCATGTCAATAACCTTAAAGTAATCAAAGATCACACAATTTGAGATCATCAGAAATCTCACTCTAATAAACAGAGCGAAAGCGTTTAACATAACTCATGCAATCATTCGTTATAAAAATTAATGATATACTTATATCCTGCCGATCACGATATATCAAAAGTGTTCGCCTGCCATTATAATCAAATTATTGACAACCATAGTGGAAAGACCTCCATCGCCTGTCGTATCTTGAAAACTGTGCTTAAAATCGTGTAAGAGTCAGAAATATCAGAGGTCTACATTCAATGGTAGGTGGAATTTAGTTTTGATTCTTACAGATGGCGTAGGCAGAGTGTGCGCAGGAGTTGATATAGAAATTTTGTAGCGACTAGTGCCCTCTAGTGTCAAGTAGAAAACCGTTTTGTGGAAAATATGAGAGATGTTGGTATTAAGTCGTTAAATTCATCATCTAATTATTTTATTTTGCTATATAAACAATCATTTGTGCGTAACTATATATTTTTATGATGAAGTATGACGTGTATGGTATTTATTGGAAACTAGCTGGTGCCCGCGACTTCGTGCGCGATGATAAATTAAAAATATGAAAGCAATTACAACGCTTAACAACTTGTTGCTATAACACATTGGCCAGACGTTAGTTACATTTTTATATTTTAGATAATCCCTCGGGAACATTACTTTTTTCTTGGATGAAAGGTATCCTATGTCCTTTCTGGTGTACCAGACAACGTGTATGCAAAATTTCATGGTGATCGGTTCAGTAGTTTTAGCGTGAAAGCGAGACAGACAGATTGAGTTACTTTCGCATTTATAATATTAGTAAGGATTATTTAGAAGTTATAGCTCTACCTGTGATGTGATAAGTTTTTTTCACTGCGTCTAAAAGAGGTAAAAAGTCTCACAGTCTCAAAAGGCAATTATATGACCATTTTCTTTTGATTTTTTCATTACGGTTTTTTTGTGTGGGGAAACTTGTTGATGTCAGAAATTTTAAACATCCAGGAAAAATTTCACTCTAAATATAACCTACACTCAGCCTACATCCACTTCTTTTTCGTAATGCCAGTAGTATTCACATTGCCTACTGTTTTTTGGTTCTGTGCCATCTTTTCTTTTACTTCCGTTTTTAGACAGATATGGTTGATAATTATTAGGTGTTCTTCTGTTAGGCGTAACCTTCGCTAGACGGACTAAGTACTCAGTTCATACACTTAGTAATTTCCGCTTACCTACATCTTAATAAATTTAAATTTTTCTGTATGTAGATTTGACCGAATTCAGACTCCGTCTGCGCACGTAACTCGTTCGAAATAATTAATAAAAATGGCCGTCCACTAAAAGGTGAACCCCCTCTAACATGTCAACGACATTTGACATTGACCTCCGGCCACATCACTTATAGCAACTCGAAAGGCTCACTGATGAAAAATACTCACGTACGAAACGTTTTAGTTCGTGAATAATTATGAGTCATTCGGTAATAAACATTTTGAGGAAGATTTAGAGCTCCCACGGATGCGGCAGTAAAGATAATTTTCATACAGAACAAGAGGCATGCGCGATCGCTAAACAAAGTCATGACTAGATTGAAATCGAGTGGCTGCGCCCGCGCAAAGAACAAGTTTCTTTCGCATTATCAGATCGATCGGGTGGGCGGGGCCAGTGTCCTGCCTCTGAGCCCATCTCTTTCTACACCCCACCGGACACACGAGGCAGAGCGAGACATCTCACTTTCCGCTCGATCGGTTGCATTGACGACTCTTATTTTTACTTGTTAATAATTATTGTGATGATGAACTGGTCACCAGTTTTGGAATAAGCGGGTAGTGGTCACATAGCCTTACTCGCATGTAACTTATCCTCTGTAAGTGTAACTTGTTAATAAGTTGCAAACGAGATGATTTCAAAACAGGTTCCACTAGAAGCTGCTTTTAAATTGCATTCTTTAAAGGTTAAGAGAGTATTTAATAAACGTTTATGCTTATCTCATATTAAACAATAATTAATTTAAATTTGAGTTTATTGTGTAAACCTTGTTTAGTAGCACTATTAAGTAATAGTCTAAAAATTAAGTAAGTATATACTTATACCTTGTTTTGAACAGTTCTTTCCTGTTCCGAAAGAAACTTATGACTTTATGACGTTATTTTTTTGTCATCTTTAAAATGTAAATTAACAACAATTACAAACACTTCAATTAATTAAGTATACACACAAATCAAAGTAGGTATACAATACTAAGGGCCTCTTTCACCAACTACAAGTAAAGTGTTGATTAGCTACTTTAAGAAATAATTTTATGTTTTATTGTATTATGCACTCATTTTACTGCATCCTTCGATATGCGATTTTTTTATTATTATTTTCTAATTAATGTTTGGGACTTTTACCGTACAAACAAAGGTAGGTATATCAACTCCATTATCCACGGTTACCGGTGACTTTAAATGACAGTTAGCCTACTTGACATAATAATATGGTGAAAGAGTATTATTATTATTATTATTATACACATATATTTATTTTCTATCTTAATTCTAAATTTTTTACAATAAATATTATTAAAAAAAAAAAAAAAAAAAACAAACAATAAACATCGTAAAAAACTTAAAACTAGAAATTCGCAGGTAGTGGGGCAAGGCCCAATTATTATTATTTTTTTTTTAATTTTATTTGAACATAGTCACACAGCACTCATACGACAATAACATAAGAGTAAATACATATGTATACTTAAGACCTACTGCCAATAACGGACTACATTTTTTTAACATTAGAAAACTATGAACACATTACAAAATAAAAATTAAAAAACAAAAAAAGCAACCAAAAGAAAACCAAGTAAGCAAACAAAAAGAAAACACAATTTCAAAGGAAGAGACGCGTGTACATTGGTGTGCGTACGTGTGTGTGCGTGTGTGCGTGCGTGCGTGCGTGCATGCGTGTGTGCGTGCGTGTGTGCGTATGTGCGTGCGTGCGTGTGTGCGTGCGTGCGTGTGCGCGTGCGCGTGTTTGTGTGTGCGTGCGTGCGTGCGTGCGTATGTGTGTGTTTATACATGAATATTATAATCTTTATTGTTAATAAACCTTATTAGTTGACTCTTAAACACTGCCTTTTTTAAGTAAAATAAATCTTTTTTAAGTACAAAATTCTGTTGTGTGTATTCTATAAACAACAGAATTTTGTGCATATAGTTAGTGTATGAAAATGGGGACATGAAATAACGGAGTGTGCCTAGTTCTGACAAGAGGTGCACGCAGCTGGAGGAAAAGAGTTGTAAGTTCGGGGCTGTCAATTACTCCGTTGCAAACATTGTATAAAAAGAGCATATCCAGTAGTCCCCCAGAAAAGTGCAATGGAAAGACGCCCTAAACATAATAAATATGAGCTCCGAATTTGAAACACAAATTCGTTAACCCCATAATATTTTAAAGCCATAAAAGCTCTCAGAGAATTTGAAATTTAGTTTAATAATTCCTATGAAATATTTCCGTTTTAAATTCAAGTAAAAATTGGTGCAAACAGTGTAGCAGTAATCGTATCAGCGGAGAGCGTACACTAAAATCTCCATACCGAAAACTGGTCACAAATCCGATAATGTATGTTGAACAAAGTTGCTACCGTTTACCGCCGCGGAAAAACCCATTTTGCCGCTCGATATACCAGCCGTATCAAGATGAGAGCAATTAAAGGTCGGAATGGTGAGAGGTACGAATAAACGTCCCTGGATGTGGCATCCAGAGACGTGAAGAATTCGCACCGTCCTTAAAGGATCGTACAAACTCGATGTGACTGACAAAGTTTTCGTGCTGAAATTTGTGCTGATTAAGTCCTGCTGAGGCTGAGCTCCATAACATCCCTAGTCTCAACCACAGGAAAGATGCTTTGTTATTATTACCTATGTAAATAGGTAGCACTAATTTGTCACTAGAAGATTGTGTCATTTTCAATCTTCTAACTTAGTTTGTGTTATAGCGTAGTAACATTATCCTATCAATACCTACTAATAATAAATGTGTAAGTGTAGGTATTGTATGTATTGTAAATGTCCCTCCATAAATCTTAAACGAATTAACTGATTTTCATGAAACTTGGTAGATAAACATTTAGACGAACAGGACACGGGATAGGCTTTTTTTTTTCAAAGCGGACGAAGTAGCTAGTAACCGGCTAGTATTTTATAAAGTTACGTATTTTACAGTTAGTGTAAAATAATAAAACACAAACTCCAAGGTAAGTCCAAAATGCCTTCTCCAAAGGATGCTGGATTAACTTTTGCACATCCACAACTTTAACAGAATTGCGCATAGCGTTTTTACGGCATTCGGCGGAACCGTATGACTAGACGCGGCGGATCATTAATCCTGAAGTTTCAGATGTGAGTAGAACGATAAAAATTACGCTCGGCAACGCTAGCGGAGCGTGGCGAAGCGGTATGGGACATTTTTGGGGCTGATTTTTTAAATCTGACAACCCTCACGTCTGTTTTTTAAACTTAGACCATTAGTTAATGAAATGAGACGACACAACCGCATGTCAGCGCATTCGATCTGTACCTTCTTAAAGATCAGATCATATCATAATATCATCTGTATCATCTTACTATCAATTTTTGGATTTGCTTGGCAAGGCTCCTCTGACACGAGCCTTGCACAACCTAAATAAAATAGCAAAATTAATTGACCTGTTTCCATTGCACACTGAATGAATTCAATAGTGTGGGACTATTTGTGATATCTTATAGTTAACTTGTGTATTTATTTATTTATTTACATAAGACTCACCAACATTTGCTCACACATATATACATAAACAGCCAACCACTTAACAATAAAACTATAACAAACATGTGTGTATGTTTTTGTAAATTGTGTAATTTTTATAATTTATGTAGATAATTGATTTGTGTAATAATATAAATAATTTTTTTTTTAACTTAGATTAAAACAGATACATTGAATTAGGATTACTCCTGTAATGGTGTATGTGTGTTGTAAATTTTAAAAGGCGATTCAAATTCAGAGCAGCAGAGCAGCAACAAAATCGCTTTCATACAAAAACTAAGTTGATGGTACGAAATAGCAAATGAAATCCAGTTTAGGTCCTAATTTTAATAGTATTAAGAGTTGATAGTAGGCCCCCAGATTCATGCAGTTAATTTTAAGTCAATAAAAAAATGTATCTTCTACTAGCTGAAGCCCGCGACTTCGTCCGCGTTGAAAAAGGAAAAGGTAGCCTATATCCTGTGTCCTGTACGTCTAAATGTTTATCTACCAAGTTTTACGAAGATCAGTTAATTCGCTTAAGTACATACATAAATACAATACAGCTACACTTACAGATTTATTATTAGTATCGATTGAGATTCCTAGGTATTTGTTATAATACCTATGTACAAAGTATGTAATAGTTAGTATAAACTAAAGTAATACCTAGTTAATATTGTAGATTTATCTATATAATAATAATATCATAAAGACAGACTGGATTTTTTTAAATATTTGTAATGAATAAACTGAAAACTACTGGACCGGATTTAGAAAATTCTTTCTTTCGGATTTAGTTATAGGGATTATTAAATAAGATAATGACGTTCTATGTGTAATAATTTTATTTTTAATGTGTATTGTACTTACTAAAATAGTTTTAAGTTAATATTGTTACTAACCATGATGGATCTGTGTAATCTGAATATGAATAAATTATTATTATTATTATTTAATATAGAGAGCTGCATTGTCAGGAAGTTTGTATGGATGTCAACTAAAAAAACCCCATAAATATTAAAAACTAGCTAAAAATTAGCTTATTTAATAATAAGTTAATAAACAAAGTTAAGTAATAATACTGAGTGTTAAAATCGAACCAAACACGAATTTAAAAAGTAACGTAGTAAAAAGAAACCTTTGATTTTAAAAGGCTTTTTTTGCTCCTTTAGCATCGAAACGCGCGGCTGCATCTCGAATTAATAAATATCTCGCGGCAATTAAAAAATATCTCTGAAAAAGAGGGAGCGTCACGCCTAAGGGTTCATCATCTAGAATTTGTCTTGTGTGCATATCTAAATAATTATACGCCGTAAACGAATAATGATTGAAAGGTCTTCACTTTCTGCACAGAGTAGTTTGGTAGACAGAGAGTCTGTAGTCCGTACTATAATAAATATCACAGTAAATAGTAGTCCTTCCCCTTTCTTCCATCGGACATTAAGAGTACGGAAGGCAGACCATCCTCATCTTGTCAAATATCCTCTTTTTTGGACCAAAGGTTTTAAAATTTCATAAAACGCACTGCCAAGTACTGGAACTCCCTTCCCGCGTCTGTGTTTTCGAGCTCATATAACCCAAATCGTTTTAAAGTTCTAGCGAATAGGTATTTTCTAGGTTACCTCGCTTCGTTCTATGTTATTTTGCTGACCAAGGGTAAACCTATTATGTGCCCTGCCACTACTTTCCAGATTCAGACCAAAGCCAATTCTGAAAAGTTCATATATCCATAGTTGGTCCTGTCAGAAATCGAACCCGGTACACTCGAGACAGAGCATTAAAGCAAGCACATTAACCCGTAGACCAAGGGGTTGTCAAATGTAAACTGTACTTTGTCTCTCCATTGCTGTGTCTCTTCATTGCTGGTTGTAGGCCTCTCCCAGACTTGCCTATATTATAAAATTAAGGGTAATCTAAAGTCTTAGTTCTCTCTGCTTGTACACTACTCTATAAATTTAAATAAGAGATCGCCTGAAGCATCCCATCTGAAACGTATGGACGGAATCGAACAAAAGTGAAAAAACGAGAGTTATTAAATGCTCATTAGTTCGGGACAACCGAGCCGTTTGCCAATAGAAAACCACCTTTAATTTTATACCAGTAGAGTCTACTGTAATCGCATATGTTCCCTTGTAAGTTTTTACGCGTTTGATAAATTTATTTGGAACTGCTTCAGACATGTCTCGACCATGTTACTATTGCAGTAAAAGCTAAATGTGCTTTTAAGTTAATGTTAAGTTATACTCGCTTGGTATTTGTAACTAGTCATAACAGTGAAGTAATGAATTAACGACTAGATATACTTAGTGATCTATTTTCGTTGTGACTTCAAAATGTTATTTGAACTCAGCACTACTTTTTTAAAATATTATTAAATGTGGCAGGCAATTTTTAAATATTATTAAGGCGGTTTCTACTAAGTACTAGACTTGCATAATAATATGTTATTATTTTTGTTACAGTGAAATAGCAGCTTGTATATGAGCATGTTTAATTTTTAAAATAAATTTCAAACTACAAAAAGGTAATAATTATGTGTATGCGCTTCTAAGAACTTTTTGACTCATCCTAGAAATATTATAAAGAAAGAAGATTTGCATTTTTTTATTTTTATTTGTGATGAAATAACTCAAAAACTACTGGACCGATTTTGAAAATTCGTTCACCCATAGAAAGCTACATTATCACTGAGTAACATAAGTTATGTTGTTAATGGAGTTAAATTAGGTATCCTTACGAAAACTCCAATTAAAAATCTATAATATTAATATCTATTACAAAGAGAAATGTAGTTTTGTTTGTAATGAATAAATTCAAAAACTACTCGGTCGATTTTAAAAATTCTTTTACATATAGAAAGCGAGTAATCTAAGCTGTATTTTATGAAGTTACGCGAACGAAGACGCGTGCAACAGTGAGTTTAATATGAGTTTATAGCACCTCTACCTATACATTTCTTTACAACTCAAACAATACGTATAATTATGATTTCGCAAAAAATTTAGTAAATCGTTATCTTTTCAATTAATGAACTAAAATTTTCCCCAATCGTAGCCCAGTCATCCAGAATTAACGTATACCCAATAAAACTAAAGCGTTTCCGAAGTATTTGCCATCAGTGTAGACATATCTCGTTTAAACACACATTAGTAGAGACAAATCAAACACAATTTCAACTAACTTGCTCCATTCTCCAATCTGTCCCACGCGAGACTTGTAAGGTTTGGTATTTTGTGGAGCGTTTAGTATCGTTTAGTTACTGGGTTAGAATTAATTAATATTAATAATAAATATTTTAATATTTTTTATTACAAAAATAATATTATAATAACTAATAAAACTAAACTAAACTAAAGTCTCTAAATAAACCTAAAAAATAATAAATTGATTATTAATAAAAATTGATTACTACTTGTTTGATTTTTGCAATTTATGAGCATCTCAAATAATTCACTATTTTTCGGAAAATTTATAGAATTTTTTTTTTAGTTAGTATTTTTTTTAAATATATTTTAATATATAGACAATGAAATGAATGTATTATTAATTCGGAATTTTCGAAATGTATATTTTGAATTTATTCCAAATGATATACTCTCTTATATAATTTGTTTTAAATCGAAATTTTCTATTCAATATAAAACAATACCGCAGTTATTTATTAAGAAATAACATTACACGATATACGAAACTCTATCTCACAATTTTACCTCGTTTAATTCGTACACTGTTCTGATAGCAACAAATTTAAATTTAACTTTAAATGTATTAGTAACTCGAGCGAGTTACTATCACGTTTCAAACGCAGCACGACACCGTGACACCTGTTGTAGGTGAAACACAATTGTCAACAGATCGTGCAATATCCGAACGTACTCCAAAATTCACACAAGGGAATAAAGTCGAGCGCTCAACTTAGTGTTGAACTTAGTCAACTATTATTCTTAGTGACATTTAGTTCATTTTAACCTATGTATTAGTAACATATTAATTAGAAGTATTAGCATACCTAGTATAAGTTTTATTTTTACTGATTAAAAACACTAAATAAATTAATCAGTATTTATTTTTTCGTCCAATAGTGTTTGACGAAATATTTATTTATAATATGTTTCAGTATTTTATAGTATTATTATAAATTAAAATAAATAATTATATTAACCGAACTAAATAAATGATTAAATACATAATAGGTATATAAAAATCGTGTCTGTATATTAAATATTTTAGTAACAATTTATACACTTGTACTTATATGATACCGAGGTCAATAACCATAATAAATAATAATAATAATTCTTTTAATATATGTAAATGCCAATGAAACTCTTGTCTGAGTGTTTGTTCGCATAAAGTTTGGGGCGCTAATGATATTAATACACCTATTATTTAATTTACCTATATAGGTAGTATATAGGTATATAATGATACCTATAATATAATTTAAGCGTGAGGTTGCGCAGAGCTAAGAGACTCATAGGCGACGGTACTTTTTTAAAATCTAAGATGCAGAGCCTGGCACATAGACGCAAAATTGCCAGTCTATGTGTCTTTTATAAGATGTACTTCGGTGAGTGTGCTCAGGGGCTCCATGAGCTCATACCGCCTTCCCCTTTCTTCCATCGGACATACAGACGTACGGCTGGTTACCATCCTCATCTTGTCGAAATCCCCCCTTTTCGAAACAAGCGCTTTAAAACATCCTTTATAATGCGTACCGCCAAGGTTTCGAACTCCCTGCGTGCGTCTGTGTTTCCGAGTTCATATAACCCTAATCTTTTCAAAGTTCGAGTGAATAGGCATCTTCTGGGTGAGCTCGCTCCATCTTAGGCCTTTCCCTTGCTACCCAGCTGGTTGTTGGCTAAGAGCAAAGCCATCTCTAATAAAAAAAAAATAAAAAAAAAACATATAGATGTTGTATGTGGACAAACAGCTCTTTTAAGAAAAGGCATATTGGGTATGGCGTTCAAAACATATAATAACTTGTCAATAGTTTTAAGGAACCAAGATAATATAGTACATTTTAAAAATAAACTGAAAACAGTGTTGGTCGAAAGAGACTACACCATTCATGACTTTTTTAATGACAAAATTTAGTATTAGAAATTATATACATGTTTGACATCGATACTAACATTAAATACCTACTTATAAATTAATAATACTCACATTTTAAGATAAAGATAAGATAAGATAAGATAAGATAAGATAAGATAAGATAAGATAAGATGAGATGAGATGAGATGAGATGAGATGAGATGAGATGAGATGAGATGAGAAGAGATGAGACGAGACGAGACGAGACGAGACGAGACGAGACGAGACGAGACGAGACGAGACAAGACAAGACAAGACAAGACAAGACAAGACAAGACAAGATAAGATAAGATAAGATAAGATAAGATAAGATAAGATAAGATGAGATGAGATGAGATGAGATGAGATGAGATGAGATGAGATGAGATGAGATGAGATGAGATGAGATGAGAAGAGATGAGACGAGACGAGACGAGACGAGACGAGACGAGACGAGACGAGACGAGACAAGACAAGACAAGACAAGACAAGACAAGATAAGATAAGATAAGATAAGATAAGATAAGATAAGATAAGATAAGATAAGATTTAAGATAAAGATTTTTGTATGCCAGCAATGGTAGGTCATATAGATGAAATATGAAATATGTAATTGAAATACCTATTTCTGTACATATATGATCAACAAATAAATTATTATTATTATTATTATTATAAATTCGATTTAAAATTAAATGCTTTTAACGCGGCGAGCAGAACTTGAGCAAACGCAAAACAATGTTAGGAGAAACTTCTTTTTTAAATACTCTCAAACAAGACAACTCGTAGCGAGAGGAGCCTTCGAAAAAAATACTGCAAAGAGCTCTCTGAAAGCCTGCGAAAATATCTCAAATACTTAACAAATGTTAACCGCTAACGATGTCGTTTAATATTCGAAAATATAAAAATAAAAAAATCTCCTTTTGTCGGGTGCCGACAACTTTTTTTGTGGTCCGTTTGCGAGGGTAAAGGGAAAAATGCCCGCTTGCCCCACGGAAAACTTTTTTGTGGTAAGAAAAGGTTGCTTTGTGCGGGCGCCATATTTGTTTTTTTTTTTTTTATTTATTTTTTTGTTTAAGCAAAGTGACGGATTTGTGCCAGGACAACCTGCACGTAGAAATGTGTTATTCATTATTTAAATTCCGAATCTATTTGTTTATTGTTGGTTTATTTTACTACTAGCTGTTTCCCGCGACTTCGTCCGCGTTAAAAAGTATAAAAAGTAGCCTATCACGTGTCCTGTACTTCTAAATGTTTATGTACCAAGTTTCGTGAAAATCAGTTAATTCGTTTAAGAGTTATGGAGGAACATACATACATACATACAGAAAAAATTGTAAAAATGGTCAATTTAGTTTCAGTATCATGTATAGAGCCTATATACACGATATTTCTGAAAACAAATAAATTACTCCATGACCGACCCCTACAGATTTATTATTAGTATTGGTTGATGTATTGATTGACGTAGGTTATTTTTATGATTTTTTTACTCACTTTTATGACATTTTTAAGCAAAACTCGAATTTATTCGTTTGTCATTACAAATCAATTTTGATAATATGTTAGATGTACACTTTAAAAATGGTTAAGTTATATGTTTCAAAATGTCATAGCTGACATCAAATTAATTATGTATACTAAAATTTAAAGATAATCATGGATTAAGAAAGAAACACCTTTTAAAATCAAAACTGTACCTTAATAATATACTTTACCTCGACTTTTTTATATTTAAAATAATATTTCCATTTTTTTTTTAATTAATCCATATATAAACTACGATAGAAATAGAGCTATCTTCATACATAATTCAACCTAATAGGATAATTATTCAAATAGATTTCTAAAGATAAATTCACAGTTGAGATTAAATATAAAATTGTCACAGTGAAGAAAAAAAATTACGTAATATGATATGACAGGATATTTATCCTGTTATAGTTCACCTATTCCTACTAAATATCCCCACTGTTCGAAAATTCAAAAAATTCGTATCGTATTAATATACATCCTGAGAGTCTAGGAGAGGATAAGAGAAATGAACTCTATAATCACCTAATTGTGCATCGAAACAGTACAAAACACTTGCTGTGTTATTTCACAGCATATGTGCTATTATATTTCAGTGTGTGTAGGAGACCAGCATATCTACTAGCAGCACCCTGTGGCGTTGCTCGTGTTACAGGCCACGGTAGCCCACCATCATCAATTGAACTGACCTTCAGTTAAAATCCATAAGAGTGACCATAAACAAGTGAAAGAAAAACTTACAATGTCTTACGACTTGAACTTTTTTTAAGATTTAGAAGAGATTGATTTAGTAGAAATCAATCTTGAACATTATAAACAAATCCTTATACCGATGTATTATGTCGTACAGCCGAAGAATATTTACATGGGGCCCGCACAATGGGGCAGCCCTAATTTGAATATTATGCTTGGGACAATCCTCGCAGTAAAAAATATAAACAATATACATGGCGATGTCAAATGGATTATGGTTGTCTCTGATGTAAATCCAATAAATACCATAAATCCAATAAATCGAGAATATATGCTGAACGAGATGGTAGAAAATGAATCAAAAATTTACTTGGATTAGACTTGATATAACGTGATAGGTATCTGGGTACAAAACACCACCAATAGGGAAAATATTTAAAGAGGATAATGGAACTGGTTACAATATAGTGACGATTCGTGCCACATTGTAACCAGTAACCATAATGCAACCTTAAGGAAGACTTCGAAATACTTGTGAAAACGAAAATATTCCATTAATGACTTCAATTCCTGGAACAGACGAAGATGAGAAGAAATTTCCTGTACATTTTGACTCCTAGTAGAAACAATTCCGAATAAATATATCGTCCACTTGTAGTCTTACTTGGATTATGTAGATATTAGTCCTCTTACCTACATAATTATTCTGTTCCTCTTAGATAAACTGTACTAATATGTTATGTGTCTATGTTTCATGAACATATAACATGTGTGTTTATTACTTTGATATGATTTCCTCTTCAAATATATTTTTTGTAAATTTTGTCACTTGTCATTTTGTCCATTTTAAGACGGTCGATTTTCAAAAAGTCACTTCAATAATAAATGAATACTATTTGAGTATAAGATGATTGTGATATACCTTTAATAATTCAGGTAGACAGCCCTACAACAAATGTAATAAACAATACACAGAGGACAAATATGAAAATAAGTCCTACCACACAGATATCGGCACAACTCATTTGCCTACCATTGCGGCGTACAGTCATCCCATAAAGTAATCTCTTGATGTTGATAAATTTAATAGATTCACAAATGTTTATTCCGGTAGTAACTTAATACATAGAGTAAATAATAATAGTCATAAAAGGAAATTATTTGGAAAGGAAGCTGTCAAAGGAAACCCTCATATAGCTTAGAGATGTAATATAAAAAAAAATCTATTGAGAATCTTAGTTTAGGTAATAAGGTTATATTTAAAAAAATGTTTTGAAGTGAACCTAGTCAAATTAAAAAAAAAGCCAAAAAATTTTGAATGAATGTGAAAAATGAGGAAATGCATACATCAGATGAATTTAGAGAAAGCAGACACTGGATTTTGATCTTGCTTGACAATTAAGGGGCTAAAGTGACGTATGGCAATAAGATTACTTTAAATAATGAACTTTCCATTTTAATTTTTAATGTGAAACAAGCTAGAGAAGATAAAGATAAAGCTAGAGAAGAGAAAAAGCTTTTTATTAAGCTTAATTGAAACCAATAAAAGCGAAACCTCTTTAGACGACTGTATAAATGGACGATTCAATACAATAAACGATCATGACTACTCCTTTTACTCTTGTCCATATTTTATCCGATGTATCGGTCCGTAAGTCGCTGACCATTTTGTTTTACATTGTCTAACATTGGGTGGAAGGAATTATTGGACCACAAAATCCTTATTGATTTTTAATAGTCACAACTTATATGGAATTACAGGATCCCATTGAAGGAGAGGTAAAACGAAGCAATCTTATTAATTCTGGTCTTTGTTTTATTTGTGTTCATGCAAATGAATTTACGCATTGTGATAGCAATCGAATGCAATATTGAATTGAATATTATTGCGACTTTATAACAAGACAGAGCATGATTACATATTTTAAATACTTCTGAGTGACGAGTAAAATTTTAATTATTCATAATAATAATAATTATGCATAGATTCGAAATAATGCGAGTTTAATAAGCTTTGATTAAAACCTCGTACATAATATTATTAAAAAAAAAGGTTTTGAACATAACTGTAGTATGTAAAAAAACTGTAATCTAAACGAATCTTAAATTGAAAAAAAAAAAAAAAAAAACTAGTTAAAAGTCTTAAATAAGTTATAGTTAAATTAAAATTACACTTTTTAAGGGAGAACTAAGTAATTGAAAAAAAAAATTGTTTTGTTAATTTTTTTCATATATTATATTACATTTTCTTATATTATAGATATATTATATCAAATATATGCATATTGTACCTACATCGTTAGAAAGCGTATTTTAAGTAGCATTAAATGTTTTAAGCACTTTTGTAATAAAATGAATACTAGAGGAGATATAAGCATATAAGTAAGTTACTTTTGAATTTTAAAAAAATCTCAAAATATACTGAATATTGAATAAAACATCCATAAATATTTTTGCAACATACAATATTTGTGTTTGTATTTTTGCAATAAAAATTTGTATTTTTTTGTTTTATGAAGCCAGAAATGTGAGTTTTGAATTTTTATGTCTCGCATATTATTTGATTCGTTCAACATATTTCTCATAAGGTTTTAAGCGAGCTTTAATCCGAACAGCGTTTGATCGACAGCGAATCGGACGAAAAAAAAGGGCCACGAGATCAGAAATGGAATCGCCATTTTAATTATAAACAACTGACTTGTTCCCGTCAAACTGATACAACAAAACGATTGAAAAATCAAAATTCTAAAGTGTAATATCAAACTCGGCTTATAATTGGTTGGCCTTCGAGCCAAAATCTATACCATTTATTTCAGAGAGGCCATCATTTAAAAATGAATCTTCACGCCTACAGATAAGTCGCAGTATTGAGTGAGAGAATCTGTTGTTGAAATGCATGTACAAGCTTGTAATATTTATAAGACGTGGTATCAAAACCGAAGGGCCGTCTTCCACGCCGATGACGTTTGACGTGCAGTCTGACATCCCCTTTAGCTGACGGTCCAAGGCACGAAATAAATGCACAATACTCAATACCAATAAATGAACAATACTCAAGACCAATAAATGCACAATACTCAAGACCAATAAATGCACAATACTCAAAACCAATAAATGCACAATACTCAAGACCGAGAAATGCACAATACTCAAAACCAAGAAATGCATAATACTCAAAACCAAGAAATGCATAATACTCAAGACCAATAAATGCACAATACTCAAGACCAATAAATGCACAATACTCAAGACCAATAAATGCACAATATTCAAGACCAATAAATGCACAATACTCAAGACCGAGAAATGCACAATACTCAAGACCAATAAATGCACAATACTCAAGTCTTGACTCAGGTTGGACTGCTTTGGACTTGATGGATCCGTTTTGGAAGGAAAAATTGAGGACTTGACTTGACCGACAGTAACTCTTATTTAATCTGAGACTTGACTAACTAGTCTAGGGTACTGCCACTTTTGATTTTAATATGAATTTTGCCTTTTTATTTTAGAAAAGGGCCATTTTAAATTGCTATTCTTACAAATGACACTGGCAAAGTCATCGGAGAAGACCCGGTGGAGCCAAGACATTTAAGGAGGAGAAGAAGAAGAAGATGAAGAAGAAGATACTTCCAGTGTAGGTACTTCTAGTGTCAAGGGGTGAAATGGTAACAGACAGTCAGAGTTACTTTCACATTGATAATAAATTATAGTATGAATGTATTTGTAGTTAATTTTACTATAAGTTAGTGACTTGAACCACGCAAAGAGAGTATCGTAACTGGATGAGCAAATAAAATACATGAAAGATCCGACTCGTATCGTGCGCTTTGAATAAGTTAGAGCCAATATGGAGATTGTTTCCATACATTCAACTAATAACAGAGAAACAGAATCATGTATGTTGTAGACTCAAATGAGACAGTCTGAATTCGAAATCAGTTATACTCTGTAAAGTCTAGTAAACGTGAAGAAGTTTTATGTCTACTTCTTGCTAACTCTCTATAAGTTTATTATGTTTCTTAACATTCTTAAGGATTCTTATTAAGGAAACGGGAAACTGTAGAAATAAATTTAATTAAACACTAGCCATCCAGGCAGCACACTCTAGCAGAATGGCAAGACCAATGGAGCAAGCCTGGCAAAGGAGAGTAGACCAGAATAATCTTGCCCGACATAAAGATCTGGCACCAACGAAAGTTCGGATCACTGAACTATTACTTGTCGCAGTGCCTGTCAGGCCATGGGATCTTCAACTCTTTTCGGAGAAGGATCGGCAAATCTGCAACGGACACGTGTTGGTTTTGCAAAAATATAAAAATCCATTGCTCTTTCCATTATTGAAAACCCTACCGTTGGGTGGTTTAAAAGAAAGTCATGAAGAAACAGACGGGAGCAGACCACGATTTTATTTTATAGATCCTTATTAGGTATATTAACATAAAATTTATAGCTGAAATCTAAAATATAAATCTAAATCTATACTAATATTATAAAGAGGAAATATTTGTTTGTTTGTTTGTATGGAATAAGCTCCGAAACTACTGGACCGATTCAAAAAATTCTTTTACCATTAGAAGCCGACATTATCCGTGATGAACATAGGATACTTTTTACCGCGGGAAAATGCTTCATTCCTACGGGAATTTTAAAATAAAAGTAAATACTAGCGGCTTGGTCCGGGAGATAGCGCCATCTATCCAAAATACTGTAGATGGCGTTTTATACTTTTATACGCGGACGAAGTCGCGATCACCAGCTAGTGTATTATAAAATTCTCGTGACACACAGTGTTTGTAACCAAACTCCTCCGAAACGGCTTGACCGATTTTCATGAATTTTTTTGTGTATATTCGGTAGGTCTGAGAATTAAGTATAATTTTTCGCTTTCGATAACCATAAAATCGATAATGTTTGTCCGTCTATAGCAATCGTATCTATTAAAACAAGATACAGGGGAAGTTACAAGTTAACTCTTGAGTCGTGACCACCTCAATCGTTTATTCTGTTCAATGGGAAGAATAGTATGGACAAGTCTGACTTAATTTTTATTGATAACCCCCCACTTGACTATAGAATTACATCACTTGTGCTTTTATTCACGACTAGCTTTTGTCCGTGACTTGTCCGTGCTCTTCTCTTTTAGGTGTTAATACTTACATTAATTATTCAATTTATTTTGTCAGGCGTAAAATTTTTAAAATGAAACGTCATTGTGCGCGATGAGAGTAAATTTTCAAGGATAAATTTTTCGTTCAGTGTAATTATAATGTGACGGTTCTTGTTTCTTGTATCGACTCTTATAATGTTTCTGCAAAAGTAAATATATACTACCTATTATAAAATTTAAAGTATTTATTTCATTTTAGCTCTCTCTTGCTCTCTGTCACTCTCTCTCTCTCTCTTTTTTCTGTATCCCTGACAACATGTATGCCTGAAGCATAAGAAACAATTAAATTCACTTTCGCATTTAAAATAATTTTATTAGTTAGGATGGCCATATTTAAGGTGGTTGTTTGTAGCAGGTGTTACATATTTGAAGAATGAAAACTGTATTTTTTATACTAAAAGTAATGGCATGCGTATCCATATAAAACTTTAGTGAATAAGTATCGCTGTCATTCACACATCGCCGCATTTCATACTCTTCAATGCATGCTTATAATAAAAAATAAAAAAGGTCAAATAGGAACAACCCGCAGAGATAAACCCATGTCAATTGTATTCCGTCAAATATTCAAGTGACTACTTATGGACGTACAAACGAAATTAAAACTTATTCTAAAGGTATAGGGTTTAAGTTGTAATTTTAATTAAAGTTTAAGCCTTATTGGTTGTACTCTTTGGGTGAGTGTACATGCTTGCCAATATAATTGAATGTATATAATAAAATTTCAAAAGTTCAAACAAAATGTGGTTGCTGTACAGTTGAACAACTTTATTCAAAGTGATTTAGTTAGTTTTAGTTTTAGCTCTTCTAAGGAAGAGTCGTAATAAGTATTGATAATATTTGAGGTCTTCTATAAACACATTTTGAATTATATAATTATACTAAACTTACATTTAAAAAAAGAAAAGAAAATTTAAATATTCAACCAAAATTAATCTATTTTTTAATCTACATAATATTACTACGGTTAACGTGAAACGCTACAATATATCTTAATCTAAATTAAAGATTTATTTTTCAAATATATGTTTCATTAATTAATTTAATTGAATTTATTCATTATTAAGATCAAGCAAATTGATTCTTATTGATAATTAAATATTAACAAATAAACATAGTACCTCAATTTATGATACATACAGTCGCCGCTTTATTTAATTATGTATGTGGTTTTTAAACTACATACATAATTATATCGTCAGAGTAGCTATCTTAGAGTTCTACGAATGCATATTAAAAAAAAAGGGATTCGCCAAAGCTGTCCAGCTGTACATTATTTCGATATTGTACAAAAGGCGTTTTTTAAGACTTTTTCAATATAAAACTTCGATTTTGCGGCAAAGTCCTTCCTTTGATCGGATTAAGGTTGTTTTATTGTGTTTACAGAACCGTAAATTTGTGAATCGATAGGGATTTGTCTGCCTTACGAGATGGGGTAACGATAATGTATTATTAAAAATCAAGGAAAGCGATACCTACATACTTATCTTTACCTATAATCATACACATTGATATTTTGGTTTAGTAGTCATCTCACTCATTTATTTGACGAGCCCGTTGTATGGCAAGAAGTAAGTCTTCATAACGTCTCAGGAGCCCCAGGGTCGATTCCCGGCGGGGATGCGGCGGGGTCAACTTTGAAAATGAACTTTTTGAAGTTGACTCTGGTCAGGATTTGGAAAGTATTAGCAGGGCATACTTACTGTCGAGAAATGACAGCATATCTATATGTGCTGTTGTGTTCCGGTGAGTGAGTAAGGGATGTCAGAGCCCATTACTCCATGCCTTCCTTTATCCCTTATCCCGTGCGGCCTAATTCGTTAACCTGCTAAGTCACATTTTGCATAGTTTTCAAGAGGACGAAAAAATGACATGACAAAATGTTGTGCGTCGCATCAGGCAAGTCAAACAGTGACATTATCTTGTAAAGATTTGCTATTACTTAACAGAAAGCAGTTTTTCATTTATGAAATTTCTTATCTTTTTAGTTTGATAATCGTCATTATTCACCTTCACCAAACGGTAGATAATCGTCTAAGCTTGTCGAAAAGTATAAAAAGTGAAAAATTCAAAGTATAATAAGTATAATAATGAACTTAGTCAACGATCTATGGTCCTTCTATGGGCGGCAGTGATCTTGCGGCACTTATGGCGTTGCTTGTGTTACATATAGGTGACTTTATCTTTTCAAAGTTGGAGTGAATAGGCATCTTCTTAGTGAGCTCGCTCCATCAAAGGCCTCATCTTCGCTACGCTGCTGGATGCTGGCCAAGCGTAAACTTATCTCTAATAAAAAAAGGCTGTCTTCTGCAAGGATTTCTCTGGCACTCTTCGTTCTAGAAAATGCAAAAATCACCCAAAATGTAGATTTGGAATTCGAATCACCATAGTACATTGATTGTGCTATGGATATAAGCAGCATTTTAATATTATGAAATATTAATATTATGAATATTAT
This sequence comes from Synanthedon vespiformis, assembly GCA_918317495.1. NCBI lineage: Eukaryota > Metazoa > Arthropoda > Insecta > Lepidoptera > Sesiidae > Synanthedon > Synanthedon vespiformis. Next base: position 737,251 of record OU906965.1, read on the forward strand.
GAATATAGACTGATCGTCGAAATATTACGATTGACTAGGTATTAGTTATATAAAAATATAAAAAAAACTGACACATTCGACCGCAGCGCCGGTGAACTGACGGGGACGGACAGACGCACGTCAAAAGCTGTGTTTATATATAATTACTGATTATGAAATCATCAATCAGTATTAAAGATGGCCGCCCAAAGAAACGTTTTTAATTGTCGGTTGGATGTATTGATTAATTTTTCGAAATTCATCAACACGCTGTCCAAATTATAGGTTTAAATAAATTCTGGTTCAATCGCAATTAAAATTGAATGTTCAAAGGGGCTGCATGATGCGTTCTTAAGGCGTAGATATTGTCATTTAAAATTATGTATTAAATGAAACATATTTTGCTTGTGGTAAATGCAATGGTACCTACCCAGGCAACACATAGGCCAGATAACAGTATGAAATTCACAAATTATTCAGTTTAAAGCTTTGTTATAAGGGTATTAGAGCTGACAAGATAGGCAAATGCTGTATTGAATGATTTTTGGGCTATTATGGGCTTCTTGTTGCTTATCCAGCTACTATTCAGCTATTATGTTGCTACTATACAGCTTAAAGCAATTTATTTTGTGCCCAAATTGCTTGGATAACGGCTGATAACGGCAAAGAGTATTCAGCCATTCTGTGTTGCTTGGGTACTGCCCTACAAAATAAAATCACAAGAAAAATAAGTCTAAATTTTATATTAAAGTAAGATTTATATAGGTAATAATAATAACATATACTAATGAAATTAATTTCAACACAATTTTAGTGTACTTAGTCTAGTCTTAATCAATTATTTTTACTAATTAAGAAGTTGAACACAAAAAATATTATATCAGTATAGACATACTTACATCCACGTGTGTATCGCGGGCGGGTATTCTCTACATTGATTGACAGTACCCGAAGCGTTTAAACGCAGGTTGGATCGCGAAAGAAATTTTTTAATCGCTAAAAAGATTTGTCAATATTCTTCAGGGTTCCGTAGGAATTTCCCTTATTAGGAGTAGACGTAGAAGTCGTCTTTATATCAATCAATTTATCAATACTTAATAATAAATCTGTCATGGAGTAATTTACTTTGTTTTCAGAAATATCGTTTATATAGGCTCTATACATGATACTGAAACTAAATTGACCATTTTTATAATTTTTTTCTGTATGTATGTATGTGTGTATGTATGCATGTATGTATGTATGTATGTATGTATGTATGTATGTATGTATGTATGTATGTATGTATGTATGTATGTATGCATGTATGCATGTATGCATGTATGTATGTATGTATGTATGTATGTATGTATGTATGTATGTATGTATGTATGATATATGTATGTATGTATGTATGTATGTATGTATGTATGTATGTATGTATGTATGTATGTATGTATGTATGTATGTATATATGTATGTATGTATGTATGTATGTTCCTCCATACATACAACTCTTAAACGAATTAACTGATTTTCATGAAACTTGGTAGATAAACATTTAGAAGTATGGGACACGTGATAGGCTACTTTTTATCTAATACTAATAATAAATACTATAATAATATACTATAATAATACTATACTATAATATTAAATACTAATAATAAATCTGTAAGTGTAGGTATTGTATGTATGTATATTCCTCCATAACTCTTAAACGAATTAACTGATTTTCATGAAAATTATGGGGGATGCCTATGTCCAGCAGTGGACGTCCTGCGGCTGAGATGATGATGATGATGACTAAACCTTTTTGCAACATACAATATGAAAGATTGTGATTGTATTTTTGCAATAAAACATTTTTGGATTTTTTTGTTTAATGGCCCTTCAGTTTTTAAGCAGAGATATATTTTCCTTTTCAATGCGAGCGAAGAAACGGACACCAGCTAGTCGTTAATAAAAAAATATATACTTAAATATAAAATTTCACCCGGGAACCCTAAATGTTTCTCAGTGTTACGAAATTTCAATACACATTGTAAGACACCCACCCAGCTGGACGTCGACTTGGATCCTTAATTTCGTGAAATCCATGGCATTATTTTTTTATAATCTCAGATAAAAGTATGGATTTAGATAATTTCGTGAACGACAGATGTGTGAACATTTTTTTTTGTACACAATCGTAATTTTTTTCTATACATTTTCGACGTTTCGACACGCTTTTTATTGAATTCAAGGGTTACAAACAGGTTACAAAGTGAATGGTTCTTATATTGTTAGGATTATACAAAAAAATATATTTTTCAGAAATATCTATAGTACTAGTCTGTATGCAATAAGTCTATTAAAACATAGGTATTATAATATTACAGTATATGAATATATACCTACTAATATTATAAAATATTTGTATGTTAACTCAAAAAATTTTAGACCTATATAAAGTATACCTATTATATTTTTAAAAAGTTACGCGGACGAAGTCAAGTGCAACATCTAGTTAGTTATAATATTATTTAATAATTCAATAATCTTAGAGCTAATAAAAAAATATTTATCTAAAATTTTTTTTTTTAAATATTTTTGATAAAAAAAATATTTTTTGATAAAAAAATATTTATCAAAAAAAATTTTTTTTTTAATTTAACCACAACATATGAAACATATATGGACATCAATGTTTAACATTTGCAGTAACTTTATTTTTTGTCGTATGTCTCCCAGATTCAGGGTCATTTACTTTAGTGAGTTTCGTCTTTTTGAAAATGCAAAATCACTGTTGATTTTGTGAAAAATATTAATCTTTTTTTTTGGTGAGATAATAAATTAAATTGAAAATAAACAATTACCTATGAAAGTGAAATGGAAGAAATGTAAACCTTTTCATGCTATCCTTATGAACGTTGGTGAGGCAATTTTTCGATATTAAAATTTTCAATAATACCTAATGGATGCCTCGTAGTCTTGCTTGGAGCACCCTTCAACATTCCTTTTTAATACCCCCCTTTGTATTCACATCTTTTGTCTTATTATTTGAGTGTTTGATGTCCCCCCCATTCTTTGTAGTGTCATAATTATGTCATTTTTAGGGGGACACCAGATATTGATATTTGACATACAAAAGCGCTCCATGTAATGGGTTTCGATGGAACATCTTACACGTATTAATGCATCTTTTGTATAGAGAAAGTGGATATACAAATTGTGTTTCAGAATTATACGTGAGGCCATGAATTAAGTATTATGTTTATTTTTTATGTTAATAATTTTAATGGTAGATACCAAGTTATTAACATGGTCCATGAGCCAGCAACACATTTTCATGACCAATTTCCTCTCAGTCGATAACTCGTAAAATGACTGAGAGAGTTGTATCATGAAGCGTTGTGAACGTCAGCTGCGGCTCTGATGGTGGGTTGAGCAGTAGAGTGGTAGCCGCCCACGCACATAATAAAAAAAAATTTTAATCATTTATTTCCTTTTAAAACTTCATCAAATTATAGTTAGCCTAATATTTTGAAGAAAAAAAATTGACAGCTATTTATAAAATAGTGGATTATACGTCAGCAGGTCACACGAATATATACGTGTTCAGTGATTATCTCCCAATAGAAAATTTATCAGATGATAGTATTACTGTTAATAAATAAAAAAGTCAGCTGGCTATATCTTGGTGGAATGCTTGTCAGCTGATGCTTTGAAAGTGTAACGGGCTGCCACTGCTCAACTCACCATCGGAGCCGCAGCTGACGTTCACGACGCATCATGACACAACTCTCTCAGGCATTTTACAAATTATGGACTGAGAGGAAATCATTGACGAAATTAGTGCCTGGCTTACGGACCAATATAAGCGTACCTATATATAGAGGTTGCAAATAGAATCTAATCTTCTAGCAGAAAGAAAAGTATTCTTCTATCAAATATCACACATACTTACATACAAATTATTTATGAACTTTTTGATTTTAGATTTATATAAGTTATTGTTATAATAGTTATAAGTTATCATCAATACTAATAATAAATCATGAAACTTGGTAGATAAACATTTAGGCGTACGGGACACAGGATAGGATGTTTTTTTTTTCTTGTTCAACACGGACGAAGTCACAGGCACGAGCTAGTAATAAATAAAAAGTATTGCTTACTATTATAATGAACAGAAGAGCTTTCTGACACATGCTTTTTAAGCTTAAAATCAGAAAAGATATACAGAAAAGGAATCTCATCAGAGATGCAGAAAAAGACGAAGTCGCGGGCACCACCTTTAAAAATAATCATATCAATTATAAAATAATGAAACCCATCAAATTTGTTTTTTTTTATGTTAAGGTCGACAGACAGGCTGACGGTCCACTTGATGGTAGGTGGCTACCGTCGCCTATAACACAAACAACGCCATAAGTGCTACAAGTGCGCTGCCCACCATAGAAGGATTAAGTGTAAGGGATAACGAAGGGATGGGGGGTAATGGGGTACGAAAATCGAAATTAATATTGCGTCGTAAATAGACAATGGTGAAAAAAAAAAACACGAGACCAATAAGAGAGGCTAGATTCGCGCCGACCAATAAAAGATGGGGGTCGAACCCATAAAACTATAACCAGAAAATATGTCTGTAGGAGAATTTCTTAGCAATAACCGTGACCATTTGGCGAAACCCCCAAATGTCATACCAATGAATTCATGTCCTCCACTTTTTTTCGCTGTTTATCGCGTCTCTTTATTACGGTCGGGCATTTTCGTCCTACAGGGCTTTGAGGGTATATTTTTATTGCGTTCGAGGGTTCACGACAAAATACTGGTTCGAATAATTTGTTTATAGCCCTCATATTGGTTTCCGCTGCTTACGTCTTTAATAAAAGGCCATTTTATTCAGCAATAAGAACATTAAGATATATCTGGATCTATAAACTGCGGTTTATCTATTTTTTACTCGCAATACACATGACAAAATCGACGTGTTATTAAAATTGTTGTGCTATCGTGTTTCAATGAGGCAGTAAAGGGATAACAGAGTCAATATATCTATAATATCTTATCCTTAAACCTACTATGGTCGAAAGCTTGTATTATTTTTTTGTCTATTTCTGTAAAGACATTCCTCAAATAACGCTCTTTCCATTAGTTAAAACCTCATTAAAATCGGTACATACATACAGAGGGAAAGACGGCAAGAAGCGTCTTTATTTTTTTTATACTAGCTGGTGCCCGCGACTTCGCCCGCGTTGAAAATTTTATACTAAATCCTTCCTCTTGAATCACTCTATCTATTAAAAAAAACCGTATCAAAATCCGTTGCGTAGTTTTAAAGATCTAAGCATACATAGGGACAGACAAACGGGAAGCGACTATATGCAGTGACTATGTAAATGTAAAGAATAGTACCTATATTATGTCCATTTTTCTACAATTTCAAACTTTAAACTGCTCTCCTGAACAATTCGATTTTTGTCGCTTAGACCCTATTACCTTTTAACCGTCGATATTCGAATGGCAGCTCCAATGGTGTGTTGCTTAGTAGATTCGGGGTCCGCGCGTCCGGCGAGAGGCGTCGCCGCGGTCTACAGCCGACAAAACATATCGGCTGGTCTCATGTCTAACCGACTGGCCTGTGTTTGTCTAACATTCGCACTACAACCATATTATATCTATGTGATATAAATAACGCCAATTATAATTCGCCACTGTACATTAACAAAATGCAGTAAGATAATTAGGCCTGAGTCGTTACGTGATTTTCGCGAATATGAAAGTGTAGCTTGTAGCTCAATCAGAGTAAATAATCTATGTAGTGAACTAGTGACAAAAATCACTAGTTTCTCGTTTGACTTGAAACTGGTGAATCGGTTTCTTGTCTCGTAGCCAGTTATTGTAAATAGTGACGTGAAATAACGCCCACCACTAATATCTTACTGCATTTTGTTAATGTACAGTGGCGAATTATAATTGGCGTTATTTATATCACATAGATATAATATGGTTGTAGTGCGAATGTTAGACAAACACAGGCCAGTCGGTTAGACATGAGACCAGCCGATATGTTTTGTCGGCTGTAGACCGCGGCGACGCCTCTCGCCGGACGCGCGGACCCCGAATCTACTAAGCAACACGCCATTGGAGCTGCCATTCGAATATTAACTTTTAAATCTTTATTTTACTAAATTATTCGTTTTACTTGCTTTCCCTTCCCTTAATTATACTTAAAACATAAATAAACATAAAATAACATAAAGATATTAAGTACGTATACACAAAAAAAGATTAAACATAGAGTAAATAGTTACTTAACCAGTCAGTAACTATTTACTCTATGGATTAAATTAAATATTCGCTCTCTTCTCGGCCATCATTGTAATAAGCTACGTTTAGCTCATTCCCGCATAATAAAATGTTTTAAAGTGCATGAGATCACAAAATACAAATAATAAACAAGTGATCCTTCGAGACGGATAAACAAATATAAACTTACTAGCCAGTCTACAAAAAGTAACATACCCTTAATAGAGCTTATTCCTCTATCATTTTGTTCCTTATCTGTCTTATTTTTGTTTTGATGGCATCAACTAGACCGTAATAATCAATAATCAATATCTTCACACCAATCACACATTCCACATAGCACCATATAGTATCTAGGTATCACACTAAGCAACTAATGCTTGTATTATGGTTACCAGACAGTTGATATACATAGATTACTTTTTTTGTACTCAGGTACAAAGGTAACATCTACCGGCACTCGAACCCGCGACCGCTAAGCCACTAGACCAAACGTGTCGTCAAATTTTATCTTCATTGGAATTAACGTTTGTGTGTGTGTGTGTGTGTGATTTTGATTTTTTTTAAAGTTTTTTATTATGTATTTATGTTTTTATATAACAGTATTATCGTTCGTTGGAAGTAAAGTATTATTTTTTATATTTATTTATATTGAGATGTCTGTAATTTAAATAAATTGCCTCCTCCATTCGTTCGTACATGTGAACGCGACGGTGTGGCTTCCTGAAATTTAGATGTCACGAATAGTACGCTTTCGGGTACCTAATGTCCGCTGTACGCAATTGTTGTTTGTTAGTGACCAGTGCGGTGCAGTGGGGGCAAGATTGAAGATATGCTACGTACAGGAACTGCCTAATGGGAATGTGCAGCGTAAATCTTCGGGAGACGCGTGCGAATATGAAACTGTAATTGGGCCTCGTTTTGAGGATATTTGTAGCGATTTACATTTTGGACATTACTTATTTTGACAAGCACATGTATGTATGGTGAGGTTAGCTAGGAATTTTCTAATTATTTGCGTCCGAGAAAGGCATTCCTGTACTGACGGTTTAATGGGAAATTCCTAATTTTAACGCAAGGTGTGGTAGTGGAACTGAGTATAAACCGAACAATTATTGCAGAAAATCTTTTAAATTCCATAAGCTGCAACAAAATCTGTGCTACGAAGCGAAATTATTGTGCATATTGTGTGAAAAAATTTCCTTTACTTTCAACAGGTCAGACTTCAAAGGGACAGTCTTTCATAATTAGTAATACGAATTTCAATTAAAAAAATATATGTACACTGCCGCCCGCGACTTCGCCCGCATATAAAAAAAGATATAAATCTACTCTCAGACCTACCAAGTGTACATATAAAATTTCATCAAAATCGGTTAAGCCGTATCGGCAACTAATTTTTTATTTATTCTGTGTCCCTGTGTCCTATATGAATATACTATACCTACCCAAATTTGTATCTGATTCAACCCTGATTGGCAAATTAAGAAAGTTTGTGTATACCATTTTTAGAATAAATTCAAGCGTGCAAAGCCGTAGATTGATCGCTAGTAAAACATCATAATGTAAAATTACAATTTCATATATTAGCATCAGCCCAGACATCAGAAGTACCAATGAATAAATATTCATTGAACATCTAAAACATGATTGATACTCTCGCATTAGCTGGCCAATTACAAATTCCGATTCTGTACGCCATAAAGGGCTCATCACACGGCGTGTCGCTGCGACAAACCGCACAAATGACGCCGATCAACAGCCTACACTTGTTATTGAATAACCACCTTCCCCTGTGCCTATCAATTTATCACGCATTCAATGAAGGCGAAACTATATTTCATAGCTGTACGGGCTGACACTGAATCTGTACATCCCATTATAAGCATACATTAAATGACGTCAGCAGATGGTGAAAATTCAACTTTATGATTGTGTATTTAGGGTGGAAATTCGCTTGATGGTGTATGTGGAATTATGACGTTAGTGTACAGTATTGAATGTTGCATATTGACGTCATCTAAAAGGGAGTCTACAGGCGAATGCAAAATGGTTGTACCATGGATTTGGCATATGTTAGGGTGGATATTGTTGGATACACACGGTCAGTCATTATTATCATTTTTCTTGTTATTTTTCTGGACATATCAAAAACATTGGTTCCTACTCTGCTTTGTAGATTTTTGCAATTTCCTTGTGAAACTGTTAACAATTTATATTTTTTACTTAATGTAAAACCTAAATGAAAAAATGTATAAGACTGTGTGAAAATAAATGGTATTTAGTAGGTAATTAATTAGTTACTTCAGAAGTTTAACAAAAATATGTTGACCAAATAAAATAAAATAAATAACGCGACATTCGTTTTAAATGAAACATATGAGTAATTTTTAGTTCCCATTTATCAAATAAGTCAAGACAGTCTGCTGATTTTTTGTAATTTTTCTAAAGTAGGTCACTTACAAATACGAACAAAGCCGGTAAACGTCTTGCAAGCCCTTTTTTGAATTTTTCTAAAGTAGGTAACCTATAGTATTGAAAAGGCCACTTGCAAACACGTGTACAAAACCGGAAAAGGTCTTACAGGCCCTTATGACATAAATGGCTTCATTTTATAACAAGCCGAAATCGTAAACAGATCCGAATCGTCAGTGTATCCCGTCACTAATCTATATGTCTTAGCTGATCCGTGGCGCAGTATTTCATAGCGGAACTAGTGAGCGTGGAACTAATTGTTGGGGGTCTGCATCTGTGACAATTCTGTTTGTCTGTCTGTAGATTTGTTGCTTTGACATTGCACGCAATCGATGCCGCCACTATAGTGTTACCAGTTCAATTGTCTGTGAGATTGGGTGGCTTGATTTGAGATGTGATTGTTTGTGCCATTCATTTGAATACATTCACTATTTCATGAGAAATTGTTTACATGAGAACGGAATTAGAAGGGTTGTTTGTATATGCGTTTGTTAGTTAGTAACTGGTTTCATTTTTATTATATTTTCTAATACAAGTAATGCTACTATTTAGTTAAATATGTGTGTCACCTAGCTAAACTCACATTCACATTTATAATATTAGTAAGGATTTAAGATTTTAGCTAGGTTTTTCTTTTGTTTAATTAATGAAACTTTGCATAGGTACTACACGTTTTAGTGATTTAGAAAAGTTTAAATTTCGTCTAGAGAAATGTTACCGAGGAATCACTAAAAAATGAAAATTAACATTAAACGCCTGACAAAAATATAAGACCTATTGTCACCTTAGGTAGACACAGGTACATTATGTACTGGGTTAAATGAACCTTGATCAACTTTCGGCTCTCTACACTGTCTTCCAAACAGATTGTACCTAATTAACATAAAAAAAAGCTATTTCTAAAAACTTTGGCACTACATAATTAAAAATAAGCATTACTACTTTACTTACCTACTTATTTACTCCAAATATTTTATTTATTACAGATGGATTAAGGATGAGGCCTATAATGGAGCGAGCTCAGAAGAAAAATAAAAAATAAAATAATAATAATAATAATAATAACTAAATTAAAAAGTAAGCTAAAGTTTGAATAAAAGTTCCAACTCTATCAGAAAAAAATGACCGACTAATCAGCAGATATTTTGATTGATGCGAGTTTTGAAACTTGTCGACAAACTAATCCGTTAATCGATACTGAATCGTTGCATTAGTCGCGTTCAAAATCCACGCGTCTAATTTGTGATACAAGTAATATTGAGTTGCTTTGAACATTTATAATTAGGCATTGATTGACGAGTTAGGCACACCAAAGGTAATGGATATTAGGTACATTATAAAGTTATATGTAATAGGTATGTGTTGAATGAGATCAACCACTTTTGTATGGAGATCAGATTTATTATATTCGTCTAACAATTGACAACTTGTATTAGGAAAGAAGAATTATTTATAGATTTTACTGGTAATCTGGTTTCATAGATATTTAAGTTTGAAGTTTTGTTAGATTAAATTTAATATTTTAAATCCCTTAAACTCCAAAGTATTAGATAAGTAATTTTTTTTCGTTATGTATTTTTTTACTTATAATTTTAAAAATTAATTGAAAATTGGTCAGCCATTACTATAATTTTGTATTATTAATTAATTGTTTATTTATTTATTTATTTTTTATTAATTGTATATTAATCAGTGTGGAATTGATTTTATAATAAGCAAAAATTAAATACAAAAAACCAATACAAGGTAATTTATTAACAAGATATTAATTTATAAATAATTTTATTCGAAACATTACTTTCAACACATAAACTTTCTCATTTAAATAATATTAAAAATTAGGGTACATATTATTATATTAATTATTACACACACATTATTTATTAGAATAACTACAGTAAACTAGACCCCAAAAATTACACCGCGTAAAAATTAATTTTCATCATTTTCATCACTCATCAATTTTTTTTACCTTTTATTTTCTTCTGTATAAGTATGTGTTTCCGGTCGTCTGTCGAAAAATGTGCTCATAAGAATTATAATAAACATTACCTAAAGAACCCAAATGTACAATGGGCCTAATATTATTATCAAAGTAGTGAAATCCAGTGATTGATTTATTCCCCTGACTGTCCGCCGTACGTCCTGCGCTGCACTGACACGAACGCCATTTCCCTGCCCTGTCGTCTCTAATTGCGATAATAATTCATGTCTAATAATAATCTTGTGTTATTATCGGATTGTCACAGGTGAGGATGTACTTCTATATTGTTTCTGTTTCCGTCTGTTAGTCATAGTGCATTGTCTACAGTTAGAAATCCATTTTGGTATACATTTGTGTAGTAATTAGTTATGTTTGAGACTGTAACCAGTACGAATTAACTTGAGATCTGGGCCGATGACAAAAATCATTTGCACAGGCATAAGGGTCGTAGTATTTTTTATTTGATTTTTTTTTTAAAGTTGCATGAGATTGTTAATAAGAACAAAATAAAATGCTAAAGGGATAAAGAATAATTAGTCGGGAAGGAGGTCGCATTCAAGCGGAGTTTCAAATTTATTAATTCGTATGGGATAGAAAGATGTTATACTCTAAGCAATACAGTCGACTATTGTTTTAATTAAAAATTTTCATTTTTTCAAATCTAAAATAGGAAAAAATGTTAGTCCGGTCATAAACCTAATTTACAGTTTATTCAAATCTTTGGAAGGGGAGGAAGCTGTGACGTTTCGCCATAAAAGGCTTCTTCTAGGCTTCTTCTAGGTCATAAGTCGACTAACACATTTAAAAGTGCAAAATAATTGAACACTCAACTTACTTACTTACGGTACACTTACGTTCACTTACTATTTCGTTCGTACGTGAAGTTTATTTTGTTCTCTAGTCGTGACAACCACTTATGGCGCGTTGAGTATTCAGTTGTTTTGCACTTTTGAATGTGTTGATCGACTTTTGCGGCCGACTGTACCAAATAAATAAAATTTTCATTCTTTCTTTTAACTGTCATTGTTCATAATAGATCATTATAGGTATCTGACAGTGTCCACTGTTGCTCCATGAACAGCCTACAACACAATCATAATGAATTATTAATTAATGGTACCACTCGGCGCCATTCGTGCTGTCCTTGCGACTCACTAATGACTCAATCACAGACAGATCGTAAACGGAACCGAACTAATTAATCATATGGTTCACATCCTGCCTCATAATCAATGAGCCATTATTGATTCGAAATCATCACCTCCTCAGTATCATTTTTAATGCAATTTTTGACTTATGTATACCTAGCGAAGTTTACCTAAGTTTTTAGGCAGTAAATGCTACCTAAAGAATTTCCTTTCATTTACCTTTTAAAATTACTATTAATCTGTGAACATAAATACACTTATCACTTACCTATAGTAGCTCTGACTTTTTTAAAATATATTTTAATTTTTTTTAAAATTTAATGCTGCATCAGGAATCTTTTTGACAAAACATGACATCGTTTTCAAAATTAAAATATAGTAGTAAGACTGACGTGTACATCTGATGGTAATTTTCAAGTAGGACCGGTCAAAAGCAGCTTAACACACCGTCGACCTAGAAGCCTAGAATTTTTTATTTTTTATTTCGATATCATGCAAAAGTTACGGGTTTCATTGTAATACTTACAAATTCCTAAAACAATGCAAGTACAATTGCCTATTGAAGCGTTGTAATCAGTTGTAATACAAAGAACGGGTCACGATTATTACGCGTACGTCATGCGATTATCCGACGTTTGTCGGACGGAGACAGGACGATTTATTGCGTACTAAATCACTATTTCAATATTAGACACAGTATGTGCCGTGTGAAAGGTCACTACAGATAGGAGAGCTCTAATTGAAACTAACTTGAAAACTGAATCGCAGCGAGAGAAATGGGAGCCTTATGTAGGAAAAGATCCCCTTGTTAATCAAGTTCATTGGATCGCTTTATTGGAATACTAAAAAAAAAAAAAAATAAGAGACATGTAAATATTATATTAAAAAAAAAAGAATTATTGAAACTTTTACTATTTTTAAGCCGAATACTTTACTACTACTGGCAGAAGTTAAAAGAAATTATGCTCATAACTAAAACATTTACTGGAAAAATAATTAAAAGTATTAATTTTTCTCGCTTCACCATAACTTTTACCATAATACATAATTAACCAATGCTTTATCACATAGCTTTGTGATTCTAAAATAGCTTAAATTGCATGAAATTTATTAAAAAATTACAAGTTTATGCATATTGTTTTTTTTTTCTAAAATGGAACTGCATAATAGTAGGTAATGGTTTCGTGTTTCTAGTAACATTATGGTGTCTATGCTGTTACCTCTACAATGACACACGTCTCTACAGTATCTGTTCCGTTCACCACGTGAAGCCTTCTGCATATTTTAGTTCCATGGTCAACACAATGTGGAAGAGGATTATTATTATTATTTATCCACTAGAAATTTAAATGACTTTCTGTAATTCTTTTATTTCGGGATTGTGGTTTCTCCTTACAACCATTTCTACATTTACATCAGCCTGTATATATTACAAAATTAAAATATTACTAGCCGGCATACGTTGTTTTGCCACATAAAATAATATTTGGGATGGGCCAGCCTTATCACTTAGGAGTATTAAAAAAAAAACACTGACACGAGAATTTTTTAGAGGGAATGAATGAAGGAACATTTACATCAATACTCTTACAAACTGGAAGGCTTATTTTCTAAATGCTTCTGCTGAACAGGCGAAAATGCAAAGTATTTGTGCAATATCACACTAAATCGTTAATTTTTACGCAAACCACACTAAGTGTTATGAGCTACGTGATACGAATACATTTGAAATAGTGTAAGAATTCTTTAAATATGTGCAGTACTTAATCTCCGCATATAAACATACTTACAAAATCCAATCACTGTTTTTATAACAGTATTTGGAATTTAGATAATGACTCACATATAATAAAATTTTCATTGTATTCCATAAATTTATCAATGTCATATTCCATATAAACTGTACTCCGGCACAAACCGCACTATTTATAACACAGCCACGCGCGCCCTGACCAATCACCGTCCTACGATAGGTGGCAATTTGAATTTGGAATTGTACGGGTCGAGTCAAATTTACCGCTGTAAAACTCTGTACTCAAACAAGAATGTGCTTAAGCGATTGGGAATAAGGTTCACAATAAATATGTTCAGTGTTTCAGGGTTGTCAAAATTTTATATAAACTTGGCTTTGATTTATGCATTCGTTCGATGAGTTATTTCTCGGTCGTGTTTCGTCGAGTTACACTTAGAGATAACTGCCTTATTGTTTGACTGTGTTTTTGTCCATTTAATTGCACAATATTACAGTCTATTTAATTACAAAATAACTATTTTTAATAAAAAAAAAACCGACTTCAAACCGTTTTCTCACTGATGCCATTGTCAGAACTGGACTTACTTGTGTAAGTAATAATAATAAGCAAAGTCGGATAAAGTAATAAGTCAGTTATAGCAATAAAATAAGTAATGCACTATCTACGCGAGCTTTCTTGAACCGAATGTTGCCAACACTGGATTTATATCCTGATTATTTTCAAAATGATCTTGTCTTTGTCAACGGTATGAAGAGATAGATATGACACAGTATAACATACTGATAGTATCTCTTTTACATTAGTTTAAACTTTCACGATTTTCACACATTATTTTTTTAACACAGTATACTAACTTGTAACTTGTAAAAAATATATACATATAAAAATTGCAGAATCGCCAGTAAATTAAAGGAAATGGATAAAAAAAAGAAATTTCCAATGTCAAAAAGGTTTCTGCATGAAAAAGTAATTGTTTCTTGAACGATTGTATATAAAATGTATATGTATATTTTTCATATAAATTACTTAGGTAGGACATAATAATATTGTCATGTTTTTAGCACATATTTTTATAAAAATTTAATCTAATAACAACATAATTTTCTCTTCAATGGTAGCTTCATTTCGTTTCGCTTGATTGGGACCTTTTTTTCTGGAATTTTCGGAATAGTTGCACAATATTTTTTTTTTAATTTATTTACTATCGAACACATAAATTCTACAAAATATGATAACAATGTCTGTAAACCTTTATTAGGTAATCTTATTTAATCTTAGCGATTTACAAAACGGAAGAAGGCCGGCTGACCATCTATTTGGTGGTAAGTTGTTGGTTGCCATTGCCTAAATACATAAGCCTAAGGCACCAAGGACTTACCTAGGAACTTCCTAGGACTTTCCTAGGCTTCACCAAGGAAGTGCAGGTAACTTTAGGACCTCAAAACCTTAAGACAGGTAACCTTAAGAATTCATCCAAATAGAATTCATGTAGTATCGAAATCCTATGGTTTTCTCTATTAAGAGTCTTCTTACTGTTACAGTAATATTGCTGTGTACAAGCAGAGATAGCGTAGCGATGTCCGACAGTATGATATATTCCTTTTAAACAAATTTAGTGTTTCGGATTAAATCTTGAAAGGTTTCTAAGAGAATGATTTCCTCATGACATTACCAAACGTGGCTTTTCTATAATGGTTTGTATATCAGTAAAACTGTAAACTTTAGGTATTGCTAACTCACAAGCCCAATGAACCATTTTTGACTTGAATTGTGCTGGATTCTAAATTTTCAAAATTATAGTAAACTAGCTGTTGCACGCGACTTCATCCGCGTAACTTTATAAAATATAATACATTCGTGTCTGTGAAACCATGGAAATACACATACAAAATTTCAAACCAACCGGTCAAGCCGTTTAGTAGTTGACATACCGACAGCAGCGCCACCTACCGGGTCCAATTGTATTTTTAAATCATCCAGGAAACCATCGAAATAACCTTATAAAATTTCAACCCAAACCGGCCGTTCAGCCGTTTAGAAGTTATGTGAAAAAGATAATTACGGAAGGCTAAAATTCTTACTACCCGTTGTCCTATCACCTGTTTTCCCGTAGGAATGAAGCATTTTCCCGCGGTAAAAAGTATCCTATGTTCCTCACAGATAATGTAGGCTTCTAATGGTAAAAGAATTTTTCAAAACGGTTCAGTAGTTTCGGAGCCTATTCTATACAAACAAACAATCAAATCTTTCCTCTTCATAATATTAGTATAGATTAGCAGGACAGTAGTACATGCGGATTTCTGCTTGTAGTAGGCATTTTAAGCTGTCTATGGAATAGACCCATGTTAATGATAAATTCAGATAATGCTGAACTGTTTATCGTTAGATATTGAGTTATTGAGCAGAACTTTTTTTTAAATAAAGTAAAAGTATTTTTAAATTCTTGAGTTCATATCAAAATCGCATTTGCTCAAACTTCTCCCAAATTGGTTGCCAGTGTTGAGTGAGGATTAGCGGTTTCATTAACACCTAATAATATTTGTAGTTGTGTCGTTTTAACGCGAAATTGGGTGTATGTACTCACAAATATCTCGTCAAAGTCAACTTCATGATATAGGTGCTTAACTCGTATTAGGTTGATATTTACGCGTATTATACGCACACTAAACAACTATGCATCTTTTCAAAAAATACATTCAATATTTGAATATTTAGAAAGGACATTACAATTACAGTTAAGAGAAAAATTGTCACAGAGAAACGTTTTGCTACAGAAAGCTCTTTTAAACACAATAAACTTCAATTATTTGTCTTACAACAGACCTTATAATATATTACTTTATTGTACACTAGCTGCTTCACACGACTTCGTTCGTGTGACTTTATAAAATGCAAGCTATGTTACTCACCGATAATGTGGCTTTCTATAGGTGAAAGAATTTTCAAAATCAGTTGAGTGGTTTTTGAGTTTATTCAATACAAAAAAAACACAAAAAAAATTCTTTAAATCGAAAATCACAATTACGTATATTTTAGAGTCGCAATAAATATTATTAATAACATTTTACCTGTTTTTCTAATTTTCATAACTAACACAAATATATGTATATTTCTCGAATTTAGTTAATGTTTTTGCTAGTTGCTGAAAAAAGAATCTAATTTTGTGTAACATAAAACCTAGTGTTTATTGTTTCCTTGAAAATATTGCACTATAATAATGTGTATGAGTTGTACATAGAAATCCGATACGGCACGTCAAACCCTATGCCAGAAGAGACTTCCAAAACTGTTCCCTTATCGCAGCAGCCACTTACACTAGTTTTAATTAGAGCTCGTATTTTGTAAGTCGAAAATTAATCAAATTATGTACGTGTTAGGGGTGAGGGGGGGCTAGAGACATAACTTTAAGATAATGCTATGCAAAAGGGCACCAATTGTATTCTACTTTAATTCTAGTTTCAGATGTGACCGAATAAACAATCTAAGGTTTACATTCTTTAAATGACAACAGAAAATTACTTGTAGATTAATAACTTCATTTAAATTATAAAAAACACATGTCAGTGATAATATCTACAAGGATACTCCGGAGTATTTTACATACTCCCGAGTTAAATTTTTTTAACGACTACAACAATAAGTTCCAATGAGATCCCAAGTTTACTATTTTTATAGATTTACTAGCTGGCGCCCGCGACTTCGTCCGCGTTATCCTGTGTCCCGTATATCTAAATGTTTATCTACCAAGTCTCATGAAAATAAGCATAAAATACAGCGAGCAATGAGATTCACACTATTATTATAAATAATAAAGAATAAATGATAAAGCTAATATAATATAAAATATAAAGCCAAGTTTGTATTTGAACGAAAAGGAGATAACTACTTATATAGTTAAATTTAATAAATATGACAATAATTATACAATTTTCGAATAAATTATCGAATTAATTATATTCAATAATATGAAAATAATTAAAAAACTTTCGAGTAAATTATTATCTATTGCATAACACCATCCATTCAAACGCTTTCCTAAAAGCATTTCTCCACATATCGGAGGGAGTTCACACCTTTCGTCACCACATTTGAAACATTTCCTTCCTAGTGTCATATTGCATTGCCATTGTTTTGTTTAACTGTGCAATTTCCTTTGTTCTCAACGATAAAGGTTTTACTTAAATTATTTAATGTAAAAAAGTCTAATCTGTAGCCAATTCAGAGTATCAGGCCATCAATTCCATAAAACTCCAGATGTTTTATGACGGGATCTTCAAATCCCTATACAAGCAATTTTTTCTTCCAATATACATTTGTATTAAAATAATATTTGTATTAAAATACTCTTAAAATACAATATAACAAATAATAATAAAATCTTTTGATACGACCAACTTTCTGCTACATTTTTTTTACCTTTTCTTTTTTAAGTTCTTATAAAGTGTCAGAATAATATATCAATAGTTCAGATAAGACGATTAAAATTTTTGCAGAACTTGATTAAGATAATGCTGGAGTTGAACCTATTTGAATTTTGCTTCTCAGTAAGGCATATCGTTTTATCTAGACTAAATATTGAACCAACAATTTCATTATAAAAATATCATTAAATTTAATTAATGGACCCAAAATAAATTAAATAAAAAACCTAATTTGATACAAGTGAACTTCGTAGGTTTTCAAAGTGAAGGTTCAACAAAGCTTGACAAATTAAGTTAAATTATTACACAATTTAACTTTAAGACAGTACTATTCGGACACTTTTCAGGCTGGCAAAAGTATAGGTACTAAAACTAGGTACTGATAGCAACTAAAATTCTTATATAATCCGGAGTCATCATAACTATAACATCATAAAGAGGAAAATGATGAGAAAAATCGATAAACCGTTCTTTGATCGAAAATTTGTTAAAAACTTGAAACTTTGAAATATATTTCTGTTGGTTAAAAAAAAAACAAAAGAGTCATCATCCGACGCAATCAAATTCCATTATTTTAGAATTCAAAAGAGATCCTTTACTTAAGTTCAGGTAAAACAACCCTATGTTTTGTATGACAATAAGAAATCACAGTTAACAAACCATACCTCAACACTATAGTAACAGAACATCAAGTGCAGTACTTAATAACAACTTAGCGCCCCCGTAGGTGGGGGCTGGTGCCCCCCTCGTCTGTCAAACATATGACAAGCGCAGATTTCGCTTTGTACTTGTCAAAAATATAGCAAACAAAAGATACGGGCATACGAATAAATGAAGTGAGCTGATATATCTTGCTTTAGTATTAGTGATGCGCATTAAATATCGATAAAACGTTTGTAAGTTGTGGTAAATCTGTATACTGAGTGTGTAGTGCCCGAATTTTACCCGATTAGCCGCTAATCTTTTTTATATTACAAAGGATGACACGCAAGCTAAAGGCTCACTTGATGGTAGGTGGTTACTGACGCCAATGCGCACAAAAAACACCAGGCTAACCCTAAATCTTATCAGCTAACCCTAATTCTCAAAAAGAGAAATTCCTGATATTCTCGGAGACTCGAGAAATTCTGAGATTTTGATATATTTTCTTATGCTTTTAAAGTTAATATGTTTGCCTGCTTTGAAAATTCTCATGTTTTATGTACTTAATGAAAATATTGTAAGCAATCATTTTATGGGTGGATTTTCTGTGTAGATTTATCACATACATATGGGATACTTTTTAACCAAGAAATGTTTTTCCGGGCTAACTTCAATTTTTTATTGGCTTATAGATATTGATTGTACCAAGCACTGCAGCTAGTTGAATATATAAAACAAATCGCAATGTTTTAGTTTCGATTACCTACAATAAAACTATCGACATGTCCCATCACTAGTGAAGCAATATGTGTAGGCAGACAATATAATATAAGTGACGTATCGCACACTGACACCCGAGCGTTCGCGGGAAGTATGCAAAGAAGTTGTCCCGACTTTCCCCTGACAGTTTTGATACTTGAAGGTTTTGAGCTCGAGGCGATCTTTTGGAAATCTTGCATGTTACTAGTACTTGTTAAATAATTTTGACAATTTTAATATAATGTATGTGTATTTCAGCGTTTGTCAGTTGTTGAAATGGTATGTGGAAATGGACGCTTCATTGATGGTATGTGGCTTCTTTCACCTATTGACAGAAGCAACGCCATAGGTTCGGCAAGCGTGCTGCCGACTTTAGTTGGATTAAGAATATGAGATTAGAAAGGGATGGGCAAATAAATTGTGGCTCCTCTTACTCACTCACCGAAATACAACAGCACACATGCTGTTATTTCATTGTGATCTTGGTTACTACAGCCACACGGGACGCTAGAATTACTACAAGAAGCAGTAAGTCCTGCCTCTGCTTTCAAGACTCAGACCTGGTACCCCGAAGGCCTTAACAATGAAGTTGTAAGATTAACTCATTCTTTATAAAAGATCATATTTGATTAAGCCTTGCGCTTTTAGAGACAAAACGCATAATCTCTTTCTAGAAACAGAATGCAGATGTCGCTGTAAAGTTAAAATTAATCTCTGAACTGAAAGTATCAAGACTGTTGCATCCTTTCATATATCGACAGTAGCTCCAACAATAATAGTTCCGTATCCCATTTGAATATTAGAACATCCATCCACTGAAGATTTTACTCGCGAAGCTCTCTAAAGGGTGTCCCCCCACCACCTCTAAAGGGGTGGCAGGAGCCTCACACACATAAGCGGCCAGTTATTAGCGTACGTATGTCGTGGGGGGGAAAATGGGATTGGAAGAGGAATTTTTGTATATCTGAGCTTCGTGAGACTGGATAATTGTGGTTTTATAATTATTCTCAATCCACTAAAACGAAATGCTTCATATTTCGGAATTCTGCGTTTGTAATCTATTAAAATGAGTTTGTTTTATTAATTTATATCTATTTATCCATTTATTTGTATACCTAGAATGGACGGTATTGAAATTTGTAGTCGTAATTTAATGTCTTCTTTTTGAATTCATTTGCATTAAGTTTGTTTTTAAACACTAATAATATATTGTAGTTTTTAATTAAATTTTCCATCGAAATAATGTATTTTTTTCCAATTCCTAATTAATAAAGGAATTAATTACATTTTTAATTTTAATTTGATTTTGATCAACACACGGAACATATCTTTATTCTTTGTAAATTTCAGACTATTTCTGACTTTGTATTTTAAAAATTTGTACTTACTCTTTTTTGATTCCATATTGAAAGTGTATTCTCTGCATATTGGCGTTTTGCCACCTCACAATATTTTTGATTTTATTAAATGCACATCCCCCTTAATATTGAATGTTAAACCCCCTTGCTTCATCCCCTAAGTGTGTCATATATCTTTGAGTGAGCGTTATTGTTAACATATTTCAGCCAATACAGCCTACTTTTGCTATTTCCGTGAACATTTGTATTCATTCGCTATGTTTTATTGGCTGTATAGTGTTCGAGGATTTTCGATACCATTCTTTTATGTTACTTCCTTCTTCCTATTTAACATAAGAAGCTTACACCGAATGCTTTATGTATCTACATAAGTGTAAATATAAGATAAGATGTATAACCATAAGATAAGATAAAAGAACAAATTATTTTCTTTAGGAAAAAGACATGCAAATATTGTGTTATTTAATTATGGATTGCATGATAAACTTATATGAGGTTTTATTGACGAAGAATTGAAAAGAAAGCTAGCAATATTTCACACTTCTTTGTGATACGAAGTCTTTGCTTTGGCCTCAAACGTCTCGGCGTCGGACGGTTGACAAATGGAAGCGGTATCATACGAGAATCGGGAGTTGCAATATCCTTCCTGCAAGAGTTTCCACAGACCTAGCTACGTTTTAGAGGCGAAATATTTTAATAATAATAACTTAGCCGGTAGCTTGGGCCTTGCCCCGCTACCTGCGGTATTCTAGTTTTAGGTTTTTTACGATATTTATTGTATGTATTTTAATAATACATATTGTAAAAAAATTAGAATTAAAAAAAAAATACATGTGAATAATACTAATTATAAAATAAAATTTTCAAATTTTAATTATCATTTATTTGATTTTTAAGGGGCATATACATGGTGTATTGGTGTGTGTGTGTGTTAAACCTAGGGTTCCTGCGGAAGATCAGTGCTGACCTATGCCAGCAAAATCAGTATCAGTAATGAGGGACCTATTTGTAATTTTGTATTGTAACTCATTTTTTTTTCTTTTTCTTTGTCTTTGTTATGTTACTAAATTACGAATAAATGTTTGATTGATTGATTGATAATAATTATTATTTTGTGGTTTTTCCTAATTAGTTTCCAAACTGAACATAGAAATGGAACTTTACGTGACCTATTAACTTTAATTAGTTATTCTTTATAACGAAAATTTTACTAGCATTAATAACTTCGATTTCTTGGTGTTCTATTTTTCTTTTTATTCGGTCGTAGCCGTGTATATTTGCACTTATTTTTTTAAATCTAATTAATAAAATCAAATTTCAATTTGAACTTAGTACGACAACCTTTGTTAACCGCCTTTTTGTATCTAAAAATAACAAGTGGTTAAATAAAAATAATAAAGAGAGTTAGGGTTAAAACACATTAGTTGTGAACTTAAGTTACATAAGTATAAATAAAATGAAAATATAAATTCTGTTGCTTGTAAAAATTATAATTTGTTCAAAGATTGTGAATTTGGCCAAACCATAAGTTTAATTATTGACAACTCTAAGAGTTTCCTAATCCAACGGGAAGTACATTTGAACGCACAGCGGGTGTGAAGACGTTTTGGAAAATGTCGCGTTTTTTACATTTCAACATTTCATATTGACAACGCATCCCGGCCTCTTTATGAACCCCTTTATTACTTTTTATGACGTTTGTCACGTTTCCACTGGAGGGTTATGTTTAAATTCGTCGATTTATTTCGTCGATTCATTTAATTTATAGCGTCGAAATACATTTTTAATAATATGTTTTTTATTGTCCTATAAAAAATGGATATGCTGATGGCCATTTTGATGGCATATACGAGTAATTATTATGATTGCTCAAAAAGAACATATTGACAACTTAGAGGCGATGAATGTCGTTTGCCAAATTATATAAATTGATCAGTTCTAGCCTTTAAGAAAGACCCACCCAAAATTATGGCTAAGAAACGAGTATAAAACGCGAACTGTATATATATAAAAAATCTTTAAAAACGGTTATTTTTCAATTACCCTGCACGACTGGTCATCAAGCAAGTATCCAAATTCAAGATAATACATAAAAGAACGCGTGTAATAGCCATTTGTTTAAATCGTTTATGGTTTAAGAGACGTGATTGTAGTTTTAGGGTTCCCTTGGCTAACAAGTTTATGGATGTTATTTGAATTAAGATAAACATGAAATTATTTCAGTAGTTCTTTCAAGGATTTTAACAATTTAGAAATCGTCGAGCCTCTTACTCGAGTGGTTAAACTGCTTGCTGTAAAGCTCTGTGTCAGGGGTCTTGGGTTCGATTCCCGGGTGGGTCAACTTTGGTTTTTTATTTTATTAGTTAACTAATTTGGACCTGGCAAGTAGAACAAACAAGTAGACTTAGTCCGCGCCCCTTGTTCTTAGATTTTAAAGAATTTTATTTAAATTATAATTTTGTCATTGCTTTTTTTTGGTTACGCACTTACTAAACAAAATACATAAAAAAACAAAGAAAGTTATCAAAAATAAAATAGCTAAAATTAAAATACAACTTAGAAATATATACCTAAGCAATACACAAAAAACACCACCTGTATATAAACACAAACAAGCAAAAAGGAAATGTCATCTACTAGAAAAAATAAAAATTAAAATATCTTCAGTAGGCACTGGTGTAGTTCCGCAGTTTATCTCGTTATTTGGTGTTCGAATATACTTTAAAATTTTTAATTAATTTTCTTAATTTATTTCTTAATTCGTGTTCTTTAATTTATTTCTAAAACTATTAGTAGTACTTTTCAGGACCCTTATAGGCGGCGAGATGCTCTATTTCGGGTTGTTCCAAACTGTTCTACTATTTGTTCTACGATAGAACAGTTTGGACAAAAATGAAATGGCATGACGCGAGATGACATTAGATGAAATGAGATGACCATCACATGACATTTGAATTGACGATTTTTAGAATTTTTTATGTATGTATGTATGTATGTATGTATGTATGTATGTATGTATGTATGTATGTATGTATGTATGTATGTATGTATGTATGTATGTATGTATGTATGTATGTATGTATGTATGTATGTATGTATGTATGTATGTATGTATGTATGTATGTATGTATGTATGTATGTATGTATGCATGCATGCATGCATGCATGCATGCATGCATGCAATGCATGTATGTTCCTCCATCACTCTTAAACGAATTGCGGAAAATGATTTCCGCAGAACCCGGTGCAACATAATTCGTATTCTGTCTTCGCTCATTGGCAGAGAGATAAATTTTTATTACAACTTTCCATAGAAGTGAAACGGGTACATTGTTATTGCGATAAGCATGACCTCTGTTTTTAGGACAACTCACCATTCGGACTGCTACCGGTTGCTTGACCGTTTTATAGATGTCATTTCTAAATTTTTTTCCGGATTACATTGCTTATATTTTTAAAAGGATTTTATTATATTAATTCATGTCAATTGCTTCAAGTTTTTCTGTTGCACAATAAGTCTATACTAAACTATATTTTTCATCATTATTATATTTGCATACATTTACCACAAGTTATTGAAATGTTTGATTGACAGATACAGTCTTTGTCAGTGATGACGATTGCCAAAGGTTCCACGGTTTTGGACTGTCTATAAGTTAATTAATATATAAAACTGTATTTTTACAGTACTTAAAACTTTTTGTACGTCCAAAAAAATATCGACATATCAAAAAACTTGTCCTTTTAGGTTTGCTAAGGCTAAAAGTCGCCAACGCCCTTGCAGTGCCCTGCATTTACACAGGCACGGTCTACTTACCGTCAAATGAATCGTCAGCCTGCCTGCCAACATTTTTCATAAAAAAATATAAATTCACAGATAATTAGACTCTTATGAAATACTGTGAAATTGAAATCGGAGTACACGGAGATTGTCAGTTGAGTGGCGACCTCTACCGTAGATTGTCATTAGTAATCGTCGGATCAAAGGATGTTTCGTGGCTTTATTTCCGTGTTGCGACGACTGAACTGCAGAATGATGGAAGTGTACTTTTTTTGGTTTTTTTTTAGCTCTGCTGGTCTTCGTTTTGATGACATTCATTACACGAATCAAATTGATTCAATCAATTTCATACATTTTTCTAGAGGGATTGAATTCCGTGCTTCAGCCAAACACGAATGAAAAATTTGATTTAATAAAAAAATTACAAATTATTTTTATTTATTATTTCTTTATTGAGAAATTCATGTAAGTGAGAAATTCAAAAAGAAAGAAAGAAAGAAAGAAAGAATAAATGTCTTTCTTTCTTTCTTTCTAGTTCGAATGACAAACGAAATTATTTTATCTGTTTATTTCTATTTCGACCACAAACTGAAATTGTATTACAGTTCGGTCAATGGTATAGTGATTTTGATTATATAGGTATATTTACCTTTATTCTTCGGTATTATTTTACCAATTTACATAAATCTACGAGTATTTTATTTTAGATGAAAAAAATCTTTTAAAAATTAAAATAAAAAAAAATAACCAAACAAAAGTATTTCTCAAAATATCATCTACATCCTTTTGCGAGTTCCCTCCCTCATCCATATTCAATCATGCACCAACGACGCGGATGCATATGCATGGTTGCAACTTGCATTGTTGCAGTCCCAATCGGGTACTCTTTGATCTCCAAGTGGCCTCCAGTGGTTTTGTTTACAGATTTTGGTTTCGATTGATCATTGATAAAGAAACATTGTTTTTTGTATGACAATACTGTGATGGGATATTTTTTAACATTCTTAAAAAAAAGTAGGACTATTATAAATATAAGGTAGTAATCATGTTTACTAGAAGCTATATGCTATACAATTATTTCCCTCGACATATAAAAAAACCATGGGCACAGGAAAAAAATTAAAAGGGGTGTTTTTGTATATATTATAGAAGAATTAATAACTGCAAAGGTTTAATGAATTATTATGAGAACTAATATTACAACAAAAATGAATTTTCAAAATGAATAAATGAGATTTTTAAAATATTTCCTAAGCATTCATAAGTGCTTTCATAAGTAAAGCACAGGCACTCTTCTTATTTTCACTGGCTGGCTCGCATTGCTATACATTCCCACACATCGAACTATAGTACCTAGTAGTACTATAGTACCTCGTATAGTACCTATTAACGCTGCTTCGGACTAATCAGTAAATCAATGGTTCTACGACTAGTAGACCAGTGGGACGAGATAGGGTATTTTCACTTTCATAAACTTTTAATTGTATGTTTTTATACATATATGTAGTGTATGCATCTTTGGGATTTGTTCACTAATTCATACAGACAAGCATAGTCTCAAGCGTACCACGTGACTGGCGCAGCAATCCACGTGGGGAGATAAATATGCCAGTCGCGTGACGGAGGTCTGTCCGAGTGTGCGTGTGTGAGCTGGCGAGATGATAGTAAAGGCACTACAAATGGCGACGAGGACAAAAAAAAAAAGAAAGGAAAAAGATAAGTGATTAATATTTATTTTCATTTGGGATGTTCTAAAAAGTTCATTTTAAAAAGTCAACTGGTTCGAACAAGTTTCGCAATTTTATACGTTAATATTTCTTGAAATCGACATGTTCTCGTTAAATAAAAAATTGCTTTTTTTTTGTAAAACGTTTCATAGATAGTTTGTCGTAATATAAAAGGGGTCCCATAGGACGTCCATGTTTACATTTGAATGAATCTGCCGAATAAAGTAATTTATTAGTCATGTAATAGAATTCGTGGCAAATAACAAACGACTATGTTGACCAAGGTATGTTTCGTTAAACCATAGCTTTGTTATAAAAAATAAAAAAAAAGAGAAAGCATGGCTTTTGTTTTAAGTAAATAAATAGTACGTAGCATGGATACAATCGAATAGACAAAGAATACCTACCGCACAATTTGTGATCGTATTGCGTTAAAGTAAACAGAGTATTACTTATCTTTTGTACTCTTAATTTATTAAATGATAGCACAGGGTAAACCTTAGTTGGTTTTGGCGATAATTACATGTATTGTATTATTGTCTTAAAAAATAACAATAAATATATATAATTAGAAAAAATATTAGAACATAAATTTTGAAACTACCTTTATGTTTACCTATGAAGCGAGACGACCGCGGAATATTTTGTTTTGTGGATACTGTAGGGTAGGTTGTTAATTTCAAGCGGGATGTTGTTTTACATTTCTTATTGCTGTGTAAGTAGTACCTACTTATCATTTATTTAATGTCATACGATTAACGAATACATTTACTGGTTATATTTAAAATTCTTGCCTCTGAACTACAAGAGCCCGGGTTCGATTCTCGGTGGGCTTGGAATTGTGTATATCTCTCAGATTACAAAATATATTGTTGAGTTGCATGATTGATTTCGTTATCTAGTCTAGATTAGAATAATGTTGGATCGGTTTATTGTATCAAATTCAAAGTAATGAATTTTGTACAAAGGAGAACACGAGATGATGCCTGTTAGTTCAGGTGACACCTGTAAGGACTTGATAATGTAATTTAGTACAGGTGATGCCTGTGTGTACTTGATCCGATGCGACATAGGTATGTCAGAGGAGGGGTGCATGGAAGTTTTGTATACGGGTAACGCCCATTTACTGGAGTTTGAAGACAACTCAAGACAACTCCATTGATCCTAGGAAGTAGAGATGGGGCCGTTCGAACGTTTGCTTCGAGCGCATTTGGTGCAGAGGAGACTAGCGCCATCTATTAGAGCTTTGAGATGCTGCTGACTTTGCTTTTGCAGCTCTGGTACGTGGGCTGGTCTCTGGGTCTGGGTGACTGAGCTGTCATTGGTGTCACTTTGCGATTTTGACACCGGCTCGTCGGTTGGCCTTGTCCTGACAACTGTAATAATGTAGTAGTAGCGCAGTGCTAGATGCCTACAAACTAGTGTTGCCCAACATTTGATCATTAATTGCTTTTGATGTTTCATAAAAATATCTTGTTAACATACTGTCTGTGTAAATATCAGCATTATGCCGAATTGTTTGTTCAATCTTATTCGCCCTGTGTTAGTGTCGGAGTATAGAAGGGTACATTGAATGTTAAATAAACTTAACAATTTTATATACGGAACTGAGGAGACATTTATGTGGATAGACATTGACATGGTCAATGTTTGGTAATGTGTAATTTTAATTTAATTATGGATGTTATTATTTGCGGTAATCAATATTTATTTTGGACAAATCCACTTGAGCAACTCTCGAGAAATAATATCTTATTTTATTATAACACTGTGGAGATACAGTTAAATAGTTCAATCACCTTAATTTCTTAGAATTCTTACTATCACGTAAATGTAAAATTTCAAGCAGCGTAATCGTTGATAAAACATGCATAACAATATAAACAATAATTTCCTTGCATAGTGACGTAGCAAGTGGGAAGTAATCAAGATTTTTTATTATGAAATTTCGTTCTGTAGAAAAAGGGGATTTGAAGTATAGCTGTCTTTTGAACAAAAAAATTATCCATAATAGTTTTAACAAATTTTGATTTCTTCTCAAATTGTCATAAAATGGTACAGTATTAAAGATAGTTTGAGCTTTGCAAATGTGACGTTTTAGTGAAAATGATATAAAGATATATAATATTAAAAGACCAACATGCTAGCCATATTATGTGGTTATACAAGGGCAAGTATGTACAAAATTAAGCATACTTATATGATTAATTGATTCCTATATTACACACTCACTTTAGATACCTACATAAATAAATCACAAATATCACACAAATACCTACATTTGATTATATTCTCATAATTTTGAAATAATATAGCAAATTGATAGCACAGTATCAGTGATACTATGTGGCAAAATCATGTTCTATTGTTAGTAGCGTCATGAAATGATTTATATTGTTCTTATTTATACCTATAATAAATTTTAACAGCATATGTATGTTAGCGGGTTCGATTCCCGCTAATTCAATAGGTACAACAATGTACCTGATAGTGTCTAGAGTGAGTAATATTTGTCATAAGTACTTACCGGGTCTCGCGGAGATTTCTGTAGCACTACCATGAGTTTATGACTACCGAAATCGCTGGCGAGAGATGAACGAGAACGTAAAATATTTGTATGAAAAATTGTACAGCGCCTCTAGCGGTCACCAAAGAACTAAAACCAGTAACATGAATTGCATAAGTAAAAAACCTATCGAATGTAGTCGCTAGCGACCATTACCGACTAACGTTTAAGTTGACATTTCTATACAAAATCGGTACCATGAGTTACAAATTTGACTGATGCTCTCGAGAAATACCGTAACGTTAGTAGTTAAATCATTCACTAGCACATTGAGGGGTGAAAGGTTCGTTATCGACAGAAGTAAACTAACGTAAGACTTCGATAGCAAGTCATGGTAGTGCTACTGGTGATTAAAGTAAGGAGAAGTTATGTTCCGATATAGTCTAGTGGCTAGGACTCCTGGTTCTCAACCAGGAGGGTTTGGGTTCGATTTCCTGGTATTGAAACGGAAATATGGACCATAATTAAACTGAAGGCATTGGCTGCCATTAAATTGGTGGAGGCTGCCATTAAATTGGTGGGTGCTGCCATTAAATTGGTGGGTGCTGCCATTAAATTGGTGGGTGCTGCCATTAAATTGGTGGGTGCTGCCATTAAATTGGTGGGGGCTGCCATTAAATTGGTGGGGGCTGCCATTAAATTGGTGGGTGCTGCCATTAAATTGGTGGGGGCTGCCATTAAATTGGTGGAGGCTGCCATTAAATTGGTGGAGGCTGCCATTAGATTGGTGGATGCTGCCATTAAATTGGTGGAGGCTGCCATTAAATTGGTGGAGGCTGCCATTAGATTGGTGGGTGCTGCCATTAAATTGGTGGAGGCTGCCATTAAATTGGTCGATGCTGCCATTAAATTGGTAGAGGTTGCCAATAAACGACCAACGCTGCCTATCAGTTTAATTATGGTACCTTTAATTATGGTAAACTTAGCTGGCATTCAATTTGTATATTGAATTTAGATGTGAGTAAATTGATGGACCGAATTGTACTGCCATTAATTTAGAAGGATAAATTACGCTGCCATTAAATTGGAAGGTTAAATTGTAATTAATTGTGCTACTATTAAATTAGCAGATTAAATTGGGGCTGCTATTAAGTAGTAAATTAAATTATGCTACCATTATATTGGAAGGTTGGATTGTGTTGCCATTGAGTTAGTAGATTGAATGGTGCAGCCATTAAATTGGTAGATGAATTGCGCTGCCATTAAGTTGGTAGATGGAATTGTGCTGCCATTTAATTGGGAGTAAACTTTGCTTTGTTGCTATTAAATTAGAAGAATAAGTTGTGTTGCCATTTAAATGGTAGGATAAATTGTGCTGCTATTAAGTGGTATATTAGATTGTGGTGCCAATAAATTGCTAGATTAAATTGTGCTGCCATTAAATGATTAGTTTAAATTATGCCGTCTTCAAAATTTTATGCTAAATTGGCTGTAATTAAATTGGTGGTATCAAGTGATGTTGTCGGCAGTACGGGCTCTCGTGGAATTGTAAACCGTGCATATTCAAGTTGTTTTGTAGACAGTACAGGACGGGTTTTCATAAAATTGGAAACCGTGTGTATCAAGTCGTGTTGTCAGCTCTACGGGCCGTCATGAAATTAGCCATGAAGCTTTCGTAGGCAGGCAGTGTGGGCCTTCATTTCCAAATGTCCCAAATATACTTGAAATATGTTTGCATTAAATTGCGGTTGTTTGCATTAAATTGCGGATGTTAGCATTAAATTGCGGTTGTTGCATTAAATAGCTGTTGTTTGCATTAAATTGGGGAATATTGTGGTTTTATGCATTAAATTGCGGTTGTTTGCATTAAATTGCGGATGTTTGCATTAGATTGCGGATGTTAGCATTAAATTGCCATTGTTTGCATTAAATAGCTGTTGTTTGCATTAAATTGCGGAATATTGTGGTTTTATGCATTAAATTGCGGTTGTTTGCATTAAGTTGCGGATGTTTGCATTAAATTGCGGATGTTTACATTAAACTGCGGATGTTTACATTAAATTGCGGATGTTTGCATTAAATTGCGGATGTTTGCATTACATTGCGGTTGGTAGCATTAAATAGCGGTTGTTTGAATTAAATTGCGGAATGTGTGGTTTTATGCATTAAATTGTAATGGGGTGCAATAAATTGGGTTCGTTGCATTAAATTGCGGTTGTTGCGAATGTTTGCATTAAATTGCGGTTGTTTGCATTAATTTGGGTTTTTTGCATTAAATTTCGGTTGTTTGCATTACATTACGGTTGTTTGCATTAAACTGCGGTTGTTTACATTAAATTGCGGGTGTTGCGAATGTTGCATTAAATTGCGGTTGTTTGCATTACATTAAGGTTGTTTCCATCAAATTGCGGTTGTTTGCATTAAATTGTGGTTGTTTGCATTAAATTGGATGATTTGCATTAAATTGCGGTTGTTTGCATTAAATTTCGGAATATTGTTGTTTTATTGAATTTTAGAGGGGAATGGAAGTAGTATTGGAAAGAGGAAAAGGAGATCATGACTACCTAAATAATGAAAAATTGTAAGTTGAGAACGTGTGTTGTGCTAAATCAATTGCTGTACTGTAGATTTTGTTTTGATTATTAATTACAGTTCGAACAAATAAAATTTGTGATAAGGAAGGGATGTAGTGTATGCATCTTTGGGATTTGTTCACTAATTCATACAGACAAGCATAGTCTCAAGCGTACCACGTGACTGGCGCAGCAATCCACGTGGGGAGATAAATATGCCAGTCGCGTGACGGAGGTCTGTCCGAGTGTGCGTGTGTGAGCTGGCGAGATGATAGTAAAGGCACTACAATATATATAAACTTAAATAGGCACTGAAAATTACCAATGAATAAAAAAGGGGCTACCAATATCTGTTACACCGATTTTTAATTTAAAACTTTGTTAATTTAAGTAGAAAGAGTAGACCACAAAGAGAGCGGATCAAAACGATGAAAAATTATTGAAAGGGGGTCCAAACCGAAGGGTGGGAGGATGGAGGCATCGACTGTTGGTAAAATACAAAGATAACTTTTCTATCTATAGTCAAGAAACGTCTTTAATTGGTTCGCGATAAGGTTTGAAATCGTCTAGCTCCAAGTTAAACCTTCCGTTGGATTTTGGCAAAATACCACAGGGGGGTGTTCTGTAATAATCGTGATTTTTTAATCAAATTTCATCTGTACAAGGGAAGAGGAGGCTATATTTTTTCATTATTTAATTTCGGTCGCTCGCGGCTTTTTGTACTCCTTCAAGGGACAGCCTTGTTTGAAGCGTTTTTTTAATGTTTAAACAGGTCCGACTGTCATACCGTTTTGAATTCAACACAATAGTTGGATAAAACCCTGAAGAATTATCAATTCTATCTCGTACTGAATTTCAATTATTTTGTATCC
Organism: Synanthedon vespiformis; assembly: GCA_918317495.1. Classification (NCBI taxonomy): domain Eukaryota; kingdom Metazoa; phylum Arthropoda; class Insecta; order Lepidoptera; family Sesiidae; genus Synanthedon; species Synanthedon vespiformis. The sequence continues at coordinate 769,503 of OU906965.1, forward strand.
AGAAAATATTAGAAATCAGGCGTTATTTTTTATTTATTTATATACTAGTGGGTGCCCGCAACTTTGTTCGCGTTGTAAAAGAAAATATATTATGCTAGCTTGCCCCGGGCAAACGTTATTTTGCAACTATCACTTACCTACCGAAAAAAAATCTTAAAAATCGGTCTTAGAGATCGGACCTCATACTACAACAAAATTCTGAACGAACCTATAAATATTTGACAACCAAGTGACAATTTTAGACAAAATACATCAATAATGTTTCACAGCTAGGAAAATTTTGTGTAATGTCATCTTATATTATCACTGATTATTTGAGCGACAAAGAAGCCTGGATTTAAGCTATTCGGAGTTCGTACTATGTTTTGTATTGTAAAACTATAATTGTATATATATACTTTAAGTTTGTTAATATTAAGTAATGTGTATTGTACTATTTTACATTTTAATGATGACAAAAAGAATAGTATCCTGAGTTTCTTTCGGGGTTTCTTCTCAGGATCGTCATCTTGGTTTTTTTTTCCGAAACCCTGGTAAATTTAAATTTATAATGACGATCAAAAGAGTTTCTTGTAGAAACCTAATTGATAAATAAATATTTTGATTTTGATTTTGATATCGCTGTGACGACGATGGCGCCGCCTTGCGACAGTAGCGCCCAATTATTTATGTTTTTATATGATCCCTCGGGAATACTTAGTCCTTTTATTCTGGATGAAAGGTACCCCATGTCCTTTCTGGTGTCCCAGACAACGTGTATGCAAAATTTCATGGTGATCGGTTCAGTAGTTTTTGCGTGAAAGCGAGACAGACAGACAGAGTTACTTTCGCATTTATTATATTAGTATGGATAATCTTTTGAGAATATTAATTAATTTTGAAATTTGTGGTAAGTAAAAATTGAAAAAATTACACTGTTTTAACCTAACATAATTTCAACGATAATGAATTAATTTTATCAGCTAATGTGAGATATAAGAGTGTACATAAGATAAAAATATTGAGTGTGACAAATTAATATAATATGTAATATGTTATAAAAAAAATGCAATACCCTACTTTAATTTAAAACGTGTAAAATACCATTTGCTTTACTTGTTATTTTGACAGATTAGTTGATAGGCTGTAATAAAATAATGTTATAAGATTTATTAAGTTGTTTTAAATACAAAATACTATATGCAGTGAAATTCAATAAGTTCGACTTAAGTAAATTTAATCCAGTATTACAATTTTAGATTGCACGCTGACGGTGTAATTGAGGCCCGATTCGTAGCCGTATATTTTCACTGTTAATATGCCAGTTCGTTTTGTTACAGTCCTCAGGTTTACGGTTAACCAAACCATATTATATTATTAAAGAGACTAATATAATTACTCGGGCTTATTATGCAGAATGCTTTAAGTATGCACCACTCAATTTTTTTATATTTTTATATTGTAACTAGCTGCTGCGGCTTCGTACAGATTTTGTTTTGCAAATCATATCTCATAAGCATTTCTCATATGCTTCACATAAAACTAATAGCGAAAGTGTGAACTAAAACAATCACCTTATTAATATTCCATGATGTTATTAATGAAATAAAATAAAAACTGGTGTAACATCAATGTAGTTGTAAATTTAATCAATTTGTATTGCAAATTTCCCCTCATAAAAAAACGTTCAGTGCAAAATTCTATTTGAAATTCACTCTTTCCAATTAAACTGTGAAAAACTGTAATACAAGCCGATTGAATATGTAAATCGGGATATCCCAGTGTCCAATAAAGTCCCGGCGGTGAAATCCCGGTATAAAAACTTCCCGGAAAAAACGAGTGCGGATAGACAAGATAGAGGTATTGATAGGTTCCGGCACCGGTTGAAAAAAGGTTTTTTTATGTCGGCTTTTACGAGAGCTTTAAAGAGATAATTACATGGAAAGATACTCTACTTGTATTTATTTGTACAACGGTAAGTTTTGGAAGAAGTCTATGTCGCAAGACAAGTTGGAGTTGTTGATGATATATTATGCTTTTTTCTTGTTAATTAACTTCAGCAATAAAGGCTTATTATTTTTTATTAATTTTTTTTATTTTTTGTTTATAAGTTTTAACCAAATTAAGTCCTATCGTCATCATCATCATCTCAGCCGTAGGATGTCCACTGCTGGACATAGGCTTCCCTTTTAATTTTCCAACAAAACCGGCCAAAACCGCATAGATCCACCGTCGATCCTCTGCCTTAATATCAGTTCGTCTGTCCACTTTGTAGACAATTTTTTTAAATTAATTTTTTTTCCAAATCCAAGTGGCAGTGAGCTATAATGCTAAGTATGTGTCCTGCCAACTGCCAAATGCTGCTGCCTTGTTAGTAAGTTTTGTTCGTGCGACGACCAAAATAAACAAAAACATTGAGGAGATCCCTTATTCCTTTTGTCAGGAATTAGAAATTACTGATTCGATCTTGCAGTGTGTTCAACTGCAGTTCAAAAGATTATTTTAAAGTGTAGGCTAAAAAATATCTTCACATTTCTTATGTAGAGCAACTTTTCCTGCGAGCACTAAAATACCAAAGTTCGAACCTATATTTATAGATTTACTGAAACCATTGAAACGTGTGGGTTCAAACGGTCCCCTCACACTTTCCTCTCCGTCCTTTTCGTGTAAATACATTTTAGCGTATATCCGTCCTTGTTCACGATCCCATTGAAGGATATCGAATATTTGGTGCAACAGGTAGTATTGACTTCAGTAACAGGGCTGCCAACGAATATTTCACATATTTATTCATTTTCTTCCCATTTATTTAAAGTATAAAGTGGAAGGGCACACTGCGTTTCGCATTCATTTAGGTAGCCTTTCTAGCAGAAGTATAAACCTTACAGAAGACTACAGTGAAATAACAGTATGGGTGCTATTGTGTTTCGGTGAGTGTAAGAGATTCCAGAATTGTTTTTCCTATTTCTGCCTACTCCCTTATCTTTAATCCAATTATGGTCGCTATCATACTTGTAGCATCCGTGGTGTAGCTTGTGTTTTAACATTTATCAGCTGGTTTAACATAATTTTACTTGAACGGTAAATAAGACTAAAATTATTATTTGCAATAAAGGTGACGGTTCACTTGGTGGTCAATTGTTACTGTCACCTATAAGCAACACAAGTGGGACACAAGTTAACCCTGGTAAAACAAAGGTAATTATTTTTTTAGCGTTTTACAATAATAATTTATTTTCATAAAACTTAGTTCAGCTGGATATAAAATTTTCTGCTATACTGGCAACCCTATTTGAAGTTATCGTTTTTCAGTGGCTGTCTAGTCTATAGGGACCCACGGGCCGACAGGGTCCCGTATCGGGATGCCACCGATACCAGGTGAGGGTTGAAACGATTTGTTAAACGCTGCCTTTGCAAGCGATTTCAGGGTTAAAAATGAAAGCGCTTTTTCATTTAAGCTCGCAATTGATTTTTTACTCATATGTTCGTGTACATGCGTTTGATTCTCATTGCATAATAGGCATTCTAAGAGGAAACGCAGTGAATTAATTACAATACTGGATCCTCAATAATCAATTGCTCTTTTCTACCATGGTTGGCATGGTTACCATGGTGAAATCTGTGTTATTGGTATGTCATGGGTTTATTGGTTTATAGGCGAGGCGTTATTTTTTCTTCTAATTTGAGAGTGTATAAGCATGACAGTATGACGTTCAGTTCTGGACATGGGCCTCCACCATAATATCCCCATAGTTCCTGTATCCACTGGATACCATCGATATGCGGCCATTTTTATTTCATATGTTTAGTATGTTTCTGTCAACATGAATGTAAAAATCGTCTTACCTTTAATTTGGATCATTTTTTTTATTAGAGATGGGTTTTCTCTTGGCCAATATCCAGCTGTGAAGCAAGGATGAGGCCTATGATGGAGCAAGCTCACCCAGAAGATGCCTATTCACTCGAACCTTAAAAAGATTATACATTTTTTATACTTTAAGAGACTAATATAACAAAATCGATAATTCACTCGACAAGCAACGAACATGAACAAGCCTGTACTCGAAGCGATCTTAAATTTAATATTGCGCGTATCTAAGAGAAATAATACATTATTACTTGCAAGGGTGGCAATTTAGCGATATTATTAAATAAGTTGTGGATCGATCGGCATAACAAATTGATGATTTCGTGCAGGTGCGTCTTGGGATCATAAGTTTTATGCCCATCGAAAATCGGTTAAATATAACATAACATATAGTGTAACATCTTCCAGACATTTAAAGGTTGTAAACTTCGCTAATCCTTAGTCGGAGCTTTTGGCCGGAAAACTATACTTGTGACAGTTTAATTGGTAGAAATAATTAAATATACTCTTTTAAACATTTTTAAAACATTAAATATTTTAAAAATATATATATTTCTATAATATCCAATTTTTTTTTAATATATGTAACTCATTTTTAAATTCAATCAGAAATAATTAAAGAAATATCACTGGATTTATTGTCTAATAAAGACTTTAGACTAAAAGATTGTAACATAGAACAAATTAGTCATAAATTCGGAATAAACCAACACAATTGCATTTAGGTTTAAAATTGAGATGAAATTAGCGCTCCGCCGCCTCAGAACATTATTATTGTTTTACTATACTAATGCAAGCTCCCTTAACATTTGCCGTCACTGTCAGTGATATTAAAATTTACTCCACAAAGCTAAATCCACTCATCCGTGAGTTATGGCCGCAAATTGTAGTACTCGGATAGATAAGTCTGAATGTAGTGATGCCACGTATCAGCCTTTGAGCGGACCTTTACTAAAATATGGCCGCGGGTGAGATGTAGACTTAGGGAGTCTCACAGAAATGTCTCTATACCAATAATTCGCTTTCACTAAGCGAATGAGCACTCCTTTTAGGAAACCAATGTTATAGGTGATCTCTACAGAATCATCGATAATATTAAAATGTTTGTAGTTGTCGAAAAATGTCGATAATTTTTCAATGGAAGCTATATCCAAATTGAAAAAAAAAAAGATACCACTACATTTATGTGATCTTGATAAAAATCATTATGATCTTTCTAAGCAGATAATATATCTAAAAATTATTATTCTACATTGTATGAAGCTAAGGTAATTCTTATCCTAACGATTTCTATGTAAATAATGTACATATCTATACTAATATTATAAAGAGGAAAGATTTGATTGTTTGTATAGAGTAGGCACCGAAACTACTGGATCGATTTGAAAAATTCTTTTACCATTACAAGCCGAGATTATCTGTGATGAACATAGGATACTTTTCACCGCGGAAAAGTGCTTCATTCCTATGGGAAATCTAAAATAAAAGTAAATACTAGCGGCTTGGCCCGGGAGATAGCGCCATCTATCCAAAATACGGTAGATGGCGTTTTATACTTTTCTACGCGGACGAAGTCGCGAGCACCAGCTAGTTATAAATAAGCTTGTAGCAATTCTAAACTATACTTAAGTCTGTGCTCGTTTGATCCAGCTATTATGCTAAGTGACGTGTGCCTAACTTCTTTGTCGGGTGAGGCGCGGACACCGAGCGATAGTTCACATAACTCTTGAAGCTATCCAGTTAATCATACTGCATTTGACACCGATGTAATTAAAGGCTTATTTTTAAAACTAGAAATGCATTGTATTTGTTTGGACGAAATGGTGGTAAAATTAAGTAAATTGTGCTTAATTTTGGGTGAAGAAGTAAACTATTACAGGATTCAATCAAACATTAGCACTAAATTATTATTTTTGTAGGCATTCAATTCAATTTTAAGAATTTCTTGGTTTTGAATTTATTAAAACAGTTAGACCCTGAGTAACTCCATGGGATGCGAGTTAAATTTAACCAAAATTAACTTTTTTAGGACGTCCGTATTAAAGGTCGACGCTGGATCCTGGCTGCTTCTGACAGGATCTATTGGAAAATTATATGCAGGCCAACAATGTTCAGCAATGGACATCCTACGCCTCAGATGATGGACTTTAATAAAGACTCAGAAGTTATAAATTTTGGTATCTAAATCAACACAATTAACGCGAATGTTGTAAGTACCCTCCGTTATCAAATACCTAGTAAGGTAACCTCTTGGCTGATGTTGATTCCGAACAACAAAGGATAGCCATAGCAGAGTAAAGTTCATAAAGGAATAGTTCGCATGCACCACGGCCCACAAACATTCGCTGAACACCTGTAAGTACAGCCTCGCCCACACTTTGACAACTTCATTTTCTACATCCAAAGTTCACTGGGTGAATCGTTTTCTTTTTCACGTAAATTGCTATCATTCACTCGCTATTTTACTAAGTTTTGAAAGGTTAAAAATATTACTCCCCCATTGGTCCTCTTACCAATAGAAGTTTGTTCAACATTTTCGGAGATCAAAACAGATAAAGTGTTTATTTTATTATTTTTATTTATTTGTTTATTTTATTTTATTTAATAAGGATAAAGGGCGAGTGAACTCTTATATTGCTTACTGTCAAATTTCCAGCATTGGTCCTGTTTGGTGAGGTGGTGGGTCCATAATTCAGCACACCAGGGTGTTTAGGGTCCAGCACTAAACATTTTGTGTTCAGTAATGCATGTCCGTATTTAGTGTGAAATTAACATCAAATCCAGGACCGCATTGCAGTTGCCGAGTTAGATACACGAACAATTAGAGCTCTTTGTTCGATATTCAATAGTGAATGTGGAGTGCGGGCCTGTAATGGCGCTAGTGTTTTGAATAACACGAAAGAAACTAATGGATATATTTTTTTATTAATATATCACTTTGAAAATTGACTTTACTTAAGTACAATTTTAAACAATAAAATTTCATTAAATAATGTTTATGTTAATGTTTCTGTACCTATAATAAATAAACTACCAAGACATGACATGACAATTGTATAGGCTTCAAAGTAAGCACAAATTGTAAGACTTGTGTTTTGGGATAACCAAAACACTGGAGGCGAAACTCGCTGTATACTCAGACCAGAGCCAAAACTTTAAAAAGTTCATTTGTTAAGTAGGCCTTGCTGGGAATTAAACTTGAGACCACTGAGTCAAAGCGCTAAGGCTGGCTTGACTTAGTATTAGCTAGCTTAGCTTAGCTTAATTGACTTAGCTTAGACCTTGACTACTCGACCAGTGGACTGGTCAAATATAAGCTGTCGGCAGGCTGGCATAAAGAACGAGACGGTTTTGCAGAGAATGAACAAGAAGGTTGAAGTTTTGAAAACCATAAAAGTCAGGAAACTGGAATACTTTGGACACATCATGCGCGGCGACAAGTATAATCTTTTGCAGCTGATCATGCAGGGGAAAATACAAGGTAGACGCAAGCCGGGCAGACGACGTACTTCCTGGCTCAAGAATCTCCGCGAGTGGTATGGCCAAAGTACCAGATCGCTGTTTCGAGCCGCCGCCTCTAGGGTTAGGATAGCCATAATGATAGCCAACCTCCGATAGGAGATGGCACTTCAAGAAGAAGAAGAAGAAGGCAAGCTATAAGCTATAAGCAATATAAGCTATAAGCAATATAAGCTATAAGCAATATAAGCTATAAGCAAATATAAGCTGCCTAGCGTCTCCTATTAACACTAGACACGCCATAAGTGCTGTATGTGTGCTAGTGACCTTACCTACTAGGATAAACAACAAGGAATTACCTATTCCTACCTAACACATAAACATATGCCCCTAGCGGGATTCGAACCCGCGACATTGGTTAACAGCTAGGATTACTAGCCATTAGACCAATTGTATAGAGTATCCATATAATTCTTTTGGTTGCAACCCCATGGGCAGTGGCCCACTGCTCGCAAATCTATTCTGTCGCACAATTTCCAAAAGCATTGTACCGAGGCGCACTTCACTGTCGAATGAGTTCCAAGCACTTCTCTGCTATTGTTAAACTCATCTCGAATATTCGATTAATGTCTATTCATACATTAGCTAACATTCTAAATAGTTATTCAAGACTTAATTGCTCATTAAATACAGGCAGATTGATCAGTGACTTCAACTTATCAAGCGCCGAAACACAACACCATTTTGATTGCCTTCTGACTATTTATATATATTTTATATGAAGCCAGTCTTAACTTATTTATATTACAGATTAAGTACTTAGTTGAAATAGGAATTTATAACAATATTTTTTATTATAATAACAGTTTTATTAACTAAATATAATACACTTAACTTAATATAAACTGTTGATGGTTCAAACAATTTTCAAATTTGCGACTTTGCAGTAATATTAAAAATATTTTTTCTGTTTTTTTATTTGTTATTTTACTGAGCTTATTAACGGGTCAAGTTTTCAAGCTAAGTTAAGTAGATACTAGGTATAACATACACAAAAGTAGTTATTCAAAGTAAAATAACATATGAAACCAAACCTCTTGATTAGTATGACTTAGTAACATGATAATGACATGATATTTTGCCTAATTTTTTCTACACCAAGTCGTCCAAAACCGTAGACTATCTAAACCGTTATCTCGTTTATCACATGATAGCTACATACACCTTTCATATAATATTAAAGTGAAAATAAATCAGTCTGTCATTCAGAGGTATCCTTTGTATGTAAAATTCTTAACGTACAGTCTAGCTAAGAATTTATGTTCACATTTCCATATTAATCTGTATTGATAAATCTACGTCTGTTATTATTCGGCGAGGTGTAAAATGGCGGGGCCGTGTGTGCTCGCATTAAATTCCCGTATCTGTGGCTGCCAACGTTGCGATTTATTTTAACACATTTTGTTTATAAATGATATAATGCGATACAGTGCGCGTTTCGCGGGGAAACGCTATTGTGACGACTCTTCGGGATTTGTATAGAGTTGTACATACCGCTCCACTAAATTAAAAATGTATATACTTTTTTTTTGTACGTATATACTTTTTTTTTTATTTAAATAAATATACGTATTAAAAAAAAGCCTATACCGAGAACTTTGTAGTACAGTGGAGTCCTGAAAGTATTAAGTTGTAGCTGTAACCTAGCTACAGAATCAGTCATTTCAGAAATATCGATGAAAAGGTTTTCTGTTGTTGTTAATAAAGTAAGTAATATGTGTAATTGTGTGTATATATATATATATGGAATTAGAAATAATTTCTGAAACTTTTCTAAATCTGAAGAGCGATAAGGAGGAAGGTTGAAATTTGCAGGAAAAAATTGTTGACAGCTAGTTAGTTAGTTAGTTAGTTAGTTGTTGCCTGGCATTCTTGCCATGTTTTATTCTTCTTGTATAGGTCATTGCTACTTACCTGACAGTTTGATGAAAACTTTAGTGGTCCCAATCTTGAAGAATGGTAAGGGGGATATCTCCAGTGTTGACAACTACAGACCCATCTCGCTGGCCACTATAATAGCAAAAGTGCTGGACGGTCTGCTTAACAGGTATCTTACAAAGCACCTTAACTTGCATGATGCCCAGTTTGGTTTCAAAACTGGGCTGTCTACTGAAACAGCAATACTCTGTCTCAAGCATACCGTCCAGTACTACACAACAAGAAAAACACCTGTCTATGCTTGCTTTCTAGACCTGTCGAAGGCATTTGACCTGGTATCTTATGAGAAACTGTTTGACAAGCTGTCGAGTGAGACAGATTTTCCCGGAGACTTGATAAATGTTTTTAAATATTGGTATAATAATCAAACCAATTATGTGAGATGGGCTGGTTCACTTTCGGGCATGTATAGGCTGCAGTGTGGGGTAAGGCAAGGGGGACTGACCTCGCCCGGTCTATTCAACCTGTACATAAACAAACTGATTGAGGAACTCAGCGGAGCCAAAATTGGCTGCTCTGTTCATGGAACCTTTGTTAATAATATCAGTTATGCAGACGATATGGTGCTGCTGAGTCCCTCAATCAGCGCTCTAAGAAAACTGCTCACTATTTGTGAAAGATATGCTGAGGCCCATGGCCTTAGGTATAATGCAACTAAAAGCGAGTTGCTAGTTTTTAAAGCAGGGAACAAAAGCTATAGTGATGTTCCCCCGGTTACACTGAGAGGCGCTCCATTGAAACTAGTTACGAAATTTAAATATCTAGGGCACTGGGTCACGGAGTCACTGAGCGATAATGAGGACATTGAAAGGGAGCGTAGGGCGCTGGCTGTCAGATGCAACATGTTGGCCCGCAGATTCGCGCGTTGTGCAGAGCAGGTGAAAATTACATTATTTAAAGCGTACTGCCAATCTCTGTACACGTGCGGTCTGTGGGTCGACTACTCGCAGAAGGCATACAGTGCCCTCAGAGTGCAGTATAACAATGGATTCAGGGCGCTGTTGGGGCTGCCGCGACACTGTAGCGCATCGGAGATGTTCACAAAAGCACGGACGGACAGTTTCCACGCTATAGTGAGAAAGAGGATTGCCTCATTGATGGAGCGGACGCGTGGCAGCTCCAACAGCCTCCTGAATACAATATCCATATGTGTAGACTGTCACATAAGAAAGATGTGGGCACAAACCACACTTTCGTGTTGTAAATATAATTACTAACATAGTTTTTAAGTTTTTCTTTTTTCCTTGTATTACTAACACTAATATGGACAAATGTCTGAAATAAATGTTATTATTATTATTATTATTATTATTATTATTATAAATAAAGTTGTCGACCGCCTCTCTTGCTTCAAAGCTAATTTCTTCAACGGATTTTAATACGGTTTTTACATTAGGAAAGAGCTATAAACTAGGACGATTTTTTTATATAATTTGCAGAAAAAATTGAGATGAAACTTAATACCTAGTATGATATTTAAAATTTGATCCTAATAATTAATTGGAATAAGATAACAACGATTAAAACTTTAATTAAAATAATTGTAGTAGCCAACTTCTTATAGTAGTTATAGTTGTATTATGTTAAGCAACAGTTTCCTCTTCGAATCGGTAGTAACAATTAAGTCAGTCTGTCTACTGCCCTTTTTACGTATAAAAATAAAGTTAACAGCGCCATCGTAACATCTCTATATAGTTCCACCACACATGGGGTGCTAAGAACGTTCGCGTACATTTTCTAGCACTCCCGCTTTTATGTAGGGCATTTATTTCTTAGAGCTCAACATCGCCCCCTTGTGTCTCCTAGGGGGAGACGGGGGAGTTTTAACCGCACCCTGTATGTTTTGTTTACGAAGTATGTTTTATCATTGTTCTGTGCGTATTGAGGAGATCTTTCTTGGTTTCAATCAATTTTAGGGGCGAGACTTTTGTTACTTTAGCATTTCGTTTGTGAAATAGTAAACTGAAGTCAATTATACTTAGGACTAAAAATTTGTGAATATTTGAAAATTTCTATTATTGAAACAAAGAAAAGATAGATCTAATTTGCACTCAACACGATACAAAAGGTTAATATATAAAGAAAAAAATACATATAAAATTGCAAATTAGTTACTAATATGTTTTTAATTTTTGTAATTTTTTGTGTATTAAATAATAATGTAATTAAATTAATAAACACAGTTTTATTGCATAGGATGAATATAATTTATATGAATTATATAAAAGATAGGAGCTTGATTCTGAAAATATAAATTAATTAACTAAAACTTTGCATTTTACTAACAAAATTATCCAAGGCAATAAAATTCTGATTTTCTGATTATTACTTATTTAAAAAAAATCAATTTCTTTTTTTTAACTGCGAATTTCTTATGAATATTGCAGGAGAAGAATATAGCCAATAAATAACGATATTTTTTTTTTTTAAAAAAAAAACATGAAATATAGCACTTCAGTGTATTAACGTCGCGAGATTTATGCGTCTCCCACATATTTTAGGGTTATTCCTCAGGATTTTGGGCGATATTTTTGCATACCTTAGGGGAGCAAGAAAATATTGTTACTATTACCAGCATAGCGAGACCTCTCATACCTTATATTTTATGGGAAATCAAAGGTCTCTCTATAATAGTAAGATACCAAAGTCGCATAGCATTCGGTATGGTATAAATCATAATATTGGAATACTTCTACTATGTAATATAGAGATGGCATTGAAACATACTCTGACAAATGACGTGGTGCGAAAGGGGACGTTGGCGTTATTAAATTTTTATCTTGTCTTTTTTTTTTGTGTTTTTCTTACTATGACAATATAGGTAAAATAGGATAAGCATGCGAACATTTGATATTTTATTACATTCTTGCATTGATTGCGTTGTTTGCTTTCAAAAACCTAATAAATAATTTTTACGTCAGAGGGCTGAAAAAAAATTATCAAAAAAAAAAATTATTTTAAGATAGTCTAATAATACCTTCGGCCTGTCTGATGCCACCTTAATATTAAAAAAAAAATAGAGAAAGGGCCGCAGACATGTTGATGCCTATAAACATATTATGCTGACTCTGATAGGATAAGTCCATACTTTTGAGATCATGCCTTATACATAATTATATCGAAATATTATATAAAAGGGTAGTTTCATACCAGTAGAGCTTCTGGGTTATTGTCTGGGCCAACACACGACCTAAAAACGGAATAATGGTATGCTAAGTACAAGTTAATGTGTACTTAGCTAGACTAAAACAATGAGCCCCTTAAATTTGAGTCAACAAATCTCCTCAAATAACGCGTGTATTTGAACAAAACCTTCGGTAATATTAAACAAATTGTCGGAATACGATAAAGTCGTGCGAAAACAGTGGAAATCTGTAAAACACGTTCGTTTCATCGTGAACAAACATTGTGCCTTAAATTGTTACACCCTGTTGTTTTTGGAGCGCTAAAATGCTGCAGGCTTCTGCTGATAATACTTAAAAAGGGAGGGTGAGTTTCCTTATCATTATATTTATGTAATTAAATTTACATTGAATATCTTCATATGAAGTATTTTTTTTAAAATGTAATCAAGGCATCTCACTTGATGTTAGGTGCAGATGCGGCCAAAGATGGACTACGCTTTACCTAGTAAGTGCCCATTTACCCTAGAATTGAAGACCCCGAGGTTGTAATTTTGGGGAAACACGGACGCAGGCAATGAGTTCCACTCCTTAGCAGTTCGGACAAGGAAGGTGGAAAGGTGTTCCGCAAGTGGAAGTAATAATTTAACAAAAACGTTTTAAAAATAAAATTTTCTTTCTAACTTTTATCTGCGGCAGCAATAAAAGCAGGGTCGTCGAATTCAATATTTTTTTTTTTTGTCTGTGTACACCACTCTTTTTAAAACCGAACAAGAACCCTACGAAATTCTATCTTGAGAACATAAATTATTATTACTAGGTCTCATTAGGTACATAAAATAATATAAAAAATATAAAACTTATCTTCTTTATATATAATTTAGTATTATTATCACCTAATTATAAGCCACCAGTAGTTATATGTTTATTGGTTGTTTTAGTTACCTTACCCGAAGGTTACTTAATTTTTTTTGAAAAGCGTCATTTTATCGGCCCGATTTCCCAAGACGAAGGGGAGCGTAACCATTGTTTTCTTTGTTCAAAACCTTGGCCCAATATTTGTCCTAATTATACACTTGATTTCACACTTATACTGAATTCAGGAACGTTTGTCTTTCACCGTACTCTCAGCGTCAGTTTAATTTGGTCTTCTTACTATTTGCAATAATTTTGCTTCTAAAACTTTCTATCTCCTCCACAGTTCTGCTGGTTTTGTGTATCTAATTAATTTTTCTTGAAAAATATCGTCTTGATAATATTTTTTTAGTTAATCTCTGAAATTATCTGTTAATAATTTTTATAATAAATTAATAATAAATTGTTATTGCATTTATATCGAGGAAGCATATCTCGAATGCTCAGCTGTCGAGCGTTAGAATTTAATGTTAGGTACATTGTGTCTTATACTTCTATCTTATCTTATCTTTTGTCCTGACTGGACAAAACTACTTTAGTCTAGAAAGCTGAAATTGGAACATAGCTTTGCGTTTTGATGCTTACGTCAATGTCTTTGGAACATTGACGTAAAAATTCGCTAAGAAAGTATTCAAGTATGAAAATTTCATTCTGCCTTTCTCCGATAAAGATTCTAAGCTATAGACACTTCCATGATATTATACTTAACAAACTTTTATATAACAGACATCTTTAAGTACATTGAAGTAAGTGCTTCTATTCCCTTGCTACCACATACCATCCTATCAGCCATATCACTGTCCCTGGCCTGATCCTATGCCACCTATATTCCTTTTTTAAATTGTAATTTCCCGCCGCAACAAGAATACTTAGTTAAGAAATTTGTTAGTTTACTACAAACTAATTGACTGAAAGTTATATTGTACATATAATAATGATGTAGTTGTAACATTGTATCGACCTATCGATAGCTTATGCATAATAGAACATTGTTGGTGTTGCCACAGAGAAGGGACGGGGTATCACGACGGGAAAGATTAACCATTTCACGCGCGCACTATTAATCAGATCGCCGATTGCACTGACTAAACATTAATATAGTGATGAGACTCTGCAGTATATCGATATCGATTACTATCTTTTGGAGAAAAGTTCGAGGTTATTGTAAAATTTATTGTGCCAGGCAGGGCAGCCCAATTACAGAACACCAATGGGACAAAATATTATATTGGTACAAATAGTTTCGGTGAGTGATTCCTCTTCTTTTATCCCGTCATGGTTAGCAGGGCACTTGTGTATATTAAGGTAAAACATGTTATTATAAGCTACTTCAACTTCTTTATACATAGAGTAGAGAAGTAAATTGAACCGTCAGCTTGCCTTCCTCCCTTTGACATAATCAGACAGGTACAAGAAGCATCATTTTGGGGTATCCAATTGAGCTTCCGTATAAAATGTACATGAATAATTACAGAATGCAGTATTACGACCATTTCTATAGAGACATGCCGAAGATATCACTTGAGAAAATGTATTTATCGATAACAATGAAAATGTGTTGCGTCCCGACTCTTTACGCCAAGCCCAAAGGGATCGAGAGAGCAGCTCGGTTAGTGTGAACTAAATGAATCATTAATAATGCAAAGTTAACGGGCGTTTGCGATCCGACCCGACGACCACACGCCCGGTAGTCGATGCCGACGCCTATAGCGTACGGTCAGACTCGGCGACTTTTTTGTCGCCGTCAATTATTTTTTTCATGTAAACAATGGATTATTACGCTGGTAGCTAATAGATATGCTAGTAAAACTACAGTTTTTACAAACTTATCAGTTTGTGATTGAACGATCGGAGGGCGTAGATAAATAGACTCAATGACGCGTTTATATATAGGCCCAAACCATATTATAGATCCTATTCATGCCCACATTGGAGAGTCCTATGTGGAACAGGAAGTCATATATATTAAACAAGATGCATATAGATATAATATGTATACAGACACTCATATGTGCTAGAACTACTCTACACAATCGAAATAGCTAAATAATTTTAGTACTGATGGGCAATTGTGACATAACATAACGAGTGCTGTTGTGCATAAGTGTGTGATTAATAGATGCAAAAGTTTATTTATATTCTTTTCAAATAATCTAAATAAATTCAAAGTTTCGTACAGTATGTCAACAAAGACCGTAATTGCAACTTTCGTCGCGCAGTCTGCGTTAGAGAAAATCGCTCAATAGTAAGTACGCGTTTAGTGTGGAATATAAATAATTAATGCGTTATATGTGTTGTCAGATTGATTTGCCTTAAAGATTATTGGCGCTAGAATACATTAGAGTGGTGTAATGTGACGGAAATTATAAAGCTATACCATTAGACGTTCACATAGAGAATATCTTAAGTATATAGCTGTTATTGTTAGATATAAATATACAAATATGTTTACTTAATGTTGGCTTGTCTTCGTCTTCAAATTAATTTAATAAAGGTATATCTTGTCAAAAACTTTAAAATGAACAAATCGCACGAATTTCTTATCTTATGATATATCAATCTCGGGATATCTTAAATTTTCATTATATGTTATTATGTGTTTATGTTGTGCTTGGTTTTTAGAATTAATTTTAATACTATGGATCCAGGCTGCTTTTGACCGATTCTATGGAACGTATGATTGAATGATGATGAAAAAGAGTTACATTTGAAATAACAACCAAGTTAAAGAATGGTTAGTAAAACAAATAATAAATGCAAAATAATTGATTGTTATAATAATGTTGAGAGTCAAATAAGTTTCAAAACTATACACACTAAACGTTACCAAAATATTTCAATTTCCCAAATTGATAATATCACCGTGTTCTTTAGAATTATTCAAAACACGATGTACTATATTCCACGTCCTCATAGAATTTATTCAAAGACGTACAAAGCGTAGTGACCGCCCCAACTTGACAACCATTTTGAAAAGGGCTCCGACTCGGACATGACACGACAACAATTCCAGGGCTGTCACATCGACCGTAACGACAAAATATTGGTGAAATTCCGACGGGCAGGTTTTAGGGGGAGAATTATTGATGGCTGTTTAATAAGTGCCCCCTTTATACTTATTCTTTATATTGAGACAGGAAACTGTCTCTAAAAAAGTGTACTTATTTGTACAGTACCGCCAAGCAGAGATTAAATGCGAAACGCAATATATCCCGTCACTATCGGAAATATGATTATATGTTTGTTATTTTTTTACATTATATTGAGGTGATGAATGATAATTTTTTTTTAAATTGTGATATCGTTACAAATATATTATTACAACATTCTAAGGAATTTAATTAAAACAGTTATCTTTCTAAATTTACTTATATGTAGTTTTAGGATAATTATTCAAAATATTGAGGTAAAATTAATAATTGTCCTAATATAAAATATAAGACATTATACATTCATTGTCAACTTATATTAAAAATACATTGTATTTTTAATTAACTTTATAAGTAAGTACAAGAAAATGAACATGTACATCGAATTGAATAATGAACATCGGATTGAAAAAAAATCGAATTATATTTCTTAAAATTTATGGACAACCCTAGCAAACGTCATCAGTAGATGACAATCGTTCAAAAACCGGACGCCTTCACGCTCCCATTTCGCGTGACGTCCAATATCCCTTTGCAACTGTTACCATTAGTTAAATAATGTGACAGTATATCAACTACAACAAAATCAGATACACACACGAACTATTTACACATCTAATATAATATTTTCTCTAATAAAATATGTATATTAGACACCGCTGTTGTAATTAAGGGACTTTGCTTTTGTTTTAGGCGACAGTAGTCACCTGTCAACAAATGCTGCTAAGGGCAACATGCAATAGTCCATAGTCATAAATAGAAAATTTAATTTAATTTTATATTATTAAAAATATATTTTATTGATACTTAAAAATATGAAATTTAATAAAGTTTCAGTACAGGTAAAAATAATAATAATAAAAAAAAAATAGAAAATGAGTAGTAAAAAAATTGTCCACATTCAAAATTTCAAAAAGTCTATCTGGAATTATGAGGCAACAAAATTTTTAGAATTGACAACACGTTTGGACACATTTACCTTAGCCAATTTTAAAAATAAATTTTAGAATTGACCAATACGTTTAACCCACTCTTTAGGTACATTCAGTAGGCGCTTCAGACGTAGGTTTTAGCTTATACCAATACTTCTTCTTGGAAGCAGCTAATAGTAATACAGCCGAATGCTAAGAAAGAAAAAGTAAGCATTATCAATCAAAACGTATACTCCCAGTTAATCCTGTAAAGCGTGTCCTAACCCTTCTCATGTCCATCGCGTGTCATTTATTATAACGAAATCCGCATAGCACTGTGTACATACTATCCTAGATATCGTCTCTTTATTTATTGTCAAAACGCCAACTTGGAGAGGGTGAGGACTATTTGTCATTGGTAAAGCTGATGTGTGTATTTCGCGAACCCTTGAGGGGTATCCGAGATGAATGTTCGCATACAATTTTTGTTTTTGCATATCGATGATTGATGTATCCGTGTTTCGCATTTAATAGTGTGGAAATGGAGATAGATTAAAAATATTATGTGCGGTTACTGGCGACTTTAAATTTATTTTTAACTAGCATTTGCCAGCAAACTTCGTCTGCAGTTTGCACCCTTTTTTCTTAGGTTTTAAAACATTTTATTAAATTTTTATTACTCATATATTTTTGTGTAACCTTGATTTTTTTATACGCACTGCCAAAGATTGGAACTCCCGTCTTGCATTTAGATATACTATGTTTCAGAGCTCATACTTATTACCCTCTCAAGGGCACTCTCTCCATCGTCGACGCCAAAAGTAATCCCATTATTAATAAATTAAAAAAAAATAAGAGACATTAATATTAAAATATTAAAAATACTTTTACACAAACGAACTTAATGCAATTTGTTACAAATTAGTTAAGATTTGAATATTTTTCGACACACTAAAATCTGCAGAATAAATTGGTCCCCTGTTAAATCGATTCAATATTCAAACATGAAAGGCAAATGCTCCATCGAAATCCCAATTTGAAGTAGGTTCGCGGCTATTTCCGCATTTCATTATTCATATGAGACCCATTACCATGCTATGGTGTGTTAATACGAGTTGACTTATTGGCGCCATCGTTCACACGGACCCGGGAAACGCGCACTTATTATACTAAATGGCTATTTTGTCGCACGCTCCTTCGGAACATATATTCGGAACATTTGAATCTCACATCTTTTGGCTCAGAATAGGTAAGTATTAGAATAAAGATTTTATCAGAATTGGCCATTGACCTGCCCATTGGCCGAGTGATTAAGATGCTTGCCTTAACTCTTTGTATCAGTGGTCCCAAGTTAGATTCCCGGCACAGTGAACTTTGGAAACGAGGCTTACGTTATTCAATTTCACGAAAAAGGCCTAAAATTGTAAAAAAATGTTTTGCTACTTAATGTATCTATAAAAATAAAATGTGCAATATACATGTTTACTTAAAAAAAATCGGTAAATTTATTCACCACTAACTGCGCGTATTTTAACGAAGAATTCGCTGAATTAGTTTTTTAAGTTTAAAATTAAAATAAAAAGAAATAAGTAGACTAAATATTTGCAAGTAAACAATTTGGTTACAGAGTTACACATTGGAGTTTGGTTACAGAGAATTTTATAAAACATATAAATAGATAAAGAATAAAGAGAGACACGTCTCTCCATAAGCAAACGATCATAAATTATTGCAACAATTTACCCCAAAAGGAGGACATGCAAATCACGGGTCACCCCCGACGGTGACGTCTCCTCAAAGCATGTTATTTATGGCCCATTTTGATATTGTCAAATGGTATGAGAGACGTTATCTTCTTTCTTAATACACATCGCTATCAAATTGGTTTTGAGTTTGTGCGAACCTACTGTGAGTGCCTATGATTGGTATGTCTTTTATGTACCTATATTGTAGAATAAACTGAATTTTTTATGTATATTGTATTGTAGAATAAAGAGAATTGAAATGAATTTGTACACGTTGTTCTTATGTTAGTACCGAGATGAAAAAATAGTCTTTAGATTTTTGTCCGTTTGTCTGTGTGTTTGTGCACGCTTATCTCGGAAACGGCTTAACCGATTTGAATGAGAATTTCACTGATGTATTGTTGCAAGTTTCCTATAACATTTTAAGTGTTTGTTTTATTCGGACACAAACAAAAAAAATTGCTAAAGTTTCCATATTTAAGTTCCGAAAAAATAAGAGGTCCGTCTGTTAACAGAGATTTTGCAACACTTCTAGTGGCAAATTGGATAACTACAGAAATTTCTTTTAACATTTTTTTTTGTTTTTTAATTGACTTTTTTTTTATAATTTTTTTTAATTATTTTTATTTATTTTTTATTTAACTACCTATGTTACTGGCTGATATTATAGGATAATTTAGGTTAATATAGGTTCAATATAGGTTTGATTTTGATTTTTGATTTTGATTAGTATAGATAGAACTCAGATTAGTAATTTAATTTCACAGTCTTCATACAATTGTGAAGTTCTAGCAATCAGCAGTAAGTTTCTGAGGTGTGTAAGTAAAAGTGGGACTCTAAGGTTTAAATTATTAGAAGTGACGCAAAACAGAAGATTGCAAATAAGCTCGGCGTCGTAGTAAGATCCATCAATCCGTACTATCTGAAACAACCTGTATCACACGACCCGGTTATCCGGTCGTCCTTAAGTCCGTCCGTGTCAACCGGCCGGTCATTTATCACCGGACTATTACCAACCCTTGCCTGACGCACGTCACTGAGAGGGATTTCCTTTAAGAAAAATGAACAATAATTGGTTTTGTGTCTTGTTATTGTCACAATTGTTTGTTAAAAATTATTAGAATAGATAATATCCTACTCTAATATATTTTTTAATTATTACAATTTAATAATAATCCCTATTTATATTATAAATGCGAAAGTTTGTATGGATGTTCGTTACTCTTTCACGCAAAAACTACTGAGCCATGAAATGACATGAAACCATGAAATTTTGCATACACGTTGTCTGGTACACCAGAAAGGACCTAAGGACCAGAAATAAACCACATAATTGCACATACATCCAATACATCCTCACATTCTTTCGCATTTATAATGTTAGTAAGATACCTATGTTATGGTCCATGAGCCAGCGACAGATTTTCATGACCAATTTCCTCCCAGTCGATAACTCGTAAAATGACTGAGAGAGTTGTATAATGAAGCGTTGTGAACGTCAGCTGCGGCTCCGATGGTGGGTTGAGCAGTAGAGTGGTAGCCGCCCACGCACATAATAAATTTTTTTTTATCATTTTTATAAAATGGTGGATTATGCGTCTGCAGGTCACACGAATATATACGTGTTCAGTGATAACCTCCCAATAGAAAATTTATCAAATGATAGTATTACTGTTAATAAATAAAAAAGTCAGCTGGCTATATCTTGGTGGAATGCTTGTCAGCTGATGCTCTGAACGTGTAACGGGCTACCACTGCTCAACCCACCATCGGAGCCGCAGCTGACATTCACAACGCATCATGATATAACTCTCTCAGGCATTTTACAAATTATGGACTGAGAGGGAATCATTGACGAAATTAGTGCCTGGCTTACGGACCATTAGTAGTAAGATGTTAGTAAGATAAGTAAGATGTTGTCGTAATTTTATTTAGGTAATATAAATATTTGAATATTTTCTCCGACTTAATAGTCAATGCAAATGAAATAAAATAAATCAGATGGCAATAAAATTCAATTGACAAACGATTACTCAACGAAAATTCGTTTTCACCAATATTTGGAGAGTGTAAATCGACAGCGATAATTTAAAACGATGCAATTAATAAACAAATGTGTTGCCCAGAGCAGATCATTCCGGATGACCGGAGCGTGTGCGTTGTGACAGAGGCGACTGTTTCACCGGACCCGGTAATTGTTGCCCCGTAATTGTTAAGGCGATGTTACACTAGCGTACACTATTCCGTTTATCTAAACACTAGCTGCTGCCTGCGACTTCGCCCGCGTGACTTTGTAAATTACATACTAAAATCTTGAAAATCAAAATATTAATTTATCAATTAGGTTTCTACAACAAACTCTTATGATCGTCATTATAAATTTAAATTTACCAGGGTTTCGGAAAAAAGCCAAGATGACGTTCCCGAGAAGAAACCCCGAAAGAAACTCAGGATACTATTCTTTTTGTCATCATTAAAATATCTTCCTCGAGAACCACTCTGTCAATTAGTGAAAACAGAATGAAAATCGGTGCAGTAGTTTTTGAGTTTATCGCGAACAGACAGACACAGGCAGCGAAGGACTTTGTTTTATAATATGTAAGAAGGATGTAAGGATGTAGTGATTATGAAGTCAAATATGAAATATTATTCAGGAACAGGAACAGGGTCCAACGGGAATGTGTTTTCACCTTGTGCTTGTATACTAAAACAGCTATCACACTATTCAATGAGAAGGAAACCAATTTAGGAAAACGGAATGTGTAATCGCAGTTAGAACAGATTGGATCCAATTTGGATTTTAGTTCTTCGACTTAGAAATCAATTTAGTGTAGTGGGATCAACTAGTTCACTAGTTAGGTTTCTAAATTGGTTTCCTTCAAATTGAATAGTGTGATAGCAGTTTTAATGCTACTTTTGTAACTTTGCTTTGGTTCCTACGTATTACTAATAGTGCCAGGGTCTGTCTGTGTCACACTGCGGTAGTCTGTCCCTTCTCTTACAGGACCACAGTGAAATTTTGTTTAGTTGTAGGCAGTGAACTTGCAACACCTGTTGTGTTACTTGTGTTGAGATGCTGTATATGTCTTGGATGAGTAGTTTCGAAGATACAAACAAACTTACTTTTTTACAGTATTAGTATAAATCATATGTATAGATTAATATAATTCGTCAAAATTCCAAATGTATGCAGAATTAAAGTAAATATTGAAACTATGTGATGCAACTGAGGCTTTACCCAATTCCAATTCAAGCCAAATGAACATGCAATACTGCCTGAACATTAACAAACGTATCGAATTACTCTCCAATCAAAATTCGACCTTATGCTCACTGTAATCCACGCTTAGTCGATAGCAAATCGTTTGATTCGAATGTATAGTGTTATTGCGAGGTATTGAGCCGTGACTCAACACACGTGTTGATCAGTTTTGATCGCTCCATTGGACTGTATGATCCTCTGAAAAGTTAATACAATGAACAACATATTTCAGTATTTAAAGAGTGCATTAATTAATACAAATTTTAATTTATTAGGTATATTTAATATGATGACAGAAAAAAATTTAAAGTCGAAGACTAAGTCGTCGTTTAATATTATATTGTCTTTATATTGTATAAGTTTTTTTTTATATGGGCGGTACTTGCATCAAAACGTTCTGTACTCTATAAACTGAATTAGAATAGAACCGATAGAGTAAATAAGTAATGTCAAGTTTCTAAATAAATAAATTTTCAATGTACACTAGTACATATTCTACCATAAATTAACAAATTAAACTTTACATAAGTAATAATATAATATAAGGTGAAAATTTTAGTATTTTGCTATTAAGTATAAAGTTCTAATTTGTTTTTGAACCAATAAATTGTATAGTTTCATTTCATTAAATTGATATTAAAAAATTACAACTTGAAAGTTTCGAAGTGTACCGAGAAACAAGACAAAGATATAAAAGTTAGCAGGAAAGAAGAAGAAGAGCACTTGCCAAACTGCGCTTTTGGCAACTTAATATAGAACAAAGTCGATATGAAAGCAATAAATAATGAGCGGCGTAAATAAGTACAAAGAATTTGGCAGTCGTTGTGTCCGGCCCTTTGATATAGAGAAACTGGATATGGCATCAAACTAAGAACAACTAATCAAGTGAGAATTTTATAACTAAAATAAAATGAATAATAATTCTTAAACCACTTTTAATTATTATTTAATGAGCACTATTGTTAATCTAAATTATTCTAATCAATACTAATAATAAATCTGTAAGTATATATTGTTCCTCCATAACTCTTAAACGAATTAACTGATTTTTATGAAACTTGGTAGATAAACATTTAGACGTACAGGACACAGGATAGGCTAACACACCACAAATATCAGCACATTTGTTGTAGTGTTTTCATGAGTAACTAAAAGAAGACAACCATTTGTGTGGGCTTTGGAAGGTAGGCTAAAAATCCACTTGTTGATGGCTAACACAAGCAACGCCATAATAAACTGTCCTTTGTTGCATAGGATCAAAATCTAAAATAATTATAATATATAAATTATCTATTATATTTATAATACAAATATCTGCCGCATACACTTATAAAGTATTTCTTTTTCACCATTTTACACAAACCGATAGTGTCGCTTCTAGTATCCATAAATCTTTACATCCATGTGAGTCCAGTGTGTAACAGCAGAACTTGGACAATAATCGCTAATGGAGCGATGCAGTGGCCACAACTCATGTACCGTGTCCAGTTTAGCAGTTATTGCTCTTTGTTATATCATACTTATTGCCTAATGGACTCATAATTCGTCGATATTATATATTATGCCTTTTTATTTGGTTCTATAAAGATAATGTGACATTTATAAGAGTTTTAATAACACTGACGGACAAATACACTGGTACACAAGAAGTTTTGTTAACATTTTCAATTGTTAATTTGGATTAGGATAGGTGGATTAGGAGAAGTTTAGTAAATGGTCTCCGGTAGGTATCCCTTACTAACTCATCGAAACACAACAGCACTCATGCTGTTAATTTACGATTGTCAGTGGCTTTACTTGTGTCATAGGCAACGGTAGCCACCCACCATCAAATACAACAGTCTATTTGATGGTGGGTGGCTACCAAGCAAGCTAACAAGCTTGCCTGCCGACCTTAACAAACAAAAATTAACTATAGAAAATATATTTAATAATAAATTAATAAATAAAATACTTTAACGAAAAATACTATTATATTGGAGCACAGATATAATTATGTCTAGTCTGTAAAGTAAAACAGTAAAATTATAATGTGCTTTTCGGTTAGTTAAAAAGCTACAAAGTACAGCTATGCAATGTTTCTTACTTACTTACTGTGGGATATGTGTTTTTAAGTCTGGTACAGGATTTATAACTAAAGTGAATACAACTGCATCAGTGTAAGGCGGTGTTCACAATAGATCCACTTATGGTACAAAAATTTACGGTATTTATTTCTATGTACACGATTTAAAATAAAATGTAATAATGCAACTTTTACCAAATAAGTTGCCATTATAACTACCATTGGTTCGAAATGTCGATTCAATATGAAAGAATGTGGTAAAAAACTTGCATTGTTGCTATGTTATATTATACATTTGTTATACATGCAATGACTGCACAATAAATAAAATAAAATAAAAGATACATAAATATTTTCAGGCTGTCATTATAGGTATACAAAATATTAATATAACTTCAATATGGTTAATAGTTCGAAAAAATCATCTCGGAAGTAAAAAAGCTCATAAAAAGCCTTTTACATGGACTTTTTTCACTACTCGCTATAATTATTTTTATAGTAGGTTATGTAGCTAGGAAATGTAATTATTTACTGATTTTGGGTAGCCTTTCAATTAAACTTACTAAGTAATTTAATTTTCATGATAAAATACTAATGTTAACTTTAAACACAAATATTGGATATCTTGCTACGAAATCGTTTCTTCGGCTTGCAACGTCAGATAATTTTTTTCTATACAGATTCATGTGACGTGATTCTTTTAAAGAATTCAACCTCAATTCCTCTACAGAATACATACATACATACTTACACTTACAGATTTATTATTAGATTGATATGATGATTGATTTGCGTTCAGCTTGTCCAAATCTATAAATAGTACATTGCTACGAACCTCTACGCCTCTACGAAATGCGTCTACGTCTGTGCTACGAACGATATTAAGACATTTCGTAGCATACGTTATATTTAGTTATATTATCTACTGTTATATCTCTGCTTGTGATAGCGTAGAATAATATTTAACATATTTTTCTTATCAATACTAATATTATAAAGAGAGATTTGTAATGAATAAACTCAAAAACTATTGGACCGATTTTAAAAAATATTTCACCCATAGAAATCTACATTATCAGCGTGTAACAAAGGCTATATTTTATAAAGTAACGCGGACGAAGTCGCGTGCAACAGCTAGTATATATTGTAATAAAAATAAAAAATAAAATCGAATAAATAAAAACGAAAATATAAGCACAAATATAAAGTATAAATTAGATTTCTAATATTTAGAAAATTTAGAGTGTAGTGTGATCAAGCTAGTTTAAAAGGTTGGTTTCACACAAACTCTGATGCAATCGCTTCACTAAGGCCACCTTACGCCGTACTTTATCCGCACTCACAATTAGTTGCCATGATGGCAGGTGAACTATACAACTAAGAAATACGCGGAGTCGAAATTGACACCACTTTTATTTATTTATTTTGAACATAAACCCAACAGCAAAACAAAATAACATTATTACTACTTACATTGCCAATTACAGGTTTTCATTGTGTAGGACTTAAAAGAATTAAAAATTACGTATAAATTGATTACTAATTAATTAATTGTAAACAATGGGGGAGGGATCTGGGGTAGAGTATGATCAATTTGTGTGTGTGTGTGTGTGTGTGTGTGTGTGTGCGTGCGCGTGCGTGTGTGTGTGGTTCTATTGATTTCTCCTTCAGTGTATTCACGATGCTTCGCTTGAAAGATATTTTAATTTCTTTACACAATAAATTTTTGTTTGTAATTAAGGTAGATCTATAGTATTTAAAATGTATATTTATTTAACACAATTGTTTACTTCCCCCACAGGACAGGCAGAGCCTAGTGTGAGGGACAGAGATATGCTAAAACTAAAGTTGTTATCAATATTAATAACATTTAGACGTACAGGACACAGGATATTTTCTTTTTCAACGCGGAAAAAGTCGTGGGCACCAGCTAGTTCTGAAATAAATTCCTTATACTTATTCTTTCTTTATTCTCGATACTCGTAGTTAATTTCGAAATGGTTTACGTTGGATAATTGAAGTTATTTTAATACACAAAAATTATTACATTAATATGCATACAATTAATTTATTAAATCAAATATTAAATCCTCTTTTTATTATTAAAATAAAAAATGTGTTTTTACCCATGAAAAAATCAATGGTTTGACGAGCCCGTTGGACGAGCGGCAAGAGTGCATGCCTAACGTTTCAGGGGCCCCGGGTTCGATTCCCGGCGGGGTCAACTTTGGAAATTTTAATATAATTTTCAAAATTGACTCTGGTCTGGATTTGAAAAGTAGTGGTAGGGCACACTGCGTTTCGCAGCCATTTGGGCAGCCCGTCTGGCGGCAGTAACCACCACTTTACAGAATACCACCGTGAAATAACAGCATTATGTGATGTTGTGTTTCAGTGAGTGAGTAAGGGATGCCAGAGCCCATTACCCCATCCCTCCCTTAGGTATCCCTTATCCTTAATCCTTCTATGGTTGGCAGCGCACTTGTAGCACTTATGGCGTTGCTTGTGTTATAGGCGACGGTAGCCACCTACCATCAAGTGGACCGTCAGCCTGTCTGTCGACCTTAACATAAAAAAAAAAAAAAATGGTATTGAAATAGCTATATTTTATGTTAGTATATTGTATATACTTAAACTTTTTATGTAGTATGAAATATACTACGAAAATTTCTCTATAAATTTGCAGCTCCATGGCTCCCGAGTTCCTCCCTAAAGCGTCGTCAGCGCAGAAGTCGTTAGTAACAAACTCCACACATTTGTGTCACCGGATACAATCCCATTATAATTTTAAATTTTAACCACATTTATTTACATCCTCCAATCTGACGCGGGAGCAATCTTTGATGTCTTTTTAATACAACCTTAGCACATTTCCCTCGCTTTTCTTTTTACAAACTTTTAGTTTGGAAAGCGTTTTAAGACTTTCTAGCTCACTTAGTTAAGTTTTGGTCTCACATTTTGTTCAGTCTATTTAATGTAAGATCAGATTTACGTAGAAAATTTTCAGAGAAAAATATGATTCTTTTTATTCAAACTAGATAATATATGTTATCCCTCGTATCAGTGAAATAATGGGTTACAGGAACGTTATGACACTACATCGGTGCCTCGCCACAGAGCTCAATGTGTGCCAGTACTAAAAATACATAATAATAATCAAATATAACATACATTAGTTATTTATTTACCTTATCCTATCAGTGTTGGCAGAGAAATTGCATCCTACACTAGTTTGTAACCACTCACCATTAATAAGTGCTTCAAAAATATCTGCAAAAAAACCTTGTTAAAACCTGATCATGGTATTAAAAAGAAAATTTCGGAGCCATTAACACCTACAGGTGTTGCAGCACATTTATTTCATAATTTACATGAATGTAGGGACAGTCTTGCTAATGAGGCTTTTTATGCTAATGTTATTCTACAAGATGATTTAATAAATAATTTTTGTTTATAAAAAATCATAATATTTTGATCAGACGTGATAAATTCTAGATCTTAATTTTGACGAGTCCCTTAGTCGAATGGTGCTACATATACCTAACATAACTGCTATTTAATTTCTACATGTATATGTTAGTAATTTCCAATTGTTTCTAAAGTATTGATGCTAAAGAAGTCATTCTGATATCTCGTTCAAAATCTGCTATAATTATTTTTGTGGATTTTTCTACGACCTTAGCCCAATCGTCTTTCGTGACTTTTGCGCATATGCTTCTTTTAACAAATGTACCATCTTATCTTATTCGTGCAAATCCTTCACATAAATCCAATACAACTTCAAAAATATTCGTTGCTAGTAATAACGGAATCTGACTAAATAATCCAAAGATAAAAATTAGCGAAAATTCTCGATAATCTAGCAGTCGTAAAAAACTTCCAAGAGTAGAACTGGGAAAACGTACCAATCAATTTGTAGGAGTATGCGGCCATTTTATTATACAAATTTTTACTAAGTTGCAGACTTAGTAAAAATTTGGTGGTTAGTAATTCCATCCCTCCCAAAAAACAACTTCCAAACCACAATAAATAGGTCATAAAAACCAAAATAAATTACTTTCACTTTAAATTTACATTTTTAGGGCCTCTTTCACAACCTACAAGTAAAGTGTTGATTAGTTACTTTTAGAAATATTTTTTGTTTTATTGAATTATGCACTCGGTTTACTGCATCATCCGATAGGCGATTTTTTTATTATGTTTTGGACTTCTACCGTACAAACAAAAGGATATATCAATTCCATTATCCCCGGTTACCGATGACTTTAAATGACAGTTAGCCTTCTTGACAGACGGTGAAAGAGGCGCTTACCGCTTTAATGAAGTTTAAATTTAATAAACAAGTTGGTTCATTTCAAATTTCAATGTTTCATTTTTAAAAAGTTGCTCCTGAAAAAATCCGAACAAAAACATTATCGTATTTCACACACCTGAGCTCGGAGTAGAATGGGGACAAATGGTACAGAAATACTAATTAAATATAGCGAGAAATATTTTAATAAGTTTATGAGGGCACCGCGGAGCTCCGCTTAAAACAAATATTATGTCTGCCCCCGTTGTGTTAGCGTTGAATTTTAATATCATTACTTGGTTCGCGTTTTTAATTTTATAAAAGCACTGCTTTCTTTTGTTTAATGTTTAGAAAGAGTCTTTAATGCTATATCGGTTTGTTACACAGTTTTTTAACATTGCCTTTTTATGTTAAAAGGTAGTAGACGAAACTTACTGTCCTACTGTCGCATAAGTACTCAAGAAGAAAAGAAAAAGTGGAGATACAGAAATTTACTTTTTACCGGTGGCGGGGTATGTCACTTTTTTATTTTTTTATTTGTGGGGGCTTTCACCTTATTTTTAGCATTTGCAGCCTTGCTTGTGTTATAGTCGACGATTATATAATATTAAAAAAATATTTGATCTTTTAGCTATCAAGTGGTGTAATTAAATTGAATATATGGATAAATTAGCTATAACATCAAACTCTTTCCCCCGATCATGTTATCTGATTTCCACTACAAATTCAAATACGTATTCGTATTAAAAAATGAAATTTAAATGGAAATTTAAAGGGAAAATTTAAATGCAGAATAATTTTCCCTTTCAAATTTTATATTATATATGGCAATGACAATATCCCATAAGGAATGAACATCGCAACGGCAATAAACGTAACTCTAACCTCCAATAAAGACGTGTCAACGGGTGAAGAATGTTCTCAATTTAAATTTTTGATTCCGTCTCCAGAACATGCTGACAATCGAGCGTAAAGCGCTGTCTCCGTTTTAATAAAGTTAGACGTACTTGATGCTGAGGAGCTGCAAGCGCTGAATTGGGCGAGGGGTCATAAAGAAAAGTCATTGAGTGAAGAGGTGGATTGAGTGAGAAATGGGAACAGAGTTAGAGCAATTACGACAGATATTGGGAAAAATTGCTAATGAGTCCCCGATGAGAAAGGATAACTTAATTAATGTTGGTTCTTCGTCTTGATTTCTAAATGTCACTCTGAATGGCGCAGTTAATTACTGATTGGAATTCAAATTCTGAAATCGGGGTGAAATTTATACAGTAAATTTTAGCTAAAATTGAATGATGAGTTAGTTTTTAAAAATCTGTGGTTAAGTATAGGTTTGATTATATAATTATAATTATATTATATATGATAAAGAGGGCTTTGTTTCACTAGCATATCTTAGCAACAAGTCAATAATCAACCCCTCATAAAAAACATTTCCATGTCACCTTCTTATCTCTTATCAAAACTAATTAAAATCAGTTGAGTAGTTTTTGAGTAAAATCATAACACGTCCACACCCTTGTTGTTAGAGGAAGTGTGAAGCTGTGTGTGTATATGTGTGGTACCTATGTTTTATATTATTTTTTTTTATCTTAACATAGACAAGCGAACAACACTCTTAATTTTAATAATTTTGATGATTTTTACTATCGAGATTAAGAATGACTACTGTTTTTCTACTACTGCTTCAACTTTTTTCTGTATCGAGGGGTTAAGAAATATGGTAGCTTTTATTAGAGGAAGTTGTTAGGGAACGATAGGGGCGTAGAGGGTTAAACCATCGTTTTTTGTCCCTATTCCCACTTGGAACAGATTTACGCGATGTCCTTACAGTCCGAATATCTCCAAACGGTGTTTCCGAACTATATCTTTATGGCAATCTTCGCCGATGAAATCGTAAAGAATATAAAATAAATATAAAAGATGTATTTTGAGTTCTGCATGATGTATAGGCGTGTTGTTAAATTTTACTATATCTCTATGTATAAAAAAATTACGTGTTACATATTTGAGGCTAATGAACTCCTAAACTACTTAACCGATTTTCATAAAACTTCGTAACAATGTGTAATTTGGTTCAACTAGAATAGATGAAAACGTAGGTAATAAATATTATTCTACAGCTCAAATAAAAACTTGAAAATTTGATATTAAAAGTACTCGTAGGTAATGTTAATGAACTTATTGAATTAAATTTTATCGTTACATAATGAAATTTCAATGGCAGAATATTATTACTCCGTGTAAGTATATACTAATTTAACATAATTATAATTTGACATATAATGTATACTAATGTCAGTATTTTATGTAAATATTTACTTAAAATTAGTAAAACTATGTAACAGAAAATTGTTATTAGTATCAACAATATATAAAAATACAAAAGCAACCTTAAAATATAGCAGAATACTGTAGAAAACATTTAAAGGGAAAATCGAAACATCAGGTCGACCCCCGGGACGGTGTCTTCGATAAATAAAAGTGGTCGAGAAAAAAGTATCCAACCACTAACAGACCAACTTCCGAACTCGGATATTTATGGACAGAAGGGGTGTTTTATTGCACGATGTTCCATTTTAACCCACTTGCCCCCGGCCATCCGCACTTCACTGGACTCCTGTCACACCGCTACATCTGAAAATGATTTCATTCTTCAAATTTTGTATTGGCTTTATCATTACGAAAATAATCATAAAACTGATAATCTGATAAAATGTTCGATCGTTGGTGAAAATTAGAGCCTAATAATTTCAAGGTGGGGAAAACTGTTTTCAATTTTTATTTTATTTTTGAAACCTACTAAATGAAAAGGGAGTAAGTAAATCTACAAATGAGAGAAAGGTGCAAAATTCAACTGACAGGCTGTCTCCTATTTAATATCGTCACCAGGCTTGACGGTCCACTTGACGGTAACTACTTCCCAGATCCAAATCAAATCCAATTTTAGAATATGTATTTCCTGTCGGGGAATAGCACCTGGGACAGCACCTCACACTCGGACAAGAGGCTCGTCAAATTAAACTCAATTAATTTTAATTATTCAACTTAGTTGATTAGGCCGAGTTTGTCCAGCGTCTTTCTTATTGTATACGATTCGGGTCAACTTTTTACGGTCGGTGTAAACGCGGTCTCTTTTTATTCGACGTTTGGAAAAATAACTTTATTTTTATCTGTATATTTATTCCTTACAGTGCCCTCTCCCATTTGTCCGATAAGAAGGTATCTGCTTTAACAACGTATTGTTTCACACAAATCCATTTTATGAGCGTCATATTGTTAAATTATCATAGCTCACTGATTTTTTGAATCTAAAAATCAGGCTACATAATCAACGTAACAACCTATTGCCATTTACAAATGATACTCTAACAAGTTTCTTACTATTATGACCACAATTGTATCTTATCATATCACAGATTCAAAGGAGTAAGGACCTTAGCCATACATACTGTTTATTTAATATATATAATAAAATTACATATTCTTTATATGCATTGCATATAAAGAATGCAGAGGACACGATAAGAAATAAATCATTATTTATTGCGGCACAATATAATGCAATAAATCAAAGTTTAACTTCATAAACTTCGACAATATCACAAATTGGATAAAGAATATTGAACCCCATAAAACTAAGGGGTTGGAATATATATGCCGTCAATCGTCGACCTCCCATCACTTCTAAATTGTTGGGACGTGCCTGCTAACAGACAAATGGACAGGTCGAGAGAAATATGGGCGACTTTTTTGCCAAATTGTTTAAGAAATTGTTCGGGGATTTTGGGGAAAATCTATTGGACATATTTGTATAAATAAGATTTCAGGCATTTTTTATAATAATAGGACTCAATCGGAAGTTCGAAGTAATAATTAAGGCTAAGATCTCTCTCAAAAATTGGTGATCCTAATGGATCAGCAATTTTTGACCAATTACTAAGCAATTAATTGGTTTAGTAGTCGTCTCGCACAATTTTAATTCGTACGAAGTGTGCGAAAAGCCAACTTTTAATTTCAATATATTTTTAGAAGTCGTCACACACAGTTTGGGTTTTCTAGAGATGTACAGTCGTTTTGTATGTTTGGATGTTTGTTACTCAATTAGAATTAGGATGAAATCTTACACAGATAGTATATTACCTGGATTTAAGATATAGGTATGACTGAATCCGATGCTTAGTTGCATTAACATTTAAGGAAATTAATTTAATTTAAGGAATTTAAGAAAGGTCTAACCGTTGGTATTGGTCTGGTCAGGTCTTTGTAGGCGAACCTCATCTGAAAACCGTCTGTCTGACTGTTGGTCAAAGATACATACATAAAAAATATTACAATATCATGTTTGTTTTCATTTGACGACTCCTAGAAGACGCGTTCCGGTCCGGATAATTCACCTCATACTTTTTCCTCCCGTTAAATTATGTACAAAAAAATCCGATAAAAGGCGAAGCGTCCATAAAAAATAACCGCAGAGGCATTGAAAGATTGAAAGGGGAGTATCACTAAACAGTCTCGATTTATGGGGAAATCTCACCCGTGGGACGGGCCGTGGTCAGACTAACAATATTATTAGCCAAGAAAAACTTATAAAGGAGATGGGTTCCGTCAAATTGATTGTCGGACGAGCGCGGGTGATTTTTTAAGGCCGTCAAGAGAGTTTCTATGTTTATCCCCTTCTATAACCGGGGATCTTTTAAAGGGATAAACAAAACAGTAGAATAAAAAATAATTATCCCCCATGTATTTTTTTAATACGCGTTAAAAATAGAATTAAGTTTTAATTGAAAACATGTAGCTTCTGAATCGTCCTTTTTTATGTTAAAATCCTCAGACAGCCTGACGGTCTACTTGATGGTAAGTGGCTACCGTTTTGAATATCTGTCCTTTTGAAACTCTGACGTTATTTATGGGACCACTGCATGTTTAGTTATATTAAAGGTATTAAAGTAATGCTGTATGTTGAAGTAGTGGTACAGGGCACACTGCGTTTCGCAATTATTTGGGCTCCCCCTTACGGAAGACCACCGTGAAGTATAAGCATATATGCTGTTGTGTTCCGCCCAGGCAACACATAGGCCAGATAACAGTATGAAATTCACAAATTATTCAGTTTAAAGCTTTGTTATAAGGGTATTAGAGCTGACAAGATAGGCAAATGCTGTATTGAATGATTTTTGGGCTATTATAACACTATGGGCTATTATGGGCTTCTTGTTGCTTATTCAGCTACTATTCAGCTATTATGTTGCTACTATACAGCTTAAAGCAATTTATTTTGTGCCCAAATTGCTTGAATAACGGCTGTATAAATACATTTATTTCTATTTTTCCGAGTTTATAGTGCACCTTATCTGTATACCATTTATTGTTTTGTGTAAATAAATAAATAAATAAAAAATAAAATAAAAATAAATAAAGAATATTCAGCCATTCTGTGTTGCTTTTACTTAATCCTTCTATGGTTTGTGCGGCATCATCAAGTGGACCGTGAGCATGTCTGTCAACCTTAACATGAAAAAAAACTTAAGATTTTAATTTAGTTATATCTAATATATAAAACTCTCGTGTCACAGTGTTAGTTGCCATACTCCTCCAAAACGGCTTAACCGATTTTGATGAAATTTTATATGCACACTTGGTAGGTCTGAGAATAGGTTTTTAAGTATCTATTTTTTATACGCGGGCAGCAGCTAGTATTACTATATATTTATCCAATGTTCTATGTCGGCGTTGTATGTTAATAAATGCAGCGGTAAATGTTCTTAAATTACTCCGCGTTGGAACTAACTGTAAACGTATATCCGGCATCCAATTCAATGGAAAAGGAAACCTGAAACCGAGCAGTGTCTATGATAATGGTCTAGGTGTTTGTTTGTTCGTTCGCTCGTATGAATACGGTCACCGATGTGCGACCGATACGCCGCGTGCCGCTCCATATTGAATGGACCCAGATTACTGTCCTATACATACTTTATTTATCTACAGCGTGCTTATATTTTCATCTTCACTTTTTTATTTAAGTGTTTATCCATTCTTTACTATTTAAGTAGCTAAAATTATACTAAAACTAAAGAAACCAAGTAACTGTCTAAGTTCTAAAACTGTCTAAGTTTTATTAAAACTTAGATCCTTACATATTATAATCCTTACATATTATAAAACAAAGTCCTCCGCCGCGTCTGTCTGTTCGCGATAAACTCAAAAACTACTGCACCGATCTTCATGCTGTTTTCACCAATGGATAGAGTGGATAGTTTCTCGAGAAAGGTTTTAGTACATAACTCACAAAGTTACGCGGGCGAAGTCGCGGGTAGCAGCTAGTAATCCTTACTAATATTATAAATGTGAATTTGAGTTTGTTTGTTTGTTACGCTTTCCCTTGTTTGTCACGCTGAAATTTTTCATACACGTAGTCTGAGACACTAGAAAGGACATAGGGTAAATTTTATCCAGATCGCGGACGAAGTCGCGGGCACCAGCTAGTATTATATAATAAAAACCCAATCAATTTCTTGCTATTGTGACACTGCCTCGCAACATATTGTAATTCTGTGGAACTAAATAAAATAAATTAAGCTAGTAACATTTAATCAAGGAATCCTAGCATCAGAATTCTTGATTTTCACAACCATGCGTAATTAGATAATAATATAATCCGTATTTATATTATCATAGTTATGTTTGCTATCCAGTCTAAAAGGAATATACAAAAAAGTCTAGTCTAAATTTTTATATAATATATTTTTTATATAAAATATAATAAATTAATATAAATTTAAATTATAGTGGTAACATTTTTAAAAATATATACTCCCTGTATGTACGCGTATCATATCTCGTCGATTGTGAAGTGTCACGCGACATACGCCCATTGTCGCCTCATTGTTGAGATGAGCTAACTAAGTAAACGGTCGGACGCATAAGCATTCAAGACAAGTTCGATCAAAAGGTTTAAGTATAAAGAAGACTCAATTCGTCCACTGATGGGGACAAAGAAGGGGCAAGACAGACTTACCAATACTTTCAACTGAGGTTCGCCTGCTTCTTTTGCGCTGGTTCGATTCCACCACAATACATGAGAGTTTTTTATTGATTTAAGCGTTGATTTAGAGATGTCACATACGTACCATACACACGCGTG
Organism: Synanthedon vespiformis; assembly: GCA_918317495.1. Lineage (NCBI taxonomy): Eukaryota > Metazoa > Arthropoda > Insecta > Lepidoptera > Sesiidae > Synanthedon > Synanthedon vespiformis. Next base: position 805,411 of record OU906965.1, read on the forward strand.
AAAAGTTTAATTTTTGTAGAGCGATTAGCGAGCGCGGCGGCAACTTTTAAAGGGTAGGAAAGAGGGTATAAAAAAATAGATAAATATGTAGGTAGATATGCGTGTGATGCGTTTATTTGTATTTATTGAAACAACGACGGACTTTGATTGATAACATGATTGGGAAAATCGTAGTCTCCTAACAATGTTTTATTAAAAAAGTAATAAGTATAAATACATATATAAGTATAAACCAATAAATTTACCATTTTCAATTTAAACGGTATTTTAGAAAATTAGGCAATTTTTTTATGATTTTAAATATATTTTTTTAATTTATTATCTTGTATATTTTATTTTTTATTTCCACTGAATTAACCGTTGGCCTGTACATACTAATTATCATAATTAATAATAAACTTAGACAAATAAGATTTTTACAATTTAGACAAGCACGTTTTTTATACAAATCTAATTTTTTTATTTTAATTTTTTTTTTCAATATTTACTATCCCAAAAAATCATTAAAGTAGTCTACTGAAACTAATTAATTAGTAAGTTGAAACGCAAAAACCAGTGAAGAGTGGAATTAATCAGTTAATTATCGCAGTGATTGAGTGAGATCTCGTCGACACTGACAATTATCAAAGTGGTGCTGTGAAAAAAATCACTGAAGGGCCACTAAAATGACGCTTCCGTAAAGTTAATAATTATGTACAATATGAAGATATATTTACCTTATGAGATAGTGTATTAATTCACAATTTTCAATGTAACATGTACGATAAATAATCGATACTAATAATAAATCTGTTAGATTATTCAGTACATATAACGTGTATGATAATCATCATTATTAATAATAAATCTGTAAGTGTAGGTATTGTATGTACGTATGTATGTTCCTCCATAACTCTTAAACGAATTAAATAATTTTCATGAAACTTGGTAAATAAACATTTAGACGTACGGGACACAGGATAAACTACTTTTTTCTTTTCAACGCAGACGAAGTCGCAGGCACCAGCTAGTTATAATTAAAATTGTATAATTATAATATATAAGTATGATATAATTTTGTAACATAAATAAATGTATTTCTAATATGGACACCAAATGTCTGCAATAAATATATTATTATTATTATTATTATTTAATTAATATAACATCTTATTTCAAAACAACTCACGACACGACAATTCAGTTGAGAATTGTAAAAGTGAGGTTATCCTCATTTTTTGTTTATTAAATGGAAAATACTGGTTTCCAAGTTTACTTAAAAAAACAATTTTTGTTTTTCTTCTGAAACTTTATTAGAATAATACTGACACTTATTAACAAAAGCAACGCCATTGATGATGCGAGTGTCCTAAGAGTTAAAGTTAAAAAAGTATGCTACATTTTAACACCACAAAATAACTCTGAAACCCTTGATTAAATAAAGCGGTTCAATTGAACTAAACTGGTATCACAGAGTGTCCTCCCTCTCCACGTTTTTTTTTTTAATTAACGCACATCGGATATCCCAGTAAGCTTTGTTAATTGGACATAAAATACTGATATTCTATCATAAAATATAATATCCACTTGTTTGCTTTGAAAAACATCCAGAGTTGTATATAGATGTAGTGATTACACCAGAAATAGTTCTTGGAGTCATCCAACGCACTATGCGTTTCAAAGAATATCTTTGTTCAAAATTCTTCACACAGTTTTTATATGAAAAAGACTACTGCAGTTTCCGAGGAATCATCTATACATAAAAAATTCAACGTCTGAAAAAACGCGGACGAAGTCGCGGGCAACAGCTAGTACATAATAAAGTTTGAATAAATGTTGTAACTCGCACGAGCAAAAGTCGGGCAAAAGCTAATGCAATATACCTAAGTTTTATTATGAATGATAATGAGTTTTATGAGTAAGTATGGACGCACGCTTAGGGCATTTAGGGCACGTTTAGGGCACGTTTAGGGCACGTTTAGGGCACGTTGTGTTTCGCAGTTATAAATTGGGCACCTTTACAGAACTCTACAGTCATATAACAGCTCGGGTATTGTGTTTTGATCAATGAGTAAATAATACCAGGACCTATTCCTTAACCTCCTGCCTATCTGTCTATCCATTATACCACTTCTATGGACTTGCTTGTGTTAATAGACGACCGTAGCCATCTACCGTCAAGTGTACCGTCCTCCTGCCTGCTGAATAAATTCAAATAGAAATTAAAAGCTATAACTTAATAAATTATGAGACTATTTCCATACTCCCTCAATTCAAATTAGAAGCAAAACTCTCTTCAAAGACGCGGAGAACTCTTAACGTCGTTAAAAATTCAAAAATAGCTATCAATATTAAAAAACATGTTCTGATTTAGTTTGTGACGAAGCAATGCGCTAATCAACGTGGCAAATTACCTCGAACGGAATGGAAAAAATTAAATTTGCCAAGTCGATTTCATTTTTCATTAATTCATCTTCTGGGGTCGCGAGCGAACATGTAAAACTTACTAGATGCGCTGCCCATAGAGGCCATTTTTTGGTAAGTTACTTAAAAATATATATAACTATTAAAAGTAGAGTAAATTAAGCAAGAAATTGTTAAAAAATATTTCCTTTACTTTCAAAAGGTCAGATTTTCAAAAGGTCAGACTTTCAAAAGGTCAGATTTTCAAAAGGTCAGACTTTCAAAAGATCAGATTTTCAAAAGGTCAGACTTCCAAATGGTCAGATTTGGTACAGTCTCTATTAAAATTACAAGTGGAATTGATGGATAACACACAGTGTCCGACTAGAAGACGGAGACGGCTAACGATTTCAAAAGATGAACAAAGATCCCAAATTATCTCAGACCAAATTTAATATCAATAAAATACCTTGATTTTCGTACTCCTTTTCATGGTGTTCAAAGGACCATTAAATTTAGATTATTTTATGATATTTTTCATTCTTTATTAAAACAAACTGTAAACAAGCTGATAGCATAATATATAAGAGATATTGTGAGGATAGCAGTGATCTATGCCACCGCAATCAAGACTCAAAATATCAAAACCTAATTTTAATATTAATAAATAAAATCAGCTTACTTTCATAAGACATTTTATATTAATTGTAACTGTTTTGTCAAAATAGAAATAAAATAATGTGTCAAAATAAGCCATCGAATTGAAACTGCATAAGATTCACGAGATATTCTTTCCAGTAGCTATATTTCTATGCATCCCCAGTCGATAGAGCGGAGTTCCTATATATTTCCCTCAGGGTTCCGTACATTTTTTTTTTCTTTACACAGCCGTTCTGTTTAACCCTCAAATGGTGGCTGATTTCGTGAAGAGATGGCTGATTAATTATTGATAGCGCTTTTTTAACCAAAGACGAATATTTATCTTTGATGTTAATTCTACTTTTTTAATCCCCTTGCTGCATGTTTATTTAATGGCGTACCGTATTGGCTGTCTTCATGATAATTATGTAGACTTAGGTATTAACTGAGAATAAAAACAGAAAAAATTTTTCATTGAATAATATTTTTTTATGTTGGTTATTATTATTAAGCACAACTAGCTGTTGCACGCGACTTCTTCCACGTAACTATATAAAATCTAGCCTACGTTATGCCCTGATAACGTAGCTTTCTATAGGTGAAAGAATTTTAAAAATCGGTCGACTAATTTCTCAGCCTACTCAATGCAAGCAAACAAACAAACAATCAAATCTTTCCTCTTTATAATATTAGTAGAGATATAGATTAAATTAAAATTAATGGTCATCTCTATGAATTCTCGAATGGAGGTCACGAATCGGAAGACGCAATAAATAAATAAATAAATAAATGAAAATAAGCTAAATGAAGAAGAAAATAAAAGTAAGAAATATTGCTGGTATTATCATCTCAACCAATCAATACTATAATAATAATGAATCTGCAAAGTGTAGGTTAATTTTTAATAAGGCCACATTTTGCTCAATGTTCTTCTTTTGAAATTAAAAAAAAAATGACACGGAGGAGGTGCACAACACACACGTAATAGAAGATAGTGCGCTAGACAAACATACTAAAACATGATAATTATTTGGATGAAATTCGTATTTAAAAAAATATACCAAAAAAACAAGGTGCCCTTAAGGGAACCACTCAAAAATACAGAACCAATCTGTTGATTAGCTACTTTTTTATTTTTAGGGTGACATTAAACACAGATTAATCGCCCCTCGATTCTGACGGGGAGATTCGAATACTTCAAATTAATGACAGTTTAAAAATGAACCAGATTAAAAAGAACTCTGCATACTTTTTACAAATAATCATTTTTTTATGAAACATAAACTACATTTTATGTGTTTAATTAAAAATATATAATTAAAATAACAATAATCTACTTGAGTGAGGTCTTATAAGTCAACTGAGGTACAAGTGTGCGAAAGCGCTGTAGTGCTTTTTCACGTAATGCGTATTGTATAATCTTTACTAATATTATTATAATTATAAAGAGAGAAGATTTGTATGTTTGTTACTCTTTGACGTAAAAACTACTAGGTCGATTTTATAAAATCTTTCACCTATAGAAAGCTACATTATCAACGAATAACATAACATAGACTATATTTTATAAATATACGCGGGCGAAGTCGCGTGCAACAGCTAGTATTAAATACAAGTTTTCTTGTTGCACTGGAAAATGTTTTTCTATTCATTGTCATGATTGAATTTAATGAAATAATTGATTTTGGAATTAGAAAAAGGCCACGTTTCACGCCGGAAGAGTGGCTTTCCCCATGTGGAATATATTTTATCCTATGTTCATCCTGAAATTCCATTTTAACAAAATTATAATTATTTTTTATTACCTACCACCTACATACAAACAAAAACAAACTAGCTTACCTTAAAAAACCTAAAAAACTTTACCACTTTTTAATATTACTATAGTAACATATTTAATCGTCCTGAATCAAATCCGAGACCAGCCTTGCAAAGTTTACACCTTAACCTCTTGGCCAAAAGCTCGCCTACAAAATGTGGTCTCTTAATAAAATGGTCTCTCAAGTACTAAAAAATTAGCCGAAATTTATTCGAGAATGAACAAGCGAACAATATTCCTCAAGCGATTCCGATCCAACCCCTGGACGATCCCAAAGCGGCGGCGAAAAATTTTTCGACATATTTATGCATTTTTTTATCAACATTAATTCTCGAAATGGATTTCGGGGGGTGGTGCAGGGTGGCATTATCTGTTCGACTGTTTCGAATGTTCGCGAAATGCTAAAAGGCTTTTTTTGTAATAAGTTGCGATTAAAAAGACGGTAAATATTCGGATTTAGTCCCCGGCATTCGGAGACAGACTTATGACGTAAAGTTTTAAAATTCACGACCACAAAATTTAGAAGAAAAACACGAGTAAGCTTGAGTTATCAATGCTTAAGGGGCACTTGAGTAAGTAATCAAACAAATGAATGGATAAAATAGGCCTATAATATTATATATTATAAACAATATTAATACTATTATTGACATTTCAGTAAAGATTTTACCTAATTTTTGTGCCAAGCAATCGGATGGAGCGTAGCTCATGTTACAGTGGACGTCAGTTCGACTTCTAATCTGATCATCATACAAGTAACGCCACATTAGCTGGTAGTACACTGCTAACCTCAGTATGTTCATAAACCCACACTAAGGAGCCCTATGTCCTTTTCAGTGGGTATTATTTTAGATCAAAAATTTCGGATCATCGGTTGAGTAGTTAAGGCGTGAAAAATAATAGACAGACAAAGTTGCGTTTACAATCTCTCAGGAACAATTTACCTATTTTTTCCTTGATGAAAGATACTATATATGTTTTTTTGTATTCCCGACAATGTGTATGAAAAATTTCGTGTCTGTAACAAAGTCGCTTTCACATTTTTATAATGTTAGTGTAGATTTAGCTATATTATCGTCTGGATTAAATTTACTAAAATAAGTAGCAAAAAAATTTTTTAGGCATTTTTGATAAAATATACACATATATGTTTTTAAAGTAATGTTTTTGGGACTCTTATTTTTCATGCGTCCAGATTGAAACGCCTTTAAGAGGCAGATCTCCACGAAAACAAAGATTTGTGCCACATTAGCGTTAATCCTGGAACGAACGACTGCCACTAAATTGAGCGTGACGGGAACCATAAAATTAACGAAAAAAACAATAGAATTAACATAGAAAACATCTGCGACGAAAATGACTACCGCGTCCCCTACCACTGGATTCTCACTTGCAAAATTCCGTTAACGGATATTTTCTTGTAGGTAGGTATACAACAATAATAGTTTTTCAAAGTGAATATAATATATAAATAGAAGTAAAAGTCCCATATTATACGACGTCATATTTATTAAATACGAACGTGGTTAATAATTCCGATATATTGTATAAAATATACGTACAATAATAGTAACCCACATTTGAGATCGTACAAACATCTAACTTTTGAATGTTAACTTTACTTATTGGATTCAAATCTATTCCGTTCGTTCCAGGATTAACGCTAATGTGGCACAAATCTTTGTTTTCGTGGAGATCTGCCTCTTAAAGGCGTTTCAATCTGGACGCATGAAAAATAAGAGTCTCAAAAACACTTATATCTAGTCGTTATATTAATTTCAATCGATAATAATTTAACCTTCTTGAAATTAAAAGTACTTAACCATTGGTTAAATACTATTTACTCTACGGTATCACTGATTTAATGTTTATTTATTATTTCAAACTGTCAAAATTCAAAATTCATAATTCAAAATTATTCAAAATTTTTATATTTTTTGTATACATATAATTTATTACACCAATAAAAAAATATATAAATATCGTTTGATCTATGAAATACAAGAGAATTATTATAATTAAATACACTCGACGGCAAATAAACCAGGTAAATAACTGTTATACCTACAGAAAGTGATACCTAATCATCATGAAACGCACTTTCTGTAGGTATAACTGTGATAGTTGTAAGTTTTATACTTTTTGAGAAAACCGAATCAGAGTTCCAAAGTAGCGGGTGACCCGGTTTATTTGCCGTCGAGTATAGATAGTTTATTTCAGTCTGATGTTGAAAATATAAAAAAATATTTGTTCGAAATACAAGTAATAGACATGAACTTTAGAACAGTTTGGAACAACCCTCACAAATGCCTAACTTAGACGATGGTGGACTTTTACTAGCAAGGCTATTGTCAGTTTGTCAGCCGCTCTATTAGGTACCGTAAAATCATTAATATTACTGAGTTCAAATGGTAGTGGTAATCCTAAGACAGTGCAGACCGCATTGATTCCTCGCCTCTCACTCCCTCAGGGACGAATTTATCTGGTAAAAAGCAATAAACATTAAAAATAAAATGGCGGATCCACCCCTCGATCGCGTCATTAGACAGCCTTTTCAACTAACGACACCGAGTCGCACTGTGCACACAATGTTTCTAATGAGCTCCACTTTATAACCATGTTTAAGATTCAATGGTTTCTTTAAGAAAAACCTAATAGTTTCACAGATTTCATATTATAATAAGACGTTTCGTCTTATTACTTGTGAAGTCGTTTAAAAATGATTTAAAAAAATCATAATTTTAATATACTTAAGTTTATAGAAGATTAAGCTATTGAATTTTAAATGTCTTCCTTTTTATATATACTACTGGCTGATGCCCACGACTTCGTCTGCTTTGAATTATATACAGAAACCTTCCTCGTTTAACGCACTTTCTAAAATATCTAAGGGACAGACGCTGTTTTATAAGTTGACCTGTGTGTCTGTCTGCATTTGTCTGTATGTCTGTGGCTTCGAAGCTCTTAAACGAATGGGCCTATTTTAATTCGTTTTTTTTTTATTTGAAAGCTGACCTAATCCCTATAGTTATAAAGATCACCAGTTCATTTCCTTGTGATGAAGGGATCACATTAACTTGTTAATTCGATTGATTTGAAATTTGTTGTATTGTTACTTCGGTGGTATTTGCACGACATGGTAACCTTGACCTGATGCTGCAGCATCTTTTTTAATCATCTGATTTATCATGAGAATACGAACATGATGCAAAGTTGGTCACATAACTATAATAGCTGGTGCCCGCGACTTCGTCCGCGTTGAACAATGAAAGGTACCCTATGTCCTATCTTGTGTCCTAGACAACGTGTATGCAAAATTTTTCATGGTGATCGGTTCAGTAGTTTTTGCGTGAAAGCGTAACAAACAAGCACATTCACATTTATAATATTAGTAAGGATAATAAGGATAAAACAAACAAACAATTAGTTACTCAATGCAAATAACAAACAAGGATTACTTACTCAATTTCTCTAAATAAACATATATTTGCTTTTTATATTCGTCGAAGATAGCAATTACTTATTAATCCTGTAGGTACAGTAAGTATTTAAGTGCCATATTACGAGTAGCTAAGTAGGCAACACTTCTTTGACATATAAAGGCAAAAACACGTGTTCCCCATAAAGGGGCTATCGATAGAAAAAAGGTACATTTGCAACGTGTGGCGAGAGGAGATAGCAAATGTAATAACAGCCACGTAAAGAGACAAGCGAATATTGTTCACGCGGAATTAGAGATTACTAGATGAGATTGAACCAAACAAATTCTTGAGCGTACTTGGTACGTTTTGGTACTACCAGTAGTATCACCGGTAGTACCACGGGTAAGAAGGGGTTTTTATATTGCATAATGTACCTATAATTCATAATTATTTATACGTTTGGTCTAGTGGCTAGTAAACCTAGCTGTTAACCCAACGTTCGCGGGTTCGAATCCCGCTAGGTGAAAATGTTTTTATGTATTAACATTTACCCTTGTATCTGAGTCATTAATGTTTGTATTTGATATGTATTTACAAAAAAAAGTAATCTATGCAGTATATCTAATTGTCTGGTATTCATTATACAAGCCTTATAGTTGCTTAGTAATTTTATACTTTTTCAACTATTTTGGTTTCGCTATTGTCGAGTGTTTACTTCTAAGTTAGTAAACGTATCGTATGCGTCCTTATTATTTCCGCGAATATGGTCTGGTAATAACTTACTTACCAGACAAAACATTACACTGAAAGTCTTGTAAATAAATGTAAAATTTAGTCTTTATTGCGTACAAATATATACTTGAAACTGCTTATGTTTAACAATTACACATATTTTTACAAACAAAGTCAAAGCAAACTTATTCTGATATTTTTATTATTTAATCGTAACTCAATATGTTTTGATTGTTATAATAAAATTACTAACAGTTTTTTTATTAATTTTTATCATAATTATTGTTCATGCCATTTCTTGTAAATATAATTCCGCAATCCCAATACGCGTAATAACAACCGCATGCCACATAAACTCTATTCGCTCCTCGGCAACACATTAAAAAATCGACCTTATTTCTAACGCCGTGAAACATATTTTCGTGTAGCAGCAAAAATAGTAATTCCTAATAAGATAATAAGGCTCCTTTCCAATAGTCCTGTGGGTGTGAGCTAATGATGTGAGGCGATTAGAATTGATGTTGTTTGGTTACATGTTTTTCCGAAGGCTTTTCTTGTGTTGTCTGGCAACATTTATTACATTTTGTGATACAAAGAAAAACTATTGTCTATATAAGTAGCCTAGAGTACTTAAAATATGTTTTTTCTTGTGACAAAGAGGCACGACTACACTAGGTACGAGTCATTCAAAGTTATAGACTTTATGCATAAAATTTTATTTAAGTAGGTACTAACTTGTGCTAATTAAATATTATTTTAAATTTACTATGATAAAACTATGAAGATTTTTTTTAAAAAAATCACTTCATTTTTTTTCTTTATTGAGGAAACAAACAAGTCATTACTTATATGTACATATTTTTACAATATACATAAATATTTATAGACTTAGAGTTCCATACACAAAATAAATATTAAACAAAATAGATACACATTTTTAATCGGCTTTACAATGTTTAATAGGCACAAAAGTTAGTAGAAATCAACATTTAATACTATATTTTTTTGAATTTGTATTCCATTATCGCGAAAATGGCGCTTAAATGTCCCTTTTAATGTCCGCAAAAGACGTTACAAGTGATGTTTACCGCAAAAATCCCTTACCAATAATCAAGACAAAGAGTCGTCAATACCACTGAGAGTCGAGACAGTTATTAAGGCCTCCCTCAGCCATTTTTCCCATAAAACGGGGGCAAAACTGAGGAAAGTCATATTAATTTATGTTAGGCAAGACAGTAATGATCGGCGCGTCGATTACGCCGTATTATTGGGAAATATTGGCACACAGCCCTCGGGGGGATCGGACTTATTATTGGACATGTGTGCAAAAGAAATTATCGAGGTAACACAGCTAATAATAAGAATTCTTAGAAGCCTAAGTAGTGGACCCTTATTATGATATCCTTAAGAGACTTTATTTAGGTAAACAATTTTATACATTTCTTGAAAATATCTTAAAGAATTCGTTTTAAAGATTGTCTAAGAAAGTCTAATTTATATTTCTTTTAAACTAGTTAAGGTTGTATTAAAATTAGAATGTTCTGATTGAAAATTGTACACAATTCTGTAGTGTATGATTTAAATGATCATATTATAGCTAAGGTTAGTTATATATAATTGATTATACAAATGATATGATGCTTGGATAAGATAGGATTGAATTACATACTGCATTGATATTTTTTATTTACAGAAATTGTTACCTTAAAAATAATAATTTTATGTTATAACTAGCTAGTGCCTGCGACTTCGTCCGCGTTGAAAAAGAAGAAAGTAGCCTATAATGTGTCCCGCACGTCTAAATGTTTATCTACCAAGTTTCATGAAAATTAATTAATTCGTTTAAGAGTTATGGATTAACATACATACATACATACAATACCTACACTTACAGATATATAATAAGTATTGATTGATCGATTGATATTGACGATAAAACATTATTTTAACCCTATTAGTAAGTAGTGCGTTGAAGTATAGTGTCCCATGGCACTAAAATATTCAATGAAATCTCAAACCCTGCAAGCGTTGGGCCTCACTCAACTAATCTTCCAAATAAACTAACAAGAATCGGACCCCAATGATGCATAACAAGAATTCCGTTCGGGAGCCGAAATTACATCGCCTCCGTCACTCACTCACTTCAGAAATCGATGCCAGTATTTAATTAAATTCAAATCAAATTATCCGCCAAGACGACCGTCTTGCGTTTTGCATGGATTTTATATAGAGTTGAAACTCGAAACTTATAAAACCTTTTAAAAACACTACCTAACTCTATGTGATTGTTTCGTTTTTTCTATTTAAACTTATGTATGTATGTATCCCAGGCAACACATAGGCCAGATAACAGTATGAAATTCACAAATTATTCAGTTTAAAGCTTTGTTATAAGGGTATTAGAGCTGACAAGATAGGCAAATGCTGTATTGAATGATTTTTGGGCTATTATAACACTATGGGCTATTATGGGCTTCATGTGCTTATTCAGCTACTATTCAGCTATTATGTTGCTACTATACAGCTTAAAGCAATTTATTTTGTGCCCAAATTGCTTGGATAACGGCTGATAACGGCAAAGAATATTCAGCCATTCTGTGTTGCTTGGGATGTATGTATGTATGTATGTATGTATGTATGTCTGCATGCATATGCATTGCACTGATTTTCATGAAAGTTGGTATATAAACATTTAGACGTATGGGACACAGGATAGGCTACCATTTCTTTTTCAACGAGTACTTAGTCGCAGGCACCAGCTAGTATCTACTAGTAATAAATCTGTAAGTGTATTAGGTATTGTATTAGTGTATGTTCCTCCATAACGAATTAACTGATTTTCATCAAACTTGGTAGATAATTCAAACGTACAGGACGTAGGACAAGTTACTTTTTTCTTTTTCAACGCGGAAGAAGTCGCGGGCGCCAGCTATTTATTGAATAAGTTTTGTCCCCTCTATATAGTTAGTGCAGTGATTGTGTTAAGGGCGCAATCGAGCAACGAGCCCTTTTCAATCAATTGAGTGTCGCGGCTGACACCTACCGAACCCGCCATTTTGCATGTACGAACACATTCCAAGCGGAACCTTCAATTTGATACGCATTTGCTTCTTTCGCACAAATCCTCGCAGTGAAATAAAAGGATCCATAAGAGATGTTTCGCCACGAGATTTATGAAATGAATTCCCGTTGACCGATTCTCACGAGAGATTAAGTTTAACAAAATCAGATCCCAGCTCCCATGCAGTCTAATAGTGGTCAGAGAAACCTTTTTATTTTGAACACACGTTTTCAAGTTCGAAGATAACCTTTATTTATTAAATTCCATGCATATTAGAAACTAAAATCGATTTCCGCTTGTCTGTTTGTCTGTTAAACCACCCAACTGTTTTCACTAATGAAGAAGATAAAAGAGGAAGTTCGCATAAATATACCTTACCTATTACATTACCTTACCTTACCTTAATCGCATTTTTTAAATTGAGTATTAATCAATTTCACCCAAACAAAATCAGTTTATTGACTTAATTTTTCTAGTTTACCATCCATAGTCGATCTCTCTTCCAGTGTCTCTTCAGTCCTGAAGGTTGACCGCTAATCCTTGAACTTGTTCCTGGAACTATCGCTCGATTGAGGTAATTCTAACCCACTCCCAAATCCCAAATGTTTTGCATATCGTGACCTCCTGCCCAACGCCTTTTAAGTTTCTCCTTGTTTTCCTTCCTTCCTTGAAAGTTTCCCATTTGAAGCACCATCGTATATAATCACTTGTCAAGATATCCAATCTTGCCCATCTTGCTCTTGAACTTTGGCAATATTGAAAATGATGATAGTTCGCATTATTGTCAATATTGCCAAAGTCAATACTTCCTGTTTATATATAGGGATAGAGAGGCGGATAATATCAAAAATAAATACCCCACAGACACAGACGTCTTTAACGGCATTACATCCCTCTAAATCATATATTAGCGGAAAAATAAGTCTAATGGGTAATGTCCAAATTATAATCAAAGGAAGGAATATCTGGATGACCACACGTGGTTATATGGTGCGCATTGTTTGATAGGAGGTAGCGTTTAGCGGAATGTTAAATATAAAATTAATGTACTAGAACATACGTTATATTTAGTAAACAGTGTCATTGTTATTCTCACAGACTATTAGCTTATCAATGGTTATTCTCTATCTCTTATTGTTGAATTGAATATACAACAAGTATCTTAAGTTTAAACAGTTAAACATTTCCTTTCCGCAATTGTACAAAGATTCCTTCTCAAATAAGTACCTATTTTCAAGTAACAAGCTAAGAATAAAAAACTATTAATATTTTATTACTGTATAATTATTTTCTGGGACATTTTTTTACAATGTAGGTATGTATATAGATAGACTATTGTAAATCATTAAGCTCTCTTTGACTAAAAATCTTAAGATCGACTGAAGATAGAAGCTTAACATGGAGGCTAAATTTATACATACATATATTTAGTCAGTGTAGGTTGCAAAATTGCTAAACATTGCAAAATTGCTAATCTTTCTGAATTGAAATATTTAAGACAAACGAATCGAGCATCAGTTGGATATCTGCATCTCCTTTGAACCCTGAACCACTGAACCACTGAACCTCTGAACTCTGAACCCTGAAAGGGAGAGAAGCCTGACGGTCATAATACCTACTTCCCTTTGTTATAACACAAAAAAAAAACATATTCATAGATCTACATACACATAATTAGAATTTAATTAAAACAATATTTTGCTTCTTTCCTCAGTCCTCTTAGTTGAGATATGAAAAGATTTTTATAGGTTTGTATTCGCTATTTCACCATTACACAGTGTTATCCCAAACAAAGGGGAGGTCAGGGACAGGGTGGACATCAAAAGCGTTAAGTGCTCCTTTGCTCATCGAATCCCATTTACGCCGGATGTCCCCTCGCGATAAATAAGATTATGTTTGGTTGTACCGTATTCTTATTGCATTCTTATATAATATGTATTTATTCAACTGTTTAACCAAATATACTTCACATGTTTAACATTTTAGTATGAAGCAAATAAATAGACACGATTCCGGAGTAACATTTTGAAATAATAAGATTTCTATTTTAAAGAAAAACCAAAAAAATGCAAATGTAGTCTCCGTAGAAAGACTGTCGCCAACACGGGTCGCCAATGACCGCGATAATCAGCTAGTATGAAATTACTTTTAGAAGCTACTTATGTTTACACCAATGTTAATTTAAATGTAAACATTACTGTATTAATAAATAGATAAATAAAAAATAAAAAAATAAGTAAAATACACAAGGAGAGTTTCTCAAATGTGAGAATTCAATTTGTCGTGATACAGTACAAATATCGGCTTGTGTAAACAAAAGCTCAGTTGCCCCATGCTACTGCCACTATACACTAGCAATCAAGATAATATTTCGAATTATATTTTTTTCCAGCGTTATGTATGCAATTCATTTAATTAGCCAAGGTCTACGTTCAAATATAATTAAATAATGTATTTAGAACTTTGCGTAAGGTAGTTCATTAGTTTCAGAGGTTTTTATTAACAAATGTGGAGATGAAAGCATCGCGCCGGTGAGAATTATCTGAAAGCCATAAGCTACAAACGAAAAATATGCTCTGAGAGTCCGATATAAGGGTTAGTTTACAAGGATAACTCGATGGCAATAATTTATATCTGTGCTGGATTTATCCTTCTTACAAATGTGTATTTATTCATAGGAATATATTATGTCTGCCACTATAACTATAAGTGTAGTTTTAGTTACTATATATACTATATAATATAAACAATATGTACCTAATATTTTTCGTGTTATTTTCATCATCATCATCACCATCATCATCTCAGCCACTGACGTCCACTGCTGGACATAAGCCTCCCTCAAAATTTTCCAATTGGATCGGTCAAAAAAAAGAAAAAATCCTGAACTATGATTGTCTTCTCATAAATATTATAAAAATTATAATATTAATTATTAATTAATAATAATATTATTATTAATTATTATATTATTAATGGAAGCAAAAGTGTAGATGGAAATAGCATCAAAACTTTTCTATGTTTAACAATATCCTTTCCTTACTTCCTTCCTTAATTCATAATTCCACTATGAATTATCAATAATATCGTAGGACGCCATGATACCCAACTTTTTTCTTATGCGTTGAGTACTCAGCCTTAGAACACAACGTTAATCCAGCTATACACATTAACAGAGCAGCGTTGTTCCGACCGAGGATTTAGTTCATAAACTATACAAATACTAGTACTAAACTTAACTATTGCTAATGCACTACTTAGGTATTGAATATGCGAGTATTCTGTTCATAAACTATTTAGTTGTTAGTGTTTTAGAAATTATTTTATCTTAATGTCAACAGTATTTCACAGGTGAATAAATGGCAGATAAGCGTATATCATTCATTTTTCAAAAACTCATCTGTAGCCGGGTAAATTGACTTGTGACATTCATGATATGGCTCAAGATAGTAGGTATAGGTACCAACTTTGAATAAGAATTAGTCATCATTATCATCACCAGCCAGTGTCTCTACACTTTTGCAAATAGGTCTCTACCAAGACTCGCCACAACGCGTTTTCCTCAGAGCTTTCAGCTCGTCTGTCCACTGTCCACCTGTTTGTAAGGCGCTTGCGTCTTTCAATTCGTGGCCCCCATACGAGAACTCGTCTACCCATCATAAACAGTACAATATCAAACAAAAAAATTTTAATTTGCCTATAGGTATAGATGCGACCAAGTTATGTTACGGTAAAATTTGTTTTGTCGGATTCATTTACACCGAAACTATTTTTACTGATTTCTTTACTGAATAATGAAATTTATCCAATCGGAGACATTATAGTGGCGTTTTCCTTATGTGTTCTATTAAGATAATAGATAATAGATAAAAAGAGATGAATTTGCATTATCCATTTTGATAGGACAAAGGATGAGGAATAGGTGAATGTGGGCCCTGAGTTCCTTGCTCATAGACGTAGGTACGGGACACAGGATAGGATACTGTGTCCCGTACCTACGTCTATGACGGATACTTTCTTTCTTTTTCAACGCGTTCGAAATGGCAGGCACCAGCTAGTAAATAATAAATCATAAGCACAAATCATATAATTCCAAATAATTGAAAAAAAATGTGATTGGTTAATGTTTAATTTCTTACTTTTAGGTACTATGCGAGCAGAATGAAGTCTTTGAAGAGATATGTCCCATGCTGATAAACTTCTGTAGTAGTGTGAAAAAATAATTATAATGTAATAAATAATAAGTCAAAATATTCCGTTACGGTGTAAATGGGTCCAGTAGGTACCTTTTACCGAAATCTCGGAGTGCATTCTTTGAAATGCATTCGACTTACAAAAATCGCGTGCGCCATCAAACCAACATCAGTCTTAGGTTTTAATTTTAAGATTCATTTTCGCTCAAAGGAGTCCAAGTCCTTTGAGTCTGCTCGACTCAATTAATTTCTTCCAGAGTCAAGTATTGAATGCTACGTCAAAGGCGCTATGTACGACTTTATAATAACTTCGGGAAAACTTCTGGAAATTACGAAATATTTCCTCGCACATGCTGACTTCTATTTTCAATGTAATGTGAAAATTTACTTTGTGATGGAAAGTCGACGTAGCGATTCAAAAATAAATAACAAAATAACAATGCCATACTTGCCCATACTGTTTTGTATGGGTAAGTTGTAGTTTAGCGATTACATAAATTTAAGTATATACAAATCTCCATTTTTACATACAAAAGATATACATATATAAGAAAAGACGTTTCTCTAATATCACCCCTAATAAATATTAATTTTTATATAATATGTAATATGTATGTCTTTTTTAACATAATATTTTAGTTTTTAAGTTTTTCAAAGCTATGGACATTTGTCTGCAAATAAAGTTATTATTATTATACTATATAAGCAATAATAATAAAAATATTTGAATAAGTTATTCTAAATTATAACAATTTGTTGTAAGTATTTCATAAATAAATAAACATTAGTTACGAGTTCAAATTTATATAACATATATATGTTTGCTTTTTTCGTTAGTGAGATTAGCTCACTAACGAAAGTTAATTGTTATTTTCAGTAGAAGAGAACTAAGTAATATAATTATTTAGAAAGAAATCTGAAGCTATGCTAAACTAATTGGGAACTTTTACAAAGAAATCCTGATATAAAATGACTTAAACAGATATATTTGTTGACAATATACTCTCCATTTAAATGGACATGACGTGATGTTATAATAATATAATGTCATAGGTATTATAATAATACTAGTGGGTGCCCGCGACTTCGTTCGCGTTGAAAAAGAAAATATATATGCTAGCTTGACCCGGGCAAACGTTATTTTGCAACTATCACTTACCTACCGAAAAAAAAATCTTAAAAATCGGTCTTAGGGATCGGACCTCATAGTACAACAAAATTGTGAACGCACCTATAAATATTTGACAACCAAGTGACAATTTTAGACAAAATACATCAATAATGTTTCACAGCTAGGAACATTGTCTAATGTCATCTCATGTCATCTTATATCGCTGTGACGACGATGGTGCCGCCATGCGACAGTAGCGCTCAATTATTTATGTTTTTATATGATCCCTCGGGAATACTTAGTCCTTTTATTCTGGATGAAAGGTACCCTATGTCCTTTCTGGTGTCGCAGACAACGTGTATGCAAAATTTCATGGTGATCGCTTCAGTAGTTTTTGCGTGAAAGCGAGACAGACAGACAGACAGAGTTACTTTCGCATTTATAATATCAAGTATGGAAGTATGGAAGTACTTATGGATGTATTATTAATCCAATCGCTTTGAAAGTAGCAGGCGAATACTTGTCTATGAATATATTTCACAAACACATCAATAAAACGTATCCAAGATACTGAGAGATAGATGTACCGCATTAAGGAGTTAGCCGGAGGCAGTGCTTCTTTTTAAATGAAGAGGAAAATTTTAATTTCCTATCGCGTAGCGTTCATAGTGATGCGAAATTTTGTTTTTAATATTACAACGATACACGTTAGAATAATAAATCTGTAAATGTATTAGGTATTGTATGAGTGTATGTTCCTCCATAATAACTCTTAAACCAATTAACTGATTTTCATGAATCTTGGTAGGTAAATATTTAGACGTACAGGACACAGCAGACGAAGTCGCGGGCACCAGCTAGTACATTAATAAAAAAATTAATTAATGCTAATGACATTTATGCTAATGACGTTCTATATTTCTAAGATATATTTATTTTTGTTACCAATATAATAATCCATTAGTTACCCCAATAGATATAACATTGGCCCATAAATCCAGAGCCTATTTAGGATTCCATTTAGGATAGGTCATTCCTAATCCCTTTCGCACTTAAATTAGGTACCTATAGCATTGCTTATGTTATTATTGGTGACTGTAGTCACCTACGATTAATTAGACCATTAATTAGCCTGCTTGATGTAATCTATATATATGTAGTAAAAGTAATCTATGTAGTATAAAATATATATATCAACTGTCTAGTATCCATAATACAAGCATTAGTTGCTTAGTATGGAAGTGTACAAGGTGTGAAGATATTTATTTATTTATTTATTATATCTCTCACCAAAATAGATACAGGACCGTACTGATACCTTCAAATAAAAATGACACGTTTTAAGACACATTTATTATATTAATAACACCAATTCGTTAGGCTGTAAATTATGAATTGCTAGAACAACGGACGTGAGGCCATTGCGGACCATCAATTTGACATCAATACAAAATAATTGAATAACACCAATCTGGGGCGAGTTTATCAAACAATCAACGGGTGATGTCATGCAATAGAGAATCACGGCGTCGATCCAACAGAAATTGATTGTATTGTGCACATATCAATTCGTGTATTAAGAAACACATTTCTGACCGATCGAGTCACCACTTTCATTTACTATAGTTTATTGGGCTAACGATCATACCTTGACCCCCATTGGTTTTGTTTTGAATTAAATGTTAATGTATCAACGCCATAATGCACGAATCTAAATCTATACCTATTAATCTACATATTATATCTATGTCTGTATTTAGTAATATTATTTAAAAAAATATATATTTGTAACGAATAAACTCAAAAACTACTGGAACGATTTTGAAAATTCTTTCACTTATAGAAACCTTCATTATCAGCATGTAACATAGGCAATATTTTGAAAAATACAATTCTCAACAAAGTCGTGAGTAACATATTGTAGATTTTGACTTTATACAATTTGACTAATAAAGCATTTTATGATGTAATTTGACAAATTGACAATTGTCTGTGTAAAAATCGTAAAGGCAAACCTTATGTGTAAATCGTAAAGGCCTGTCTGATGGTGGCAGTAGAATATATTTTCTTATTTATACTTAATAGACAATATTTAGTGTAATCTTATATTTTGCTGCTAGAAATATGCGTTGACTACAGAATATATTTCCATCGATAAGAAAATGGTCACATCACTATTCCTAAACTCCGTCGTTAAAAATATTGCTGTTTGAACGTGGAGTTCGCTTAGCGTTTTAATAAATTTGGAAAATTAAAGATTCATATCTGATGATCTTCACTAGTTGATACGCCCCGTTTCCTCTGAAAAGGAGGCTATTTTGAATCTTGCTTTGGGTACTTTGTATGTGATGAACAATGAATACTTTGCATATTTACTTATTGTACCTAGCCTTTTGCATTATTACTTTAATGAAAGTGAAAAAAAAATAGAATATCGATATTCTTATAAAATGGCTTAAAATTTTATTCAGAAAAATATTATATAAATTTATACTACTATTTTCAAACTACATCTTTACTATTTCAAACAAACATATTATTTTAGTACTAGCTATTAAGTTTATTCTGTATTATTTTACTTAAATTAAGTTTTCAAAATTAAATTGCTTCATTATTTACTATGAGCAAAAAAAAATCATTTCAAATTACAAAATAATCAAAGTTCAAAAGTTGCCCAAAATTTTTACAAAACATCGCAAAGTATGTATATAAAAAATAGATTATTTATTAATAAAATGCATCACCCACCCCCAGTTCGTTACTTAATGAAAAATCCATTTCAAAATGGCCGCCGGCAGCTGAGAGCTGGGCCTTAATTTTTCTGTATTTAAAAATCGAACAACCATTGAGAATCTTGATATTTATTTTTAATTAGACAAACGCCTTATCCGAGGAGGTAATTATTTTCGGAGTTATCTGGGGATGATTTATTCCCGCTTTCTGCGGTAATTTTTATAATGAAGGGAGGTTTTTTTTTCGATCTATGAACAGATAGGGGGAACGGTTGATTTAATAATGTAATTACTTGGTTTTTCGTTCGGCGCGTCGAGTTAACGTGTTAAAATTGGAAAGAATTTAATTTTTAAAGTAATTTTCTAATTTATAATACCTTTCAAAATAAACATAGCTAATAAATGAAAAGTAACAGGAAAATGCATGCATACACTTTCAGAAATAAATAGGAAATGTCAATTTTTCTTAAAAAAACTATTCCCAGGCTCCACAAAACATCGATGCCGCAAGCATTAAATTTATAATGTCGATCATAAGCAGGTATTTCTTGGAGAAACCTAATTGATAAATAAATATTTTGATTTTATTTGATTTGATTTTTTTTTATGTTAAGGTCGACATACAGGCTGACGGTCCACTAGATGGTAGGTGGCTACCGTCGCCTATAACACAAGCAACGCCATAAGTGCTACAAGTGCGCTGCCGACCATAGAAGGATTAAGGATAAGGGATAAGGGAGGGATGGGGTAATGGGCTCTGGCATCCCTTACTCACTCACCGAAACACAACAGCACATAATGCTGTTATTTCACGATGGTATTCTGTAAGGGGGTGGTTACTGCCGCCAGACGGGCTGCCCAAATGACTGCGAAACGCAGTGTGCCCTACCACTACTAAAAAGAGTCTGATTAAAGAAAAATCTATAAAAAAACTACATGTTGTCTTTTTCTCGTAGTGCCATCTCTTATCTGAGGTCGGCTATCATCATGGCTATCGTAACCCTCGAACCACTGAGGTGCTAAGCACACCCTTACAGAAGAGTGAAGAATATTAATGAAATTATATATTTACTGTCTTATTAATTTTCTTTACTTACATTGGATTGCCCCCAAAGATATGATTACCCCTAACTCTTACACTACACTACGATACACTGTGTTACAGGGGTACCTACTCTGTATTGCATTACGAGTGCACTATTGCTTTCTGAGTAACCGATGCCGGATACTTTATGTCACCTAACCTAAAGTGTGTTGCCAACCTGCCTGCCATAATGGAATTTCACTGACTTTGAAATACGCTATCAAACTACTCCAGCGGTTGTCAACCTTTAAGTACACTTATAGTAGGTATGCTAAGTTTTTATTTCACTATTCATCTAATACGAGTTGTTTAACAAATAAATAGGTTGCAATCCCGTGCAGACGCAGCAGCTCAATGCAGGCGAAGCGTTAATTAAAACGACAAAACAAATAACCGTTGACTTCAGTTACACTCAAAATTCACACTATTCCAATGCGAGAATTAATTAAATACTGGCTGCTAACAAAGATATAAAGATTTCAATAAGTGACACGACAAACAGGGCGACTCAAAATTTCGTTTTGTTTAATGATTCTAATATGTGGTTTTGAGACTTCCTTCACTAAGATAATATTTATTATTAAGACAATAAGTACATTTTAATTATTGGTTATTATTTTTATTATTCATAAGATAACAATCAAAACTCCTGGTTATTCACAGTATATATAAGAAATAATTAAGCGGTCATAAACACTATTGGGAAATTTGGTCGAAGAGAAACGAATTACAAGGAGAAGGAGAATTCTCCTAGTAAAATTAGACATCTTCTGCAGCTAAATAAGGCTGTTATTTCACGGCGGTCTTATGTAATGTGACGGTTATGCCAGCTGCGCTTAAAACTAGAAATTAATTGGCAATAATTGGCAATGTAAGTAGTGAATTGTATCTGTTTATGTTGTTTTTTGTTTTGCTGTTGGGTTTGTGATCAAAGTAAATAAATAAATAAATAAGAAATGATAATAAACTGTATTGAATACACAGATAACAATGTCGCACCGCAGACACATCTAGTGTTTATACATCTGTGTTAGCGGCCGGTAGACAGTTCGGGCCATAAATTGAGCAGCCCTGTCAATTGCACCCGGTCGCCAATAGTTGCGGTCGCGTAACATTGCGAACATACGATATATGCGGATGGCTTTTATATTTTTTAAATTCATTTCACTTGCCAATGTCTATTTTAGCAAGTATTTTTCTATTATTATTATTAGTATATTATTCGAAAAAAATTGATCCATTATAGGATAGGTAGACATTTCAACTATACCTTTCACTACCTATCTTATCTTTTTTTTATAATAATTAATTGTTTACTAATCAAAGTCGCTTATTCCGTCCGTCTATATGGCCGCTAACTCCTCTTAAACCACTCAACGGATCTTAATGTGGTTTTAACCATCTCAGATCGTTTTAATATAGGTATCACTATACATATTATAAAAAAAGTCTTCCGCCGCGTCTTTCTGTCTGTTCACGATAAACTCAAAAACTACTGCACCTATTTTCATGCTGTTTTCACTAATGGATAGAGTGGTTCTCGAGGAAGGTTTTAGTATATAATTTACAAAGTTACGCAGGCGAAGTCGCGAGCAGCAGCTAGTGTTTAATATAAGTACTAGTTTTGCTCGCGACCTCTTCCGCGTGTCGATATACATTAAATATTATATTTACACAACCATATATGTACTATCGGAGATTAGTATAAACGTACATACATGGTGACACGTTAATTTTAAATATCCAAGATAAAAATAATCACAAACTAAAGTTAGTTACATACCATAGCAATAATTCGTTAAAGCGCCCATGGCCTCGGTAGCGCAGTAGGCAGCGCGTAAGTCTCATAATCTTAAGGTCGTGAGTTCGATCCTCACCCGGGGCAATGTTCTTTTATTTAGCTGTAGCTGTCCATTGATATTTACAGCCATTTACAGCACTTATTACCTTCGCAAACAGTTGGGCTTTAACATCAAGAAAATATAATCGGTATAAAAGTTGTTTCTATTTCGGTATAAATGAATGAACTTTTGTAAATAAATCATCGAATCGAATGAATTTAAATTGTCAATCGTTTCCATAACGCCTTTATGTCATAGCATGTCAGCTGAAATTATTTATTTTCGGTTTTTTTTTGTTTTTTCTTTTAGACAATAGTTTTACAACTACATAATACGACGCATATCTACTACATAATATAAGTACAAACGTATACAAACAGACAGACGCGGCGGGGGACAAAGTCCTCCGTCTGTCTGTCTTTTCGCTATTAACTCAAAAACTACTGCACCGATTTTCATGCTTTTTTCACCAATGGATAAAGTGGTTATCGAGGAAGATTTTAGTATATAATTTACAAAGTTACAGGCAAAGTCGCAGGCAGCGGCAGCGCAACTATGAATATATTTTTTTACTTACAATGTTTGTTTTTAACTGTAATAACGGTTTTTATTTGCTTATGTTATGCAATGCAAATTTTGTTATGCAAAATCAAAGAATATAATAACAAAACTGATTCTCCAGACATTTGTTCCAATAAATGTGTTCCCAAAGTATAACAGTCTCTTAGTTAATAAGATGTCAACCCAAATTATTGCCAATAAAATTATTTATATACCACTAACAATTGGTAGAATGACTCGTATTACTTTTTTAATAGATGTGGGAATATTTTTATAGTTGTTACGTTCATTATTGAGAACAATTTTCGGTCACTCAATTAGATGTTAAATCGAATTTTGGCTTTATTTGAATGTTGGCAAATTTTGCTATCTTAGTCTGGCTGAAGAGTTCACATTGCTTTCCATCTTCATTTATTGAAGATAAGGCTACAGATTCATAAAAAAAATTGCACGTTGAAACAGGGCAAAGCGTTGGGTACTTTATGCCGGAGCATTGCATCTATCTATACTAATAATAATATAATATTATAAAGAGGAAAGATTTGATTGTTTGTTTGTATAGAATAGGCTTCGAAACTACTGGACTGATTTGAAAAATTATTTTACCATTAGAAGCCGACATTATCTGTGATGAACATAGGCTACTTTTTACCGCGGGAAAATGCTTCATTCCTACGGGAAATCTAAAATAAAAGTAAATACTAGCGGCTTGGCCCGGGAGATAGCGCTATATCCAAAATACGGTAGATGGCGTTTTATACTTTTCTACGCGGACTAAGTTGCGAGCACCAGCTAGTATTTTATACAAGGCCTAGCAACTAACAAGAAGTACTTGCTGCTCTCTCCTCTGTGGGCTGGCTCGCCAAAGTACTTAGCTAGATCAATTTGACACCTTGCATCGTCGATTTTTTCTCATTGTTCTAATACATTTATATTAGAACCAATACTAACAGAAGACACAACAATAATACAATTTATGCAATCGGTCCTGGTCTGGTGTGAATTCCAATGACATGTATACACAACATTTGAAATCATTATAGACCCTTGACAATACAGAAAGTTCTTATACTATAAATTCCAAAATCCTCACCATTATGTACACATATTCACAAATATACAAAAATAAAAATGTTTATCAACCAAGTTTCATGGAAAGGAGGAACAATACATGCAATACCTACACTTACAGATTTAGTATTGATTAACTAAAATATCTAATACACAAAATCTTGCTTACTGAACGCTCTTTCAATTATTGAAAACCGTATTAAAATCCGTTGGGTAGTTTAGATGAATTTATTGGTGATACTGACACAGCAGGGCATTCTAAATAATATATTTTTGAAGCATTGTTTCATCATTAGTTTAGTGTTTAACCGTTTATTTATTGTCTTATCCGCACATCGTTCAAAGAAACTTTAGTTAACAGCATTGAGTTCTAATAAAACAAATTGACTTGCAGACAAACTCCTCTGTGACCTGTTTCTACTCGATTACAATAGTTTTGACCTCAGATGTCAAATTGTATTGATCATCCATTTGTTTAACCTATCAACCCCCTCAATGAACATTACCGGCCGATAGCATCACGACTATATTTAGATAATCGTCACTCAATAAGGAGTCGCAGTCAACTATTAGTATCGTAGTATAATTTGCTAGTAAGGAAACTTCAACGCGATCTATTTAAATATCATTCATTTACACAAAATAAAAATAGGTCTTCGACGTATTTGTTCGACTTTAAATAATTATTAACATTTTACGTTTTGTACCTCAGTCGTGGATGTTTTATTTATTTATTTATTTATTTAATAAAGTATACAAACAGATTGCAATTATGTACATTAAAAAAAATACATGTATAAGGTAATTTGCTAAATTTCAGTCCTAAATAGTATACATCATAGTTCGACCAACTTAATTTTAACTAAACACTAATGAGCTTAACTAACAATAATAATCTGAACTAACAATAATATCAAAACAATAAAACACTAAATAAAGTCTATTTAAATATTAACCTTAATCTACTTTTAAACAAAGAGAACCTATTGTCGAATATATCAAGCTCTTCAGATCTGATCACCACATCATTGAAAGTTCGACACATCCTAACCAAGGGATTGTAATAAGATGTGTTGTTCCTATGCGCTTGGATGGAAAAGGGACCCGAGTGGGATGAACGTAATCTAAATTTAGTTTTAATCCTAATCGCGGATAGAAGACTTTTGTTATTATATATTTTATTTTATTGAAACACAGTCACACAGCACTCATACGACAATAATATAAGAATAAATACATATGTATACTTAAGTCCTACTGCCAATAACGGAATTAATTTTTTTTAAGATAAGAATACTATGGACACAATACGAAAAAAAGTTAAAAAAATAATCAATAAAACAAACAAAAAAGATACCAAGTAAAATAAGTTAACAAAAAAAAAAATTCAAAGGAAGAGACGTGTGTGTGTGTGTGTGCTTGTACATTAATATTAGAATCTTTATTGTAATTTCTGTGCATAGCATAGTACAAACTACAGAATTTTGTGCATAGTTAGTGTATGAAATGGGGACATGAAATATATATGTACATTGTACGTTTTTTTAAAAAAAGGTAATTTATGTATGTAGTATGTATATCAATTATTATTATTGTCTGGTATCCATACTACATGGTGCTGTGTAGATCTCAGGGGTCTTGGTTTCTAATTTCGATGTAGCCACAATATAGCAGAAATATATAACTATCTACTTGTATATGTCGTGGGCAGATCGTAGAATTGGGCAGATCTTCGTAGAATTGGAAAAATCTTTCACCAAAAGTCAAAAATAGGTACGACGAGGAGCGGAGCGAAGCAAAGCGAGGAGGAGCGTGTTAGGTTTACATGGAAATAAATTCCGGAAGCCAAGCGAGGCGGAGCGAAGCGGAGCGAAGCGGAGCGAAGTGAGGCGACCCTTTCAGTTTTAACACAAATATGATCTGCCCAGGAATATCATGATATGCCCTATTTTACGATGTGGCGACGACATATATATATATATATATATATACGGCTTTATTAATTAAATAAGCATTGCAAGCACCCCATTCTTAGTGTAGCTCTTAGTCTAGAGTCTAGACTGTGTAGCTGGCCGAGATGACATACTATTTTGATATGATTACACTAGGAACCAGCGTCAGTCTAATAATAGACGTTGCACTTCTCACGCGGTTGTCACGTGGATTTTATTATTATCGCATGATACGGCCTACTACCTATCAGTCACTTTTCATTTGTTCGTTTGATTTTTTTCTTTTTAACCCCCGATGACGCCCGACGCGAAAGAGGGGTGCGTATCTGTGTATTTCTGTGACTCTCTGTAGAATCGTAGCTCCTAAAAATTGAATAATATAACATTGTTATATTTTTGATGAGTACCTATACTTGTAATATATGTGTTTCTTAGATAAAGTTGTAGTACAGAACTGGAGGTTTTGGAAACCCTGATAGGATAAATGATAAGGCTAAGTCCTTAATCAGGAATTGGAACAAGACTTCCGGTTTATGATTTTTATGGATTTATATATGACTACTTAGCTAGCTAAATATAATAAAGACTTTTTAACATACCTATAGCCTATGTTATTCGCCTATGTTAACGTAGTTTGCTGTAAGAGAAATAATTTTTAACATTATATAGCCTATCATAATGTTATTCGCTGATAATGTAGCTATAGGAGAAATAATTTTCAAAATCAGTCCAGTAGTTAACAGGTTTCATGGCTCAGGAAAAGGTTTCTCGAGACAGTAATGAAAATTAAATTGGTACAAATTAAAAAAAAAACTCATTCAGCATATTATATTTAAGTAAAAATACTCAAACGGTAAAAGCCCGCATGAAATCGATAATGATCAACATTGTCTGAGCACTAAGACAGTAACAGGGTAATAACAATTGAAGACAGTTAATATATCATAAATTATATCTAAAATTAAATATTACATCAGTTCTTTGGTGATATTTGTTAATTTAAGTGACGAATATTTTGAAAAAAAAATTCATAAAATGAAAAGAAAAAAGTTTCATATTAAACTTGCTGACCCTGAATTTTTTTTGGTATAAAAAGAATTTATGACCTATTCTCAGACCTACTGAATATACACAAATAAATTCATAAGAATCGGTCAAGCCGTTTCGGAGGAGTTTGATTACAAACATGTGACACGAGAATTTTATCTTAGATCATCAATCAATCAATCATCAATCAATCAATCATAATCAATCAATCAATCGATACTAATAATAAATCTGTAGGTGTCGGCCATGGAGTAATTTACTTTGTTATCAGAAATATCGTGTATATAGGCTCTATACATTCTGAAAGTAAATTGACGATTTTTAGAATTTTTTTCTGTATGTATGTATGTATGTTCCTCCATCACTCTTAAACGAATTAACTGATTTTCATAAAACTTGGTAGATAAACATTTAGAAGTACGGGACACGTGATAGGGTACTTTTTATCTTTTTTAACGCGGACGAAGTCGCAGGCACCAGCTAGTAGATAATAAGAATGACTACTTGGCCTATATTTATTTATTTATTTATTTATTTATTTATTTATTTATTTAATAGCTAACCTTACAGCATTTAATATTTAACAAATATATAAAACAGATTAGATCTTGCAATGAAAAGATTCCGATGACAAAACGAACCCTATTCGCTGTAGACATTATAAGCTTATGATTCATCGCGAAAGCTCGAAGATATGAAAATTTTAATTTAAAATATCGTAAAAGTTATTGATTTACGGCCGCTCGTTGGCGACTTTTAATTACCAAGTTTCGTATTTTCCAGATTGGTAAAGTTTCCCCTGCAAATATCGGCCGTTGTTAATGTCCACCGAATACCTATTCGCGAAAAACATTAAATAACTTTACAAATGTTTAATGTTGGTTTTATGGCATTAGCGGTTATTAAAAGTTGATAATAAAGATCCAATATTTACTTAAATATTTTATGAATCGGTACTCAATAGGTACTCAATAATTTTAAATTATTTTACTTCTTCAATATATAACTGAATATAATATTCAATAATATGAACTGTTGAAATATATATATAAATAAAGTGGGTTTTCTTTTCTTTACTTAGTTTTAAAACGTGTATTTAAAACAATCTAAAAACCAATCTAATAATTAAAATCATATTTAATGCGTATTTACTGCCATCTAGTCATTTATCGTCAAACTATCTAGAGTATTCTTAATAATATCGACAATAAAATCGATTTAGATGCATGGTTATAAGGTGTCGCCATAATATTTCAATTTATTATGGCTTTAACTACACAAGAACTGTTAACTGAAACAATTAATTTTAATTGGAATACAGTAATTTCATAAACAAATCAGTATTTTTTTTTTAAATAAGTTATTGTTAACTAAATAATTAATGTATTGTTAATTAGTAAATGCTGCCATCTAGTTATTTACGCTAGAACTCACATGTTTATGATATCTATGAATCGATTCGGTTGGATGTAAAGTACAATAAATTCGATAGATGTCGCTATAATTATAATTAATTTTTTGACCGCTTCTGTAATTCATAATAAAATATTTGAATACATAGAAAAGTACGTCGTCTAAAAAATATATTTAGTATAGTTAAATGCAAAAATCACTTCTAGGTAAAATTGATAACTTTAATATCGGTGGTTAGATATTTCATAGAGTAAATAGTTACTTAACCAGTAATAGAGGGACAGACACGTCGAGACACAAAAAATGTCGAAAAAGTCGATAAAATGTAGATGGCCCCTATGTAGATTACGATTATGAGTTGCCATTAAAAATCCGTCAAAGGCGCCCAAGTCGATTATGAGTTTCTATTAAAAATCCGTCTAACTCAAAGGTCGCTGTAGTCAGTCAATTCATATCATGCACATGTTATATGGCGACATCTAGTGAGCAAAAAAAGAAACCGCACGGATTCTATATATATTTTATTGTTATATGACGACATCTAGTGAGCCATAAAGAAAGTAAAAATGGTGTCAATATGAATAACATCATTTAACATCAAATTCGACATTACTAGCGACATCAAGTGAGCCATAAAGAAAATAGAGCCGGAAGTTTCATGTTTAAAACGGAGCTCGTCCCTCTATTACTGGTTAAGTAACTATTTACTCTATGGATATTTTAATACATTAGTTATGTAGGTAAGGGTAATGAAAAGTTAGTAGCTCCATAGATCCCACTCATCGTTACTCACTCACATCGAAACACAACAGCACACATATTTCAATGTGTTCTTCTGTAAAGGCTACCTAACTTTCCAGTTCTAGACCAGAGCCAGCTTTGAAAATTCAAAAATTTTCAAATTTTTAAGTTCATTTCAAAAATTTTTGGCCGATGGTACAGAATCAGCCGGCACTCAGGTGTATTCCTTGTATGCGTATGCGTCGCATATCCCTTCCTGGAGAAGGGAGCATACGCAGTAGAAGAGATCCATCTGGATATCAGTTGCAAAACCAATAAATAAGCAACCTAAATATACATACTAGCTGGTGCTCGCGACTTCGCCCGCGTTAAAAGTAAGAGATGTGTAGCGCCTGACTAAATGTGTAAAGCAATATCATGCCTTACATCTTTGCTGTAATAAAATTTTCAGGGATTGTATCTTTGTTTTTAGTAGATAGCTGGTGCCCGCGACTTCGCCCGCGTTGAAAATTATATACTAAAACCTTCCTTTTGAATCACTCTATCTATTAAAAAAAACCGCATCAAAATCCGTTACGTAGTTTTAAAGATCTAAGCATACATAGGGGACAGAGAGACGGGAAGCGACTTTGTTTTATACTATGTAATTATAGTGATGTTTATGTAGATAATAATAAATTTCTTTTTTGTAAATTTTTAGCGCCTTTATTTAACTAATAAGAATATTACAGTCAAGTCCAAAGTAGGTACCTAATTACATTACATTATTACAGTAGACGATGTATTTACTTTAAAATCTATAAACTTTCTTGATTATTTAAAGATTAAAGATATCAATAAATCACAAAATAATTTAAGTAATATACATGAGTGTACATTTATTGTACTTATAGTGAAATAAAGTAAAAATGTTTCACTTAATATAAATATGTCGAAATATGTCCTAGAAAGTATTGATAAATTCTTAGAATTCAGACATTGTGACATTCAGATATTGATAAAATATAAATATAAGTAATCTTAACATAGGTATTCGTATATATCTTAAATTATGAAGGATGATTGAAAATAAAATATATTATATCGATCGCCGAAGATAAATGTTATCCTCAATGATATACCTACTTAAGGTCAATGCTGATATCAAAGATATTTGATTGGTCTCGATGCACTCGACTAGATACAGCCGCCGTACTTGAAAAGTGCGGCCACAAATACTACGCCGAATCCGGCGTACCTGAGCTAGTTACACTGCAAACTGTCTGTGATGTGTACGTGCCGAATGTTTTATTAAATTTTGGGCATAATAAAATGCCAATTTACGTAGTGAAAAATATATAAAAAACTGTATAAAAATGATGATAAATAGTGACGATGTTTTACACACAATCATTATTTATCTATTGCTGATATGATAAAGTAACATTATTTTGACGTGCAATACAACCTCACAACCTTGAGATTAAATTCAGGGATGCATAAATGCAAAATATTATCTACTTACTAGCTGTTGCACGCGACTTCGACCTAGTTACTTTGTAAAACGTGTTACTCGCTGATAATGTAAGTAGCTTTCTATAGGTGAAAGAATTTTCAAAATAGGTCCAGTAGTTTTTTAGTTTGTTCATTACAAATATACAAAAATACAAATTTTCTCTTCTTATAATATTAATTTACCTAGAGATAATAATAATATGTATTGTATAGATTTATCTACATAGATCTATATATAAAAAGTACACTATTTTATTGTCATTTTTGTAGCATTGAAAGTATTATTAAAAAAAATATAAATGCATTGAAATCTTCGGTCTCCTAGTAAGTATGTATTTTCTTTAAAGTATTGTTAAATTGTTGTTGGCGCCACGTTGATTAAACATAAAATTAATTTTCCCCCGAACAGGTTCCAAAACACAGTACAGTTACAACAGTACAGTACAGTACAGTAGGTTACAGTTAGTAACCTTTGAGTATTTTTATCCCTAAGAACATCAAACTACTACAACATGGAATCCGCGTGCCATACATAACATTACGATCTTTATGGAGCACTAGCTGCTGCACGCGACTTCGTAACTTTATAAAATATACCCTATGTCCTTTCTGGTGTCCCAGACAACGTGTATGCAAAATTTCATGGTGATCGATTCAGTAGTTTTTACGTGAAAGAATAACAAACATCCATACATCCATACAAACTTTCGCATTTATAATATTACTAGCTGGTGCCCGTGACTTTGTCCGCGTTGAACGAGGAAAGGTACCGTATGTCTTTTCTGGTGTCCCAGACAATATGTATGCAAAATTTCATGGTGATCGGTTCAGTAGTTTTTGCGTGAAAGCATACCAAACAAACAAACTCACATTCACATTTATAATATTAGGATTAAAGTACGGATTTAAAAATTACATATGCGTAGAGCAAGAACTGTCATTTAAAACCAACCAACAAAAAGAAAATGTGACTACGTCAACACAATGCAGTTTAAAATGAATAGTAGAAGTTGGTCGTTACTACCCCTTACCATTGATGCGCGAAGACAAATTTAAAAGTCCGCCATGATTCTAACAAAGGCGTTCTTTCTTATGCGCCGCTTTGGCATTTGTGACGCAAATTCCATTGTAGTATTTCGATGCCTAGAAATTATGACACTATATATACCTAATTACATGGTAACAATAATTACACACACTCAAGGCCTCTTTCACCATCTGTCAAGTAGGCTAACCGTCATTTAAAGTCACCATTAAATAGAAAATAATCATAAAAATTCACCTATCGAAATATGCACTAAACCGAGTGCATAATTCAATAAAACATATAAATTTATTTGTAAAAGTACTTAACTATGACTTTACTTGTAGTTGGTGAAAGAGGCCCTCAAACTTATTATTCATTCTAAACTTAAAATTCGAATTTCGGCAGCACCGACGTCTTTTAACCTTAAACAAGTAAATATCACATTATCTTTGTCAATATTTTCCACCGTTTTGACTGTTTTGTCGACTCCAAGAATTGTAACCGCCCGGTCTTCCTGACGCTGAGTACCCAGCTGGCGCCATTCCAGTCGGTGAGACGGGCGGAGTCGGAGGCAAGAGGTTAGTGGCTTGATGGTAGACTGTGGCGTTCAAGCTCATTCCGCCTATAACGGAAAAAAGATTATTATTAACTAGTAACTCGACCCCGGCCTCGCATGGATGCAATTTTTAGAGAAAATTGCATTTTCAGAACCGCGTGCGCTCTCAGGCATTTTACAAATTATGGACTGAGAGGAAATCATTGACGAAATTAGTACCTGGCTTACGGACCATAAGTATAACACTCCTATTTTGGTTCGGGCGTGTATGTATAATAAAAAAAATCTTACTTTGTGAAAATGATCGTCCGTACGAATTTTTGGCTTGGTGGTCTTTGGAAGGTGGCATTTTTTCTCTGTAACAAAAAAGAAATAGATTAAAATATATATTATTTTCACAGTTCTGTAGGTAATAAAGGCTAGGAAAAACGAATTATTTCAATAGCTTGTTCAAAAACTATATTAAAATATTTTCATATTAGTTTTACAATTTATGCTTTTTTGTCACGCAGTTGAAATTTTCATAAATTTTCTATTAGCGGATGCTTACGTTATAAAATAAACCTATGATCAAATTTCAGCTTTTGCAAATTCTGCAGTTCTGCAAATCAAACTCAAACTCAAACTCATACAAAATTATTTCGAAAAGAATCAATTAATTTGGAGCAATTAAGATTGAATAAAATTGTTACACCTACGAAAAAGGCATGAACGAAGTCGCGGACAAATGGCAATGTAACTACAATGAATAATTATAATTAAAATATAAATATACGTACAAATTCTGCTCTTATATTATAATATAATGATATAATAATAAATGTATATTATGTAATTATTACCTACATAAATAAACAATTGATCAAAGCCATTCTCAATCTTATGTTCGCATCGAATCTCTCAAAGCATTAATAATACATAAATAACCATCATCTTTATCGTACCAAACTGAGTCTTTGGGAGAAGGCGATATATCTTACCGTGATTGCCCTTGTAAGGGTTCCTTATCGCGGAACGATTTTCAGTCGTTAATTAAGTTGACGGCGAATTTTTGTCGCAATTCAACACAAATCGCTTCGACAATATTAACTCGCTGTTGCACGCGACATAGCCCGCGTAACTTTATAAAACATAGCCTATGTTACACGCTGATAATGTAGCTTTCTATACGTGAAAGAATTTTCAAAATAGGTCCAGTAGTTTTTGAGTTTACTCATCACAAGCATAGAAAACTTATCTCCTTATGCAAAGCATGCATCTAAATAACGAATAAAGAAAATTGTGCGCATTTAAAAAATGCAAAAATATTTTCTAAATTTCAAGTAAACATAATATTATTCTAAACTTTTATCTAATCGTCGAATTGTCTGTCAATTTAAAGAAATTTATCATTGATAGTTGAATAGATTACAAACAAGTTAAACTTTAACAGTCGATAACCCTTCGTGTACTTATACGATAACAAATTTAAGCTAGGGTTTGTTAATCCAAAAATACATATAAAAATCAATGTAGCATATGGGGTCTGATTTTAAAAATATATAGTATTTTAATAAGGTCCTCATTAACTGCGTTTCATATATGAATAACATATGAAATACCTACTTATGTTTAATGTAAGGTAATATTTTCATATTAAAAAATTATTATTAAAAACGACCAGGCGAAATTTATATTATTGTGTTATTATTAAAGTTGTCCTTAGTATTATTAGCATTTATGGGACTAAAACAGCTCTAAGAATCAAATAAGAATAAATAGTAACAAGCGTCTAAAAAGTCGTATACTAATTAATCGTTATCACTATATCTATACTAATTTTATAAAGAGATAAGATTTGTATTTTTGTTTGTAATGAATAAACTCAAAAACTACTAGACCTATTTTAAAAATTCTTTCACCTATAGAAAGCTACATTATCCGCGCGTAACATAGGCTATGTTTTATAAAGTTGCGCTGACGAGGTCGCGTCCAACAGCTTGTTAAAATAAAATCGGAGCGTGAATAGGCACTTTACGTGTGATCTCCTACTACATTTATTAAACAATTTTTCCCTTGAACGATTCCGTCTTAATGCCGCATTATAACGATAATACACAGCGATACTGTATTGATGACAAATAACAGAACTGAAACGTCCCAAGTCGACTTCATACAAAACATATTGGAGCTTTTGACAAAGCGGGGAAGAATGAAAGTCGCTTGAAGATGATACTAATAAAGTTATGTTCGATACTTTCACACAGTGTTATCAATTTTTTGCTGAACGCCCACGGAAATTCAAGTCCATAATAAACAACAAACGATATTCGACTTTAACTGGTTGGGAATAAGGATACAATTTGTTTGGAGGGTCGAGTGACTTGGGTCGCTATGGATGTAAAAGAGCTATCTTTGCCGATGTCTGAACATATTTATTTCCAAGAAAAAGGCGCCTGTTAGGGGATATTTGTAAAATTGATTATCTTTGTGTCGCTTTGATGGCATCCCTTTCACTTTTTCAGATATAGAAATCGAAAATTTCCTTTTTTAATCTAATTTCCAAACAATCTCTTTGATACTTGCATTTCTAACGATTAGTCTCAACTCAATACACACAGGACAGGTACTTGTTTGTATTTTAATGCTTCGTTTGAAATATGAGCTTGAAAGAGATTGATATATAAAAGCTTAAGTAGCTTATGCCAGAATTGTGTGGTACAGATTAATTTTAGTCTAAGGGTCTCTTTCACCAACTACAAGTAAAGTGTTGATTAGTTACTTTTAGAAATAATTTTCTGTTTTATTGAATTATGCACTCGATTTAGTACTGCATCATACGATAGGCGATTTTTTATTATTATTTTCTTTTCAATATTTGGGACTTTTACCGTACAAACAAAGATATATCAGCTCCATTATCCCCGGGATTTTAAATGACAAGTAGACTTACTTGACAGATGGTGAAAGTGGCGCTAATCTGAATAAATAATGGCAAGATTAACACTTATATAATAATGGTATAAAAATGCGAAAGTTTGTTTGTTTGGATATTTGTTACTCAATCACGCAAAAAGGAAAGAACGGATTTAGATGAAATTTGGCACACATATATAAGTTCATTAAGTAACTGGTTTAATAGAATACTTTTTATCTTAGAAAAATCTTAGGTTCCTGTGGTATTTAAAAAAAAATGCATGCATGGGCACAGCTACTGAGTCTATAATATTAATAAAAATGTGTTGCAAATAGAACTCGATAACGGCTGGACTAATTCAACATCATATTCAAATATTGGAAGTCCTAGGAAAGTTCTTCTGCAGTGAAAAATTTAAAAAATTAGACATCCTTGCGAAGACGTGGTCTTTTCACTAGTAAATAAATTAATATTTTGGGAAATAAATAATGTACCACATTTTAAAACTCTCATTCTATTCTGCCATTATATCATAATAATGATATACCTAACTGTGTGTTGCTTTTCCTGTAACAACAATATCGAAAACGTACTTTCACGCTGTATACAATATGTTGAAAGTTCGCCACAGTTTGAGCTTTACAGTTATATGTTGACATTGTATGGACATGCTCTAAGCCAAGAAAATATTTTTTTTTAATATGAAGGTCGTAACACAGATAAACTGTGTTACGATCTATCTGATGATAGTTAGCTCCGTCGTCTATTAAACCCAAGAAAAGCCACGGATCATGCAAGTGCGTAGCTGACCATAGAAGGATTATTGTAAGGACAAGACGAAAGAGACAAGAAAATAGGCTAATAGTTGTTTGGGAAACACAATAATCTCAAAGTTTATTTATTTCAACAACACAAATATGTACATAATAACAGGACAACCCAATAAATAAAGTAAGGTTTTTAAGATAGTAGTTCCTTATACTTTAAGATACTATTTCGCTTCCGGCTTCGCACAAAATTGAAATTTGCAAGTTTTTTTTTTGCGTATACTTACGATGTACAATATGTCCCAAATTTAAGCTTTCTTAGTATAGTTCTTATACTAGTTGATAATCAGCCAGGATAAACGTTTTTATAAGTACATACAACAATTAATAATTATAAAAGACAGTGTGCAATGGAACAGGTCATCCCAAAGGCATGTCCATACTTTTGATAACGTACTCAACAGTATTGTTGCAGGCTTCCATACAAGTTGCATCTATTTATTTATGTATTTACTTTCCATCGGCGACAGCCATTTTGCTTATCAAGCTATGTACACAACCAGATGAAATGTATGTTTGTGTGTGAGAACGGAGATGTTTGATTGTTAGCATTCTAAACTATCTCACTATAATACATTGTGTTAAATTGTTGTTTAATCATGTACCAGTTAGAAGGACTTTTTGTCATTGACTACAATAAATAGACCCTTGAAGTAAGTTTTGCTTAATTTTAAGGAAGCTTTTTGAATAATTAATATAAGTATTGTTAAAATCTTGAAACTTTATGCGAGGATAGAAGAGAGTTATTTTCATCGCCCAATTTCACTTCTTAGAATATAATAAATACTGTTCATAACAGACTATATTAGGTATTAAATTTAAATCAGGCAGGTTTATAGGAAAATAAAATACAATTTGTCTAAAAAAAAAATTAGTAAGTTATTGCCCAAAAAACTTTATTCGTCACAGTAATAAAAACAATGTTTTTAAGCTTATAAAGAAATTTAAGTTTTGTACTTACTAGAGATTTTAAGTAACTTGAAGTTTGAAACTAGACATTTCAATGGTAGTCTTAATCGACTGAAATTTTAGTCCCATAGAAAAAGCCATTGAGATAATATGTACTACGTACTAGAGAAGACATGACAAACAGATCTTTTGCAACACGAGTTAGAGCCAGCTGGCTCCAACTACTTTAGTTTGGTTAGCGCTACAGGCGAATACGCTTGTGTTCTGTGTTCTTTTTAATTAAATATGCCTTCATGTGTGCTGAGGTACTGTTCAAACAACTCAGGAAATACAAATAAAGCCCAAGGAATCACCTTTCACCTTCAAGTACACACTTTTGCTTTTTGCAAGTGCACTAAAACTTTTTCTTGAGATAGCTTCTCTAGTACATTATCTCAATGGAAAAAGCAAGGAAATTTTTCTTTTTCAAATCTTATTTATCGCCTACCTTGAACGAGGTTCGTTTGTCGTGAGCTAATTCAATCTCGGAGAAAATATATCGCCCGGATTAGTCGCCGGTGTTGTAGAAAAAATAAATAAAAAATAAAAAAAAATTCGTTCGACGAAACTGGCAACGGTGAGAAATCCTTATTAAATCCCGCTAGCGACTAAATAGGTTCATTTACGAATGGATATTTTTTTAGCGCCTTTTTTTGCAAATTAGTAAACATTCTTGCCGATTTGTATAGCTTTACGTTCGAGGTAATTAGTGATTGTCCCTCTCTTCTTACCAAGGGGGAGTCTTATTGGCAATTTTTTTTCCAAGTTAACGAAGGGCATGAATAAAAAATTACACAGCTTTGAAGATAAAACTTTAACGATTGAACAAACTCATTCTGTCTATGGATTTCTTTATTAATGTGTAAGTTAAGTTACAAATAAGTAAAAATTCACACATGTTTTGTTTTGTTCTATGGGAAGTTGTCACACAAAATTGTAAATCCCATAATAATATATAAAACCTAATTAAAAAAAAATATTTAATTTGCTGCTTTTAAAATTGTTTATTGTCATATTTTTTTATGAAAAATAAAAATCGAATTACATATTTCTAGCCACAAAAAATATTAAGTTACAATCCTTTTTAACAAACCTTTTTCCTTTTTATTACAATCCTATTTTTCCTTTTAAATTGTTTTTTATGCCTATTTATTAAATATTAATTTTGTAGATGGGTCGCGATAATGTCATGCAAAAGTATTTATTTATTTATTAGCTTTAAGAGCGTAACAGACGGACAGACAGTTGCTTTCTTTTACATATTTAATATAGACAAGCAAGGATTATAAGTAATTGCGTATGGTCATGGTATGTTTAGAACGGAAAGAGGTTTTATATTTGTGGATAAAATTTGCTGAGAGGATAAAATAAAATTGTGGATAAAGTCGGGTTGAAAAGCAATAGTATAATGTTTATTCACAATTTTTGGCAACCCTTATATATCTAAATTTTGACAAGACATTCTATTTCATATTCAAATCAATCATGGAATTAAATTTAAATGTTCGTTCGAATTTTTCAAGTCAACGTTTTCGAATCTTCTATGCCAGCGTTCTACTATGAAGAGGTTGTATATGCGTAAATTGTATTGTGGAGTATCGCCACAAGTATTACAGTAAGAAAAATCCTATCGCTGCGGTTATTTAACACGTTTCTCATTAGATACAATTGACAATTGACAATTCCAGATATTGTAAACTCGATTAAGATAAAGGACAATTTAAGAAAGGGTTCGCCGGCTACACCTCAAGCACGTAGCTCCACCAATGATCCTAAATTAACGTCGCTAAAGGGGCCTAATCGACCATTTTTTCCCGGCTGATTACGGAGCAAGGCTAATATTGAACCCCCTCCTTTGCCTCCCGAACAAATGTTAACCCTTTATTCGTGCTTATTCCCCTTCGAAAAAAAGCCCATAAAATATATCTAATTAAAAAATATCCTCAGTGAAGACTGACGGTCATAAAGAATGTCAATTAAGGCTGGGACGTTTTTTCTTGGGGGCAATTTTTTTTTTCGTAATATTTTCTGTCGTTCCGCGGCCGGCAAAGGGTTAAGATAGCGAAATTAGTATTGGTATGAAATATTGAGTAATTTAATATTTGCCGCCCAAACTCTTTGTTCCACCCTCTTTTGTTTGAAGTTATATTTTTTAATCTGGATTAATCTGCGGGGTGTGTTTGGCTACGTTTTGAAGAAAGGGCACATCAAAGTGTTGGCAATAGTCGCCGGTATCTTTCGTGTCTTTTTATTTTTACTATTCAAATTTAATAGACCGAAAATTCTTAAGACTGTAATTTGATATTACCTAATGTATAATTTAAATTCGACGACTCCTTTATAAATTTTTTTTTTTTTTTAATAAAAAAATACAAAATTAAATAAAATCATTATGAGCTAAGTATAAGACGTATTTTTATTAAGTATTAAATACAAAAAAATACAAATACGTAACTAATAGCGATCACTGCTTCAATACGAATATAGCAGATTTGATATTATATCTAACTAGTGGTGCCCGCGACTTCGTACGCGATGATAAATTAAAAATATAAAAGCAATTATAACGCTTGACAACTTGTTGCTATAACACATTGGCCAGGCGTTAGTTACAGTTTCATATTTTAGATAATCCCTCGGGAACATTACTTTTTTCTTGGATGAAAGGTATCCTATGTCCTTTCTGGTGTCCCAGACAACGTGTATGCAAAATTTCATGGTGATCGGTTCAGTAGTTTTTGCGTGAAAGCGAGACAGACAGACAGAGTTACTTTCGCATTTATAATATTAGTAAGGATATATAAAATTCTCGTATCACAGTGTTAGTTGCCATACTCCTCCGAAACGGCTTAACCGATTTTGATAAAATTTCATATGTACACTTAGTCGGTCTGAGAATAGGTTTTTATCTATTTTTTATAACCGGGCGAAGTTGCGGGCAGCAGCTAGTATTTTTTATAAATATTTAGAATAATTAATACATTTCAATAGAGACGAAATGATTGTGTAATCTCTTAACACAAAGGTGAAACGTGACTCAGTCAGCGGAGGTGAATGTCTTCAAAAAACCTTGCTTGATATTTTTACATTTAGGCACAAGATTGTACACATAAAAATATTACGTCAGATGAGTGTATGAGTTCAGTTAACGAGATTTTTTTTTTTTTAAATACTTTTTTATTAAACTAAATTCATGCGCTGGCAATGGGTGGCTACAAAATCTTCAACAAATATCCAATTGATTGCGGTTTGGTCTGAGTTGGTGGTGCACTTGAAATATTTTTTAGTACTTCACTTATTTAGTGTTTATGTCTTATTATACTTATTAGCTAAAATAATAATTATAATGATTTCTTGTTATAGAAAATCTCCTTTCTTCCATCGGACATACAGACGTACGGCTGATTACCATCCGCATCTTGTCGAAATCCCTCCTTTACGGACTAAGCGCTTTGAAACATCCTTTATAATGCGCACTGCCAAAGGTTTGAAACTCCTGAGCTCATATAACCCAAACCTTTTCAAAGTTCGAGTGAATAGGCATATTTTGGGTGAGCTCGCTCCATCATAGGCCTCATCCTTGCTACTCAGCTGGTTGTTGGCCAAGAGCAAAACCCATCTCTAATAATAAAAAAATAACTTCCGGAATAATTTCTCGGAGTGACAGTGAAATCCGGTGTGCACTTTAATGCACACTTTAGTTTTCGCGCACGCGAAAAACTAACTCCAGCATTTAATGTAGGTATTGAGATATGTTATTTTAAAATTTTAAATACACAATTTAACTAATTGTTATTATTATATTAGCTTTTTATGATTTTTTTAGAATGTCATACAGACTGACGATTGACAATAACACATTTAATATTAAAAAGATCCTTAATTTTAGTGACAATGTTTGAGAGAACAGGGGAATTAAATCTAGGGAACCCAAAAGTGAGTAACTTTAGCCTAAATACAGGCTATCTAGGTCATAATATGTCGAAAGACATCAACAAACAATAGGTATAAGTAGTTAAAATGATCTTAATTAGGGATTGTGTGATTAAACAATTTAAATAAATAGGTACGAGTAAGAATTGCGTGATTCTTTTGTCTTTTCTTATCTTATCTTTTCATTGACAATCACCTATACAATCGTTTAAGAGTTTATCTATAAATTATTGAAAATTAAATCATCAGCGGAATAATATCACGTGCGTGGTATATAATTTTGTATTTATATCACGTTATAAGTACGAGATTGTTTCTTGTTACTCAGCACTTGACAACGTTCAAGTAATGTTAAGGCTGTATTTAGGTACACATTTTCTTTTAAGTAGTATTGATGTATTTAACCTAATTCAAGCAACCATATTATATATTATGTTGTGTACAAATCAACATATGTGTGCCTATATATATAAAATATTCGTGTCACATGTTTGACGCCAATGAACTCCTAAACTACTGAATCCATTTTGATGAAACTTCGTAACTATGTGTAATTTTGGTCCAACTTAAGGTAGGGTAGTATTTTTTTGAAACCGGGCGAAACCGGGATAAAATAAACATAAATAAAATTCCATATAAAGTATTTTATAATATTTTTTTTTATAATTATCAAGGTACACAGGTTTTTACAGAACAGATTTTGATAATTTTTCACAGAAAGTTTGTGTATATAAAAAGCGAAAAAAGAATGCGTGCGAAGACGGAGGCGAGTCGTTAGTTAAACTTAACATTGACGATAAATTAATATTGACAATTAAATTATGATTATTCTAAGAACTAATTAATGAACCTGTTGACCTAATTACTTATTTCGTTAAACAATAAATATGCAGTTGACACATCACCTATACCGGTTTCTAAGATAAAGGTGCTGTAATGAATTTAATATGTCATTATTGAACTTAACAAACTAATTGTTCATTAACTAATTAGTTTATATTATTTTTTGTCTCTTTCCCACAACTGATAATATGCGAGAATAAAAATA
The DNA here is from genome assembly GCA_918317495.1 of Synanthedon vespiformis. NCBI lineage: Eukaryota > Metazoa > Arthropoda > Insecta > Lepidoptera > Sesiidae > Synanthedon > Synanthedon vespiformis. The sequence continues at coordinate 847,941 of OU906965.1, forward strand.
AGATAGCTTAATGGAACCTCTGAACCTGCATTGGTTCTCCAAATGGGTAATGTCTTCAGAGAAATTTCAGAGAAATTTTCTTTGATTCATATGTTATGTTAATGCCCCGGATGATTTATAGGCACGACAATATGTCTCGAATTAATTATGATGGCGGAAGGAAAGAGTCTACGATCAGTACTCTGTACCAGTTGTACAACAGTACTAAAATCTTACAGAATACCACCGTGAAACAACAGCATATGTGCTGTTGTGTTTCGGTAAGTGAGTAAGGGATGCCAGAGCCCATTACCCCCCCATCCCTCCCTTATCCGTTATCCTTAATCCTTGTATGGTCGGCAGCGCACTTGTAACACTTGTGGCGTTGCTTGTGTTATAGGCGACGGTGGCCACCTACCATCAAGTGGACCATCAGCCTGTCTGTCGACCTTAGCCCTAGCCGGTAGGACAGTAAACAAAATAGAACAATAAAAAAATATTGAACTGTCATATGAATGAGTAAAAATCTATACGAGGACAACGACCTATGATTAAGGACAAACAAAATGTGTTATGCTTTATCTCCCACTCCTACGCAAATTCTGTACCGTATAACTTAACGGTGCAGTAGACACATCGGCTTAATGACACACTTTTTAGGCTTAAACGGTATTATTTTAGCTTTAACTTCATTCCAGACTAGGTGGCTCCCGCGACTTCGTCCAAGTTATGTTAAGAGTTATGGAGGAACATACAATAAATACACTTACAGATTTATTATTAAAATTGATTGATTAATGATGACTAGCTTTTGCACTCGACTTCGCCAGCATAACTTTATAAAATATAGCCTATGTTCCTCGCTGATAATGTAGCTTTCTATAGGTGAAAGAATTTTCAAAATCGGTCTAGTAGTTTTTGAGTTTTCATTACAAACATAAAATTCTTCTCACTTTAAGTATAATATTGGTGTAGATTATACTGCTTTTTTTACCTTACGTTTACGGATGGATATTACTAATGCAGTGCATGACAAAAGTAGTATTTGTCTAATGTAAGCTCTGACGAAAAACAGATACATACATACATACATACATACATACATACATACATACATACATACATACATACATACATACATACATACATACATATATATCATATATATATATATCATACATATACATATTATATCACTAATTCAAGTTAAAGAGTTAGGAAAAAAGGAAATACTTAGAAAAGTTTGGACTGTAGATAAAATAATATAATTCACGTCTTAAGACGGAAGTAATATAAAATATCTGACTTCATTATTATTGTATGACTCGTTTTGTGATTATATTAAAATAAAACTTAACGATCAATCAATTGATTGTACATTGTTTAATGATTGTCTTAATTAATAAGATAATCAACAAAGACAGCGTTGTCGTACGTAGGTATTTCGTATGTAGAGGTGTAAAACAAAAGGTGTTTTTTTATGGCTGAACATTAAAGATAAAATCATAAAGCTATTAAAATTCCACTGACTAACCATGCCTTTGGGATATTCCAAGTAATAGTATGCTTAAAGGACCAAGAATTTGTTGTGACTCACTAACGGGCAGGTAGAAAGTCGGTCACTAAGCCGACCGAAGCTGACCAATTCATTCATATTAAATTTTTGTCTATGCGAGTTTGTAGACGAGAAAGTTATGGTTTTTGTTTATATGAAAGGTCCGTTTTGGACAAAGGACGACACAAAAATAAACATAAGAACAAACTGGTAAAAATAAAATTCATGCAAAAAAATTACGCTTTTTATGTGTGATATGCCAAATTTGATTATAGCAAAGTTTAAGACCAAGAAAGACACATTTTTTAGTTTTTTTTTTAATTCTGATTCTAGATATCATAGAAAAGAATAATAGGGATAGTTAAGCCAAACTACCAAGTCTGGAAGTTAGGCTAAGACTTGACACATGGATTTATTACTAACTACTAAGTCAAAACTACTAAGTATGGAAAGCTGAAATTTGACATTATTATATGGATTTATTTTATAAGCATTCGTTAAGAAAGGTTTTATGATTTTTTTTAACTCCGTGCAAAGCCGGGGATGGGTCGCTTGTAGGAAATAAAATAAGAGACAAACTACAGGAAATACTACAGGAAATACAAGTTACACTTGTCAATTAAAAACAGAAAACTGAATATACACAGTGAAATAACAGCATTATATTTCGGCATTTTGGTGAGTGAGTAAAGGGATGAGAAAGACCACTTTTCTCTCCCAATCCCTTACCCTTATACCTTATCTACTTTACCTTACAATGGTCGACAGCCAGGGCCGGTGTCTCTTCAGTGTAGGCACGTGTAGGTCTATTAGTTTTTTTTAATAAAGGACTCTCACGACATTTGTCACATCTGTTTTTCGTCAGAGCTTACATTAGACAAATACTACTTTTGTCATGCACTGCATTCGTCATATCCATACATCGTAAGGTAAAATAAGCAGTATAATCACTTAAAGAGGGAAGACTTTTATGTTTGTAATGAAAACTCAAAAACTACTAGACCGATTTTGAAAATTCTTTCACCTATAGAAAGCTACATTATCAGGGAGGAACATAGGCTATATTTTATAGAGTTATGCGGGTGAAGTACAGTGCAAAAGCTAGTCACCATCAATCAATCAATACTAATAATAAATCTTTAAGTGTATTTATTGTATGTATGTATGTTCCTCCATAACTCTTAAACGTATTAAACTGATTTTCATGAAACTTGGTAAATAAACATTTAGACGTACGGCACACAGGATAGGACGAAGTCGCGGGCGCCAGCTAGTTATAAATCCGACCCTGTAGGTAAAGCACACAGACCACATGCAGCTTTGGTTTTCAATGTGTCTATAGGCGACGGTAACCACATATCACCAAGTAGACCGTCAGCCTGTATACCGACATTTATAATAAAAATCCTATAGTAATGGTAAAAAACAGTTCTGGAATTTTTAAAGACAAACAGTACTGTGTTGTCTGCCATACACCATACAGACTAGAAATCATATCTAGTCCTAGTCTAGTGATACAACAAAAAATTTTTTATCGCTTCCTTTAGTATAATTTGCTGATTATTACAATCAATAAGTGGTTCAAGGACACGTCATAATAATATAGGTATACACAGTCATGTATACAATGTATAATATACAAACGCAATTTGTGGTTCTCTAGCGTATGATAAGTTATCAGTAGCAGTGTTATTTCTATGGTTCAGAATATTTGTCGGATTCAAGGATACTGGGTTCAATCCCCACAAGCAAGGTCATCTGTGGAGTCATAATACATAAATAATAAATATGTATGTATGTATTTTTTGGTCATATTTTTTGTTTTATAAATTTTTTGACAATATAAAAAAAGTCGGAATAAATCGAAAAAAAATTAACAGAGCTTTAAAAAAATTCTTATTAAAAATTGCGATTGTGGCCAATCTTTGTTTGCCAATGGACTTTGAACTTTAACGTTATGTTTTTTTTTTATATTTTATTATTAAATAAGGAAAAATATGTTTTGTAGATATAATAATAATAATAAGACTTAATTACAAATAATACTAATTATTGCCAATAAATATTATTATTCAGTACACACACAGAGGCCTAAATCGAATTAATATTATTATAAATTTTATATCAATAGTTCTCCCTACCAATTAAAAGGAAAAAGGGCATGAAATTTATAACTTAAGAAATAATCAATTTATATGACATTGGCATAATGTGAACTTTGTTCATCATTGCTGTTAGGTATGTCTAAGCTATGAGGAAATTGCATTCTTGCATTTTTAAATAAAAACAAAGAATATTATACGCGTTTATTCATGTTAAATAGTTAAATCATACCGATATATTAAACTGATGAGTTTGTTTGTTTGGTTGTATGTGCTAATCTCAAGAATTACTGGTTTGAATTGAAAAAATATTTTGTGTTGGATAGTCCATTTATCGAGAAAGGCTTTAGGCTATATAACATTTTGAGCGCTGATGAAGTCGCGGGCACCAGCTAGTCAGTTATATCAGTATTTGTTCAGTTATTACCTTTCAACTCAGCGCGCATGCGCGCATTTATTTATTACGCAGACTAAGTATAGGTGCAAACGAAACGCTAGAAAGTAAAGCAGTCAATTTGGACAGTTCGAAAAAATTCAAAGGATTATTCAAAATAGAACTTATTAATTTATAAAATACTAGCTGATGCTCGCGACTTCGTCCGCGTAGAATAGTATAAAACGCCATCTACCGCATTTTGGATAGATGGCGCTATCTCCCGGGCCAAGCCGCCTAGTATTTACTTTTATTTTAGATTTCCTGTAGGAACGAAGCATTTTCCCGCGGTGAAAAGTAGCCTATGTTCATCACGGATAATGTCGGCTTCTAACGGTAAAAGAATTTTTCAAATTTTTCCTCTTTATAATATTAGTATAGAAGTATTAGGTAAAAATGCTAATAAAATCTTGCCTTTAATGGGCCCTTAGTTTGTGAAATGACACTGTCACAGTTGAAGCTTATTTTTGCAAAATTTAAATAATTATTAATAAATTAAAATTAATAATCTTTGTTACTTGGGACCTAAACGAGGTGTTAAATGAGGTGGTTACTAGTTATAGATTATCGTTAAGTGCTAAGCATACCCTCTACCATAAAATAGGTAATAGTCGTAATAGTACCTTACAGAATACAACCGTGAAATAACAGCATATGTGCTGTTGTGTTTCGGTGAGTGAGTAAGGAATGCCAGAGCCCATTACCCCATCCCTCCCTTATCCCTTATCCTTAATCCTTCTATGGGCGGCAGCGCACTTGTAGCACTTATGGCGTTGCTTGTGTCATAGGCGACGGTGGCCACCTACCATCAAGTGGACTGTCAGCCTGTCTGTCGACCTTAACATAAAAAATAAATAAATAAATAGTACAAGTACCTCTACTATGTTTACACGAGGCAAGAGATGGACAAGAGTGAGATATCAATGTGCTATTTAAGGGCATTAAAACGAGATGGACAAGTGTTACTCATTTTTTGTTTCTTCTGCTATTGTGTAGTCTGTGAGCGAACTATTTAAAAACTGTCGGTGGTAACAAGACCATGTTTATTGTATTTTCGGGGTTGCATTGTTTCACATTTTCCTGTCAAGATAACATAACCAGTATTTGAGTCCTTTTTCGATTACAAAGCAAGTAGTTTTTTTGTCAATAATTATATCATTCTCTCAATTTTATTGGTTGAAAGAATCCAAATTGCTTTAGAAGTTAGGTAAGTATCTCTACTATTATGTGCCTACATAATAACATCAAATATTCGGACCACGTGTTTTTTGGCTGTAGTCTGGTAACATTCCAATACCTAGAGCTCTTTTAATGATTAGATATGATTTATGTTTTAATACTTTATAATACTACTGGGAGGAAACTATTTAGTGATGAAGAACTCTGTACAATGAAATATATAAGTCAATGACTCCGCTTTTGTAGAAATTTAAAGTTCTGCGATGTTCAAGACTATAGTTTTACAATATATTTTCTTATATAAACTTTGTCAAACAAGCTGACAGTCCACTCGATGGTTTTGGCCAAATATTGGCTACTACGCCTGCAATAACATTTCGTTACGATAAATTTAATTAGGCAGATATGTTTCTCTGTCTGCGAAAGCCGAAAGCTTATTATATTCTTCGCAACAGATAATTAAATGAAAGTAATACACGTTCTAAGAAACGTTACTCAAAAAGAAAGGATCTGTTCTCTTTTACATACCTAATTAAGAATGATAGAGAAATATGATGTCAAGAGGCGATGTCTTTTTGAATATAGATTCAATGAAAGATAATGACCTCGTAATCTCCATGTATATCTATTTTAAAATACCTAGCAACGTATTTTCAAATTTCGTGTGTACATTTGTTTCATAGGACCTAAAATGTATAAATCATTATTAGTTTGCGATTTCGTGGCGCGTGGTAGAGATTGTTTTAATATTCTATAGAGGACCTTAAGCCAAATATTTACACCTACTCACATTTTTATGTTCTTTAAAGTCCTTTAAATTTATCTGTGTTCAATTTGTACAGTCATTAAGTAAACAAACTTTAAGTATATTATCTTTAGACTATTTGTAAACATCTATAGATAGATCGAAAGAACTATCTTTGTTATTGAAATTGATTGATAATAGTCTAGACAAAGTGACTGTCGACATAGAATTCTCTAAATGATTAATGAAAAATTGAAAATATTATTTAGTTATAGGTAATACCTAAAGTAGCTATTAATCATATGTTTGGTGAAGCGAAATTATCTTAGAATATTAATACATTATTATAAGATTAAGATTTAACACTATCAGCCTAAGAACTTACTAAAAACTCACAAATTACCTATCACATAAGTATGTACCTAATTAAAAATCCTACTAATCGTACTCATTTATACTCATAAATGCGATAGTATGTGAGGATAGTTAAATGGATAATATGTCTGTTAAATCTGTTAACTAAGAAAAAACTGCTGAACAAATTTTGATGAAACTTCACTGTAATCCAGTTCACACATCAGAACAAAAAAACACATAGGCTATAATCAATGAAGAGGACGAAAAAGCGCCCAAAAATTACTAATAGAAAATACCGTAATCTGAAATTCCATATACGAGTATATCAGAGAAATTATCTCCCGCCATGCACAAAAATAAATTTTTAAAATACGTAGGTATAATAACTTACAGAACAAAAGTTGGGCAGCAGAACGAAACAAATCCAAATTGAAATGCGAAAAACAAATGAGAACTTAATAAACCTTATTAAAACTTATTAAAAGTTAATGAACTTCATTCAAAAATCGAACGACACTAGCATTCTTTGTAAGAATTGATTCGCAACTGCAATGTTTAGTTTAGTAAGGCAAGCAAAGTATGTATAGCGTCCATTGACATCGGCAGTTAATTTAATATAGTCCTTAAACAAGCATCGGTCAACTCTTGAAAAGCACCTCTATGTCGAAGCACAGAGAGTCCAATTTTAAACTATATCAATGCACACCAACCTTGTGACGTATTGAGGTCAGTGACGCGTTTTTTGCGGTAGCGATAAATGAAAAGAGAATATTTGCATTTTTACTAATGAGAGAAAGAGACAAGTGACTTTCTAAAAATATCTTCGAATTGTCTGTGGTCAGTCTACATTCGTGACAATTTTAATTTATATTAAAGACAACAACACTTTATTGCTGTCACATCCCATATCCCACAAGCTGCCAACATTTTGGATATTGGCAGCTTGTATTTGCATTTTTACTAATGAGAGAAAGAGACAAATGACCTAAAAATATCTTCGAATTGTCTGTGGTCAGTCTACATTCGTGACAATTTTAATTTATATTAAAGACAACACTTTATTGCTGTCACATCCCATATCCCATAAGCTGATGCCAATATCCAAAATGTTGGCAGCTTGTGTTAGGCAGGAAATTAGCTTATTACGTAAGGATACGTAGGATAATTTAGGTCGCAAGTAGGTGACCTGAACAGCGCCTTGGCTTTCTCCTTATTTGATGATGCCAGGGAGCTGCACAATTTTTCCCATTCTAGATTTAGTGTGTAGTAGTGTGTAGTACCTAGATAATTTAGTCGTGTATATAAGACGTTGCCTGATGAGGCGACGTGTCCCTGAGGGAAAAGCCTTAAATGAAGATTTAAAAAAATAAAAATGTGCCAATATTGTAAAGGGTAAAGTTTGAGGTAATCTTTGAATTCATCAGATTTATAAAAGATTTCACCAATTCCACGCAGGCGAAGCCGCTGGCACCAGCTATCTACAAATAAAGATTCAACGCCTAACAAATGTAACAGCACTAAAGACGTCGAGATATTGCTTTACATATTTCTTCGGGCGTTATTACAACGCAGACGACGTCGCGGGCGTCAGATAGTAAGATACAAAATGAGATCTCAATGCAGATAATTATATTGTAGCTTGTAAAATAAGTAAAACTGAAAAAGTTGACTTTTTATAGCTTTTTTATATGTCACTCGTTGATAACATAGCTTTCTATAGGTGAAAGAATTTTTAAAATCGGTCCAGTAGTTTTTGAGTTTTTTCATTACAAACATACAAATCTTTTCTCTTTATATTATTAATAATATAGAATATTAGTATTGTAGTTTTTTTTTTGTGTAAAGAGAAGTAATCATCCCTACGTCCATCGTCACAAACCAAGCATTTATTATTATATTTATTATTGTCTTTTTATAAAAGGATAAAAATAACATTATTCAGATATATAAGGAGTGTTTTGTTCATAATTAAAATAAAAAAAAAAATAAAAAAATAACTAAATAAATAATTCATATTCGTCTGCACATTTAAAATTTATTCTAAAAAAAAATCAATTTGTAAAAAAATTAAAATAATATGTTAATTTTAATAATGTACATTTTATTTATCTTACACTATTTTACAGTACACATTTTCAATCTTATTATTATCATACTAAGTATAAGATTACAAAATTTCTTTGGTAATCACACTAACACACTTTTTTTTTTGAAAATCTGATGAAAATGAATGAACTATAATTTGAACCTCGTATAGATTTGAAGATTGCGCAGCGACAAGTATAATCTCCTGCAGCTGATCATGCAGGGGAAAATACGAGGTAGACGCAAGCCGGGCAGACGACGTACTTCCTGGCTCAAGAATCTCCGCGAATGGTATGGCCAAAGTACCAGTAGCACTACCATGAGTTTATTACTACCGAAATCGCTAGCGAGAGATAAACGAGAACGTAAAATATTTGTATGAAAAATTGTACAGCGCCTCTAGCGGTCACTAAAGAACTAAAATCAGTAACATGAGTTGCATAAGTAAATAACCTATCGAATGTAGTCGCTAGCGACCATTACCGACTAACGTTAAACTTGACATTTCTATACAAAATGGGTACTATGAGTTACAAATTTGACTGATGCTCTCCAGAAATACCGTAACGTTAGTAGTTAAATCATTCACTAGCAAATTGAAGGGTGAAAGGTTCGTTATCGACATAAAAGGGCTACCACACCATACAATTTGAACGTATCCAATTTAGGAAATCGAAAGGTGTGATCGCAGTTAGAACAGATTGGATTCAATTGAGAGTTTATCCATTTTCAACTCTATATCTTCGATTTAGAAATCAATTTAGCGTAGTGTGATCACGAGCTCTCTACTTAGATTCCTAAATAGGAAACGTTCAAATTGCATGGTGTGATTGCCGTTTTAGTAAACTAACGTAAGATTTCGATAGCAACTCATGGTAGTGCTACTGTAGCACTACCATGAGTTTATTACTACCGAAATCGCTAGCGAGAGATAAACGAGAACGTAAAATATTTGTATGAAAAATTGTACAGCGCCTCTAGCGGTCACTAAAGAACTAAAATCAGTAACATGAGTTGCATAAGTAAATAACCTATCGAATGTAGTCGCTAGCGACCATTACCGACTAACGTTAAACTTGACATTTCTATACAAAATCGGTACCATGAGTTACAAATTTGACTGATGCTCTCGAGAAATACCGTAACGTTAGTAGTAAAATCATTCACTAGCACATTGAAGGGTGAAAGGTTCGTTATCGACAGAAGTAAACTAACGTAAGATTTCGATAGCAACTCATGGTAGTGCTACTGATCGCTGTTTCGAGCCGCCGCCTCTAGGGTTAGGATAGCCATAATGATAGCCAACCTCCGATAGGAGATGGCACTTCAAGAAGAAGATAGATTTGAACTCAAAGATCTGAGCTATTCTTTCAATGTCGTCTTAGAAATTCTCAATTGGCTCTTTAGAAATTCTGGTACCAGTATCATACTGGGTACTATTATACGCTAAAGTTGATTTTTTTTCCTCAGAGGTTACGCCACCGCCACGGGACCACATTTTCAATTAATTTGGATTACAATAGATTATGAATTAATTAATTACATCAGTCAACAAAAAAAATTTTTTTTTGGTTTCTGTTCTAATGCTTAAATTCTGATTCTAGACATCTAAAACGAGTTACATTTTCATTTTTAGCTTTTAAAGTTTGCTTTTGCCTGATTTATGACGATAAGTAAGATACGAGACAGCCCATACAAACATTTAATAAGAGAAACACTAAAAATATTCATTTTTAAACTTAATTTTTCCGTTATTTTACATATATTTCCTGTTGTTTATCAAAAATCTTAAATGACAAAGGCTCTAGTGTTCAACAAAAATTTTTCTAATTGTAATTGAAAATAAAAGTATGGAAATAATGTATGAATCTATCATTTGTCTTAAAAAAAATATAAAAAAAAAAGCTCTACTTAGTTTCTACAAAAGTAAACTTTGATCAAAAAAATTTATTTATTCCCTTATTTTTAACATAGAATAAATCAAAATTTCATATGCAGAAGCCAGACCCAAAAATCGTGTTGACCTGTTATAATTACAAGACTTAAACAATGACATTTTATAAATATTTTCAATTACTTAATATGGATTACAACAAATTATGAATTACATAGTTAAATTCAATTACAAGAATTAAACAATGTAACAGTAAACAATACAGTTGATACTGATATTATCTTAATAATTGAAAAAATATTTATATTATCAGAAAGAAAACGTATCTTTGTATACGTTTTCGCAATTCATCGCCAAGAAATACTTATATGTATATAGTAATTAAAAAATATAAAGAAATAGTTAATACAAAGGAGATTTTTCAAACAAATTATCCACGAAACTGTTTTATTGAAGTTTGGATTTTGCATACATACATACATACTGCTTTTTTTAATCATATTTATTTGGATGTGGTTTAGTTACCACATTTTACGGTCTTAGTAGTTAATAAATATAATATTTAGTATAATATAAATGAAGTATGTAAGAAATAGAGAGGTTTTGCAAAGTTAATGTCAGTTTTTCTGAAAAATGATTGGCTAGAATCACAATCAAATGGGCTTAAGAGACGCACCTCCTGGTAAAGGGTGTTTAGAAACAGATGAACAGTTTCTACGCAATTTTTGTTTCTTTCTTTTTCTCCTTTAAACTTAGAGATTGCGCCGTAACGATATGAGATATTTGCCCACTTGCCGACGCTGATGTGACTGTGATGGAATCTGTTGTTATATCTGGCGGTGGTAGACTGTCAGGTGGCAACATATTCGTCGGCTTTTGGAATACTGTTGCGAGGTTCTTTAAATCTAAAATAGAAAAAAAAAATTTTACATTAGTGCATGTTGCTTATATCAATACTAATAATAAATCTGTAAGGGTTGGTCATGGAGTAAGTTATTTTGTTTTCAGAGATATCGTGTTTATGGGCTCTATACATGATACTGAAACTAAATTCACGATTTTTAGAACGTTTTTCTGTATGTATGTTCCTCCATAACTCTTAAACGAATTTACTGATTTTCATGAAACTTGGTAGATAAACATTTAGACGTAAAGGACACAGGATAGGCTACTTTTTCTTTTTCAACGCGGGCGAAGTCGCGGGCGACAGCTAGTCAGCAGCTAGACAGTAGTTATACAAGTTATACATAAATACATACATACATACATAGATACATACAATACCTACACTTACAGATTTACTATTAGTATTGATAAAAAATTATTCGTAAAAAAATTTTTTTATTAAATAATCTTCTCAGGGCCTCTTTCACCATGTGTCAAGTAAGCTAACTGTCATTTAAAGTCACCACCGATCACCTTTGTTTGTACGCTAAAAGTCCCAAACTTTACGATAAAAAAATCATCTGTTGAAGGATGAACTAAACTCTAAACCGTGTGCATTATTTTAATAAAACATAAAATTATTTCTAAAAGTAGGTAACTAATCAACTATTTACTTGTAATTGGTGAAAGAGAGCCTCAATCTTCTATAATATTCGTTACAAAAATTTATGCGCTACCGAAATTGATAGGATAACGTAAAGTATTGCTGTAGTGGTCGCAAGACGTGCAATGGTCGACCTTAATAAGATTAAGGATCCTTTAATTATATGGCAATACAATGAAATCTCTCAGTCACTGAAACACAGAAATACTCAGCGGAATGCAATTCATAAAAATCATAATAAAAGTTGTAATGCAAATAAATACCTAGTCAGCTAATACTAACCATGCATTACGCTTATCAAGGATTGGAGCTTATCTTACTTAAAGATAAGATAAAAAGTCACAAAATGAAATGCGAACATTTTAGTGCAAAATATGATAAAAACGGTGTCAAAATTATAATATCAATGCGCAAAAAAGGGGACATGTTTTGTCCCCTTTTAAGGTGGGGTCTAAAGAGTTGAGGCACACTGTACTTTTCAACTAGAGAACAGGACTTAGTATGAATTGAAGCTTTTGAATTTTAATGAAACTTTTAAATTTAACAGCCTCTAACATAGAAATCGCAATTGAAACAAACGAAGCCGTAGCGAGTGACTACCATTATATTATGATTAAACTATTTCATGCTATTATTCAACAAAAATAGGTAAAATGTAAGTATTTGGTTCTATTCTAAATTTACTCTTTAACCAAATAAAAAATGATCACACTTCATACCTTGTATTTTTTTTCTTTCTGGCATTCCATTTGAATTATCCATAACTTTGTAACTGACTTTATAACACTTTTATATATATTAAACGTGACAAATAGATAAACTATAATTATCGATCACTGATTAATTTATCTGTCACTAAATATAGTACTTATACAATACAATTAATTATATATCTTGAACAAGATTAAGTAAAATTATATTTCACAAAAATGAAATAATCGGCAGTTAGGTCTGATAGCTAATTTGGAAATAACAATATTTTTATCCTGCCTACGTTTTATATACAACCGCGAATGAGGTAAATTAGCAAGCAGTCTGGACGCAATACAAATATTGTACAGTCGGCATAAAAATATTAACAAATTTTAATTTTATATGAAATTTTAATACATTAGGCTTACTTATCAATTAAAATTACTACTGACACATTATTAGCATATACTTAACAAGTAATTGTTGCTTGTATTGTTGTAAATATTGATAATTCTATAAATATAATAGGTATTATCTAATACTATTTGCTCGAGGTATAAAGTGGCTTAACATGAGTTATTTGATAGTGTTTATCTTAAAAATATCTAACAAGGAGATTAGGACGTTGACATAAATGCCTAGATCAGTCCAAATAAAGACTTCTCAATGTGTTAGTGAGAGTTTAACCTTGGTTCGGTTCTTTCTTAATCATTGTTCCAGCTATTTGACAAATACTGACACATATAAAAAAAATTCGCAATAAAATGACCTTGCGAGCATGGAGAGTGACAGAGAGAGGTAGCGTGCACCACTCCATGTGACAGTCAAGGATGCCGAGAGTTAATTATATCTGTACTAATATTATAAAGATTTGATTGTTTGTTTGTTTGAATTGAATAGGCTCCGGAACTACTGGACCGATTTGAAAAATTCTTTCACTTTTAGGAAGTTATATTATCAGTGTGTAACATAGGCATAACTTTAGAAAGCCTTGTCGGGTATCGAATCCGGGACGCAAGTCTCGTTAGGTATTAATATTAATGTTTAATTTCTGCATAGTTAGGAATATTTTGAAATATCTAAATATTTTCTGTTTTCTCAACTCTAACAACAATTAATATACCTACTCGTAATATAATGAATTTTTTGGTTGACTGTACATAATATTTTCTGGGGTTTACCTTAAAGTCTGTGACTAATTCATATTTTTAAAAGACACTGGCGATCTGGAAAGTCGCCATATTTTTTGTTCAACTTTGCAAACACGTTTTTTTTATTATAGTATTTATTTAATGGGTGGGTTTTCTTGCCATTAAAACCGGGAAATTTTGAATATTATAAGAATTTCTGCTTCTCTATATTATGTATATTTTGCCAATGCAATAATACGTTGTAAGTATAAACAAAAGCCTTATCTTTGATACTATACTAATAACTAATGAAATTATTTTTTCAACCATAATTTTATATAGGAATTCGCCTCACTACTACGCAAAACTTTTGTAGCCAATATCAGTTGTAGTTTTTAATAAATGTCATTATTATTTTGTTCATTTTTACCTACTAAAGAATAAATATTGATCGTTTATTCTTTAGTAGGTTCAATATCTAAAATCAATTCTATGATTACAGAAGCGGGGAGTCCCCAGGTTGAGTTATCTGAATAATAAATTCAGTTATACATTACGTCAGTCCACGAGGCGATAAAGGCGAAAATATTATAAGGCCATTTTACACGTGCATTTTGTATGTATGTAAGTATCATGCGGACGAAGTCGCGTGCAACATCTAGTATTTTTTATAGAAAATAAATTTCAACTATTTATTCATATTAATATCTAACTTTAATGGTATAGTTTTGAATGTGCTTCATAATTTTACGATAAAATATTTATTCATATTAATATCTTACTTTAATGGTATAGTTTTGGATGTGCTTCATAATTTTACGATAAAATATTTATTCATATTAATATCTTACTTTAATGGTATAGTTTTGGATGTGCTTCATAATTTTATGTAATAAAATATAATATTTTGTATGTATGTAAGTATCAGTCGCATAAGATAAGAGGCCAGAGCGCCTTGTTCCCACAACAAAGCAAAGCTGCACAATGGCGCCAAGTTGCGCCATAAAGCACAGGCGATGTGCATACGAGTTCCGAACTTGTACTGGCTGCGCTGGTCAGTTGGACATTTCCATCTGATTCGTTTCACAATTAAATTATTGTTTTCAACATGTGATATTGTATTTCTACATAATACTAGCTGGTGCGTGCGACTTCGTCCGCGTTGAAAAATAAAAAAAAACTATAGGCGTCCTGTGTCCTGTACGTCTAAATGTTTATCTACCAAGTTTTATGAAAACAAGTAATTCGTTTAAAAGTTATGGACAAACATACATAATTACAGATTTATTATTAGTATTGATAATTTCTATAAAGAATCACTTATGAAATAAATTTTTGGACAAAATATTACGTAGATAATGTGCATAATATCGTTAATGATTGTAAATAAATAAATAAATAGATTATGTTTAAAATCTATAGAAACTACAATAAGAAGTATGCATCTTTAGATTTATTGACTTTGCTTAAATAAAAATAAAAGATTTTTATATTTTACATAAAAAATATTTTATAAGTAATTTATATTTATCTTTTTGTAACACTTAATTATACAAGTCGTGGGCAACAGTAACAAAATAAATATCTTAAAATTTCAGGTCTGAAATACTTACCTATTTTACTTATTTTCTCGAAATCGCCATAGTGCTGTTTATTTAACTACTTGTTTCCAGTAATATCGACCTTCAAATTTTCCATACTATTAAATCCATAAGCAAACATTGTAAATTGTTGAGAATTTAATCTTTTCTTTAAACCATTTTATTTCAGAAATTTCACCGTGAAACGCCCCTTCATATAAATAAGTCACGTAGCACCGAATTTAACGCCTAATTTGTTCTGGAACGAGACGAAAAAGGGTGAAAAAAGAAATGACACCATTTAAGAGTCAATTTCAAATATTGGAATTAGTTATTCACAAAAGGGAGAGTTGTGAATTCAGTTCATTTACACTTTGAATTATTTTTACTGAGGATAAGGAAATGGTGTTCGCATTAAGCTTGAGTCAAAACTAATCTTATATATTATAAGTACATAATAATAAATAAACAATTCGACTTCACTTCTGTGTTCCTTAACCTTATATTCTATATTGTTTTGCTTTGTTTTGTTGCGTAAGTAAAGGGTACCTAAGAACAGGTCCCTAGTATCCTTAACTTTCGTCCTCAGTTTCTTTAATTTTTTTAATTACACCTATCAACACACCGTAATTAAAATTTTAAGGTAAAAGTAACATCCAAAAATCTTTAACAGTAAATTATTTAAAATAATGTTGTAGTTTGAGAACGTTTTTCACTATAAATGTATTTTTAATATTTTATGTACTGACTAATTTTATTTCAGACTAGCTGGCGCCCGCGACTTCGTCCGCGTTGAGTACGTCTAAATGTTTATCTTCCAAGTTTCATGAAAATTTGTTAATTCGTTTAAGAGTTATGGAAGAACATACATATATACAATACCTCTACACTAACAGATTTATTATTAGTATTGATTGATTGATTGAGTATGATGATAATTCTTTCATGTTTTATAAGATAAGGATAAATGTTTTAAAATTTAAGAAAAAGGGGACACGTCTGGATTGGTGCTAGTAAATAATAAGGCTCGTCTCTTATTAGTCGGACTCTCTTGTCAGACACTGACAAGGTACACGGTGGGGTGTCCGGTGGGTCGATATCATTTCCGAGGGCAGCTCTCCTGGCGATGTGCTTCCATTTCTGACAGTTAGAGGCGTCGCGAGTACACTGGAGCATGATGGACTCAGTAGCCCTTATGATGGCGTATATCCAACGGGTTGGCGATCGACCGCGTCCTCTCTTTCCTTCCACCTGGCCCTGAACCACCAGTCTCTCCATCGAGTTCTCATTTCTAGAGACGTGACCAAAGAACTAATAAGGCTAATAGAGTCCAAATAGCTGTCCCAAAATCAATGAGTGTAACATTATTGAATGCAAGTCAAAGTTTTGCACTTGGAAAGTTGTTGAGGCGTCAAAATCTTAGACAAAACTCGACTGTCCACTACGAAACTTCGGCCGACGGCGATGCGAGATGAAGTTTTCATACAATAGTCTTCAAACTGTTCACACATTATATTATAGTTTGGAGGAAGCAGTAGTGCAGTTAGGGTGACTAGACTCATCACGTTGACAGTGTTCCCTGACTACATTTTCAATACATGTATTTTTATGTCTAGCTACGCAAAGAAACCGTAGATTTTATAATAATATCTAATGATATACTATTATAATAATTTGTACCTAATTTGTACCTAAGGAAAACTTAAATTTTATTGATGGCTTAAACTGTGTACATCCAGGCCAAGAATAATTTTAAAAAGTTCCCTTCCATACTTCAGTCCGTAACAAGACTAGAACCGTTTAATTTAATTTGGGAAGGTCGATATTCATTTTAATGTTTCCCCTCCGATACCTGTGCAAATTCGTCAGAAGTTTAATACCAATTTTTTTTTTCTCGAAACTTTCCTCAACAAAAATATGTAAATTCGCCCAACGAAGTCTCCAATCATCGGCAAATTGTTTTATCGGACCGAAGTTTCGCCAGACCAATTACTTCGGCACGGAAGTTGTTTTGTGGAGAACTCACCTTAACACAATGGAAGAGACTGATTACTATGGGGGTGTGAGATCTACTTGAAAATTTATAAATACGAGTAAATAGGTATGGAAACTATTTTTATAACTTGGGTTGCATTAATGTGAAATTTTTGTAGTGACCTCAAATTTCTTTGAAAATAAAGTACAACTTATGTTACTAGCTGATAATGTAGCTTTCTATTGGTGACAGAGTTTTATATGTATCACTACTTACATATATGTATCACTATCGTCACTAATAAAGCTGATTTTTAATGTAATAACGCTGGCAACTAAATTTTAGTAGCCACATAGCCCACGTTGTTATAGCCACATAGCCCAAAACTGTCCACGTAATGTTATGTCTGTATGCAACGTGAATCACTCACTGCTTTCTACAAGCGACTAGGGCGGGAAGAGTGAGCTCACTCTTCCCAACGATGACACATTTTCGGCTGCCCGAAGTATGGCAATGGCGCATCTATGATTTAAATCTTTGGCGGATGTCCAAACCCAATCTATGTATCCATGAAGATTTCCCAACGTTGTCGATACGTTTGGTCTAGTGACTAGTTTAGCTGTTAACCAAACGGTCGTGGGTTTGAATTCCGCTAGGGGCAAATGTGTTATACAATTTTACCTTTGTGCCCGAGTCATGGATGTTTTTATCTACAATATGTATGTATTTATAAAAAAAAATAATCTATGCAGTATATCTACTGTCTGGTATCCATAATACAAGCATTATTTGCTTAGTGTGAAACTATAAATGATGCTGTATGGAACGTGTGAACAATTTTATTTATTTATTTATACCTGAGTGGAATGTGAATTGTGTGCCACATAACAGTACCTCATTTGATGTTATTCTTTATCCCACTAACTCTCAGCCACTATATGGTGTCGATGGTACTGTAGCACTACCATGAGTTTATGACGACCGAGTGAAACTTATTATGACAAATAAGTGAAAAACCTATCGAATTTAGTCGCTAGCGACCATTAGCGACATTTCTATACAAAATCGGTACCATTAGTTACAAATTTGACTGATGCCCTCGAGAAATACCGTAACGTTAGTAGTTAAATCATTCACTAGCACATTGAACGGTGAAAGGTTCGTTATCGACAGAAGTAAACTAACGTAAGATTTCGATAGCAACTCATGGTAGTGCTACTGATAGGTGACGTTAACGACTTACAATCAAGTGAACCATCAACCTATCTGGCGATCTTAAAACTGACGAGGTCATTAGTGCTACTAGGCTTCTATGTACTAACTAAAAACACTTTTATGACATTTATATTGATTCTCTTACACATCTTTCCATTTTAGATCCAGGTGGCAGTATAATAATGGTGAGTGCACCTTCGCATCAAGAACGGAGGTGTCGATAATAAAACGACTACAAACCGCAAATGACTGGCATTGTCTCACGTTGAAAGTAGAAGCTGATATCACTGTGCGTTAATAAATAAATACTTTGTTTATGGAAGACCTTACTTTAGGAAAGTCTAAGTCTTAATCTATGTAAGCAATTTGGAAAAAAAAATCAACGCTTGACAAAAATATTTTGAGCAATAAGGGTTGAATACATGTTTTAATTTATATCTATATAATATACTAATATTATAAAAAGAGAAGATTTCTTTGTTTGTATGAATAAAAAACTCAGTAGTATTTGAGTTCATTCATTTTTTTTAAATACGTCCTATAGAAAGCTACATTATATCAGCGACTAATATAGTCTATCTATATGTACTTAATATTATGAAGAGGAAAGATTTGATTGTTTGTTTGTTTGTTTGTATAGAATAGGCTCCGAAACTACTGGACCAATTTGAAAAATTCTTTTACCATTAGAAGCCGACATTATCTGTGATGAACATAGGCTACTTTTTACCGCGGGAAAATGCTTCATTCCTACGGGAAATCTAAAATAAAAGTAAATATTAGCGGCTTGGCCCGGGAGATAGCGCCATCTATCCAAAATACAGTAGATGGCGTTTTATATTTTATAAAGTTACGCGGGCGAAGTCGCATGCAACACTTAGAATGTATCGTTCTTATACTTCAGAATTATTAAATTGGAAAGTTCGTTTAGTTAATAAATTTTTAACTGATCAACAAAAGTAGCCTTCTTCATTTTTAAAACAAGGCAAAAGATTCTATAAACGCATCCGGCCCCATATTTATTGAATTATTCATACAAAAATTTCACCACTAATTTAACGCGAAGAAGTTATCAAATTCGTCGGAGGTTAGGGTGACATAAAATTTTTACTATGCCTATTTTCTGGCCGTAAAGTGGGTATGGTCAATCCCGGTGGCAACGGTGGGGTGTCCCAGTTTTATGGGGCTCGTAACGTGGTCACCCTACATCAGAAGGTGCACATATTGCTCACAAATTGTGCTCCTTTCTTTTATGTTCTTTCACTGAAATGGAGATGATAGAGTTTTGTTACTGTGATTCTTTTGAGTAACTATAGTGTGTCACAATCCACTTATACCTATTTAAACTTTAAAAAACCACTTACTGGCTTATTGGTAATAATTATGTTCATACTGAAATACAAAAAAAATGCCTTTATTCAAATATCCTCTATATTTGAATAAATAAAGGCAATTTTTTTAAATCCTATATAAATAAAAATGAATCTCTAAATGTGTTGCTAAGCGCAAAACTCGAGGACGGTTGGACCGATTTTAATTCTGTCTTCACTCATGGATAGAGGGATAAACAGGAAAGGTTTTTACGTAAAAAAAAAATGCACCCCGGACGAAGCCGGGTGCTGGTCTACATAACCGGCGATTTCAGAGCTGGCTATTACCTTGGCCAACCATAGCCTTGCCATACAAGAACCCTGCTTAGGGGAATTACGTTAGCTCCAGTTATCGAAGGGTCCGTTTGATGACTGGTCAATATATATAGGCTATCGCGCGACTACAAAACTGTTAAGTTCACTTACTGAATTTTATCCTCTAAGGTTTATGACTTACTTCCCTTAAGACAAGGCTTTTTAAGACAAATAAAATTATCAATGACTTATGTACTTATAGGATGGCAAAAACTATTCATGCTTCGAACATACTACTAAGCTTTTTGAAACTTGTTTGAGATTTTTTTTAATTATTTTAATCGATAAAATCAATTTGTTAGATGAAGGAGAAATTTTATTAGTCCAAAACATGTTTAGTGTAAAATCTGCTAAATTTATTTCTAGTTATTCAGTTCTAAATATATTATAGAGTATATCCATACATAATATGTATGTATACATCTATATCTTCTGAAGACTGTCTTCCTCTGCCTGTTTCTCTGCTAATTTCTTTTAAAACATCCAACGGAATTTCATATGGTTTTCACTGATGGAAAGAGCGATAAATGAACAAGGTTTGTGCACATTATATATAATTTGCAGATAAATAATGTCGTCGACAGGTCGCTACATCATCGCCGATCATTATTATCAAAAAATAGTTCACCAGAACATACATAAAGAGAAGAGACAATATGTTCCCAGAATGGGATACATTATGTTTATTTAAATACATACGGCCATAGAATGATAAATGTATACCTACGTTTATCGTTGAAAAATATCTCGTATTACATTACGGTTTAGAGCTACAATAAAATCTGTGCAACGCAAGCATTCATTAAACGTGCCCCGTTCATGTGGTAAGCATTACTTACTTTATCCCGCGGATCCACTCGTAAAAATCCGTCACGATTCCCCACAATAAAGCATATATCCGTATCGTTGCGGTGCCGAATGTATTTTACGTGATACTCTTTCTTACTGCTGCCATAGACTGAGAAAACCCATAGAAATACTACATTAGATAATTTCCAACTATAATCTTATATTAATACTAGCTGGCGCTAGCTACTTTGTCCGCGTTGAAAAAGACAAGTAGCCTATCTTGTGTCCCGTAGGTTTAAATGTTTATCTACCAAGTTTCTTGAAATTTATTATTAGTATCGATTGATGATTGATTGATTTAAATTAATAGTACATATTATTACGTTTATTTATTTATTTATTTTAATAAACAAAGTAGACACAAAAAGGTGAAAGCTTAAAAGTGACAAAACATAAATTAGTAAGCAAGCATTTAGTAGTGATTGGGTACATCAAGTGCTGCATACTTACCTACGGGGTGAAACGACCCTCCTTACAGAAGACTACCATAAAAAGCAGCTTATATTATGTTGTTCTATTGGTAATTCTAATGGTAAAAGAATTTTTCAAATCGGTCCAGTAGTTTCGGAGTCTATTCAATACAAACAAACAAACAATCAAATCTTTCCTCTTTATAATATTAGTATAGAAGTATAGATAATAGAAGATGAAGGCAGTAAAAAATACATTGGAACTTCTAACGAAACTACAGTCTATGTATCGGCTTTTACGCGTGCCTAGGTAAATATAAAGGTATAAAAGTGAGGAATGTAGGCCGGGCACTGACTGTTTGAAGGATGAAGGACGATTTTCTTATGACGGAACCCACGATCCGTGGGTTACGTGCAACGAATATTATATTTTGGGTAAATTGTCAATTTGGTGGGCAGTAGCTACTGACTACTGAGTCCTATGTTATTATGAATGAACATAGACAAATAATCGCTTGGATTTGTATTCTCTTTTAAACTATAATTTCTTTTACCTAAATGATATAGGTGCTTTAAGAGAGAGTAAAATAAATAATCATGCAGTAAAATAAATACTTAAAATATCTGTAAACTCCATTAAGAAGGTAGCACCTGTAGTCAAAAGTAATGCAGATAGAAAAAGCAGAAAGTTCAAGACCTTTTCTTTTTATTTAGGTAAGCATTTGATTGTGAATTGAATTTCTGATTTTGTTGAGGAGCTTCTGTAGAGCTTTAGTATCATCAACTAAAAATATTCTTAGTAAAATTAGTATAAATAAAAAAATAGCTTTTGTTCGCGTCTTCGTCTGAGCCCCTTTTTCTTAGATATTAAAACATTTATTCAAACCTTTTCAGATGATACATCAGAAACAATACTTTTTTTCTAGATGAAAAGTACCAATGGCCTTTTCTGTATATGTACAATTGATTAGTTAAAGCGTAATAGCGTAACAAACAAACCAATAAATAAATAAACATACTCACTTTAGGATAGAACCGAGTCGACGTTTCCTATTCAAGACGTAAAATAAAACAAAACACGAATGGATTTCTTTTATTACTTACATTATAACATTGTTTATCTTGTTTATTGGATGTTTCTATTCCCAATCTGCGCACCTCAATCACATTCGACATTTGATCCCTTAAAGGAACCAATTTCCATATGACTCGCACTTGAACAGCTCGAGGCGGCACTTGGTAGCGATCTCTGCAAATTGAGACCGAATGCCACAAATTACATTTGATTTTATATCACAATTCCTTTTCAATAAGCTTCCTTAACAACGACTTATATCGAAAACATCGCACTCCAATCCGTGCTCTAAGACTCTACGTTAAGATTTAAATTCAGATGTGTACACAATTTTTCAAGATTTTCGCACAGAGAACACACGGGCTTATATTTCAATATGACGTTCCTAATGTTGTTACGGCAGGATACACCTCGTTACAGTCAGATACAGCCCAACTAGATTTGGCTGATTGGAGATAGTATAAAAGCCTCTATATTGAAGACCACAGTAAAATGGTTATTACTGATCCTTTATCCAATGAATGTCGCTAGCACACTTTCGTCTCCTTATGTGTTAAGTACTTACTTGTGTTTAGTACAGCCTCTACCATCAAAATATGGATCGTTAGCCTGCCTGTCGATATTTTCACAAAAAAAATTTAACTAGCTGGTGCCCGCGACTTCGCCCGCCTAACTATTATATACTAAAGCCTTCCTCTTTAATCACTCTATATATAAAAAAAACCGCATCAAAATTCATTGCGTAGTTTTAAAGATCTAAGCATACATAGGGACAGACAGACGTTATTGTGATTTATAATGTAATATCACAGAAAACATAAATAATAGTCCAAATAATAATGTGTTTGATTGTTTTAACGATACGACATGTAACGTAAAAGTTACCCGTGTGTTTTCACCACAAAGAAACGGGGACTAATGTTCGATTCTTGATGTATATCAAATGTGATCTTTTTTGTGTCTGTACGTAATGGGGAATACGTTTAGCCGTATGGGGTTTGAAGGGCCCCCAAACGACGTGCGTTATTGATGTCTTTTTTTCGAGATAAACATGTCTGATCTTGTTCAGTTGTTGGGTGTAATGGCGTTGATTTTACAAAATGTTTCTTTAGAATGCTAATGGTGAAGGGTTTGGTAATAGCTTTGATGTTTGCGAAGACAATTCGATTTAATCGGAACAATTCGAATGCGAATGGATACCATAAAAGGCATAATATGAACAGTGAGAAATATGCTTGGATATGTACATCATAAGCATTCGCAATCTTCGTAAGTCTGTGGAGTATTACTACCAGACAGAAACAAGTATCTGACGCAAAATTAAAAATTCTCGATAACCTATTTGCTATTTTGGTTGAATAGAAAAAACCATTACAGGTTTACACAACTACATTACAGGACTAGGTGATATGAAAAATTTAAATAATGAAAAACTTCAGCAAAAAGCTTCGCGGTGGTCACGTGACTACAGACAGTTCTTTGTACATTTAAAATCTTCGGAAAATTAAGAAAAATGATTTCGTTGAAGTCAGCGAAAGTATAGTTTACCATGAATTTACTGTTACCTCACTATAAAATATAATTGTTCAAGAAACAATACATGAATTATATAAGAACAATATTTTAATAATATCTATATATTTTATTGATTCTATAAACTGAACATGGTGTGCGGTGAAACTCTAATGAGTTTATGTTTACGCCAATGTAAATTTAAATGTAAACATTTATGTATTAATAAATAGATAAATAAAGGAAAATGATTTGAAAATAAAATTCCTTTGAAAAATGTCTCCAAGGAGAAGATTGTCTTCGTAAATCCATCTGTTTCACATATTCAGGTAAAGCATCAAAAGATATGGTCATCAAAGTGACATTTACCTACGCCATCGTGGGTTACGCATTTTTGATATATACTCGTATGTCCGGATGTGATGTACGGTCGTGACTCGTCTTCTGAATGCATCATTTTTGACATTGATTTGCTACTTTAACTTAATCGCGTTCTTGGAGAGTGAACCAGTAAACATATTTTAAAATTTCATAAATATGTTATATAAAAAAATAAAAAATAAAATTATCTTTAGTACAGTATATATATCTCACAAGCATTTTTTTCGAATAATGCAAATAATATATATTTTATTTGGACCTCACATAAAAGTTCGTCCAAATTAAATTAAATAATCCATAT
Source organism: Synanthedon vespiformis (assembly GCA_918317495.1). NCBI lineage: Eukaryota > Metazoa > Arthropoda > Insecta > Lepidoptera > Sesiidae > Synanthedon > Synanthedon vespiformis. The sequence continues at coordinate 872,625 of OU906965.1, forward strand.
TAAGGAAAGTAACTCACAGAGAATTACTTTCATTAATAATGTTCATCATGATACATACGTTATGAATTTTTACATACTTACACGTTGTCAGGAATACAGACATAGGGTACCTTTCATTCAGAAACGAAGTACTGTTCCCACGGGATCATCTAAAATAAAATAAAAAACTAACGCCTTTCCAAAGTTTTATACTAGAGGGCAAGCGTTGCGTGCCAGACGCACAGACAAACAGACAAATGTTATATATAACATTTCAGTTTATCTCGTGACAAAAGCAATAATTCTCTAATTCATAATATTTAGTGTCGATAATAATATTGCATTACTGGCTCAGTCTGAGTTGAGTGTTGCCAACCCTAATACAGACAAATGTAGTGTAGGAAAGGGAATGCGATGCGAAAGGGCCGCGGCAACTATTTATATTGAATTTGTTATGTTTGCGGAATTTATTATTTCACATTTACTAGTCGATTTCGAGCATTCGTTTCCTGTATGAAAATATTTCTGCCCCTCTTTCTTACCTGAGACCTTTTCTCGTACAAACATATCTTGCGCAAAAGATTACCAACGAAATTGATATTCAGTTTTTCAGTGATTCGAGATAAGCTTTGGCATTCCATGTTTCCCTAGATATTTATTTGAAGACGTCAATAGAAAATCTTTTAGCTGGAAATTGGCAAAACACAAACCTCCAAAAACGTGGTAAAAAGGAAGAATAGTGGTAAAAAGGAAGAATTCGATGATGATGATGCTACGTAGCCCCATGATCCGATAACATGGTGGCTAGTAATCTACAGATATATTATTAACTAGCCGGCGCCCGCGACTCCGTCTGCTTTGAAAAAGAAAAGTAGCCTTTCCTGTGTCCCGTAGGTCTAAATGTTTATCTTTTTTTTTTATTAGAGATGGGTTTGCTCTTGGCCAACAACCAGCTGAGTAGCAAGGATGAGGCCTATGATGGAGCGAGCTCACCCAGAATATGCCTATTATCTACCAATTTTCATAAAAATCAGTTAATACGTTTAACATTTATGGAGGAACATACATAAAATAAATAATAAATAAAAAAATAAAAATAGCCTTTATTCACCGACATTACATTTTACATACATACACTTTTTACATATATAAAAAAAAAAAAAAAAAAAATTAAAAAAAAAAATTAAAGGAACATACATACATACATACATACAAGACCTACACTTACGGATTTATTATTAGTATTAATTGATGATTGATGATAAATAAAGAAAGTTACTGTCCACTATAGTCTGTTTTTGTGCTAACGTCTTTCATACAGCCCAATTTTGATTTTGATACAGTTCTTACTAATAGAAATAACGATAAACCTAGAAAGTTTGTGCTATAATTTGAAGAAATAAATTACACACGTACGAAGTCAGGGGCGGGTTGCATGTGAGATATATATATTTCAAAAATAAACATAACATATTCATTATTAACATGTTGAAACAGTTTCTTACAAATTCACGTATCTTTGAAATAAAATTTAACATACAAAATCCTTCGCTTCGTAAAAGAGCAAGTTTCCGTTGCGGAAGTAGCCCGAGTTCGGTATTCAAATTCGAAAAATACTCTTCTTTCCGCTTCCGGCGTTTGATTTCTCCCGTGATACGACGTTTCCTCCGAGTGCAATATTTGAAAGAACACTCGCGTTTATTACGTCGTATTCAACACTTTTAATTTATTCGCATAGCTAGTAACTCCTCTTTTAAGGGTTTGAGTACTTTTTTATGCGTGTTTCGAAGTTTCTATCATAAAAACAATAATATTTACAGTATAGGTACGTTTTTTTAGAACTATTAATTAATATTAAATTTAAAAGTTGTATTATGTTTTATGTACTTAAACTTATTTCTGGGCAAAAACGATTTTATGTTATCTCAAACGATATTTTTTTGGAAATTTTACATGAAAACCTTTCTTGTTTAACGCTCATTTCATTAGTGAAAACCGCATTAAAATCCGTTGCGAAGTTTAAAAGATCTATGCGTACATAGAGAGGGACAGACAACGGTCTCCCCGTTATTGAATGCGAAAGTTTGTATGGATGGATTTATGGATGTTTATTACTCTTCCAAGCAAAAACTACTGAACCTATCACCACGAAATTTTGCATACACGTTGTCTGGGACACCAGAAAGGACATAGGCACCTTTCATCCAGAACGCGGACGAAGTCGCGGGCACCAGATAGCACTATCTAAAGAAGATACACTTTATGTTAGTCCTTGTATTATTTAGGAATTTTCTTTATAATTTCGCCGTCAAATGCAGCCTTCTTACCGCGAATGAAGTACATTAGACGCCTGCCCGCCATCGTTTACGTATACACGCCTTTACAACGAAACATTGCGTTCGAAAATTGGAGAATTATATCATTCATAAATCTGTGTTGCGAACACAATTGTACCGGATTTTTGGAATAGGTCTATTGGGAGTAAACCGAGTATTGGATTCTAATGTTGAACCCGCTGGATTTCACGTTTTGGCAATATTATTTGAATAATCTGGTACTGTAATATAATATTCGCGCACATACTATCATACTAAGTTAATTGTAATACATATACGAGTAAGTGTATATGGTAATACCTACGGTAAGTTGGCGTTTGATCCCGTATACTTAATGACGCACAGAAATTCAACAGCACACGTGCTGTTACTGCAGGTTTACTAGTTTTTCCCACGACTTCGTCTGCGCTCCGTTTTTGTGTGTTATCTGACGTCTGACAAAAATATATTGATGACTAGCTAGCGCCCGTGACTTCGTCCACGTTGAAAAAAAAAAAAAGTAGCCTATCGTGTGTCCTGTACGTCTAAATGTTTATCCACCAAGTTTCATAAAAAATCAGTTAATTCATTTAAGAGTTATAGAGGAACGAACATACGTACAATACTTACAGATCGATATGCGACTATAAACGGTATTTTTGATTTTGATTTCCTAAATAAGTTTACCGGGTTGAAAAGCTCCTGTACGAAAAATACTACAATAAGTCTAAATTAGGGCTACCGAGACTAAGTTGAATTTAAGTTAAAACATAAACTTTATCGATTTTTACACAAAGTACCCAAACTTATTGGTATGTTGCGAATTTATTTCCAACCAAAATCCCCCTACAGACGCTTCTAAGGTTATTATTAAATATTGCATGTTTAAAAATTGATCTCCCCTCTCCTTCGCCGCCGATTTCTTATTGATATCACAATTTTATTGGAATTTGAGAGGGAAATTTCAATTTCTCTCGCCTAATGGCTGCCAGTGCCTTATGGTTTGTAAATTTTTGTATACTCAATGCGGGAGCGAATTGGTTACAATGTAAAAAAAAAGTATTCGAATTGAAATTGGGAATATTACAAGGGGTGATTTGAATTGTTGAGTCGTTTCCGAATGGATTTGAATGAAAATCATTCGAATTTAGGTAAGTAAATTGTAAGACAATAGATTACATTCGACTACTAATAATACTCTAGAACTACTGATTTTTATGACTAGATTTTTTTTTTCAAATATTCATTGATGTACGAGAAAGTTTCTTATGAAGAGAAATATTTGAAAAAAATTCTGTGTGAAGCCTGAGGCTGGTAGCCTATCTATACTTTTGTAATATTGTAAAGAGAAAATATTTGTATTTTTGTATGTTTATAAAGAATGAATTCAAAAACTATTGGACCGATTTTAAAAATTATTTCACATAATATGGAAAGCTACATTATAATTATAAGCGAGTAGGTAACATAAGCTATGAAGATATATATTATATAAAGTTACGCTGACGAAGTCGCGTGCAACTGCTTGTATATTATATAGGCGTGTTCTTTATTGGCGTTACAGTCAAAATCTAAATTAAATCAAAATAAATTCATTCATTAATTAGGTTTCTACAAGAAACTCTTATGACTTATGATCGTCATTACAAATGATAGCACAGGGTTTCGGAAAAAAGCCAAAATGACGATCCTGAGAAGAAAGCGCGAAATAAACTCAGAATACTATTGTTTTCAACCGACTTTCAAAAAAGTCAAAAAACCGAACTTTCTTTCGACTGGGTGAAATTTGATTTTAATGATTATTTTTTTATTTGAAAACTGGTGCTTCCCGTGTGGTCCCATTTCTCTTTGGTTCAGTTCTGACAATGGCATCCATGAGAACTCAAACTCCACGACAATTCAAATTTAACCGTTTGGTTTGAAGTCGTTTTTTTTTTGTTAAAAAGAGTTATTATTGTCATCTGTATTAGTATTAGTAAAACTGTAATTAGTCTATATCGCGTTCGCTATTCGCCCTAAATCACATTCTCGTCTATCACTCACCATTAGCTTATTATTCAGTAATTAGCGGAACGGTGCGATGACGTGCGGTTACAAATGTAATGCAGTTAGCGGCGGGTCCGCACGTCACGTGACCGGTGCGTACGAATGCGGCCATTTTGAATTAGCTGTCAAATCGTTCGATTGATTTTGATTTGATTTATTAATCAAGGAAAAAGTAAGGAGGGGAATTTTTTATATAACTTTCCAGAATATTATGTAATTTTCGATTCCAACTGGAATGAAATTAATGTATGAAATGAAATGGGTAATGAAATGAAATGGGTGTAATGAAAAATATAAAAAAAAATGTCAAATTATTCAAAAAATAGTAAGAGTTACAAAAGAAAGTTTTAGACAATATTAAATATTATAGAGAACTTAGTTTTACAATGGTTTTACATAAAAGTTAAACAAAATGAATTTACTCTATCTAAGAAAACTTTATAACTGTAAAAATGTAATCTTCCAAAAGAGTGTTCGATCGATTTCCAAAATAGAACCGTGACAAATAGGAACTTCTCGCGTGACGTTGTTTTATTGTTGTCTTAATTCGGTTTGTGGTGCAAAGCAAAAGCGTCAACTTATAGGTGGCAGCCGTCGCCTATAACACAAGAAAAGCCATAGGAAGGCGAATAGGAAAATGGACTCTGGCATCCATTAGGTACTGATGATGAAAAATTAAAAGTATGGGATGTGCTATAACATATGCTCATAATCATAATATTATACCTAATAATTTATTAGGTATTAGTAATTTTAGGCATTTCTAAATTTTTTTTTTAAATTATTTAAATTTCCTTTTATTTTATATATATTTATATATTCGTGATATATTTTTATTCTAACAAAAAAGGAAACCTTGCCTAGGAAATATGCAATAAATAGTAAAATGGATATTTTTTAAATGAAAATAAATAATTAATTAATAGGTTTCAATTATTTATAAGTATTTTTTGAAAATAATAAATTAGTTTCTTAGTTTTTTACGTTAAATAATCCAAAAATATTAGTCGTGTAGTTATATTTTAATTTATTTATACTTAATGAAATCGTGTTGACATTATTATCAATCACAATCATCTCCAAAATTGAAGCCTAAAGCAATTTCCAGTTGTCACTACATAATTTTAATATTACACCTCATTACCTTAAAGTCTTATGACTTGCACCGCCACCGCATTTTCCCTCCCTTGTGTCGAAGTTTAAACTCCTTACACAGAATGCGCAACGGATGTGATCGGAAATGTTACATGGAGAAGAAATCGATTTGTTGGATATGATAAAACAAAGAAAAATGTATACTTGTTTTTCTATTATTTTAACATTTGAGCCTGTTGTATATTCACATCATTTTATTCTCAATTAAATAGAGACTTCGTGCTGATAACGAATGTTGTATATTCACATCATTTTATTCTCAATGTTGTTTACATGTCAAATTATTTAAATGGTAACTAAGCATACTTCTTAAAAAGAAATATAAATATTTTGATTAGCCAGTTATTACAACAGAGCCAATAACTACAACTATTCATAGCCAATAACATATTATATAATGACTAGAAAGAATACGATACCTACTCGTTTTACTTATAATTTTTTATTTTAATCCCTTTTATTGAAAATTTATATTAAATTTTATCGAGAATGCGAAAGTTGCCGAAAATGCGTATTGGAACCACGCAAAAACGGCTGCACGAATTTGGATGACTTTTGGACCACAGTTTATTATACTGTATATTATTGTGTATTTGAAACCTTTAATTTTACTGGACCGTCAGGCTAACTGTCGTTTTTACCATACGTGTAAAAAAAAACTTAAACATCTGTCTCACAAACAAACAATAATTAGTTGTAAAAATACATTTACTAAGTCCTAAGTGTACCAATTCTCTTTATAAACAGATATATGATATAAGATATAAGATATAAGATATAAGATATAAGATATAAGATATAAGATATAAGATATAAGATATAAGATATAAGATATAAGATATAAGATATAAGATATAAGATATAAGATATAAGATATAAGATATAAGATATAAGATATAAGATATAAGATATAAGATATAAGATATAAGATATAAGATATAAGATATAAGATATAAGATATAAGATATAAGATATAAGATATAAGATATAAGATAAAAGATATAAGATATATCTATATAAGATATAAGTAGATTGTCCCATCCAAAATGATTGTATGGGACAATCTACTTTATCTGCAATTGTTTTCAGAATACTATTGGCAATTGGCACTGCCACGTATCTTTTGCCAAGATATAAGATATAAGGTATTGAAGATTATAGAATCTAATTTCATACTGGTTAAAAAGTTTGCAATGCCGCATCCAAACTGCTTCGTACATGAAAACCACAAGTGCGTGGTCTCGGATGATATACAACGTAACCGCGGCTCTAGAGCTTATTGAGACGTGAACTCATGAAATATTGGCTCGACTCGAGACTCCAGCATTATTCGAAGATCTTGATCCAGTGATAAATATGGTGCGAATGTGTCACCCATTTCTGTATGGGGAATTTTAAATAGATTTATTTTGTTGCTATAGAAAATATACCTACGTATGGTTGGTAAACTTAATGTTTATCTGATACCATCTTCTATACTAATATCATTAAATTGGTTTTTATCAGCAACATTGTTAAGAGGGCACTTTCTAACTCGAGCAGGTTATTAATTCTATAATTAGTCGTTAATTATTGATCGTATTAATACATAAAAAAATCATGACATTTCTGATACATAAAATGAATGAAACCAAATACCGAAATGAATTATATATCTAGTATAATTAATTTGTATAATAAATTATTCATAGTATAATACATTATGTATAATTTGTGACAGTTTCGCGGTTTGAATTCTTTTAATAACTGACTGAAAGCCAAAAATTTTCTCGAGTTTTCTAGTCTCCAATCGAAGGTCTGTTAGTTATACTGAAGTTACATTGATGTAACTAGTGAGACAATGTCCAATTAATTACTTTCATTTTGAAAATTATATTTAATAGTACTAATGAGATTTTCACTGCTGCAAAATTTGCATCTAAAATTTCTCATTTTTAATATTCCATTTTCAAGCTAATAATCCACCACTTACAGAACATTACGCGGAAGAAATACATCCTGATGCAATAATCACGCTTGAGATCCCTAAAAGCGGTCAAATATTTTAATAAAAAAAAAGAGACTTCGACTAAAAATATTTTTTTATGTCTCCCCATTAACATCGGCAAACAAACCGTGACACGGCCGTAAAGTGTCCACACAAAGAAAGTATTTTCATCAAAGTCTAAACATTTATTATTACAAGGATAACGTCTCCCGCGTTTTTTAATATCAACGGCATAATAAATAGGTTAACATTCGCTTTATGAAGGGAAAACCTATTAACGAAGAGAGGACGTATCAGGGGGTGTATTCCGTCATCTATTTTTAATAAACATTTTGTAAAGCAGGAGCCACTGTTAGAATGAACCTTAAATTATTTAACATTTGGTTCAGTTTTGTACACTTATGAATGTAGTTTTACCAATAACATATTCATAAATGTACAATGTCTGTGATATAGCGGCAGTGACTACTGCTTTCAGACTTCAGACTCCTTTAGACCACCGTGAAATAAGAGCTCGTATATTGTTGTATACGAAATTATGTAAATGATATTGTATTGTAGTAAATCAATGATGTCATAGCGCAATCCCTAATTCTAATCCTAACCCTTCTTTCCCACCCATAATCTTATAAACCGACAGCTTTCCTACAAAGCTTTATAAAAAATAGAAAAAATAGAAAACTCATATTTTGAATCTCGTCTCAAAAGCAACTTTTTAACATCGGGTTCATTTAATTATTGTAAGCTCTCATAACAATAAAATGTGTTAGCATGAACATGTTATATGAAATTTTAAATACAATATTATTATTTTTTTTACATTTTAATTCAGTTGTTTTTATTAATAAATTATTGCATAAATAATTTAATTTAATTTTTTTAAATTATTTTCCACATTTTTTGTTAATAAATTAATGCCTATAAGTACGACCCATTAGAGAAAAATCAATCGACATGTAAAACATAAGAATAGTCCCCCGGTTGTGGTGGTACATTGCGTAAACACCCCAAAGCGAAACGCGCCGAAATAAAATATCTATTACTATTAAATATAATGATAGGCCGCCTTAAACATGACTTAATATCAGTGGAGAAAAAAATTAGTGTCATCAGTGTACGGGGAGCCTATTTATTCTTTTTTTTCCCTTTTTTTGGGCGAACGAATTTATGATTTCGTATGCCTTAAATAATTCGAGAGATGTCGCTAAGTAATCTGTGAAGTGAAGATTGCGAATTTGTATGTTGATAACATAATATTTTTGCAGTATACTTTTCAGACTTGTTAGTCTTGATATTTTTTTTTTTTCAAATTACTTGTTTTCATTTATTTATTGGTTATTCAAGAAATATTTTATTTTTGAAAATTAACAATATTTTGAATACATTTTGTATTCAAACATATCGTTTAAACTATTTAACTTTATTATGTGGTCAACAGCGCCATTGTATACTTAGGGCCTCGCTCACCATCTCTGAGTAAAGTGTCAAGTAGGCTAATCGCCATTTAAATTCACTGGTAAGAAGCCGTACGAGTTTCACCATCTTCGAGTAGGATTACTCAAGAGTAATTTCTTTGAAATAGAAACAAGATACTCGTTACATTTAGTCGCCAATCAGCGTTACTTGATAAGTAAGTAATCAACGTTTGTCCTGGAAGGCTGGAATCTGACCTTTGTCTTCTCGCCATCGTGTTTCCTTCCTTATCGATCTATACTATACTTACATTATAAAGAGAGATACGTTAGCGAGTAACATAGACTATATTTTATAAAATTACGCGGGCAAAGTCGCGTGCAACAGCTAGTATATTAAATACATATAAAATAAATTCGCTGTCCGTATTCTATCCAAAAATATAGGTCAAAAAGGAGGTACTTACATAATTTCATATGTAAAATCAAAGCTGCCTTATACCTAAAAAAATATAATCAACTTACTATAAATAGAATTTCACTAAGCTCCAAAGACTTATAATTGAGATACGACAGGGACATTAAATAAATAGATAAGTTTTTCTTTATGGGAGAGTCAAAAAATATGACGGAGATCTCTCTAACGATGCTAGTTTCGGAAGAAACATTTATCATCTGTCTGGTTCGGTATTACGATGCCGACTGTACCCGTCTATATCTATATTATAGTATTGTTTTAGTCGAAAAAAATGTACGGTCCGCAAATGAATACAGTTATTAGGAATATGTTAAAAAAATCTACCAGTGGACGTCCTCCAGCCGAGGTGATAACTTAAATATTTCTAACTAACAGTTTAGATTTGTCTGATCTATGAATTTTTGTGTAGTATTGTGTACATATAGTAAAATTTGGTTGTCTAGTCAAAAACATATGAGATTTTGACAAGTTTTATTTTTGACTTTTGTTATTTTTATTCAAATCAAATCAAATCAAAATCAAAATATTTATTTATCAATTAGGTTTCTACAAGAAACTCTTTTGATCGTCATTATAAATTTAAATTTACCAGGGTTTCGGAAAAAAAAAACCAAGATGACGATCCTGAGAAGAAACCCCGAAAGAAACTCAGGATACTATTCTTTTTGTCATCATTAAAATGTAAAATAGTACAATACACTTACTTAATATTAACAAACTTAAAGTATATATATACAATTATAGTTTTACAATACAAAACATAGTACGAACTCCGAATTTTATTTATATTTTTAAATGATCCCCGGGAAGTCCCTTTCTGTATCCCTAACAATGTGTATGATTTTTGCCAATTATTCCACTGCCTTTATTCTTATATTATTGCAAACAAAAATACTGTAATAAGTATGCTGACAATAAATTATGGACAGATTTTGCTGACGCTACCTACACAAACTTAAGAAGTTATGGCTAACAGCAAAAGTTCCATCATTATTGAGAGCTCAAGTGGTGTGTTTAACTGTTCGTATCTTAATCGACCAGAAAAACATTGTGCTTACACTTACAACAATGGATGATTTTTTTTTTAAATAAAATTACATTTAGCTGTGTTTCGAGGTTTCATTAGCCGTTTTATTTGAATTCTCGTTCTCTCTCTCTCGTCGTTCTCGTCTTTGCTTCTCGGCTAGATGCTGGTCAATAGCAAAACTATATTTAATACAAAAAAATATATCTTGTCAGTAAAACTCGGTAGCTTTCATCAGGCTAATAAAAGAGGAAAGATTTTTTTGCATCTGACTTTTAGTTGCAGGGTTTACAGCGTCGTTCAGCTAAATAAACTATTTATATTATTAATAAGTTAATTTAGCTTTTTATTAATTAGATTAACCAATGAAATGTAATTAAATGTATATTATGTCATAGTAATGGAAATTTAGTTTTCATTTTTAAGTTTTAGCTTTTCTAGTTTTTTTTTTTTTAATTATACTTACGCTTAGTAAACTAATAACACACACACACACACACACACACACACACACACACACACACACACAAACTTATCAAACCCTACCCCAGATCCTTTGTTTTTTTTTTTGTTTAGATTTAATAACTAATATTCAAGTTATATATAATTTTTAAGTCTTTTAAGTGTTACACAATAAAACCCTATAATTGGCAATGTAAGTAGTGAATTGTATCTGTTTATGTTGTTTTTTGTTTTGCTGTTGGGTTTGTGATCAAAGCAAATAAAATAAAATAAAATAATCTCTACATTTTTACAAATTAAAATGGTTTGAATTTGAAAGACTGACAAAGACACATTAGGTGGTCCTATAAGTTGAAATTAAGTTCCAACAAAAGTTGTAATGACATAGTGACATTAGCCTTTAAATGAGTATTAATAAGTGAAAAGCAATTTTCACCCTCCAACAGCAAATTAAATCAAATAAAAGCGCGTATGAAAACCTGCTTTATGAAAATTGACAGCCGCTCCCCACCTGCAGTTCAGGGGTTCCAAATTGATTCAGATTCATTCACACGTTCGACGTATTATTCGAGCGGTGAAGGGTTAACTTTTGTGGTAAATCTAGTCATTAAACTCTTCATGTATGTGAGAAAAATAAAAACAAACTTTGATCTTTGGACACTATCAAATTAACTGAATGGAAGGAAGAGGTGTAAAAATTTTTTAACGAAATAAGTTATACAACGCAGGTTATTACATAACATAATTTATTACCACTAAATAGTTGTTTGTGAATCCGCAAAGTTTCAATTTTTCGCACGAAACGCCTTTGATCCTAAACAAACGTATAAATTATATAATTAAAAGTAAATTAGTTAGCGTTAAGGTTATAATTGTGTGGGTGAGCCTCCAAACAATATGAGCGAATAAATATTTATTAAGGGCTACGAAAGTGTCCACTATTGGGTCAGAACACCGATGATAGAAACTCTTGAACGTCCTTTTGGATGCGGCAATGGAAAGGTAACATAACTTTGTTGCGCTAACAAAATATTCCAGGATGTAATTTGTTGCTCATTCGAAATCGGAAACACATTGTGATAATATTCACATAAACAAAATGCAATTATCGCAGAATTACTTATTTTTTACTGCATTATTCTGTGGTGACAAATAAGGTCATTGTATAACATACATTATTTGTATCAAATATATATGCAATACATTGTTACTGATATTTTGAATGAAATAATATTGAATTTTGACAATTACAATTCAATAAATCGTGTACTAAACAGGTACTTATTTTCAAGAAATAAACAAGCTAATCCCTCAGGTATCTTCGAAATAACTAAGTTTCCTTCAGTTTAAATTAGTTGTCATATCAAAAATTTCACTAACAGAGACTGGTTAAACATTATTGTCACTGGATAATATATTTTGACTGGAAATCAGATCTAAATTGGAAAGCTCTTATCTTTGTTAAGTTACAGTTTTAAGTAACACAACTTTTGTCAAACTAGATTGGTATTATACAGCTATAGTTCAATAAAGCTTTTATAAAGAAGTTAACGGTACACACTAGTCGCCTTACCTGTACGATGCCTTATCCAAAACATTCGTACCTCCAAAACGTCATAGTTTGGTCAAACGCTGCTAAAATATGTAACCCTTGGGAGTGTAGTCGGGTACCCGATGTGACACACGCTACTCTAATATTTAATATCGCGTTGCGTAGTTTGTGACCACTATTAAAAGGGCATTTTAATTTTTCACGGGCCTTTGAATGTTCGAGTTGACGGCGAAGTTGGAAAGGTTTTCATTAAGGGACAATGGTGGATACATTAATTTGAAAGTTTGTCAAGTCTAGTTTAAATACCTTATATATTTTTTTTATTAATATAAAACTGTATGTACGCACATGTCCTTCACAAGACGAGAATTTTCCGAAAATCAAGGGTTTCGGGATATTATGTGGTAAAAGCCAAATATGTCTTTTGGCCTCTTTTAAATTATCAAAAATAGAAATATTTATTTATCAATTAGGTTTCTACAAGAAACTCTTAGATTATGATCGTTATTAAAAATTTAAATATACCACGGGGTCTTTTCAAAAACATTATTTAATATTAAAAAATCAAATGTAATGCATTCGTACACGTAGGTAAGTATGTTTGTAGTGATTGCACAAAAACAAATATTTATTATAAGTACTATAAAATTATTTATACAAATAAGTGTTGATGATTGTTAAAATCTATATATAAACAAAAATGTACCGTACCTACTATGTGTTGATATTTTTAAATATTTGTAGAAGTCTCAGTAAAAAGGTTTGTTTGTTTGGTTGTACGCGCTTATCTCACGAACTACTGGTTCGAATTAAAAATTATTTTTGTATTGGATAGTCCATTTATATAGGCTATAGAGAATGCGGACTAAGTCGCATGCACCAGGTAGTTATCTATAAAATTAAAAAAAATAGGAGTTCTTTGGCGTCAAACAACGTTAAACGAAAGAGATTTAATTTTAGGATTTGAATTTCTATCAGGGAATAAGTACTGCTACTCATTAATTCCCAACTAAATTCATCGAACTATAAACGGAACCCGCATTTGATGTCTGACTACGAAACACAAGCGATATAATCCAAAGTTTAATCAATACGCAGTTAACAATAGATTATCAGATCATTAAAGTGGGTCTATTAGGCCACGACAAAGTTAACCCGTTCGATCGCGTGATACCGTCCCTGATGGTTGAATCAGAACGATTACGCGATAATTGCTTCATAGGGTAGGGTTTAATGTAGATAAATACGTAGTGATTGGTGTTTGGGAGCGGCCTGTGATTATGCGTCATTTCTTTCAATGTGGCGCAATGGCTTAGGAAAAGGGCAAGGTAAAATATTACAAGCAATAAGTAGAATGATAAACTAACCCCCACCTTTATATTGAGCTCAAACTCGTTAAGTATATCTGCTGTAAGTTACTGAGGAGTTGGGTGTCCCGCAGACTACTTGATGCTGCAGCATCAGATTAAGGTTTCCATGTAGGTAAACCAAATATCAAGTGAGAACCCAGGCAACACATAGGCCAGATAACAGTATGAAATTCACAAATTATTCAGTTTAAAGCTTTGTTATAAGGGTATTAGAGCTGACAAGATAGGCAAATGCTGTATTGAATGATTTTTGGGCTATTATAACACTATGGGCTATTATGGGCTTCTTGTTGCTTATTCAGCTACTATTCAGCTATTATGATGCTACTATACAACTTAAAGCAATTTATTTTGTGCCCAAATTGCTTGGATAACGGCTGTATAAATGCATTTATTCAAAGAATATTCAGCCATTCTGTGTTGCTTGGGAAGTTAGTAAAATCAATTGGTAGGAAGAATTTACGAAACAACAACGTCTGCAATGTAATGTCACACAATGTAATCACTTTCATTTGATGCCACACTCGTAGATTTTGGAGGAAATAAAAAAAAAAATACAAAAATTTATGACGTCATAACTGGAAAATATACCAGGTGGTGGATATCCATCTAAATCTTAAATACTTACTAAGACTCCTACTAAACTTTCCTGAAAAAAATTCTCCATACGCGAACTTCCATAAAAATGGATCACGAAACTGTATAGAAATTTCATACATACTTATGTATTTAACTTCACAAAATAGTAGTTAGTATCAATTACATTCTTATCAACGCCAAAGATCAGTAAACTAATATTGAAACTGTTGATTGTCAACTTGTGTGACATTATACGCTCAGGGGAACCATGATAACGAGGCGTAACGACTACGTAAAGAGGCCGTTAAAATTAACCTTTGGAAAAATGTTTGGACTACTATATAAGTAATTCTACATAATTATATTGACGGGAACTTGTGAGGGTTGTGTTTGTGTTGTAACTTGTACCATAGATAAAAGAGTACCTAACCAGTAAAGTAAACTTAACCATAACCAGTACTTAGTATCTGTAAAGTACTTGTATTTATCTATGTTTGTACCTATTTGTTGTGAAAGACATTTTTTGATCATATGAAACAAGTTCAATGGTTCAAGTTCATGGTTTTCCTTTCATTTAAGTTAACAAGTTTGTTTGAGAGATTTCATCCTTATTAATTGACCCTAACGATCGATGCAATAAAAGTACAGCGTATAATTTTTTACAGATTTTAGTCGGTTCGATTCCCGGGTGTGGCAAGCGAATTTTCGAAAATCTTTGGATGCAGTTTTCTTTCTATTCAAAAATAAATGAATGTTTTCTTTGAGTTAAATTTTCTATCTACAGTATTAAGAGTACTTTCCCTTCAGGTAGCATTACAAAATTCCACCCTATGTAATGAAATTCCAAAAAATATAAGGAATATTATAAGAAATCCAGCAGTTTTTAAAGACCATTTAACCTAATTTTATTAATTGAATGTTTATTATTTTTACGATTGCATACGAAATTCAGAAAATAAATGGTTTTTAACTTGGATATGAATTTCAAAAATTTAAAAGTTATGTTAATAAAAATATTTCACTTTTTACTGCAATAGTCAATAGAAACTGCAAAACTAACGTTTCCTACGCTGCATCTCCCCATAGAAAAGAGAGGCCGAAATCAATACTATCGCTCAGATAAATCAGGAAGGCCACTCAAAAACCTCCCTCACGCCTTCTTCACAAATATTGATGGCTGTTATAAATCAGTCCAGCACATTCTTTGCTGTACACTGTACCCGCTGAACGCCCATACACTTCACTAATACAGATTTATGTATGGCTGTACTTTCTACAGATGTGCTCGTACATATTACGAGTGCTTACAAATATTTATTTGCCATTATTGTATGGAAAAAATAATTATTATACTAATTATTGTGAATGTTTAATTAGACATAGAAATCTAACAAAACTATTCATATTGATTTAATTAATATTGTAAAAAATTCGTATAATCACGATAATATTATTGTCAGTATGAGATTTGTGAGTATATAAATTTAAATAAAATGTTATCTATAGGTATTTAAAATTCTCGTTATGTATATATATGGTTACTGCATCACTATCACTGATCATAAAATTTCATAATTTTTAAATTATTATGAATACCTTGAACTAGTTTTCTAGTAATAGTAAAGCTAAGCTAAAGCTAAGCTTTTAGGTTATCTATCTATACTTATAAAATCGTTTATCCTAACTGGCTGTTGACGTGCAGCCAAAACTACTAAGTGTAGAAAGCTGAAATTTGAAACAATACTTTATTTTATAACATTTGCATCCGCTAAGAAAGGATTTTTATAAAATTCAACTCCGTACGAAGCCGGGGCGGGTCCCTATAGTAGCACAAAAAAATAGAAAAGAAATATATATTTATTATATCGAAATTGGAATTAATTAGATACGAATGCCATTTTCATGCAATCTCAAATATTTTTTTGGAAATATGCTTAACAGACAGGCACTCGATACATTCGTAATGTGTACACAGACTGAGGGCCGATGGAGCATTAGTGTGGGGGGAGTCGCATTTTTACCTATCACACGCATTTTCCGATGCTCGATCGCTAATGGGTGACAACCAAGATACAGTAAAACAATGTCCATGCCATTTTATTTACTACCTATTTCTAATCGTGTTTTAAATTTTAGATTTATTAAATTATTACAAGTTACCCTAGAATCATATAATAGGTAGTTATAGTACCTTTATTGTTAGAGAATTTTCCGAACTACACCATTTAAAAAGCAAAGAAATAACGCTTTCAAAAGGATTTTGAAAGGCTTAAAGAAAGGATATATTGCATCCTTTCAAAAGCAAGTCTATAAAAATGTATAGACAAGGATGAAAAGGAGTTAAAGTCTACTTTTCTTTACTAGAATAATTATTATTATAATTAAATAAAGACATTTTACTACACATTAAGAGCAAGAACAAAAAAGAATTCTTTTTACCTGTAATAATAATAATAATAATAATAATAAATCATTTATTCGACGTAAGTTTTTACAAAACATTTATCTTCGTCAACATTCTTTACAAGCTACCACCGGTTCGGAAAGCTGTTTCTAGGGGGAAGAACTCGGCAAGAAACCCCCTAGTTGCTCTTTTCATAAATTAATTACAAAGTAATACGTAACAATACATAGCAATCTACATAACATAATAATCAACTATATTTGACTCCAAGGACAGTCATCATTTATGTAATCTAATATCCTATAATAACCCTTTTTGCACAGGGTTTTCTTAATATAAACTTTAAATTTATTTATAGATAATTGTTGTATATTAGCTGGAAGCCCGTTGTAGAAGCGCACACATTGTCCCATAAAGGAGTTGCTAACCCTGTGGAGACGAGTTTTATTTGGTTGAAGTCTATGCTTGTTTCTAGTATTTAAATTATGAACATCACTATTTCTACTAAAAGTGCTAATATTTTTGTGAGCAAACAAAAGATTTTCAAAAATGTATTGTGATGCTACAGTAAGTATATTTATTTCTTTAAATTGATCTTTTAGCGAGACTCTGGGACCGAGCTTGTAGATGGCACGAATAGCCCTTTTCTGTAACACAAATATAGTGTTTATATCCGCAGCATTACCCCAAAGTAAAATACCGTACGTCATTACACTATGGAAATAGCTAAAATATACTATCCTCGCGGTATTTACGTCAGTTAGCTCGCGAATTCTTTTAACAGCGTAAGCAGCCGAACTTAATTTAATGGCTAGTTTATTAATGTGTGGTCCCCATTGTAGCTTAGAATCTACATTTATACCTAGGAATACAGTCGACTCAACCAGCTCAATGTCTTCACCATTTACGTGAACATTATGATCAATTTGTTTGACATTAGGTAAAGTGAATTTAATACATTTTGTCTTTTATTGTTAAACAAAAGATTATTAACATTAAACCAATCAATAACCTTAGACATCGCCGAGTTAACATGATCATGATTACTTCTACGGTTAACTTTAAAAAGCAATGACGTATCATCTGCGAATAAAACAATATCATGATCATTAATATGGTAAGGAAGGTCATTTGTATTTGTAGTAAGAACTAAAAATATTCTTGTTTAAAAATTTGTTAAATGCCCTTAATATGTAACGGAATGCACATTTAATGAAATAATAGATAAATAACAAACATGATAATAACAAGAAAGATAAATTCAGGGGATTAGTCTATAATCTCATCAAAAATGGTTAGTTATCAAGTTATTTTTAGTGACCACATATCAAAAAAATCATTACAAAATTTTTGCCAGTTACCTCGTTCTGTTTTCATTCAAACAATGTGTTGTTTTTCACAGTTTTGACGTACGGTTATCATTCTCCCTCTGAAAAATGTGCCAATATATATCTCTCAATTAGAAACGGGCATTTTTAAGTGATTTACGACATTTAGCGTTAGCTTTCGACAGGTTGGAATTTTTTTGATTTTTTCGACGTCATATTTTGGTTTTATCGGGATTTATTCGCGGTTTAATGGAAAAACGAGGTTTTGTGGTGTTTGATACGCTCTCTGAAAACAACAAAGTTTTTTGACGTCGCGATTTCAAATTGAAAACCATTTTTTTCTATTTAAGTACTTTTAGTTTTTTCGCAATAAACTGTGCATGACAACCTTTTTTATGGAGAAAAATCACGAGACTCTCTCGATTTAAATAGATTAAAAAAATCAGATTAAGCAACGTGTAGGTTGTTTAAATGTATACAGAAGCTAATATTATGTATACAGTAATTAGTATGAAGTATTAAAAATATTCCAATGAATATGTGAGAATCAATAATCACACCCCATCGATCCCATAAATACCCGTAATACACCTAAAGAATATTGCCAGCGAACACGCCAAAAAGAAATCAGCCTTAATCTATTGAGATCAATCATTGGACACGAATTACAACCCTCGTGCCTTCCACTTATTAACTCTAATAATTACTGCCATTCAAGACGAATGACTACTTTTAAATTATTTCAAAAAAGTTCGTGCTTAAAGTTGTATATATAAATTTAATTAAAAAACTGCTCAGTGCATTAGACAAGCTTTTTATAACACACTAACTTTTGCCTGCGATTTCGCCCTCGCGTTAGCCATGTGTTAAAAAATATACATATGCAATATTTATTTATATATTTTTTTCATGCGTTGAGTTTTTTATTTTCTTTTTAAAATGATCCCTCGGGAACAATGCTTTTTTTTCTTTTAGGTGATGTTCTTTTCTGTATCATTGACAATGTGTATTCAAAATGTCATAATTAAGACTATAATTTATAGTCAGACAGCTACGGTCATTCTTAAATACTCATTACACATTGTAACCGGGTCTAAGAAAGCTAGTCTCTAAGTTATTAGGTATTCTAGTTAAAATTGGTGCTACCACTCAAGTATTTACATCTTTTTACATACAAATAATAATGGCTGTGTGTACACACGAACTCAGTAGCGCGACACATCAACGCTGGAGAATAATTATTCAAATGTAATAGAGTAATATTCCAGACGATAAGGACGGTCAGAAAAAAAGCTCATAGGAAATTTTGTTTACTTCAATTTTATTTGGAACTAAACATTAACATTTTTTGTTTATATTGACCCACAAATATTTCTTTTTGCCATAAAGTTCGGCGAACAGGCTGATTATCCATTTTTTGGAAGGCGACACCCTTGGCTTAAGTAAGACCAGGGATGCAAAGAAGATAACAACAAAGAGTAAGGTATAAAATTACCTACGATAGGAGAAAGAATGCTATACCAAGAATTTTTTATTACGTGGTTTTTTTTTTCTAATAGCCCGTTACAGCTGCCAGACGAATCTTTCACTGCGCCTCTGACATTGCTATTTAGTCCCAATCTTTTTACCAAACGAAAATAAATTGAAATTGAGTTTATTTTTTTCCTTTTTTGCAATCCATACATGTTCACATTATAGAGGCCGATCTCCGAACAAAAATATGATTCTCGTCAACTGCGTTATAAACGAATGAGGTACCTATATCAACAACATTTATTTATCTTTATAAGCATATCTGTAAACAGGGCTTCTTCTGCATATAATCATATTATGTCGGGTTTTGTGAAATTTTACGTACTATCTTTGTCCTCGACTACGTCATAAAATGTAGCCTATATGTTATTTTAATGTATAAACTACATTACAGTAGAATTTTATCAAATGCCGTTCAGAAGATTTTGCCTAAAAGATTAACAAACATGTCTTCATCTTCACAGACTTTTGTATTTATTAGGATTTTATTTATTAGTTTTTATTAGGATTTTGCTACACTACTCCAAGGTATATTTTAATAGAGATTCAAGACAGATTCATTAGACAGACCATCATTTATAATCCACATGAAATAGTTAGTCAGATATGTAAGTCCGAGCAGGATTCGAATCTGTCAGTCATATCAGCTAAGGATATACTTATTTGAATACACGAGAATATTTTTACTCTTGTGTATTCCTTCTTTTTTTTTCTACTTTTTTCAGTGATCTAGACAAGGGTTATTAGTCAACTAGTAAAGGAATAATAATACATAAATAACGAATAATGAAGGTAAAAAATAAGATGATTTTTCAATTTGAAATTTACCCTTGTCGATGGACGAAAGGCAACTTGTCTAGATGTAGACTCTTATATAATCTTCTCAGCCGCTGGACGTACACTGCTGGACATAGGTATCCCCCATTCCCATAGGTAAGAAGCAGCGTGGCTCCACCGTCGTCTAATCAGATTATCTGTCCACCTTGTAGGTGAGGCCTTCACTAAAGAACCTTCCAACCTCAGCGACCGTCGGCTCTCCGTACTAAGTGTCCTGCCCACTGCCACTTCAACTTACTGATAAGTTACCGCAAAGTAACTTTCGTACGACTACGGATCTCCTCATTTCTGATTCGATCTCACCCGAACATAGCTTCACAGCTCCTAACTTTGGGTACTACACTTATTTTTCCACATACGAGTACATTTCTTATTTCTTTTACTACCTCTTATAATATTGTTTTACAATGACCCACTCATTATGAATTTCAATCATAATAACAGCCACAGCAAAATAATAGACAATTATTTAAAATGAAATACTTGACAGTTGACATGTTGTATAGAAAATATAGTATTGTTTGTTCGGAGCCCCATCGTATCACCAATCATTTGCCACCCTTCATTCTTAGAATAAAAAAATGCGCTCAACTGAAGAGCATTCAATCTTTCAACCGTCATAATTATCGTCAGATATCCGCATTGAGGCATATCATCGATATAGCTAACAGAAAAGCTAGATGTGTCATTGTAATTAATATAAAAAATTGGTTCAGCATCGGCTAGATTATTAAAAGTATTTTCTTATGCCAATTTTTTTCCCAGGATTTAACAGAATAATCACCTCACAAATCCTATTTAAAAACAGAGAATCATGATCTTTATATCTAGATCTAGATGAAGCAGATCCTCTAGATCATTTGTAAATTAAAGTGTAAAATATCACTGAGATAAAAAGTATCCTATATAATTTATACCAAAACATCGAGTATTTCTGTGCTAAGTTTTGACCAATTCATCGAATAATGCACGATTGAGTAATAAACATCCATAAATTTTTATTGATTTTAATTTTATTAATAAGTAGGTTAATAAGTAGGACACAAGCAATTATATTGCAAGTGCTCTGCCGACCTTGCAGGATTTTTTTTACTGCATGCTTGAAGAAGCCCATTTTTTTAGATAGATGGAAACACCTCAGAAGTGGAATTGTTCCTAAGTTCGTGCGTCAGCGGGATAATGTTAGTATCTACTCATCCACTCATCCGGACTGTACATAGCGGCTTATTCAAATAATGAGGATGAACTCCGCTTCAATTATCAACGTGAGGTTTATATATTCCTTTAGCACTTCCATAACACCATGCATCGTTGTTACCATGGACTCAAGGGTGAAGTCACGGGAGGGGTAAGGGAGGGATGTCTCTTGAAAAAGTCTCAATAACTCGTCAGAGTTGAGCCCGGCGAATGACATCGTTAGTCCAAGTGGCAAGAAGAAAAGGCACACTATCTACTTACTGGATATCACGATAGCTATCGAATATATACAGGTTGATCATTTCTGTCTCCTATATTATATGGTATTTTAGCCTATTACAGAAGAGCAGTTTGACATAACAGCGCATGTTAATCTTTCAAGATTTTCTCGTATCTTCCATTTTATAGTTCCTTTCGAGATTTGCTCCCCCAAGTTCCCATTCTTCTGGTTTCACATGCCTGTCACAAAAAAAGCACTAAGACATAACAGCGGATGCTTCGTACCTTTTATCCCATTCTTCTATAATTAATCGACCCATATTTGCTACATTCAGCGATCAGTGTTGGCTAATAGCTGTCCGTTATCTGTTCTATCCACTAACAACTACCTTAATCTCTTCTTCTGACTGGAAAAAATCTACATTTATTCCATCCTTCTGGTTTCTCGTCTGACTTCTTACTTACTTCATATAATAAAAGAGTTCTAACTATAGTATTCTTTAGGTATATTAGTTGTATAAGTCAGGTAATTACATAATGATTCTAATAATACATTTCTCTTATGACCTGTTGAATTATGTCAAATTTTCCCAACAAACTGTGTCAAAAATTTACAAATCATAAACATTTAATTTCACGAATTTCTTTGAGACAGAAAATGATACGTACCTACTCCGTGTAGGTGACTATATTTTTTGAACATCCTGTATTAGGTATTGGCTAGATTTGAATAACCAGTCTAGCGTATAAAAAAGTCGCAACTATGTTCATTTGGCGGACCCACCTATTAAAATTGTGCAGAGCATATCCAACCTATTCATTAGGCGGTTAGAGTATAAAATCAAAATGATGTCGTGCTGACCTGAGAAAGGTATACTTGAGTTTGAACCCGTGATCACGCATCACTTGCTTACAAGTGAGTTTTGAATTTCGAAATTTGACTTCTGAATTTGGAAATCCACGCTTCAATCAATTTTATTGATTTGTTCTATTCTATGCATTAATATTACAGATTATATTTATGTAATACATCGATGATATAAGAATATATAATTTGATACATAGTTCCTTTATGAAATGAAAACTTAACGAAATTTTTAATATTATTAAATACTGAAACACAGACGCAGGCAGAAAGACCAAATGCTTCAGTGTTAGTGTTCAAAGTTCAGTGCGTACTATAAAATAATTTTTAAATCGGAAGTACATATTATAGAAGACACGCAGACAAACAGACACACTATCACAGGAACTTCTTTCAAAGAATATTAATGTCCAGTTAAAAACAATAATTTTTATTATATACTTGCGGTTTAATCTATAGGTTAATTTAAGGAAGCTCAATGTCGCTCAACGAGCTATGGAAAGGGCTATGCTCGGGGTTACACTGCGAGATCGAATCAGAAATGAGGAGATCCGTAGACGTACGAAAGTTACCGACATAAGCCGTCGGATCAGTAAGTTGAAGTGGCAGTGGGCAGGGCACATAGTACGAAGAGCCGACGGCCGCTGGGGCCGGAAGGTTCTCGAGTGGAGGCCACGGACCAGCAAGCGCAGCGCAGCGCAGCGTAGACGTCCACCCACAAGGTGGACAGACGACCTAATAAGGGCCGCGGGTCGACGGTGGATCCAGGCTGCTTCTGACCGGTCCAATTGGAAAATTTTGGGGAAGGCCTATGTTCAGCAGTGGACGTCCTACGGCTGAGATGATGATGATGATGAATCTATCTTTCATTAAATGACAGACGAAAGTTGCCCACTTCTGGACATAGGCCTCCACCGTGGCCACATTACCCACCCAAATTAATATAAGAGAACCTATTAATTTTTCCACCTATTATTAAGTCTTGATATATATATACTACTTTCATTATAAATCTCAATGATTTCCTAGTATATCACATGGAAAAGTTTTTCCGGAAGTTCCCCCGACACTTCTGACCCCCAGAACATCCGATATCTTTTGTACCGACCTTCACATAAGTAGGTGAGCTATAATGTATGTAACAGCATGGGGTCACAATTGTCTATTTAATAGTTAAAGTTATTTATAATTTGAAATTAAATACTTAATATTTTTCCTTTATTTTTTGTAAAATATTTATTGATTTTTATATATATATATATGTTAAGGTCGACAGACAGGCTGACGGTCCACTTGATGGTAGGTGGCTACCGTCGCCTTAGCACAAGCAACGACATAAGAGCTACAAGTGCGCTGCCGACCATAGAAGGATTAAGGATAAGGGATAAGGGAGGGATGGGGTAATGGGCTCTGGCATCCCTTACTCACTCACCGAAACACAACAGCACATAATGCTGTTATTTCACGGTGGTATTCTGTAAGGTGGTGGTTACTGCCGCCAGACGGGCTGCCCAAATGACTGCGAAACGCAGTGTGCCCTACCACTACTAATTTTTACAACTTACAAATTAAAGTTACAAATTAATTGTTTGAATATATTCATAATATGAAGTAAGTATAAGAAGAAACTTAAAACTAATGTAGGTACCGTTGGTAGTGGGGCAAGGCAGAAGGGTTTGAGGACCCTCATGACAATACACGCCATCAAAAAGTACCTACTATATGTATTGTTATAATATGTCCCTTATTAGTAATACTGTCCAAATTTCACGTCAGCACTTGTCAAGGAAATGACATTTTTATCGTACTTAACCGAAGGGTGCTTTTAGTTTACAGGCAGGTTTTACAGTGTCTGAAATTTTGAAAGTGTTCTTAGCTATTGTAACGTGTTAAAAAGGATTCCTACTATTACTTTTGTACATATGTTTTAGATTGAATTATAAATACAACAAAAAGTAAAGATGGTTCCAAGGTTCGTTTTAAAACTCATTTACATGCAGTAGTTCAAGGAAAATTATAATCAATGCAAAAGTCAAGTTTAATCTATTCAAACATAATAAGGTCACCTATAAAGTTTCGTTTATTCATAGAGCAGCGTACATAGTGCGACACTCAATACTTAACTCAATTTTTTAAATTAGTCTGAAGCTCTATCAGGTTACTGGTCTAAAAGCTAATAGTGGAACTCAGTGAAGAGACAGAGTAAGAGAGAGGGCAAATAATAGAACCAAAAAATGCATCTATTTATTTTGGCTTTTGACCGAACTGCCGTTTTTTTAACGTTGGCAAATTCTCTTGAATATCCGTCAGTGTAAGGGGACATTGCGGGGCTATGCCGGATTCCTACCGGCTAAACTCAACGACTTTCTAGCGCGGCCGCTGATGGACGCTGGGAAGTTTGACACGACTTCGGTGCCCCACCACGGCTATCCAGCGCGGGGAGGGCTCCGCTCCCTGTCAGAACCTCGGCGTACCCGAAAGTGGAGGTACGCCGGCCATCTCGGAGGTCCTTACGACGGGCTGCAGTCCCCCAAAACGACTGCCCGGGCCCCGGTCATGGACATACTATAGGCCAATCAATTACA
Organism: Synanthedon vespiformis; assembly: GCA_918317495.1. Classification (NCBI taxonomy): domain Eukaryota; kingdom Metazoa; phylum Arthropoda; class Insecta; order Lepidoptera; family Sesiidae; genus Synanthedon; species Synanthedon vespiformis. The sequence goes on from OU906965.1 coordinate 897,952, forward strand.
AAATGCCATTTTACTTTGTCCTAATCGTTATTAATGTATGGGGCTTTATTATTTTTTGACTTTAAATATTTCTAAGTGCTATTTCGACACAAAATCTAAAAAAGGATCATGGCTACTACAACAAATTGTAATTTTAATAAAATTTGTTGTCATAAAAAATATATATTTTTAATTTTCTTATACTATCCCAACTTTTTGTCTATTGTAGCATATTGCGCTGTTAATGTAGCACATGCTAGTCTAATAAATGTTATGATATAAAGTCAATATCTATTGACTGCGCCATAAAAAGTTTACAAATATGTACAAGTAAATGTCGTAAAACAAAGAAGTATCGAAGCGTTATCGGTAAGCGATCGACACGCGATCGTCGAATCGTAAACGGTAGAAATAATATCGACTGCAGTCGCTGCCGGCATGAATTGATATAGTGCACCAAGAAAGGGTTGGTTTAGTAAGTATGGAGTTCATTTGTAATTTTCCCAAGAAAATATATCAAATTAACCATCAACAATGCACCACGATAACGTAAACTATCCATTGTTTGAATCCGGCTCGAAGGACCATAGAGATTTGGATATAAGTTATTAAAATATCAATTTAAAGTTAGGGCGAAGGTTGCGTGCGACCTCAATGACTTATTCATATGCAGCAAACATTTGTATATGAATGAAAGTGTTGCGAGGGTAACAATTTGTTAGCGACCATTTTCTAATAGATTTTAACTGTCACGAGTTTTTACCATTGAAGTGTAGCACTGTTGGCATGAACTTCGAAAACAATTCTTAATTTAAATTTTTTTGCTAATTTGGATAAGCAACATTGCGACAAACAATATTTCAATTGCCGCATGACTACTTAGAAAGTAAGTCTTTCTCCACACTTACTTGCTTATTCCATAGACAACAATCTGAGGAATGTCGCAGACAAGTTGCATTCATATAGCCTTATCTGCTTTGTCTATTGGAGGGGAAGTAAATATTTTTACTGATACCGTCTTGACAGCAAACTTCTCAAAGATTTATTGCTGGGGAGGAATACTGCGGCCTTTATTAGGGGGACAGTTATGCACTATTGGTTCACATAAGTACCTTGAACTGAATAACATTGCACGCGGATTTAAATTAACACGCTCTTTGTTTACCTCTACATCAATGATAAATGTTGATTTACGTTTAAAGTTGCATAGGATTCGATAAGGCCTTAAGATTTCTTTTCATACAAACTAGTCTTATTAAGGTCAGCATCTATTATTAAATGGACTGTCAATCTGCCTTAAGACCTTTACAGAAAAACTCTCCTAATTAAGGGTTTTCGAATAGGATTGTGGTGGAATCTAAAAGACTATACTATACTAAGACTTAAATAAAATTAACTAATTATAATAAAAATTTAATAGATCGCAATATACCTAATCGTGCATGACTACAGACACTACAAAAACTTTCAGTACCTAAGTACATAAATCCTTAAATTGAACCTATCTAAGCTTACAAAGCTTCAAGCCACTTTGACTATGACCGCCTTACCAAGATCGTGGGACAAACATCATAGTCATATGATGACTTAAGAATGGTCGCTAAGAATGAAACTTATACCTCCTTATAGAAAAATAAAAGGTCAATAAATGGTGTATTATTAAGAGAATTCCCTCGGCGATAGCGTATGGCGATACTAGCACGCGAACAAGACAGGTCGACTAACAAATGCGGCGTCGCCCTGCAATATTTATTTAGCCGGGGGTTACGCTGCTTTTATTGGTACAGTGGTCTGGTCACTTCGGAATTTGTGCTATTTATTTATTGTGCCGTGGGCCTCCACCGTGACATATGTTCGGAGTAATCGTCGACAAAAGTGTTAAAAGTATCCCATTTATTGGATGCCGGGTCATTCATTATTTATTTATAGAGCCTGACTAGATTTCCAGATTCTTACTAGATTCTTAGCAGAAGATGCAAGTCCGTTGCCGATTAAATACAGGGGAAAGGGATTACATAACATTTGAATTTTGAAGATGGGAAAAATTTAACTGTTTCCAAAAAAAAAAAATTGGTAACAATAACCACTTACAAAAATATCGTTTCAAACTTACAAGCAAGTTAGAAAAACGTACTGAACCGTTTTGTTTTTACCTATATTTTATTACTATTTTATATCTTTTTCCCTGATCGCAATTCCAACACAAAAATTTAAAAGGTGGCTAATATTAATGTACTAACATTAATAAAAAGAATTGGATATATTTATTCATAACACAATTGAACACATAGTTCATACATAAAAACAAAACAATCTGATTCACAAACAAATGAGAAAAGATACTGAACTGTTGTCTTTACATATTTATATTTAGACTATAAGGAGAAACAATTATGTGCGTGATAGTACACGAGAGTATATTAAAGGGCGTACAACGCGGCGAGTGCTCTAGCATTTGGTTTTTATACACCAATACTTTGTCGCATTCTTGCCGACTTTTGTATATTGGCTAGTTCGCAGGGTTTACAAAATACTAGACACGTCAAAGGAATTTCATCCTTAAATACATGCATGTTTCAAGAGCCCGTTGGATGAGTGGTAAGAGTGCTTGCCTATTGCCAAGGGCCCCGGGTTCGATTCCCGGTGGGGTCACATAACCACGGTGAAAGTGAGTAAGGGATGCCAGTGCCAATTAATCCCATCCCTTTCTTATCTCTTATCCTTAATCCTTCTATGGTTACAGCGCACTTGCCATAGACGACGGTAGCCATCTACCTTCAAGTGGACTGTCAGCCACTTGATCTCGAACTTAAAAAAAAAAATGCACACTATGTGTCGTCAAAGTCCAAATTTTTATGACACCTTAGTGAAGAACCGCCAACTTCTAAGATTATGATCTTGCCCCGTTTCAACCAGTCAAAAGTCAGTCCATCATGTAGGAGTAAATAAGCAAATCTATACTTACCAATATATAATCTCAAGAACTACTGGTTTGCATTGAAAAATTATTTTGTGTTTATTTTGTGTTCCCATTTATTCAGGAAGGCTATTAGGCTATATAGAACGCGGACAAAGTCGCGGGCACCAGCTAGTATATAGTAAATATAAATAATAGTGTCAATACATGTTTGTAATAGATATCTTATATAACTTCGTTCATCGATTGTAGCTTGTGTTCATTATAATAATTATGATAACCTCGCCTACCATTGCACCGTATTTTGTATATTTTTTTACAATCTCAATTCATTGAAATATTGGCCTGTTCCATAGATTCTTAGTTCTATGTGCCATCAGCAGTCCAGTCTGTCTTGGCAACTAATAAGCTTCCAGTAAGCTAATAAATCACCCATAATGCGTCTCAGCGTTATTGATTTCGGTAATTTGGACTTTGTCTCTTTCTTGGTTCTCCATCTCTATATAGAAGATGTTACCGCAAGTTTTATTAGAATTCTTTGCTTGATATAATAACAAGCATTTTTTTTATTCTTGCTATTGTTCTAATATTGAGATATTTTCTATAATAATAGAAAATATCTCAACATTAGAACATTAGAAACATTAGAAAAATATTTCTAAATATACACGTGTAAAATTATGTACCATATGTGAAAAGGATTCCTTATGAATGGACCCAGTACTTTAAAAGTTTTACAGTTTTTAAAAGCTATATAATAACTGAGCTTTTCTAATTTTTAAAGCATTGATTAAAAGTTACAAATGAAGGTTCGTTAACTAAGTGAGTATAACATTGTCATTAGTGAAAAATTTAGATGCGAATAGTATTTAGGACGTAAACAAACCTGACTCGATACGGACGATTTAATCGAGCGTAGGGACGGGATAAAGTGTCGATTTATTCACTTCACTAGTAATATTGTGTACAGGTCGCACAATAACGAGTGGCCCATTACCTACGTCGCGAACACGAATTAATGATGATTTTATTCGTATCACTGTATACCGCCATTTTGAATTGTTTACAGCTCGACTGAGAATGAGCTTTTATTGTAAACTGTTTTCTATCCATATACGTCATCATATAATTATATTACTTAATGGCTTTCTACGTTCTGTGGTTTGAAATATATATATGAACCTAACACAAAAACTTAACATTTTTCGGTATAAAAACATCCTGTTAGACTCTGGTATTTATTTATGGTGACCGAAGTGCTCTGTGATGTTTCAAAAAGAGTTGTTTATTCATTCAAATCCATTCGGTGGCATGATATATTGAACGGATATCAAACAGCTGCTGAACGAACCAGTTCGCGAAGAGAGGTCGTCGTCGTATGTCCGCACATCGTTGGAATTGTAGTTCTGATATATCGGTCAGTTATTGGGACAAAAAATAAAGCGGTTTAATTAATGTACCCGAAGTAGAGGGTGCTAACAATCCTATAATATGTTAATCTAGTTAATAAACTATCTGTGTGGTTGCTTCACAACACACCTGCTTACCCAATTTGTTATTGCGAGCAGTGTCCCTGCTACTACTAGTTTCTTTAAAACAGCCAAATATTTTTGGATAACTAGACAATTACTTAGCAACTGTACACTGTGTAATGTTGTCGTCCCACTGCATTATAATATGACAAGAATTTCAGACTAGGATTGGCATGTTAATGAGAAAACAAAATCAATATTGAAGGTTCTCGTTTTTTTTATGCGATACCATAAATATGTAGGTGTAAATAGCCTACATACGAATTTGTATAGAATAAAAATAGATAAGGAAAAACATTCACACTGACAGAAATAAGAGGATATAATAAAAACTAATAGGAACAAACCCCATTGGAGGCAATTCTCGATCTATTTACGTAAACACTTAACATGGGTTGCGGAGACGGCGAATTTCCACCCTTCTAAATCGATTCCTTAAATTAATGAAAAAAAGTATACCTAACATAACTAGCTTTTGCCTGTGACTTCGTCGCTAAATGTCGTTTTCTAAAACCCTGACAAACTGTATATAAAATTTCACGGTGATCGGTTGACTGTTTTGGAGTTTATAGTGAACATGCATGCATAGTACATTGATTTTTATATAATAAAAAACATTTAGATACAATATTACGAAAGATAGATTGAAAAAGATAGAATAACGAGCAAAATAAAATGATATATGCTTTTTGGAATAACAAGATCATAATTATATGACCATATAAGAACAAACTTATATATACTTACAAATACAGTTCTTACTTACTTTCTTAAAATTATTTAAAATTACAGGAAAATATCAAAAAGAAAAATCAAATTTATGGATTTTATAGTGTGAAATTATCGACTCCTTTTCATTCTAAAACTTACAAACATCCAATGAATGTGAATCTTAAAAAAAATGTTAGAAGAATATTAAAAACCTTTGTACGTCTAAATGTCAACTCATTCTGAAAGTTTTGCAAAGAAAAAAAAGTTATTTAGTGTGTAGGAAATTCAAAGATATCACCCATAAAAACTCAGGCCACAGCCCCTTCGTTATTAAGACGAGCGAGTCCCCCCCTCTCCCCCTCACCTAAGAGAAGGTGATTCAGTGGAAAATTAAAAACGCCCGCGGCCGATCGAGCTAATACACTCTTTCATTACGGGAATATACCTGAAACGATTGCCTGAATACATGTACGTATTGTGTGGAAAGTGGATGGCATGTGTTCAGTGGACGGCTTTCGCACAGTTTAGGTTCGATTCTAGTCACATTGTTCTAACTAATATTACTAGCTGGTACCCGCGACTTCGTCCGCATTGAACTATGACTGCTTTCGCACAGTTTAGGTTCGATTCTAGTCAAATTGTTCTAACTAATATTACTAGCTGGTGTCCGCGACTTCGTCCGCATTGAACGATGACTGCTTTCGCACAGTTTAGGTTCGATTCTAGTCACATTGTTCTAACTAATATTACTAGCTGGTACCCGCGTTTTCGTCCGCATTGAACGATGACTGCTTTCGCACAGTTTAGGTTCGATTCTAGTCACATTGTTCTAACTAATATTACTAGCTGGTGCCTGCGACTTCGTCCGCATTGAACGATGACTGCTTTCACACAGTTTAGGTTCGATTCTAGTCACATTGTTCTAACTAATATTACTAGCTGGTGCCTGCGACTTCGTCCGCATTGAACGATGACTGCTTTCACACAGTTTAGGTTCGATTCTAGTCACATTGTTCTAACTAATATTATTTACTAGCTGGTGCCCGCGACTTCGTCCGCATTGAATGATGAAAGGTATAATGTCCTTTCTCCCAGACAAAGTGAATGCAAAATTTCATTTCACGGTGATCGGTTCAGTAGTTTTTGCGTGAAAGTGTATCACAAACAAACTCACATTCACATTTATAATATTATTATGGAAGTGAGGATATTAGTAATAACTAAATCATCATGAAATTTTGCAACGTTGTTAGGGATATAGAAAAGGACAGAGGGCATTTTATCACCCTATCTTAAAATATAAAAAGCTCAACGCTTGACAGAAATATACTTATATGTGAGCAATAAAAGCTCCTATGTTTTTTCAGGCGTTTATTTTTTTACTTTTCAACGGTTCAGAGAAAAAGGGCGAAGTTGCGGGTAAAAGCTAGTACTTACATTATACATTAAAGTAGAAATCTGGGGAAGTAATTGGCAATTTTTGAAATTGGCGAAATTTAAGTAAAATCACATAATAGGTACTTTGACTCTGTGAAGGCTTCTAAAAATATTTGGAAGATTGTTACTCGATTATCAAACGTCAAATTAACATTTCAGCCTGGATACGTACCTTTACATAATATATACTAATATAATAAATAGAGAGGATTTGATTGTATGTTTAAATGCGTTTATCTCTGGAACTACCAGTTATTTATTTGGCCCAAATTCTAGAGGAAAGTTTTAGAGGAGACACCGAAAATTATACTGCGGATGAAACCGCGGGACACAGCTAGTGAAAAAATCTATAATAATATTATATAGAGGAAAGATTTGATTGTTTGTTTGTTTGTTTGCCTAGAATAGGCTCCGAAACTACTGGACCGATTTGAAAAATTCTTTCACCATTAGAAGCCGACATTATCCGTGATGAACATAGGCTACTTTTTACCGCGGGAAAATTGCTTCATTCCTACGGAAAATCTAAAATAAAAGTAAATACTAGCGGCTTGGCCCGGAAGATAGCGCCATCTGTCCAAAATACGGTAGATGGCGTTTTATACTTTTCTACGAGGACGAAGTCGCGAGCACCAGCTAGTGTTAAATAAAGTTAATTTTTAAATATTTTATTTAAATTGTAGCAGTGAAGCTACGTAGCGTTCAGAAGAGCGCGTCGGCGTGAGGTTGCCTAGAATAAATTCAGGTTCGCCATTTTGTTCACCGTAATGAATGGTAAGATTAAGATTTGTGCGCCACAGGATTGTTCTTTTGTTTGCATTGTGACCGCGAGTGTACCTCCGCGTACAGTTCTGCATAAAATTTCAATATCAAAATATTCATATTTTAGAGCGAAAATTTCTACTTAATGTTACATTACCTATAATGTTCTTTTTTTAAGAAGATGACAAAAAGAATTTTACAATAAATAATCAATCATCAATACTAATAATGAATCTGTATGGGTCGGTCATGGAGTAATTTACTTTGTTTTCAGAAATATCGTGTATATAGGCTCTATACATGATACTGAAATTAAATTGACGATTTTTAGAATTTTTTTCTGTATGTATCTATGTTCCTCCATCACTTGGTAGATAAACATTTAGACGTACAGAACACAGGATAGGATATTTTCTTTTTCAACGCAGACGAAGTCGCGTTCGCCAGCTAGTAATATAATATCTAAAATCTGAAAAAATAAAGATAAAAATTGTAAATATCATTTTTATATATTATTATTATTGCATTCTACTGTACTCGAAATCGCCGAGGGCCGTTCGCTCGTAAATGCACGTGTACCGGACAAGAATGCTACTGTGGGGCGTCTAGACGAGCGTTTCTTAACAGACGATCAGTTTAAAAATGTTCAAACTTCTTTTAGACGTGTTTTTATTTAAGTATGTCAATTACATTCTTAAAAGAAGAACTTCCGTTACTCATAAGCTAATTTTATTTAATAATTCATATTTATTAGTTTTACAAATGAATTGGGATAACTACTCGTATACTTACAACATTCCATCCGTTAATAATAATGGTTTTTTAACTGTTAAGTTAAATAAGTTAAGTTAATAAGATAAAAGAATTTTTCAAATCGGTCCAGTAGTTTCGGAGCCTATTCAATGCAAACAAACAAATAATCAAACCTTTCCTCTTTATAATTATATCTTTATTTTAGTATAGATTGGGCAGAAAGATTCAGCGAAGATACGAACATGTATGAAGGAATATTTTGGAAATTATATTATAGACATAGTATATATATATATAGTAAATATATATATACTATGTCTATATATATATATAGTAAAATAGATATTTCGTAAAAACTTTTTTGATCAAAACTATTTTAATTGCTACTTGATCGGTATGTTTGTATTGTAGCATTTTATATTGGTGATATTATAGATATTATGTTGTTACTTTATTTTTCTAAATATCTTTTAAGACTGCAATATTGGTCCTTCGAGCCGGATTACTCTTTTATCAAAACGAGGCAGTATTAATCGCATCAAAGTAAGAAACTAGGGATGACATAGCTTGGAGGGCTCGTAATAATTATGAGTTATAAACATAAAATATCACGGATATATTATTTTTATAACCTCGTAAAGAGTATGAGCTATCTCGCGTCGAAGCAGGTAATGACAATATATTTATGACGTTGTGTAATTTAGATTAAAGGTCATGAAAACATAATAAGAGTAATGATATTGTCCACTAAATGTGTCGTATATACTGTTATCCTATTATAATCTTTGTTTTAAATGGGATAAAGTTGTTATTTAAGTGCCATTTCAGAAAATATGTCTTATCCTAATCCTAATAATATTATAAATGCATAAATTTATATGTTCGTTTGATAATCTTCAATCAAACAAAAACGGCTGGCTTATAGGTATATCCATGAGTAAGAATGTATAATAATGAAAATAATATTGCTCCATGATTTATTATCATGTATGCTACATACCTGATAATAAATACCTACTACGTGATTACTAAAAATATGTGATATTGCTAATATTATACGTGGGAAACTGTGTTTGTTGGTTTGTACTTACGCCTTAACTAGTCATGAGTCATGAAGAATTTTTGCATGTCAGGGAATACCTACTAAAAAGATATCATATGTATTGTACTTTCATGACATAGGCACTATTTAAATGAAATAATTTTCAGACTGTACAATTTTATCACTAATTTTAAGGTATAATTGGTTTCGAAAAAAACAAGTGAATCAGAATATACTTATACATACGTACAGCATATAGCACATATGTACAGCTCAATAGCAGTGAGTTCAATAAACGTGGATATCTTTACGAGGCAACAACTAGCCCCGACCGCTATTAGGCGATCGCTATTAGCTTCGGTATCTTTGGGAACTACGAATATTTCCAAATGGACATGGCATTCGCTTGTTTAAGTTTTATGTAAAGTCATACACGCACTGTGCACAGAAGATATTCCATAGAGTCGTAATTTTGAACTTTTATTATTTGTATGAATAATCAACTACCAATCCTATATTTATTTTATGTGCCTATTAATTAATTACCTTTGAATAAAATTTGCAGGGAGTACATCAATCAATCAATACTAATAATAAATCTGTAAGTGTAGGTATTTTATGTATGTATGTACCTCCATTACTTTTAAACGAATTTACGAATTTTCGTGAAACTTGGTAGATAAACATTTAGACGTACAGGACAAAGGATAGAATACTTTTTTCTTTTTCATGGCGGACGAAGCCGCGGGCGCCAGCTTAGTAGTTTAATAATATTAATATAATTAATATTAGTTAATAATATTAATACATAGTTAATTATATTGCGAATTGCCAATTTTGATATTACGTAGCTGAAACCCGGACAATGAGGAAAAGTCCCGTCCATAGACTACAAGTCCCTCTGAAAACTTTGGTGGAGCATAGCTTGGAATTTTCCTGACCCGAAATGCGAAGATTCGTGTGAGATTCAACGTTGTCGGTATAGCTCAAAAAATAAATCAACTAAGTAAAATCAAAAAGGCCACATGAATGAGGTTTGGGGTAACGATTCTTGGAGGACTTGACCGAAGAAATCAGCTGGCAGTGAATGGATTTACTTAGGGTCCGAAGACCAAATCATGACTGGTCTCCAAAAGTAGACGCTTAAAAGCTGATTTTAGAAGCTTAACACTTAGGCGCTTATAGAGTCATTTACTAATGTTGACGTGATGAAGTCTAACTTCTAACTTCTAAGAATAATGTCTTTAAAATAACTTATAATAAAAATATATTAAAACAAACCAACGTACTCAGTTAGAAGTGAATTCGTACATCCAGGATATGGTTAGTATCTTTGTAGAGCACGTAAACGCGGCGGTCGACGATCGTAAAAGAAAATGCGTCCGACTGTACCGCAGACAATTTGCGAACCTATTTATGTATCGATTACTGTACACAACCTGTTTATTTATTCGAGCTTAAAGTATATGGGAGGAAAATTTTCCAAAGAAATTTGTTACAACATAAAGACACTAATTGAATATAATTTTGTAGTATCAAAAGTAATTTAATATGAAAGAAATAATTTTATCTTTGTCTATAGTTTGCAGTTCATGCTAAACCGCTAATAGCATATATGGGTCTAAAAAATTTGAAAAAAAGTAATTATATATTTTTTTTCCATTTGTAATAAAATATAGAAATATGTAGACTCAACTTCAAACAACGTCTATTGATATTGTATTTATAGCTCGCAGAAAACTAAAAAGCTGGTGGTGATTGGAACAGTGGATGGTCTTCTAGCTGATCAACAGACCGAGTTATGAGACCAAGATCGACAATATGAGAAAGGATTAGAACATAGTGGAATTTAAACAGCTGGTGGTAGATGGTGGTAGATGTCATTAAGGCATTTCAGAGCGAGCACGTCCTGCACCAATGTAGAAGACGACTGTATATATCTACTAGCTGGTGCTCGCGACTTTGTCCGCGTTGAACGATGAAAGGTACCCTATGTCCTTTCTGGTGTCCCAGACAACGTGTATGCAAAATTTCATGGTGATCGGTTCAGTAGTTTTTGCGTGAAAGAGTAATAAACATCCATACATCCATACAAACTTTCGCATTTATAATATTAGTACGGATTCATTCTCAATCAATCGAAAAATGTATTTAAATTTAAACGTATAATAAATAGTGGTGTTTTCTTTTAACTGTAAATATTTATAATGCCATAAACATCACGGTCTGTACAATAATGAGCTCACCGAGTTCGTGTACCGAATATTTTTACACGCTGTCTCAACAATTCGCGAGCTGATAAGCAAAGTTGATACTGGTTGGGTACCTAAAATGCTGCTTAGATAAAAATGGTATATTTTTTTCAATGTTCATTCTCGTTCGCAAATTTATATGACTGTAATAATTTCTCGTAATAATTTACATAAAGATAGCACTAATAGAAATTATTAAAACATCCAATTTTTTAAGTTTTCCCCAATACACCACCCTCGTGATATTTTTCATAAATTAAATCTTAAATTGTCACATAAAAATATATATTTACATTATATTTTTGCCTGAGATTATAATAAGAATTTAATTAATTGTCATTTTATTGACAATTTTTGTCAAAGTAGGTAAAATTTTTGGTCTTACCTATTGTAATAAGTTATCATTAAATTTCGTTTCCGTTTAGTTTGTATGGAGCGCCCTTACTTACTTTTTTTCATGCGTCATCTTAGCGCTCGTAACCGATGCAACAGCGACCCTTTGACATCGACTAACGTATTTAAATTCATAGTCTTATGAAGTTAGCCGGGACAGGCGGGCGGGGTGGTCAGGGGTGTAGGGGGTAGGTTCGAGGCGTGACTGTACACTTTTTGGCTTCGGTTAAGCCGGATCGCCTCTGTACCGCTAAAACGGGGGGATTGTAACTCAGATATTACATAAAAAGGATTTAAAAAAATATTACATACGACAGCAACACGAAATTATTAAATGATACATTGAGATGAAGGGGGTATGTATTGAGTCTCCTAAATAAAAAAAAAAAATTGTATAAGATAATTGTATGGTTATATACTCGTGTTTTGATGATTTGTTTTTCTTATTGTCTGTTCTTCCAAAGATGAACATCGAATTTTCTTAGATTTTTGGCTACATTTTTTTGTTTCTCTTCTTACACTTTTTTAAACGGAATATTATTTGTGATTATTTCCGACTTCCCGGCATTATATGCATAAAATAGATGTTAGTTAAGCGTAATTCTTTATTTCACTTTTAAAATCTTGCATATCTGAGTTATAGCAGTTTGCCACAGTTCCATTTTCTCAGAAGGAGTTAAAATGCTATAGTTCGTGCCACGGCATAAATTAACGACAGTCTCTGGCAAGAAACCGCCGCGCATATTATCGCAACTTTACTTAAGATTAACGAAATATTCAAATCATTAATATTCATACGGCGCGTGCAAAAATCGCCGCCGAATTTCGATTAGCCATTAATTACGGCGATATACAGCTTTGCCAACAGGCCGCGTTGATTAGCCGGGTACAGATGGTCACATGAATTGGGAAATGGTCATAGCTTCATAATAATAAACTTAGTTGACAAAATGGTAGCAACAGTTAACATATTGTGTACTTATTTAACTGCACTTTAAACTTTTCAAGTTTTTGGGACAAAAGGAGGAATTTTTTGGAATGTGGGACAAAATATCGGGACGTACAAGGCATATCTCTATTGAACAAAATATATATTATGTTCCCTCTACCTGATGTTGGATTAGGTTGTAAACAGATGCTCCACCAAATGAACTATACATATGTATAGTACCTAATTACTCTTATATTTGTAGGGTCAGTAATAAAATCTCTTAGCTAAATGGTCAGCAGTCGAGTCGCGTGGTTCAGTCCAACAAACCGAAGGCATAAGACATCATGGGCAGACCAGCCAATAACAATAAAGGGCAATGTCTACCCGTAAACAGTAACAACACTAAACCCAAGAACTTTGGAACATTTTTGGAAAAAATTTTTTTTTTGGTATTTTAGTTTTTAAATAGTAAATTTATAAGTTGAATAAAATGTGTAGCCCCATATGAAAACAATTGATTAATTTCTTTAAATATATTAATAAGATAAGGTATAAATAAGATAAGATTAAAATAAGATAAAAAAATAATAAATTAATAAGATTAATAAGATTAATACATATAATTTAATAAGATTTCCTATTTTAAAATTACGAGAAAGGCATATATTATGCAGCTATTGGACTTCCTGCAGCTGAATTCTATTTTATTGCCACGTGACTAGAACTTGGCCATGGTCTTGGACCGTTTGCAAAACAATCATCTCATATAGTAGTAATATAATAGTCATATACCAGATAAAATATATTTAAGTTACTAAGGATTCATTAATCTTAAATAAACTCAAATTTATATTTTTACAATTTCAGATATCAACTCTGTTTCATAGGGTTCGAGGATTTTTTAAATTTTATAAATAAATCTTTTTGTATTAAATATTCTTTTAAACTCGATTCATGTTTCTCAAGTTTTCGTGTACGCCCCTGTCGAACGTTTTCACCGATCCGAGGGTATTAGCGAAAAAGGCTCTCTTACGCAGTTCCGGTAGGATGTATTTTCCGGTTGGTTAGCCAATTTTCCGGGCAATTGATTTTAAGGCGCCCCCTCTTAAAGGTCGGTCAGAGTCGAACCCACAGTGGACAATGCTTTGATAGTTTATCGGTCGTGCCATTTGATGGAGCTATTTGATAATGTTAACGGCCACGCAATACTGTTATTTGGTTTTCGATACGATTGTACATGCGATAATGGTACAATCGTGTGCACAGCGGGATTAACTTGTACATTCTTGTGGAAAATTACTCTGGTTTATAGACAAGTGGCAGACTTATGCAGTAAGGTGTATACTGCATATTTTATGTCTGCCACTTATCAGTAAGTAAGGTATATTATATACTAAACGCACTAGGATAAAATTTGAATACATACTTTCAGTTTGAGTTGGTTGATAAAAAAATTAATTTTTTATGTAAGAAAAATAACCTACATAGATAGACAAATTGTCATATCATATAACATAAATAGTTAATGATTAATTACATTATAATAACAATAATAATTCCTATGGGATTTTCAAAAAACAACTAAAATGCATACGATGTTGCGGTTAGTTATTAATTAATAATTACTTATATTTAGAAACTGAATACACATATTTAAAGACTTAATAAAAACTGCTAATTACACAGTTCCAATGAAAACTCTGAAAATTAAATATGTGAAAAATATAATGAGCAATTACAATTACAATAAGCAATACATTAGATATAACATAATTTACTTGTTTATATTTCAATTTTCAGTTTCCATGTTAATTTATTAAAATTCATTACAAAGTAGCTAGCTTATTAAGGAAAAGTCCCCATTTTTTAACTAAGTAAACAAAAGATAACCAGATAAATATTTTGTTCTAAAAAACTTCATCTCTTTCCGTAATTACATTACGTTACACGTTAAATAAAAACCCATAATCAAGGCACGTTAGCAGAGCCGCACTCGGTACAATCGCGGAAATAAATAAAAATGGCGTCGGTGAGGTAAATATGAAAAGAGTGGTTAAAAAGCAAGTGAAAAAGCTCCGACGCTTGCGCACTATCCGTCACGGACCATTGCTATCGGCCTCTTTATCGCGTCTCTGGAGAAAAAATTGCGGGCCGCGAGGACAAGTTCCTGCCCATAAATTCATTAGACATCGCCGGCGTTTTTTAAACTCACGTCCGAGTTAGGTTTTGAAAGTTTAGAGGTGGCTTTACAATGTGACAAAAGTTAATATACATTTATTTTTAAATGTGGAATTCATTTTAGAAACCTCCATTGAATCAGTATCATGACCGGTGATGGTTCCAGGACTAGAAGCACGCCCGTCTCGACAGTATTCAAATCAAATTATTTATTTGATAGGAACATGGTATCTTTTTTAATGTGTAGGAACAATCCTATGCACATTTGCATTGCATATGGCAATCATTTGCGTTTTTGGTAATCTTTGCGCCACATTTAATCCCTTCAAACTATCTATAAAACTCTCTTTAATCTCCATCACGACTTCGCCCTTAATTACTACGATAAATTTCCTCGTCATACCAGTCAGCTGGTGGTTAGCTTAGGTTGTAAGCCTTATGTTAATATAACTCTTTCTAGTTTCAGAAAAAGACTTTGACACATCCTGGTGTAACAGAATGACCTCATGAAAGCAGCAAACGCGGCGTTTGCTAGTTGCCCTGTCACCTAGTAAAAAGAGGAAGACCACCGCGCTGCTTCTCACCTGAAGGTGGAGGTGAAGGTGAAGGTTCACGCCTTGAAGGCGCAACTAGAATATACAACACCTACAAGGGACCTCCCCGCACAGGGACTACTTGTACCTGCCAAGTGGCCCTCCAGCTTAAGCCACTCATTTATAGTTAAGTAGTTTTAACTATGAATGAGGGACTTGTGACAAGGATTTTGCAACTGCAAAGAGTAAAAGAGAATATGGAAATAAAATTCCCTGTCTAAAAATTTCATAGGTCTACGGGAAAACCTACGGAGATGAGAGTACGACTAAAAAACTCACCCCACTACATCATAATTTATTTATTCTGATGACCTTCCAGTCCGGCCCTGTTTTTTCAACGGCTAATATATATAATACTTTTTTAAAATATTACCCCTCCCCAAATGTATTGTATTTTATTCTCATTTACAATATGGCGGAGCACGTTTTTATCTTTTCTGTTTAATGTCCCTTTTTTTGTGCATAGTAATTAAAAATATTATAGGTATTTATTGCTACAAAAAGCCATTTCGTGTGTTTATTTGGACTCCTAATCGTTCCATGTTTACATTAATTAGCGATACTTTAGCTCTGTTTCGTAGCTTTATTGCTAACATAAATTTTTGCTTGTTTGAACGATCTGGAAACACAAATTACTCTTTAATTTTTCTGTTTATTTTTCTTTCGGATATTTCTGATGTCTTATTTTTTATTTAACCAATAGATTTTGACTTTTGTCTTTCGTCATTGTACGTTTAAATATTCCACGTCTATTTTTAAAGAACTAAGCGAACGAAAATAAAATCATTTGTTTTGTTTAATATGTGTATTATGTAATTTTTTACGTTTATGTAATATCAAGCTTTTGTCCACGACTTCGTCTGCGTTTTTATTTTTCTTGACGTCCAGTCCTTATCTGAACTCTAATAACGCGATGCAAAAATTAATTATTTTGTGAGTAATTAAACAAATAAACTTACTTTCACATTTATAATATGCGACATGAAGGGAAAGTACCGTAAATATCTTATATAGGATATTTTGTTGAAAGAAGACTTTATGTTATTTTTAAAAGTTAGTAATACTGCATTCAAAGATTTTCTAAAAATTACTTGCTTCGTCTGGAAATCGAACCGACTTATCGAAATAAGTAAATAATCCAATCGAAAGAATGGACAAAAAATAATATTTTTTCTTAAGTGACATAATATATTAAAAGAAAGGAATAAGGTAAAAGCTTTGATTCAAAATTTAAAATGTAATTTTTAGAAAATCTTTGAATGCACTATTACTTTTAACTTTTTTACTAATTTTTAAAAAATACAAAAAGTCATCTTTCAGCAAAATATCCATCTGCGATATTTACGGTACTTTCCTGTCACGTCGTATAGTCTTGGGACGCCCTGTAAAAGTACAGATATTTATCATAGGACTAGAAGAACCAGGGGTGGTGGTAGGACATGTCCTTTTCATTTTTAAAATGGATGATTCTTAAGAATCGAAAATGTTTGTGAGCGTCAAAAAAAGGTTTAATCAAGGGTAATCGGAATAAATTATAATAAGTATTTGTATAAATGTATATATTTTAATGTTATTTATATGTTAATAATAATGTACCTACATATTTTAATATTTTATAAACTAGACATGGTGTGCGGTGAAACTCTAATGAGTTTATGTTTACACCATTGTTAATTTAAATGTAAACATTACTGTATAACAAATAGATAAATAAAATAAAATAAAATAAAAAATAAAATGAAAAACTAAGTACTTAGATAATAGATTCATGTGCGTCAAATATGTCTTATGTAAATAGCTGTACTGTATATACGTAGTTATCACAAAACTGAGTAGTCCGCCGACGCCCGATGTGATTGCAGCCAAAGGCTATTACAGACTATCTCGTACGAGGGGTGTATGGTGACGAGATGATTTTGATACTTTCGGTACAAACCTTTAAAATGTTAAGCACCTCTTTCACCATCTGTCAAGTAGGCTAACTGTCACTTAAAGTCACCGGTAACCTTGGATAATGGAGCTGATATACCTCTGTTTGTACGGTAAAAGTCCCAAACATTGAAAAGATAATAATTAAAAAGAATTCGCCTTTCGAATTCAAATTCAATAAAACAGAAAATTATTTCTAAAAGTAACTAATCATATAATACCTACATATTTATTGTTAGTATTGATATTTACCACTCTAAATGCTTTTCGAACTTTTCTCCCTTTTGGTGTTAAAACATCTTACTATATTTATAAACTATAAAGCCGCTTGAGGCTTCACACGGATGCATTTTTTCTGAAAATTACATACGCTAACATTGCTCGGTTATCGCTCTTTCCATAGGTGAAAACCGTATCAAAATCGGTTGGGTGCTTTCAAAGAAGTTAGCGGAGACACTGACAGAAACGGGCAGTGACTTTATTTTATAAGAAGATGTAGAAGATACAGATTAGATGTTCTAGAATTAATTATACAATTTTAATGGCTTAGGTCTTAGTTATTTTCTAAATTTCCATTTTACGTCATTTCTCAAATACATACGTTTTTAAACATATAGGTTCTGTACCTCTAGGTTGTTTTTGGATTTTATTTCATCTGCGTTACCAAATATTGATATTCGTAGATTTATCGTCCACTTTGTTACTTATTTGCTGGCAACTAATCCCTCTATAGACCATCAGCTTTTCGGCCATTTTTTATCATAATAATATACTAGCTGGTGCTCGCGACTTCGTCCGCGTAGAAAAGTATAAAACGTCATCTACCGTATTTTGGATAGATGGTCGCTATGTCCCGGGCCAAGCCGCTAGTATTTACTTTTATTTTAGATTTCCCGTAGGAATTAAGCATTTTCCCGCGGTAAAAAGTGGTCTATGTTCATCACGGATAATGTCGGCTTCTAATGGTAAAAGAATTTTTCAAATCGATCCAGTAGTTTCGGAGCCTATTCTATACAAACAAACAATCAAATCTTTCCTCTTTATAATATTAGTATAGAGTATAGAAAACAGCCCAATTATCATAACAGTTTGGTCCCAGTAGAGTATATGATACAGATTCGTGACCCAAATGTTGTGATAGCTCCCAATAACAGCCCTGGGCGTTCAATTACTGCTGTTATTAATTAAGTAGGGAACGCCTCACCTGATGGGGACGTTGATTGTTTATACAAGTTATAGTGCTGTTAGCAGACTTTAAATATAATTTTTATCTCAGACAAAATAAGAACTAATAGACAGAATTTTGCAGACAACATTTTGCTTTACTATGTTGTAACTAGCTTTACTTTATGGTATTGAAATTTTGTGATAACCTAAACCTCAATTTTGTAGTGTAAGTTTAGGTATTGTATGTATGTATGTTCCTTCAGAGTTATAATAATTAACTAATTTTCATGAAACTTGGTAGATAAACATTTATACGTACAGGACACAAGATAGGGTACTTTTTACTTTTTCAACGCGAACAAAGTCGCGGGCGCCAGCTAGTATAATAATGTAGGTATGTTATTTTTAACGCCAACGTATACGTTTGAAAAACCAACTTTGCGTGGTATCAATTGGTGCGTAAAACAAAAAAAAGTTGGAAATTCATATCCGAAAGAAGTTTACCCCGATAAATAACCCTAACTTCGAAGTTTAACTGACCGAAGTGGCAACTCAAACAGAAATTTGGAAGAACATCGTCATAATCTGTTCAGCCGGCCGTGGCTTAGGGATGGAATAATAAGTGAGGCATGAGAACCGATTAAAAATATTATCTTAGAAAAATGGCCGCCGAGCGCAATCGAGCCTGCTCTGATTTCATTAGCGCTTCAGAGCAAAAAAGGGGTGCGGAATTTTCAATTATTTATTTTCATACAATCCATCTACTAGTGTTTTGAAAATATTATTGTCTTAAGATAATGCTATAGCATGTCTTCCTTAAAGTATTTTCTTTCATTTTCCATGTCTTCCATTTAAATTTGTAACTATTGAAATTCTAGAAAATTATTGAAAGTAGCTATACAAACACAAGTTGCAAGAATTTTTGGACGAATTATAATGTGTTTTTGAAGATAACCACAGGATAACCAAAATATGTTGTAAAAATACAGCAAATTAAGATTGTTTAAATATTGAACACAATGAAATTGATTATTTTATATTAATAAAATATTTTTAAATGAAATCTAACATATTTATATAGATGTCACATTTATTTATTTCATTCAATTCCATTACAGCTCTAAAATATGTGATTTTATCTTGCCCATATAAATGATTTTTAGCATATACTATAATATCTTTTTTAATAAAAAATTTTAGTATCTTGTTTGTAAGATTTTACGAACAAAAAAATCATTTTAATTACTTCCCATCTATTCCTGTAAGGCATATTCCCATCTATATACATAAATGAGTTGTTCGTCTATCTGTCCATGTTAGAACGTACAAAAATTTAATAACCAAATTACTTATGTATACAAACACTGTTAGAAGAGCTAATTTTATAATAAAATTTATACACTTTCCACTTGGCCCTTTGATACGAGTACATCCCTTACACGCACCCAATCATAAGTACTGCTTTATTGTAATTAAAATATGCACGAGGAGTGAATTAACACAAGGCCATAAATAAAAATTAGGCTCTGAGCAGGTACAAAAAGGAATTACCCTTGCCCCGTGCCAAATATAATAAAGAATAACCCAATAAACCCTTGCCGCAAACAAAAACAAAAACGGGAAAACCTACCAAATTTTATTATCATTATTTGCATATTAAAATAATTATAATTAAGCAGTGGGTTAAGGGGGGTTCACGTCTCGACGATTTAGAAGCCTGCGCTAAGGAAGGGTGTCCATACTTTTTTGTTAGAAAAATTTGTATCATTATTCTATGAATAATTGCACATACAATTCAATTCAATATTTATTTCAACTATCAAACTAAATAGAGTTATTGGATCATAATATAATTGATGTATTTTCTACGGTTCTTAGAGGTTCGGTGTATCTATAAATTTTCCTGTTTCATTAAAGTGATCAATATGCTTACAGTCCATGAAAAAAAATCTGCTATTTCTGAGAAATTATTTACTTAATCATACTGATTTTTGTTGGTATAATTTAAAATAGTAAAATTAATAAACCAGGAAACCACATCTCTGTTCATTCTATAACTCATATAAAATTTCATTAAATTTATTATTAACTAATTCATTAAGTACTTTATTAGTTTAATCCTAATTGATTAACTCAACAATTCAAATCACCATTGGTATATAAAGGAGCTAACTGCATTCTGCATGAAATAAATTCAAAAAATTTATTTTAAGGCTTCTTTTTCTTCTATTCACCTTGATCTTGACTTTAATAGCCTTAATAAAACAATAATAGCAATATAAAAAGCGTATTTCTAGTTTCACATAAGGTGAAAGGTGGACGCTGACTAAATATCATGTCCACAAATTAAAATGTCTCACAACAAACTATGGAGAGGGTTGGCATTATTTTGTCAAAAAAATTGCATAAATGCAATTGGCAAAAATTGCAAAAAAATGCATAAAATATAATAATACTAAAATTTAAAAATTTAAAATTAGTAAATTAAAATTTAATTAATTTAGTGATTCAGTAAATTTAGTAATTTATTAAATTTTAGTATATTTTATGAGATGAGATTTCTTGTTAAGGATCTATGAAGATCTTTTACGTCACTGTAAAAAAAATCTTTCTGTAAAATATAATTATGTAACTAGTTTGCACTATTTTGAATATTAATTGACATGTTTACAAATAAATAGTCTGAAATACATTTGTGCTTTATGTAATGAACGGTATTCCAATACATATTATATCTGCGTCTCATACATCTGTATAAAGGGCAGAGTTCTGAAAACGAGCCACAAACAAAGAGTTCGTATATGTTAAAGCTTAATAAATAGCAAAGTCCAGGAAGAGGTGGCGCATAAATTACATTAGAATATAAATTAATATGATCACACTATGGAGAAAAAATAACCTTTTTCTTGAATTGAACATTTGCAAATTGCTACTCTAAACTGAATGGGATAGAGTTCACATTCGCTTGTTTTATTCACATTCACTTTATGGTTTTAAACTAAATATAAGGTCGGCAAAGAGTGGCACAACGCCACGGGTACTGTGTTTGATCATTCTAACTTAATTAAACTCCATACGTTGCTTGAAAATAAATGATAATAACAAATACATATATAGGTGTAAAATTAGGTTTAGTCAGACGAAATTACAGATTTTTTAAAATGTATTTTTTTATGACCTTATATATAGTAAAATAAATTTGAAAATTTTATAGATACGTCAATTTAATTTATTTTATTTCTAACATATCTATACATATAAAGGTATATTTCCGTTTGGATGGTAGTATAGCTGCTCCAAATGCCCTAACGACGTTATAGTGGGATAAATTTTATGATTTTATAAGTCAGAGAGACGGTCTACTTCATAGTAGATGACTACCATAGTATATTTAAGAATAAGGTATAAAGAAAGGATAGATGAGCTCTACTTACCATCCCTTTCTTACCGAAACACAAAAGCACTCATGTTTATTATAAGCGAATTTGTTACAATATACTTAGAACTAAAACTAAAATATTCAACAAAAAAAAATGTACGAAATACGTAGCAAACAATCAAACTATTCCCAAGTCAATCGTTGAAAGCAAAGGGTAACAGGGCCGCACTCAATCTGATAATAATAGATATATTTTCTCTCCATATTTTCAGGGCCGCACTTTGAACATGATATAGTGCGGATAAATCGTTCGGGAAAGCCCTCCAGGGTGTATTTATGCTTCGACAGGGGCTGATTCTGCCTCCGAAGTGGCTTTCTGAATATTTTCCTTGGATTCACTTTAGTGGGCGAACAAAAGATATATTTGTAAAAGAAGAACAACAATACAATCGAATTTTATTTGCTAATAATAAAATTTTACTATTATTATTGCTATAATAAATCTCATGTGTCATCAATCACCATAAATATTTTCTTAAATAAAATTAATATCTTGGCTTTCTTTTTTATTTTATTTTTATTTTAAATTACTACTAAAAAAAATTTAAATACTTTAAAACAAAAAATAATTTAAATTTAGTCCATAATCTTAGCTATAAATGATAATTTTATTTATTGTACGCGTAGCTGTGTTAAAATATAAACAAAATAGTAATATTAAAAAAAGCAATTAAATATTTTTTGTACTTGAACGTTGCGGCTGAAAGAACTTTATTATATTAACAGTCTGTTAAAACCTCAAGAAGATTCATTATACTAAATAATAAACAATAACGTTGGTCTACAGTATTACTCGTTGATATTAAATAACTCAATTCGTTTCTAATTTGTCGACAATTGTTCCCGACAAAGGCACGGCACGAACGAGTGCTCGCGAGTATGAAGGAAGTCGGGAGCTATGGGTCATAATGGTGGGACACGTTACGGTGCATCGACACAAATTCTTAAAAAAAATCAAAGGTATTATAGTGTCATTAATATACATATATAAACGATTGGTAAATCCTGTTTAACGTTAAAAATAAAAAAACCTGTGCCCGAGTGATCATATATCACTCAAAAATAAAAATAATAAAAACACATTACAATTGCATCCATGAGAAAACGGTTTGAAGTCGGTTTTTTTTTTGTTAAAAAGAGTTACTAAATATATTAAAAGTTGTAATTCAGTATTTCAATAATGTCAATGATTTATTAATCACATTATGTTTTCTAGTGTAACAAAATTACATAATACTGGAAATAATAACAGGAACACATCAAGTGCAAAGTTCAAAGTGATCATTAAAACGATCATAACAGCCCCTGATAGAGACTCTTCTAAATCCTCTCAAATGTCTGTTTGTAATGAGAGAATTTTTCGGAACATTTATTCCGTGAAGACATCTGTGTTTCCATTTGGTTTCACAGGGCAATCGCTATAAAATCCTAGGTACCTTTTTCAAAACATCGTCATCGATAATATCGGATGTAATCCCATCCCTAGCCTCACAAAGCAAACGCCAGTGCCACTGGCGTTGTCGGGGCGGTGCGCTGATGCGTTTATAATATTTCATTTATTCATAATAAATTATAATTCTATACATCCTCGCCTATGGAGACATGAGGTAATTCCGTTTGGCTGCTAACCCTAGCTACATCTTACCCTGTGTCTGCCTCGTTAACCATTGCTTGTTCATTTCGCTGTTAATAACTCTTTGTCTTTGGCTAAAGACGTGTATAATTACAAACTTCACCCTTGATGTTTATTTATATTGCTCGCGATTAACATTAATTTTAAAATATTTTCAAATTGTTCTCAGATTTAGCTTGTACAATAACAATTTAGGAATGAGAGACCACTCAGTTACTGACTTGAACCATGAAGTCTCCATTGGTTCAAATTACCAACGGTGATTTGAATTGTTGAGTTAATCAATTAAGATTAAACTAATAAAGTACTTAATGAACTAGTTAATAATAAATTTAATGAAATTTTAATATGCAAAATAAGTGAAGTTATAGAATGAACAGATATGTAGTTTCTTGGTTTATTAATTCTCGTATTTTAAATTATACCAACAAAAATCAGTATGATTAAGTAAATAATTTCTCAGAAGTACACACACTTCTGAGATTTTTTTTCATGGATTTTTTTTCATGGACTGTAAGTATATTGATCATTTTAATAAATTTACAGGAAAATTTATATACCGAACCTCTAAGAACCGTAGAAAACACATCAATTATTTTATAATCCAATAACTCTTATAATTATATATAATTTTTTTGTGTAAATCAGGTCAAACAAGACATACTAAAGACTAGCGGGTCCATCTATCACTTTTTCGTGGGTAGGGTCAAAACTTGTGGGTCCAAAGGGTTCGACACCGTCTTTATCCTAAGGCGATAATGCTTAAAAATAATGCAACTCATATAATCTACCGTGAGAGGCACACAAGTATTCGTTTTTGCACGGTGTCGCGACGATCCAACCCTTTACACCATCGCGACGCTTTTTCCAATGTGAAGGAATTCCGAATTGCTCCATTCCAAGGATTTATGAAGTAGGTATTATTGCAGGCCCGCGGCGCGACGAGCGGGCAACGGCTTGTACGCGTTCATTCAACGTGTACTGTGTTGTATTGTTAAAAAACAACTGATTATGCACTGATATGAATATTTTTAATCCATGCTATATTTTTTTTATTTACTTTTCTATTTAATAGCTAACCATACAGCATTTAATATTTAACAAATACATAAAGTAGATTAAATTTTTATATAGCCTATTACAAGGTTAGTTATCTTAAAGTTTATAAGTACAAAAAAACTGCTAATACCTAAATTTAAAAAAATGATAATATACATACACCTAATTAAAAAATGAATACATAGATATAAGCACATATGCCATATTGTGTGGGTGTGTGTG
Organism: Synanthedon vespiformis; assembly: GCA_918317495.1. Taxonomy (NCBI): domain Eukaryota; kingdom Metazoa; phylum Arthropoda; class Insecta; order Lepidoptera; family Sesiidae; genus Synanthedon; species Synanthedon vespiformis. The sequence continues at coordinate 922,881 of OU906965.1, forward strand.
TATGTGTGTGTGTGTGTGCGTGGTACTGCTCAGTGGATTATATAATTATAATCAATAGTAATAATAAATCTGTAAGGTTTAGTCATGGAGTAAATTACTTCGTTTTCAGAGATATCGTGTTTATAGGCTGTATACATAATAGTGAAACTAAATTGATGATTTTTTAAATTTCTTTTCTGTATGTATGTGTGTTCCTCCATAACTCTTACACGAATTAAATTATTTTCATGGAACTTGATAGATAAATATTTAGACGTATGGGACACAGGATACACTTTTTTCTTTTTCAACGCGGACGAAGTCGCGGGCATCAGCTAGTAATATAATAATCCGTACTAATATTATAAATGTGATTGTTTGTATAATGGATGGATGGATACTTGTTAATCTTTCATGTAAAAACTACTGAATGGATTTCAATTAAACTTTACAATAATATAACATATACATCAGATGATATATGCTATATAAGACATAAAACGCGGACGAAGTCACGGGCACCATCTAGTATTAAATTAAAACATATTAAAAATTATTGCTAAATTATTTTTAAACTATAAATATACAATGTTATATATTGGAGATTACATATTTCTTTAAAATATAAGTCATGCTAACTAGACTAATTTTGGACTACAAAGCACATGGTAATTAGATATGAAATGTTAAAAATATTAAAAATAACTTCAAAATTCATGACAAAACGACATCAGGTATTTAAATTTTCACTATTTAAATTTTCAAAATTTTCTTGTACGCAAGTGTGTACACGGACCAAAGAAGCGATAATTATCCCCATAGTTAATTTATGGACGCGTAATGAAACTCCGCATTCTTATGTGTAATGGACATTAACGCGCGTGTTGCCATCTTTTACCTATTCAACATTTTCACTTTATGACTTTTATGAATCCCTAAAATATATATGAATTGGAAGTTTCAAAGAAAACCTCATTTTAAATTGTAATTCATACATTATTTTTCCTCTCTTAAAATACACATCAATTCTACAGGCGACTTTTAGGTATAGACTTCGCCCTCGTAACCTTATAAAATACAGCCTATGTTACTAGCTAATAATATAGCTTTAGGTGTAAAAAATATAAAAAATGCAAATCCTTATAATGTTATCTATATTATAAAGAGATAAGATCTATCCATAAATAAACATAAACTTGTACAAATCGCGAATGAATTGAATTATTTCATGACACCTTCGAAAGGCCAAGTTAAAAATGCACATAACTTTAAGAAGTTTAAAGCAGCAAGTGAACTTCGCTTCGCCCCGTCTTTGCCCGCCTGTGACCATTTTTCCCGCAGCTTCCGACTTCCCCCGGACACTCTCGGCAATAACTCTTAGTATTGTTCTCAAGCTCCTTCAAGAAAACCGGTGACTTCCAAACTTGGAGCTATTGTTGTTGTATGAAATATCACTAGAGGAACGGATAACTCCACTGAGTTATTGTTCGAACATTCTCTTCTTGGATACACTTATTGTTACCACACATTAATATGCAATTTCTGTTCACTGATTATACTCAAAAACCACATACAAACTTATTACCATTGATTTTTATTTAGGTATATTGGATTTACTGAATATTGGTACCTGCCATTTTTTTATTTTTTTTTTATTAAATATTTTTAAAATTGTGCAAATATTTTAACAAAATAACAAACTAATTAATTAAGTAATAGGCGAGACATATTTATTTTATAATACAATAATATATAAATTTTTTCATGTAGTTTATCTTCAAAAACGTGTTTAAAATAATTGCCACATATTGTTATTGTAGCTATTTTTTTTTTCGCTAAAATAAATTTGTTGACGCTTCGCTACTAAAAATGGAAATGTTTTTATATCCAAATGGACTGTCACAAGTGCTCGATAAATAAATATTAAATGCTAAGACGACACACCATGACACCCATAACGTTGGCTAAACACCCAGAAAAAAGGTATTAAATACCCTACGCATGCATCAAAGTGTCGCGCGTTCGTGACAAATTTATTACCTGTTTTTTTCCTTTTATTTTTAGGGTTCGTGAGGTAACTAATAACAAACGAACTATTTGCTTATTTAACACTTATATATATATTATTTTTTTTGTTGCTGTAACACTTTGGCCAACCTTTAGTTTATCTTGTCATCAATCTTTGTAGAAATGATTAGTATTGTATTCCCAAAATTAATTCACTGGCACCTATAATAAAGGATCTTACCAGCACTAGTGTTAAAGTTGTAACTATTTGTTGTAGTAATTATGTATTGGTTTCTCCACAATTTTAGCACAAAGCTATTTTATTAATTCTATCAATCATTATTTGCTAAAATATTACAAAAAAAAACCAAGTAAACCTATCCATTCGTGTAACATAAGATATACGGAACCAATTTAGAATATTTTATTCGTAGCTTCGTTGCTTGTTTATATATATTCGTGGCAATAAATATGTCTTCAAGTTCCCCACAATACTTACATAGCCCGCTATAAATAATTGTTGACGAAATTGTTTTAATTCCGATTACGATATTGTCGGGGACGCGTATTTTCACAAATATTTCAAGTGGTTTTTTGTATCCTTATACATGTCGACTAAGATCACCTTATTTTCAAAATGTATCCCTTCGTCATTAGATCAACTTAATCAGTTGCCCTAGACTGAATTCGTAGACCCTTAAAATAAATTCTGAAAATAGATTGTTCATGCAAATTGATTTCAAATTACCGATAGAAGTGATTTTAATTTTAAAGTGATTTTACGTCCGTAAAATTTCAAAGACAGCTAACGCCACCTAGCGTCGAGTAGCAAATATACAAAAATGAAATTTTACGCTGAAATTGCTCGGTATTACGTTTCTTAAGACATAATTATTTAAAAAGAAAAGTGTTATAAAGTGTTTGTTAATGTAATAAAATTTTCGTTTGTATATTTATGTTATGAAACGTCTCCTCACATTTAATTTTGTTATTCTTAAAAACTTGTATAATTTAAAATATACTGTTTTAATTAAGAAATTAAAAAATCGATAGAAACTTTAAATATCATCTGACTCTACGCTACGACAGATCGTAGAGGTCGTCATTTGGCGTAGCACTACGACGTAGCACGTGCTACGTCTATTCGTAGACCTCAATAAGCGACCAAATAATTTTATTAGCCGCTAATATATTAAAATGTAAATTTGATACATTTGATTAATATTTTCAATTTAAGTGATAACAGTAGTAATTATGAGCCAACGAAGTAGACTGTTTTCCGCAACTTTCGATATGGTATTTTGTGACCCTTGGTAGACGAGCGTTCTAGTCATTGAGTTATCAGCAGTATCACTGTTGAAGCTGTAGCAATTTGTGCCTGTGCATTATCAAATAAATGAAAATTTTTAAGATACAAGTATGACAAGTACAAAATAAGTATAGACTTTTTTTAAGTCTACGTATATATATAATTGTGGAGTGTACATAATTATTTAGTATAGAATACCTATGTATTTTTGTACTTTTTTTTGTTTTTGCTCAAATGGCATGGATTTTTAAGAATTCTTTTATCGCCCTATCTTGACATTATTATTTTAGTATAAAAAAACGTAGTTAATTTTTTGCTTTATCACATTTTTATGTAATTTGTTACCAATCTCGAATAAAGGAGTAGTAAAGGCATGAAAGCGTAATAAAGAAACTACTTTATTATTACTTATTATGACACGAGTAAAACTACTAAGAAACTATTATAATTATGAAAAACTAGTGTACAGATGTAGTGCGCTGTAAAATGGAGTTGAATTTACAAAAGTGTCTCATTAAGTAATGAAGGCAATGCTGAAACCATAAATATCACTTCCTTGAACCATTCCGCCGAACACCATTTTCATTTTAAGCCACCGCCAAGACAACTCTTATTATTATTTATTTTGGTGCTCATTACTTGATTCTGTTTCGGGTTAAAATTTGGCCGACGCGACTAGCGGTCGCACTTGACTTCTCTTTTTCCATTATTTATTCAATAGATTAAAATAAATTCTATCTGTGTTATGAAGTGTTTTATCAGTACTAGCGAATCCTGGGGCATTTTTATTGAAGTCTACGAAATGACGTAGCACGTGCTACGTCGTAGTGCTACGCCACTCTGTGATTTGATCCAAAAGGTGAACAGTGACATACCATGTACCGAAGAATTAATATATAATAATGATAATTATGCGTAATACTTATTCATGTAATTTCTTATTTTTTTAAAATATCATATTATCATAATAATACAGACTTATTTGTTATATAATACTTTTGTGTGATATTTCATCGAACCAAATCCTAGTGACAGGACATACTGCCTTACACAATTTTTAAATGGGCAACCCTATTGGCGGCAGTAGCCAAATACTTACAAAACACAACTTACTATAAAACCGCTTGTGTGTTTTGTAATTCAGTATACATAATAAAATAGAAACTTCCCATATTGTATAGCTGACTGTATATTATATTGCTTCCCATATTGTATCCCCCTACTAACTGGATCTTGTAAAAAAAAATTGCGTTGCGTCCCCGTTGGATTTCCTTAAATTCCTTGGTTACGGTAGCCAATATACAAGAAAATTGACCTTATTAATGAAAAAAGTCTTTGAATTGACAAACAAACATACAAAAATTTTAAACAATATTCATGAGGGTTATTTAATGTTTCGCGACTGATAAAGATCGCGTTGAATTCCATTTGGTGGTGTTTAATTAATATTGTCTCGGAGATAAGAATAAATTATAATTTTATTTTGACATTTGAAAATTATATAAAATTAACCTTTTCATTCCGTTGGGAGTTCTCATTTTCCACCAAAATTAAGTGATGAACCATTATTGTTTTCTTTGATTTTCTTGTTTAGAAAATTTCTTGTTTTACTTATTTGTAATCTATGTACCCTTTTATTTAAAGGTTTCTTAAAAGCTGCTGGTCAATCAAGACAGGCTGACTTTCCATCAAGACTTGAGGCTAACGGTATGTTGCTACCGTCGCCTATAACACAAGCAACGCCACAGGTGCACACAAGTGGCCGACTACAGTAGGATTAGGATAAAAGATAGGTAAATGGGCTCCCTCACTTACTCACCGAAACACAAAAGCACACCTGCTGTTATTTCACTTTCCTCTCTTCCCACGTGTCGTCGTATAGTGTGTTAATTAGACATTGGTATTAAACTTGACCTTAGTATCAAAAACGCATGAATTGACAAAAATCTCTTAAAAAGCCAGTAACTTTAGTTTGTTATAAAGTTATAAACAACCCAAGCAACATAGAATGGCTGAATTTTCTTTGCCATTATCAGCCGTTATCCAAGCAATTTGGGCACAAAATAAATTGCTTTAAGCTGTATAGTAGCAACATAATAGCTGAATAGTAGCTGAATAAGCAACAAGAAGCCCATAATAGCCCATAGTGTTATAATAGCCCAAAAATCATTCAATACAGCATTTGCCTATCTTGTCAGCTCTAATACTCTTATAACAAAGCTTTAAACTGAATAAATTGTGAATTTCATACTGTTATCTGGCCTATGTGTTGCCTGGGAAAGTTGTTATAAGATATGATGCAACGCCCCGAGCCCCGCCTTCCAATGTCCACCTATTGAAACCGTTTATCGGTTCGAGTCTGCGCCCCATACTCATTGGAAATTTTTCTGTCTTAATACAAGATGGTCCAGTATCAGTAACACAGTATCAGTCCTCAAAGAATTTTTTTTTTATTACTAACTGAAACTCCATGAGTAGCTTCCATGATGAAAATTCTCGATAGAGGTAACTAAAGGAGTTAGCAGCCGTAAAAAACTTCCAAACGTAGGACTGGGAAAACGTACCACTAAATTTGTAGGATTATGCGGCAATTTTATTATACAAATGTTTACTGAGCTACAGACAAAAAATCAGCTGGTTAGTAATAATTTTTATGACCTCATTATTATGAATTTATTGGGAATGGTTTTTTGGGAGGGATGGGTGGGTATAGTAACCATGTTAAACCTCCTTCTTATTTATTAGCCAACACTTTGAGTTAAAGAAAAAATCAAGATGCTTAACTTTGATTCTTTTACAAGCAAAGATGTCTAATTCTGATATTCTGCTACAAGAACTATAGCAATGTGATTGTGTAGATTTAGATAAGTATAAATTTCACAGCGATTGGTAGGCGTGCATCGATAGGTATCGATATGTATTGACAGCCGATATCGCCACGCCTACACGAGAAAAAAACCATCAAACCAACGCGCATGCCCGAATGGATTCTGAGAATAAAATATGCAGGTATAGCATTGTTTTCAAGATCACTATATATTACCAGCGGTATAAGAGATAGTATATTTTTTTATATTATTGTCTCGACTTTCTTCTATCCATTTTGCAGTGAAACCACTCACGTTTTCCTGAGAACTGTACGGTACTCTGTACGCCTTATTTAGTAGCTTGTTTTGAAATGTATCTCACTAGCTGGTGCCCGCGACTTCGTCAGCGTTGAACGATGAAAGTTACCCTACGTATTTAGTAACGTGTATACAAAATTTCATGATGATCGGTTCAGTAGTTTTTGCATGAAAGAGTAATAATCATCCATACAAACTTTCGCATTTATAATACTAGCTGGTGCCCGCGACTTCGTCCGCGTTCTGGATGAAAGGTACCCTATGTCTTTTCTGGTGTCCAGACAACCTGTATGCAAAATTTCATGGTGATAGGTTCAGTAGTTTTTGCGTGAAAGAGTAACAAATATCCAATCCATACAAACTTTCGCATTTATAATATTAGTATGGATTAGTATGCATTTTAGCAGTGTAGGGTTGTGAACCTCCGCGGCGAGTTGCAGAAGAGTGTTCGTCCGACCTCGTTTTTCTAACCAGTTTTTCTACCCCACTAAGTACCATCTAGGATTAGAATCAACGACTTAGCGTAGCTCTTGTATTGTTTGATTAGACTTCATTTTTAGCTATGCAGTGTATTTAGCTAAAACTATTTATCAAAAAGGAGCAAAATTTGTACTTATGATAACTTCTATAGCACATTATACCTCACTGAAATGATATCATATTATGTAACCATGCATATATTTATTTTTATAAAGATAGACATGAACGTCAGCATTTTATGTTTTAATATTGAATGCTGACACCAGCATTTGTGTGATGAAAACACTTGAAACGAGTTGTACGACACTTATTATTTATTTATTGCAACGTTTAATAAGAGGCGGTGTCACGGTACGAATGAATGCATTCGAACTAATTTGATTCTAGCTATTTTTTTAATAATAATATTTTTGCTATAAAACCTGTCATTCATAATGTTTATCCATAAGGTCTATAATACCATTTTAGAATCTCCATTTTTTCTACTAAATTTTATTATAACGATACTTCAAAGTGTGTCGTATAAACGAGTGGTTCCTGATTGGCCCAAATTCGAGTGGTAAGGTTGCTTGCCTAACGTCTCAGGGGTTCGACTCCCGGCGGGGTTTACTTTGTAAATGAACTTTTCAAATATGGACCTGATTTGGAGTTGGTAGGTAGTGACAGGACACACTGCCTTCAGCAGTCATTTTCTCTTATCATATTCTATAAGGGGGTAATATTCACCCCACTATAGAATACTACCGTGATATAAAAGCATATGTGCTGTTGTGTTACAATGAGTAAGGAAATCCAGAGCTCATTATCTCATCCCTTCTTTGTCCCTTTGTTGGTCGTTTCTTGTCTTATAGGCGACGGTAGCCACTTATCACCAAGTGGATCGTCGACCTGTCTATAACCTTATCATATAAAAAATATAATGTAAATATAAAAACAATTATAACGCTTGACAACTTGTTGCTATAACACATTGGCCAGGCTTTTAGTGACAGTTTTATATTTTAGATAATCCCTCGGAAACAGTACTTTTTTCTTGGATGAAATGTACCCTATGTCCTTTCTGGTGTCTCAGACAACGTGTGTGCAAAATTTCATGGTGATCGGTTCAGTTGTTTTTGCCTGAAAGCGTAACAAACAAACTCACATTCACATTTATAACGTTTAGGACAATTAATATTTTTCATTAATTTTATACTTGGACTTGTTTGCATTGGATTTCACACCAATGAGAGAACATACTTATATAATATTAGAAGAGTACCTATTAGAAGTTAGTGTTCTGTGGTATAACACATTTCTGTAAGAGTTTTTCCTCAAAGCCTTCGTAGTAGGCGTGTGTGCGAACGGGCGTATAGCCGAACGTAGCCTCCTGATTGGTTGATCGGAAACCAATCGATAACCAATAACGTGTCCTCCACGCCGCTGAAGGCGGATGACTGGACAGTTCCTTTTTTTAAAATATACCTTGCAACATTAGAATGCAAATTTATTGATGCCGTATTCGTTTTCTAGTTGTGATCGTTTTCCTTAATTTTGTTATTGCAAACATTATACTCACAATATTAATTATAGTTTAATATTATTGAAATATAATTAATATTGATTACATTTTTATATTAAGTAGATGAAATAAAAATATATTAATACCTATTGTCGAAGTCTTAATATACAAATTTAATTAAATAATTTTAAACTTTAATATAATTTATTAGAAATCTACAAATATGTTGTTTGTTATTATTATAGTCCTTTTAATATATTTTCCACAAAGGGTTAATTAGTATGAACTAAGAATTGAATTAAAATATTACATTTGACATAGTATGGATGTTCCTCTTTAAGGTTTATTTTAAACATAGATAACAGTTTTAAATATACCATGGCTTCAATGTGAGACAAAGTCTATAAAATGACATGAGTTGTGGAAAAGTGGATACTTCACAAGCTACAAGGTTTTCCAAACAGTGTCAAATTTAGGTATTATCTGGACAGCAAAACTATTCAGACTTTTATACCATTAAGAGTCACTTAAAAGTTTAAAGTAACTTTTACTTAGTATCGAGTACTTAGGGGTTAAGTTAGATTTATATTTAAATTTTAAAATATTACTTATTAGCTAAGTACAATATGATCTTGTGTGCCTAATACGCCAAGCATTGTAACTAAGAGAACTTTATTAATACACTTAATTACATTCTACTCGACTAGAAATATAAATATATACATACCTACATCTATGTTTGATATAAAATGCCTGGCGTTTTTAAAGGAATGGTCTGAAAGATAGATATGGCTACTTAATAAAAGCTTTTTGGCTACAAAAACAAACAAATGAAAAAAAGCAGTAAGTAAAAAAATCTATTTTTTATTATGTTCTTTATTAATGTACCAAAATCGTATCTACACTAACATCATCGTTGTTACCGATGAATTAAAGAACGCGACCGGCGGACAGATCGCGTCTCGACAAAAGAAAGAAAAGAAACGACAGAGAAATGCCCACGGAAGAAATATCTTTTATCTTGTTATCATTTTTATCTTTTATGAAAGAAACAGATTCGCCAGCGAAGCGGGCAACAAACAAATAATTAGTTGTCCTCTCCACTCGTTGGATGTTGTATGCATTTTTTTACGTTATTTCTTAATTAGAGTGATCTTCGTCTCAAACGATCTTCATCTTAATGTCTTGCTTATGATACAAGACAGCAAGCAGAAAAACTTAAAAAATGGAATAGAAATTTATTATCTATCTATATCTATAATAATATATAAGATGATAAAGTCTCTGTCGGAGTCTGTGTGTTTCTTCGCTAACTTCTTCTAAATCACTTAACGGATTTTGAAATAGTTTTCACTAATAGAAAGAATGATAAACGAGGAAGGGTTGTCTATATAATTTGCAGAGAGAAATACATCCATGCAAAGCCGGAGGAGTGTCGCTAGTACATATTTATAAAATAAATAAATAAGTAACAAGTATAGTGGACACTTAGCACTTACATGTACATACATATAATAGATTTTGGTTTGACAACGATGATATATACTATTATATCGCTGCCTAAAAACTAAGAGCTTTTGAAGGGTAGTTTTATTCAAAATTTAGTATATTTTGATATATATTTTTTATATTCAAAAGTAACTTAAAAGTAAAAGTAATTTAATGCTACTTACGACCTAACGATGTATATATCTAATATCTAATAAGAAAAAAATTGTCAAAAAATAATTAGCTCTCCTGTAAAACGTGTAATTTTGATTTTTGGACCTTTAGTTGTTTTAACATGATATAAATGAAAACTGTTTTCTTACTGGCATGAAACTCAAACAGCAATCAAACACACTTGTACCTAATCTCTAACAAATTACAACATAAAATATTGACCAGAGGAACTAATAATGATTGTTAACTATAATTAGTTTGTTAATACGGTGACCCTTGAGCGAGGCGGCCGATTGTCCTTTGAAGGGTTAAGATGACCGGTGCGGGGTGGGGTCATTAGGACCCCAAAAAGGGGTAACTTGATGCGGGCACCTGCCATTTATACAGATTAACACGAGTTTGTTATTTGCTGACGGTTTTTTAAGTGTTAATTGAACAAAGCCTTTCTGTTTAACCAACTGCGTAGGTACAAACATAAAATTCATGTTTCAAATGGGCTTAGAAATTACTAAGAAATTAAATATATTTAAAATTATCCTTACTGCATTCTAACAGCCGTAATGCTCTCTTCAATATTATTTTTAGATTTTAAAAAAGCATGAACTTATATCCCTTACTGTGAATATAATAAGATTTCATCATCATCTCAGCCGCAGGACGTCTTCTGCTGGACATAGGCCTCCCCCAAAAATTTCCAATTGGACCGGTCAGAAGCAGCCTGGATCCACCGTCGACCTGCGGCCCTTATTAGGTCGTCTGTCCACCTTGTGGGTGGACGTCCTACGCTGCGCTTGCTGGTCCGTGGCCTCCATTCGAGAACCTTCCGGCCCCAGCGGCCGTCGGCTCTTCCTACTATGTGCCCTGCCCACTGCCACTTCAACTTACTGATCCGACGGCTTATGTCGGTAACCTTCGTACGTCTACGGATCTCCTCATTTCTGATTCGATCTCGCAGTGTAACCCCGAGCATAGCCCTTTCCATAGCTCTGATACTGAATTAAAATTTTCAAATTATATTAGCGGACTTAGCAGACGTTGTACTGCCCAAACAAGAAAAATTGATAACCTCATTACAGCGCCACCTTATTAGGTCCAATTGTGAATCTAAACTATCCAGAGACTCACTCAAACACACAAAAATAATCGTCAAAACATTTCCAGCTGTTTAGAAGCATGTGTGCTGTTGTGATTCGGTGAGTGAGTATAGCCAGGGTTCCCATATCTGGCTCTGGGAATAGCCAGAGCCCATTCCCATATCCCTTCCCAATAATTTGTAATCCTACGAAGTTAAGGGCCGACGGTGCCTACCATCAAGTGGTACGTCAACCTGTCTGACAAACTTTACATTAAGAAAATCGGCTTGAAAAAATCGAATTCATTATTTTACAAAATAGGGTTGTAGAAAAATCACGTTTGCACGACATACTTTAGACATATTTCCTTAACTTAGATGACGACGATTATTGTAAAAATAATTATTTATAATAATTCTAGTATTAATTCTATTATTTATTTATTTATATATTATTAAAAATAATTCTTTATAGAAACAAACACCATTTTATAGAAAAACGGTTTTTGGAAAATATAAACTGGCTTAAATTTTGACACATAATTTAAAATTGATTTCGTAACAACATAAATGTGAGATATATAAATAGTTATCTCTATAGGTGTAAGACACTTTCAATAGAGTTAACTTGGTATGTGTGCGGTCAACTCAGTCATATATTCTTTGAAACAATGACATAATTTTTCTGAGCCCATAATGCAGTGAGCACGAAAGGGCCCCGTTAAAGGAGGGGGTTTTCCCGACCCGACCCTTTCGGTTTACTGTCCAAGCCCGCTGATATCTTTACGATATCCGGCCAGTCTGATGAACTGACCACTACAGGTATGGATTTCATGCAAATTGATTTTATTAATCATATATATGTTTAATTTACGCTTTTCTTTTTTTTTCAGTAGTAATTCATGAATAAATGTTGGTATTCAAACGAAACAAGGTTTTATTAGAAATATTACATAAAAATTTTAAAAATATTAAAAAATTAAAATTTTAAAAAATAGCTTCCTAGCAGTGAAAAAGTTATTCAATGCAAACAAACAAACAAATCTTTCCTCTTTATAATATTAGTATAGACTAGATAGTGCCTGCGACTTCGTCCGCGTTAAAAAAGAAAAAAAAAGTAGCCTAGTCTAAATGTTTATCTACCAAGTTCCATGAAAATCAGTTAATTCGTTTAAGGGCCTCTTTCATCAACTACAAGTAAAGTGTTCATTAGTTACTTTTAGAAATAATTTTCTGTTTTATTGAATTATGCACTCGGTTTACTGCATCATTCGATAGGCGAATTTTTTTATTATTTTCTTTTCAATGTTTGGGACTTTTACCGTACAATCAAAGGCATATCATCTCAATTATCCCCGGTTACCGGTGACTTTAAATGACAGTTAGCCTACTTGACAGATGGTGAAAAGGCGCTTAGAGTATTGTACATACATACAATATCCACACTTACAAAATTATTATTAGTATTGATTAAGTATTTGATGTAGATGTTTTACTTATTTACATTATTTGATGTATGGTGATTGGTAGCAAATCCGGCCCTGTCGTTCCAATGGGCCGGACACGCCGGAATTTAATTGCGCTTCGGCAAAGTGGGCAATAGTGGGCCAGCGCGTAGAAACAATTTAATGTGAAAACTAGCCCCAGTACGCGACGCCCTTTATCCTCCGACCATTGCAGCGGTTTAGTGAGGATATGCTCTATAAATTATATTATTAATACATTACATTATGTAAATACTGTATATAAATATAAATATATTAATAATAAGTAGTAAGTTACTAAAAATGTAATTTTATATAAAATTAGACTTTTTTGAAAAAAATTAAAATAGATACAAATGAAGTTTAGTCTATACAAATATTATAAAGAGACGAGATTTGTATTTTTGTATGTTTGTAATAAAAAATTGCCGATTTTGAAAATTCTTTCACATATAGGAAGCTACACCGTTTAAAAAAATTACGCTATGTATAAATAATAAAGGCTATAAATAAACAGCTAGTCTTATATAAATCTATAATATAAGAATCAAACACCGGAAGTCTTGTTCTAACTCCTGATTAAGGACTTAGACTAAAACTTAAAGTTCTGTCTAAACTTTATTTAAAAAGTACATACTACAGTCATCAAAAATAATAACAATGTTCATATTATTCAATCTTTATCTTTTAATGGAAACATTAAAATATATCATAGTTATCGTTTGACACTTTTAAAATTAGCTTCGTTGACTAGTATTGTAACACATGATTTATTTAGAGTTATTATAATTTTTATTATTAGATTAAACGCCTGTTTCACAAACGTCAAGTATGGCCTACTTGACGTAACTGTCATTTAAAGTCACCGGTAACCGGGAATAATTTAGCTGATATACGTTTGTTTGTGTACGGTAAACGTCCCAAATATTGAATAGAAAATAATAATAAAAAATCGCCTATCGAATGATGCAGTAAAACCAGTGCATAATTCAATAAAACAGAAAATGATTTCTAAAATTAACTCATCAACACTTTAGCTCAATATTATAACTTTTTGTTCAATAAATCCACACTATTCTTTCGCCGCACGACCGTATAGTTTCACAATTACAAAGGGAACAAATCAAGGTCCAGGCCCATTAGTGTGGGGTCGCAGGTTCGATTACTTGTTACTTTTATTGTTACACTCTTGATTGCTTTCTCGTGTAGCGGGACAATTTAACGTGTTTTATTGGGCTTTAAAATTAAAAGACTTCAGTATTGAAAATCTCTAATTTTACATTCAAGAATTGCCTTACTTTTTTAAGTAAATAAAAACAAGCTGACGGTCCATTTGATGGTATGTGGCTACCGTCACCTTAATAGGATAGTAGAAATGAAAGACACAAATAAAGAAAAGCATCTCTAAATAGTTTCTAATATTAGGTGTATTTGAATTCTAAATATTATTTATTATTTATTTATTTTATCCCATTCAAGTCAGTTGCCCATTTGCTAACCCATGGCTTCGCTTGCCTGTCAAATTTTTCATTAAAAATATGAGACTACAAAAGGTGGAGGCGAATTAAGAATCTATACTATACTAATATTATAAAGAGGAAAGATTTGATTGTTTGTTTGTATAGAATAGGCTCCGAAACTACTGGACCGATTTGAAAAATTCTTTTACCATTAGAAGCCGACATTATCCGTGATGAACATAGGATACTTTTTATCGCGGGAAAATGCTTCATTCCTACGGGAAATCTAAAATAAAAGTAAATACTTGGCTTGGCCGGGGAGATAGCGCAATCTATCCAAAATACGGTCGATGGCGTTTTATTTCTACGCGGACGAAGTCGCGAGCAGCAGCTAGTATATTATATTTATATTCATAAACTATGAGAAGTATGAAGATGAGATTTGTTTTATATTATTCAACAATGACGATGAAAATATCTTTTAATCAAGAGCACAAAGGCAAAAGATTGTTTGTTAAATCAACTGGTCTTGATAAAAAAAGACAATCGCCGCCCTTTCCCTTTGTCTCTTTTATTTCTTCTTAATTTAAACTTGATCCCAATCAGGAGTAAATTATAATGGGGAGTTAACTAGAAGAATGTCCCTTGTATTGTCTTTGGCGATTTCTTTTTTCGCTTTTGTTGATCATTGGTAATTCTATAGAGTTGTTACCCGCACTTTCTGTACAATATTTTGATCAGTATTTGATTTTACTATAGAATTTAGAATAAATAGTTTTGTGACAAAATATCAATGTTGTTGTTTGTACCGCAATTTCAAACTGAGAATACCGTTTCTGTGCACATTATTCATTTATTTCTTTTTATTTTTTAACAATTTTCTGTGTATTATCATGCATTATTATTAATGTAATATTTATTGCTTATATTTTGTTTTCGTATGTTGGTGTACTTTGTATATTGTGTGAGGAATAAATGTTACTTTCTCTTCCATGCATTATTTATTTTATTCTAAACGCCTCTTTCACCAACGTCATGTAAAGTGTTGATTAGTTACTTTTAGAAATCATTTTCTGTTTTATTTAAAAAATTATGCACTCGTTTTACTGCATCATTCGATAGGCGATTTTTTTTAATTATTTTCTATTTAATGTTTGGGACGTTTACCGTACCAACAAAGGTATATCAGCTCCATTATTCCCGGTTACCGGTGACTTTAAATGACAGTTTGACCTAATTGACGTTTGTGAAAGAGGCGCTAAGAAAATTTACAGGTATAATTACATTAATAACAATGATGAGTAACAATTTCCACTTATAGCAAGATAGTAAACTAGTCCTACGATAATAAGAGTGTTAAAGTAGGCCATTATTATTGCCTTTATTTGAAAAAGAAATAAGAATGTCTGTACTTAGAATATAGCAAAGAGCAGCACTGCATTCGCTCTAAAAATTTCACTTAAAAAGATTTAATTTTTTGAAAATGTATGACAAGACTGTCACACCAAAATCAGTATTATCACATCGCTAACCGCTCTATGTAAGTTGTATGAATATCAAAATTTTCCGCGACGCGACTTCGTTTCCTCGCTCGAAGTTAAATTAACTTTTTTTTCGGCTTTCTTGTTTATCGGCACCCATCTTAACCCTTTCCCTCCGTTTGTATTGGCGTTGAAATTGTCAAAGATACCCCGCAATGAACGTCGCGCCTAAAATTGAATTTTTATCGCGATGAATAATCTTTCGCTTTTTTTTTTTTCTTTTAATCAATGTCTTCCTGTAATAAATGTAATAGCAAACAAAATAGCCTAGAATCGTTTAGATACAGGAGAATGCGGACACGAGAAGATCTCAACAGTGTAAGTGAAATAATATTGAAATATTATACTTATTTATGTTAATGAATTCCAAAAAATAATTTTCAGACGTTTTTCTGTTTGTCTGTGCACTGCACACTAATCTCAGAAACGGCTTAACCGATTTGAATGCGGTTCTAGCTGATGTTAGCAAGCTTTTATAAATATTTAGTGTTTGTTTCATTCCAATCGGTTATCAAACAAAAAAGTTATACGGAATACCGAAAAAGCAAGCGTACGAAAACTGCGCGTAAGTGCTTTTATTAATTAACTAGCTGGCATACAAATGTATTATTAATTTTGATTAAATAAAATTAATTAATTCATAGAAAATGATTCATATCATATTATTTTCTTTAATATATAAATTAAAATTATTTTTAAAGAAATATGCATCAGATACTTTGAATAAACTGTTTTTTTATATTCAAATCCTAATCCACTTTAAAATTAATTAATGTGGCTGTGACACACTCTGTCTCACCAGTTGAAGAAACAAATAAATTTACAATAGCAACATGTAAAACGTTTTTTTCAAGCGCACTTTGGCTCCATTCCACTAGTGGGGATCATGTAAAAACTACAATTAGCAAATGTCATAGCACCGTTGTCAAGTGTCGCCTTGCTGTGGGCTAATTAATTGTGTGCTCCGCGAGCTTTTACAACTACACTTTGAATAATGCTCATCTCATAGTTTCCTGCTTATTAGATTTCATATCATTTCACTTGAATCCATTTTGTTATTTCATTTCTCATAATGGATTACTCTGCAATC
Source organism: Synanthedon vespiformis (assembly GCA_918317495.1). Classification (NCBI taxonomy): domain Eukaryota; kingdom Metazoa; phylum Arthropoda; class Insecta; order Lepidoptera; family Sesiidae; genus Synanthedon; species Synanthedon vespiformis. The sequence continues at coordinate 939,591 of OU906965.1, forward strand.
GGTAGAGACAAAGAATCCTGAATAATTAATTAATTAGTGGTAGGGCACACTGCGTTTCGCAGTCATTTGAACAGCCCGTCTGGCGGCAGTAACCTTACAGAATACCACCGTGAAATAACAGCATATGTGCTGTTGTGTTTCGGTGAGTGAGTAAGGGATGCCAGAGCCCATTACCCTATCCCTCCCTTATCCTTAATCCTTCTATGGTGGGCAGTGCACTAGTAGCACTTATGGCATTGCTTGTGTTATAGGCGATGGTAGCCACCTACCATCAAGTGGACCGTCAGCCTGTCTGTCGACCTTAACATAAAATATATATATTGTAAATGCTTTAGTAAGCTTGTAAAATTTCAAATCATCGATCATCATGAAATTTTGATGAGTCCATTGGACGAGCCTAACGTCTAAGGGGCCCCGGGTTCGATTCCCAGCGGGATCTACTTTGGAAATTGAATTTTTCAAAGTTAACTCTGGTCTGGATTTGGAAAGTAGTGGCAATGCGTACTACGTTTCGCAGCACCGTCAAATAACAGCATATGTGCTGTTCAGTGTTTCGTTGAATGAGTCCTTAATCAGCACATACAGCACCTATGTCGTTGCTTCTGTTATAGGGGACGGTGACTCAATAATTTATTTATCATGTGACTTATTTTTCTTCGCAGACAATAATTAAAGAATATCTCTCTATAACATCTATTCTTTTAGAAATTATTTTAATTTCAAAATACCCTTATAAATACCTCTATATGATTCGAAATTAAGGAACATCGTGATATATTTAGGTAGGTACTTACATCCATAAAACAATGCGGGCTCCTTAAAACGCCGATCCTCAATCCAGTTTCGAAAGACGTCAACTGTTCGACCTTATCCGCGCTCGATTTGAATAATTTTTACATTTAAAATCATTCGCAACGGCAACATCCAAAGGGTAACCTCTCCGAATCGCGACCATTGCGAAGAGATAAGAGAAACCACTTGGCTGATGGTGCAAGTAATGAGAGATTAGCGGGCAGCATAAGGTACTCACGAGTAGAGTACTCAGAAAGGACTCAGGATCTACCCAATGATTTCATGATATGGAGACCGCAGCTGCAAGTCATACCAGAAATGGCTCATTGAGAAAGACGCCAAAATGGCCCAATCCCGTAAGATTATTTGTAATGTATATAGCCACGTTTTTGTACACTAAATTTCGATTTTTTTTACAAACTAGATACCATAATAGTGACAGGGCATTATGTTTCGTAAACTAGGCAGCCAGTCTGATCACGTGTGGTAAAAATAAATACATTATTTTTTACTATGTTTATCGGCGACTGTAACCATCTAAGATTAAGTGGAGAATGCCTGCTGATCTCGCGGATGAGAATTAAGTAATTTCTAATTTTGGATAGTTAAATTCGACCACATTTCGAAATTCGACAAAAAAATCCAAAAAGAACAACTTGTTAACACTTTAACTCGTCTATAGCCACTAAAAAGTAAATAGGTTTACAAACAAATTAGGAAAAAAAGAGTCTACTTGCCTATCTCTCATAAAAAGAACACGTTCTTAAACGTGAGCAAAGGTCCAGCAGCGTTCTGCAACTTGTAAGTTCATGCATTGTACCAAATCGCAAATAAATTCCGAGTGATTCTTTTAATACGGATTTTAAGCAGATTTTCTGTGGAATAAGTAAAAACGAATCCGTCAGTCTGCGAAAGGTTTAAGTCGTTCCTTTGAATATTTATAACTTTTTTATCTGTTATTTTATTAGACTCTCAAGGATAGAAGGATTTGGTTCTTAATCGGTTTTATAGGTTCTCAACAATAAACCTTTTTGTATTTGTATTTTATTTGTAATGTTTTTATTTATTAAATTTTCGCTTAAATAATACAATTTTGTGATCTAACTCATTATGAAAATAAAATTTATTTTTCTGATTATTTTTTGTTTTGACCCATACCAAGTTCTGGATCTGACAGTTCAATATGTAAAAAAAAAACTTAATAAATTCTTAAACATTTCTTAATAACTTGAGAGATGACAGTGTAATACTTAATAACTCTTTGTAACAAAAAAAATCAACTTTAAACAGTCTCGTGGTCTTTTCTCATGGATGCCGTTGTGAAAGAGGGACCAAATTGAAATGGGACCACTCGGGAAGCACCAGCTGTCAAATAAAAATCGAATCATCAAAATCGTTTCACCCAGTCGAAAGTTCTGAGGTAACAAACATAAAAAAAATACAGTCGAATTGAGAAACTCCTTCTTTTTTGGAAGTCGGTTGAAAACTAGTTTTAATGTAAGTTTGTTACGAAGTTTTCACACGAGCAGTGTTAATGTTCGCCCTTAATTAACGCTGAAACTTTAAGTACATATTTCATAAATACATAAAAAGTAAACTCCTCCATAATCGAAACCTATAACACTTAAAGCCGTACTAATTACCCCACACTCCCCTCGCACGCTAGTTATAACCAGCAATGTAGTGAAGTGAGGCGATGACACCCCGGTTGCCTCTATCAGCCGTTGCCGTTGAAAAGCTTTTAATATCAAATGAACCGAAAATTGGTACGTGTCAAACGGCATTATTAGCTAGAGATACATAGAGTCGTTCGAGCTTTTGGTTTAACTTGTAAGCGTCGATGCAGTTCGGTGAATTTCGGTGTTCTGAAATTTCAAAATAATGGATTGCATTGTTTTGTCTTTTAAAATTACAACTATTCTTTCAAATCAAGGGATATAAAGAAAAATTGTAATGCGGAAGATCTTCTAAACGACTCAACGGATTTCGATACGGTTTTCACCATAGGAAAAAGCGATAAATGAGAAATGAGAGATATAATTTTCAGAAAAAAATGCATCATTGCGAAGCTAAGGGCAGGTCGCTAGTTAATTATTGGTACAATGACTTGATACCTTATAAATCAATAAGCGTATAATATCAGTCAATATGCGTATAATTCAATATGCGTGAAAGAAATAAGTCATTATGCGAGTAACCCTAAAATTATCGTGTCACAGTGTTAGTTGTCATACTCGTCCGAAACGGCTTAACCAATTTTGATGAAATTTTATATGTTCACTTGGTAGGTCTGAGAATAGGTTTTTATCTATTTTTTATTCGGGGGCAGCAGCTAGTTTACTGTAAATAAATAAATATTCAAACGTGTAAAAAGTACACTCAGTAGGTACTCATAATAACATTTACAAGATGCGGTAATATCAGCTCGTAGTGATATAATTGATAGAATCGCACACCGTACGCCGCTGCCAAGTGTTGAATAATTATACCTGCGCACTGGTAATTACGTATTACGCTGATGAGATGAGTTTTGTATTGCGGTTTGCGGCCACATGTTGATGCACTATTCATTTATCGGCACCTCTGTCCACGTATTCGTCAATTTGCTGAAATGGTTTCACGCCAATTTTACCGGAGTCCAACGTGCAGAACGAGACCGACATGTAGGTCATAACAGTCGGTTACCAATTATGAAGAACTAAATTTTGCCCGTGTCTTAGTCCGTGCCCCTTTCTCTCAGGCTGTTAAAAATTTCATCAATTTTTATTGCTCATATATTATTGTCAGGCATTGGTTTTTTTATTAGTAATCCCTCAGAGAGTTTAGTTTTAGTTGGACATAAAACAGGACACCATTTCACTGAAACGGCACGCAGAATAATAATAATTTTAAATATGATATTTCAAAAAAAATGTTTATAAGCCTAAACAGCCATTCCTACTCCAAATGAGTATTTTTACCACTCTCGCGACCAAAAACTGTACTACTCACGCGCCTTCGCGCTTTGATAATTGCAATTATAATTAAGCCGGTAACATGTACTCGCCTTAATGCGTAGCACAGTTTTGAAATTTTGATAACTTTATCCAAATTCGTAGGTCGTAGGGCCCGTTTGGGAAATCTCGTGCGCTCATTATTGTTTCTATCACGGCTTGGGGAGCGAGCGATGCGTTGACGTAGCGCTAATGTATCCGCGGCCTTACCTTGCTTTACATTCAACTACTAACGCGTCATAGAAAATGAAGGAGGCATTGTTAATTCAACTGTGCTCAATTTTTTTTATTTTTATAAACTGAAATGCGGTCTTTCATTATTTTAGAGTTGTGAGGGCAGTACTTAAGGGCAAGTGTGCAGCTATAAAAATATAAGTAAAAAAAAATTTTTTTTCACTCAAGATACATATAATTTCGATCTATTTGATTATAAAAATTTGCTAATATAATTTGATTGAGAAAATTAACTTCAAGTCAAACATTTTTATTTCTCATAAATAATATTATTCTCTCTTATGAGATCTCTTACTTTTCATAAAGTAAGATCCGAAGATTATAAAAAAATAAAATTACTACATATAAAATTTAAATTTAATGTAACTAAATAAAAATTTTCAATTTACCTCCTCCATAGATGTAATCTTACATCATACCTTCGGAACGCGGTGTGAGGACCAGAGCTGTGGTTCACGAGTACCCTTAAGTGACAAGTTGCAGATGGATTTTTGCTGTAACCAACTGCTCTTAATTAGGTAATGCTATTGGACATATTTGTGTCACTAAAGTTGGTAATGCCTAGCTTTGGGAGGCCTAAATTTTAATTCATTTGCAACTTTCCCTTAGCTAAAACGCCTACGAACGTGCCTGAAATATGTTACTTTTAACATTATGTAAAATTTTACTAAGTAAATCTTATTATAACTGCAAATATGTATTTTGTACGTATTTTTAAAAACCAAAAATAGAATTACTTAACAACTTAACAGTATTTTCAAAATTTACGTTATGGTTGTTATACAGATGATCCCTCGGGAATAGTTTTTTTTTTCTGGATGAAAGGTACCCTATGTCCTTTCTGGTGTCCCAGACAATGTGTATGCAAATTTTCATGGTGATCGGTTCAGTAGTTTTTGCGTGAAAGCGTAACAAACAAACAACATCACATTCAGATTTAGTATTAGTAAGGCTTGTATGCCACTATCGTCACAGCGATAAAATGTCATTCATTATAATTATTATCCATTTTAATCTGCGATACATGCTAATATTAAATGAATTATTTACTGCGTATTTATTAAATACAATCTCATTATATCAGATATACATTAAGTGCATTGTATAATCTGATTAGGCGCATAACCAGATAAGTCTCAATATACAAGTTTGCTAGACACCGAACGACAAACATAAATAATTCACAGTTTACAACCAAAAAACATGGGACTCAAATTAAAATATATAGTTTGAAGAGCAATTCCATTACATTTATTTTAAACGAGTGCTGCCAAGTTTTGAATGTAAAAAAGGCATTGCGAGTTCACTCACTGTCGCGAAGAGTTCCGTAACATTAAATATACACTCATGTCATTCGGTTCTGTTTTTGTGTAATTGTGACCCATTTTTTGAGAAACTTTGTGGAGGATTTAAGAGCTGCTATCGACTATAAAGAAAGCATCCCTTTAAAGGATATTCATTTAACATTAAGACAACATGATCCATTATGAATATGTATGCAATCATAGTTATTTTGTGTAACATACTCAAAATCAAAATCAAAATATTTATTTATCAATTAGGTTTCTGCAAGAAACTCTTTTGATCGTCATTATAAATTTAAATTTAATTCTAACGAGTCAATTTTAATTAAACCCCTAGATTCCCTAGGTTTTCCCCCTACTTTTTTCTACACATAGCTCTATCTAATACTTAAAACCGTATCAAAATCCCTAATGAACATTTTAAAATTTAATTAATGTTTATTTTGATCTAGCTTTGTTCAAAATTCTTCAAGATTTTTTACCTATCCTACGTTAAGTAGGCGTCGTCAACTTGCGCCCCATGCGCTGCTTCAAGTGCATGGGGCTCGGCCATCCGAGGGTCAGCTGCCCGTCCCTAAAGGACCGCAGCAATAGCTGCTTCCGCTGCGGAGTGAATGGGCATTCCGCCTTTGAATGTGAGGCGGCCTACCATTGCGGGGTCTGCGCTGACGCAGGCCTCCCGGCCAACCACCGCATGGGGAGCATCAAATGCTCCCCCCCAGTCGTCAAGGGCCGCCGCCTCGCAGCGGCACCACCGACAGCCTCAGCAGGGGCTACCCATGTCGAAAGGGAGGAGCCAATGGACATCTTGGTGTCCATTGAGTCCTCCCATACTCAAGCAGATGGTAGGGCAGGAGAAGGCAGGCCTTAGCCTGTCCTTCAAATGCCCTAGGGAACCTGCGCACGCAGCTGGCCAGCTGTGTGTGCCTACACGCCCCCCCCCCCCCCCCCCATCTGGGGATTGCTCGGGTGTCTCCGGGCAATCCCCCGTTGACGTCAGCCTAGCCAGCAATAGCTAGGCCGCCCGTGGTGGGGTGGGTCGGAGCAGGTGCCTCGGCAGAGCCCGTCCACCCCCCACTTAATGGGCAAGAGGCATTTAGTGGGTAGGGGCCAGTTCCGCCTGCACGTGCGCACGCGGAGTATGCTGGTCGACCCCCACATACCCCTGCCGCCTAGCCAGCGGTAGGGGATCAATAAAAGGATTTCTCCTCGTAAAAAAAAAGGCGTCGTCAACTTACGATATCGCTAAAAGATTTATACAAATTCGCAACTTTTCATGAAATCTACGAACGACCCCTAAAAACTCAACGCGCACAATTCTCACTTTACTGAAATAGAAAAATAACAAAGTTCGCTGAAATATATATTTACCAGTTACAATCATGAAATATTAACGGTCATAAATATTATTTTGTTTTATAACAACACCTTGTGTCTTTTAAGTGAGTAAGTAAGTAAGTGAGAGAAAGTTTGGTACATTTATGGCTTTAACAACACTTTTCCCAGTTTCTGGAGGATTAATAAAATGGGACTGTCGTCCTTAGTTAATTAATAGGAGTTCCAAAGAACACAATATCATTTTATTTGCATAATTCTTAAGCCTCTTATACACTGCAAATTACAATCCAACGAGTAAGACCTTTATATCCATACTCTAGTATTATTTACTAGCTGTTGCATGTGACTTCGTCCGCGTAACTTTATAAAATATAGCCTACTATATTTTTCACTGATAATGTAACTTTCTATAGGTGAAATTTTTTTTAAATTTTTTGGTCCAGTAATTTTTGAGTTTATTCATTACAAACAAAAATACAAATGTACTCTCTTTATAAATTAGTATAGATTAGGAAAAGGGCACACTGCGTATTGCAGTCATTTGGGTTGGGCAGTCATTTGACAGAAGACCACCACGAAATAACAGCATGTGTGCTGTTGTATTTCGGTAAGTTAAAAATATGCTAGAATCAATCTTCCTTTATTAATTTACCATACAGCCTACGCCAACATATTTTAACTGACTTAGGGCCTCTTTCACCGTCTGTCAAGTAGGCTAACTGTCATTTAAAGTCACCGGTTTACCTTTGTTTGTACAGTAAAAGTCCCAAACATGGAAAAAAAAATAAAAATAAAAAATCGCCTATCGAAGCATGCACTAAACATAAAATTATATCTAAAAGTAACTAATCAAATTTACTTGTAGTTATTAAAATTATTTAATAAAAAGATACCCATATCTTTGAACCTGGATTACAATTTTGATATTATACTTGTAATACTTATAACAAGTAAGATTCGTATTCTTATCTTGCACTTTTTCGAATTCGATACTGTGTAAAATGCCCTTAAGAATAGCACTAAATAAAGTCACCGATGACAAGTAACAAAGTTCGCTCCAAGTTGAGCACTTAACGCTCTTTTTCGCAACAAACAAAACTTTTTTGTTTAACTTTTGATGTCTCGAATTGATACATGAAGCTATTAAAAACACCCGGGCCTTTTATGAAGAGGGGACGGTATCTTTCAAAAGGGAAACATTATCTTCTCTTATTGGCTCACAACACATAAAATGGCAAACATTGAATATTATGTAAATTCAGTATATTTCTTCACTGACACTTTGGCAATGAATCTTGTTAGGACAAGCATCACTGCCAAAGTGTCAGTCCCAAAGTGACCTTTAGGAAGTCAAAAATAAAAACACACGTCCAACACTAGTTTAGGAAATATTTTTCTCTTCTTTCAGAGCCGTTTTTTTTATTTTTTTTTATATTTTTAGTGATTTTTTAATTATTACTTTTAAAATTAATATTAGTTTTCAAATTAATTCAACTTCAACTCAACTTCAACTTCAATTCAAACTTCAAATAATTTGGAAAATAACATTATTAAATTATTTATTACTTAATGTAGTATAATTACAAAATGTAATATAAAAATCAAAATAAAAATCAAAACTTGAAAATTTTAAAAGGTTCAAGTATTTGATTTCTGTCACTTTGATTTACTTTTATAACTCGCATTGAGTCACTTGCTTATTAACTTTTTAATGAGATAACGTTGTCAAGTGACACGGGCAAATGAAGTATCAACCGCGGCCACCGAGTTCGTTAACAAAACTCAACTATGGCGTTTCTTATTAGCATAAAACAATACTTTAAATGCTATCCTTTCCCCTCAAACTTTATTAGAAGATATCCCCGCGATAACTTCGCGAAATATAAATAAAATGACAATAGAATAATTGCGTTACGCAAACAGGGGTTCGGTATCTTGGAATTTCTTAACCCTTTTATCCGAATCGTATTCCAACTGACGCTGCAAGGAAACACTGTGTTTATCAGACCTATAAACAATCTGAATTTATTAAACTTTAGTTATTGTATAATTTCATTTTTGTATTATAATTATTCAAGTTAACAAAAAAACTCAATTTTGTATATTCATAGTTTAGAGTATCTTACTTCTCCTTCGTGAAAATTTTGTCAACCTCATAATATTCCTCTTTAATGAATTTTGTGAGTTTTCGTGTTAAACACTTACATGTATTAGATAAATTACTTATAATCGTGTACTATATCGTGTTTTAATATAAATTAATACTTACACTGTTCCACAGTGTCATCTCCAAGAGGATTGTGTGTATTAGCATTTGGTGGTCACACTAAATTAAACAATATCTGAGAAGCATAAAGTTTATTATCCCTTAACACCTCTTTGATGCAGGATGATTTCGTTTACAATAACTCCTTGATAGCAATAAACTCTTGTTATTAAGATTAAACGTATTTCTAAGGGAATAATAAATAAAGATTTTTTACAAACATTACAAAACCTCTGTATAATAAATTCTATGATAAGTATTTTTAAGCCATATTAGAAACAGTTCGACTATTACAGTGGTCACAAAACAAATATTGGTATAGAACTGGTCATGCTCTTTCATACGAGTGGACAAATGTTGACCAAGTCTGAACGAAAGCCAATGGTGGCTCGTTCAAACGAGCAAATCGACTTGACAGGCTGACGTTCAAGTAAGTACACTTAAATAACAAATATTTGACTGTATCCATACAATTATTTTTCATGTATACATTTTCATGTATAAAATATATTAACACAGCAATATTAGAAATTAAGTCAAAGGTTACATTTTTAGGTTACATAATTTTTTAGGTATACATTAATTAGTATTAACTCATCGGGACACTCACAAGCACATGCAGTCCAGTAGAATACACAAAAAGAGTCCTATAATTCTTCTATACTAAGAACTTCTAAAATATTTTAAACATTAAAATGTTACTTAATACGATTGCATATTGTCAGTTAATGCTGTTCTTTTAATGAAGTTATGAATATTACGTCTCTTAAGGTTCATGAAAGTATGGAATCGTGACGTCATAATTACTGTACGATCATAGTAATTTTCCATAACCGGACAACTTATTACAATGAAATTTTATGAATTTATAGGGATGTTCCAATTTTAAAAATATAATTTATAAAGCTGGTATCTTATATTATTATATTAAATATATCCTTACTAAAGTAAAAGTACCTAAAAAAACTTATTAGAATTAAGAAATCAAAACCGATTTGTGAAGCCCATTTCTCTTAATTTATCCTCTCATGTTATTTACACTTACATCCGTCCTAGTGTCGCTTAAATTTTGGTGACAGTAGCCACCAATAATAAATTGCTCCATCAGCCTATCCGCTAATATTTTTGTACTACTAAACAATTAGTAGGAGGTGAACGCAGCATATTCGCTTCACACTGGTAATGATGTCCTATTGACTGTAAGCCGGTCAGAACATTGAAAGAAACATCCCCGGTCAGTGTAAACACACTCTAATAGGTTACATTCAGTCGACTTCTTCTGAATACTATCTAGTTCAACTTCTTTTATTTACATATGCCTTCCTAGAATAATTTCCTAGTGTGTGCTGTGATTTGATCCAATTTTTACAGAATATTAATACTTATTGATAGAATTTGTAAGTCTTTTATCAAACATACAATTTTTAATAGCTGTTTCAAATTTGTAGAAACGTGAAGGCGATTAAGGAAAACTGTGTTTGTTGTAAATTTTAAATCAGCCGTTAATTAAATTTCATGTTAATTTTTTTAATATTAAACAAACCTATGGTTATTTTTTATAGCGAAATTGTATAAATAAATAGAAAATTTTAATTATTACAATTGAATATTTTTTCAAAAAAACCATTTGTACACGTTGTACTTGTTTATGTTACCGAGATCAAATAAAATTGTTTTGAAAACTTTTGTCTGTTTGTCTTTGAGGTTGTGCTCGCTAATCTTAACGGATTTGGATGAAATTTCGCATACACATAGTTTATTACCTGCATCAACATAATAAAATACCTTTTACCTTGGAAAAATGTTAGGTTGCTGTGGATTTTTTCAAAATACTAACCACAGCGCTCACGAAGTCGCGGGCACCAGCTTGTATTACAATATGAAGTGAAACCAATGAAACTTATTTCCTTCCGTACAATTTATGATTACATGGCGTAATACGCCAACTATTCGGAGCTGTTTGACTAAGTACGTTGTTGACTCAAACTTGCTGGAAACGCTTATTGAACAAGTTGCAAGCTACATTCAATATGATGTGGATACAACCGCCCGCCAGTTATTTATGTTACACACATGACGATATTTCAATTCATGTCACAAGAGCAAATAAGTACATACGCAAATCTGCGGACATCTTTCCTTGGCACATATTTGTGTGCATTGATATATAGCATAATTATAGTAGCGAACCGCCCACGACATCGCACGTAATCAATTTTCTCTGCAAATTATATATACTAGCTGGTGCTCGCGACTTCGTCCGCGTAGAAAAGTATGAAACGCCATCTACCGTGTTTTGGAATGAAGCCTTTTTCCGCGGTAAAAAGTAGCCTATGTTCATCACGGATAATGTCGGCTTCTAATGGTAAAAGAATTTTTGAAATCGGTCTAGTAGTTTGGGAGCCTATTCTATACAAACAAACAAACAATCAAATCTTTCCTCTTTATAATATTAGTATAGATATAGATAGACAAATCATCCTCGTGTATTAATCCTTCAATTAGTGAAAACCATATTAAAATATGGTTTAAATATGGGTGGTTCAGAAGAGGTTGAGGAGACACAGGCAGAGGCGGACAGCGACTTTATTTTATAACTAGCTGTTGCACGCGACTTCGCCCTCATAACTTTATAAAATATAGCCTATGTTACTTGCTGATAATATATCTTCCCAACAGTGAAATAATTTTTCAAATCGGTCTAGTAGTCTCGGAGTTTATTCAATGCAAACAAACAAATCTTTCCTCTTTATAACATGTTAAAGGCTGACCCTGGAGTGTTATTATATCACTAATCGTTCCAAAGAGTTCTCGTTGCGGATGACATGACCAAACATCTCTCATAATCGATTGCCACTCGCATAATCGACCAAAGTCTCTACTTCATTCGATGCTCTTTCAGGTTAGAAACGTTATCCTCAGCAAATGCCTCAAGCTAGTAACAGATTTTGTGTGTCACAGACCTGCAAATATTGCCAGCACGAAATGAACTCAAACATGAGAACATCGCATGTGAAGTGGTAGAGTCGGATTGATTAGAGTGAAATCAAACAATAACTCCCTTCATCTTAAAGTGGAAACTGTTAACTTTGACGCGAACATGTCCAAATTGTTGAAGCACCTTTCAAGATTGTAGGGTGACCATGTAAAGTAATAGAAATATAACTATCAAAAACACATCTCCCCCTTACATGCAAAAGTGAGTTTCTTTGTTTTTTACTTTTTCATGCCGTAACTACTTAACCGGTAACCATGAAATTTGCATACACCTACTCATTGTCAAGGATACAGAAAAAGACATAGGGAACTGTTGGTGCAACTAAAATTATAAATAAAAAAATCAATGCCATACAAAAATATAAGAGCTATAAAGATTGAATAAATGTAATAAAAATGTAATTTAATATGTAAGAAAAACAAGTGCAGACAAAGTCGCAGGCAATAACTAGATAGGTAAGTAATAAGTGTGACGCCACCATATTTTTTAAAATAGCCACAACATAATTATTTGGTTTCGAAGCAGCGTCAATTGATCAAAACACAATAAAACATTTTTTTATATCTTTTGGTTACTTTTTAACTTTTTTTAAATTATAATTAGCATTAACAGTTTACACTTTATAACGCAGTAAACTTGGCAGTCCATCTAGTGGTCAACTTTTTCTTCCTTGTCAAATTAAAACCAGCAATGTATTTGCAATAATACGTGACAGTAGCCGTCAGTGAGCATATAAATACTAGAGAAGTAACGTCTTACAAACGATTCTCAGAAATGCGTAACCACTTGACAGTTCAAAAGAGGTAGCTTTGAAACAGATACATTATGCCAAAGTAAACTATATTTGTCTATAACTATAACGTTACTTAATTAATTAAATTTAATTGATTAATTAACTTTAACGGACGCGTCACGCTTCCTAAATGTCAAGCAGCCAATTGACGTCAGATATGCCTGCAGGCATCTTCGAAGTGGCAACGCGTCGCTGCCGTAAACTACTAATCTAGTAACATATAATATTATTGGCATCCGTAGCCTTATGTTTATTAAGAAAAAGAAATCGTAAATAAAACAGAAAGTTAACTGTACTCATCAATAGTGAGTTTTTAAAACAATCATATATCAAATGAGTCCATGGTCACCCTACACGTCAAGATTCGAAACGACCAAAGGTAGTATATTTGTTGAGCAAGTTACTGACCCATATTGACTCAGCCGATTTGCCTTCACCATTCCACGCTAAACCTGTTAAGTTTCTGAGTTATTACCATACAAACATTTATACACTAATTGATGTTTGCTCAGGTCTGAGTTGTTATTAGGGTTGCGTTTTGATGGGTTACAGTGTAACGGAACGACCTTGCGTCGCATTAGATTATCGAGATTATTTAAATAATTATATTATTAAAAATTGCCTTGCGTGGGAATGCACGGACGGAACGACCGGCAGAGGGAAAAAAAAAGGGATTTCATAGAAATGTTAAGTTATTGTTTCCAAAAATTGACCATTGACGACTTGCGCGCCTAAAATAACAGCTGCAAGCAATAAATAAACCAAAATGTCATACGTTGCGTGTCCTTCTTTGAAATTGAAATACAAAAGTGTTGGCAATTAACCACGAGAGTTTTTTAATTTTTTGTTAGAAATTTTAAACAATTAGGATCTGTAATTTATTGCTTGCAATACGTTGGCTCTTTAAGAGCTGTACGAAGATCGATTTATGGCCATCGAAGTGTCGCCAAGATTTTTGATTTTTTGTTAGAAACTTTAAACAATTAAGTTCTGTAATTTATTGCTTACAATACGTTCGCGAGCTGTTCCATCATCGAAGTGTCGCCAAACGTGGGAAAGAAAAAAAAAAAGGGAAAGCGTACTGGGAATATGTGTGAAGTATTTGGTTGCGTAGGTAATAAAAAAATAATAGTTTTATTTTATTATGTGTATATTCGTTTAGAAGTTTAATGTAGGGCAAATATAGCTTAGACCGAATTTCACTAATAGTTAATATATTAGGCCTTATCTAGACTGTAGTAGGAGCAATTAGGTAATATAGTTTGAATGAATAATATTGGATTAAGGCAAAATAAAATTATTCTTTCTATGAAGATTTATCGGTAATATTAGTGTAGAAATAAATCATAGTTTTCTCCATACAATAAAATATTATTATAAAATTGAAACGCTTGGTCCAGGGGTCTCTAATAACTTCAATATTTTTTATGTCAAAACTAAGGGAAGTACGATGAGTGCGAAAGGGATGTAGATAGTGTTGAGTATAAGGTTAAGGGTTGTAATATGAGTGCAAGAGAGATGCATATAGGGTTTGCATTAAAACAGGGGAGATGGGCGTGATTTGAAATTGGTGGGATCGATCTTGGGAATAGATCGGCGTGGGGACAGGCTGGAAACACGTCGATTGGTTGAAATTGGTGACGTGGTTAAAAAGGCGCGAAAGACAGAGGTCTCGTGGAAGGAATAGAGGCAGGATACGGGGACTGGCATCCGGGCTATGATAGGAGTAGGACGGGCGTTCGGGCTCTGATAGAAGTAGGACAGGAATTAATTACGCGAAGCCAAGAAAGCCAGAGTACGCGGAGAAATACTGAGAGGCCGTAACTCTTTGTATGTCGGGTTAATTGCATTTTTATTCTCTTGTCGATATCAAGTGTTGAATTTTATTATTAGAATCAGTGAGTTAGGTAGCATTTAGCACTTAAAGTAAAATAGTATTTAAAGTTTACATAGTATTTAAAAGTAGTAATTGTGTGACATAATTAATTTTATTGGTGTGACTTTTGTAAGAAATTAGGTATAGCTTTAAGTGTGTTAGTCGCGAGTGAAAAGTGGGCATCCAGCGAGGCGGTCTGGCGGTGCGAGTTCAACACCTGCAAAGCCTGAAGGGTATAAGGGTAGGTCATATAAGTGACCTCGAGGTTAGTGAGCATGGTTATTACTAATTATTATCGTTATTGATTGTTGGTTATCATTGACTGTATTTGTATGTTCATTTAATTGAAAGCGGTTTACTTAGGGTCTGAACCATAATTATATTGAAAGAGTTAGGATTTTATTTACATGTTGAAATTTAGTTTGAATTTCACTATTTTATAAACTACAGGTGCAATATTTTGTGTATGGAGTTAGCGACTATCTAGACTATATTTTGACAGATTTACTAGAGTACGTAGTCGTAATAGGTATTTAAAGGAGGATTTATTTGTGACATGTGTTAGGAATAGTAGGCTAGGAGGGCAAGCTAGTAAGGAATTACGCCTTTGTTATATCGCGTCGCCGTGATTAGGGAGATAAGTTATAATTAGGATCATGAGTTGATACTGGAATAGGCAAATACCTTGGTGTGTAATAGTGTTTAATATTGGGAGATAGGTAATTGTTTAATTCTTAAACTTTGAATCGGTTATTCCTATTAGAATATGGTGAACTACTAAATATTTACAAACAGTTACTAGTTACATGCGTATACCACCAATGTAGGAAAGGGCTAGGAAATAGGTAATCTCCTGCTACATAGCTATACGAAGACCTAGGTGGGCAGATAGCTAACGTTCGGGAGTAAATATGAATATATTTTATTATGAGTGTGTGAGGTATGTTAGATAAGAGTTATAATTCAAGTATTATAATATAATTAATTCTATTTAACACAAACAGCGTATCTCATATGAGGTCATGAGTGCGAATGTCTATCTGTACGTATGAGTGAGGGAAGGAGGTAAAAATACGTGAGTAAGAGTAGGGAAACAAGCGCAAGCGATGTCAGAAAGAGTTCATAGTACAGTAGAAATAATTTAATATGATGGTGGAGTATATAGTGGAGACAGAGCAGATTATATAAAACAAAGGGTAAATAGCTAACGTATGGGAGTGAGTAAGTTTTTATGTGCGTAAGGTTAAATTTAGGTACTGCGTGAAGGCAGTTTTGATAGCTAACCTGTGCGATAGTTTAGTAATTAGTAAATAAGAGTAATAGGTACTTTTATATTAAAGTTTTAATATGTAGATGCTAGCATCGTTAAGGTAAACTGTAAGGAGGTAGGAATACGTGAGTAAAGTAAGGAGATAAACACAAGTAATGTCAGAAGGAGTAATTTATTGCGATTGTGTAGCGTATATCGTGAGGACAGAGTAGGTTATGTAAGGGCAAGTGGCAAATAGCTAACGTACGGAAGTGAGTGAGGAAGCTGTGGCAGTTATACTGTCAATACATTAAATGATAGATATGTTAGGTTACTAATTAGTGAGTAAGCGTAATAGGTATTTAATGTCAAGGGTTTAGAATACAGATTGCGACGTTGAGAGAAAACCCTTATAAGAGGTATAAATATGTGAGTAAGGTTAGGTAAATATACACAAGCAATGTTAGGAGGAGTTAATAGTACAAGAGAGATACCTCTGTAGTTGGTGGAGTTTTCATGACATAACAGAAGTTTCAGTAGTCAATTGTAGTACACAAGCAATGTTAGGAGGAATTAACAGTACAAGAGAGATACCTCTGTAGTAAGTGGAGTTTCATGACAGAACAGAAGTTTCAGTAGACAACTGTAGTACGAGTAAGAAAATAAGTATAAATAGTGCAAAGTTGCTATGAGTATATAAGTGGAGTTAGCTAGTGAGGTGTGGGCTAGGCACAACCTATATCATAAATTAGCTAACTACATAACTCTAAGCATATAATGAGTGATTAGGTAACATTTGGTGTGATGATCCGATAGTGTGCGGTGCTTTGCATTGTGGCTTAATAGTATTTATTTATATGGAAATTGTAACTCAAACTGAGTACAATTTCATGTACATTTGTTATATATTAAATTGAGATTTTGAAAGAGGACTCTTGGTCAAACTTAAAGGCATAATAAGCCTCTGATTTATGAGTCTATTACATTTAAGTATTATATAATGAACTTTAATATTTAATTCATACAAAATTACAAGTACCAGACATTAGCCATTACAATAAAGTAATACATAATGGCTTTGTCGAGCATTTATTTATATGAAAGTTGTAACTCAAACTAAGTTCAACTTCATGTACATTTGTTATATATTAAATTGAGATTTTGAAAGCAGACTCTTGATCAAACTTAAAGGCATAATAAGCCTCTGATTTATGAGTCTATTACATTTAAGTATTATATAATGAACTTTAATATTTAATTCATACAAAATTACAAGTACCAGACATTAGCCATTACAATAAAATAATACACGATGGCTTTGCCTTGTCTTTTATATGAACAAATGACCCTTGCAGTAATTGTTAATACTTTCTGAATATTTGGTGAATAATTATTGAAATTGTAGTTATATATGATTATAATAACATGGAATTCTAAATATTGAATTTGTTCGCAGATCTGGTTGTGAAACAACCGACTGTGTGGTTTAAAATTAATAGTAAAATCAGCGTCCTTAGAGATATCTGTGCCTAGGCTGTGCTAGGTGAGCTACAGGTAGATATTTACCCGTAAATATCTATCTTTTTACCGCTGTATTTACATGAGATATAATTCTTCTGACTTCCCAGCGTACTCAAGTGGTTCTGGATTCTGATCTCTATCATTATCACAGCCCCACGGAAGCTTTAAGTCTTCTCTAGTATTTATATGTGTGTAGAAACCTCACAAGTACAGACTTGATGCAGTTTCTTAAAGGTCGTTCATCTATTTTTGAAATCCAGTTACTTATATAGATATCTGTGCCTAGGATGTGCTAGGTGAGTTACAGGTGGATATTTACCCGTAAATATCTATCTTTTTACCGCTGTATTTACATGAGATATAATTCTTCTGACTTCCCAGCGTACTCAAGTGGTTCTGGATTCTGATCTCTATCATTATCACAGCCCCACGGAAGCCTTAAGTCTTCTCTAGTATATATATGTGCGTAGAAACCTCACAAGTACAGACTTGATGCAGTTTCTTAAAGGTCGTTCATCTATTTTTGAAATCCAGTTACTTATATAGATATCTGTGCCTAGGATGTGCTAGGTGAGTTACAGGTGGATATTTACCCGTAAATATCTATCTTTTTACCGCTGTATTTACATGAGATATAATTCTTCTGACTTCCCAGCGTACTCAAGTGGTTCTGGATTCTGATCTCTATCATTATCACAGCCCCACGGAAGCCTTAAGTCTTCTCTAGTATATATATGTGCGTAGAAACCTCACAAGTACAGACTCGATGCAGTTTCTTAAAGGTCGTTCATCTATTTTTGAAATCCAGTTACTTATATAGATATCTGTGCCTAGGATGTGCTAGGTGAGTTACAGGTGGATATTTACCCGTAAATATCTATCTTTTTACCGCTGTATTTACATGAGATATAATTCTTCTGACTTCCCAGCGTACTCAAGTGGTTCTGGATTCTGATCTCTATCATTATCACAGCCCCACGGAAGCCTTAAGTCTTCTCTAGTATATATATGTGCGTAGAAACCTCACAAGTACAGACTTGTTGCAGTTTCCTAATTCAACATTGCAGCAAACATGCTAAAAGTTACATTTTTATTGTACATATTCATTTTAAATTGTTCATGAATAATACCATCAGACTCAACTGGGCTGTAGCTCAACCAATTTATAAAATATTATTATATAATTTATACACTGGCGATATTGGATTGCCTTGTTCCAGCTATCATCTACTATGCAGACTGTTCTAATCAGACAGTTTTATTATTTACCAAACCAACATACCTGCCAAGCATATGCTTGCAGAACTATGAAACCTTCCTACTGTGAGTTTACTCACCAAACCACTCCAATCTCTATATTGAAATGGAATTATTATGATTATTTGATTACTTCACATGGAGAAGCTCGTGGTCAGCTAACACGACCATCTGGTGGTCCCCACCCAACGAATTTATATTACTGAATTAAA
Organism: Synanthedon vespiformis; assembly: GCA_918317495.1. NCBI lineage: Eukaryota > Metazoa > Arthropoda > Insecta > Lepidoptera > Sesiidae > Synanthedon > Synanthedon vespiformis. Next base: position 958,424 of record OU906965.1, read on the forward strand.
ATATCGTCCTTTCGAGTGACTGGAAACAGGCAGTGCTTCGAACATACGTGTTCTTCTTCGGCTGAAGTGACTCAATAAGTATGGCGTAATTCGGGAGGTAGTACCAACAGAATTGGGGCACTTTGGATTAGATGTTGATTTACTGACGATCTTACGCGGAAGGAGCCGCGAGGGGAGGTGAACAACAGTCGAGGCCATTGTAGTCCCGTACTACTAACCGTAGCACTACAGAGCGCTTGCAAGCAATTTAAGTACATGACCTGCTACAGATCATTCAAAGTGACAACCATGTTCCTGCAACCTTAACATCATGATGATGGTGTTGATTGACCTAGAGATACTCTCTGGTAAATATTGAAATACAATTATATGGGATTGGAGGATTCCTTAAATCCTACCATTTATCGTCTAAGTGACGCAACTATAACCTTTCCTGTCAAACGGAGAAAGAATACTGTGGATGACTTTCACGGCTCGGGGCGAATGGTTGGGGCTCGCGAGTATCCTTAACCCTTTCGTTATAGAATGGGTTCCTATTTAAATTCCTTTAGCCTGATGGCTTAAAGATTCACTAGTCAATATAGTGAAACCTACCTAACCCTATTTTATATAACTTCTTTTCACTATCTGATTAATATATAAATCTCATTAGCTTATTAACATTTAGTAGATCCATGCTAGAGTATTAAATTCATTAAGTTCATTAAATTCTTTAAATTCATTAAATTCTCCTATTAATTTCATTAAACAGTTTAGCACAAAGTATTACGTACCTCTACAAAGAATCAGTGGGTTACTATTGAACATAACGTAGAGCTCTGCCGCTATTAGACGATCACAATGCCAATAAAATACATCTTAATTTGTATTAAGAAAATTAGTAAATATTCTTATAAGTAAATATTATAAGTATGCAAGTATGAGTGTGTGAAGGAAGGAAGGTGTTTCAGGAAAGCTACGTAGACTTCAGCGTAGAGCTGTGCTACGTAGCGCTGTAGTCCCGAAGGTTTAGGTGTAGAGGGTGAAGCGCCACGTAGTTATGTAGGCGCGTAGCTTCATTCCTCATTTCATCCTTTCATTCTTTCATTCCTTTTGATTTCTTCTGATTGCTTCATTTATTTTCATGCATTCTCTTTACCAGTTGATTATTAATTAGTTAGTTGGATGTTAAAAATATCATTAGGGGAGGCGTTACAACAGGTTTACCTATATATCTTTAATTAAGTAATATCTTATTGATTAAGATACTTAGTAACATTGTAATCAATATTATAAAAGCGAAAGTGAGTTCGTTTGTTCGTTCACGCCTAAACTAAGTACTCAATAGATAATCATAAAATTTTGAATACAAGTTGTCAGAAGTACCGAAAAATACTTTTATTCGAAAAAAGTATTGATCCTGAGGAGTTTTTATAAAAATTCTTTTCTAATTCTAGATTGTTTATCACTTGCGATTAAATGATATTTTTGGCATTATTATATTAATATGTATTTGTTTGTAATATTATTATTTTTATTAAATGTTAAAATGAAACATCATCATAACCTTTAGTTATGATGATGTTTTAAATTTAATTAAATGCCTATGTCGCTATTAGTCGTAAATTATTTATTTTAAAAATCACTCTTAAGGTAAAATTAATACTAAATTAAAATTAATAAAACAAGTTTGTAGATTTTGTACTTTCCATAAAGCTTTGAGGTCAAACAATTAAATTACCTTTTAGTAAATTAAACAATGGAACTAATCATTCGTTGTCAAAAAACAAATAGCCTAACGGCACACAAAACCACGCGGTCGTCTATCAAAATCATTAAAAATAACTGCGAGGACAGTCTCGCACATAATTCGATGAATACGCCCAAATTTCCATCAAACATATGACGCTGTACAAATTATAAGCGGTAGCGTTTTTTCCATACAACTAACTTGTCAACCTGTAAACTTCATTTTAAATTGTGTAGATTTATAATTAAACGCAATGTCTCGTTTTATCAGAAATCGAGACAAGTGATTTATTGTTAATTAGATAAATAAGCGTGTCAGTTATTTAAACAAATTTTCTACCTTTTATGTTATTGTAAGTAACTCCATTATTAGGTTTTTATAAAGAAATATTGTAAGTATTATTTTCTAGTTTTAAATTTTTGATAGATTAAGGAAAATACAATTTTTTATATTATAAATATGTAATGCTGTTAGGTTTGTTATCAGATCCTGCTTCTAAAACATATGTTATTTCATTTTCACTGGATGGATGGAGGTATAATAATATAGACTGTATTTTATCCCACCAACCCTTTAATGATTAGTAGAACTTAGTATGACTGCTCAGATTACAATGCTTACAGTGGTCAACGGCCAAGTGAACCCACATCTGTGTCACTCGCACCTAATGCTAGTCTTATAAAAATTGTTTTAAGTAATAAGAAAAATGTAATTAAGTTTTAAAACAGCCTATCAGTCTTATCTAAGACTAACTCTTGATCGGATTTTTTAAATAAAATGACGAAATTTAGAACCGCCGATCTCTTATGATTTGGTACCACATCCATCGCATGCTAGCGCCTCGCCCACTATTTCGTATAGGCTAACACGATATGCAAATATGGGACATAAAGGTAATATTTCGTGATAACGTAGCACTGTAATTAATAAAATATGTCCTCTCCATTGCTATTAGAGGGCGCGGATTCGGGCTGGCGTATTAAACGTGATTGCTTTTGTACGTTTGATTTATGGTTGGGTGTATAGCACGCTTCATTTGTGTGAGTGTGACCTTAATTATTGTTTCCTCATCGCCTATTTGTCTAAATACATTTTACATATAACAAAATACACTTAGTTTTGCTCGTGTTGCGGACTAATTTAAGTACTAAATTAATTTAAAAAATGAACAATGTAAGTGCATTACATATTCTTCATAAAAAATTATTCTCTCACACCCGTAAACAAAATGTTTATTGCGATGTTACGGCACTCACTGTGTGTAGGTACAGTCAGCCGCAAAAGTCGATTAACACATTCAAAAGTGCAAAACAACTGAACATTCAACTTACTTACTTACTGAAGCTTTTTACGATCATTTGTACACAAAGTTTATTTTATTCTCTAGTCGTGACAAGGATTTATGGCGCGTTGAGTGTTCAGTTGTTTTGCACTTTTGAATGTGTTAATCGACTTTTGCGGCCGACTGTACCTACAGGATGCATACACCTAAGGACGTAGCGGTGTGTTGGGATCTGAGGATAAGGCCTCGCTGTGGTCTCGGTCCCACACATCACCGCTGATTGTGGAATCCGGGGGTAAATAACTTCACCGGGCGAGTTCCACACTCCCCCTCAACTGTTCCCGTCGCCCGTCGACGAGGGATAGTGCGTAAATGTCATCTGATCTAATCATCTGCCTTCATAAAAAAAAGATGCATACAACCTGTATTTGAGGATTTTTTTTTTATTAGAGATGGGTTTGCTCTTATTTATTAGAGTTTTATTAGAGATTAGGTTGGCCAACAACCAGCTGGGTAGCAAGGGAGAGGCCTAAGATGGAGCGAGCTCACCCAGAAGATGCCTATTCACTCGAACTTGGAAAAGATTAGGGTAAAAGAACCCACACGCATTAACTTGACTATCACTATTCATATAAAAGCGAGCTGTAAACAAATTCCTACAGGGACTAGACAGCGCACCAGTAGGTACCAAATAATTAAAAAACAAATATTTTTAATCTATTTATATAATTTATTAACATGATCATATGTTATTCAAATCTTTTTTCAGTACGAAATTTGCGTGTGTGTTTTTATAGTTCATTAGTAACCGCAAAGGTCATCAATAGCGGGGCGTAGTCGTATAATCCTACAACTTCAGTAAAAGCTCGTTTGCTACCGAGAAATTAGTAACTAACTAATGCAAATAATTGAAACCTGCTGCCAAAATAAGTAATAATTAATTAAAAAATGCTCAAATTCAAGCTTATTAATCAATATACTAATAATAAATCTGTAAGTGTAGGTATTGTATGCTCCTCCATAACTCTTAAACTAATTAACTGATTTTAATGAAACTTGGTAGATAAACATTTAGACGTACAGGACACAGGATAGGCCACTTTTTTCTTTTTCAACGCGAACGAAGTCGCGGGCGCCAGCAGTATTTTAATAAGTGTTCAGTGTCTTATTTTGCAATTCAAGCTATGAAAACAAGCTATAACCACGAAGTTGAATTTCACTTAAATTTTATATTCATCATCACTGCTCGACATAGGCCTATCCCAAAATTTTCCAATTGGACCTGTCAGAAGCAGCCTGGATCCACCGTTGACCTGCGACTTTTATATTAGCCGAATTTTAATATTTCATTTAATTAAAAAATTATAGCAACCAAGCTACACACGCACTCGTATACATTTTAAGTATTTAAAGAATTTTACGATACACAACTTTTTACGATTGTTTTTTTTTAGTGGGTCAAAAGCAATGGGTCAATTGTGAACTTGTCAAGTTATACCACCAATGAAGTATTAAATAATATTCCAACATTTGAATCTATTAGGCAAATTAAAAAATCGCCCCATGACGTGAGCCAGATTATTATCAGATACAAATAGGAATTCCAGGTTCGCCACACCCGTGCTAATAGCACAAGTTGTGATTTTAAACGCGATTGTAAGTAATAGCCGTGACATGAGGTTTGTAGATCATTATTTTTTATTTTTGTGATTGTTTTTGGTTTTAGTTGATTAAAAGTAGGGTTAAAATGTGATGTCATGATGAGGGCAGCACTGGGTACATTGGTACATCGGTATCAGACAATTATTTAATTGATTTCAACTGCTTAGCGTTTAATAATAATAATAATTACTTTCACCCAATTATTCGAAAGATAACTGTTTTTAACAAAAAATAAACAGACTTCAAACCGTCTCATGGTCTTTTCTCACGGATGCCATTGTCAGAACTGGACCAAATTGAAACGGGACCACACGGGAAGCACCAGATTTCAAATGAAAAAGAATCATCAAAATCGCTTCACCCAGTCGAAAGTTATGAGGTAACAAACATTAAAAAAAAATACAGTCGAATTGAGAACCTCCTTTTTTGGAAGTCGGTTGAAAACGGCATCGTTGTTAGAGATTATCCTGAAAATGGTTGCTGAGAGATACAACATTTCACTTAATAAAATAAACAAATCGAAATTAGACATATTATGTACATTTATATAAAACAGCATTCATATTGAAACATATAATGTATAATAAATATATAATACGAGCTGGTGCTCGCGACTTCGTCCGCGTAGAAAAGTATAAAACGCCATCTACCGTATTTTGGATAGATGGCGCTATCTCCCGGGCCAAGCCGCTAAGATTTACTTTTATTTTAGATTTCCCGTAGGAATGAAGCATTTTCCCGCGGTAAAAAGTAGCCTATGTTCATCACGGATGATGTCGGCTTCTAATGGTAAATCGAATCGAAAAGAATTTTTCAAATCGGTCCAGTAGTTTCGGAGCCTATTTTATACAAACAAACAATCAAATCATTCCTCTTTATAATATTATTAGTATAGATTATTATTAATATTAACAATGCTAGTCGGCGTATGCAGATAAATTTGAATAGTTGGAGGAATTCTCATTCCAGATTCTAAGGCTATTACAAAATTTCCAAAATCACTTTTGATAATCATTACGATATAATTACGAATTGTGACAAGTCAAAACATGATTAAAATAGATAGGTAAAATTATTATAAAAATATTATTATATATTTTATCACATAAAAAAAAATTCGCCGCCTTTTTTTTTAAATAAAAGAGAAACTCAAACTTATTCTCTCCTTCTCGTCGTTTAACCTTGATGCTTTATCCTGTTAAATATCCTTTATCCTGTGCTTTATCCTGTTTATAGGTAAACGGGGCTACCTTCTGTTGGGCGCCGGTTTCACTTTCTCATAAAATACCTTAAACGCTTCCACTCACATATCAATAACTGAACAAAAGTTTGAAAAGACTCCAATTGCGAACACACATAGGCTTTTCTTAAGCCCCCTTCACACATTAAAATTTTACACCCTTATTACGAGTCTCAAAGCGAATGACATACAGAGAAAAAAATCACTTGACGTCTGTGCGTTCTGAATTTTTCATGTTTCATTAAAGCCTTCGCAATGTTTGCTCGATCTTAACAAGTCAAAGTAGAGCTTCGGTTTTAGGAGATAAGGTTTAGAAATACTAGTCGACAGAGGTTTAAGTTTACTCGTACGAATTTCGGCTTTCGCTTTGATAACCTTTCGATAGAGGACGTATTTTGAAATGTACACTCTAGTTAGGAGAGCAATCTCTTTTGTGAGACCGAACGTTAGAATTTTTGACAAAACTAATTATTATTTTGATAATTATGTGCAACTAGCTTTTGTTCGCAACTTCGTCTGCTCTAAGTTTTACTACAATAAGAGAGAACGATTCACAGGGGTCCTAACGGCGGAGAGAAAATGGGAGGATGACGTTCTTTCCCATACCTAAACGGCTGGCATACGCTCGCCACCTGGATACCTGACAGGTTTAGGGCGGTAGATGGGGACTCTACATCCCACTTCATCCTGAGAGGCACGGCGCACTTTGGCAGTTCAGGTGCGCCGTCCCAATAAGCAATGTCCGGTTACGCACCACCCCGGGAGGGTTGCGGAAGAGTGTTCGTCTGACATCGCAACTTCGCCTATAGATAGCGGACGCGGTGGACACCAAAAGGTTAAGTCTGTAGGTCTATCCACTGTACCCTGTGATCTGGGGTCAACAACAATACAGACACCGTATCCTCTGCCTCTCGTATGAGGCGACTAAAGGGGTCTCCGGTGATTGATGTACTCATAGCTAGCTACCCACGAAGTATTCGGAAAGAATAGTGCTACAGGGACCGCGGGCAATACGGATGGAGGCACAACGGTTCCCGAAAAGGCGCAGCTGGCGACCAACGAGAGGTTTTAGTGAGTAAAAATCTCACATAACCAGGTATTACCCGGGTACCTATAGAAGGTTTTTACCAATCGTCGAAAAAAAATAAAGGTCTACCCCACTACCATCTCTGGGCGGAAGTCCGACATAACTCCTGAGGACAGAACGGTGGGTATCCTCTTTAAAATAGGGTCCTACTCATATATAGACGATAGAACACACAGTCCTAAGGGCCAACTCTATACTATAGATATGCTTACAAATGAAGAAAAAATCTAAAATATTCGCCAACACGCCAAGTGCTAAATATACAAATTTACCCCAAAACACAAACTAATGCATCCCAAATTGATCCCAAAGCACAATCGAAAACAAATAAACATGAATATGAATAAGTGCATATCCAGAAATGTACCACAGACAGTTCGGGCGTATGTTAATATAATCCAAAAGGTACACTTTAAAAATACTGAGTCTTCAAGCACTCACATCGGTCGTTCATTTTTGATGAGGAATCTTTTGATATCAACCCCCTTCCACCCCCTTTAGACTCCGATAATACGTGGGACTCACTGCTATTGAGACTACACAACTTTTTACTATTGTATTTTTTAAACTCTTCGTAGTAAGTCATGTCATGTCAAGTTTGAACTGTCATATTATTATTAGCTTGAGTTATACAGGGTTTTCCAGAAAATGCTGATAGTTTAGTGTACCGGGGAAACCTAAATCATCAATACTTATGTGTTTATTATTTATTATTATTAATTAATGACGACTTTTATAGTTTTACAAAGCTTTTCCCCGACTATACGTTCACGCGAAATGTAAGGTATCCTGAAGGTATCCTATGTATTCTCAAACCTTGACTACCTGTAAGCAAAATTTCAGCGGTTTTAGAGACTATAGGAAACTAACAAATTTTTATTTATTAAACAAAATTATGTACCTTATTTTTTTATATATTCAATAAGTGTTATTCGTTATCTAAATTTATTTTAGCTTGGAAAAATGAAATTTTACATAAGTTTCTTTTAACTATTCATTTTCCATTACAATTAAAAAAAATAAAAAAAATAAAAATGTCCAACATACAGACTAGATACAAAGATTTTCATAATTATTATTGCAGTCCGTGTAAAATTTTGACCAGTCAAACTGTTCGTGTGTATTACACCACGTAAACTCCACTCGGGAAGCGGTTTGTATTGAAATTTTTGAATATGGCAACACTCGAGGATTCAGCACAGGAGTGTATCCGAAAATTTTCGTCGTAATTATTCAGTTGAGAGCGTTGCGATTTTAGTTAAACAAACTAGCCGATATCGCGTGGATATGTCTGTACTGTAGCGCTTTTTATTTTAGCGTAGCTAATAGCAGTTGGAAGACCAAACTGATGGACAAATTGTAAATGAAGCTTTGTTTTTGTTCATTATTCAAAGTTCAAAAATGAAAGTATGCAAAATATTAAAAAATATATTTATTTAGTTAGAGTTTTAAGTGTTTTAGAGTTAGATTATAGTCATCAATACTAATAATGAATCCGTAAGTTTATGTATGTTCCTCCATAACTCTTAAACGAATTAACTGATTTTCATCAAACTTCCTAGATAAACATTTAGACGTACGGGACACGTGATAGGCTACTTTTATCTTTTTTAACGCGGACGAAGTCGCGGGCGCCAGATAGTTACATAAATGAAATATGTTTTTGACGCCTCGTAACAGAAAGCAGTTAAATTGCAGCCCATCTTCATATTCTAAGTATTTCGTCCATACGCTGATAGTGCTGATGAGTTTTTACCTATTTATATATAGACAAATAAATTCGAGAGCAATTTGAACAGACAGAAAAACAGTATTTCTCTGTAGATAGTAATTCAGTGAGTGTATTTGATGAAGCCCAAAGGGATCGTCTGACCGGCCAGCAATGTATATGATACTCTGTCTGCCATTCCAAGTTTCACCCGTCAAGTTAGAGGTTATTCTTTTCTTTGCTTCCGACATCACAAACATGAAAATTCAACTGTAACTGTGCTGTATTCTTCCTAACATATACCTAAATGTAACATAATTATCGCATCGCGACTTTGTCGTTTTAGAAAATAAGGAATTAGAAAATCTATCTATCTATATAAATAAAAATGAATCACTAATTGTGTTGCTAAGCGCAAAACTCGAGAACGGCTGGACCGATTTTAATTCTGTCTTAACTCATGGATAGAGGGATAATCAGGGAAGAAACTTATGTAAAAAAATGCACCCCGGGCGAAACCGGGAGCGGGTCGCTTGTATATAAATAAAATAGAATCACTAAATGTGTTGCTAAGAGCAAAACTCGAGAACGGCTGGACCGATTTTAATTGTGTCTTAACTCATGGATAGAGGGATAATCAGGGAAGATTCTTATGTAAAAAAATGCACCCCGGGCGAAGCGGGGAACGGGTCGCTAGTATATAAATAAAAATGAATCACTAAATGTGTTGCTTAGCGTAAAACTCGAGAACGGCTGGACCGACTTTAAGTCTGTCTTCATTCGTGGATAGAGGGATAATCAGGGAAGATTCTTATGTAAAAAAATGCACCCCGGGCGAAGCGGGGAACGGGTCGCTAGTATATAAATAAAAATGAATCACTAAATGTGTTGCTTAGCGTAAAACTCGAGAACGGCTGGACCGACTTTAAGTCTGTCTTCATTCGTGGATAGAGGGATAATCAGGGAAGATTCTTATGTAAAAAAATGCACCCGGGCGAAGCGGGGAACGGGTCGCTAGTATATAAATAAAAATGAATCACTAAATGTGTTGCTTAGCGTAAAACTCGAGAACGGCTGGACCGACTTTAAGTCTGTCTTCATTCGTGGATAGAGGGATAATCAGGGAAGATTCTTATGTAAAAAAATGCACCCCGGGCGAAGCGGGGAACGGGTCGCTAGTATATAAATAAAAATGAATCACTAAATGTGTTGCTTAGCGTAAAACTCGAGAACGGCTGGACCGACTTTAAGTCTGTCTTCATTCGTGGATAGAGGGATAATCAGGGAAGATTCTTATGTAAAAAAATGCACCCGGGCGAAGCGGGGAACGGGTCGCTAGTATATAAATAAAAATGAATCACTAAATGTGTTGCTTAGCGTAAAACTCGAGAACGGCTGGACCGACTTTAAGTCTGTCTTCATTCGTGGATAGAGGGATAATCAGGGAAGATTCTTATGTAAAAAAATGCACCCGGGCGAAGCGGGGAACGGGTCGCTAGTATATAAATAAAAATGAATCACTAAATGTGTTGCTTAGCGTAAAACTCGAGAACGGCTGGACCGACTTTAAGTCTGTCTTCATTCGTGGATAGAGGGATAATCAGGGAAGATTCTTATGTAAAAAAATGCACCCCGGGCGAAGCGGGGAACGGGTCGCTAGTATATAAATAAAAATGAATCACTAAATGTGTTGCTAAGCGCAAAAGTCGAGATCGGCTGGACCGATTTTAATTTTGTCTTAACTCGTGGATAGATTGATAATCAAGGAAGGTTCTTATGAAAAAAAATGCACCCCGGGCGAAGCCGGGAACGGGTCGCTAGTATATAAATAAAATAGAATCACTAAATGTAAAACTAAGCGTAAAAGTCGAGAACGGCTGGACCGATTTGGCTGATCTCTTTTTTGTTGTGTTTGATGAAGTGTTGAAAAACGTTAAAAACAACGAGGAAAATTTATTTTCCCATACAAACCACTCTGTCCCCAGATATCAAACATTTGAAGTCAATCGAAGTTCGCTCAACTAGTTACTAGAAACTTCGAAATAATATATCTCTGCGAGGTTAGAAATAGAATTATAATTCATTTGTCAAACTATTTTGTTTCATGTACTTTTAAAGTATATTATGCTGCTAGGTTTACTTTAAATTTAAAAAAAAGGTTCTAATATCGACAATAAAATATTCAATAGCTCCATTCAAGATGTTAATAACCGGCACATTTAGAAAACACGCACATTTACATATTATACATTATTTAGACACACTGTCAGTACACACTGGCAACGTTAAAAGAAATATTAAATTTCAACTCTACTGCAATGTGAATAAGGACTGTTCTAGGTGCAAAGGAGTTGTTTAAAAAGCCAATACGTTTTCTTCCCCAAAAAAGGTATACGTCAACAAACTTAGAAGGGACTGTTGATAAACCGTTGTATAGAATAAAATCTACTCTAACGTGCACGAAATAAGGACGTGAGTTGGATGCACGAGAGGTCGAGATACGTTGGTTATTGTATAGAAATGTTATTTAAAATTCAAAGAAACAATATCGGGTATGCATAACCTATTCCGCTTGTATGAGATCCGCAACGAGCTTGGGATACTTTATGATCGTTGAGGGAAATACGACCATTCTCATTTTTGATACAAAAATATATGTTAGCGATTCATAACGTACCGGTTACGCAAATTCTTAAACAAGCACGATTGTAAAATCATCTTTAATGACCAACTTTTTGATTTTAGCAGCAAAAAGGATGGTCATTAAAGGGTAGCAGGTTGTTTAGAAGCAAGTAATGGATTTTTGTATGTAACATAAATCTATATTTATCCGAAGTCGCGGGCGCCAGCTAGTATCCATATACTAGCTGGCGCCCGCGACTTCGTCCGCGTTGAAAAAGAAAAAAGTAGTCCGTCTTAATGTTTTTCCACCAAATTTCATGAAAATCAATTAATTCGTTTAAGAGTTATAGAGGAACATACACTCGACGGCATATAAACCGGGCCACGCGCCACCTTGGAACCCCTCAAAAACTATAAGACCCACAACTATAAAAGTTATACCTACAGAAAGTTATACCTAATCATCATGAAACGCACTTTCTGTAGGTATAACTTTGACAGTTGCAAGTTTTATACCAGAGCTCCAAAACAGCGGGTGGCCCGGTTTATTTGCCGTCGAGTGTACATACTTACATACAATTCCCACACTTACAGATTTGTTATTAGTATTAATTATTGATGATAACAATTATTGCACAATGTCCATACTTGCTAATACCTACTAATGAAAAATACATCAAGTAGTGGAACACTTTTACTTGACCTATCATCAAGTGAATCGTCAACTACATCCATAATCATAAAAAGGTGTCTCTTTAAACTACTTTCCTTTGAAAAGGGTCAAGAAATAAGCACCCTCGTCCAGTCCCACAAAAACTCAACAAGTACCCCAATGAAAAATCTATCGAATTGAAGAATGTACACAAATCTAACCCTCGGGGGTGCGATTGTATAACACCAAAATTCCATGTCCGACAGAATTACAAGGAAATCCATTCAATATGCCAGAGGGTTCGAACTGTGTGAATGGCGAAGGGTGACCTGTCTTGTCTCGTATTTTGCATCTTAAGAAATAAGTATGCATATATTAAAAACGAAGTCATTATTTACAAAAAAAAAAACAATATAAGAGAGGCTATTTAACAGATTCTCCACTTTTGTATTGATTTTAGTATCTTAATACCGATTTTGTAGTTAAGTAGCAAGTAACCTTGCTCTTGGCCAGCATCTAGCCGTGTAGTCGTAAGATGAGACCTAAGTATTCACTCCAACTTTGAAAACATTTGGGTTTTAACTTATATGGCATTTGGTCTAGTGGCTAGTAACCCTAGCTGTTAACCAAACGGTCGCGGGTTCGAATCCCGCTAGGGTCAAATGTTTATGTGTTAACATTTACCTTTGTACCTGAGTTATGGATGTTTTGTATTTAAAATATGTAAAAAAAAGTAATATATGTAGTATATCAACTGTCTGGTAATACAAGCATTAGTTGCTTAGTGTGGAACTAGATGGTGCTGTGTGGAATGTGTGTCATGTCATATTTATTTATTATTATTATTTATTATATGAGCTCGGAAACACAGACGCTAGGAAGTTTCAAACCTTGGCATTGCAATGTTTTAAAGCGGTTGGTCTGAATTCCCTTATAAGGATTTCGCTTCCTATTAATTGTCGCTAACTTGGCGTGATGGTTTGTGTACTGTAGTGCCTTTCCAATCGTTACACAGGCTCATATCACATACTACGCACTTAACGGACAGACATCGTGGATTGTGGAGTCACGTGGTACGCTTGAGACTGTCTGTATGAATTAGTGAACAAATCCCAAAGATGCATACACTACATGTACAATAAAATAAAACATCAATGAAGCAAGTCCAATGGAAAATTGCAATAGATGACAATTTTTCTCAAGTATCTATTCACGGACGAGGTGAAGTTGGGTAGCTATACCTATGCGATGGTTATACGTGGTATCCATTTTTGAAATTGAAACATTCGTGTCTTTGCGTTCTCAAGCGTTTTCGCTTTGAGTACAACTAGGCTAGTAACCATCGTGATAATACAGAAACGGAACTCATTTTCTCCTGTAACTATTGTTTTTCTCAAAACTATTCGGACACAGATATAATTAAAAAATTAGATTGGAAATCTATACATAAATGAGAAAATAAATAAGTTAATTAATTAATAAAAAGACAAAAATAGTTTGAAACCTTTTTCTACTCTGTTAATCTATACTAATATTATAAATGAGAAAGTAACTCTATCTGTCTGTCTGTCTCGCTTTCACAAAAAAACTACTGAACCGATCACCATGAAATTTTGCATACACGTTGTCTGGGACACCAGAAAGGACATAGGGTACCTTTCATCCAGAAAAAAGGACTATTCCCGAGGGAACATATAAAACATAAATAATTGGGCGCCATCGTCGTCACAGCGATATGAGATGACATGAGATGACATTACATTGACATGAGATTTTGGTTTTACAATATTTGTGAAAGTCCAGGGAAGGTTTAAACGGTGACAAACATAATTAATAAGTAATGGAAAATACTAAAAACGACAACTTAATTTTCCAATATAAAATGTTCCTAGCTGTGAAACATTATTGATGTATTTTGTCTAAAATTGTCACTTGGTTGTCAAATATTTATAGGTGCGTTCAGAATTTTGTTGTAGCATGAGGTCCGATCTCTAAGACCGATTTTTATGAAATTTTATTCGGCAGGTAAATGATAGTTGCAAAACAACGTTTGCCCGGGTCAAGCGAGCATATATTTTCTTTTTCAACGCGAACGAAGTCGCGGGCACCCACTAGTATTTCAATAAAAATCAGTTTATATTGTCCAACCATGGTCAACCTTTATTCCAAATTTCATTCAAAACCATACAACTTTTTACGATTTATTCCAACTTAGATTTTAAATTAGCTAAAATTTAACGTACAGCTTAAATTTTTTACAATATGTGTATATTGCATGGAAACTGACAGAATGGGCTACCTTGGTTTCATAACAAATATGGAATCCTGACTCATTTGATGGTACCGGCTAGTTACATCCTTACAGAAGACCACAGTGAAATAATAGGGTGTGTATGTTTCGGTTAGTGAATAAATAAGGTATGCCCGAAACCATTTCTATTAATCTCTCATTTTTTAATCCCACCATGCCTACCTTGGTAGTGTTCCTAATGTTATTAATTGACGGTACCTACCTGCCTATTAGTCCACCTGCCAACTTTTATTTTTAAAAAGCCTCTTTCTAGGTAAACTACTGTATTTAGTGTTACGGATTCTAGGATGTGAATAGGCATACGCCGACAAGTGTTACCCATTGTTTTTGAGATCGTGCATCGCGCGAGGACGTTCCGATTCAAAGCTTAAGTGGTAGCATGACAAATTAAAAAAAAAACGAGGCAAATTGAAGATGTAATATTAAAAAATTGTGAGAATTGAAACCGTGAGGGATGCGTTCTATACAATTGAAATAATAAACGAACTCAAAGTTAAATTCAACAATACTTGCTACGACATGAGTTTTTTTTTAAATTATGTGAATTGTACTAACATACTTAACACTCGGCTGTGTCAGGGCATTCGAACCTACGTCTCCATTGTTTATCAACGTCATTGACACAGTCAAAAACACCCACAATATAAAAATACTGAGGAAGTCTTTATTATTTCTATACTAATATTATAAAGAGGAAAAATTTGCCTTAAAAGCCTTAAAGTGAACCTTAAAGTCCAAGCTCAACATTATTGACACATAGATCGCCCATAATAAACTATTGTGTCCTTATTAACTCTGAGATCTCGTACATCTCGTACTTATCTTCTTCTTTATAAATAAAAATGAATCGCTAAATGTGTAGCTAAGCGCAAAACTCGAGAACGGCTGGACCGATTTTAATTCTGTCTTCAATGGATAGAGGGATAATCAGGGAAGATTTTTAATTTAAAAAAATGCACCCCGCGCGATGTCGGGAGCGGGTTGCTAGTAAACAATAAAAATTACTTAAATTTAAAGTTAATAAAAGCCACAAAGGGCGATCTACTTGTCAGTAATGCTTAAAATCAAAATTACAATCAGAATATTTATTTCTCAATTAAGTTTCTCGAAGACCCTTATTTATTTATTTATTTATTTATTTATTATACAAGGCCCCCAAACAAGGCAGGCATCTAAACAAAACACAGTTCAAACAAATGAGCTAATGGCTGATGCCGTCGCAATTATTATATCAATTATTTATGATCGTCATAAATTTACAAGGGTTTCTGAAAAATGCTAAGATAAGGATCCCGAAAAGAAACCCCAAAAGAAACTCAGGATACAACATTTCATAATAATTGATCAACAAATAAAAAATATTATTGTAATTAAAAATTTAACAAGTTCATAATGTTAACCAACGCCGACGCTGTTGCATGTATAAACGGATAAGTAAAAAATCGAACAAAAGAAAACGCCATTAAAGAAAATAGGATAAACAGAGTCCGGCAAAACAGCATTGCGTGAACGAATTATTAGGGGGCGCAAAATGCAATTTCCCAGTCCAAGGCACCAATATGTCTCCGCTGCGGAGCGAGCAAATGAATAAAAATCAAGCCAACGCGGGAGGCAGTTTGTTACTCCTGCCTCGCTTACAAACTCAGAGAAAATGCACCGCCGAGAATGGCTGCTTCATTTACTGGACGCGCATACCTTACTTTATTTCTTATTGGATGAATCCATATCACCTACCTACAAGTACCAAAACATCAATTCGCTTTCAGTATGATGTTACTATAGGCGACGGTTACACGTACAGTATTTATTGTGATCCATCAATTCAATATTTATTGTTGAATGTCAGTATTTCTAGAATACTATAGAAATAAATATTGACATCCATCAATACGCTAGACTATACGTTCAATAAATACCACGATATGTCATTATTTATTGACTCACAATAAATACTGTACGTGTTACCGTCGCCATAGAGACTCGCTCCGATTTCGCATGGATCCATTAATCAAATTCAGAGAAATAATGATCCGCGCTTAGACAAGGATTCTTTGTTACAAAATATTGATTTTCCACGTGCATAAAGCCTGTTTAAAGAATGACAGCTAAAGATTTATTCACAGACTAGCTGGCGCCCGTGACTTCGTCCGCGTTGAAAAAAAAATTAGTCTATCCTGTGTCTCGTACGTCTAAATGTTTTTCTACCAAGTTTCATGAAAATCAGTTAATTCGCTTAAGAGAGAAGTATAGCTTTGCGATAGGTATTTAGGAAAACACATGACATGCTATCGCTTGTGCGCTCTATCCCCGGGACAGTCGTGCGATAGAGAGCGTTGCAGCTTCCGACTGACAATAGTCCTTTTTTTGATGAAATTTCATTTCGGGAGAAAACAGTTTCCACTAACTTAACAAATCACTTTGATTTTCATGTCGATCGTTTCAGCGTGACATATTCTAGGTTTATAGATTTCGCTTTTTATAAAAAAATAGATGGTTTTTATAAAACCATCTATTTTTTTAATCATAAAAAATAAGTTATTTGAGGTGCCAATAGTCTTTCACTGTGTCAATAACATGCAAAAAATCATGGAGATTGGAAAATATTTAGTAGTGGAAAAACGTTTTCTCTTTTTGTATGGACGAGTGCGTGCTATTCTTCCCTCTTAAGAGTTATGGAGGAATATATGTACATACAATGCCAACACTTACAGTATTGATTGATTGTATTGGAAGGCAGCGCCGTTTGCGCACTTTAGCGCGGAGGCGGCTTTAACTTGGATACCTATAATATTAATTTTGTTTCTATATCTCTCACATCTTTACACTTTACATACTATAAAATAAAGTCGCTCCCCGCCCGTATGAGATTTTTTTAAACTACGCAACGGATTTTAATGAGATTTTCACTAATGGAAAGAGCGTTAAACGAGGATGGTTTTTATATAGATATAATTTGTAGATAAACATTGTACCCGTGCGAAGCCGGGCGAGGGTTGCTAGTTACATATGAAATGCTTATTATTTGTAGCGTATTTATGCTTATACTTGAGACTAAAACAAATTTAGGTTTTTTTAGATGAAAGATTAATTGATTTATTTTTGTGTTTGTGTTCATATTGTGTTGTAATATGCTCTATTTTAATAGGCAACACAATTACGACTTATTTTCTCAAATATAACAATTTATAAAATATACTTGTCAACAGGTAAACCAGATGGATGAAGGATGACCTTCTTTCCGATCCCATACCAATAAATATTGTTATCACAAATGATAATTGCAATTATTTGTTCAGAGTCTATTGAAGTGAGAAGCCAATTTGATCCTTTCAATAGGATTCTAACGCAAAGCAAAAAGGAGTGCAGTTAGAGTCTGCGCTTTCGAAATGAGAAAAGTTTCCAACAAAATCCACTGGCAACGAGTCAATATTAACTACGAAACTACAACATCGCAAGTGCACGTTGAAAACCGCGTTACACGCAAATTTCACCCTTATTCCCTCACCACAAGAGCTATATACCAATGCATGGACAACAGCAAAGGACCTAGACCGAAGCTAACCAATGGAGTTTTTCTAATAACGTGGATTTGATAAGTTGTTTGTAAGCAGTTCATTTGAAACATCTATGTGTTAAAAAAGTTCTCTATGAAGTCAAGTTTACTCAATTGTTACTTAGCATATATGAACTTGTACGCCAAATATATTATATAATTATCTAATGTTAGGAACACAAGAAATTTTGCCTTTTTATACGATACTTAGATTCTTCTTTCCTGAGCTATGTAACAGTTGTTCTGGGTACTTTAAAAAAATGTTTTAAAAACTTTGAATGGACCCATTAACTCCATTAAACCCAAACAATAGTAATAAAACAACATGCATACTAAATGCGATTAGACTAATTCTATAGATCCGTCCATTTTAAGCGAAGATGGATCAAAAGCATTGTCTTGGAAGGATCACCGTGCAAACAATGAACAGTAAGGCATTATTACGTCTTATTGTTGTGGGATCGTGCCCTCTGACCGACAGTAACCCATATATTCATCCCATTATGTGATCTTGAATAACGCCCTCATATATACGCGTGCGACACACGAACGTGTACGATAGCGCACCAAGTCATAAACTTGTATGGAAAATCGCATGTTATTTAAATAAAGAAATATACTTAGGCAAGTAAATGAGAGTTGGCACGTGAAACACATTGACACATTGCGCATAATATTCTTCCTGTTTTCATTTTTACAGGGATTTCAGATCTCCATCCAACAGATTTCATAAACATTGCGAAATTGGTTAAAATATAAAAAAATTTTTCAACATACTGTATATCAAAGATGCATTGGTGTGAGTCCTAATGTGAATGTGCCAACTTTAACTCACCTATACAATAAATTTAGATTAGAGGTACGATTTAATATAGATTAGAGGTGATTTTGGATAACAACGACAGACGCTAATTAATAAGTCGCATTGCGTTCGAAATCAAAATATATTTCAAATAAATATTAAAATAATATTTCGTTAGCTTCGAAATAATTTTATCTTTTAACTCAACCTCAATTTCAGACCATATTTAGACTTTCTTTCGCGTATTTTGGAATATTTCCGATTTAAATTATAAAATAAAGAAAGAAAAATATGATTAAATTTTAATTACTCTGATGACTCGACATATATATTGCTTTATAATTTCAGTCTTTAAGAATCCAAAATACATTTTAGGTGTGTTATTGTAGTTGGTCAATCATAGCATCCATGTGTCACGCACTCAATTCGACAATTAAGATTCCTCGGCTCATTGTAATTACACCTATGCGGGTTTCTTAATGAAGTTAAAGGGAATTAATTATTTTAGGGAGCATAAATTCATCTCTGCCGGCCTTTACGCATCATAGTACAATGCAGACTTAACTTGATTATAAAACATAATGTTCGCGTATAAGCAATTCGTAGACCCAAACAGTCTGCAAACTTGTACTCATTAGTAGTTTCAAGAATATTTATTGTTTCTTAACTTTTTCGTTTACAATACAAATATTTAATGGAATAATTAGGAACTTTTAAGATTAGTTACGGACTAGATAGATAGTCCGTACTAAAGGTTGATAAGATCCAATTTGAGAATCTGTCCTTATACGAATAATCCCTACTAAGGTAGTAAGCAATATTTTTTGTCATTGTTTTTGCATTAGAAAAAAGCATTAGCTAATCTCTTAAAGAATATGTAACGATATAAGGATTTTCAAAGGATTAATAATAATCAAAACTCAAAACATAATATTATTAAGGACCATAAATACACGCATAACGTCTACAGTATGTTCAAAACCATCGCGAAAACAACTGTGTCTAATTTATCGATCCCCTGGTAAGGACTAAGCTGGGAACGGTTGACTTTTGCCAATAAATTTAGGATGCATGTCACATGTTTGTAATTAAACACCGAACACCACCTCTCCTCTACTTCGTGGGTATATTGGAAATTTATTTATTTCTACACTAGCTGTTGCACGCGACTTCTTCCGCGTAACTTTATAAAAATTAACCTAATGTAGTTTTCTGCACATGAAAGAATTTTTAAAATCGGTTACAGACAACACTGCTTACCGATTTTAATCGGAGACCACTGTGAAACATATTTCATGCATGCTTAAGATACATTATCAGAGCCCATTTTGTATTTATTCTTTTTTTTATTGCTCATAATATAACTATATTACAAATATAGCAATAATTTGTATTTTGATTCTATGTATTCCATACATCTTTTTAATTCTTGCGTGATCGACATCCTTTTAGTGTAAAATTGATCTACTCGTATAGGCAATTTTACTGCCGCTTTCGTCTGCTTGTCGACCTCAAATAACAATAAAAGACAAAAATATTTTATTTTTATTTTATTTTTTTATTAGAGATGGGTTTGTCTTGGCCAACAACCAGCTGGGTAGCAAGGGAGAGGCCTAAGATGGAGCGAGCTCACCCAGAAGATGCCTATTCACTCGAACTTTGAAAAGATTAGGGTTATATGAACTCGGAAACACAGACGCAGGCAAACCTTGGCGGTGCTCATTATAAAGGATGTTTTAAAGCGCTTGGTTCGAAAAGGGGGGATTTCGACAAGATGAGGATGGTAACCAGCCGTACGTCTTCCCACAGTCCCAATATATTTTCCCACAGTCCTCTTACTGAGGCTTCTTTTCTGCAATTAACATATTTCGTGTTGGCAGATTTAAAAATATTTATTTTAAAAATTGTACGTTAAATAGCTTAAGGTCTTCACTAAATTGAGCAACAAATAAATGGATTTTCTCGTTGTTTACTGTACTATACAACTTCGGAGTAACCAACCCGGGCGACGGAGATAACGGTTGCTTTATTGAGCTGAGCCTCTGCTGGAAAGCGGGCCACTGGTTGGCAACCTCTGACTTGCGATCCTGTTATCGTTTCGTGAATTATGAAATGAAAAATATTAAGCTTACGACCATGTTGACATTATAAAAATTAATACTTCTTCAATATTGGATAGAAAGTTTGCATCGCTGACACAGAATTGAAAAATACCACCATTGACTGATTTTTTAATTGTCATTACGTAAACATTACCATTAAGTCTTTGCTTAGTTATTTTGGACCTAAGTATATTCAGTCGGTATCCGAATGATAGTCCTCCTACTAGTAAGTATGATACATAATGTTTTTCCCCAAAAAATCACTCAACTTCATAAATGTACTTAGTCAAATCGCACGAGAAAATCTCATACTTTCAAAAATGTCTAACTAGTTTCATGGTGAAATCTTGAAAAGAAGAGGACATGTTCCCCATTATTCGAAAGTTGCACTTGTAGCATCGCATTACTTAAGGGGATGCTTCCAATCTTACTAAAAACCGTTAGGGTAAGAGCTCCAGTAATGGAACGCCCGGCACTAATAACGTACGTAAATATCGCGAACGGGCTTAATATTAAAACGGCCATACAATGCTCGAACTTTAACGCGTCACACCTTAGGCGGGGATTACATTCAAAAACATACAATTTTTGGTTAATCTATGTATTATTTTATGAAATGATGATTTTTTTGTGTACACTGGACTAACAATAATTTGGTCATATTCAATCCATATACTAAGAAATTAAATTGAAGCGTCTGTTTTTAATGTCAAAATAATTGCTTTTTACCAAATTCATATAAATATACGGCACTTATAAAAAAATTGTACGTTTGGTTCGGCTAATCTTCGAAATGGCGAGACCAATTTTGACGGGACTTTCACTGGCATATAGTTGATGCTATAAGGAGTAACTAAAGGATAATTACTTATACATTAATAAGCAGTTCTCAGCAGTAGAAGCGGGGCTGGGTTCACCTAGCAAGATATAATATTTGTTTATTTATTTCCAGTTTTGTAAATAACTTCATAATGATCTCGAACATAAGCCTGAAGATATCCGAGCCTATCACTGTGGAATATCATTTAACATTTTACATATAAATAGTTTTTTTAAAGAAAAGAAACGATATTGTTTGTTTAAACAAAGTAAATCCAATTTAGTAATTAATTTAAAAAAATATATTTAAATATTTACAATAAAAACCAAATTTTCAAAGCATTATAATATTTTTAATGCTGTTTCATTTAATGCATTTAATGCATGCATGCATTAAAAAACATACTTCATAACGACAGTGTTTCTAATGTACCCCAAACCTAACTCCAAGGCGATAGCGAGACAGCCTGCTAAGATAGTACTTGGGGGTCATCGCAAACAAATGAGGGGTGTAAATCCCCCCCAACGTACGCCCACACCCTCCCAGGTGTGGGGTCTCAGGTAACACTTGCTTAACCCTTTCTTAGTTAACATATGTTCGTATGTCTTGTAGGGGGTGCGGTTTAGATACTAGAAGTGTTTCGGACGGTTCCTGTGGATTTATAGTCCGACTCTATTGGTTTGAGGAGGTGTTTGTGTGAAATGGAGATTTGGAAGCTATATATTATGCGAGGGATGAAGATTTATAACTGAGTTTATAGACGAGAACAAACAATTTTAGATTATTTTCGTGTATTTCATTGAGTAGAACTTTTTTTACTTCTAACTTTTAAGTTTAAGGATATGAGGACCTATTTATAAGTCTTATAACTCGACAAACATTCATTAAGATTCAGGGTCAGTAGTGCACTTGCAGAGGGCAGAGAGCTTGATGGTGCTCGTATAAAGGCGACAGTATCCAAATAGACCGTCAACATCATAGTCACTTTGTAGAAATAGATTTTTTTATTTTTTTATTAGAGATAGGTTTGCTCTTGGCGAACAACCAGCTGTGTAGCAAGGATGAGGCCTATGATGGAGCGAGCTCACCCAGAAGATGCCTATTCACTCGAACTTTGAAAAGTGCCCATTATAAAGGATATAATTGCGTTATATAAGGAATAGGAGGGATTTCGAAAGACAAGACAAGATTCTTCACATAAAACAGTTTTTATTTTTATTTTATTAAAAATATACTTCAAAATGTCATTCGAAATACAGAGGTAGGTGTAAATACCGAAGACCTCCGTGATGGAGCTTAATCGATCCCACATAAACCAACCTTAGTTTCTATACAAAGAACAGACAAATACAATTAGAAATAAAGTGTCAACGCGAAGAGGAAAGAAATTGCTCGGGTATATTTTTTACCGTCCAAACATCTCAAATTCCCAAGTTGTTCCAACGAAAGTAATAGATAGGATACGGCGAAACAATTCTAACCGTAATTGGAGGAGACGCCTCGGGAGGACCTCTGACACCCTGACATATGACGATATTGTGTAAATTGTATACCCATATTTCGCACGTGACAGATATGGGAGCGTTTACCCTAGCGCGAATGATGACTTTTCTTCGGATTATTATTAATAGTCAACAAACATAATAATAATAATAATATCGTGTTGAATTTGAAGCTTTTTCGTGTGTTTGGACTCTAAGCAGATGGTGATACCTGTGGTAAGTGGCTATACCGTCGCCTTATAAGCAGTACCATAGTACAAGAGCTCAGCTGACTTGATATAGGATCACTTATCCACAGGTCTACTCTGGACTAGTATTTTCCCACGACTTCGACCGCGTCCCATTTTCTTAGTCTTGGTCATTTTCTTAGTAAATATGTTATTTGTGCCCTAGACAGTCGTTGGGTTTTAGTCAGTAGGAGTCCACCATAACCGCGCAACATACCCTTTATGAGGATTTACCAATATTAAAATATTTATTTAATCATGGATTTTTGTCAGGCGTTGAATTTTTATATTTTATTTTTAGATGATCCCTTTAGGGACGCTACTTCTTTCGGTACGAAAGGTATCCTATGTCCTGTACAGTACCCCTGACAACATGTATGTATACGAAATTTAATGATATCGCTTGAGTACTTCTCATTTATAATGTCAGGATATTTCTTCATCATCTTTGCTGCAGGACGTCCGGTGCTGGACATAGGATATTTCTTAATCGTGATTTATTCTTGATAATAGGAAAAATGCTTATGTAAAGTTGACTAAGAGATTCTCAATTTGGGCTTCCAATTAAAGTTTAGGTGGAAATAATTAAAAATTCAAATGTTAAATATTACCATTAAATATTACCAAGAGGGAGCAATAGTGTTTGAGAGGCTGTTGTGAGGCTATACAGATGTTTATTGTCACATCGATGTATGTGCTTATAGTAGACACAAATAAATATGGTTTGCTGGTAGGTATCATAAATAAGAACGGAGACAGACGAAGGGACACACGTCACCTTTTGATACATTTCCGCTGTCGTTATTAATGACAAGTCATCGGTGCCGTCCCGGCGGGCTGCTGCCTCGCTAGGGTTGTCACCGGCGAGTGACGTCACCAAGCAAGAAAAACTGTCAAATTGAATCAATTGAAAATTACAGAAAATCGCTGTAAAATAAAAGCACTTGTGTTCATCGGAAATAGATGTGGGATTCCAGGGTATGTTCACACTATATCCTTACTAAGATCCGCAATTGTGGAAACAGCGATAAAAAAGGAAAATAGTGCAAAGCCGGAAGCGGATCGGCTTGGTTTAAAGATCAAATTAAATTGATTTCTTGATTTGAAGAATTACTTAATTTATATATATATATATATATGAATTCCAATACAATCTATTATAGAACGTTTCTATTGTTCCAGTAAATATTGAAATTGGTTGAAACGTACAAAAAATTTACCTGAGTAAATGTTAGTTTCTTAGTAAAAATCTTCACTTGTTTTCACGGTGTATACCTTTCAAAGTGGCAACAGGGCGTTGTTTTCGTTTGAACTGGTTGAAATTAACATCCTTTACAGTTTATATTTCAAAATTTTTAATTTTTTAAAAATGTTTATATTAAAAGAATAAAAGACAATATTAGGTTGTGGTTGTGGCAGCCCTACGAAACTCTTAGAGCAGCGCGACCTGCCCGGCATAATAATAGATCGGGCCGCGGGGTGGCGTATCACCACCCTCTAATAACATGTGAGACACACGTTGCTAAATTTATCAATAGCATTATATCGCGAAAACTGAGCGCCACTCCGCTCAACTTATATTTTATTCAGGGTACGAAGCCTTCACATTGATCACTGGATGTGTTCGCTATGAAGAACTAGTCAACATTGTGTTCAAAGCTTTTTTTTGATGTTATATAAAATGACATTTTTCAATTGCTCTTTATATCCTGAAAAATAATACTTTTGGTACATTTTTTTATGTGAAGGTCGATGACAGTCCCCTTTGATGGAAGGTGGCTACCGTCGCCACAGGTGCTTTAACTACGCTACTGACCATAGTAGCATCCTTATTTATCCTTACATATCACTACATATTACAAAACAAAGTCCTTCGCCGCGTCTGTCTGTCTGTCTGTTCGCGATAAACTCAAAAACTACTGCACCGATTTTCATGCTGTTTTGTCCAATTGATAGAGTGGTTCTTGAGAAAGGTTTTAGTATATCATTTCTA
Organism: Synanthedon vespiformis; assembly: GCA_918317495.1. NCBI lineage: Eukaryota > Metazoa > Arthropoda > Insecta > Lepidoptera > Sesiidae > Synanthedon > Synanthedon vespiformis. The sequence continues at coordinate 983,716 of OU906965.1, forward strand.
AAGTTACGCGGGCGAAGTCGCGGGCAGCAGCTAGTTAAGAGTAAAGGATTGTAATTGGCTCTGGCATCCCTTAGTCACTCACTATTAATACAACAACACACATACTATTACATCACGGTGGTCTTCTGTCTTCTGGTTACACTCCAGCCCAAATAACTGCGAAATCCAGTGCCACTACTTCGATGGACAATGGACTCTTTAAGATTTAATTCTGAACCTTGAAATGACCAGACTAATGACACATTTTGTCTGATTAGTTCGGTAGCAAGAATCAAGGCTTTTTTTGTGAATGTAACCAACTTCAAGTGGGTCCGGATTCATAGTTTCATTTGTATCATTGACCAGCACCATCAGTGATAGAAATGGGTCAGACAAGAGAAAAAGTATAGGTCTCCCAAATTATTATTTTTTTTAATTTACCAGAATACCAAATTGCCTACTCGTAAAAAAAACTTAGAACTGTATTCTATTTACCTAATATAAATATGTAAGTTATTAATTTTTTACCTATGTGTACATAATGGGTACAGAAATTAATATCTTTATCCATACAAATAAAAAATACAAAATTTTTATGTAGATATATTTTATTTGTTTGTATACGGAAATAATCTTCAAAACTACTCATTCAATTTAAAAACCAATAGAATTTTAGGATGAACTTTATTAATGTAAATAACTAATTAACAGAATATTCTAATATATTTAAAGATGCAACCGCTGTAAGCCAGCAGACCTTCTTGTAGTGTAGGAGATGTCACTCTTCGGGTAGGTACTTAGTACTTACCAAAAGTGACCATTTTCTTTTTATACCTATCGTTATTTTTCTCTCAACAATGAAGCCTCTTTAGTGCGCTTTTTCTCGAAGCCGCAAGCACTGAGAACAGGTAGACAAGCATAAATCATATCAGGTGACCACTTTACAATCCATAAAAATAATCCTCACGTATCGTGATCGTTCTCAATTTTCCTCCTTCATTAATTAAATAGATGTAATTTGCAATAGTGGCCGACATTTTGTACTTCAATTATAGAAATTTATGGGAAAAGCACGAATCAACAATGCTAAATAGCGATCGTCCTTTTTTTTCTTTCAGGTGGTCAATGAAAGTCCTACCTAACCAATAATCTAGGTACTTAAGGACCTCTGTAAAATACACTTATCTGTGTGTAACATCGTTAATGCCATGTTATTATAAATAAAGCCAACCCACTATCCTTCACTGACACCACCAATGTTAAAACCGTTATAACAACAAAGATTAAATTATAGAATGCGAGGTTCGCGTACAAATCTCGTAAAATGAAATTTATAGGTGCCTATATGTTGCTTTATTTATAAGAAAGCAGCAGTGCTCAGGGAGATGAAATTACGTGATACCATTCCGAATCAAAGAGAAATATTGCAGGCGCTTCTAAGGGAACAATCTGTTTCTACCTACATGAGAATAGGGTGCTATATCTTCATCCGCGCTTACTTAGCCGATTGCTCCAGAGAATTGCGGAATATGGCCTACAAGCAACTATCGTGCATTTTAATTAATATTTATGGATTTAATTTTCGTTTTTTAAAGGGGATAATACAAATTATGTAAGTACTGCGACATTTTCGGGACTGTTTGTGCAAGCAGTTTTTCACGAATTTTTTGATTACTATGTACATAAAAATCACGGACCAATAAAAATCTATGTGTGTATGCAGAGTCAATCTTTTTTATTTATAAGGTTGACGTTCAACAACGGCATAAATGTTGCAAGTGCACTTCCGACTATAGTAGAATTGAGGATAAGTAGGTAATTAAGTAGGAAAAAATATTTATAAATGAAATAATATTGCTCAGTCTCAATAGAACAGGGTCACATAAACTTTTATTTAAAACCACTGAACTGTTTTATAAAACATTTTCTTCTGAGTAATTAATAAATTATTTTTTTGAGTAAAATGTACAAAGTCAAATTCTCTACAGAAATCGCAATTGGCTTAAAGGTTTAGTTACCAGACCATAAAATAAAAAAAAAAACTACAATCGCAAGAAATCTGCAACCATCTTCTGCAATGTTAGTACTTAGTTAGTACATAATTATAAAATAATAAAACACTCTTCTTGATCAAGGTTCAACAGACTCTACGTCCTTTTGTCTCCCAAAATTCATTATTGCCCCATTGTATATTTTTATTGTGTAACAAAAATATAGACAAAGATATTTATTGATAACTTGTTATTAATAAAAACACATATCCAAAAGAAAACGCAGATCCCCAACATAATAGTAAAAATAAGGCAAATAAAATGGCGCTGGACAGGTCACATAATGAGAGAAAGAATGGATAAGTGGACCAGGAATGGTATCCAAGAGAAGGAAAAAGAAAAAAGAGAAGGCAACTGAGAAGATGGGACGATTATCTGCCCAAAAGATGGAGACAGCTGGCACTTAACCGCAGCGGGTGGCATAGTCTGGAGGAGGCCTATGTCTTCGAATAGCCTGATAAGGTTGCGAATGTCTAATTTAAACTTGTAATATGAATTTTTGAATGAATGTAATATGAAATTGAAATGAATTGAATAAAATTTTAATATGAAACATTGATATATAAATATAAAACTAATATAATAAAATAAAGGTATATATAATAAAACAACTAAATTTAGTTTCAAAATCTCTTTCTTTTTCATTATATAGAAGCACATTATAGTATAAATTCTTGTAAAATTTCTGTAACTTATCAGTGAATAAAGGCTTATTTTATTTTATTTATTTATTTTATTTTATTTTATGTTATTAATAAATAATTAATAATTTTGTCTTGTCTGTGGTTTAGAAAAACCGCGAAATAACATTCACACAAACGTCATTTGCTTTATGTCAAAATAATCAACTGTCAAACTATGTTTTGATTTTCAACTCTTGTTCTTGTGTTGTGTTGGAAGTTTTTATTTGAATTGTTACGATTTTTCACCATGGATTCGCGATTATACGAAGATAAATTAGCTAAACACAAAATTTTCAAGGATTTAAAGGACAGCTTGAAAGAAAATCCCAATGGAAAATTGCGCAATTTGCTACATTTAAGTGACGATGTTCTTTATGTTTGGAGTGCGATTGAGAACTGTTTGTTGAGTTTAAATCTCAAAAAACTGGAACAGAGCCAAGAGGAAGTGCCATATCAGGTAAGAAAGTATATAGTTTAGTATTTATTGTAACTTTAACATGTGTTAGCTTAATTTGCCGGTAAGACATATTCGCTTCATTTTTTGAGGTTATAAATCATCTTGAGCCTTTAATTTTTGGTTTAAGATATTCTTAGAGGATATACTGTTATAAAAATGCAATTATGTTTATTAGAGGAATCTAAATTAGTTATTAGATAGCATTTATTACAAATAAGAATGCATAGAGACCTAATAATTAGCATTGCAGATAGTCTTAGTTTTTTTCTATTACTCTTGTCAAAGCACAACCCAGTTATTGTGTTACCACTTTTTATAGGAATATGTAATACAATATATAATCTCTATTCTGTTATATGATAAATATGATAAAACCCACAATAAAATTCACATATGATAATTTGAACAAATAAGATCAAGCTACCTATGTGAACTGTTCAAGAAAAACATTGAATCATATTCTATAAAGAAAGTACACAAAATTTATGAACTTTAGTTGATAATTTACAACAAATTTATTTCCAATAATTTTATAATTTTATTTAATTAGTAAATGTTGATTTTATTTCCAATAAATCATAGTATTTCGTATTTCATTCTTTTAGTTAAGGCTTTGACTTTGTTAACCTAAACTAGTATCTGACCGAAGGTCAATTTCAGGCCGAACCTTCCTCCGAAGCCAAATGCTTAAAAGCTCTAACAAATTTTGTTCAAGATTGGCTACAATTAATATAATAATATAAATTATTTTAAAACTTATTGAAGGATTATATCAACTGCATAATATAGAATGGTGATTTAAAATCATCTCTAGGAATTGATCTAAGGTGATCGAAGGTGTTTTTTTTGTCTGAAGGTTACCGAAGTCTGAGTTGAAGTTTCGGTCGGACACTATCAATAACATAAAAATTTTGTTAGAATTGTATTAGTGCTGTGTTTCCCTCAAGGGGTACGAGAAGATGCATTAAGAGATCTCTTGATTAATTTAATTTTAATGATTGTAATCCGTTAAAAGCCACAATGCAAAAAACATTTGTATTAAATATATTTTTAATCGATCAATGTACCACCACACATTGCTAAGATATTTTTTTTTGTATCAGTATGTGTACACACAATACAAATAAAACGCACAACTCTAAAAGAGATGTCATGTCATGAAAAGATGTTCAAGGGGATATTTTATGTGTACAATAAGACTGAACATTCAACATTCTCGCAATATTTCTAAAGTTCAAAAAAAAATTGTCATGTAAAACTGATTTTGGCCATTTTGGAACTGAATGGGCTTGGATCCAGATAGGTAGCGATCTGGAAGTATTTTAATGAAAGGGAAATAGTCACTTCTAAAACAAAAATAGCACTTATATAATAAAGATTTTGGCTGTTCTATTTTTGGATTTTTACATTAGGACTCCACTTTTATATTTTCTTTTTTTTTACATTTAAGGTAATACAAGTCAGCTTTCCTCCATAAAAACGTAGAATGATTATTACACTGCTGTTTTATGTTTAATTTACAAAAGTAAGCATAACACCAATTTATCTTGTCGTTAACTAGGTTCACATTATGCATACAAATTAAAAAAAAGTATTAATTTAAAAGAGATCCTTGAAAAGTCCATATCTTAACACAAGTTTTAATGCAACTTTGAGGGTGATCAGGTCAATCCAGTGTACAAAAACTCCAAAATACTTTGCATACAAACATTGATCAAGATTGCATCAAGAGTTCAAATAACTTTGCACAAAATAGATATAACTATGCAAAAATATAATATAACTATTTTGTCAAAAAGAGTATACAATATGCCCAAGGGTCTGTTTATGATTTTATTTTTGGTATGAACTCGACTGCTCTTCCTTCAACGCATTTAAGCCATGAGACCCATGAGTTCGGGCTGCCGACTTGTTTCACCTTAGTTATCTGTAATAGACTTGTTTAAAACTCTGTATGATATGACTAATGATGTGCCAGATCTTTCAAAATCAAATCAAAAAAAATCAAAATATTTATTTATCAATTAGGTTTCTACAAGAAACTCTTTTGATCGTCATTATAAATTTAAATTTACCAGGGTTTCGGAAAAAAAACCAAGATGACGATCCTGAGAAGAAACCCCGAAAGAAACTCAGGATACTATTCTTTTTGTCATCATTAAAATGTAAAATAGTACAATACACATTACTTAATATTAACAAACTTAAAGTATATATATACAAATTATAGTTTTACAATACAAAACATAGTACGAACTCCGAATAGCTTAAATCCAGGCTTCTTTGTCGCTCAAATAATCAGTGATTTTATAATAGCCTTTCGAGAGGAGTTTAGTTTTAATGACACATTTAAATTTATTTATAGATAAGGCTCTGATTATTTGAGGCAGTTTATTATAAAACCGGACACTTTGACCCATAAAAGAATTACTTATCTTATGTAGTCGTGTTTTATGAAGATTTAAATCACTTTTGGACCTAGTATTGATATTGTGTACATCACATTTTTTATTAAATTGACTAATATTTTTGTGCACATAAATTAAATTTTCATAAATATATTGACATGCAACAGTCAAAATCTTTATTTCTTTGAACTTTTCTCTGAGGGAAGACTGCGGATCTAGTTGATAGATGGCTCTAATGGCCCTTTTTTGTAAAATAAAAATAGTATTTATGTCCGCAGCGCTACCCCAAAGAAGAATCCCATAACACATTATACTGTGGAAATAACTAAAATAGACAATCCTAGCTGTATCTACGTCTGTTAGGCGTCTAATCTGCTTAACTGCATAAGCCGCAGAGCTAAGCCTTTTACTTAGTTTCTCAATATGTGGACCCCATTGTAATTTAGAATCTATGGTAATACCTAAAAATACGGTCGATTCCACGGGTTCCAATTTTTCACTACCCAAAATCACATTCGTTCCAATATTTTTAACATTAGGGGTACTGAATTTAACAAGTTTAGTTTTGGTGGCATTTAAAAGAAGATTATTTACACTAAACCAATGTACTATGTTAGAAAGTGCATAATTTACCTCATTATAGCATCCAAGTTGTCTTTTAATCTTAAATATTAATGATGTGTCATCAGCAAACAATACAATATTATGATTACTCACAGAATGAGGTAAATCATTAATATAAACCAGGAACAAAAACGGACCGAGAATCGAGCCTTGAGGGACGCCCATTTTAACTAGAGAACCCGGAGATTTCTTACCATTAACATCGACCCTCTGAATTCTATGGCTGAGATAAGAAGTTAAAAGATCGAGAGCCTTGTTCCTAATTCCATAGTGGCATAATTTCCTTATTAGAGTGTCATGCTGGACGCAGTCAAAGGCTTTAGACAAATCGCAAAAAACACCCAGAGCGTCCTGCGAGTTCTCCCATGCCTCAAAAATATTTTTCAATAGTTCCACACCAGCGTCCGTAGTAGAGCGCCCTTTCGTGAAACCAAACTGCTTATTAAAAAGTAAATTATGATTATTAAAGTGTTTAAGTAGTTGACTCAAAATAATTTTTTCAAATATTTTACTAAGGGTCGGAAGTACTGAAATTGGTCTATAATTCGCGGGATTAGTTTTATCATCCGACTTAAATAAAGGCACAACCCTACTAATTTTCATTAGATTAGGAAATTCACCACATGTAACACAGCAATTGAACACAGTTGCCAAATGAGGTGCAATTATATTTATTACAGAGGCAACTGTTTTCACCGACATGCCCCAGAGATCTGCAGTTTTTTTTATTTCAATAGTCTTAAAGAAACTCAGAATATCATCTGGGCCAACAAATGCAAATTCAAATGGCGCATCACACTCCTTTACACTCTTCTTGAGCAGACTTTTAGCAGCAACCGACGACGAGTCCAGTGACCGAGTGAGGTTAACCGGAACACTGGAAAAGAAACTCTCAAACTCCGCCGCCACATCCACATCCGACTCAAGGTCCCGACCATCTATCTTCAAACTAAAGCCGCCATCCCGAGCCCGCCCCCTTCCAGTTTCTTCGTTAATGATGCGCCATGTAGTTTGAATTTTATTTGCGGCATTCTTAATTCTGTTCTTTACATGAATGGATTTGGCCATAAAACAGACTTTTTTAAACAATTTTGAATATTTCTTAACATATTCTCTAAAGTCCAAATTATGATTGTACTGTTTCTGGCCATACAACTCATAAAGCTTATTTCTACTTGTGTAGATGCCATGAGTTGCCCATTCATTAAATAACATAAAGTTACCAACTAAACGCGACCTTATCGTAAAGACCTTACCGAATTCATCACTAATTAATTTAAATAAAGAACCATACATTTCGTTAAGACTATCAAAATATGGCAACCTAGGTAATTTATTAATTATATTAGCCCTAAATTGTTGAATGCGATTCTGAGTAATTGGAACAAAATTAATGTGCTTTCGTTGATACCGACTTATATTTGAATGAAATGACACAAGCAAACCACAGTGGTCAGAGTCTAGGACATCTAGAACTGATCTTTTATATAATTTTACATTACAAAATATGTTATCAATACAGGTGCCACTTGTGGCAGTTATCCTTGTCGGTTCAAAGAAAACGTTGTACAAGTTAAAGGACCTAAACAGATTTACAAAATCAGTTGTAATTGTAGAAGCATCTAAAATGTTGACATTAAAATCTCCACAAATTACGAGACCTTTATGGGATGTGCATACCCTTAAAAAAGTAGACACCATGATGATCTGTATTTGGATGCAATACAGATCATTGGAGTGTAGATCCACTTCCACACCGTCAATTGACTATTCTACACGGTCAAAATTCGACTCAATGTCCTCTGTTTGTCCTTGGCCGTGAGAGCTGCGCTCACGATCAAGGTGGTTGGAAGGTCACTTGGCTGACCATCCAAATAATGAGTCAACCAACGTCTACACAGTTGATTTTTACATCAACTCAACCAAGGTGACCTCTGTTGGTGGCTGGTTCCGATCGTGTAGAATGCCTATAAGAATAAGAGATGGGGCAAGCACAGTGATAATGGGCGCTGGCGTTCCTTACTCACTCACTGAAACACAACAGCACACATGCTGTTATTTCATGTTGGTCTTTTGTAAGTGTAAGTGGGCGGTTACTGTCGCTAAACGGGCCTTGCCCAAATGGCTACGGAACACAGTGCGTAGTTAGCCTCGGAAACATAAAAGAAAAGGGTAAAAGATTATTTTTGTGGAACACTGAACACTGTCAATGTAATGTAGAGACAGACAGACAGACGCGGCGGAGGACTTTGTTTTTTATAATATGTAAAGATTATAAGAGGATTTCATTATTCGTTTGTTTGAATTGAATAGGCTCCGAAACTAGTTACTGGACCAATTTGAAAAAATCTTCACCTATAGAAAGCCATGTTTTCAGGGTAACATACGCTATATTTTATAAATTCGGCTTTATCTTTTTCACAAATATTTTTATAATCGTTCGTAAACTCTAGTCGTGTGTCCGAGCTGACAAACACAATGTTTTTTTTTTTAATTTTATTTCTATTCTCAATAAAAGTCAATTCTTGTTAAACAATGCAATGTTATGTATGTATTTTATTTATTTTCAAAGCTTTTGCGTTGCCTATTTCTTCTAAATTCTCCTATTAGTTATTTAGCTTCTAAAACTTTGAAATGTATTTCCATTATTTACACGTTTCTAGCTTCAAAAACATTAAAAACCTCTATTAACATAAAAACATAATAATTTGGACTGAAATTATTAAAACTGACGTTACTTGTTTTATGGAAAATCTTGTAACTTCGTTTCCATAATAATTCTTACATAGAATCGAATTCGTAACCGGGGCAAATACTTGAACCACTCAACAAACGGGTCATTACGTTTACATGCCCCCATCAATTATTCAATTTCAATTCGCACAATAAGTCAAAATTCTCACCCCATTGCCTCGGTCTATCCATTACAAATAAAATCATCAATTACTAAAATGGCACAACACATTGAAAATAGCTCGCGATTGCTTAGCCCGCCATTAATCTCTCTGTAACGTTGCCACAGAATTAATTATCCCCTGACCATACTATTTAATGGGCTTCCTTAGGGACCCTGAGGTTTCCGATTAAATCACTACCTCTCATTGGGCGATTTATAGTGACCAGCATAGTCCGGTCGGGCCCCGGATGTATTAGGATTACGCTACAAGTGATTATCTTTCTAAGAACCTTGGGATGAGATGGGGTTGAGATTTCTGAGAAGTTTCAAATTCAAGGTGACATCTTATATGTTATGTTGCTACAATGAACACACTACCAATGACTGAACGCGATATGCTATACCATTTTCCGGGAATTGAACCCGGGGCGCCTTACCACTCATCCAACGGGTTCGCCAAAATAAGTTTCGTTTTTTTTTTACAATACATCATAGTGTTTTCGTTTCCCTCAGTGTCAGGTAAAAGTATTTTAACCACACAAGCCATATTATTATTATTATTTTTTATTATACTAATTATTTATTATTATAGTAATTAGTAAAATACATAATAAATGAGATTCATCGAGAATATAATTTATACAACGAAAAGCAGAATGGAACAGAACCACTTCCGAACGAGAACATTTATGTCCTATATTACATGCAGATTGTTCTCCTAAGACAGATAATTTCTGTCGACAAACACGTACAATACAATTTTATCCTCAAGAAGAACTATGGTGTACTATTTTCCGTGTGTCCGTCCCAAGCTATTTGTACAACTCTATTAGTCTATCCAGCCGAATTTATGGACCGGGATTGGCCCTTTGGCGGTCGGCAAGTAGCCCTTTGCCCCGGCCGATTGTTAATCTGAACTTGGCTATACTTTTCACCTTAGCTGGCGAGCCCTTAAATTTGTAAGGTTAAATACGGGATGTTAGGGAATACTTTGATTATATCACGCTCCGTCCCGATGTGATTACTTAAATAGTATCAGTATCATTCCCAGTGTTATTATTAAAAGTTATCTTTCTTAAACGGCTTTACTTTGCCAATAGAATCAAATATGATTACACAAACATATTGGATTATATTTTTATTTAATTACTTTATTTGTAGTTAAAATTTTATAGAGTGCTTCATCCGAAGTTTGTAGGCAGTGGCCATAATTTTCCGTTTAATCAGTTCCCAAAGTTTCGTCCTCACTTTAAACTTTAAACCACTTTACCTGTCCCACCTTCTATACGCTCGTAAAAGGTTAAGCCAAATATTGTCACAATTACAAGATAACATCAGCCTGTAAACATACGGGCGAAGGTTCGTACCCTTCGGCATATATCTTTAAGCGAAGAAACGGGGAAGACTGTTCAACGCGGTGCAAATTTAAAGAGGGTAGCGACAATACCTTTCCGTTCCGAACCATTCTTGCAGTTCTTGCAGTTGCATTGTTAGAAATTATATGTTCCTTATATCTAATTCTTCCTTACAATAAATATCAATATATTTGTGAAATTTGTCGCTATATGTTCGCGACAGTTTATACGCGCGCTATATGTTCAGACATTCCGTGTCAGTTTCAGATAGTAATGAGTACACAGACAATGCAATTTAAAATACAATTAATAGGTATCCCTATTCATATAAAATTTATACGTCTCTAAGTACATTTTTGTGAATAGAAAGATTTCTTACTTTCGAAATAGACATGTTTTAAAATAGTTAAAACTTATGTTAGTTAACACAGAAAAAAATGCGCCTAGATGTTTCATTTCCTCTCAAATTAATAACAAAATGATGTCTAATGAACTCGTAGCGATTTGTAAGTTTGTCGCTTTGTATTTTCAAGTAGAACTCGCGTTCAGCTTATGACTTGCACAGCGATCGTTAAGACGTTTTCGTTCGTGCCTCAAGATCGTTTTATTGCCAAGCCGGATGGACTTCTGGGATGGATGGTGGGGAATGTAAATTTAGTGTACGGAAACGGACACGAGGAGGTGAACATCGGATTGTTTTGTTTTCGCTTCTACCCGCATTAACGGTGGAACTCTTCACACAGTTTCATTGTGAAAGTAAATGGGGTAATTTATCTATAGCGAGCGTTCAGCTTGCATTTCACGCCAAGATATTGTCAGTAGGTAAGGTACTTTGAAGGCCCCTTAAAAAAATTAGTTAAATTTTGCTCGCGGCTTGACTTTGTTGATTCGTTTGACGCGGAAAGCAGTTCCATTGTGTTGTTTGGATTACTTTTATTTTGTTTTGTTTTACATAGCTACTTAAATTACGAACCTTAATACCTATTAATGTTCTCAATAGCAAATACGAGGAAAATACTTTACTTGAACAATTTCTTGATTGCCATTCTTCAGCTTCCCATGATACGGCCCGCCTTGATCGAGCTATAACTTATATAACAACACATCACTTACACATAGCTGTCGCGAATAATAAATATTCCAACAAGACTTGTCTATATTATCTTCCAAATACATAGTTATTAAAAAATTAAATCGCTGTCCGCCTTTAACTGTCTCTATCTGTTTCTCAGTTAACTTTTTACCAATGGAAAAAGTTTTTACTAATACCACAGTTTCTTACTACTTACTCAAGAACATTACAAGTTAATTAATTTAAGAGTAATTCATTAAATTGGTGTGGATGTACCTATGCGAGTGTGTTCAATTTGCCGCCTGTCCATTTGTTCCGATTGCGGACTTATTTATCGCGGAACTAGATTGGATGTAAGTTTACGAACAATTTAACACGCTCACCGAGTTGTAGGTCTACTTGGAAGTGTGTGAAAATTTAATCGTAAATAGTTACGGCATAATCACGGAAAATCATAATAGTTTTTGATATAGATGTAATCATTGAATTTAAAGGAAAAAAAACCAGTTTCTACATTGGAAAATAATAAAGAAATATACTTGTTAAAATCAGTGACTAATATTATAGTTTCTGGCGCTGATAGATGGTGCCGTATTCAGTAGTGGAGGCAGTACTTTCATTATGAAATATTTTAAAGGCAATTTTAGAGGATTGCAATTACACATATTTATAGATGAAATTGTATATATATTTATGCAGCTCATATAAATGGTTTAACGTATAAATTCTCTTGTCTAAAATCAATTAACATGAAAATGTACAGGAGCTCCATCGATAGTTGGCCCTTATCCAGCTTAGCTACCCTCAAAAGGATTTTGGCTCGAGGCGTACTGGTCCGGACCTTTCTTTGTCTAACCCGATTGAACTTACGCCTTGGGACAGGTGTGGGCTTCCTGCTAGATTTTAATTAATAATGTTACAATAGTGTGGGATATCAGACGCTTGTTTTAACCAAGAAATTATTCTCACTACCAAATTGCCAAGTATTCCTTTAATTTATTACGATCCTACACTCTAAAAAAGCTTGTATTTTGAAGATGTCGATTTAAATCACCCATGGGCCTCTCAGGTATTCTCAAGTTATTCCAACTGAGTGTGTAAGTAAACTTACTTGTAAATTTATTAGGTGAGAACCAATGATTATTTTGTAATTACATGTACAGTGGCCAAAACTTTTTGGACCCATGAGTTTTGTCTAGATGCTTTTTCTAATTGTTTTTTTTTTTTGTTAGCAATTAAATATAAATTTAAATCATGTCAAGGTGAAATATCTGCTTACACAATTTTAAATTAGTAGAGGGAATCGAATTGAATACAAAGTTCGCGCTATCTATCTCTATCTATACATTCACGTATATCGTATTCACATTAGTTGCTAAAGTTTCACTTACAGCGCGCTATATATCATTGAAATATCATCGAGCACGCACAACACAATGGTTCCAGCAATAAGATAAACAATTCCCTCGGAGACGATAGATCTCCATTGTACACCCTTCGACAACTAACGAAAGCTGGAGAATTACTTGTGCACTGGTTACGTCATAACTTATCGACGCAATAATATTCTGAAGAGCAGAACGCGATCTCTCTTTGGATTTGTGGAACTTTTGTTAAAAAAAAAACGAACTTGCAATAAGTAGACTAGCTCATGAATTTTACAGCGTAAACCTCAATAGTCATACTCTTTTTCAACTGACTTCCAAGAAAAGTAAAGGTTCTCAAATTCGACTGTATGTTTATTTTTTATGTTTGTTACCTCATAACTTTCGTCTGGGTGAAACGATTTTGATTATTCCTTTTTTTATTTGAAAGCTGGTGCTTCGCGTGTGGTCCCATTTCAATTTGATCCAGTTCTGACAGTGGCATCCATGAGAAAAGACCATGAGTCGGTTTGAAGTCGGTTTTTTTTTGTTGTTAAAAAGAGTTATTTTTAAGTTAAGCTCGATGGACAGGCTAACGGTCCACTTAATGGTATAGACTCCGGCATCCCTCACTCACCGAAACACAACAGCACACAGGCTATTATTTCACGATTGTCTTCTGTAAAGGGGCTTCCAGACTTAGGTAGATATTGTTACCTACTTACACTGCATTACGTTTTTTATGGTTCCACTTTGCAAAAGGTCTAAAAGTATGAATACTTATAATTTTTATTAATCGTGGCTTACAAAGAAAGAATTTCCCTGTCTCTCAGTTTTAAGTTTGCCCTCAATGGCCCATTTGAATAGTTCACCCTATTATATGTATATGTAAGTCCAGTAGTTAATAAGTGAAATGTGGTCCTATCCTATGCGATGAAGAATATTTGATAGAGTTACTCTACTGTTTTGGTCTAATAATATTATTTCTCAAGAGTATTGTCTGATACGGCAATAGTTTTGATTAATAAGTTCAGTACTCGGAAGTCTTTAAAGGGTTTCCGTATGAAGCATCACAATAATGTAATCACTCCAAGAAAGCTTTTGTATGAAATTCAAGTCGAATTGTGGAACGTTTCTTTGAACTCGGTATTATAAAATATTTCCGAGTTCAATTAGCATTTCTAATTTCGCCCGGCACGTATGAAAACTGCCAATGAATTATGTAGTTACCTAGTAGTATACGACTCGCTTAAGACGTTGTGCTAAGATGGGAACAGGGAGTCGCTTCCTGCCTCCCCCTGAAACCCCCCGCCCCACTCCCGACTGGCCCCGAGTATGTCCGTGCACGGTTAGCGCGAATATGTAAGCCCATGGGTGTTCATTAACTTAGCATGTTAAGCCGATGATCGTAGACAGTGTTAGTAGGTTTCAGAGAGACTGAAGCGTGATTGAGAAAGGACCGTTGCATTATAATAATGTATAAGGATTTCGCTCGTCTAAACCCACCTTTATAACTAGCCCAAGTTGCGCTGCAATCTTGTTTTGTGTGCGTTTAACTAAATTTTTAGAGAGAAATCCGACGAAAGCTTCAGACTGCTCTCATAAACTGGCGTCATGTAAAACGTACATCGCATAATACTTGAGACTCGTTCTTTTCCCGCCTCTGAGTGTCGTTGGCGGCATTAAATCTTAATAAAACCCGTCATGCATCACGATAGAGCCCTTTGATTTCTCACTCGGCAAACCGCGTCTCCGCATATCAAAGAAAATCACAACTCTTTTCATTGCGCGCCGATAGAATGTTAGCGAAGACCAACTTAATTGAAGCCCTCGTTTTCGTGGCGGTTTTTAGAAACGGTAACGCGTGGCAGGGGTCGCGATAAAGTGGACAGTATACCTTCCAATTTGCTAATACAAATAAGCGAGACTTTGGTCCTTCGGCCCTCGTCTCGCTACAGGCGACGGTTTCAAAAGGCGCCATTGTGTTGGACCCTCAATCGTGGTCTCGATTATCGAAAAGAAAACACTCTCATCTATATTTTAAATAATGATCAGCGAACAAGAGGGCCGGCCGGGGACGAACAATCGGCCGAGTGATGGATTGTGTACGGGATACCGCCAATAAAAAAGCTTTGTCAACTTGTCTGGGCCCTCCGTGCAATTTTCAGGCACAATGAGTAGAACTGAAATTTATTGACCCTCGCAGCCTGTAACCGGTTGCAACAAGTGTACCTACTATACTGTATCGAAAATTGCCAATATGATACTTTTAAGTGAGTCTAGACAACACTGCAATCGTGAACTCGGCAACTTATCAGAGAAATAGTTATGTTTTAACACGTATTTAAAATTATTACCTTTTTTGTAAAGTACTAACTTTTGCCCACGATTTCGTCCGCGCTCCTTTTTTTTTAAACATTACTCATATATATTTTTTGACACGCGTTGCATTTTTTAATTTTTATTTTTACATGATCTCTCAGGCACAGTACTTTTTTTTTTTCTGTAAAAAAGGTGTTCAAGTTTTTGTTGAAGCTAGAGACCATTCCTTTATTCCTTACTTCGTATTCTATGCGATAAGACACAAACTTTTATCTAGAGCAGTTTATTTGAATATTAGGTCGCATCGCAACACTAATTGCAAATCATTCAGTAATAACCTTTCGCGGAACAAAGGCTATTTAAAAAACAGCGCGAAAAACAAGGGAACAGTTAATGAACCCCCCACCCGGGCCCATACGTCATTAACAACGAGGAGTGTCGCGCAAACAATCCCGCTCCAGTTTCGTAAGGGACCGGTTGATAGTGGCAGTAGTGGATTCGTTACAGCGAGACCTCGAGTGCCACCCATTGTGCCTCGAGAACGTCTGCGTTGTTGTGTCCGAGATGTAGATAATTGCCCCCGCTGTGTGGGAAAAAACGTCGCCGGGAGCGCGACTTCACCGATTTTTTTGGTTCACCACTTTTCTTTCCGACTGCACCTACCTACTGCTCTCTGGCTTTATTTAAATGTGTTGTCGCCTCTTGTTGGACGTGTGTTCATTAATTTTTCTTTTTAGGTGATATCAAATACTAGAGGTCGTCCGAGAATACGTTTAGATTTACTCAAGAATTATTTTTACAATATATTATGTAGATGTCTACACTTTAATTTAAAATGTATGGTGTTGTGTAATACAGATTTTTCTATCAGTAATATTATTTTACCTAATTTAATCGGTCATTATACATAACAGTTGATCAACATGAAATCATGTATTTTCGTAATATTATGGTAACACCATGATTATAATAAAATTTTCTTGAAGTGCATCCCACAACAAGTAGAAATCATTTATGCTTAATTATCTAATTTGATTTTAGGAGACATTGAAATCGGTTTTAAGAAACTGTCTGTAGTGTTTAAATAAGATTGCCTTATAATAAGTGTTTAGGTACATTGTGAAACATCACATTCAGAATTTTCATCTCACAAATCTGATACGCAATTTTCCCGAAATTCAGACAGCCGTTTTAAACTTTATACGTACATTGCTTTCTGCGATGACAGATTTTAATATTTCACTCTCGAATGTGCTCTTATGTTTTTCGAATATTTCATCTTCATTGCACATTATAAAGCAAGTTATACAAAATATTAAATACTAGCCTAGCCACGCTAGAGCATCTTGCAAGAAAGCATCATTTTTGTATCAGAATATCTACAAACTATCAGTGAAACGTCAAATATCAGTTCAGACGTTCACAATTATGTGGCTTTCTTATAAAATACAAATTATAGAAAAACTATTTATTAATTTTAATTCAAATTTTTAATCATCTCATATGGTCCAACTAACTTCATGAATCAATGATTTTTCACTATCACTATATTACTATTGCTTCTATCGTTAGATCGTCGTCACGAAGTATACCTTAAAGATTACTAATAAACAGCCTGTTTATATAGATTTAATGGCCGCCCCCATTTGCGTATTGTGCCCCAAGATGGTTTATTACCCTTGAACAGGTAATGACATTATTTATTGGCACTAAACTGAACACTTCAGTTTCCAAGACAAAGAGTTTCTAATAGTGGTGCCGCAATTTCGGGAGCCTTATATTAATGATCCCCTTCACTTGTTGTTGAGATAGTTAATGCAGAGAACTAAGTTTTGGGTTTATTAACTGGATATAATCCAGTGTTCAGGGCTGCGTGAAACGATTTCTTTCGTCATTTTCTAATTATTATTTGAAGTCAATGTGATGTGTCGCATATGAGTAAATGCACATCAGTGACATTAAAACAGTTTTCTATTTTTTGTATGTAAGTCAATTTTACATTCTTGTCATAAAATTAGCCAGTTTCATAAAATTGTTTGATAACCTACTTATTCTGAATCCTTGTATTTTGTAAAAGTCAACAAGTTAGTTATACTTTAATGCCTTAATTTATTCAACTGATCATCATGAAACTTGCCATACCTACAGGCATACACGGTCAGGGATATAAAAAAAGGACATAGACATAAAAAATGTACTGTTCCCAAGGGATCATCTAAAAATAAAAAATTCCAGACTTGACAAAAGATTTTGGCTTTTTAACACCAAAGAAAAAAGGGCGCAGATGAAGTTACGGTAAGAGCTATAATATGATCGTTTTACATTTTTCTTTGTGAATGACTTGAATTTATATTTTCACAATACCTATATTTTGCCGAAACTATTTCTACATACAGAGATTTTTAACTAGGTAATGAAACTCACCCCCATTTACCGGATAGGGTTAAACAATATCCAGTATGATGTTAAGAATAAAATATATTCCTAATTATACCAAAGTCTATTGAAATATCTATGATGAACTAGTACACACAAAACAGTATGTTAACATATCTATATAGTCTAAATTTTGTTACCTATTAGTACAATTAAATGATACGTGTATATTTGGAAATCTCTCTCCTAGATCTTGCAGTTGGTGTTTTAAATGTAATATTTCTTATTAAATGTTTAGTGTTTGTTATGAAAGTCGCATTACGTACTTCTGGCACTTAAAAGTTTATTGAGTTCTGATATTTTCATTAAAAATATAAATAATTTCCCAAACCAGTTAACTGTAATTAAAACCAAAATCGAATTCTGTGATTGAAATGAATCTCTTATTTGAACACATTTAAATAAACCGAAGTATCGTCACCGTTATTCCTTAATACCATGGACCCAACAATCTTGAAGTCAACAATGGGTTGTCGACTTGGTCTTTGCGTTGCACCGTTATTAAAATCTCGTGGAACAATCGAGTCGAAAGCGCACTTCCGTGGACCTCGTACATATTTGGTGACTTGGAAACAGTAGGGAGTGTCATCAAGATTTACGAAAGGCTAAATAACTGCATAATAATAGAGATATATATTCATTTTTGTCGTTAACAAAAGCAAGGTAGCGAATAAAGCCAAAATAATACTCTTATAATTAACGTAGCATTTACATAAGGTTCAGGTTATCTAGCATCCATGATCATCAATTATGTAGCTCCATTTTAAAGTTAAATATGTAATAAAACAGATTCTTAAATATAGCTAGAAATAGTTTTCACCTAGTAATTTGTCAATTCTTTAAGACTGTTTCATTCTCATAGTGTGAACTAACACTCATCGCATGTAAAATTAATACCGGAACGCCGATGGTGACTCCGAACGATCATTGAGGGATAATTATAATGCCACTTCACAGGAAACTGTTGGGCCCCACTCGGAAATCTAATTCTTTTCTCTATTTTACAACGGATGTCGAACAATTTTACTCGCAAAAGTTTTTTGGAAAATTCGTTCAAAACAATACAAGAAATTTGTGGCGTTTTTGTGGAAAATTGTTTATTTTTTAAATGTTTATACTAAAGTACACTGATATTTTATGCTTACATTTTTGCTACTAGTCGTGTAATGCAAAGTTTAAATATATTCATTGTGTGCTAACCTTGTGCTAAAACTTGCAATCATTATGTTTCCATGTGTTGTCTGAGTGACATTCATCCTATAGATAGACCAAGGGGGGTCGTTAAGGTTGTTTATTTACATGGCTGTGTTAAAAATATAGACATTAATTAAATAATAGTATTAATAATATAAAATAGCATTAAAGACTACAGGACCTGGATATCGCAAAGCGCTATCGCCCTGGGACAATGCGCTAGTTCTCTAACATAATTAAAATCTCCGATCTTACGACCTCCGACGTCACAAGCACGTTCTTTTTAATTATAAAGAAATAATGGCCGACTGACATAGCAATAATAATAATATTGTATATATAGCTGAGTGTTTCTTTTTTTTTTATTTAAATGCGTTTAGCTCTAAATCAATTTCGCTCAAGTAGCTATCGATTAATCTTTTTTTATTTTATTTTTGTATCACCGTATTGGAAGTATTGGAAGGTTTTTGGTTAATTTGTAATTTAAGTATCGATAAGCAGAAATATATTAAATTAAACCACGCCAAAAAAATAACTTACTACTGTGTGTAACTAAATAGTCTACTTAATATTTTCACCTCCGTTTAATTTCAGCGCTACCTGCGCTAGCGTCTTTTAAAAATTCACACAAAGTAAACTCAACAAGTCTGCACCTTAAACAACAAGACCTTGCGGATTAATCAACAATTCACATTAATTAATATAACGTTATGAACAATAGTTTTATTTGCACGCTCGCCCCGTGTGGCTACAACTCGACAAAGAGTCTCAACCCAACGTTATTTTCTATACAATCCATGTTTAATTTGTTACATTCCTAACGAAATCGTGAGGGTAGTTGTTAAATAGTGCAACAATACGAATCTCGCTCGCCGCCCATTAATGATTTATCGCTTCGGACCTTTGCCTTTTGTTTAATCGTCGTCGTTCCAACGTCGACACTGGAAATGGGCGTCTGCATTTAAAATGTCTACATATATTTACAATTACCATTGTACAATTTAAGATGCAGTTCTTGGATTGATTTCAATGTTATTAACAATATTGTAAATTTAGGGCTACCTAAATTTACAATATGGAGTTTATTTATATTGAAGTTGCTTGGAAAACTAGTCGAAATTATAAATTTCTTCAATTGTAGAAAATATTTAGTTGTTTGAATAAAACTTGTGTAATACAGGGTTGTTCAGAATCATAATCGGCTTATAGTTTGAGATATCACGAACGATGAATCTAACTAAACGGAATAAAGCATCAAACGGAATCCAACCATCGAACTTGGTACTGCTTTGGGTAATTTTAGGCATGTACGAGAACAATGTTTACTCAAAACCAAAGCTCGGACCTCTGGTGCGTAAAATTACTATCACCTACCTTAGGTAAATATGTCGGCAAGAAATTCCCCTTTGAACCCTTTCGGCCCTTTGTTGTTCACTAAAACTATTCACAGTTAATCTCTGGATAAACAGCGTTTGTTAATTAATTAACGTGTTATTAATATATGTTCCAGTCCGGTTAATGTGACTCTGTAGGCTGGCGGGTGTCCCTGTAGGGTAGGTTCTCTTTTTCGACAAAGGCGAAAGCTAATTTGAGGTCAACAGTAAATATTGTATTAATACCTTTTTGTCGTAAATAAAATAGTTCGGTGATGTTGAAAGGTCGCGGGCAAAAAGGAATCTCGGTTAATCCCCAACGAGCACATCTCTGGTAACTTTTGCCCGCGACTCTGTTCTTGTATCTAAATAAATTTTAGTCTATATGTTATCCTGAAGTATAACTTTCATATCAGTCCATTCAGTAGTTTTTTCACAAATTTTCGCAATTATAGCAATCTAGCTGGATTCTTTACTTTAAATTACAAGTAATTCCATCTGTAATCAGTCTATACCTTCTGTAAGATAAGATACGAGGTAAAGTGTACCACGCCAGTAAACCGCGCATTGGCGTGACCTTATATTTTTGGCGTACACATTTTTTTTTTCTTTCTTTCCGTCGACTCTATAGCATCATTAATTCCAATCTATACATGTAATCGTAAAAATTCAAAGATGAAATCGCGTCGGGATACAAACATGCCTCTACTCTCTCGCGGCTTTACCAATAAAAGCTTAATATGAACTAATGTGCAAGTAATTTCAATTTCACGATTGAAATATATTTAGGTGTGTATTGCGCGATTCCGAGAAATCTTCCCGCATATATCCCATGTTAATAAATAGTAGAAAAAGTCGGTCAGAAGCGGTCAGGGGGAGGCCACTAAGTGAGTGCTTTACGTCATATCCGAAATCCCGGTAAAGTGAGTCCAGTAAAGCCGGGGCCAGTGTTCGATGGTACGTCTGCCCGTTGCGATCTCTGTAATAGCAATAGCTTTGTATTAAAGCCGTCGGGAAGACGTCTTGACGTTTGGTACGAAAAGCAAGATTATTAAGAGTTCCATAATGTAAATGATTTTGCCACATATTCCGTTTAAATTCCTATTTTAGGGTGAACATTTATGAACGTGTTTTATGAACATATTATACGCGATTTATAAACGCCAATGTTCTGTCAGAATTTCCTTAACTAAAGTATATATATATATATCTGGAAATCAAAGAGAAATCGAAAGCCGGGGTGTGCCTTGAGGTTTTTTTAGCTTAGTATTATATTTTATTTATTTTGATACATTTTTATATTTTAAATTTTTAACATACAAAAATATTATTTTATAAATGTTTTAATAAATTTTACTTTTAGTCAAAATTTAGAACAAGTTAACGACTTTTTTTTATTCGTTTTTCATTCTTTCTTATAAAGTATTATTATGATAGTGTACCTAGGTATAAATTTATAAAGAGATATCTCTTATTTATAAAATTTCTGTATTACATTTGACGTTTCTCGATCCGCTGACTTCTCGTTGTTTACACCGATGTGTTATATCGGCGTGGCTTAGCGCTTTTTCATCAATCCTGCTTTATTACGGCGGATTCGCTTTTGTCTACGTCCGGATGCTGGTCATTTAGACTCACCGCGCCTGTCTCTATTACACCCATCCGATTCCATTCGTATCTGTCGTCCGGGCCCGCCCGGAATTCGTCTTCGGACGTCATCTCGCCCGCGTTCACGGCCTTTCGTGCGGCATACCTTTTTTTTCTCCTCTTTTTAAGCCACTTGATGTATAACCGCCCGCCATTGTCGGTTTGTTTTCTGTTTGGCAATTTTTAAGGGGATTACACTCGCCGGTCTCGACTTGATCACGTCTTCGCAGCTGCCCTCTATTTACGAGGCAATATTTTATGGAATATTGAGTAAAGTGCCTTTTAATCTACTAATATAATGGTGGATTTAGTGGGAATATTTCCTACGGTTCAATTGTGGAGAATCTTATTGTTGTTGGCTATTCTATACGTCGTACATTGTCGTGTGAGATATAAAACTGGGGGATTAGTTGCCAATGCAATCATCTAATATAGGGCAGCCCATCTTTGCCACAAATACACTGGCGGATTTTCTTAGATTTCGTCCACGTGTCATCTACATGGATAATTGATATTTTTTTCTTATAAAAGTATGTAATTCAGAAAATACTTATTAGACCTTAACATTTTGATATTGCATATTTAATGAGGCGTGAACGTGAATGTTTATTATGACCACTTACCTACCCAAAAAGGTCTTATGAAAAGTTTTAGAAACGCCCAAACATAATGATTAATGACACAACATGGACAATTACATTGATTTATAGATGTAATGTAATTATATCAATAATTCATTATTGATTTTTATAAATTCATTATTTATTTTTATTTTTCATGCGGAATGTCAGCAACTGATATCGCTGTTTTACATAAAAGTTTAGCTATTTTCTTTATCTCAGAAAGTCGACTGTATCCATGTTAAAGAGGTAAATTATATTAATAATACCAAAAACTAAATACTTATTCTAAATTCTTACGTATTTTTATGAGAAAGGTCCACTTGATGATAGGTCTCAAGCAACTGTCGACCTTGATAGAATAAAATGATCAATAATAATGAGGGGTCAGGAGAATTGTCTCTAGCATCCCTTACCTCACTCATCAAAACACACAAACACAAACATGCTGTTTCGTGGTGGTCTTCTGTAAGAGGGTGTTCTTAGGCGGACTATAGCGTTCTGCAGTCTACGTGTGACTAAACTACGTTTAGTTTGCATACGACTACTAAAATTGCTGTAAACAACGAAATTAGTTCACGAGAAACAGAAGGCGGTGTTTCAAACAGACACTAGGCAATTTTTCAATTGTTGTTATTAAACCGGAGATTACAGAAATCTCTATCAATGTATCAATGAACTAAGTTAGAAAAAGTAAACTGGCAATAGGCTAAGACATCCACCGATACGTCCCTGGCATGGTTCCCGTTGTAATGGGATTAAATCATGCGACATTAGCGTCCGTCCTTTCCGCCACGCCACCATAAATAATCCTCCTTTTATTAAACTCGTCGAGATAAATGATTATAGACTGGCACTGTCCCCCTGTTTGTAACCTTATTGTTTTCTTAGTGTCTACTAGATGGTGCTCGCTTGTTTACTTATTAACATTAGTGATATTAAGGCCTTAATAGGCTAAACACACTGCGACGAGGAAAGCTCGCTCGAACTAGTTAAATTTCGCTAAAAAAGAACTCTTGGAAATAAGATAAAAGAAGAAAATAGTTAATTTATTTCTAATGTTTCTATGTTTGGCTAAAGCGTAGGATAGGAATACAGTGTATAATTTGTGTATTTTCTAAGTAATTTATGTAGATTTCTAATTTTTTTTTTTTTAAGTCCGTGTTTATATTCGTTATATTTGTTATCTTAGATTCAAAGAAATGTGGGAACAGGTGACATTTATTTCTTGATACGCCCCAACTCCTTAATAGTTGATATATTAATTCACCAGCTTACTTATTAATTCAAAATTAATTTCGTTATCTCTTCTAGATTTACTTGTTCGTGTGTCGGAAGCCTTTTCGAAGTATTTCTCCTGTCGCATGTCTATTGTTCGCCATATTGGTGACGTGGCTTAAGTTTTGAGTAATTATCCCTCAGATCCTTGTTTTTCTTACTTTGTTATTTTAGTAGATCTGATAACAATGGTCGACATACAGTTAAAGGTCGACATTATTAGGGAATAAAGTGTTTTATATTTTCAATTTTTGAGACTTCTTTCTTACAAAGGGATCTATAAGTTAAAAATAAATTTGTTCAAGTCGTTTTATTAAAATAAAAAAAAATTACGCTTTTGTTTAGCTTACAAAAAATTCCACTTTAGTTTATTTATACAGTCATACTTACTTTAGTTCATAATTATGTGTTTAAGATGCTACTATTTTTTATAAACAAAGTACCTTGCACATATTCTACGTGTATTTTATATGTCGTATTACAATTACACAATTGTTATAGTGATATTGATAAATTTATAACACATGTAGTGCAGGACACATTGTAGTAATCGAATGCCGCGCCTGCGGCTCCACTGCTAATGGGATTACTTTTATTAATCATTCGACATTCGTTCCTCGTACATTGCTAGCGGTTCTCAAAGTGTACGCTCACATATTTCAGTCACTAGATAATGTTCTCTTTTCAGCGACTTCTTTTTCAAGTAAATAATTTACCATCTATTTTATGTAATAAGGAAACTGACGGCCCTCTTGATGGGTGGCTACTGTGGCTACCGTTGACTATAGATGCAGAAAAAACGGGGGTATGCAGGTGCACTGTTGACCCTGCACGAGTGTGTTAACAGTTTGCTTATAGAAGATTATATTATCACAGAAGGGAGAGTTTCCCGCTCACGGTATGCACAGGTACTTATTTGCAAAAAAAAAATTATTTTATTTTTTATAATTTTGTTTTTATTAATTGAAAAGAGACAGTAAAATTTTTAACTCAAGTAATGTATTATCGAAAATATGACAATGATATTAAAATACAAATAAGATTTAAAAAATAATAGAAGTTTGAGATACACTAGTTTCCTGTCATGTATTGTCGTACTCGGAGGTACCGGAAAAGATATTTGATTAGCGACCGCTGGCCACTAGGGGGTGTAAGGGAGAAATGGACAACATTGAAGTAATGTTTCACTGGAAGCGTTTAACTCGTTAATATCTTGGTCGCACGTTAAAATAGAATTCAAATAAAAAGGAACTGATGGCAGTACTAAAAATATTGGAGTTAATTTCTGTTCAGTTTTTATAAATAATTTACTAATACATTTATTAAATACTGTGTGTATATTTATAGTCGCTATAATGTCAATTAAAAATCTCATCATAAAAAAATTATTTCATAATGACAAATATACCCTATAGCTAGAAAGTCAATAGTTTCTGTTTTTAATGCCTTTTTATTTTAATGCTAGTAATTACTTTTTTTTTATTCAAATTTACAAAATAACAGTTTTCAAGTTTCATTCTAAAGTTGGGTATTATTGTAGACTTATATTGCAGTGATGATAATTTAATTTAAAACTGCAAACAAATTCCAAATTATACCGCTAGGGAATATTCACCATGGAAAAAAATTGAAACTATTATAGATCTATACTATTCTATACTTACAAAAAAATGTTTTCAATATCTATGGATTTATAAGTTTCAGATTTCCTCTTATTACTGACCGATCCTGATGGATTGCCATGTATATCTTTGTACATTCAATACTCCCACACTGTTTTTGTCTCCGGGGAAATATTTTTAAATAATTCGATAGTGACACTACGAAGCCAAGGGACGTTTCTTGATATTATACGTGAGTGCTTGTCGACGAATGTGTCGGATTAGTTTACGAAAAACCCACGCGGAAAATATTTTCGAAAAATAAATATTTAATCTTATTTAAATACAAACCTATATTTAAGTATTTATGTAGAATAAAAAATCTAAATAAAAACTATTAAAAATATAACCATCCAGTAGACCCTTAGTAACAATTTTATAATTCGGTTTCCTTGTTTTTTCTGTTCAAGATATAGGTACCTTCATAGTGGATATTTCTTTTCGTCAAAAACCTTCTCATATTAACAAGTAAACAAGTCATTATCAACAATTAGGGGCTTGTATGTATTAGTATTAGACGGTATTGCTAATTACGACATATCGTTTAAGTTTCCATAATGCGTACCTAATGCCACGCCACGCCCGGTCACATGTCAAACATGCTGATATTAATTGATGATGTAATTACACAACTATAATGAAATTGAATCGATATCGGCTTAGTGATGGCCCTCATGTCGATCTTTTTATGTCGAAGTTGTCATATTTTAAGTTCACAAACTTAAAAACATATACATATGCTTAAAAGAGCATATGTATATGTATATACAGTTTTGTAATAGGATTAATGATCTGGTCGGAATTTTGGTTTAACGCAATACAACATTTTTAAACAGTTGTATTTAAATCAATCTACCAATATTGCTACGCGTGTTACATAACCATTAAACTCTGGAACTAATAACCGGTTTTTTATTTGCGTTGATAGCCCAATTCTTTAGAAAGATTATAGGTTACTTTATCATGAAAGTTGAGTGAAACCGCGGGACACATCTACTAAAGTATACCTACTTGTTATTAATGGCGATTAATCTACGAATATTGTTAAACGTGCTACGTAATATAACGTTTTATGCTTTTTATCATGATTTAGAAACCGAGGCGGGTGAAACCACGTGACACAACTAGTAAAGTAATATTGGCAATCAATCTACGAAATATTGCTACACATGCTACGTAGCTGACGTAGCCGAGCTACGTAGAGCACAGAGCTACGAGTACAATGTCTACGCACTATAGCAACGAACCGATTTGGGAATAGGCAGTCATTTTTGTCATTAATTATATCTTGCTATCATCTGCTCCGATCATTACGCAATCCCCTAAAGGGATTTAATTGAGCCCTTTTCTAATTGATGCCTTGTTTAATATATTCAATTGAAAAAATGTGTTATAATGTAATATTTTTTTAGATACTAGCTTTTGCTTAGTCTTCGCCCACGCTCCTTTTCTTTATTGAAACATTTATTCAATATTTACTGGTCATAATCTTTTTGTCAAGCGTCATCAGTCGTTATAATTTTCTTTTATGTTTTGCCAGAAATATGCCAAAAATGTTATATTAATCTAATATTCCACACGCTAATGCCTTCTATTTGGTTTATGTTAACAACATCATTAATTACAATAACTATGCGAGATGTTAATGCCGAAAAATTACATGCAGCCAGTACGAACAAACAGCGTAATGCCGGTGCATATTAGATTTAACGGCGCGTCCCGAATGTTTTAATCACTATTGCGACATAAGCACGTTTCACACGAGCGGGACATAAGAGATAAATAAATAAATAAGTGGACACCACTGCGTTTCGCAGTCATATATTGGAAGCCCGGCGGGTGTTTTCGTTCCTTTGTTTAATTGTTTTTTATAAAAAAAAATAATGAACAAAATTAAAACTTAACTCACACTTAGGCGAAAATCAGCAAAAAAAGCCACTTATTTTTATCATTCATTTGGGTCATTTGGGTATAGGTACCACAAAATAACAGAGTGAGTGAGTACTGTTGTGTCTCGGTGAATGTTTAAGAGATGCCGAAGCCGATTTCCCTATCCCTTCCAACCTCTTATCCTTATCTTCTTTCTATCTTACTTTGGTCTGTGGCGTTATCTGTGTTATAGGCGACGGTAAACAACTATCACATAAACCATCAGCCTGTCTGACAACCTTTAAAAAAGTAAATAACTGATTTTGTAATCCCTTTTCCCCCTATACTTACATATAGAAGAGTTTTTTGGAATCTTTGTTAATATACAGGAACGTATAGGATTTCCAAAAGACATATGAGCCTTTAGGAAAATACGTTTGAGCAAAATACGTTTGAGGAAAATACGTGTCGCACGATAGTAAAAAGTCGTACACTGGTGTCGTACAATATGCCGATATATTGGCAATAGCAAAAACAGTTCCACGATTGTGTAAAGGTGTCTTTATCCAAAGCCCGCCGTGCCGCCTCGCGTTCTCTCAAAGCGAATAAAGATATCTATATTCATTAAAATTTAAAACGCGAGCTGGTTATAAAATTCAGAAGGAGGGTGTATATGACGCTCATCCACTTTATACGTGTGTGTGTATAGGTGCTTAATTATTATGTAAATGTTAAATAAAATATGTATGTCGCTACAGAATTATATTAACATATTATATTAACACCATCTTATAAGCTATATATGTGACTATAAGAGTTTCGCATTGTACGGTGTCCTTAATTCGATCGATCTGGAGTTTTTACTATCTTCGCGTACAGTTAGATACAGATTAGATGCGTTTAAATTAAACAAGACAGTCTCATCTCACATCTACTTTCGATATTACATGTAACCTAATAGCTAAATAAACCTTATTCCTTAATCTTTAACGTGTGAGGATTTGATGAGCACTTCGTCACCCATTGATGAAACTTGTGTTTTTAGGCCGTTAACTTCTCCGCTTACGGAATATTCAAATTTTTCTATATGTTATCTGTCAAAATCGTTCATATATTCACGTGTTAATTTATTTCCACTGTTGAATCCAGGCTTACTCCTCAATGTAATTACACTTTAATTAGTCCTCACATTATAATAGGATACAGGCCTCCACACTAGAGCACTGCGGTTAGGCAGGACTTTACAAATAGGTTTTCTTAGGCGTTGAAAAAGTGTGTTTTGATTGATGTGTTTGGCGTCAATATATTTTGATTTAAATGTTTGATTTGTCAGGTCGCAATGCGTTTCTCTGGGCAATTTTTCAAATTTTCCTCTTGCAAAAGGCCGAAACGGACCAGTCGCTCTCTAGTTTTGCGCTCAGTGACACATTTAGCTATTAATTTTTATTTATATGGATTTATTAACTGAATTATTTTTAATTATTTATTTTATGGTAATAAACCCCTTCATTAACTGTTAAGGAAATAATCTGGGGTGGAGAACACAACTTTTCAATTAAACGCCGTTATATTTTTGACAGTACACTCGACGGAATAACAATTATAATTTCGAATCACGCTCCCATCATTACACCTCAGCTTTATCTGCACGCGCAAGCAACCCTTTGAGCCCTAATCGTGAATTATATGCCATAATAAAATTCTTTAATCAAAGAAAACAACCGAGCGCCCATTAAGGCGGGAACACGTTGCCACCTTCAGTCGTTATACCAAATATTTACATACATGTGTCATTACACCCCCTTCTCCCCCATAATTAAGGGTATAAGGGAATCTTAGCGTCTTATTACGCGAAACGGTATCCTTTTAGAAAATTGTAACAACAGTGTCGTTATTCCCCGCCGCCTCCCCAAATGATCACCTCGGAAATTTGCCACTCAAAAGTTGCCAACGTTAAATATTCTAAAGCCGAGTGTGTGGAGCACACACACGAAACTTAAATGTGAAATATCCTCTAATGAATCAGACAATATTTTAAGGCGTGGGCGGCAATAAAACCTCCCCGCCACCCGTTAATGTACACCGACACTTTGTCATCTTTAGGGAAGGGGTGATTGCGTAAATAAATATCGATGCGGACACAAGAGTGGGTTGTCATTGCGTCATTGTAGTAGTATCCTTACTAATAATGGTTAGTCTTTTTGTATACGGTTTTGTTTAAGGGTAATTTTGTGTACCTTGAAACATTAGCACTTAAGTATGATAGTTAATGCTCAGTCGGAACGGACCCGCAAATCTGGTTACACATATTTTATTTTTTTTCGAATTATTTGAAAAGTATTTATTATGTAAAAAGGAAAAAATCAAAAAACACATAACTATCCTTCTTTGTATCCAGCTTTACGTATTTTTTTTAAGGTGGACGGGGTCCACGTGCCACCCTTAGTTGCATTTTTCATTGTTTTTAAATTGTGAAAAAGTATATTATTCAATATAGTAAAAGTAAAACATAATTATATCAATACTAATAATAAAGTGTAGGTATTGTATGTATGTTCCTATATAACTCTTAAACGAGTTAACTGATTTCATGAAACTTGGTAGACAATCAGACGTACAGGACTCAAGATAGACTACTTTTTTCTTTTTCAACGCGGACGAAGTCGCGGGCGCTAGCTAGATTTCTTATATAAATCTAAATGTTTTATCTTTGCCATAAAACGTGTTTATAATATAAATTTTATTACTATTGATTCTTTTATTGTGTGGCTTCAAATACGAATGTAATCTCATTTAGATTGTTATGGATAAGGAAACCTTTATTGAGATCATTTCTTATAGCCGATGGTTGATTTCTTTGCACATACATCACTTATTATCAAGTGGACTGATAGCCTATCAAAAGTAATGCAAGTGGCCGCTCCTTATATAAAAAAATATATACCTGTAAGACTAGAAGATTGAAATTACATATTTTTTCTGCACGAGAAAATAAATATATACTGCCTGACAACCACCTAACGAGTTAATCAAAGATTTATTATTATATATACTTAATAATCGACAAAAATTTCTTCCAACACTAAACGGACATCAGTTTTTGTCTCGTGAGACTCGAAATTATGTCAAATTGCCAATGCTTGCGGGATGAGCATCCTCGATCTCTCGAACCAAGAACACTGCCCCTATTCCGTCGATCAACACACAAAACACGGTGTCGGCTAACGTAAGACATTTCGACACAGCTTCTACATGCTGCAGTGGTAGCTGGAATACGTAATGTGGTATTACACCCCAAGAGGACGTTTTGCGGTTTGAACTTGCGAGTGACTCGGCTTATGTACCATAAAGTTTGTATGCATGTTTTCACTAATATGCTTTGTTGTGTAATACGGTTATAAAGGACATCAGACACGTTTTGTCTAAATCTTTTCTGTAGAAAGGCCCTATACTCTTACGACTGTTAGTAAAAACGACAAAGACACTATTTACATAAAATTGAGTAACACCCAAAAGATATTCATTAATTTTTTATAAACTTTAAATGAATACTATAACATCAAATATTTATATCCACGACTTTCTCTTTGTTTATCTGCTGAGTTAGTTCATTTGACTAAGGAGAGTGAATTTGTAGGATTCATTGTAGAGAATCCTATAGCAAAATATTCAACTTATTTATATTAGTGGGTGCCCGCGACTTCGTTCGCGTTGAAAAGCAAAGCAAAGCTTGAAAAGCTACGCTAGCTTGACCCGGGCAAACGTTATTTGGCAACTATCACTTACCTACCGAAAAAAAATTCTTAAAAATCGGTCTTAGAGATCGGACCTCATACAAAATTCTGAACGCACCTATAAATATTTGACAACCAAGTGACAATTTTAGACATAATACATCAATAATGTTTCACAGCTAGGAACATTTTGTGTAATGTCATCTCATGTCATCTTATATCGCTGTGACGACGATGGCGCCGCCATGCGACAGTAGCGCCCAATTATTTATGTTTTTATATGATCCTTCGGGAATACTTGGTCCTTTATTTCTGGATGAAAGGTACCCTATGTCCTTTCTGGTGTCCCAGACAACGTGTATGCAAAATTTCATGGTGATCGGTTCAGTAGTTATTGCGTGAAAGCGAGACAGACAGACAGAGTTACTTTCGCATTTATAATATTAGTATGGATTGTGCATGGGTAATTAAAAAAAGCTATGAATAATTTTTTTTTAAGAATTTATCTATAGCGACTGTAGCCATCTTTAGTTCATTATTTCTGCGATCATTTTTAATATACAAAAAATATAATTACGTGTGATTTATGACTCGGCGCGCAGTTCATCGAAGCCGCATGTATCGCACGCAATTCGTCCTGTTTGGATTGCTATGATTTATTGATAACAAGTTCCGCCGTGGGACCTTTTCGCGAATTCGCGATTATACTCCCTCTGTTTTAATTATCATCCGAATAATTGGATTTTGTTTCAAACACCGCAACCTCTAGCATATTGCTTAGCAAGAGTAAATTACAGATTGGCATGGTAGTCGTGGATCTTATCCGGCTCGATCGGCTCAGTTTGTGACATTGTATTTTTGATTGTAAAAGTTGTTGGGTCAATTTTAATATATTAAAACTCTTTACATAAATGTTATGTACATACATGTTTAAGTAAATAAACAAAGTCGCTTCGCGCCATTTGTCTTTTTAAAACTACGAAACGGATTTTAATGCGGTTTTCACTAATGGAAATTGGAAAGCTATCGTAAATTAGGAAAGTTTTTTTATATGGGCATGGAAACTTCCGAACCTTTGAATGATCGAATTTATATAAAACAAAAACACTTTCATGTTAAAAATGTGATTCACTAAATATAGGTAAATCCTTGTCCTTACTAATATTATAAATGTGAATGTGAGTTTATTTGTTAGCTTTCACGCAAAAATTACTGAACGTTTAAACGGTTTAAAACGTATATGCTGTAGTTTCCATTGAATAAAGTTTATAGACGGAAAGTTTTGCATTTATAATATTAGTAAAAGTAATATTTATCGGGAGATATTGATATACTTACATGAAATAGGTATACTTAGTCGCGCAAAAAAACTGTAATCAAAGATACCAATTACTAGTCGCCCCACGCACAAAGCGACTCACGCCTGATCAAGGGCCGTTTTTAACGCGTGCTTAACGCAGATCGCGATCGTGAAATGTACGCGAATATTACAGCTAAAATTAATAGACATGTCACACTTGGAAAAAAGTTCAATGATGTATTTTTATGTATATTTGGTTGTAGGTTTTTATTTATGTAGTGTTTTTTTGTTTTTGTTATAGTCTAATACTCTAATACTAAGTTCAGGTATATTTTAGACTAGCTGGCACCCGCGACTTCGTCGCGTTGAAAAAGAAAAAAGTAGCCTATCCTGTGTCTTGTACGTCTAACTAAATGTTTATCTACCAAGTTTCATGAAAATCAGTTAATTCGTTTGAGTTACACTTACAGATTTATTATTAGTATTGATGATGATATTTTAACTGTCCCGTCCATTAATTCAATATTAGTTGAACGGTAAGTGTTGCGGTCCTCCCTCCCCCCGCCTCTCCGACAACACCGAGCCCCTCCCCTCCCACTCAGGTGCCTCATTAGACTCGACAAAAGTGTTACGTCAAAGGCCATTTTGTATGCGCACAGACTTTTTGATTTTCGCGCTCGACTTTACATCGGAATTGAAGTGATAATTAACAAGATATAAAAATTGTAGTTGTGCTTTATTTCATACTTTTTTAATTTATATAATTATTTGCATCTTGTAATTCTTAATTGTGAAGTTTTTTACATATTTTTAATTTTTGTTACACACATACATTCGTACAAAAGATACCAATTTACAAGCCCTGAGATATTTTGGCCTAGCCATCAATTATAGCCTAGAAGCTAAGAATTACTTACTACGTATGCATGTAAGTAATTCAGATTAGATTGGCAGCATTGGTACATTAAAAATTGTTGGGCAAAAAGATTTGTATTCAGATTAATGAAATTCTGTAATACAATGGAGTCCGTCAAATTTTGTTAATGTTGTTATTTAATTGCCTAATAATAATAAGATATCTAGCCACCTGCAATATGAAACTAGATAATTCACCCCCCAAAAACAAACACTGGAATGTTCAAAGAAAATATAATTTGAACCCCCTCAAAGCTGTAAATATTAAGTGTTAATAATGTCTCTGGCAACCCTCCGCGCGGTGGGATCAAAAATTCAACGATCCGCGGAAGGGTTGGGCGATTTTCAACCGGTTACCCTGCTCATCGGATATCGGGTGGGGTTATCATCTTACGATTACACTTGCCAGTTCAAAATGATGGCAAACATTCGTTTATTGCGGCAGATGATGATAGAAGTTTCGCACATTTGATGTTCCTACTCGCATTCTGAGAACAAGCGAACCTGAACATGTCGTAAACGTTTTTTGTAAAGTTTTCGTGCACAATAGTGTTGGATCAAAAATTGCAATGCACATTGATAAAATCAATAAAAAACTGTATTTATGACTACTAAAGCGACGTTAACGCTTTTTAAACAAAAATGTGATTCTATGTTATTTTGTAAACAATCTCGACGTACGCTTTTTAACTTTTAAATGTTTGCCGACTGGTCGAAATTCGTCAATAATCATTTTGATCATTTTGGTAAGATCTTGATAACAAGCTCGTCAATAGCTACTAACCAAAATAAAGTAGAAAATAAAATTGACAACAAGGTATCGGACTGTTTTGTCTTATTTTATTTGTCTATTGATATAATATATTCTATAGGTACAACATGTTATAAAAAATAAGTCGCTGTCCGCATGTTTCTTATTAACCACCCAACAGATTTTGATACGGTTTTCGTCAATGGAAAAAGCGTTAAACGAGGAAGGTTTCAATTATAATAAAATTGCATCCGTTCTTGGCTTTACAAAGAAAATTCTACAATTTTAAATGTAAAACTTTCACGATACTATTGAGTGTAATAATGTAAGAAGTAGGCTTTCACTTTCTATTCGTGACGATCGGTACGTTACGATTCGCTCTGCATCTAATGCGAGGTAGGCCTTAACAAAGTCACCCTTAACGAACTCAATCAATACCTAATACAATCAAAACACGTAATTAAAATTGCTCCCGCGACATTTGCATATGAAAACGTTTATAATTGATCAGTGGTGGCGTTCCCGCCTGCTCCCGTTCAATGCGAAGACAATGATGGGGTGGTTGCAAAACAAATTAGGCCTCAGGAAAGTAAACAGATGAGGTATTCGTGATGCGAGGGAATGTTTTTGATATGTTGTCTTGTTAAAATAAATTCTTAGCGTATTTGAAAGGAAGTTTTCGTGTGATAATTGTCTCGAACAGTGCTGTACAAGTCGTTATTAGAAACAATTGTCAGTATTAATATTTAAATCAGGGGTCGCAAAATTCATTATTCACAATAAATATAAAAATGTACGATAAAATTATAACTATCAACGATGAGAAAAAGAAGCTATTTTCTTTCTATAAGTACTAACTTTACAAAATGTTAAGGTAAAATTGTAAAAAAATCTATTATTTGCCAGCGACTTCGTCCGTCTAAGAAACAGAACAGAATATATACAGAACTAGCTGGTGCCCGCGACTTCGCCCGCGTTCTCTATAGCCTATAGTCTTCCTCGATAAATGGACTATCCAACACAAAAAGGTTTTTTTTTTAATTTGAACCAGTACCTAGTTCCTGAGATTAGCGCGTACAACCAAACAAACAAATAAACTCTTAATCTTTATATATGGGTATAGTATAGACATATGCTCGTATAAGGGAGTAAAAAACTATGCCGAATCCATATTAACCCGACGAATGTTCACTCCTGTACTTTCCTGGTAGACTTAAGTTGGGCCACGAAATCAGCAGTAAATTGTATTATAATTGCCTTTATATTTTGTTCTTTACAAAAATGATAATCTTGCGAATATGTTTTCAAAGCTTCGAGGTGTCTGTATGGTCCTATTGAATTAAAACTGAATAAAGAAAATTAAATTACCATAATACAACCTTTAAGTTTAGTTTTGTAGGTCTTTGATGTCTTTAGTTAAATTAGTTCGGACATATCTGCAGACATAATATAAGTTTTTGTTTAATATATTATACTTATTTTCTAAATAATAAGACTGTAAACTGTTTTTCGAATCTGTTATTTCATATAAATAATAAATATACGTGGTATTTACTGTTAATATAAATAATTATCATTAATCATTTATATTTTAGCATCGAAATAATATATATTTATTTTAGTTATACTGTCTATCCATTCTGTTATTCGGCAGTTTCCTTTTTTTTACAGCAGGCCAACTATTAAGAGCCTGGTCTATGTATACATAATACACGAATCGCTGGCTCAATATATAAGTTAAAGTATTTCACTCGCTGATTTTGTGGCCCCACACTCCGTCGTTCGCGTCTACTGCACTCGGCGACTGTCTGCGACGCCCGCGGCGACGTTTCAAGAGCTCACACACAACGCTTGAAAAATTAATATATAGCCGGTTTCATAGTTTCAGTGAAACATGCTCGTGTGCTGGTCCACTTGAATCTATTTACATTCGCCAACTGTTATGATATAAATTCAATTTCACCACAAGCTTATAATTTACTAATTATACTCTAATTTTAAAAATACCTGTGATAGTCCAATACGTGGAACGCAGACGCGGGTACGAATCCATCGCTTATTACCTTACATTACCCAACCATTACCTATCTTACCTACCTTTACCCTTTACCTTTGTCTATTACCCTAGTCTGCACTTTGTGATTGGTTCCTATGTAATTTAAACCTGCGTCCACCGTTTCAGCTTAGAGTTTGCTTAGCCCATGTAAAGTATAGGCAACAGACGCCCCATCAACCACCAAAGCATATCAAGTAAATGACAAGTAATTACGAAAAGTCCTTATTTATTTATAACACATAGGTACATCTAGTTTACTTTGGGGGTTTATTCATATTTAAAAAATCAAAAATATCTAAACATTCATATTAACTGACAAAACGGACTATCAATGATAATGTTATACAGAAACTAATAATGTTGGAGAAGGGTTACTATATCGGCTCCCTAAAAGTAGGTGAAGGCCTGTTGATGGTTCGTTATCGAGATGTTACAAGTAATCGGAACCCATTATCGAACCCTGCGGCACTTCGGCGGTTATTCATACATACCTATTACGTGGTACACCACAGTAATGGCCTCAAACTATAAGTACATTGATTTAATTTATTTATTTAAGGTACACCAACAGAAGACACAACGATAAACACAATAATACAATTTATACATTCCGTCCTAGTCTGATGTGAATTCCAATTACAGGTATACACAGCATTCAACATCATTATCGACCCTTATTAATACAATAAATACATACTTACAGATGATACACATATATATACATACACACACGCATACACATAAACATATATATACACATATACATACATACAAATAATTACAAAATTATAAAGTCCATAATTATAAATAATTACAAATTATAAAATTATAAATTGTCAAATTAGGGGACGTGTAGACAACAAGACTGGATCAACATTTTTGAAGGTTGGTAGGCATTTCCGTATTTCACGATGAAAGCCAGCCAAACTGGGTTAAATTGAGTTAAATTGACACAAATTGAGTTAAATTGATTTTTAATTCTAATTGATAATATCGGGTTATTTATTCTGCTTGTAAAACGCATTTACAGCCGAATACTCAGATTAATTAATTCACCTCAAAATACACGTTTTAAGTGCATGTGAAGTTATTATTTTTCAAGATCTTTCAGGCCTTGAAAATGTTTTGTAACCTTTAAAAATTTGAAGAAATTCTTAAATTCTTTTATATTTACTGTTATATTATTGTATAACTTTTCAGAGCATGAATTTCTTTAAAATATAGGTTATTTTTATTGAAATATAATTAAAAATTATATAGTAATGGCCTCACAGGTCTATAACAATAAAAAAAAATTGTTTATGAGTGTGCGCACTTTTTCAGTAAACAGATATTATTAGTTTACTCAGTTTAAAGTACGTATTGTTGTCTAAATCAATTAATAATTGATGCCTTTTCTTTTTCAGGTATGTACGTTGGTTATGATTTCACTTGTTTTATATAGGTAAGCAACATTTTTTTTTAATGATAACCTCGTATACTTACCTAAGTTGTTATTATCAATCAAAGACGAATGTTTCGGACATACAGTCCTCGTAGCCTCGTAGAAGTGGTTTACAAACTCATTGGATACTTGCGAGTTTGTAGTTTACAAACAACTCAAAAATTCATGACATAACCCAAAAAATGAATTTAAGTTTCAACATTGTCGTCTGTAAAGATTATCGCCTTCAAAGGCGCACTATTTATTTTTTCAGTGAGGACTTCATTAATACTAGTACATTGGAGAATAAAGCATTCTTCAGTTTAATTATTATTGTTCTATCCTTTCGTAGTTTAAATAGTTGTAAACAATTGTGCAATTCGATAGCCTCAATAAATGTCCTCCGGACGGACGTATAGCCTCCGAAACCCTTATCTAAACTTAACGTGTCTCCTGACCAATAAACTCGAAACAGAATTTAATTTACACCGCAACAACACAAATACATACATATTTTCGTCGAAATAATACGACAGTAGTAATTGAATCGGCCTCGGGCGAACTCGGGGCGAGTCGTTAACGTTCCTGAGGGTGCTTCGGTGCGGAGCTACCCCAGATATGCACTAGAATGCTGCTACAAAACAAACGGGCGACAGAGACGGGAAGATAGTTGCCTAGACAAGTGCGACAAGAAGGGCGACAATAGAAAGTGTTTATTATAAACAAAGGATGGAGTCTTATTGGTAGTGCCGTTTTAATGGACTATCGGGGGCATGTTTCTACCTCGACTGGGAAGACACACACAAATTTGTCCGGGCGCCTAATACCGATGTTTGGACTGAGGCGATTTCGCCATGAGCGTATTAAGATGTCCTTTGATGTTTTGCGGTCCAAATGTTTGGGTTTGACCGGTTAATTAAATGTAGATCGTATCGCAGACGTGTGTCCTGCCCGCGCCTTCATCACGCCCCGGGATTAAATCTTTAATGTGTTTGACATGATGTTTTCACGAATCCACCGCGATCTATGTTTTAAAACTGTTTATTTCTCATCGAACACCTCTTACAAAAAATCAATCAAGTAAAGAATAAAGTATTAAAATGCAATACGAAAATTAATTTTGAAATTCGGCAGACAGGATATTGTGGATTTTATTTATTACTTAGGATGCAGGCTATTCATATATATTTAAAACATAACCAGACCGATAAGCAAAAAACTTTTTGTCTTTTGGTATGGATAACACTTTTGGTGACTTTTATCAATACTCATAATACTAATAATAAATCACATTTGTGTATGTGATTTATATTCTTCAGACTGTTTGTTTCCCTAAACAAGTAAAAAAATGGCAATTGGAAAATTTTTACACCACAATCAATTGTCATGTTCCAATCCATTTGTCTTCGAGATGGAGAATAAATGGGCCTCGAATAACACCCCCATACAGTTCGCGACGCGCGAAAAATGATGAATCCAATCGCTTTCAAGGCACTCCGTCAAAGAATGATTGCCGACAATTGAGCGATGGAGGTGTCAAAAGACCATTGGGTCGACGGCCGATCCATCTTACAGAGAATTTAGCACAACAACGCCCAATCTATTCAGATCCCCCTTCGTTCTCAACTGTTTATCGTCTTTTCGGATAACAAGCGGTCATGTAAAAATGCCCGCCAGGTCTGAGTATGCTGGACGAAATTATTTTCACTACCGTTCCTCGCTGACGTTTCGATCTGTTTCTAGATGGATTAATTTGATTAGTGTACAACAGATGCTATTATATTATAGTCAAAGCATATTAAGTTATCGACGTTTTTCTAATGAATAATCATTAGAGAAACTTTTAATACAAAAATATTAGGGTGTCAACGCCGAAATAATATACCTTTATATAAGGTGAAAAAATATCGGTGCGGTCTTAAATAACATTTTTTTATCTCTCCTTTATACATTTATATGTGTTGTTCTATGGTCTCTCCACAAACCTTCCTCGTTTGTCGCTTTTTCCATTAGTGAAAACCGTATAAATATATTTATTAATAATATATTATTCCCAGTTACAAATGAAGACACACAATAACTAATCCTCCTACTGATTCTTAAATTGCTAATAAATGAAATTCGGCTGCAAATGACGCCAAATACCACGATCTAATTATCATAAATTATTCCGCAATCCATAGAGTGAATTCTTTGGTAAATCAATTTGGGTTTTACTGTCTGCCCGATCCGCGGTGCTATCTACTGAGGATCTTCGCTTCCATTTCATTTTCTAGCCCATTACCGAACAGTATAATTAAATTTGGTCGATTCCCGTCAGCCATTAAATTTTCCAGCGTCGTTCGGGCGCTTTTCCTGTAACTAAATATCTCGCTGCATCATCGCCTAGTCTTTTAGTTCTAACACCCGACATGGCTACCTTTGACGTAGTTATTGCAAACAAATTTTATGGAATCTTACAGTAACTGGTAATGTTTTTTAATTCAATTTATTATATTATGTTATATGTTTAATCCCAGTTTAATTTAGACACACGT
Organism: Synanthedon vespiformis; assembly: GCA_918317495.1. NCBI lineage: Eukaryota > Metazoa > Arthropoda > Insecta > Lepidoptera > Sesiidae > Synanthedon > Synanthedon vespiformis. Next base: position 1,023,721 of record OU906965.1, read on the forward strand.
CATAATAGTCACACAATCTTGTAACGTTTATATCTCAGTGAAAAATATTAATAATAAATAGGTATCAGGATTCTTACTTTATGTGATTTCAGTTCTATATTTATGAGTATACTGTAGTAGATTATTTTCCCTTAATAAATAAATATTTTATAAAAATTGATCGATTACTCGCTCTCCGTTCGAAGTTAATTTGTTTTTTGTTTGCCACAAAAGAAAAATTCTTTAAGCGTTGTGATGAAATACGTATGAATCAACAATAATTGTGAACTTTTGATTTCCTTGTTTTGTCTTGTCTTGTCTGTATGAGAGTCAGCAGACATCAGCAGAGCACTAGCGCATATCTCTGATGTTACTTGTTTTTATAGGTGATCATCAAGTCAACCGTCAGTCCAAATAAAATGATATTAACTATTAGTCAAATATAAAAAATAAAAATAAATAAATCATTTACTACATAAACTAGTACCTACATACGATAACTGGATGAAACCTAACGAAATATTATGTTTAAAAAATTAAAAATGATAACTTCAATTGGAACTTAATATTAAATTGAGGAAATTCTTTTAAATATTAAGAAGATGTATCTTAAGTCTGCTTGATTTATGTCTTAAATTCCATTCGAGAGGGAAGCAGAGAATACCGGTGGCCCGCCAAACAGCCCGAGGATGCATTTGATTGCAGCCTCAGACCGCAGAGTTATTAGCCAATTGCATCAAATTCCACCTCCCAAGATGGAGGACGAAAACCACTAATGAAATCCCAAATGGAAATTGATTTTTCGTTTTCTAATCTCAAAAAATATGTACAGAAAAGGCATATAATATATTATTCTAAACTACTTACTTGAGAGTTAAAAATGTTAGCTTTTTTAGGGGTGGTATGGTTTCATTCCTGTAACCTTTCGAAGTTCTTGGTTCCCATTTAAGCTCAGATGAATATTAGTCTTTTATTTTCTTATTAAACCTGTAAATAATATTATATTTATAATAAAAATTAGTGGCTGTACAAATTCGGCTTATTATTTTATTTTTTAATATTCATTAAAGTGCAAGGAGAGGTGCTTATGAAGAGGAAAATTGGAAATATTGCCCGCTATATTGTAAATACTAAATTTTCCATGTTCCATCCAAAATCGGAATCAAACATTTCAAGCAAATGTTGATGTCATATTGATGTCAATACTCAATTTTCAAGAAATTTGTTAGATAAACATTTAAACGTAAAGGATAAGGCTACTTTTTTTCTTTTTCAACGCGGACGAAATCGCGGGCGCCAGCTAGTATTTGTATAAAATTACACACCAACTGCCACAGCCAAAGGTTTTTACGTCTGTCGAGCCACCTAAGTAGTTGTTAATACTTAATTTAAATAGTATTACTACTAAGTTAAGTAAATATGTAACGTATAAAGTTTAGTAGCCAACTAGGAGCAGATACTAAGTGCAGAGATTAAGGTGTGTAATTAGATGTGCAGTATTCAACTGTTGATGTTTGTTCATTTACACCCTCAAGTGCTACACCACTTGTAGAATTAAACCAGTACTTGTTTAAAATCCATTTGTGTATAATACCTACTCACTATTAGTTATCTATTAGTTATTAGTTATCTAGTTAATTGTTAGTTATCTATATATATATATAAAAAAATCCTCTGTCACAGTGTTTGTAACCATACTCCTCCGAAACGGCTTGACCGATTATTATGTTTCTTTTTTTGTGTATATTCGGTAGGTAAAATTTTTTTTGGCAAACAACGTTTACCCGGTCAGCTAGTGGCATTATAAATTTTAGTAACATTTGTAAGTTTAATGATAAATTTAATGTTAAATTTAAATTAGAAAATTAGATTGTGGGGAAAAAAACGACAACGGATATATTAGCGATTTTGTAGTAGAGTTATGTGAATATAGATATTATAACAATAATAAAATCATGTTTTAGTATTACTAGAAATATGTATAAATAATAAATAATAATAAATAGGGGTTGTAAAGGGAACAAGTTCTGTCACATATTTATTAAATAACTTACTAACTTTTGCCCTCGACTGACTTCGCGCACCTTTTTCTTAAGTGTTAAAACATTTATCCAAACTAATATTGCTTACATATTTTTGTCAAGCGTTGAATTTTATTTTATTTGTAGATGATCTATCAGCAACAGTACATTTTTTTGGATGAAAGGTACACTGCATCATTATCTGTATCCCTGACTACGTGTATTCAAAAAATAATTTTACAGAGTAGTCAAACACTCGCATTTATAATGTTAATTAGGACACCTAGGGAAATATCATAAAAAAAACGTCGTAAATATTAATAATATCTAGTAAATAACTGTGAAAGAAAATTGAGCCTCTCGAGAAAAAAACAATAAATCACAAACATGCAAATCCCGCTAATAACTTGCACAAAACCGAAAGCCATTTCACGGCTGCCGAAGCCGTAGCGAAAGCCGAATGTAGCTGGGAATATTTAATATAAACTCGCAATATATACCGGGCGATGGCGGATCTCGCGGACTCTGGGGTGCTATTTCCATGCTGATGTTTAATAATTGATAATACCTCGCGAAAAACGCGCGGGGGATTCTCTGCATCTGTATAGAGATGATACTACCCAAACTTTTTATTTTCTTAAATGTATACCTATAGTTAATGAATAGGTACCTCGTTGGTTTTGTCGATGTGAGTGGAAGATCACTGCTCAATATGATCAATGTTGAGTTAAAGTTTGTCAAATTGAATTATTTCCTTCCTTTCATCACAAGAAAAATATCTAATGGCTTTATAAATCTTTACACAGGATCACAGACACAGCACAGTTGAGTCTACACAAGTAAAGAGGACAGGGATAATTAAGGGATAGGGGAAATGTCTCATAGCATCTCATGGCGTCTTATAGTTTTCTTTATTGATGTTTAACCATGTAACAAAAATTATGTAAAATTAATAATGTATTAATGTGGGATTTCTGTAACTGGTGCCCAACTGGCTGTGAAGTTTATTAATGCGAAATATTCTATTTACACTAAAGAAATATTAGGATAATAACACTGAAACGGTCTTTGACACACCCGTAACAATTCTATATGACATACCGAAGAGAAAGCTACCTGTACTCCGGCATCGCATTATCAGCCTCCTCGACTTGTAAACTGAGCATCTCAATCGATAATCATCTTGAATACAAACAATACAGGAGAAACAAGGAGGAAATAAGGGATAATGTCTCTGGTATTATTTGAATACGTTTCATACAAAGCTTTAAAAACAAGGACAGTGAGATTCGGCGGTTGTGCAAGATTCCAAGTTACAACAATTAAACAATATTAAATACCTAATATATTTTAGCGTTATTTTAAACTAATGATCGGCTCCCGGTTTCACCCGTGCATTTGCATTTTCTTACTTTACTGCAGTGATGCAATTTTTTTTTTACTTTACTAAAAATAATCCATTAGTTGGTTTCTTCTCTTAAATAATGTGACATAGAACGAAACTAGTGAACATCAAAAGGGATAGGGAACGATGAGGAAGAATAGTCCTTATTGTTTCACGGATCTACCAGTATGTACCGTAAATTTTATATGTACACTTGTTAGGTCTGAGAATAGGTTTTTATCTATTTTTTATACGTGGGCGAAGTTGCGGGCAGTAGTAGTTACTTAGGTGTACGCAAAATTTCATGGTGATCGGTTCAGTAGTTTTTCCGTGAAAGCGTAACAAACAAACAAACTCACATTCACATTTATATAATATTAGTAAGGATTCTGAAGTTATTAGAGTTACAGTCATCTGTATCTTACCCCGAGGACTTCAAACTCGCTATTTCCTCGCTCGTTACGGATCATAACCAACACGAACTGTAAAATGAATATAAGGTTGGTAAATGTAGCGAAGAGTTTTGTTTGATACGTAAAATAAATGATTTTCGTCTCGTTTCATCATTCGTTGTAATCCTCGGGTCGGTGCGGCGCGTTTTATTTAACACCGTCGCCGGTAATACATCCATCTGCATGTATATCGGCCATGAGAACCGAGCCGGTCATAGACTAGACGAAAATTCAATAGACGCGTCACCATAGGCTGTTATTGTATTCTCCTACATGTACTACATTATGTGTGATTGATGTCTTTACTACAATATTGATCATAACAATGCACTTTTCTGTATCGTACAACGTGTATATGTAAAATTTCATGATGATCGGTTGAGTAGGAGAAGTTAGATATCCGGGTGATGTTTGGGTCTTTCAAGTCCTTTAGTTAAATTTACTATTCACTAATGAGTTTGTAGGTAGCGGACTCGTTTACTTTATTTAACTCCGAAAAAATTGGCCTAGTTGACTCACTGTCAATCTAAGATATAACGTGTGATGCAAAAAGTTAATTAATTTATCTTTTACTCGTATAACGCTTAATTAACTAAGCTAGCTTTTCGTTAGAAAAAACTTGACTATTTTTACAATAAATCTCGCTGTAAAATACTAGTTACTCATGAAAGAAATTATTTAAAAAAATGTATTAAACAATGTTGAAAAAGCGCACTTAGAGAATAAAAGTAGAGTTCCAATTTTCCACTTGAACTGGTAACCCCAAGTTAATCTTTGACGGCGGATGAGCGGCCCACGCCGCAATTGAAATGTTTATAGATACAATAATGCTACGGGATCAATTCCCGGGCCGGGTAAGGTGGTGTTTAATTTATTTTTCCGAGCTACCCTCGCGACTCGAGCTCCTGGTGCCCCCCATCTTATTTGCAACCGTAAGACTTTATTTGTGTACGACGGCCATGTTTGCCTATTGAGGTTTAGATGTATAAATTAGTGAGTCCTTGTTTAAGGTACCTACTTTGTGTCGTTGAATATAAAATAACTGCAACTTATTCATTGGAATAAGATGGATGCTCTAGCTTAGATGAAATTGCGTTTTACGAGTATCAATAAGAAATATCTTATCATCAAGAATCATATTTTCATTACGCTAAAATCTATAAGTAGCCACCTGCCATCAAATGGACCGTCAACGTGTCTGGTCTGACGTTAAAAAGAAACGAGTTCAAACAGTATACATATAAGTCAAAGACTATATATATATATAAGTATCATCAGTACCTACTTTAAATCAAACCAATGTGTATCTGTATGTTTACAGAAATGTATTGTAGTTAATCCGCCATTGTATACAATTTCTAGGAAATGTGTAGAATTTCTGAAAATTGAAAGAAAATTTTTGATTGCATTGTTCATGGTTTAATAGTTCATACCACATCACACAGTTGCGTGCAATATGAACAAAATGAGCTGCACATATCGTCGTAAGTATACTGTATAAAATATGAAATTATGTAGGAAATGAAACATGGTTCGTTAAGAGTAAAAATGTAAGTGGCCACTCGCGATACGGCTGAAGCGAACAGATGAATAACTAATGAAGCGGTATACGATATAATGACGAGGCACATCGTCGTTAATTTTAACGTGGCGTAGATAAAAGTTGCACGGGAGTGAATCGGACTGTCTGCGGACATTTTCTGTTGAAAATATTTATGTTTTTTTTTCCAAGATTTCCATATTATATAGGAGATATTACTAAAAGTAGGCTGTTACATTACTTTACAAAATTAATGCTCTCAATGGTTAAAAATCGATTTAAATTTCAAAAGGTAAGTATATAGTATACGTGTGTTGAGTTGTTTTGTTTGTTCTCTCAACCTTTTTTTTTTTTTTCATTCGGATTTGTCCAAAAATCTTTCTCGCTAAATGGTGCGAGGGCTACGCCTTACAAATGCATTTTTCATTGCACTTGTATGCGTTGAGCGTGGTTAGGGCTACAGGATGAAAAACTTCGTGATGTAGAAATGCCGTATGAAGAAATGCAGCCTTTTGTATCCTCTATCCAGTCATTTAGCTTCTTGCAGTCGAGGCTCTTCGCGTTTACCGTACTATTATCGAGGCAATGATTGTCGAATGGACACTATAAAAATATTGGTCTCCACGTGAGCTAAGTCAGTCACATACTTACATATACCAGCCAGTTAAATTCGGCCACTTTGAACTGAATTCAATATCTTGCGACTAACGCCGTTCTTACATTTTACAGTTGCTGTACTCAGTATATAATGATTAAATACTACACAAGGTATAAAGTAGACAAGTTACACACTCACTAATCACAAAGAGGGCAGCGTTTAAAAAAGTGAAATAGAAAATTGTGGAGCGCCCCGTGGCCCCTTTAGTTTTCAAAATGGCGTCACATCTAAAGAGCGCGCGGCAAACCCTCAGCCCGTCACTTCGCTGCGCGTGTCGCGACGAACACTCTTTACCCGTCTACGCTGTGGTGTAAATACTAATTTGACCAATCTACGTGCACCTAAAGATGCCAATGTAATGAGCAGATGACTTCCTATGGCGACTTCTTTTTTTTTTTTGACGAGGAGTGATCCGCTTACAGATTTCCTACCGCTGACTAGGCGGAAGGGATATGTGGGGGTCGCCCAGCACCTGATCGTGGCGGCACTGGGAATACCCACTAAAAGTCCCCGGTGCATCCTTGCCCTTTGAGCGGGGTGGACCGGGCATGGTGACAACTTACTGCAGTAACCTACAGAATATCGTACTATGTGTTGCATGCGCGATCAAAAATGGTGCCAGTAACTTTACCATGAGTTGTAATGATCGCACTCGCTAGCGAGAGAGTAAATCTTTTTAAATATATGGAAAATTGTCAATTTAACATTGACAGTTGACAATTTTTCATATATAAATTTTTTACGCTCTCGCTAGCGAGTGCGGTCATTGTAACTCGTGGTAAAGGTACTGAGCTCATTTCTTCCATTAATTACTTGTGTTTATATGCGATAGTCAACATTCATGCCTGTATCACAAAGAGATATATTTTATGATAATGTCGGCAAATATGCTGACGGTCCACTTGGTGGTAGCCGCCTATAACACAAGCAACGTCACAGGTGCAGCAAGTGGGCTGCCGACTATGTAGGGGATTGGAATGGAACAGGGAGATTGGCTCTAGCATCACTACCTACTCAGACTCACTTACCGAAACACAACAGCACACATGCTGTTAATTCCACGGTGGTACAGCGACACTATTTTATAATATGTGTAGATATAGATATGGATGCAGAAATATTTCATTACTTAGTTATGAAATAAATTATCACTGCCAAATATGACATTATTGGTTGATCAGTTTTGTTATGAGTTTCGTAATAAATTTTAACTCCATGTAGCACATCAATTTATTTGTAAATAGTCTTTCATTTTGTACCTACTTGTAAACAGAACTTGTAACTATTCAGTATGGTAGTTATAATTTTTAAACAATGACACAAAACAGTGGGGAAAATAATTTCAAGTAAGAACCTAATAATTGACACAGTTTTCGCTGGCAACTGTTTTTAATTCGCAGTAGAATTAGTGTCAGTAAAGTTGCGTGCAAAAAAGAGCTCCGTAATTATCAACGAAGACATCCCACAAAGGCTTCGACACGACTGCCGATATTTTAATGATACCGCCGAACACGAGGCTTTATTAAGGCGTACAAGTGGCTTATTAACCATAACGAGTCCCGTGTCGTCTACAAAAATCGCAGATAATATTAAAATGTTGCAAAACACTCGTAGCAGTGAGATACGTGCCCCCATTAGTAGGTAACAAGATAAGTATGTCTCATTTGACGTGTAGCTGAAAGGTGGCCCATGTCACGTATCGCTGATTCTATTGCTATTGCTATGCGATCTCTATTGCCATTTATCCATTTAAATAAGGCTAAACAGCGTTTTACAATGTTTATATCGTTATTATCCAATAACTTTCTTTATAAAGTCTAAAATAACAAAAGAGTTTTTTAGCGCCATCTATTGACGATTTTTAAAGCAAACTGTTGAAATGCCTAAGTTGAGGGATATCTTGTATAGTTTTTGGGAGTTATACACGATAAATTTTTGAGGTGGACTAGGCATAGGCTAGTCTTCCAGGAATCGAACTCGGGGCCTGTGATTTAGAGATCCTATCTCCATAATGCACAGACCAACTAGTTCAAGTTATAGCGAAAATTTTGTAAAAATATTTCTAACCATATTGGTTCTTAAAAATGAATTTCATAAATCGCTTTTATTTTCCTTCCTTGCCAATATCCAATATCGTCCCCTATCGCGTTACATAATAAAAACCCTCTAGTATCGTGTTTTTGCGTAACAAGCAGTCTAAATTACGACAATTATTCAATGTTGCCGTGTTATCGGCAGTTATAAAATCGGGAGACAGTGGGGTACGCTCATTAAGGTGTGACACGGCAGTGGGGCGAACCTTCCCGCCTCCATAATTTTCATAATGTAGACATAAAAAATTTCAGGGCAAAAGGAACTTTGGTGCATTGATGAGTTCATTATAAACTGAAAAGTGTGTCTCTACCTAGAGAGTTTACTGTTTAGTGTTTTGAAATGCCGAGTCTTTGTTAAACTATATTTTTATATAACGAATCATTCAAGCCGTCAGGAGTCAAGTGTAATTCTTGAAATCTGATAGCAAAATATGAGCTCTCCTCTTATCCATGTCAAAAGTAGAGCCCTTAAAAGCCTCAGCTTCTGCCTCCACAGTATTAAATAGCTTATTTGGTATTATTTCTATGTTTGGTGTTTCTATGCAACAAATTATAAACTGGTCTTCTATTTATTTTATTTTATTTTTATTTATTCTATGGTTTAAATGGCGTCAAATTTGTGATTGACAAATGCAAATAAAGAAATAATTATAACTTGATCACTTGTTCGTAAGATGTAGACGTGATGATATAATATCAAGAATTAATTCGTATAGTACAAGTGTTGGTGAAGCATAACGCAGCCTTTCAATTAGCGAAGATCGCTTTGATGTTGATAGTTTCGGATGCGTTGACGTGGATATGGGTAGTGACTGAGGGATGTCTGTGTAGTCAGTCATTAGGTCAACACTTTGATAATTATTATTAAAGAGCTATCAAAGCTTTCGCACAATATATATTGAAAAGCGGCTTAGCATGCTTCATAAAATATATTAATTATGTACTGCGAACAAAGCAGATATGATTTTTGGCTTGTCAGACACTATCCACTCGTCCGAACGGTTTCAAATAGGTGTAACTAAACTAATGAAATATTATTTTAATTTGCTTATTAATTGAAACTGCTCGTGCCAACAACAAGATAAAGCTAGGTTTTATGGTAAGTATATATTGCTAGACAAATTAATTCGGACTGTGGTTAAATGCGACAGCGAATCGTGGATTTATATGCAGGCGTTTGAGATATGGTGCTCCAAATAAGCTAGATTCAAAAAGTCATTAATGAAAAGCTCAAAAAGCACAAAATTAAATATTTAGGGCAGGTGTTACGCAACAATGAATATGACCTGTTTCAGTTGATAATGAAGAACATTTAAAATGTCACTGCTATTTGTGATTTTTTTTAGTGAATAAAATTATTTCTTGCTTTCTTTCTTTCTTTCTTTCTATTCTGTCTATGCCATTGATCGTCTTTAAGATATAAACACCTATAAAGCTATTAACTTTCCAATCAAAGTTTAATAACCCCTCTCCCCATTATTTTACACTATAATTTTTACCTCCCCCCATCGCCATGATAAGGTTTCAGCTACACTACATGCGAGTAAATCTTCGCGCCGTTTAAATGAACATTTTACTCAACAATTCGTTGTGTTGTCACTGCTTTTGAACGTAACACTGCTATGATTGTAGTAGTGAAAGTAATAATAACTACTTCGTTTCTATTATGATTATTTACTTCAATAAAAAAAATCCCTCTGAAACAGTACTTTTTTCTGGTTAAAAGGATCTGGATCTAAGTCTTTTCCCGTACGCCTGACAACGTGTCCGCAAAAAACACATAAGACCCAAGGAACAGGACTATTGAAGATATTAGAGGTTTCTATTGACGTGTTTTTTTTTTTTTTTTTCATTCTTTTAATTCCATCGCAAGCATCACTTATTGTGACAGCAACTTTTCCTGTCGTTTGACGCAATTTTTCCTCGATCCTTCGAGCCGGATACACGTCCCCGGCTTTATGGTTTCATTAACGAACATCGCTCCAGGGCTGATCATTCAAGTCGATCGTCGAGAAACCTTCCTAATGTTTATGTCATTTTAAAGCTGACGGTAGGGATTTTTTTAATTATTTATTGATCTAGGTAAATATTCACAATATTAAATTCACTATAATTTTTTCGAAAGTGCTACAAATTAAATCAATTAATATATATTTTACTTTTCCAGCAGTATGTTTGGCAAATTTGGCAAATAAATTGTTTGATTTGATTAGAATGAATCCTAAGTTTCATTTGGTGGCTGTCAGGTTTAAAAAATGTGTTTGCACGTTTGGTCCATTTAACGGGAAACCGCCAATAACACTCAGTATTGAAAATAAAATAATCAGTATAGAAGTGTAGAAAAATAAGACCCTCGCTTTGACTCCGACGTTAGTTAACCGAGTGAAGAATTAAGCGTTTCAATTATGCGAGCACGCTCCGCGGCTCCGAACCTCACTTCCGGTCCACTCGTGCCGCCATCTTTATTCAAATAGGATATCGCGCCATTTTCTTTCACGTTTGAATTACAAATCGGAATGCCGTTTCTTTTGGATTTAAATTCGGGACTCCAAATTGCCAGTTTGATTGCCATTTTAATGCCTCCCAAGTTTCCTTTTTTGGGATAATCCTCTGCCTATGGATTTATTATTAGCAATGCAATGAGAAAACACAGTAACCATAATAACCACAGTAAGTATATGTATACTCTTTTTGGTATTATTTAATGTCTATATTATAGTGATCACAAGTTGAGTTTCTCGATTTATGTGATGACGATCTTTTTATAAGGATAGGAACAGACCTTAATATATATAATTTTAAAGGATTTTTTTTTGGATTTTTTTCTTAGTGAGACTTGCTCGCGCCTTCAGTGCCTTCAGGACTAGAACCAAACCAAACCAATTAGTACAAGGTTAGGACACAGTATAAATAATTTATTCTGTGGTTAGGATTTAGTGAATAAGAATCTCACATCACCGTATAGTATGCGTGTTAAGTGGATAATGGGCCCGAGATTCATCATCACCGTATGTACTTACGATGTGTCTTGCGATGTCATTAGAAATAATGATATCAACAATTTTATCATCGTTCCCAGGAGTTTAAGAAGTTTTGCAATATACAGTAAGTGAAACAAACGCACATACATACACGTGTTAATATAATTTATGTATTGTATTATCGCGATTCGCGATACATCCACACTGCGTTGTTGGTTCGGTAACTTTTTTCCTGTAAACAAAATGTGTTTTCGTTCAGATGATGAATACTGGGCGATTGTTGTTTCCGTTTGATCGTGATTAATTAGCGATAGCAAACGGAATAGATTATTAGGATGGTGATGAGCGCTTTACAAGTAATTACTCAACTCGCACCACTATAATTAGTTCCTTATCGATGCACCATTTAAATTATTTGTTGCTTTTTGCTAATTATTATTATTATGATGTAAATCCATTGTTTGTTTATAAATATATATAAATTGTAAACAGCGGCTTTGCCTCCCTGAAATTATTAATAGATATTTTGGTCAGAATATTTAGGTTTCATTTATTCGTTTATTGGTTAGGTTAGGTTTTTTTTTATAAATTATATAACAGGCCCTTCATATTTAACTTGAACTACCATAATAGTGCCATCTGTATTTTAAAATGTGTATTTTTAATACTTATATGGAAGTGCGAATAAATACCTATACCGAATAGATTTATCAAATGAAATTGTTTTGTCCTTGTAAAAATCTGTTTTTGATCGGAACGCAAACCCACCCCGGAAACTGCGGAAAATTAATAAAACATCCACTAATGCGTAAACAGGCGGAAAAGTGGAGTCGGGGGAGATGGAAAAATGTCCACCGGAGGAACGTGCTCTTCATTAAGGCGAAATGGAAACACCGAATGAATTGATCAATCAGAATTTTTATGGGCGAGAATCACTCAACGGAAAATAATTCCCGGGCCATTTGGCTTGGCTCATCGCCGCCGTTTTAATTCCGTCCTCTCGGGGAGATCGAGTGTCATCCAATCTATCTGACGACACGGAAAAAAAATGCCCACTCCCCCCCACCACCCCTACCACCTCCATTTCAGTTCCTACAAGTAAAGACGTCTTGAGGAATTTTAAAATCGTTTTAATTTGAAGACCATATCATTTCACGGTGAGATTTCGTTCAAGCTGAAATTCAACCACTTGACATCCTAGCTAATACATACCATTATTACAATATTACATTACAATATTACAATACCACATATTACAAATGTGCTTTTGTTTATTGGTTTATTACGCTTCAACACTTTAACTACTCAACCGGTTATGGTGAAATTTTGCATACAAGTTGTCAGAGATACAAAAAAAGACATGGGGCACCTTTTCGTCCAGAAAAAATACTGTTCCCGAATGACCACTAAATACTTGATAGACCTAAGAAAAGTTGCGAGCTTAAGTCATTACCTAATATATTATATTTACTTAATAGTAACATCAATTCGACATAAACGAAACAAATTAAGAAAATAAAAAATTGGGGGTTTAAGTTATTTTAGAATTGTAAGTAACGTTCCAAGGACATAACCATTCGATCAGTTGGCATCAACCGAAGAGGGTGGATGGTCGGAAAGCGTCGCATAGCAAATTTTATGACGGTCCAACAGGATATTAAGAGGGAACCGGGGGATAATGGAACACGATTCGACGGACAATGCTTCGGCGGGTCATCATTCTCACCGCATTTCATTAAAAACAACAATAAGCATGATAACGACTGTTGTCGGGTGTACGAGGACGATTTTGATCGCCTCTGCTTCTACGCCACCGTTTGTTACAACTATTTTATGTCTATCTCACATTTTATTTATGTCTTTTTGCACTTTAATTGGGTGATGTTTTAAACAGATTTCAAATAAACACTTTAATCGCAAGTATATTTTATCAGTTAAATTGAAGTTGCAAAAGTTTATAGAATATCAAAAGTTTAAACCTCGAAAACTCAAACATAGTAAATCAGGTTATATCACTTCCTAAGTTTTTTTAAAATATTGTTAGCTTTAAAGTAAATAATGAGTTACAAAATAATATGTCCATATCAGAGAAGTCTTATTTTATTATGCCTTTGTCTGATTCGAATCAGATGTGTTCTTATAATGAAGCGAGGATTCAACAAAGAAACATGTTAAAACTTAATACAAAGTTTCTAGCCTCTAGTAAACTGTCATTTAATGAACTGTGTTTTTTTTTTAAAAGACGATTTAATATTAACGAGGTCGTACACCGCGCCTCGACTACCTTTGATGTTAATCTATAATTCAGAACTCCCGATCTCCCGATAAATAACGAATCAACAAACAAAGGAGGAAAAAAGATGGCCCATTTCTCCCGCTCTCCCCTAGCGACATAATTTCATTATTTGCAGCGATGCGAACGCATCATTTTGAATATTCTCAATCTATACGCAGGCGACGACTCTGCGGAAGCTGTTATTATGAACTAGCGCTTTGTTCTCGAGTTTGCCCGTCTATTAATCGTCACGTTCATTGTGTCTAACTCGCCTACTTATAACGAAACATTTACGACAAAGCTTTTTATACTTTTTTTTTACTGTCCATGTGTAGATAATGTATGTATAACTTGACATTTTTTAAAAGTTTTTAAAACAAACTGCGAATAGAAGACTTGATAATTGTTGTGCTTGACTAAAAGAACAAGATTATTTTACTGTCCAACAAAAAGAAACCGACTTCAAACGGGAAACTAATAAAAGATACTTACTTAGTGAAAAAACTAACAAACGCACTAGTTGCCACTACGATTTTCGAAGGTTTCCCTCGATTTCTCTGGGATGCCACCATAGATCCATGGTTTCCTTATCATTCCATTCATCATAGCCATCATAGCCATTTAGAGGGTGCGAGTGTTTTTCTACGAAACTTCAAAATGTATATCATGCATGACACTATTTTTCTGTGAGCCAAGAAAGATTTTGTTCTCGATTTGAAAAAAAAAACGAATTAATAGCCGGACACAGCTATAATTCAAACCTCTATACAAATTTCTCCGTAACCACCCCAGGGGTGTGATATTTTCACCCCTGGGCAGACGAGGGGATGAGAGCCAAGAAAAGATGTGTTTTTGTCGTGTTTTTATTAGTGAAAAACAATGATGAATTAGCGAACATCGCGTTTATTAGACGCCCATAAGATGTTTTTTCTCGCTCGCCGAAGCGTAAGGCAGCAGCCACATAATTGACTTTGAAGTAAGCTATATTTTTGCTCAAATGTGAGTTTTATTTTCGATTCATGGAAGTAAGGAATGTCATTGCTCCATACTACAATCCTGAGAGACGTAAGTGAGCTAAAATTAAGTAAGTATAAGGATGGCTTGGCATCTTGCACTCACGCGTCGACAACAAAAGCACAGGTGCTAATACATCACCGTAGTCTTTATAAGAGGTGACACCAAAGACTGATCAAGTCTACGTTGCTGACACTACACCATGTTGCCTTAACTCATACCGGTTCTCATAAATTACCTGTAAGATCTAAGATATATTTTTTATGTAACTGCAGACACTCCACTTTTTATAGTAGGTATGTATGTGGCTACCTACTACATAAATGACACCTTAAATGAGCTATTTGCTGAGACTTTCAACAGCGTTATCTACATTTATAGGATAGAGAATAAAAGGTCTAAGTATGGAAATATCAAAATTGATTTAGGCATATTTTCCTCATTCACTAAATCACGAAAGCCAAACGACTCTTTTTCAGGGTCACAGTTTCACATTAAGTGGATTGTTGCTGCCACCGGAGGTGCTTTTTATCCTAGGACTTTATCCTTGACTGCGAAACGCAATGCAAAGTACGATAGCTTTCCGCTTAGTGTGTACTCGGTTCTTTAATGTATTTATTTATTTTTTGCGACGGTAAGCGATGAGCTGAGAAAATTTGTATTAACAAGGGGAGGCATGCCCGATATCGGCGGTGTTTGAAAGAAAATTAAATTGTTTGAGCGCCCACCCTTAGTTCAGGTGTTTTGTTAAGACGAGCCTATATTGACTTGAGCTATTTATACGGACACATACATTAGGTATATTCGAAAATATGCGTATGTACTCTTAGATTTTATTGCTTATCTTCTAATATATAAAATTCTCGTGTCACAGTGTTAGCTGCCATACTTTCCCGAAACGGGGTTAACCGATTTTTATGTAATTTTATATGTAGACTTGGTAGGACTGAGAATAGGTTTTTATCTATTTTTTATACGCGGGCGAAGTCGCTGGCTTATAATTATAATATTGAGGATTGTAAACAACAATTATATCTATGTTAGGCACTACAAGTGATCTGGATATTTCATCATTGTAAGAAGTAGATATAAAAACCCTTCCTAGTATCTTCACAAACTTGATATTTCCTACCTGAATGGCGTGCAGGTATGTACATTCTACATACCATCTAGGATTTATTACCGGACAGCGTCATATTTAAAAAAAATACTTGAATATAGAAGCTTTTTTTTTAAATTACATTGAAAATACACACACCATTGAAAAGTTGGCCAAGGAATGTATTACCACTTCGTTATCATAAACAATGTGCCTTTTAATAATTCCCAACAGGCAAGCGTTTTGTGCGCGCCGGTCTAGACGCGTTGGTTAATATGAAAATTAGACTGAATTACGTACACGAGGAAATTGGCCACCGACTAAGGCGCTCGGAGGTTAACTCTCTTTCAAACCATTTCTAAATACTTAGCTATGTTTAAACTGGATATCTTTATACATATATGTATTAGATCACTAATTGATATACATGACGAAGAAATTTTAGCATTTGAAATAACAAACAGCGTGGTGACAGCTCCTCATTCAAATTGGAAACGTGTGCTTCTTACTGGGACACGTAACTAACTTCGTTTTTTTTTTACAAATACGTAAACCTTCCTTGTTTATCGTGCTTTCCATTAGCGAAAACCGTATCAAAATCCGTATTAGATAGTTTAGAAGTTAGCGGAGAAACAAACACAAGTGGACACAGTGACTTTATTTTATAGAATGTATGTTTGTATGTACAATGATGAAGATTTACGTACATTTACGTACATGATACAAGATACAATTTAGCAGTCTTATTTTATGAACGTTAGTAAATTATTTAGTAATATCGCAACGTTCTTAGTTCTTCTAAACTGCGTTGTATAATATACTTAGCGTCAATTAAGTCATTCATAAATGTAACAAACGTGACTTTCATCCTTAACATGCGCGATATACCTTAAAAATTCACATGATTTGGGGTACCAACATAAAATTTTCGACAAAAGTTCTCTTAGCAGACGACGACAGACGAGGATAGCATAAATTTTCTTAGTATGCGGTGATTATAATTTGTATTGGTAATGTTATATCTCTAGTTAAAAACACTAGACAAGCGGATATGTAAAAAAGAAAACGCTTTCCTATACAGTTTACCAAGAAAATTTGTTCAAACATCATAAAGTCACATGAGACAATGTAATGGGATGTACTTGAGACGTTTCGAAGCTTGTGCGAAGCAAGCGGCGGCCATAATGGCTTGCTTTGACTTTCTAGATGGAATTTTTAATGCAATAATTTCGATAATTTATCGCTAGATAGCGCTCTTTGTGGCGGGGCGGAGCTCGAAGCGGGAACAAATTGGGTTTCTTTTTTATCAGTAAACATTAGGCTGCCCGGATAGATTGACCTCCGGCTGTTCGACACACGGCTCTCAAGAAACGCTACCGACAATACATTGTCGTTACAATGGAATCATAATTCCCTTATTTTGTGTGTTTATGTAACGGTGGATACAAACGCTAAATTTTCAAAAGAGAACACCTTACAAGTTCCCTGGGCAACACATACTATATATAATATACATATGTGTATAATATTATACCATCAATACTAATAATAAGTCTGTAAGGGTTGGTAATGGAGTAATTTACTTTGTTTTCAGATATATCGTGTTTATGGCTATACATGATACTGAAACTAAATTGACGATTTTTACATTTTTTTTTCTATATGTATGTATGTATGTATGTATATGTTTGACCAGAAATTAAGAAAATGTTGCTATTTCTTTAGAGAGAGAGTCAATTCATAGTAAAAGTTATTTTTTGTTCTTAAATAAAGTTACCCGCCATGGGCAAAGTTTACGGGTTTGGCGATATTTGTATGCTTTTAGTGAATCAACTTGAAAACTGCTGGACCCGTTTTGAAAATTCTTTCAACTATAGAAAGCTACATTATCAGCGAGTGACATTTATAAAGTTACACGGGCTAAGTCGAAGCGAATTTAAATGTAGCCGTGTGTAGATGTTGTTAGGTTTGAATTGTAAAGCGTCACTTTTGAGGCGGCACCCGTGGGCGTCCGTAATTAAATACGTGACGTTATTTAGCAATGGCCTCTCGGTCATTTGCGAAAATGGAAAGATGTCCACCGCGATAATGGCTCAGCTTCCCATTTTTATAATCGTCTAAGACGTCTACAAGGCTCTTTGTAAAAATTCTTTGTAAATTAACCTGATTTCTATTTAAAAAAAACTAAGCGGTTTCTTTTTAAATTTAATATTTTATATAAGTATTGTACTTGTAAATTTGATATAAATTCAAAGAAGTTGCTAAATATTGTATTTTGTCAACCGACTTCCAAAAAAAAAAGTTTTTGATATTTTGAAATAATAGTTGTTTATTATAAGTAGGTAGTTATCAAATAGGTATATATATAGGGTGCAAGCATTGCCAGATAATTCGGCGATCAAGTAAGAGCCGGGCACATTGCCAAGCCGGTATCGGTGGCTCGCAGCGGGCGTATCGTTTATATAGAACGGTTTATCGTTATATTAGCATATTAACTGTGGATTTGTGTAACTGCTTGCTCAAGTAAACACTCGTGAAGAGCGTGCGAATTTTTATCGAAGTTAAAAAATATAAAAGATCAAAGGATCCAATAAACTAATTCGATTCTAGTATTATTAGAAGATTTCATATAGATTCAGGGTCTCAAACAAAGCACTGCGAAAAAATGTCCTGGATTTTTTTATACATGCTACCACTTTGCGTGACTGATTTTAACCTTAAAATTTAGTAATAATGGTTCAAGTCCTAACACGTGTTCACCAAGGACAAGTTTGTGCAACTGATTTAAAATATCTCCCCAAGCTTATGAGTGCGGTGATATTCTACTATGCCACTTTCGGTGAAGCAACCCAGAATCTACTGGATCCTTTATCAAATTATAGAAACAAGTATAATATGTATTATACCTACTTATTAATTTACATAATTATTAATGGTTTACATATACCTAGGTGTGCAAATAATTTGGAATATTAATTAATTTCCTAATAAATGGTATAAGGAGATATATTATTTCAACCATTGTGCGAAACCACTACTATAACATTATTTCCCGCAGTGAACTTCCTACGGCTGATTGATATTGCATTAACATAGGTATAAATAAACATAAATATTATTATTAATATTTACTTTAATAAAATCAATGTAATTTCTCTCTGAAATGTTATGGTTATGCCGTGTTAACAGCACTGGACTATCATATCGGGATATGAAAAGCTTCTTATTTTAAAATGTTTTAAAATTATAACAGCTATTCATATATTGATAAATATGATTATATAAATTCATATGCGTAAGGTAAATTCTTTTCGTAAACTTTATTAGGTGTGGAAGGCGTAATAATTAACAAGATATCTTGATATATTGTACAATAATGTTAAGGCTCTCATACAATTGGCTCACGGCCAGACACAGTAGCGCTATCGGCTTCTGGCCTACCCCGTACCCGCTGAAAATGCCATGACCGATGCCCTCTAACTTTATTTACACCGTCTGATGAGATGTATTCGTTAATCCTTACATATTAACTATAAAATAAAATCCTCCGCCGCGTCTGTCTGCTGTCTGTCTGTTCGTGATAAACTCAAAAACAACTGCACAGATTTTCATCCTGTTTTCACCAATGGATAGAGTGGTTCTCGAGGAAGGTTTCAGTTTATAATTTACAAAGTTACGGGCGAAGTCGCGGGCAGCAGCCAGTATTCAATAAAATATATATTTGGATCAACGTAATTATCATGTATGTATATAGTATGTATGTTTTCATATTCCACACTATTCAAGCTAGTCTCGTAAATTTTAATGACACGCTGTTTGAACAGATTATTGATATTAAACTTCGAAAATATAATCTACTAGGTGCTGCTCGCGACTTCGTCCGCGTCATCGATTGATTTAGCAATAAACATTGAATAAATGATAATTTTCTGAATGATCCCTCCTGATCAGTACTTTTTTTACTGATGAGGGGTACTGAAATTTCATGATGAGTAGTTATGACGTGAAAATAGCCACACTGGACTGTCTCGGATAGACAGCTGATGAGAACTAAGTATAAATATATTTAATTATATGTGCTTTAGGAATTGGAACGGCTTTAGGAATTTCTCGTATAAAAGTTATGACAATAGAATTATACAATCTCAATAAAAATAAATTGTTTAAAAACTCCCCCCATAGAAATCGTCCCTCAATGCGCGCCCGATACGCCCGATCCCGCTTCCGGCGAACTTTTCATTTCGTTTTCCAAACTTTTAATCTCAAAGTGCCCGTGAAAGAAAAATGAAAGCGTTAAGAAAATCGCCAGCGCCACCTATTATCAACTCCTGTAGCTCACATAATTCGCGCACCGAGCCAATTTTCTAAGCTGCATTGTGACGACGGACCACCGATCGTATGCGGTGGGGATTGAATCGGTTTTCGCGTGATAGACGCCCGGCGCTTGTGTCGCCTGAATCGAGCGAAATTGTTACAGAAGAGTCATAAAAAGTAAGATATTAATGTATCGCGGGAGGCATTAGACGGCCGCCGGATCGATTTCTATGCATAAAAAATGCTAATGGCCCAGCGGAGAGCACATTGTGCCGCGAGTTGGTGATTTATGGGAAGAGTTTGCAACTACTCGCAGTTCGATGTCACCTAACGCGTTTTTCGGACAGGTGGGCTCAAACTTGCGACTGTAGAACTCCACTGACTCTTATACCTATGCATATATTTACCTGAATTGACAAATATTTTAACTCAATTGCTATAAAATTTTCAGTACACTTGAAACATTGTATTTTAATAGAGTAGATACTAATGAAGAAACCTAATAGATAGAAGGTACCTAAATTTGCTGTTTTGGATAATATACAATTTTCTACTAGTAGTCCATAATAATATATAATATAATAATATATTCGACGTAACCTGAGCTTAGTTTTAAGCATTGACAGGCTATTTAAGTGTCTCCCATGTGTGTCTCCTGGATAAAAATATTGAAATGGAATTGAATTATTCAATTAAGGTAATATCTCCGGATATATAAAAATAAAAATAATTATGTAATATACAGTTTGTGTCGTATGGTAAAACACTTAATGCTTGTTTTAACTGTTTGCATTTAATAATTATTAATATTTTTTAGAGTATTTAAATAGTATATACTATATATTTTATTTAATTTGTTAACTTACGAATGAAAACATGATAAACATTTCAATAACAAGCTTATAGATTAGTCTCCTCTATAAGCTGCTCATTGCGCAATAACTAACGCCATCTCGTGGCGGGTAGCGTAACATTTTTAAAATTTTTAATTTACTTGTAAATACATTTTCTTAGAAGTAATTATGATACAGATTTACATAATTATTAAAAAATGTACTTGCAATTCACAATTTAATTAGGTATAATTCAATATTTTTTTGTAAGTTGTTGTTTTGTTCGACTACTTCAAATACAGTTGAATAAAATACAGAAAAAGACATGGAGGTTTGATCCGGAAAAGGTGCTGTTTTACAGGATCATCTACAAATAGAATATTCAACGCCTCACAAAAATGTAATGATCATAAACGCTCACAAAACCCTAAGAAAAGGGGTACGGAAAAAACCCTAACAAAAGTACTATTGAACCTATACATATTGAAGACTAGCTGGTGCCCGCGACCTCGTCCGCGTTCGAAATGAAGCCTAGCCTTCCCCAATAAATGGACCATCCAACACAAAAAGAATTTTCACGTTCAGCCAAACAAACTCTTAAGCTTTATATAAATGGTAAGTATAGATAAAGCAAAGGCCGTAACTCAAGTGGACTTTCGACCGCCTAACTGTGGTCTTATCTTTTAATATAAAAATGTATTTTATTATCATGTCATGTTTAATTAGAAGCACGACACGCTTCCGAAATGTATCACACACATTCAAATCTTGTGTCTCCGAGCTCGCAATCAAAATTCTGTACGTGGAGGAATTAAAAAAAAAATATACCCTCTAACAACAATTATTTGAACACATGCACCCGGGTTGTAATCTTTGCAAACTGCTTCCCTGGTCACGTAAAACAAAATGGCGTATAAAAATCTGTCCCGAGCACCGATCGCGATACACGTTCGCACGCGGGATGAATATTTTAATTTTTATAATAATCATTTTATAAATATGGAAGCTCGTATTGTTTCTAGTAGAGAGGCCTGCCTCGCATAACATTAATGTTAACAGTAGACGGATCAGCGAAGTGTGTATCTAGAATTTTAATTGTTGTGCAGTATTTGTTTTAATCTATTCATATATTATAAATAAATTAGATATATTGCTCCCCACTGCTGGGAGCATACAGGCGGCTCCTACGTTTGTCGAGGATTGGGTTACACGGGGCCAACTTACCAAACTTCATGAAAATCAGTTAATTCGTTTAAGAGTTATGGAGGAACATACATACATTAGACATAATGTACATATTACATACATTTAGACGTACGGGATACATGATTGGCTACTTTTTCTTTTTCAACGCGTACGAAGACTACGAAGTCGCGGTCACCAGGTAGTCCTTAATAAAGGTGCTATGCTGCGTCCTTCTCTGTTAGACAGCTACTATGTTGCACGCACATCTTTGCGACATCAAGATCCTAAAAATCCGTCCAGCCGTTCTCGCGTTATAAATGGTGTAACTAACACGACTTTCTTTTACATAATAATGTAGATTAACAAAAAAACGTTTAGATTTCTGCTATATAAAAACACAATAAAACTGAAGAGTGTCTTTCTTTGTTTGGTTGGTTAGTTGAAACTCAGAAACGTCGATCGAATTTAAAAACTGGGCACAAATGTTACGATTTCCTCAAAAGTACCGACAGCACAGAGTTTTCAGGTTCAAAATATATAGAATATTGAAGTATTATAATTTTAATAAAAGTCTTACGGTACCAATGGTTAATTTCTTCAAATGCTTAAAGGAAATTCATAACGATCTGCGAAGAATAGCAGAACTAATTCGAAGAAATGACAGTAAATCAATGTAAAAATAGAATAACACAATGAAGAGTGTTTCAGCCGTGAAATTGGAAACCATTATCGCGTCCCATAGGCCACGGTTCGGAACTGTCGGGAGGTTTTCGTCGCGCAAATTTATGCCCTCCCCATGGTGACCGCAGCGAGCGGGTTAACTGATGCACTCGGGTGTTACTGCAAGCGAATATTTTCAATTTTCACTAGTTAATTTTAGTAAGAAATTATATGACAGTCAAGTTGAGGGTCTGTACCCTGACAGCCAAGGCGATGCACAGGTTAAAATATATTGGATTTTTGTAATGTGGATAGCGGTGGCGCTTCAAACGTATTACAAAGGGATTTAGAAGATACTTACATCGCTGTGAATGTGACGGTTTATTCGTATATTTAAATTACATCAATATAATCAGTACAGTCCGTATAGTTTTCTCTAAATAATGTGTCAAATGTAATCAGTTTGAGCTTATGCTTCATCATCAAAAAGAGCATAAGAAAGAGTAGTATTGTTTTTATTTGTACACAGAGAAGTTTTATCTATTAGGATATTGGAAATTTAATTTAGCGCAACCATGAATATCTATGAATGTCTATGAATAACCATGAAATAGCACACCTGTATATATATTTTTACAGAAGCTCTGCCGTTACATGTTTATATATTCACACAAACTAGATAGCTTTTTTGCCACTGTGTAATCCTAATATTACATTGAATTTGGTTGTGATGACTTCAAGGTATTCGTATAGAAATTATTCTGCTTAACCAGATAAAGACGTCTCAAAAAGAAAAAACAAATCATTTATAAAATCAGACAAACAGATATATTTACAGATATTTATCGCTACTTGGCAGTGACTGAATATTTAACTAGGGAGTCTTGGTTCACGTTAGTAGATACCGCTTCATACACGATAATCCCGTGAGTTACCCGTGGTCCACCTGCCTATTTCACCTAGGTGGACTACGGGAATTTGTCTTTTCCCGTCGTCCACCTGGGTGTACCATAGAAAATCATTTTTGCCTATAGCTCACCTGGGTGGACCACGGGTAATTATTTTTCCCCTTAGAATACTAATTATATTTATATACAACAGTTGCAATTGCAATAACAGGGCGTCCTTCGACTATGCCACATGGAGAAAAAGTACCTTGAATATCGCTCAGCTAACAATCGAACCACACCTTTATAATACCGCGGGGTTCGCTCCAGGCCGGCACACCGTTGGGTAGGGTTAACGATGTTTGATTCTTTCCGATAATCACTCGCTAATGCAGATTTACCTACTTTTGTGCGGTTACAAAAACACCGTTGGGGGAAATCTGACACGTTCTCACAAAGCGCGATCAACTTTTTCAATTTCCTTTAAAAATGGAAGAAGCCGAGCCGGCCATCAAACGATAAACGATAAGTATGACGAAAGACGAGAGGCGGACGGAGGCTGTGTAATGAGAAATAAAGCGAAAAAAGGGAGCCTCCAATCCGGGGCTTCTTCCGCCTTTTGTGCGATATTGATTAAAAAAGTTTTTAACCGTATTTACATGGATAGTGGTGCTATCCATCCGCGATTCTTTCCTCACTAAACGTTATACGATCTTTACAAAAGAAAGAACGACTTAAGTATATTCAAAAGCGTTTGTGTAGAAATGTTATATTTGTCTTTATGAAACTGTGTGCCAAAATTTATTTAAAAACAAAAAAAAAATTGAAATTGATGCCACAAAAGTTTGTAATTAATTTGTAAGATGTAGCACACCAAAATTAGTGCTAATTTTTTCTCTTAATAAACTTATATTATTATCTCGTGTTTTTTTTTTTTCAGAAACTTACCCTAGTCAATCCACCACAATATCCCGTGGAGCGTTTGATGATCAGTCCGTGTGGTAACAAGATCTGCGTGTGGGGTTCACGTGGGGTTACTATCGTCGATCTTCCCTCCAGGTGGGGTAGAGGAGGTCTATTCGACTCTGGAAAATCTGAAGTGCCATGCATGTAAGTTTTTCTATGTAATTTGGTTCCTATCAAAAAATATTATCCTGAAGCCTGTTATTTTGACAATTTCTCTACTACGAGTACATCTATATGTCATTGTACAATTTAAATTCTCACTGATTAGTCTGTTTTCAATGTCATTGTAAGTACAAATGACTCTCTCTCTCTTATACATTGGTTTAGTTGTTTATTGAATAAAGCTAATTATTGCAATGCCTACAGGGAAATTATAATTTCATTACGAGCACCTACGAGTAAGATTATCCCGTGTAATTTTGTACGAATGACAAAAGTCAGTGCATTATAATAAAACTAGTGAAATTATAATATCATGAATTTTATAATAATATTGGAACAATTCAACATTTACATAGAATGAAGGTGTTTCATTTTTTCTGTTTTCGTTTATTAACATTGATTCAAAAAAATATATGTAAAAAGGTGAGTAAGTATTTGTAATTGCTTGTAGGTTTTATGTTTTGTTTGTATAAAAATAAAATTCAAATAAAGTACTTATTCAATTGTCTGAAGCATGTATGTTAGAATTTAAGTGTTATGAGGCATCATAAACGGACTAAAAGCCAATTATCGTCTTCGCCTATAATAAGGCTTAACCGGTGTAGCGAGACCATAGTCGAAACTAAACACCTGTAGTGTAATAAAGGCTGATAACTCCGCAAGAAAGCCGGCACGTAAGCATCGTGTATTTTCTACTATCGCGGTAAATTTTGTAACCTATTAAGATCCTCGAAGCGGCTATAATGTTAGCCTGAGGTAACGATTTAAATCAAAGAGTAGCATCTTGGTGACAAAATTCACAGAGGCGACATATTACTGAAACTTTTTATTAATTATAACGATTTAAAATTTTGTTATTTTTATTTATGTTGAGGCCGGAAGACAGACTGACGATTCACTTGATGGTAGGTGGCTACCAGCGCCTATACCGCAGCAGCGCCACAAAGGCTGCAAGTGCTGATTACAGTAGGACTTAGGATAAGGAATTGGAGAAATCGGCTCTGGTATCCCTCTCACTCACGGCATCATTGTTAGGTTTTTTTACAATATTTTTTTGTTCAACACTAATATTTTTTTCATACGATTTTTCTATTTAAGTTATATACAACGAACAGTACAACTGACTTTTCAATGTGCTTATGAAAATCCTCAACGAGGAGTGGATGCCGTAGGCGAGCATTATTTATCAATGTGTTACGTCGCGTCTATATGCAACTATTCTATAGCTTTCTCGCGCTCAAGTCACCACTCTTTTGTACATGTTATTAGGCGGCTATATCTCGACATTTGCATATTTCGGCAGTAAAATTAATTCGAAGATTTGCCCGCATCTACCATCCAGCCAGACGGGAGTGCGGCCGTCTTTAAGGGGGGGATTAATGGTTTTGGATTTGTGCATTCGGATTTGTGTACTAATATTTCGTAGAGCTGCCGCGCGATCACTGGAGCAAATTGGCTTATTTTTTCAATTTTATTCTAAACTAATTATAACCTCGTATATTTAATGACACGAAAAAACTTTTAGATAATATAAAAATTATTTGGTTTAACGTTCTACTGGAGTAATAGATGAAAATATATTTTTTCCAAAAAAACTATAAATTTCCATAAAGCTCCATATTTTATAATGTTGCATCCATAAAGCTACAAATATTATGAAAGCTCGAGTTAATTTTATTTGCCGAAAAACTACTGTGCTACAAAACGAATGCACCTAGACAATCCTGAATGAAAATTCTAAAATATCTTACAAAGGCATAAAAAAACTTTTTCAATATAAGGAAGGGGGTTAACATAGCGTCTCCGTTGAAAGTTGGGAGTCGACTTATGTAAATGGCAGTTAAAACGCGAACTACTCAAGCTCTGTTATTAATCCTTACAACTAATATTAGCGATAAACAGCCCCCTTTCGGCTAATTATGCTAAGATGCTTTAAGTTGCCTCCGTCTGCGGGATTTTACAGTACACTTTGGATGATAAGCAAATGAAAACTTGACACAGAGTAAATAAAAATGTTTCATAACCTAGTAAGTAGAAAGTATAGTTTCCTTATATTAAAATGTGAATATTCAAATTCAAATTCATTTATTTTCAGGTAACTAGACCCATATTTTGTTTATACATTCATTGTTAATATATAACTAAACATTCCTAATTAAATTAAATCAAAGCAAATTTTTATATATTTTTATATATATGTACAAATATTGCTCTGAACGATCTTACATTATTACCGCATTTCTCCCATTGGTATTTTAGCTTTAAGAATAGATTTTAATCGTATATATCGCATTATAAAATGTCCTTTGGCCTATGAAATCTATATAAATATAATAGAGAGGGCGCATATTGTCTGTTTATTTATGTGTGGAAGGTAATCTCCGCACCTATTTAAAAATAAAAACACTATTTGAAAGCTAACTTTATTCCAGAAGGACATAGGGATATATTATGTAAACTAATCCCCCCAAATCACTAACTAATATTTATTTTACTTAGTTATTTAGTAACTATGTTGAATACAATGCCGAATAACACAATATGGGGGATACCTGTTAGCCTTTAATTAATTCGTGAATTTAGTAGTTCAAGGCACACAATGTCGCATACAGACATGTAAAGACTAATAAATTTTTTTGTTACATATAATTAATGGTTAAATTTCATTAGAAGAATGGTTACAGCTTATGTTACTTTTTCTGTGTAAAGTATGCTGACGCTCTAATTTATTGAATGTAGCTCTATACTATAGGCTTTGCAAGTGCCCTGTCGATATTAACAGAGTGAAAAATTAAGAATATGAAATAAGCTGAAGAATGAAACCCTGGTTTTACCGAAGCACATTCCACAATATGCCGTTAAGCACATGGCAACACAATACCTAATATTTTGTAGTTGCGACACGTAATGTGCCCTAAAATGTTATTGTTTTGCTGAAATTACTCATATTTAAACGAGAATATGTTCCGCCTATAACTTGTTAAGGACACAAAACAGTACGAGCGCAAATACAAAGTTTAATGGACATTATTGTTCCAGACAGAAGCCAAATAACCGATCCTGTATAAACAAACAGGCATACTTCGCCGACAGAGTCTCCGTCGAGTTTGTTAGGCTGAGAAATATTGATTTCTTAAAATTGAAGTAATATTTAAATGGCCTCCTTACTTCAACGCCCTACCTTGTAGTGGTCTGTGTTATTTTTCAACGGAAACACTTTGGTTATTTCCAAACTAAAACCATTAAATATACAAGCGAACCATCGAACCTAACCATTAGGAAGCTATATGTATAAATGCCTCTTGTTAATCAACTTGGCAAATCTAACTCTCATACAAATGACAAAGCATATTCTCGCCCTAAGCAACTCAGTGCCATCAGTATGTGATACCAGTGATGGCTTATTATTCAAAATAAGTAATTCTATAGGAAGCGATATCTTGGGTTTTCCTGCTAAGCTGAGTACGGAATAAGGAAATTTGCTGCATAATTAAATCCTTAAGAACTAATGTAGTGGTAGTAAGCACCTGACTCGTAGAAGCGGTATAATCGTTCATCAAAGTAGAAACGACAACTTGGGGAAAAATGATTGTGCGGTCTGGTGAATGATTATGGGACTTTTCAAAATCCATTTAAAATCATTTTTTCAAGCATATGATGCTTCTGGTTCTAGATGGGTACCAATAAAATAAATCTATTCGATGTTACAAAATGAGCCTGGCATTTTGTTGCTCATACACAATCGAAATCTCTTGGAGTAAACAACATAATCAAAGAAATTATATCAATATTAAAATTTAAGTCGGCGAAATGTTGTTACAGAGCCTGCTGTTGGTTGGTCTCTAATTTTAAATACATAAAGAAATTAGAAACGATAAAGTATTTACAGACGTTTTTATTTCGTACTAGCTGGTGCCTGCGACTTCGTCCGCGTTGAAAAAGAAAAAAGTAGCCTATCCTGTGTTCCGTACGTCTAAATGTTTATCTACCAAGTTTCATGAAAATCGGTCCCTCAAATATAAAACCGCCATTTAACGACACAAACTAATCCAAACTCAGATCGATAGATAGCGATGTATCGTAAACTTAATCCTTTGACCACAAGTCCCGAAACCGAATGATCCTGTAAGACTCAATTACTGGGTAACCCTGATTTACCCACGACCAAACCAATTTGTAAACGGTGCCTGATCGGAGAAAACATTCCGCCGATCGTATAACCAAAAACTGCTTTTATACACTACTGAATAAAGTCAAAAGTCGTAGCTTCGTGCGAACAGTGGCACCTCACGAACCGATCTTGTCTAGTCATGCGAGTGATGACCATGGATTTTGAAAGGGACCGGCAAATGTGAACCTTGATCAGATCGTTGTAAGAGACATTTTTGATTAAATCACTTTTGCATTGGCAGTAAACGTACCCCAATTATAGGCCACAAACTATTTTATCTAACGCCCGTGTGACAACACTAATCTGATTAGAATCTATTGAAATTGAAAGTGTACAGGGGGGCAAGTAAGGAGTGCGAGATTCTTAAAATTGAAAAACAAAAAAAAAATTCCTAACTATAACTTTTTAAAAATGTCTTGTATTAGAGACCCTATTAGACCCTATTAGAGTAGACCTATTATTAGAGTTAATATTAAAATAGTATCTTACTGTCAGTTTTGTCTGTTGGGCGATATAGTAACAGAGAATTAATGAAGAAATCAGTCTTTCGGTTGTGTGCTAAAGAGAATTATTGTTCCCTTGATTAGATTAACCAAAGTGTATCAGAAGACAGCCATAAAATAAATATATGATTGTCCTGAACAGTCAAGCTCTAATAATAACATGTAAAGAATAGAATAAAGAAATGTAAGATAGTTTACTGTGCTGTTTGGGTTTCGAATTTCAAATTTTCCGCATTTCTAGGTATAGTTGCTGTCGTAACTGGTTACAAAATGTCGTGTAATAAAATGTCTGAACACAGAACAAACGTCCTTTTCCATAGAAACTGATCACATGTTACAAAAGATCAGGATTGATTCGGAGCGGTCGGAATTCGTACATCCGAACCAATTTGTCAGTTAATCCGTGTAAGGATACGAGCCAACGCCTTCCAAATGCTGCGTAATATGGAAACGTAGGGTTTAAGGTATTCCTTCGTTACATATAGATTACTCGTAACCTAATTTTAGTCCGGCAACATTTAATTTATGCTATTAAGAAGAAAGGTTAAAAAGAACATTTTGTATGATATCATCAATATCATCACCGTTTTCGACTTCTTCTTCTGTACATGAGATATTCGAGCACAGACTGTCAATTGTCACGTTTTCATTCCATTGGACGATAAGATTGATCGTATTGGCTGGCAGTACAACAAGTGTCCAGTGTTTTCCCCGTAGAGTTCTTATAGTGGTAAGTAATAATTCTTCACAACACATTGACAAATAATCTCCAAGGGAACTCACTTAATTTTCTTAATACAATCTTTGTTTAAAAATAACTCCCTAACCGTGTTAACTCTTTTTCTTTTAAACAATCTTCGACCCTCAAGTTAGAAAAAAATATTAAAGTAAAATTTCTTTCTCACGCCCGAACTAAGTGGTGTAATCGCTCCCCATTGAGTGTGTACTCACCGATTTGCGGGTAGATCACACGATGAATCCCTTTTTTATCCCTTTACCTTGGGGAGAAGTGGACCCAGTATCGATGACAAATTGGGGTACCTTCCGATACTTGTAAATGTTGAAAGAGATTTAATATCTGTGGGATATTTGCATTGAATCTTTACTTTGAACCTTCTAATCTTTAGAAGTTTCTTACGGTAGGTACGTGACTAATCTATAAACAGAAGAACACCAAAGACAGGACACAATACCATACACTTTTCTGTCTTTTTTTTTCTTTTTATCGTTATAATAAAAATATGTTTGTATAGAAAGTGTAAATCTATAAAAATATTAAAGAAAGATAACAAATGTAGAAGTGGATCGCAGTATTCGCTTCGATCTGTTTCTCTGCTAAATTCTTCTAAACCACTCAAAAGGTTTTGGTACGGTTTCTAATAATGGAAAGGCGGAAAACAATTACATCTATGCCATTTATGCCCAGCGTGGGTCGCTAGTATTTTATATTTAAACTAGCTGTGGTGCCTGCGACTTCATCCGCGTTGACAAAGAAAAAAGTAGCCTATCCTGGGCCCCTAGCCATGAGCACACCAATTCCAACGCTCCCTTAGGAAGTTAGAGAACGATAGAAAATAAAGCCCGATTGGTCAAAATTTTATGAGGGCGTTACAACAACCAATCACCGGGCTTTATTTTCTGTCGTTTCGTCAATTTACAACGCTCCCGTTTGCACTGGGTGCTCTTGGCTAAGGGCCCTGTGCCCTGTACGTCTAAATGTTTATCTACCAAGTTTCATGAAAATCAGATAATTCGTTTAAGAGTTATGGAGGAACATACATACATACAATATCCTACACCTACAGATTTAATATTAGTATTGATTATTTGTAAAAAGGCTAACGTGATCAACAAAATACATTTCGTGAACCGGAACTGGTCCATTACTTGTTCTAATGTAAACATGATTCCAGTTGCATTTTGTTTGAATTGAATGCGCACGCATTATGCACTGTTTTATTTAACACTTGAAAAAGCATAATTCGTTGGCCGCACGAGTTACAAAGAGAGGAGAGCCTCAGAGGAATCCCTCAGGTAGTTGTGTATAAGCAATTAACGGTCCCGCAATCCGCAGCGGTTTAATTCCGAACGCGGGGCCGCAATAAACGAAAAACCCGACCACCGAAAGGGAATGTGATGAAAAAGGCACGATGTCCACACACTCTTGAGGAGGAGCAATGAAATTACACGCGGCGGTCGCGTAATATCATTCCGCGCGGTTCTTCAAAACGAAATTAAATTTTGCATGAAATGAAACAAAATACAAAGAAAGTGCTCCGAACAAAGGCGGAGTGGCGGCCGACGTGAAAATCGCGGTTAGTTAGCCCAGCTGGCTGGCTCACTCACTCGCCTATACTCCACTTTACAACCACCGCCCGTCAGCAAATGCGTGTCTAATCGCTCCACTGTGCACTGGTTCAGTCGCCGATTTTTTAATTTTCGCATTTAGCTTTTAAACCAGTACTTATATCTTAGAATATAGCTGCTATAAAGTTAAATGGTTGAAGGTAGTCACGTAGACTGTCGATCCACTTGATGATACTACAGTATTTGCCGTCACCTATATTAATACAAGCTACGCCACAGGTGCTGCAAGTGCGCTACCGTCCTTGGTATCTCCTCTACTATAATTTTTAATGATTATGGTGCTATTTGTATATTGCACTCGTGATAGATCTAACTAAGGGCTAACTTCTTAACCAATAAACATAAAGTCCTACTACATTTCATAGATTCAATGCAATAGTTGACGATTTCTTCGATGACATTTGCTTTGTCTTTGAGCGGCAAGCCTAAGGCCGGTTTCAGTGCTCTCCTGACGGTCAGTCCTGACGATACGCACGACCGACAGCGGTAGCAATACGCGTGCGTACGGTCAGGCGAGCTCTGTAACGACTTTTTCATTTTCATACAAATGACAAGTGCGTCCGACCATACGCACCGACCGTGAGGAGAGCTCTGACTGACCACGACTGACGATACGCACGACCGACCGTGCGACCGACGCGCTTGTCATTTGTATGAAAATTCACTGAAACCAGCCTAAGGCTTTTCCAAGCTTTTTCTTTTGAAATTAATGTTTTTTTGAATAGATCTTTGCTTACTTGAACATTAATGCGTTTACGCAATATTAATAAAACTCGAAATTGCCGGTTGGATTTTGAAAACGTCAATTTTTCATTGGTTGAAATGGCCAAAGACGAAACTACGAACCATCCACGTCCATAATTAACGACACACCACGCCGGACGGTTAATTAGGTCCCTTCATAATGTACAAAAGGTTTCGGAATCCCTCTCGAAATTCACGCAGTAATAAATACATATGCTCGTGGCCGAGTATCTTCACAATTTTCAGTTTTCGGCAAGCCACTTTATAATTCATCGGTAGGCGCGGCCGTGAGCAAAAATGAAATACTCTAATGTGAATGGAACTTAGTGAGACCCCACCTCGGCCGACGGCAAAATAATTAAAGCAAAGCATTAAAAATTCTTCCAGTGGGCACTGGCCGGCCCGGATATGTGATAATATTAATACCGCGGCTCCGAGTGCCGCTTGCACTGCGGATGTTCTTAGGCCATCAACCGCGACTACGCTTATTACAATACCCTTTTGATAACATTTCGCATTTCAGTCCCAAGTTATTATAAATTTCATACAAAATATACACAAATCTGAAAGCAGGGATAGCCATGCATAGGATTGAGACTTTTTAGATTCATGTGTTGATAATGTTTAGAAATCATAAATAAATAAATATTTTGCTTAATAAAAACTTTAAATGACAAGACTTTTACAAGACTTAGATGACTCGTTTAATTTTGTACGACATACGTTTAATATTGTGACAATATATTGCCAATTTTACACAAATAAAACACCTATAGGACTCTGTTTTTTTTTTTTATTAATATCTTTAATGAATTATATTGTACTATTATTTGAACTTTCAATAGAAATAAGTAAAAAAAAGGGGAAGCTTATTTGAAATTCTTGTACGTTCATCGCATCTGTATGCGATGTTGTTGCAATGAATATTCATGAACATCCCTAGTTTTATTTTGCATTAATTTTTAATGTTATTCTACTATTTGATTTTCAAGTGTAGTCCGAGGAATAAAATTAGTGCTCACTTCATTTAATTCTTTTATATATTTTATTTTAATTAATGTTGAAGATAATGCTATAGACGATTGAATTGTCGATAATCTTGTATAGATTTCAGCAGATTAAGGCTGAAATGGAGATTTATAGCGACACTGTGAATATTATTATTAGTATGTATATGTTTAAATAGTTGAAACTTGTGTCCAGAAAAGCTTATTTCTAACAAGATATTGCGGTTTTGCGGATAGCTGTTGTGACATTGAACAGACGTTGTGGCTGAAACGGTCCCGTTGACTATTTCTTACGCACAACTCTGTCCACATAGGTGATAGAATAGAATAGAATAAGATTTTATTTGTAGCAAAGGACATTCAAAACATACATAAGTATGTTAAAATAAAATAAATAAGTATAAGTAAGTAATAAGTAAAATACAAAACATATAGAAAGAAAAACACATGCCGGCCCCAACTCAGCATAATGCAGATTGTAAAAACCTGCGCTGGTCGTCTTCCGTTAGAGCCGATGTGTCCACGGCGTATAATTTGATTATTTTTTATTGAATTATTGTAATGCCTCCAATTCACACGAAGCTCAATGCGTCTTCTTTTATTATGCCATAGCGAGGGAATGGAATTGTTTCCCTTCTTCAATGTTACCTAAAAGTTATGTGAATTGGTTATTATTAACGTACATGCGAACTCCATCTTCGACCTCATCTTCACTTGACATCAGGCGAGATTGAGGTCAAACATGCTTTCTACAAAATGGCTTACAAAATGGGCTTTTTCATTAGTCCTCTAAAAAGATTGTTGCAAGGTCTGCAGCGGTTCTGCATCTCCTCTGATGTGGCATGTGTCTTTAGGCGATGGTATCAATATCGAAAATGGTTAGAAATTGGATCCAGCCTTAATATAGGGACTTAAGCAATAAATAAAATAACGCAAATTTAACTTAAATTAAGCAATTATCGACTTAAGTAATCAATAAATTTGCCTCCTACTGCAAGGTACCATTTAGTTGTACGGCTTATCTACTTAGAGGTAGGTACAGTATGTTTTAGCGACACGAATTTAATTCACAGACATTAATAGAGTTAGCAATCGGAAGCGAGATGATCAAATTGCAACATCAAAGAGCCAATAGGTAACATCGATCTACGGCGAGGTTACGACTCCATCCACCTGAACGTTGAGGCCGTACACATTAGGACCGTCGCCCTTTTCGATTCCTTGTTATTCATTTTAATTTTGTAGCCTTTTCTAAAAGTATTTAATTTTAATTATGTTTTCGGTAAAAAATTACCAAGGGAACCTCTTTTTAGTGATTTATTTAATAAAATATTTCAGAAAGAACAAAAGTTATCATATTATCTATGAATCTGCTTTATTGTTTTTCTTGGTAATTAAAATAATAGTAAAGAATTATTAATAAATAATTATTAAAATATTGAATATAAAGTTATGGTAGTACTAAATATTGGAGCTGGAAATGTTGTTGCCTTATACTAAATCAGAAATGAGGAAGAAAATATTTTATATAATGCCACTATAGAGCAACAAAACACTAAGGTGAGAGCGGGTTCATTAAAGGGCCAGCGGAGGGTGAGCCTTATCCAATATTTATTAACTTATTTCAAAGAAAATCGTATAATTAACACCATCGTATCTCCCCACACAACCACCCCGCCGGCGAGCCTCTGTATAAAGTCAGCGAATAATATTGTAGATGCGATATTTTATATCAAAGTAAACCTGTAGATATGACCGTGCGACAGTTAAGTATTGTTTTTTAACTGCTGAGATAAAGTTTTTTTTTTTTTTTTATTGTTAAAATGTTAAGTCTATTAGTGTCTTACAGCAGACCTAAAAAATTTGGTGTACACTTTTGATACCACTAACAGTGCATAGGTACTGCTATTCTTTTATTATTCTGTGGCAGCTCGTTTGGCGTCCGTAACGACTAACTTAAAGTAGTGAGTACACCGTTCACCGTAGTACTGTAATGTTATAAGTCACCAATTATTGCAAATTATTGCATCGCATCCCAGCCCATTTAAAACTTAAGCCCTCATGTACCTAAAGTGCATATAACCGCCACATGTGTATATAACCTATGGGCCAAATATTGTATCCTAAAAAAAAGAGGCAATGCCGCATCTACAAGACGGATTATTCTTAGTTCTGAAATTAGTATTCAGTCTCGTTTCTTATGTGTTACAAAGTTAATGAGAATATGTGACGGTGCCGTATTTTTGAGTTTCATACCCTTTGAAATAACATGGGGCAAGCAAAAATATGTTAATGGGCACCTGTGTCGAGCCAAATTGATTAAGTCTTGCTAACTAAGTTAACGACATGCAGACGTATGGAATGGCTCATCTGCATATTTATAAACTATTCTATGTATCCGTGCGGAGTACATCTTTATATCTACTATATTTATTTCATGCTGGGGAGAACACACCGCCTTTTGGAATCTTAAAATGCGCCATCGTTAATAGTAGCCAATGCAGCATAAATCCTGTTATTCCCATCTGCTTCAGTTCTCCTCCTCTATGTTCATGTTCTCTCGTATCTTATCCTCGGCGCCATTACTATAAAAATGTCACAAAATTTCTTAAATTAAATTTAAAAAAAATGCGAAGAAATAAGATAATATTGTCACACAGTAGGTAGGGCACATTCACTTGTACTTAATTTGAAAAAATGTTTTGGATTTTTTTTTGTCACTAATTGGTAGTGTGCTAAATAAAGATGTCAATCTATATTAAAACAGATACAAGCTCCCTCGCTCGGCCTCCCTCTCGACACCCCACACACCCCAATGCACATCCCCAAGATAGCCGCCACCTCATTAAGATTAAAATTAAGGTGCTGATTGCAATCTCTGCGATTGATCGGAATTATTTATTTACTTGTTTGCCTCCTTATAATTGGGGTTCGCTGTTTTTGTATTGCAAAATTATCTGTTACCAGCTTATTTATGCATTTAAAATTACAAACTATTCGTCTTAGACTACATCGTAGTGATAAAATGTCCTATTAAAACAATTAAGGTCATAGATAGAATTATTCGATGGCCTTTGCAATAACCATAACTTGTATCGCAGAAATAGAAACTTAAATATGTATAGTTACTTCGTTAAATTAAAATAAAAAGAGATCTGTATGTTACTTGTTTATGTGTGTGTGAGAGAAAGAGAGAAAGACCGCGTGTGTGTGTACCAGCAAAAGCCTCAAATTAATTTAATAAATATCTTGGTTTTTTATAACGAATGTATAAAAAAATATGAATGTATAATTTTTTTTTTATAACGAATACCTATTAAAAAAGAAAAATTTTGAAAGGAAATTAAACACCACCAACAACTTGTGGTGTGAGGTGTAGTTTTCTTTGATTTCAACTGTACGTACAAGAAAGCCTGATGAGTTCCTAAAATAAGTACGTGTATAAAAGACAGTATATTGTACCTATGACATATTATTCAAGTCATATATTCAAAGTGCAATGAAATCGAAAATGGTAAACATTGGATCCGGATTCAGCCATCTTGTTTGTAGCAGAGTGATCGGCTCGGACGCATTATTACCGGACCTTAATTTCAAGTCTACATTGAATATGCTATTCGAAATTGCATCACGAATTTTCACATCAAAATAGAAACATAAATGAAAATATGTATCATCATCAATACTAATAATAATAATAATTATTATTAATATATTAGTTAGAACATTAAATTTTCATAAGCAGCTTTTAAAATAAATTACCTTACTTCACATGAAAATCTTTATTTTTTTTATGTACTTTCAAGAGGATGATAGTTCTCGAAATACTTAAAACCGAAGAAGCCTCTATTTTTCGGATGCAACCCTTCCAGAAGACCACCTTGAAAATGTAAGAGATGAGAGACTATGTATCCACAGTCTCTCATCCTTAATCATAACCTAAAAAATTATCACACACCTTAAGAGGAGAGACGATCCAAATTTCGAATTGTATTTCAAATTTTAACTTCAAGATAGACCCTTAGTTGTATCTTGTCACTCACAGTTACGATCCAGAGTCATTGCAACCCCGTCACGTATAGAATTTGAATCGACATCTCGCATAAGAGCCTGTAAAAACTCCATACTAATAACCCCGACGTATTGCATCTCAATCCAACCGTAGATCGCCATTAAAATTTGTACTCTAACCCGTATGCGGTAGAAGCATTTTTGCAACATTTGAAACACACGAGCTCTCGTCAAAAGATCACATGAACACCGAACTCTCGCTTGAATAATTTAAATAACAATCGTGAGTCCGTATTCCGAGTCGTTCTTTTTGCTTGTCAGAATAGCTTTACTGCCCTTCCCTTACATGTAATTTTTAATAGTATATAAAGCGTATAGTTAGGTACTTTTTGTGTTTCTAGTATGTAGTGTATTAAAGAGAATGGTGATTGCTGAGGCTTCGGCTGGCTACACCTTAAATAAACTCATTCTATTTAGATTGAAATCGTCCTTTAGTCGTTCGTATAATTGACTAGCTGTTGCACACGACTTCATCCACGTAACTTTATAAAATGAGTAATCCTATGTACTGATAATGTAGCTTTCTATAGATGAAAGAATAATTAAAGTTGGTCCAGTAGTTTATTCGTTACAAACAAAAATTCAATTTCTCTTTATATTAGTAATATTAGTATGGATTATTTAAACCTCTGGTTACACTATTGGAGTTTTTGTAGAAATCTCTTATTTTACTCGATTAGTAATATAGCATAGCCTACGATACTTACCAATAAAGTAGTTAATATAGGTGAAATATATTTTTTTAAATTGGTCCAGTAGTCATTACAAACAAAAATACAAACCTTTTCTCTTTATAATATTATATATATTAGTATAGAAAAAGCAAAATGTGTAACAAAACAAAGAATTTGGAATATATCTGTGAGCAAATATTGAATGCAATGTACAAAGTTGGCCGATGTCGAACTGGTGCAAGACATTTTTCCCAACTGGGCAGCGAAGCGGAGCGGAGCGCTGTAAATTAAAATGTGAATAATTAACACCGACCGGCCCCCCTCCCCCTGCCCCTCCGCA
This sequence comes from Synanthedon vespiformis, assembly GCA_918317495.1. NCBI lineage: Eukaryota > Metazoa > Arthropoda > Insecta > Lepidoptera > Sesiidae > Synanthedon > Synanthedon vespiformis. Next base: position 1,062,101 of record OU906965.1, read on the forward strand.
GTCGCACACCGCAAGGGAGGGGGCGCACCCACCCAGATGTATTAGTTTTAAGCTACCTCGTATGCGATTTAGTCCCTGGTTTAAAAAGCTAGCTTTTAAAGTAGCGGTCAAATTGCTTTAAGTGTGTAATGTTAAGTATTTTCACATTTCGATTTGTACAAGTGAACTATTTATAAACATTAAAAAATAAAGATTAAAGAAAAATGGTTTATAAAATGGAGTAGTCTAAAACATTTTTTTTTTTTTCATGAAGGGTGCTAGACCGGACGGCCTAATTGCTGCAAATACATACTTTTTGTAAATTATGAGGGGTAAAATGCAGATAAAATAAAGAGTTCTAGTATACTTAACTCACGCAATATCACCCCCTACAGAAGATCACAGTGAAATAACAACATGTGCTGTGCTGTTGTGTTTCGGTGAGTGAATAAGTGATGACGGAGCCCATTTCGGTATCCCACAATCCTCTAATTCTCGATCCAACTAAATTCGACAGCACCTGTGACGTTGCTTCAGTTTTAGGTGACGTAGTGGTAGAGCTTCTTACCATCAAGTGGATTGTCGGCAAACCTATAGACAAAAATTCGGCCTAAAAAAATTTGACATATTACATTTAGGGCCTCTTTTACCATCTGTCAAGTAGGCTAACCGTCATTTAAGGTCACCTGTCACCGGGAATAATTTAGCTGATATACCTTTCCTTGTACGGTAAAAGTCCCAAACATTAAAAAGAAAATAATAATAAAAAAAATCGCCTATCGAAGGATGCACTAAATCGAGTGCATAATTTAATAAAACATAAACTAATCTACACTTGTAGTTTGTGAGAGAGGCCCTTAGTGGTTTACAAATTAAACTAAAAGAAAAATCTAATATATCTTTTAAAACATCTTTTTATTCAAATGAATATTAACCAATATATGCCAAAAAAGAAAGAATTTTCTAATTAGACATACTTCACGTTATGCATATCATCAATCCCAATTCAGAACTGAAAGAAAAAAGCCAAACTCTATCTCAGTTCGCAAATAAAATTGGAACAATGTTTCAGGTGAATTGGATTCGAAGGGAGACCAACTTTTTATGGCTTGTGTTGAAAAACAACGCGTTTTACCACCAAATATCAAGACTCAACACATTTCTAGAAGTGGCATAGGCAAGTCTTATAAACTACGCAACGAATTTTGATACGGTTTTTGCTACCTATTAAATAATTTCTTTCGATAGGTTCAAATGTAAAATACACTTGCCAATACTAATAATGAATCTGTAAGTGTAGGTGTTGTATATATGTAATGTATGTTTCTTCATAACTCGTATACGTTATTAACTAATTTTCATGAAACTTGGTAGATAAACATTTAGATGAACAGGACACAGGCTACTTTTTTCTTTTTCAACGCGGACGAAGTCGCGGGCGCCAGGATAGTTCTAAATAAATTAAAAAATAATTGACATGTGTCGAAGTTTTATATAGAACTATAGAATTTTCAATGTTCTGCTAGCTCTTAGTCGCTGTCTGTTTCTGTCTATTTCTACGTTAATTTCTTCTAAACCATCCAACTAATTTTGATATATGATTTTCACTAATTAAAAGAGCGATAAACGATGAAAGTTTGTGTATATAACAGCACTTATATTCCCATTCTTAATGACTTTATTCTCTCTCTCTCTCTCTTCTCAATTTCGAATACCATCATCAAATAGGCTTAGAGTTATGTCATTTCTAGTCAATTTTGTGTCCTTGTTTGTCCAGCTCAATAATTAACAGTTTACCGCAGCGCGGTATCCCAGTTTTTCTGTTTAAATCGCTGATCCTGGATAAAGGTGATCAATATTGGAGCAGTTCGGGACACGGTCGACTGTAGTCTCGACCATTGTTTTAATTGAATTAGTTATGTGCTCGTGATTGGCGGTGCTTTTTTTGCTTTCAAATTATGTGGGTGTTGATTATCCATTATATACATCTATTAAGACTGTGAATATCATTTCTATTTTTTATCTGACTTAGCGACCCGCCCTCGGCCTTACATGTTTGCATTTTTTTCTGCAAATTACTTAAACCTACCTCGTTTATAGTTCTATCCGCTAGTGAAAACCGTATCAAAATCTGTCGGGTTGTTGAGACCTTATTTCATTATATCTATAAATATATATATGAGATATTAATTTTTGCAATCCAGTATTCCTAACTAACTAAATTATAAAGTTATTTTAGTTCAATTAAGTATATATATACCGTGACTACAAAATTATAATCTTAGATAACATTTAGCAAGGCTTCAATAACAATAATTATTTAAAATCACACGTTCAATTTAAACTTCAAAGAACATGCTGATAAAGTACAAAAAAAATAATAAAACAAAAAATTCAATACTTGACCCAAATTGAATACAAGCCAACAATTTACGATATATTTACAAACATGATAAAACATGCGAAGGGTCGCCCGATCACACTTTCCGCCGTTTTAATTAAACAAACCGAAATATTATATATGTTTTATTTGCATATTTATACTTGCACACGGATCTATACAAATGTAGGTGTACTCAGGGATGACGCTTGTAGTGTTACCTTCGTGCTATGAACGGAACGTTTTCTAACTCGATTACCTAATTTTAGATCAGCGCTCTAACTCAGGAGTTCCTGGTTCGAAAGTAGTTATTATAATTAATTAATAAGACTTAGCGCCTGTTTCACTAACGTCACGTATGGCCTACTTGACGTAACTGTCATTTAAAGTCACCGGTAACCCGGAATAATTTAGCTGATTTTAATTAAAAAATATCGGCTATCGATGGATGCACTAAACCGAGTGAATAATTCAATAAAACAGAAAATGATTTCTAAAAGGAACTAATCAACTTTACTTTACTTTACTTGACGTTGGTGAAATAGGCGCTAAGCGCCTCTTATTTGCACGAATTATGCAATCGTTTATCTGCATCATTCGATAGGCGATTTTTTTTTATTATTTTCTATTCAATATTTGGGACGTTTACCGTACAAATAAAGGTATACCAGCTCCATAATCCCCGGTTACCGGTGAATTTAAATGACAGTTACGTCAAGTAGGCCATACTTGACGTTTGTGAAACAGGCGCTTACAGACGCTATTTATATGATTTTTTTGTCAAATCGTCGCGTAGCAGCGCTAAGCTCGGTTAGGGTTCGCGTAGCAGCAGCGCTACACAGTCGTAGAACTAATGTGACATTCATCCTATGGGATATTGTGACACATTGATGTAGCGCTACGCTGATATTTACGTAGCTCGATAAGAATTCATGTAACAGCGCTACACAGTCGTAGAAATGATGTGATATCCATCCCATCCATCCTATGGGATATGACACAATTATGTAGCGCTACGCTGATATTTACGTAGCTCAATAAGAATTCATGTAGCAAGCTACACAGTCGTAGAACTAATGTGACATCCATCCTATGGGATATGACATAATTATGTAGCGCTACGCTGATATTTACGTAGCTCGGTAAGAATTCATGTAACAGCGCTACACAGTCGTAGAAATGATGTGATATCCATCCCATCCATCCTATGGGATATGACACAATTATGTAGCGCTACGCTGATATTTACGTAGCTCAATAAGAATTCATGTAGCAAGCTACACAGTCGTAGAACTAATGTGACATCCATCCTATGGGATATGACATAATTATGTAGCGCTACGCTGATATTTACGTAGCTCGATAAGAATTCATGTCCCTAAGTTGCATGCCCAACAGGGTCCATAACACTGGTCTAAATTTTTATATTGTAACATCGTTTATACATTATGGTTTGCAATAAAATATTTGAATTTGAATTTGAATTTGAATGTAGCAGCGCTACACAATCGTAGAACTAATGTGACATCCATCCTATGGGATATGACATAATTATGTAGCGCTACGCTGATATTTACGTAGCTCGGTAAGAATTCATGTAACAGCGCTACACAGTCGTAGAACTAATGCGACACCCATCTATGGTATTGATTCCATAAAGCGGATAGCCTTTTGACTAAAGAGTTCTACATCTACAGCCACCATAGGACAAGATGGAAATCTTTGAAAGACTTTTGCATACCCGGGTTTATATTTCTATTTTATGTGTCGATTTTATTTGGTAAATAAAAATCTTCATCTAACGGCCAATGAAATTTCTAAAATAACCTTCCTGAAATATTAACTTCGAAGACAATCTGGGGTCCTACAATATCCAATGGGAAAGTATAGTGAAAATATATTTGTGTGCTCAAGACATTTGTGCTACTCAAAATGTGATGCAGATGTGCTACAAAATTCAAATTCAAATTCATTTATTTTCAGGTAACTAGACCCATATTTTGTTTATACATTCATTGTTAATATAATATATAACTAAACAGTTCCTAATTAAATAAAATCAAAGCAAATTAATTTCTATATATGCCTTATACTATACATATACAACAGTAATTAGACATTTAATACAAGATAAAAGAAAATAATAATAATAATAAGAATATTAATTTACAAGTCATCATCATCATCATCTCAGCCGTAGGACGTCCACTGCTGGACATAGGCCTCCCTCAATTTACAAGTAAATGCCTAAAAACTACCACCAACATGTCTATTGCAACAATGTCGCGCATGAAGTATTCCTAGCATAGATGTAGAATTACTACCGGTCCGTTAGATTCCTAAAGTAAGTTCGAGTATCGTTAGTTACACCGCATGTTATTAATGACTAGGGGAGTACGCATAGAAAAATAGAATTATTTATTCTATTTTCGTTCGTGACATTTAATATGCATGTGTTGACGTGAGGGTATTGCATTCAACCCCGATCGGCATAATAATAATATGTATTTACCTAAGATTAATTAACCCTATAATAATTTATTTAAAAATATTATTTAAAATACTTATCTGTACTACTTTGACGCTGTGTCATTTTTTTTTTACTAAAAATAGGGAAAAAGCTAATTGAAAACTTTTTAAGTATAGTAAGTACAATTAGAAGTTTCAGCGGCTTCCCACGCCTTAAACTTCGAATCTTAAGTTTTAAGGGTATGGATTCTGGTGGTCAGGTTGATGCCATCTTCACGGATTATTCTAAAGCATTTGATCGAATTGACCATCAGATACTGTTGCAAAAGCTATTTCGTGCTGGTATTCATGGAGATCTGTTCAGATGGTTCACCTCCTATATTAATAGCCGCACACAATCAGTTGTTGTCAATGGCTACTCGTCCTTTTGGAGCGTTGTCCCCTCCGGAGTCCCGCAGGGTTCCTTACTTGGACCCTTACTCTTTAATATCTTTATCAACGACATAGGTTCATGTTTCCGTCACTCTAATTACTTGCTTTACGCTGATGATATGAAAATATTTAGATACATCGGTCGCGTTGAAGATTCACAACTATTACAAAATGATATAAACTCGTTTGATGTATACTGTTTTAAAAATAAATTAGATTTAAACGTTGAAAAATGCTATCATATAACATTTACTCGTAAAGCAAAAATTCTTACAAACAAATACTTTATAAAGGGGAAAGAGCTTAAACGCGTGGAAGAGATTCGAGATCTTGGCATTATTCACGATTCTAAGATGACATATGAAAAACACGTGGATAATATTGTAGACAGATCTTATAGAGTTATGGGATTCCTGAAGAGGGTGAGCAGTCAATTTAGCAATGTTAAGGTTGTAAAAATCCTATATTGCTCTCTAGTGCGCAGCATCCTCGAGTATTGTTCCCAGGTTTGGAATCCCCAATATTATGTCTATATCAACAGAATCGAAACTATACAGAAAAAGTTCTTGCGATTTTTAGAATTCAAGTGTGGGTGTCGTGACGAGGATTATGAGGCTAGATGCCGGAGGCAACATATTCTCCCTCTTAAAGAAAGACGGTTCATTGCGGACAATCTCTTTCTAATGAAAATTGCCCAAAACATTGTTGATTCTCCCTATTTGTTGTCAAAAATAAATTTAAAGGTTCCTTGTAGGTCTGTTAGGACAGCTTTATTGCTAAGTTCCAGACATTGTGCAACAAATTTCAGGAAGAACTCCTTCATTCCCAGGTCGGTCAAATTTGTTAATAGCCTGGGTGAATTTCCTGAGCTCGATTTATTTAACTCTAAGATTAACAAAATAAGAGAGCTACTCTCAAAATCATGGTTTGATGGTTCTCGTTCTTTATTATAGACTTTTTTTTTTATATTTTCCTCTTTGCCTTGTTTGTTTATTTTTTATTTTTTTCCTTTTCTCAAATATTTTATTTAATTACGCTCAAAAAGCTGTACTTTTTATTAGTGTTAGTTTGTTTCCAATAAGTGTATGGTTTTGAAACGGTTATTTTTAATTTTTTATATAGATTCAATATGCGGAAACTTGTAAATGGTGTATTTTTTTCTGTCATTTAGCTATTAAGTAATTAATGTATAAATATCACTGTAAGTTTTCCTTAAAAATAAATAAATAAATAAATAAATAAATAAATCCCGCCTAAACACCACGAGATGGTTTGATAGCCTCGTCAAATAAAATGTTATTAAATAACTATCTATAGGATCATTTGCAGGCGCATAGGTTGCACTCACCACAGTAACAGCGCTTGATTGGAAAATTCTGTTATTTTCTGGTTTAACTTTTAACACCATTTAAGCGGATGTACCAAGCGTAAGCAAAAAAATATTAATTTTTTCGAGTTCATAATTCATATTTTATCATGATTCATGTATCAAGAGGCGGCATTTATTGGCGTTAGGAACCGCACCGATCGCCACCATTGTTCTCCTCAAATAAACGTAAATTTTGAACAGACAAAATATAATAAATTGCCGATGAGATCTACTCGCAGTACCTCCGTCACGCGGTTCTGTAAATAATCGCCTAAAAAAATAAAGAACCTTATTGCGAAGCGCCAAGAGCCAAATTAGAAGGGAAAAATCAAGTATCACGCGCAAAAGTGAAACACCCCGTCTATATTTGCACCGCGAACCCTTTGTTGGCCGCTTTTTTTTCGGTTGTAACCGGTTGAAGGCTGATAGAACACGTTTTTCAAATCATTAAACAGTTTTCGACCGAACATGGTCTCGGTCTGCGAACGCCTGAAAAATCCGGTTTTAAAAAGCGGTTTGCCTGCGGACTGCCCGCGAAGTGATCGTTGTTTTCGTTCGTGCTAAACTAAGACCTAGTATAGTTGATCCTTGAATTTAATATTTGTTGTAATGCAAAATCCAGTTGACTCTTTGTTTAACGGACTAACAGCGCTATTACTACTTTAAAAAATACGTATACTAATTAAAAACTTCTTATTTCATTAATACATATCCGCACCCGGTTTCGCACGGGTGCAAATTTTAACACAAACATTCTTCGTTCTTTTTCTTCTTATTCTTAAACATTCTTTTTATTAATGAAAATCTTTGCAAAACCGGTAATTTAGATTAAGTCTTAATTAAATGTTTAATTTTAATAATTTATAACAAACCAATCACTTTATATTGATTTGTCATTAGGATTCCATTTCCATTAGGATTTCATTATAAAGACATTAGGATCTGTTTTAATTAACCCCTCGAATGGTTTTCGTACACGCCCTCAAAGTAAATCAAGTATCAAGACTGGTTGTTCCTTTCACGGTCACTAAATGCGTGGCAGTCAATTCTTCACATCAGTGTTGCCACATCGACACTCGCCCGGTTATTCTGCATGCGCCACACATTTTCAGGTGACGCCAGCGCTCACCTGAAAAAGCTAAATCGCCTATTGACATTACATTACAAATGGAGGGAGTGTTAGATGCGAGTATACACTAGATAAAATTACTCTGTAATGTCTAACTGGTGATAAACTAGGAAGTATGTGCAATATGTGCATAGTATATAATTATGTATTATGGACCTATGGATCGTTACTGTTTTGCTTGTATTGTTAATTTGTTGTAAACTATTATAACTAATAGTAATGGTAACTAATTAATAGTAACTGATTAAATGCGAGTAGTATAAGTTACTTACATAAGAAAGTACGAATTTAGCATTAAAAAAATAATGCTATAATGTCACCGAAAACGAAGATACTCCCGAAAAAAACGTATAATTTTTAATTTCTCATTATTCTTTTCCCATCCAAAGCGCATCCAAATCCACTAGCAATTCAAACAATTTCAATTGAATATTGATGTCAAACATGTCAACCAAAACTGGAATCAAAATCATACTGACAACGTCTGCCGCTATACATCGATGGTCTCTAGTTATTATTATTTTATTTAGCATGTAAAAATATTGTCATCAAAGTAGGTGTGTTCATACAAAGAACAAAACCTTATTTAACGTAGGAAATTGGTGGAGTGTCTTTATCAGTATCAGTCGTTAGTCACATCGCATAGAAAGCAAAATGTGAATCATAAATTTTGAATGCACGCCGACCTCGGTGAAGTTTCGCGCCATTAATTCTTACCCACAACCCACTGCACTTTTTGTACCATTTTTCATAAGACACCCCGGAAAAATTGCTTTTCTATATGCAAAGTCGGCCTGTCTCGGTGACCGCTACACCGTAATAATGGGATCATCTAAATAGCCTTTAAATTCGCAAATATATTGGGGTTTTTTGTGTTTTATTGCGGACTTTGGTTCCCTTTTAAATTTTTACCAATTTTATGTGACGGAAGATATTGTTTTGGGATGTTTCCGAGGGATATTGTTTGTCCAATGCGGTTTGTCGAGCGTTGTTTAGGAATATTGAATAGAACTTGAGGCCAATTCTTTAAATTCGAGCTCCATTTTCTTCAATTTGAGAACACCACGATCTCTATTAACCTTGTTATAGATCTGAGCGCTAAGGAAGTGTATTGTTTCCTGGCAAAAGTCGTTTTCCGTGTGATATTTTGGATGGGAGGTCGTTTCTTATTAGAGTTTAGAGTTAGAGGAAAGTCAGTGAGTGGCTTCAATATTCGTTACATGCTCATATTTTTCCAAACGATGATGTACAGAAAGTAAATCGTAGCTATATCCGCCATTACTAGGAACAAAAATGACCCATTAACGCAAACAATGTCAGTGAGTTACGACGGACAGAAGGAAGCTGTCAAGAAATTGAATCTGCATCAAACGATCGCACCATTGCCCGCATCGGCGCAATCAATTTTCATTTGCGTTGAACGATAAAAAAAGGCGCGATGCGAAAAGGGCAGACGGCGTATCATTTTTAATCGTCGTAGAGCGGAAAGAAGAAGAATGCTCGCCAGTCACCCGCAGACAAATCGGCCGTAATTAATGACGACTCCGTTCTACCACTTCGATATCAATATAAAGGGCCCACATTACGAGAAGGGACAAAACAAAACAGGGCGCCCGGTGTCGAACGAAAGGAGAATTTATCATCTAGACGGCAGCGACAGTCGGCACGACCGCCAATGTCCATTTGGATAATGCCCAACGCGATTAAAAATATAAAAATACCCCCCCCTACGAGCCGCCCCACGGACCGGGGGGAGGATTTGACGGAGGACACCGCGCTGAGGACACAAAAGGATTATAAATGAGAAGGAATTTTAGATAATATTTGTACGTTGGATGTGGATTGTAATGCTGGCGGAGACGGGGGGCAGCCGACCCCTCCACCCTTCGCCGGTGGGTAGCTCGCCTTCCGCGATCCTCGCCTAATGAGTGTTTGTATCAATTTGTTAGTATTGTATTTGAATATTTTTGTGCGTTCGTTACGATTTTAATCCCCAGTGGTCGCGGCGGTCTGGATCGATGCTTTTTTTGTTTAATGTTTCTCCCGGTTTTTTTTATTCTAACAGCGGCGTACACGTTTGATCGCGTCCGTTTGTGTGTTGATTAAAGGCGTTGTCGGACGTTTGTTCGTTGCCGATATCTCGGTCAGCGTTTGTGCTTTATTTTTTCTCCCGCCCATATATCTACCGCGTCTTTGTATTGAAGGCAATTACTATATAGCTACTTCTAGCTACTTGCTTAATTTGTGTCGTGGCTTTGGTGAGTTAAGTTGTAAGTTTAGTTAAAAAGACTATCATTATTATTTTTTTGCTAGAATCGTGTACTCACTTGCTTCCAATATACTATACTAAATCTAAATGGACAAATATATTAAATTTATTATTTATTACAATTAGCTGGGCACGTTGAGTTCCACAGATATTTTTGGACTTGAACCTTGACGTAGTACTTATATGGCTAGTTTAAGTCTATAGTGCAGACGTAACCGTAGAAGAAAGTTAAAATAATTTAAAAGTTACAGTTCTGCGAAGAACATTGGGATTTAATTTTAAAAAAATGTGTTTTAAATTTTCATAAATGGCACGCGTTGGTAACACGTTTGGCGCAAAAAAGGCTTACGCAAATACGAAAGAACATATTCGTCGTGATAATTATTATATTTAATTATTTTTGGTTGTTTTTTTTTTCCGCATACGACCTCTGAATCCGAATGAGGCGGGGCGAGAAAAGAATAACAGCTCGGGCGACACGACGCACACGGTAGTCCGGCCGCAACGTGTTTTCAATTCATTATCTCGAAAACAAAAATTTCATTAGCCCCGAGATTTCCTTTTTAAATTTAATTATTCATATTTAAATTAAACAAAATATAATAGAGGCCCCGTGGGCCCCCGGTAAAAAAGGCGGCTTTATCGTATCATATATTTTATTAACGGAATTTATAATTCTACGCCGATTCGAGTAATCCTGAGCGGAGATCCGAGGTGGGGTCGGGCGGAGCGGGGGGTATCGTCCAGGCAATATATTTATGAATGCCGAGCAGAAAAATCCACAATAATATTTCAGGGTGGATGTCCGGCGCGGCGGTCCTTACTTACCTACCCCTGATCTATTTAAAAAAGAGCCCCGGAAGGACAAAAGGGCTGGCGCGGTTCGTAAAAAAAACTGAACACGTATAAAGGTTACAGTCCGCTTTGTCTAATTCTTATTTTTTACCGAATCGGTACCTTTCCGCTCGGCGTTTTTATCGGTTTTTGTTCCGGAGACACAGCGGCTCCCCCGTTGGTGCCGCGATTGTTCTAATGTGGGACCCATTTGTAATTTTTTTCGGATCGCACATACACTCTTTGAGGTTGACATTAAAAATGACCGCTCGGTGCGTCGAGGTCGCGTGATTTACGCTCAAAAATGTGTCGCCTCCTTGCCGCTTTGCCTTTTTGTTTTATGTACACCTAACCCTTTTTTTTTTCTTATTTGTTCTTGAATTTAAATATCACTCTTTTGCGTTCAAAACATCACTTGATAGATAGGCGGTTCTAAAACACTTTCATTATAATTTCTTTGGATCTAATCTCAACAAATAACCAATTGAGTTGCCGAATTTTCAGGCCTTATAAGTCCAATATGCAATGCCATTAAATGCCCCTTCTACATATCGGACTTAGCAAAAAAACCAACATACGACATTACTCAACTCATCTGGGCTAATAGTCGAATTAAGACTTAGTTGCCGAATTATCAGACCTTTTAGTCCTGTATCCTGTGGCTAAAATTTTACAAATAGTCCACAGTCATATTGAACCGGCATTAAATGTAGTAAAATTTAAATGAAATGTGACTATTGCAATATAGCGACTGAAAATGTGTGCATTGTGCAATGCAATAAAAGGCTTTTAAATTAGAATGTAGTGCCTATGAGAGTAGAAAATAGTGTAGCGGTAAGAATTCGCAATACATTTAAGGGCTTCAAGTCTGAAAACGCGGTAGAGTTTACCGGAATTAATCAATTTGGCCTACAACTCGGACGGCTGCCGTTCGACAATGAGATTAACTGGTGGAATTGGACGTTTGGTATGTGGCTTCGGTAATAACCATCGACTAGGGACATCGCTACTTTTGTGCGCTTCAACTATCAATTAAGAAATTTACTTTTTCGTCTCGAAATCTATTTTGGTTGAAGAAATAAATTGGTTATAAATTGATCATAGCCATTGTAAACTTTTTCTTTTCAGGGATATTTTTTTTTTATATGTGAAGGTCGGCAGATGACCTGATGGGATGGCAAGTGATAATAATGGTAATGATTATAACACAAGCAACGCCTCAGAAGCTGCAAATGCGCTGCCGACCACAGAGGTATTAAGGATACGAGATTAGAAAGACTTAGGGAAATAGGCACTGACATCCCTTACTCACTAACCAACAGCAAAAATGCTCTTATTTCACGGTCTGCCCAAAGGACTGCGAAACACAGTCTGCCCTGCCACTTATAAAATTTCTATTTATTTTAGCCCTTCCCACTATATACAAGGTATTCATTTCTATTTCTCATTTTCCAGGAGCACTTGTCTGGACGAGAGATTCATGTTTTCTCAATACGAGATAAGACGAGTCCACTGGCATCCGGCATCAACGGCGCATGTCTTTGTTCTCGTCTCGGATAATACTCTGAGGTATTGCTTTCGTGTATATAATTACCGTTTCAAAGATAGTCTATCTATATCATGGTCATACATATATACATAATTCAACTAACTCATCTTGACGCGCTGTGCTATGTGTGCGTAAAGTCTGTATAAATACAAGACTGCGCGTTTGCGATCATGTCATACAATAAACATAATTGTAGATTTACAAGTACACGCATATTTGTTATACAAAAGAGGCCTTTATTTGAAAATTATTTACCGCTATACTTTATTAAGGGCGTCTTTCACCAACTACAAGTAAAGTGTTGATTAATTACTTTTAGAAATAATTTTATTTATTTTAGTTGCTTGGTACGTAGCAGAAAGTCCTGTCTCAAACAAAAGTTATTTAGTCGTGAACAACCCTACGATCATTCGTAGATAATTGTGATACATAAAGAATCAATAATTATAAACAAATTATAATACTCATTTCATTACATAATGTTAATAAAGTCTTACCAGTTTTGTTAATTAAGTATTTAAGGAAATTAACTTGCAAATTCCGAAAACATTCGCTTGCCCCTAGCCAGCCGTTTTTTGTGTCCCCCATAAAAACAATTCTTTCAAATGTTCTAGGGTTTACTACACATTAACAAAAAAGGCTCCCAGACTGATCAGGACTCTGAAGACGGGACAGAAGCCAACACTTCAACCACAGCTTGCCGGACGCACAATTCTGGACAGCCTCGGCGACACCGCTGTCGACTTCTCGATCATCTCGCACATGAAATCCGCTCTCATTTTGCGGGGGAACGGCGACGTGTACATGATATCTTGTGACTTTGACGAGCTTAATGGGTACGATCGTTTTGGCTTACACAAGAATCGGACCTACATTGAAACTATCTCTTATCGTTAATGGTCAGTGTTATTTCCAGTCCATCGGAGCCGAAATTGCATGGACCACTAGTGATGTACCCGCCAGCTGATGACAATTACGGCACCGAGTCGTGCTCCATCGCCGTGCTCGACAGTGGCTCCACGCCTCCCGTTGTGGTCGTGGCCACTTGTTCAGCGGCATTATACCACTGCATATTGCTGCCAAACGTGAGCATTCAATATATCTAGATACTAATCATATACATATATAAAAGGCGATGTGTGAGGGTATGTATGTTTCCCTAATACGGATTCCAAAACCGCTTTTGATGAAACTTTCAGACAATCATGAGATAAGCGGGTAATCTTGTCAAGTTTGGTAGCCATCGGATGCGGGCGAAGCAAGGAGCGAAGCAATGAGCTCTATAAAAAGAGGAGATTTGAATGTTTGTATGTTTGTGAACTGATGAGTGAAATATTTTGTTTGAAAATTCTTTCGCCCATAGAAAGCAACATTATCGGCGAGTATCATAGACCTATATTTTATAAAAGTTACGCGGGCGCAGTCGCGTGCAACAGCCAGTTCTAATACATAATGGGGTTCCATTTAATAACTATCTTTCAGAGCTACAAGCAAGACAGCGACGGCTACGCACTGTACGTAGTGGAAACTGTGGAATTGAGTCTGGGGTTGGGAGCAAACGGAGCGCAGATTGAACACTCATATCCGGTACACTTATATCCGGTAAGTTTTCACATTTAAAACGCTATAAATTAACATAGTTTGACTCGGCGTCTTATCAAAGGGCCCTACGTAATGGACAGGGTATCTATGAGACGTTAATATCTTATTAACTTTTCATTGTAGTGTGTGTAAAACGTCGTCACTATTTATCACTTTAATTATATTTTTATACAGTTTCACTGCGCAAATTGGCATTTTTATCATGCCCAAAATTTAATAAGACATTCGAAACGTACATGTGACCAGCTCGGGTACGCCGAATTCGGCGTAATATTTGTTGTCGCATTTTTCAAGTACGGCGGCTGTATCTAGTCGAGCGCACAGTTTCGTTACCGTTCATCTAGACTATTATTATGTGTTTCCACAGTATTCGAAGAATGGTTACCTGTGCGTGCACGTGGGCGGCATCCACACAGTTTCGTTGCCGTTGGTAGAGCAGCTGAGGAACTACGCCTGTGCCGATGATGGTAAACGGCATTAATTTGCCAATTTGTCACTTACTGTGTAACCTGCAGGTGAAATCGTTAGTGGAACAAAATAGTTTTCAGTTTCCACTGTGACTTTAGTTAAGTTTTTGAATACATTTTTAATTGTTATAATATAGTTTTTGTGTCAACTATATAAAATCGAGCATTAAATTTTGTCATTAAAGAAATCATGAATGGTGTAGTAAACGCTTTCTTCCAACACTGTTTTTAAATTATTTTGAAAGTTAAAGACTTTAACTATTCGTCAGCTATTAGAAAACTCCGCTGTTGTCGACGCCGCTTAAACAATAAGCATACACGCGCACTAGGCGGCCAACATTGTCGCTAAGTGCGTGCGATCTATTACTGTGCTGTTACGCCTATTGATTAATCTGTGGCTCGATAGACTTGATGGAGGAGACATTGTCGTCGCTAAGCGCGTGCGATCGGTTACGCTTATTGATTAATCTGCGGCTCGATAGAGTTGATGGAGGAGATGCTGTCGTCGCTGTGCGGCGAGTGGAGCCGCGCGCAATACCTGGTGTGCACGGGGACTCCTCCGGCCGGAGGAGCCCTCACCGCTCCTCCGCTGCCCGTCCTCCTGCTGCTCTGTGACGACAACACGCTCATCGCCAGGTCAGTCAGTCGCTATACTAATCTATACCAATATATAAAGCTGAAGAGTTTGTTTGGTTGTACGTGCTAATCTCAGGAACTACTGGTTCGAATTGAAAAGTTCTTTTTGTATTGGATAGTCCATTTATCGAGGACGGCTATAGTAGGATATAGAGAACGCGGACGAAGTCGCGGGCACCAGCTATAGTATACTATAATAAGAGAAAACATTTGTATTATATTTTTATATGAAAACAAGTTCAAGCAGGAAGACAAGTTCGACGTCTTCCTTCGAGGTCAACCTTTTTTCTCCCCCTTTGAACCCCTTATCACCCTTTTTTTTTTCGGATTATAAATGTCCTTTCTCAGGCTCTAGACTACCTATGTACCAAATTTCATTTAAATCGGTTCAGTAGTTTTGGCGTGAAAGCGAGACAGACATACATAGTTACTTTCGCTTTATAATATTAGCATAGATTGACAGTGACAGGTGACAGTTGTCAGTGACCACAGACTAGATTAGAGGGGTCTGGTTTCAAACAGTTTGCGTCCTATATTTCAACAGAAGCTGAGCAACAAACTGAGCAGAGGGCGCTTGATGCTTTCTTAAGCAATATCTCGTGAAAAAAAAATAAAAACTCTTTTGAGAAAAAGTAGTCCTAAAACATTCTTTTATTTAAGAAGTTTAGGTACCTATTTTTTGACATTTCGTGAGTGAAAGTGTAAATACAATCATAATTTCCCTGTTTACAAAATATGAACACGATATTTATAATAAACCTTAGCGTTCCGTTTCATTATTGATATTGAAAATAATAATAATGGAGTAATGAGAACGATTTATAATTTTTTCAAACTTCTGTCACTCAGGTGAACATATTGTACAATTACGAGGTGTTTTTTTTTCCAGAACACTGGAGCCTTTGGACCTTGAAGACTTATTCTTCAATATACACATAAACAGTCCGACTTCCAATCAAGAGGAGATCAATCAACTTTTGAAAAAAGTAAGTTTGATTCGTATGCCGTTTATGAAAAAATTTATCACTGTTATTAGTTATGTTATTATGTTATTTATCATCATCATTAGTCATCATGAGTACTCAGGATCACTCAGGAGCAATACTCAGACACAAAATTGTTATATAATAAAATAAAATAGGATTAAATCTGCTAAATTAAATGTACCTGTGTGTTTGCATTTTGTGTGAAGAGTCTTATGGAAATCTTTCTACTTGTGCTTTACTTCTTGCTTTTCAAAGGACCCATAATATATTAACTAATAAAACTTTCTTAATTTTCCTCTACATAAATTTATTCTTCCATGTACATATAGCTATGTATAATTATCGGCTATAAATATATTAAAATTAAAATACAATCTCTTAATAACAACTTCTCAATACAATGACATTTCTTACAGAACGACTGACATGAAATTTTCTTCGTCACTTAAAATAAATTTCCTTCTTTTCTCTATTTAAAGTCTACTAAGTAATATTACGATTTTAATCTTCCTGAACATTTATAAATAAATGTGTCGTTTTAATATTTTCAGAAACAAAGTTTGCATTTCACCGAGACCATAAAGGAAGTATTGAAGAGAGAAACGTCTCAGCCAATACTGAAGATCAACAAAAAGGAGGAACCGACTCCAAAGGAAATGTTGGAGGTGATATTCTTTTAGTGTTTTTTGTATGGCCACTAACAGCAAATAAAAATTACGTTTTAGAGAAGTATAAAACGCCATCTACCGTATTTTGGATTTATGGCGCTATCCCCCGTAGGATTATTTTTTTAAATTTCCCGTAGAGATAAAGCATTTTCCGAGTAGCGGTAAAAAGTAGCTTATGTTCGTCACGGATAATGTCGGCCTCTAACGGTAAAAGAATTTTTCAAATCGGTCCAGTACAATCGGAGCCTATTCAATACAAACAAACAATCAAATCTTTCCTCTTTATAATATTACTAGCTGTTGCCCTGCGACTTCGTCCGTGTTAAAAAAGATAAAAAGTAGCCTATCACGTGTCCCGCACTTCTAAATGTTTATCTACCAAGTTTCACGAAAATCAGTTAATTCGTTTAAGAGTTATGGAGGAACATACACACATACAGAAAAAAAATTGTAAAAATGGTCAATTTAGTTTCAGTATCATGTATAGAGCCTATATACACGATATTTCTGAAAACAAAGTAAATTACTCCATGACCGACCCATACAGATTTATTATTAGTATTTATTGATAGTATTGATAGAGAGAGTAATGGTGAATGAACCATTTCAGGTTTGCTCTCAAGCTGTGGGCACACTTCGCGTTGAGTATCTGCAGAGGCAGCGGTTGGCCCAGGAGGCGATCGCCAGGAAGGTGGCCGCCCTCGTCAACCTCACCAACAACCAGAACCGCTGGTGCCAGAGGCTGCAGGTATTCATTTATAATTATACAGGACCATTTATTACGAAAAAATCCAAAAATGTGACACATTTATCACCCTCATCCACTCACGTCTTCATATCTATCTATACTTAATATTATAAATGCGAAAGTAACTCGGTCTGTCTGTCTTGTCTGTCTCGCTTTCACACAAAAACTACTGAACCGATCACCATGAAATTTTGCATACACGTTGTCTGGAACACCAGAAAAGACATAGGGATGTATTTTGTCTAAAATTGTCACTTGGTTGTCAAATATTTATAGGTGCGTTCAGAATTTTGTGTTGTAGTTTGAGGTCCGATCTCTGGCCGATTTTTATGAATTTTTTTTTCGGTAGGTAAGTGATAGTTGCAAAACAACGTTTGCCCGGGTCAAGCTAGCATAAATTTCTTCTTCAACGCGAACGAAGTCGCGGGCACCCACTAGTGTATTTAATAAATGCAGTTTGCACTAATGAAAAGAGCGTTAAACATTAAACGGAAGATTTCTATATTATACTATCTGGTGCTTGCGAAAAAAAAAATTGCGTCCGCATTGAAAAAAAAAACACTTGATAACGCCATCTATCTATTGTGAAGCGCTTCGCTAAAAATATCAACAAGCAGTTCGACCCAAATCCGATAGATGTCGTGTGACCCTCTATTGCTTCACTCAATTCTAGCGAAGCCGGGAGCGATACGCTAGTACTCTATGCACACCTCTTTTACGTCCTAGTTGTAAATGTGATTTGGAATATTTAATTGAAAAGACGTTTGTATATCTGTGTTTTCAGAAAGACATAGACGAGATGAGGGCGATGTCGAAAGTGCTCGTAGAGAAGTGCAGTTTGGCTGAAAAACACGAAGACGATCTTAAATACAGGTCAGTCAGTGCACAGTACACATGTGTGCGTGCGTTTTCGAATGCGTGTGTTTTTGTGTATGCGTGCGTTGGTACGTGTGCGTGCGTGCGTGGAGTTAGCGTGTCTATATGTGTGTGCGTGCGTGCGTGGAGTTAGCGTGTGTATATGTGTATGCGTGCGTGCGTGGAGTTGGCGTGTGTATATGTGTGTGCGTGCGTGTGTGGAGTTAGCGTGTCTATATGTGTGTGCGTGCGTGCGTAGAGTTGGCGTGTGTATATGTGTGTGCGTGCGTGCGTAGAGTTAGCGTGTGTATATGTGTATGCGTGCGTGCGTGGAGTTGGCGTGTGTATATGTGTGTGCGTGCGTGTGTGGAGTTAGCGTGTCTATATGTGTGTGCGTGCGTGCGTAGAGTTAGCGTGTGTATATGTGTATGCGTGCGTGCGTGGAGTTGGCGTGTGTATATGTGTGTGCGTGCGTGTGTGGAGTTAGCGTGTCTATATGTGTGTGCGTGCGTGCGTAGAGTTAGCGTGTGTATATGTGTATGCGTGCGTGCGTGGAGTTGGCGTGTGTATATGTGTGTGCGTGCGTGTGTGGAGTTAGCGTGTCTATATGTGTGTGCGTGCGTGCGTAGAGTTAGCGTGTGTATATGTGTATGCGTGCGTGCGTGGAGTTGGCGTGTGTATATGTGTGTGCGTGCGTGTGTGGAGTTAGCGTGTCTATATGTGTGTGCGTGCGTGCATAGAGTTAGCGTGTGTATATGTGTATGCGTGCGTGCGTGGAGTTGGCGTGTGTATATGTGTGTGCGTGCGTGTGTGGAGTTAGCGTGTCTATATGTGTGTGCGTGAGTACGTGTGTGTGTGTATGGGTGTGTGCGCAGTATGTGAGTGAGATAGGTGATTGTGTTTGTCGCATTCGGCAGATGTTCGGCGCTGATCCGAGGAGTGCGCGGCGCGTCGAGCATGAGCGGGTGCGAGAGGGAGTTGCTGTCTCAGCTCCAGCTGTACGCCCGTCGAGGGGACTCGCTGCGCGAACAGCTGCAAGCCCTCAAGGAGCTCAAACAGAAGAAGTGCGGAGAGGTATGAACCCACTCTTCCTCTTCGGCCGCCTACGAAACCAACGCTACGTAACCAGTTACGAGACAAGAATTGTTTTGCTACGAAACCAGTTACGTACAAAGAATTTTTCTTTCTTTCTACGAAATAGCCAATAGCAATGCTTCTGTTAACGAAATACAAAAATTTCTCTCACAAATGCAAAGATGTAAGTAGTTTCGTGGGAAGAAAAATAATCCTTCACACGTATACCGGTTACGTAGCATTGGTTTCATCGGCAGCCGAAGCACACTTTTCACCCAACTAGGTTATATAGTCGGCAATAGTCAGCATAAATGAAGATTTATCATTTGGTTTTATTAATTTCCAGTTGATAAAATGGCAGCAGGAATACAAAAAGAAGCAACTGGCGTTGGGGAAATCGCACAGCGACACAATATCGTCCGTATTGCAACAGCAGTGAGTTCTATTTTGCTCAACTTTAACTCGTGTATCTCATTACTGAGACAAAATGAGTCTTTTTTTTTAGCTAAGGTTGACAGACGGGCTGACGGCCCACTTGATGGTAGGTGGCTACCGTCGCCTATATGTATAAACACAAGCAACGCAACCACAAAAAAAAATCATAGTTTCCTCATACATTTCGTATTGAACGGGTTTTTTATTCTGATGCGGTACGATTTACGAAGTTCGTCGGGTCAACTGGTGATAATATTACAAATTAAATTTGTGTCTGTTACAGAACAAGTCAAATATCGTCATTAATAGAAGACACGAAATTGCTCAAAGATAAGTTAAGTCTTGTGTAAGATATTTTGTCCATTTAAACAAAAACCTCTGGTACTCTGTCGAGTCGACAGAGGGAGCCACTGTCGACAGTTCAATGATTCATTAATATAAAGAGAGAAGATTTGTATTTTTGTTATAATTATTATGTTTGTTTGTAATGAAAAAAACTCGAAAAACTAGTGGATCGATTTTAAAGATTCTCGGACAAAGTCGCGTGCAAACAGCTAGTATCCTATAATTTTATATAAACATACTTACGTAACTATTAAGACAGAAAAGACGGAAAAGCTAGGTTAAAATAATTTCAGTATAAATTGCTTTAATTACTGTTTTAGGACTGTATTTGAGGAAAATGCTGCAAGACAGTGAGTGGCTCCCTCTATCGACGGGCGTTTTTTTTTTTTATTGTTTAATTTGTTCCCTTTAGTGTGTATATTTAAAATATGACAGTAATAATAGTAAGTTTGTATGATTTGTGTGTTTTTTTTTTTTATTTTAGATACATATATATATATATATATATATATATATATTTCTTGTATTCTTAAAAGAGTTGTAATTAAAGTGAAAATTGTAAAAGTTATAAAAGCTTTTAAAAAAAAACCAAAAGGGGCGATTTTGTTCGGAGTAATTTTCTTTTTTATTTAGTGGTTTTTTTTAATTATATGTATTTGAATCATAATACCAAAAAAAATCTGTCGTGTATTTGTTTTAGTTAACAATAATTACTTAAATTGATTTTCTTTCTATTGTAGGTGTAAATTATAGTTACCTTAACTTTTCATTATTAATGAAATTATTATTTTTTTGACTAGTTTTTTTTTTCTTATTACAACGAACAATACACCACACAGTCCTTTTCTATCAAATTATAAGATTTTTATCAAAAAGTTTTGTTTTGTGACGTTTTTTTTTTTTTTTTTCAAAAATAATATGCATTATAACATTAATTTATTATTATTGTTATAATGCGTATTAACGCATGTCACCAAAAATACTTGTAATTTGTAATAGAATTTTTCCATTATTATCATTATTATTATTTGAATAATTAGAATAAATTAATATTTTTGCAATTATTGTTTCTCTGTAAGTTTTTTTTTTTTTTATTGGATAAAAACGATGTTAATTTCTTTAAAGTACATTCGATTTTCCTTTTTTTTTATTAAAATTGTAAAAAAATATATTTATTTCATTTATTTCATTATCCTTTTGTTTTCATGAAAAATTAAAATTAATTAGACATTAAAAATTAAAAAAATACGATAAAAAAGAATTATTATTGACAAAACTCAATAATAAAAATTATTATTTTATTTTTATTTTTTATTAGTGTTTTTATAAATTGGAATAGAAAGAAAGCGTTATATCAAAATAAATTAATGTCAACAACAATTCCTATAAAAACAAGTTTCGGTTTTAAATAAAAAAATAATTTGTAAAAAAAAAAAACACACTTTATTGATAGATTCTTTACATTTCACTTCATTTTAAAACACTTATTTGGCGAATAAAAATGGACGCCAATTATAAATTCGTACAATAATTTTAAGCTTCGACAATTTCATCAAATTACGTGTTTCAATATCACATACGAAACACATTTTGTTTTTCATTTACTTTAAAAAATATAAGTAGGTAAATGAAAAGCAAATTACATACTAAACACTTTCTAACTTAAGTAACTTAAGTTTAACCTTAAAAACTTAACTAAACATCGATTAGTGGTCCCCAAAACATTTTGGAAACTCTATTCTCGTCGTCTGTGAAGAAAAACTCTTTTCCAAGTTTTACAAACTCCTTCAGTGACACTTTACCGTCCTGAAACAAACATTTTTGGTAAATTAGTAAAAAAATGGTAAAGTTTATTTATTTAATAGTTAACCATACAGCATTTAATATTTAACAAATACATAAAATGGATTTTAATTAATTTTTTATATAGCCTATTACAAGGTTAGTCATCTTAAAAATTTTAAGTACAAAAGTGTTAATACTTAAAATAAAAAATAAATAAATGATAATATACATACACCTAATTAAAAAATTAATACATAGATACACATATGCCATATTGTGTGTGTGTGTGTGTGTGTGTGTGTGTGGACAATATGAAGGATTGTGTTTGTATTTTTGCAATAAAAACATTTTTAGATTTTTTTGTTTTGTGACCCTTTAGTTCTTAAGGTGCGAATTGTTAATGAAATACACAACATACCCCATTAGTGTCTATAACACTAAAAGCGACGACTGCGTGCTCGTTGTCCAATCCCAGACATTCGTAGAACAATTTGAACTCCTTCACTGATATGAATCCAGACTTATCCTTGTCCACTGCCTGAAATAAACAGACTAGGTTATCCTTTATTAAAGGTTTTAGCCTTTGATAAGTAAAGGATACATTAGATTCAGGGTCAATACGAAAAAGTGTCCACTGGATGTTTTTATACATTCTATCTACTTTCTCTTGTTAATCTATACTAATATTATAAAGAGGAAATATTTGATTGTTTGTTTGTTTGTATTGAATAGGCTCCGAAACTACTGGACCGATTTGAAAAATTCTTTTACCATTAGATGCCGACATTATCCGTAATGAACATAGGCTACTTTTACCGCGGGAAAATGCTTCATTCCTACGGGAAATCTAAAATAAAAGTAAATACTAGAGGCTTGGCCCGGGATACACTTTATAGCGCCATCTATCCAGAATCCGGTGAAGCGACTAACATGACAACTGCTTGGTGATATTTTTAGCGATCCATTCCACGGTAGATGGCGTTTTATACTTTACAACACAGTTATACTTTACAGTTTCTGATAGAAAGATGAATAATGTAAATGTTGCACTACTGAACATTTAGTAATAATGATTCAAGTCGTAACACATGAGTTCACCTTAAGGACAACTTTGTGCAAGAATTGTAATTAATAGTATATAGTTAGATTTATTAATAATTACAAATGATAACACGAAATTAAACCTCAGTGGTTTTTAGTGTTATCATTTTATATATTAGCCCTTAAAATTGTTAAAATTATAAATAAATAAAGGTAACAGCGGACATTGTTAACCAAATTGTCCAATCAAACTCACCTTGAACAAATAGGGCAGCCAACGATGCGCTTTCTTTTTTAACGTCTTATCGTTCAACACGTGATGCATGTCTTCTAAATACTGTTCTACGGTGACGTAGTTGTAAGGGTCGATTGCCCCCCATTGCTCCTCCCACGTTAACTGGAACCAAACATTACGATAAATACACAGTATTGGAAAGTTTAGATATCCCCTTTACAAGACTGCATTCTGGTAAAGAAAGGCTAGGCTGAAAGGCTTACGTTCCACTTATTGGTGAAGTTTTTTTTTTTTTAATTGTTGCCCATAGCCCTGTAAAAGGGTAACTCCGCGGTGGTTTTGCTGATCGGGTGAGCTGAATGAAAGTCAAAAAGATATGTATAAAATCCATCGGTTCGGGTCGTTATCCAACAAAAACTGTCGAATGAAATATGCAGAACCAACCATGTACAATGTACATACACGAAGTTGCTTACGGTTAGACTAGATGTAGCAATAGACTAGAATACAAGATGTAGCATAAAGACAATTGTCACAGTTCACTTAAGAAGCCAAGATCCTAAAAGTTTTAAATGGTAAATAGTGGCGTAATACCTTAATAATAGCTGTGAACTCCTTGGCCTGTTTGTCGTCCAAGTGTCCCAGAGACTTGAACCTCTCGCTGAAGAGAAGGAAGTCGTTGAATGAGATCAATCCGTCTTTGTCCACGTCCAGAATGTTGTGGACTGTGCGCATTTTGCGTCGCCAAAACTCTGACTGAAATCAACAATTATTTCGGTTAGTTCATTTATATACCTACTTATTTAACTGATTTCGTGTATAATAACAAAAAACTAGTTAGATAACTCTAGCCTGTTGAAAAACCAGACGTACTTTCTAATCCCGGTCAGGATATTAAATATTTTTCGAATTCATTTGTGAATTAATTATCAACTCCAATAGTTAAGAAAAAACAAACCTCTAATCTATACCAATAATAAAGCCGAAAAGTTTGTTTGTTTGTACTCGCTAATCTCAGGAAAATTATTTTTGTGTTGGATGGTCCATTTAACGAGGAAGGCTATAGAGAACGCGGACGAAGTCGGGGGCACCAGATAGTGCAATATAAAATAAGAACACGAGTTAAATAAACAATGACACACAAGTGGCACATTTACATAAATTAATAGCCCATCCAACATAATAATGGAAATGCATTCACCCATAACCACATGTGCAAATAATGCCTATAGCCCACCACGTAGTAATTATCAATAATAATCATCAAAAACAATACTCAAACTGTTTTTATATCGTTTTTTTAATTGTCTGTATTTTTAAATTAAACGTTATCAGCAGACTAAATTAATTCTAGGCTAGATAAACGGTTTCAAAATACAAGCAAAGCCATTATGGATGCGTACTGTCGACTCTGAAAAAATAAGAGACAAGATTTTGGGGATTTTGAATCTCACATACCGAAATACGTAGAGTTAGTTACCTATATCCCAATGGTCTTTGTAAGGGATAGGTTACGCTACTGCTAGACATTAAAAGCCCAAATGACTGCTCAACGCAGCGTGTGCCTAATGCTTCCTAATAATCAATCAATCAATCAAACATTTATTTGCAACTTAGTATCACAAGACAAGTAACATAAACTTAAGAACAGTATAAGTAACATAACACAACATAACAACGACAAACAAAAGAAAAAAGAATGAGTCACAAATAGCTACTCGGTATTTTTTTGCTGGCATAGGCCAATGAGCTGAAAATGAGTTAAAGTGAGAAAAATCGTACTCACTCTGTCTAACCCCTTGCATTCAGTATCCGAGTCACTATCGCTATCACTGTCGGACTGTTCTTTCCTCCTTTCCTTTTCAGGTCTGCCGTGATGTTTACTGTAATTCCTACGTAAAGCATTGACTGCCATTTCCACCAGGTCTCCTCTCTCCTTATTAGGCTTTTCCTGGAGGTAGCACACATTTCCATTGCACACACCTTTTGTGTGAATATACTGAAACAAAAAATAATAATTAGACCTAATTTCCTCATATTCATTACTAGCTGCTGCCCGCGACTTCGCCCGTGTAACTTTGTAAATTATATACTAAAACCTTCCTCGAGAACCATTCTACCCGTTGATGAAAACAGCAAGAAAAAGAAGACAGACAGACAGGAGGACTTTATTTTAAAATATGAAGTAAGATTATTAAAAACTTTATCAAGAATTTGTGCATAGATTTGGAACACATAATAAATTATGTGCCACACTTTATTTTTTATTGCGATGTAGTATGTTTATTATTCTAGTGACTGTTATTTGTATTTCGTTTTGTTGTGATCTTGAACTATGACTTGAGATGTCTGACATAAATAAATAAGTAAATAAAATAAATAATCCTTTAAGTCAACAAGTTTACGTATTCATAGTCCAGTAACTGAACTTCTGCGTAATATTAAAATTTCCTCCTTAAATTAAAGGACATCGTCCAGGCGTTTTAAACTTGCATATCTATGAAACCCCATTACAAAATTACATGATATATTTTCCCATTAAAATCTAATAATAATTTCTCCTCAACTACTTACTTAATGGAAAATGTTTCAATCAGGAGTCAGGAAAATCATACAAAAACTCCCCAACTCTACTCATTGAGTCTACGGGTTATATAACTGAACATTTTGAGTTATTTTTTTACTAAAAAAGCTTAACTAATACCTATGTGTTTACTACATACATATCATTACTTAATCTATGCCTGTCATGTAAATGAAACAAAACATGACTGTCTACAATTATGCATAAGTTATCAGAGTTGGCTGTTGGCTAGTAGTAGCGATAATCGAGGGCGATGACCGCATTATGCGAGAAGCAAGTAAATGTGCAACGCATATTTACTTGTCTCCAGCTTGCGATTTCAACTCTGTACATTTTCAAGGACGATGCAAACAGGATTGTCGACTTCTAAGCACGCTCTCAGAAGGTTCGCCTTGTTATTTAGTAGGAAACAAATTCCAAAATTAATAGAAATTAGAGTCGTCTTTACAAACTTAGCTAATCTCGAACTTAAGACGACGCGTTGGAAATTTTGGTGGCAGGGATTTAGATTTTTCTCAGCAATGACAAAACATATGAAAGTGATGTTTGGTAATCTGTTTCTTCATGTTATTTTGACTTCATTTTTACGGTTGGATTTCACGATTAATAAACTTTTATAAGATAGAAAAAAAAAATCAAAGAAACCTCTTTTAAAACACTGATTTACATTTTACAGCCAAACGAAACCAATTTATACCTCCAAATTTTCTATGTACATTAGTATAAACATACACTTTAATTTATCGGTTGTATTTATTAAAATACATTATACTTTTTTCTTTAATCGATAAAAATCGTATTGTCGCATACGACCTTACGAGTTACGACATAAGCAACGTTTATGTATGGAATCACAGCCCCTGAGTCTCTCCTCGGATTTTAGATTAATTGTTTATCGCTGCGTCGCCTTAAACTGGACTTGAAAAACTTAATTAACAGTCTCTGAAGTGTAAATGAAAATTACCCGAAACGTCCTATACAATTCATTTCTTTACAATAATTTTCTAATAATAATAATGGCAAAATTGATAAAACACTTATGACTGAAATTCTTGTTTGATTCTCATAGGAAATAAATGTACTTCTTATAAGATACTTAACATTACTTATTGGAATAAGTATGGTATTGGTATGCACCACCATCACTTTAACTTTTTAATTATTATAATCCAGTATTTTAATTACATTAATATACTTTATCTACACAACAGACTCTATCTATATATGATGTCATCTGCTGATGTAAAAATGTGTAGGTTACGAACTTAAAAGTGTACCGATAAAACAGACGATTTTATTAGTAAAAAAATATGCTTAAAAACCTTTTTACTTTTAAAACTTTCTTTATAAGAAGTTATAAAAAATAAAAAGTTGTCTTATGTTGATTTAAGTATAGAAATCGTTTTCATTGTATTTGTGCAATGATTTGTGCTATGTTTTATGCACCCCGCATCGCATCGCGATGAGTTTAAAAATAACCCGAGGTCGCCCTGAAACCAGAAATTTAGTACACTTTCTAGAACCAAGTTTTTTGCAGTCTGTATTTGCAAACGTTGTTAAAAATTACGAATGAAAGCGAATAAAACCTGCGAACAAAAACGAAAGGAACTAAGCGTTGATCCGAAGTGAAGTACCGAAACGTACCATTTTTTTAAACTTAGGGTAGCCTTGTCTTCCAATAGACACCTATTGGACCTTGCTCGAAATTTCCACATCCAAGATACCCATAAACTTTTATTCTTCAAGTGGAATGAATGCCTGAAATTCAGGTGTCTTGTGTCTAATAAATGGTTGAATAATACAAGATTCGAGCAACTCCGATTTGATATTTCAGTTAATATTGTGTAAATCGAAGACACAAGACTTGCTCAACTCTGAGAAAATCTGTGAGACTTTCCACGAGTATGGTTTGGACTCTGGACTATCCCCCATGAAGCGAACTAATGCAGTTCTTTTATTGGTTAATAGTCAATAAGTGCTTCACCGTGAACTAATTCGCAAATGACAACGTTTCGAGGCCAACAAACGAGTGAGGACCAATCACAAACCGAGGCTGCCCGCATCTGCCAAATTATATTATCTGAATGACGACAATTTATTGCAATTCATTCCAAGTTTCATTCCAATAAAACGAGGGGACAAAATGTCTACGAATTTTTGTAAAAATGTCATGAACTTAAAGGTCGCAGATAGGTTGACGGTCCACTTGATGGTAAGTGGTTATCACTAGTAACGCTAAATGCACTGCCGACATTAGAGAGGATAAAAGATGGGGAATTAAGTATAGGGGATAGGGAAATAGGTTCCCTTACTCACTCGTCAAATCCTTACTAATATTATAAATGTGATTATGAGTTTGTTTGTTTGTTACGCTTTCACGCAAAAACCACTGAACCGATCACCACGAAATTTTGCATACACATTGTCTGGGTCACCAGAAAGGACATAGCGTACCTTTCATCGTACCACGCGGACGAAGTCGCGGGCACCAGCTAGTTCATAAAAAAGGGTAGTCAATGCAACCAGACGGGTTGCAAAATTTTGCAGCTTCTTATAATTACCAAAGTTGATATCTAAACAATAATAGTCTTGTCGCATTTTATTTACATTAAAAGAAATAAGTAAGTATGTAATAATTGGCTGTACGTGGCGCTAAACAAATTATTTCTTTACTTTTAAGTTTCTAAAGAAAATTAGCGAATGCCTGAAATAAAATTGACATGTGAAAATAAGAAACACATCTACCTAAGATTGGTAGCTGTACTAAGATCAATTAAAAAGTATAGAGACAAAAAAAAATAACCGCCTAAGTATAGATAAGTAATATTCGTCAATTAATATGCTGAACAGATGTCAGTCTTTAAAAAAAACAATACTATTGCTGAACCTTATTTTTATAGTATTACAGCCCTTTTAATTCGACGCTTGAACGATTAACCTTGAATTGAACTGAACAGGTATCTCTCACCCGTTGTTTTTAAGGTTACATCTAAGAACTAAAATAAATCCTTACTAATATTATAAATCTACTAATCTAATACTTACTAATATTATCCTTACTAATCCAATAAGAAGATGGGAAGACGACATTCGTATGACCTTAGGACCATATTGGCCGAGAGTGGCTCTAGATAGAAAACAATGGAGGCAGTTGGAGGAGGCCTATGCCGAAAGGCACACCGAATTGAGGGACATTTTGTAAAGCATTAGTAAAAAAAGAAAAAAATGTAACAGTTCGGAAATAAATGGCTATTATTATTATTATTATTATTAATATTATAAAAGCGAAAGTAACTCTGTCTGTCTGTCTCGCTTTCACGCCAAAACTACTGAACCGATCACCATGAAATTTTGCATACACGTAGTCTGGGACTCCAGAAAGCACATAGGATACCTTTCATCCAAGAAAAACTTAATGTTTCCGAGGGATTATCTAAAATATAAAACTGTAACTAACGCCTGGCCAATGTGAAATAGCAACAAGTTGTCAAGCGTTATAATTGCTTTTATATTTTTAATTTATCATCGCGTACGAAGTCGCGGGCACCAGCTAGTATATTATAAAAATTGGAATGACGCGTAGGCTTTTTGATATAATTTTTTACAAATAGGCATTCCAAATACATTTCATTGCATTGGCAATTCATTGGTTATTATGAAACATTTTGCGTTTCAAGAAAATATTTGAGCAACGAATTGTTGACATTATAAACATAGTTAGGCCACGTTAGGCATCTACCTAGGATACCTACATAAAGTTATATAAAGTTTCCTAAGTAAATAAGGGCTTTTGAGGACTTTATAATAAAATCGTATAGACAAAACGTTTCAGAGTTAAGTATGACATGACTTTTTCACGTTGATAAATTAAACAGTCCGTCGGTTATCCAATGTGAAAATTAAACATACAATTAAACAAGTATTTACATACAATTGTGTATAAAAATATTTAATTTTTCATTCAAAATTGAACTTAAATGCTTTAAATTTAAAGTCCCAAATTAAATTTTAAAAATGCAATTTCGTATCGACGGATACGACGGAGTTTCGATAATATTAGGTCAGGTTATCATCAAAATTATTATTATTTAAATTTAATTGGACCTTATTTTATGCTTTTTAGTTATAAGATGCAACTCAGAGATACGCTGTGTAGAGCAAAAAATCGGAAAGTTAAAGTATAGGTATTTTCACAACAAAAATACCTATATTGATTTGAAAAAAGAGACCAAAAATGCTGAGTTATAAATAAATATACATACATCACTTTTACCGGCGGCTTCGTCCGTGCAGTTATTTAAAATTCAATTCCTATGTGTTCTTCGCTAGAGTTTAACGTAAAAAGGCAATTAATAACTTTTTAGGAAAAATTTGAAAATAAACATTTTTTTTTAAATACTTCACTAAAAAAATCATTTCTAAATAATATTTAAATAGGTAACTGAATTTTCAATAAGAAAAATAAGGATATGCTATAACACGAATTTTTAACTATAAGTATTTTAATAGGAATGTCATTCTGACTGTTTTGCGTTATTTCTATAAAATTTTATAGAAATAAGTTTACTACTAACTTATTTCTATAAAATTTGATGAGACGTGGAGAAGGATTTCAGTAACTTTTTTAAATATTGACGAGGACAATGTCGCCTGTAAAAGCTAGTTTTAATTATTTTCTACGTCAAAACTCTTTTTAATTACTTATCTATATTTATTATTTTTTTTATTATAATGTGTGGCAGGCAGGGTGAAGGGAACTTGTTGGTAGGTGGTTACACAAGCAAAACCATGCGTAGGTGCGGAACCTATGAATAAATGAATATTTAAGAGAAGATAAGTGTTTAAACAGTTTTAATTTTCCAGAATACTATGTCACGCTTCTTTTATTAAGTAGCCATCGAAGCGACTTTAATAGAGCGCTTCCGCGGTTGCGGTACATGGGATCATTGACTTCTTAACTTCTAACAGCAAACCATGAAACAAACGTACCTTAAACTGATTTTGTCCACTGGCACAAGACATTAAAACCGCACATCTCTCTAAGCTAACAAATGCGGACCTACATCCGATTCTTATTAGAGAAAACGCCATGTTTTTCAACACAAACTTCCACGTCACGTAACAAGGAGGCACATTTATTTAAAAAAAAGTAAAAGTAGCCGCTACAACTTTATAGTAGACGCCAAACCAAAAATGCGTCGAGATACTGAAGGGTCCGCACGCAATAAGCACAGCAGACTGATTCAAATTTGGAACGGCCGTTTGGTTTTATGCTTCGCGCCATGCGCCATGTTTGTTTTGCGCGGGGGGGGGGGGGGGGGGGATCAAGTTTGTTTTCAACCGGCAAAGCACATGTTGTTGTTTTGTTTTTATTTTATCTGGCTTTAGTAAATATTGTACTGTTCAAAACTAAACCTTGTCTCTAAGCGTTAACTATACCATTTTATTTCTAAATTAGGATGTTAATATTGTCTACGCTTCGATAGTTTTGTTTGTCAAAAGAAATCGGGACGTCTATTGCGAGTGCTACGTACGAAAATTCACGTAGACACCTCACAAATTTATATGCAATTTGGGCCAATGTGTTCCAACTAACAGATAACGAAAACGTTTGTTTTTGTACTGATAATAATAAATTATTTAATACAGATTTTCCTTAATAATTGGATTATTTAAACGGTAGATAAATTCGGCAAAATTTTAAGTTTCCTTTCTATGTTTGAATATCCTTTGGTGACAAGTATGTATTTACAAAAAATTACAATTACTATCAAATTTATTATTTTACTCACAATCTGTGTAATTGTAAATATAACACAGCTGTTGGCCAATAGGTCGAATAGTTTCGATGGTACAATCATTCCTCTTTCAGTCACTGATTTTAAATGTTCAGCCACTGTCGTAAAACCTTCAGCCACTGCTGTTGAACCTTCAGCCACTGCTGTTGAACCTTCAGCCACTGCTGTTAAACCTTTAGCCACTGCTGTTAAACCTTCAGCCACTGCTGTTGAACCTTCAGCCACTGCTGTTGAACCTTCAGCCACTGCTCTTAAACCTTCAGCCACTGCTGTTGAACCTTCAGCCACTGCTGTTAAACCTTCAGCCACTGCTGTTGAACCTTCAGCCACTGCTGTTGAACCTTCAGCCACTGCTGTTGAACCTTCAGCCACTGCTCTTAAACCTTCAGCCACTGCTGTTGAACCTTCAGCCACTGCTGTTAAACCTTCAGCCACTGCTGTTGAACCTTCCGCCACTGCTGTTGAACCTTCAGCCACTGCTGTTAAACCTTCAGCCACTGCTGTTGAACCTTCAGCCACTGCTGTTGAACCTTCAGCCACTGCTGTTAAACCTTCAGCCACTGCTGTTGAACCTTCAGCCACTACTGTTGAACCTTCAGCCACTGCTGTTGATGCTTCCTCTTCACCTTGAATTTCGTATGAAATATTCGACATGTATTTTGGCACGTAACTCTTTCAACATTTGAAGGTTTCTTTCATGCTTTCAATAGAGAAGTATGTCGTAAGTGGGTACATAGCGTTCGCTGTATTGTCATGCGTGATAATTGATGTGCTTTTGAAAACAGACTTGGGGCAAATATTTTTATGAAGTTTTATAATCGACATTTCCAATCGTCAATAGGTACCTAAAAAATAAATACTTAATTAGATGTTAATATATGCCTACTTACTTGAGTTTTGTCCTAATATTTTGAAATTGTATTTAATTATTTAAGAAAGTCCGCTGACATTCCTTACTTACGCTCTGAAATATAAATAGCATTGGTGCTGATTTTCTGATTTCTAAAGGCTAGTTTTCCCTAAAAAAATAAATTTATCTTGTAATAAGCAAGTCGATAGGTACCTACTTCTATAAAGAATACGCAACCTACGTCGATTCAAACAATATTAGAAGCATGCCAATAGCTGTACACTTCGTGAGACCTTACATAATTTCTGTGTGAATGAACTCTGGCCTTGTACCAACAGGGCAAATATGTCTACAGGGCGCGCTTTACGTACTGCCGATAATAGATTTTACTGATAGACAATAATGTGTTCTATGGCGTACAGCTCGCATTGTAATGTGTTAAAAAATATTACACTAGTATATGTATTACATACGGGGAAGTGGAATTCAGGTCTCGCAACAATATTCACTGAGTTTTCAATGCTTTTTATGAAAACTAATAACATTTTCTAACATTACTTTAATGTAGTTTTACTTCAAAATGCAACTAATTTTGCAGTTTCTCCAAATGTACCTATAACAAACATATCCTGTAGATCATATTTTATTTTTTCTAATGTAAAGTGTAGCAGGCAGTCTGACGTTTCACTTGATGTTAGGTACATACATTGTGATAGTAGGATAATGGATCAGGAGGGAATACGTAGATTTCACATTCACGTTATTTCATAGTGGATTTCTTTTAAAGGGGTGGTTACTGTCAGTTACTGTTACCAGACAAGCTGACAAATTTGATTGCAAATGCTGTGTGTCCTGAACATCTTCAAAACCGAGCCATTGCTTTTTTTTTTTAACTTGAGAATTTGGTAATATTTTTTTTCTTAATTTCAGTGATTTTCTGTAAACATTTTCAGATTACAAATTTACTACAGGCAATGGAGGAGTCGTTTACTCTTGTCCATAATGCACTAAATTACATCTATTTTTTTTAAATAGGTTCAGTATCACCTCAGATTAATGTACTGACCCTAAATGCATAAAATCCTTACAAATTAGGCGGGCGGAAGTGCCGCCATTTTGACAAAAACCGTTTCGGCCTATATCTCCGTATCCGTGCACTTGAGGCCAAAAATGGTAATAACCTTTATGGTAGATATACATAAACCTAAGTATCTTTTTTGTTGAATTTTTTTTTTCTATCGCTTAGTACAGTACCTATACAACTTATTCGACTATAACGATTTGTTTATTCATATTGACACAAATATGGCCACTTCCACTCAAAATGGCGGCACTTCCGCCCGCCTAACTTGTAAGGATTTTGTGCATTTACGGTCAGTACGTGTGGTCATATTTAAAAAAAAGAGTTGTAATTTAGTACAGAAAAATCTTTATTGCCTGTAATTTTATAGATTCCATAAATTTATTATTGTTTTTGAAACTTTCTCATTTATAAAAAGTCAAGGCGTTTTCCTGTTTATACCGCTTTGTTTGTAAACAAACCTTTGCCAAATAAATTGCCTCTCGTATGGAGGCCTACGAGGCCGTACACTATTCCGCCGGTATAGAGATGTTACTTGAGAACGAGCTCGCCAAGTTACTTCATACAACTATTGCAAATATAAATTAAATTTTGTAATTGACCGTTAAATTATATTTTTGATAATATTTCAGCCACAGGCTACCACTACTGTGCTCTAAACCTAAGCCTAAAATTTTCTATGAAAGAGAGACGTGAGGAAATGATTAACAGGGGTGACAATGAAACAGTTTTGAAGTGGTCGCACTATAGTGGCTTACGTGCCACTGTGCATGTTACGTGAACATTAGTAGAGGTGTTACCAAATCGTGAAGATTTTCGTTCATCTATCTACACTAATATTATAAAGAGGAAATATTTGATTGTTTGTTTGTTTGTATAGAATAGGCTCCGAAACTACTGGACCGATTTGAAAAATTCTTTTACCATTAGAAGCCGACATTATCCGTGATGAACATAGGCTACTTTTTACCACGGGAAAATGCTTCATTCCTACGGGAAAACGGGTAATAGGACAACGGGTAGTAAGAATTATATATCCTTCCGTACTTATCTTTTTTACATAACTTCTGACCTGACCCTAAAAGCTCTGACCCTAATGCATGTAATGCAATTATATTATTTTATTAATTAATAAAATTATTAATTAATTATTATTATTAGGTATGAAACTCAATGTACTCTGCCACTACTAGCCAAATCCAGTCCAGAGAAAACTATGAAATTTTCATGTGGAATGTGGAAAAAGGTGGTGCTATGTGGAATGTGTGAAGATATTTATTGACTCAGGTACAAAGTTAAAATATTAACACATAAACATTTCCTTTTGCCCCTAGCGGGATTCGAACCCGCGACCGTTTGGTTATTAACAGCTAGTGTTACTAGCTACTAGACCAAACGTGTCGTCAAGTCAACCTTTCAACCCCAACCCCGACAAATAAGTTTGACGATGGAGTGATTATAAAAAATAATTTTAGGTAAATTTTCCTAATTTCGTTTCAATTTCTTAATATTATGTCTTTCATATAAATACATCTCTTTTAATGCAGAGGTTAAATAAATAATTTTTAAACAAACTTTCATGGGAATACCAAATTTATTTTACATACATACTTTACATATTTTTCTTTCTCTTAAACTCGTTAGTTAAACATTTAATTAGTTAATTTATTGCAATAAAAAAAAATATGACAACGAAAATACCTTAAACTATAGAATATTTAACATAACCTTTGCATGCTTAATGGACAAATAAAATATTAGACGTAAAAAATCGCTGAGATAATAAAATGCGGTTTTTTGAAAAAAAAAAATACATTGGCCATTATAAATTGGCGCTTTATTTTACAATTGTTCTCTAAACAATAATATTAAAATTACCTATTTTACTTTGAACCAATTCTTAATTGTTATGCCTTTTTGTATTCGATTCTCTCCACTTTGACTTCGTCCCCATACAATTTGTACACGTATGTGACCACCGTTGAACTCTGGATGTCCATGAGGACAAACGATGGTGTTGGATTCCTGAAATATAAGTACATAGATAAAACAGAGGAAACTATTTAGCTTCTGCACGCGACTTCGCCCGCGTAACCCGCACATTTATAAAATAATACCCTATGCCCTTTCTGGTGTCCCCAGACAATGTGTGTATGCAAAACTTCACGGTGATCGGTTCAGTAGTTTTTGCGTGAGAGTAACAAACATCCGTACAACCATACAAACTTTCGCATTTATAATATTAGTACGTATAACTAAGGACATAAGTTTGACGACACGTTTGGTCTAGTGCCTAGGTAACCCTAGCTGTTAACAAGATTACAATATAAAAGTATAAGTCAAGAAATTCTTCATATCAGTAATATAATACGATAGATGTTGCCATATAATATGCAAAAGCACAATTTTCAGATAGATGCACTTAAAAGCATTTTCTTAAGAGGGAAGAATAGCACACACTCGTCCATACAAAAAGAGAAAACGATTTTCCACTTCTAAATATTTTCCAATCTCCATGATTTTTTTGCATGTTATTGACACAGTGAAAGACTAAGTTTATAGGTTTTCCTTTTTTTCAAAATTCAAATTCAAACTTATAGGCACCTCTAATAACTTATTCTTTATGATTAAAACTTTGTTGAATTAAACCGTTTGTTTTATAAAAACCATCTATTTTTTTATAAAAAGCGAAACCTATAAACCTAGAATATATCATGCTGAAACGATCGACATGAAAATCAAAGTGATTTGTTAAGATTTAGTTAGTGGAAACTGTTTTCTCCCGAAATGAAATTTCATCAACAAAAGGACTACTGTCAGTCGGAAGCTGCAACATTCTCTATCGCACAACTGCCCCGGGGCTAGAGCACACAAGCGATAGCATGTGTTTTCCTAAATACCTATCGCAAAGCTATACTTCCCTCTTAAACTTGATGAAAATGTGTGGGTCATAGTATTACATAATCAATAAACTACAAAATAATATGCTCTTAAAAAAGACATGCAAAATAGAAAAAGAAGAGAATAGAGTTAATGCTATAACATTTTTTATATTACTTTTGAACATCAAAGTATAAAATTTACACATAATTATTATATATTAAGGAGTGATAGCATTAAATTAGATTAAATGACAAAAAATATAATATAATTAAGGTATGTAGTTGATTACCTGAACAGAGGACTGTACGCCCCCGTTGCTGATCCAGGATTGATATAGAACTTGCTCTCGTTCTCGTAAGCCTCAAATCGGTGCGTGTGACCCGATATGAGGATGTCCACATCGAGCTGTCTCTGAACGAGTGCCAATGACTCTTCATCGCCCCACGGAACCACTTGGTGACCGTGCACCAGGCCGATTCGGAACTGACCCACAGTTATCACTTTTTGTTCAGGGTAGGTTGAATTCTGGAATTACGTAACAATCACAGCAATAGCCTACTGTAGGGTATAAGAGGCACTGGCCTGCGGAATACTCATCATATCTGCCACCATGGTTTTTATAACAAACGAGTATTACCAAAAATCCAATAAGAACGCGCCTAAGGTGTAGGTCCCGCCCCTAAAAATGCCTTAGTCTTATTGGATAAATGGATTTTATGGACACCAATAGCAATGCAGCGAAAATTTTTGGTACTCATTTGTTAAAAAAACAGTGTATAATGCCTTATAGTTATTACTAAATGCCTAGACAGCCAAGGCAGGTATGAATTCTATTCTATTTTACAGTGGGTAGCTTGCCCTAAATGGGCCTTCAATTCAATGTCAAATTCAAATCAAATTTGACAGTCATTAGTTAGTCTGACTGTGTGAAATCCTAAATTGAGGGTATACATTTTTAAACAAAATAAACAAAAAACCTTGCATTAAATTTAGATTTTAAGATGCAATGCATTTAGACTCTAATCTAAACTAAACTGGAATACTAAATCCAGAGGTCACACGCTACCTCTTAAACTTTAGAATTTAGTTAAGTGTATGGATTTAAGTTAGATTGTGAGTAATATTAATGTCATGGAGGATATAAAACAATTTTTTTTTA
This sequence comes from Synanthedon vespiformis, assembly GCA_918317495.1. Lineage (NCBI taxonomy): Eukaryota > Metazoa > Arthropoda > Insecta > Lepidoptera > Sesiidae > Synanthedon > Synanthedon vespiformis. Next base: position 1,099,743 of record OU906965.1, read on the forward strand.
TTCAGTACGAACCAAAAATGTGGAACTTACATCGTCGAAATCACCTCGGACAACATGGACATCACTGGCTAAAGTCTTCAAGTAGTCATAGGATTCCTTGGTACACAAATTTCCAGTACACAATATGTGTTGGATTCTACCAGGAAGTAGGAGTTTTTTGAACTGTGGCGGCAGGCTGCTGCACCGGTATGGAATGTGTAAGTCTCCTAATACTAACACCAACTGTAAAAGAACAAATGTGTTTGACAGTTCGGACACACAACTGGAATTTACTTCTTACGAACAATAAATAAATAATTTAATAAATAAAATTAAAATTACAAGCATATTGCAGCTTGTAATGTGTATATATGGACTTATATATGTAATTGACTAGCTGGTGCCCACAACTTCATCCGTGATCTCAATAGCCTATAGCCTTCCTCGATAAATGAACTATTCAACACAAAAAAGATTTTTTCAATTTAAACCAGTAGTTCCTGAGATTAGCACGTATAACCAAACAAACGAACTCTTCAGCTTTATATATTGGTATAGATTACAAGTCCAACTCGTTACATGTTTACACCGAGACGTTTATTGACTGTACTGAGAATAATCTGCTAAATGTGACTTAGTATAGTTTGCTTCATATATACAGAATTATTAATTAGTAATGTGTGCTATTGTGTTTTTCGGTAAGTGAGTAAGGGATGCCAGAGTCTAATAGTCCCTATCCCTTTTCCTTAATTCCACTATGGTCAGCAATGTACTTACAGCAAATGTGGTGTTGCTTGTGTTATAGGTGACAGTAGCCACCTACCATCAAGTCAACATTAACATTAAAAGAAACTAAGACCAATTACAGCAAAACTTTTCAGCTATTTTCTTAAATTGTAATATTTAAAAATCAGTTATAGCAATATGACTGATTACACATATAAGAAAGTATTATAAGATATTTTAATTTGATGAAAAGAATAAGAGAAAGGCGAATGAAAACGGCTATATTTACTGAGATCGCCGAACGTTTGAGTATTTGAGAATTCTTGATCGGCGTTGGATAACGCCCCTCAACAAATAATAGGTATTTTATTGCATAAACGTAAAAATAAAATAGCACTTTCAATTTCTATATCTTATAGTTTGTGAAAAGGTATACTAAAAATTATTACTAGAATAAAATTTGTAAACGAAGTTGTTTCGATCTTTCAGTACTTACCATTATTAAATGTTTTTGCTATTATTGTAATGTAAATAGTACAATTTACAGGAAATAACTGGGTTTCACCTCTTATATTTCAAATGGTCATTTTATAATACAAATCAAAACACTAATAAGTAAACATCCAGATTGATATGAATGTATAATCTTTAAAAATTAATTAATTTAATTAAAAACAGAGCCAGGCCAGCTACTACACTATAGTAGGTACGGTAAATTAAAAAAAATGTAAAAAGAAAAGTAGCTTCTTGTAAAGTAGCAAATAATTTTATTGACGATTGACTTGACAACTGACAAGTTGACATTTATTTACCATAGCGTACAACATGCGTACAATAAACAAATTATAGAGGATTCCTTTCCTTGACACGTTGTGACATTTTCTTGAACACAGGGTAAATAGATCTTGGTCTACAGCCTACGGCGGTCATTTCATTTGGGTGGATATCTCCATAATTATAAATGCAAATCGCAATCCAATAAATGGTCATCATAATGATACGTTCGGTCGAGGTTCATCGGACGATCGTAGCGGCCCACTGATCTCTATATACCTCTGAGGATGTACATGCTTTTTAAGCTTTTAATTATAAAAGACCATTAATTGTTTACCAAATAGTATACACCGAAAAAGAAGTTATTAATAATAATACTTAAATTAATAATACTTTATTTATTCTACTAAATTTTCTTTTGCAATCGAATTTCATTTTTGTTATGGCAATAAATACCAATATTACTATCACTTCTTTTCTCTACCTACATTTCTATTCTACATCTATATTGTCTGTGGTCGACCAACCTGCGACGAGAAAGAAAAATTTCATGGTGTTTGTGTGACACATATACGTAAAAAAATTTAGTGTAAGATTGTATTGGCACCAACTGCAGAGAAATGGAATCAATGGATTATGAGGTCGCCAGAAATCTCACTCTGTTGTTTTTCGTGGAACGCCTACTCGACAAAGGCGAGCCGAGAACGTTGCACGATCTTTCCTGCCAGTTTGGTGCCAAGGGTTTCACCAAGGAGATGCGGCAGATCGCTGGCGGGTCACAGTCAGGACTGAAGAAGTTCCTGGCTCAACACCCGGCGTTGTTCAACATAGACGGGGACTATGTTGATTTCAACACATTCCAGAAGCACGCAAGCGGGGTTGGTCCTTCGTCCAACAACGATTACATCGAGGAAGCGAAGGAGTACTTCGCCAGCAAGATGGTGCAGTACGGAGAGGGCACAGAGGTGCCCATCAAAAGTCTGCTCGGGCATCGCAGCCAGGCCTCGCCGCAAGTGCGCCACATCTCCGGTCAGCGTATCAAGGAGTTCAAGGAATTCCTCATGAAGCATCCCGATACCTTTCAAATCATCGAGGACAACGTCGTTCTAGTCAGTGACAATCATAGGCGAGGTAATTCACACGGTAATTCAGAGCAATTTCACAATCTACCTGTAGCTAATATTAATACTGATACTGCCCAACAGTTGTTAGATTATGTAGCGCAGTGCATCGAGGCTAAAGGCCCCGTTATGGTGGATCAACTTTTTCACCTTATTATCTCGCGTTTTCCACAAGAGTATTGGTATCAGATGTTCAAGTCGCCGTCAGATTTGAGCGCTTTTCTTAAATTGTTTTCAGACAGTTTTCATGTGCAAGCGAATCTTGTAACACTTATAAGTAAACCAAAAATACCCGTAATGTATCTTAATGCAAAACCTAAAGTAAAGACTGAAGCACCAAAGTTTGTGGTTGAAGAGAAATCCTTATCTCCCGCTCCTCCAACTGTTTCCAGTCCGACACCGTCCGATGGTAAAAGAAGCCCTGCTAATAGAATACTCAGTCCTATTGAATCTCCCCGTGGCCCCCAAGCCAACATTGCTAATCAAACCCTTAAACAAAGGATTAATTCAATTGTTATAAAGAATTTAGCAGAAAATATGGTCAGAGACAGAGTTAATATTCATTTAAACTCCCGTGGACCTGAAGAAATTAATGGTACGCCAAGCTTGAGAAATAATATGATGGGTGATGCATGGCGCCAAAAAGTGCTTCAGTGCACAACTGTTATAGCCAGTGCTAGGGAATGCGCCACATTGATCGACAGTATAATGTATTCAAAACGTAACGGAAAAAGTATTGTGTCTTTTGATTGTGAGGGCATTAATCTTGGTCTCAAGGGTACCTTGACTCTCTGCCAGATTGCAACGACTAATGGTGAAGTATATATATTGGATATTTTGGCATGTCCAGCTATGGTTGTGGAGGGAAAAATAAAAGATTTATTAGAGAGTGAAAATGTTATCAAAATTATACACGACTGTCGCAACGATTCAGTTAATTTGCACAATCAATTTGAGATCACACTGAAGAATGTTTTTGATACACAAGCAGCCCATGCTGTGTTGCAGTTACAGCAGCAGGGTGTGCCCGTTTATAAAGTCAAGAACTTAAGTCTGAATGCTTTGTGTGAGCTTTATAATGCTCCTATGAATCCGATGAAAGAACAGTTAAAGAATGTGTACCGCAGGGATCAGCGCTACTGGGCTAGAAGACCTCTTTCAAAGGACATGATAATTTATGCAGCTTCTGATGTTTTATCATTAGTTAATCCGGCCATATTCACCTACATGTCCACAAATATTAGACCAGAAAACCAGCAGCTGTTTGAGGAGTTAAGTAATGAACAAGTTTTTATGCATATTCAGCCTACTGAGGTCAAATTGCGCAAAAGACAGAGAAAAATTAACACAGAAGTTGGGGAGTTAAAAATGAAATTGTCTGAGACAACTAAAAATATTGTATTAAGCAATAGGGAAATTAGATTGCTAAGATATTTGGAACTCACTGAAGATGAAAAGGAAAAACTTAAAGGTTGCCACAAGATATCAAAGAAGTTAGAGAAACTTGAGGCTATCGGACAAGAGAAAGATTCGGACTCTGAAGATGATGAAAGGGAAAATGAAATGGCCAGTTTGGAGTCAAACCCTTCAGATTGCATTTCATCCCCACATTCTACGCAACCGCCAAGTCTCACTGAGTCCATGCAAATGATGGATGAGATTTTATCTGATACAAACATGGATAAAGTGGAAAAGATAAATCGTTTGGAAGCGATTTTGTCTGCAGTGGCGCCACTTAGTGGAGAATTAGAAGACAAGTTTTCGCAAACAATGGAGCAGACTTTACCGCTGCTTAAAAATAAAGACTGGTCTAATTTGAGTCAAATACTGAACATTGATTCGGATAGTAAAGGTTGTTGTTGCAAATGCCATAATTCCATGTTTGATGATTTAAAATGCAATGATATCAATGAGACTAAGAAAATTGAAGTCGGATCCCAAACACTCAGCACTGGAGACATTGTAATAACAAGAATTCATTTTAGGGAAGAGGATAAAGCTAATGAGAGAGTGTTAGACGCATCCCCCGCAAGCAAAAGATTGGGGATAAATAATATGTCTTGATGCTCAGGATAATTGAATAATCTTCCATTTTCTGAGTGCCACAGATTTTCTTTTATATTCTTTAATTGATCATCTAAATTGTGTTTATGACTGAGATGTAGTGTTTATTAACTGGTCTTGTTTACGATGTTCACTAGCGGTGTAAATGTATGGAATGGCATAAATTAAGTATGCAGTGAGGTCGTGTAATGCCCAGTCTAAGACGCCTACACTATATGCTCATTTGAGCGGAGACTACCGCTCGGTTAGTAATAAATGCGCATATTAGAATGGCTACTAGGATCTCTCGCCCGAAATTGTCATTTACCACTTTACTCGTCATAATAAATATACATTTGATACATATTTATTTATTTATGTTGGCTATTGCCTCTTGTGAAACTTGTATGTGATAAATTTCAAGGTCCTTAGCGCCAACCATTTTGAATTGTAAATAAAATCAGCTTGGTTTATCTTTACGTTATCTTAGTTGTTGAGAAATTATGATTGAGTACTTTTTGGATGTAATTTTAGTTTTTTTTTTAAATCAATTTTTTAATATTAATATAGTTATGTAGCTATATTTTTTGCTACAATAACATATCGAAAAAGGGCAATAATAGGTATACCATTAAGGCTTTTTTTTTAATTGTAATATATATACATTTCACTAAATTATACAAGTGTAGGAGATCATTGTTATATTATACTGTAATGGTAGTAAGATTTTAATGTTTTGTAGAATAGTTGGGAGAGGTTAAACGTTTTTTCTAAAATAATTGTTTGTGCCTTCAAGTCATATCCGACGAACGCCTTTAATTAATTATTCACAGATAATTTACACTTATAAATATTTATTGTGAGTAGTGTCGAGTATTTTGAATTTTATAACGTAGTTTGGAAGGGTGCTTAGAGAAACGTAATTTACACTTGTTTTGTATAAAAATTTCAATTTTGTTAATGACTTTCTAACGTTTTTACAATAATTTTTTGTGCCTTAGTAAGCGATGAAGGAGCCTTAACTAATTTGTAGTAAGTAACAAATTAGATTTTAATAATAATGGTCACATAGGTTTCAGTAAAAACTTTACTCATATCTTTTTAAAGTTTAGAATTTACATAAAATTCAGTTAAGGAATATAAATTAAGTTGGTTACTCCGTCTATTTGTATTTTAAGACAAATGAAATGATGAAAATGTAACTTTTTTTGCAAAGTGTAATCAATTATGTTTAGGTAGCCAATAACTTTGTCCAATATACGATTTTTTAATAAAAAAAAAATATTATATACCAACATAAGTCTGTTGAAATCATTCTCATAGTTTATTCTTATGTTATTATTTTTACCTGAAAACGTAGTGATGAACAAGTATTTGTGAATATTATTACGTATCTTTCACTTTCCTTGTATTATTTAACAGTATTCTAGCCAATGCTTATGAAAAATAGAATTTTAGGTCTGTAGCATTTATACCTACTCACTTACATAATAATTTTATACCTATTTTATAAGTTCACTGGAGAAAACTCGAAATTATATTTTGGCCATATAATTTTAAACAAAGTTATTTTTTTATAGTTTAATATAATATTTTTCAAAAATTATAAAATATGTTATTTGGAAAACAATTATCCAAAAAAAAAATGGGATGCAAATTTTTACAATAAATAAATACTGTACTGTAATTTGTCATGAAATTAGGTTTTTTTCAGTGCCACTATATGCTATAAGAATATTTTTTGCTTAGTTTATAATAAGAGTAACCAAGTATGTACTGTTGTATTTTTTTTTCTAACAAAGTGTTTGAAGTTGTCAAGAGTTTATTCCTAACGACGAATGTCTACAATTTTTTATAAGCAAATTGTATATTTACTAATTTGCACATTAAGTTTATTTATTTAAAAATAAACAATTTAACTATATCCATTTGTTTAATTTTTTTAAGTTAAAATTGAAAAGTATAAAATTATAACCAATTATAACACTTGATAACGCCATCGTTATAAAAATATCACCAAGCAGGTCTACCCAAATCCGATAGATGGCGCTATCAAGTGTATCCCGGGCCAATATATACTATTATTTTAGATTTCCCGTAAGAATGAAGCCTTTTCCCGCGGTAAAAAGTAGCCTATGTTCAGGGATAATGTCGGCTTCTAATAGTAAAAGATTTTTTTCTAGTCGGTCCAGTAGTTTCGGAACCTATTCAATACAAACAGAGAATCAAATCTTTCCTCTTTATAATATTAGTAAAGTAGAGATTGGACGTCACAGCCATAACGATGTCAGGCATTAGGTTTTCTTTTTCAACGCGGCGGTTTAAGTAGAGGTAGGGCACACTGCGTTTCGCAGTCATATGTGCTGTTGTGTTTTGGTGAGTGAGTAAGGGATGCCAGAGCCCATTTCCTTCTATGGTCGGCAGCGCACTTGTAGCACTTATGGCGTTTCTTGTGTTATTATAGACGACGGCAGCCACCTACCACCAAGTGGGCCGTTAGCCTGTCTGTCAACCTTAACATAAAAAAAAATAACGCGAAGTCGCGAGCACCAGCTTGTTTTATATAAATTTAATCATGAAACCTAATTTCCTGGGCGAAGCCAGGAGCGGGTAATACATAATTATTATACTTACGTAGTAAATTATGATGATTATAAAAAACATGACATATACATAATTATTAGTACATAATTATAATCGCTAGTATATACATAATTATTATACTTACGTAGTAAATTATGATGAATATAAAAAACATGACATATAAGCATTACTAATTTTAATACTAGATACTAAAATGAAATATTAATTAAGTACACGTAAAAAAATCTTATGCGCGAATGGTCACGGGGTCAATAAACCCGAAGCGGTTAGATTGGTGTCAGTTACTCATTGGTTACACTGTAGGTAACTGATTGCTGATAAAACCGTAACGGTATTTTTTTTTTTCATTTCTGAAAATATGACCTGTAGGATGCCAGGCTGAATTGTATAGTAATTGCAAAAGAACTTAGCACCCTTCTATTTATGCCGCTACTACATCCACGTATTTTAGGTAGGTATAATATTTCCATGGTTCCGATATCTATGTCTATAGCTGACTAGCAGCTGCCCGCGTAACTTTGTAAATTATTTACTAAAACCTTCCTCGAGAACCACTCTATCCATTGGTGAAAACAGTAGTTTTAGAGTTTATCGCAAACCGACAGGCAGACAGACGCAGCAGAGGTCTTTGTTTTATAAACGTGTCATTCTGATGAATCTATTTATATCATGAAATAAAGTGACTGTAGGTATACTTTCAAACCACTTAACGAATTTTGATACGGTTTTCACTAATGGCAAAAATGATATGGAGTTTTTGTACTTATGTAAACAAACTTTCGATTTCTTCATGCAAACATGCAATTTGCAGAAAAAAATTGCCGGCCGAAGCCGGTAACGGGTCGCAACTAATTTTTATTAAGTAACTGTTGAAAATTAAATATTCAACCGATCATCATAAGATTTTTGCATACACGTCTGGTCTGGGGGTTCACAAAAAAGAACATAGGGTAGGTCTTGGGTAGGTATTTTTTTATCAGTAAAAAAGTACCGATCAGGATGGATCTTCTGCTTCTGGCATCATTAATCCAAAAAAAGGCTGTTCACCGCTGTTCTCGAGGGATTATCTAAAAATGTAAAACAATTGTATAGGCGCCACTGTCGTAAACAGTAATTCGCCAAAAAAATCGTATAATGGGGAATTAGAGGTAACACGGCTGAAGTCGCGGGCTCCATTTAGTAAACCATATTAAGTAGTGGTATGGTAAGTGGTCATTCGTTTTATCTTTTTTAACTAAAACAATATTTATCCAGGCCATAATTTTCATTTCGGAACATTCGGAACGTCAATTGTCAAATGTCATCAGCAGTTATCAATGTCACATCAATAACACGTAAATGTCATCTTTTCAAAATCGGTTCGGTAATTCGGTTGTTTTTGAATTACAAAAAAAAACAACCAGGTTATCTTATTATTTATTGATTTTATTGTATCAGGCCGACAATTATAAATCGTTTCATTTCATTTAGTTTAGCTCTTTTTTGGCTTTGGCTTATATTTGGCTCAATCAGAACGATTATTATGTTAAGTTCCAATTTTGGTGAACTATGTTAAGTTAGAAAAATGGAAGATTCAGATTTATTTACAAATATACTCAACGAATATGTTAAAGGGGCACCTGTATATCCTAACCCATTAAATTATCATTGTAAGTACCAACTGTAACATGCTTATCTACTTTTCCTGTACAGATACCGAGTCATATTTTAAAAACTATCTGCTCGTGCCCGTCCGCGTTCAAAATATTATATAGCCTAAAAGCCTTCCTCGATAAATAAACTATCGAACACAAAAATTAATGCGATCGAACCAGTAGTTTATATAATAAGCTCCTCAGTTTTATATTATAGTATAGAAGTATAGTTATTCCTTGTTAATAGGTGGCCAAAAACTTTTGGCGGAAAAATGTTTAGCGGCTCAGAAGGATTTAGAATGTGCTTTCCATTTGAGCGAGTCGATTTCTGCATTTGTAAGAACCATGGCTGTTTACAGAGAGGAACAAGTGGAGCTTGCAGGTAATTGGAATAATTATTTTCATTTTTGGCAAACTCTACTCGAAACTAAATAAAAGTGCACATTAAACCCCATGACTTTTATTACTTCTCTACAGTGTGTGTCTTACTACTGTTGTCTAAATGATGTCTGTATTTGTTAAAAAGTTATTGAGTCTTTAGATAGTATTATCTTAAGTATTTAGATAGTATTTCATATTATCTTAAGAAAACTAAAAGGTACATTACACCAAAAGATGTAAATACCAAAAAAAATTTGCCTACTTAGTTAATTAATGTAAATAATGGGTATTATCTATTTTTAGTTCATTTTAACTTTGAGTGTTGTTTATGAAAGTGATAACAGACTTAAGATTTTTGTATAGAAAATCTGAAAATAATGACTTTTTTGTTCCAGCTGACCGACAACATAAAATTACTAGTTTTGTAAAACCTGTAAAAGATTTGATAGCCAATGTTTCGGAGTAAGTGTTATTTGTAATTTTTTTTTAATGTATTTCTTTTATGTAAATCCATTTGATGAGATTCTGCAAGTGCACTGCTTATATTAGGTAGGGATAGGAAAATGGGCTCTTTCTTCTGTTACTAACTAACCGAAACACAAAAGCACAGATTTATTTATTTATTTATTCAAAACAGCAACAGCCTAGCAAGATTTAACATTAACACTTATCGTTCAACATCTAGGTCCTGTGTGCAAGCCAATTAGAGCATTTAGAGATGAGCACATGATTCAATTTGGTACATAAACTCCAACAGATAAATTAAAAAGAAAAATAAAATAGAAAGAAATAAAGTACAAACAAAAAAAAATTAGAATACTATGTCAAATGTTAAAAAAAAAATTAAAATGCAATTATATGTCAGATGCCTTCCTTACCCGTGGTCCACCTGCCTAGTTGCTGTTATTTATGGTGGTCTTCTGATGTAAATGACTATGAAACGCAGTATACTCTGCCATCACTTATAATTTACAAATGGAATTTCAGGTCAAAAACAGAAGGAACCTTAGTGGACATCCTCGCCGAAGAATTGGATGAGGTAGCCGATGTGTTGAAGCCCTTCGAAGTTGAAAAGAAAATGCCTTTGCATAAGACTTACATGAGATTTAGTTCTGAGAATAATGTTGATAATTTTCAGAGGATATTGAGGGAATTGCCTAAAGGTAAGTTTGCCAAAAAGGTCTTGTCTTATCTTGTTATAAATATTGCCTTAAAACTCTTAGTTTTTTAGCCTAGCCCTATGATTTTGTAAAAACTGTTAATAATTTCGCATTTCAGAATGGACGATAATACAAATAACATCGCCATACAATCCTAATGAAAATTTGAAACTGTTTAATGAATACAAACAAGAAATGCCCTCCATATATCTGAGCCTGTTCACCAATGATTACTTAGACGACTGCGGTCTCGATCCTGTCACACTCAATATACCGGCTAATGTTCACAAAGGTGAGATGAGATTATAAAATAGCTAGCTATTGCACACGACTTCGTCCCCTATGTCCTTCAAAACTTCACGGTGATCGGTTCAGTAGTTTTTGCGTGAAACAGTAACAAACATCCGTACATCCATACAAACTTTCGCAGTTATTATTTTTAGTAAGGATTATTAAATAAATATATAAAATTTACATAGTTGTATTATTCTAATTGGCTTCTTCGAATAGGTAATTTCTCTCGAGTAATATATTTCCTTTAGGTGAAAGAATTTTCAAAATAGATCCAGTAGTTTTTGACTTTTTTCATTACAAACGTACAAAAGTACAAATCTTCACTCTTTATAATCCTTACAAATTATAAAACAAAAACTACTGCACCGATTTCCATGCTGTTTTCACCAATAGATAGAGTGGTTCTCGAGGAGGGTTTTAGTATATAATTTACAAAGTTACGCGGGCGAAATCGCGGGCAGCAGCTAGTAATATTATATTTTATATGGCAATACGAAATATTCCTGAGTGTGTTTAGGTTGGAAGAGTATAAAGGTATAAAAATCTACATAAAAATCATGTTTATAACTAGTTGTTGCCCGCGACTTGTCCCATATTTCTAAATTTTTATCTACCAAGTTTCATGTGGTGGAAGAACATACATACAGAAAAAAAAATCTAAAAATTGGTCAATTTAGTTTCAGTATCATGTATAGAGCCTATATACACAACATTTCTGAAAACAAATTATTCCATGACCGACACCTACAGATTTATTATTACTATTAATTGATAAAGTGTGGCTAGTAAATGGTTATAGGTGAATAAACAACATTCGTAGGTTGCTAACCTTTATAGGATAAAGGTTAAGGCACATGTGACTATATATTTTCAACCGACTTCCAAAAAGGGAGGAGGTTCTCAATTTGACTGTATTTTTTTTATGTTTGTTACCTCATAACTTTCGACCGGGTGAAACGATTTTGATGATTCTTTTTTTATTTGAAAGCCGGCGCTTCCCGTGTGGTCCCATTTCAATTTGGTCCAGTTCTCAAAAAGGCTTCGGTGAGAAAAGACCACGAGACGGTTTGAAGTCGGTTTATTTTTTGTTAAAAAGAGTTATTAAATAGGTATTCAATGTAATTTTCAGAGGGCGAGAAGCCACTGTTTGAAGAATTATATTCACTGTTGGACGAGAATTATAGTATCATAGACAATGCTCATCTGTTGAACAACAAGCGTTTGTTGAAGAAATATTGGGAGCGGAGGGATGAAGTTGATCTCAGGCTTAAGGTAGTTTTCAAGAAGATTTTAAGTAAAGCCGGGGTACGAAAAGTCGTAGACTTTTAGTACCTTTTGAAACCAAAGCACTAAGCAGACAACTGACATACGTTTGAATTGAAATTTTGCCATGACTGACAACTGCCATGGTGCAAGCAAATGTCGACTTAAAGGTGACGAACCTTTTCTTACCCCGACTGTACATATTTTATACAGTACTAGACTGCTAAAACGGCCGTGAAACTCAATGTGTACATTTAACTAATACAATTATTCTTTTAAGGTATTACAAGTCAGCTTTTCTCCATACAAAACGTAGAATGATTATCACTCTGCTGTTTTATGTTTAATTTACAAAAGTAAACATGATACCGATTTATCTTGTTGTTAATTAGGTCCATTGCTATACAAACTTAAAAAAATATATATTAATTTAAAAGATGACCATTGAAAAATCCATATTTTAACACAAGTTTTAATGCAACTTTGAGGGTGATTAGGTCAAGCCAGTGTACAAAAACTCCAGAATACTTTGCCTACAAACATTAATTAGTTATTCAAGAGTTCAAATAAGTTTACACGAAATAGATGTATGCAGTAGTTTTGTCAAAAAGAGTATACGCCCTAGGGTCTGTTTATGATTTTATTTTTGGTATGAATAATTGTGCATCTCAGTCGAGTGCTCTTCCCGCGCTTTGTGCTGTGTGAGACAGGACGCATTTTAAACATGAAACCGATGAGTTCGGGCCGCCGACTTGTTTCACCTTAAGGTTGCGACTTAAAAGCATTATTTACTAAATTTTAAGGTTCATATCTGTCATGCAACAATAATATTATTCATCTTTTTATCAGAAATTAACAAGAGAAAGTGATAGCATGTATAAAATGAAATCCAGTGGACACTTTTTCGCAGTGATTATGTTCGAGACCCTGAATCTAATGTATACGTTATAAAAGCCGTAGAGTGTAGAGTATAATATAAACTCTGTCATTTGTCAGTGCTGTGTGAGACAGGATGCATTTTAGCCATGAGACCGATGAGTTCGTGCCGCCGACTTGTTTCACCTTAAGGTTAGGATCTGATGTTATCGATAAAAGTAAAAATCTATGCAAATTTGTTTCAAGAGTGTCGTCAACGTGATGGACAAAGAATGGCTCGGCGGTTACGGAAGTTTGTTAACTGGTAAACTTGTTGACACGAGCCTTAAGGAGAAAGTTAAAAAAGTCGTCAATGATACTATTAAGGATTGGGGGTGAGTCGTTTCCTATTTTATTATTTTTTTCGCTTCTTTAATGGTGTTTAGAAGATTTTTTTTATAGATTTAAAGTACCTACTTTTTTTTTTATTTGACTGACAGAAATTAACTGAGAAATTGATTATTTATTTAAGATTAAAACGTATTTTAGCGCAAAGGGACGAATTATTATTCTCGCATTTGCAACCTTAAAATCCCATAACTTTTTTTTATTTCCGGAGATATTTTAATAATTTTTTTTTTTTCATTCTATTTAAATTTTTATAATTGATCCTTAAAAAAAATTAAAAAAAATTAATTCATTGGACAAGGATCATGTGAGGATATTCCCTACTGTGACGGTATTTGACTGCAGATTTGTAAATTAAATTTACTAAATATGTAATTATATGCATTAATTAATAATAATAATAATAATAATAATAATAATAATAATAATAATAATGTATTATTACAGATTTTTCAAGTTAACTCAAAGACAAATATTCCTCCTGTACAACCTGATAGAGAGCAGTCCAGTGTTGTCTAGTCAACAAGTGAGGTTCACAATACGTAGGATTTTAACTGAGCACGGCAACACCGATGACGTCAGAGAGGCCCTTGGTGACGGCTGCCAGAATTGCAACAAGAGTTTCAAGTCTCTCAACGAACTGTGCTTCGAGTGCTTGTCGAAATGTTTCGCCAGTATCCATCATTTCAGCGTTGCCGATGGTATAAAGGCGTTTTATCAAGCGGCAACACTGGTCAAGGAGAACGAAAGTTGGGATTTGAAGAGAGCCAAGCGACACCCCGTAGTGCTGCTTGTGGACGAGGTAACTATAGCCACGTATCAATATACTTACATTGACATATATTATATTACTTCGTAAGGTGGCAAGGATTAGTGCTGTTGTTTCACGATGATCTTTCTGTAAGGGTATCAAAGGGTATGTTAATAATGCCACCATGCATACTTTTTGCATATGACTCCAAAAAGTCTGCGTTTTCATATCTACACTAATATTATAAAGAGGAAAGATTTGATTGTTTGTTTGTTTGTTTGTATAGAATAGGCTCCGAAACTACAGGAGCGATTTGAAAAATTCTTTTACAATTAGAAGCCGACATTATCCGTGATGAACATAGTGTACTTTTTACCACGGGAAAATGCTTCATTCCTACGGGAAATCTAAAATAAAAGTAAACACTAGCAGCTTGGCCCGGGAGATAGCGCCATCTATCCAAAATACGGTAGATGGCGTTTTATACTTTTCTACGCGGACGAAGTCGCGAGCACCAGCTAGTAAATAATAATTTAATTTCAGTTGCTAGACACTTTCCCCTGGGAGACACTGCCGATATTAAATCATCACCCTGTATGTAGAATGGAGAACATACACTTCTTGTATTACCTGTACAAAATGCACGAGAACAGTGTGATTGATGGATACTTTAACGCTCAAACTAAAACGGGAAGATACGTCATTAATCCAGGTATATGTATATATTTTTTTCATCTATATTATCTGATTAAGGTGATACCAAGTCGGGGTTGTTCCAATCTGTTCTACTATTTCAGCTTTCCTCCATACAATACGTAGAATGATTATTACTCCACTGTTTTATGTTTAATTCACAAAAGTACCAACTAGTAAAAAAAAGTATTAATTTAAAAGATATGATCCTTAATTCATATTTTAACACAAGTTTTAATGCAACTTTGAGGGTGAATAGGTCACTCTAGTGTACAAAAACTACAAAATACTTTGCCTACAAACATTGATTAGTTATTCAAGAGTTCAAATAACTTTACACGAAATAGATGTATGCAGTAGTTTTGTCAAAAAGAGTATACGCCCAAAGTTCTGTTTATGATTTTATTTTTGGTATGAATAATTGTGCATCTCGGTCGAGTGCTCTTCCCGCGCATATAAGTGCTGTGTGAGACAGAATGAATTTTAGCTACACGCACCGATGAGTTCGAGCGTCATCTTGTGTGTGACTTGTGTCATCTTAAGAGCGCGTACAAAGGTACACTATATAGCTTTTAATTTTTTTTTACATTTTCTCGTGACTACTGAAAAGGAATATTATGAATGTTTCAGAGAGAAATTTAGACCGAATGGAGAAGAGAATGAGTTCGTTCGTGAAGTATTGGTGTGACGGATGGGAGGGATACATAGGGGAAACTCCGACTCCGGCCGCCTTCCTCCAGTACATAGTTGAAAGCGATATTTTCCTGTGAGTAATATAATTTTAATAAATGTAAATATGGACATACAAATAAGTAGACAAGTCGGACACCCAACCAAATCGGCTCGTCTGGAAGCTTCGTTCCAACCAAGTGTCTCGTCTGGAAGCTTCGTTCCAACCAAATGCCTCGTCTGGAATATTCGTTCCAACCAAAAGCCTCGTCTGAAGCTTCTTCCAACCAAAAGCCTCGTCTGGAAACTTCTTTACCATATTGTGTTCTAATTTTAGGCAATTCAATTTTATTTCCATTTCTAGTGTTGTATTTGTTAAGTCTTTTTTGAAAAGTGATTTGAGAATTTATATTATTTGTTTCTATTTTTCTAATTAACATACATATCGAATAATAAAATATACGATTGGCTGTCGGTAGGATTGCCCACCGTCGGAACGTATATAGCAATCTCGGGATGGTTTTCACGTCGGCCCCGGAACGTCTGTTAGCCTTTAGAGTGACCGTTAATCGTGGCTTTGGTCAGGTACTGCGGCCACGGCGACGGATGCCGTCTGGCGGCGGGGGGAGGAGGGGGCGCGGGAGTGGAGGAGGCGAGGGGCACGCGCTGCGCGGCTCTGCTGGCCGGCTGCGGCTCAGTGCGACTGACGCACCCGCCGCGACGCGCACCGCCCGCCGCCTCGCACCACCATCTGCACATCGCCGGCAGGTAGGTGCCTTACCGCTGACGTCGGTGGAGCGTACGAATAAACACAATACTCTATGGGCCACCGCACAGCGACGCTGACATAAATCTGCCGCGGACGTCAGCGTCGCTGTGCGGTGGCCCATAGAGTATTGTGTTTATTCGTATGCTCCACCGACGTCAGCGACCGACTTCAGCGTAGGAGGAAATCAAGCCTACCTTACGTGTTAGCTTTTTTAGTGGCCAAACTTGCTGCAAGTGGCGCGCTGACCTGTAATAAAATCTATTATAACACTGGACAGGCTGCTGTAAATTATTTTTGTGCCTATTTGAAAAAACGCCACATTGGCGTAGAGGCGTAGGCTATAGAGCGAGAGTGTCCATGGAACTAAAATGAGTGTATAACTGTTTTCTCTCGGGACAATCGAGGCCGGCGTTACAAAAGGGCACAAAGAAGATTTATTGCAAAACACTCGTTTATTATTATTATATGAATGTTTGAAACGAGTGTGTGATGGTTTTCCAGCCCAATGGTGGTGGGCATGCTGTGGGAGGTGACGGACCTGGAAGTGGACAAGATGGTGACGTCGCTGGTGTCGCTGGTGGTTCCCTCGAAGGCTCCCTCCTGGCAACACGTCGGGAAGACCAACTGGAGCCAAGGGATCCTGGGTAAATATTCTCCTATGCACTTAAGTCCACATGCGGGCGAATCTGTTAGCTCAAAAGCTAGTTTACATTGTCTACCATGCGGTCACGGGTCACTGTCGTTGATCGCGGTCGCCAAGAATCGAAGTGAACCTTTAAAGTAGAAAGACAGTCATGAGGACTGCCGACAGAAGTGAAAACTTAGAACTCAGCGTCCAACACACACACGCACAATCGGGTATATGCAATGTGTTGGCGTGATCGCGCACGTAGACAGCTGCGCGCGCATTAACTGTGAGCATTAGCATGTTGCTGACGCGCGAACCGATACATTTTTTCCCTACCCAAAGTCGTATAACGCAGCTATAGAAGTTTTCACATACAAGTTATGCCTAAACACGCGCACAACATACACACACACACACACACACACACAGAGAGAGAGAGAGAGAGAGAGAGAGAGAGAGAGGGAGGGAGAGGGAGAGAGAGAGAGAGAGAGAGAGTAGGGATGCTATGGATATAAAGTTTCGGATCTGGATACGGATACGGATATAAGAATAATATTATACCGGTTTCGGATACCGTTACGGCTATGTAATTATTTCGGATTATCCGTTAGTTTCGGATAATTTCGGTTACGGATAAATACGATAGATTGGATATCCGATAATTTCGGTTACGGTTACGAAGCTCCATAACATCCCTAAGAGAGAGACAGAGAGAGAGAGAGAGAGAGAGAGATCTATTTTTTTTTATATCATAGCATGCATGACGGTCACGCGAGTTCAGCGCTTGCTTTTTCTCCATACAAAAAAGTTTTCACTCCGTAATCAACACTTTGCACAATTCAAACACATATTATAATTACATATTTTAAATTTCAGAGACTAACGTAGAGCAAACAAGCGAGGTTCCCCCAGAGAGGGATCTCCTCCGCGCAGTGAGTAGGTCTCGGAGGTCCTCCTCTTACGTTATGATCGGGAGCAGTATGGTGGCGCGAGGGTTGCCACTCAGGGTCACTGCGGACTGAGTTTCACAATAAAGACTTGTTTGGTAAAACTGTTGACTGTTGACAAGTAAAGTGTTGATTGGTTAAATTATGTTTTATTAAATTATGCACTCGGTTTAGTGCACGATTTTTTTAATTATTATTTTCTTTTCAATGTTTGGTACTTTCACCGAACAAACAAAGTTATATCAGCTAAATTATCACCGGTAACTGATGGTGACTTTAAATGGCGGTTAGCCTACTTGACAGATGGTGAGAGGCTCTAAAAATAACAACTTTTTTTTAAAGGCAACATGACTTAAATTGTGAATTTTGTCTATACTAATATTATAAAGAGGAAAGATTTGCTTGTTTGTTTGTATAGAATAGGCTCCGAAACTACTGGACTGATTTGAAAAATTCTTTTACCATTAGAAGCCGACATTATCCGTGATGAACATAGGATACTTTTTACCGCGTGAAAATGCTTCATTCCTACGGGATATCTAAAATAAAAGTAAATACTAACGGCTTGGCCCGGGAGATAGCGCCACCTATTCAAAAGACGGTAGATGGCGTTTTATACTTTTCTACGCGGACGAAGTCGCGAGCACCAGCTAGTCTTTAATATAGTAAAAAAAAAAGATTTTGTTAAATGAAGATTTTATTAAAGCAAACTTGGGGTCTACAACTCTACATCTCTGAACAAAGGTTTTATTTTAACTTCTGTTTGTGCGATTAGGTAGCTAAAAGTTCGCTAGGTGGCGCTAGTAGTTGGTTATAATGTTATAACACAGCTGTTTGTTGCTTTGCACAATTCGAACTAAATGTCATAAGATTTATTTCTTTTTCGCATGAAATTTACTTGAAATAAATTTAAGTCCCCGAGTTTTCTTGTGACACTTCCACAGACAGTTTTATATATCACTATAGCCACTTTTTTTTTTTTTGAGTTTATCGCGAACAGACAGACAGACGCGGCCGGCGGAGGACTTTGTTTTATAATGTGTAGTGATTCAGTGCGAGTCCCTTCCCAATCGTAGTGTGGTCGGCTTAGGCGACGGTGGCCAAGCACACTCCCATATTAGGCCTGCGTGGCCAAAAGGGTTGGTGGTGGAGTGCGTCTCGGGGCGCGCGGGGAAGGTGTTGGCCGAGCTCTTCGGCGTCGAGTCGATGGCGGCGTTCGCTCTTTCGCCTCCAATTGACGTTGCAAAGCCTAAAACAAATGATGCATCAAATTGAGCCGAATATGAGTCGATGGGTGACCGGAGGAATAGCAATTTTGTGTGCTAATTTGACTAATTTTAGAAAATCGTTTTAAATTATTCTATGTTACATAATAAGCACACTACATTGATATTTCCGGGAAATCTACTGTATTTTTAATAAAAATCAATGTTAAAGTTAAAGTCCAAAAGCGCGCCAAAAATCTAAAATCGCAGAAAAACAGTATCCATTTTTAACAAAACTATTTTTTTATTTTTCAAATCGCTTGTGCATGATGATAAGGATACGAAGCTCCTAGGTTTTTCGATGATCGCAGGTTGTTGCTAAACTATATCTCACAGATCGATAAATCTTACATGATTCTCTTAAGGTTTGGCTCCTTTACATCATATACGAGCTTCAAACAGATATGTTGATAAACACCCGATTGCGGCGGCAAAAACGAAATGTAGAATTTTCATTTTCATTTGCCATTAACTGCTTAATTAACAATGTTAGCATTTTTTTTTTACAGGACCTAAAAAGGTCTAAAAATACAGAGGACGTTATGATGAACAAATTTTATTTGAAAGTTTTTCAATAATTTTTGAATTGCTAAAATATACCACGGAAATGTCCGAAAACTCAGGACTATTTTATTCTTGTAGGTCCAAACAACCCACAAAAAAAATGGCCAGCCAGAGGGTGGGCCTCCTGAATAGATCTTTTGCTAGGTTACTGGTATTGGTATCTCCTCCTTGATTACTGGAATAAGACTCCTTTTTTTATTTCCATTTCCAATTTTCCATAACCCATAAATCTATACTAATAATAAAGAGGACGGAAAGATTTGATTGTTTGTATAGAATATATATTTTAAATTTTAATAAATTAAAAATTTTTTGGCTCCGAAACTAAAACTACTGGACTGGACAGATTAGACTTTAGAAGCCGACATTCATTATTTTATCCGTGATTGATGACTGATGATATTTTCAATTTGAATTTTTCATTCCATTTTATAATAGTTTTATAGGCGCCGACGAAGTCGCTTCATCGAGTATAGAATTAAATTAATAAATAAATAGTTTTCAAAAATACCACTCAGACAGCGACAACGCCCCACTCTTTCCCCCGAAGGGAAAAGCGAACGATCATCGAGGGCTGATGGTGGACCACCATCGCCCGCCTCACGCTCAGGGCGCCGCGCCACGTTTCCTCATCGTGGCGGTTTCGATACTCACATAGCGTGAATGTCCTAGCGAAGAGCTTACTATAGAAATGATCCTATGAAGTAAGGTCTTGTCGAAACGTCGGCAAGGAAATCGAGTCGTCGATACGCGGTTACAAGTCGATAACGCGATATAACATGCCGAAACGGTGACATCTAACGGGAATAATTTCAACTAATATGTATCTCTATGTGGTGTCATCTGTTGTTTATCAGTAGAACTTCTTCAATTTGTAGAGTTTCGACGTAAAGTTTCTACTTAAGTTGAACAGATGTCGCTACTTTTTTAAACTGCGTTACGCTCAAAAAAGTATTTGTTTTAATATGATGTATTTTTTACAGTAGGTTTTAGAAGAGAATTAATAAACCTAGAACCTTGTCAATTTTTTTAGCAAAAAGAGTTGTATAAACATTTTTATGTAAAACTATTTGAAACTTTTTTCCAACTTACCATTATTTTTTTGTTTATTTTGAGGATTTTTTTCCACTTAGCAAGTTGGATTCTAAATTTTTTTCACTCATCTATAACACAATTATCTAGAAACTTCCCCTAAGGGACTCAAATTTTGATTTGGTAGTAAATTTTTCTGGACTTACCTCGTCCATTTTTATGATTTCAACCATTTCCAAAATCGTTTTCTCTAAACTTTTGATGTAGAGACGTGCGTTTGTTACATTTATGTCCACCGATTTGCCAAGTAACTTCAGGAGAGGCAGCGAGCCGCAGTCAGATGACCTAGAAATATTTAAAATATATAAATTGGTACCTACTTAGACTTAGTACCTACCTATATATTTATGGAGTGGTATTTTATACCTAAGAAATAATTTAATTTTCCAATTATGAAAATTATTAAAAGCGTTACTGTTACGTTTTACCTATTAAAATGCAAAAAATACCCCATCCCTTATAATATTATCTATCCGTCAATATTTCAGAAAGGTGCAACCTTTTTTTCTCATCCTAGATCTCATATACTTAGTATATAAGATTCACAAATCCTTACACGATTATTGTTATTATTTAGCAGCATAATTTATCTATTCTTCTAATATTTTCTTTTTACATGTATATAAAAACAATAAATACTGAATTATTATGCCACTGGTAAATCTAGCCATTTAGCAAGAGCTTCCTTAATCAATGGAAAGAATATCATCATTGCCTGTAATTTTAAGTTAGTAAGGGGCAAAAAAAAAAAAAGGAAATAAGAAAAAAAAATCATTTCCCAATTTTCCCATAGCAATTGTACATATGCACCGATTGCCCTCACTAGTTTCGCTTTCTGACCTAATAGAGTAAAATTTACTCCATGGAGTTAGTAACCTCTGGGGCCAATCTAAGATGCTTGCTTAGCTTTTCTTTCAGGGCTAATAAATCGAGTCATCGCCATCTAGTGAACAACTTACAGTGCCAGTGTATGGATCTGATGCAGCAAGTCGTTCAATACTTCTGTGCTTTTCTCGCAAGCTGCGCGGGCGCAAGCCGTAGCATTTCTGCGTTCCTCGAGCGCAGCTGTTAGCGATTCTATGCTCTCCTGCTGCTTCGACAGCTTGGCTTGATGCTTTTCATTTTCGTCCTCTGCGAAATGAGTGAATATTTAAAAGAGAAGCCGTTAGTTTAGCCGTTAGCCGTTACTTTTAGTTTTGGCAGATAAATAGAAAATCCTACGCAAACATAACGTTTGCCTTCTGATAGAGTTGTTGAAGAGACTTGACCTGACTGCTTTGGACTTGACGGACCTGTTTTGGAAAACTAAGAAAAATTATAGACTTGACTTGACTGACTAATCTCGGGATCTGCTGCTTTTGATTTTCAATTTCAATTTTGCCTTTTTTATTTAAAAAAAAGGCTAAAAATGTTGAAAATGGTAGAGATTTTTGAGGAGAAACTGGGGAGTAAAGTCTTAAATTTGTCGATTTTTTTAATGTTTAATCGGACTAAGGTCGTGCAATGGTCCCTTTTGTATAATAATGAGAGGGGATCATCGAGACAATACAACTTAGGTATATTATTAACCTATTCTTCTTAATCTCACTTTGCATATTACACAAAATATTTGTTAGACAATGTTCAACTCCATTCCTTTCAGTTAGATGAAAATAACCGAAATCAGATCGCACGGTCTCAGGGAAAAAGTAGGTACATAAATCAAGTTTCACAAGGATTTGGATTGGAATTGGATACAATTATTTCTTAGACTACTTAATCTAATTGTTAAATATCCAAAGAGAAAATCATAAATCATAAATCATTATTACAACAACTTTAACAAGCACAATTTTCACATGTCACACTTGTTGGCCAATACGCTATCGTGCGAAAATGAAACAATTCTGTAACAAACCATTGAGTATTGAGTGTCACTTTTGTAATCGATTATTTCATTTAATCAATTTTTTTTTTATATACTTACAATGCAATGCAAATTTATGCTGTCCTAAGCGAAAGTATTAGAGGCGCACTATAGCGACTTGACTTAATTTTATATAAGTATTTTCATAGACAATAATATGTACCTATCTATGGATTGTAACCCCTTGGCTGATTTTTTAAAAAACCCAATAAACGGCGGATGAAACCGCAGGACCAAGCTAACAAACAATAAAGACAAAGAGACAGGCATACCGATATTAATTTTGAGCAATTTGACGTTGTCGCTCAAGTTTTTCAATTCATTATTCACTTCGTTGATATAATTGAATAAAGCATAATTTTCCTCCTCCCGCCTAGTGAACTCTTGTATTAATTTGTCGACGTCATCGTCTCCAGTGAACTCCTGAAAAATATTTTTAAGATTTCTCTATGTAAAACGACACGTTTGGTTTAGTGGCTAGTAACCCTAGCTATTAACCAAACGGTCTCGGGTTCGAATTCCGCTAGGGGCAAATGTTTTTAGGGTAAAAACCGCTAAGGTAAAAAGTAGTCTATGTTCATCACAAATAATGTCGGCTTCAAATGGTAAAAGAATTTTTCAAATCGGTCCAATAGTTTCGGAGCCTATTCTATACAAACAAACAAACAAACAATCAAATCTTTCCTCTTTATAATATTAGTATAGATTTATTAAAGTCCACATACAAACTGACGGTCCATTTGATGGTAAGTGGCTACCGTCACCTAAGGACACAAAACACCAGGTAGAGTATAAGTGAGTTCGTTTGTGATACCTTAATAGCATCCAGGATGTTAACGTAGTTATTGTACGTCCTCATTTCCTGTTCCTGTTGCTCTATCCTCTTGGCCTCGGCCTTCGCGTCAGCAGCAGTCAACCTGACTGTGCCCTTGGTACGCAGGAAGTCTTCCAGCTTCATGCTGTGGTCCAGTTGGCGTTGCAGTTCACGCACTTCCTGAAATATTTTCAAACACGTTTCCCAAAGTGAAACGAGATTCGAAATCAACTTGATTTGTAATTTAAAAAAAAACAGCTAGCGACCCGCTCCCGGCTTCGCCCGGGGTGCATTTTTTTTACGTAAAAACCTTCCCTGATTATCCCTCTATCCATGAGTGAAGCAGAATCAAAATCGGTACAGCCGTTCTCGAGTTTTGCGCTTAGCAACACATTTAGTGATTCATTTTAAAATTTATAAAGATGAAATATACTTATAGGTTAAAATGGAGTCTAGAAATGAGCTTTCTAAACCGATTTTTTTATTAAGAAGTGTTCGAAAAATGATTAAAAATTTAGTAGGTAAGTACCACAGTAACTTATAGCATATACTTACATTTAATTTTTAACAAAAAAATACAAAAAGAACATTGTAGAATGAACAATGTAGAATAATCTTAAAACATAAAGAGAGATCATTATTTTTTTTAAATTTAAATTTCGCGTGAGATTATATTATTAATTTTTAAAGAAAGAAATTTAATGATGACCCTATAGGTATATCCTTTCCTTTTCACCACAAGTAGAAAAAGCTCTTACCAAGCAATGCTTCCTGTAATCGACAGCTGCCTTCTCTTTCAGAGCTTCTAGCTTTGAACACCATTCCTCCCGCTGATCATACGTTACGATGGCTTGCTCCACCAACTCCAATATCTGAGCTTTGCCGTCCATCAATCTCTTTATTTGATTCTTCCAAATCGTGTTGAAAGACTGACTGCAATGAGCGTGTATTATTAAAAAATAACTCTCTCAAAACTATAATGTATCGAAATTCCTGAATTTCTAATTTTGAATTTACTTGCTGCTTTTGAATTAATAACTTTGCTTGTTGAATTTTGAATGAGGCTATTTATAATGTTATCTGTAAGATCCGTCAGAGCATCTCTATAATTGGGAAGGTTTTTTTTTTGACATTATTTTTTTTATTCGCTCCCGGCTTTGCTCGTATGCATTTTTTTTTGTAAATTATATAACACAAACTAACTAAGTATCTCCTTTATAGGAAAAACTTATCAAAATCCGTGCTTAGACTAGCAATTCGCTCTCGGCTTGCGACTTACTATGATAATTACTAGCTGGTGCCCGCGACTTTGTCCGCATTGAATTATATATAGAAAAATTCCTTGTTTAACTGTCTTTCCATTAACCGCATTAAAATCCGTCGCGTAGTTTTAAAGATCTAAGCGTACATACAGAGGGACAGACAGCGAGAAGCGACTTTGTTTATAAAAACATCGTCCTCGTTCAAAATATTATATAGCCTGAGATTAACGTGTTCATCCAAACAAACGAACTCTTCAGCTCTATAATATTAGTATAGATGTAGAGATATAAAAGATAATACCGATCGCGAAGTAGACGATCAATTTCAAGCCTCATCTTGAAGTTTTCAGTGTTAACTGTGTTGAATTTTTTCATCGCTGTGTCTAATTTGTTCTCCAACTGGCCTACCATTGTTTGATTTGTCAACGTTTTTGCGTACTCCTACAAAGTAGAAATCAGGTTTTATAAATTTCTTGTTTAGTTTCTAATGTTACTTACATGTATGAATTCAAAACACATTCAAAATAACTGTATTCACAGGTTGTATCTTAATAATTTTAGGTATTACTAAACCCATTTTATCTTATACTAGCTGGTGCTCGCGACTTCGTCCGCGTAGAAAAGTATAAAACGCCATCTACTGTATTTTGGATAGATGGCGCTATCTCCCGGGCCAAGGCGCTAGTATTTACTTTTATTTTAGATTTCCCGTAAGAATGAAGCATTTTCCCGCAGTAAAAAGTATCCTATGTTCATCATGGATAATGTCGGCTTCTAATGGTAAAAGAATTTTTCAAATTGGTCCAATAGTTTCGGAGCCTATTCTATACAAACAAACAAACAAACAATCAAATCTTTCCTCTTTATAATATTTAGTATAGATTAAAGAACCTAAAACACCACAATAAAAAATAGCTGACAAGTAATCTCTACTTGTCTGAGTAATTCTATGTACTTCTGATTTCGAGGGACTTCAAGTTCTTGGAGAAACCTAATTGATAAATAAATATTTTCATTTGGTGATTTTGACTGATTATGTATATTATAAAATACTACAAAATACGTTTGTAAAGAACCAAGTCTCTAGTCTAATTCGTAATGCCTTAAATGATTATGAATGATGTGGAGAACTAAAGTTAAACATATTTCCTTTAAAGATAAAACTACATCAGTACCTATATATAATCATGAGGTAATAATAACGAGGTACCTCTTCAAATCCAGATCCTTTGCACTTCAAACCTTTGATCTCTTTCTGAACCTGTCTGAGTAGGAAGTTCAATTCGTTTATGTTGCTGCGATGTGCCTTCACTTCCGCAGAACATTTTTCATGCTCTTTTAACAATGAAACCAATGTCTCTCGCGTTCTAGCGTTATTCAGTAGATTTGATGTGCTTTTTGTTAACTGGAAAAAAATGTTTAATTGGAAAAATATAATCACAGATTTTGTGCCTCACACGACTATCGAGCACGTTGGAAATGAATCTACAGAATTCGAAATTATGTTGTTCTGACTTGTTGACTTCTTTCAAAAAGGTTAAGCTACAGGGCAAACCCTTAATCCGATCGTCTTTATTTTAGGCTCAAATTGTAGCTGATTAAATTGTCCAGAGGAGTTTTTTCAAATTTTTGATATCATTCTTCGATTCCAAAATATCGAGCGCCAAAATCAAAACTTCGGAAATAAATTCAATTTTTTTTCACTATTTCGGAGGTTAACGGTCCGGATAGGCAGAAACTTCATATTGTATCTTACTTTAAATTTACTTTCACAATGCAACTATTACAGCTGACAACAAAGATTGCAAAAATATTGATGCAACATTTAGAGTGACTAACACGACTATACTTGAAGAGAGAATATGTGCAGAATTCAGAATAAGTTAAGCGATGACATCGGCATGTGAGTCAGAAATCTATCATGATGATGTAAGTTGTGTTGTGTTGAACTTTAAGTTGTAGAAATATTCCATCACACAGTAAGTATAAGGGAAGCAAATTTAATGCGAGACTAATAATGGAACGTTCCAAAGTTCGCGGGATAAAGTTTGGTCACTATTCATAGTGACCAAATCTTATCCTTCTAATGGGACTATGTGAAGAGACTCTAACATCACGAAGCGAAACTCAATAGCTCACATGATTATCTGCAGTACTAGTTTTGTTAAACATTTAGTTTATTTATAGTGAAAGAAGTCTGATGTAAATTAACTCTTTTTAACAAAAAAAAAAATGACTTCAAACCGTTTTCTCATGGATGACATTGTCAGAACTGGGCCAAATTGAAATGGGACCACACGGGAAGCACCAGCTTTCAAATAATAACTCTTTTTACCAAAAAAAAAACGATTTCAAACCGTTTTCTCATGGATGGCATTGTCGAAACTGAACCAAATTGAAATGGGACCACACGGGAAGCACCACCTTTCAAATAATAACTCTTTTTACCAAAAAAAACGATTTCAAACCGTTTTCTCATGGATGGCATTGTCGAAACTGAACCAAATTGAAATGGGACCACACGGGAAGCACCACCTTTCAAATAATAACTCTTTTTACCAAAAAAAAAACGATTTCAAACCGTTTTCTCATGGATGACGTTGTCAGAACTGGACCAAATTGAAATGGGACCACACGGGAAGCACCACCTTTGAAATAATAACTCTTTTTAACAAAAAATAAACCGACTTCAAACCGTTTTCTCATGGATGGCATTGTCAAAACTGGACCAAATTGAAATGGGACCACACGGGAAGCACGAGCATAAAAAAAGAATCATCAAAATAGTTTCACCAGTCGAAAGACCGACCTTCCGCGTAGTGTGTAATTTTAATGCAATAACATACATGTATTGGCGTTCGGATGCGGAAAATCCGAGATGGAATTTCCGTCAAGTGTGACGAAAGCCTTAGACTTACGATGTGGCGAGCAAAGCAATCGCCCAGGGCTTCGCTATTTCAACAGCTCTTTCATAGGCCTCGCTCTACAACCCGATTGTAAAAAAAGTTGAAGTACATAATATATTCAAAACATTTTAATTATAATATTTAAAATTGTCATTATTATTTTTTGAAAATATATTTTACCTTCAACTCCATCATGATGCTATCCAATTCAGCGTTCAAATTTCTGATCATGTTTCTCTGAACTCTTAAGCTCGGTTGACCACTACTCGTCACATTTGCTCGATCTATTTCCATAACCCTGAACTGAAGAAAATATATGAGAGGATGTACAACCTGACCTCTACATGATGTGGTATCTGCTACCATATTAAGACTATAAGACTAGAATACTGATAATTCTGAATATTAATGTAAAAAAACAGCTCAATTCAGAATTTACCTACTTCGAATGTAGGTAATAGATGTCCAAATACAATCTATGAATGGTTCAGGCAACAGTAACTCTTATTTAATCTGAGGTTCACTGTCAGAATGTCCAACTCCAAAGTGTCAGAATGTCCATTTTCTTCCAAATGACCAGTCTATCAAAATTTCCATTGTCTCAAAATGTCTAGTGTCTCGGTATGTCTATTGTCCCAAAATGTCTAGTTTCTCAAAATGTCTAGGTTTTCACAATTACAAAAAGTTCCAAAAAATATTTAGGTACTTTAGAGAATCAAGATAAGTACGATAAGATATAATAGTTTGGTTGAACTCTTATTTAAGGTGCTACGTAAGAAGGTAACCTTAAAACATTACCTGTCTCTGTAATTTGGACAGTTCATCTTCAGCTATCTTCTCCATTTCCATTTCATCGTTAGGCGCGGCCATCGTTTCGAAAATTTACAAAATTTTCCAAAACAGAAATACAGCAAATGTATTCGTCGTTTGTTTAATCAATACAAGCAAGCAGTTACCAAGCGGCGATGGCTGTTTCATAATTGAATTGCAACTACAAATAATAATATGTGGATAGAGTCACGTTTAAATTTTATGTTTCATTCAATAAACGACGTAGAAAATGGATTTCTTTAGTTCTTCATGACAAATAGTGTAAAATATTATAAATACTTTAAGAACATTAAGAGTTTATTTCTTGTTAAATAAGTTTGATTTTTTTATTAGGTATACCTAACTAACCAGGGTCTGTGACTTCGTCCGCGTTGAATTAATATATATTATACTATCTGCTGCCCGCGACTTCGCCCGCGCATATTTGTAAATTATATACTAAAGCCTTCTTCGAGAACCACTCTATCAATTGGTGAAAATAGCATGAAAATCGGTGCAGTAGTTTTTGAGTTTATCGCGAACAGACAGACGCGGCGGAGGACTTTTGTTTTATAATATGTAATATGTAAGGAAATGATAGACAAAGTTAATTAAGAAAGTTTATGAAACCATATTTACCAATTGCGATGATGAAAACATGTTTGACGTCATTTTACATGAGAGTGTTAATTAACTCAACGCTATCCGTTAACTTACACCGCAAATACAAAATTGGATATAGTTTCCTCTTCCCAATTTGTCATCAAATAAAGACACGAGACTCTTCACATGTTTCTTTGCATTTAAATATCTTTTAAATTTTAATTTACCTATAACCACTTTCCTTGGAAGATTTAGTCTTTAAATAGAAAGTGAATATATGAGTTCCGCTAAATTTCTGATTTTATACACTAACTAAGCCCGCGACTTCATCCGCGTTGAAAAAGAATATATATGAGACATATCGTTGTCGCTGTGATAACCAAAGATCTTAGAGCAACGGTAGTAATTCTACATCAATGGTGATAACGGTGGCGCCCAATTCTTTATATTTTAGACAATCACTCGAAAACACTACTTTTTTCTGGATGAAATGTACCCTATGTCCTTTCTTGTATCCCTGACAACGTGTATACAAAATTTCACGATGAACGGGCAAAAATTCATGATAGACCGAGAGATACAGTTACTTTCGCATTTATAATATTAAGGGCCTCTTTCACCAACTACAAGTAATGTTTTGAATAGTTACTTTTAGAAATAATTTTATGTTTTATTAAATTATGCACTCGTAGTGCATCCTTCGATAGGCGAATTTTGACATTTTGACATTTCACGATTCCCCTTATATCTCGGAGAGTTGTGAAGGTATCATATTCAAAAAAGGCTCAAAAGACGCGTATTCATGAGAGCTGTAAGGTGCAAAAATAATTTTTCAAAAAAGTCAAAAACAAAAAAGTTGTGGCCGAAATAGTGAAAAAAAAAAACGATTTTTTTATTTTGGCGCTCGATATTTTGGAAACAAAGAATGATATCAAAAATTTGAGCAAAAGCCCTCTGGACAATTTAGTCAGCTATAATTTGAGCCTAAAATAAAGACGATCGGGTTAAGGGTTTGCCCTGTAGCTTAACCTATTTGAAAGAAGTCAACAAGTCAGAACACCATAATTTCGAATTCCGTATAATTATTTCTAATGTGCCACGAAATCTGTGATTTTTTTTAAATTATTTTCTTTTCAATGTTTAGTATTTTTACCGTACAAACAAAGGTATATCAGCTAAATTATTCCAGGTTAGCCTACTTGACAG
Source organism: Synanthedon vespiformis (assembly GCA_918317495.1). Lineage (NCBI taxonomy): Eukaryota > Metazoa > Arthropoda > Insecta > Lepidoptera > Sesiidae > Synanthedon > Synanthedon vespiformis. Next base: position 1,129,870 of record OU906965.1, read on the forward strand.
ATTAGCCTATTTGAGAGATGTGAAAGAGGCGCTAAATGGTATGGATTATAAATTATTGGTCTGCTCTACTCTCACATATATTTACGTATAGGTGAATTATTATATTAAGGTTTGAAGGCGACACTTGTGGGGGAATCGGCGCATGTGTACAATTGCGCACAACATTTTTTTTCTTATTTCGTACTTTTTCACCTCACTAACTTAACATTACAGGACAACGTTTTTTTAGGCATTTATTCACCATGACGTATTACTAATACGATAAAACAATCTGTACGCAACAGTACCCAAGAGACTCGAGACGCGCGAACGAAGTGCGGGAGGGGAAGAGCGACTGAGTCTACCAATAACGTGTCGCGAAGTGCGGAAGGAGAAGAGCGACTGAGTCTACCAATAACGTGCCGCGAAGTGCGGGAGGAGAAGAGCGACTGCGTCTACCAATAACGTGTCGCGAAGTGCGGGAGGAGAAGAGCGACTGAGTCTACCAATAACGTGTCGCGAAGTGCGGGAGGAGAAGAGCGACTGAGTCTACCAATAACGTGTCGCGAAGTGCGGAAGGAGAAGAGCGACTGAGTCTACCAATAACGTGTCGGCACACGTTATTGGTAGACTCAGTCGCCTCACGCTCCTCTGCCCCCTCAAACACCTAAAAATAGAATTCTGCGCACATTTGCCGAAAAGTCTTTATTCGCTACACGAACTATACAGGTTTACAGGTGAGATCATGTTGGGAAAACTGTTTGCTTGATATAAGATAGCGTTATATTGATTGTTTATTTTGCAATAAAAACTTTTATTCGTTATCTTTTATTTTTATCGGTTTGACTTTATCGGATGTCGAGCATTAACTAAGATAAAGTTGTTCAGAATTTACAAAACGTCAAAGTTTTTTTTTTGTTTTGAACATAAATAAGTATAGGAAAATGTATCTATTAATTGGTGATTTTGGTTTAGTAGTCGTCAATTTTAGTCAATTCATATACAATTTTGTTTCGCACGAATTGTGCGAGGAGCCAACTTTAAATTTAAATATATTTTTAGTAGGTAGTAAGTCTTGCACAAATATTATTCCAAAAAAGAAGGAGGTTCTCAATTTGACTGTATTTTTTTATGTTTGTTACATATAACTTTCGACTGGGTGAAACGATTTTTATGATTATTTTTTTATTTGAAACCTGGTGCTTCCCGTGTGGTCCCATTTCAAATTGGTCCAGTTCTGACAATGGCATCCGTGAGAAAAGACCATGAGACGGTTTGAAGTCGGTTTTTTTTAAAGAGTTATTTTCTAAAAAAAAATTTAAAATAAAAGTACAGTACCGTACAAAAGAATGTGATACCTATGGGGGAATATTAATATTACTACAGCTACTAGATGAACGAATTATTATTTACTCAATACACCCACTGACTTTTTTAGTCACCGTGATAAAAAAAAAATGAAAAAGTCAAGGCAATTTTTTTTGGGTAAACTTGATGATTTAAATTCAAATGCGTATTTTTATAGGATTTGTATGAGATCACTTCCTACCAGTTGAACAACAATAAAAATATAATATTATGTTTCACCATTTTTGACTGACCACTCTCTTCGAGTTACCTTGATACGGTATATCTGTCCTTTTCTTTCGACCGAAATTTAAGGGGGATTGTTTTGCTGTTTCAGTCAGACGCACGTGCTGGGCGGCGTCAAAGAATAATTTGCAGACGAGACATTTTAACTCATGAACTAAAGCACAATGTTCTACTATCTGACTACCATAGATTCATGGGCTGATACCGTCGATGTATATGGATGAGCCCTGTGGGTGCTCGCAGTTCTTCAATAAAGTACGCAGGGATTATATTTTAGAAAACTGTTTATTTCCGAATTTATAAAGACAATGTCGTCGGCACGTGACAGTAAAGCGTGGTGAGAGCGGTACGTGTGACGCGCGCGGATATACGTTAGACACTGAAACTTCCGAAAACCTACGAACGGTTTTATTGTTTCGCCGCGTCGCACGTACCTACCCTCCTCTTTTTAATAATAATACATAAAATCCCATCGATATACATCGATTTCTGATACAGAAGCCATCGCTTTAGTTTTTTGTCACCAAGAACGTTAAATTGGCACCTCTAACCCGAAGGAAAAAATTAAAGGTAAAAAAAAAAAACATAAAGTATAAAGTCTCAAGTTTCGACTCCTTTATAATAGCCTAACTTTAGAATAGATAGGTATCCATACATACACAGACATATAGTTTAACTTGCAATGCATATAAATATTAACAAACTATTTGAAAATAAAGCTAACGCAGTATCAGAAACTAACATATTCTATTATATTACGCGAATATAAAGGTGTAAATTTATTGTAGTTTTTGTTACAAGTTAACTGCAAGTCTGGTTGCTTGTTTAATCTATGACAGTGGAGGTTCTTTCAAAGTGGAAGGTATCGTTTCGCTCTGTTGTGTCCGGTCCGTTGTCGAGGCAACTGCGTCGCCGCGCCGCGAGTGAACAAGTATACATACTGGAACATGTTCGACTGTTCGTCTGTGCAGTGTTGAGTGTCAGTGACCCGGAGATGTGGACGAAACTGTGATACGTTTAAAATGGCATTGAAAAAGGATTTCGCTATCCAAAAGAACATATTCAAAAACGTGAAACTACCAAAAAGTGTGAAGGTCCAACAGGCTATTGATAAATTTTTCAAAAAAAACAGCTACACGAAAATAGTGCAAACTTAAAAATTTACACTATTCACTTCCCTTAGTAAACCCAATTTGATTTAAATGGCTGGTGAGTTTAGTGCAAACAGTAGAAGTAGAATTCCCAAACACACTGAAACAAAACCGCCCGATCCGAAATCACCCAATTTCATCACTGACGCTACAGAATTTGTTGGAAACGGTGATACAATATCGTCACAGCTTACAAAGCACAGGAGAAGTAGAAGTAGAAGCGGTACAAGACTTCCACCACCAGTCTTGAGCGTTGCAGACGAGCATTTTTATGAGGATTTGGAAGAGTACGTCAAAGAAATGTCAGCTGTAAGAGATACAGAGGTCGCAATGACCGGAAAAGAACCAGACGTTTGGAGTCAATTGCAGCAGAAGGAATCGGATTTACTGCTAGCTGCAGAGTTGGGAAAAGCACTTTTGGAGAAGAACGAGGAGCTTAAGAAAGAACAGGAGCGTTTGGCCGAGGAGTACTCCAAAAAAGTTGAGGTGAGTCTAGTTTAAAATTGAGTTAAATGTGATATTTGCAGAGGAACCTCTGAATTTTATCCACTTGATTTACTATAAAGGAAGTGTACATTGAGGAATTTACTATAAGGAAACCGAAAATAAAAGTGAAGTCTTGTCATGAGAAAATGGTCTTTTTCTTCACCGAACCAGAACATAATACTAGCGGACCGCTCTCGGCTTTACACAGCTACATTTTTTATGTAACTAAGTATATGCACAGACCTTCCTCGTTTATTGGTTTATTGGTCTCTTATCCTGGAGTTTACAAAGGTGCCATCGAATGCATCTAAACAAAAAAGCGCAAATTTTAATGCTCTTATAGAACACAATGGTCTTCTGTATTTACCGTTTCATCTTGAATTGTTATTGTAATATGTGGGAAATGGGTTTCCAATGTAGAGTTTCTTATCAGTAATTAATCTTTTACAGTTAAAAATGCTTAATGTTGCTTTAAACTTTTAGTAACACCTATTACGTGGTTTACGATAAATGTGCATTTTTTTGTTGTGGAACACTCTTCACGGAAATCTTTTGTGTAGCAATTAGTTGCGCGAAAACAGTTCGTAAGAAATTTAGTTTTTTGCCTCACAATTTCTACATAAAATTCTTTAATTTATTCATGTTTCTGCATAAATATTAATCGTTAGTTGGTACATTTTGTTTTGAACGTTTAAATACAATTTATTTTGTATTTACTACAAAGATTCGGATTTCTGTGGCAACGGTTACACTTGGAACGAAGGTCTATTTAAAATGTATTTTCAGGATCGATATCATTACATAGACCATACTAATATCATAAACTAGCTGGCGCCCGCGACTTCGTCCGCGTTGAAAAGAAGCCTATACTGTGTCCTGTACGTCTAAATGTTTATCTACCAAGTTTCATGAAAATCACTTAATTCGTTTAAGAGTTATGGAGGATCATACATACAATTAATCCTAACACTTACAGATTTATTATTAGTATTGAATGATATTTTCTCAAGTGTTATATTTTTTTAAATTTTCAACGCGGACGAAGTTGGCAGCCGAGCTGCCAACAAGTATAGCCAACTTCGCAACGGTTTTAATGCGGTTTTAATTAATGAAAAGTGCGTTAAATGGGGAAGGTCTTTATACGTATAATTTGCAAAGAAAAATCAGTGTGAAGCCTGGAGCGAGCCGCTAGTAGAACATAAGTATTTAAATTATCGCATGAAGCCTAACAAAGCTATTAATTATGCAGATGTTAATTCTTGTATATAATTTGTTTTATAAACACAAGTATGGAGTCATTGAGTCAATACAATTCGCCGTATATTGTATTATACTGAAAAATGTACTTAGACGATGATTTCTAGTATGTGACATTATCTTGTTTTGATAAATGACGTGTTTGAAGATATTCCAACATTTATAGATAAGAGATATAGTAATGAAATTCCTTACATCTAGAACTCAAACATTATTCTGTGCAATTTCCAATGCGTAAAAATCTAGTGTTATCTTAGATATTTTCTATTATAGATAGTTACAGATTATTCTATCTTTTGTATACTACTATTTTTGTTTTTTACCATAATTCATGCCATAGACAAGAAGTACTTGGTCTGTGAACGCTACATTATTTCGACCTATTTGTGTCGATTGAAAAAGTTTTATTTTAGTTTAGATTTGAACTTTTTTCCTATAGACAGCATAGTCCACTTAGTTAGATAGGTACCAAAAATAATACTGAAAACTGTAACTGATCTGAAAACGAAAAGTTGCGAATCTTTTCGACTCTACAAGTTGCCTCTTGAGGAGCAGTAACATTACAGTTCGTGTAGTGAATAAAGACTTCTCGGCAAATGTGCCCAGAACTCTATTTTTAGGTCTTTGAAGGGGCAGAGGAAAGTGAGGAGCGGGTACGCGTCGGTGTGCCGACACGTTATTGGTAGACTTAGTCGCACTTCGTTCGCGCGTCTCGACTCTCTTAGGAACTGTTGCGTACAGATTGTTTTATCGTATTAGTAAATACGTCATGGTGAATAAATGCCTAAAAAACATTCTTCTTCGACATCGCACGATGATTTTATGGAAGGAATATCAACACTGCCTGTAAGGCTGTAATGTAAGTTAGTGAGGTGTAAAAAAAAATGCCATTTTCCTTAGCAATTTTGTGCGCAATTGTACACATGCGCCGATTCCTCCACAAGTGTCGCCTTCAAACCTTAATATAATAATTCACCTATAGCAAATATTATGTTGATGTAGTTGCTAGTACTATAGTGATACTACAAGGATACTACCACTGAGTACTGAGAAACAGCTTCAACAAGCGCACGGCGCCGGGCACTTCACTACATGCGCAGCTATGTGTGCGTGACCTTTCACCGACGGGTTCACGAACGTGACCCGAAGGTATGTTTCGGGCGGCCTCGGCAATTCCGAGGGTACATGTCACAGGGACTCAGACGCACGCGAGGCGAATGACGCGAGTTTTGTGTTTGTAGTACCTACATGACACTAGATAGGCTACTTTTTCCTTTTCCGAGTGCAGTGCACTCACCCTGCGTTCCGACTAAATGTAATTAATAGTCACAAAATATAAGGGCTATTGAGTAATAATTGTTCAAAAGTAACTTATATGCTTAGGTACGAGTATATCTGATAAATATCTAATAAGAAAAATGTAAAGGATGTTTATTGTTATTTAATTTCTGCATGTAAGATATAAATTAATTAGTTATATTTAAATAACATTATAAATAGAATATAATAGAGACTTAGGTCAGATGTTTATAGTTTGTAAAATAAGAAAAATATAGACAAAAAATAATTTAATTTTTAAGTTCTCCTATAAAAAGTGTAATTTTGATTTGTGGCCGATTAGTTTTTAAGCAGCGATATAATCCGATCTCTAGTAATAAACTTAAAAAAAAAAAATATTTTTGGGAGCCCTACAAGAATAGGCTAATAAAATTTAAGCTTCTAGGGAGCTGTCTCTCTGTATAGATACATTACTCCGTGATACTACTTAGTATCGCCAGTACCACTAATGGTACTAGTAATATTTTGGTATTAAAAGTACGATGTAGTTGCTCTAGTACCATTTGATTGTATTATTAATTTCTTACTTAATATGTACATCAACCAATTAAATTAACAGTATTATTTAAAACAACACTATGTGAATAATGTGAAGCAATAAATTGTTCTGAATTACTTATTTCACTTTCTATACTGTACATGATATTATATCTCTTTACGCTGTTTTATTACCCTGTATAGTTATAGAAAGAATATCGTTGCCTGTATAGACCAATGTAGAGCTCTTATTCAGCGCTATTCGCGACTCTTTTAGCGCTCAAAGTTTTGCATACTATTGTAGCACTATTATAGCTCTTAGTGTTTAAGAGATAATTAGAACTATGACGTGTCACAATGGAGGTAACTCCATTATGCCTATGTATGACTATAAAAAAGCAAATATGATAAGAACAGTAGAGGTCGGTGTTTGTGTTTATTTATTACTAGCTGGTGCTCGCGACTTCGTCCACGTTTAAAAGTATAAAATGCCATCTACCGTGGAATATCACCAATCAGTTGTCATGTTAGTCTTTTCAACCATCGAAATAATATATCTCTGCGAGGTTTCACCTGATTTGGATAAATGGCGCTATCTTCTGGGCCAAGTCGCTAGTATTTACTTTTATTTTACAATTTACATTTCCCGTAGGAATGAAGCATTTTCCCGCGGTAAAAAGTAGCCTATGTTCAACACAGATAATGTCGGCTTCTAATGGTAAAAGATTTTTTCAAATCGGTCCAGTAGTTTCGGAGCCTATTCTATACAAACAAACAATCAAATCTTTCCTCTTTATAATATTAGTATAGACAAAGGTGGATGTATGATAGATTTACATTGAAGATATGATATAGAGTGTAAATATAGATATAGAAGAATCGCGTTTATCCACATATTCTTACTATAGCTACGATTCAACTAAGTACTTATTTATGTCAATAAATAAATAAAAATTGTTGAAAGAACATTAGAAAAGCATTGCAATCGGTTATTTAATTTTATATATCTGCTGACATTTATACTTCATAGATATTATGGAGAGAAAATATTTGTATTTTTGTAATGAATAAACTCAAAAACTACTGGACTAAGTAGTGCTTGGGAAAATATTATCTTAATCAGACTGATTAATCAAAAGTAGGTAAAACATAATTTAGGTCAACAATTTTTATCACAACAATGCGTGCTTAAAAATAATAGGTATAATTTTTTATCTATACACAACGAGGCATTGTCAGATCAGATATTGCTTATACATATTATTATGCTGTAAAGATTTGAACAAGAGTGATAATGGCCATACTAAATAGGTAATTAATTCGTTCATTATATTGAACAGTAGTTGTTGCACGCGACTTCTCCTGCATAACTTTATAAAATACTAGCTGGAGCTCGCGACTTCGTCCGCGTAGAAAAGTATAATAATAATAATAATAATAATAATAACTTTATTTGTATAGAAATGTGAGTACATACAATGTTAGACAATTACACATACAGTCATCTACCGTAAAACGCCATCTACCGTATTTTGGATAGATGGCGCTATGTCCTGGGCCAAACCGCTAGTATTTACTTTTATTTTAAATTTCCCATAGGAATGAAGCATTTTCCCGCAGTAAAAAGTAGCCTATGTTCAACACGGATAATGTCGGCTTCTAATGGTAAAAGAATTTTTCAAATCAGTCCAGTAGTTTCGGAGCCTATTCTATACATTCAAACAATCAAATCTTTCCTCTTTATAATATTAGTATAGATAGCCTATGTTACTCGCTGATAAGTAGCTTTCTATACCTAGGTGAAAGATTTTTTTAAATTTTTGAGTCTATTCATTAAAAACAAAAATACAATTCTCTGTTTATAATATTGTATAGATTTTATTGTTGCCATTATTGTTATCGGTTTTGATTAGATTTGTTTCTAATGGCATTTATAGTTTATGATTCAATCACCTAACTGTCGAGGTGTGTCTTTTATTTTCCAAATTTATCAGTGATTCATTTACAATTATTGTGGGGATGATCAAATTTGATTAGGAATTGTTATCTGACCAACTATATAATGACTGTCAGATAAAGTAGGTTTTTAATATGTATATAATTAGCTTATGCCCGCGACTTCGTCCGCGTTGAAAAAATAAAATATGAGCAAATCGCTGTTACAGTAATTTTGTTAGGCGTTGGATTTTTATTTTTATTATCCTTCGGGAACAGTAAGTACTATTTTTATCTATCAAAATGTACCCTAGGTCCTTTTCTGTATTCTTTGACAACGTTTGTGCAAAATTTCAGATTTTTTAGATACTTAGTTAAGTTAGTAACTTTTCCATAAGTATATAATATTAGTTACGATTAAGGTATCACTATTTTAAATCTTTGGGTATCACTATGGTATTACTACATATTATACCACAAAGTCCTCCGCCGCGTCTGTCTTCTCTGTCTGTTCGCGATAAACTCAAAAACTACTGCACCGATTTTCATGCTGTTTTCACCAATGGATAGAGTGGTTCTCGAGGAAGGTTCTAGTATATCATTTACAAAAGTTACGCGAGCGAAGTCGCGGGCAGCAGCTAGTCTATACTAATATTATAAAGAGGAAAGATTTGATTGTTTGTTTGTTTGTATAGAATAGGCTCCGAAGCTACTGGACCGATTTGAAAAATTCATTTACCATTAGAAGCCGACATTATCCGTGATGAACATAGGATACTTTTTATCGCGGGAAAATGCTTCATTCCTACGGGAAATCTAAAATAAAAGTAAATACTTGGCCCGGGAGATAGCGCCATCTATCCAAAATACGGTAGATGGCGTTTTATACTTTTCTACGCGGACGAAATCGCGGGCAGCAGCTAGTAACTATTGTATAAATGTAAAAGTGAAATACTATCATAATCCTGACCTATGAGGCCTACACTCAACCTAGAATCACCTCAAAAGAGTCAATAGTTCTTTGCACTCTTCAACAATTGCTTGAGCTTATTATTAGGTAAGTATATAATTATACATATGTATATCAGGAAGTGCAAGGGCTTGGTGTGTAGAGCAAAAACCAGTAGCGAACCGACCAGTACGTATACCTTCGCTTCGAGGTCAATATGAGTAATCCGGTTTTAGCTGAATCGATTTAATGTATGGCTTGCAGATTACTAGGGACCAGTCGTTGTATAATGGAAAACATTTTTTTTGAAATGAAAACTTCTATAGCCGCGTTATACGACTTTGGGTAGGGAAAAAATGTAAGGGTTCGTGTCAGCGACATGCTAATGCTCATAGTCTACGTACGCGATCACGCCAACGCATTGCATATATTATATGTATACCCGATTGTATATGTGTGCGATGGACGCTCAGTTTTAAGTTTTCACTTCTGTCGGCAGTCCTCATGACTGCCTCGTTTTTTTTAATTTTTATTTATTTATTTAGATTACATACAATATTATAAATGATATACTTACGAATGGGCCCAAAGAATCATAGGAATTATATAATTAGGTACATTTATCTATTAATTAAAAAAAAAAATATATAAAACCAAAAAAGAAAAAAAAAGAGAATATTCTATGGGATAAAAATTAATTTTTTCAAAGTAATCCACCAATTTTCTTTTTGTAAGGTTTCAAATTGCTGGAAAATATGTCAAATCTTATTCTACAATAACTATCACTACCTATTTGTTTTGTGGTTTGAGATTTAACGTAAAAAAAATATATATATATCTTTTCTAATTTAATAAATCCATTAGAATATTGATTTTAAGTTGTGCTTTGCAATTTAACTAAAACAATATTTTTTCTTTTATTTTTTACTTATCTAATTAATTCTAAGTGAATATTATGTTCTCACACATAAGACCTGTTCGTAGGATACATTTTCTCTTTTTGGGATATAACTTTCTATGGCAGTTAAAAGGTCGAAACTAAATTTTAAATTTAGTCACGTATTCCTATTACACTAGCATAGGTGTATTAAAGCTATACAAATTTAAAAGTTAGTTTTTTATATTTTTTCAAATACTTATACAAAATTTCTTGTCGATCACTCTTATTCGTAATGACCGCATCAAAATCCTTTGTATGGTTTAGTTTAGGAGGAGATTTGCTTAGGTATATAAAGACAGACAAACGTGAAAAGCTATTCAATTTATACTATGTAAGGATAAGTTTTATTTTTTCATATCATACTTAGTAAATTTTTTCACAAATATTTCAGCGGTTTAACCTTGGAAACGTATCGGACAGAAGTTACCTTAGCATTTATAATTCAGCACTATACTGTCTACATATGAATATCATTTGGCTAGGGGTCAAATTTATGAGAGTTGTAACTTGTGACAGTGAGTTCTTTATATTCTACGCCTAAGCTACGTAGCTTACTGTGCCTGGTCGATTGTATGCTTTGAATATCAAGTAATCCTAATGATTCATCTTTTGCTATGTTAACGTCTGATGGACAAATTGTGTAACTCAGTTTTAAACATATAATAGTAGTAATAGCTATGATTAAGACAATGAAAACTGGGTAGGTACAGTCGGCCGCATAAGTCGAATAACACATTCAAAAGTGCAAAACAAATGAACACTCAACTTACTTACTTACTGAAGCTTTTACTCGTTTGTACGTGAAGTGACAACGACTTATGGCACGTTAAGTGTTTAGTTGTTTTGCAGTTATGAATGTGTTAATCGACTTATGCGGCCGACTGTACATCTAGCTAGGTCACCCTGTGCTTCAGTTTAAGACACTGCGTGTCACAGTCAATTAGGTTTCGAATATAGTGCGAACCACGTACGAACATACATAGGTTCGCAATATAATAAATTCAAAGTGTAGATGTATAAGTAATCTTGCTGTGTGACATTTAGTGATTTGTAGAGAGGACAATCTGGTACATTTTTTGATTTTTTTTTCTAATATTAAACGATTGGCTGTTATGTGCACAACTAGATTTAAAGTCGGTCATATATTAGACATTACTATGTTACATAATATAATCCATACTTGATAAGTGTTCAATTTATAGTTACAAAATCATTAGAACATTGTGTCATAATGCAGGACTCATTTTTTTCATGAGAATTTTGCAATGGATATAAATTAAAAAAATGCATCACATTAATCTCTGTGTGACATTGATTTGAGGCCAATTTTTTGCTTCTTTTTTTAAGTTTAACGATTGGCTATTACATGCACAACCAGATTTGCAGTCATGTCATATAGATAATAGACATATTAATATTACATAATCGTATTACATTAAATAAATTCTATCCATATGCGGGACTGGTATCTAATACTTTTATGCCAATTTTTTTTTTCATTAGAACTTGACACAAAATGAAAGTTCCTAATTAAAAAAAACTGTCTACCTGCAAAACTATTTATGGTTTCCTTCTGTACAAACACACAGAATAACTGTAATTAAATGCGCGTGCGCATTACGCTAACATTGTAACGTTCGGCATGAAAAGAACTGTAAATAGTAATTACTACTTTATTCATTAAACTGACATATACATATACGTAATAATACATACACGTGCAATCTATGACGTTAATAATAAGATTAGGAATAAGGTTTTGTGGATGAAGTTTAAATTTTATGCAGTTATTTTTACATATCTTTAGATAAATATAAATATAAACATTCCACACAGCACCATCTACTTCCAAAGTAGCTAATGCATGTATAATGAATACCAGACAGAGGTAAATAATTGCCCCTAGCGGGATTCGAACCCGCGTATGTGTAGAGCATGAACTCTGTCATAATTTGTCATTTAAAACCAACCAAACATCTGTCATTTAAAGAAAATGTGACTTTACATCAACACATTGATGTTTAAAATCAATAAATAGAAATTGGTCGTTACTACCTTTTACCAACGACGCGCGAAGGCAAGACTTTTTAGGCGTACTTTTTATGTGCCGCTTTGGCATTTGTCAAGCAAATTCCATAGTTGTAGTACTTCGTTGGGCCAACCCAACAATACTGTAAAATGAAAAGTGCGATTTCGGCGTTGTCCTGTTTTCCCGATGTGCCGTTTCGTTGCCGAAGTGAGAGTGTGCACCGAGCAAGACGATTGAGGTCGCGACCTTGCGCCCGTGTCTAAACGAATCCGGTGCAAGCGGATAATGAGTTTTTGCACCAATCATAATATCAATGCTGCGATGTGCTAAGTTCTCTCATTCTCATTAAAATCGAAATATTCTATTTTTAAATCAGATAGTATGATATTAAAATGTTCAATAATTTTTAAAAGGTTAAAATAGACAAATCGCCCGAATTTATCTCGCCCGGGTCGGGCGAATATTTTGTTTTATTTATTACTTTTATAGACTACTCGAAATCCTTCAGTTGAGTTTCATTAGATGTTTCGGCGACCTTCTAGTAAAGTTACAGACTTTTAAGAAGTGCGAACATTTTTTTTTCGCAATCAGCGAATGTTATAATTAGAAATGATATTTTAAACTAGTAGAATTTGTTAAAAAAGTTTCACAAATAAGTACCTAAAATGGCGATTTAGACTATCTGAAATGAGTCTGATGAGTTTGTTGCTAGGCTAAGTAGGTAAGGAGTAAGTTTGTTATGGAAATTGAATATCAATTGTATCAATATCCAACTAGCATGAAATAAAATATTTTTTAGTATAATAATAATAATTTTAAAAAATATATGTAACAAATAACTTATTTAAAAATATGTATTTACTTAAACGTGCATTTTTGACTGAAAAATTTGTTGCATAATGTTGAGTATATTTGGAAAGTGCGAGAGTTTCCGGCTTACTTTTACGCTCTATTGCCACGAATAATTTATTCCCCGCCCACCACGAAAAGATAAACTTTTAATAAATTACCCATTTGCCACCAGTGAAATTTTCCACAAACATTTATATTTAATGACAGTGCCCACAGAAATCATTTTTAATTTTCAATTAACTACAACGTAATTTATTTATTTTTGTATTTGCAAAGCCGCCTACAAAAGCTGGGCACTAATGTTTATCCTATTACTAGCTGCTGCCCGCGACTTCGCCCGTGTAACTTTGTAAATTATATACTAAAACCTTCCTCGAGAACCACTCTATCCATTGGTGAAACCAGCATGAAAATCGGTGCAGTAGTTTTTGAGTTTATCGCGAACAGACAGTTGTTTGTTTATAATATGTAAGCATAACGTGTATAATATGTGAATCTGAATACCTTGATATTTTTGTAGCGTCGTGATCTAAACATTCCTCGTGATATTAACCTCAATTTAATGTTTACAAGGTACACTAATTTTGTTCCTTATTTCCTGTGAGAACATTCAATCCTTCAATCATTGTCGACAACCTGATCATTTAGGTAATTGCGTTAAAATTACCGCTGTTTGTTTATTCATCACGTTTCGGAGTCCAATTTAGTGTTTTTACTAATAACTGGCTATACATGTCCAGCGGTTTTGCTCGTATTACGGTACGATTTGTTTTACGGCTTATTCTTGAAAAAAATATGAATCAATAATTAATAATCCAAAATATTAGGTATTAGACGAGCAAACGGTATTATTTTTGCAACCGTTCCATTAAAGAAACTACCTAAAACGAAAATACCTAAACAGATCGATTTCTAGACCTAAAAAACCCCTAACCCTAGATTTTCGTCAAAATCGTTAGAGCCGTTTGCGAGATCGTAGTGGCATACAAGAATTTCTCATTTAGTATTATAAATATGACCATTAGTGTCCTTTTAAGTCAAAACCACAAGTGAAACTTGATGGCGAAATCTGTCTGTGGTCGCCTTCAAAATTTGAGCGAAGTTCACGACAGCAACGTCACAAATGTTGCACATTTAAAACGTGAATGCGTCATTAGTTTTTACTAATGATGAGGTGTTATCTGTGAACATTGCAATATTTTTTACAAAACGTCTGTCCAATGACACGTCAAAAAGGCGAAAGAAATACGATGAAGCTTATTATAAGTCTTGTTCACAAGTTCATATATTGATATTAATATCTCTATACTAATGCCTAATGTTATAAAGAAAGATTTGTATGTTTATAATGAATAAACTCAAAAACTACTGAACCGATTTTCAAAATTTTTTTTTTGTGCTTTTGCACTTAGTACAGTAAACCACAATTTAAATTCAGCTTATCATTGTTCTTAAGTAAGATCTGACATTTTTTGTATTCAATGTCACCGCTACATTTTATGGTTTTATCAATGGATAGCAATTTATGACACTCTTATTGATATTTTATAGATAATTTTGATAAAACAAAGTTACTAGCTGGTGCTCGCGACTTCGTCCGCGTAGAAAAGTATAAAACGCCATCTACCGTATTTTGGATAGATAGCGCTATCTCCCGGGACAAGCCGCTAGTATTTACTTTTATTTTAGATTTCCCGTAGGAATGAAGCATTTTCCCGCGGTAAAAAGGAGCCTATGTTCATCACGGACAATGTCGGCTTCTAATGGTAAAATAATTTTTCAAATCGGTCCAGTAGTTTCGGAGCCTATTCTATACAAACAAAGAAATCTTTCCTCTTTATAATATTAGTATAGATAATACGCTCAGCATTTTTCTGGATGTTTTATGTCACAAAACCTTATAGGCTTTTGCTTGTGACTTCGTCCCTATAGTCTTTTCTGTACCTCTCTAAACTTAGAAACTTACTTATCGACTAAATTTTCATATTAGTAAATAAATACTTCTGTAAATTGTTCTGCATTTGTTTATAAGTGTTTCATAAGTGAAAACCATATCCACCGTTGCGTGGATTAAGAGTAAGCGGACAGACACACAAAACAACTTCATTATATACTATGTAAGGTAAGGATATAATAAACTTTCCGTGAAACATTATCTATCTGATGGTGAAAACCGCATCAAAATCCTTTGCTTGTTTTATGAGATAAGTAGTTAGCGGATATACAGATAGATAGAAATATGCGGAAAGGCCGGAAAGCGACTTCGTTTTATACTATGCAAGGAAGAAGATTTTAAAAATTTCAATTATAACAATCGCACTTTTAGAAAGTGGGTCTATGATAAACATCTGCGCATTATATTAAATTTCTTGTTGAATTTCAAAGCAAGCGTGTAGCAATGTAATTCCGAATGGTAATGAATGTAAATGCACTCTTTCTTCATATAGGTAAACAATATTGTAGGCGAGTGTGAAATGATCGCGTAGTGGTTTTGACCATTCATTCTTCTTCTTTTTCATTAATATTTTGCTGTAATCTCCATCAGTGCCTGTGGTGAGAGTTTTACCATAGATTGGGTAAATAGTACTACGGTAAAATAGTACTTACTACAGTAGTACTGGTTAAGTACTATTTACTCTATGGTTTTACTCGATCA
Organism: Synanthedon vespiformis; assembly: GCA_918317495.1. Classification (NCBI taxonomy): domain Eukaryota; kingdom Metazoa; phylum Arthropoda; class Insecta; order Lepidoptera; family Sesiidae; genus Synanthedon; species Synanthedon vespiformis. The sequence continues at coordinate 1,145,512 of OU906965.1, forward strand.
AACGCGCTCTACTACTTATCTTCGCTTGTTCTGATCTGATCTTCACTATCAGAATATGGTCTGGACTTGAAAAGTAGTGGTAGGACACACTGCGTTTCGCAGTCATTTGGGCAGCCCTTCTGGTGACAGTAACCACAACCTTACAGAATACCACAGTGAAATAACAGCATAATATGTGCTGTTTTGTTTCGGTGAGTGAGTAAGGGATGCCAGAGGCCATTACCCCTTCCCTTCCTTATCCCTTATCCTTAATCCTTCTATGGTTGCTTGTTTTATAGGCGACGGTAGCCACCTACCATCAAGTGGACCGTCAGCCTGTCTGTCGACCTTAACATAAAAAAATGAGCGTTGGTTTCGCGGTGATCTTCTAACGTGATTGCCATTACATAAAAAAATAGTATGCAATAGTTTAAATATTTGATTTATTCTAAAACCTTATCGGCTAGCAATAGAAATTGTCCATATACCTAACTTACCTACTGATTAATATATAGTATAATATATAATCAATAGGCTAGCGTTAGTTTATCGACTCGGTCTATTATGGTTTATAGGTAGGTCTAGGTACTCTGTGTGCTGTATATATTAAATCGATAATGTTAAGGTCATTTTAGTCATTACTAAAGACAAACTATACTGTTTATTAGTAGGTAATTATGAATTTAGATAGTTCATTACTTCGTATAACAGATAAAGCCTTGTTTTGCTTTTCTTTCGTACATTTTTTGTACGTTTTTTAACAAAAAAATGTCATTTTCTTACCATTTTTGTGCGCAATCGTACACATGCGCCGATTCCGCCACAAGTCCCGCCTTCAAACCTTAATATAATAATTCACCTATATAATTATTATATAGAGACAGACAATAATTATGATTTATGTAGGTAGATACTAGATACATGACATGACGTTTCGGTTGTGGTTCGGTAAACTTGATTCCATTATTGTACGTGTCCGTTTTATTATTTCATTGTCATTTCAATGCTATTTGATATGCTTGTGTTATATTTTTTGAAAATGTAAAATAGGCTTATCAAGTATCAATCAAATATCAACTGTCCATTGACAGTTCTCCATTGTCAGGTATTTTATTACCTACATGCGACAACAGTTTCAAAACTGAATTTCGGAAGACGGGGAAAGTTAGACTATTTTCCATTTGTAGGTTTAAGATGACGCATTGGAAATTTTAGTGGCAGGGATTTAGATTTTTCTCAGCAATGACAAAACATATGAAAGTGATGTTTGGTAATCTGTTTCTTCATGTTATTGACTTCATTTTTACGGTTGGATTTCACGATTGATAAACTTTTAAAATACAGATTTACATTTTACAGCCAAACGGGACCAACCAACTCCAAATTTTCTATGTACATTAGTATAAAGTTGGATTTATTAAAATACGTGATAGTTTTTTTATTTAAACTATAAAAACCGTTTTATCGCATACGACCTTACGACATAAGCAAGCGCGCTCTTATATGTCTCTCAGTCCCTGAGTCTCTCCTCAGATTTTAGATTAATTGTTTATCGCTGCATCGCCTTAAGTCATCGATTTAAGTTCAAAAATTCGACTAAACTAAACGTTCCAATGTCCAAAGAAGTGAAAGAAAGGAAGCGAGAGTGACAATGACGTCTGTGGTTTTGACAGTCGCTAGTCGGAGCGACAGACGACAGTCGTTTTTTTTATTTTTTAAAAAAGTAGCCTATCAATTGTGCCCTGTACGACTAAATGTTTATCTACCAAATTTCATGAAAATCAGTTAATTCGTTTAAGAGCTATGGAGGAACATACATACATAACATACTTACACTCACAGATTTATTATTAGTATTGATTGATTGATTGCTCATTGATACATACTTTTTTGTGACTACTAAACACAAAAACTTAGTAAACACATATTTCATAATATATGTTAATAACACGTGAATTTTTACATCGAATAAGTATCTCGTAAATGACACTCAAAATTAATTCATTATAATATTTTAGAAATATTTATAGTTACATATTAAATACATATAGAAGTTAAGAGCTATTTATTTTAATGAATAATTTTGGATACTTACGGTAAAGCTATAAAATTTGAAGCCTTGAACTTAACAAGTTATCTATCAAGGCTATCTATTCGATCCAGAATATTTTTCATAAAAATATTTACTCAAAAAGTGACAATTACAGAGGATGTTATTGCATAAATTGTTGAAAATTATATCACCTATTAAAAAAACACACTTTTACCTAAAATAATTATGAAAATGCACCGACACTTTCTGAAAAGTAAGAAAGACACATAGGTCAATATAAGGATAGACATCTACATCCGTCTTCAGTAAAAACTGGTATCTGACTCACGAGGAGGCAACGTAAGAGAGGTTACGACATTTAACAACGTTAATGTCACATTAACGCACTAACGTATTAATGTTAAGCAAATCGTATATTCATACTTTCAAGGATTTTATATTTTAACTGGCTGTGTCTCGCGACTTCTCTGACCCACTGCCTAGATACATTTAAGTTATAATATATCTTCACACATTCCACTCAGCACCATCTAGTTCCACAGTAAGCAACTAATGCTTGTATTATAGATACCACAGACAGTTGATATAATCATACATTACTTTTTTTGTAAATACATACTTATTATAAATACTAAACATCCATAATTCAGATACAACGGTAAATTTAAAACACATAAAGATTATCCCCTTGCGGGATTCGAACCCACCACCGTTTGGTTAACAGCTAGCTAGGGTTACTATAGTCACTAGACCAAACGTGTCGTCAAACGTTGACTGAACGTTGACCACTTAGAGTACTTAGCGCCTATTTCACAAACGTCAAGTATGGCCTACTTGACGTAACTGTCATTTAAATTCACCGGTAACCGGGGATTATGGAGCTGGTATACCTTTATTTGTACGGTAAACGTCCCAAATATTGAATAGAAAATAATAATAAAAAATCCCCTATCGAATGATGCAGTAAAACGAGTGCATAATTCAATAAAACAGAAAATGATTTCTAAAAGTAACTAATCAAGACTTTACATGACGTTGGTGAAAGAGGCGCTTAGACCGATGTTGTCTTTACTCAAATCAGTATCACAGGTAAAGTCGGGGTACGAAAACCCTCGTCAATTTTCAAATTCATAGACGCTTAGTACCTTTTGAAACTGCTTTAGTTTCAACGAGCAGACAACCGACAGACGTTTGAAAAGAAATTTTGACATGACTGACAATTGCCCTGGTGCAAGCAAATTTCGACTTTTAAGTCACCTTAAGAGCGCGTATAGAGGTACACTAGCGCCACTCATTTAAAGAAATATTATCTCGTGAATGAGAAGGAATTATTAATAACGGCTACACAAAGCCCTCGGTAAGTATGTCTACAATTTTTTAATACCTTTTATAAAGTTTCATATTTAGACACGAAGCAATAAAATACGATTTAGAGGAATGTGGCCGCTTTTCTTTAGATCGAATTTTATTGCTTCGTGTCTTAATATGAAACTTTATAAAAGGTATTAAAAAATTGTAGACATACTTACCGAGGGCTTTGTGTAGGCGTTTTTAATAATTCCTTCTCAGTCACTAGATAATATTTTTTTAAGTGAGTGGCGCTAGTGTACCTTTATACGCGCTCTTAAGGTGACGAACCTTTTCTTACCCCGACTGTACGAGACAAGTGATTGTGGAGGATTTAATGATACATTTGTTATTTGGATAAACGTCCTGTATAAGTTTATAAACAGAACGACGATTTGTAGAGAAACTATATAAAATTTTGTACCAGATGTTTTTATGATCGACTGCACACGAATCACTAACATCTGCTTCCGTCATATGGTTCATTCAGAGGGTTAGTTTTAACGGTTAATTACTTACACAATGTATTTTAACTGTTTTTCTGCTATTTTTACTTAAACCTCATATAAATTTTATATTATTGGAGGCAAGTGCTGTGTATTATACATTATCATTTTTACAGTAGATGGTATATTTATTGGCTTATGAGTCAATTTATGTATTTTTTTAATTCATATTACTTTTAGACTTACATTTTCAAATTTAAAGCTTTTTGAAGTATTATTAGGCCCAGTTAAACTGTGCTAGACAGCGTCTTGTATTAAATTTTCCGATTTCGTTGCTTTCACATGATTATTGTTATTATTTTATGTAAGTAGTTATAATATAAGTAGGTCTATTTATCTATAAGTACATACTTACTTTAAAAAAAGTTGACCCAAAAGAATTTTATACGCATTTTGAGGATGAGGCTTGTGTATCTATAACTTGCAGAAATAAATAGCGTCCGTACGAAGTCGGGAGCAGGGCCTTAGTTAGTATCATTATGAAAATATTAATCAATATATTTTCATCTTGAATTTTTACAAATCAGTGTTATCTAATACTAGCGACCCGCTCCCGGCTTCGCACGCATCCAAACTTCACAGGATTACCCACTGGACTAATCTGAAGATTGTCTGAAAGTTTCTTCAAAATCTTTTCAGCGGTTTTGGAGTTCATAGGGAACATACACACACACACATCGCCGTTTATATATTAAAGAAGAATAAGATATCTAAAGAAACCAGTGACTAGGTATATTCTATTTATTTTTGTCTAGCGTAAATATTTCATGACGACTTTTTTTCAATTATTTCTTGTCGCATTAAATATTATTGTATTTATTTATTACATTAAATGGACGCGACAAATCCGGCGAATATGACGCAAATTTTTCGGTCGGCTGACGATGCGGTGATGAAAATCACCAGAAACGATGCGTTTGCGCAATCTCCACTGACGTCCTGCGTCTTTACTTTTAAGTCAATTCAAAAATCGAACTAAGTACTATAATTTGTTACTCTTCATGTGATTATAGTCGCGTGTTTTAATAATAGCAACTCTAATGTTACATTTGCTTTAAGTAAGCGCGTTCACTTAGCCTTGGAATTTAAAAATAAAAAAAGGCAAAGACGATTGACTTCTTAAAGTCGTCGAACGTTTTTCGGATCCAACTCCAGGTATTTGACCGTTGTTTTGAGGCGAACAACAATCGATTAGGAACGGATAAAAAAAAATCTTGTGTCTGCCTTTTTTTCGTACTGATTACTAGGTGTTAATGATTTCATTAGGAATGTAGTACGAAACATTTTTTTATAACAAATCTAATTTATCCACCAATTTTTTTTTATAGTAGTCGTATCACTTACTCAGTGTAGTGGACAGATTATCTGATACTAGCTGTTGCACGCGACTTCGTCCGCGTAACTTTATAAAATATAATACATTCGTGTCTGTGAAATCATGGAAATACACATACAAAATTTCAACCCATTCAGCCGTTTAGAAGTTATATGTGAAAAAGATAAGTACGGAAGGATAATTCTTACTACCCGTTGTCCTATTACCCGTTTTCCCGTAGGAATGAAGCATTTTCCCGCGGTAAAAAGTAGCCTATGTTCATCACGGATAATGTCGGCTTCTAATGGTAAAAGAATTTTTCAAATCGGTCCCGTAGTTTCGGAGCCTATACAATACAAACCAACAAATTTTTCCTCTTTATAATATTAGTATAGAAGAGCTGCCAGACGACGCGACGGTGATACAGGCTCTTTCTGGCCGTTGCGGAAGAGTTTTCGTCCGACCTCGCAACTTTGCCTTATAGCGCCTTGTAGACGCCAAGAGGTTTAATCGGTAGTCCGACATAAATCACCGGTCTTTCTCCAGGCCGGTGGGTATCCATGATGGATTCCTCTTGTAAACAAAAGCTGCTTCTGACTGCTTCAGGGGCCTTAGCCAAGAGCACACCAATTCCAACGCTCCCTTACGAAGTTAGAGAACGATAGAAAATAAAGCCCGATGATTGGTCAAAATTTTATGTGGGCGTTGCAACAACCAATCACCGGGCTTTATTTTCTGTGGTTTCGTCAATCTACAACGCTTGGCTAGAGGCCCAGTACTAGGTTACTACATAGGGATACCTACTCACATGTCCAGCTAACAGTGAAGTTAGTGCTACTTGCAAAGAACACTGTAACGAAGTCTTTTGAATTACACTATAAAGACAAATTAGTGATAAATACATAGGCACTGAAGAATAAGATAAAAATGTCTAAAAATGAATGTTATTTTTAGTATTTTTTTTTAGTTAATAGAATAATCAATTTAGTAATCTATATATAAATTAAAATTGTCTTACGACTTTAGATGTACCTAGATTGTAATCCTAAAAGCATGAACTTACATTTTTAAGGGGTTTTAAACCCCTTAATAAGTATTCTGATATTCTAATTCTGACAAAATTCCTCATTTATATTTTGTTCCCACTATAAACGCTTACAGCTGCAAAATAAAAATTAGTATAATAGTAAAAATGTACGTTCCGTGAATTCATTTTTAAAAATGAACGCTGCCTCTGATACACATCACGCGATCATGATGCGGCGTTTCCTCCAAACGACTCGGGTCGTGCTCGTTCAAAATGACGTTGACCTCGACTGAAACGAAAGAGTTGGCGTTAAAATCGTCGAGTTTCAATTCAAATCTCTTGCAATCGCAATCGTCGAGTTGCTGATTAACTATATAAGCGACAAATCCTAGGTCTTCACTTCTAAAACCTCGACGCCCGATGCAAAAACGAGGTGTTATAAGTTTGGTTTTATCTGTTACTATAGATAGTATTTCCATCACATGGTAACCTTGATCTGATGCTGCAGCATCAAGCAGCACTCCTCAGTAACTTACAGCATTATGTGTATAGCGTGTTTGGGCTCAATAGAAAGTCGGTGGTTAATTTCTAATTTTAATCAATATGTAAGTGTAGGTATGTATGTATGTATGTTTCTCCATGTATAACATGTATAAAAGTTCACTGATTCATAAAAATATTTCTGTTATTAAATTATACTCGCATTTTACGTCATTATTTATTTATTTCTTTCCTTTGGCTGATGTCCAGTCCAGAAGTGCTTTGATTGTCGGGTAAATGTCTATACCACTTTGTATCAATATTTTTATCTCGATCTCGATGCGGGATCTTATTTAAAATTACGTGTAGACATCGTTCATGTACCACTCCATACGGTATGTACAAACATACCGTTAGGTGGCGATGAAAAGTAGCAGTTTCTTTAAAGAGATCCATTTGGAGGTATGTAAAGGCGAATGTAATGCAATGGTTTGATGTCGCTTATAGATATTGAAACCTGAACCCATGAAGCATATCGAGTGACTTTGAACCCTGTTTACAAGGCCAGTAGAAATAAACTGAGATATTTTTTCTCAGTAGTATAGAAAAAATAACACCAATGAATGACTGCAAATACTCTACTTAGGTAACCTTTCACCAGTTGGTTTATATCGATTTTATTCTAACAATAGCTGTGGCTTTGACAAAAGTACGAAGGTCGGAAGGCGTGGTTAGTTAGTTTTAATGAAACTCTATCATTTATTAAATTACTTTTGAGGTGAAGGTTTGGAAATTTTAAAAACATTCACACTGAAACGAATTTTTCAACTATACCGGGTGTCTCAAAACTATGCGACATGAAGGGAAAGTACCTTAAATATCGTAAATAGGATATTTTGCTGAAAGAAGACTTTGTTATTTTTAAAAGCTATTAATACTGCATTGAAATATTTTCTAAAAATTGGTAATGACCAAGAAGAGCACTTTCCAAATTTAATACAAAAGTAACCAAGGTGATCATTGCTAATTTAATTTCTAACTATGAAAATTAACAATTCATATCACTATACACTTTGCAAAGTACCTTCCTTTCTAGGTATAACGTAATGGTATAATTAAACGAATATATTTAAAGTAATAAACCCAAAAAAATCACGTCGATTTACATTCCTTCGCACGCTAACCCTGTGCGTGTCTTCACAACCTTGCTCGACTTGTAGGATACTTATTTCTAATATTAAAATAACTTTAAGGATTTAATGAGAGGGCTTCATTTAAAGGCTACATGAGATTTAATATAAAATGTATTATTATATTTGTTGGCTATGAAAGAGTTGGCTAAAGAAGTGGCATGGTAAGTATATAGATAAGAAAATGTTAGCGAAGAAACAGACACCGATTTTATTATATAACTAGCCCGCGTAACTTTATAAAAAATAGAGTATGTTACTCGCTGATAATGTAGCTTTTTATAGGTGAAACAATTTTCAAAATCGGTCCAGTAGTTTTTTGTTCATTATTAAAAATACAATTTAAAGAAACAAATCTTCTCTCTTTATAGTATTTGTATAGTATAGTTACTGTTTTAGTAAATGATAACTTTTGTAAGCCAATTTAATTGTTTAGTAGAGGCGATTAGGTATTTGGATGTGGCCATAAGATGATCAATACGGGGGAGTTTCTACGCTTCGCGTTTTTCGTGGCCACACTGGTGACAGCGTTCACAATTTAACATGTTAAATTGTGGGAAAATATCAATATGCCTTTGTTATTTCCATTTCCCCCTCTCGTTTCCTCATTCATTGTGAATACCATTCGCTTTTGTAATTTCTGACGCAATCGATTTGCGTTGTCTTAATCGGATTAATGTATAGCTGACACGAACCTTCATAATACAGTAGAAAACATAATATATTGAAGTGTGCTAGGTTACCTACACTTAAGGTTATTTCTTCAAGAATTATAATTTAATTTTCTATAAAAAACAATTTGAGTATATATCGTTAAAAAGTAATTGTTTACGGCTGACTACTAAGTATTAGGTACGTTCAAAAAGGCATTGATTCATCTTTTGGATCTTTTCCTAAAACTAAGTACATATTTTAATTTCTAAATCTTCATTTCATTTCATTTTATATTTTCTATTTTAAAATGGAAATATATCTATACGAAATTTGGCACACATATAGTTTATTACCTGGATTAATATGTAGGATACCTTTTATCCTACAAAATATTAGGTTCCCAAGGGATCGTTTAAAAATATTTTAAAAATAAAGAATACACTTGGGCGTTCCAAAACTTATATATTTTAGGTATATTTTCCACATTATTCTAACGCGAACGACGTTATAGTACAGTCGGCCGCATAAATCGATTAACACATTCAAAAGTGCAAAACAGCTGAACACTCAACTTACGTACTTAATTACTGAAGCTTTTTACGACCGTTTGTAAGTTTATTTTGTTCTTTAGTCGTGACAACGACTTGTTAAATTGTTTTGCAGTTATGAATGTGTTAATCGACTTATGCGGCCGACTGTACCAATGTTATATTAGTGTCTGGTCACACCCATTCTCTAGCATACAGATACTTAATGTAACTGATAGTATAGTGTATTGTAAGTAGATAAAATAAAGAAATAATCGCGAAACACGACAAGATTACAAAGGAACGCGAAAGATGTAATCTAAACTGTTCAGATAGTGGGTTGGTCACGCTATCCATAGCGTCGACTGCGGTGAGCGAGTATGCGTACACCGCACTAACATAACACGATATCGCACGATATAGCTCATATAATATTGTGGTTCGATTTCATTATATTGATAGAAGGACAATAAAACATCGCCTCTTATTGAGTTTCATTTCATTATTACAATACTAGCTGCCGCCCGCGAGTTCATCCGCGTATATCACGTATAGAGCCTATAAACACGATATCTCTAAAAATGAAATAACTTACTCCCTTACAGTTTTATTATTAGTATTGACATCTCTTACTAGCTGGTGCCCGCGACTTCGTCCGCGTTCTCTATACAGCCTATCTATGAATAGCCTTCCTCGATACATGGACTATCCAACAAAAAAAGATTAGCGCGTACAAACATACAAACTCTTCAGCTTTATATACATATAGATAAGTAGTAATCGTAAAGCACACGAATTTTCTCAATGACATAAACTGTCTAGCGACAGTAAACACTCTTTTACAGAAAATCACGGCGTAAGTATATCTTTTCTCTACAATTTTCATTTTTTTTACCCATCCTTTTAAGACTTAAATAAATATTTTGTGAAAGCTAGACGAGATATTGAACGGTGTCTGTCTATAGACTCTAGCTAGACCGTCTTTAGACTAATCTCGACACAACATGGTCTACACTTCTACGGGGCCAAAGAGACAAAAATATATAATTTACTTTTAATCCAACTTAATGCTGCCTTCAATCGTTTAGATTTTAGAAATCAACTCGACTCCTTATAATAATAATAAATAACCTATACAATGCGCACTGCCAACTCTGCCAAGGTTTGGAACTCCCTGCCGCGGTCTGTATTTCCGAGTTCATACAAACCAAATCTTGTCAAAGTGAGAGTGAATAGGCATCTTCTGGGTGAGCTCGCTCCATCATAGGCCTCATCTTCGCTTCACAGCTGGATGTTGGCCAAGAGTCATTTGGTTCTCCAAACTAGTGCTGCCTCCATAGTAAAATTGCCCGGATGCGCGGACGCCGCGAATTCAATACAAGCCTGATTTTCATTAAACTTGGTAGATAAACATTTAGACGTACAGGACACAAGATAGGATACTTTTTTCTTTTTCAACACGGACGAAGTCGCGGGCATCAGCTAGTTTTCTATAATATTCTATAACTTTCTATAGTCAATATCTTTACATTAATGAAATCTGTAATGAATACACTCAAAAACTACTGGACCATTACTGGACCGATTTAACAGTGAGTGACTCACTATGGAAAATTAATTCAAATTTTACAATGGTTAAATTTTGATTTTTTTTTTATTTATTTATTAAATGTTTACATTTAAATTAACATTGGTGTAAACATAAACTCCTTAGAGTTTCAGTTACAGAATCATTGAAATTTAAAATTTGTAGAAATGTACAGTCAATATCAATATTATATATAGAAAATATTAAAATATATACATTTATACAAATATTTATTCCGATAAGTTTGCACTTGACGCGTTTTATTAAAATATTACGCTCATTATTGAGTAAAATTAATTTTTTGTATATATTTTTTCAGGTAATTCACAATAACAAATACATAAAATGAAGAAACGACAAAAATGAACCTGCTTTGCAGACTGTGAGTAGAAGTAGTTTGAATTTTTTGATGGTTTTAATGGTTTGTGTTCCAAGACTTGATTACAATGTCTACATAATATGTATATGTACATAACTGACCATCACCGATCATTTATTATATTAACAAAGGTACTAGATATTATAATAACAACGATTCTGTTTGGCGAGTCCGTTAACCTTGATGTTTTATTAGAGATCCGGTTTCGCAATGACACGGATCGGATTTCGTTTGTATTGAAAACTAAAGCCTTTTGCTTTTGTCTAGCGTTTATTGCCGATCGTATGTTGAAATAATCAATCAATAATATAATTGGTATAATGTGTATAACATTATACCAATTATATTATATTATTTTTTGACAATCCGATTGGTCGACTCATCGAATCGACTCACGGTTCCTAAGTTCGATTCCCAGCGTTGCCAAGTTTAAAAATGAACGTCGCTCTCGGCTTGCTGAGGTAAAAACTTAATTATGTGTTATTAGATATATAAAAATTAGCTAACTGATGGTGAAAGCCGCATCAAAATCCGTTGCGTGGTCTAGGAGGAGTAATTAGCGGCCATGTCCGTCTGTATTAATCATTCAAATTGAAAATTTCGCCTGGAGTTTGAAAATTGAAAATTGAAAATTACAACACCATTTTCCACTTTCACAAAATCGTCAAATTGTAAATCCTTAAGTAAGTATATATAAATTTAGTGTCACATGTTTGTCGCCTATGGACACCTAAACTACTGAACCTATTATGAAAACACTTCTCTAAGTATGTGTAATTTGCTCCAAATTAAAAGATAAGATAGTTCTTTTGAACCCAGGCGAAGCTGGGAGCGTGTAGCTAGTTAAAACATATAGTTATTTAATATTAATTAGAATTAATAGAATTTAGTGCGTCGCTAATAAATTCTTCAGACAATTTGGGTTTTATTTATTACGACTAGTTTGACACGTCCTGTCTACATATAAATGTTTTCGCCTAAATTATGACTAATATTTGAATTCCGTGTCTAATTAGTAAACATGTTATATCGCGAATTATCATACAATTAAGTTATCAAGCCTTGGATCACTATATATGCCTTACATTATAAACATGCAGAACGCGGCTCCTAACATAGGAAATATCAATTTTCAAGTCGCGTAACTACCAACAAGTAATAAAGTTGGTTCATATTTATTGCTTTATATTAGTGGAATTCGTGATAGAATTTGGGGAAATGTCAATGTATTTACTAGTTTTTGCCCGCGAACTCGTCCGCGTATCTTTATAAATTACTAGCGACCCTCTCCCGGCCTCACCCGCGTCCGCGCGCTACCAAACTTCACAGGATTACCTAAGATTGTCTGAAAGTTTCATCAAAATGGGTTCAGCGGTTTTGGTGTCCATAGGGAACATATATACACACACACATCGCCTTTTATATTAAAGGTACTACCACAATATTATTTATATAGTCTTTAGTTAAAGAAGATAGCCTATATTATATTCCTAGGATATTAAGTTTCATCAGAATCTAGTGTGCCGTAAATTTGAGCTTATAAAAAACTTACAGATATATCTTCAACTAAGTATTAACTTATGTCTGAAAATATACACATTTCATGTGTCATAAAAGGGTTAAAATGGCAATGCAAGTGGTACTAAAGATTATCTATTTTAAGCCCATGTGTCTGTTGAAACGGTGCAATCCAGATGTCATTGTAGGAAGCTGCGTTGTCGTCAAATGTCAGGGGAGCACCTTGGCGGCACGTGCGTGACAACAGCTGGTCGTTGTATGTTTTTTAAGTGCAACAAATTGCCTCGAAGGCACGTACCATATTGCAATAGATAGACTACTTCAGTTTAGTGACCGCCCCAGAGAACTGTTATAACACTTTTTTACGAGCAACGGTTTTTGTAAAGGCAACTCTCTTCGTGGCCCTATTAAAACCTTTGGTCATTTTGAATTCGTATGATCGTAGTGAACCATAGAATTAGTAACTGTTACTATTCCTATTATGTGGTGAGTGTTGAACTATATTATGGTATAGCCAATAGAATCTTTTCACTGGATTAATTCAGAATTTTAGTTATATTATCGAACGTTATCCTTTACTAACTATGTCACGCGGTTTCACCCACCGTTTATTAGCAATCATAAACGCATATAAATTGTTTACAATTTTTCTGTTGATATATTTAAAAAATAGAAGATATTTTTATGTAAAAATTTCCAGTATTAATAACAAAAGTTGCTTAAAATTGTCTATATTATTGTATTAAGTAACTAACTTGTGACGGTTTCATAGAAACACGACGTGTTTGTCATCAGCTGTATTATAGACGAGAGCTATCCATCTAATCTTTGTTCCAATATTTCACATCCGCTTATTATCTACAATCCGCACCACTTGGGAGCCAATTAAGATAAAAGCTTCAAGTATTCGCTTCGTGTACATACATACAGCTTCCCTCCAACTGTTTCCGGCAGATACTCGAGCGTTAAGTTACTTCCGGCTTGGGGCTCTAAAATGGCGCTCTCAGCTATTTTTGTATCATATCAATTTTTTATGGGAATTTATTAAAAGAAAGAAAGAAAAAATAAAATGTTGAAAATAGTTCATAAGACAAAATAAATACACAAAGAATACGTAAAGCCTTTTCTTTATATTGTATCCTCTAGCAAGATATACTTACATAAAGTGTTTTTATGATAAGCCATAAATACTTACCATTATTTTAACCTTTTTATAGTCGCGTTATCATTTGCACCTTTGAAAATTATTGTAAAATTATTCTAAAAATATGCATTTTTTAGACAATTCGATCATAATAACAGCTCCATGAGCTCTCTGCCTGAAGCTATTGCCTGGACCCATTGCCATTTGTGCTTAATTTTGGGCCAAACAAAATTATCAGTTTGTCTAAAATAAAGAAAAAAAATGTATCAACAACAGAATTATGTCTCTGCATTCAAATATGTTACTATTATACTCATATATACAAATATGTACAGAAATTTAATTATATCTTAGCATGTTAAGATTTTATATAAGTTTATTTTAAAAAAATATAGGTAGTAAGTACTTATATAAAAAGTACATTCTTTTAAAATTAAAGTTTCTATACCTAATTTAATTTTTGACACGTGTTTTGTCGACCACTTTTTTATTTAAAAAAAGGTGCTGCAGTAAATATATTTTTTGTCTACAGCGTCATTTTAGCGGTCACCTGATGAAGTAGCATATGTAATTCTATTCTATTTTCTGATCTAATATATTATTACCGCTTCTGTGTTGCATTCGTCTGTGTGTTACGAGAAGGATCGAGTTCCCCCTTGTTGAATGTTTTATCACCAAAGTTATTTGTGGCTCACCGACTGACGATTTTTGGGTGTCGGATATCCCTTTGATGTGGAAGAATGGCTCTCTTTTAGTGTGGCGAGAACTGTAGGCATTTTAACAGCTTCATGCCTTGATTCCCTTAAAAAAATAACTTTCTAGCTTTAAAATACGTCTGACTAAAATCTTTACATAGTATAAAACGTAGAGTTACGAACTGTTACTGTTACTAACTTGTTGGATTATACCTTTATGGTTAATACGTATAAAATAAAGTCCCTTCCCGCCGTCTGTCCGTCCGTCTGTAATCTGTAAGTCTTTTAAACTACGCAACGAATTTTAATGCGGTTTTCAATAACTAGGGAGGGTTTTTTTTATCATAATTTTCAGTAAATATTGCACCCGTGCGAAGCCGGGTAGGTAGTGTAGATTAATTTACAGTTAATGTAGTTTTTTATAAAAAAAAAAATTAAAAGAAAACACATCAATCAATCAATCAATCATCAATACTAATAATAAATCTGTAAGTGTAGGTATTGTATGTATGTATGTTCCTAACGAATTAACTGATTTTCCTGAAACTTGGTAGATAAACATTTAGACGTACAGGACACAGGATATAGGCAACTTTTTTCTTTTTCAACACGGACGAAGTTGCGGGCGCCAGTTAGTCTATACTAAAATTATAAAGAGGAAAGATTTGTTTGTTTGTATTGAATAGGCTCCGAAATTACTGGACCGATTTGAAAAATTCTTTTACCATTAGAAGCCGACATTATCCGTGATGAACATAGGCTACCTTTTACCGTGGGAAAATGCTTCATTCCTACGGGAAATCTAAAATAAAAGTAAATACTGCTTGGCCCGGGAGATAGCGCCATCTATCCAAAATACGGTAGATGGCGTTTTATACTTTTCTACGCGGACGAAGTCGCGAGCACCAGCTAGTATTATATAAAATTGAATTACTTTTCTTTTTGAGCAAGAACCCCTATGTCACAGGAGAAGGCCTGCCCCAAAGATAGCCATTTGTTTTGATCTTGTGCTACTTCTGAGTCTGACCAGCCCCCGTATTCTCTAAGTGTGGTTTTGCTGTGGTCATCGACTCGATGCTGTTATAGACTCGACAATTGTCTACTTTGGTATTCACTAAGCACATGTCAAAATGTCTACGACGCCTTTTCCATAGTTATACATGTCGATGAAGTTATTGGCGCGTTATTGTGTGGTTTTTAGTTTGACAAAGTACTGTTTCTTATTTAATGTCGACTTTGAAGTTGACACGTTTTTAAAAACCACAGATAGAGAATAGGCCCGCAGTTTTGGCCTAGCTATTCATTGCTAAATAACATGGTTATTGAAATAAATTCAAGCAACGTTATAGTAACAGGTTATTTCGCCGATGTCCGTTTCTCTATATAACCCGGTTGTGGACGAGGTCGTGTTGAGTATACAGCCTCCGTGAGTCACGGGCCAATGACATCACAGCTTACTCACCACCACATTATACTGACGGAATCATTTTAAATAATACCTTTTAAAGTAACACTTAAAACCTACACTTTTATTAAGTATAGAAACTTTCAAATTACGATCTCTTTTTCTTCAAAGTATAATAAAGCACAAGAACAGCTGTGTCTGTGTGTAAAATTTAATATTATAAATGCAAAAATTATATTTGTTTGTTTGTTACGCTTTCACGGGTTAACTTCTGAGCCGATCATCAAATTTTGCATACAAAAATTGTGTCTTATTGACATTCAAAGATACCTCTGCTCCCATGACAGTTGCTATAAGTATTGACAACGATACAACAATTTTTAAATTTTGAATAAGTATATATTCGACTGGCTGTTGCAGGCGACTTCGTCCGCGTAACTTTATAAAAGTCGTGTCTTTGAAACCATGGAAATACACATACAAAAATTCAACCCAATCGGTACAGCCGTTTAGAAGTTATATGTGAAAAAGATAAGTACGGATGGATAATTCCTTCTACCCGTTGTCCTATTACCCGTTTTACCGTAGGAATGAAGCATTTTCCCGCGGTAAAAAGTAGCCTATGTTCATCAGGGATAATGTCGGCTTCTAATGGTAAAAGAATTTTTCAAATCGGTCCAGTAGTTTCGGAGCCTATTCAATACAAACAAACAATCAAAACTTTCCTCTTTATAATATTAGTAAGTATAGATTATCGTATCAACTGAAATTTTGAATATAGAACACCATTGGAAATGAATGAATGATCACCTATTAGACCGTAACCAAAGCATTGGCCTAAAGGTCATCGGCACACTTGCGATTGATTCTATTCCTTTGTGCCGAATTTTGGATATAAAATAGTTCAACAGTGACTCACGGTGTCACAGAGGACAATTTTCTCATTCATTATACAGGATGTTACAGATAAGGGATATTTATCAGGATCTGTAATCTGTTGTAGATTAAACTATTATACTATTTATTTTCATATTTCACACAAGCTTTTTTTTATGTTATCTAAAGAGAGGCTAAGCTAGGTCCACTTGATGATTGGCTACCGTCGTCGCCAATATAACACAAGCAATGCCATTGCCAAAAACATGTAATCTATACTTACTAATATATAAAGCTGAAGAGTTTGTTTGTTTGGTTGTACGCGCTCATCCCAGGAACTATTGGTTCCAATTAAAAATATATTTTTGTGTTGGTTTGTGTATGCTCAAAAACTCAAATACAAATCAAAACTGGGAAATAATCTTTTTTCTCCAAAATTCCAACAGAAACAGATAAAAAAATACTTTTATTAAAAAAAATATAAAAAAAATATTTATTTATTATTATTATTGAAGCATATTGAAGACGTAACGTCTTGTGACATTTGATTTTACACCCATAAATTTTCATACCCCGAGCTCAGATTAAACAATAGTTCCCCAATTCCAAAACCTTTCCGAAACTTGATAAGATTTTATTATAATATAGATATATTAAGACAAAGAAAATGAAAAGGTGTAGAGGTGAGGTTGATACTTGAAGCGTAGCGACAACTCAAAGATAATTAACAGTTTGCTCTTTATGAGTACCACTTGCGTTTATAACTAGAGCAATAATATTGAAATGTCAAGCCGTTTACTCAATTCATTCCCTTTTACTTCGCAACTGAATTATCTGAGTCATAATTAAGTATGCTGTGGTATTTATATTGACATTTTAATAGGCATGGTATTTTTTTAATGGGGCACGTTGTTTGCTCACTTGCAATTTGTATTAAGTTATAATTAAGTATAGCCTTTAAATCTATACGTATCCTTTTCCTTACATATTATATAACGAAGTTCTCCGCCCCGTCTGCTTGTCTGTCTGTCTGTTCGTGATAAATTCGAAAATTAGTGCACCGATTTTCATGCTGTTTTCACCAATGGATAGAGTGGTTGTCGAGGAAGATTTTAGTATATAATTTACAAAGTTACGCGGGCGAAGTCGCGGGCAGCAGTTAGTAATAGTTATTATATATAATAAAGTGGTATGTCCGCTTCTGTCTATTTCACCGCTTCTTCAAAAACCACAGTTCCCTATGGTAGAAATGCCCTTAGAAACTTTTATGTTGCTTTTAAGTTATCCGGTAACATAAACTTTTATGTTATACTAGCTGGTACCAGCGACTTCGTCCGCGTTGAAAAAAAAGTAATACTTATAACGCTTGTCAAGTTGTTGCTAAGTATAATAATTTAGATAGCTGGTGCCCGCGACTTTGTCCGCGTAACTTTGTAAATGATATACAAAAACCTTCCTCGAGAACCACTCTATCCATTGGTGAAAACAGCATGAAAATCGGTGCAGTAGTTTTTGAGTTTATCGCGAACAGACAGATAGACGGACGCGGCGTAATTTTACTTGATGGCCTTACCAAGGTTTATGTTTTTTTTCAGGTAGCTATAGATGTACCTAAAGGCTACAATACAATGCTTACAATGGTCGTGTGTAATGTTTACATTTTTTTTTCTCAACAAGATTTCCAAAACAACTGAAACCCATTGAAGCAGATCTGCTTACTTAATTTTTTTTTCGACTCAATTGACACTGACCAACAAAATTTATAACCGGCCGGCGCAATGGTCCAATAAATCACAGACTTATGCCCTCATTCCTGGGCCCGCGCACCGTGAACACTTTGCGTAGTTTTGAAACATTTAAAACAATTATTTACATTATCTAAGTTAGAGGGAGACAACGACACAAGACAAGCTTGTAAGAGAAGGATGGAGATAAATGATAGGCATAGTTATTATCTATTGCAAAAGATCAAATTTCAGTAATGTAGTTCAAATTTATAATTACAATCAGATCGGAATGCAGATTCTGTTAGGAAGAAATAAAAATATTCCGCCTAATGCAAAATCGAGATAAGTTTGGATGACGCGCCAAGGCCATCCAGCACGGGAAGGGCTACGCTCCCTATCGGAACCTATTGGAACCTCTGACTTTCCAGAGCTACCGTAGATGGGAGAAGTCGAGGGAACGTTATGATATGACACGACATAGGTGCCCCACCACGGCTATACTGTGCGGGAAGGGCTACACTCCCCGTAGGAATCTCGGCGTACCTACCCGAAAGACTGAAAATGGAGGTACGCTTGCCATCTCGAGGACTGACAGCTTGCCTGGCCTGTCTAGGACTGTCCCTTTATTGAATCAAAATAAAGATAATGTCTTACACTTTCTTTAATTAACATTAAACTTTAAGATTGCGCAGTAAAATAAGTAATAACAGTCTACAAACAACAAACCATCCCAATTTAAACTGGAATTGACCTTTAACTGGTGACAATAAAGTTGAAATTTGAATACAAAAGCGAAGTAATAATAATTGCCAGAGAATTCGGCCAAACAATAATAAGAAACTGGGACAGAAGGCGAAAGTGATACTATCATAGAAATGTTTTAAATTGTCCAAATCTACGTTGACGTCGTTAGACAAAGATGTCTGTTGACGAACAATAAAAAACTGTGCAGCAATGTAAACCTTTTTAATTTGGGATTTTCATCTTATCGTTGAACTAGTGCTAGCGACCCACCCCCGACTTCGCACGAATTAATTTTTTGATGCAAATTATATATACGCAAACCTTTCTCATTAAAAATATTGATTTGCCACGTGCGAGTGGAGCATAACTCATTTATCGGTCTTTCTATTGGTGAAAACCGTATTGAACAAAGTTTGCGGAGAAACAGATAATATATTTGGAGAGCGACATTATTTCTTACTAGCTGTGACCGCTACTATATTATAAAAAAAAATTATAACTAAAAATAGCCTTTATTTTCTTCTACAGTTTTAACTTATTACAAATTTACTTTAAATTTTAACTTAACCGCGACTTAACATAATAACTGCAAAGTTCCTTCAAAAATCTAAAATTTTCAAAAATATTCATCCTCACATATTTTCTCATTTATAATATTAGCAAGATATGATAAATACACTAACTAACTATGTATTCATAACTATGTATTCATAACTATGTATTCATAACTATTTGAAAGTTGCATAACATTTTAACGAAGCACAGTGCACTAGAGAGAGACCTAGATAGACCGGTCGATTTACATTCCACAAGCAAACTGCATGCAATAGCTTTAAAAGGTTTTCCAATAAATTACAACTTCCATAGGAAGATTGAAAACTCAGCCATACTAATATTATAAAGAGGAAAGATTTGATTGTTTGTTTGTATAGAATAGGCTCCGAAACTACTGAACCGATTTGAAAAATTCTTTTATCATTAGAAGCCGACATTATTCGTGATGAACATAGGCTACTTTTTACCCCCTGGTAAAAAGTAGCCTATGTTCATCGTAGGAAAATGCTTCATTCCTACGGGAAATCTAAAATAAAAGTAAAGTAAAAGATAGCGCCATCTAACCAAATCAGGTGAAACCTCGCAGAGATATATTATTTCGATGGGTGAAACGACTATAATTCTATAACACGTTTTATTTTGATTGATAAAACAAGTTGGTAAATAAATGTTAACTTATATTTTGATTCAAGTTGTCTGAGGAGATAAATATTTAAAAATATTATGACATAAAGAGATCAATATTGTTAACTCTTTATTCTTGATACAATAACAAAGGTTGTCGAAAATTCGAAATTTAACCACAGACTTAAAACTATTGTTACGTGCGGGGTGAGTTAAAATGCCGTTTAGGGGTGTAAGAACACGATTTATTTTCACTGACCAGAATAACTTCCAAAATAACAAAGCTTCTCGTATTAATCCGTAAAACTTGCCAAAATTACTAGAACCTTAAAATACGTGAACAACATTTGTATAGCTTTCTGGAAGCCTATTGTTGTTAGTAGAATATGAACTTTATATCGCAATCATAAGGTACAGTTTGCTTTGACGCTTACAACGGGATGAAGGAAATTTCCGTACGCTAAATAAACAAACAAACAAGACTTGCGCTCTTGACTTTTCGAGAATATTCTGTACCTTGGTCGTAACACTATTATGGTGATGGGTTGATTTAAGGCCTCTTTCACCAACTACAAGTAAATTGTTCATTGGTTATTTTTAGAAATAATTTTATGTTTTATTGAAATATGCACTCGGTTTACTGCGTCCTTCGATAGGCAATTTTTTTAATTATTTTCTTTTTAATGTTTGGGACTTTTACCGTACAAACAAAGGTATAATAATATCAGCTTCATTAACCCTGGTTACCGGTGACTTTAAATGACATTTAGCCTACTTGACAGATGGTGAAAGAGATCCTTAGGCATATAAATTCGAAAGTTATGATCTTAACCAATATTATAACGCTGAACGATTTGGAGACTACGTGTAATGAAGTCTACATTCCAAATTAAAACTAGCTGGTGCCCGCGACTTCGTCCGCGTTTTATGTCTTATATAGCCTATGTCTTACTCTGATGTATACAGCAATATTAAGGTAAAGTTTCATTGAAATCCATTCAGTAGTTTTTGCGTGAAAGAGTAACAAAAATCCATACAAACTTTCGCATTTATAATATTAGTAAGGATGGTATCTCTATGGTATCTTTCTATTTAGTCTTCATTACGATCATAACTTGACAAAAAAATATATATATTTTTATTTTTACTGATTTTAAATACACATAATACAAGTAAAGTGTGGTAAATTATCGTTTTATGTTAAGTTAATATTACAAGTAATAAAAAAAGAGACAACGGTCAAAGAATTTCTAGTTAGCACAATTTTCTAGGAAGTGGATTTCCTATCTGTAAAGTTATAAATCTCCATGGCTCTAGAGTTACCGGTTTTGGGTATAAACAGTTATGCCTGCAACTCAACTAGCTTGCCATCTAGGCTCTAGGTGACCTAGATATTTAAGTAAATACATTCATAAGGCTCTTGCTTTGGTCAATATTTTTTTATAAAACAATTTAATATAGGAATTACATTTTTTATTACAATTTCAGAACATATTTCACACTCTACCTAATATTAAATAATGATATGCAAAACATATCATTATTTAATATTAGGTAGACACAAATTATTATTAATAAAGTTATACTAAAACTTGGACTGTTTGAGATGAACCTTATAAAAAAATAAATTGTATAGATTTTGTCAGCTTATTGCTTTCAAATTTCAAAATATATTTAATACACTAGCCTTTGGTTACTTTCTTAGCAAATGTAACGTTGTAAATCAAAGCGTTTTTTCCAAATGTCAGCTTTTTAGACTTAGAACTTTTGGTTGTGCGTTAATAGTAAGTCATATAGTCTTAATAAATCTATACTAATATTATAAAGAGGAAAGATTTGATTTTTTGTTTGTTTGTATTGAATAGACTCCGAAACTACTGGACCGATTTGAAAAATTCTTTTACCATTAGAAGCCGACATTATCCGTGATGAACATAGGATACTTTTTACCGCGGGAAAATGCTTCATTCCTACGGGAAATCTAAAATAAAAGTATCTATAAAATCATAATAAAACCATCTATCCAAAATACGGTAGATGGCGTTTTATACTTTTTTACGCGGACGAAGTTGCGAGCACCAGCTCGTATAATAAATACCTACAGAAGTTTAATAATTTCTTTTAATCTTATTGACCGGACGCGTTCTTTTTTATAATACATTCCTCAAAGTAATTAGCAACTTACATACATACATAGACAAAAAAGAAAACTCTCAACGGATAAAGAAAGTTTTGATATGTTCAAAGTGAAATGCACTTCCTTCCAATTGAGTTGTAGGGAAACTTCTTTTTACTTATACCTTTTCGGAAATACAAGATAATAGGTGCATTTAGTTACTGTGTCAACAAGTTAGTTATTATGGAGACTTCTTAAATGAATATCGACCGACAAGCAGACTAAGTCCACTTGATTGCGTCTCGTACCTATTAACATACGCAACTCCATTTATGTTGTATGTTGTAAATAAATAAACAAATAAATAAATAAATAAATAAATAAATATTTTTTTTTGTTGAAGATATTTTATTTCACCCGAGCGAAGCCGGGAGCGGGGTCACTAGTTTTAGATAAAATATACCTATTATAGTTAATATGTGGCATTTTCATAAGTTTTAACCGCGAAATCGTGTACTTAGTAGTTTGTGGTGTTAGCTATGGTATTAGTAAAATAATAATGCAAGTTTAATATTACTTTCGCGATAAGGTTATCGGAAAGTGAACAAATCGTAATTTCGTTTGTTCATTGCATTTTTCGTGCACGTGTTAATTCAGGGTCGCTGAGTCTTATCGTCAATTTTAAAGTTGTCGCTTTACATTTTTAATTTTAATACTTATACTATTTATGTGGGCCTGCTATATTTATGCTGTTTATGCTGTTTAAATGGCCAAGAAATCTCATACAATACAATAAACTTATACAAATATTTATATGTATATAAAATACTTAATTAAATTGATCTACCATCGCGTCGTTTTGGGAAGCAGTTTCTAAGACGAAAAAACAGACAAGAAAAGAAACCGACTTTTTAAACTAATTTATTTGCAAGTAATATAATTATTTCTTTTATTATTTTTTCATAATAATAATTATTATTACGTATAATAATAAAATATATTACTTGTATTGTATTGACTTGGGATCTTGGTATAGAATCGTTTAAACATTGATTCTAGTATTGCTTTACTAATTTTAGTAAACCATTTTCGGTCTCATTATACCTCAATGTTCGGGCTGTAGTTAACTCATAATCACATAATTTAACTTATAATTTAATTAGTGGCAAACTGAGTTTTGCAGTTACTTGGTTTGCATATTAGTATGTAGCCGATAGAGATGGCAATATCTTTAAAATGCAATTGTCCAACGTATACGGAAGCACGATCAAGATTACATCACATCACAGTGCCCCTCTTTCGACGCCGCTCATTGGACCGAATGAAGTGCGCCCGCGCATATTATACGCATGCGACTTGTTGGTTTCTTCAAGTGATTCCAAACCTCACAATAAGCGGATGAACGTAGCATTACCTACCAGGGGTGACCAACTATTTTTTCTAAAGGGCCATTTATAAGATTTAGCATGTGTTAACACACATTTTAGTTTGAAAACTTTATTTATTTCGTTTAAAACTAAATCAATTGTCATACAAAGGTAAAAAAGGGTAAAGTTTAATTTATCTTGGGCTTGAAGATGCAGACACCTGAGGTCTCACATTGGACATCTATTAATTCCTTTTAAAAATAGGAAGTGGCATCGAATGCCGTCTAAAATCCTCATTAGATAGATTCTAGTCGCGGGCCGTATTGAGGTGGCTTGAGGGTCGTATCTTTGACATAACTGGACCTACACTATTGATCATCGACGTAATGTTCCTACAAATTTACTTAATGTAAAAGTCGGTAAGCTAACTATTAGGGCAGTAGGAACACCATGGTGAATAACAGCACGTGTGCTGTCATTTCAGTTTCGGTGCTGTTTCGGTGCTGTTTCGGTGAGTGAGATCCCAGATATTTTCCTATCCCTTTCCAAACCCTTTCTTAACCCTATATATCTACTGTATTTGGCAGCACACTTGCAACACCTATGGTGTTACTTGCGTTATAGTAGGCGACGGTATCCACCACCATCAATTGAAAAGTTAGCCTGTCTGCTTATAATAAAAAGAAAACGGTGGTGTTCGCCCCCAGTGGTGGGTGCCCCCGATTTGAATAAAGTAAATATCATAATTTTTTTTTTGCTTTTGTACTTAGTACAGTAAACCACAATTTAAATTATTAGTTTAAATTACATAATAACGTTTAAATTATATATTTTTTTCCTATTTTTTGCACCTTACTAACTTAACATATTATAATAACACTAGAGTTCTTTCCTTTTGACTTATCTTGCTAGTGTTTTCAGAAAAATAAAAATAACGCCATAAGTTTGCCATAAGTGTTGTAAGTGCGTTGCCAAACTTATTAGGAAAAAGTACTAGGAGGCAATAGGGTAGTACTTAGTCTATTAAAATTACAAAATTGTATTTAAAATATTATTATTTTTTATAAAATTATATATTCATATCTCAAGACGTAACAATATGTAACAATGTCTCGGGGGTATCTGGATTATAAAAAATAATTTGGCTTATTTTCAAATTTTTTTCTACTATTCAAAAATAATATAGGTATATATTCAATTCAAAAATATAATACAGAATGTAACATATTTTAATTGTGACTGTCATTATATGAGTCGACGTTACAGACAATGCGTCGTCGTTTTCGTTACAAAATTCTTAAATTTCCTCATCATGTCATAATTTTTCGCTTCTCCGTGTCACAACAGAAGACCCTGATTACATTTGGTTACGAGAGGTCTCCACAATAACTCAATCGTGAGGTCACAGCGTGCTCCTTAACTTCAGTCGTGAACAACTTCCTAACCATAGCTTTGAATCGTGACAATTATGGGGTTTTGACATGAAACATTATCTTGTTTATTTATGTGAAAACCTTAGTGAAAACTTACTTCTATGGAAAATTATTTAATGCCTTGGAACATTTTACCTCAAACAAAGAATCGTATTTAAGAGTTATATGACGTACTAATTAATTAACGGATATTAAAGATAAATGTGCCTTAATAAACTTTATCGATTTAAGAGTTCGTCCCATGTTTGTCCCAAAAACTCTTGTACCCTGAATTCAACAGGCATTTTTTTACAATTTTTTTTTTGCAAATTGCAAATTATATTACATAAACCTCCGTCGATTTTTTTTGCTATGTTTTTTGTTTTTATTCACAGAACTCTTCATTTGTTACTCCGTTAGCTTCTTCTAAGCCACCCAAGGAATTTTCACTAATGAAAACAGAGGAAGGTTTGTGTAAGTATTATAATTTTCAAAAGAAAATTGCATCCGTGTGAAGCCAAATAAGAACTAACATTAGTAGAACAATAAAATAGTGAGTAATTTATTAATACAAATTACATAAAGAGCATTTATATGAGGCCTTGGTCTCGATGTCACCACAACATCTTAAGCACTTTCGTAATTCGTTATACAATACAGATAATTTGGCGAATATTACTTGTGGTCCAAGTGATAAGGATACTATTATATATATATAGTGTAAAAGATTAGTTAGTTGGAGACCAAGTTAGATGATAATTTTTTATTTAAGTTATAGTGTTAAAATCTGTATAAAATGTTTTGATTTTCTACATAACTTGTAATCAAGTTAGAAGAATATAATATATTTATTTTTATCAATTAATTTTACATGCGTGTCAAATTATATTTAACTAAAAATAACTAAAAATTGAAAAAAAAAATATCTAAATATTTTATGCAAATTTAATAATTAATTAATAATAAATTAATTTAATTAATTAATTAATTAATTTAATAATTAATTAATTTAATTTAATAGTATTATTAAAAAAATATTTAGATATTTTTACAATTTTTAGTTATTTAGATTTTTTCAAAATAGTGTAATTGTCGACATAGGACTGAAACGGTCAAATATCAACAGCTGATGAGTCGGAATACTGAAAAGATTCCTCCAAATAATTAAACCATTTTAGGAAGAAATTGTCTAAGAATATAATCGATCTGTCAAGTTTCTATCTGTAAAATTGTGTTAAAAACCCGCTGTCTCTTGTGACTTACATCCGCGTTTTTTGAAGGAAATACACTCGAGTGCAGTAACTTGGTGTGCTGGGCTGCGTATTGTGATTTTATCGTAGCCTTTGTTTCAAGCTTTGTTGCTACAAGGGCGTTTCTTTGTATGTATGTATGTATATGTAGTTAGACCCGATTTAAACAAAGTTTTGCGAGTTTGTATGCGATTATAGTTCGCTCGGATTTATGTACAAATAAATATTAATACAATATTTTACAATTTTAGTATAGATGTAAATATTATAATTATTATTGTATCTATATAAAAATTATAATTTCTTTGTTGCAGGTAAATTGATGTAGAAAAGCTGTCTACAGAAAGCATTTACAATTTACATTACTCAGCTTATACATATAGCTTAGAACTATAGAGAAGTTCTATAGTTCTTGTCTACTTATAGGGAAGTTCAAATGTGATCATGTAAGTTAATTAAAAAATAATTTGAAAAATATTTCTTTTAGTATGGGCAAAAAGCCTTAAACATTTATAAATCAATTAAAAATTGAATTTCTTTTCGTCTCTATCAAATCTCGATACCTCATAGTAAAAGGCATATAGGTATTAATGTCCCCATTAGTATGTATTAAAAGGATCTTTTTCCATTCATTCATCTATTCGTTCATCACGTTATTGTAAATTGTACAATCAGAATGAAAACTCTTTTTTTAGACTCAAACATAATACCTAGCATTGATAGAGCACTATTTTTCTATGTTTTTAACTGTAAATCTACTGTAATCGAATTTTTAATTAGATGGACTAAAATGACAGCTGAAATCGGCCTTTTACTTTTTTAATGTTGCAAGCATGAAGCGTAGTGTTGTAGTATGACTCATTTATAACCGAGTTCGATCATTATGGTCAAGTTGTAAGTATCGATCACGTTATAGAAGAGAATAAAATAATGGAACTCAGCCGCCTTATTAATGGACTAAAATGACAGCTAGCAACAACTAAAAAACTTATTAGAATAATAAGTTCAACTAACAAACTAACCTAATACTCGATTACTCAGGATACAACACTATTTTTACATTACAATAAAATGGTAACCCACCAAATGCCATTATAGTTCATCTAATTAAAAATCCGACTATAACGTCATTATTGTGCAGTTAACAATTTGTATTCACTAACAATATTTGTACTAAACTTGCCCATTTTATTTAACAAAGTAGTTAGTGATAGTATAGTTGCTTACTTTTACTAGACTAAGTATTTATCAGGGTTTTCTTATTATTAAAATTTCTTTGAAAAGTGTTTCCTTGAATGAAATTTGAGTTGCACGCAGTTGCACTTCTTCGAGTGTGTCTATCGCTTTCTGTTTTAATGTTTTATTGGAGTAAAAACTTGACATTGTTAAGTACATTGTGATCTTAAATTAACAAGTCAAAGGTAATTGTGTGTTCATTATTAAAATTATGCACAATTTAGTACAAAGCACTTGCAGATAATTTAGTGATGTTATTTTCTTTATCACGAAAGCGACTACATCATCAACAAAACTAATACCGATATATCAATAAAACTTTTATCTTTTATTGATATTTGGATGAATTCCAACTTTAGCCTATTTCATGTTGATCTAATCTTGATTCTTTTGACAATAAGGATTTATAACAATGGGCTGTCGGTAGCATCTACATGAAAATTATCCAAGATATAATTATCTAGGGTGTTTGCTAGTTTCCCATTTACTTACAATAAGGTTTCCTATATATAAGGTATATATGGTATAATATAAGTTTTCCTATTTGTTACTCTGTGTTTGCTTTTTTTGAAACACAATCACACAGCACTTTAAAGTTTTATACTTTTCAACGCGGACGAAGTCGCGAGCACCAGCTATCTATACTAATATTATAAAGAGGAAAGATTTGATTGTTTGTTTGTTTGTATTGAATAGGCTCCGAAACTACTGGACCGATTTGAAAAATTCTTTTACCATTAGAAGCCGCCATTATCCGTGATGAACATAGGATACTTTTTACCACGGGAAAATGCTTCATTCCTACGGGAAATCTAAAATAAAAGTAAATACTAGACGGCTTGGCCCGGGAGATAGCGCCATCTATCCAAAATACGGTAGATGGCGTTTTATATTTATCTACGCGGACGAAGTCGCGAGCACCAGCTAGTATTAAATAAACTCAAAAACTACTAGACCGATTTCGAAAATTGTTGCACCTACAAAAAACTACACTATCGGCTAGTAACATATGGGCTATGTTTTAAAATATGCTTTTCTTATAAGCTTTACGAGCTATCCTTACAACAACACAACAACGTGTAGTTCAAATGCAACTCTAACAACATGTATTTAAGTTTGCTTTTGGCTTGCAACTCTTTAATATGAAAAGCTATTTCATTTCGTTTCTCATCGTACACTTCCTTTCAATCTAACTAAAGTATTACATACAATGGTAACATGAATTCCTTATTACACCGTATCACGGCAAACCGAATTGGGGTCACTGGAATACAAAACTGTAGAAAAGTTACTTCACATACAAAACGTAGGCAATGTATTGTTCTTTGTGGGATATTCTATGTTACGTTATATAATTGACTGTAATTGTTTTAGGAAATCATAGAGCGCTAATTCCACGCGTCTTTCTTGAATGCCATGAAATGATGAGATCTGCCCTCTCTTTCTTTTTAGTTCACATACTCGTAAGAACTAGAAATGACGATTTCAAGCTTGCATTTTATAAAAAACTAGCTACTGCCCGCGACTTCGCCCGCGTAATATTGTAAATTATATACTAAAACCTTCCTAGAGAACCACTCTATCCATTGGTGAAAACAGCATGAAAATCGGTGCAGTAGTTTTTGAGTTTATCGCGAACAAACAGACAGACGCGGCGGAGGATTTTCTTTTATAATATGTAAGGTAAGGACTCTATGTAAAGATGCCAAAATAACGGAAAAAGTTTTATGGATTCAAAATGTCGTTTGCAAATTAACAAATATTTGCATATTATCTTGTTTTATATGAAAACTTGAGCAAATTATTAATTCATTGGTATAAAGCAGATAATTATAGCCATTAATTCATAGTCTAGTGTGACTTTGACCTCTATTCGATTGGCAATATTTAAATTTTATCAATTCATATGAGTTAAATTTACCTCGTTATTAATTGAATAACAAACATAGAAACTAGAAAGCTTCCCAGTGTCAATACTTTGATATCTAACTTAAAACTTTCATTTTAAAAATGGAACACATTTTAAACAAAATTATACAAGCTTCAGTCCTTGCTTTTCTTGATTTGTAATTCGAAGCATCTTCTTACAACAACTGATACATGGTATCTTAGTTGTGCATCAAGACATAAAAAATGCAAAAAAAAATTACAAATTGCATACACACGTTGATTAACCGGAATATTATCGCGTAAATTGTGGACAAGATAATATAATAAAGAGCCTCCATGTTTGCACAACGAAATTCTTATTTCGAAATTGTTACAATGAAAGTGGAATGAGTGACGTTTAAGAGTCATATGAGTGTTCGATATTTGAAATTTAAAAAAAAAGAAAATGCACATATATTACTCTGTGCTGTGCACTTTTGTATCAAATAGTGTTGCTAGTTTTAAAAACGCTCATTTTATAAGTGTTATCAATAAAAATACATAATTGAAATACGTCAATACGAAGACTTATGTAGTCCTTGTCTTTGCTCAAGCACCTTCTATGTTGATTGTTCAATGTTGTACTCGTACAGAAACTTTGTGTGAATTGGTAACGCGATATTCTCTTCTTTGTTACCACCTTTGACTTATCTTTGATTATTTACCTTTATTATCAATTACTTACCTTTGACTATTTCTTATACTTTTAGGCTTTGAGACCACATTATTGTCAGCCTGTCTGCCATCATTTATAATAAAAAAGTCGAGTCGGGCAAGCACAGACAAAATATGCTACCGTCTGAGTACTGCTTTAGGTACAGTCGGCCGCATAAGTGGATTAACACATTCAAGAATGCAAAACAACTGAACACAACTGACAAAAGTCGCTGTCAGGACTAGAGAACAAAATAAACTTCACGTACAAAACGATCGTAAAAATCGTAAGTATGCTGTATGTAAGTAAGTAAATTGAGTGTTCAGTTGTTTTGCACTTTTGAATGTATATGCGGCCGACTGTACATGTCTGGTACATGTAATATTGGCAAGCTTCGGATACAGGTAATAAAAATTCGGTCAAGTTCATGCACGGGCCAGATGTAAAAGTTTGCTATCATGTAATATTATGGAGTTTATGATAGGTTTTATAGCCTAAATACACGCACTGTGCCTGACGTCACCTTGCTACGTTTTTATGCTGAAAATAATTATCTGAAGATAGCTGAAGTTAATTATAAACAATTAACTATATACATTTAAAATTGAATTATTAGTAGTTTGGAATTCCAAAAACCTTTTAAAAACATTTTTTTAATTAATTTTTAATAACAATAATAATAATTTTTAATAATAATAATAATAATAATTTTTAATAATAATAATAATAATTTTTAATAATAATAATAATAATTTTTAATAATAATAATAATATAATTTTGAATATTATACTTTCGTTAACATCATTATCAGGACACCAATATGACTCGAATAAAGTAAAATCGCATACAACATTATGTAAAGTGGGATTATGTACAACGTATGATTTGACTTTCACATGAGCATTATTGGTTTTTGCACATCACTATCATTAATTAGTGTTTATGAAGATTACTAATTAGCTCACGTGAACTGTGACTTAACACAATAAAAAAAACCTCTTAATTGCGGAAATAGGCGAGCAATGCTTAACAAGAATATTACCTAATCCATTATAATGATCAATAAAGATACACAGAGCTATGTATTTCTAAGTATATGCTTGTACTTATATATTATCTCTCTGTAACTATTTCACGGAAACGCTTGTTAAGTTTTTTTATTGTTATTATGTAAGTAAATAACAATAAAAATAACCTTATTTCATAAGTATAATATTTCTTCATTGATTATTTTATGAATATTGAAATTCGATCATATAATATTACGAAATGTTATCATAGATAATATATCATAGATAATACATACAGATGTACAATTCTGTTAAAGGTGTATGGATTTTGATTAAATTTTACTGTAAAAAAAATACAGAAATACAGTTTTCTATACTCAGAAATATAGTTTATATATACATCAAAGTAACCTACAGTATGATTATTATTTAATAGCTGTTGCACACGACTTCGTCCGCATAAGTTTATAAAACATATCCTATGTTACTAGCTGATAACGTAGCTTTCCATAGGTGAAAGAATTTTTAAAATAGGCCTACTAGTTTTTGAGTTTATTCATTACTTATACATACATAAAAAAAATACGAATCTCTCTTTATAATATTAGTAAAGTATATATAGATAGAGAGACACGAACAAGGTCGCGGGGGATAGCGAGTATTTCATAATTCTTACAAAGAGAAAGCATAATTTCATTAAGACTAAGACAGTATTAATTTACATGACATTTTTCTCACAATTTCATATTATAAAAAACTTAGTTTTTCGGTTTGCATTGATATGAAACAATGGCCATTTTTTACGGAAGCCATTGCCCAAGCAAAGCATTCCGTGTGACCTTAGAGCTATAGTTGGTCCAAGTTACAAGAGACAAGCAGTTCTCTAGTCGCTCGAACTTTTGGCTTCAAATAATGAAATAAAATGTATATGTATGTATATGTATGCGTATATATGTGCGTATATATGTGTAAATATTATAATATCATAATAAACATATGTGTTCTATATATGTATAATATATTTATGTGAGCAAAAAAAAAAAAACATAGAAGTGTGTATTATTAAATTTTCAGGAAAAAAAGAAAAAATGGCCGATTAGTACTCTGTACCATTGTACAGCTGTACCAAACTCTATAGAGCAAGTGAACTTAGTTCGTTTACTCTACTAGCTACATAAGGTCTCTGATCCATGTCAGAGGAACCCTAGCCGGTAGGACATAAAAAAAAAATAAAAAAAAATGCAGTTCTCTATTTGCGTTTCTATTTCAACAATAATTCGTTCTATTCAACTAAGTAGGTATACAAAATTTTTGAAAAAATTCGTGAAATTGTATTCAATGTCACTAATCTATATTATAACTATACTATACCTAATATTATAAAAAATCAAAATCAAAATATTTATTTATCAATTGATTTGAAAAATTCTTTCACTTTTGGGAAGCTAATATTATCAACAAGTAACATAGGCTATATTTTATAAAGTTAGGCGGACAAAGTCGCGTGCAACAGCTAGTTAAATAATAATAATAATAATAATATAACATTTATTTGCAACTTAGTAACACAACACAAGTAACATAAACTTAGTAACAGTAAGTAACATATAAAAAAAAAATTAATATATATATACAAATTTTATGAGACTGACGGTATATGATTGCATAGTAGCTTGTGGCCGCGACTTCCTCCGCACGTCCGAAAAAGGGGTTTTCTTATATGTAAAATTTACTTAATATTTTTAAATACTGTCAGGCATTGATTTTTTTTATTATTATTTTTGAATGATCTCTCGCTAACAGTACTTTTTCAGGATTAAAATTACCCTATGTAGTTTTCTGTATTTTAACGTGTACTTACGCAAAATTTCATTATGATGATGACTTTAGAATAGTTTTTAGACTCTAAAAAAAGTGATCTTGTTATCGTATTTTTGAGAAATAATTGAATCATAACAAAGTGAAATCATAACAAACGAAAGAACTCGCTTTCGTATTTATAATAATTATTAGTAATGATAAAGTTGTTCGCCTTTGAATTACACCACAGACAGTAAAATGTATCTTACGGTCAGATTTTAATCACAAGTTAACCTTAATTTTTACAAGAATGAAGCTATGATGTATTGAGGACACTCGTTACACGAAAGAATACAATCGCAAGATCATTATCAACTTATAAGCACGGTTGAATACTGGGTCTTCGACATATCTAAGTATTGCTTACTAAATACATTTCTGTTACGTGAATATTACTACAGGGAAGACTAACTAAAGGCTCGCCCTCGACTTCGCTCGAATGCAATTTTTTCTGCAAATTATTAACACAAACGTTTCCCATTTATCGTTCTTTCTTTCTTTCCATTAGTGAAAACCGTACTAAAATCCATTAGTTTAGCCGTTTCGTTTAAGAGTTATGGAGGAACATACATATATATATGTTTATACAATACCTACACTTACAGATTTATTATTAGTTTTATAATATGTATAGATATTTTATAATAATAATAATAATAATATAACATTTATTTGCAACTTAGTAACACAACACAAGTAACATAAACATAGTAACAGTAAGTAACATAACACAACGACAAAGAAAATAAAAACAGTAAAAAGAAAAAAGAATGAGCTACTAGTTACAAATGGGTCCCTACTCAGTATTTTGCTGGCATAGGCCAGCACTGATCTTCCGCAGGAACCCTAAGTTTAACACACACACACGGCCATACACCATGCATATGCCCCTAAAATATCAAATAAGTAATAATTAAAATTTAAATAAAATTATAGTAAGTAATTCAGAATTATTTAATAAGAACTATTTTATTGTCAGAGACACAACTGCTTGCATGTATAAACATTATCTACTTAAAAGAATAAGGTTCCCAGCCGAACATAAGTTATATAAAAAATAAAATAAATAAATAAATAAATAAAAATAGAAAAACGTTATAAAACAATTTGCCTAAAAAAGCAAGGAGGTTGGTTTTGGAATATAGTTTTGGTTTATAGATATGTATAATCCAAATAAAGTATGTTTAAAAATTGTGCTACGGTATCCCCATTTAAACCTTTTCCCTCATTTGCCATAGACCCATTTGTTCAGAAGCACTGAGGCTCATAGCAAACACATAATATATAGATATACTTAGATCATTTAATTATTTTTTTCGATATAGTACCTACAATAATTATAAAATGATTCTCGTTCTAAAATCTACTTGACTCTAGAATTCTGGTTTGCAAGAGAAAAAAGAATAGATTTTCAATTTGGATCCCAAGCAACACAGAATGGCTGAATATTCTTTGAATAAATGCATTTATACAGCCGTTATCCAAGCAATTTGGGCACAAAATAAATTGCTTTAAGCTGTATAGTAGCAACATAATAGCTGAATAGTAGCTGAATAAGCAACAAGAGCCCATAATAGCCCATAGTGTTATAATAGCCCAAAAATCATTCAATACAGCATTTGCCTGTCTTGTCAGCTCTAATACCCTTATAACAAAGCTTTAAACTGAATAATTTGTGAATTTCATACTGTTATCTGGCCTATGTGTTGCCTGGGATGTGATCCAATCCAATACGTGTCTTCATTATTCGTTTAATCCTTACTTAATATTATAAATGTGAATGTGAGTTTGTTTGTTACGCTTTCACGCAAAAACTACTGAACCGATCACCATGAAGTTTTGCATACACATTGCCTGTGACACCAAAAATGACATAGGGTACCTTTTATCGTTCAATGCGGACGAAGAAGCGGGCACCAGCTAGTAATAAAGTAAACGTCAGATGTTCGTGGCAGTTAAGTACGAAATTAATCTAATTTGGAACCTTATTAAAAGCAACGCGTGCATTACGTTCGAGAGGTTGATGCAGTGAAAGTGTTGTGGGATAGTTCGGTGAGTATGTGTGCCGTGAATTAGTATGCAAGAAACGACCGAGACTGAGCAGACACGGACTGAACTACAATAGAGATAGTTTATAATCTCATTTGCCATCTTTATCTACTGGTAAATGTCAATTCATGTGATATTTACGTCCAGATATTATCGTCAAAGCGTGCCTGCGTATTGATGAGGTTTTTTTCTAGTATAACTTACACTTTGGGTAATTTAAAATCTTAATTTGAGTAATTTCCTGTGATTATTTCAGATCTTGTAAATGAACCAAATCAAATATATGAAACCAATGAAACTCCATTTATACTAAATTACACGGTAAAATTAAAAACAATGAGCGCCTGTTTCACAAACGTCAAGTATGGCCTACTTGACGTAACTGTCATTTAAAGTCACCGGTAACCGGGAATAATGGAGCTGATATACCTTTGTTTGTACGGTAAACGTCCCAAATATTAAATAGAAAATAATAAAAAAAAATCGCCTATCGAATGATGCAGTAAAACGAGTGCATAATTCAATAAAACAGAAAATGATTACTAAAAGTAACTAATCGACACTTTACATGACGTTGGTGAAAGAGGCGCTGAGATGACTAAGTCAGACTACATATTGTATTTATTTAGTTACTGGAACATAAAATACTCTCCTTATTTTTATGTTCCAGTGAATCAGCAATCAAACAACAGAGCCCCGATTTTCTTTTATGAATTTGTAAATAAAAAACATTCTGAATTCATCCCTGTTCGCTATATTAATCGTAAACGCAATAATGGTCGTGACAAGCAAGTATTGCATTGTCCGTGCGCTCGCGCATCCTAATCGATGATCAATGACTTGGGGCACAGTATAATTACCGAAGAGTTCTAAAGTTTTTTAAAGGTCGCCTAAGAGATCCTAGCAAGACTTAGAGAGAGCGTTGTCAGTAGTTTATAATTTTTTTTTTCTTTCTAATCATGCGATTGGTCTTCCAGTCCTTTTTCAACCGACGAAAACGAAAACGGAGGAGGTACTCAATTCGACGCGTATATATATAATATTTTATTTTTATGTATGATCACGCATAACTTTTGACAGGGTGATCCGATTTTGATAATTCTTTTTTTTATTTGAAAGGGTGCACCCCCAAGAGGTCCCAATTTTAATTTGGAAAAAAAATTCCAACCCTAAGGGTAGGAAAACAGGAGATGATTGATTGTTCACTCACCGATTGTAGCGTATAACCACGCATAACTTTTTACAGAGTAGTCCGATTTTGATAATTCTTTTTTTAATGGATAGGGTATACCTCGAAGTTGGTCTCGTATAAATTTGGAAATAAAATTTTATTTTTGGTAATAAAAAGTGGGAAAATGGGGGTGGGAAAATTAAATATTAAGCATGTAGTAAATATTAGATTATAGCCACAAAAAATATAAAATAAAACATTTTAACAAAAAATAAAACCGCCGAAAAAACTGAAAAGCATAAAATATTCTTATTATTATACCTAAGTAATTATGAGTCGGCGCCAAACAAGCAAAAATTACGTAAAGAGTGATGCGCGGCGGCGACTCAAAATTACTTAGGTAAAATAATAAGATTATTTATGCTTTTCAGTTTTTTCGGCGGTTTTATTTTTTGTTAATAAACAATTAAAATTAAAATGCTAACCTGTTGATTATAAAATATGTTGCCTCCAGCAATATGCACTAGCATTCCACTGCTAAAACACTGTTATTCCACAATGATTTCTATTAAGAGTTAGTCAACAGCACTACACGTTGGCCACTAGGTGGCGCTACTGCATTTCCATACAAATTCACTATTACGCGTTCGATGCGTTTGATCAAGTAAATCTCGTACTACTCGGCCATTAATTACGAAGTACATTATGTATTCATTTCTTGTTGTCACGATCTATGTGGTTCTATATGCACCTAGAAGGACGCATTTGCTGGTGAATGGTTAGCACATTAAAAGGATATCCTTAATGGGTTTTTAAGCTACTTAGGTATACAAATTATAATGTGTGCTTAATCTATTCGTCTTAAAAATGCTTAAGCCTTACCACACTTTTTTTTTTTTTTTTTTGACGAGGAGAGATCCGTTTACTGACTTCCTGCCGGTGGCTAGGCGGCAGGGGTATGTGGGGGTCGACCAGCAGAACTGGCCCCTACCCACTAAAACTCCCCGGTGCCTCCTTGCCCTTTGATCGGGGTGGACCGGGCTCTGCCGAGGCAACAACTCCGATCCACCCCAGGGCAGCCTAGCCATTGCTGGCTAGGCTAACGCCAACGGAGGATTGCCCGGAGACACCCAGGCAATCCCCAGACGGGGGAACCTTGTGCAGGCACACACAGTTAGCCAACCATGTGCGCAGGTCCCCCTTGGACATTTAAAGACGGGCTAGGTATGCCCGCCTTCTCCTGCCCAACCGTCTGAAGCCTTACCACACTGCCATTTATAATCTTCCACATGAATTTTGCATTGCCTTGATCCGTTTTACATTCAATAGGTGGATATGATAATTTAATTTATTTTTATATCATCTTGAGTGCGTAACCTGAGGCAATAAAACTACGTAAACCAGATGCCTAAACCGCGTTTGGGGCAATAATAATTTACCCTAACGCGGTCTTTATTGCCATTATAGAGTTATAATACCCCCAAAGGCGCTAATTTTAGCGCGTATAAAATTAAAGTAGGCTATAACTAGTTATTTAAACTCCTATATAGGAACATATATGTACAATAATTGTTAACTTATTTCACCCAAAAGTTACATATACTTAATTAAAATTCTGAATAGTCATTATTCTTTTGAGTCACTTAGTCAAACTCGTTCTTCAAAGTTGTTTGTTATACTTATTTACTTCGGTCAGTAACGACAAGCCTGTTTACGTTTACCGCTCTTTCCACTACTGAAAACCATATCAAAATCCGTTACGATGGTTTACAAGAAGTTAACGGAGAAACAAACAGAAGCGGACAGTGGCTTTATTTTATAAAAGTATAGATATAGAATTATAGATAGATAGATAAAATTGTGCTAGGGTATCCCCTTGAGACTTTGTTCCCTGATTTGCTAGAGATCCATTTGTTCAGCTTCAGAAGCACTGGAGCTCACAGTATTGTGAAACCCCATAAGCAATTACAATAATGACGAGGTGCTTTCTCGTCATGGTTCAAATATTGAGGTAAGATGGCAATCATGATGAACAGACATGTGGGTCGACATCACAATGAACACAACTCGGTTTCTAATGCTAGGCACTAATTAGGGGGATAGATATAGGGAGACATTAACCATGGTGGAAATGCTATAGGGAAACCTGCGTAAGAAAACCAACCATATACCTACTTTGAATGCCTTATACTTAGTTGCATTCAAAGTACGCGAAGTCGCGTGCAACATCTAGTTGGATAATAAGTTGATAAGTCGCATTTGATTGTTAAGTTTTCTTGTAGGTATACTTAATATTCAAACCGTCTTGGTTATATTGCATTACGTAGATGCATATTTGCACAATTGCTTCACAATCAGTATGTCTGCTGACGCGTTTTTCTGTTTGCATTATTCGACAAAATACAATAGAAATATGTTTCAGTGTGAACAATGTGATTATTAACATTTTAACAAATTATTCCACTCTTGCATTTAATTGTGAAAATGTTAAAAATATTTGTTTTGTACTGTAAAAACGAATGTCGTACGGTATATGATTAATGAAGTATTGATATACTTTTATATAAAACTTAATAAACAATCAATTTCTACGACATATATAATATGATAAATGCAAAAGTTTGTCAGTATAGATGTATGAATGTTCGTATGTTTTTTTTTTTTTTTCATTTTTCGAAAAAAAAAAAAACGTACGAATTCTAATTCTATTCTAATTGATCGCAATTTCGGGAAACTTTACATATATTTATATAATTTTTTTATAAAAAATATGTGAATTGGTTAAAATCTATAAGTACTTGTAAAATTAGTTGTCTTTGTAAAATTAACGCATTGAAATCTGAAATGTCTAAAGTCTATATGTCTATCTCTTTACTAATTTTCTTTCACTAATCATCAAACAATTATAAGCAGATGAAATCGATTCAGCAGGCGTTACAAAAAATAGCTGAAAAAATAGTATTTCCGGTGAGGAAGAACAAAGCATTGCTACAAAGGTTTTTCCTGCAGTTCACACTTCATATATACATTTCCCATCTATTGTTTCAAAGTGTGTTCAGAAAGTAAAGGTTACACGGTTTTTAAACAACCCCGGTCTCCGGGTATATGACCTAGAACTTTACTAATCTAGCTTAATTAACAAATCTAGACTTTACAGGTTACAGGTTATTCTCGCATTGTAGATCATTGATCTACATTTGGTATACAATGCTAATAGACAGTAGTCATAACATTAATATTACAAACTGGTTTTTCATTTCTCACTCGAGATCATATTCGGTACAGAGACAGTAATTTGTAGACAATGACAGCGTAGTGTTCATTGTTAAGATCTTTGAATCTAGACAGACACAATGGACAGACATGTCAAGGCATTTGTTGCTAAATTTAATTGCAGATCCGGTACGAAATGGATATTGTGAAATATAGGAAAACTCATAGATATATTGGTCTAATAACATCATCACATCAACTATAAAAAGTACTCTTATAGCCTATGGCTATAGGCCTCTCGAGTCCTAATGATTTTCAAGTGTCCTAATCCTCTTGTAGAGCCGGCAGTGTAGAGGACACTGCGGATATGTACCGGCTACTAAACACAACGTTATAACACGACATCGGTGCCCTACTGCCACTGCTATCCAACGCGAGGAGTGCTACGCTTTCTGTCAGAACCCATTACCCCATCCCTCCCTTATTCTTAATCCTTCTATGGTCGGCAACGCACTTGTAGCACTTATGGTGTTGCTTGTGTTATAGGCGACGGTAGCCACCTACCATCAAGTGGACTGTCAGCTTGTCTGTCGACCTTAACATAAGAAAAGAACCTCGGCGTATCAGAAACTGGAGGTACACCAACCATTGCGGGGAACCCCACAAAGGGAGGCAGCCTCCTGTCAAGAGGTTGAAAATATTTGGGGGGAAACATCCTGGATCCAGAGACGACTCGCGTCTCTCACTATACTAGTATTAAAGGGAATTTAAATGCAGGACAAATAAAAAAAAATGCGCAATAAAATAGTCGTAAGGGCTCCAGTCTATCTTCTGATGGGAATTGCGGAAGCCGCAATAGCTGCGTTATATATATTATGATCCCCACTCATAAATTTCAGCTCTCCCGAACTTACATATTATTATATGTTCCACTGGGATTGGCAAGAAAATTATTTCGGTTTTTTATTGATTTTTCACACTAATTATAATCATCACTACATATTATAAAACAAATTGCTCCGCTGCGTCTGTCTGTTCGCGATAAACTCAAAAACTACTGCACTGATTTTCGTGCTGTTTTCACCAATGGATAGAGTGGTCATCGAAGAAGATTTTAGTATATAATTTACAAAGTTACGCGGGCGAAGTCGCGGGCAGCAGCTAGTTTCTTATAAACAAAATAATTGCTGTGTCTGATACATTTTTTCAAT
The DNA here is from genome assembly GCA_918317495.1 of Synanthedon vespiformis. NCBI lineage: Eukaryota > Metazoa > Arthropoda > Insecta > Lepidoptera > Sesiidae > Synanthedon > Synanthedon vespiformis. The sequence continues at coordinate 1,186,325 of OU906965.1, forward strand.
ATTTCACACAGTTATATTATGATGATTCGATTGAACTATAGCTTTCATGTTGTCATCATTAACTTCAAAAATTCGACCGGAACGTTGGTCATCTTTCAGTGAAAAATCGTCACAAATGTTTTGTATACAATCTTCAATACTAACTCTATACTATTGTCTTCCCGCAGGAGTTGGAACAAGAGAAACATCTTCTTCGAAGACGACTGGACACGACAGAGGGCGAGTATGAAGCGAGGCTCCTCGAGCTGCAGAACGACATTAAAGAACTCAATGGGAAAATTGGAACAAGGGACAATTCTGTTAAACAGGTATATAAAAATCTATACTAATATTATAAAGAGGAAAGATTTGATTGTTTGTTTGTATAGAATAGGCTCCGAAACTACTGGACCGATTTGAAAAATTCTTTTACCATTAGAAGCCGACATTATCCGTGATGAACATAGGATACTTTTTACCGCGGGAAAATGCTTCATTCTTACGGGAAATCTAAAATAAAAGTAAATACTAGCGGTTCAGCCCGGGAGATAGCGCCATCAATCCAAAATACGATAGATGGCGTTTTATACTTTTCTACGCGGACGAAGTCGCGAGCACCAGCTAGTAATATTATAAAGAGGAAAGATTTGTTTGTTTGTTTCGTTTGAATTTCATAGACTCCAAAACTACTGGACCGATTTGAAAAATGCCTTCACCGTTGGGAAACTATATATTATCAGCGAGTAACATCTAGGCTATATTTCATAGTCACGCGGGTGAAGTCGCGTGCAACAGCTAGTAGTAGCTATTATATAATTCTGTATTTCTTTATTTACTTCTTGATCAATTGTGTATATTATGACAATTTTATTTTATGTTAGTTGTCAGTTATGAACAAAGTATTGGTGAGTTGAGTTTGAAATCGTGGCTTTCTATATTTTTAAAAGGTTTTAAGTAGTGGCTAGTGTCGTGGCTAGGTAGTTTTCTTTTATGAAAAAGAGTAACAGTAATTTTTTTTCACTATTTCGGCCATAACTTTTTTGAAAAATTATTTTTGTCTCACAGCTCTCATAAATACGCGTCTTTTGAGCCCTATTTGAATATCATATCTTCACATCTCTCTGAGATATAAGGGGATCGCACTTTTTTTGTGAAATCGGGGCCTATACTGAAGCGAACGAAAAGACATTTCCAATGTCAAAATTAAAAAAAAAATTACAATACAGACAGCCACACAAACTCGCCATGTGCAATTAGCATTGAAAATACGTTACCGAACCGAGCCAAGGCTATACGAGTAAGTCGAGGCTTCCCTGCAAACGGAAACTAACCAAGCGGAAATCGTCAAAATATGATTATATACGTGTATGTACAACTATCGACTGTCTATGATTTTGTTCGTGTGAAAATTATTTTTTAATGTATTATTTCTTTTTTTTTATGTTAAGGTCGACAGACAGGCTGACGGTCCACTTGATGGTAGGCCGCAAGTGCTACCAGTGCGCCATAAGTGCTACCAGTGCGCTGCTGACCATAGAAGGATTAAGGATAAGGGATAAGGAAGGGAAGGGGGTAATGGGCTCTGGCATCCCTTACTCACTCACCGAAACACAACAGCACATTGTTATTTCACGGTGGTACTCTGTAAGGTGGTGGTAACTGCCGCCAGACGGGCTGCCCAAATGACTGCGAAACGCAGTGTGCCCTACCACTACTTTTCAAATCCAGACCAGAGTCAATTTTGAAAATTATATTAAAATTTCCAAAGTTGACCCCGCCGGGAATCGAACCGGGGCCCCTGAAATGTTAGACAAGAACCCTTGCCACTCGTCCAACGGGCTCGTCAAATTTCTGATATACAAATTAGCCTGTAGACAGATGCAGTGCCTTTGATGTATTAGCCAATTAAGGGCAATTATTAAGCAGCATCTCTGAATATTTTCAGGATGAAAATAGTTTAGATTCATCGGTTATTAGTCCTCAACCCAATTGGAAAACTTATCAAAAACGTATCATCCATTTTTGCATAAGCATAATGGAGTGTATTAAAATATACAGAGGCTTCGGTTACGTTACATTGCATTACAGTGTTGCGAGTTCAATGGTTTTCCCCATCTCAAAAAATGCCCAACGCTAAAGAAGTTTTCCCTTCAAAAACTCAATAAATTAGTGAATTCCTTCGTCCAGTGCGAATTGACAGACACATTAAACATGAAGCCATATTAGGTGTATTACACCCCCTCTTGGTGCAAAATTATTTCGGCTATCCCGTTACCAATCCTTAGCGATCCTATTAACTTAAGTGGATTTGGAAAATTCCTCGCATTAGGGATTCTCGAATTGACTACGCTTGGCTTAAAATTTGAATTTGCTTTATTTAGGTGTAATATTCTTTGAAAAAAGGTGTTTCATTATTAAAAAATAATAATTTATTTTAATAAGAACAAACAAGAGAACAAAAATATATATATATATTATAATTATTCCAGTTTACTCGTGTAGGAAAATAGGGAAAGAGATCAAAAGCCAACATAACATACCTATTACGCAATATTTATTAGGGAAATTTGCGTGTTAATGGGTTTTAATAATACCGTTCTCACGGGAGGCTTTCAGGGTCAATTTGGTAATTATGACACTCCTAAGTTCTGGCTGTTTGTTTGTTAGTCATTAATATGAAATTTAATATCTAGATAAACCTATTGTTTGCTTATTTTAAAATTAATTTAATTTTTGCTTATTTAAATTATTTTTTTTTAAAAGGCTGTTAAGACAAGGTGACGATCCACTTGATGGTAAGTGATCCACTTGATCGTCCACCTAAAACACAAGAAACGTCACAAGTGCTGCAAAATGCGATGCCGACCTTTAGGATTAACGATAAGGTGATTAGGAAGGGAATTTTGATAAAATTTCGTAACTATGTGTAATTTGGTCCCACATAAAAGATAGGATAATTTTAATTATATAAATTGCACCCCGGGTGAAGCCGGGAGCGGGTCACTAGCATAATATAATAACCAATTCATTACTTAGTCATCATAATACAACATCAGTAGAGTTAGATATTGTGACGCACATTGTGTGTACTCATGTGTACATGAAAACAATAGTTTGTAATACGTCAGTACCGCAAGTCATTTATTTATTTATGTATTCATAGAAAAAAATTACAGGTCGTACATAAAATATTTTTCTGTACAATAAATATTTTTTCAAAAACAATTCGTACACGTTGTACTTAATTATGTTACCAAGATAAAAGAAACTTTTTAGAATTGCAATTCGGTTTTCATTTTTTGAAAGAGGGATAAAAGTTTGTATATATGTCTTTACTATACTAATATATAAAGAGGAAAGATTTGTTTGTTTGTATAGAATAGGCTCCGAAACTACTGGACCGATTTGAATAAATCTTTTACCATTAGAAGCCGACATTATCCGTGATGAACATAGGCTACTTTTTACGGCGGGAAAATGCTTCATTCCTACGGGAAAATGGGTAATAGGACAACGGGTAGTAAGAATTATCCTTCCGTACTTATCCTTTTCACATATAACTTCTAAACGGCTTCACCGATTGGGTTGAAATTTTGTATATGTATTTCCATGGTTTCACAGACACGAATGTATTATATTTTAATAAAGTTACGCGGACGAAGTCGCGTGCAACAGCTAGTATATTATATAAAAATTGCATCCAGGGTGAATCCAGGAGCAGGTTACCAATAATTTTATTTATATTGGCATTCATAAGTTTTTAGGCATTAAATTACTTAGTAATTTTTAAATTGACTTAATTTCGGGAATGGGCTAATATCTCAATCTTCAGTATGATCCTCTTCTCTTCAAAGAACTCATTAATTTTGTGTTGCTTTCGGCAAGTCGTGTTGAAAGAAGCAATCGTCACGCCCGCTGACGACCTTCTGGCTAGTCTTTGAAAAACTTCGTACACCCAACTCTAATGTACACTTTATTTACAAGTGGCGAAAGGGTTACATTTGCATGTCAACGAGAATTTCGTTACACCCATTAGTACGATTAACCACGCTTGATGTCGATCTCAGTAAGGTTATAAAGGTTTTGAATTTAACTCGGTACAAACTTGGTTGAAATATTCTTGGAGTTTCCCAATGCAGCCATCTGTGCCATGACCTGTGCTACGACGAATATATATTATACTTAGTTAAAAATAACCACATAAATATAAGAGTTACTTGTTTTATAGGTGACAGCACCATCAAGTCAGACTGTCTTTCGGTCTTAACATAAAAAAAGATGATTATAATAATCGTCACCATCATCAATTGTACCATCAGTCTGTTTTCCAACTACACATTAACAAAAAAAAACCGACTTCAAACCGTCTCATGGTCTTTTCTCTTGAATGCCATTGTCAGAACTGGACCAAATTAAAATGGGACCGTACGGGAAGCACCAGTTTTCAAAGAATAAAAGAATCATCATAATTGGTTCACCCAGTCGAAAGTTATGAGGTAACAAATATAAAAAAAAAATACAGTCGAATTGATAACTTCCTCTTTTTTTGGAAGTCGGTTGAAAAACTAAGATTGCAGTGACACTATAGCATTAGAATAATTAAAAACAAGTCTCCCAAAGTCTGCTTGTTAAGGTAGATAGATTATGCTAGAAATGATAGAACAACTTCGTATTTTATGTATATAATATTATTAAATGTTTTTTTGTCAACAGCGAGACGAAGAGAAAGCGAACTTGATAGCTGAGTTGACAGCTCAAAACTCAAGACTCACAGTTCAGCTGAAAGAATCTTCTGCGACCGAAGCACAGCTGTTGGCCCAGCTCGAAGGTCTCAAAGATCAATGCTCCATGAGAAAAACCAGTTTACAGGTAATTTCAACTTTATACACCATAGTACTACGATTGACAAGCCCCTTGGTCGTGTGTTAAACCTGCTTTAAAGCCTTAAAGGGTCCCAGGAACAATTCTCGGCGGGGCAAGGGCAATCTTTTCAAAGATTTTGGGTTATATCTTCTGGTTAAGTATTATTTACTTTATTAAGCTGGCCAAGTGCAAACCCATCTATACTAATCTATACTAATATTATAAAGAGGACAGATTTGATTGTTTGTTTGTTTGTATAGATTAGGCTCCGAAACTACAGGACCGATTTGAAAAATTCTTTTACCATTAGAAGCCGACATTATCTGTGATGAACATAGACTACTTTTTACCGCGGGAAAATCCTTCATTCCTACGGGAAATCTAAAATAAAAGTAAATATAGCGGCTTGGCCCGGGAGATAGCGCCATCTATCCAAAATACGGTAGATGGCGTTTTATACTTTTCTACGCGGACGAAGTCGCGAACACCTGCTAGTCTTTAATAAAAAAAAGAGACAATTTTCAAGCCATACACTTTTCTATTGTCTTGATCTGGCAAATAGTGGTAGGGCAAACTTCTTCGACATCCTGTTTTGTGACAGTAGGTAACCATTCCATTGCAGAAGACGTCGTCAAATAACAGTACCAGTCCGTTTCGCTTATTATTTATTATTCTAAGTAACTTATTTTTAACAGGATCATGTACAAAGCCTGCAGTCACTGAAAGCCGAGTTAGCACTTGTCAGCGACAAGAAAACGGACCTTGAACGAAGATTAACAACTTCGCTCAACGATAAAGAAAACTTGGCTCAACAACTCGAAGAGGCGAATGACAGAATAGCAGCTTTGGAGAGACAGTTGAAAGAACAGGTACTTATTGATATACAATAAATAATGGCAAATTATTTATAATAAGATTATAATAATAAGTTAACTTATTCTATACTTCTTAGAACATAATAGGCAGTGGTAGGCAATTTTATTACTTATAAAGCATATACACTGGACCAAGAAAGCTTTAAACCAAGAAATGCTTTTAAAGCATCCTAAGAAAAAAGGTGAAAATTTGAAGATCTTTGAAGATACGCTCGATATTTTGGAAACGAAGAAATATCAAAAATTTGAGAAAAATTCCTCTGGACAATTTAGTCAGCTACAATTTGAGCCTAAAATGAAGACGATCGGGTTAAGGGTTTGCCCTGTAGCTTAACCTTTTTGAAAGAAGTCAACAAGTCCAATTCTGTAGATTTATTTCCAATGTGCTCAATAGTCGTGTGTGAGGCACGAAATCTGTGAATTTTTACATTCACGATGAGATAATGCATGAATTTGGAGTGATGGAGTGGAGTGCTGCCAAATGGAGTGCCCGTGAATGGCAACTGGCAGCCGAGTCAGAGTCGAGTGATTGTTTTGTTAAAAAAATCATAAACAATTCCTTTGTTAATTAATTTTCTCGTATGAGTGGCCGGATGCAAATTAATAAAAATACATTAATAAAAAAATTACATCTTTCGCCACATTCGCAAAAAGAATACTGTTCAGTAATATCCGTCTCGGTCTTGCTACATATTATAACAATAGCAATTAAAATCTCATCATTTCTGACTATATATTTGGTTAGGAAATGTTATAACAGCTGATACAAGTATAAATGTGTTTTTATTTTATAGCGTTATAATTGCTTCACTTAACTTGTAAGAATTATAATTATAATTCAAGCAATATAATAGCGTATATTATTATTATTATGTTTTTTAAAAAAATGTTTCAATATTCTAAATTGAAGCTAATTTTCCAATAAATACGTTTTATAAATTTAGAAATAATATTAACATTTTATATAATTTTAATTTATTCAAAACTTTTTTTAATATTAAGGCGAAAATTCTTACTTATTTTTTGTTATTTTACTTATGTATTGTAAAATATTCATTATTTCTAAGTGAAGTTTACATTATTTCCTAGCACCAACATTATTTTAAAACCATTCCTCTTGTGTGAATTGAGCCTTAGAAATTTGTAATCTTAAATTTCCAACTTTCACAGCTTTACTCAAAAAATATTTCCTTTTCCACAAATAAATAAATAAATAAGTAAGGAGCTTTCTCAACTGTGTTGCCTGTTTGAGCAAACTGAACATTTTACTAAGAAACACTCTACAAAGTGTATCTTTGAAACTTCTTATAAAGTGTTATATTTTTGTAGGTACTTAGAAAATTTAAGATGCCTAACCTTGTAATAGGCTATATAAAAATATATAATCTTGTATATATGTGTTAAATATTAAATGCTGTAAGGTTAGTTATTAAATAAATAATAAAAAAAATAAAGGCATCAGAAATAATTTTGAAAACTCTCCAGGAACATCTGTACCACAACACGCTGAAAGAGCTGGAACGCCTGCAAAGATCGCACGACACACTTGCAGAACGTATCGGTTCTCCCGATTCTACAGACGTCAACGAGTCAGCAAGAAGTCTCCATGCTGAGATGGAGTCAGAACCAGAAGATGAGGGTGACGGTTGGCTGAGAAGTGAGGCTGTCCAGGTCTACAAGCAGCTGCGAGCGTTGGCGTTACAGCTGAACACTGGACACGATGATGACTCAGGTATAATATTATACTAGCCGGTGCCCGCGACTTCGCCCGAGTTAAAAGTAAGGGATGTGTAGCGCCTGACTGAATGTGGGAAGCAATGTAACGTCTAACATCTTTGCTGTTATAAAATTTTCAGGGGTTGTGTCTTTAATTTTAGTATATAGCTGATGTCCGTGACTTCGCCCGCGTTGAAAATTATATACTAAAACCCTCCTCTTGAATCAGTCTATCTATCTATCTCTTATGTTTTATCAAGAAGAAAATTCACTATATTTTATCAAGTCTCCCCTTGCGTATTAGCAACTGCAAAACTAATAGTTTTCATAAATTTATTCCCAAGAACTACGCGAGAAAAAAATTCCAAAGAAATTATTTTTGGAGCCCGTTGGGAATAAGTAACCGTCTTAACGGCCTTGAAATGGTAAAATAATAATTTCATGGCACACTTTTCCCATGAATGGGTGCCAAGAATGCACACACCGAGCTACAATATGGGCTTCTATTCTTCAAATTCAAGATAATTTATTTGCTGAATATAGTTACATAAGTTGTTGTAGATTAAATAAATAGTGTCCACATATTCAAACGAAAAGCGGTGTGCAAATTTAAAAAGCGACTAAAATTAACAATTTCTCCAATTTATTGTATTTTTATTTATTTTTATGCTATATTTATGTAGGACGTAGTTTGCATTATATTATATAGTATCATCATTTAGGTATTTAAGTGATGTAATATCAAGCGTACTGTAAACAAATTTCTGCAGGGTCTTTAACGCACCTGCATCCTGCCTGGTCTTGCTTATGTCCTTCGCGATGGTAGCCACTGTAACGAAGCGTTACATGGTTGAAATTATTATTAATAAATTGATAAATAAATAAAATTAAAAAATAAGGTAATTGAAAAACTAAAGTAAGTAGGTACACGCCCGGCGTGCAACGAATGCAATTGCGCCGGCGCGGGTGGTACCTACAACACGGATTTTGATCTTGATTTTGAAATTAAAGCGGCAGTCGGCAAAGTAGCCGAGACACGGACGGTCCGCGCCACTCAGCGCATTAGTTGAGTGGTGCGGTCTAATTAACTGTTTAGTAATTATGTAGTTTAATATTTCGTATAATTTGAATCTCCCGCGTTAGGGAGCATTTTCCGGGGCAAGCATTCCCTGGGCCTACCATTCCCCGGGCCTAGTATTCCCCGAGTACATCGGCATTCATCGACCAGCTTCGGAGCGCATTAGTTTCGTTGCTGGTCTTATGCAACTGCATTCGTCGGCCGGCGCCGGGTCGCATTAGATCCGTTGCCGGCTTTGCATCGCCGCCTTACCATCATCATCACATCAGCAGGACACGCACCGCCTGGCTCGCATCTACCACCTTCGACGGCCGGATCATACAGGGGAGTGCCGGCACGCAAAAAAAAAAAAAAAAAAAAAAAAAAAAAAAAAAAAAAAAAAAAAGTGTCGCGCTTTGGGAATTTCCCACGGCGACACTGACTAAAGTGTGATGGAAAAACTATCTTTAAAAAAATATGTTGGGCGCCAGTGTAGCCTACCGGAAAATAAAACAAGCAGCGTGATCGGTAAATAAAAAATATATATTTTACGCGCTCAATGGTAGGCAACACAAAGTGTAGGTCGTGGGTGGTCGGCCTGTCTGTCTCCTCACGCAGTGTGCAGGCGCAGTATGAGGGACGAGCGGGTAATGTAACGAAGCGTTACATGGTTGAAATTATTATTAATAAATTGATAAATAAATAAAATTAAAAAATAAGGTAATTGAAAAACTAAAGTAAGTAGGTACACGCCCGGCGTGCAACGAATGCAATTGCGCCGGCGCGGGTGGTACCTACAACACGGATTTTGATCTTGATTTTGAAATTAAAGCGGCAGTCGGCAAAGTAGCCGAGACACGGACGGTCCGCGCCACTCAGCGCATTAGTTGAGTGGTGCGGTCTAATTAACTGTTTAGTAATTATGTAGTTTAATATTTCGTATAATTTGAATCTCCCGCGTTAGGGTAAGTTTTAAATGGCACACAATATTTTTAACTTTTAATAATACATTTTAAAATAGCTTATTTTTTTATTTAATTGCTTCATCATATATTTTAAATTCATAGTTTGTTTTGCTAATATTACTTATTTTGCTTTGCTTATATCCCTTTTGCTTTCTAGTATATTTTAAGTTTTTTTATGTAGTTACTTAGATTTTATGTAGGCAAGTAAGACTTACCTGCTTAATTATTTTTTTTTACATTTTAAATTTCATTTTTATATATCCTTATAAAATTGCTTTATTGCTTTATTGTTTTTTTATCCTTTCTAAAATTGCTTTATTGCTTTATTATTTTATTTAATTAATTCTTGCTTGGTGCATCTATCTCTTTGTAAACTCCGTTCTGGTAATGCACCACTGCGGCAATGCTACTGCTGCTTAGCAGGCATTTCATCCTGTTGCCGTCGTGGCGTATCCAGATCGGAGGGTAGATGTACCAGAGCGTAATCCCGTGGTCCTGTCGATTCCAGGAACACGCTTCGGGCTGAACAAGCGTACTTCCGGCTAGCAATTTCCAGCAACCTCCGGATTGAGCGGACGGCCAGCTGCGGGTCGCGTTAGATCCGGTTGCTGCCTACAACCACCGCCGCCTTACCATCGTCGGCACGCGCATCGGCAGGACACATACCACCACGCCCACTACGCCGCATCTACCACCTTCGTCGGCTGGATCACACAGGGGAGTGCCTGCACACTGCGTGAGGAGACAGACAGGCCGACCACCCACGACCTACACTTTGTGTTGCCTACCATTGAGCGCGTAAAATATATATTTTTTATTTACCGATCACGCTGCTTGTTTTATTTTCCGGTAGGCTACACTGGCGCCCAACATATTTTTTTAAAGATAGTTTTTCCATCACACTTTAGTCAGTGTCGCCGTGGGAAATTCCCAAAGCGCGACACTTTTTTTTTTTTTTTTTTTTTTTTTTTTATTTTTTTTGTTTTTTATTATTTTGTAAAACGTTTTTATTTATTTTTTTGGTTTGCAGTAACTGGAGTGAAACAATAATCTTTTTGTAATTGTAATTTTATTTCTTTTATTTTGAACAAAATTTAAACACGTTATAGTACAGTCAACAACAAAATAAAAATATTGTAGGTATATTTGATTTTTTTTTAACATCTCCAAAGTTATTTTTATTTTAAATTCTTTTGTTATAGAGCTTGTTTCACACTAGTTGCATTTATACTATTTTGCTTTTTATTATTTTTTTTTTCCTTTCATTTTTTTAGTTAAATTTCTATATCATTAAACCAAAGCGTTGTATAATTAGGACATTTGTAAAGAACGGAGTATTAGTTTCTTTAACGTTTTGTGTGCTATTTTTAACTTACCGACGTTTTTATAAATTTTTTTTTTCTTATCTTTTCGCAATTTTTTTAATTATTTCGTTGTAGTTTTCTTTCTTTAATTATAATTAAATCAAAATGGCCTATCCCGTTAATTTTTTTTTTCATTACAAAAATCAAAGTAGGTATGAGATTTGCCGTTTTAGGTGAGACTCATGCTCATATTGTAGCTGATTTTCGAATCGAAAACAGTTGTGCGTTTTGTTGTATTGCCCACTTTGTCATTAGCATTTAACTCACTTTTTACAAAAAGTCGTTTGTCGCATAATTAGACACACGATTTTAGGTTTTTGCTAGGACGCGTCTTGTAATTATAATATTACTTGATTTATTTTTTTGAATGTTTGTATGTTTGGGATGAATGTTAGAGTTTTAGTAGGAAGTATGAAAGGTTTAGTAAAAAGTTGATACTCAATGCAGTAATTGCGGATTTTATTTTTAAAATAAAATCCTTATGAGGGACGAGCGGGTAATGTAACGAAGCGTTACATGGTTGAAATTATTATTAATAAATTGATAAATAAATAAAATTAAAAAATAAGGTAATTGAAAAACTAAAGTAAGTAGGTACACGCCCGGCGTGCAACGAATGCAATTGCGCCGGCGCGGGTGGTACCTACAACACGGATTTTGATCTTGATTTTGAAATTAAAGCGGCAGTCGGCAAAGTAGCCGAGACACGGACGGTCCGCGCCACTCAGCGCATTAGTTGAGTGGTGCGGTCTAATTAACTGTTTAGTAATTATGTAGTTTAATATTTCGTATAATTTGAATCTCCCGCGTTAGGGTAAGTTTTAAATGGCACACAATATTTTTAACTTTTAATAATACATTTTAAAATAGCTTATTTTTTTATTTAATTGCTTCATCATATATTTTAAATTCATAGTTTGTTTTGCTAATATTACTTATTTTGCTTTGCTTATATCCCTTTTGCTTTCTAGTATATTTTAAGTTTTTTTATGTAGTTACTTAGATTTTATGTAGGCAAGTAAGACTTACCTGCTTAATTATTTTTTTTTACATTTTAAATTTCATTTTTATATATCCTTATAAAATTGCTTTATTGCTTTATTGTTTTTTTATCCTTTCTAAAATTGCTTTATTGCTTTATTATTTTATTTAATTAATTCTTGCTTGGTGCATCTATCTCTTTGTAAACTCCGTTCTGGTAATGCACCACTGCGGCAATGCTACTGCTGCTTAGCAGGCATTTCATCCTGTTGCCGTCGTGGCGTATCCAGATCGGAGGGTAGATGTACCAGAGCGTAATCCCGTGGTCCTGTCGATTCCAGGAACACGCTTCGGGCTGAACAAGCGTACTTCCGGCTAGCAATTTCCAGCAACCTCCGGATTGAGCGGACGGCCAGCTGCGGGTCGCGTTAGATCCGGTTGCTGCCTACAACCACCGCCGCCTTACCATCGTCGGCACGCGCATCGGCAGGACACATACCACCACGCCCACTACGCCGCATCTACCACCTTCGTCGGCTGGATCACACAGGGGAGTGCCTGCACACTGCGTGAGGAGACAGACAGGCCGACCACCCACGACCTACACTTTGTGTTGCCTACCATTGAGCGCGTAAAATATATATTTTTTATTTACCGATCACGCTGCTTGTTTTATTTTCCGGTAGGCTACACTGGCGCCCAACATATTTTTTTAAAGATAGTTTTTCCATCACACTTTAGTCAGTGTCGCCGTGGGAAATTCCCAAAGCGCGACACCACCTATTATCAAGTGGACCGACGTCCTACCTGCTACTATTTGTAATACAAAAAAATCATGAACATTGCATGTTCACTTTTTTTGAAATTTTTCAAATTTCGCGGATAACTTCGTCGTTTATGAACCAATTTTGATAATTCTTTTTTTGTCGCAAGGGAGATATCCCAGGGGTGGTACCATGATAAGGAAACCAGGATCTGATGGTGGCATCCCAGAGAAATCGAAGGAACCTTCGAAAACTGTAGTGGCAAATAGTGCGTTTATTAATTTTTTCATTAAGTATCTTATTAGTTTCCTGTTTGAAGTCGGTTTTTTTTTGTTGGACAGTAAAATAATCTTGTTGGGAAATTTATTCAGATTAATTAAAGGGACTCGACCATATTACTAACAGACGATTAATAAAAGAATCAACCGGCATTCGTCAGTAGATACTGGGTAGCAAAAAAAAATGGAAAGTGTGATTAGGCTTGGCCTCGTTTCGTCTACAGTCAAATTCGGACGTAACCCCAATATTGAGTTTCTAAGTTATCACGCGATTCGATCGATACTTCCACCATTAACATTGTTACAATGTTTTGTTGATACAAGTACATAGGCTGATACGACGATATTGATTCAAGTCCGGTATTGATTGTTTGATGTACTTACCCCACTTCAATTGTTAAGTTACAATGTTGCTAGTATCAGGCTTTCGAACAATTAAAACTTTTAATATTCTTTCAATGAAATGGACTTTATACAGTACCAGCTGTTGCACGCGAAACTTTATAAAATATAGCGTATGTTACCCGCTGCTAATGTAGTTTTTTATAGGTGAAATAATTTTTCAAATCGGTCCAGTAGTTTTTGAGTTTTTTCATTACAAACATACAAAAATACAAATCTTCTTTCTTTATAATAAAATTAACATCTTAACTTGTAATGTAGTTCTGATATCCAATAGTTAAAAAGATCTAGTCTTGCACTTTGCCTCTTACAACCCTGGGCCCGTATTCTCTAAGTGTGGTTTTGCTGTGGTTATCGACTCGATGCGGTTATAGACTCGACAATTGTCTACTTTGGTATTCACTAAGCACATGTCAAAATGTCTACGACGTTTTTTCCATAGTTATACATGTCGATGAAGTTATTGGCGCGTTATTGTGTGGTTTTTAGTTTGACAAAGTACTGTTTCTTATTTAATGTCGACTTTGAAGTCGACACGTTTTTAAAAACCACAGATAGAGAATAGGCCCGTGATGGGGAACGAACCCACGACCTCTGGATTTGAAATCCAACGCTCATCCTCTGAGCTTCCACAGGGACAGTAGCTTGGTTCAGTGAAGTGTTAATCAAGAGATGATGCGCCCCTAAAGCGTTTATCATACTATTCAATTTGAAGGAATTCAATTTAGGAAATCGGAAGGTGTGGATCGCAGTTAGAACAGATTGGATTCAATTTAAAGAAATCTAAAGCGTTCATCACACTAACCCATTTGAAGGAATCCAAGAGTTTGACAACTCTGTCGTACACATCGACGCACTCTGAGAACCAACCAACCGATGAGAACACTTTACAATAACAGAATAAGAAATAAAAATACGCATTAAGACGGCAATGAAAACAAATTATTTTCAGTAGATGCAAGAGATGCAGATGTGCAAATTTGAGGACCATTTTTTTGTCACTAGTAGTAGTATGATAAGGGCGCATACACATCCACTGGCTTGGATTCCAAAATAAATATTATGTCGTTTCTTTTAAATTTCATTAAATTAATAGCTGTCCCGGCAAACACTGTTTTGCCAAAAAAATTGAGATGGGCAACCCTTATTACTCGGAGGTATAAAAAATAGTTTACGACCTATTTATTCTCAGAACTACCGAATATACAAAAAAAAATCATAATAATCGGTCAAGCGTCTCGGTGGAGTTTATTGCTGGGTAAAATATTTGTGAACTCAATAGAATTTTTGTCCTGAAAATTTTCCTCCATTTGTATGGTTTAGTAAACAACTACAGCGATAATAGAATCTTGCAAACATTTTAGCAAATATTCGAAGAAAAATGATGTTAGTCACTGACTCAAGGCTTTCGTGAAATGAATTCGTGCAGGAAAAACCAATACATCATGTGGAGTATGGCGTGTCAACTAAAAATGGTCATCGCACTTAAGTAACCTCAAGGCTACACCTACACATACCTAATGTAAACCTTAAAGCTATGGTAATATAATCACCAAAGCTTTATCGTTTGAGTAGTTAAGGCGTGTAAGTGTATTAAACAAACAAACTTGTTTCGAATTTATAAAAATTACGTGTCACATGTTTTTTCGCGATGAACTACTTGTGGAGTATCGCCACATATTTTGATTTTGAATAAAATTCGTAACTATCTATGTGTAATTTGGTCCAACTTAAAAGATTTGGATATCATCAATATCAATCAATACTAATATCTGTAAGTGTATTGTATGTATGTATGTACATGTTCCTCCATAATCCATAAACTCTTAAACGAATTAACTGATTTTCATGAAACTTGGCAGATAAACATTTAGACGTACAGGACACAGGATAGGCTATTTTAATTTTTCAACGCGGACGAAGTTGCGGGCGCCAACTAGTATTATATAGAATTTATAAAATATGTATGGAAAGATACATTGGATGTGTTTTCTCAAAAAGAAATTATATACTGCTTATTTATACTTATATACAGGTCCTTGAAACTTCATCAATAGATAATCAGTTCAATACCTTGTCTCTATTATTTTGTTAATCGATTTTCTTATTATTGTTTTGTTCAGTTTTGAAAACAGTTATAGTTTTTATTTTCTTCAAATTTCTAAATGAATAAAATAATTATTTAATGGAATTTTGAGAAGAAAAAATATTTATGTAATATCCACTTTAGTATTTCCTATCGTCACTTGAACTTTAGTAAACTACGTCTCAAAAAATGGGTTAAGTTAAGAACGTGGAAGCATGTCTATGATATCATTTTTATAAGCGTACATAATGTTCACGATTCAGCACCGCTTGGTACGAGACGTCACGTTTCACGACTTGCCTATTGAAAATGTGCTAAACATTCTTTTTTTATATTACTTATATAGTGTTGCCATTTATTGTAAAAGGTATTAAAATTAAATTTTCTAATTTAAATTATTTCTAGCCTTTCTATAGTGTTACTATGGTCGGATTTTTAATTAGATGAACTAAAATGACATTTGGTGGGTTGCCATTTTATTGTAATGTAAAAATAGTGTTGTATACTTCCTGAGTAATCGAGTATTAGGTAAGAATCGTGATTCAATCTTTTTTATTTTATAATAAGTTTGTTAATTGAACTTATTATTTTAATAAGTTTGTTTAGTTGTTGCTAGCTGTCATTTCAGTCCATTAATAAGGCGGCTGAGTTCCATTATTATGTTCTCTTCTATAACGTGATCGATACTTACAACTTGACCATAATGATCGAACTCGGTTATAAATGAGTCATACTACAACACTACGCTTCACGCTTGCAACATTAAAAAAATAAAAGGCCGATTTCAGCTGTCATTTTAGTCCATCTAATTAAAAATTCGATTATAATATTTATAGTAGCTGGTGCAGGCGACTTTGTCCGCGTTGAAAAATAAATTATATAGGTACATACAATGATCTTATAATACACGTACATATAGCTTGACCCTTTTGTTGCTATAACACTGGCTGGACGTCAGTTTTTTTATTTTCTTTCAGATGATTTTCCCTTGCTTTTTACCGACTTCCAAAAAAGGAGGAGAGTCTCAATTCGACTGTATTTTTTTATATTATTATGTTTGTTACCTTATAAGTTTCGACTGGGTGAAACGATTTTGATTATTCTTTTTTTATTTGAAAGCTGTGGTGCTTCCCGAGTGGTCCTATTTCAATTTGGTCTAGTTCTAACAATTCCATCCGTGAAAAAACGGTTTGAAGTCGGTTTATTTTTTGTATTTAAAAAGAGTTATTATTTTCTGGATCCTTTCTTGTATCCCTGATGAGGTGTATGTGAAATTTTGTAAGATGTAAGATGTAAGATTAGCACTTTTTTTATTTCAAATGTGTAATTATTTACTCCGTGTAGTTATTTACACCGACAAAAACCCATAAAGATTTTTTTTAAATAGTCACCTGTCTAGGTCCATAAGGTGGTGAACGAAATAACTTTGTATCGAGACTCTAAATCAGTATAAATGTGTTGTCATATAGTTCCTTATTGGTCAACAGCGTGCACAATACGCGAGATTACATCAGTGATGATGATTTTCTTTGTGGGAAAGTGTCGGGAAATCATTCACATAATGGAGAAAGTTACTATATTATTATTGGTTATAAATTGCTTTTTTATACATCAAAAGTGTTAGAAAAGTGGAACACTTAAAGCCTTACTTATAAGATTTATAGAATAAATCTAGGTCTTTTTCCTTTTGTTTAGCTCCTAAGATCTCTTGAGTCTTAGCCTGATCAAATACTCAAGGTCGACAGCTATCAATTCTCCTATCGAGATCCATAGCAGCGCACTGACATTCCTTATATGGTCATGGATCATTCCACTTCGTCCCCGAGGGTTTATCACCACCTTACCTACACAATAGTGTCTTTCGTTCCCATCACAATTTTTAGATATCCTTCGTCCCCTTGTTACCAATGGTTTCAAAGTACCTTATTATGAGGTTTTTTTTTATGTTTAGGCTGATGGTCCACTTTTTGGTAGGTGGCTACCGTCATTATAGATAAAGGATATTCGTAACCCAGTTTATGGTCAGTAATAATATTATGTAAATAGATCCTAAATAAAAATATACTGTTTTCGGTTTCCAGGTCTTCATTCGGACCTCTCTCTAACTTCGCTGGACGGCGATGATGGTGAGACCCTCAGACGGGGAGCTCTCGCAGCCGCCTGCGCAGACGCAGTCGCCGCTTACGCCACACTAGAAGGTTCTAGAGTGAGAGATTCGATAGCAGCGCACGCGCGTCGTTCGCTAGAAAGAGAGAGGCAGATCGACGAAAAGAATGAGATCATAGCGGATCTTTCATCTAAGGTATATCCTTACTATACTATTACTGATCTTTACTAATATTATAAATGTAAATGTGAGTTTGTTTGTTACGCTTTCACGCAAAAACTACTGACCGATCACGATAAAATTCTGCATACACGTTGTCTGGGACACCAAAAAGAACATAGGGTATCTTTCATCCAGAACGCGGACGAAGTCGCGGGCACCAGCTAGTAATTATTATAAATGCGAAAGTTTGTGTGCATGGATGTATGGATGTTTGTTACTCTTCCACGCAAAAACTACTAAATGGATTTCAACGAAACTTTACAATAATATAGCTTATACATCAGAATAATACATAGGCTATATAAGACATAAAAAAGATAAAAAGAAAAAAAAAAGACTCACATATCTTCCTTTCAACGCGGATAAAGTCGCGGGCAGCTAGTTTCTACATTCTCCAGACAGTAGATACTATTGCATAGCTTCTCTATGCGTAGTACGTTATTACATTATACATCAATGGTTCGTTGACAATAAAATATAGCCAGTTAAAGCTATGTGTTTGAAAATTGTTGCTTTCACGCCTTCATTGTAGAACATTATCGATGGTTTCTTCATTACCGCCATGACAGCAGAACGCCAGTTGCCATGCGATGTCCTTTTATGCCTTACGCATAATAAAGCATCAGACCTTACTATGGTTTATGCCTTAGAATCAAGGATCTACTATGGTTTATGCCTTAGAATACAGACCTTACTATGGTTTATGCCTTAGAATCTTGGATCTACTATGGTTTATGCCTTAGAATACAGACCTTACTATGGTTTATGCCTTAGAATCTAGGATCTACTATGGTTTATGCCTTAGAATACAGACCTTATTATGGTGTATGCCTTAGAATCTAGGATCTTATTGCCTTCGATAAAGAAAAGGTCAAAAATACTAAGTGTTATATTCACAATATACTCTTGTTCAGAAACCACACTGTTACTCGTTATTGGTTTCGTTATATTAAAGCCAGTTTATGTGTTGTGTACTTTATTATCGTTTAAATAACCAGTTAGTCCATACAAATCGGTGCTATACATATACATGTTACGCTAAGAAGCCACGCAACGCAACGGGACTCAATGTTTCCAATCGTGAAACCTAAATTGATTGTATCGATCGATGCCAATCAAATTGCATTACGTTTTGCACCGCAAACGCTATACTCGGCCGATAGATAAGTTACCATTACGAACCGCGTAATAGCTGTCAACGCAATAACGGATCAAATCTATAGATAAGTGGTTAGATTTTGTGATAAGCTTGGAGTTATTGACGTGAATTTGTATCCATAGTGGTGGGAGGCAATTCACAAAAGTAAAGATAACAGAATCTGGGGATAGAGTTTAACGCTGTAGCTATACATATATCTATCATCAATACTCAATCCTAATAATAAATCTATAAGTGTAGGTACCTATTGTACGTATGTTCCTGTGCATAACTATTAAACGAATTAACTGATTTTCATAAAACTTGGTAGATAAACATTTAGACGTACAGGACACAGGATAGCCTACTTTTTTCTTATTCAGCGCGGACGAAGTCGCGGGCGCCAGCTAGTCTACAATAATATCTAAAATTCAATATTATACGGTATCTATTCAAACTCGTTCAAAGAAAATATTACTCGTAACATACACATATCATGTTTTATACCACACGGTCCTATTGTCCACGACACAGCCAGTCTCCATTAAAAATTAACTATCTTATTACCTATATTAATTATTATTTATCTTATAATAATTAAATTTTGTAATTTGCACCATTGATTGTGCATTGGTATTACAATGGTGCAATTGAGACGCCAGGTTTTTTTCAGAGACATTAAAAAGATTAGAATAGAAATGAATAAACATAAAATAATAACAATACATTTACCTTAAAAAAGGCTAACTGTGTTAGCACATATGTATATGGCATATTATGGCAATAATACGATAATCTTTTAGACTATTAACGCCCACATTTGCCCACGCGTTGTCCTATAAAATCCATAATTATGTGTTATCCTTTAGTTAGACGATTATGGTCGAAACGCATTGACCTCAACCTTATAAGAAGAATAATGAAACGGAATCTGCAGAAGTTAGAAATGATGATGACATAGACTCACCCCGATTTGGGTGCTTACTATGAAAAAATGATTTTGTGAATTATGTCGCACAAATCTTTGAAATCAATCAGTCATAATTTAAGGTTGGCAAAACGTCATAATATGAGAAAATGAAACTAATACAAAAATTAAAAATTAAATTAAATTTTAAAAAATAGATCGAATCAAAAATTAAAAAAAAAAATTAAATTAAAAATAATCTTTTGTAAAATATACCTTGTGTTATGTTCTGACAACCCTAACATAAAAAGAAGAAAACTTTTCAATGGCGCATTTAAATTCGAAATTCAACTTCCAAGTGTATTTGAATTTCGAATACCAAAAAATTGCTGTATTTTTTTAACAGCCCTCAACTGGAAAATTCGAGATGTAAAATGTTGCTCTTGCTTATGAAGTAGTATTCAACAATGACATAACATTTTTTTTTTTCACTTTCAATGCTGACCCGCGACAGTCCGATCGAAATTGTGATCGGATTCGCTGAATTGTATAAAACGGAATAAATCGATTTACTATAAAACACCTTCGAAAAACTACTGTCTTTTTAAAGAGCTTAAATTCCATTTACCAAATACAACATGTTTGCAGTATTTGGTAAAAAAAAACCTTTCCTTTTTACATTAATTTTCGACAAAACGTCCTCGTTCTAAATACAGTCAACTTTTGCAAGTCCTTTTACTGTCCCTAATGGTTAATCCTTAATTGGTTTCGACCTTGGCTATACAATAAAAAGCACTTACAAGGCTTAAACTTTCACTATTCTGACATTTCATAAGTTTATACTAACTTCATTCTTCAACTTCATACCTACATGTGCCTACCTTCAAACAAAAAGTCGTTTATTTTTTATAGAAAAATACAGCTTTCAAATGGAAGTTCAAAAAAAGCGTCGCCCCAGTTTGAATTCTGCACAATAATACGTTATAAACATTAATTTTATTTGCTTTGAAATATTATTATCGTGGTAACATCGTATTAAGACAATAGAGCGCTTTCATTTCCTCCGATTCTGTTACGGAAGTAGAGATCGTGGGACCGACAATAGTTCATATTATGATGTATGTGAGATACCAGTCATTTTAACTATATCTGACTCAATAATGACTCAATGACTGCAGCCGAGTTTACGTGTCTTAATCAGAAGGTGTATATATTTTGTAAAATTGTGAACGCATCCTACTAACTAATATTATATCCTGAGTTTCTTTCGGGGTTTCTTTTTAGGATCGTCATCTTGGCTTTTTTCCGAAACCCTGGTAAATTTAAATTTATAATGACGATCATAAGAATTTCTTGTAAAAACCTAATTGATTAAACCTAAATTAATATTTTGATTTTGATTTTTGATTTTTGATTTTGATTTGATTTTGACAACTCAACCTATCGTCATGTAAAAACATCATATAAATCCAGAAAAATTCATCCAGAAAAAAGTTACTAAGTTACTAAGAAAGTTACTAAGAAAAAAGACGTGAACGAAATCGCGGGCAAAACCTAGTAGTTCATAATACCTGCGATATATACAACTAAAAAACATACAAATAAAATGAAAATAAGGAAACAGAAAATAAGATGGAAAATAAGATGATAATATATTATGTAGACGTCTGTTCCGTAGCCATCTATCTAACAGGTACCCGACCTTGAAGCTAAACGCATTACTGGCATAATCTCACGATAATTGCAAAGAAAGCAAAAAATGGAAAGTGGAACATTGCATGATACAAACCCATTCAGTCCACAGAGCAACGTGAGAAACACTGGCTATACATACATACGTGTGTTACTTGAAAAATGTTCAGTTATTTCGTATGAATTTACTGTATGAGCAGAACCATTAAAACGCTAATCGTTCCTCTCACAATTTACTGACAAAATCTTCATAAACACTACATAACTTTACTGTCCTAAACATTTTGACGAGCCTTTGTCGAGTGATTAAGGTACCACTTTCCAACTCGAGCGGCTTACCAATTCCATACTACGTTATTCCATGATAACTCATTAGTTATTGGTCGTAGTGATACATGAAAACACATGACTTTTTTGTGACGTAATTTGAAGGTTTGCATTGAAACAAAAAACTGAAATTTATTTTATATCTACTTAGTATAATTAATTTCTAAAATGTGCAGAATTTGTCACATTTTCGCTGGATGAGATCTCGTAATGATTGACTGAAAGCCAATAATGTTTTCCAATGAAAACCTCTTAGCTATGGAGTACATTAAAAACTGGGATGTCAATAGTTACCATCTATGAAGGTTTTTCTAAAATATTGGAATTGTTGGCGTATGTTTCGTGAGTTGAATAAGTGCGCGAATGTGTTGCTTCGCATTCTGTCTGGGTTGTTCCAAACTGTCATACTATTTGTTCTACGATAGAACAGTTTGGACAAAAAATTCTTATGTTATTAGCATTATAGTAAGTTGAGACAACAAATTCCCCCAAATTTGATTCCCTAGAGAGTATGCTCTGGAATGAAACTGGCAATTAATGATGGAGCACTCTGCGTTTTTGGAAATCACATCTGGCTGCTGTAACAACCTCCTTATAGGAAAACATTCATGAAAATAATTATCAATATCTCCAGATCTACTTAAAATATATTCTAACATTGAAAAAATTATCTCATAACTTCAGCTATCAGTAGCAGAAGTGGAATTGCGTGCAGCTGCTGAAGAACGCGAGAAGTTGATGAACGATGCCAACTACAGCAGTCTTCAGAACGACGAGGCCGTGACTAGAGCCAGGCAAGAAAGGGATGAAGCTATTGAGAGGAAGAAAGTTGTTGAGGTAATTAATGTTAACTTGCTCTGCCTTTGAAACCAAAACTCTTTGTATTAGATATTTTTTTGGGTTTGTCCAAACCTAACATTTTCTAAAATATTATACTATCTACTAGCTGGCGCTCGCGACTTCGTCCGCGTAAAAAAGTATAAAACGCCATCTACCGTATTTTGGATAGATCCCGGGCCAAGCCGCTAGTATTTACTTTTATTTTAGATTTCACGTAGGAATGAAGCATTTTCCCGCGGTAAAAAGTATCCTATGTTCATCACGGATAATGTCGGCTTCTACTGGTAAAATAATTTTTCAAATCGGTCCAGTAGTTTCGGAGCTTATTCTATACAAACAAACAAACAATCAAACAATCAAATATTTCCTCTTTATAATATTAGTATAGATAGATCAACGTTCTACCATGTTAGCATACTAAAACTAACTCTCTACTAGTGTTCCATAGAGGGTTATTATCATTATTATTAAAAAAAAATATCATCCAAGCTTTTGTTTATATACTAAGACGTAGAAGTGTTTTCTTAACTTTTAAAATTTTCTATTATTTGAGACACTACATTAATACTGAATAAGAGCAGTAAGAGAAATATTTTTTCCCATTTTTTTTCTCATAATAACATTTGTACTAAATCAAAATTTAGTACCAGAAATATCTCTTTTTAATTCTATAATAATTTGTGTTTTAGGTATCCCTGGCAAAGACGCGAGTGGAACTAATGCAGGCCAACAGCCAACTTTATGAAGCAGTTCGTCAGAAGGTCGATCTCGGTCAACAGCTGGAACAGTGGCAGGTCAGTAAACTTACGGTATTTCCTTTTGTGTACTAGAAGTGTAGGGTACTGAGTAAGGTAAGTGAAGTGTAGGGTAGAAGTGTAGCCTACCCTACATGGGCTTTGTATCAAATTTTTGTCGAAGTACTTACCTTCTACCTGACTGTGGCTCTAAGTTTGTGTTAAAATTACAAGCTGTAGGGCCTCTTTCAGCAACTACAAGTAAAGTGTTGATTAGTTACTTTTAGAAATAATTTTCTGTTTTATTGAATTATGCACTCGGTTTACTGCATCATTCGATAGGCGATTTTTTTTTTATTATTTTCTTTTCAATGTTTAGGACTTTTACCGTACAAACAAAGCTATATCAGCTCCATTATCCCCGGTTACCGGTGACTTTAAATGACTATTAGTCTACTTGACAGAAGGTGAAAGAGGCGCTTAATTTTGTGTTAAGGCAATCATACTCAGCAATAGACTTAGCATGGCAATAGCAATAGCAATAGCAATAGCAATAGCAATAGCAATAGAAAGCAATAATAACATGTTTAATAAATTTCAGATGGACATGCAAGAGCTGATAGACGAGCAAATGAAGCATAAACTGAGCAGCGAGAAGCGAAGGAAACTGCCTCAACCGGTGGCGCCCTCTCGCGCTTCCCGGCTGCTTGGATTTTTTCAGCGGTGATCTGTTGCGCCCACTTCGAAGCCATACAAATCCCTACCATATCAGCTGCCACATATCGAACACTAGTGAAGCACACTCCCACTCTCGCGGCGATCGCTGCCCTTCTACTTTTCCGTCGATGGATCTTGACAACTGTCATCGCGTCCGCCATCTTGTTTATTAAAGATGCGTTCACGTTTAGCACTCTAATTGGATGCGTTCTTATTTTATGCGGAAAACAATGCGATTTGTACACATTTGCAATTGTTTGTATTCTAATTAAAATGACGATAGTTACGGTACATTTAATTTTTAATGTTTTACTTAGTGTGGTACTTTAAAAGTTTATTTACAATACACTATACCATGTACTTAAGTTATTTTGAATTGAATTATCATGATTGAATTTAAACTGTTTTTATTTCAATAAAATTGATAATGATAATGAAAGTATTGCTATATTTAATTGTTTTAAAAATTGACATATGGATTGGTTAGGGCGGAGCGGGCACAACCGATTTTTTGCAAAGGACTTCTTCAAGTTTTGTGTCCATTTATATCTTTTTTAGCGACAATTTTAAACGAAAACGCATTAAAAATGCATAACTACAAAATTAACTTCATTATATTTAAAAAAAAAGTTAACTTCATCGCCTCATCCGCCATTTTGTTTAGAGTTTAACAGCCATTTTAATTATGAAGCCATTCCATGAACTTAACCTATCCATTGCTTTTTAAATTAGTGTATTTGTATATAAAGAAACGTTTAATTTGATAAGAAATAAATGAATGCAATTTACAATGTTTGGTGCACATAATCATAAAATAAATTGATACTTAAGGGTAAGTTTTAGAATTATAACAATAGAAATGTTTACCACAAACATCATACCAATAACAATATAATAGCCATATTAAAAAAATATATAAAAAATGATACCATGAAAAATATTCTAATAAAATCATGATCTGCTACAAATTTAGATTAATAATGAAATAAATTTAATGTACTTAGTTAAATAAAATTTCTATATATTTTTTCACATTTGCACATAACTAAATATATGGAGATTTTTTGCAATTTTAATATAGTAATGTTTTGTGTTGTGCCTTATTGAGTAATTGGCCTTGAAAACGTGCCTTTTTCAATATATGTAATTATATATAATTAGTTACACTATTTATACGAAAATTAAATGGTGTAATATTTTAAATTATTAATGACAAAAACCATGATTAATGATAAATTATTGGTCTAGTTGCGCTAGACTAGATACTGCCTTACCTAAAAGCAATAACTCAATGAATGCGCCAACTTTTTATTGTAGTGTGTGTAAAACACCGTCACTATTTATCACTTTTTACACAGTTTAATTATATTTTTATACAGTTTCACTACGCAAATTGGATAAAACATTCGACAACCACACATCACAGACACTTTGCAGTGTGACTACCTCGGCGTACCTAGTATTTGTTGCCGCATTAATTGTCAAGTACAATCTATTCTTTTTCTATTGATCAAAAACGTAACCAAATGTAGCGTCGCCATGGTCACTGGCCTGTTATAAAGATGGAATTTGTACACTACTCAAAGAGAGTTGACTCAGTGAGTAACTCATTTAGAATTTGTTTCTTATTGTTTGTTTAATTCTATTTATATCGTGAATTGTTTGTTTACCTTTTTGATCAATGAAAAAAGAATGGACATTAGGTAAGGGGGCTGTATCTAGTTGAGCGCAGCGAGACCAATCAAATATATTTAGACAAAAATATTATTCTATTCTATTCAAATATTGTAACAACAATGAAACTATATTTTTGCTCGTAATTATTTTAGCAACATTAATTTAAAAATAAATTATATTTTAATTTTATTTTGGAAAATTATTATACATAAAAAAGTTTTTTTTATTAGTTTTGGCGTATTTTGTATTGTATGTTTTTTATGTAAATAATGGCACAGACAAGTTATTTATGTAGTACTTAATACTATATGTACCTATATGTAGTTGTAAGTATGAAATATGTATAAAAATCACACCCCTTTATTAAACAATACCTAATATTATTAATTTATTATTATTAAGACTGAAGAAATGAAAAAAAATATTTCGCGGTTATTCAAAATGTTTAAGTCGCTGTTACACTTTTTTTTTTATATATTTTTTTAATAAATTTAAATAATTTTCACTCTTATTTCGTATTACCTGTTTATTTGTTTAAATGACGGTTTATTCTTATAGTCAAAAAATTATCTATAATTTTTTTTTATTCTACTCATAATGTTCTGTCGAACCAATTGCGTTTTTAGATTTTTACATAAGATAATCATTTTTTTTTAAATATAACAATTACAGAGGTGTAATGGTGACTTAAAAATGTTTTATTTTACATGCAATGTTCAATTTACAATAAATGTAATATACCTACTTACATTTAATTTTTAGCACAAACTAAACTTATTTCTGAGTCATTCCACGGTTGGTTTCACTTTTGGAAAGTTTATTGGTATTGCAATAATTAATTAATTAATTAATTATTATTAATTTAATTAATTAATTAATAATTAATTTAAATAATTAATTAATAATTAATAATCAATTTCATTTGCGCCCAATAAGATACTTAAAGACAAACATTATAAGATTTAGTGAAAATTACAAAACAAATCTTTTTTGACCGTATCCTTACTTTTAACAATACCAAAGTGTTATGCAACAGGCGTTGTGTAAAATCATCAAAATTTACAAGTTATGACGTCATAATCTTATGACGTCACTCTTTGTCTAAATTTTTATTTTTTTTTAATTTTTTTATTTTTAATAAATTTTTAATAGTATACTGAAATAATATTTATATATGTCAAATCATAATATATGTATTAG
Organism: Synanthedon vespiformis; assembly: GCA_918317495.1. Taxonomy (NCBI): domain Eukaryota; kingdom Metazoa; phylum Arthropoda; class Insecta; order Lepidoptera; family Sesiidae; genus Synanthedon; species Synanthedon vespiformis. The sequence goes on from OU906965.1 coordinate 1,213,216, forward strand.
ATATTTATACTGTCGTAGATACAGCATGCAGCGGTTATTATAAAACAAATCCTCTCTACCAAAATTATGATCTACTTTTCTTCATTTTTTTTTTGTTATATTTTATTATCAATACTATTTTAAATCAATACTAAATCTAATATATATATATATATACTTTCCATGAATATTTAAAAAGATGTATTTGAAAGGACACCATAATATAGGAAGAAGTGTTTAATACATCAGTATACCAAGTCACTACGGCCGATATATTTTTGAAAATATTTTAGTATTTTTTATACTGATTAAAATACTTGCCTGTCTAATAAAATTGCAATACTAATGAACTTTCACACAAGTTTACCGCGTATAATTAAAAAAATTAAAAAAATCATAATAATATAACGCGTCATCAAATAACAATACAAAGATACTTTGATTGAGAAGTGATTACTTAAAGTAAAAGCACATCATAATGTACTTAAATATTAAGTAAGTGATAACAAATGACAAGCTACGTGTAACATGTTTGTGGATTTAAATAAAGCATGGATTTTATTTTGACTTTTAATTTTAACTCAGATATTTTATTTTCACATTGGAGCATTTGTTCTATATACAATTGCTTTTATATTTTATACTAGCGACCCGCTCCCAGCTTCGCCCGGGGTCATTTCTTTTTACGTAAAAACCTTCCCTGATTATCCCTCTATCCATAAGTGATGACAGAATTAAAATCGGTCCAGCCGTTCTCGAGTTTTGTGCTTAGCAACACATTTAGGTATTCATTTTTATTTATATAGATTACTAGCTGCTGCCCACGACTTCGCCCTCGTATAAAAAATACGCGTATAAAAAATAAAATGGTGTGATGATATACCTATATATTATACGAGTATACTGTGTTGTTACGTTTCAGTGATTGAATAAGGGATGCCAAAGCCCATTTATTTCCTTATCCCATAAAGTTGAGCAGAGCTCTTGCTACTCAACATGAGTTTTCATCTCAACTTGGGTTCCGCGGGCAAAGTAAAAATAAAGTACCTTATTTTAACGTTGGGAAATCCTCTTGGATACCTTGATCTTGGATCTTGGTAGTGTAGGGCCTTGAGGGCTATGCCGGACCGACTAAAACCTATCTATTTTCTAGCGCTTAATAGATGGAGAGAGTAGAGAGGACGTAATGGCACGACTTCGTTACCTGTCAGAACCTCGGCCTACCAGAAAGTGGAGGGTGGACCTTAGAATCCGCGGATAAAATAAAAAGCAAAAGACCAATTGTTGCACTATGCTGCGATATGGAGTTTAAAAAAATAATAAATGAGTAGTCTTTTAAAGAGGAACCCTTAAAAAGCGATCATTGTATGGTATTAGGTATAATAAAAACTCTTTCATGGAAATTGTAAATAAGACATTACTTTTTTTCTTTGAGCGCTGCCCTGCCTAAATATTCTGTCAACGTTTTCTAGCACGTCATTTTACTTAGATTTGTTATTACAATATAAAAATAATTGGAAGAAAATAATAATTTTACCAAAATGCCAGCCGTGGTCGAACAGAAAACCGTGGACCCTGAAGCTGAACTCAGCAATGTTCAGCGAATGGTTAGTGAATGGTTCAAATGTAGGAATTTCTATAACTGTATTGAAATGTATAACAAACAAACCCTTACTGTTACTGACACCGGAAGCTATGTACCCAGTTAATGAGTCCATAAAGCAGTGGGCCCTTTTATTAACGTTGGGAAATCCTCATGGATGCGAGGTTATCCAGGACTCGTACCGTAGATGGGTCCAGTTGGGACCTCGCCTTACCCGAAAGTGGAGGCACGCCAGCCATCCCGGGGGACCTTACGAAGACCCCCGCCCAGGCCCAGGTCAAAAGGGAAGGTGGCGGACATAGGCAATGCAGTGTACCCTAATATTGTCATTTTCTGAGTATATCCTTCATCAGTTTTCTGCAAATAATTAAGTAAAATAATTGTTCTTCTAGTTCAAGAAGCTGGCACCAATGTGCAGTGTCGAAAAGCGGGCTGGCGGTATACCTCAATTGGCCCCTCAAGAGAAGCAGCTAGGTATTCTTGCGCATGAGCTCAAAGAGACTCTATTATGCATCAATGTAAGTTCCGCATATGTAAATACCTAGTCATATTGTGAACATCAGGTCAAAGGAGATTCTCAAATGGTCTTATGAAACTAGACTGATGAAGCGATCCGTATGCTGTTTATTGAATTTAATACAATACCTTAATGTCTAAAAAGTAAAAATATTTTCATGCTAAACCTATACATATGTATCAGTTTTATTATTTCATTTATTGCAAGTTATAAGATTGTTCCAGCTTGCCAAGAAAGGCATGCACGCTCTTCGCGATAATCAAACAAAGGTTGGCACCAAGAAGTCCATTGTTGAATATGAACACCTGGAGTCTGTATTAAGAGACGAGAGAGCTCAGCAAGCGGAGCTGGATTGTCTCAACTACCTAGCTCAGAAACAAGTCGTTGAATTACTCAAGCAAGTTCCTACAGAAGCTGACGTAAGAATGAAATAGCCAAAAGCATAATATAGTTAAAAAATTTTTTAGACTTCTGCCATAATGTGGCAACGGTGTCGATCAGGATGAACAAAAATTAAATAGGAAAACTAAGTGAAAATTATATTGATGAGCAAGGTTCCTTGCCCATACAAGGGGTAACTGTGATTTTCCCCCCATTTAATAAGCATCATGTAACAGGTGTCATCCAAATTAGAATGAATAAATGGCCCACGGGGGTGGTGTAAACTTAAAAAAAATAGGATATAGATAATAAAAAAAAGAATGAAATATTTCTGTTCTATAAATATGTTTTTTTGAAGTGAAGTACCTATATTGCTCCATTTCTTTGTGAGCGATGAGAGTATAATTTCAAGGTCGAATATTTTGTGATGTTTCAGTGTAACGATCATGATGTGACGCTTCTTGTATTGAAGTCACAGGCACCAGCTAGTTTATTATAAATAAGTGTGCAATCTATTGTATAATTTATTGTGTTCTTGCAAATTATACACCTACGCATTTTAACAATGTCTTACAGGAGCTGGCAATGATAGAAAATGCCAACAACAGTCTCCGCCGAATGGAAAACAGGCTTGATCTCGCCACCAAAAGATTTTGTTTAGTGAATACGGATAATAAAAGAATAAGAGAGGAAATACATAGACTTCTGGTTGAGAGGTTTGCTTTTAATAAGATATAATAAATTATAGGTATTCACTTATTATCCGTTCCTATAATTCCTTGTGTTCTTAAGTTCAGACAAGTAGCGCATTTAAGGCCCCTGATGAGGTGTTAAGTATGTACAGTATATCAAGAATCACTTGCGAAATTTTCTGGTGGAAAAGGCATATTACTCACTTAATGAATACCTAAGTTATGACACTAAGTATATAGTGCAAACGATGCAAACTACGTCCTACATAAATATAGCATAAAAATAAATAAAAATACAATAAATTATCTTGGAGAAATTGTTATTAATTTTAGCCGCTTATTAAATTTGCACACCGCTTCTCGGTTGAATATGTGGACATTATTTATTTAATCTACAACAACTCATGTAACGACATTCAGCAAATAAATTATTTTTAATTTGAATATATTTTTTAGTTTAGCTGTAAGTTCCTCTAGTGTACTTACTGTAAGTTGTTTCTTACTAATTCCTCAGAAACGATTTTAACATCCAATGGAATCGCACCATCGGGAAATTGGTGAAGGGTAAGGAATACCTGATGGACATATTCGAAATTGCATCACTGGCTTTCGGGGACCGAGACGAGTGTTGCAGAAAGCTCGAAGCCCTGAAATGGAAAGGGCTGTACCAGCTGAATAGAGATATCTCAGTAATATTTTGCTTATATAATATTATACCAATGTTCTGCCAATATTACTTAAATTAATTATCTTATATCGGCAGGAGATGCAATCATACGAAGGTGAATTGAATCACCTTGCGAAACTGGAAGAGTTTCTGCGCGTTAAGGGTTCCCGAAGGATATGCGAGGCGGATGAAATCGAAGAGATGAAGAGACAGGAGGAAATCCAACGGTGCGAACAAGAAATAGCTAGACATGACGCGTTACTCGAAGAAATATTTGTATGTATCTAATTATGTATAATCATCCTTGTGTTTTGCGCTTTGCGATTCATTTTCATTTAGGTATATACTTATGGAGATTTCTTTGAAAATGTTTGATTTTTATTCAGAGATATGCCGGGGCGAGTCGAGTGACAACCATCATAAGTAACTTTCAAACGACAGAAATTCAAAATTTCTCAACTTTCGTTCTCCTTTGTGAAGTTCTTCAAGAATCCATAATAATGAGAAGAGAATTGGAACTGATGCGGCAGAGAATTCGTTAGTTCGTGTATTATTATTTTATTGTATTTATTTACTATTACTTAGTGGATATTGCGGTATTATTAAAATGTATAACGGCTCACACTTTTACAAATATTTTTATTTGTAGACGTGTTAAAAAGTGTATCACGTGGGCCAAGATATATTAGCTCATTGGTTCTTCGAGCCAGATGTATTCGAAGTTCTACTTTTAAATATTTTTAATGAAAATCGTATCGAACTGACTTGGTTAAATGATATTAAAAGTGGGAGGCAAGCTGACGGTACACATGATGGTACAATGATGATAGCTTAAGTAAATTACAATATTTTAACAGTAAAAAAATTAATATACCTACACTACAAAATAAATAAAGGTTTTTAAATATAATCACAATATTTAGTAACAATGTAAAATATAATTCGAAACTATATAACTTCATGGTGTCTTACATCAGCGCGCAACTATCTTCAGTTTAGAAGTAACTTCAAAATTACTGTACCTAATTTCTTCGATTTTAATTTCCAGTGGACCAACGGGATATAAATGAGGCTCGTGAGGAAAATCAGGAAAAACGTATAGCAACCATGAAACAGCAATTGGATGAACAACGCCTTCGTACACAGAACAAATTGGATTTGAACAATATAGCTGACGCCTTAATCATGAAAGTCATTAAGGGAATTGATGATCTGGTTCGGTTAGACCCAATCTTAATACTAATCTAATAAGTGCGAAAGCTTGTTACGCTTTCACGCCTTAACATTGTTAGAGTGACAGAAAAGGATGTAAGGTACTTTTCATCTAGAATAAAAGTATTGTTCTCAAAGAATAATCTACAAATAAAAATAATAAAATGCAACGCCTGACAAAAATATATATAATTTAATAAGTATGGTAAGTATAAATTTAACAACGCCTAAGAGAAAAAGAGCGCGAACGAAATCGCGGACAAATGCTGGTAAATCTATCTTTACTATCTAATATTATATCTAATAATAATATTAATATTTCTATCTATACTTTAATATTATAAAGAGGAAAGATTTGTTTGTTTGTTTGAATAGAATAGGTTCCGAAACTACTGGACCGATTTGAAAAATTCTTTTACCATTAGAAGCCGACATTATCCGTGATTAACATAGGCTACTTTTTACCTATGGAAAATGCTTCTTTCCTACGGGAAATCTTAAATAAAAGTAAATACTAGCGGCTTGGCCCGGTATACACTTGACAGCGCCATCTATCCAGAATCGGTGAAATGACTAACATGACAAGTGTTTGGTGATATTTTTAGAGATCTATTCCACAGTAGATGGTGTTTTATACTTTTCAAATCGGACGAAGTCGCGAGCACCAGCTAGTACTATACTATAAAATTTAAAATAAACACCTATCCACCAGAACAGTTGTATTTAGCTAGCTTTAAGTATGTAGCTAAATTGCTGTGTATAAATCTTATTTCCTATTTTTTATCATTTATTTAGACTATCAAAGTGCGACTGTACACCACTGCTGTCTTTACTGGGAAACCATAAAGAGGTGACAAAATGGAATGTAAGCAAATTTCTCCGGATACTTGAGACGGAAGTGAAAAGCCTTATTGAAGTTGTCTATGGAGCTGTTAAAGTGAGTTAACATCAAAGAGTAATATATATAGTGAGGTTAACATTTCCTATGTTAAGTATGATGGTAACACTGTTTCTAATTAATCAAATTTTATTGATTGGATTGAAGGATCTTTTTACCTCTTTTTTTTACAGTATCATTTTTATTTTTTAAAGTATATAAATATTACATTGAGGCTTTTGTTTGACAGCCACCTGCACCGACACCCAAAGGCCGTAAGGGTCCCGATGCCAAGCCTGCAACTAAGTTAGTGGCAGATCCATACGTGGAACCATTGCGTCCGAACAAAATTGAAAAACTTGTACCGTACCAACCATGTGCATAGTAAGTTAAACAAATTATATACAATACTAGGCTGTTGCACGCGACTTCGTCCGCTTAACTTTATAAAATAATAGCCATGTTTCTCGCTGATAATGTAGCTTTCTATAGGCGAAAGAATTTTTGAAATCGGTCCAGTCCACTAGGTAGTTTTTGTGTTTATCTATACTAATATTATAAAGAGGAATTTGATTTGATTGATTGAGGATTTGATTGTTTGTTGGTTTGTTTGTTTGTATAGAAAAGGCTCCGAAACTACTGGACCGATTTGAAAAATTATCCGTGATTAACATAGGCTACTTTTTACCTATGGAAAATGCTTCTTTCCTACGGGAAATCTTAAATAAAAGTAAATACTAGCAGCTTGGCCCGGGAGATAGCGCCATCTATCCAAAATACGGTAGATGGCGTTTTATACTTTTCTACGCGGACGAAGTCGCGAGCACCATAGTAATAGCACCAGCTAGTTCATTATAAACAAAAATACAAATCTCTATTTATAATTTTAGTATAGCTAGTAAATTAGTTAATATACTTAATTTAAAATTATATTTTCAGTTGCGTAGAAGATTATATTATGAATTTGGTGTTTGAAACTCCGGCTGTTCCTGCCGATAAAGAATACGTTCATGGAATATTTCAATTGGAAGACGTTAATACTAAGTTTGGGATATATACATTGACGATCCCAGCGTAAGTTCTCAATCTAGAAATATTATATTTAAAATGCATCTTGCTTTAAAATGTTTTATGATATGAAAAATTGAAATTGAATTAAAATTGAAAAATCCTAATTATACTTTAAAAATATCTAAATATTAAGATTGAATCTGTTTTAATTTTATAGCATTCAAACTAGAGCGCCATTTTTATTTCGCATGTGTGACTAGAGATGGCTCTGCAGTGTCCATTACTTAGCCGTTAATTTTTTATTTCCCCTTGCAGGAAACGTCATCCGTACCGGGGACCCAAAAAAGAATGATGGAGCTTTTTAGTACAATTAATAATTCATTATATTTTTCAATGTTATTTGTAATTTTAGGCAGATATATCAATGATGTATGACAAATTTTGTTATTGAATTAAATATTTTTGATAAATTACTTCCAATTTCTTTTATACATTATTTTTAATTTGTTATTTTATAAGTATTTTAGTACTTTTATTTATTTTGTTTAAAAGTTGAATACTTTATAAAACTGGCAACACTTGGTCTTTTATTTGAGTTTGCAACAATCTTGATATTTCTTCAACATTGATTGTAGAAAATTGGTAAAAAACTTTATTGTAAGGAGGGTTGTGTAATTGATATTTTATTTATGTTTTCATTGCAATATTATTTGGTCTTAAATTTATTTACAACCATAGGGTAAATAAAACTAATTAAGTCTATGTGTTAAGTACTGTTTATTGGTTTACTGTATGCTTTTTACCTTTCGTCACGTCCAAACGTCAAAGTCACTTCATTGTCATTTGACAATGACAATTGTGACTAATTTGATATAGTCTTTTCGTCTGCCGCTAATGAATTGACGTAACGCGGCATCATGTTTATTAGTTTTATTAGGATTTAAAGAAAAAAACGTAATAAATCACGTTTTGTTGTGCAAATTAACTAAAACTTTTTGCGCTTTTTCATAAGTAGCTTTGCTCACTTCTTAAAAAGAGTCGGAAACCCTAATCATATATTTCTTTATTCTGTGGTATTGACACTAATTGTGTTGAGCTGTGGTGTAGTGTTATGCTGAGGTGAGGGAGGAAGTGAGTTGAGTGAAGTGATGTGAATGTCCGCCACTGTCCGCCATTGAATTTCACATAGCCGAGAATTGAAATAGGTTGTACCTTTTATAATCGGCAAAAATCTTAATAATCCAACTCTTTTCTTATTCCATTTAGTCATATTCCGTGCACAAACATTGTATTCAATGGCAGACAGAGATACAGACGAGTTAAACATCGATAATGTAATTAAAAAATTATTAAAAGGTAAATGTTGATGATAAATCAAAAGTAAACGGAATTTAAAGTGTATTAAGTTTATTTGAAAAAATAAATTTTAGTGATCGCCAAAAAGTGTTAATAATCAGTGAAATAAGCGGGTAAACTCGGTGTTTGGTGTTATGTTTTCATTTCGGCTTTGTTTTCAGTACGGGGCGAGAAGCCTGGTATGAATGTACAGTTGACGGAAATAGAGATTAAGGGGCTATGTTTGAGATCACGGGAAATATTCTTGTCACAGCCAATATTACTTGAATTGGAAGCTCCGCTAAAAATATGCGGTAAGTGAATTGCATATTAACAAGCTTTCAAAACCATTTCCAATTGCTGACCACTTTCGAAGCATCACGAGACTAACTTTCATAACTTGTGACTCGTATTCGTATGTAACGTAATCCAGTTTTAGAAATGCTACTGCTAATGTCAATGTTTTTTACTCGTCCAGGCATTGCATTAACTTTATACGAATTCAAGCGACTACCTTTTATAAATGACAATTCGCGTAAAAAAGATTCAATCGAAAACTTCACATAATAATATAAACCTTTACTTTTCTAATTACAGTAAAATAATAAATGATTTTACATCAAAAATATTGTAATGAAAATATTGTTATTTTCTACTTAATTAAGTACTTAGAAAACAGTTGTGTGTTTTGTCATTAATCTATTTATTTAGGTAGTTAGGTAAACATAAACATGTATCCAAAGAATTATTTCATATGTATATGTTTTAAAAACGTTTACAACCGTTTATATGTTTATAGATTAGTGTGAATAAATAAATATTATTATATTATTATAAATTATAAATGTAAAAATATAAATGGTCAATATGTCCATATTTTTTTTCAATAACGGATACAATTTATTATATCTAAGACTAGCTGTTGCACGCGACTTCTTCGGCATAACTTTATAAAATATAACCTATGTTACTTGCTAATAATATAGTTTCCTATGGGTGAAAGAATTTTTAAAATCGGCACAGTAATTTTTGAATTTACTCATTACAAAACTTACAAATCTTCTAATCAATATACTAATAATAAATCGAAATCTGTAGGTATTGTATGTATCTATGTTCTTCCATAACTCTTAAACAAACAAACTGATTTTCATGAAACTTGGTAGATAAACATTTAGACATACTGACATATGGGATGCAAGATAGGCTACTTTTTTCTTTTTGAAAATGGACGAAGTCGCGGGCGCCAGTATAAATTTATATATATGTAATGATATAATTTGCACTATAGAATATTAATACCTAATATAGAAGTCTATATTTTCAACTGACTTCCAAAAAGGAGGTTCTCAATTTTTTTTGTTTGTTTCGTGTATAAGTTATTATCATTGCAAAGTCATCATTTTATTATGAATCACATGTTCAAGCAATAAAATAAAGTTGAATGTAAAAAATGATGCAATTGTTCTGAAATATATTTTATCATTGTAATCTATGACATTATCTTCAATTAGTACTTTACATGTATGTAAAAGATTGCTAATCTGGTCAGACAAACCATGATTGTATGCTGGAGCTTAATTTTACTGTTTTTGTTCACATTTCTCTAAAAAATTACATTTTATTTTATTTTTCATAAAAATTACAATTTTAAATCGTAACAGGATGAACAGAAAATGCATGAATAAAATTATAAAATGAATTACTTAATGAATAAAATGAATTTTTGGTATAATGATGCCAATTGTAACCTTTATTGATATCTTATTATAGCTATTACTATTATGTTAAACTATTGTCATCAAATATTCCAGAACAATCTTTTGTGATTAGGTAAAAATGTAGGCTTTATGGTGATTCTTTTATAGTAATTTTGTATTACTGTCTTATTAACTCTTTTTTTTTTTCTCTAACAGGTGACATACACGGACAATACTATGACTTGCTAAGGCTTTTTGAATACGGTGGTTTTCCACCGGAGTCCAACTATCTGTTTCTCGGTGACTATGTGGACCGTGGAAAGCAGTCGCTCGAAACAATCTGTCTACTGCTGGCGTACAAGATCAAATATCCAGAGAATTTCTTCCTTTTACGAGGGAATCACGAGTGTGCTAGCATTAATAGGATTTATGGGTGAGTCATTTTATTTCTAATCCCATTTAACATATCCTTTCCTTATCCCTTATCCTTAATCTTACTATGGTCTGTGGTGCACATGCCAAACCTGTGGCGTTACTTGCGTCATATGCGATGGTAGCTAGTAGCTAATTACCATCAAATGAATCATGAGTGACCTTAACAAAAAAATATTCCAATAAGAGGTGTTTTTTTATTCCAAAATCTGAATTTATGTTTATGAATTATCCTGTACTGGGACCCAGATTTAATCTGGTACCTGATGTTTTTTTTATTATTTTAAATAGAGAAATAGATAATTCAAAAGGAGACATTAATTTAACTTTTGATATTAAAGTAATTGTTTTACTTGATACTTGTATACAAGTGCAGAAATTGCCGTGTAGTTAACGAGAAAGGGGTTGTCAAATTACTAGAGTAATTGACTAATTTTTGACCAAGTTGTCTCTTTATAGCCTTAATTTATAACTCACAAAGCTTGGTTACCGAACTCGCAAAACTTGGTTACCGTTAGCCGACGACGACTTACCACAATAATATAATATGTCTACGCGCCGCCTTCATGGGAAATGGAGACAGACTAGTAGTATGTGGGGTATATCCTTCGGTCTTGCATCTTTGCTTCCAACAAATTACTCGTCTTTTAACCCTTTACCCGCCAGAGTCGGATAATTATTTTCGTGCCCATTTGGCCAGTCAAAATTTTAGAGTCCTTAGAGGACAAACATGCTTGCATTATTTTTTTAATTTATAATATAGAAGATGCCACAGTGGACGTCTATGTCACTTTTCCACGCAAAAGCTGCCTTACGGATTTGGATGAAATTTGGCAAACAGATAGTTTATTTCCTGGATTAACATATAAGATACTGTGTAGTGTGTATATTGTAAAAATGTTAGGTTCCCGAGGAATTGCCTAAAAATATTAAAAAATGGGTTCCACCATAGTCGTCACAGAGATAAAGATGTCAGTGTTATAATTTTCATTTTTTAACACAGACGAAGTCGCGGGCTCCAGCTAGTTCCTTCAATGGGGCTTTAGCATTCTAATGAATTTTCCCTGGTACAGGAAAAACTAAATGAAAATCTATTAAAACGTTTCTTAAAATTAAAAGTACACAAATTCTTTATTGTTGTGTATGTAAAACCGGTAGGATTATTTGGTTTTACCACGTCAAACCTTATCTCACAATATAATATAGATTTATTTTATCGGTGAAGTATGCTGATAAGCATTTTCATTGAAAACAACAAGTGCACACTGTGCACATAATGATTCATTAACCTATGGACATTCAGCGCGTATATCATCATGTATACACAACATTTTCATCTTCTCTATTGATACAAAAGTTAATTAGCATTAAACTGTTACATACGCTTGTCGCTTATATTACGCAATCTTATATTACGCTTGCCCTGTCTACTTTCGCGACAACAAAACACTACTAAGGCGTCCTTATGTAATTTTTTTCTTCTATTGTGTTTAAAAATAATAATAAAAGAATCCACACAGTGACAATATTTCTGCTATAGGTTATTGTAAGAATTTGTTTTGCAAGATGACGATAATAATTTTACAATATTATTTACACACATAATTATTAGTACATAAAACATATACTATATCTGTACTAATATGATATTATAAATGCGAAAGTTTGTATGCATGTTTGGTTACTCTTTCACGCAAAAACTACTGAACCTATCATCACGAAATTCTGCATACACGTTGTCAGGGATTGAGAAAAGGACGTAGTTTATCATTCATCCGGAAAAAAAGTACTGCTCCCGAGGGCTTAATTAAAAAATTTAAATCAACACCTGACAAGTATAATAATAATGAGCAAGAGATAAGCCCTATATTATCGTTATTCTGTGTGCCCCCAAAATAATGCCTTCTACTCAGTCTCCGATATATATTGCGTATTCGTACATCCTTCTCTACTTCAATTAAATTATGTGCAGGTGGTTTTAAAAGTATCGTTTGACATATCTACATATAAGGGCTGAACACACAGTCATGTCCTTGTGCGCCACAGACACCCAAAGTTATATGTAAAAATTGTAACGCCTGAGTCATTACTCTGATTCAGTGCGTAGCAAGGTCTCGGTACTTGCGGTTATTAGATCATTTATTAGTTAGGTCGGTTTGAGAAGCAAAGATATGTTTAGTTATTTTTAGTTTTCATGATTATAAATGTAAATCACAACAAGGCCCGTTTGAGTATTTATTCCCCAGCTTCGATCGAAGAAACAGACAAGCGGACAGAGACTTAATTTTTTACTAGCTCTGGACATGGGCTCGGGGCTGACATGCCTTTGTAAGGTAATAAAAGTCCCTAAAAATAAAAAGATAAAAAAAACTGGCCTTCGCCAGGGAAGTTTTTTTTTGCAAATTATATAATTGTTCACGACAAACTTTTCTCGTTTATCGCTCTTTCCATTATAAAAAGATCCGTTGGGTGATTTAGAAGTTACGGGAGACATACTGAGTCGAACAGCGATGTTATTTTATAATTATAAATGTATACAGACAGACATACCTAACCTAGTTTAGAGACTCATATTTGTTCTGAAATTTTCCAAGTTTTAAGAACAATGTATACATGCATACAATGGTTACAAAATGAACGTTTCCTCTAAACACAAACAAAAGGCGCATTTTAGCGCTCCTATAACGTGATTAATTAAAACCTTGTACCAGGGAGGTGTTAATAGATCTTTTGTTTGTAGAAATACGTGACTACCTTCAAAAACAATTTCGTTTCTGGCATCTCATTATTCAGAGAAATCTCTTTTCTTTGTGTCTAGTTTTAATTTAAATTATAAAATAACCACGTACTTGACGTAGACTAAAAATAAATAAAATAACGTAAAATTTTAACGGTTAAAAAATGTCAACGACTCTTATGTGGACCGTTAAGTCTTCGCGACACTTGAAATGTATTGTGCACTTTGTCTTGTGATTTCTATTAGGTTTAGTTAGCTTCGTGCCTATTGTGATTTTTTTGTCATTGTTAAAATATTAAATATATTTGTTTTTTATTAGAAACAGGTAAAACTTTACAGACACGTACATACATGTCTAAAAATTAAGATTGTACAAATGCATGGACAAACGAAAAAAAATATCTAAAAACTGCTTTTTTGACCTCTGTAATATTTAAGTAATATGTGATGTTATAAGTTTTCTGATTGCTCTAAATTAACCTTTTCAACGCTGATGGTAAAGTAGGTACGCTTTTGACTATATAATATGGTACATGGTATATGGTGGGGTAACATAAATAAACAAATTTTCTTACATCCCCATTTAGACTTACATTAAAAAAGGGTAACCGAGAGTCATGCGCATTCGTGAAATGCAAGAACCATTCAATAAATGCATTAAGTTCCAACCCTAATAATATTCAATTGATGAATAATGCAGCTGTCCCATTCATTTTTTGTACTTTTCTTTTCTCTTTAAAAAAACAACTTTAGTATACATACATACACTCGTGGACTGCACATTGACTACTTATGCCATAGGCACAAAAAGTCTGCTTATTAATGTAATTAAAAACTTAATTAGGTTAATTTAACTTAACTTAGTTTTTATTAACTTAACTTAAAATTATCTAATGATGATGAAAACCGCAACAAAAACATGGTTTAGAAGTTAGCGGCCGATACAGATAGACGATTTCAATTTATACTATGTAAAGATAATGATTTATCTACGGACCAAATAAGTTGACATAAATAATCAATGCATTATTATGGATATTAAATCTGGTATATATTATGTGGATAGAGTAAACCGAGGCCGCCCATAGTTAATTAAATCAACTGCCTTCATTACCACTGCTAACGCTAGTATCTAGCTACGGGCGAGTTTTTTCATTAGCGTTTCATGGACAGTATTTGCAGTGTGATCGAGTTCACGGTCAATGTTTTCGCGGACAAATGCGGACATAATAGTCTGTCATCACCTTAATTTGTGCTAACTATAGGAAGCTAAATTAACAACTTAAGCATTTGATACCACCATAATCGACTGTATCTTACTTAACCTTGTCCAGTGTCATTTTGTAATGAAAAATCAAGCTAATTTTATAGGTGGCTAGAGCTTTTTCCCGCGACTTTCCATCGCCTTGTTTTCTTTGGCGTTATATTTTTGTATTTCTTTTTTAAGTGATCCTTTGGGAACAGTCCTTTTGTCTGGACAAAAGCTATCATATGATGTTTTCTTTATCCCTGACATGGTATATGCAAAATTTCATGTTAATATCGCACCATAAAAAAAATTATGTAAACACTCGCGTGAGGTCCATAATTTTATTATGGACTCCACAAACAAACAAGCTCACTTCAGATTACATGAGGTTCGCAGCAAAAAAGCTATAAAATTGTAGTGAATTTTTTAAAATTCTGCAAAATAAATCTTGCGAGAGCGACCTGAGAGCGAGGGGTCTGGTTTTAATTGAAGTGACACCGATAAAGCAAATTGCGGGCGCACGGATTTTATCTATACCACTTGAACTTATGTCTGAGTCTGAGTCGTCAAATAGAGACTGTTACTTAATACGACGAACATAATAACATGCAGTCGGAAAGTAGAGAAATTTACATATCACCCATACATACCATCAGTTGTTGGTAGTCGATTCAAATTGTGATATTAAAAAAACATAAAAGATATGATTAAGATATATTTATTTGGGTTTGATTAATTTTTTTATTATTTAATTATTTCACATTTTTTTTAATTTACTCTATCTTTAGTATAAAATTTATTTATTTTTTCTAAATTAAGTTAAAAAAATAAGAACTGACTGAAAAGAACGGACGGTATGGCTACTGTGGTATTGCTATAGCTTTCTCTGCTCACGATCGTATTCACTTAACAATAATTTGTATTCAATAAAATATATAATGTTATTCGGTAACATACACTATATTGTTAATTGTTTCATACATGTATATTTTTTGCAGATTCTACGACGAATGCAAGAGGAGGTACAATATTAAACTATGGAAAACCTTCACAGACTGCTTTAACTGCTTACCTGTTGCGGCGATAGGTGAGTGCGAATATTCAATTACTATGTTTGGTCGTAAAGTATGAACGTTAAAAACTAAAATATAAATTCTAATCAATGTATGTAATACATACACTAGTAATATTTTTAATGTTGAGTATGTATTATTTCCTCCATAACTTTCAAACGAATTAACTGATTTTCATGAAACTTGGTAGATAGATAAACATTTTAGTTCCATGGCAAAAAAAAAATACGCCAAATAGGTCTTGTGTTCGTTCCTATGAAGTTAATTTTACGCTAGTGGCACAAATCGCGCGCGCACTTTTTAACAAACACATTCTGAAAAATGCTTACATTAAAATATTAACGAATAAAATAATATGTCGGTTGCTTTAGTAAAAAAAAAATAATTCTGAACAAAAAATCTGAAAATTTTTCAACGCGACCACCATATTATTCGCTTTCCATTTGATTAGGCATCCGATGGAGCGGGCAATCGTGAAACACAAAACACTAAATTTAAATTAAGGCTACCTTTCATGACGTTCGTTCCCTTTTGTTGGAAAGCTGTCTAATTTTTATATATGTATATCAAGCTTCTTTTTTTTTTGTGTTTTTGACAAAAATCTAGACGAATTATTTGCATATTTTTAACAATTTCATGTAGGTATTCGTTGGAACTTTTTCATGTTAAGCTAATTTTCTTACCCAATTAAGCGAAATATCGGTTAAACCTAATTCATTTTTTATCACATTTTAAGCTACATCCTGAAAAAGTTGACATACAAGTGAAACTATCAATAGATAAATATAGATAAGAGCGTTATTAAACACGCAACGGTTCACGCTCGCGGCAATGCGAAGGTCGAACGTACACCGTAACTATATTTATAATCCATTTGGATATCGCACATACACATGCGTACAAACATTCGTGCATGTACGTACGTGCGTGTGTGCGTGTAATAGGGAATATTTGGAAAAGTGGTGGATATGCGTAATAAAGATTGAAAAGCACTCCTAAGAAATAGGGGCGCGATGTACTAAGTTTTGTAGGTATGTGTGTACAAAGTTCGGTATAAATCTGTGTATGTAGGTATGTATATATGTTAATAAAAGACTAGCTGGCGCCCGCGACTTCGTCCGCGTTGAAAAAGTAGAAAAAGAATTATTGCACACATTTATTGTAATGAAACTTTCGTTTTAATTTTTCAAATATTTGTTTAATGTTACTACAATTTTATTAATGATTTACAAATTAATGTTCCTGTTAATTTTTAAATCACAATAAATGTTAAGATATGTACCTAAATGAATTGACGACTTATGAAGTCGTCAAAGTACTAAACTTTAATTTCGCCATGATGAAATTAAATTTTAGTAGAATTAAAAAATATTAAATATATTCACAGCGATAAACAAAATAATATAAGTGTATAATATTATAAATAAATGTAGACAAAACAGTTCAGTACCTTTTTCTCATTTTGTTTGTTCTCATTTTTTTACTTAACTGTTACCAATAGAAAAAATAATATACCTTAGCTTTTATACATTATTATGGTCTATTTTAGACCAGAGGTGAATATAAATTTATTTCTCACCCTAGATTCATCACAATAGGCACTACAGACAAAATCGTTATCTAGATCTATTCAGATAGAGCCGACCCATCCTTTATAAACAAATGAATGCCAACATTCAATTATTGTTCAAACAATAGAGCTCGGTTTTCCATAAATGTCACACGTCCCATAGCGCTGCTGACACACCACAGAAATACCCATGGGAATGGTTAAATTACATAAGTAATTATTTCATACTAGCTGCTGACCGCGACTTCGCCCGCGTAACTTTGTAAATTATATATATACTAAAACCTTCCTCGAGAACCACTCTATCAATTGGTGAAAACAGCATGCAAATCGGTGCACTAGTTTTTGAGTTTATCACGAACAACCGACTTCCAAAAAAAGAGAAGGTTCTCAATTCGACTATATTTTTTTAATGTATGTTACCTCATAACTTTCGACTGAGTGAAACGATTTTGATGATTCTTCCCGTGTGGTCCCATTTCAATTTGGTCCAGTTCTGACAATGGCATCCATGAGAAAAGACCATGAGACGGTTTGAAGTCGGTTTATTTTTTGTTAAAAAGAGTTATTTTGATAAACCTCAATGTAATTTTTTTCAGGATGACTGTTTGATATATACTTTTTGCACATAGCAGATTTTGGTTTGATTAGATGCGTTCAAACAAAAAATTATTCAACTTTATTATATTAGTTTAGGTACAGATATTGTCGAAATACTCTGAAAATGACCTACTTTAGTATCCTCTAATATGTACCATTCAAAGACCATAAAGATTAATTACACTACGAATTTGCTCTGTTCACATTTGACCTTTGAAGATTTGCCGAGCTTATCTATCGTATAGCTATAGATAAACATATATATAAAATGTGAATTTTAGCGTATTAAACACGGGCGTTAAACGCCCGTGTTAATAACAAAATAACGCCCTTAAATATAACATACACATGTTTGGACAGCGAAAGTGGATTAAATGGTTCGTTGACATCGTTACATAACTAAAGAGGTTTACGAGCCTCGGCCATAAACGTTGCGGATTTAGGCACTGCCAGCACATCTAGATGTGGACTGACTGTTTATTGCTGCTTATTTATGTAAGCCAAATTATACTTTAAGATTGAGATTTGAATACAATAGTGGCCAATACCTATATACGTATCCTTTTTATATCGGTAACATTGTTGTTCGCGATAAACTCAATAATTTACAAAGTTATAATCAGCGAGTAACATAGGTTATCTATACTAATATTATAAAGAGGAAAGATTTGATTGTTTGTTTGTTTGTATAAAATAGGCTCCGAAACTACTGGACCGATTTGAAAAATTCTTTTACCATTATCCGTGATGAACATAGGCTACTTTTTACCTTCATTCCTACGGGAAATCTAAAATAAAAGTAAATACTAGCGACTTGGCCCGGGAGATAGCGCCATCTATCCAATATACGGTAGATGGCGTTTTTTCTACGCGGACGAAGTCGCGAGCACCAGCTATTATTTTATAAAGTTACGCGGACGAAGTCGCGTGCAACAGTTAGTATTATATAATAGTCATAAAAATAAACATTAAGATGTCTTCGTCATATAATAATAATAATAATATAACATTTATTTGCAACTTAGTAACACAACACAAGTAACACAAACATAGCAACAGTAAGCAACATAACACAACGACAAAGAAAATAAAAACAGTAAAAAGAAAAAAGAATGAGCTACTAGTTACAAATAGGTCCCTACTCAGTATTTTGCTAGCATAGGCCAGCACTGATCTTCCGCAGGAACCCTAACACACACACACGGCCCTACACCATGCATATGCCCCTTAAATATCAAATAAGTAATAATTAAAATTTAAATAAAATTATAGTAAGTAATTCAGAATTATTTAATAAGAACTATTTTATTGTCAGAAACACAACTGCTTGCATGTATAAACATTATATACTTAAAAGAGTAAGGTTCCCAGCCGAACATAAGTTATATAAAATATAAAATAAATAAATAAATAAAAATAGAAAAACGTTATAAAACAATTTGCCTAAAAAAGCAAGGAGGTTGGTTTTGGAATTTATATAAAACTACTATCTAATCTCAAATTCTCCTCACTTATTTGACTATTTATTAAAAATTTCTTTAAATTAAATCTAAAAGCCTGAACATTGCATTGATTTCGAATTGGCGGTGGAATAATAATATTATAGTCAGACTGCTCTACTGTAGCCATATCCTTATTAATTGGTAGCTATGACAACAAAATACAGGATCGCTGCTGCAGTTCTGATGCACCGTCATAGTTCAGCGAACCGAATGAAAATTCTTGTTCACTTAAAATCATAGCGAACATTAATATATGCTTGCTTGCATGCATATTCAATTATGTTTATGCAGAGTTCAAGTTATTATTCCTGATAACAGCAATCATTTGCGACAAATTACACACAATGTTTTTAAAAGATTTAATACTAAATGTTACTGCGGATTAGTAGCTAAGAATATGTTTCTATATGAGTGAAGATTTGCCCTTAATAATGAGTTTTTTAATTATTATCATTGTAAACAAGGTCACTAATTAATTTTAATTATTTACTGGATGAAAACAATGTCCTCTCTCTCTCTCTCTCTCTCTCTCTGTGTGTGTGTGTGTGTGTGTGTGTGTGTGTAAGAGGGCATAAGAGTAAAACACATTACTAAAACATTGATTGACTATTGATTATTGTCCAAAAAATTGACGGATCAACAGTTTAATGGAATTAATTTAAAGTACATATCAACTGTTAAACAGTTATACAAGTTTATACAAATTATTTTTTTTTACGTAAACTTTATTTAATGGATACATGACGATTATCATTAGTCTTTTGTGGGTACGTTGTTACCGGTTGTGCATCAGCAGACACACGGAAACTGTGTCTGTGGAATTTTCAAATGTGCTTAACGTGCCACCCAGATCTTCAGAATTCTCTTTCTCTTACGCAAGAAAACGTTTTTAGGTCGGAGGAATATTGTACCGGGAATATAGTCCTTGTACGCCCGCGGGTATTGTAAAAGGGACGAAGGTGTATGACCTTTCAAAGTGAATTTTCTAGTATGTAATTTTGAATGAATAAAGAATATTACTGAGAGACGTATTTAAAGATGAAACGTGTAACAAGTTACAATGTATATTTTGTCTGCCTACTATATTATACACAAACCTTCCTAGTTTATCGCTCTTTTCTTTAATGAAAACTGTAAAAATTTCCTTAGCACACTCGTAGGCTATATTTTTTTTGGATTAAAATCCATACATAGGTATTATAGCCACGCCTACACATTCTACTAATCCTATCGTATTAGTTTTCTCCGACCTGATTGGCTGCCAAATGTCAGCCAGTAAAGGTGTAACTAGCTCCTCAGGGGCACGACTTTTATCTGGCTATCGTCCAGGTTGTGTTTGATCTAACGAGCCAGTGTCGTTGCCATTGAATGTATATTTCATGTCCTTGTCCATTCATAAGGATGGAGAAAACATAATATTATAATGTGTTAGCTTCTTCTAGAAAAATTAATTATCCATACTAATATTATAAATGCGAAAGTAACTCTGTCTGTCTGTCTGTCTGTCTGTCTGTCTCGCTTTCACGCAAAAACTACTGAACCGATCACCATGAAATTTTGCATACACGTTGCCTGGGACACCAGAAAGGACATAGGGTACCTTTCATCCAGAAAAAAAAGGACTAAGTATTCCCGAGGGATCATATAAAAACATAAATATTGGGCGCTACTGTCGCATGGCGGCGCCATCGTCGTCACAGCGTTATAAGATGACATGAGATGACATTACACAAATGTATTTTGTCTAAAATTGTCACTTGGTTGTCAAATATTTATAGGTGCGTTCAAATTTTGTTGTAGTATGAGATCATTCTCTCTGAGACCGATTTTTAAGAATTTTTTTTTGGTAAGTAAGTGATAGTTGCAAAATAACGTTTGCCCGGGTCAAGCTAGCATATATTTTCTTTTTCAACGCGAACGAAGTCGCGGGAACCCACTAGTTAACAATAAATAGATATCTATTTAAGTAAAAAATACATTCCGTGTAATAATAACTCGTCAAAATTGCGCAGCGATGGCGGAATAAGTTGGTTGCGTTAGTTTTTGTATTTACCCATTGACCTGTGTAAATTCATTGTGCTTCTCGGACAATGTTTGGCGTGGCCTATTATTGATTTTTAACTACAAAATATATACTTATTTCGATTTTATTACTTAAGATCACTTTGTAAAGTGAGAGCACAAGTTTACAACGAATGTGTTACGATTCTTTTGCTCATAACTCATTTCGTTAGCGTAGCTCTATGTTATAAAATATTCTATCTTTCAAGCTGAAACCGACCATAGTTCATAAATTTTCATTTGAAAACAGGGTGAAATGTGATTTTTATATATCTTATATCTTTTCTATTTTATTTTTATAATTATAATATTTGGCCACAAACTTTTCTTGAACATAATTTATATTATATTTATTTGAATAAAGTACCTTAATTTCCATAATAATGTCATGTAATAATAGTCTCCTTAAATTTCATTCATCAGCTTTTTTCATAGTTCAAAATGAATTTAGAAATTGTATACCCGCCGCTTACAAAACGTAATAATACCATTGGAGCCGTAAAGAAATCTCCAGAGATTACGTCAGGCTATTTTTAGGATGTTTTATGTACTCTGTAACGGGGTTTCTTTGTGTTATAAAGATCAGATTGAGCTTACGCAGCTGGAAAATTAGCTAAGCTCAATTTTCAAGAATATTCGCAAAGATTAATTCTTGTATTTTCACATTTACTCCATGCTCATTTTTCATTCTGAGTCACACATTATATCCTGGCTCCATATAAGTCGACTCAGTGGTAGTAGTAGTGCTTTGCCAGAAGTCACGGATTCGAACCCCAAACATTTGTATACTACGTATGATCTCTGTTTATTTTAGATTATCTCCTCGGGAACAGTACTTTTTTTCTGGATGAAACGTACCTAGGTCCTTTCTGGTGTCCCAGACAATGTGTATGCAAAATTTCATGATGATCGGTTTCATCAGTTTTTGCGTGAAAGCGTAATAAACAAATTCGCATTTATAATATTATTATAGTAAGGATTTAATACATTTTATTTAGTAAGATTAATCCTTTTTATATGTATAAAGATCTTGAAATTTGATTTCAAATGTAGGTACATACTAGAGAATTGTCGTAGTTTTTGTATTATATAATATATATAACTATTGACACAAAAGGTATTGTGGAAAATATTGTACCTGGCTGAAACTCTTGATTATTATCGTCACGTCCACGTCACCGCCCACGCTTCCATAATCCAGCCACTAAATTGGCACGTTGATGCGCCGACGTTGACGCAGCCAATTTACTCTAGCAAATTTGACATTAAACTTTTATTAACATCCTAAAAAAGAATCCAACACTCATTCACGTTGAAATGTAGGAATTGAAAATAGTAATATTTCAACTCAAAAAAAAAGGGTTTAGATAAATGGTTTTTTAACATTTCATCTTTGTTGAACGTTTAACACATGAAAGTTTAATAGAATAAATTAAGATATATATGTGAATTGTGTGGAATTCAAAACAATGCACAACTATATAATGTAGCATGTTTAAGTACAAATTATATTTTTTCATTGAAGGGGTTTCATCTTTTAAGTAATCAATAGTATCAGAACAAATTACTGTCTCGCGTTTATTTGTGCCTTCTTTTTAATTTGCACAATGTCGTCTATGCTACAGCAAAGTGGCAATTAATTTTTCTCTACGTCAGAGTCCCATAGATAAAAATAGATGTTTAATTGGTGTATTTATAAACTGACACGGTCGTTGTTATTGAGGTGAGTAATGGAGATGTAATGTGCTCGTATGTATATGTATGTATAGTAAACTAGCCACAGCAAAGTGAAAATTTCTTTTGTATGACTAAATTATATTTGTTGTGGAAAATTTGATTAAAACTTATTTTGACTGCACTACTATTGCCTCGTGATTTTATTTTTATATACTTTTTAATTAGACATTTTGAAAAATAATTGTGTACCTAGTATTCTTTGCGTGCAAAATAAAATCCCTGTAAAATGTTCGAGCCAATTCAGCCCTAAACAGTAATGTAGTGTTGCAGGATAACGCCTAGCCTTATTATTACTTACTTATTCTCATTCTTAATTAACCAAAATTAAGTAATATATTGATTTTTATAAAGATAAGTTTAATTAAAAATGTTAAAAATACAATATATTAAAAAAAGCAATATTGCGCTATATAAATGTAACTAGAAATAACTAGAAAATTGTGAAAAACGTCACGGAAAACACCACACACACTGTGACAGTATCTAAACTTTAGATTCTAAAGCCTTCATGGACAAGGACGACGGTGCTAACTTTTTACACCGCGTTTCTCGTTAAAAATAATGGCAAACATACCCTGTACGGTTACTTTTAGAAAGTAGGTCACCTATTGTCGAAAGGAAAACTACGCGTAGGCGGACTCACAGTTCTACCCTTCCAAGGGATGGAACACCCACGTTGTTATCAAAAATGCTTTAATTCTTAATTGAATCCCTTCAAATAAAGGTTGCTGTTGATTATGATATAATATTATTATTATTATATTAGGTCAGCATCTATAGCACGCTTTACTGCCTAATTTTATACAATTAATAAAACAGAAGCCGCCATAGCATAACTAAGTCACATGTAGCATAAATACAAAAGATAGGAAAACAAGCATTCAAAAAGACCAACAGAGCGTTAGGATCTATAAGAAAAGATGCTGTTTTTCTCCTTCAAACCATTTATTTTACTTTTCACATTTGCACGCTTATCAACTTAGCTTATCAAGTTAAGAATTCAGCAAAACGCAGAATGTACAATACGCATAATGAACACCACACGCAAAATGTATAAAAAGGCTAAATTCACACATACACAAATTGCGATATAGTAATTTCCTTATTTTCAACTGTTACACCTCAAATAAAAAGATTTTGATGTGTGGACCTGAACGAGAAATGTTATGTTGCAAGACCTTGGGGTATGATATGTCAATTATAGCAATGAATAAAACTTCGATTTGTGTGAATTTAGCCTTTTTGTACATTTTGCGTTTCGCACATTTTGCGTGTGGTGTTCATTATGAGTTTTATTCATTTTGAGTGTGGTGCTCATTTTGCCTTTTGTACATTTTGTTCTGAAGGGAGAATTTCTTGTCATATGTCGAATTGTCACAATTCTCATACTAACTTAAAAAAATATCAATGTGTTAAATCGATCAAAACTTCTCCATAGAAATCGATTCGAAAACGCATTCGAAGGACGTCACTAACTCGAGCTGTCAAAAGTGAAAAGTATTGATAACTAAATACTTTCAAATGATGCTATCGAAGTAATAAACCCACATTGACACAGAATTTTATTATATTATCATTGAGCTTAGTAAACGGAAGTACATCCGAGACGTGTATTTAATGGGTAAATATTTACTGACTGCCTGGCCTGAAAATAAAGGCTTTATTGTTGAGAGTTATTTTTAGACAGAAAACATCCTTGTTGTCTTGAGCGTTACTCGCACTGAATGTAATTTATTTCACGGCGAGGCTTTTTGCTTCATTTTACTAAAGTAGTTTATTTCATTGACTATATTAGGTTTTTGTTTTTAAGTATCTAAAGGTCGACACAGGCTGACTATATACTTACTCGATGGTAGTGGCTTTAAAAAAATATAGCCCTGCCACTAAATTGAATACTCTTCTCTTAGAAACTGTGATATGATTAAAAAGTATAGGAATGCTTTTATTTTAAAAATAATTACAAATTATAATTCTCCAAATGTGTACTAGTACTAAATGTCCAAAGTGTGACATGTTAGTGTAAATTCTCTTAGCCAAATTTTGCTCGATTCGCGAGGGGGTAGTCACGTAAACATCTATTTCCGCTGTCGCTTGCCAAATGTCAGGGTCACCGGGGTTGATATGCGAGGTCGAAACATACAATTTACCATGATCATAGACTCTTTCTATTTGTACTGTCCTTGATAATATATCTATTGCCTATAATACTGTTTCTCTTATTTTGACTGATAAAACTGTATGGGAATTTTACTCGTACGTTACAATATACGGTTCTTAATGTACGGTACTATTTTTTCTTTCCTTTTCGCTTGTTATGTAATTGTATAAACATATTAATGGTGCATAGTAGATAAGCTTATTTGTTGTTATGGAACTACCAGTCAGATTGTAAAAGTTATTTTTGCATTTGATAGCCCAATTCTTGAGGAAAGTTACCGAGAAGAACCGTCATGTGCCTGACCTTGTTGACTGACATGTTTTCTAAAAGTGAAATGCAGTATTAAGTAAAGTCCTCTATGTGACTCTACATACTAAATAGTCTTACTAACTAACACGTTAAATGATAATATTATCTACCAACACGCAAACATTTGCAACTAATCAAGTGACACGTTTAATAGGAAAAACAACACTGCATTTCCTCATTGCAATAAAACGGTGCAATAGTTATTATTCGCGCGTGTTTCTTCTTGCTAATGTGAGCTTTGTAAAATAAATACCTCGACTATACTAAACGACGAAGAATTCTATGATACTAACATATAATGAAGCTCCGTTTATAACTTTGATACGTGTTCGCAATGAAACATCGGGCCCTGCGGGCAATACGGGGTTAACGTTGTTGGTAAAAGTATCACGAAACCACCACAAGAGTGTATGGTAAATAATTTGGAGCAAGGCCAGATAATAATGGCGATTCATACTCATATCATTTCATTATTATAATCTTCGTGAACTTACTCAAATAACCTAGTACCATGGCTCTAGTGCCAGAATGAAAGGATATAATGGACTAAGTTTGTATGGACAAAATGGTGGCGCACATTCCTCTTAAGTAATCCTAACTGGAAGCCGATGAGAATAGTGTAGCGTAGAACTCTTTCGTTACCCCAAGAACATGCTTAACAATGTGACCTTGTACAACGCTACCCTCCAGTAAACAGTAAATAGCGTGTCGTGTGTTGTCCCCCTGGATAGGAAACGATCCGTGTCGTGTCTGCGCGGCTATGGATTGCTTTAAAAAAGGTTCCAAGGATAAACGCACTTTTACGTATAAACGCAGTCGAAATGCGTCATCACTGTGGCTTCCTTTATAATAATATCTTATATTCACTGACTTATTTTTATAAATAGATTTCCTCCATCTCCGGTACAATCAGTGTCTCGTGAAGTAGAAAATAAAATTAGGGTACTTTTTATCGTATCTCACGTCTTAAAAGCAAAAATATGTCCTTATTTTTCTCTTCTCGACGACGATGTCGCGAATGAGGACACTTTGTTTTCCAAATAGAACAAGAATTCTAAAGAAGTTTATACACTGGGACTGGAACCATTCTCTTGTAAGGAGGAGCATTGTGGAAGTGATAGTTTTCACATCACATGGAATGACGGTCATAAAATGTAACAACTCCAGTTCTAACTCTTGGCTAGAATCTAAGTATTTGCTCCAATAGTGAAGCGTGCGTTACAGAAAAGCGCGCTATAATGGTCATCTGGATGGATTTACTTATGTAACAATTTCGAGTCCATTACTAACTGTTACGTGTTATACGTAAACTAGTTAGGAATGAACGCATTTACAAACACGAAAAGCTCAATTTAGATCAAATCTCGAAAAAGAGTGGTTTTTTTATCGCTAGTATGAGACCTGCCTCGGCTTTTCACAGGTGCAATTTTATATACACAAACTCATTTATCCTCATTTATCGCTTTTCCATAATGGTAGTAGAAGTTAGAAACAAAGAATAAAACAAAGAAACTCTTTATAGAAGAGATAAATTTGATTACTTCACAAAACGGAGAAATATTTTTGATTCATTTCTCTAAACTCAATATTTCCATGTTATTTAATAAAATATGAGGAATTTTTGTATGCCACATGATATCGCAAACGGCTCTAACGATTTAAACGAAAATCTAGGGTTAGGGGTTTTTTAGGTCTAGAAATCGATCTGTCAGAATCTTATCTTCGAAGAAATTCGTTTTACGTATTTTTGTTAATGGTACGGTCACAAAAATAAGTAATACCGATTCCTCGTTTTATAATATTTTAAATTTCTTTCTTACATGAAAAAACTTTAAACCTATTCGGTCACCCAGTCTAGTCTTTTTTATTTACCATTCCAAAAAATTACCGATAAATGGTTGAATAAAATTTTGTATCCAGACATGTATTTTTCCTTTTTGTTTTCTATAAAGACAATGTTAATTTTTTAATAAACTTAAACTGTTTCGACATTCTATCCTGTCTGGATATTTCATTGAAGCAAATCACTAGGTGATGTCTCACGATTATAAGATGACGCAGTACCAGTCTAGCTAGTAGAACATAATGTTATTGCAGCATTTATACTTAGTTATACGTGTTTCTTGTTAACACATTTAGTTCGCACGTGAGCAGGTGGTCTGTTTGAGATCTATTTTTGAAACAGTTTCACGAGATGCTAACATACAGTCTGACGGTCAATGATATAGGTAATTAGGTACTCGTCTTCTTTGATAAAGGATACATCAGATTCAGGGTCTCGAACAAAATCATCTGGAAAAGTGTCCACTGGATTTTTTTATACATACCATCACCTTCTCTCGTTAATGTAAATATGAATTGAAAGATACCATGTAAACATGTAAAAGTTTCTATTAGTTAATTTACTCCGCCACGAGAATGATCATAATCAAATGTTTGGCCCGAGGCCAATATTTATGAAGAATATATTTTGCACACTAATTCCATGGAACAAAACTAAAAATTTATTGCGCAAGTAATTGAATGTAAATGGCTATCCATTCAGCAGAAGTTAATTAAATTAGTGCAAATGGATGTACAGAGCCGAACACCTTTTAGAACAAACTAAGCCCGTTCAATTTTAACTCTTACTACCATGGCATTAAAGTACAAACAAACAACACTGTATCTGATATTTATCTGAACAAGAAACTAATTTTGAAGCAAATTCAATTTAAAGTGTATTTTATTGTACAAATTGAATTGCATTTCTTTTTTTAATTTGTTTAACAAAACTGAACAAATACAACGAAGCTAAAGGGTTGGTTTTTTGTTTGAACACATTGATTACTCTGTAACTACAAGTTGTATTTTAATAGAGGCTTCTCTTGAGGAAGGTTCCTATTTGAAAGGCTTGCCAAAATCCTGTATTACTTCCTGATATTAGGTAACTACTAATTTTTTCGACGGCTATAATGGTTTGCGAAGTTTCTCATAATGCTCTATACAGTGTAAATTCATGAAAACAATGCAACAGTATTGTTTTGGAAAAGTATAAAAACTAATGAGCGGAGAGAGAAAATTAAAAAGGAAAACCACGTAGAATTCCATACAATTGAAGTTCATTCATCCGTCCTCAACACACTTCTCCAGAACCCTATGTACCTGATCAAGCTAAGTCCAGAAATTATTTCCTCGTCGGCAGCTTCGTAAGACGAAGTTATTCCACTACGCTTGTCACGATTTGATAGTAACCCTATTACGAGAACACGCGATGGTTTTAATCGATTGCCTAACTTTGTCGATTGTTCGTTAGCGGAATTTCCTGTGCTGTGTTTACTATTGGAGGAAAAGTTGCAATAATTATCAGTCACGATTATATACCTCTTTTCTACTTTGTAAATTTTTTTTCCCAGTCGTTTGTTTTGTTTGTCTTATCCCATGATTGGGGTTTTTATTGCAGTATAACTGCATACATATATTGTACAAAGTAGCAAGCGAACAGTTTCATTTTATTGATTTGTGTAAATATATAGACTTCATTTAAGCGCTCTAGTAAACTTTACAAATCAAGTTAGGCCGGGGTTGCAAGTGCGGTGCCGACCTTGATAGCAATAAGAGAAGTACTACCGTCAATAGAGGAGCCGGTTACTCTTATCCATAATGCACTAAATTACTACTCTTATTTTCTTTTTAAATAGGTTCACTATCACGTACTTAACTACTTACCCTAAATGCACAAAATCTTTACAAATTAGGCGGGGCGGTAGTGCCGCCATATTGACAAAAACCGTTTCGGTCTATATCTCCATAACCGTGCACTTGAGGCCCAAAATGGTAATAACCTTTATTGTAGATAAATAAATTTCCTACCTTTCTTGTCCAATATTTTTTTTTCTATCACTTACCGTTTACGACTTATTCGACTTTTACGATTTTTTATGGCCATTAAACAAATCATAATAGTCGAATAAGTGGAACATAATCTTAAATTAAAGATTAACTAAAGAGTATGAGTAAAAGTGTCATTAAGTAAACAAATTGCTGTTATAATTTTATTATTTGTTCCAAAAATTCACACTTCAAGAATTCAAGAATGAATAAAAATAATCAAGATCCCAGCCCATTTATAGATATGTTTTTGATTTTGAAAAGTATATTGTTTGTAATTAATGTACGAGTATTATATATTTTAAAATTATGTATAGGATTTTTACCTTCGTCTATGACTTATTATTGGGTATTCTTAGTTCCGTACTACTTTACTTGTTTCGCAGTTTTCTATACTCTAACTAATCTAATCTTAACAAAAGTGGTACGACGTTTCCTAGTAATAATAATAATAGTGTTGACACATTGGCGTTTAATGTAATTATTGTAATCGTAGATGTGTAGATTGTTTCGATCGCGACCTGTATTGTGCAGTTTCCGCAATCGCAATACGTCATGTTTACAAATAATGGACTCGAAGTCCCAACGCATGCGGCACTCGTGTCTACTTGCTGATTCTCATCAATAACATGTACAACGTCTTTATTTATACCTATATATGTTATTATGATTTTTCCCACACATATTATTTACATCTATAAAAAATAATATTAAAGCATATCTTCCAATGCCAACAATATCTTTGCATTTTGAGAGCTTTACAAAATACGTTTGACTGGCCAACTTCTCAACTCTTAATTTCAATTGTGAGCACGTTTTTTTTTTCATTTGCTATATAATAATAATATTCTACATAAGACGTCATTATCAATAGTCGCATGAAATATTATTAGATTACTGCCATAAAATTGTATAAAGTACTTAGTAGTGTTCGTATTAAAAATAACAAAAAAGAAACTCGACGTGTTCACATTAATCAGGGGATGCTGTTATTACAGCTCTAATTAGATAATTTGATTCTTGATGAAGTCAATTAACTATTAAAAATACTCTTCCTACTATGGTCGGCAGCGCATAACTTGAGGTAAAAATGGTCTTAATCTGAATTGGGGTTTCACCAGCAAACAACAATTGGTATAGATTTAAGAAGGGTTTGTTTGTATTGTTTGCAGTTGACGAAAAGATCTTCTGTTGCCATGGCGGTCTGTCGCCGGACCTTCAAGCCATGGAGCAGATTCGGCGGATCATGCGGCCTACCGACGTGCCCGACCAAGGCCTGCTCTGCGATTTGCTCTGGTCCGATCCCGACAAAGACACCGCCGGTTGGGGCGAGAACGACCGCGGTGTCAGCTTCACCTTCGGCACAGAGGTGAGTCTTATCCGAGAACAAAAGTGTTTCCGCCTAGCTATAACACGGTCTTCAAGAGACTTAGCCACTTAATATCAAGATTTTATAGCCAAGACTAATTGCTAATGTATGGCCCTCAATCTGTGGCCATGGTCCGCACCCTTGCACACCCACACCAGAGTTTGAAACTTTGTAAAACTTATTTAATAGTTGGCTCGCCGGAAGTCGAAATCGGAATCCCTGAGTCAGAGCTCGTCGATGGAACAATGTGCTAAATGAATTACGTCATGAAGACTGCGTGTCCAAGAAGAAATCTACTAAATCTAGAAACCATCAAATTTTTACTCCTGCTTAGAAGAAATAAAACAGAATCATTTGTAAAGTTGATGCACTTCAAGTTCTGCGACTATGTAATACATTTCAATTCAACATTTTCAATGTCTGAAACTGTTTATTTCCACGTTCCACGTGTGTTTACTTTGCACGCAGATATTCACCTGCTCAGTACTATTGCAATCAAAAGACGTCAAGCATTTTTTATCTCTTTTAAGATTATTTTTACCGTGAACTTTGAGTGTAAATATTTGTTCTTCTCTTACTGTAATCGACAATAAACCTATCGGAGAGTTGAATATTCAAAACAGTAAATATTGTGTTTGGTTTGGCATGGCTCATAATTTCCGACGTGTCTTAAAGTCTATTTGCGATACGCAATTTTGGAGTGAAATTCACACGCGTCGCGCACCGCCGAAATGGAAGCCAAGATTTGACCGGAAATTAAAGAATTTTGATACCACACCGAAAAGAAAAACATTTTTATTTAGCAAAAGTGTGTAAATGTTGAGAATTTTACTAACTTAGAACCATCTTGACAATATTGAAATCAATGAAATATGTAATTTCTTAACTACAAGAGACGATGTGCATAATTTTTGATCATGAAATAGCGAAAGAAACATGTTTTGATCGCGAGAAAATTGTATTATAACGCAACCAGCGTCACTGGTCATGGTGCCGACCATGGTAGAATTAAGGATAGGTTAGGTGAACTGGCATCCCTACTCACTAATTGAAACAACAGCACACTTGCTGTTATTTCGCGGTAGTCGTCTTTAAGGGGGTGTTTATTATTATTATTAGACTTGTTGCCCAAATGACTGCGAAACGCACTGTGCCTTGCCACTACTTAACTTAGTTTTAATTACTTCATAGGGATTTTTAGTGAAAACTTTTCACTTCGTCTCTTAGGCGGCATTGTACGTCTTATTTACCGGAAACTTATTATTTATTTATTTAAAACTTTGAAGTCTTTTTTCCTGTTCAATTTCTAAGCAGTTTATTTTTGTCCTTCAGGTGTGTTAAAATGACCTTATTTCCAATATCACCTTTGGCGTAGTTTGTAGTATAGACGGGGGCCGCCGTAGCAAACTACTATCAACAGTCTGGCGTGGAGAAAGTTGCGCTAGAAGAATGACATTTTGTAATAACGATTTCAGGTTGTGATAATGAATTTCAGGTTGTTGGCAAGTTCCTGTCTAAGCACGAGTTCGATCTGATCTGCCGCGCGCATCAAGTGGTGGAGGACGGGTACGAGTTCTTCGCTAAGAGGCAACTTGTCACACTCTTCTCGGCGCCAAACTACTGCGGCGAATTTGACAATGCAGGTCAGTTGGGCCGGTCACACTGCTGTCAGTTTGGTGTACGCAGTATAAAACTAATTCGTTCACGTCCCGACACTGAATCGGAATGACTGTTGTGTTGTTTCAGGCGCTCTGATGTCCGTCGACGAGACGCTGATGTGCTCGTTCCAGATCCTGAAGCCGGCGGACAAGCGCAAGCTGTACTCGGGCCTCAACATGGGCCGCCCCAACACGCCTCCCAGGGCGCAGCCCAAGAACAAAAAGAAGTAAGACCCCACCACACCACACACCTCTTTCGAGGACGTATAACGATGGCTCGATAACGGTAGCGCCACCAAGCGTATAAACTACTCCAAGGATTTTAATACGGTTTCTACTTATGGAAATAGGGATCAATCAATGGGGAAGTAAATTTACTGTAAAAAAAAGTCGATAGTACGCCGCGTGTATTAAATAAAAAAACAAAAGTACCAAAACGCTAACCTTATTTAAAAAAAAATAACCAAAATCCAAAAGCTCTCAAGTCGCATGCGCATGCGCGCACTTGAACGACAATTTCACTTCACGTGACCAATGACGGGTAGATAGCTTTTGAACGTTGTCCACTATTTCCTTATACGTCCTCTGTTACTTTATTATCATTTTTTGTGATTGTCAATTAACCTTAAAGTATATTAGTTATAGAATTATAAACTTTACAAAATTTCTGAGACACAGACTAAGATGTGGTAAGAAAAAAAATGTTTGAAATTTTTAAATGCATAGTATAGTTTTATGGAAGTGACCGTCATCAGATAGATTGCGATGAATGCATTTCAAGAATAAACACCTAAAATCATTCCATTTGTTTATCTGGCTAGGTAATGTCATATACATACAGGATTGCAAACAAATTAAGTGCCCTAAGAGAATTGGTTCTTCACTCACATACACTTGCTATAATTTATTTGTCAATGTGAAAAATTCGTTTCTATAAACAACCCCTAACTTGTTTGAAATTTCAAGTTTTCTCTGATATAAGATAGTGTGTTATCTACTATTTAAAAAGCGTTTAACAAACAATAATCATAACGCCGGCTATTCACAATCCCGCATAAAGCGCCCGAGTGCAAGGCGGGTGCCGTGAATAGCCGGCTTTAAGGTGATACAAGTCCTCCATACAAACGTAGAATGATTATTACTCCGCTGTTTTATGTTTTACAAATGTAGTAAGCATGATACCGATTTATCTTGTCGTTAACTAGGTTCGTTGCTATACAAACTACCAAAAAAAAGTATTAATTTAAAAGATATGATCCTTGAAAAATTCATATTTTAACACAAGTTTTAATGCAACTTTAAGGGTGTGTATAGGTCACTCTAGTGTACAAAAACTCCAAAATACTTTGCCTACAAACATTGATTAGTTATTCAAGAGTTGAAATTACTTTACACGAAATAGATGTATGCAGTAGTTTTGTCAAAAAGAGTATACGCCCAAGGGTCTGTTTATGATTTTATTTTTGGTATGAATAATTGTGCATCTCGGTCGAGTGCTCTTCCCGCGCATTGTGCTGTGTGAGACAGAATGAATTTTAGCTACACGCACCGATGAGTTCGAACCGCCCCGACTTGTGTCATCTTAATAGTGGTTAGGTGTTCCCTAACTATTAAGTGTCCGTTGGTGAGGACGAAGAGCAAATAAGAGTCTCACTTTAGTGGTTACAAATAACTTTGATTGAGTTGAATGTGTTTTGTTCCGCGCCACACAGTTAAGGTGCGACAGTTGCGCCCGCGCACCGCGACCGCTGCATGCGTCGTCTCCCCCACATGCCACCTACCGTCACCTACCGTCACGTGTCGTCACATGCCGTCTCGTACCAAACACGTGCCGAGCTCTATTGGCGGTCGATTCGTAGTAAAGGTGCGTTCCGATTGGTGGCTAATTATTATTATTATACATTTTTAATTAACATTGGTGACCTGAATAATAAAACACCAGTACAATGTAGAGATAGAAATATAAAATCAAACAGGGTCGGCCAGTTTTCAGTGAAAATTCAAATTAAATAAGTTCACTTAAAAAATTGAGTTTAATATTTCAAAATGATTAAGTTAAGTAATTTGATTTTTTGTTAAGTTTTAATGTGTTGATAAGTTAAAAAAGTTTAATTTTCACATAAAATTAGTCGGCCAATGTGAGTCTCCAGTCTTTACGCATCTTTAGGTTCTCAATTGAGCCTAGTTTTTGACGCGTCTGTCTATTCTATATGAAGAGAGATAGACAGTGAAGATAATGCAATAATAATAATAAATAATCAATCTGTCCTCGTCTGACTTTTGAATAGTTTAGGTATAAATTTCAGTAAAAAATTTGATGTCCAGTATATTAGTATTTTGTAAAGCTCTATAAATTATGCTTCCTCTCGTACATAAATATTAAACTATTCGCTTCTAGCTTCCATAGAATATAATAATAATGATATGATATTTAGATAAGGATTATTATATTATAATATCGACATTCGACTTTCAATAGAGTTTGGTACGAGATTTTGTTGCCTTTTTTTTGTGTGTACAATTGGACAGTCGCAAATCTTGTTGTGTTCCCGTGTGCTCTCTCCGTGTGTGTATTATATTTTTTTTTATTGAGACAAAATCAGTCAAAAAAAAAAATAGAATTAAGTTTTCTGTAAAGGGATTTTTTTTAAACAATGTAAAATTTTTGACAAAGTTTCAAAAGTTCATGACGTCACTTGAAATGATTATATATCAACAGTAACAGATTGAATAGACAAAGAAATTTTTTGAAATTTAACTTTTTTCAAAAAGTAAGCATTTCTAAAAAAGAAAGTTGAATTGTCGAATATTCATTAATTCAAGTTTGGGTTCAACAAAAAATATGTAACGGAAATTTCTATATATAAAAAGAAGTTTGTTATTGTCGTCAAGTGACGTCGTCGTTATAATAATTATTAATTTTTGTGAATAAAAATTTTAAAAATATCCGAAATTGACATTAAAATTTGTATAATTATGTAGAGTATCATCATGCTCGAGAAAACACTCGAAAGAAATTTATTTCACATACAAAAACTTACATAATGGATTTTCGTATTTAATTTTTTTTAATTTGGAACACAATGTTGTGTAACCGTAAGCTGCATAAGTATATCAGACTTCCTCTTGTGAGCAAATGACGTCGTAGGTTACGTTTTGAGAATATGTAAAATGGTCTGTCTGTACGGATGTATGTTTGTGCGTGCGGAGTGTTAATAGTTATAATGTCCCATTTAAGGTGTAAGTGTAATGTGGGAGCGGTTTCAATTTTATAACACTGGGAGATTTTTCATTCAAGATTTTCATTGAACTAAAAATTCATCTCACCTATGATTGGAATAATGAATTCAAATAAAATTATCAACAGGTCAAATATATCTTTTTTTTGTATTTTTTTTTTTATTCTTAGTTGAAATGTGTTGAAAATTGAAACCGCTCACTTCAATAAAATTTCGGAAAAGAGTATAATACTCTGTATGTAATAATTGTAGTAAGCGTAAACACAATAATAACCGCGCGTAGAACGTTACGAACAAGTAATATTAAAAATGATAAAGTAAAAAAAATATACCTGTTAATTGTAAAAGAAGAAAAACCGTCCCGCCTTTCAATAGAGGTTGGACGTTGCATAGTGTGTAGATTTGCTCTGCGATTAAGTTCTTATACAACCCGCGAGTTTTTCTTGGAAAATGAAACCTAATGACGAAGTAATAATGACTACTTTGCCGTGTACACAATATTTCTTATGTTGCGCGGAGAAGTTAACTCGCAAACAGCGACTACATTTTTCAAACTATTGACATTTCTCTCGTCGCTGTCAATGTCACTTGACAGGTGACAAATGATTTTGACGTTAACCGTTCGTTTCAAATCGTTCACATTCATTGTCAACAAGAACAGTGCTCTGTTGTGTTTGTTTAATAATAATGCAAAGTGGTGTGGCTTAAAAGTCTGGTTACCAGGCCATAAAATTCCAAAAAAAAATCTATACAGAGTAGTAAAATTGGTGGGTTGTATAAGAGAAAATTGATGGTGGCAACACCCGAAACATTTTGTTTTTATAACTGCTAAACATTAGACTGAAAAGCAAACAACATTGTATCAATGATTCGATAGTGTATGAACCAATATTTAATGTATTTTAATTTCATAAATAAAACAATTTTCTGAAGATAATGTCTTTTATTTTTAAAACTCCTTCTCTTCCGTGATAAATATTTTTAATATTTTACTGCAACATAATATTGTGAAATGACTTAACTATATAGTAAGTTTTATTTTTAATGTTCATTGACGTTGACAAGTAGAGTGTAATAAGAGAAAGATGTTTTGATTATCTGAAAAAAAGGAGCAAATGCTTTCATTATTGTATTTATAACAATTTTTTGAAGAGGTTTGCTGACCCTCTATTATTCCCTGCGTAATAAAAAAGAATTGCAGATTTCGTTTTTGATATATTATTATAATGAGACAATGCAAAGAATACAAGAATATTAATTTTTTGACAACAATTAACTAAGATATTGAACATTAATAGACATATGGACTCGTCTTTGAAATATTAAAAAAAAATAATTCAAGAATTGTCACAAGATGACTTCACTACATATTATAAAACAAAGTCTTCTATAAAACAAAGATAAACTCAAAAGGGGTTTCTTCGAGTAGGTCTCGAAGAAAGTTATTAGCATATAATTTACAAAGTTACGCGGGTGAAGTCGCGGGCAGCAGCTAGTATACTATAAAAAACAGATAGCGCCGATCGCTTCGTGTGAGGGAAAAGAACAGAGGGTCCGAGTTTGTTTACATTCTTTGCTTTGTCTCGTTGGCTTTACTATAGTTGTTTATGAAATAGGATATAAATGAATAGAAACCCCATTTACTTACAAGGATAAAGGTGTTTAAGTCAATTGTCAAAAAGCGTCCAGCACGTATTTTAACTGGTCTCTTGTTGGCCAGTAGTATGTTAAGTAATAGCTTCCGTGGTCGCACTCCCATCGACGGCCACGTACTTTGGTAAGCAGCCATTGACACACGGTCGGCCTAGGAAATATATATTTATATCTGTATATCTAAGTATCTACCTGTGCCCGACTTTCTCTGCTAATTTCTTCCAGAGCAATCGACGGCTTTTGGTACAGTCGGCCGCAAAAGTCGATTAAGTGTATGGTTTCAGTCAAAATATAAGGAAGGTTGTCCATAATTTACAAAAAAAATGGATACTTGCGAAGCCGTCTCTAGTTTTTATAAAAGTGTCGAAAAATAGCTAAGTGATCACAAATTATTAGTTTTCAATCGATCAATGTTAAAGTAATCCCTCTTCTTTATTTAATCTATATGCAATTTTTGAATCATCCTGTATAAATGTAATAAAATTTAACTTGCCTGTAATATAATCTGGTTTCCGTAATAACAATACACAAATATATCTAAGGCAACTGCTCCCAGGTATTCCACTGTTGTTAACTCGAATTTCTATAAAAGAAATTAAATATTGAGTTAATTTGACGACACGTTTGTTCTAGTGCCTAGTAACCCTGTTAACCAAACGGTCGGGGGTTTAAATGTTTATGTGTTAACATTTTACCTTTGTACCTGAGACATGTATTTATTTACAAAAATAATAATCTATGTAGTATATCAACTGTCTGGGTATCCATAAGTTGTTTACTGTGGAACTAGATGGCGCTGTATGGAATGTATGAAGATATTTACTTATAGC
The DNA here is from genome assembly GCA_918317495.1 of Synanthedon vespiformis. Classification (NCBI taxonomy): domain Eukaryota; kingdom Metazoa; phylum Arthropoda; class Insecta; order Lepidoptera; family Sesiidae; genus Synanthedon; species Synanthedon vespiformis. Next base: position 1,251,237 of record OU906965.1, read on the forward strand.
AAGGAGAATAGAGGTAAAGGAGCGCAAGCTCCGTGTATTAAAAGTGTCCGTTGAAAGACGACGAACTGATGGCGCTGGTTGCAGCTAGTGATACTGTGATAGTAAACAATTCAACTCAGCGCGCACTTCACTCCGTTTCATTTCATACTATCAAACTCTCTAGATCACTGCCCTAGACACACCAGCGCCATCTCAATTCGACGATTTTAGTTGCCACTTTTTTAGTTTAACACCCATATAAGATTGTTCTCCTTATCTCTACGCTCCTTAAATTATAGGTTCGTTCATTGAAATCATTTGAAACGAACTAATATAGCCCTATCTCTTTCACTCAATTCCACACAAGAGACAAGGACAGCAAATCTTGAGTGGGCTTATACAATAATAGATGAAAGTTCATTTTACGCTACTTTTAGCTTTGTAAACTATAATAAAATATTACGTACTTACCCACAACCCTATACTTTTTATTATGTATAAACTATTCTAGCCATTAAGTTGTGAATTATTTATTAATTAAGACAATAAACATTTTAGTTCCTGATCTAATCATAAAATGGAAAATATACGTTAAACGTTAGTTAAACGGAATTCAAACCTTAAAATAACAACAATACAAATTAAAATTAAAAAACGCAAAGTATACTAGCGGCGAGAGTGACTGAACAGTGACAGTTCTACGAACAGACTATAAAAAGTACATGTACTGTGTATACTCACATTATCTGTTATCTCCACCAGTTTATCTATACTAATATTATAAAGAGGAAAGATTTGATTGTTTGTATAGAAAAGGCTCCGAAACTACTGGACCGATTTGAAAAATTCTTTTACCATTGGAAGCCGACATTATCCGTGATGAACATGAACTTTTTATCGCGGGAAAATGCTTCATTCCCACGAGAAATCTAAAATAAAAGTAAATACTAGCGGCTTGGCCCGGGAGATAGCGCCATCTATCCAATATACGGTAGATGGCGTTTTATACTTTTCTACGCGGACGAAGTCGTGAGCACCAGCTGGTCTCCCTATAAGTTCGTTTCAGTGAACAAGGATTAGTAGGTACTAATATTAATTTTCTTACCAAGCTCGCTGCATACAACAAGGTGCATAGGTAAAGAGTCACTTGCACCACCCTCAACACTAAAAGTGGCGAAACGAAATCCTCAAACATTTCCTTATATCTGCCAATCACTCGACACATCTCGGCGCAGTCACGTAACGCTTGGCTTGTTGCTTCATCATATATTTTGCTGTTTATATCTAGAAATACAAGACGTTACTTTGACTTGTATAATTAATTGAATTTTGAGTGGATTGTTTCGTGTCTTTATATATTATTGTGCTTGAATTTTTTGTTTTAATCGTAAATGCTTGCGTTCCCAGTATGCAGTTACTTATAATGTGTGTATTGTTTCAATAATTATTATTTATTTCTATTTTTTTTTTTTTTAACAGAGACTATTGTGTAGCATATTGCTGTAGATGCCAGTAATTGGTACACAATAAATGTAAACATGTAATGTATAACTTGTGTATGTGTATGTGACCTAGTTAATTTTGTGTGCTAGGTCTTGGTTTGGTATCTCAATTAAGTAAAATAAAATAAGTCTTAAATAACCCCCAACTCAACGACTGTGAGTCGCTGAGGAGTTGGGCATCTCGAAGATTACTAGAATGAGAATTTTCTAAAAAAATATTTACCAAATTGAGTGTTTCCATTAGAAAATGCGTTTGCCTGAAAAAAAATGCTTCAATTATAATAACTATTGAAACTAGATTTATATTGACACTAGAATATATTAATAACATTTATTTTTATTGTCCTAATGACTAATATTTGGTAAATTATTAATTAATTACTACCTATCTGATACGTTGTATGTAGAATTATATCTACATTTATTATCTCTGTAATTTGATCCAACTTATACGATTTTTTATTTCGATTATATTGCAAATTAATTTTTTTTATGGAACAAAGAGTATAGTTCCACAAATTTCTAACAGATGGCGGTCTAAGTTAGTTTATTATTAACATATTTTGTTATTTAGGTTGGACAATATAAATGGCGTTTCAATCAAATATATAACATATTTTTTTTCGAGTTCGGGCAGGACAACGTCTCCTAGGTCCGCTAGTAATTTTATAAAATACCTACAAATTCGACACTTGTTGTCCGAATAAATGGTGAAAGGCTCTTTAGGTATAGGTATTAAAATATCTCTTTCGTCTTACTATTTTTCTGTCATAGTGATATACAGAATCCTCCATTAATGATTTATTATAAATGTAACTGTGCCTCTCATCGTCAACAATATCGCTGTGGTCTCTCACGAGAGCGTCGTGTCTGACGCCATTTTGTAACAGCGCCGTGTAACGAACGTTGCGTAGACTACAACATATTAGATCTAGTTGGCCACAGAGTAATATAGAATGACTTGCAAAGAATACCCCTGAAAATAATAAAGGTCTTGTGTAAGGGAGTGGCTGATGGCTGACAAATACTAGGTTTTTTTACAAGAACACGATATGTAGTTACTGAAAATTGTCTGAAGTCAAATGCTGGACACTTGTAATGTAAGTGATGACCTTACCCAACTGTCCCACTGCAAGCCCTACAAAAAACTGTCCTAAGCATTGCTTTAAAAAAACAAATTCTACAAAAGGCGATTTGGTCACGTCCATAAACACCCAACCGCCAATAGGTTGCTTTGTCCACACTGCAAAAAAATAATAAAGTATGTTAATATTAGGATCTTTTTCTAATTTATAAAACAATTTTCTTTAATAGCTATTAGAAAGCTTTAGAATAGTTCATAATATTCCAAAATCAGGGAATTTTGATCGTGTTTCGGGTCATAATAAGAGAAAGCAACGCAATGATTGGCTCTAGCGAAATAGACACGAAAATAGTTATCGGATAAATCCGACTCTGATTAAACAATGATTCGGAACAATGTTCAAGAGAATCTCAAAACAAGTTTTTAATTTTGCACGAAAATTGTTTATCAAAGATCCGCACCAGGGTCTGGGCCTACTTCAGTACAAAGTCTCGTAGATTCAGAGACTTGACGGAATATTCTAGCTTTACCTAATCCTTTGATACTATAAAACAAAATCCCCTCCGCCGCGTCTGTTTGTCTGTTCGCGATAAACTCAAAAACTGCACCGATTTTCATGCTGTTTTCGCCAATGGATAGAATTGTTTTCGAGGAAGATTTAGTACTTATATAATTTACAGTTACTCGGGCGAAGTCGCGGGCACCGGCTAGTAAATAATTACACCACCAACATAATACTCACAGTGCACTATCATAGGTACGCCAGCATACGTCGCTACACTGAACAGGGCACATGCCGTGTACGTAAAAGCAAAACTCCTCGCCGTTTTATAGCTTTCTATCATTGTCATGTTAGTCAGTCCTCTGGCCGAGTGGTATTTGAAATTGTCATTCATGTAATTGACTAAATTGTGCATTTTTTGCCTGTTTATTGCAAAATATACAACAACTGCTACGGCTACGACGAGAGGCAAGCCGTCTGCTAATTTTGACAAACTCGACATTATATCGACCCATTCTGTGTACAAATTCACTAACAAAGTAAATGCGAAATCAGTTAGAGAGAACAAAACAAAGGAAAGGTAAACGTAATTTGATATTAGTTGAATTTCATTTGTTGGTTTAGTAAACCAATCCAAAAAGCCGGTGATTTTTAACAGTATTACCAAAAACACAGTAAAATCTTTAAATGTTTCATCATTAATCAACAACGTCTTGTCTCTTTTGATTGCCATTTGGATTTTAATTGGAAATGAATCCTAATTGCCATACTTAAATATTTTATACTCCATTTAGAACTTAATTATTGACTAGGTACTTTGAAACAATAGTAATTATCAACCCTTCCGAAGTTTATTAACTTAAATGTAGAATAATTTCCCAATAAAATTATTTTAATTTGTCATTACAAAGTTACTTTTAGGAACAATTAATTAACATTATTAAATATTAACTTATAAATTGCAACAGTTTAATAACTGTACCTACTATGTAGGTACTTAGGTAAGTAAGTCCAATTATTGCTGGCTGCTCTTTACATATTTTAAAAATATATTCAAACTAGCTACAAGCTCCCAGTTTCGCCCGCGTTCGAAATAAAAACTATCTTTTAAAAGTTGGACCAAATTACACACGAAGTTTTATCAAAATCAGTTCAGTAATTCAGTTGTTTTTACGGACAATTACGGACACATAATTGTTACATACTGATCTGTATTGAGATGTAACTTCGTTTGTTTTATGAAAAAAGGTAGATTTTGCTTTTAATACTTACAATGCACAATCATAGGAACTCCAAGATACACAGAAATGCTGAACAGAGTACATGCCGTATATATAAAAGCGAAATTCTTCGCCGTTTTATAACTTTCTATCATTGTCATGTTAGTCAGTCCCCTAGCCGAGTGGCATTTGAAATTGTCATTCATGTAATTGACCAAATTGTGCATTTTTTGCCTGTTTATTGCAAAATATACAACAACTGCTAAGGCTACGAAGAGAGGCAAGCCGTCGGCCAATTTCTCTAAACTAGACATAAAGTCGATCCATTCAGTGTACAAATTGACCATCAATGTTATTGATAGTTCATTTAAAGAGAACAAAACCAGGAATAAATAAACATAGTTTATTGTAACTTGAATTTCGTTTTTTGGTAGCGGAAACCATTCCCAACAGCCGACAAATTTTAACGGAATCACCAAAAAATTTGTAAAATCACTGAATGTTTCAATATTAATCGAAAGCAACTCCAGTATCGGTGTCGCCATTTTGCAGTTTTAATTCGAAGATTTCGAAGTAAATGTTATTTGAGCAACCGCGCAAACATTTTATAAACTGCATATAATTAGGTAATCATTAATTATTAGTTAGTAGTAAGGTACTTAGAAACAATTAGTAAACCTTCAAATTCAAACTACTTCAAAACTTTGTAAACTTGAAACTGATTTACAAAAGTTCTTATTCCAAAGTTTCCAAACCAATCGTAGTTTTAATTTGCAATAAGGTAAGGATATTAATTATTGTCATCGAAATTCGAATTATTGTACATTTTGGTATGTGGTTAAAATAAAATTTACCTTTATTTATTTTATTACCAAAAACGAAAATCTAGGACTACCGGTCTAGGACTAGGGTAGGGATCTAGGGATTGTAAGGAATAGGGATTTAGGGAAGCGACCTGTGGTCAGTGTGGTTCACTGTGGTCCTGTGCTGTGGGAAACTGGAGGGAATGGGAAGAATGAAGATTGGGGAAGTGTGATGGGTGGGTGGCTGGGTGGGGTGAGAAGAGGAAATCTGGTAATAGTGGTAAGTAATACACTACACGTAACGTAGTCACTCTATACTGCTCGCAGTCGCAGAGTTTATATTAATTCGATGCTCTATACGTACACGAACGGACAAGAAAGACAAGAGCAAGAGTTGACATGACAAGACTCAAGTCAAGATCAAGATTCAAGATCAATGAGAATTGAATTGAGACCTATTTTAAGAATAAAATAGTTTTAGTTTTTAAAGTTTTAAAAAATACCACTCAGACAGCGACAACGCCCCACTCTTTTCCCCGAAGGGAAAAGCGAACGATCATCGAGGGCTGATGGTGGACCACCATCGCCCGCCTCACGCTCAGGGCGCCGCGCCACGTCTCCTCATCGTGGCGGTTTCGATACTCACATAGCGTGAATGTCCTAGCGAAGAGCTTACTATAGAAATGATCCTATGAAGTAAGGTCTTGTCGAAACGTCGGCAAGGAAATCGAGTCGTCGATACGCGGTTACAAGTTGATAACGCGATATAACCTGCCGAAACGGCGACATCTGACGGGAATGATTTCAACTATTTGTGCCTACTTGCAAAAGTTGCTATTAAAGATTGACAGATGTCGCTAAATTTGTGTTATCGGAACCATAAATAAAAATGCGACGAATAAAATATGTTGTTTATTGCTATGCTAGCGAATCTAGCGATTCAAAATAAACAATATCCAATCAAAAATACATAGAATTTTATTTTAAACATCTTATTGAACTTTATTCACAAACACCATAAACAGGCCAAATATTAAATTAAATAATGTAGTGGGTAACATTAAAGACATTTTATTTATGTGCTAAATTTTGATTTTAAATATAAACAGTTTGTTTGAGGGCAGAACATTATATTAATTTTATTAAGACGCTGAGATACTGCATATATTACGATTCAGGCTGTCTGCATGGACTCCATATCTCTGAAAACAAATCAACATTTGTGTGAATAATTTTATTGTATACTAGCGACTTCGTCCGTATAACTTTATAAAATGTAGTCCATGTTACTCGCTGATAATATAGCTTCCCAACCAACAGTGAGAGAATTTTTCAAATCGGTCTAGTATAGTTTCGGAGCATATTCAATTCAACCCTTTTTCTTAACGTCTTTGTTGCTCATATATTTTTGTCAGACGTTGCATTTTTTTATTATTCCTAAATTATCCCTGGAAACCGTCCCCCTGGACCTAGGTACTTTTTTCTGAATGCAAAATAGACTTGATAAAAAAAAATTAAGATAATGTTTATTTTAACTTGGATCAGGAACAGACACATTGAATTGGGATCACTCCTGTAATGATGTAAGATTGTAAATTAAAAAAAAAACACCAAAAATCGATTGCAATCACAAACTTACTTCTCCTTGGACCTCTTCGCTGCGATCCTGTAGATCCTCTTCAATTCCAAGAGCGCTCTCATGATGACCACCAGCTGTTGCTCGAAGTCGTCCATTTTGACGTCGACCGCGAGGCCCTTCTGCTTGCAGATCTTCACGTACAGACTCCAAATGGCCGACCGCACGTGGCACAGTTCCACGTGGCGTTTCGCCGCAGTCTCCTTCAGACGGTTCAGAGCCAACTCCCATTTCACCACACGGTTGCGCACTTTGTCGTAACGCCACTACAACACACACCATTACAACCATTTATACGGACTCCCGTTGGATGAGTGGTTAGGGTGCACGCCTTAACGGTCAGTTGCTGGGTTCAATTTCCGGTCAGGGCGTCAGAAGGGAACATGTTTGACACCCTGAAACATCCAATAAGGATGCGTGGCGGCTCACGGCACTCCAGTGGGCAGCCACAGTCTAAAGTGAGGCGAAGCCATCGCCCTGAGCGGGGTTCGAAGAGAATGTAGCAGTGGGTGGGGATCCGAGAATAAGGCCTCGGCTGTCGTCTCGGACCCACACATCACCGCTGATGGTGGAACCCGGGGGGTTTTAGTGGTTATTCCCGGTGATAAGTCACTTCACCGGGCGAGTGCCACACTCCCACACGACGGGGACAGTCGACGAGGGATAGTGCGTAAATGTCATTTCCCCTCCTCAAAAAAAAGGCTTCAATAATTTCCGGGCAGGGTCAACTTTGGACACGTTTGATCTAGTGGCTAGTAACCCTAGCTAGCTGTAAACCAAACGGTCGCCGGTTCGAATCCCGCTAGGAGCAAGTGTTAACATTTTACCTTAGGTAGAGTCATGGATGTTTTTTTTTTATTAGATATGGGTTTGCTCTTGGCCAACAACTAGCGGGGTAGCAAAGGAGAGGCAAAGGGATGTTTTCTATTTATAATATGTATTTACAAAAAAAAGTAATTTATGTAGTAAGTAAGTAGGTATATCAACTGTCCGGTATCCCATAATACAAGCATTATTTACTAACTTTGTACTCTAGAAAACAATAGAATATGCATGGCCGTGTTTTTGCAAGATTATTATCATAAAAAACTCCTAAAATTAAATATTACTCTCAAATTAGCCAGTGTGTTATTCAAGCCCATGATAAATAACTTCTTCTCCTCGGTAAGTGCTGCTATCTCCTGTCTGGCGCTTTCCAGCATTTCCAGGTCACGCTCCTGACGTTCGGCCAACGTGTTTTTAGCTGCAGCTGTAGGGATTTTGTTCATAAATAAATAAATAAGTCATATTACGACGACACGTTTGGTCTAGTGGCTAGTAATCCCAGCTGTTAACCAAACGGTCGCGGGTTCGAATCCCGCTAGGGGCAATATTTTTGTGTTTTTTTATTTTACCTTTGTTCTTTATATCTGAGTCATGGATGTATTGTATTTATAATATGCATGTATTCACAAAAAAAAAGTAATCTATGTATTATATCAACTGTCTGGTATCCATAATAAAAGCATTACTTGCTTACTAAATGGTGCTGTGTGGAATATATTGTGAAGAAAATATTAGCTCGAAAATTTTTCAACATTATATACATTGATTAAAGGCAGTTTTTATTGGATGGTAAACGAGTTAGTGACTCACTTAAGGCTTCAAAACGATTTAGGACGTCCAGCGGCTGCTTGAACTCCGGATAGGTGTGCACTACAGACATTAGATAATCCTGAATAGAGAAAAACGAATGATTCCTTATTTTTGAATTCAATATAATATATCGCCTGCCATAGATTAACGATTGGTCTCGTTGCGCTCGACTAGATATCATAGCTCCGTGAATGCGGCAACTTATTATTGTAGTGTGTGTGTGTAAGCATCGTCACTTTTTATCCATCTTTATTTACCCAGTTTCATTATATTTTTACACAGTTTCACTATGTACGCAAACTGGCATTTTATTATGGCCAAAATTCAATAAAACATTCGACAAGTACACGTCACAGAGACACATCTTAGTACCAGTAGGGACAGCTTGCAGTGGCTCGGGTACGCCGACTACGGCGTAGTATTTATTGCCGCATTTGACAAGTACGTCGGCGGTATCTAGTCGAACGCAACGAGACCAATAAAATTATTAATCAAAATCTCCTGCACTAATCTAATCATCTCAATCGTGTAGGGCGTCCACTGCTGGATAAGACTGATAAAATAAAAAAAATTGTGGATATAATTTGCTAAACCAAAAAAATGTTTATTAATGTCTATTTATTAAAAAAAAAATATCATTTCAATTTTCAATAAAACTTTGTAGATGGCAAACAAAAGTTTTCATTACAAAATTCTGTTTATTTTAATACTTAAGATTCAGATATTTTTAATACACATCTTTCTTCACACACACATATTCATTCATAATTATTTATGTACAATTATTGTGCTCGATAATTATTATTTTTTCATTTGTAAATAAAAATCGTTATTTCCTAATAACTATGCTACCTATGCTCTATGTATATTAATTATCATTTAAAAACTTTATGATGAAAGAGTTGTCGTAAATAATACAAAAAAAATATACAATAATAATCGATTTCATTTCAATAAATTTAATACAAGAAAAAGTCCTTTGTTAGGCATTTATAAAAATTCAAGATCTTAAATATATTCGCAACTATAAAATGATAGAGCTTGTGAATACCACAAATTGTTATAAATTGGAAAACATTAAATATTGTTTATTGTACTATACAAATTTTTATAAAGCATAATTTAAGAATTCACAACAGGAACTTATGAGATTAGACTCAGACATACAGACATACATTGAGATTACATTTCTATTATAATATACATACATTTTATAGTTAATATTTTCTTAATTTTATTAACTACATGCTAATCTTACATTTTTCACCTTATACAATAGATATTAGTTCTAATTAGTGACAGCAAAAAAATAAGAATTAAAACACATTTGAAGAAAGTTTTTCCATTTCTCACAGCACTTTTAAAAAAAAACTTTTATTGGAGAAAAGTGTCATAAAGTTAAATGTTACACAAAAATAAACAAAATTCTATATTGCTATATAGATGGCTTAGAGTTTAGAGCACAGATGTGGTAAATACATTTTTTTTAAATTAAGTGCAGAGTCTACTAAATGAAGATGAAGATAAGAGTTTCTTGTAGAAACCAAATTCATAAATAAATACTTTGATTTTAAATGGTTAAAATCACTATACTGTAAAATTCAATTCTATACACATCTGTTCCCTAAGCAATCAATATATTATCAGGCAGATTGACGAGGCAAGGTTGACTTGATAATATGTAAAAAGCTGCCATCAGTTAAAAACATAATATCCATACATCTTCCAAATGGCTTGATCATGTATGGCTGGCATAATTTTTGCAACCATTTCTGGCACCTATTTATAATTTAGTATAGTATAACAGAGAGCCTGTTCACTATCAACCCTATTTAAATGATAGTACTCAATTTATTGTCAGCAACTTAAATTTAAAGATTCTTATGACTAAACATCGTATGAATGTAAGGTGGCACAATTGCCGGCATAGGCTGTGGTACCGGTTCGGGTGCTGGCCTCATTTCAGGCGGAGGCTCCTTCTCCTTGTTGTTTTTCGTTTTCCTAAACTGAAAACCATTCTTACGCAGAATCTTGCGGAGGGTTTCCCTCGAACCTTTAAAATTAATTTCCTCCTTTAATATTTGCAACAATTTATTAATAGTGGGCACTTCCTTTTTGAATGCGTAAAACTCGTGAATTTTCCGTCGAATCACTTGCAAATCGTATTCATCCACTTCGATTTTTCCTTTAGTCCGCACACGTCTCTTGGGCCCTTGCTTCACGACTTCAGGATCCAATAGACCCTGCTCTATAAGGCGAGCCTCCTTAGCAATATTCAAGACGGTACGCTCCGATACGCCAGTGGCGGCCGAAACTCGCAAATAAACCTTACTGAGCGGTATTATAGGCACTTGCATACGTTTCTCCTCGTCCATAAACTCCTTCACCTTCAAAATAATCTCGCGCACTTCACTTGTGATGTTTTTAGGCATATTGTTTATGTTGATAGAGAATGCCGAAACTTTTAACAATTTTGTTTAGTGATCAGACTGCATAATACGGTTAATCTATGTATATCATAATATTACAATTATTATCCGTTTGATCGGTAAATTAATCATTAATCAATGTATTATTTATGATGGATCAAATTTGGTGATTAATCATGAAAAGAAATCACCATAGAACATCCATACAATCAGACACTATCTATCCAACGCCATGTTGTTAAAAAAATTACGATAGAGATTGATTTATGTCATTGTCATTGTCAAGTATCTAAAACGTCAATTAAGAAATGTCAAAATTCGCGCGTTTTTCCAGCCGAGGTACACAGAGTAAATGATAGTGAAAGCTTTTGCTTTTTGCCTTCTTTTTGCTTACAAATTCTCACTGTACCACAGTATTTTCGTTGTTATTTATTTTAAAAACGTTTAAATTTTTTTAAAGGTAAAGCGAGCAATTCACTTACAGTACGTTTTTATAAGACACCTACCGTGTTTGCCGTCGAACCTATTGCTGATAACAAACATGTAACAAACACAGCTGTAATATCTCTGTTTCAAGCAATTGAACAGAGATATTACACAGCAATGGACATCCTACGACTGAGAAAAATTCTATTCTGCGGAAAATTCTACTAAAATAATAAATATTACCTCGTATATAGTGTAATCGCGGACCTGCTTCTCCATCAATGCCTTAACTTCTTCCATTTCAAGGACACGTTGTTGCATTGCTTCTGTTTCTTGCGTTTTTCGTTCCAAAGCTTCTTTATCTGCAGCCATTTTTCGATCAGCGCGATCTCGTTTTTCTTGATTTTCTCTGATAAACTAAAATTATTTATATTATATTATTATGAGAAACTACGTCGGTAAGTACTTAAGTAAATTCTGTAGGCAAGTAATTTAAAAAAAAAATAGGTAGGTACAAAACTACTTTCGAGTCGATGACTATTTTCAGAATCTAAATTTACCTTATTAAAACTAATGAAAGATTCTTTTAATAGAATCTCTTTATTACGCAAATCCTCCCATTTCGCATTCATCATTTCTCGGTTTTTGCTTTCTTCTTCCCTCTTTATGGCTAATTTTTCTTCTACATCCATTAGGTCACGACGAGCTTGTTCCATAAGAACTTGAGGTGTTGGGCGAGCAACATCCCACACCGGGTATTTTCTAAATAAATTAGAATTACGATTAGGTAAATCAACAGACCTAAATAGCAGGCATTCAACTAGTGTTAGTTATACATACTTAACCATACACGCAGTTTCCATAAGTGATTTAAAGTATTCCTCCGTGCATTCCACAGGTGGGCCATGCGGGAGTGCAATCGGAGCTAAATCTTTCATGGACTTCTTCATTTTTAACAATAAATTATTTAATTCAAACTCTATTTAACGTTTTGTGTTGACGAGTACGTTTCCATGAAAATTTGTTATCAAAAAGTAACAAATGAAAATGGTAAAGTGTTGCTAAGCAACGCTTCATTTTTCTGGTTATGGTTAAAAATAAGTCTAGTCTTCATGTTTTTTTTTAATAAGTGTAGCTATTGAATATTTTTAATAAAATAATTTTTAATTTTTTTATTTATTGAATATTTTTTATTTTTAAAGTTTTTTAAGCACTTATAAATTTAAAGAATAAGAAAAAAAATTCAAGTTAAATGTATCCATACTCTTTGATGTATCCTCAACTTTACGCCATGTACTTGTCACAGACTACAAAAAGAAAACTTCGTAATGTTTTGGTTATTATTAAGTACTAACGACTCGCTCTCCATTTTTTTCCACCTACATATTGAAAACCTTCCTCGTTTAACGCTCCTTCCACTATTATCCGCATGATAATTCGTTGAGTAGTTATTGAGATTATCGCGAACATAAAGACAGACAGACGCGGCGGGACTTAATACATTTTAAAGGAATTATCAAGTTTTGTGCTTAAGCGTTTAATCACAGAGTCTTCGTTCAGTCAAGTCTGTCGTATTCAAGTGGCTGTTGATTCAAAGCATTCCCTATAAATATTACATTACTCTGTGGATCTAGGAAAATACATTGGAGTTGGAGGGTAGAAGTAAAAACAGTACCCCAAAGCAGTACCCTGATTGGTTGGTTGGCCCTTGGCCCTTGGCCCTTGACTTGTCTGTTTTTGCCTAGCAAGCCGCTTGCCAGTTAAATCTATCATATCATATTCCGATATTTCCAAACATAGCAATCAACAGTGTATCTCGTCTTAACGAATAAGACATTTGATAAACATTTTTTTACGCAATATTACGCATATTTAAAAGTAATTCGTCCTTCAAAACATTGAAAAGGTAAGAAAATTTATTTAAAATAAAATTTTATAAGTATTTAAACGATAATGTTTATAATGCACAATTTTTTCAATATTGTGGTCAATCATTGGTATTATTGGAGATAAATTTATACCTTCTTTACAAAAGAATATTTTTTAAATAACTTAAAATACTGATTTATTGATGCAAATAATATAAGAATTTGAGATTTTTAAATTTGCTATGCAGGTATACTTAAAAAACAATATGAAAAATATTTCATTTACTATTAATAACATTGTGGACTATAACACAAGTATTCGGACGGAATAATTGGATTTTTAAAATATAGTTTTACTGTTTATGAGTAATCGCTAAAAGAATTTTTGACAAAATATATTTAAAATTTATTTTAATTATTTTAATAATTATAATATTGAATATCATTATTTTAAAATATTCATACATACATAAGACATATATATGCTACTAAAATTAATATTTAGCAATTATTAATTACTAAATGCAATATTTTTTTTCCTTTTTCGACTAATTAAAAAATAATAAAATTCTCTTGATCTTTTGTACACTCGACTAATAAAATTGTCAGGCTAGATAATTAATTTAATATTTGTATTTGGCATTTGGCACCTGATATGATTCGATGTGAACTAAACATATTATTATACCTACATTTAGGTATCTACCTACATTTTAAAAATATGTAATTACCTCTTTATTTTTTTATGTATTGTTAGAATGGAATACCTACTTGCTATAAGTAAAACGGTGTTGTTGGTCAGAATAGCTTTATTTAAATACCTTTGCTTTATCAATTTCCATAACTGAGTTAAAAAAAATATTTTTTTCTTTCTTTTCAGATTTCAAAATGGAAGTTAAAGGAGATACGACATTTGGGGAGATACATTTGGAAGGCAATAATTTGGGAAGCAGACACAAACACTACAATGCTTTGCTTAAAAAGGCTATCGAAGATGAAAATGTGATCTTAACTGAAATAGACTACGAACATAAAGACATTGATAACCTTTTTAAAATAGACATCGCCTGCAGCAGAAGGGATGTCGAGTATATATTAAGGGTGATGAAATGTGAAGACATGCTATATATTTCGCGAGCAATCAAAAACAGTCCGTGGTTGTTTATGGACCACCGCTATGCAGATATTATTAACCCTGAGTATCTAGAAATGGAAGTATTTCCACACATGACATCTAAGGCTATCAACAAATTTATGTTACACGTCAGACTAACCTTAAAAGATGAAGCTCGTGTCGAAGAATTCTACAAGTATTATGAAAAAATTAACATTAACACTGCCCTAAAATGGTTGTTAAATTGTTCCCAATCTTTTATAGAGCATGAGTTAGTGAAACATGGCCAAACCATTGGTGTATCTCTTATTAGTCGTATATGTAAAAAATATTCAGATGATTCTTTTAATATTTTTAATAAATTCATACGAAATCTACAGTCCTATGAGCGAGATAGATACATCAACAATTCGTTGTTGTTTCTTTTGAAGAAGGATACTAAGAAATATCTTGACATCGTGGAATTTGATGACAACATTAGAATTCCTCGCTTTGGTGCGAAGGCTACAAAAATTATTATGAAAAATAACCCTGAAAGGATCATAAATAAATTTGCAATATACGCTAAACACATCCATGCGGAGACGTTTGCTAGCTATTTGAAAAATGTTGACGTTAAAGAATTTATGAAAAATTATATGAAAAATGTAATATATATTGATGATTGGTTCGTTCCATGGTTCCAAAATATTAAGAGTTTGTTATGTGTATTACCGAAAGAGGAAAGATTTTCATATGTAAAACAAATATTTATTGATAAAACTGTAGATATACTTCCCACAAATAAAGTTCTTCGTTGTCCTCCAATTGGCAATGTTAACATATACCTCTGGTATCAATTCGCTGATTTTGACACCGCATTTACTGATTTGAAAAAAATGATATCCAAGGAGTCCTCTCCCGATGAAAGAAACGCAATGCTAGACATATTATTGACTGTTTCTGATAATCACCAACCGCACGTACACACCTTACTAAACTATTATTACAAAAATCACATTAATGAAGCGTTCAAATATAAAAGTCAATTTATAACTAAAGTTGTGAAACGAACTGACATTTCGAAGTATACTGAAGAAACTTGGAGTATTTTGAACAAAATCTTTCATAGTTTGGAGGTTTACATAGAATCAACGAGCAATGTACAACAATTCATCAAATCTATTATATTATACAACCTGTTACACAATATAAGTATTCCAGAAATTATTGAGGCGAAATTTATATTTAATTCATTAATTGGATATAAAAAAAAGATCAGTGCGGAAGAAGGAGAACTTGTATTTAACTATTTATTTACTCTTATGCAAACAAAAGTTAACCAAAAGAATCTTCACATTGTAACCGAATTCACAGAGGGAATCGTTTTATTGCGACAAATATTAACATTACTGGTTGATTGGGAAAAGGAATTCTTAGACTATCCCTGGATACATGAAAAAATTAATGAAATAATAAAGATTAAGGAAGAAAAGACTTGGAATGTCAGCTTAGTTTCTTTATTTAACTCATTGAAAAAATCTTGGAGAAAATGTGTCTTCAAGGAGTCTCTTTCCTTATGTGCTTCGGAAAAAACATTCGTGAATGCTATAAAACATGACGCAGAGATATTGAGGCAATACAAAACTCGTGTGGACCAAGTGTGTTCTAATGATAATGTGTCATTGAAAAGATTTCTGAACAAACTTAGAATATACTGGCCAGAGACTCTGTCTATGGAAATGAGAGACGCTTATTATGAACAACTGAATCAAGGAAAAGGTTACACGGCATTAACACTAGGCCTTTGCACTTTACTGCCCAGAGATGATCTATTTAATTTGTTAGAGAAATATAAACCCAACGGTGACAAAATTAATTGGAGTGAAACAGATGACGCCATAATTAGTTTACAAAAGGCGTTTGCCAAAAACATGCACAAAGCCAGACCTCAGCCAAAACCAGAAGCAGTTTTGATGTTTGCAAGAGGTGATTATTTTCAGTACATACTTCCGTCGCTAGAGGCTATAATTTACAATGTAAGCAAAGTCCAGATAAGTAAATATTTAATAAAATTGTTGATGGCACCTGTATCTGTGCAGAAACATGGTATTCGTATAGCTTTTAAAAAACTTAGTGCCAATGAATTGAAAATACTGGCTACTGACTTTTGGCATATTACTAAGAATTCATCCATTAGGGCAGTTTTATTCAAAGAAACTCATAATCTTCTTTGCAAAGAGAAAACCATGATAACAGAGCTTTGGAAAATACTTAGTGTTTTTATTGATAATTTAACTGAAGAAGACAATAAAGATATTGTCGAAACAATGAGAAAAGTGAAAGAAATTCCTCTAGAAGTGCGAAGCGAATATTGCATGCAATGTTACACTTATTTGAAGTCACTGCCGGCCAAATTTAATTGTGAAAGTATTTTATATGAGATACAAACAAGCATGGTAAACAATATGGAGTCGTTGGATCCTGACTATGTGGAAAATATGATAAAGGAAGTGTATGCCGAAAAATACAACAAATACATTTACTGCCGTAGCAAAGACTTCACTATAACACGCATTCTAACGTCATATCTTTTGTGCGCAACTAATGAGGATGAACAAATGGAAAGGTTCAAAAAAGTTTTTCTGCCGATAATGAAAATTAGCATTGAGAAATGGAACGATAAAAAAGATGACCAATTTTATATGAAAAGGAATTTGGAGAATATTCTGTATCATTTTCCAAAGGAATTTGATGAATGCTTTCAAAGACTCGACAAAATTATTTTTCCAGTTAAAATATTTATTAACATACAAAAAGTACTGGAGACTCTGCCGATATGTGAAAATTACGTATTACAGACTACCTGGAAATTGATAATTGAATTTGTAAAAATTATCAAAAAGAACCAAAATAGAATGGTTAAAACAATGGATAATAAAATTAAATCTAAATTTTATGATAGTATGGCACCGGAATTTGGAGCGAAATGTGCAAAACTTGTAGCGAAAGATGTCAAAGCATATTTCTCTTCAATATATTTGCTATTTGCTAAATCAATGAGAGATTTTTTTTCAACTAAATGCTATTATGGCAAATTTGAATTTATAACAATAAAATCTTTAATTGATGCAAACGATATGAAGGAGACTTGTTTGTTAGCTTTAAATTTCTGGTCCGAAATAAGATATAAGGACAAAGAGTCCGAAAAAATTTATGCAAAAATGGAATCTCATCCTTCAGATGAAGTTAAATTCCACTATTACCGGATGTTCCGTTAAATGTTTAATAAACGTATTTTAAAGTCATTGTAACTAGTTACTGTAATTGTAAAAAAAAAAACAAATATTAAATCATACTTACGTCAATAAAATAAAACTTTTATTTAATTACCTTGCGTTTTTGTTATTAACTAGCTGGCGCCCGCGACTTCGTCCGCGTTGAAAAAGAAAGAAGGAACCTACTCTGTGTCCTGTTTATCTGCCAAGTTTCATGAAAATCAGTTAATTCGTTTAAGAGTTATGGAGGACCATACATTACATACACGACATACAATACCTACACTTACAGATTTATTATTAGTATTGATTTCGTGAGTTAATCAGCATTTTAAATAAGTTATTTATTTTAATTATAATTTTAACAAATTTAAGGTCTTACAACAAATCCTTACTAATATTATAAATGTGAAAGAAATATATTTCATCGTCACAGCGATAACGATGTCCGGCGTTACCACTCAAATATTTTCCCTTTCGTCGCGGTCACCAGCTAGTATTATAAAACAAAGTCCTCAGCCGTGTCTGTCTGTCTGTTCACGATAAACTCAAAAACTACTGCACCGATTTTCATGCTGTTTTCACCAATGGATAGAGTGATTCTCGAGGAGTGCCTGAGAGAGTTGTATCATGATGCGTTGTGAACGTCAGCTGCGGCTCCGATGGTGGGTTGAACAGTAGAGTAGTAGCCGCCCACGCACATAATAAAAAAAAATTTTAATCACCGAACTGAACTGCTAAGGAGTGGAACTCATTGCCTGCACCCGTGTTTCCCCATAATTACAACCCCGGGGTCTTCAAGTCTAGGGTAAATGGGCACTTACTAGGTAAGCGTGGTCCATCTTTGGCCGCATCTGCACCTAAGATCAAGTGAGATCGCGGCCAAGCGCTGCCTTGATTACATAAAAAAAAAAAAGGCATTTTACGAGTTATCGACTGGGAGGAAATTGGTCATGAAAATCTGTCGCTGGCTCACGGACCAATAGATCTCACAATGTATAGATAGATTGTTCAGGTCATTCTGTATTTTCAGTTCAGACAAACAAATTAATAAAGTTTTGAAACTTTATTAATTTATGTATTTATTATCCTGTCATGTTAACTATACAGTCTGTGCGGCGAGCTTCCGTCAGTTAAGATAGTGCTTCTGTGGTGCACAGCCACATACTAAGTGCGACTTTAACTGACACTGACAGCGATAGCTGAAATTATTAAAGTTGAGAAAAGTGCTTGCTTGCTTTTGATTTACTTGATTATATTTATTTCTTAAAAGTTTTATTAAACTTTCAACAATTTCGAATAAAAACAAAATGGACAACATTACTTTTCTGTCTGGCGTCGGTTGCGGTATTTGTATTGGGTTGTCTATAGTTGTACTAAAGAAATATGTAAAATTATTCACAGAAACAACGAAAGCTGCAAAAAAGGTACCTAACATAATATACTTATGTAAAAATTGTTTATCTTTAACTATTTTAAGTTATTGTTTTTCTAAATGAACAAATTTTTATATTTTTACTACTTAAAATACATAGTTAAATTTAATTAGAGAGGTTATGTTAACCTTATTTTTTTTTCAGTTCGTATCGGATAGCGAATACAAGCTGGTACTGGTCGTTAGGACAGACTTAAATATGTCAAAAGGTAAAATCGCAGCACAATGCGGACACGCAGCTGTTGGAGCGTTTGAAAAAATTCAGAAGAGAGATCCAGAAGCTTTAGCACAATGGAAATATACTGGCCAAGCGAAAATCGCCTTAAAAACAGACTCTACGGACGAAATATTACAAATTGAGAAAAAAGCTAAGAAAATGGGCATAGTTACATCTATTATAAGGGATGCTGGAAGAACTCAGATAGCTCCAAATTCAATAACAGTTCTTGGCGTTGGACCCGCACCAAAACATATAATTGATGAGGTCACGGGACATTTAAAATTATTGTAATCTCATAATAAAGTGTTTAATAATATTTTCAGTTTATCTTCTTGTGGTTTTTTTCTCATGTATGGGTTGACTACTGTCATAGGTATTGTATGTATGTATGTTCCTCCATAACTCTTAAACGAATTAACTGATTTTCATGAAACTTGGTAGATAAACATTTAGACGTACAGGACATACGATAGGCTACTTTTTCTTTTTCAACCCATACGAAGTCGCAGGCACCAGCTAGTATTATAATAAAAAAAGTCCTCCGCCATGTCTGTTCACGATAAACTCAAAAACTACTGCACCGATTTTCATGCTGTTTTCACCAATGAATAAAACAATTTCCATTTTATATTTATTTTTATTAAGAATTATCAATTACAAAAATACTTATTCAATTATAGAAGGCGGACATTTTTTAATTATTGGCCACTGGTATGATGATAATACATATAGGGTGTGAATAATAACACATATAAAATCAATATAAAGCGGAAAGGCCACTGACATACCCAACTAGTGACTGACTCATCGAATTGTTCTCCTAGAAGGAGCATTCTATGTTATTAAAAAAAATGGTTCAAGTTACAGGTCACTAGACCGTTGTTGGTTCCTTATTTGTCTAATATCCAACAAGTCATAAGTCCATATTGTGCTTATCCAGTATAAGCACCTTTTTTTACGGTCGCCTCTTGGACTATAAGCCTGAAGGGTAGCCATCTTTGTAAAAATAATGAAATTTAGGTATATTTTATACAGCATTTTCACATAGGTACCTACTGAATATGAATCAATTCAAAAGAGATAAGGCAACATTTTCATAACAATTATAACATTCAACAATAAAATACATGGAAGACTTCTATATCAATACAAAATATTTGAATTTTCAATTCCAGTAGTTATGAATAATTTAAACACACATTAACACTTCATTTGCCGAACGCGGATCCGCGTTAAAAATTTTGCTCCACTCGTGTACCGAAACGCGGATCCGCGTTGCGTCTACTGTATGTATCACAAGTGACACTTGAGATTATGACTTTAAATGTGCTGGGATCACCGGGAGCATTTAATGTAACGTTACAGATGATCCATTGAAAAGTTACATTTGGGGTTGCGTTTGTCAGAGGATGCAATTTTATTTTTTGGATATGAAGGGGGGGTTGGTGTAAAGTTAAATCAAAATTTGTGGGGTTGCAACCCTTGGTTTTTACGGTTTATCTGCCAAACTAAAGGTCTCACAAAAAAAAAACATTTAACATTTTTTGTTGCAAATAAAATTATTTACAACTTTTGTCCAGTAACTTTTAGTCGTAGAATCATAAATAAAAAAGTTATAAGCGAAAATCCATAAAAATAAAAATTTATATTTGTCGATATAAAATTGCTCTCGGTTTTCATTTAAGCTCGCAATAATAAATGAAAAAAATTAAATATGTACTCACTGTGCAAAAAAAAAATACGAGTCAACGGTTAAATAGGTATCAACTTAAAAAACCCCATTTTATAGTCAAAAAACTGTAAAAATGACACAAAAAAGAAAAAATTGTGACATTTTGAGTTCGGTGGGTGAAAACGAGTATCATGTTGTGTAAACACAATAACTTGAGACAAACTTAAAAAAATTGGGTTAATTGATAAACCCAATTATTTTTTATTGCAACGCTCTATCTTTGCTAATAACGTTGGTACATTTAGGAAATATTTTCCATTTACTAAATCTATTTTTAGTAAGAAACGCAAGGATCAAAAGCTAGTCTTAAATTTTTGTATTTCTACGAAATTTGATAAACCCCAAATGGGTTAGATGAAAAAATACATAATACATATTTTTTGTGTATAAAAGGCAATATTAGCACCTTATCGTTACAATGTTTCTAATAAAAGTTTGTTAAAAAATTTCAAAATTTTGACACAAATATGGCAAAAAAAAATATTAAGCAGTAATAAAAATTAAAGATCACTCAATTGTGAATATTTTTTCATCATACTTAAGCCTAAGTTTATCAAATATATTTTCTAAAAAAAAAGTCTTATAAAAATAACGACTTTCTCGTATCATCAAACTTATGAACTATATTAAACCATAATAAACTAGACATATTGTAAAATAAAATAAAAAAAAACTAAAACAAAATAAGTGTTTGTCAATTACTTCCCGTGCCGGGAATCGAACCGGAACCTCCTGGGTGAAAGCCACTACAGTTTGTTCACTGAAACGAACTAATATAGCGCTTTCTCTTTCACTCAATTCCATACAAAAGACAAGGACAGCAAATCTTGAGTGGGCGTATACAATAATAGGTGAACGTTCATTCTACGCTACTTTTAGCTTTGTAAACGACCACAACCCTACACTTTTTATTTTGTACTAGCTGTTGCCCGCGACTTCGTCCGCGTTATAAAAGATAAAAAGCAGCCTATCACGTGTCCCGTACTTCTAAATGTTTATCTACCAAGTTTCATGGAAATCAGTTAATTCGTTTAAGAGTGATGGAGGAACATACATACATACAGAAATAAATTCTAAAAATCGTTTATTTAGTTTGAGTATCATGTATAGAGGCTATATACACGATATTTCTGAAAACAAAGTAAATTACTTCATGACTGACCCCTACAGATTTATTATTAGTAGTATGATAAACAATTCTAGCCTATTAAGTTGTGTAACTAAAATTATAATTTAAAAAAACGCAGTATAATAACAGTGAGAGTTCTATGAACAGACTAAAAAGTGTTATTTTTTATGTTAAGGTCGACAGACAGGCTGACGGTCCACTTGATGGTAGGTGGCTACCGTCGCCTATAACACAAGCAACACCATGAGTGCTACAAGTGTGCTGCCGACCATAGATAGATTAAGGATAAGGGACAGGGTAATGTGTTCTGGCATCCCTTACTCACTCACCGGAACAAAACAGCACGCAAATGTTGTGTTATTTCACGGTGGTATTCTGTAAGGCGGTGGTTACTGCCGCCAGACGGGCTGCCCAAATGACTGCGAAACGCAGTGTTGCCCTACCACTACTACATGTACTGTGTACACTCACATTGTCTTTTATCACAACCGAACGCTTTAAAAGTTTCTTTCCCTATGAGTTCGTTTCAGTGAACAAGGTTTAACTTAAAGTCTAGTTAGTTTGGCTAACTAGTTTCGTCTTCGCACCTTTGGTAAGATAAGGGCACAACTGCCCTTTATGTAATTTTATAGGAGAGACATTTTTAAAGTTTATATTTTTGCATTCAATATCGTATTATTCCGCTTAAATTGCTTTGAAACAATCTATTTTTTTTTGCATCAAATACTCTTGTGAATATTTTTTCAAGACACTTCTGCAATATTAACTCATTTTACAAACTTCCTGTAAGTTATGCCCTTGTATTACCGAAATATGGGATTCTCTACATAATTAAGTAGATAATTGTGTTTCTTGTATTAAAATACTATTGACATAATATTACGCTACTGGTATTTTTTTTAAGACAATACACATAGAATATTTGGAGGTTTTGTAATTCCGACTCAATTGAGTTTTTCAATTTACGAAAAAATACCTACATCCATCAATTTTAAACAATTCAAAAATAACGTATACTTCTAAGTACATACATAATATGTTTGTGAACTTTTCACTTAGGTCAAAAAATCTCAAAAAAGTACACAGCAGCACAATTTGGTTCTTCTAATTGAGCTAGGCTATGTATAAAACCTTCGCTATATTTGTGTTAATAAAAAAATATATAGATATTTATTACCAGAAAGAAGCAATTGCCTCAGAATAAATCATGCATCAAGTCTGAGACTATTTGTTTATAACAACAAAACAGACAATAATTTTTTCAAAATCAATAAATAAATATGCATGATATTTATTTGTTTTCAAATGTTTTTAGGTAATTTTCAAAACTGTCTATGTTGTCTTTGTATTTTTGGAGAGTTTGCGGGTCCGTCGTGAGAGATTCCGCTTGTTTCATCATGTCCACAATTACCTTCAGTCCTGTGATCACTGGTTGCGAACCGACCACTTTGAGCTGGAAAGTAAGTGCATAGAACTCTTTAGACATAGAATGTATAGAACTCTTTGAGATATAAAGTAAGTGCATAGAACTCTTTAGACATAGAATGTATAGAACTCTTTGAGATATAAAGTAAGTGCATAGAACTCTTTAGACATAGAATGTATAGAACTCTTTGAGATATAAAGTAAGTGCATAGAACTCTTTAGACATAGAATGTATAGAACTCTTTGAGATATAAAGTAAGTGCATAGAACTCTTTAGACATAGAATGTATAGAACTCTTTGAGATATAAAGTAAGTGTATAAACACTTTTTGAGCTGGAAAGTAAGTGTATAGAACTCTTTCGAGCTGGAAAGTAGTTACTGTACGGAGTTTCATGAATAAATCATTTGTGTACAATACAGCATAAGACTTTGTAATATTATTATCCTTATCCTTAATCCTTCTATACTGCAGCACTTATGGGCGCAGCTTGTGTTATTAGGCGACGGTAGCCACCTACCATCAAGTGGACCGTCAGTCAAGTCAATGTGATCAAAATATTTAATTATCGATTAAGTTTCCCCAAGAAACTCTTATGAGCGTCATTATAATAATAATTTATTAAGATAATGTAATGTAAGAGTGTAACATACCGGTGGCAGGGTGATCTCGTAATCGGTGGTGGCTTCCAGTTTGATCCTCTTGGGATCGTCGACGGGGGCCGGGGCAACCGCTGCGTCGTGTTGCACCCGCCTCTTGCCCCGGCCCGGCGCGCGGGCCATCTTCTCGTCCCGCTCCATGTCCCTGCGGGGGCAGGAGCAAACGCGCGCGCCGACGTACTGCCGCCCGTGCACTATCCCACTGCGACCGACATCAATTATTTAGAACTTAGAACGCCACATAGAAAAGCGTTTTTAAATTAATGATAGTGATGTGCCGGATTGTTAAAAATGTACATTTACATTACATTTATCGCGCATACGGATACGGATCTTAACTTTCTTACTAAATCGGTGAAACGATAGTTGACGCCCGCCACTTGATGCTTTTGCTTTATAAAGGTGCCTAATGTTTGTTTTTAAGAAATAAAAAATAATCTACCTAATCACCTGAACAAAAAACTAATAAGTTAAATGATCCTTAGAAAGATCCGCACAAAAAGTAACGCATACGGGTACGGATCTTTTTTCACCCTCGGATATCCGGCACATCACTAATTAATGTATTATATAAAACTAGTTAACAAAGTTATAATAAGAAATAAGAATAGTACTGAAATTAACATATTGTACCGACCTGCTGTCCTCTAGTGTGAATATGATGCCGAGGCCGCGGCGGTTGATGCCGCTGGGGCAGCTGTTCTTGCAGAAGAAGTAGTACGCGTGCATCTTGGGCCCGCCCACTGGGAACTCGACCAGCGCCGAGTACCACGAGTCCGGTCGCGTGGGGAACCCGCAGTAGTACACCCCCTCCGTCCCCGAGCGGCTCGAGTGCAGCACGTGCTCGTTCAGGTTCGGCACCGCGCTCAGATCTGCACTCATTCACTCACTTGATGGTAGGTGTATGGAGGGCCACAACTTTATACATACGCTCAATAAGTCGGCGCTGTAGTAATAGCGTTTTATTTACGGTTATTTCATAAACTACTCACTCACGTAACCAATCAATCAAACATTAATACTAATAATAAATATGTAGGGGTCGGTCATGGAGTCATTTACTTTGTTTTCAGAAATATAGTGTATATAGGCTCTATACATGAAACTGAAACTAAATTGACCATTTTTAGAATTTTTTTCTGTATGTATGTATGTATGTATGTATGTTCCTCCATCACTCTTAAAACTGATTTTCATGAAACTTGGTAGATAAACATTTAGAAGAACGGGACATCTGATAGGCTACTTTTTATCATTTTTAACGCGGACCAAGTCGCGGGCAACAGCTTAGCAAAACATTTTAAACATTAGGTAATTAACTTGATAATAAAAAACATTAATTTAACAATACTAGGGTACAGTCGGCCGCATAAGTCAATTAACACATTCAAAAGTCCAAAACAACTGGGGCCCTAGACAAAGTGACATGACGAAAACGATAACGAAGTTCGAAAACAATAAAATGTATGTATTGACATATGCTTTCGTTAAGTCACGTGATACTTCCTATACATTTTGTTGTTTTCGAACTTCGTTATCGTTTTCGTCATGTCACTTTGTCTAGGGCCCCTGAACACTCAACTTACTTTCATATTTATTTACTTACTGTGAAGCTTTTTACGATCGTTTGTACGTGAAGTTTATTTTATTCTCTAGTCATGACAACGACTTATGGCGCGTTGAGTGTTACGTTGTTTTGCATACTCACCGAGGCTTTTATCGAGCTTATGCTGAAAGCACGTCTCGACTCGCTTCTCGGCCTGAGCTTCGTCCGAGAAGACTGCGGTCGCTCGCACGTACAGCGGCGTCAAGTCGGACGTCTTCCAGTTGAAATGTATCGGAAAATTACATTTTCTATCCACATATATGCAGTTCAACTTGTGAGAGTACTGGAATTTAATTGAAAACACATTTCAACACACGCGTATCCACACAACAATACTAGTTCAAGAAAGATCTCTGCACGAATCTGGCTGGTCAGTTGATGATGTAAACTTTTAAAGATCCTGGTCAGCAACGTCGTATCATACCCATATATTATATATATACAAGACTAGCTGGTGCCCGCGACTTCGTCCGCGTTCTGTTAGTAAAAAAAAAAATATTTTCCACAAAAAAAAAATAAAAAAATTTAACGCCTACCAGATATTTCTTCTTGTGGGTATCCTCAGCTTTAATGTGCACTGAAAATTGATAGGGTCCGCTGTAGTCTGTCCTATTAGGTGGACCTAAAGTAGTGACCTGAAATTTAATATAAAAATATTAATAGCGTTAAACTTTCACAAATCCAGAAATTTTATTCTTATAAAATTTCTTACTTTGTTTAAGAACAAACAAGATTAATTTATCCATATTTAAAAATATAAAAAAGTAGCATTATAATTTCACAAAGCGACATCTAGTTAAGATACAACTTAAGATTAACTTAGTTAAGAGACACAACTTAAGATATTTATCTTGTGACTGAAAAGGAATCCATACTAATATTATAAATGCGCAAGTAACTCCTGTCTTTATGTATGTTTGCTACCTTTTCACGCCTTAACTACTTGATCGATCATCATTAAATTTTGCATAGACGTTGTCAGGTCAGGTCATAGGTACAAGAAAGGACATAGGGTACCTTTTATGCAGAAAAAAAGGACTATCTGCCACCTGCGACTTCGCCCCGCGTAACTTTGTAAATTATATACTAAAACCTTCCTCAAGATCCACTCTATCCATTGGTGAAAACAGCATGAAAATCGGTACAGTAGTTTCTGAGTTTATCGCGAACAGACAGACAGACTCAGTGGAGGACTTTGTTTTTATAATATGTAATGTAAGGGGGTGGATACACAGTGTATACTTACAGGAAAATTTGGAATCAATGAAAGATTTGGATCCAACATATGATTAACCAACGGGTCGTCCGTCGCCCATTCCAATTCTGCTGGGTCCCTGTAAATAAAGTTTCATTGACTGAAGAAATCTCCATATTTACTGTATTTTACTGGCATTTATTTTGCCGTACGAGTCCATTAAATATTGCATTATATAAATGATCATACCCATTGGTGCCCCAAAGGTGAGAATGAAAAGGGCAGAAAATTGGTATATTAATTAAAGTTGGTGTCTTTTAAAAATATCACTTATCTCATTTTACAATATTTCTATTTAGTACTTACATGAGTGTAAATTCGTGTGCATTGTACTCCAATCCTTCTGTCATTTTTCACTGATTCTGTAAATAAAAGTGAGTAAAATTTAGTGTCCGACCAAAGATTCGGCTTTGGCCAAAAGAACCTCCTACGGTTTCGCCGAAGATTCCTAAATAAATAAATAAATGTTATATTTCACATTATTTTTGACAAATAAATTGCAACGTTATTTATTATCATTTATCTCTAGAGATGATTTCTACTTCTGAGTTTCATTATATTCAACTTCTAGAGATGATTTAAATTATCTTTCTACATATTACATTATACAGTCTATATACACCTTCAGTATTACTCTTAAAATCATTTACATTATTAATTTTAGCTTGTAGCCAATCATGATAAAAATTTCTTAGAGCTTTTAAGAATTCAGCTTCGGTCGACACTAGTAAAATTGTAATAGAAAATAGTACATTGCCACTACTCCGCAGCCAGGTCTTTAGTCCTGTGTTAGGGTATTATAGAAGAATATAGCACAAGTTTTCAGCTTGCCTCAAATACCTAACAGAAATGTCTAAAATCTCTCAGGCCATTTGTATTGTATCAACATGTTTAAGTAAATAAATTATTAATCTTAACATTTTTTTTTAATTTCACACCTGATTTTTGGTTAACTTTTGTATAAGTAGACATCACTGACGTCACTACAACCTGGTGTTGTTTTGTTGCACACAAATAACCTTTACATTCATACTAAAAAAAACCTATTGATTCTATTGATCATAAACAAGTTACATACTAATTTAAACGACATAAACTAAGTAAATTTCAGTTGAAATAGAATCTGCAAGGATAATGTGATATATAAGATATGTTTGACTGTCCTATTCTATTACCTATCTTATCACTGAATTAAGATATAAATAATAATAATATAAAATATAAAACCTAATAATATAAAATAACCATGCTCAATGTGTTACTGAAAATGAAAAAATTTGAATAACAGTGTCTCTACTCATTATATTTACTTGAATAAGCGAATTATAAAAACAACAGTCCAAAACCACAATGTTTTAACAAAAGTGAACCTAATGGAATTAATTATTTAAAACATTATAATAAATTCAAAATCTTATATCAGATACTTATTTTAAATTGAAAAATAACTATGCCCCTAGATATTTATGATAATTGCAACTATTCGTTTATAGTTTTCTTTTGGTTACATTATGCATTTTTATAAACAATAAAATATTGTACTACTGTTTTCACTAAAACAATATATCAATAATAAAAATTCTCAGTAGGTATTATGAATTCAAACTATTTCATATATTAAAATATTTATACAATTTACCTATGTCATAATAATTTAATAATGAAAAAATGGCGAATCTGTGGATTTGCTCGACGTTAGTCAACTACCTGCCTGACTACCTGTAGCTAGGTATACAAGATATGAAGATATAAATAAATAGACGTTAAAAAAATATTGTGTATTTAAAATTTAAAAATATGGTTTATAAATTACATCTTCAGTAATTAGTCCAGTTAAACTGTATTTTTTAGTTAGGAAAATTATGATAAGGTTTTTATGCTACATACATACCTGTTTACTTTTGTTAAAAAATAACTTCAGTCAGGCAACGTGTTTATTTTATGCTTATTAGCAATATATCAATTGTTCGCTCGATAAATATAGGCAACTGTGATCAAACAATAGGCTAACATAACAATTAAAGTGAATATTTGAAACAAAAAAAAGATTTTCAAGTAAAACCTTGAACTTCCGCCACCGCTCAATAGTCAATACACGGCCGGCACAAGCCACAGTCCAATCCAATTAGCAAAGAGTCCAATCAGCAATCAGGCCAAAATTGGCCAAACCAAAATCAAGCAATCACAAATCATGCACAGTGCACAATGGTGCACAACACAAATCACAACAACCATAGAGATAGATAGCCTATAGTCATAGAATAAATAGTGATCCGTAATGATCACAAACAATTATTTCATTCATACAAACATAGAGTAGTCTATACTAATATTATAAAGAGTAAACATTTCATTGTTTGTTTGTTTGTAGGCTCCGAAACTACTGGACCGATTTGAAAAATTCTTTTACCATTATCCGTGATGAATACAGGATACTTTTTTACCGCGGGAAAATGCTTTATTCCTACGGGAAATCTAAAATAAAAGTAGTTAATTAATAAATAATCCAGCGGCTTGGCCCAGGAAATAGCGCCATCTATCCAAAACAAAATACGGTAGATGGCGTTTTATACTTTTCTACGCGGACGAAGTCGCGAGCACCAGCTAGTATAATATATAGCCATTGTCTCAATATAATATATACAAATACTTAACACATATACTGAAAATAATAATTTATTTATTAATTGTTTTTATATTGTATTTGTTCATTTTGGAAATTAAATTTGTATCAACCTGTATGTGAAAGCCAGTCTCATTATATTTTTTCACAGTTTCACTACGCAAAAAAACTGGCATTTTATTATGCCAAAAATTTTATAAAAAATTCAGCACGTACACATTACAGACAGTGTGATTGGCTCGGGTACACCAACTTCGGCGTAGTATTTGTTGCTGCTTTTGATTAGTCGAGCTAGGTAATTAAGGAGCGTAGAGATAAGGAGAACAATCTTATATGGGTGTTAAACTAAAAAAGTGGCAACTAAAATCGTCGAATTGAGATGGCGCTGGTGTGTCTAGGGCAGTGATCTAGAGAGTTTGAGAGTATGAAATGAAACGGAGTGAAGTGCGCGCTGAGTTGAATTGTTTACTATCACTAGCTGCAACCAGCGCCATCAGTTCGTCGTCTTTCAACGGACACTTTTAATACACGGAGCTTGCGCTCCTTTACCTCTATTCTCCTTGTAGGTAATACTCGGTGCTCGAACGCAGCATAACGCAGCGAGACCAATCATTCATAAGTTCTTCTATGATTCACCATGGATTCACCCTTTCAGTATTCTGTGGCCTGCATAGTGTATACCTAGCTATAACCTGTGGCTATAACTATTCCTTGTTCCAGTTCCACAGAAAAAAAAATTAAAAATGAAAGAAGGAGAAAAAACACACGAACTCCGCTTCACTTGTGTTTTTTTTCTAATTTTACTGTCATTAAACTGATAATTTGATGCATATTTTACGTGCAAGAGTTAAACTGACTTATTAACTCGCTCTATTATGTACCAAAGCATCCAGAAGAAGGTTCCAAGTGCTTCTATTAACTAAAATCAATATCAATCATTGACCAACAAAGGTACGCTTGTGTTTGCTTTACTGGGCATATAACCTGTGTTTGCTAGCGTCCGGTTGGCGTCTGTCATAGTGAACGCGAAACTATTATTTTTGTTGTAATATCCGAAGGAAGATGAACATTAAAGTGAGTTTTGGCTGTGCTATTGCAAATAGTTTTTGTTTTTAGTTACCAAGATGAATTATGAAGCCGAAAGGGCCATGAATCAAAAGCGGTTGCGGATGGAGGGTGAACCGGGCCACGGTGTTGTTCAAGGGAACGGTTTGCCGCTCAATTACATGGGTGAGTGTTTACTAAATAATTCTAATCTATACTGATATTATAAAGCACGTAGTAATCTTCGAAACCAATTTAACCAACACTGCTTTAAGTAATGCTATATGATTGATTTGTATAGCCTGATAATGTCTACATAAAAAATCAACAGTCTATCTTTTATATTTAAGCCATTTTTTTGTAATAAAAAATATTTAAAATTGTAAGGTGATGTTTATTGGTCATATAATACTATAAAAAATATGAATATGCTTTTCAAAATGAGCGAGTTTAACAGTTCAAGTATTTAATAATGCATTTGTTGCTTATTATTGCATATGTTTTGGATGTCTGATTAAAGATGTAGTCATCAAAGTCATCAAACTCATGCGAGCAAAGCTAGTTTAATACATCTATACCAATATATAACACTGAAAAATTTGTTTGTTCGGTTGTACGTGTTAATCTCAGGAACTACTGGTTCGAATTGAAAAATTATTTTTGTGTTGGATAGTCCATTTATCGGGGAAGACTTTAGGCCATTTAGTGTGACCTAAAAGGCTAAAAAATAATAAAAAAAATAAATAGATATTAACGCCATCTATCGTTCAGTGGCAGAACTATTAATACAAACAGCTTTGACAACAAGTCGGCTGCTCACAAAATGCTAAACTTGCATTTTGAATGTTAACATTTTGAACGTGGATGAAGTCACGGGCATCAGCTAGTTAATGATAATATGTACATTTTATAATTGATTTTTTTTTGTTTTAGATAATGGCCATCAAATACCTTACCAACCTTATGCCGGTGCATACAACACTCACTATCCCCCGCCAGATGCGTTTGCCGCATACGGGCCTCCGCCTCCCGGCGGTTACGCTCCTCAAAACTTGTCGTACGCTCCTCCCGCACATCAGAACTACCCCCATCATCAGAGTTTTCCACCTCAACAACCGCAGGCGCAATTGCATATGCAATCACATATGGGTATGTATTTAAAGTTATAACAAAGAAATATTATATATAATAGGAGAGAAATATTTTTCTAAAATAATCCATACCAATATCATAAATGTGAAAGTAACTCTGTCTGTTACCTTTTCACGCCTTAACTGCTCAAACGATCATCGTGAAATTTTTCATACAAATTGTCAGGGATACTATAAAGGACCTAGGGTACCTTTCTTCACGAAAAAAAAATACTGCTCTCGAGGGATCATCTAAAATAAAATGAAAAACTAACGCCTGGTCAGAGTATAGCAACAAGAGGTCATGTGTTTATTTTTTAATTTGAACACAGACAAAGTCGCGGGCACCAGCTAGTTGTAAATATGTTAGTAATTTTTTTAAATTATACTTCAACTTGTCTTCCAAAAGTTTTCTTTGAAAATCAATGCACAACAAATAAGAACAGCCATTTAAATACATGTTTTTTTATTACCTAGTAAAGAATAAATTAAGAGGGGGAGTCAAAGTAATATTCTTAAATAGTAAATAGGCTTAATAAATTGAATGTTAAAATAGTGTTTTCTCTAATGTTATATCTTTCATTTTTCAACGCAAACAAAGTCTCTAACCTATCTATAATATTTGTAAAAATGATTTAAATACTGCAACTGGTGATGTCAAATTGAAAATTAATTAGATTATTTTTTAGTGCAAGGGTATGGTGACGTTGTACATAAAACAGCATGGCAGCCGCAGCCACATTTGCTGCCACCGCTCGACACCCAGAAGCCCCTCGACGTGAAGCAACTGAAGCCCGAAATCAAACTTGAACCGACGGAATCGCAGAAGAGAGCTCATCCGGAAAATGAAATGATGGTATGGAAATTTTCCTACTTCACTACATATAAAGCAAAGTCGTGTCATCATTGTGTTAAAATATAATGTTTTCTATATTTTGTTTTAGGGTGGTGATTTAGATCAACCGAAAATAAAAATAAAAACGGACATATTTAAGCCGGACGATTTGCCACAAAGAACGGAGCCCGAGAAGCCACATGGTTTGTTATTTTTTATTCAATTCCAGTCAAGATCACAGTGAAATAACAGCACTTGTGCTGTGTTGTGTTTCGGTGTGTGAATAATGGATGTCACTTGTCACTTGCATCAGCTGTGGCGTTGCTTGTGTAACTTGTGTCATAGGCGACGGTAGCCACTTACCATCAAGTGGACCGTCGTCGGCCTGTATGTGTCGACATTGACATAAAAAAAAGAGATATCAACTGAACTGCTCACTCCTATGGTCTAGTCTAGGTCTGGGGTAATACAAATATGTAGTTGTAATATTGAAGTAACTGACCTAAATTTATGTTTAAAAAAGTTTATGTTATTTAAAACTACTATTAAGATATTTTTGACAGCATTATTAACGATTTCCTTTCAGAAGTCCTCCAA
This sequence comes from Synanthedon vespiformis, assembly GCA_918317495.1. NCBI lineage: Eukaryota > Metazoa > Arthropoda > Insecta > Lepidoptera > Sesiidae > Synanthedon > Synanthedon vespiformis. Next base: position 1,284,381 of record OU906965.1, read on the forward strand.
AAACCACCAGAAATTTTACAGAAACCTCCAGAACAACAGAGTAAAGGTAATTTTTAATTAATATTGAAAAGAAAAAATAAAAATCATGTCAGTCGTTGGACTCACCTAAGAAGTGAAAATGTAGCTTCACAAAAATAATGGAAAATTATTTATTATACATATATTATTTATTATTATTATTATTATTTTAGATGATGTTCTTCAGCCCAGTCCGGTAGGCGAAATCAAAATTGGAGAGAAATCAGCAGGTAAAAGTATTATTTTCTTATTTTTTTTTTAAATTATATTTTTTCCTGAGCGAAGATAGGAGCTGGGGTCGATAATATAAAATGAAATATGAAAACAGTGAATTTTAAACACATTTGTTTTGATTATATTGCAGAAGCGTGTAAAGCGGAGACGACGTTAGAAAGTGCCGACTCGCGGCCCGCAGAAAGCACAACACCAAGTAAAAAGTAAGTCAAATACGTATAATGGATCTTTCACACTGTACACGGTTGCTGCTACGTGTGTCGCGTGCCGATCATTTGAATGTCAATGCGAAATCACGACCGTGCCGTGCCCGTGTCCGTATGTATAAGTGTATACGTGTGAACAGTTTTTATACTAGGCCATAGATAAGACCACTACCACACGGTCGACGTGACAGAATCGTGTCCGTGTGGATTGTCGCGGTATCGTGTGAAATCTTGTATAATAATGTCTACATTAGGGCCACTGTCCACGGCGGCGTAGCTTCATAGACGCGTATTCGTCATTATACGCTTAGTGTACGCCTGCTTGCAACTTCCATACAAAACCGTACTACTCTGTCGACAGAGCGGCAACGTCGCGCTCGCGTCACTGCATGCAGGCGTCATGACGCCTGCTGTACCGCATGTCATACGCCGGGGCTTTGTATGGAAGCTGCAAGCAGGCGTACACTAAGCGTATAATGACGAATACGCGTCTATGAAGCTACGCCGCCGTGGACAGTGGCCCTTACTGAACCGCACGGTACCGTTTATACGGAAACCATGTGTGCGTGTGTGTGTGAAACGGCACTAAGTGTTCGGAGACTAAGTGAAATGTAGTCCGCGGGTGGCACGCGGGAAATTGCCGCCCGCCCCAGCGCTGTCCTATCCGCACATGCGGGCGGCGAGCGGAATCCCGCCGACATTCATTTTCGTACTCGCTAACCGAGGAGCGGATTCCCGCTGGTTCTGCGGGTGACAGGCGGAATTACGCCAGTCACCCGCTGAACTAGCGGAGCGGTTTCAGCTCCGCAAACCGCAAGTGCAATTAAGTAGAAAATCAAGATTCAAGAGTTTATTTATTTATTTATTTATTTAAAAAGGCTTACCAACTAAATACATACTACATCATTATATACAACACTACTAAAAGGAATATTACAAGTATGAGTTTAAATTAGAATTTTAATTAAGAACATTCTAAAGTTAGAGTCTGAGTAGAGGTGACAGAATTATTTTTATTTATTTTTTGTTTATAATTTGCAGCGAGGAGGAATTGAAAACGTTCAGCAGTCCGGAGTTACCCAAGTTGGGGACCACACTTAATAAAATTACCACACCCGGCACTGAGGTTTGTTGTTTCACATAAAATTTTAATATATAAGTATATTTTTTTATTAAATTGTAATAACTGAGTGGCATTTATTTAGTGTTTATTTGTAAGTTGCAAGGCGTAATTCGCAGTTTTCTCGATTCAAAAAGTCTTCTTCATATTTAACAAATTATAATTGTCTTGATTGAACTAGCGAGACTTTTTATTGAACAAACAAACTAAAAAATCCCAACAGTTCAATCAATTGAACTCGCAATTGAATTACTCACTACATTATCACTAAATACTTTATAAAAAGTTTCAATCTTTAAAATTATTACTTGATGTTAAAATGTTGCGATTCGTTAATAGGATAAGAACCATAACTTGATGAATTTTCCACTTAGTGAGTTTTTCCCTCCATTTACACTGTTTTCATTCACACTCATTAGCTAGCTTTATGGTGTTTTATGGTTTTTGATTTATTTACAACTAGCTGGCGCCCGCGACTTCGTCCGCGTTGAAAAAGAAAAAAAGTAGCCTATCCTGTGTTCCGTACGTCTAAATGTATACATACATACAATACCTAAACTTACATATTTATTATTAGTTTTGATATAGTATTGATTGATTATTATTAGCGTTTCTTAGAAAAATATGATCTCGTAAGACTAATTCTGGAGTGAGCCAGTATGTGAGTGACGATTTTTGCTTATTGATTTCCAATTTAGAGTTTATTGCAAACCCTTCCAGCCGAAGAAGAGAGGCAGGCCGAAAGGTTCCACGAACAAGCCCAAACCGCCCGGCACCACTCCGGTGAAACTGACACCGAACATGCCCGGAGCGACACCTCTGCGCGCAGTCACTCCAGTACCACGGCCGGCCCTTGTGGGGCGACCACGCGCCACCGGCTACCAGTACGCGATCCGACCGTTCCGGAAGGACTTCTCCGGAATCCAGTTCCGGAGGCGGTTCAGCGACGAGTGCCTCGACTCGTCGCACATACCGAACGAGGTGTACTTCGGCGACGTGCCGGTATCGACCGAGGTGCTGTTCAACTATTACGACGCGAACGCGGAGCGCGAGAGGCTAGCGGCGCAAGCGGCTCACATAGCGGCGCAGAAGGCGGCCGCTGCCAAGTTGGCCGCGGCCAAACACCAAGCCCGCACGGGCACCATGCTCACAACAGAGGTGAGGTTAAATCAATATTTTGAATCGACCATCTGTCAGCGTATGCTGCTAAAAGGTGCTCTGTGACCAGTGGCAAAATGAGGCGCTCATTCGGTGGCATGATACCAGGTATGGTGATAAAGCTATCAGACAGTTGAACGAACGCGTTCGCGACCAAACGTGTCGTCGTATGTTTACACATGTTACAGTTGAAATTGTAGTTCTGATATATATCGGACGGACGATAAAAGTATTTGGACTAAATATAAAGTATGTATCCGAAGTTAGAGGGTGCAATGCAAACACATCTAAGTGTTCAATAAATAAGACCTGTAAACATTAATGACCGGCCAAGGGTCGATCTGTCCTTTTGGAAATTATGTCCTTTTCGTGTATTATGATAAAAATGTGTAATGGTCCATGTACAGTCGGTGAGGTTTTTATACGCCGAATTTAGTAATTAGCTTCTAGAATGGCTCCAATAGCATAGATATCAAATTCAATTTCTTGGACAGTACTAAAGTCGTGTATATATTATGGTTTCTTTAAAAAAATAATTGTGATTTCAGGTGACAACAGTGGATTCGTCGTCGTCAGATGAATCTTCAGGATCGTCGGGTAGTGAGTCTGAGGAAAGTGATGACGTAAGGGTACTTGTTTTTTTTTAATCCTCCATTATTTTAAGTAATAGTAAAATACAAAACGTATTAGATGATTATTACTAAGTTATATCAACATTTTGTCTAAACAACTCAAGGTTATCCTGAATAATAATAATAATAATAATTTCTAATAATAATATTTCTCATATTTTATTTTGCAGCGCGGTCCGGGTCGGCCGAAGGGGTCGAAGAATTCTGCCACACCCAAGACCCCCAAGACCCCCGGCACGGGGCGCAGGGGTCGACCCCCGGTGCCCCCCGAGCTGCGGCAGCCCGGCATCACAGACATGAAGAAGTTCTGCAAAGCGGCCGGCATCAGATTCGACTACAAGAAGCTCGTAGACGGTGAGTTAGACCCTTGAATGTCTAGAGGCTTAGCTACATTATCAGCAATCAACATAATATATGTAATAATAAAATGTTACCAAATAGCAGTCTCATACTTTTTTTACCAAGAGATGAAAACTGGTGATTATAGAATTGTTTTCTTTTCTGAATTGCCTCCGACTATGTCAAGAGACAATTAATTATTAACGGCAATTGTATCGCTGTTTCTTCAGGTTGCACGAAGAACAAGGAGCGGGTGCAGAAGATGCACGATTTGTTGATCAGTGCGGGTCTCGAGGGCAAGCCGACGCTCGAGAAGTGCAAAGCGCTCAAGCAGGCGAAGTTGGACAAGAAGGAGCTGGAGAAGCAGGCGAAGCGGGACGCGAAAGCGAAGCACGCGAAGGACGACGACGGCGCCGGTTCAGGTTCCGGAGCGGCGACGCCCCGCCGGATGACGCGAGGCGCGACCGGCGTGAAGCCGCGGCAGCGCATTGTCATCTCGTCGGACGAAGAGGACGACACGCCAGCCGCCCGCCGGACGCTCTCCAAGCTGCGATCTAGCGTCAACGATCACTCGGACACGGACTAGGTGAGTGTTATGTTTCTATGTTAAGATTGGCAGACAGGCTGACAGGAATTAGGGCCAGGAAAATGGCTCTGGCACACCTTTATTTACACTAACTCACAGAAACAAAATTAAAAATTTGTATAAACAATATACATTAGCATTATTATTTTATATTATGTCTTATAATTATATTTTGATTTAACTATATTTTTGTTTATATTTTCCTTAGGTATATACCGTGTGATCTATGGGACAATAAGCGGAATTTGTCGCGGGCGAAACGCGACATACACACGTCACGTGACAAGTGACAGTTGACAGTTAACGTGACAGTTAGTGCTAATGACTCGAGTGTCGTGTCGGTGACATAAGTAAACAGTAAGTGCGAGAGACGAACCTCAATTTTCCTACTAATTTTAGGATAATAAATGTAAATTCAAAATTGTGAATGTGTGAAGATTCAAGTTTCAATAAGTATGTATGTAAGTGATTGGTGTCGTAAGTAAATCTCAAATTTTGAGACGTTAAACGTTTTAATTTTATTGCTGGAGGGTTCAGTTTGAGTATTATTAAGTTTTGATATATCGCAAAAAAAAAACAAACATTTTTGTCAATTCCGTTTCTGAGGTGTGACCCCTTTTAAAGTTAAGTTAAATACACAATAAATGTATATATTATACATACATATTATTAAAAAAAATTAAATTTGCATGTATTTTAAGTTATTTTATATCTGCATAATAATAATATTATATTTATGCAGATTTGCATAATATATACTAATATGTTATTTGAGTTTTCGATTTGTGTTCATTTATATCACAATACCTAAATGACTAATTTTAATGTTTAAACAGAAACGCAGAACGATCTGAAACGGTTAAAAGTTTTAATAAAAAAAAAATGTTAAAATTTGCAAAAAATTTCTAAAAAAAACTTTAAATATCGGAGCAATATTTTTTAAAAAACATAAAAAGAATTCAAGTGATGCATAGCTATCTCTCGAAATTTATTAAAGACTAGTCAAAAAATAACTCGTTTCTATTTTCCGTGCCCGGTTACGGCAGCTTTAAGTCGAGCGTTTTGAAATGTACTGTGAAGCTTTTTCGAAAGTTTTCAATTTTTTTTTAATACATCACTAAAACTATACATCACAAGTAGGACTAAAACCCCTCGCCTACTTAATAAGTAGAAAGTAGTCGGATGAAAATTTAACATCTATACTCGGGCACTTGAATACCTTGTTTGTTCGTTTGTGCCTAATAGTATGTATTTGTATTGTATATGTTACTATTATTAAATACTGTCTTGTTTGTGTGAGTCATCATATTATAACGTGAATAATATATATTTAATACTATCGTGTAAACTCTTCATTTATTTACAATTTTTAATAGCGAAATGAATGTTGTATTTTTATCGGAGTAAAATTTTATACAGTAGTCTTTTAGTAGAGTTATATTATTATATATAACAATAATGAAATAAATTGGCAACACCAACAAGTTGATAGATTTAAGATGTCGCCTCACTTTTGTAAATAGCTATGGGGGGGGGGGGAGGGGGTTGGGGGCGTTCATCAGTTAAGTAAGGGTCCCGAGGGGGAAGCGGGTACTCAAAATTTGTATTTTTTTTAATGTACAATACAATTTCAATTTATACTTCAATTTATCGAATTTTAGTGCAATTGATGCTTTTCTAAGACCAGACAGAATCTTAATAAAATAAGGGGGGTTAATAACGTTAATAAATTCGAGAAATCTTATTCGTATTACGCAAAGGGAAAGGGGGTCCTTACGTAATTAATGAATGGCCCGTATGTTAAGTGTTACTAATGGTACTTACTATTGGTATCATTCAGTGTTACCAATGTTACTTTCTATTGGTCGCATTTAATGTTACCAATGTTACTTACTGTTGGTAGCATTTAGTGTTACCAATGTTACTTAGTATTGGTAGCATTTAGTGTCACTAATGTCAGTTAGTATTGGTAGCATTTAGTGTTACTAATGTTACTAATTGGTAGCATTTAGTGTTACTAATTGATAGCATTTAGTGTTACTAATGTTACTTAGTATTGGTAGCATTTGATTGGATACCAGTGAGCAAAAAGCGAAATGAATTGAATCAATGTGTTCTCTTTATTTTTGTAAAGCGGTTTGAGTGTTCCGAAGCTCAGTATTTTTATAGTGCATTGATGGTTTTTTTTTAATTAATATAGTATGACGTAAAGTCTTTAAGCTGAGACAAATTTAATTTAAATTTAATGGCCTAATTTGATGCAGTTTTATATGAAATGTTTTGCCAATATTTGCAATTAGTCTGCTCTTCGTGTTTATATGAACTTGGATAAAAATTTAGTTAATTACATACGACTGTCTCAGCAACAAGTATAAGTAAATTATGAAATAATGATATTGGAGAAGTGTGAATCTCGATTAATATCAAAATATATTAAATTATGATTGCGCCAAAAGTTGTGAGTGCAAATGCATTTATTGTACGTGATCCGAAAAGAGGTCATCCTTCGCCCATCTGTTTACCCAGACGAAAAGTATATTTTTTCGACTTACACCATTAGTCTTTTGTGATAAATGTTAATATTATAAGAAATATTTGTCAAAAACTGAACGCCTCGTGTCAAGGGAAGCCAGAGGACAAACAAAGTTCAGTGTGCTTTTTCCTCGTTAGTGTGAAAGGAGCAAGCGAGTTTGGAGAGGTGATTTCTCCAGTAATGTTTTAAATAGAACCATGGTTATATTTTAATATTTGATTTTAGTGAAGGCCGCTTAAGCTAACATATAATCGAGAAACTACTAAGTTTTTCATTCCTATAACATAAAATAACAATTTTCCGCACAAAATATAGGTACGTTTAATTTTAATGTGTATCGTTAAATGCCAGTTACCCACAAAACTCCAGTAACTATAGTTTTTTTTTTAGCTCGGCGTTATATAGCTATAGTTGAGTAAGAAGGAAGACTTTTTTTTAATCTTACACTATATATAAAATTGAGAACTTATTTTTTGTAAGGGTTCAATTTTATTGTTTAAAAATCACAAGTTTCTTTTTATACAATTCATAGACGTACGTGAAATACTTTTAAGTATATTTTTTATTTATTGAAGTGAATACCTACATAAACAGAGAAACTATTTCATATCGTACATTATTTTTTAAAGGGAAAGCGAAAGGTTCCTTAATAAGGTGTTGTTGAAATAAACTTCCCCCATTAAAAGGACCCTTGAAGAAGGGACTTAAAAAATGCGTCACAATTTTAAATTTGCCTTCGATCGACTTAAATGAGGTGCAAAAAATATTTTTCTGCAAATTTTCTATGCGCAACTTACTTTCCGCAACACACGATAGGATTCAAAATTTTGAACATTGAAATTTTGAGTTCCAATTCCAACTCCAATTTTGTTGTTAAGGCGAAATTTTGAGTCGTCCTCAAGTTATGGTACATTGAGTTTTAAAGGGACGTTATTAAAAGGACCGCAGATGTCACGGTTGTGTCAAATATTTCGTCAAAATATTCAATGTTCGGAAAATGGAATTAAGTTTATTCCGTTTATGACAGCTGTTACGATGGTCACAAATTCATACAGTTTTTAGCACATTTTGAGCTGTCGTTGTTGTTATTTTTGATTATTGACCTCTGTCAAAGGAGAACTATTTTTTATCGGAATGTAAGGTGCATACTATGGAGGGTAGATGGTAGAGGTACGAGGAGTACCGACTAATATGACAATTTAACTGAAAAAATAATGGTCCTCTCCAACGATAAAATGAGGGTTCTAAAAGTGTCCCAAAATGGCGCTAGTGTAACAAGTCTTTTATCCTTGTATGTTTCTATTCTATTTATCTATCTATCTATCTTTGTCTAATTTACTCCAAATGGGGAGTTTAAGTATTTCGTAAAGCATTTTTTACTGGTTTTTGATACCATTAAAAAGATAAGAATTACGCCGTAATTCTTATCTTTAGGACCAAGTTTACGAAGTGACCATTTTTACCAAAGAAAAGGTTGCCAACTTGAAGGAGCTAAATAAAAATGACGTACAATACTCTCGAGGCATCTTAGCGTTTTACAAGACCCCAAATTGCGTTACGTAATACTCAAACGTCCCCAAAATGCTCCGCCATCTTAATTTACTCGTATTTTGGGATACACTTTTTAATGCATAGAGGGCCTCTTTCACCAACTACAAGTAATGTGTGGATTAGTTATTTGTTAAGTAACGCCAATTGGCGAGTGAATGTTACGACTATAATATATTGTGTTGATTTGCCCTTGAGTAGTAATGCTACTCGAAGATGGTGAAACTCGTACCTACCTACACTTTCTTACCGGTCACTTTAAATGGCGGTTAGCCTACTTGACACTTTACTCAGAGATGGTGAAAGAGGCCCAGACTCTCGGCCCTCCTTACGTCTACCCTCAATAGTCGAAAACAATAAGCAGTGAATTTTTTTGTACAATTCTGACGTTCAACTTGATCTTTATTTTAAATATATGGCAGGCAACACTCAACTGTAATTAATTTTATTGTTTCTATTCGAATTTTACATTGGTGATGCCCACTATAATAATTAATAGGATATAAATATAAATGTGTAATATCATCACTGAAAATTTTATAAAGTCTGTACATATTAGTTTGTAGTGATAATATTTTATATTAAAAAAAAAACATTTAAAAGTATAGTTGCATTATGTATTTGTAAGATATATTTAGATGTGTTTGATTTACCAATTTATTATTATTATTATTATTAATATAAAGCGGACATGTCGAGTAGGGTGTGTGTGTATGTATGTATTTTTGTCTTTTACGCGACACTTCGTCGTCCACTCACGACGACGTTAGTCAAAAATCAAATTAGTCAACATTTTCTTTATAAATCAAGGTGAAAAGGTGAATTTGTAATTTTTTTTTTGATAAACATGAAACAAAAATTATGAATTTGTTTCTCAAAAGTATAATATTTTTTATGTATTAGGTTTAATTTAATGCATTTTTTGTGAATACAAATTCACCTTATATGAATAAATTATCGTATATGAGTATAAGCGACACATTGCATAGTGTGAACATTATTTTTTAATTTTTTTTTTCACTTTTAAGTGTACATGCGCACTAGGCGGCCAAGATTTGTACGCTGGTTGCTTGTCGTGAAGATTTTTATAATCTACAAACAAACTGAAAGATCTCATTGGCCGCCTATATTATAATAAATATATGTACACATATTATATAGGGTTCATGTACCCCAAATGTGTACCATTTCCTTGCCAATGCATTGGGAGGCATAGATTTTTTTTATTTAATAAAAAAATGAAATTTAATATCATTTACAATTTAATAAAGTAGTGTAAGCGGGTAGACATTATTTTTATTTTTTTAGTTGTAACTAATTTTGAAATGTTTTTATATATTTAATTATTATATACTATCGTGACGCATCACAGATATCAAAATCTATTTTAGATGGAAAATTAAAAGTGGGCTAAAAAAAAGTCAAAGCAATTATTGCTTTTGTTGTGAACGGAAAGCTCGATTGAGAGAAATTATAATAAAGCCATCTTTCGGCTTACAGGCGACGAGCTATTAGTGTTTTTTTTTCATAAATCTACTTAACACAAATTTAGAATCGTATTTTGTAAAAATGTTCTCTTAAGGTGAGTCCAGACTATATGTGTATAACAAAATGTGTTATAAAACATAGTTCATGTGGCATGTTTTTACATGTGCGGAAGATTTTAAGGGTTAAACCACACCACACCTGTCAGCACGGATTCGCATTTATTCACCACTAGCTGGTGCCGGCGACTTCGTCCGCGTTGAATGTCTAAATGTTCATCTACAAAGTTTCATGAAAATCAGTAAATTTTTTAAGAGTTGTGGAGGAACATATATATATACATACAATACCTACACTTGATGACTAGCTGGTGCCCGCGACTTTGTCCGCGTTAAAAAAAAATACATATGAGTAATAACGCTGTGACGACGACGAGACGGCACGACGATCGGTTGAGTAGTTAAGATGTGATAACTGATAAGGTAGCAGACAGACAGACAGACAGGGTTATACTTTCGCATTTATAATATTAGTATGGATGTGCTATTGCGTGCTATCGTTAGCATCGCGTTTTGTTGCGTTTTCGTCTTGTCGAATGCGATTCTATCTTTTCTATCTATCTATCTATCGCTCGAATCATTTCCTAGAACGAGAAAGATAGCGTCAATACTGAATAATACTCACGCTATCTTTCTCGCTCTAGGAAATGACGATCCAAAGCGATAGAAAGAGATAGAGCATGAAAAATGCGATTTCGTGGTGACAGATGTAGTACAATACAATCCTAACATTTACGTTTGAGTTACATAATCGAGACAATTGTAGATAATTATTTTAGATTACATTGTTGTTTTAATTTGTACACTCTTGTTTTATGTAGCAACATTATAAAAAAAAGTTATGTAATATGTTATTTAATGTGGACGCACCTTAATATTGTTCTATTAATTTGATAAAATGTAAAAAACTTGAGAATTTTTGATTCGACAAAATGAACTTCGTATGTGACATAAAAATATTATAACGTTCTAATGAAAATACAGTCCAATAATTTTAACGATCGGACGCCATAAAGGCTGCAATGTGTAAATTTTGGCTTTGTGATTTGATTAATTTGATTTAATTAAAATAATGGCGGTGTACATATGCGCAAGTGTGTGTGAGAGTATCATATGTCCTGTGCTACTATTATATTTAATTTATTTGCAATAAGGAGAAATTTTGTAAAAAAAAAATAAACGGAAAACCTTTTTTGGGATGTAGAATGCCATATTGTGATTAGTTGGTTAGAGCTACAATGAAGTATTTTTCAAATAAAAGTATCTATATATACAAGATAAATGTGTTGTTTTATTACATTATCTGCACCAACAGGAGGATATTAATATATGATTTTTAATACCCTCAATATTAATTAAGCACGAGTCGTGAAATAACAATAAACTTTTTACTAAAACTTAAAAAACTAAAAAATTCTGATGCAAACAAAGGCTATTAATTACTTTAAAATTCAACTTATAATTTTTTTTTTCATAATATTCTTAATCCATATCTGTCCTTATGATTCGCATAAGGAACCCGAAATAACAATATATCTTCTGACTTCAGTGCATTGAAAGGAAATTACCTCGAAATGCGACTGATAGGTGCTTTGGCGATAATAATAATATATCCTTAGGGAAAATTTAATTAAATCTAATTTTCCTTTGCGAGTACAAGATTGAAGTATATATCTACTTATGTATCAAAAGAATTTCGTAAAATTAGGATTCCCAATAGCTCTTCAGGTATATTAATACGAGTCAAGTGTTTGCGTATATAAGTCAAGAGTTTGGATTTCACGTCGGTAGTTGATAATTAATTTTATATAGCATAGCAGTTGTATAATAATTAGATAAGACATGTTAGTTGGACGATATTATGCAGAAACAAAAAAGTTTTTTAATTATTTCATGTTAAGCTTGACATACAGGTTGATGGTTACTGTCACCTACCGTCGCCTATAACAAAAACAATTCAAGCGATAGAGAAATGAGGCTTCCAGACTCCAGAGCGTTGAGTTATTATTCTCCAGAGCCCATTTCACCATCCCTAGCATAGGATATTAATATATAATACTAGCGGCCTCTTCCCGGCTTCGCACGGATGCCAATTATATACCAAAACCTTCCTCGAGAACCACTCTGTCCAGCATGAAAATCGGTAGAGTAGTTTTTGAGTTTATCGCGAACAGACAATCGCGGCGGAGGACTTTAAATTTCATTCTTGGTTCACTTACGTGTGATCTATCCTTACAGGTGAGACATACTTTAATTGTCTAGCGCTAATCTGACAAGTAGCCTATTATTAGTACTCATTCATTGAATCAAAATACCAAGTGGAGTTGTTAATTGATTGATCAAAAGACATGTCGTGGGTCAAATTTAACGCGAAGTACGTAACAATATCGTGTTATAACTACAATTAATAGATAATCTTTTTTAAAAATGCACATAAGTCTTAGAAAAAATAAGTTTCTTTAAATTGTTGATATATTCTCCATCTATCTCTGCCTATACTTTAGTTAGGTCTAGTTGGTTGGCCTATTAGTTAGATGCCAAGAATTACGTAAAACACTGTATATCGATTTACACTACAAATAGACTTACAATTCCCACTGAATGTTATTAAATTAATGTTATTAAACTCGATTAAAAGTTAAATACTGGTATTGCCCTACTCAGGACATAGCATAGGTAAATCTATCTATCATATACATACAGCTACAATATAATAGGTAAATGATACAATATAATAGGTATATCAATATGTATATTAGCTTTTATACAATTTAGGTCCGTTGGTTGTTTGGAAAACTTTTCTTTTGAATGTAATGTAATGTACCCATGGACGTATAAGATATTTCAGAAGGTAGATTTATTCTTTCACTTCAGTTTAATAATAAAATAGGCAATATTTCATTACCTAATAAACTTTAAAATTTTTCTATTAAAGTGTATGAAATCATCAATAGATTTATAATCATCCATCAATCAATAGTTCAATACTAATAATAAATCTGAAGTGTAGGTCTTCATAACTTAAACGATTTAAGTGATTTTCGTGAAACTTGGTAGATAGATAAACATTAGACGTACAGGACACTACTCTTTTCTTTTTCAACGCGGACGAAGTCGCGGGCGCCAGCTAGTAGGTAATATATTTTTAATAGAAAAAACACGTGACCAGTTTCGTAATTCGTTTAGGAGTATTAAGTTATTTGAATTTAAATGGTTTTCCAAAACCACATAGGTATTAAATTATTAAGGGAAATCTCATTTTATGATGACTAGGTAAAAACGCATTGCATTTTCAAGTTCTTACAACATTAAATCCCATTATCTACGGGAAACTGGTATCAATGCCAATTCCATTAACGGATCATAGATGAAATCACACGTTTTATAGGTATCTGAGGAAAGATTTTTCTCTATTCGATTTAACTCCGGTACAGTCCGGGATGTGGGCACGTATTTGGCACGTATATATTTATAGGTCATACAAGTTCATGAACCTTGGTTCCTACAATATAAAATCATAATATGACCTATAGGTGTGACTGTTAAAACTTTTACTAATGATAACCGAACAAAATCTTTTTTTCCTTGTCTGAACGTATAAACGCAGACAAGAAAAAAGATTATGTTCTGTTAAAAAGTGAGAACTGCATATCAAGACCAACCAGATTTTTGCAGATCAACCATGGAGGTACGGTTATACGATACGGAGTTTTGATTTGAATAGTAGTCTATGTTGTACGTCCGCAACGAACTGGCCGGTGGAATGGCCCGATGATTCCCGAGGCCCAAGTCCACCAATCGCGTCGCTTGCAATCGACACACCTCCGTGCGATTTAAAATTGGAACATCTGCGCGCGCACGACAGTCAGTCGGCGGCCGGACGCGGTATTGAGCGTCAGTGTCATTCATACCGTTGTCAGTTGTCAACCGGGAACGGCGGTCTCGTGTCGTGCGATCGAGTGTTGTGTGCAGGGCTAAAACATGGCTCTGCTGAGACGTCTGGTAGTGAACGCGTCTAAAAACGCACGTGTACTTTCCACGTCTTCGTCTTCGCCTCGCGACGAACTAGATCTTTCATTCAACAGCTCCAAAGACGCCTTCAAAAGCAAGAAGACCAGCGAATTGGTGCGGGCCTACTTAGTTTACCAAATATGCTCGTTCGATTGGATCGTCGAGAACAATGCGACGGTGAGTCGATCGATATCATCTGTTAGTTAGACTTACGTAAGAATTTAACTGCAAAAATTAGGAAACGAAACGTTCGAAAATAACTCTGAAATTAACACGTTGTCTTGCTTTGAAACGTTATTCGTTTTGTTAACGATTCGTATGGAATTTCGTTGCCACATGTCTAATTAAAAATACCCTTGTAGCACGTAGTTTTAGAAACATTACGTGTACTTAAGACACGTAATAGACGTTGCAATATAAAAAGGAAGTTGAATGGATTTTTGATCGCCGTAATAGCGCACGCGCTGTGCCCCCAGACATGGTCAGGTCACATGTCTGGTACCGGTACCGGCACCGGCTAAATACCGGCAAAACGAGTCTGCGAATTTATTGGATGTATGTAACGCGGGGCTGCGTTTTCTTAAATTACCTAACTTGTATTGATTTATTTTTATTTTTCTACTAACTTATAAGTAAGTTATAAGATAAGATTATGCTCGCAATTTTGTCCGCGTCCCCCGGGATCATTCATAGAATCGCCCTGCTATTACAGCTAATTCTATGGGAACTATGCTATCTTTCCGGATTAGGGATACCCTATGTCCCTTTCTGTACCCGTAACATGCAAACGTGGATGCAAAATTTCACGATGATCGATTGAATAGGTACTTTAAGCGTAAAAGCGTAACACACAAACAAACTTATTTTCGCATTTATAATACCTCTAGCTGGTGCTCGCGACTTCATCCGCTTGGAACGATGATAGGTACCCTATGTCCTTTCTGGTGTCCCAGACAACGTGTATGCAAAATTTCATGGTGATCGGTTCAGTAGTTTTTGCGTGAAAGCGTAACAAACAAACAAACTCGCATTCACGTGTATAATTAATATTATGTAAGGACTAATTAAATCGTATCTCCATAAACTTTAGACTTGACGTAGGCTAAGGCTAGAATGCACAACAGAAAATGGAAAATCTTAAAGTAACCTTCATCCATGTGCCTATATTAGTCGAAGCGAAGCCTTAATAGTTAAGTCCACTCAAGGCGAAGGATAAAAGTAAAAATTCTGTTACAAATACGTAGGTATTTATTTTCGCAGTTAAACTCGACTAAATCTTTTTCTGTACGATGTACAGTCAGGGGTAAGAAAAGGCACTGGAAAAGGTCGTATAAAGTCTATATTTGCTTGCACCACCACCAGTTTCAAACGTCTGTCAGTTGTCTGCTTAGTGCTTTAGTTTCAAAAGGTACCTACTAAGAGTCTACGATTTTGATAAAGGAATTAATTTCAAAACTGACGACCTCGACTGTACCTTCTTTGCAGAGAAAAAGTGGGTTTGTTTTATAATATGCTATGATAGGTAAAATATTTCGCGAAGATTACGTAAACGTTTTGCGGTTATTGATCGATCGTAAGACCGAAGGGGAACTGCATAATGTCCGAAGCTTTTGATGTCTATATTATACTACTTGATGTATATATACTTTTGTATGTTTATAATGAATAAACTCAAAAACTACAGGACAGATTTCGAAATTTCTCTCACCTATAGAAAGCTCCATTATTAGCGAGTATGTAACCAGAGGCGTCTTTACTTATTGCTAGGGGCTAAGACCAGTCAATGAAGACTTGGTCTAGGTCGCAAAAAATAGTCGCACTATTTTGATTTTTTGAATATTGTTAAGGTAGACCTACCAATAGCCTAAATTCGAGTTTGCAGTTACGAAAGAGCTGTGCTAACTGCACGGTGCTCGAAAAAGCTCGAAATTTTCAGATATTTTTCTAACTAACTAACTATTCCAATTTCTAACTTTTTGGGAAAAATGGCAAAGTTTTGAAGTATTGTATCTCGGGCGCTAGCGTAATGATTGCGATTGCACATGATTGCATTTTATAAAGTTACGCGGGCGAAGTCGCTCGCAACAGCTAGTGTGCATAATATAAAAGTAAAGTCTTAAAAGCTGTCCATAAAAATTAGCGATTTGTTTGTTTTAATAGATAATTTTCAGTTTAAATCACATTATCTCAACAACCACATAGTTTACTTATCTCGTTATCAAAGGTCTTCTTGTAATTTCGGATCTGTTGAGATTAGAAGATTCGCCGCCTTGTAGACACTGATTTACATAATGTGATTTTGATAGTTGATTCTTGTGTGACGCGTAGATAATAGATAGATAGATAGATACCTATGTGAAGAGATAATTATTATTTCTAGTGTGCTAAAGAGTTGGGTATTCCGCAGGCTACTTGATTCTGCAGCATCAGGTCAAGGTTACCATGTCATGGAAATACTACCGAAGTAACAATATACAAAATTTAACATCAATCTTATACGTGCATCGATTAGATGTTACACGTGGAATTTAGTGAAGTCTCTTCGCCACCTAGGAACTGAGCTAAGAAGCCTTTTTTAGTCATTAAACTAAACACATACAGAGTAGACACACTTGATAAGGTGAAAAGAAAGTACGGGTCTGATTATTACAAAAAAAGCTTAAATCTTACAATTAACTTTAGATTCAATACCTATAAGGTTCATAATACAGTACAGCTACATATTTGTCGCACTCGCACTAGCGTGACATGCCGCTAACATGGCGGCAGCTGTAGACCAAATAGGCGTACTGGAAAAAGCCGCGAAATGTGAGGATTGGTCATTTCAGTTGGATACTAATGTACAATATTTAATGTTCACTAGCGACCCGCTCCCGGCGTCGCCCGGGGTGCATTTTTTTTACGTACCTTCCCTGATTATCTCTCTATCCATGAGTGAAGGGAGACAGAATTAAAATCGGTCCAGCCATTCTCGAGAATTGCGCTTAGCAACACATTTAGGGATTCATTTTTTTAAAAATATATTTATATTTTTCTTTGGAGTTGAAATTTTTATTTTTAGAGCCATACCACATTACTGACATCATTCAAACATTAATTGCATGCCAATTTGATTGAGTAAAAATGAAATCCGTGCTATTAAAACCGTCATCTTATCTCATTTCTTATCTTCCATTTTAGTGATTCATAGCGTAGTTCACACTTATACTCACGAGTATGTCTATTTAAAATGTCTAGCGTAAGTCTGATTTGCAATCTATCGCATTAAGGGCCTCTTTCACCAACTACAAGTAAAGTGTTCATTAGTTACTTTTAGAAATAATTTTATGTTTTATTTTTTATATATTCACTCGGTTACACTCGGGTTTTGATCGATCGGCGGGTAGTTTTTTTATACCTAAAAATGTTACTATGATATTTAAGTCTAAACAAATTTCTGTTAGTGAATAAATTATAATTCACCCTGTGTATATTTTGTAAAAAATTTGGTTTTAGAGGTGACGAGAGATCATTTAGTTTTAGAGAATAAATTGGCAATTCTGCAATAGCACCATTACATTGTGAAGTTGCCTGAAAAAAGTCATTAGTTTTTTTTTTTGGATTTTTGGCCCAATGTCGGATGTCGGATCGTCACAATCGGTTATTTCGGTTATTCGCTACGTACCCACGTACTTAATGACGCGAAGGTGTGCCGTGTCAATGTTCTTCAGTCGGTTATTTTTACATTATTGTCGGCTTGACAAAAGGGCCTTCGTCCGTAAATATAGAATGTACCAATATAATAATGTGTATATAATACTATATTGTAATTTATGTTGTTACATAAACGTTTAGATATAATTATATGTAGACTACTTTGTAATTTGTCCAAATTCTGTGTGTATATTATTATTTTTATTGTTGAATTATACAATCACACAAATAAATAAATGTATGCAATTGTGCTAAATTGCAATATGACATAGTATTTTAATATAACTTACTAGCTGGTGCCCGCGACTTCGTCCGCGTTGTTAATTACATTATATACTAAAACCTTCCTCGAGAACCACTCTATCCATTGGTGAAAACAGCATGAAAATCGGTGCAGTAGTATTTGAGTTTATCGCGAACAGACAGACAGACGCTGCGGAGGACTTCTGTCTTTCTGTTACGCGGGCGAAGTCGCGGGCAGCAGTTAGTTGTTTGTTTTAATTGTAATGATTGATACACCCTAGTTGACAATTAATTTTGTAACCATAAAACCAACACAAAAACGACACAATGAAATCTTAAGCACGTGCAAAGTAAACTCAAAAACAGCTGTCTTCAGCAACACGTTATGGTTTATAAAAAAGGCCTTTATCAACTTTGTTATAGAGTTCAAAATCGATGGACATTGATGGTGTGGTAACTAACTACTCAACGGGAATCATTTTTAGACAAAGAAATCGTGAGATAAAAGGAAAATTGTCTGAGTATATACGTAGGCGCTTACTTGACGAATTGGTGATTAAAAATGGCTACTTAGCCATTGCATTAGCATTGCATTCACATTTATTAGTATTCGCTTTGAAAAATAAAAATAAAATTTTAACAAAAAATACCGAATTTAAACTGTTTTCTCATGGATGCCATTATCAGAATTGGACCAAATTGAAAAGGGACCACAAGGGAGGCACCAGATTTCAAATAAAAAAAGAATCGGATCACCCAGTCGCAAGTTATGATGTAACAAACATTAAAAAAAAACAGTCGAATTGAGAACTTCCTTTTCTAAAGTCGATTGAAAATATATTTAAAGTTAACTATATAACGCTTGACTAGTTGCTGGCTAGGCCGTTAGATTTTTATGTTATTTTAGATGATCCCTCGGGAACAGTAGGTCCTTTTTTTCTGGATGATGGAAGGATGTCCTTTCTGGTGTACCAGAGAACGTGTATGCAAAATTTCATGGTGATCGGTTCAGTAGTTTTTGCGTGAAAGCGTAACACGTAACATATTAATAAGGTAGATAGTATAGATAGACAGATATTATATTATATATTATTATAGTATAGTAAGGATTCAATGAGTCTCGTATTTGAGGAAAATTTTAGTTAAACCAACCGCGCTCTTATTATCCTCATTTACCTACTTAGGACACATAATATTCAAAGAAATAGGTTGGAACTGAGAAAAATTGTTTTGTAAAAATATTACAGTTCTTAACTACAATAACACAATATTATTTTGCCTAATTACATATCATGCTACAATAATATCAATAAAATATTAGTTTATTATTATTCTATACTTCTCTATTTCCTATCTTTCTCGTATATAAATTAAAAGTAACCTCAAAACGTGTTGCTAAGCGCAAATCTCGAGAACGCCTAGACTAATTAGACTATTTTTTTGTTGTTTAAGTTTAAATAGAAAATTTGTCATTAAAAAAAATCATGTGTTTTTATGATCATCTCCGTACTCCATAGCTCGTTGAGATTGAGAGACATTTGGGCCCATAATATTTAATTTAGAGACAACGTTTCTGCGCCATACGTCTTATTTATTATAACTTCTATATTGAGATAAAACTCGTTCATGAGTTTAATTTAAAACCAGCTCATTGCTGATGGTGCTGATTCGTAGCTTTCGCTGCTACCGTGAATGCCGCCGCTGCAAATTGTACAACATACAATATATTATGATGTGGGAGTGTAAGTGCTTGGGGGGAGGGATGAGATGAGACGAGATGAGGTGAAACACGTCTCTGACCTTGAACACGATCGAAACGTTCAGTCCGACAGACTTCTTGGACAGTCGTATGCGAAAGTGTCATATTATAATGTCTACCTATACGTTTAAATAAAGAAATACTTTGTTCTAAAATAATATGCTACCTAGATGTGGATGTTTGTATCTGTTTCAATAGCCAAGTCGTATTAGTCCCAAACTTTAGCCATATTTATGCTAAAATACAAATACAACCCTCCCTTGCTTAACAATTTACAATAGCTAAAAAATGGAAATTGTTTTTTAAAATATATGAGAAAAATGTCCTCAACTTTAATGAAATAAATTAACTCAATTAAGATTAAATACATTAAATTAATTTAATTTATTAAATTCGTCATTTCTTTATTGTAAAACGTCTTGTCTGACAATACTTTTGGACGCGACTATACAGAAAATCCTTGACAACACGTTACATTAGTTATGTAACAACATTGGTTCTCAAATATTTTAGCGAAGATTTTAGCATGCTTGAAAATGCACAATTTTTTGTTAACGGATTCAAAGGCCATTGGCGTTTTGCCATCTCATTTCTTTTGAGGCGAATTCTCTTTTGCTTATTTTACTATTTATAGTGACTACTGAACACTGCAGGGAACTGGTTCGCGTGACGGATTATGCGCGGTCTTTATAATCCTACACAGTATGCTTTGGAATTAAAATTCAAAGATTTCAAGTAAAAAAATAGTTAAAAATACTGCCCTCATCGGCATCAGCTCAAAAAGCGTTTTCCAATGTGCATTCAAACTTTCTATATAGGTAATAGACAATAGTACTAATCTTAATAGGTACTAATCTCAGGTACTAATATTATTAATGTGAAACTCTATCTGACTTTTTTGTCATTTTATTTTAATTAATAAAAAAACATCTCACAAATTTTCGCATATTTTGTACTCGCAATATTAATAAGATCTTCGATAAGTACAAATTGCCGTTAAAACTACATATTACATAGTTTACATGTTACTCGTAAACCTATTAATAAATGTTTGAAAAATACTTATAGCTCGAACAAAAAAAATATGGCATTATGATTACTTGTTTTTCAATGGTTTAATTAATGCGGCAATCGACAAGCATAACTAATCGATTTTCGCACTTCTAGGCTACGACACATTATTATCAACGACTTTATGGGGTTCATTGAATGGGACGACGTTATGTTGCCGTTGGGCATTCACTTTAGAGCCATTATTATGATGTGCCTTTAAAATTTCGATCAGGGTTGTTGCGTATGCAGGATTTTAATATCCGCGAAGACCGATACGGATTTCTAGTTTCAAAATATATACATATATAATATTATATTTATTTAATGTTTAAACATTTAATTTAAAATTTAATTAAAATCAATTTCAATTTATTCTTCATTTAAATGAAGAATAAATTGAAATTGATTTTGAGAAGCAGAAATAATTGATTGAAATTGAATTTATCACTTTAATAAACATTTATGAAGGAATCAAACTTTTAGTGGAAAATTGACCGTTTGAAATAATAAAAAAAACTAAAACATTAAATAGTTCATTCTGAGGAAATCTGCGAAATTTAAGGTCACACTAGTCGGCTTTTCCTCCATGCAATCGTAGAAAGATTATTACTCCGCTGTTTTATGTTTAATTTACAAATGTAAGCATGATATCGATTTATCTTGTCGTTAACTAGGTACGTTGCTATACAATCTAGTAAAAAAAGTATTAATTTAAAAATTTTAAAAGATAGGATCCTTCGCATTGATTATTGCGGATGCGGATACGGTTGCGGATTTCTCAAAACAAATATGAAGCGAGCGCAATATTCATGGTGTATGGATGTGTAAATATTGTACATTGTCCAGCTATATAAACACATAATTTAGGTGTTTTCCATTGTTTACAGTTGATGAAAAGACTCCGGCAGGTGGCTGGCAAGAAATTGTTCGAAATGATCATGAAGGCGACATTCTACGGACAGTTTGTTGCCGGAGAAGATCAAAACACCATCAAGCCTACTTTAGAAAGGTTTCATACACTTTCATATTACCTACTTATTTTCTAATAAACACATTTCCAATTAAAGACGATCCAATCTATAATAGTTGGTTTAAAAATTCAAGCGTATTTAAGAAAAAAAACCAGTAAACTATTTTGTATTTGTATTTCCATAGTTTAAAACACGCACTACACAATTTTCTGTCGTCGTTTCTGGTGATTTCCGACAAAGTAAGGGCCTATGCACACGATGTTTTAACGTCGTCAGTGAAGCGCGTTTTTGATTAGCTCGTTTAAGCAAATTGTATAGTTACAATCGCAAATGAAACGCGCTCCAAACATGCCTATATGCGCATTTGTAGAGAAACAAACGCGAGGATCGTGTGCAAAGGTTATAACTTGCGAATTGACTTGTGATTGCTTAGCGTTTTGATCGCGTTCAAGGCGCGTTGTCAACTCGTTTAAATGACGTCGTGTGCATAGGCCTTAATAATACATCGGTGCTCAATAAAGGACATGAGGATCGGACCAAATCGGACCCTCTGGCATCTCACTCAAGCATACCGGAATACAACGTAGAGTGTGCTGCTGCGACTTCTTCTGTAGGGGAGTTCTTTTCTGCTAAAGCAGAAAGTACCCCCATTAAACTGTCTGATAAAACATGGAGGATTTAATATTAATACTTGAATGTTTACAGACTGCGCTCGTTCGGCGTCAAGTCGATTTTGGATTATTCCGTGGAAGAAGACTTGTCTCAGGAGGAGGCGGAGAAGCGAGAAGTCAGGTATGATATTTCGTGGCCTTTTTTGACTTTTTTCTATATTTAAGGTTGACCGAGAGGATAACAGTTCACTTGAAGGCAGTGCTAGTGCGCTGCCAACTACTATAGTTACTATAGTATAAGGGATAGGGAAATGAAGTTCTGGCATTACTTATTCACTCACCGAAACACAACAGCAACTGTGCTGTTATTTCACGGTTGTCTTCTGTAAGAGGGGACTCAAAATGACCTGCCACCGTGCCACTACTGTGCAGTGTACAGTAGTGCACAGTAGTGATTGAAGCATTAGTTTTACTAGATTTTTTTTGAATTCCCCAGGTGCCTAACATTTTTGTAGGTTGAAAAGTATCCTATATTTTAATCCAGGCAATAAAACAGCTGTGTGCCCAATTTCATCCAAATCTGTCCAGCAGTTTTTGCGTGACTTAGTAACAAACGTACACGAACTTTCGCATTTATAACATTACTAGCTGTTGCACGCGACTTCGTCCGCGTAACTATAAAATATGCCCTGTTATTCGCTGATGTAGGTAGGTCCAATAGTTTTTGAGTTCATTTTGATTTTTTGTTACAAAGAAAAATATAAAAAAAATACAAATCTTTTCTCTCATTTTAATATTAATATTGATTAGGATTAGAATATTTATTTAGATATTAATAATAAATTATGATTAGGTAGGTGTTTAACACGCTTCAGCCGCGTACGTAACCTGAGCTTCGCAACCAGTTACGATCGATTACTTTTTCGGCTTTGTATGAAACCAGTTGCGATCGAAAACTATTTTGTTCTTATACGAAACAAGTTACGATCGAAGACTTTTAGTCCGTGTTTTAGTTTTCGATCGCAACTGGTTTCGTACTAGGGGCCGAAAAAGTAGTCGATCGTAACTAGTTGCGAAGCTCAGGTTACGTACGCGGCCGAAGCGGTTTAACACATTGCATAATAAAATCTTCGCGATATTTTGAAAAGAAACAATTTAAAGTATCTACACCTTCACAGTAATTAGCGCACTGACGCATATTCAATTCAGTCGTGATTTTAGACAATCGACGGAGGATCTCGTGTCGTCGACAACCTTCATTTAGTCATTTTAGTTGATAGGCTTCCTTTGTTGGCCTCACTGAGAAAATATAAAATTATCGTAACTTATATTTACCGACGCGACGTATATCTATACGTTATACGCGGATTTTTTTTATTAGAAACTATCTGCCACCCGTGACTTCGCCCCGCGTAACTTTGTAAATTATATACTGAAACCTTCCCCGAGAACCACACTATCCATTGGTGAAAACAGCATGAAAATCGGTGCAGTCGTTTTTGAGTTTATCGCGAACATACAGACAGACAGACGTGATGGAGGAATTTGTTTTATATGGGTTTGCTGGCCAGCATGATGTTGGCGTGTAACGAGGCCTATGATGGAGCATAAGCATAAGCTCACCCAGAAGATTCACTCCAAAGATTTGAAGATCCCAGAAATTTGAAAAAAAAATTGGGTTATATGAGCTCGAAAACAGAGACGCCAGCAGGGAGTTGCAAGAAAAAAAAAATCATTTTATTTCAGTTTCAGTGAAATTATCATATATTCGTGAAATTATGATCTATAAGTAAATTATAATGATTAATATGATTAATATGATTTTCAAAGACCCAAATTATAACCTATAAGTCTGTGACAATCGCTGAAAATAGCTTCAACTTGGCTGCAGGCAGATTGATGAATATTAAATAAATTATTATTAAATATTATTTAATTAAATATGCAATATCCCCCTTTTTATTAAATATGCAATATCCCCCCTTTATTAAACATGCAATATCCCCCTATTAAATATGCAATATTCCCCCTTTATTAAACATGCAATATCCCCTTTTTAATTAAATATGCAATCCCCCCCCCTTTTATTAAACATGCACTGCAATATTCCCCCTCTTTTTTTATTAAATACTAGTTGACAATCGCGACTTCGCCCGCGTTGAAAAAGAAAAAAATTGTCTATCCTGTGTTCTGTACGTCTAAATGCTCATCTCTACCAAGTTTCATGAAAATTCATGAAAATTAATTCGTTTATTATGGAGTAACGTACATACATATATAATACTTACACTTACAGATTTTTATTATTAGTATTGATGCAATATCTCCCTTTTTTATTATTAATTATATGCAATATTACATTATTTATAAATTAATGGGCTTATTTCAGAGGCAGTACAAGTCTAAGATTGTCAGAGTTGCTTAAAACAGACGCCCGGTTGCAAGACATTGCCATTACCGGGTTACTTTTTTTTGTTATTTTATAATTTTTTTCGTAGCTATATTTTTTGTCTTTGATTTATCTTGTAGTTTTTATTTTGCTTGTAGTTTTTGCAATGAAATACCCGATAATGTTACAATTTTGTAAAGGATAGAACTTATTTAATAGCCTTTGTAACGTTAGTTAGTAAAAAGTAGATTTTAAGTTATCCGAAATTTCAATTTATGATTTATCATGGGTATTATCATATTAGTTATATATTATAAAACCTTCCTCGAGAACCACTATCCATTTTTGAAAACAGCATGAAAATGGGTGTAGTAGTTTTTGAGTTTATCGCGAACAGACAGACAGACAGATGCGGCGGAGGGACTTTGTTTTATAAAACAAATGTAAGGACTAGTGGTCCGCTCCTGGCTTCGCCCGGGTTCAAAATAGAAACTATCCAATTTTACTTAAATTATAACCACATTATTGTATAATGATTTTTACTACAATTATTAGCTAGGATGCGATTTCATACTACAGTCACTCATCCAGATTTTTATTTTGAGAAGTTACTATACTATATAATTATTGTCTTGTTTCCACTGGTTAGGTCTTCTAACCAAATAAAATTTCATGATGATCGGTTGAGTAGTTAAGGCGTGAAAATGTAACGGACATACAGAGTTACTTTCACACATATATCACAAATATTAGTATGGATATTATGTAATTACAGTATACATTATTTGACCTTGAAAAGTATTACTACTCACTTTAGAAGTAGACGAGAAGAGTCGTAGGTTTCTGTGACAAAATCAATGTCGGAATATATACTCGTATATGGCTTCAAATTGTTTTTGCCGAATAAGAAAGTAAATACGTCATAGTTTTGCAATTAGGATGCTCGTTGCGTCAAATTCGATGCAGTTATATACTTAATGTACCCCACAAGTTAAGATATTTACGTCATATTGCGTTTTATTGGTAAGATGGGGAAAGTTAAGTAGACTCGAGTCCTGTATAAACATTTTAAGCACTATTCGTTATATGTTAAGATCAAGAGACATGTTGACTTGATGGTAGGTGGCTACCGTCGCCTATAACACAAGCGACGCCATAGGTCCTGCATGTTCGTTGCCGGCCATAGAAGCCCTCAGGGTGATAACGACAACTTTAAAATGACAACGTCCTAAAACGACAACTTTTTATCATGTCAACGTCCTAAAACGACAACTTTTTATCATGTCAACGTCCTAAAACGACAACTTTAAAATGACAACGTCCTAAAACGACAACTTTTTAAAATGTCAACGTCCTAAAACGACAACTTGTTAAATCGACAAATCCTTAAATTTATTCCCCGGTCCACCCGAGGTAAAATTAGTAGTTATTTCTATACTTAGACACTCATCTAACTTGACAAAATTATTTTGTGCAGATATTTTTAGTGGACGAAGTCGTCATTTTTATACTTTGACCTTTTTGTCATTTCACAACTGAAGGCTGAAATTGACAGCCCCTTAGTAAGTTGTCATTTTTGGAAGTTGTCGTTTTCAGGAGTTGTTGTTTTCGGAAGTTGTCATTTTAGGAAGTTGTCGTTGTCACCCTGAGGGCATAGAGGATTAAGGATAAGGGATAAGGACGGGATGGGGTAATAAATGGGCTCTTCCCTTACTCACTCATCGAATCCCAACAGCACATTTGCGGTTATTTCACGGTGGTCTCCTGTAAGGGGATGATTTAAATACTTACTTCGTAAAACACTTATTCAGCTAATGGATTTTCGCCTATACGGCAGTTATTAATCATGCTAATGTATGTAAGATGATACCTACTATGGCTGATGTAGATAATAAAATTAATTGTAAAAAATACCTCACTGCATTTTATTACAGCTACAAAAGAAGTTAGGGTCGCCACTATTCTTTTCATTTGTTAAAATAAATTAAGAGTACTTATGAAGATTATTTTTTAACTTATCGATTTTATCTGTCGTGTCTCCTGTTACTTCCAAAAATAAAGTACGAAATATTGTACACCTTATTCTTGATTTTTAGGTAGAGGACAATATTTGTCTTTGGGTTAAATAGGGGGAGTCTTTTATATTAAGACATGTGACAAGTACAACCCTATAATAATTACAATGGTCATATTTAACAACCATTTTAAAGTCGCACTTGAATAATTTTGTTTTCATTCCATTGCTGAATTCTTGAATAGATTTAAGCTCAATAGGCTATTAATATAATGTTAATACAAAAAAGGACGTGTAAAAAGTACGTGTGTCAAAAGTGAAATTTCTTTGGCTATTAAAAATTATTATATATGTCACGCAGAAACGTTACCAAGAAGCGTCACGTGATCGTTACACTGAAGCGTCGACCTTGAAATTTTGGGTACTCTCATCGAATGTACAGTAGTTTACTGTTTAACTTTTGCGATGCGGTGGGTCAGTGTTTGAGTTCGGTCGCCCTTCGAGAACCGAGCTTTACCGAGATTAGTGCTTGCCTAATGAGTAAATTTCAAGGTAGAATATTGTGTCACGCTTCAGTGTAACGACCGCGTGACGCCTCTTGTAACCTTTTTGCAAGACATTTACCGCTTACTATATATTTGATCCCAAAAAAGTTTAACTTCTGTCATGCGTATGTTTCTTTTTAATTATTCGTTTAACTGTACCAGTACAGTTTATACTTACCTTCTTTATGAGAACATACACACTTTTTTTTAAGTGTGGCACATATTTGTCGGACACATTAAATAAAAAAAAATAGAAGCAATAAAAGCACGCGCAACAAAAAGTAGGCAATCGCTATGCCAATTCGGTGAAAGTTTAGAGCCACTATGACGTGCCAAAAACCGAACACTAAATTATGAAGGTGGCCCAATTCTGTTCTTGTCACTCGATGACTCTTCCTAGACAATGTAAGCTGCAGCCACAGTGACGATTTGCTGTTCTATTTCAATCTCTACCTGCTACACAAATAAAGTTTAAATTCGCGCAAACACAATGTGGCACATGTGGCAAAGAACGTGTTTATTATTTATTCCTATTGTCAGCTTTTGTGATGCCCTGTTTGCAGCCAGTTTGTTAGTAATCCGTGGAATTTCTCATGAGAATGTTTAAAGAGTCTATCTATTATGAGTTACATATACTTCTCAGTCCCAATGTCGACATGTCGACTCTATTTAGATGATCATCATCGTCATATCCTTCTTCTTCTTCTTCTTCTTCTTCTTCTTCTTCATCAACATCAGCTGCAGGATGTCCACTGCTGGAAAAATAAAAATAAAATGTTTTTTTCTTTATTTCGTTCATTTTTTCTTTTTTTTTCTTTCTCGCTATTCATAAGTTATATATCTACTATTGTCTATACTTTATGACGTTGTTTCCTTTCGCTGTGAGCACACTGCAAACTGCAGCCCTAATTTCACACTATTCATGCATTTGAACAAAAACTTATAATTTAAAAAAAAGCTAGGTCTGCCTACACTATAGGCATTAAAATAATATTATTTTTTTGATTGTCCAATTTCCCCTGACCTCCACCAAGCTAGAAATTGCCTGTATGTGTATACTGAAGGTCACAATGATGTAAATTAATATAATATCTCTGTAAATGAGTAATGGATAACAAAACTTCTAATGTTGCGAGTATCAAGACCCACCTTCTTCGAGTGGACTGTCCACCTGTTGGCCGACAATTTAGGTTCTAATTTTAAATGTAATTAACGAGAATTGTGCATCATCATGTCATACGAGATTGACTCGCCGGTTCCAAGAGAGTTCGAATAGTTTAATAAATCTGTTGCCAACTCGTGCGTCTGCCATCTGGCGGATGAAAGCGAGAGTGACCAGGTGTGCTAACGTCACGTGCCCAAGACCCGATAGTTGTACAGCACAAAAAAATGTGTAGGTAGGTAACAGTAATTTTGCATTGTTACAATCGCCGGTGGACTGTGTACGCTTGACAACTGATTTGAGGTCTTCCCGCACGTAGTTAATGAACAAAATCGTGTTGGATTTTTGTATTCTATTTGCAGTAATGTCCAAAACGTGTCTGAAAATGGTTTTGTGTTACAATACTTATGTTGTATTGTATCAAATGACTGAAGTAGGACTCAAGACTCGGGATCTACAGATTGCGAATAAAAATTACAAAATGGTTCTAATTGAGGTTCTAATAATAAAGTCTAGTCAAATCTATTGGAAAACACGTTATCCTAAGAGTGTATCCTAAGAGCGTAGGACGTCACTCTTGGGATACACTCTTAGGCTGGTCTTAATTGCACATGGTCTAAATCTAAGAAGTAAAAAGGATCTAAGAAGTAAATAGGATTGTTTTCAATTTCGATTCTTCAGACAATAGAAACGCATTAGAATAGCGATTTAGTAAATTTTCCTAAACTATCTATTTGTTGATTAAATCATGCAGAAACGGTACATACAAGAAGCGTCAGGTGATCGTTTAGACCTTGAAATTTTACTCTCATCGCGCGTAAATTGAGTTTCACTTAAAAAAAAACAGTTTCAATATTATATTAGACTTTACCGAAAGTCTAATATAATATTGAAACTGTTTTAATAGTAATAGTTTATATGTAGTTTTAATAGTTGATATTAGGCGAAATAGTAATTTCGCCTAATATCAACTCATTAAAAATATTTGAATACCACGGAGGCTCTATGCATTTGTCCTTTATGCAGAGCAGCTCTTATACCAGTGGCGTTTCAAATTGCCCTGTTTTGTAATTTTTTGACAAAATCGTCATGTCGTTTGTCATGCAAAAAAATTACCGACATGAGACACTTTTATAAATTATTCCAAATTATCTATTGCCTCTTCTATTGATGACCTGATTGGCTCAGCGGCAATATTAGCTCTACCTTCTGTACCAGAAGTCGCGGGTTCGATCCTCGCTCAAGACAAAGCCATATTTAATAATTCGTGAGTGCCTACATTTGAATTTTGTAAAATTACAGCGCGTCGATCTCCCAGTGCGGCGATAAGGAGGAAGAGGGTCAGCTGAAGCAGTACCACGTAGAGCAAAGGTTCGCCGACAGAAGATACAAAGTGACCAGCGCCAGGACCTACTTCTATCTGAACGAAGCCGCCTGCGAGAGAAATATGGAAGCGTTCTTGAAGAGTATCGACGCAGTACACGGTGAGATAATATATTTATATTTATATGTACTCCTGTCACTGTGTTTGTGACCAACCTCCTCCGAAACAACGTCTGCCGGGTCAGCTAGTCTTCTATAATAATTGTTTCTCCACTTACGTTTTCTTTACCACCAAACAGATTTAACTACTTAATGGAAATTTTGCCAAAATTTTGGAAGGTTTAAAATGTAAAAATACTTGGTTTAAAACGCAAGGTGTCTTTGGTCCCAGTAATGCATTCACTATCCTTAGTATAATATTATAAATGCGAAAGTAACTCTGTCTCTGTCTGTCTGTCTCGCTTTCACGCCAAAACTACTGAACCGATCACCATGAAATTTTGCATACACGTTGTCTGTGGCACCAGAAAGGACATATGATGCCTTTCATCCAAGAAAAAAGTAATGTTCCCGAGGGATTATCTAAAATAGAAAACTGTAACTAACGCCTAACTAAGCCTAAATGCTCTGCAGTTCAACATTGTAGGTCCAATGAACCATTTTGTTAGAAATGGTAGGCCGTTTAACGTTTTACTTGAACCTTAAGTTTAAAAGTCGTACTTAAGTTGTTAGTGGATTTAAAAAATAAATGATTTTATTATGACATTATTTTAATTAAACGTTTTGTCAACGTCCTTTAGAATTCGAGTCGGCTGTAAATGAGAAAGAACATTCATCGGATGAAATGGCAAATAGTATCGTAAAAAATCACTAAGTTTTTAAGTAGTTACTTGTAATGTATATAGAGTAAATGTAGATCAAGTCAAATATTTATTTCGGTGCCAATAAGTATTGTAGAGATAAAAATAAAATTCGATATCAGCAGTAATATAGGACATAAAAAATAATCCAATATTTAATAAATATTTTTATTTGTAATTTTAGCAAAATGTCATAATTTGGTATTTAATTACACTAATACAATATATTAGAATTTTTTTAACAGTCACAATAATCTAAAGTTCATGGAAACTGTGCGTAGTTGTAAAATAGCCTCATTAATATCAACTCAATACGACTCAATAATGATTATTAATTATATGAATTTTATATTAAAAATCAAGCAAATATATGAAGGAAAACAGAAGAAGTACATTGTATAGAATTTGTCTGTACACAAAGAAACTAAACGACAACTAGAGACCATTAATAATTATTGTTATTAATGGTCTCTGTTAACAAAGAATTTGTTGCGCATGCATCCATTCATGTTCTCATTATTATGATAACGCAGGTAAAATATACATGATTTCTGCTTTAAAACAACTAAACAGTAATAATGTGATGAAACATTTCTAGGTATAACAAAAAGCACCGGATTGATGGCTATCAAGTTGACAGCGCTCGGAAGACCGCAATTACTTGTAAGTGTTCTTCTTTATTTATATCACGTTCAAAATTGACTAGAAAAAAAGGCAACAAAAATGGTGATATGTTGCGTTAATTAAATAATATAAAATTTGAAAGTTTTTGAGGATAAACTCAATTAAATTGTTTGTTAAAATTGTCAAATTGTCCCGTCTTATTAGTCCTGGTAGGATATCCTCTTATCGGGGTCTTACCAGGGTCTCTTACCTGGATCTTTTACTTGGAGCTCTTACCTGGGTCACTTACCTGGGTCACTTACCTGGGTCTCTTACCTGGGTCTCTTACCAGGGTCTCTTACCTGGATCTCTTACCAGGGTCTCTTACCCGGATCACTTACCTGGGTCACTTACCTGGGTCACTTACCTGGGTCACTTACCTGGGTCACTTACCTGGGTCACTTACCTGGGTCACTTACCTGGATCTCTTACCTGGGTCTCTTACCAGGGTTTCTTACCAGGGTCTCTTACCCGAGTCTCTTACCTGGGTCTCTTACTAGTTTCTCTTACCAGGGTCTCTTACCAAGGTCCCTTAGCAGGGTCTCTTACCAGGAACACTTACCAGGGTCTCTTACCAGTGTCTCTTACCAGTGTCACTTACCAGAGTCTCTAACCAGTTTCTTTTACCAGCGTCTCTTACCTGGGTATCTTGCCAATGTGTCTTGCCTTGCCTTCTCTTGCCTTTCTCACCAGGGTCACTTACATTGATTTCTTACCAGGGTCTCTTACCTGGGTCTCTTACCAGGGTTGCTATTTATAGGCGACTGTTTCCACCTACCACAAAATGGCTGTTCGCCTATGAAAAATACGGTTCTGCTTTCCAGCTGCAACTGTCGGAAGTGATAATGCGCGCGCGCGAGTACATGCATCAGATAGTGGGCGGCAAAGGCAACGTGTTGACTCACCACAAGACCATCGAGGACCTGCAGCGGTACTTCGGCGACCACAGCGCCAAGCCCGAGGTGCAGGAGTTCATTAAGCAGATCACCACCGACAAGGAGGGGTCAGTCTACCCTTCCTACTCTTTCATTTCATTCCTTCTATGGCGTTGCTTGTGCACAAGCCACCTTAACATACAGCGACGAATTACTCATTAATGAAAATGCCTACATTTTGAGTGATTTTTGTTTTCGATAATTCGCTTCCCCCGACTCGGGATATGACTGGCACTGGCGCATAGAATATTTTTTAATTACATTACAACTATTGATATAAATTATTTTATAATTTAATTTTACTATGTGAGCACCTTAAATACCTGTTTGAAGAAAATACTGCAAACTGTTGAAGTGTGTGAGTATTTCAGCGTGGTGCACATATTCCCGTGGGATCGGTCAGTGGCGACATCTATTTGCAGTTGTAAGCGTTTCCGTAAACACTGCTAGACTCGTCATAGCGATTTGTTCACGTTTTTAGTATGCACTGATTTGATTCCCATACACTGTTGGGCCACGCGACCTTTTATAGCGCTCAATTACAAGGAAGATTTACGAAATAGTGTTTTGTGATGTCATTCCATACAAATATAAAAGATTTTTTACATGTTTTCGTTATCAACATTGCTATCTGCGTCAGTGGTTTCTTTCATGGGCAATTTCGCTATATTTATTAAAATAACCTTGGCCAGACTCTTTTTACGCTAATTAATCTCCATGGTTTCACTGTAGTCCTAGATTTATAAGAGGTCTGTGAAAGCCTATTGAGGTATATTTTGGTGTTTCCAGCATTGTCCATCTGTTCCCGTGGTCGGGTATTTTGGACAAGGACATGGGCCTGTCGGACTCGTTCCGCGTGCCCGAC
The DNA here is from genome assembly GCA_918317495.1 of Synanthedon vespiformis. NCBI lineage: Eukaryota > Metazoa > Arthropoda > Insecta > Lepidoptera > Sesiidae > Synanthedon > Synanthedon vespiformis. The sequence goes on from OU906965.1 coordinate 1,317,396, forward strand.
CCTAAAACGGGTCAGATGCGTCGCCTCATCTCCCAGATATCCGTCAAGGAGGAGGAGATGTTCCGCAACATGTTGCGCAGGTTGAACCACATTATTCAAACGGCCAACGAAGCGGACGTCCGCATAATGATAGACGCGGAACAAACGTATTTCCAGCCGGCGATCTCTAGGATCTGTTTGGAAATGATGCGTAGATACAATAAGGTGAGTCAATTGCGAAGTCACCAAATAAATAAATAAATAAAATAAATTGTTTATATAATAAACTAGCTGGTGCTCGCGACTTCGTCCGCGTTGAAAAGTATAAAACGCCATCTACCGTCGTTCACTATGACTATGTTTGTCGCTTCACCGATTCTGGATAGATGGCGCTGTCAAGTGTATCCCGGGCCAAGCCGCTAGTATTTTACTTTTATTTTAGATTTCCCGTAGGAGTGAAGCATTTTCCCGCGGTAAAAAGTAGCCTATGTTCATCACGGATAATGTCGGCTTCTAATGGTAAACGAATTTTTCAAATCGGTCCAGTAGTTTCGGAGCCTATTCTATTCAAACAAACAAACAATCAAATTTTTCCTCTTTATAGTATTAGTAATAAATAGCGACATTAAGAATCGTTACAAAGTATGAATTGTTTACGTTTTTCAGGAGAAATTCCTAGTGTTCAACACATACCAGACTTACCTGAAGAACACGTACAATGAGATTTTAACGGACGTGGAACAGGCCAGTCGCCAAAACTTCTACTGGGGAGCCAAACTGGTGCGCGGAGCGTACATTGAACAGGTACCATTATAACAATACATATTATATGAATTGTCGTCTTTCTAGTAACACCAACTCCTATATAAAGGTGCACTTCGGTTCTTAGCGACCGCGACCTTGTGACTAAGGCGACCACGGTCGCCTGTCGCGTGTCGCCTGGGTACGAGTCTCCGCGACCCAAATGCACAAGTCAAACTGCTCAGTGTTCTCCCAGTTCCAAGCATTATTTACAACTTTTACACATCGCTGGTTAAATTCAAAAGCGTCACAAATCAAAATTACACTTTTTACAGGAGAGCTAATTGAAAAAAAAAAATGTATATTTTTTTCTTATTAGATATAATATCAAAAATATGCATATTATACATAGTTAGAAGCGTATTTTTAAGTACTTTTATAATAAACAGAATACTAGAGGAAATAGAAGCATATATAAGTTATTTTTAAATATAAAAAATATATCAAAATATACTAAATATGGAATAAAACAACAAGTCTTTTTGCAACATACAATATGAAGGATTGTGTTCTTGCAATAAAAATATTTTTGGAATTTTTTGATTTGGGACACTTTTGAATCCAAGCAGCGACATTTGGATTGGTTACATCTCTGGCCCATTTTTCTCGTTTACTCATGTCATGTTAATGTCCTTCGTGCAGTGAATAAATGTCTTTCTTTCTTTACTCGTCACCATTATGTCGCTCTCATTTGGCAATTAACTTGAGACGGCCTTGCTGCATTTGGAATAATGTTGGGAATGAAGTTTTTTCGAATACAGAGGGACAGAGGGCGGGTATGTGCAATAGTTTGTAAAGACGAGTGGACAATGTTTTAGGAGCGCGCCCGCGCCGCAGCAATGGGCTACGAGGACCCGACGTGCGAGAGTGTGGAAGCCACCACCAACTCCTTCCACAAGTGTCTCAAGGAGATCCTCAGTAGAGTCAAGGTTAATATCTTCTCATACTTCATACTCATACTCGTACCATTGTTTTACACTTTTACATATTAAATAAAAACATTGTGCCTCTGTTAATTTGTGTCCGTTGTCTCAGTTTATTTACGATCAACATTTTTTTAAATAATATTTATTATCAATAAAATAAAATAAAAAAAAAAACTATTGATTCCATTAAATAGTGCTCCCAAAAAAAAAACCATGCAGGGTTCCCGAAAAAATTCCCGGCTGGATCAACTTTAGAAATGAACTTTTCAAAATAACACTGGTCTAAATTTTTATATTGTAACATCGTTTATACATTAAGGTTTGCAATAAAATATTTGAATTTGAATTTGAAAATTGGCTCTGGTCTGGATTTGGAAAGTAGTGGCAGGGCGCACTGCGTTTCGCAGTCATTTAGGCAGTCTGTTGTGTTATATGCGACGGTAGCCACCTGCCATCAAGTGGACCGTCAGCCTGTCTGTCGACCTTAACATTACAAAAATATGTTTGTTTTCAGTCTGAGCGCACCGGCCTCGGCATAATGGTGGCGTCGCACAACGAGGACACGGTGCGATACGCGATCCAGCTGATGAAGGAGCACAACATCCAGCCCGAGGACAAGGTGGTCTGCTTCGGCCAGCTCTTCGGCATGTGCGACCACGTCACCTTCCCCTTGGGTAAAGACTTCTGCTCTATCTGCCCATAAATACTCTAAAACACACCTTCCCTTTGGTTAAATCTCTATCTGCCTGTTAATACTTTAGTATTACTAGCCGATCATTATTTCATGGATAATATAATTTACGAACCAAATTTATGTAAGTGTCCAATGAATGTCCGGACCATCCAAACTTACTTACTATATTAATATTATAAAGGTGAAACTAAATCCGTCTGTCTGCTTGTCTGTAATACCTACCTTTTCACGCCTTAAGTACTCAACCGATCATCATGACGTATAACTAATACGATAAAACAATCTGTACGCAAAAGTACCTAAGAGCGACTGAGTCTACCAATAACGTGTCGCGAAGTGCGGGAGGAGAAGAGCGACTGAGTCTACCAATAACGTGTCGCGAAGTGCGGGACGTTATTGGTAGACTCAGTCGCCTCACGCTCCTCTGCCCCCTCAAACATCTAAAAATAGAATTCTGCGCACATTTGCCGAGAACAATACAGACTGTACCTAGATGATTTCGAGTGTTCGAAATTTCTCAGGTCAATCGGGCTACTCCGCATACAAGTACGTTCCCTACGGCCCCGTGGTGGAGGTGCTGCCCTATTTGTCGCGACGCGCCAACGAGAACAGGGGATTCCTCGCCAAGATCAAGAAGGAGAAGCGTCTCCTGCTCAAGGAGATCGCCCGCCGACTGGTCACCGGACAAGTGTTCTACAAACCTGTCGGCAACTACAAGCCGGTCTAAGTCCCACTCAGTGTGATATTTTTAGTCTAATTTATGTTGCGACGCGTTGCCATTGCCTCCAAGTTGGGGTAGGTAGAAGGAGGGTAGTTTCGAAATGTACAAACGAGTCCATAAATATTTAATCATCTCCTTTATAATAATAATAAATCAATTTAAAGAGTAGCGGAGGGTAGTTTCGAAATTTACAAACGATTTCCATATATTTAATTATCTCCTTTAAAATTAAATCAATTTGTGAAAGTGTTATTGAATGGGAGTAGCGGAGGGTAGTTCCAAACGAGTTCCATAAATATTTAATTATTTCCTTTAAATTAAGAAATTTATAGAGTAGCGTAATGCAGTTGGAAATTTTCGAAATTTCCAAACTGCATCTCAAGGGTAATTTCAATGAAATTGACATAAGATACTCGTAACGTTTACTCGCCGTTACTTGACAAGTAACTAATCAACACTTTGCTTGTAATCGGTGAAAGAGGCCCTCAATCGAATATTCTAAACGAAAATGCAATATTCGCCTTAAATGGTGATTCTGAGTAGGTTTTTTTTCCTTTCAAGTAATGCTTTCTTTTTTCATGACCATATAAGTCATGAGTAAAGGAATATTTTTATTTGAGTAATAATTATAAAATGTCCATTTTAGTAATAATTTCAACTATCAAATAGGATTTAGTAAACAGCGACATCTGTGTTTGAATAGCGACAACTTGGAGACAATGGTTAGAAACGTATTTGTGATAGTTGATAGTGAACACAAAGTTTCGTCATTTCAACATTTGTTCGAGACGTTTGTCAAACATTTGTTGAAGCGTTTGCCCAAACATTTGTCGAACTTCACAAATGTTTACTTGTTGGAGTTCGAACGGAACAGTATTCGCTTTGGGCTTTTGATTAAGCATTTTGTTTAATAACGAATTTAATTTATCGACGCTTGTTATAATAGTCTTAAAACTAGGGCTCTGTTATTATCGTAATTTATACATTAAGTAGGATATTCTATTCAATGAAATTAAAAAAAAAAAAACAAAAAAAAGAAACTATAACTCACGCATCGCTTAATTTTTTTTCGGATTTCATTTTTTCATAATTAAAGAAAAAATAATTATAAAGGATTTTTTTTATTATATGATATAAAACAGTATATATGAAGTGTTGTTTTAGATTCTATCCGAATATTCGATCCGTCTTTTCGAATCTCAAGTTCGCGGTAGAAGTCTAATATATATTTTTTAAATTATTATTTGTATGTAGATAATAAAATGAATATATTAAGTTGTCCATAATGTATGTATTTATATATGTATGTATGTATGTTTATATGTAAATGTCTCATTGCGGCTGCGGCTGTGTAAGTAGCGATGTTGTGTGTACAACTATTTTCCTTTGGACAATAAAAATAAAATTGAATTTGTAGAATTTTGATGGAATTTTAGAGAAATCTGTTTTGTATTACATTTTGGAAATAATATTGTATACTTCCTACATTATCATCGGATGCAATTTCATTCTATCGTGTACGACAAGGACAGTGTGTGTGTGTGTGTGTGTGTGTGTGTGCGTGCAGAACCCTCCGGCCGTTTTAAAAAGAATAAAATTCTTAATTCGTAACAGGTTGCGAATTGCACCTACAAATAAAAATTCTTAATTCGTAAGTGGTTTATTCGCAACTGGTTGCGAATCGTAGCTACGAATAAAAATTCTTAATTCGTAACTGGTTGCGAATTGCATCTACAAATAAAAATTCTTAATTCGTACCTGGTTTATTCGCAACTGGTTGCGAATCGCAGCTACAAATAAAAATTCTTAATTCGTAACTGGTTGCGTATCGCAGTCACGAAAACGGCCGGAGGGGTGTAGAATGGTCGCAGCGATAGCATCCAGTGTAGCCTCCCTTACGATTTATTTTATATATTAATTTTTAAAATCTAATATCAGTTTAAACGAATGCATTTCAACATTATTCTCCATACCAATTTTTTGAAGTCTGTAAAGACTAAAAATATTTAAATAATTTTAAGTTTCGTGAGAAATATTTAAAACTAGAAATCTCCTCTATGAAACGATATAACAATTTTGTCATTCTTTACGTCTAATATTTGAAATAAAATGTCGTGCATTTTTTAATTATTTTTTTGTAAAATATAATTATTTGTTATTTTTGTTTAGTCATCAATTCTAAATATAAAATGTTTACGTTTACTTTTGTGCTGTCAACCTTTTAGACTTACCGTGGCGCTAAGTTTCTTCTTGAGCAGTACGATTGGCCTACTTTTTTTGCTCTACTTTTGAATAAATGAGAAAAACTGGCGTTGGTAGTGGCAAAAATAACAGTTTAAAATAAATTGAGTCATTAATTAAGCAGCTCGTCCGGCGAAAGTAACCACCCTCTTACAGAAGACGAGCGTGAAATAACAGCATGTGTGCTGTTGTGCTTCGGTGAGTGAGTAAGGGACGCCAGACCTCCCTTATCCACTTCAGCACAAAAGTCGACAGCGCACTTGGTTGCTGCTGCTTGTGTGCGACGGTAACCACCTACCATCAAGTGGACCGTCAGCCTGTCTCTCGACCTTAACATAAAGGAGAAAGACTTATGTCAGAAGTGCTTGAACACCTCATAAGGCATTTAACAGTGTAGTGTAACATCACCGTAAGGGTTTAACAGTGGAGTAACAGTATTGTAAGGGGTAACTGGTTAACAGTTTAGTAACAGCAATGTAAGGGTTAACAGTGGAGTAATAGCACTGTAAGGGGTAACAGGGGTTAACAGTGGAGTAACAGCACTGTAAGGGTGGCTACTGCTGCCAGACGGGCTGCCCAAATGTCTGGCCACTATTATATATATTTAAAAAAGCTATCTCATGTTGAGTTCCTTACCCTTCGTGTTTACGTTACGACTTAATTTAATGCAAATGAACCTTGTTTGTCGTGTTCGGTTTTTTATGTAATGTTGATTTTTTTAACGTATCTTTTAAGCGGTTTATCTCCATTTCTTTACTGTGGCTAATATTGTGATGTTATTTTTAGATATTTTACGAGCAGACAAGTAAACAATAAAGGCATCAGTTTTGATGGTTTTTCTTTTGTTTTGTTTTTCGTCTACCCACTCCTCATTTTTTAAGTTTTTTTTTTATTATGCTTTGCTTTGATTGTTCAGTATTTATACAATTTTATGAAATATTAATATGAATATTAATTTAATTATATATATAAAGTTTCACTTTGTATATAGGTAATGATTTTTTTTTGGAAAATGAGTAACTTGTGTGAAAGCGACAATCCCCGACGAGAACCGAGCACTACCGAGTAGAACCGAAATGCGGGTGAAACCGCGGGGTACAGACTGTTGTTATAATTTAGAAAATATTGAATTGTGCAGTATTATAATTCTTTGAAACAGTCTTTAATTTAAAATATTATGTAATAGATATACGAGAATATACTTTCTATATGAAAACGACTAATACCTATTCTGCATTCGAACATCATTAATAATTTTCGTGTCCTTTCGCCAGAGCCGGATATATACGACAAATTTCTCTACATGCGTAATGTTTATTTTTAAATCATTAAGTGGACACCGAATTAAAATCTGTCTATCCATTCTCGAGATTTTTTTTTCATATTAATTTTTTTTTAAATATAAATACATTTTTTTTATATATATAAAGATGTACTGATTACTCATACGCATAAATTATGTTGTGTAGGCAAGGGCGGATCTAGATTCTAGATTTCCAGTTCTCGGAAGAGGTCATATAATCCAGTCCAGTCCAGATGCATCATACTTATACTATGAAAGATCTGATGCATCAAAAAATTATTATAATGGCTTCTAAAAGACATATTGCGCGTGTCATTGGCGTATATGTTTTTTAAATTTATTAATGAGATTAGTATCTAAAGATAATCACTAGTCGACCTAGACTTAGTTCAGGGGTTACCGACCCCAATGGGTGCGCCTTCGTGTGTAGATGTCTATTATGTTAATATAAATATGCATAAATAAATACTACCATTACATTTATGTAAAAATTGTCATAAAGTTACAGTCAATGACAAAAATAAATACCTATGTTTAAAGTAAACATTATGTTGCTGAAATGTACAGAGAATTGTAGTAGAGAAAGCTTGTAAGGTTAGCTGCAATGCAAATTGTAATAATTTTCAATGGAACAATGACAATGTTAGTATTTAACTGGATTTAAATAAGAAAATACTAAAAAGACGCTTGTGAAGTATGTGAGCTGAACTTGTGTCTTGTGTATCCTTTCTCAATTATCTAAACTCGGGCTAAATAGGACAGAATTTCGCGGACAACAGAGTGAAGCCGGTTTTATAGACATGTAGGCCGTTTACGGTTGAGATGTTTCTATGGTTTTCGTGTCACGCTGATCATCAGCGCTGACAATGTGTATGGTGCTACGAAGCGTCAGCACGTGCGGTCAGCGCGCGCGACACGAAAACGCTCACCATAGAGTAACTTATAACGCTCACTAACGACAGAGGCGCTGAGGCCCTAGCCAAGAGCACAATGCAAACGGTAGCGTTGCGTATATTTACGAAACGATAGAAAATAAATCCCAGTGATTGGTCAAAATTTTATGTGGGCGTTACAACAACAAATCACCGGGCTTTATTTTCTATCGTTTCGTAAATATACGCAACGCTTTCGTTAATCTAGTTAGCATTGTGCTCTTGGCTAGGGCCGGCTCAGCGCTGACGAGCGTTACTCTAAAACGCTTCATAGCACCAATACTATTGGCCTGTTAGCGCTGATAGTCAGCGTGACACGAAAACCATCCTTTACCTACCTAACCTTAATTTTCGTTAATTTTTATTGAAAATATTCGTTTCCAAGTTTACATACGTAATAAATATGATTCCAACCTGCTTTTTATTTCCTAAAGACGGTTTTTAACTACCCAATTCGGCATTTTCACTAGTAAATATTTTAATAAGGCGAGGCGTAGTTTGATTGCATTTGTGTGCGTGTTACTGTGTATGTACCGGCTTCACTCTGCCGTCCACAGGGCTCTATCTTTAGTTCTTATTTTATCTGAGGATCTAAAAACATATTATTAACGTACATAATTATATATAGGGTTCATGTTACATAAGTATGTTTACTTAAACATTGTACTGTTCCTGTTGAAATTTATTGCAAAAATCATTTATAAATTGTTACGGACAATAATAGGAATTACGATTAACTGTATAATTATGTGTCCACGTGGAGTAATTCGTGTGTATTTATAAAAGCCCTTTTTCATAGTTTTTTTTTTTTTTCATAAATTTATATACCAATATTCGATACTAGCTGGTGCCCGCGACTTCGTACGAGATGATAAATTAAAAATATAAAAGCAATTACAACGCTTGACTACTTGTTGCTATAACACATTAGCCAGGCGTTAGTTACACTTTTATATTTTAGATAATCCTTCGGGAACATTACTTTTTTCTTGGATGAAAGGTATCCTATGTCCTTTCTGGTGTCCCAGACAACGTGTATGCAAAATTTCAAGGTGAACGGTTCAGTAGTTTTGGCGTGAAAGCGAGACAGACAGACAGAGTTACTTTCGCATTTGAATTATTATATAGTAAGGATAGTCATTGTGACGACGCGTTATCACGCGACAACCGCGTCACTTTATACATTGAGTTATATTGGCATATCATTGAGCATGATAATAAATAAATAAATAGCTTCACACATTTCACACAGCACCATCTACTTCCACAGTAAGCAACCAATGCTTGTATTATGGATATCAGACAGTTAATGTATGTAGTATTACATAGATTACATACATATTATAAATACAAACATCCATGACTCAGGTACAAAGGTAAAATGTTGACACATTTAATAAACATTTCCGTAGGTTCATGAGTGCTTGTTTTTTTATGAGATCAAAAATGACAATATATATACTGAAAAGCTAATGTCAATATTGTATTACCTATATTTCTTCACAGTGACAAATAAAAAAAATGCTATAACATGTGATGGAAATGGGTTTGATATCTTAATAGTCAAGTAAAATTTTGACGAAAAATAATTTTTACTTAAAGTTTGCTTGAGATTTTTGCTAAAGTTTGCTACACTGCGTTTCGCAGTCATAGAATATTAGTTTTTTTTTATAAAAAAAAATTTATAGTCAAATAACAGACTGGTGAAAATAAAATAAAATGAAAGGGAAGAAATAATGCGTGTGTCAATTATTAAAACATTTTCTTGGAATTTTTATAAAAAAAAATAGATTTAAAAAATACTTATAACAAACAGGAAACAGTTAAACGGGAAAACTTTAAGATTGACATGTTTTGTATTCATCTAAAATAACTTTTAAACTATATTGATTTTATTTTAATTTAAAATTGAATTTAATTAAACTATTTTAAAACTAAAGGTGTGTTCAGATTAAATGACATATTTCTAATAAAAGAAAAGTTATTAAATACATAACTTTTCTTGTATAACACGTCCAAATGAAATAACATTACTGTATGAAATTGCAACATAAAACAAGACTGTATACATAAAAATTACAAATATTACAACATTATCGTTTGATATTTTGAACCGATGGTGAATCGATTGGAATGAAACACACTAAATGTTAACAGTAACAATTTAAGAGCCACTTAAATTAATTAATTAATTTAGTACACTCATTTAAAAAAATATTATCTCGTGACTGAGAAGGAATTATTAATAACGGCTACACAAAGCCCTCGGTAAGTATGTCTACAATTTTTTAATACCTTTTATAAAGTTTCATATTTAGACACGAAGCAATAAAATTCGATCTAAAGAAAAGCGGCCACATTCCTCTAAATCGTATTTTATTGCTTCGTGTCTAAATATGAAACTTTATAAGAGGTATTAAAAAATTGTAGACATACTTACCGAGGGCTTTGTGTAGCCGTTATTAATAATTCCTTCTCAGTCACGAGATAATATTTTTTTAAATGAGTGGCGCTAGTGTACCTTTAGATACGCCCTCTTAAAACGATAACGAAGTTCGAAAATAATAAAATGTATAGGATCGCTAAATCACGTGATACATACCATACATTTTATTGTTTTCGAACTTCTAATTATTACTTTGACTAGGGCCCAAGGGAAGCTTGCTACAATAAATCAGTGAAAACTGTATGAATGATAGAAAGGAATGAAAAGAGTATACCTATCTAATATCTAATGTAAAAATAGACTGCGGTTCGTGGCGTAGGAAAAATGAAAAAAATTCAGAAAAAAATATGGTCCACACATATATTTGTACAAATATATGTGTTTTTTATGATTTGTTATACATATAAGCTGAATACCTACCTGTTGTAGAAACAGACTGCGGCTTTGTGTCGAAGGAAAAATGAAAAAAGAAAAATGTGGTTGTCCATTTTTCTTGTGTGTTGACCTTAACACACTATAAAAAATATACTCCACACCAAAGACTACACAAAGTAATTTAGATCAGTGTGTCCACACATATAAAAAATCTATATGTTCAGTCTGAACTCACCTTTAGAAAATTTAGCTGTAGAAATATTTTGTTACGTAAATACATAATTATGTACTATTATAACGAGGTAATTAGTTAATGAAAGAACAAGCACGAGTCAACGTTTGTTTACAAATCTAAATCAATCTTTTATTAATTACTACAAATATTTAAATGTTACAACTTTATGTTTGAAAACAATTAATTGATTAATTATTATATGTAACTATGTGAAAGGGCACGTACTTAGTTATAACGAATAAAATTATCGTGTTAATGTTGAGTTTGTTGTTTCAATTAATATCCTATTAATATCTTTACATTTGATGTATTTGTTTATAAGGAACTACGCACGGATTATTTCGGAAAATTATGTATAAAACCATTCTCCTTTAACGCTCTTTCCATTAGTGAAAACCGCATTAAAATCCGTTGCGTTGTTTACATATAGAAGGACATATATGCATATTGTTGAGGAATATAATATACTAGCTGGTGCTCGCGACTTCGTCCACGTAGAAAAGTATAAAACGCCATCTACCGTATTTTGAATATATAGCGCTATCTCCCAGGCCAAGCTGCTAGTATTTACTTTTATTTTAGATTTCCCGTAGGAATGAAGCATTTTCCCGCAGTAAAAAGTATCCTATGTTCATCACGGATAATGTCGGCTTCCAATGGTAAAAGAATTTTTCAAATCGGTCCAGTAGTTTCGGAGCTTATTCTATTCAAACAAACAAACAGTCAAATCTTTCCTCTTTATAATAACTATTAGTATAGATAGATGTAATGAATTTCCAGTGAATGTTCTTTAAAATGATCATAAAAAATGAATTACAGAAACCATCACTTTAAATGAATAATATTCATTTTATTTACCAAAATAGAACTATGTAGATGTACTTAAAATTACTAAAAGGTTTTTAAAAAGAAATCAATTAGGTACTACCATATTTACATGATATACGTTATATATAATTTAGTTAAAACTATATTAAGAAAATTACACATTTTCATATGCTGCACGGTCGCTTCTATTTCTGTAATAAAACACTGCCAATACAGTTAATATTATTCCTGTTGCTAACGTAAAAACTAAAGCTGGCAATTGTTCTACTTTTTTCTCTGGATTAGTTTGAGTTTGTACAAATTCCGGGACCCTTTCTTCGTGCCAACATTCTTCCGACCAATTTTCCGGTATAATAGGATCCAAAATTTCCAGCAACTTGTCTAGTGGACACCTAACGTCACAGCCTGGGAAATTAATGAGCCTCAAATTATCCTTAGGTCTTGATCTATACCATAATTGGGCATGGATTTTATTATTCAGCTCCCTGTATTCTATAATGATCGATGAGACGAAATTTGGGGGCTCATCGACACTTATATTCAGGGCACCCAATAATCCTGAGAGGACAGTGTCGTGTGTGGAGTAGAGACGTACAGGAATGTCTGGATATATTTCGTAATTTGTTAATGTCTGCAATAATGGGCCAGACCTTAGTCGTGCCAGTGCTACTGTTGATGCCGTTTCTGTTAGAGATCTCGCCGACTCTAATTTCATTTCTGGCATAACTGGTTCGACCCATTCTGGTAAAGTCAGTCCGGCTTGTTGTTGTATATCTAAGCAGGTATAAAGATTCGATAAAGTGACGTAATCTTTGATTTTCTTGCCCGAGTGTTTGCTCACATATTTGTAGAGATGTCGCGTTTCATGGCTAATCTTGTTAGGAAGTTGCGACAGTAACTGATCGTATCGGGGACATTTGGGATGAGATGCAACTATGTTATCCGTGTTCGTGGGTCTAGTGTGAATGGCTGCTGGCTGCCAATTGAGTTCTGACCATTGGTCTTCGTCGCTTGGTGGCAAGAGTCCAGCGAGGACAACGGAGCAAGTCATTAGAGTACGTTGAACGTCAGAGGAGATGGCTTTTACCGCTTTCCAAGCTCGTTCCTCAGGAAGTAGAGTCTTGTAACGCGCACGTAGATTCTGTCCAAATTCATAAGCTTGTTGTCGTCCAAGAATTGTCAGATGTCCCGGTCCATTCTTCCAAATCTTAGTGTCCTTGTTTGGATCAGTGGGAAATCCGCTTTTTGGTTCCCTATGGCCGTGTCTAAACACTATGTGAACTTGACGTAAGGTTCCATCTAATAAGTTATCTTCGGGCGCCGGATCCCATAGTTTTTCCCCAGACGCAAAGACCACCAGTAACAATAAAAGTAACATTTTGAATGACGTTAAATTTCTTCGAGTGTTCTTTATAATTTATGTGTCTATTTGTTTGTCAATCAATTGATTATAGCACGCGTTTAAAGTTTACTTCAAAAGGGATAGATTTATATGAATAGTATATTTCTATCTCTTTTAAAGGCATGATTAGTCTAATGGACGCGTGCTCCGATATTTTTGTTTTCTTTTCCTTAATAATCAGTGTAATTTGTTGCCTCAACAAGCAATTAGTAAATAGTTTGTTTCGTATATGATTGTTGTGTCATTATCGAACTCATAATGATAAATTAGAATAATATACCGACCCACTTCTTTAATTAATTAAGTAGTACCTCTGAAAACTAATTCTTTTAGGGTTTAAGGCAGAGTTAAGGGCTTAATTTAAGAGAGCATTTTAATAGCAAAATAATTAGACTTTATTTTTATTTTGAAATCGGCAATCAGGCTGATGAATTTATAAGAACGTGGTTACGTTTGATTTATTTGAAATTCCTTAAAAATTAAATAATGGAAATGAAATGAAGATAAAAATTAAAGTCAAGTTTTTAGTCAACAAATTTTTATTTCAATATTAAAATCTAACATTAATAACATTGATATTTTGTTCTGTGGTCGACACTAAAAAAAATAGGTTTCACATTCATTATTATTCTTAAATTGTATACATGCATACGACATGTTTAATTAAATTGTATCTAATGTATTTATCGCTGTACTTACACAAGAGATAGTTAAAAATTAATTAGGTTTTATATTATTTCTGTTCGAAGAATTTCTTTCTTATTATTATTCTAGCAAATCATGAAATCAATTTAGGGAAAATTTTCGGCCTGGGGAAATTCAAAAATAATAATATGACCTCATAAATATTTTTAAAGTAATTAGTTTCTTTGGTAATATCATAAAATGCAATGCATATTGTATAGGTATATATGAAATATATAGGTATAGTAAATAATATACATATAATATAGCATAATAGCGCGAATTTAATAGGACAGTCATCAAAGATGTGATTTTTTTTTATTTTAGCTTCTTACACCGTAAGTATGTGGTAAGTGGTAACATTGCATATTTATATTTATATTTTGAGCATAATAACAAATTTATAGCCATTTCTGGACTATAATAATTACATATTATGTCATTACACTTCGAACTGAAACTCTAATATTTTTCAATTGCCAAAGTTCCAGAACTACTTCAGTAAAGTTAACGCTATGACAACCAGTAGCACTACCATGAGTTTATGACGACGGAAATCGCTAGCGAGAGATGAGCGAGAACGTAAAATATTTGTATGAAAAATTGTATAGCGCCTCTAGCGGTCACTCAAAGAACTAAAGCCGGTAACATGAGTTGTATAAGTGAAAAACCTATCGAATGTAGTCGCTAGCGACCATTAGCGACTGACGTTTAATTTGACATTTCTATACAAAATCGGTACCATGAGTTACAAATTTGACTGATGCTCTCGAGAAATACCGTAACGTTAGTAGTTAAATCATTCACTAGCACATTGAAGGGTGAAAGGTTCGTTACCGACAGAAGTAAACTAACGTAAGATTTCGATAGCAAGTCATGGTAGTGCTACAGAAGTAAACTAACGTAAGATTTCGATAACAACTCATGGTAGTGCTACTGATGACAAACATGTTTTTGCATGACAATAATGTTTTTTGCATGTTATACCAAATCAATTCAATACTAATAATAAATCTGTAGGGGTAGGTCATGAAGTAATTTACTTTGTTTTCAGAAATATCGTGTATATAGGCTCTATACATGATATTCTCAAACTAAATTGACCATTTTTAGAATTTATTTCTATATGTATGTATGTTCCTCCATAACTCTTAAACGAATTAACCGATTTTCATGAAACTTGGTAGATAAACATTTAGAAGTATGGGACACGTGATAGGCTACCTTTTATCTTTTTTAACGCGAACGAAGTCGTGGGCAACAGCTAGTAAACAATATTTCTTTTTTTACATAATATCTTTTAACCATTGCAAGCCTATCACTTTCCCAATCAGATCTTTTCCTATGTAGTCGACAACGCACTGGCACTGGCAACACTTGTATCGTTGCTTGTTGCTTGTGATGGGCGACGGTAGCCACGTACCATCGAGTGAACTGTCAACCTTTTTGCCGACTTTATCATTAAGAAAAATGTGATACATGATCCCTATAGCAACCTCCTCATAATTATGAGGACAGTTTCTGCCCCTGGTGGTTCCATCTCTGGGG
This sequence comes from Synanthedon vespiformis, assembly GCA_918317495.1. Taxonomy (NCBI): domain Eukaryota; kingdom Metazoa; phylum Arthropoda; class Insecta; order Lepidoptera; family Sesiidae; genus Synanthedon; species Synanthedon vespiformis. The sequence goes on from OU906965.1 coordinate 1,332,511, forward strand.
TTTTTTTTATCAGGAACGTCATCATTTTGGCTATTTTTCTGGAATAATGTTAAATTTAAATTTATAATGACGTTCATAAGAGTTTCTTGGAGAAACCTAATTGATAAATATTTTTATTTTCTTAAGTTAAGGTCGACAGATAGGCTGACGGTCCACTTTATGGTAGGTGGCTACCGTCGCCTATTACACAAGCAACGCCATAAATGCTACAAGTGTAAGGAAGGATTAAGGATAAGGGGGATAAGGGAGGGATGGGGTAGTGGGCTCCGGCATCCCTTACTCACTCACCGATACACAACAGCACATATGCTGTTATTTCACGCCCAAGCAACACAGAATGGCTGAATATTCTTTGAATAAATGCATTTATACAGCCGTTATTCAAGCAATTTGGCCACAAAATAAATTGCTTTAAGCTGTATAGTAGCAACATAATAGCTGAATAGTAGCTGAATAAGCAACAAGAAGCCCATAATAGCCCATAGTGTTATAATAGCCCAAAAATCATTCAATACAGCATTTGCCTATCTTGTCAGCTCTAATACCCTTATAACAAAGCTTTAAACTGAATAATTTGTTAATTTCATACTGTTATCTGGCCTGTGTGTTGCCTGGGCGGTGGTATTCTGTAAGGTGGTGGTTACTGCCGCCAGACGGGTTGCCCAAATGACTGCGAAACGCAGTGTGCCCTACAACTACTTTTCAAATCCAGACCAGTCAATTTTGTAAATTGTAATTTGGCAAAGGGAATCGAACCCTTTGCCACTCGTCCAATGGGCTCGTCAAAAATAAATATTTTGAAATATACACAGTAAAAAGTTCTATATTTAAACTATATACCTACCTCATTATAAATACATACATTAATTATAGAAAAAAGTATTACTTACAAGACTAATCGGAACAACCTTTGATTGACATCCCAAGTGCCGTTTTTTTTAATTTGTAAAGGCCCCAGTAACCTTACCAATTTTGTTGAAACAAGTTGTTTAATTACGGTTTCTTGAATAATTTTGAGCTTTTCATGTTACCTTTCAACGTTCGAATAATAATAATTTTTAAGAGGAAAACAAATTGCTTCCGATGTTTTATGTCTACAAAACTCAAAAACCAGCCGATAGAAGTCAAAAACTAAAAAGTTATACTTAGCCGAAATAGTGAAAAAAAAAAATACTTCCGATTTTTTTATTTTGGCGCTCGATATTTTGGAAACGAAGAATGATATCAAAAATTTTAGAAAAACTCCTCTGGACAATTTAGTCAGCTACAATTTGAGCCTAAAATAAAGACGATCGGGTTTAGGGTTTGCCCTGTAGCTTAACTTAACCCTTTTGAAAGAAGTCAACAAGTCAGAACAACATATTTTTTCGAATTCCGTAGATTCATTTCCAATGTACTCGATAGTCAGTCGTGTGAGGCACGAAATCTGTGAAATTTATATTTCGAAGTCGCAACGCGACAAAAAAAACATAATTGTGTTTTGTTTTGTGTTTACAGCAAAATTGGTAGGTAAGACAAAAGAAGCCTTTTAGAAAAGCTTTTCCCCAATTTTCCCCTTAAAAATAGTTGCAGCTTACGAATATAAAGTTAATATAAACAAGAACACTCTTAAGACAAATTCATCAACCTCGTTTTGTTTAACTTGAACATTCATTTCGAGTGCGCAGGCCTGGATTCGAAGTCCTTGAGCCTGTCCGAAATATTAACTGACAACGTTGCTGGCAACACCTTCCTCTGTGACGTCATCTGGCGCCGGAGTGAAGGAGGTCAGCTGCGTTGCCGTGGCCCTTCGCTAAGACCTGAATAATAGAAATATAACATTTGAAAATTTGAATTGGGCAAATCTCAAATTAAATATCACTGAATAATGTTAGAATGTTATTATAACTTATAATAGTTATAGGTAATACAAGGAAATTTTAATTTAGAAAGAATATAAGTACATGACGCGGTTAGGAATTCACTCATCTTTTAATCCGAAATAATTAAAAAAAAAAATTGGAAAAATCCACCTGTCCCAGTACTCAGCAAGTTATAAATACAGCTAATACAGGTACAGTATTTAAATACCTGTGTCGATTGGGTTCCGTCCTTCTCATGCGCAATTCAAGGGCTGTCTGCGAGGCGAGCGCGGCGCAAAGCGACGTCGCCAGGGCTGCCAACTGCGATCGGGCACAGAGGAACTGACGGGCGGCGCACGCGAGCGCTAGGCCGGCGTGCCGCGACGCCAGAATCACGGACCACGGACCCCGCCATCCGGGACCGCCGATACAAATACCCGCCTGTTATTCAAAACATGTTTAAAAAGAAACGGCGCCTGCACATGTACCACCCTAAAATCTGTCTCAATATCGGGGCATTAGTGGGGAGCCCCCTAGATCACTTCATTGATCGTCTCATGTGTAGGCAAGGTAATTAGAGGCGATCAAGGGACCGATCGTGAGTTTATCGCGAATAGACAGACAGACAGACGCAGCGGAGGACTTTGTTTTATAATGTGTAAGGTAACCTATAGGTTCACGTAAACCGTACAGTCGGTCGAGTAATTATCAGTCATGCCATAATTTCATTTCAAACAGCTGCCAGTTGTTTGCTTAGTGCTTTAGTCTCGGAATCTGTGACTTGATAAAGGAATGAATTTAAAACTGGCGAACGACACTTCCTACATCCCATTTTTAAGGCATTCTTTTTACCTGCAGAACATCCCATAGAGCTGCACAAGCGCCCCAGGCAGCCGACGCTACGGCTGGAAGAGCTAGATCTGTTTTAGCAGCTCGCCACCTCAGCAACGCTAGCATGAGGGACGCGTGGGCAGCGGCGCCACCGGCCGAAAGAGCTCCCCGTCTACCTCTCGCAGCGGCCATACTAAGAGTCACTGCTGCTAAGGTCTGAAGAGCACCTGCCCCGAACAACGCCCTCGAAGCGCAGCCCCAACCACCCACGCAAACACCGTACCACTGAAAAACAAACACCTGGATTTTAACATGTGTAGTGGTAGGGCAACACTGCGTTTCGCAGTCCAGTCTGCAGTCTGCAGTGGCAGTGTTTCAGTGAGTGAGTAAGGGTTTCCAGAGCCCATTACCCCATCCCATCCTTATCCTTAATCCTTCTATGGGCGCAGCGCAAATGTAGCACACCATCAAGTGGATCGTCAGCCTGTCTGTCGACCTTAACATAAAAAGAAATGTGTCATGTGTCAATGAAACAGAGGGCCTAGTCATTGACATATTATTCTCGTTCGTTTAAAATAATTTTAAAAAATAGACTTCAAATACCTAATTATTGTTATATGAACAGTGCCTATTAGTGGTCTGTTAAAATATTTAAAGATACCTTAATATAAGAAGTATACATAAATCCCTGCTGAAGTCCGATAAAAAGTCCCATGGGAGCGCCTAGGAGGGCGCGTGGGTCCTTGATAACAGACCGAGAGTCGGGAGGCGGCGCAGGAGTCGACGCAGCGCCATAGACACCGAGGCCTACCGAAGTGAGGGCCAAAGCTGCCCACACGGCGACCAACACTCTCCGACCGTCGGCACTTAGTGACGTTCCCGACAACGTCTGAGTGTCAGGACAACCTGCCGAACCACAGGTACGCTCCTGTAACGGTATGAATTAATGAGTACTTTAACTATTAACTAACTTTTGCCCGCGGCTTCGTCTGGGCTGATATTTTCTTAAGGGTCGAAAATAGAAAATAAAAAAAGACACCTGACAAAAATATATGAACAATTGTTTATTTTAACTTTTTTGCTCTTTTATTTTTAATTTATTAATTTGTTTATGTAATAAAGTATACAGACAATGCAATTATGAACATGAATACTATAAAAAATACGTGTATATGATAATTAACTAAATTGCAGTCGTAAATAATAGTTTTAGATTGTCACTTGGGAACACTGTCCTTTTCTAGATCGCTGTCAACGTGAATGCAAAATTTCAAAACAATCAGTCGAGTAGTTAACATGTGAAACGGTTAAAGCTGGTTTCAGTGCTCTCCTGACGGTCAATACTGACGATACGCACGACCGACCGCGGTAGCAATACGCATGCGTACGGTCAGGCAAGCTCTGTAACGACTTGTGAATTTTCATACAAATGACAAGCCCGTTGGTCCCACGGTTAGGAGTGCGTATCGTCAGTACTGACCGTCAGGAGAGCACTGAAACCGGCCTAGGAAACACACAAGCCCACTTTCGCATTTCAGTTAAGACTGACTGTTATACTGTCTGTATACCAAAATTGAACACTGAAAACAAATTTACCTCGTAGTCGTCTTCCATGTAGTACTCGTCTGATGGAGGCCATTTCTGCACTGACGTATTTGCAGCAACAGTCGTGAATTGTGTCAAAGGCGTCATTTCCTCTGGCCATATCATAAGTGCTGCTCCTAGCATAAGCGATCCTAAAACTAGACCTATATCCTGCGCTGCACGAAGTGCCCTTAAAGCTCTTCGCAGTGCAATTTTTTTCCTACACTCATCACCGGCAGCCTGCGACAGAGTTGTAGCCGAGGCAGACAAAGCTAACGACATTGGGGAAAGAGTGAAACCACAAATCGCGTATAAAGGCAGTAACATAGATAAAGGTGTGGCGACAGTGTGAGCTGTTAGAAGAAGACATACCAAAGTATGCGCCATCATTATAACCAATCTGGTGCCGGCTTTTTGCAGTATCAGAGGCGAAAATGGGGCAACTATGGCTGCAACGGAGTGCATGATTGCTAAAGGTATGGCACCTGCTTCGGCACCTGCGAACGCAGTGAAGGGAAGCAGAGATGTGGCGCAGAAGAAACTGGAGACGCAGAGGAGAGTGAAACGCCTGACTACAGGTTTTGGCACTTTCGGTGGCGGCCTCGCAATCAATCTTCGAACAGAAGCGGCCCCAACTGAAGAAGCAACGGAATCCCTTCTCCGCGAAGTGACAGCTGTTGGCAATTTGAGTGGAGTCTTCGATTTCTTCCAAGGCCATTCTTTCTTGCATATCGTGCTGACTGGTATCTGGAATGTAACAATGTTTCTTTGGTACTTTTGTCCTATTAAAGAATAGTGGGTACTTCATGCATTTATTGCTATACTAGCTGGCGCCGGCGACTTCGACCGCGTTGAAAAAGACAAAAATAGCCTATCCTGTGTGGCCTGGGGCCCTAGACAAAGTGACATGACGAAGACGATAACGAAGTTCGAAAACAATAAAATGTATGGGATTGACATATACCTTCGTTAAGTCACGTGATAGGTTCCCATACATTTTGTTGTTTTCGAACTTCGTTATCGTCTTCGTCATGTCACTTTGTCTAGGGCCCCAGTACGTCTAAGTGTTTATCTATCAAACATGAAAATCAGTTAATTCGTTTAAGTAGGTGTAAAAAAAAAAAAAAAAGTATTATCATACAATACCTACACTTACAGATTTATTATTAGTATTGATTGATTGACGATTGATTAATATTAGTATTTTAAAATGAAAACACGAATGCTACTGTATGTAATGTAATATATGTTCCTTCATAACTCTAAAAACGCATTAACTGATTTTCATGAAACTTGGTATTTTCATGAACATTTAGACGTACAGGAGGACATAGGATAGTATATTTTTTCTTTTTCAACGCGGACGAAGTCGCGGGCGCCAGCTATATATGTAGTTCTATAATAAAAAAGAGATTATAACTGCATCAGATGTGCATATAGTTAATATAGAGTCCCTCAAGGTTGTGTTCTGGGGCCTTTGTTGTTTGGTGTGGATTAGGAATGACCTGTGCTATGATCGCGCGATGCCTGTGCGGGTCCGAGACGGTCCGAGCCGCAGGTCGGACAGAAGACGGACGCGAGCGCTCCGTCAGGTCCGGGAGGCTGCCCATGCGGCGCTCCCTGCTCTCACCACTTCAGCTCATGCCTGCGCACATAGAAAGTAGGAACATTTCAGTAGTAACAGTAACAGTTCGTAACTCTATGCTTGCGCAAAACAATTTTAAAACATTATCTAAGGGTCTCTTTCACCAACTATTGATTTAATTATTATTCACTTATTTATTTTATTTTCTTAATCTTAATTTTTTTGTACAATGTATACAAAAAACAATATACATACATATATTATAAAAAACCTAAAACTAGATATCCGCCAGTGTAACCATCGCGCCAGCCCTAACCATATCTGGTTAGCCGCCCTAACCAGATATGGTTAGGGCTGCAGAGTGAGGAACCTCCTGACAATTCGTGCTTTGTCCTGAAGTACCGCCTTGATCCATCCATCTAGCGAGATAAGTCTCGCTAATTAAGATCATAGATGATTAAGATCATAGATTGCTAATATGTTTTAAAATTGGTATGGGAAGTAGCACTGTACGACAAAAAAGCTATTATTTAATTAGGTCCAGTAAAACTGAAAATCAACTGAAGGTTTTGTATCTTCTTAATATATAAAACACGATGTGTTTATATATATAAGTGTCTTATAGACTCCAAAATCGGATGATTTGATGAAAATTTCAGATAATCTTCTGATTAGTCAACGGGTGTTCTTGTGAAGTTTGGTAGCGATCAGACGCGGACGAAGTCGCGCGCAAATACTAGTATTTATATAAATATCATACTCCGCCTGCGTTGACAGAGTGAAGTGCGCTGAGTTGTGATTTGTGATTGTGATTTTTGTATTATTTAGGCAATTCGTGAGATAATGGTGAAATATACTCTCTCTGGCTACACTAGCGCCACCAATTTAACGTCTTTCAACGGACATTTTTAATTCACAGAGATTGGGCTACTTATCTCTAGTCTTGGTGCAACAGTTAGCACTGATCTGTAATAAAGCACTGGATAGCTCATGTCAAATTATTTATATGTCAGACGATTCGGATGTAACGCAAGCTCGTGGCGGCATTTTGAAAATGCAAAAAATATTTTTGACGATTCTCATTTTGTAATACTCGAGCGCTTCAGATTTTCATACAGACGGTTCAGCCTAAATTCCTGATCGTGCTGATTCTTAATCTGACGATTAAGTATATGGAGGATTTTTTAAAATATAGCGCCTACAAAATTTTGAAAGCCTGTAGACGCTCACCCCACCGCTGAAATGAAAAACTTCATATAACCCGAATAAATAAATAAATAAAAAACCCTTTTTTTCTTCTTACCATCCAATCTTCAAAGTCCAAACTAAGCATCGTGGGCTCCCTAACCATTATAAGTTACTCTATGCACGCGGCTTCGAATCCTTTGACTCGGTCGCAAAAACCGACAACAAATGGAAGTAGCACGAGGCGAGGTAAAGTTGGACGAGGTATGGATTAAAAATAGGCAAATGTCAAAATTAGTTCCCGTACTTTCGTCAGCACTTCAAAATGGTACACGAAAGTATCTGTAATTTGTATTGGATAACCCATCCAGTGCTTTTTATTAGAGATCAGTGAACAGTTATTAATATATATTACCATAGAGTAAATAGTACTTAATGCTCTATGATATGATATATCTTTACTCAATGATCTACTGCCGGGGGTTCCCGCAGAGCTAATTATTGCGTTCGAAGGTTAGTTCGAGCAAGTAGGTACAGTCAAAAGAATAAGTTACCTACCTACTTATTTATGTTTATAATGTTTTTTAAGTCATATTAGGTATTAATGGTTTATTATATAAATAAAATAAATATAGTGTCATTATATGAGTTGTCGTGCCCCTTGCCGATTCTGGTGCTCTAGACAAAGTAACAATCGAAAACGATAACGAAGTTCGAAAACAGTAAAATGTATGGGAAGTATCACGTGACTTAACGAAGGCATATGTCAATCCCATACATTTTATTGTTGTTGAACTTCGTTATCGTTTTCGATTGGTTACTTTGTCTAGGGCCCCTGTTAGCTTCTGTTTGTTTCGGTATTAGTGGAAACTTTGTTGATTTCTGTTTTTCTTGTATATAATCTCTATAATGTGTAGACAGATCCTTAAATTCTATGTTTCCCTAATCCGATAAACGCGATGCGATTGATTTTGCCTGATTTTTTTAGCGTCTGTCGTGGCCATCCAAAATGACCAAGAAGATACGCCACTGACGCGTGGTTGGTGACGCTATTGACGCTTGCTATGAAATTCTACCTTTACGTATAGATGACTGTACTTCATAAGTCATTCGTAAGCAAATCGCTAATGTGTGAGACGTACCGACGGTAATCGCACACCATATATAGAAGCGTTGGAGAGCGCGGGTAGCGTTATGAGGTACGGGCGGGTGCGCAAGCGCATAACCCCTTCCCGCGCGCGCGCATTCCCTTCATATAAATTTTTGGACATTGTTTCAATGCAAATCGCGAGTAGTGATCACATATAGATAGATTATAGAGTTCATATTGGTAGTGATATAGTCATATCATCATATGCATGCATTTCGTGAACTCGTGAACAAGAGATAGAGAATCATAGCAAGTAAATGTAAGTATCAAAAACGTCATTATGTCTAAAATACGGACTTGTTTCAATTTTCAAGTGACTCATTAACTGCTTATCTGTTGACTAGCTTGTGCCAGCGTCTTCGTGGGCGTTGAAAAATAAAAATATAACTATACTTAACCAATACTATACGTCTGTCTGTATTTTTTTTATTTAATGTGCAAAATTTTATAACAATATAAAAATGCTTTCTGCCTCTGTCTTTCAGTTACTTACTCCGTTAATTCTAAACAATCAACTGAATTTTGTTGCCGTTTTCACTAATTTCCAGAAAATTACAATTCAATTAATATATTCTCAAATAAATCCTCTCAAAGTTTCATTTTGCATTTTTATTTCATTCCAGATTCGATCAAAGTCAAGAATGAAGATTAGGAGTTTCTCTACGTTCGTGCAAGTAGAAGAATTGAAGGAATTTAAGCTTAAAAATTCACTAGTTGTCATCGACGCACAAAATAATTATCTTAATCTTTATAAAAATGAAGGATTTCCATACGAAGTTGGTTGTGAAGCTGACAGATTTGGTGATGTCCTGAAAGATTATCTCATGATGTTTAAAAAGGCAAATGTTAAATGCTACTTCATTCTTAAAGGTGGAGACAAAGATGTTTATAAAAAAATTGCAGAAGTCAGGACAGATCCAATTGTTAATCCAGTTTTTATGAGGGAAACTTACAAACAAATTTTAGATATTATGGGTTTCAATTATACGGTTTTACTGAAAATGATGCTAAGACAGAATGCATCGCTTTAGCGCAAAAACTTAACTGTCCGATCATAAGTCATGACATCGAATTTTGCTTTACAACAGTTAAATACATTCCCGAACCTACCTTGCAATTTAACAGAATGGATAACTCAATTTCTTGTGGCGTGTTCGAATTGAACACGTTTCTAAAAAAACGTAAATTGACAGTAGAGAAAATATCACTTTTTATTGTCCTAAGGGATACAAATATATTCCCTGAAGATTTCTTTTTTGATTTTATAAAAACATTAACAGCTGAAAAGGGTTATTATAAACGTAATTGTACTTTGTTACAGTGGCTTTCAAGAACGCCATCTGAAGTAGCTATAAACAAAATCTTTAGCCCATATTTCAGACACACAGACCAAGAAAGTAAGAAGAAGTTTCTCGAAGAAGTAAGAAAGGTTGTGGATATTGTTGGAAAACAGCACACTATTGGTATACCCTCTCTGTGTTTGCTAAAAGATGAAAGAGCACAATTTGAAGAGAAAGATCCAAATTGGTTTAGGAAAGGTGTTGCAAATAAATTCATTGCAATACCGTACATCAATCTATACAAAATCAAATTTCTAAGAGGTTCTTTATCTTTAAATTACAGTTATAAAAAATATAATGACCCTGTGCTATTGTCTTTAGACATTGCAAAATATGCTTACGACTTGTTGACAAATTTCACAAGTGAATCTTCTGATGATTTAGAATTTGTTAAATATCCTGTATGTGAACTTTCTGAAGAGGAACAAGAAATAGTAAAAGGTGTACGTTCTGTTAAGAAACCAGAATATGAAGCATCTTTGAGTGTATTTGAAAACGGATGGTCAGGAATATCGCAACTGAAGTTGATGGAGCACTTTTTGGCTGAAACATTAGAACATTTTGACTTCGAGCAGCTTCAGAAGGTACCTGAAGATGTTAGGATGATCGTCATTGCTCTGGTTTACTTCTCTCAACAGAAAGGCAGTGACGTTTCAAACATAGCGTACGCTGTCCTACTGTCATATGTTATGATAAATGTCGTATTTGAGAGGATTAACAAAGAAAAATGGGCTATTGAAGAGGACCCAAAATTAACAAATTCGGATTGTGAAAATGCAAGAGTTTGTCTACGCAAATATTTTAACTTTTCTGGTCATAGATTTGATGAAAAGCTGAACCATCCATTCTTAGAATTTCAACACTGTCTAGAACAGTTAAATTATTTGAATACTCTCTGCGGATCAACATTCAAATCAACCATTTACAGTAAAGTATTTAATGGCACATTTATATATAATATTATATACTGTATTGAGAAGGAGAATGATGGTGATGGTGTATTGTTCATCAAGAAAACATTGCATTCGGCGCCAACTGTATTTGGGTTATTTAGTAACGTAGTTGAAACATATAAACAGTTGATATCTGTATCCATATAGATATAGTCAAACCGGCTAATTCTAGACTTCTTCGCTAAAAATGAAGAAACAAAAAAGGAAAAAGAACAAAAATATCTATTTTATTACTAACAAATATCACTTGTCTACTTGTCTTACCTTAAGGTACAGTCGGGGTATGAAAACCTTCGTCAGTTTTCAAATTTATTCCTTTATCAAGTCGTAGAATCGTAGTACCTTTTGAAACTAAAGCACTAAGCAGTGCTTAGTGCTTTAGTTTCAAAATCTGCTTAGTAAGCAGATAACTGACAGACGTTTGAAATGAAATTGCCCTGGTGCAAGCAAATGTCGACTTTAAGGTGACGAACCTTTTTTTACCCCGACTTTACCTACGATATGTATATGCAAATCGATTCTTAAGGACTCCAAAAACGATGCAATATTTACCTTGGTAACATAAAGCGATCATCCTCCCACATTCACCACACAAAGTACACACCCAGTAACAAGAATCTCACACACAGCTAAGCATAATTTCAGTATCACTTGCCAAAAAATTTAACATATTGATATGCTCGTAGGATATGTTATTTCGACTTTTACATTTCACTGTACAATTATAAAGCGTTCTTATTAATTTTATATATTTATTATGGATAAAAATCACAATTTTCTATGTTTATTTACGTTAGAACCCTGGTACAGGCTTAAAAATACTGGGATGCTGTGCGTATAGGGGAGGGCGTATTGTTAGGGTGACAAAGATTTTCATAAATGACTCTACATTTTTTTTTTAATATTATTATTTTTTAATTTGGAAAAACAAACAATAGTAAATTTGAAGAAAGAAAAACATACATACATAAATAAAGGTAATAGTGCAATCAACGACATTTTCCACGAATTGGATATCTTAACGATACTTTATTCTTAAGTGCACTTTTTAGATTTATTTAGTAAATGAGTTATGGAGTTTAGAGTTATGGAGGGACATACAGGTAATACAGGTATTGTCGCGGGCACCGGCTAGTATATATAGCTCCTTAAAAACTAAAGGGCCATAAAACAAAAAATCCAAAAATATTTTTATTACAAAAATATAATCACAATCCTTCATATTGTATGTTGCAAAAAGACTTATGGTTGTTTTATTCCATATCCATATTTAGTATATTTTGATCATTTTTTTATATATTCAAAAGTAACTTATATATATGCTTATATCTCTTCTAGTATTTCGTTTATTATAAAAGCACTTAAAACATTTAATGCTACTTAAAAATACGCTTCTAACGATGAATAATAGACAAATTTTTTTTTTCTATTAGCTCTCCTCTAAAAAGTGTAATTTTAATTTGTGGCCCTTTAGTTTCTAAGGAGCGTTATGTATATTAGTATAGATAGATTTATAACACTTTAAATTTATCTGAAATCATGGTGTCCTTACTGAGCTCGGGCGGCAAACCATCGGGGTGAATCGGAGAGGCAATTCAACGCATGCGTACTTTGATCGGCAAAGAACAGTCAATCACATTCAACAGCTAATGGACCTCTACATCTACATAGTCCTTATATGGATTCTTATATGGATTGTTATGTTAGGAGAATTCGTCATTAATAATACTTACATCATATATAAAAAAACGTGTCACGTGGTTTGCGACCAATGAATTCGTAACTACTAAATCTATTTCGATAAAACTTCGTAACTATGTCTAATTTGGAAGAAGGGGGAATGTAGCTAGTATACATATTATAATTTACTAGTTGGTGCACGCGACTTCGTCCGCGTTCTTTATAGCCTTCCTCGATAAATGGACTATTCAATACAAAAATAATTTTTCAATTCGAACCAGTATAGTACCTGAGATTAGCTCGTTCAATCAAACAAACAAACTCTTTAGCTTCTTATTACTATAAGATAGGTAATCGATGTTAATAAGTACATTACATTAACATAACAATTCTAAAGTATTTTTTTTTGTGAAACATTTATGTACCTACATCGTAAGATCGTAACATAAACATACCTACATCGTAGATGAAAATGTGAAAAAAGTAGACAAAATGGTATTAGAAGATAGAAAAACTAGAATTATTTAATAAAATTATGTAGTAGAGACCCTCCGTAATTCTTTAGGCAGTGTGTCATCAATTTTTACAGTCGTTTAAGAGGGAAGTATAGCTTTGCGATAGGTATTTAGGAAAACACACGCTATCGCTGTGTCACACACACACACACACACAGTCGTGCGATAGAGAGCGTTGCAGCTTCCGACTGACAGTAGTCCTTTTTTTGATGAAATTTCATTTCGGGAGAAAACAGTTTCCACTAAATAAATCTTAACAAATCACTTTGATTTTCATGTCGATCGTTTCAGCATGATATATTCTAGGTTTATAGGTTTCGCTTTTTATAAAAAAATAGATGATTTTTATAAAACAAACGGTATAATTCCACAAAGTTTTAATCATAAAAAATAAGTTATTTGAGGTGCCTATAAGTTTGAATCTAATGAAAATTTTGAAAAAAGGAAAACCTATAAACTTAGTCTTTCACTGTGTCAATAACGTGCAAAAAAATCATGGAGATTGGAAAATATTTAGAAGTGGAAAAACGTTTTCTCTTTTTGTATGGACGAATGCGTGCTATTCTTCTCTCTTAAGGGTTCAAAATAGCGTCGGCAAGATAAAGGATGAAGAAAGATTAGAATTAAATAAGAAAACTGGTTATTGTTGTTCGATACTTTGACGAATTACACATAGGATAGGATCCACTAAAGCAAAAGAATTTTACTAGAATCCCATGATCCCATGGGAACCAGACGTGGATACCTAGACATGGAAACCAAGTTGAGGAAAGCCCTAGCCAAATAAAATGTAAACGAAGCAAGATTTTAACACTTGTATCTCATTTTATTTTGTTTAATATTATGCGGATAGATAGCATTCGTGGTAATTTTGATAACTAGTAATAAAATAAAGTAGTAAAGTAGTAATAAAATAAATGTACTGACTTTATCATCACAACTATAAAACGAGAGTAAATGAAATTTAAAACACACCTCGTTAGTCAGTTGTGAAAGTAACAGTAAAAATGTTGTTGGTCTTAATAGCATTGTTCGCGTGTTTGTTTACATCTATTTACTTCTTGATTACCAGACATACGAACTATTGGAAGAAGCGAGGCGTGCCGTATTTGGAGCCGTCACTGTTATTTGGAAATTATGGAGACTACATTCTTTTGAAAAAGAATATGGGATCAACAGTGGATCATATTTGCAAACAATTTCCACAAGAACCTCTCATTGGAGTACATTTTGGAACCGAACCTGCAATTATAGTCAAGGATCCAGAGTTAGTTAGTATAGTTACAACTAAAGCCTTCTCTTACTTTAGCGCTAGAGAATTAGCAGACTACACTCACAAGGAACCACTGACAAAAAACTTGTTCCATGAAAGCGGTGACTATTGGAGAGTTGTAAGGCAGAATCTAACGCCTCTCTTTTCTTCGTCTAAAATGAAAAATATGTTCCCTCTAATAAAGCAATGTGCTAATCAGTTTGACATGCTATTATCGAAAGAAACGAAAGAAAACCCAACGCTAGGTGTGAGAGTTTTGTTTTCAAGATTCACCATAGACTGCATTGGTTCGTGTGTACTCGGATTAGAAACAAATGTCATGTTGGAAGACGTCAATGAAAACCCTTTCAAGAATATTGCTGATTCAATATTCGACACGCCAGCTATGAGATCTTTGAAATCCATATTGCGGAATATATGGCCAAGCATATTTTACAGCCTGGGCTTAAATGTGTTTCCTAAAGAGATTGATGATTTTTTTAAAAGTGTATTACTCAAAGTATTTGGCGACAGAAATAATGAACCGTCCAGAAGACAGGACTTTGTAGATTTAATACTCACCTTCAAGAATAAAAAGTATATTGTAGGAGATGGATTAAATAAAGATATGAAGGTGAAATATAAAGTGGACGATGAATTGTTGGTAGCGCAGTGCTTCATATTTTTCGCGGCTGGTTTCGAGACATCGGCCACTACAGCCAGTTACACACTGTACGAGCTCGCGAAGAACGAAGAAGCCCAACGGAAAGTCATAGCCGAAGTAGATGAATATCTTCGCAAACACGACGGAAACATTGAATACGATTGTGTAACAGAATTGCCCTATCTCGATGCCTGTATAGACGAAGCACTTCGCTTATATCCTGTGCTTGGAGTAATTACCCGTGAGGTAGTCGAGGACTATACTATGCCGTCGGGTTTGGTACTTGAGAAGAGTCTTCGTGTTCATATTCCAGTATATAACTTGCAACATAACCCCGAGTACTTCCCGGAACCAGAGGTATATCGTCCAGAAAGGTTTTACGGCAATGAGAAGAAAAACATTAATCCGCACACTTACATGCCGTTCGGACAGGGGCCTCGAATTTGCATTGGTATTTATTTTTCATTATAATCTTAGTTTTAACATGTTAACTTCCATTGTGTAAGGTCTTACAAAAAGCGGAATAAATCATTAATTAGATAATTACTTTTAATAAAACAGTTATTAATTAATGATTACTATAATTATGATACACTTCATAATCTTGTTATGGACGCATGCGCGTGGCGTGCAAATATTATAAAAAAAAGTCTTCGGATTTCTTTTGTATTCTTAACTCTAACAAAACATTAATAATTATTTCGTATTTTAATTAATTATTAATTAATTATGCTAATATACCTATTTCTTTTCAGGCATGAGATTCGCCAAAATGCAGATGATCGCCGGCTTCGTGACTATATTAAGAAAATATCGAGTGTCCATGAATACGGACACACCACTCACCGTTGAATTTGATCCCAGAGCTGTCATTTCAATTCCTAAAAACGAAATTAATTTGAAATTCATCCCTCGCGATTTGGCGTCCACGTAATGTAGGTAAAGTTTTGGGGATGTAATAATTTAGGTTACCTATAGCCTTATTTAAAAAACATTATTAAATTTGTTAAAATAAAAACAGCATTTAGTCAGTATTGTTAAAATAACTTTTAATCTGTACCTACGCGTGCGCCTCTATTACGTCGCCCGCTACAATGATGTATGACAATTTGTGATGTAGATTATACTGTCAAGAAATCCGCAATTTGATCGAAATGCAAATGTCATAAGTAAAATAAATGATTGGACCGAGTATAATTATTATCATATTGATCAGATTTTATAATTTCCCGGACTTGACCTGACTGCTTTGAACTTGACGGACCCGTTTTGGAAAACCAAGAAAAATTGTGGATTCGACTTAACTGACTAGTCTCGGGATCTGCGAGCCTCGTCTTCTTACAATTTTAATATTGATAATATTTGTTGAGTGAGGAAGGGAGACGCAAAGATATCTTCTTTAAATAACTAGAATTTGTTATGATTATTTTTTTAAACGATGTAAAGCATTTGATCCGAAAAAGAGGGATTTTGACAAGATGAGGATGGTAACCAGCAGTACGTCTGAATGTCCAATGGAAGAAAGGGGCAGGCGGTTATGAACTCATGCAGCTCAGCGCACTCTCCGAAGTACATCTCATAAAAGACACATAGACAAGCTGACAAGCGATTTTGCACTTGCAGCACCTATGGCGTTGCTTGTATAACTAACTACCATTCCACGTGCTCCTAATTGCTTTAGCCTTGACTGGCATAGAAATAAATAATAAATAACAGATTAGATAATTTTATTATTTATTTAAGGTTGTTGTTCTGATATTGTATCAACAATGTATAATTTTTAAGCAATTAAAAAAGTATTTCACCAAACAAAGTTTTTTGGTAGACTATTAATAAGTCTTCTAAGTTTATTTTAATATTTTTTATTAGTTAGAGCCGCGTTGAAAAATAAAAAAATAACCCCTGCCATACGTAATATATTGACGACTCACCTTATTCTAAAAATCCATTACCTAACAAATATTACAACAATTCTGATCAGAGTCATTCCAATCAAAGAGTTCTCTTAAAAAATTGTACCATATTGTGTGTTGTTAATCTCTCTTACTTCTTTGTTTCCATAAAGAAATTAAACTTTTGCAAACACAAAACTCCTAAAGTCTCGTATCGTATTAGAATGACAAAAGTGTCTCTAGGTAGTAATAATATAAAAACATAGAGGATTTCTAATTATGATAAGATAGTAACTATAATGAACTGACTACAACCTTGAAGACGAATAAACATTTTGTGATACAAACGAAAAGAAAATAGATAAAATAGGTTACTACAATGTATACAAATACGAAAATATTCCTAAGAAGATATTTTTTTTCAGTCATCCTTTGAGAAATTACTAGTTTATTACACTTTTTAGAAACTAACACAAAAGAAGCTTTAATACTTAATCCTTTGGAGTAAGAGAATAAAGAAAAAAAAAATTTAATTAGAAAAAAAAAATATTTTGACACTGGCCAAACTAGCTAGATAAAATACAAACAAATCAGACTTTCAGCACTTGTTTCATATTTTACTTTTTTATTACGAGTACTGATAGGAATCGTGATAACTTTGATAACTCAGTTGCAATAGAATAAATATACTCAGTTTATCGTCACATTTATATAAGGAGAATAAATTAAAAATTTAGCACAATTCGTTAGACAGTGTGAATAAAAAAGTAAAAATGTTGTTGGTCTTATTAACATTGTTCGCGTGTTTGTTTACATCTATTTACTTCTTGATTACCAGACATACGAACTATTGGAAGAAGCGAGGCGTGCCGTATTTGGAGCCGTCACTGTTATTTGGAAATTATGGAGACTACATTCTTTTGAAAAAGAATATGGGATCAACAGTGGATCATATTTGCAAACAATTTCCACAAGAACCTCTCATTGGAGTACATTTTGGAACCGAACCTGCAATTATAGTCAAGGATCCAGAGTTAGTTAGTATAGTTACAACTAAAGCCTTCTCTTACTTTAGCGCTAGAGAAGTAGCAGACCACACTCACAAGGAACCCCTGACAAAAAACTTGTTTAATGAAAGCGGCGACTACTGGAGAGTTGTCAGACAGAATCTAACGCCTCTCTTTTCTTCGTCTAAAATGAAAAATATGTTCCCTCTAATAAAGCAATGTGCTAATCAGTTTGACATGCTATTATCAAAAGAAACGAAAGAAAACCCAACGCTAGGTGTGAGACTTTTGTTTTCAAGATTCACCATAGACTGCATTGGTTCGTGTGTACTCGGTTTAGAAACAAATGTCATGTTGGAAGACGTCAATGAAAACCCTTTCAAGAATATTGCTGATTCAATATTCGAAACGCCAGCTATAAGATCTTTAAAATCCATATTGCGGAATATATGGCCAGGCATATTTTACAGCCTGGGCTTAAATGTGTTTCCTAAAGAGATTGATGATTTTTTTAAAAGTGTATTACTCAAAGTATTTGGCGACAGAAATAATGAACCGTCCAGAAGACAGGACTTTGTAGATTTAATACTCACCTTCAAGAATAAAAAGTATATTGTAGGAGATGGATTGAAGAAAGATATGAAGGTGAAATATAAAGTGGACGATGAATTGTTGGTAGCGCAGTGCTTCATATTTTTCGCGGCTGGTTTCGAGACATCGGCCACTACAGCCAGTTACACACTGTACGAGCTCGCGAAGAACGAAGAAGCCCAACGGAAAGTCATAGCCGAAGTAGATGAATATCTTCGCAAACACGACGGAAACATTGAATACGATTGTGTAACAGAATTGCCCTATCTCGATGCCTGTATAGACGAAGCACTTCGCTTATATCCTGTGCTTGGAGTAATTACCCGTGAGGTAGTCGAGGACTATACTATGCCGTCGGGTTTGGTACTTGAGAAGAGTCTTCGTGTTCATATTCCAGTATATAACTTGCAACATAACTCCAAGTACTTCCCGGAACCAGAGTTATATCGTCCAGAGAGGTTTTTCGGCGATGAGAAGAAAAACATTAATCCGCACACTTACATGCCGTTCGGACAGGGGCCTCGAATTTGCATTGGTATTTATTATTTATTTTTCATTATTATTTTAGTTTTATCATTTTAACCCAGGGAACTTAGTTTTTCCATCCACTGTGTTAACCTTCCATTGTTATTATAAGAAATAAGAACATGAACTCTTTTTAACGTAGCGCAAGGCAGTCTTCTCAACACGAGGGTCAATCCAAAGTAGCGAATTCCTTATTTTTAATAATACTTACACTTAATTTAATTAGTAAGTTCGATCCACTTACTTCACAATCAATGGGCATATTATATCTTTATATCTATTTTATCTGTATACATACATATTAAAATAAAGCATAAGCTTTTGTCTGTTTCTGCGCTAACTACTTACTTCTAATCCACCCAACGGATTTTGATTTATTTTGTGTTCTAAGGATACCTTAGATATAATATTATAACGTACTCTATATGATAATAGTTCTACTATTCCTTTTCAGGCATGAGATTCGCCAAAATGCAGATGATCGCCGGCTTCGTGACTATATTAAGAAAATATCGAGTGTCCATAAATACGGACACACCACTCACCATTGAATTTGATCCCAGAGCTGTCATTTCAATTCCTACAAACGAAATTAATTTGAAATTTATCCCACGCGATTTGACGTCCACATAGTGTAGGTAAAGTTTTGGGGATGTAAGTAATAATTTAGGTTACCTATAGTCATTTAATGATGTATATGTATGTATATGTACTTACTAATTATTTAGAAAAGATTATTTGTTAATATAACATTAGTATTTTGTAAAATTAACAATCTGCTGTTTATCTGCTGTCTGGACAAATTTGTATTGCGTTTTAACTCATGCATTTATAACAATTTTCTCCTAATATTTATATTAAGTACTAGCTGGTGCCTGCGACTTCGTCCGCGTTCTCTATAACCTATAGCCTTGCTCAATAAATGGACTATCCAACACAAAAAGAACTGTACAATAAACAGCGGAAACAAGGAATATTTTTAGTATTAACAATATAGTCAATTACATCATATTTTGTCGTAGTAATTAGAGAAAAACGTGCGTTGAAGAGAAATATTAGAAATTGTATGGTTTGACTGGTGCAAGAGCGGTTTAAAAATAAATCTGCACCTTGTTGGCACCTTGTCAAAACAGTGAATAGATTTGCTTTTAGGATAAAGTCCGATCTTTTCCCCCAACACAGCCCGCACTTTTTCTGACAAAAAAGTAAGTACTAGATATTAAATTGACTTTAGTTTTTTGTTTCCGTCAATTATATCTCAGAATAGCTTTACTCTATGACCAATAATCTAACGAGAATTGGTAAGCGAGTTCTTAAAATGCAAAATCTTCATTGTATTGTAAACCTTATAACTGATTGATGTGGTAGGTATTTAATTAACTATGTAAATCAATGCAAACTAGTTGCCCCTCAAAGGAAGACCTATATTCTGTATTGTACAGTGAACACAACACACATGTTTTCATTGTACAGCTGCAGTGAAACATTTCCGGTTCAGACGGATGCGAGACAGTGTACCCGGAAAGCGGAAACTTGATGTAGGTTCTCGCAACTCAAACAACATGGCGTCTGCTCCACTTTCATGTCTTTTTTCTAACGTGAATATGTCCCACATTCCCAGTAGTACCATTGAGCAGTACAAATGGATTGCACTACTGGACTTTGTATTCTCATTAATTAGTACCATTAATTATACTATTGGGTTTTTATTCTCATTAGTGCCATTAATTGTACTATTGGGTTTTTATTCTCATTAGTACCATTAATTGTACTATTGGGTTTTTATTCTCATTAGTGTCATTAATTGTACTATTGGGCTTTTATTCTCATTAGTGCCATTAATTGTACTATTGGGTTTTTATTCTTATTAGTACCATTAATTGTACTATTGGGTTTTTATTCTCATTAGTACCATTAATTGTACTATTGGGTTTTTATTCTCATTAGTACCATTAATTGTACTATTGGGTTTTTATTCTCATTAGTGCCAATAATTGTACTATTGGGTTTTTATTCTCATTAGTGCCATTAATTGTACTATTGGGTTTTTATTCTTATTAGTACCATTAATTGTACTATTGGGTTTTTATTCTCATTAGTGCCATTAATTGTACTATTGGGTTTTTATTCTCATTAGTACCATAAATTGTACTATTGGGTTTTTATTCTCATTAGTACCATTAATTGTACTATTGGGTTTTTATTCTCATTAGTGCCATTAATTGTACTATTGGGTTTTTATTCTCATTAGTACCATTAATTGTACTATTGGGTTTTTATTCGCATTAGTACCATTAGTTGTACTATTGTTTTTTTTATTTTCATTTACCATCGGCTATGATTCTACCTAGATGTGCATAATAAAATTGTTTGTCTAGTCATTTTAATTAATAGTTTTATTTAATTTGTGCCTGATCAAAAGCTTATAGCAACATGTTTCAATTTAATAAAAAAAAAAAATGTTTATTAACAATCAGAATTTCGTTTACAATAACAGTGATTGAAGACTCCTTTTAGGCGGAAGCCTGTGCCAGGAGTCTTCGCTCTTCCATAAAAGCTAAATATTTTTTTTTTTCAATTTTTTACAAGATAAACAATAAGAAGATAAAAGAATAAATGAAAACAAGAAAATACATTTTTTTTTTTACCTAATGTGCACACACGTGAGCGTCTGTTGCGCTCGTGCGTGCGTGCGTGTGTGCGTGCGTGTGTGTGTGTGTGTGTGTTTATATTGTAATTGTATTATGACTAAAAACTATGACGATTTAATAAATTTAAAACATCACGTATCAATCAAATAGATGTTACACCTCAAAATAATAATAATTGTATGGAGTCTTACGACAGCTGCTGCCCGCGACTTCGCCCGCGTAACTTTGTAAATTATATACTAAAACCTTCCTCAAGAACCACTCTATCCATTGGTGAAAACAGCATGAAAATCGGTGCAGTAGTTTTTGAGTTTATCGCGAACAGACAGACAGCAGACGTGGCGGAGGATATTGTTTTATAATATAGTGATAGAGCTTCTCAATCTGGTATTTCTTGATATCTACTTTATGAGAATATCTTTTTTGTCTATAGAATATATTAAAAAATTGAATGCCCCCGACGTGTGTGCATATTAAAATCAATGAAAAAATGTGTTTGGATAATATTCGATAGTTTTCCTTTTAATGAATGAGTAGGTTTGCTACACACCGCATTCAGGTAACGTGAACAAATCGTTTATTGAGCCGTGCTCATTGCCCCTATATAACTCGTCCCTCATGCGTACAACCGTGACTAACCCACTGGGGTGTTAATATTGTTACGTTGGCTTATTTAACAAACTTATTTTCTTTTATATTTAACTTAAACATACTAGTTATTTACTAGCGACCCGTTCCCGGCTCGCCGATACTAACTTTTGCTAGCGGCTTCATCCGTAATTCTTTGTGTAAGTATTATATTATACAAAACTAGCTGTTGCACGCGACTTCGTCCGCGTAACTTTACAAAATATAATACATTCGTATTTGTGAAACCATGGAAATAAACGTGCAAAATATCAACCCACGGTCAAGCCGTTTAGTAGTTGACATACCGACAGCAGCGCCACCTACCGGGTCCAATTGTATTTTTAAATCGTCCAGGAAATCATCGAAATAATCATATAAAATTTCAACCCAATCGGTTCAGCCGTTTAGAAGTTATGTGAAAAAGAATTTAAGTACAGAAGGATTCTTACTAGCCGTTGTCCTATTACCAGTTTTCCCGTAGGAATGAAGCATTTTCCCGTGGTAAAAAGTATCCTATGTTCATCACAAATAATGTCGGCTTCTAATGGTAAAAGAATTTTTCAAATCGGTTCAGTAGTTTCGGAGCCAATTCTATCAAAACAAACAAACAATCAAATCTTTTCTCTTTGTAATATTAGTATAGATAAACTAATCAGCATGAAGCTCAATATGACCGATTCTCTAGAAAACCTATATAGGTACGTTTATGAGACCAAACCCTTATAATGACTTACGAGTACATAGTAGCAAAAGGACTACTTAGTTAAATATAACTAGTCCTTAAAGTTATAATTTCGTAAATAGACTGGATTTTAAAAGTAGAAAAATGTCTTCAATGCATTTTGTTTTTCTAAAGTAGGTAGGTAGTAGAGTTCGCTGACATTATATTTCAGACTTTCTATTTTTAAGATTTGGCTTGCTTAGTTTAGTGGCTATGGTAAAAACGACATAACGCACGACCACAGAACATTAGTACTCTCTATAATTTGGCAGACACATAGTTAATTTATTACCTGGATTAAGATAAGTATAAGATATATACTTTTTATCCTGGAAAAAGTATTCTAAGGGTAGTCTTAAAGTATAAAAAATTGGGCGCCATAAAGATGTCAGGCGCTGCATTTTATCAGGTGTTATTTATATTTCAATTTTTCAACGCCGATCAAATCCCGGGCACCAGCTAGTATTGCAAAAAGTGCGACTACTTTTAAAATATAATCCCTTTTAAATATAATTAGAATTTAAAAACGCGTTGCTGCCAATCAGGGCGCGTTATAAATTTCAAGTTGATCCCTTCTCGTGCTTGTATAACGAAAGCTCTCGGCTCCATCTCGAGTCGCCTCGGCATGCCGTCAGCCAGCTGAACTCGATACTTCTTTAGAACCGTCACTAGACCAGCCAGCATCTGCATCTTTGCGAATCGAAGACCTGAAACCACAAGATAAGTAATTCTTTCATGGGTCAAGGTGTAGGTATAGGTGTCAAGGTATATAATAAATTACCTCAAATAATCAGAGCCTTATCTATATGTTGATGCGGATGCGGCTGAAGGACCACAGCCCTAGGGGCTGATGCGGGTTAAGCGGTAGCGGGGCGTAGGATATATGCACAACACGTACCTCGTAATTTGGCGGCTGGTCAGGACACTGGTGGCGACTGGCGACTCGATGCACTGTATCTCGATGTTGACGTGATAATTAGTTCCGAACACACTCAAATTATTTCACCTTGTGTACACAAATCTATTTAAAGTTATTTAAACGAGTTCGTAAATTTCAGAATGATACTATGCGGATTTAAATCGGAGCGGTTGAAAAGCGTCTTCTTCTTATTTTTTCATTGCAAATTGTCAACGTTCGTACACTGTCGCGATGCGTCGGCGAGGTTCGGCCCAGGCGCACCGACGACAACTTCCATCTCTTTCCCTCTCGCTCGGTTGTGCATAGGACAAGGAAAAGGATGGGAAGTACAAGGGAAAAGCGGCGCGTACATCCTCCGGCGCCTTGAGAAGCAGAGCCTTCTCAAAAAACCAAAGAGGACATTAAGAGAAAAATTAATTCTAGAGCGGGGATAACCAAAGCGGATAAAGAAAAATTAAACTAAGTACTTACTACTAGAAAAATTATATAAATTGAAAAGATGCGGTATTGTTATTGAGACGGTAATGGACTCAATTTAACTATTGGTCTTTTCAGTAGACCATTTTGCGTTTTAACTAATGCTACTCGAACGACACCATCCGCGCCTGGATAAGTCTTTTCGATAATTCCCATTGGCCATCGTAAGGGTGGCACATTATCGTCATGTAGGAGCACGACAGTACCAATCCTAACATTCGAAACGTCCTTCAACCATTTTTGCCGAACCTGCAAATTATTCAAGTACTCTAAATGCCATCTCTTCCAATACGAGCGAATCATTTGATCGAGTAGTGATTTACGCGTAAGAAGGGGCGTTGTAGAAAGCGGTGCGAGTGGCAAGTATTGCAAAGGAGAGGCCATAATGAAATGTGCTGGCGTTAAAGGCTCGGGATGCGGTTCTTCCTGCAAAACGCAGAGCGGGCGCGAATTCATAATCGTTTCAATTTGTGTTAAGACCGTTAAAAGCTCCTCATAAGTAAGGAGTTGATTGCCAATAATGCGGTATAAATGCGTTTTTAAACTTTTTATATTCGACTCCCATATTCCTCCGAAATGCGGTGCTCGCGGTGGTAACATATGCCATTCGATACGGCGATTAACGAGCTCACTTGATAGTGCGTTATTGTACTCTGAAGAGTCTAAAAGATGATAAAGTTCGTTTAATTGAGACTTGGCACCAACGAAATTGGTTCCATTATCGGAATAGAGATGTGTAACTGGACCCCTGCGGGATATAAATCTTTTAAAAGCGGAAAGAAAAGTAGCAGATGACAAATCTGATGCGAGTTCAATGTGAACAGCTTTTGTTACTAAACAAACAAATAAGCAAATGTATGCTTTTTGACTGCGCTGACCACGACGTCTACATAGCGTAATATTAATAGGTCCAGCGTAATCTACGCCGGTATGCACGAAGGCTTTAGTCTCTTGAACTCGAAATGCGGGGAGGTTTGCCATTTTAGGCGTTTGATATGAAGGAGAATTCTTAAAACAGAAATTGCAGTTATGTACGCGTTGGCGTATAACTGACCTAGAAGATAATATCCAATACTTTTGGCGAATCAAAGAGCTAAGAAGAGTAGCTCCAGTATGGCAATTAATGCGGTGATAATGATCAATTATCAGGTAAGTAACATTATCATGTTTAGGCAGCAAAATCGGATGCTTTGCTTCAAAAGATAAGTTTGCATTTGATAACCTACCTCCTATCCTAATCAATTTGTCTTCAGACATGAATAAATCTAGTTTATTTAGCGGTGCAGAGGGTATATTACTCTTTTCTAGAGATTTTATTACATGCGGGAAATGTGCAGCTTGAACTGCGCGGAGCAAATAATTTTCAGCGGTATGTATATGAGCGGTATGTATATTTTTAGAGCGGGTGAGTATTCGTACAAATTGTAAAATATAGACAATTATTCTTAATAATTTATTCCATGATGAGACTTTACTTGCAAGTGAACAGAGCGGTGAGAATTCTTCGGCATGAGAAGCGGTTGACACAAATGTCTTATTGTTAAATTCAGGCAAATTTTCTAATTTTTCAGGCTTGAAAGGTTCTATTGGCCACTCAAGTACGGGTGTGTTTAGCCAAACGGGACCGTTCCACCATAACTCGTGAGTTAGCAATTGTTCGGGTAATAAGCCTCTAGACAAACAGTCTGCAGGATTCTGCACTCCGGCGATATGGTAGAAAGTTTTAGATTCTAGATTCTCTTGACATTTGGCTACGCGGTTGCTAACAAAAATGTTCCACCGATGTGGAGACGAATGAATCCAGGAGAGAGCGATTTTTGAATCCGAAAAGGCGTAAACATTCTCTATAGATGTGCGTGCTGAATAAGTGTCGCAAACCAATTTAGTTAGTTTTGACATTAAGACTGCGGCACAAAGTTCTAAGCGGACAAGTGAAACTACTTTGACTGGTGCGATCTTAGACTTCGCACAGACTAACCTAACATGTACATAGCCTGTGGAGTCAGTCACATGCAAGAAAATTACACAGCCGTATGCTTTTATACTAGCATCGGCGAAAGCAACTATATTTGTCGTACAACCCTGAGTTACGGCAACATGACGCGGTATCTTTAAAGTAGTAAGAAGTGGTAATTGCTCTCTGAATTTAATAAATTTAGCGGTTATATTTGCCGGGGGTTCGTCATCCCATCCGACTTTCTGAATCCAGAGTTCTTTAATTAGAAGTTTGGCATAAAGGATTACAGGGGCAGCGAAACCTAGCACGTCCCATAAGCGGGCGATTACAGAAAGTATTGAACGCTTTGTACAAGAGCGGTCATCATTATTAGTTTTAAAAACGAAAGTATCGTTTTCTGGCTGCCATTCTAGCCCTAATATTTTAAGAGATGCTGTTTTATCAAATTCTACTTGCTGCGTAAGTCTTAGCGGTTGCGGGATGCTCTCAAGCACCTTGTTCGAATTGCTTGACCATTTCACTAAATCAAAGCCAGCTGATTTAAACATTTTAATTAATTGAGCGGATGCCTCGACAGCATCGGATTCATTTATAATTGAACTAGCTAAATCATCCATATAAAGTTCCTTCTCAGCTATGGAAGCTGCTACTGGAAAATTGGTGCGTTCATCATTACAGAGTTGGCGTACGGTGCGCATTGCAACGTATGGGCTCGACTTAAGACCAAACGTCACTCTATTGAACCTGAAAGTACGAATCGGCTCAGAGGTGTTGAAGCGGAAAAGTATTTGTTGGTATTTTTGATGTTCTTCAGTTACACGTATTTGAAGATACATCTGCTTTATGTCGGCGGTAACAGCAACTGGGAAAAGTCGGAAATTCAATAACAGTAAAAATAAATCCGCTTGTAGATTGGGTCCGATATGCAAAATATCATTGAGAGATACGCCATTATGGCATTGAGCACTTGCGTCTAAAACTACTCTGACTTTACTGGTTTGTTTGTCTTGTCTGATCACCGGGTGATGAGGAATTATGTATCCTCCTGCAATTTCATCCGATGATGACACTGGAGATAAATATTTATTATTTATGTAATCCATAATTGCGGCGTTATAGCTCAAGCGTAAATCGTTGTGGCATAGCTTGCGCTCTAGTGCTAACAAACGACGATGAGCGATAGCGTAAGAATTTCCTAAGCTACTCGGATCCTTAGAAAATGGCAATGCGGTGCAATAACGACCTGAAGAGTCGCGAGATATTGTAGAAGCGTATATTCGTTCGCATTCTTCTTCAGATTGACTAAGAAATTTCTTTGCGGGAACTTCTTCTAACTCCCAAAATTTAGAAAGAGAAGAGTCTATATTATTCTCAATACAAGTGAGAAACGAAGCGGTAGGTGAGCGTTGAAGTGCGGTTAGATCGCCCTGTACTGGCGAAGCGGTATTAGAAGCGGTAGCGGTGTCACCCATGAACACATATCCGAACACGGTTTCAATAGCGGGTGGAGCGGGCGGCGCAATAATCTTTCCACTAAGAAGAATAAATGGAAATAATTTTGCTCCTAATACGAGTTCTATCTCACTCGGTATGTGCCAAAATGGATCGGCAAGCGGTATGTCTGCTAAATGACTAATGATAGATGTATCGATATAATCGACAGGAAGTCGATCGGTAATGCAATCGATAACTAATGCGGTTAAGTTAAAACTTTGTTTATTATTTTTCGAAGAAATAATTAAATTGACATAACCTATAACAGGTCGGGAAGTTAAACCAACACCCTTTAAAACTGAATTCGAAAGCGGTATAATATTTAAATTAAGTTTTTTGCAACAGTTGACAGTTATTAAATGATTCTGTGAAGCGTTATCAATAAGACATCGAACAATTTCTTTTATATTTTTATCATTATTATATGCGTAAATACTTGCAGTAGAAAGAATAACTTCAGCGCGGTTAGTACAAGATAACGTGGTACACGGGTGTAACTTAGTTGCAGTCACGACAGTTGAGCGTGCGCAAAGCGATAACACCTTGGTACCGGGCGTCGATGCCGAAGCGATGCAATTCTCTGCACTAGTAGGTATGTCCGGTACATCGTTACTAGATGTCCGGTCTGCTGCGAACGACATGTTTTTATTTTTAATAATATCTAAATGTAGCAAAGTATGATGTCTCTTTTCACATTGTTTACATCTATATTTCGAATTACAATGTAACACCGAGTGGGTCAAACTAAGGCAGTTTACACACCCACGTTTCGATTTAATAAATTCGATGCGATTTTTCGGTAACATTGATTTAAATGCGGGACAAGTATATAACAAATAATGTTCCGAAGTATTACACATAGAACATAAAGGCTTGTTGTAATTATTATGACGAGTTACGAATGAATGTACTGTATTGCGGGGGCGGTTATAATTATTATTATTATTAATATTGGCGTTATTATTACGCGTAGTGCGGTTGAATGAATTATTATTACTAGTAGTAGTTCTATCTAATATCTTCACTTGACCTTTAATAAATTCGACGAAATCTGAATAACTCGGAATAATTTTATCCCTAGCGGTCATTTCAAAGGCCTGAGCGGTATTCGAATCTATCTTGCGGAATGCTAAGTTGAATAAAATGAAATCGTACATATTTTCAATTTTTAATTGCTTAAGTGCAGCGGCAGCAGCATCAAATGTTTCGATGAAATTATTTAATGAAACTGAATCATTTGAAGCGCCCTTAATGTTAAGTAACGTAGACACATAATATGAACCTAGGGCTCTTTTATCTTGATATTTCTTTGTTAGACTTTCCCAAAGATAAGGATAGTTCTCACCGGAGGGAATTACACCTGCGATAATTTTTAGTGCATTTCCAGTAAGTCTTCCGATTAAATACTGAACTCGATGTGAATCGGTTAAGTCTGGATTACAATGTATGTTAGCCTTAAATGATTCATAGAACACTGGCCAGTTTTCAATTTTTCCATCAAAGTGGGGAATAGCAAGCGGTGCCAGTGTGAAGGGAGCCTTAGCCGCGGTTTGTGAATTTACACTCGAAGCCACGGACATATTTCCCTTTAAATTTACGCGGTATCTTATGACACGAGCGAAAACATCTTCAAATGATGAAAGTGACTGATAATTCGGTTCAAACTTGGGATCTAATTGTATCTGTGTTTCGTTAATTTCATCCAATGTTTTCATGTAATCATTGCGTAATGTGTCTATAGTCTCACTATCAGACATAAAAGTTTCAATCGTGCGTAATTCGGTAGTTGCTGGAGACAGCTGTTTGCCAGTATTGTACAATTTCGTAATACGTTCAAATCGGACTTTATTTTTCGCCTGTAATATTTTTAATTTCGACTCCATTGCAAAAGATGGCAAATTAGAGACTGTTTATATATATGAAAAATATGTTTACAATTTTTAAAAATAAATCGAAAGCGTTGTTCACAAATTCAAACAAAGAAAAATGCAAATTACCTACTTTAAAGTTATGAATAAATATGAATAAATGTGAATAAAAACAACTCAACAAATAAATTAAATGAACGAATTAAATTATTTATAATGTTGTAATAGACTTATCCAAACGAATTGGCTTTGTGCGATGCGTTGCGGGCAAGATAATAAATAATAATTTGTATGCAATAATTAAATTCGACCGATAATCGGCGCGTTGCGGTTTTTCAAATTACCCACAGAGGGCGCGGTAGCACGAAATCTCGTCTAAATAACAATACGCATGAAGTATGGGAATGAAAAACAAACTTATATTGTTTGATATAAAGAAAAGCGGTTATGTGCCGGTTTGTATCCGGTTCGAAAAGGACCAAAAACTAATGTTGATGCGGATGCGGCTGAAGGACCACAGCCCTAGGGGCTGATGCGGGTTAAGCGGTAGCGGGGCGTAGGATATATGCACAACACGTACCTCGTAATTTGGCGGCTGGTCAGGACACTGGTGGCGACTGGCGACTCGATGCACTGTATCTCGATGTTGACGTGATAATTAGTTCCGAACACACTCAAATTATTTCACCTTGTGTACACAAATCTATTTAAAGTTATTTAAACGAGTTCGTAAATTTCAGAATGATACTATGCGGATTTAAATCGGAGCGGTTGAAAAGCGTCTTCTTCTTATTTTTTCATTGCAAATTGTCAACGTTCGTACACTGTCGCGATGCGTCGGCGAGGTTCGGCCCAGGCGCACCGACGACAACTTCCATCTCTTTCCCTCTCGCTCGGTTGTGCATAGGACAAGGAAAAGGATGGGAAGTACAAGGGAAAAGCGGCGCGTACACTATAAATAAAAAAATTAATAATAATTAATTTAAGAGTTCTCAAAATATTTGCATACCCCAAAGGGTAGAGTGTAGCGAGCCTTATACATTATATCTTAAAAAAACCTGAAACTAGAATGCCGCAGTTCGGTACCATCAAGTGGATTGTCTTTTTTTCTTTGTCGTCTACACTCTTGACAAAGTGGTCGTGGTCATTGTCTTTTACATTAGAAAAAAAAAACTAAAACCTACCTATGCATATTCTGGGTCCTTCACCAAAAGGCATATAGGTGTACGGTTTAATTTTTCGTTTTTCTTCACCGAAAAACCTCTCCGGACGATATTGCTCCGGTTCCGGAAAATGTTCAGCATTTTTATGTAAATGGTATACAGGAATATGGACTCGCATATCCCTTTCGAGACGAAGTCCTGAAGGTAACGTATAATCTTCTACTACTTCACGAGTCAGCATCGCGAGGACAGGATAAAATCGGAGTGCTTCATCAATGCAAGCATCTAGGTAAGGTAGATCTGTCACACAATCGAATTCAACTTTGCCTTCATGTTTACGGAGATATTCATCAACCTCCTCGATAGCACGTGTCTGGGCTTCTTCACATTTTGCCAGTTCGTATAGTGTAAAACTCATAGTAGTTGCTGAGGTTTCGAAGCCAGCAGCAAAAAACGCTACGCACTGAGCAACCAGCAAATCATTATTCACTTCTAAACTTACTTTCTCGCGAGCTCCAGTCTTCATGTTAGTTATATCGTCTCCTATTACGTAATTGTTCTTCTTTAAACCCAAAACTAGGTCTACGAAGTCATTTCGAGAAGACGGCTCATAATGTCTGCTTTCAAAAACGCCAGTCAACAGTTTGGTGAAAAATTTATCTATTTCAATTGGGAACGTTTTAAAACCTAACCCGTAAAATATACTCGGCCAAACAACTCTAGCTATTTGTTTGAAGCCCCTAACATTTGATATGTTGAATATAACATTTCCCATTTTTGTGAAAGGATTTTTATCCGCGTGTTTCCCCATGGTGTCAGTCTCGATGCCAAAAGCACACGAACCTATGCAGTCCATAGTGTATCTTGCTATTAATGATCTCGCTTCCAAAACAGGAGATGTCGCTGTCTCTTCGTCGAGTAATTTCTCGAAAACCATGTCGCATTTTTGTATCAAATGAAACATGTTCTTCAATTTCGCGGAAGAGAACAGCGGAGTCAAATTTTGCCTCAAAACTTTCCATCGATTGCCGTAAGTGAAGAATAGGTTCTGTGTAGTGACTTCATTGTATGTGTATTTAGACACTTCTCTGCTATTGAAATAGTAGAAGTCCTTCGTCATAATTGTTTTAATCGTTTCAGGATCTTGAACCAAAAGTGCCGGCTCCCAACCGTAGTAGGTTCCGATGTAAGGCTCATTCGGGAACATTTTACAAATATCTTGCGTTGAGTGTCCAATAAATTTCTTGAGTAAAATGTAATCGTGATGATCTCCTAGTAGCGAAGTTGGCTTCATATGTGGCACATTCTTTTTCTTCCAATAACTATACTTCCTTTTCAACTCGATCCTCAAATATATTGCCACAGCGACACATAATGTTAAAAAAATAATAGCCAACATGTCTTTAAACGATCACTTCTAAATGACTGACTTGTAATGAACCAGGTGAGGTTTACTTATATAATTTTCCTATATATTTAAAGTTGTTTACGCTAAAGCGATTTGGAATTCGAGACGTGCCTTGTAAATAGCTTAGCAATTAAATATTTATCTGCAGTGACCTGACTATATTTGAAATAGTTAAAAATGACCGAGAACACACCATCATCGCTGCGGAATGATAGCTTTATGTGTTGTTGAGATGTACAAATTGCAATATGTATTTTATATAAATAGAGCTGACCCGGCGAACTTCGTACCCACTGCCCCCAATAATATTTATTGAAAACACCCGCACGCACGTCACAACAACATGAGACTTATCGATTTGACAGTACGTACAATTTTCTATAGTAATTTTCTCTTTAAGTATATGTTTTTTCTTTGGTTAATTTTTTCGATAATTTAATGGTTATTCTGCTATTCGGGACGGAGACGAATCCAACAAAACAAAGCTGTTCACGAGTTATTAATGGTGTAACTAACACAACTTTTGTTTTCCTAGACGAAAGGTATCCTACTTATATCCATTTTTTGTATCCCTGCCAACGTGTTACATGTATAAATTGAAAATGTAACAGAGATACGCAAACAGAGTTACTTTCACATTTATATAAATGTATGGGTAAATTGCGGTAATGTTATAACCTTATTCATTATGTAATAAAACGTTTCATTTTTTCCGCCCTAACTATTTTTCAGATTTTCCTTACAAAGCTTCCTTCCTTTACAAAGCTACGCGGGTGAAGTCGCGGGCGCCAGTATTATATATACAAAACTAACTGTTGCTCGCGACTGCGTCCGCGTTGAAAAGTATAAAATTATAACATATATCCATGGCGTTATCAAGAACCCCAAGCAGTTCTACCCAAATTCGATAGATGGCGCTAATTCAAATTCAAATTCAAAACATTTTTATTCGAATTAAGATTTTACAAAAATCGCTTTTCGACGTCAGAGAGATTGAGAGCTATCAAGTGTATCCCGGGCCAAGCCGCTAGTATTTTACTTTTATTTTAGATTTCCCGTAGGAATGAAGCATTTTCCAGCGGTAAAAAGTAGCCTATGTTCATCAGGGATAATGTCGGCTTTTAATGGTAAAAGAATTTTTCAAATCGGTCCAGTAGCTTCGGAGCCTATTCAATACAAACAAACAAACAATCAAATCTTTCTCTTTATGATATTAGTATAGACAAAGTCGTGTTACATAATACTCGTAGTTATTTATAACATATGGACATGTTTTTATTATCTTTGATTTGTTGCTACGTCTCCGCATCGAATATCAGAATAGCTATAAAACAACGGAAAAATTCACGAAATACACAGTTATTTTGACATTACAAACACTCCAATTATATTTATTATCTATATAGTAAGGATTTAAGATAAGTCAAAAAATAAAACAGCAATTAAAAAGGAATGTGAAAACATTTATTTTCACGAAATACTTGAAAGTAAAATAATGATTTAAGACACATCACATATATTCGTCAGATTCCATTCTTTAATTGTTCCGTATATACTTAGGTCAGAATTTTTAGTTTTTATTAGTATACTAGCTGGTGCCTGCGTATCCTATCCTGTGTCCTGTACGTCTAAATGTTTATCTACCAAGTTTCATGAAAATAGGTTAATTCGAAGAACATACAATACATACTTAACTAGGAGGGCACGTCCCGGCAAATAAATCTCAGATTTATCTCGTTTTTAGGAATGCTAATAATAGTTTTTGGCTCGAAATCTACAGTCAAAGGTGTGTCGGTGTGCATAGCAACTCGATATTTCCTAAATATGGTCACCAAGCCGGCTATCATCTGCATTTTGGCAAATCTCATGCCTGAAAACAAAAAATAATACAAAACATAGTATAAACCATATATATAAACTTTGTTTATATATATAAAATAGTATAAAACAAAGTCGCTTCCCATCTTTCTGCCCCTATGTATGCTTAGATCTTTAAAACTACGCAACGGATTTTGATGCGGTTTCTTTTAATAGATTGAGTGATTCAAGAGGAAATATTTTTTATGTTAAGGTCGACAGACAGGCTGACGGTCCACTTGATGGTAGGTGGCTACCGTCGCCTATAACACAAGCAACGCCATAAGTGCTACAAATGCGCTGCCGACCATACAAGGATTAAGGATAAGGAATAAGGGACAGATGGGGTAATGGGCTCTGGCATCCTTTACAAGTATATAATTTATAAGGTATATATAGTATACAATTTTCAACGCGGGCGAAGTCGCGGGCAGCAGCTATATACTAAAAATAAAGATACAACCCCTGAAAATTTTGTAACAGCAAAGATGTGAGGCGCTATATTCTTATATTGTTTCCCACATTAGTCAGGCGCTACACATCCCTTACACTTTTAACGGGAGCGAAGTCGCGAGCACCAGCTAGTAGTGTGTTATATAAATTTCATAATGAAAGTTCACATAATCCAGGAATACTTTTTTCATTATTACGAACAAATTAATTTAACAATAACTAATAAATACCTATACAAACTCGAGGACCCTCTCCAAATGGCATGTAAGTGTGTGGTTTAATGTTGCGTTTCTCGTCACCATAGAATCGCTCAGGTTTATACTTCTCAGGTTCCGGGAAATACTCGGGATTATATTGCAAGTTATACACTGGAATATGAACACGAAGTCCTTTCTCAAGCACCAATCCTGTCGGCAAAGTATAGTCCTCAACTACCTCGCGTGTAATTAATCCGAGCACAGGATATAAGCGAAGTGCTTCGTCTATACAGGCGTCGAGGTAGGGCAGTTCTGCTACACAATCGTATTCAATGTTTCCATCGTGTTTATGAAGATATTCATCCACTTCGGCTATGGCTTTGAGTTGTGCTTCTTGGTTCTTCGCTAACTCGTACAAAGTGAAACTTGCAGTGGTCGATGATGTCTCGAAACCAGCCGCAAAAAATATAAAGGCCTGTGCTACCAACAATTCATCATTAACTTCATACTTGATCTTTATAGATTCTCCACCTTTTTTCAAAGCATCTCCTGTGATGTACTTTTTATTTTTAAAGTTGAGAATGAAATCTATAAAGTCTTGTCTTCCAGACGGCTTGTTGTTTCTATCATTAAAGACTTTGAGTATTACACTCTTAAAGAAATTTTCGATCTCAATAGGAAATACTTTCAAGCCAATTCTATAAAATATACCTGGCCATATGCTGCGTATTATTGATTTTAACGTTTTACAAGTGGGTGTGCCCAAAATTGAATTTGCAATATTCCTGAATGGATTTTCTTTAAGGTCGTCCACCATGACATTTGTTTCTAAACCGAAAGCACACGAACCTATACAATCCATGGTAAACCTTGAAAGCAATAATCTAACGTCTATAATGGGGTTGTCTATAGTTTCCTTCATCAATAGCTTGTCGAATTGATTCGTACATGACTTGATTAGAGGGAACATGTTTCTCATTTTAGACGAAGAAAAGAGAGGTGTTAAATTTTGTCTGACGATTCTCCAATAGTCACCGCTTTCATTGAATAGGTTTTTGGTGAGTGTTTCTTTGTGATTGTATGACGCAGTTTCTCTTGAACTGAAGTAATAAAAGTCTTTAGTTGTGACGATCCTAATTAGCTCGGGGTCCTTTACGATTATAGCAGGCTCCGTTCCATAATAAACTCCGATGACAGGTTCTTTTGGGAATTGTTTACAAATGGTATCCGCTGTTAATGCCCAATTTTTTCTCATTAGAATAAAGTCACCATAATTTCCGAGCAGTAGCGAGGGTTTCGGATGTGGCACGCCTCTCTTCTTCCAATAATTTGCATGTCTTGTCAGCAAAAAGTATATTGATGTCAACACACATACAAATAAAGCTACAATGACAAGCAACATGTTGTCTTCTCAACTGCGCAACTGTGAATGGACATTTTTTTTATGTTCATTTTATAATCGTCAAGATGTTTGATTCAATACGACGACCGCAAAAAATTGATAACAGAAAGACATACTTAGTTACTTATTATTTTATTTT
Organism: Synanthedon vespiformis; assembly: GCA_918317495.1. Lineage (NCBI taxonomy): Eukaryota > Metazoa > Arthropoda > Insecta > Lepidoptera > Sesiidae > Synanthedon > Synanthedon vespiformis. The sequence goes on from OU906965.1 coordinate 1,368,442, forward strand.
GTAGCGTTCAAAAGTTAATAATTACGATAACCCGGAATAGATACCTATAACGTTAGGGCCTATATTAGAAGGCGGCAACAACTTTTGTTGTTTGTTCTTTTAGTTTTTGTAGTGGCTTGTTTTTTGTTAAGACACAGGTTAACGTCTTAACAAGTGTTGCATGTGCGCTGCAACACTTCTTGATTCACAATAAACTTAACTTCCTCAATGTTATAAGATGTTAACATATAGCGTAGTTTTCACTTCTGACGTGCCGTCCTACGACTGACAGTTTTTTTGGCCACAGAGATTAGTACAGTGTTTTTGGAGATCACATTTTAATCTTCCTAACTTGTGGATACATTTATACTTAGAGTGTGATGTGATGGCGCAATGTATGAAATACATATTATATATTATATATTACACGAGAAATAGTAAATTAGAGAATTCAATAAACATTATAAAAGAACACATATTTTGTACACAAACACATTACTAATCACATAGAGCGTAGATTTTTCTATGTTATGTGCAAACAAAGGCTTGTAAATTTTTCATAAAGATGCTATTACATTGAGGAAGTTTTTATTTAGCAGTGGTACCATACTTACATGGTCCCATTAGTGGTACAAAAGGATGGATTCATGGGCCCTGAACCAAAAAATTACGCATAGCACGAATTTGTAACGACGACAATGTTTTCAAAATAAAAGGCAATGTGAATCCCTCTTTAAATTTATTTTCGGGATTAAGTTCCTATATTTATTTATTGTTTTCCTTTACATTCACTTACTTACTAAGAGGTCGTTAAAAATAATCAATGGATATGCACACAGCTTACACGCGTAGATATAAACTACAAATAGCAAAAGGAAGGCTTTTTGAGAGCAGAAGGCATATTGTACATATAAAAGGAATATAGAAGAAATATAAATGGTTTGGTATAGTAGTGGCAGCCCATCACCATTAGTTTGGGTTTTCAGTAAGTATTAGTGAGTAATATTTGTTTCAGCTAGAGTAGAGCTCATTTCAGCTAGAGCCAAGTAAGTGGCTTTGCGTGTGTTATAGGCGAAGCCTGGTTAAGAGTTAATATTGATACATATCTAAATGGAAACCTCATCGCGTCGGATAAAAGATAAATTAATTTCTTGCAAAGGAACCGTCGTAATCAGTCTAGGATCAAAATCAAAAGTAAGTGGTGTATTGCTATTCATAGTTAGACGATAGTTCCTAAATATTGTTATTAGGCCGGCCAACATCTGCATTTTCGCAAACCTCATGCCTGAAAACAAAAATAATGTGAAATTAATAACTTTCATAAGAACATAATATAACTTGATTTTAATCTAATAAAAAATAATTTTGTAGTACGTAAAACAATTATTATCAGATAAAACTGACTTTTAAATGTATGTGGTACTTAAATAATGTAGTAATATGTAATTTTTTTTATAATGTTGATATTTATGTTTTTAAATCGTCTACACCACGGAGAATGTGCGTCCATCCTATGGGATCTGATCCGGCCAGAGCCGTTCCACTTACGGAACACGAGACGTGGGCGGGGGTTTCATCCCTTCGTGGTTGATGTTCCCCGGTCACGCACGAAGCGTTATAGTTCCACTTTCCTTGTCCGAACTGCTAAGGAGTGGAACTCATTGCCTGCGTCCGTGTTTCCCCAAAATTACAACCTCGGGGTCTTCAAGTCTAGGGTAAATGGGCACTTACTAGGTAAGCGTGGTCCATCTTTGGCCGCATCTGCACCTAACATCAAGTGAGATCGCGGCCAAGCGCTGCCTTAATTACATAAAAAAAAAAAAAAAAAAAAAAAAAATTATATCAAATTTATAAAGCCAACAATTGTAAGTTTTTTAACTTGTTTATGGAATTGAAAATCATATTATAGACTTTGTTGGAATTCTGCAGTTACGTGTTCAATAAATCTCTTCATAACATGAATTGTAATTGTAAATAATGTTGACGAGTATAAATGTTTTGTAAAACCTTATATGTAATAAATACCTATACAAACTCGAGGACCCTCTCCAAATGGCATGTAAGTGTGTGGTTTAATGTTGCGTTTCTCGTCACCATAGAATCGCTCAGGTTTATACTTCTCAGGTTCCGGGAAATACTCGGGATTATATTGCAAGTTATATACTGGAATGTGAACACGAAGTCCTTTCTCAAGCACCAATCCTGTCGGCATTGTATAGTCCTCAACTACCTCGCGTGTAATTAATCCGAGCACAGGATATAAGCGAAGTGCTTCGTCTATACAGGCGTCGAGGTAGGGCAGTTCTGCTATACAATCGTATTCAATGTTTCCGTCGTGTTTGCGAAGATATTCATCCACTTCGGCTAAGACTTTACGTTGTGCTTCTTGGTTCTTCGCTAACTCGTACAAAGTAAAACTTGCGGTGGTCGATGATGTCTCGAAACCAGCCGCAAAAAATATAAAGGACTGTGCAACCAACAAATTATCATCCACTTCATATTTTACCTTTTTATTTTCTTCGCTTTTTTTCAAACTATCTCCAACAATATACTTTTCATTTTTAAAGTTGAGAATCAAGTCTATAAAGTCTTGTCTCCCAGATGGCTTGTTGTTTCTATTATTAAACACTTTGATTATCACACTCGTGAAGAAATTCTCAACGTCCGTTGGAAGCGATTTTAAGCCAATGCTATAAAATATGCCTGGCCATATACTGCGTGCTATTAATTTTAGAGTTTTAACGGTGGGTGTGCTAAAAATAGAATTTGCAATATTCCTGAATGGGTTTTCTTTGAGATCGTCTACCATGACATTTGTTTCTAAACCAAATGCACACGAACCAATACAATCCATAGTGAATCTTGAAAACAGTTGTCTAACTTCAACCGTGACGTTGTCTCTTGTTTCCTTCATCAAAAGCTTGTCGAATTGATTCGTACATTTCTTGATAAGAGGGAACATGTTTCTCATTTTAGACGAAGAAAAGAGAGGTGTTAGATTTTGTCTGAGAATCCTCCAATAATCACCACTTGCACTGAATAGGTTTTTGGTGAGTGTTTCTTTATGAGTGTATGCTGCGGTATCTCTTGAACTGAAGTAATAAAAGTCTTTAGTTGTGACGATTTTAATTAGCTGCGGATCCTTAACGATGATGGCGGGCTCCGTTCCATAAAAAGCTCCAATGACAGGTTCTTTTGGGAATTGTTTACAAATAGTATCCGCTGTTAATGCCCAACTTTTTCTCATTAGAATAAAGTCTCCATAATTGCCGAGTAGTAGCGAGGGTTTCGGATATGGCACGCCTCTCTTCTTCCAATAATTTGCATGTCTTGTCAGCAAAAAGTATATTGATGTCAAAACACATGTCAACAAAGTTGCAATGACAAGCAACATGTTGTCTTCTCCACTGAGCAACTGTGAATGGACATTCTTTTCGTTTATGATCATTTTATAATCGTCGTGATATGCCTGATTTGATTCAATACGATTATCGAAACAATTGGATAATAGGAAAACAGTTATTTATCATTTTATTATTATCTACAGTTCTATTTCGCTCGCAAAACCTGCAAAATGGACTGCCCAAATGCAAAATGAACTATGATAAGTTCATTTGCAGAGTTGGCCTTCGACGTTATGACACGACTTCGGTGCCCCACCACAAGATTCTTATGAACCTGGAACTTAGGGAGGTATTCCGTAGTTTCGGGGCCAAACGTTAAAAAATTCATAGATTTCGTGCCTCACACGACTATCTACGGAATTCGAAAAAATATCTTGTTCTGACTTGTTGACTTCTTTCAAAAAAGTTAAGGTACAGGGCCAACCTTTAACCCGATCGTCTTTATTTTAGGCTCAAATTGTAGCTGACTAAATTTTCCAGAGAAGTTTTTCTCAAATTTTTGATATCATTCTTCGTTTTCAAAATATCGAGCGCCAAAATCAAAAATTGGGAAAAAATAGTTTTTTATTTTCACTATTTCGGCCATAACTTTTTTCTTTTTTGACTTTTTTGAAAAATTATTTTTGCACCTTACAGCTCTCGTAAGTACGCGCCTTTTGAGTCTTTTGAGCACTTTTTTGTGAAATCGGGGCCTATACTGAAGCGAACGAAAACACATTTCCAATGTCAAAAGGAACGTCGACGGATTACAATGTGCCCATAGAAAAAGAGAATCGGTAGTCCCTCTGGAGTTGGACTAAAACTAAAACTAAGGAGACTAAAGCGGCTCCAAGATAACGAACTTATTTAAGCGTGTCGTTACTTAAATTTTGACCACAAATACACACACGTAGGTAAAGGATATTTTGCTTAGTTTTTAGATAAAAACGTAACAAACAGACCGACGACGATAGTAAGTATGTAGACTTTTGTTTTAGCGAAAGTAGAACTATTAATTATCTATATTACGCACTTAATTAAGTAAATACAATTAATTACTTACATTATTTTTAAAGAAATAGTGCAAGTCATGATTACTGTCCAACTTATTATCTAAGTATACAAAGATTACTTATACGACAATCAACTTTACATTCAAATAAGATAATTGTTGTTATGACTATATTTAATACTAGCTGGTGCTCGCGACTTCGTCCGCGTAGAAAAGTATAAAACGCCATCTACCGTATTTTGGATAGATGGCGCTATCTCCCGGGCCAAGCCGCTAGTGTTTACTTTTATTTTAGATTTCCCGTAGGAATTAAGCATTTTCCCGCGGTAAAAAGTAGCCTATGTTCATCACGGATAATGTCGGCTTCTAATAGTAAAAGAATTTTTCAAATCGGTCCAGTAGTTTCGGAGCCTATTCTATACAAACAAACAAACAATCCAATTTTTCCTCTTTATATTAGTATAGATATTTCTGAAAACCAAGTAAATTACTCCATGACCGACCCCTACAGATTTATTATTAGTATTGATAATTGAAGTAGAAAACACAAATACGCACCACATCAGCACTCGGTATTATGGAACTGCGAAGAACTCTTTGCCATGGATACGATGTGGGACATGTAACTACCTAATGAGTTTCCGATACACCTTCCAAAAGGTACAAAGAAACAACACGACGAGTCAATGAAGATTGCGAACAATTATATTTATTTTAGGCACTACAGGGCACCACACGGGAAGCATCAGATTTTAAATAAAAAAGAATCAGAGGGATCAAAATCAATTCACCCAGTCGAAAGTTCTGAGGTAACAAACATAAAAATAATATATATTCGAATTGAGAACCTCGATCCTCCTTTTTTGGAAGTCGGTTGCCTCGGCCGCGTCGCCCGCGTTTGCCTGTTCGCGATAAACTCAAAAAACTACTGCACCGATTTTCATGCTGTTTTCATCAATGGATAGAGTGGTTCTCGAGGAAGGTTTTAGTATATAATTTACAAAGATACGCGGTAGATGTCGCGGACAGCAGCTAGCACTTACTGCTATTATAAATGTGAAAGTATGTAACTTTTGTTTGTCTGTCTGTTACGTTTTCACGCCTTAACTACTCAACAGATCGTCATGAAATGTTGCATACACGTTGTCAGGGATACAAGAAAGGGCATAGGGTACCTTTCATCCAGAAAAAGTAGGGAATATTCCCGAGGGAACATACCTATATCGTGGCAAAATAAAGATGTCAGGCGTCTTTATAGCTATTACTAGTATTACTTTTTTTTTTTTTTTCATTTTTCAACGCGGACGAAGTCGCGGGCACCAGCTAGTTACTTATATACATAAAATTAAAGACCTAAGTAGGAACATTGTGGAGACCCAGGTGAAAGCAATAAAACAAACGACACATTTTGTAATTTCTTTAATAGTTTGAACATAAATGTTAAATACAAAAATCAAAAATATTAATGTCAAACTGTATTTTATAATGCAAATCACTTGAAAAAGTGCATTTCACATATTTATGTCTTCCAATTAGTTTATTAATTGCAGCAACACAAGTAAATAATTCATTAAATAATCAGTCAACTCGCGAGATGACGTCAACATCACCCAAGAAATACAATACTTTGACGTTAGATGGCGCTGTTGTTAATGTTGTCGGACTAAATCGTTGGATAGCGCCGCAAAAGCATAAAATTATCGCCTCAAAATAAGTTATATTGTTGAAATGCAATTTCAAAGATCTCTATGAAGTAAGAGCACATACACCCTCACAGTGCATGAAAGATCCTACAACTATAGTTATTATACAACTATAGGAATAGGACATAATCCTATAGTTACCTTAACCTCAATTACCTTCGTAAACTTTATATATTCCTATCACAGATCAATAGACAACATAAAAAAATTAACTTGACACAAAAATATTACTTTACCTAAATGGCCTAGTCTTTTGGAAGTTACAAATATAATTTCTAGACTCTCTAACCAACGTACACTTTCATAAAATATTTTTTATACAAGTTACTAAGCTTTAAGTATATGTAATATGTAACTTAAGTGCTAAATCTTTACTTATTTGAATTGCATTCTTTTACTTATATATTAGGAAACACATTTAGCGGGAGTTTTAAGCAAAATTTAAACAAATTTTACAAAATCAGGTACAAAATCACTAAAGTAAATTAATAATATGAAGCTGAACTTACATGTAAACTGAACTCGAGTTAATTATTTTGAAAATATTCACTATTTACAATATTTACAATCTAAATTGAAGATGTGAATGGATGAAGGTGTTATGTCGCATTTTTGGGTTTTTCTCGTTTTTTTTTTGTGTTAATGAAGACGATAATATTGAAGATCGTCCATTTAAGACATTATTGGAAAATAGAAAGATTTTCAAATTTTCAGCTGTTATTTACAGTTAATTTTAAAAAGCAGAGTGTTTACTTTTGTTAATAGAATTAAATAATAGAAGTGTTTAATTGCTATCATACTATAATTTAGTACAAAAATCAGTTCTGTGGCGACTTATTTCAAAAATTAAAAGTAAAAATTTAATCTCGATTTATTCAAAATTGGAATTATGTGACATATCACCTTCATCCACCACTCACGTCTTCAATTGTCATTTCCACTTTATCTACGTTTTTTTATTTTCATTTTTTTTAAATATTATAAAGAATTTTACAGTATTTACAAACTAATATCTAAAAACTAATTATCTAAATCTCTAAAAACTATCTATAAACTAATATAAAACTTTATCTACATAGATTGAATATTATTATTATTACTTGAACCATCGGGTGTTAAGTTTTTCGGTGGCTTCTTATTTAAAAGAAGGGGCCAGAGGAAAAGAAAAGTAAATCTCTCTTGGAGAAGATAAAACTTTTGTCTAAGCATTGGGTTTTTGTTAATCAAAACTGTACAATTAACTGCACTTCTGTTGTTGTTGTTTTCATTGCAATATTTAAATAACCTTAGAAGACCACATATCGTAGGTAGGTTCGGTGGAAGGACATAGTCTGAATTACCCAATTTTGCATTGCCCCATATGTCCAACCCGCAATCTGTACTCATGGTATGATTCTTGGTCTTTCTCGAATAAGATTTCACTGTTAGTACACGTTCCTTCTCTAACAAACTCGGATATTTCTCATTGTAAATACTGTTTTTAAATTCTTCTTTATCAAATACGACCTTCAAAAGGAAAAACAGTTTCTTCAAATTTGTCGTGTCAACAGTGTGACAACCTTTCGCAAGTGCCTCCTCCAATTTATCTTCTAAGCCTCTTAATGTCCTGTCATCTTTGGACAAAATTACTTTAGTTATGATGTCATCGATATCATCAATTATGTCAGTGGACATATCTGAACAATCATTTTCATTTTCACTCTTCAATCTTCGTTGTAATTTCCTAATAACTGTACCAAAGTCTTGCCCCTCTACGTTCTGTCTTTCATATTTTCTTACTCGTCGGGGTGCTTCGGACAAATCCAAATTAGGGTTGGCCTTCATCCATTTCAATAAAGTGTTAAATCTCGATCTGATATTGATTCTGTCTTTTCCGGGTAAATATTCGGTAACTTTGGAAAAACCTCCCTCAAAACTCTTATCCAACATTAGTTTCATGAGAATTTTATCTTCTTCCGTGGTCCATGGCATTATTTCATTCCTTTGCAATAACCTATGTCGAACACGCAATTGTGCTACAGAGCGACCCGGTAGAAATTTCTGCATGCATCTATAGTTTGCACCAAATTCTGCCGCACCTTTGAGTATAACCGCATCTTCCTCCTGAGCAAACCTTCCCTTTCTAGTTTCCATCATTCTACAGTACTTATTGTAAATTTGCATTTTTGTCCTATTATCTATACAGGAAGCTACTTTGCCCCAGTTAATATTCTGACCCTCCTTATAATACCCGATCAGTCTCATAAGGTACTGCTCTTCCTCCATTGTCCATTTTTGACCGAGACCTAAATTGCACACATTGGTTCTGTAGTATACAAAGCATTGATATTCACTTCTGCCTGTGTTCAGTTCTCTGGCAATTTTCTCCCAATTCTCATGGTTATTCATCGCTGCTATTTTCTGCAACAAAGTGTGCTCCTCGCTGCTCCACTTGCTCTTATTTATAGATGGATGCAAAAAGATCTTCCAAAGGAACTCATATTCCTCAGGAGTATGTCTTCCTAAGAACTTATGTACCCTATCCCAATCATAGTCTTCGTGTATTGGGAGTGCTATATCTTTAAGTTCTTTATTAGGCACATCATCAATCTCTTTCTTGAGTGCAGCTATTTTCTTTTTGATTTTTGTCTTTTCTGTCTTTACAGCATCTTTATGGCTACGATTTAATGCTGCTATTTGCGAATTTAACTTACTCCTCGCGATTTCTATAGACATGCGGCGTATCATTTTTATAAAGTTTCTCTGATCTGTGACCGTCCAACCGGGCACCGATTCTACTTCGCGGAAATCATACATCTCATTATTTATCATGAAAACTGTATCCTCATTGTCTGGAGGTGGAAAGTTTTGTTTATCTTTAAAGTAAGATCTAGAACTCCTGACATATTTGTTTGGCGTCTCCTTAGTTTCCTTCTTGAAGTTTCTTCTGGTCGCCTCAATCTCTGTTAACTTCTGTTGACAAAAATCAAGTCGTTCGCTCAAAATTTCACTAAGTTCCTTCAATTTTTCGTCTAGTGACAGGTTCAGTTGTAGAGCCTTGGAAACTTTCTCTTGTTCAGACGGTTCCGGCGAAGGGCACCTGGTCCCGATGTATGAACTAGTACCTGGGTAATCCGAACTCATAGACGACCTACTATGTACCACTCTGGCGACTTTCAGATCGTGTAATATTCTTATTATACTCATTTTCTCCTCGTCGATATCCGAATTCATGTCGACTTCGGACAAGTCAAATGAATTTTCATTAAATTCCATTATGATTTTATGTTGTTTGGTAATAAAATGTCATCCTTTTCTTATTCACAATAGTCGAAACTATAAATAAACAAACAATTCAAATAGAAAATCATAAAAATTAAAAATTTACACTTTTATTTATTTATTAATTTGATTGACAATTAAATTAAATTGACTTGACATTGACAATGACAACACTGATGAAACTTTGATTGATTGACGGACGTGATTTACCATAGAAGATCTCGAAATATAGTACACTTTTTTTGGAGTTTTGGAGCCTGGTAACTAAACCTTTAAGCCAATATACGTCAAAGAGTATAGGAATGATATAAGTACAGTTATTTATTATACTATAGTATAACACCACAAACTGCAATAACTACATTATTATAATGTGAATATTATTTTCTAAGTTTTTTTAAAAGTACATATATTAAAATGTATGGGAACGTCATAAACCTTTTCTTCAACTAAAGTACTTAGTACAATAAAATCGAAATATTTCTAATATAAATAAACAAACAATTCAAAGCGTATAAAAAATGCCATATTTTCTGTGGTATTTCGTAAATGCCACAGAATATGCAAATTAATTGTACAGGATTAGGTTTTTTAGAAAACTATCTATTTAAAATGTGAATAATTTATAAGTTATGCATGCCTTTTGCATGCCATTTAGATATGTCCCGAACGTTTGAAAACTATTTTTTTACCTAATATGAAATAAATTATACATAATATGGTATAAACATAGATTTAGTTACATAGATCTATACTCTATAGGTACCTACAAATATCTCTTTGTATTTACCAGCAACTGTAGTATTATAGTATCTATGATATTTAAAAGTTACATAAACATTTTTATGTAAAACTAATTTATCTACAATATTTTGTCTGAAACTTTTTTGTAAGTTTTACCATTTTGGTATAAGAGGATATTTTTTTATAACAGTTATAACAGTTTATAAGAATAACAGTGAGAACTGGAATGTATGAGAAATGTAAACATAGGCTACGACCTTGAGTCGGAGGGATTAGCATTTAAAAAAAAATCGATTTTTAAAGAAGTTTGAGATGAATCTTCAAACTCTTGAATATCTCATTCATAAATTATAGCATTTATTTTACAGCTAAGATCCAAGATTTCAAACAAAAAAGGGATAACTTAAAATCGGCCCATCCTTTCGGGAGATATGATAGGTAACCACAAACAGACACATACTTAGAGACACACATAGGTAAAGCGTCGGGCGTCGGGCGTTAAAAATAGGAATAGGAACTCATTTCGAAAAAGAATCGGAAATAACAATTGACATCCGGGCGTGGTTCGCTGTTCGTGATATCGTTATTTATTCATATTAAGCTGAGGTTGCAATGATGAAATGTATAGGTACTTACTACTACTTACTTGTACGTACACAATACTAGCGATCGATTCGAACACAATTGCATATTAATTGTGTACGAGTACCTAACTAAAAATGTGCAAACAAAATTGAAAGACGCTTTATAAATTAATAGGGGATTATAAACAAAAAAAACTTTTAAAATTAAAATTTTAATTTTAGCAAAAAAGTTAAACCTCTTTATTATTTGTTGGACCTTTTTTGTAATTATCATTTTGTATAATTTGAGGATTTTTTAAAAAAAAATTCCACCCCTTCTACAAGTCGGACTCGAAAATTTCTTTCATTTCCGCGAATATCCACTAGAAATATTTTTTTAGCTTATTTTAGAAAAAGTTGTCATAGCCTTATAGCTACGACCTAGGGCTTAGACCTAAGCCTAGGGCTAAGCATGACAACTTTTTCTAAAATAAGCTAATAAATTCTTTCTAGTGGATATTCGCGCAAAAGAAAGAAATTTTCGGCTTTACTACGGCACTTTTGCTTTTGCGTAGGCAAAGTCCAAGTCCTTTGTTCACCAAACTTAAAGCTAGACTTTAATAGTGTAAACAAGCCTTATCAACAGTGACCATATTATATCGGAAATAGTGCATTTCCTCAATGCTAAATCATACCTTTATAATCTGTAAACCCTATTTGCAATGATACGCAACACATTAGTAGCAATTAATTTCTAATAATACCAAGTTACATTGTGATACAAGTACTGTATATGGCAAGTTTGATTGGAACAGCGTTCGATAGAATAGCTGTTCAATGTATTTTTTTTAATTCACCATTAAATAGTCGTCGAAAAGGTTGACGTCCACTTGATCGTAGGTGGCTACCGTCGCCAATATTATATTTAATTGATTTTTATTTAATTTAATTAGAACTTTAAATAAATTTGCTTAATACTACCGATTATAAATAGGTAATAGCTCTCTCGTTCATGTTGTGAATTATTTTTTTTATTTTTATTATGACTATAGGCACTCTTTGAGAAATTCAAAGACCTCAACAGAGTTCCTCAAAGGGCCTTAAGATGTCAGGCCTTAAGGCCTTAAGCAAGACGAAATGTCCATGTTGTGCCTACAATAATAAATTGGGTATTTAACTCTCGAAGTTGTTGACGAATACCTGGAAGAAACAGTACAATTAGGTAGAGCCAGGGCTTTTTTGTGGGGATGCTCCCAAGGGAGTTCCTTTTTTATATTGTTACTCACCATATTATATAATAATATTTTTAATACAATTCTCACAATTTAATTGTTAGATATTTTTTTTTATTCTTATTAAATTATTTTTTCTTATTATTTTTTTTTCTCACAATGTTTTTATATTGTTTGTTATTTTAGGGCCGAGACATCTTCTCGTCCAAAATTCATAGGTGTCTTAAAACAAAAGTTTTCGATTAATGTGTGTTTCCATGCCAATAAAGACATTATGGCGTTAAAACGTTGACAATAAGACGACTCAACCACTCCAATCCGCCTCCAAATATTGTATTATGGAATGAAAAATACATTTTTTTTTGTCAAAACTTATATTTTGATTTAATTTAATCTAATTTAATTTACTTAATAAGTATTTTATATTAAGTATAAGCAGTTGACTAGATTTTTTTATTCTCATGGTATTATAAATAATTTTATAACTCTTCCCTCTCTATACATGCCTCAGTCCAGTCCTACGGTGTCAAGTATGATAAACGTCGAATGCCATTTTTTATTTCAATTACTTATTGGAATATTTGTTGTCAACTCAATGATTCTTTGGTTTTTCCTAAACAATGAATCAATATAATTTCGGCGAAGCGTGATCACTGTGAGTGTTATAATTCTCTTTAACTGCCTTTAGTGCTCTTTTATATTCAATAAATAACCACAACATAACGGTCGTTGTTATTCCCTATTTCTTTCGCATTACCTGTAGAATTTGTTTGAACAATAATATTACTAGCTGGAGCCCGCGACTTCGTCCGCGTTCTGGATGAAAGGTACCATATGGTCCCTTTCTGGTGTCCCAGACAACGTGTATGCAAAATTTAATGGTGATCGGTTCAGTATTTTTTGCGTGAAAGCGTAAGTTGGGCGGCAGTAGCCACCACCTTACAGAATACCACCGTGAAATAACAGCATTATGTGCTGTTGTGTTTCGGTGAGTGAGTAAGTGATGCCAGAGCCCATTACCCCAACCCTCCCTTATCCCTTATCCTTAATCCTTCTATGGTTGGCAGCGCACTTGTAGCACTTATGGCGTTGCTTGTGTTATAGGCGACGGTAGCCACCTACCATCAATTGGACCGTCAGCCTGTCTGTCGACCTTAATATAAAAAAAAATTCACATTCACATTTATAATATATGAAAGGATAACTTCACAGTAAGGTTTCATTTCGGTATTCCGAAATACACACACTGTTACACTATTGTGTATAGGTAATTTATAAAGGTACGCGGACGGAGTCGCCGGCAAAAACTAGTAGTCCATACATAATAAATTGTAATGAAACATACGTGACTTTACGAAACCATTCATTATTAGAACTGTTATCGCGCTCTGAGCAAAGGATAACACCTGACAGTGATTAGAATATCTGCAATTCCTACTTGACTGCAATAATAGTTTATTTACATATATTTATAGCAAATTAAGTCTTGTAACATATTTTATTACATAGACAACGTATTAAGCTATTATTATATGATTGTACCTATTATAATTATTATACTACGTTAGAAAAACGTACGAGATTTTGATAGTATAAGTTCTTTTATTTATACTTATATTAATACTAGCTGGTGCTCGCGTCTTCGTCCGTGTAGAAAAGTATAAAACGCCATCTAACGTATTTTGGATAGATGGCGCTATCTCCCGGGCCAAGCCGCTAGTATTTACTTTTATTTTAGATTTCCCGTAGGAATGAAGCATTTTCCCGCGGTAAAAAAGTATCCTATGTTCATCACGGATAATGTCGGCTTCTAATGGTAAAAAAATTTTTCAAATCGATCCAGTAGTTTCGGAGCCTATTCAATACAAACAAACAATCAAATCTTTCCTCTTTATGATATTAGTATAGAAGTATATAGATGTACAGTCGGGGTAAGAAAAGATTTGTCACCTTTAAGTCGACATTTGTTTGCACCAGAGCAATTGTCAAGTGTCTAAATTTTATTTCAAACGTCTGTCAGTTGTCTGCTTAGTGCTTTAATTTCAAAAGGTACTAAGAGTCTACGATTTTTATATAGGAATGAATTTGAAAACTGACGAAGGTTTTCTTACCCTGATTTTACTACTTAGCTTCGTTTCGTCCAATGTTGAATAAATCATCAATCAATCATCAATATCAATATTAATAATAAATCTGTATGTATGTATTTGTATACATAGGTATACAAATACATACATACCTATGTTTCTCCATAACTCTTAAACGAATTTTCATGAAACTTGGTAGATTATATAATTATTTATTATATAAAATTAAATATAAGTAAAACTGTGAAATCCGGCAGTCCACTTGCAGCCTTGGCCTTGCTTGAGATTAGAAGCGCGATGGTAACCATCTACCATCAAATGGACCGTCAGAGTTATGTTACAGTCATTATAAGTACCTATATTGTAATGATAATATTCAAAGGCTAATAGTTCCGATACATATCAGTAACAACGAATTGACCTTAGATATCTGTCATAAGGAATCGGAAGCAAAAGTCAAAGAAATTTGATCTATGGAGGCGAACCATTTATTAAGCTCACGTTCATGCAAATTATCAATTTATACCCTTCGTATTGTGTGTCTAATTGCTTACTTATATCACATTGAGTAGGAAACGGTACTTAGTAGAAACAATACCTAAGCATCAAAGGCTATGTCAGTTATCTATATCTATGCCAATCTATATCTATACTAATATTATAAAGAGGAAAGATTTGTTTGTTTGTTTGTTTGTTTGTTTGTATAGAATAGGCTCAGAAACTACTGGACCAATTTGAAAAATTCTTTTACCATTAGAAGCCGACATTATCCGTGATGAACATAGGATACTTTTTACCGCGGGAAAATGCTTCATTCCTACGGGAAATCTAAAATAAAAGTAAATACTAGCGGCTTGGCCCGGGAGATAGCGCCATCTATCCAAAATACGGTAGATGGCGTTTTATACTTTTCTACACGGACGAAGTCGCGAGCACCAGCTAGTATGTAGATAAAAGGCGTTGTGTGTATGAATGTATTAAGTTTGTTTGCTATAGACCGATTGTGATGAAATTTTCAGACAACCTTCAGATTAGTCCAACGGGTAATCACGTGAACCTTGGTAGAGATCGGACACGGGCGAAGCCGGGAGCGGGTCGCTAGTATAATATAATACAATTTGCATATACAATAATATAATACAAGTCTAAAACTAAGGTTTTAGACTTGTTTTAGATATAGATTATTTGTTAATTTATTATTACTTTTTTGTTTTCTATCAATTATCCATTCCCTTCCATTCCATTACCCAGGTCAATATTTTAAAACCATTTGAATTTTTATAACAGGCGTATGCTAAACAAAAAAATTAAACAAGACAAAAAGTGTAAAACGGTATTTTAACGCACTCTGCAATACGTCACGTATAGTCTGCGGATATTAGATTTTCTACAATGTCAGTAGGAAGACACTTTTTGCAACTCCTACACATAAAAGAATAAGATAAAAATTAAAACATGGCGGGTTGGTGTTGCAAGCGTGAAAAAATAATTCCAGGAAGCGTGGAGTTTGTTATAGTGCAAGAGGCGAGTGCGTACAATTAATTTAATATTAAAAATAATATTAATTGATTAGTTATAATTTAAGTTAGTTATTAATTGCTGATTAATTAAAGGCGAAAAATGAAAACGTCTTATCTCACGAAGCATTTACAATGCACAAAATAAGGTTTACTTGGCGCTGAAGGAAGACGCTTAGTAATTTAATTACCTATTTATTTTTTAAGCTGTTGTTAACAAAAAAAAAAACAATTGAGCAAGTAATATGATACAAGAAAATAGTGAGGAAAACTAATTTTATTAAAAAACGGTTATTTTTTTAAGCTGGCCTAAGTACTTGTTCTTGTTAATCATTTAAAGTTTTATGTTATTTTTTAAAGAAAATATGAAGAATATGCTATAATGACATTTTATGACGGTGTATCTAAAAAAAAACTATGACAACTGCATAATTATTTGCTCTCAGCTCCTAAACTATTGAAAAACTATCACGAACTGAATTGCTAGGTACTCTATTATACTATTGAAGACGTAATATTTCTTGCTTCAGTTTTAACAAGTCCATTTGTCGAATGGTTTATTTTATTTAAAGCCTAGCGTTCTATCTCATGGTTCTTGGGTTCGATTTTCAAATTTGTCTCTGGTCTGAAGCTGGCAAGCAGGGGGCACAACTGCGTTTAAAAGCCCCTTTACAGAATGTGAGTGTAATAACAGCATGTGTGCTGTTGTGTTTTGGTGTGATGTGAGTGTAAAGGATGCCAAAGCCCTTTTCCCTACTGCCGTTTTAATCATTTGTGATAATCCTTCCTACTTCCTAATACGCTTGTGTTTTGGATGACGCTAACCACATACCATCAAGTTTAATGGACCTACAACCTAATTTAATAGAAAAAAATATATGTAAAAAACCAAAGAAATTAATTTAAATAACTAATAGCCGTCTGTTGTTATTACGAATTCATAATAAAAAAGGCTTATTTCTATTTTAAAATTTCAAATAAACCTTCTGCCCTATATTTTGGCTGAACTTTAAATTTTAAGGGATGTTTGATTTAAAAAAAAATCATTTTCTAATCTCCCTGTCTGTCACACAATATAGTGTAAAAACTCCAAAATCACTCACGAAAAATCCGCATAGAAGTTATGTCTCGTTTTTGTAATTCAATCAACTAAAGTATACCCTTGACAACCATAAAATCTCATTCATAGCAATCTGACACGAATAAAAATTACACGAAGGATCAACCAACCAACACGACTGGAATAATTTATTAAAACGCAAGTAGATCTAATTAAAATCGTAGAATGCCGTAGGCGGGCGGGGCTTTCAGTAGCTTTCAAGGTTGGCCAGAAGACCAGGCTAAGTTAGTTGTTGCCGCGGATTAAATCGCGGCGCACGCGCTATTCTAAAACAGCCTAATAATATTTTTAATTAGAGGCTGAATAGGATAGGATCGTGGCCACGCTTTCGAGTACGGTTTTTAAAAAAATTGTAGCGAAGGCGTTCCATTTTTGAATTTCGTGCACGAATTTTGACAGCGTCGCTTTTGACAGAATTCGTTGTTTTCGTGTTGAAAGAAATTTTGTGTTTTTAAATTCACAGTGACACTAGAAAGCTTATAGGTAAGTTCTTTTTTTTTTTTTTTTCAAATTACAAATTTATGAAATATGAAATTATAAAACTGATATTTTTTAATAGTAGATTTTTTTTAAATATGTAATGTAATATATTTTTTTAAATAAATTATTTATTGCCAAAAAATACGCCCAAAAATGTTGCCACTATAATAAATGTCGAGTACCTACATAAGCAGGTGTTATAGGTATTTTTCCTTCTTACTGAAATGTTTTTTCTTTGTTATAAGAAAACACAAAACATGATTTATTGAACTCAAGCTGACTAGCGAAATATTCGGTAGATGTCATGTAGGTACAATCAAGAACATAAATCGATTTACTTAGTAGGTTATACATTTTTTTTTCAAAATTATTCAGTGCTTGTGAAAATTCTTGGTGGGATGTTTTAGTAGAAGTTGTACGAGAAAGAGACAGACGCGGACAGCGATTTATTTTATAACTAGGTTTTGCGCGCGACTTCGTCCGCGTCCGATCGCTACCAAACTTCACAGTTTAGTAACGATCGGACGCTGGACTAATCTGAAGGTTGTCCGAAAGTTTCATTAAAATCGGTTCAGCGGTTTTGGAGTCAATAGGGAACATACATACACACACACTTCGCCTTTTATAAATTACTAGCTGGTGGCCGCGACTTCGTCCGCGTTGAAAATGAAAAAAGTAGCCTATACTGTGTCCTGCAATGTACGTCTAAATGTTTATCTATCAAGTTTCATGAAAATCAATTAATTCGCTTAAGAGTTATGGAGGAACATACCTACATACATACAATACCTACACTTACAGATTTATTATTAGTATTGATCAATATTGATTAATCAATACTAATAATCATGAACCTTAATAGTTAAACATTTAGACGTATAGGACACAGGATAGACTACTTTTTCTTTTTCAACGCGGACAAAGTCGCAGGCACTAGCCAGTAGTTCATATAAAGTGTCCTGTGAGAGTCCAAAGTGTTTGAATGAAGAAATAATTATTGTTACATGCAACTTACATATACATATTTATAGAGAAGCATGACGCTAATTAGTGTATGGTTGCGAACAAAATTTCCCTTAGGCCACCTGGTCCGATCGGCTTGTCCGATCGATCGGACAGTGTTTGTATAGAAAGTAAATTTTCTATTTGCACTAACAATGAGTTTACATGTCTTTACATAATATCTTGCAATTGAGTAATTTTTAAATAGCACTTGTAGTCCTTTAGTTGACTGCAGTCCTGTGGGAAAATTCGTGTATGGAAAATATTTTTCAGGAAAGTTTAGTAGCAGGCTTAGTTATTTTAGACTTGGGTGGATATCGCCTCTGGCACATTTTCCAGTTATGACGTCATCAATTTTTTTTCCTGATCGACCCACACGATAAGATCAAATGAAACGGCTCACATTGTCAGGGACTTAGGATATCATCTAGAAAAAAAAGTACTGTTCCCCAGGGATCATCTAAACTAACGCCTAGCCAAAGTGTTATAGCAACAAGTGGTCAAGTGTTATATTACTCATGGTAGGAGAGCCCACGATACTAATATGTGTAGTCACTCGAGCGTCGTTGGGACCTATTGTATTTTGAAGATTAGATTGTAGGAAGACGAAAGGGTTATATGAAGTTTTTCATTTCAACGGTGGGTTGAGCGTCTACAGGTTTTCGAAAATGTCAAAAAAAATCTGTCACTTTTTGTGTAATCTAATCTAATCTAAAAATTAGATTAAGGTTTCTTGTTTCTTGTTAGATTAAGTTTCTTTGTTTGAATTATTTTCTTTAAAATAAAAAAAAATTACCGCGCTCGAGAATGTCCAGGTATCGATTTTTTTTACAACTTTGTGACCTTCCCATTTCCTTTCGTCATGCTCAAACGTCAAATTATTAAAATGCACACTTTTTAGCATGTAATTAATCTACAATAGCTTAATCTGACGCGCTCGACTGACTCCACAAATCCCCTCTTGCCATCATCATCGCTTCTCTATTCTCATATTAGACAATAATTTTTCTATATTAGAATTCGCCAGAGGTTGATTTTTGTTCAATGTGACATTTTATTTTTGCTAAAATAGACACTCTTATCTACAGTGACTTTTTCCCTCTTTTGTGTAACACAAAAGTGTCTTTACACTGGGAGCACCCGCCACCTACACAGGGGACTAAAAATAGCCTCAATGACATTGGGGTGAGAGGGGTGAGACGTATATCTACGTCTCATATCCGCCCAAGTGTCAAAAGCAACAAACTCGATTGGACTGGACAGACCACCATGGGTCAATATCCGTATCTATATTTTAAACAACGGATGGTGTTATGCAATACTAGCAAAGCCGTTTTTTTATATAAAAAAAAGGCAGCGCTTAGCCGTGATCTCACATGATGTAATGTGCAGATGCGGCCAAAGGTGGACTACGCTTACCTAGTAAGTGCCCATTTACCTTAGATTTGAAGACCCCGAGGTTGTAATATTGAGGAAATACGGACGCAGGCAATGAGTTCCACTCTTTAGCAGTTCGAACAAGGAAGGTGGGACTACGAGTATAACGCTTCGTGCATCAACCACGAAGGGATTAAGAATATTTATTACATTTTATTATTACAACCCAAATATCTCTAACCATGGGCCTCGTAAGGAAGCTCAATGTCGCTCAACGAGCTATGGAAAGGGCTATGCTCGGGGTTACACTGCGAGATCGAATCAGAAATGAGGAGATCCGTACACGTACGAAAGTTACCGACATAAGCCGTAGGATCAGTAAGTTGAAGTGGCAGTGGGCAGGGCACATAGTACGAAGAGCCGACGGCCGCTGGGGCCGGAAGGTTCTCGAGTGGAGGCCACGGACCAGCAAGCGCAGCGTAGGACGTCCACCCACAAGGTGGACAGACGACCTAATAAGGGCCGCGGGTCGACGGTGGCTCCAGGCTGCTTCTGACCGGTCCAATTGGAAAATTTTGAGGGAGGCCTATGTCCAGGAGTGGACGTCCTACGGCTGAGATGATGATGATGATGAACCCAATTATAGTATCTACTTATATATTTTTTTTAATATTTAAAATGTACATTACTTTAGGTACATAGACATTACATAGGACATAACATTATATCGTCTATACCTACGAAGTACCCTTATTTTAATGATTGGTTAATTGTTTGTGAACCGATTTTATTTTTAGTAGGCTAGTTTTTTTAGTGTTATTATTGAAAAAAGACGTTAAGTTTGTATTGAAAATATTTTAATAATTAATTAATACATTAAATAGATACATTCAACTAATTCATAGAACAATGCGCTATAATAAATGAGGCCATAAAACCAGATAAAATTGATATCATAATCAGACCTTTTTGTCACTTCTTTTTTGGGGGTACGCTAATTCTCGAAAGTTGTAAGTCCATGATTTTTTGTACCCCTCCTTTCCACGTGCCCCCTCAAAAAAAGCCCTTGAATTGTAAGTAAGCGAAAATTAATATAATAATTAAATAAATAATAATAATTAATATAATTAATAAATAATGATTAATATAACAATTAAATTAAAAAATGGTTCATATCATATTGCATAAAACTGTCCATTTGGCCTTTCACTCGGCGCGCAACCAGTTCGCTTGAAGTTCAGGGACGTACAGTGTTTTGCGTATTGTTCTTATTATGCAAAAACTGTAACACAGAGCTTTGTACAATATCTAGTTTTATTCATGTTAAGTTTATATTGATATGGGTTTACTTTAATAATATTTTTAAAATGAAATTCGAACTAATCAAATGTATTTAGTATATCTTCATACATTATTTACTTAAATATAATAAGGATGCAATCACTCTTTCCATCATTGAAAACCGTATCAAAATTCGGTTCATAGATAAATACAGCATAACGTTTTAAAACTAAGTATATGAGTAATAGTTAATTTATTTTTGCTATAATATTTAAATTGAAATAATAAATGAAGGTTTGTTCCGCGAATAAATTGTTACAAGATTAGTAAGTTATGCAAATTGCTTTGTCTGTCTGATTATCTAGCGACACAGTAAATACCTAACTTCAAACACTGAAGGTGAAATATTGTGCTATGATTGATAATATTAACCAAGCATTCTTTTGTAGGTCAAAGACAAAGTTTCTGCGAGCTAATTCTATTGCAGGACATTTAAGGTGCCACACATCTAAAAAGTAGGTTTTAAAAAGGTTTTTAAAATTTCGGAATTTACATTTTACATCGAAACATAGACCTCGTCTACTTCGTCTTGCCACTAGTAGGTGATAGTACTAGTACTAGCACCTACTAGTAGTTGGGAGGTACCTGTGATGTCTGGTGTCTGGTGTCCCAGACAACGTGTATGCAAAATTTCATGGTGATGGTTTAATAGTTTTTGCGTGAAAGCGTAACAAACAAACAGACAAACAAACAAACTCACATTCACATTTAAAATATTAGTAGGGATTCAAAGTAAACATTGTGCATTGGCAAACTGTATCAACACGTGACGACAATTTTTGGATAGCATTTTTCGGCATTTTTGCTATTTTATAAAAGCGCAGGTTGACAAAAAGTGTTTAAAATACTTAGATTTATTTATTTCTAAGAGCATAAGTAAAAATTTATTTAACAATAATTACAAATTAATTACAGTTTTAAATCTTTTAAGGAGACAATCTAATTATTAGTTAATTTAGTAGCCACTTACTTAGTTATTTAAATATTCAATCTCAAATAAATAATCCTTCAAAGTCAAATTAGCATTTTCGTTACGAACTGTTAGACAATCAATCACGCTTTAATCATTTTGTGGAATCGGTATCTGTAACTAAGCTAAAAGTCCTAACTAATATTATAAATGTTCACATTGTTTGTTTGTTTGTTTGTTTGTTACGCTTTCACGCAAAAACTACTGAACCGCACTATGAAATTTTGCATACACGTTGTCTGGGACACCAGAAAGGACATAGGGTACCTTTCATCGTTCAACGCGGACGAAGT
This sequence comes from Synanthedon vespiformis, assembly GCA_918317495.1. NCBI lineage: Eukaryota > Metazoa > Arthropoda > Insecta > Lepidoptera > Sesiidae > Synanthedon > Synanthedon vespiformis. The sequence continues at coordinate 1,390,506 of OU906965.1, forward strand.
AGCGGGCACCAGCTAGTATTTTAGAAGGTTACGTGAGCGAAGCCGCGTACAACAGCTATATCGCTCCTTAAAAACTAAAGGGCCATAAAACAAAAAATCCAAAAATGTTTTAATGGCAAAAATATAATCCTTCAATCCTTCATATTGTATGTTGCAAAAGGACTTATGGTTGTTTTATTCCATATTTAGTATATTTTGATTATTTTTTATATATTCAAAAGTAACTTATATGTATGCTTATATCTCTTCTAGTATTTCGTTTATTATAAAAGTACTTAAAACATTTAATGCTACTTAAAAATACGCTTCTAACGCAGTATAATATGCATATATTTGATATGTATCTAGTAAGAAAAAAATGAACAAAAAATAATTTAATTTTTTACCATTAGCTCTCCTGTAAAAAGCGTAATTTTGATTTGTGGCCTTTTAGTTTTTAAGGAGCGTATGTATAAGGATTAATATACAAGATTCCAAATTGAAAACCCTATATTATGTACGTCCACTTTGAAGCAATTTATCCATGTTGTTTACGCACACGGCAATGAATATCATGTCGTATTTTGTAAGAATCCCAACAATTTTATACTTTGTGTCCAAAATGGAATTCCATTTTAGTTTTTACGCAGGAAATACCGAGTTCTGCTTCCGCAGCTGTAAACGGGAGTTCCCCTGTCACCCTGTCAACGACTTTATAGAAATACACCGTGAATGTGTTTTGTATCTTTTTGAAGATACTAGTAGCTTCCCCTCTTCTCTTTTTGCCATTTAGCCAGCATTTTGCTAAAAAAAAGATATTTATGCATAACTATAGCTGGCGCCCGCGACTTCGTCCGCGTTGAAATAGAAAAAAGTGGCTTATCCTGTGTCCTGTACGTCTAAATGTTTATCTACCAAGTTTCATGAAAATCAGTTAATGGAGGAACATACATACATACAATACCTACACTTACAGATTTATTATTAGTCTCTCTTTGCCTGGCTCTTTCCCACTTTATTTGGGGTCGGCCTTCCGTATCATGCGTCTCCAGGCAGCTCGGTCCCGGGTCGTCTCTTTGCTGATTTGAGCTTCCTTCAGGTTCTTATTTACGACAGATATCCATGTCATTCGGGGTCTTCCGCGCCCTCGAGATTTAGTCTCGATGTCTAGCATCTTTCTGGTCATGTGGTCGGATGGTCGCCTCATAACGTGTCCGTACCACCGCAGACGGCTCTCCTGTAGTTTATCTGGGATAGGTCTCACCTTGAAGGTGCCTCTTATGTGTGTGTTTCTGACACGATCCAGCCTAGTTACACCACCTGCCCACCGGAGCATCTTCATCTCTGCGCAGTGTAATTGATTTTCGTGCTGCTTTTTGAGTGGCCAGCATTCGGCTCCGTATGTCATGGCCGGTCGAACAGCTGCTCTGTATACTCGTCCCTTTATGCGCACGGGCATTCGGCTGTCGCACAGCACGCCGAACAGTTCTCTCCATTTCATCCACCCGGTATTTATGCGATGGGTGACATCAGTGTCTATTGACCCATCTTTAGATAGATTTATTATTAGTATTGATGATAAAATCGATGCTATATCGCCTTTTTTTTGTCTTACCAGTCCTACCCCCCTTGGGAACGGATTCCTTCCATTTCTACTTTAATTGTATCTATCAGTCTCATATTAACATGAAATTAATGCAGATCAGTGTCGTAGGTGTTAGTCGTAGGCTAAAAAATCAATTTAATAAAAAAACATTTCTGAAGAAGGCATGTCTAAAGATTAATAAAGCATATATAGTAGGATGATACCACCCATTATAATTGTGTTAATAATATTATGCATGTTTTAATATTATTTTGCGTAATATACTTGTTTAAAAAATCATGTAACAATATATACAAATTATAATAATATATTTATCGCACTGAAATAGTTTAGTACCTAACACGAGTGCGTGCTTGAAAACGGTTATTTCTGTAGATAAATTTAACTTATCATTTTAGCAGGCGCCATAATGTCAGATTACCAATAAATATGTTTAACTAATTGCGTTTAAAAAAATAGTTATTGCTGTCGTACACCGGCAGGCTTATTATCTAAATGCGTCTGACGAGCGACTGTGAAAAATGCGAAAAATTTGTGCAATATCACACTAAATCATAACACTTACGTGGTTTGCGTAAAAATTAACTATTTAATGTGAATATAAAAAATATATAATTATTTTCAGATGCTAATTTGTTTGCTGACACTACTTTCTTGTGGCGAATCAACACCAATTCTTATCTACCTGTTGTGAATTTACATATTTTTTTAACGACTGTGGCAAAACAACTTTCAATGTATGGTAATTCAAAAGTGAGGCAAAACAACAACAAGCCGATATTGCACAATTTTTTCGCATTTTTCGCCTGTCGCTCTGCGGAGGCATTTAAGTTTAGGCATTTAGGCCTGCCGATAAGCCTTGTGACCAAACTTATAACACCCCGTTTTTGCTTCACGCGTCGAAGATTAAAAATAGAAATGAAAAGCAATGCTTACTTATTTTTTAAATTATAAATTCTGTTTTTTTTTTATATATACTTATATATAATTTTCCGTGACGGTCAAAATACGTTTGGAGGCCATAGTCTTCACTTCATAACTTGTCACCAACAAAGAATGCGAAAGGAGGAAAACATTCAAGAGGCTGCTGTAAAAAGCTATTTTCCGAAATGATTATCACAGCTAAAGTTTAATCCATTATAATAATGATATACAACGTGATCAGAGTCGAATTAAAAGAGAGAAAAAAGATTTATTTTAATAAAATACAAGTCAATATAACAAGAAATAGTTCAGAAAGACCTAGTTACATGTGTTTCATATTCTTACTGTCTCTTCAACAGTCTGTTAAGATGGTGAGTAACTATTACGCGAAGAAAGACTAAAATTGCTAGCAACATTTACAATAAAATTTTCACCAATAAAAATTGAATTGCCAATAAAAAAATCAATAAGCTGTAGACAACGGATTTCTACTATAGACAACGGTGCATTAATAATGAACAAATTCAGTGAATAAATCACGGAACCTTCGCACGCACGTAGTAAGTAATTTCGCAGATGCTAATCATGGCGGTCAAGACCGAGTGTCGACCTCGCACTGTGTGTCAATACGTATCACGGAAATACTCTGTAACAACACTAGATATGTCTCGATTGATGAGCAAGGCTTGTGAATAATATATGGGTTAATTAATAGTTAGACTTCCAGTATTTTTATTGGAATTCTGCGCAAAGAATTGGAAACAAAGATATTACAAAGATTACGCGATCTAAAGATAAAAGCATTGTTCATAGAGATCAACTTAAATTGGTTTTTATTTATCTCGTCTAAGTTAAGTAGAAAACAATGGCTCTTCAATTAACCTGTCCATTTAGTTCTTTTCTAAATCTAAATAATCTAAATTAAAATCATACATAGATTTCAATAGGTGTAAACGGCAATAATGATTAAATATTCTCCCTTTCATAATATTAAATTTAAACCGTATTTACCTTTGATCAAATTAGAGATAAAAAAATATTTGATATATTTCAAATATAATTTTAGGTTAAGATGGTAATTTACAATCTTTTCTAGCTGCACTATACCCACGGTTGAGTCATGTAACAAATCAGTATGAAAATGTGTGTTTTTTGTTCGTAAACATCACGCGTGCACAATGCCTTGACACTACAAGTTAGTGGATCTGTTTATTGCATCCAAGTCATCGTATACCATTATTTATTTAATTTAGTGTTTTTATTGTATGATTCTAATATTGTTTTTAAATACTTACCAGAAATGTTTCAATACTTAGTGTTGAGAAAGAATTTGGAATTCTTGAAAAATGTCATTTACGGAAATCTAATATCCTATCTAATGTTACACATAATGTACCTTAATAACTATACATACACAATGCCAAAGGCACAGAAAAGGGGATAGAAAAAAAGTTTCCTTCTGAAATTCTGAGAGACGCGGACGAAATCGTAAGCAAAAGCTAGTCTTATAACAAACGCAAAGGTCTTCGTAACATGGATATGTATTATTCTTTTAATTTATAACTATTGAACGGATTTTGATCAAATTTTACATCAAAATAAAACATACTTATGCTATAGTTTAAATGATCTATGACAGAGCGCGGATATTTAAAAATTACATATTTATATTGTGCTTTATTAGTCGATAACTATTGAATTATTACTGTGTTCCAGTAATAATTTAACATCATTTATAAGGTTTCTAGCCAAGACTTCCTCATAGAATCAGCATACCAACAATGATGATGAATTAATGGTTGAATATTAATTATTAAATAAATATGGTTGTATTATGACTTTAACCTAAGCCAAACTAAAAATTATCTTTATTAATAATTTACCTTATACTTGTACTTGTACTATAATTTTAACTTAGTGCAATAAATATAGTGCTAACTATACAGATTTGAAAGGCGAGAACCAATTGTGGTGGCGCAGAATTAAAAAACAAGATATGTTTTTTTAATTTTTTAAAGCAGACAGGTAGACAATTTTTAGTCTGGAATATAGAACTCCGTAATGTCCAGGGATCTTACAGGAGAGATAAATCATGTAGGGAGGTTAAAAGTTGGAAGACAAGATAAAAATAATTGCATGGACTGTTGCGTCTAAAACTAATATTTCTAAATGAATTCACAATACAATACCTATTTTATTTCAAAATAATATAATTATTTTAACAAATTGTAATTTAATACATTTAATCTGAGCCAATTTTAGCTGCCTAAAATAAATTATTTTATCTATCTGGCGTGTAAACATAATGTAAACAAAACGATGTCTCTCTAATTGAACTATTTATTATAAGCCTATCAGTTGGTCGTAACTGTTTCTGTTTGGATATTTAGTACTTCTGTATGCATTATGCAAAACATAATCTTAATATCTTATATACTTGCGAAACGGTTAATGATAACTTAAAGGCTACACGGATGATTCATAAAACTTTGTTCCAAGGTTTTTATAGGTCAGTTAAACTTTAAAATGTGTTAATCAGATCATAATGATGACCAGTATAGATAGACCTCTAGCACAATTTAACCAATACAGGGCAGGTGTCCTTACAAGCAACAAAGTACTGATACTTATACTAACAAATGTGTTGCATTAGGTGCATGTTGCTTTGCACGGCATAGTTATCTTAAATAACACCGCATCACTGCCCACTGCGCGATTATTCAGTCATAATCATGTCACGAACTCAAGCTGACAGTCATTATTTACGATGACCCGATTAGATTATGGCTTTACTATGTACTTATAAATTTGCAATAAGTACTTTATGAAAAAAAAAATACATTCAATGATATTTATTTATAATTAATCTTCACAGGTTTATCCTAGGATATATTTTTTTAGAAATTTTGTTCGTTTGTTTGTGCACGCTAATCTCATAAATGGCTTAACCGATTCTGATGCGGTTTTCTCGTAACATTTAGTGTTTACTTCATTCCAATCGAATCTTGTTAATTTTTTTGTTTTTATACTGTTCAGTCAAATCGGCAATCATTTTTTGTCACAAGTCACAAGAGATAAGTCACAAGGCAAGAACTAGTATTATATATGTATATATGTATGTTAAGTTAGTAAGGTGCAAAATATATAATTTAAAACTTATAAAAAAACGTTTTATGTAATTTAAATTGTGGTTTACTGTACTAAGTCGAAAATCACAAAAAAGTATGAAATTTAATTTATTCAAATCGTGGGCATCCACCACAGGTGCGTGCACCACTGTGGGCGAATACCACGGACCCATACCGAAATATAATAACCGGCACATAACTTGGCAAGACTTTAACGTAGTGGGAGAAAGTTTGCGCACGTGAGATAAAACTAACGCAAGTGTACGAAGGAGTGAGCGGGACATGTGCAAATTGTGCAAGGTGCGAGAGGCACGGGGCGAGTGGCGAACCAATCGCGCAGTCGGATCTATGTTATCTTGCCCCTTTGCCCCGCTTGATGCCCGATCAGATCCAAAAAACGACTTCTACGCATCTCGCCATTCTTGTCAACTTACGTGCCGGGATTTATACCAAGCGTACGCAAACCGCGCGTATGAAGTTGCAGGCACAGTATTAAACATTGTTGAGGTTAATGTCACCTACATACAATACATACATGTGTGTCTTGTGGTTAGCTAATGCCTAATAAAGGAGGTATAATGTTTCGAAGGACCACTGTTTCGTTGAAAATCCTTGTAAAGCTTACAAGGAAACAATATTTTTCAATTAGTATTTTAATTTGCGGCATCCGGTAACATTCCGTGATTACTATAAGTCATTCTGTGTAATCAATTAGTTATAGTTTATTGTAAACCACGCATTTAATATCTTAACAATCACGTACACGTTTTCAATTATTACTAGTAATTATTATAAAACACATATGATATAATGTCACCAATGCCACAATCCGCTATTTGTATAATTTTAAAAAATCGTTTTAAATTATTTTATACTAGCTGGTGCTCGCGACTTCGTCCGCGTAGAAAAGTATAAAACGCCATCTACCGTATTTTGGATAGATGGCGCTATCTCCCGGGCCAAGCCGCTAGTATTTACTTTTATTTTAGATTTCCCGTAGGAATGAAGCATTTTCCCGCGGTAAAAAGTAGCCTATGTTCATCACGGATAATGTCGGCTTCGAATTGTAAAAGAATTTTTCAAATCGGTCCAGTAGTTTCGGAGCCTATTCTATACAAACAAACAAATCTTTCCTAATTATAATATTAGTATAGATTACATAAATTACATAAATAAGCACACTACATTTATATTTCCGAGAGATCTACTGTATCAATACTAATAATAAATCTGTAAGTGTAGGTATTGTATGTAATATGTAAGTTCCTCCTTAAATATTAAACAAATTAACTGATTTTCATGAAACTTGGTAGATAAACATTTAGATGTACGGGACACAGGATAGCCTACTTTTTCTATTTCAATGCGGACGAAGTCGCGAGCGCTAGCTAGTTATTAATAAAAATCAATGTTAAAGTTAAAATTTCCAAAACCGTAATTGCGCTGGTCTTTGATATGTGACGTCACACGCTAGTAAACAAACAGAACTGAATGATGACACAGATAACTAATACACTATTTATTAAGAGTAATAATAAGACATAGAGATGTCTGATATGTTTACTAGCGTATGACGTCATCAGAGTTGCAACCAGTCACAGGGGTTGTTTTTCATATAATTTTAGTGACGTAAATGCTATACAAAGTTAAATCTAAAGAATATTAAATTCAAATAAATTGAAATTAGGTACTTAAAATGCATATTCTAATTTATTCTTTTAGATTTTGTGACTTATGACTAGCTATTAATACTTATTAACTATTTCAAGGAAACTATACCTATTTGAAAGTCTTAAAATAGACACGTACAATACATAGTCTTGCTCGGTAATCACTTGTTCAAATAAGCACGAATACTACACAAAAGCGTTGACTGTCAAAATCCATAAAACAATATGGACAGGGCATTACTAGTATTCGTCAAATTTTTTTTAAAATAAGCTATAAAGAATTTAAATACCTACTGCTTCTACATTCGAAATTATTACATAATTACTAGCGACTGGCTTCCGGCTTCGTACGGATATATACACAAGTGTTTTTATTCAATATTTAGTATTCGTGAGAGCTGTAAGGTGCAAAAAGATTTTTTCAAAAAAGTCAAAAACAAAAAAGTTATAGCCGAAATTGTGAAAAAAAATCAATTATTTTTCGAATTTTTGATTTTGACGCTCGATATTTTGGAAACGAAGAATCCTCTTCCAAAACGAAGAAGTCCAGAGAAAAAATCCTCTGGACAATTTAGTCAGCTACAATTTGAGCCTAAAATAAGGGTTACAATCATAAAGGTATAATTCCAACAAGTAGGTAGTTACAATGGATAAAAGGATAATTTCTTATTTCTTTTTGTTTAAGAGATCAACTTTACCGGGGGAAACCCTAACACAAATATTGAATAATTTATAGATATAGACTTGTTTTTTGCGGTTTTTTATTTTTGTATATTAATAAAAATTACTACAAGACAAAGTTTGAGTAGGACCTGAAACCTTGGGGGTTCATTTATCAATTAGGTTTCTACAAGAAACTCTTATGATCGTCATTATAAATTTAAATTTATCAGGGTTTCGGAAAAAAGCCAAGATGTCCTTGAGAAGAAACACCGAAAGAAACTCAGGATACTATTCTTTTTGTCATCATTAAAATATAATATGTTTAGATATAGATAGATATAGATCAGATCAGATCAAAATATAGTCTACCTACTTGAGTGGTAATATTTTAAAGTAATTCGTATGTCCCGGACTCGGCAAAGATACTTATTCTAATTTGAAATTGTAATTTCAAATTGTATCCGCATGTGACGTGACGTCAATGCTTGATCTAATCAAAAACTGGTAATGCGAGCCTGTTAACAAATTGAATCACGTGAAATCAATTTTGGGATAGCTGTTTTTAAAATGAATACAAAATTTTTGAATCAAGTCAATCCAGAAAGGACTGGTTATCCTTGGGAAGAGGTTGGAAATAGTCGTCTGGGTTCTTGCACAAAAAAATCCTATTATTACCTTTATTTAGCAACTAGGTGTAGCACGCGACTTCGTCCGCGTAACTTTATAAAATATAGCCTATGTTACTCGGTGATAATATAGCTTCCCAACAGTGAAAGAATATTTCAAATCGTTCCAGTACTTTCGGAGCAACAAACAAACGAATGCAAACAAATAAACAATCAAATCTTTCCTCTTTACTACTCCCGGACTATCTCCCGGACCAAGCCGCTAGTATTTACTTTTATTTTAGATTTCCCGTAGGAATGAAGCATTTTGCCACGGTAAAAAGTAGCCTATGTCTATCACAGATAATGTCGGCTTCTAATGGTAAAAGAATTTTTCAAATCGGTCCACTAGTTTCAGAGCCTATTCTATACAAACAAACAAATAATCAAATCTTTCCTCTTTGTAATATTATAGTATATAGTATCTTTCGCACGGACGCAACTTTTTACTTCCTCCTTAGTTTATCCCTCTTTCCATTAGTGAAAACCGCATCAAATTCCGCTGCATAGTTTAGGAGAAGTTAGCGGGTATACAGACACACAAACAGACGACTTCAATTTATACAATACTATGTAATTATAAGGATAATAAGGATTTTGTATTGCTGTGTGAAAATCAAGCGTTATCGTAAACAAATGCTGCTCAAGAATCAATTTCCTACCAATTTACCACTTTAACCGTGACCACATACCATCCAGTGGATGGTATTGAAGGTCGCTTTTTATGCATTGTCCGCATCCATGACGTTGTCACAGGCCATCTGCTAATCACAATGGATATTATTAAATTTGATTTATGGTATTGTTAATAAGTTCAAAGAGTTAGTCGTGCGTTAAAAAAAATTTGTTGTAATTGTTGAAACCTTGTTGAAAGACATTGAGGGCGATTTCATGTGACATTTTGTTGTTTATGCGAACTATTTGGCTTATTAGATTCAGCTGTAACAAAGGAAAGGACAAATCATTGTCAGTAGCGCATCAGATGTTTTAAAATAACTCGTTTTACCAAAAAAAAACCGACTTCAAACCGTTTTCTCATGGATGGACCAAATTGAAATGGGACCACACGGGAAGCACCGGCTTTCAAAATTCAACTTCAAAAAATATTATGTTGCTACAGGGCAAACCCTTAACCCAATCGTCTTTATTTTAGTCTCAAATTGTAGCTAATTAAATTGTCCAAAGAAGGTTTTCTCAAATTTTCTTCAAATCATTCTTCGTTTCCAAAATATCGAACACCAACAAAAATTCAGAAAAAAATCACTTTTTCGGCCATAACTTTTTTCTTTTTTGACTTTTTCGAAAAATTCTTTTTGCACCTTACAGCTCTATTAAATACGCGTCTTTTGGTCCCTTTTTGAATATCATACCTTCACAACTCTCCGAGATATAAGGGGATCGCACTTTTTCGTGAAATCGGGGCCTATACTGAAGCGAAGCCTATACGAAAAGACATTTCCAATGTCAAAACTATTATAATTGATCTTTTTATAGCGAGCTGACTTACTTTGGGAATTATATCCTTGATGAAACAATGCCTACTGTTTTATTTAACATCAGTTTACATGGAATCACGCCTTATGTTTATTTAATTGTATTTATTAAGCGAAGATGATTAAATAAGATATCACGACATTTAATTAGATTACAATAATGGTAATTTGTTATTGGAATTATATTTATTAATAACTAGGCTTCATCAGCGCTTTAATTTGAATTGCCAAATGAATGCACATGTCGGTTATTTGCGGTAATTGTCGGTAATACTTGGTAGCTTGTAAAGTAGACATTGTGCTACGAAATATCTCTCAAGATATTGGCTATCAAATGCAAAAATAATTTTAAAATCCACAGAAGAGTTTGTGTTTTTTTCAACCAAACCAAAGAAATAAACAAACAGCTTTATATTTATTAGTAAAACTGGATATGTCTTTTTTTCAAGTCTGTCATTATTAAAAAAAAACATAATATTTGTCTGCATTTTTATTACGTGAGGTCACACTAAAGGATCGGCAATAGGCCATTTACCTATATAGAAATAAACCGACTTCAAACCGTCTCATGGTCTTTTCTCACGGATGCCATTGTCAGAACTGGACCAAATTGAAATGGGACCACACGGAAAGGACCAGCTTTGAAATAAAAAAGGAATCATCAAAATCATTTCACTCAGTCGAAAGTTATGAGGTAATAAACATAAAAAACAACATAGCAACCCTTATAAAGAGACCTTCTTGAGGGTGATCGCCAACGTCGGGCCTGATAAGACACTTCACATAAGAAGGAATCTATTCACACACTTTGCAAAAATTTATGATAACTGACTTTAAATTATCAAAAAATATATTTTTTTATTAATGTTCATCCAAAAGTGTACATATAAAGTATAGTAATATTGTATATCATCATCATCATCATCTGCTGGACATAGGCCTCCCCCAAAATTTTCCAATTGGACCGGTCAGAAGCAGCCTGGATCCACCGTCGACCCACGGCCCTTATTAGGTCGTCTGTCCACCTTGTGGGTGGACGTCCTACGCTGCGCTTGCTGGTCCGTGGCCTCCACTCGAGAACTTTCCGGCCCCAGCGGCCGTCGGCTCTTCGTACTATGTGCCCTGCCCACTGCCACTTCAACTTACTGATCCGACGGCTTATGTCGGTAACCATCGTACGTCTACGGATCTCCTCATTTCTGATTCGATCTCGCAGTGTAACACCGAGCATAGCCCTTTCCATAGCTCGTTGAGCGACATTGAGCTTCCTTACGAGGCCCATAGTTAGAGACTACGTTTCAGCGCCATATGTCATCACTGGCAACATACATTGGTCGAACAAAGCATTTGACGAGCCCGTTGGACGAAAACATTTGACGAGCCCGTTGGACGAGTGGCAAGGGTGCTTGCCTAACGTTCCAGGGGCCCCGGGTTCGATTCCCGGCGGGGTCAACTTTGGAAATTTTATATAATTTTCAAAATTGACTCTGGTCTGGATTTGAAAAGTAGTGGTAGGGCACACTGCGTTTCGCAGTCATTTGGGCAGCCCGTCTGGCGGCAGTAACTACCCCCTTACAGAATACCACCGTGAAATAACAGCATATGTGCTGTTGTGTTTCGGTGAGTGAGTAAGGGATGCCAGAGCCCATTACCCCCTTCCCTTCCTTATCCCTTATCCTTAATCCTTCTATGGTCAGCAGCGCACTTGTAGCACTTATGGCGTTGCTTGTGTTATAGGCGACGGTAGCCACCTTCCATCAAGTGGACCGTCAGCCTGTCTGTCGACCTTAACATAAAAAATAAAAAAATAAAAAAAAAGAACACTTTTGTCTTGAGACACTGAGGAATTTTGGACGAGAAGATGTCTCGGAGCTTCCCGAACGCTGCCCATCCGAGCTGGATTCGACGATTGACCTCCCATCTCGAAGTTGGCTCTACCTAACTGGACTATTTGTCCTAGGTATACGTATTCGTCAACAACTTTGAGAGTTGAGTTCCCAACTGTTACTGGGGTAGGCACAACATGGACATTTGACATAACTTTCGTCTTGTCCATATTCATCTTAAGGCCCACCCTTTGAGAATATTGTATATAAGTAATATCTATGTGTGTAAAGTGTATATATTATAGCTTAATTAACAGTTAGGTACGACAATCTAAAGTACAATAAAAAAACAAGTTTTCATTGAAACCGGTTAATTTAATAACTTAAGTTTTATGGTACTTTTAGTGATTTATTTTATTTAGTATTATCTAGCTGAGTGAATAGTTAGATACCTATTTCACTTCGAATTGAGATCAATGAACCTGACCAATTGTATTTAAATAACAAATTTAAAACTAACTTAAATATATTTTTCATTGTCTTGCTAATACTAATAATAAATCATGGAGTATAAGTTGCATTGTTTTCAGAGTTATCGTGCTTATAGGCTCTATACATGGTACTGAAACTAAATTGACGATTTATACATTTTTTTTCTGTATGTATGTATGTATATCGTCAGCCTGTCTGATGATGACATTTAGATAAAAAAATGTGGTTTTTTTTGTCATCTCTTGTGTCATTGTTTATGCAAATAGTAGGTAAACGAACTACAGTAACGAAACAAAAAGCGTAAACTCAATAGTTCGCTTATTTATTTCGGTTACCCAAACTATAATAAAAATTTAAACATCCATTAATCCATAAACTATTACAAATAGAACAGTTGTACAAATAACCGAACTATTATTGAGCCCTTAACCTAATTGCTAGTTTGAAAAGCCTTCCACTTTATCAAACTCATTTATTTGTCGTCATAATATAGTCCTAAAATAAAAAGTCCTTGACATAAGCCTTCATTTATAAAACATTATTACAGTAACTTTACCAATTAAGTTATTATTTTTGGGCGTAACAAAAAAAAATGTCAACAATGACCCGAATTTGTGACAATGATGTTATTAAATGCACTTATCGTTGCGTGTAACTCCATTGTATTGTCAGTCAACACGAGAACACTATAGGTAAGGTAAAGGCGGTTTCATCGGAATGCATTTATTAATAAGCAAGGCTAGAGATGGCTTACTGGAATTGTCATTATTGAGGTTAGTCTGGCGGTCGTCGGTGGCGACCTTCCGTACTGCACATTAACCTGAATTATTGTCAACTAACTGTTGCATCTAAGAAGTAGATCGGTAAAGTTAAATTAGTATACAAGTTTCCATGTAAATTAGTAGGTATACTGAACAAGATACTGAAAGTCTGAAATTAAATTGAGTTTTAGAATTTTTTTCTGTATGTATGTATGTAAACATATCTTGAATTCCACTTTTCCTTTTCCTTTCAAAACTACAAGAATTATTTCCCCTGATTTTATTAATTATTTTGTTTGACTGGGCTAATAGCAGTTATTTTCTTATTTGTTAACCGATTTCAATTTTTGGTTGTTTAGTAAGATTGTTTTTTTTTTAGTTATGATTTTGTTGTTTAGTGTTGTTTAATGTCATATTTTTCTCCACTTTCCAAATAATTACCTATTGTACAATTTCGACCAAGACAATGGCTAAATAAATAATTGTTGAAAGATTTCTATATCATCTTCAGTGTCATCAACAAAAATAGATATGAAATCATTTCTTAGAAATATTTTTTCTATACCTAATGTCTAACTAATTGACTTTGACTAAACTAACATCCACTTAGTGTAGTGACTTAAAAGTGTAAGCGCCTCTTTCACCAACTACAAGTAAAGTGTTGATTAATTACTTTTAGAAGTGTTTTTCTGTTTTATTGAACTATGCACTTGGTTTACTGCATTTTTTATTATTTTCTATTTAATGTTTGGGACGTTTACCGTACAAACAATGGAGTGAGCTAAATTATTCCCAGTGACTTTAAGCGACGGTTTAGCCTACTTGACGTTGGTGAAAGAGGCGCTAAGAGTTCTTACACACAGCCTATTAACTTTCTCCCCATAGGATACTTCTTTATCTGTCACTTGATCCAGTCATCTATGTAGTCGAAAACTCCAAGGCCGGCGCACATAAATATATATATTTACGAATTCAAAGACCCATTTATTGTTTACAGGTAAAAGTAAAAATGTTTCACGGCGGTATTTGGACGAAGCTTCGCGGCTACTACAAGTGGTACGTGCTGGGTCTCGTCTCCGTAGGTTATATACTTGGCGAACTGGGACATTACCTTATTGGTGAGTAAGATTCAGAGTGAGAAATTTCAGATATAAGTAAACCATACAATAATAAAGCACAAGAATAAAGTGATCCTAAGATGGGTACCTGGCCATATGGGGATCGAAGGCAATGAACTTGCCGACGAACTCGCCCGAGCAGGCGCAAAAGGTAGGCTAATAGGTCCTGAACCTATGTGCGGACTAACAAACAGCCTAGCTCACTGGACCATATGGAACCAGTGCTTTACTAAATCTTACAACCGCTGGACTAACTTGCCAGGGCTGAACCATTCCAAAGCGCTCATAAAAGCCTACAGTCGAAACGTGACTAACCAGGCTATGTCGCTTAGTAGGAGCAATTTGTGTATTATAACTAGGGCACTAACGGGGCATTGCCGCCTCAATAAGCACCTTAAAGTAATGGGTCTCATTAGTACGGGAGAGTGTCGCTTCTGTCATGAGGCAGGAGAAACACCAATGCATATCCTGTGCGAGTGTGGCCCCTTAATGCACAAGCGCAGTCACATCCTAGGAAGCCACACAATGGCTTGTGAAGATGTGAAGAATGCCTCTATCAAAAAAGTACTACAGTTTCTCAACGTGGTAGGTATAGGTAGAGAGCTTTAGTTTACGTGGCGATCACAATATTTCAGAAATGGACGAAGTGATACTGGTTCTCTAGCAGACAGAAATAGCCACTAAGCGTATAATAATAATAATAATAAAACCATACAATTTTAGAGAATAAGAGAATACTATAGGTATCTATAATACAGGTCAACGCGATTTTTGGGTCTGGCTTTAAGCTTTAATTTAAGAAAATTTTTATGTCTTCTATATTAAAAATAAGGGAATAAATAATTTTTTTGATCAAACTTTGCTTTTGTAGAAACTAGAGCATTTTTTTAAATTTTTTTAAGACAAATGATAGATTCATATGTACATTATTTCCATACTTTTATTTTCAATTACAATTAGAAAAGTTTCTGTTGAACACTAGAGCCTTTGTCATTTAAGATTTTTGATAAACAACAGGAAATATATGCGAAATAACGGAAAAATTAAGTTCAAAAATGAATATTTTTAGTGTTTCTCTTTCTCTTATGTTTGTATGTGCTGTCTCGTATCTTACTTATCGTCATAAATCAGGCAAAAGCAAACTTTAAAAGCTAAAAATGAAAATGTAACTATTTTTAGATGTCTAGAATCAGAGTTTAAGCATTAGAACAGAAACTTTTTTTTTTGTTTTTTTTTTTTTTTTTTGAAAAAAAAAAAAATTTTTTGTTGACTGATGTAATGGATTAGATATAAACCTGTATCTAGATCTGTATCTATAGAAAAGGTGTCTATGGATCTGTGAGGCTGATAAAAATCCATTATTATCCAGTCTCAACCAGAGAAGTCCATTGGGGGTCATAAGGCATTCCTCGTAGTTTTACTATGGGACCGATCGTCTGATATGTTTTAAAAAAAATACATAGGTATATAAAGATTATGTAGGTATTTTTTTTATTTTTTAAAGTAATTAATGAGTGTTATAATGTATATTATTATTTTATAATAATAAATCTGTAGGGGTCGGTCATGGAGTAATTTAATTTGTTTTCAGAAATATCGTGTATATAGGCTCTATACATGATACTGAAACTAAATTGACCATTTTTAGAATTTTTTTCTGTATGTATTTTCCTCCATAACTCTTAAACGAATTAACCGATTTTCATGAAACTTGGTAGATAAACATTTAGAAGTACGGCACACGTGATAGGCTGCTTTTTATCTTTTTTAACGCGGACGTAGTCGCGGGCAACAGCCTAGTAATGTATATAATCTAAGCCTAGTAAGAAGCTATATTATATTATGTTATGCTATATTATATTATAGGTATATTTTTTTGCAAATTATACTCACAAATTTTGTTACAAAATCTTTATCTTTTTGTTAGTAATATCTAATCGTATTAAGTTTCTATGGTGTGGTTTAGAAGAAAGTAAAAGTCTCTGAAATAAAAAGATGGGCGGATACTTAGCGATTTTATTTTATAATATGTAATATATATTAGAATGGATAAATAATTATGTTAATCGTAAAACAAGAATCGTCAGCATTCCGCTGTTAAGTAAAAATTCGTCGTAAGTTTTTTGTTAGGCAAAACACTTAATTAAACTAAGTTCGAGGTCGTTCAATGTCGGGGCCGGTATTAGCGATTGGCGCGTGTAAAAAACTATAACTTATGATTTATTACTGTACAGTGCACACGATTAGTTAATACGGAACAGTGTATGGTCGCATTGATAGCGAGGAACTCTTTCCAGCGGCTTCTTTTCTTCAATGTTAATAAAAAGTATAGGCTGTCAGATTTCGTTGACTTTGAAGCTTTTTTATCAAACTCAGTATACCTAGTCAAAACAATATATATTTTAGATGTAACGAGTTGACAATGCTACTTGCAAAAACAGAACTGCCTTCTTGTCTTGCAACTTGCTTGCTTGCTTGTTTGGAATTTGGTTTTGTTAAGAAAGTTGAACTTTTTGTGAATATATATAAATTCTATATTTTTAATCTATAGCCTTAAAATTAAGATGATAATTAATTTTTTTTGTCATTTATTTAATAGCATTTAATATTTTACAAACACATAAAATAGATTCTATATAATACTAGCCTAAACTACATAAAAAATAAACATACCTAAATTAATCTATAGCTATTGCTAATATATTTATAAAGAGAGAATTTTGTATATTTGTATATTTGTAATGAATTAACTCAAAAACTACTGGGCGGGTTTTAAAAATTATTTCACCTATAGAAATCTATATTATAGCGAGTAACATAGTCAATACTAATAATAAATATGTAAGTGTAGGTATTGTATGTATGTATGTATGTATGTATGTATGTAGACATACGGGACACAAGATAGGATAGTTTTTTTCTTTTTCAACACGGACGAAGTCGCGGGCGCCAGCTAGTTTTAAATAAAGTTCGACAGATAGGCTGACGATCCCACTGATAGTAAGTAAGTGGTTACGGTCGCCTAATTATTAACATCATCCATCGCTAAATGCCCGGCAGACATTGATGAGATGAAGGATAATAAAATTGGCTCTGGGGTGATAGATTACCCAATGGATACAAAAATCGCTCCTTAAAAACTAAAGGGCCACAAATCAAAATTACACTTTTTACAGGAGAGCTAATCGTAAAAAAATAAATTATTTTTTGTCTATTTTTTTCTTATTACATACATATCAAATATATGCATATTATACATCGTTAGAAGCGTATTTTTAAGTAGCGTTAAATGTTTTAAGTACTTTTATAATAAACTGAATACTAGAAGAGATATAAGCGTATAACTTTGAATATATAAAAAATAATCAAAATATACTGAATATATATTTTTTTTTTATGTTAAGGTCGACAGACAGGCTGACGGTCCACTTGATGGTAGGTGGCTACCGTCGCCTATAACACAAGCAAGGCCATAAGTGCTACAAGTGCGCTGCCGACCATAGCAGGATTAAGGGGAAGAGATGGGGTAATGGGCTCTGGCATCCCTTACTCACTCACCGAAACACAACAGCACGTAAATGCTGTTATTTCACGGTGGTATTCTGTAAGGTGGTGGTATTCTGTAAGCCAGACGGGCTGCCCAAATGACTGCGAAACGCTATACTCGTCCAACGGGCTCGTCAATGTGGAATAAAACAACCACAAGTCTTTTATGCAACATACAATATGAAGGATTGTGATTATATTTTTGCAATAAAAACGTTTTTGGATTTTTTGTATTATGACCCTTTAGTTTTTAAGGAGCGACATTTGTAATGACAACATTTTGACGCAGGCACTACATCAAAGGTGACGGCAGACGACCTCCACTATGGCGACAAGGCGTGCATGATGAACTCCACAATGCATCTTTCCCTAAGCCAGTTGCCAGTCATATGTGAAAGTGTCAACTCCAGCGAAATGTAAGTTTTATTTATTTAAGAATAACTCGTTTTAACAAAAAATAAACCGACTTAAAACCGTCTCATGGTCTTTTCTCGTGGATGCCATTGTCAGAACTGGACCAAATTTTAATGGGACCACACGGGAAGCACCAAATAAAAAAAAGAATCATCAAAATCGTTTCACCCAGTCGAAAGTTTTGAGGTAACAGACATTAAAAAATACGAGATCATTTAACTATATCTCGGAGAGTTGTAAAGATATGATATTTAGAAAGGGCTCAAAAGACGCGTATTCGTGAGGGCTGTAATTTGTAAATAAGAATTTTTGAAAAAGTCAAAAACGAAAAAAGTTATGGCCGAGAAAGTGAAAAAAAACAATATTTTTCCGAATTTTTGATTTTGGCGCTCAATATTTTGGAAACGAGGAATGATATCAAAAATTTGAGAAAAACTCCTCTGGACAATTTAGTCAGCTACAATTTGAGCCTAAAATAAAGACGATCGGGTTAAGGGTTTGCCCTGTACCTTAACCTTTTTGAAAGAAGTCAACAAGTCAGAACAACATATTTTTTCGAATTCCGTAGATTCATTTCCAATGTGCTCGATATTGTAGTCGTGTGAGGCACGAAATATGTGATTTTTTTTTCCTCGGAAACCTATCGAGTGTGGTATCAAATGAAAGGGTGGTGGATATCCAACCAAGTCTAATATATACTTACTAACTCTTACAAAACTTTCCCAAACAAAAATCCCCATACGCGAACTTTCCCACAGGGCTGCAGTCAGAAGATAAAGAATAGATATAGAAATGTAGATATAAATAGATAGATAGACAGAGATTCGTATTTCAAGAGAAACAAGTAATGAAACATAACACGAATTTTAATTTTATCTTAATCTTAATCTAAATTAATCGCAATGATACGCTCTCAGGTCCAATTAAAGTCATTGTGTCGGTAATGTTTGTTTACTAACTGATTGTTTAGTGCGTCCAAACAATTCCATTAACTAAGTGAAGTGAAGTTGCCGACATATCTATATATATAAAAGAAAGTCGTGTTAGTTACTTCACTTATAACTCAAGAACGGCTGAACCGATTTAGCTGAAAATTGGCAGGGAGGTAGTTTAGAGCCAGGAGAAGGACATAGGATACTTTTTATCCCGTTCGACATCATTCCCGTGTGACTTGACATGTAACGTCAGTCACTATAAAACGTGGTATAACAAAAAAGAATCAGACTTGGAATAACAAAATTGACGTATAATGACAGCTATGTAATGACGTATGGATGACAATTTGATATTTGTAAGAAATCAATAATAAAACTATTTCTATTAAATAAATAATTAACATTATTGCCCAATTGCCCATTCGTATAAACAGTGAAGTGAACTATAAAACTCTGTATGGTTGAAAATTTAAGTTTTAAAATGTCGTGTATCACAAGGTACTTAAATGAAGAGCAACCTATGTACTAAAATAAAGAAATAATTATGAGTGATTGATGTAGAAATTTAATTTTTTTTGTATTTTTTAAAATAAAAAAAAAATATGATTATTTATTGACATTAAGGCGGAACAAAGTTCGCCGGGTCAGCTAGTTAATAATATTAAAGACTTGCCTGCGACTTCGTCCGTGTTGAAAAAGGAAAAAGTAGGCTATCGTGTGTCCCGTACGTTTAAATGTTTATCTACCAAGTTTTATGAAAATCAGTTAATTCGTTTAAAAGTTATGGAGGAACATACATACAAACAATACCCTTTAAAGTCACCGTTAAGAAAGTGTACGAGTTTGAGTTCATCGAGTAGGGCAATAATGAAATTGACACTAGATACTAGTAACATTTACTCGCCAATAAGCTTTATTTGAAAATTGACTAATCAACACTTTACTTGTAGTTGGTGAAAGAGGTGTCATTAAACTAGGGAAAAAATCACTTCATTTTTTTTATATTAACACTAGCTGTTGCACGCGACTTCGTTAGCGTAACTTTATAAAATATAATCCATAGTCTGTGAAACCATGGAAATACACATTTCAACCCAATCGGTCAAGCCGTTTAGTAGTTGACATACCGACAGCAGCGCCACCTACCGGGTCCAATTTTATTTTTAAATCATCCAGGAAATCATCGAAATACCCATATAAAATTTCAACCTAATCGGTTCATCCGTTTAGAAGTTATATATAAAAAAGATAAGTACGGAAGGATAATTCTTACTGCCGCCCGTTGTCCTATTACCCGTTTTCCCGTAGGAATGAAGCATTTTCCCGCGGTAAAAAGTAGCCTATGTTCATCACGGATAATGTGGGCTTCTAATGGTAAAATAATTTTTCAAATCGGTCCAGTAGTTTCAGAGCCTATTCTATACAAACAAACAACCAAATCTTTCCTCTTTATAATATTATAATTTATGCATTTTTAGCCAGCGTAATTCATTGAGCACTCAGATTATTTAAAAATGAAAGTCTAAACTTTAGAAAAACCTTTCAAACTTGATGGTCAAACGCAGCAGACCTTTTTTTCTATACATATTATTTACATCGCAGACGCAGATTTTTTTCTATTAATTTGATTTTATTGTAGTTTTCCGGTGATTTACTGATTTAATTCAGTAACAAATTAGCGTTGACTCATTGTCGGCTAACTATTTACAATCTGCCAAATAATTGATTCAAATGAGTTTGCAATTATTTGAACTTGATTTTTAATTCAGGGCCAAGTGCAAGGTCGACTGCGATCTAATTATCTACCTTTCACCGAAATGTAAGTTGCGATCTTAATTGTGATCTTTGAGATTTAAAATAAAATTTGTAAAAGTATGTACTACGAATTAATAATATACGCGGACGAAATCGCGGGCGAATGCTAGTAAGTAATATACTGGAAGAAAACCGCATTACGCAAAATTAATAAACTGATTTTGGTAAAACTTTACAGTAATAATTTTATTATACAAAACTATGAGATGTATTGACTAATAATAAATCTGTAAGTGTAGCTGTATGTATTGTATGTATGTATGTTCCTTCATAACTCAAACGAATTAACTAATTTTCATGAAACTTGGTAGATAAACATTTAGATGTACAGGACACAGGATAGTCTCTACCATTTTATTTTTCAACGCAGACGAAGTCGCAGGCACCAACTAGTACTATACAAATTATAAAGATACGCGAACGAAGTCTCATACCTATAATAAATCTATACTAATATATTTTTTTAATTATTTTTTATGTTAAGGTCGACAGACAGGCTGACGGTCCACTTGATGGTAGGTGGCTACCGTCGCCTATAACACAAGCAACGCCATAAGTGCTACCAGTGCGCTGCTGGCCATAGAAGGATTAAGGATAAGGGATAAGGAAGGGAAGGGGGTAATGGGCTCTGGCATCCCTTACTCACTCACCGAAACATAGAGCACATATGCTGTTATTTCACGGTGGTATTCTGTAAGATGGTGGTTACTGCCGCCAGACGGGCTGCCCAAATGACTGCGAAACGCAGCCCTACCATTACTTTTCAAATCCAGACCAGAGTCAATTATAAAGAAGAAAGATTTGATTGTTTGGACTGATTCTTTCACTGTTTTAAAGCTATATAATCAGCGAATAACATTAGGCTCATATTTTATAGCCACGCGGAAGAAGTCGCGTGCAACAGCTAAGTAGTATGTTATAATTTACTTACTATAATATGTAAAAATTGAAATCGCACGTGTTAAGTCTTTTTGTGTTGGTAGGTGCTGGTTAAAAACTTGATTAATATACAATTATTAGTTAAGTATCGACACGTGGCCTTGTCGTGAACATTTTTTCATTTTTTTATGTCTCGCCTATGATACTAATACACTTCCGCGAAACGACAGCAAAAATGTGTCAGTGTGTCTACTCTGTGCGTACAGTCTAACGAATTTACTTATATCCTACAGGACTTAGCTGTTGCACGCGACTTCGTTCGCGTTATAAAAGATAAAAAGTAGCCTATCACGTGTCCCGTACTTCTAAATGTTTATCTACCAAGATTCATGAAAATCAGTTAATTCGTTTAAGAGTGATGGAGGAACATACATACATACATACAGAAAAAAATTCTAAAAATGGTCAATTTAGTTTCAGTATCATGTATAGAGCCTATATACACGATATTTCTGAAAACAAAGTAAATTACTCCATGACCGACCCCTACACATTTATTATTAGTATTGACTAGTATTGATAGCCTATGTTACTCGCTGATAATATAACATAGCTTCCCAACAGTGAAAGAAATTTTCAAATCAGTCCAGTATAGTAGCGCCGCGTCTGTCTGTCTGTTCGCAATAAACTCAAAAACTACTGCACCGATTTTCATGCTGTTTTCACCAATGGATAGAGTGGTTCTTTAAGGAGGCTTATCAATGCTAATAATAATAAGTGTAGGTATTGTATGTTCCTCCATAACTCTTAAACGAATTGACTGATTTTCATGAACTTGGTAGATAAACATTTAGACGTACGGGACACAGGATAGGCCATTTTTATTCATTTTCAACGCAGACGAAGTAGCAGGCGTCAGCTAGTTAGTATATAATTTACAAAGTTACGCAGGCGAGGTCGCGGGCAGCAGCTAGTCTATTTATGTAATTAGGGTGTGTAACGAAAGGAATTTGTGTGTATTTGAACACCTCTAGAAATTGTTGTACTTAAAACATTATAATATTATAGTAGGCATTGTATTACCTTCCTACAAAAAAGCACTGTATTAAATTACGGCTTCAAAGACATTTTTTATTAAAAATCCAGGTCCTCGTTGTTATTCATTTGATTTTTTGTTGCGCATGATTGTGCATAAGGTGACAAAAACGATTAAAGCAGCCACTGGTTAAATATGAATGACATGCACCTTAAAATTTGCTCCTACAAATGGAAATATTCTAGCCTGTAAAAAAAGGGTTGTTCCAAACTGTTCTACTATTTGTTCTACGATAGAACAGGTTGGACAAAAAAAATCCAACTAGTTCTACTGCGTAGTATCAGATAAAAAGTATAAGCGAAACAACTATTGACGTGAATAAATTTATTCAGAAAACTGGTAGGCTAGGCAATTCAGAAAACTAATGATAAGTACTGTTATCTATCGTTTACATCCAGAATTTAAAAAAAAAATAGAATAAAAAAAAATGGTTTTACGTAATAGGAAAAACCTGATAGGGTAAGAAAAGGACGAATTATTAAAGAAATTGTGACTTTGGAAATGTCATGTTAGGATGAAAGACAAGTTAGAGTTAGAACAATATGTCCATAGTCGTCCGGAGGAGTTCTTTTGACGTATTTTATAAACAAACTGTATAATTGTCAAACTATAATCTACACTTGAGGAAAGATTTGATTGTTTGTTTGTTTGTTTGTATAGAATAGGCTCCGAAACTACTGGACCGATTTGAAAAATTCTTTTACCATTAGAAGCCGACATTATCCGTGATGAACATAAGATACTTTTTACCGCGGGAAAATGCTTCATTCCTACGGGAAATCTAAAATAAAAGTAAATACTAGCGGCTTGGCCCGGGAGATAGCGCCATCTATCCAAAATACGGTAGATGGCGTTTTATACTTTTCTACGCGAACGAAGTCGCGAGCACCAGCTAGTCCTTTATATGGAGAAACTTAGTTTTTGTCCGCGACTTCGTCGGCGTTCAAAATATTATACATAGCCTTAAAAGCCTTTCTGGATATCCAACACAAAAAGAATTTTCAATTCGAACTAGTGGTTCTCGAGATTAATGGGTTCAACCAAACAATCTTCAGTTTTATTTAGGTTAATCTCTTTTACAGATGCGAGTCGTTGGAATTGAACGGGACTAGATACTGCGAATGGGGCTATAACGGCTTAGGCATCGACTATCAGGTGCTTGCCGGCCCAGCTTTCATGGCAGTATTCACTGTGGTCGGAGTAATTCTTGGAATCGTAGCTGATAAGTAAGAAATCAAAATCAAAAATCAATGTATTATAATTATGGTGTATAAGTTTTTTGAAGTGAAAACTTCTATAGCCGCGTTATACGTCTTTGGGTAGGGAAAATGGCGCTAATGCTCACAGTTATGGCTGGTTTACACGGGCTTATTTTTTTTTTATAGTAGCTAAGTGCTTGTCACTAATACTAAGTCCCAAAGTGTAAACTGTGAGATTAAGTGGTTAGTATTAGTGTTTATCTATAGCTGACGGTACATTTGATGGTAGATGGCTAGCGGTTATCTTTAATTCATTTTAGGTTATAAAATTTCGTAAACTTAACTAGTACCTATGGTCTCGCTGCGCTCTACTAGATACAGCCACCGTACTTGAAAAACGCGGCAACAAATACTATGCCGAATTCGGCGTACCCGAGCTAATCACACTGCAAACTGTCTGTGATGTGTACGTGCCAAATGTTTTATTAAATTTTGGGCATAATAAAATACCAATTTGCGTAGTGAAACTGTGTAAAAATGTGTAAAAAGTGATAAATAGTGAGGATAAGGTGCCGCATTCACGAAGCTATTGCATTTAGATAGGGCCGTATCTAGTCGAGCGCAGCGAGACCAATCATTTATCTATGTAATACAAATTCTTCCTAGCAACATTTATTTTCATCCAATCAATTATTGTACGACTGACCATTTACGGAAAATAACTTAAATATAATAATTATATATTCAAATTCAAATAGTTTCATCTGAGACATAGAGTTGATAGATTTAGTAGTAGGTACTAAATGTTATTGTTATTTATTTTGTTTAATTTGGAGACGACTATTATTTCGTAAATCGAACAGCGACTGAGTTCTTCTAAAATGCCTAAAGTATACCTAAGTATAGGTACTACGGTAAGGGTCAGTCATCCAAAAGAAAGAACCGGTCTATGCAGTAAATCTTTCAAGGTTAATAAGTCTGCATATTTCTGAGAATTATCACGCCGAAATGGTCCAAGTCCAACCTTTGATAAATTTTAGGAGTCCGTAACTCAAAAGAAAAAATAATAATAGGAATCTCGAAGAACTAGTTTTTAGTCTGCCTAAAGCCTAAAGTATTGGTCGTAAGAGATTTTAGTTTATGGGTACCCCAGAATTTGTTGGAATTTGTTCTACAGTCTACAGTCCCTTGAATACCTACTCATAAAGCTGTATTTGTACAACTTACACAAAAATTACAGTAAGATTTATATTAAACACCACCGCTTCACAGAAGACCCCTGTGAAATAACAGCAGAATTATGTGCTTTTGTATTTCGATGAGTGAGTAAGGGAAGCCAGAGCCTATTTATATCCTAATACCTTATGCATAATCCTAATATGGTCAACAGCGCAATTGAAGCACCTGTTGCGTTATCATAGACGACGTTAGCGTTACATTACCATCAAGTAGACCGTTATTCTGTCCGACTACTGAAACATAAATGAAGAAAGCAGAGTATACCTATACATAGGTAGATTCACAACAAAAGCACGAAACCCTCGAGGTTTGAATTTTAGTCGCATTTATTCACCTTATCGAAAAAGCCAGGCTTTGAAAGAGCCGATGCTACTTTCTTCCACTTACTAAAGTCCAACCATAATTAATCTGTAGTCTTTATATGGCACCACCGGATAGCCGCCATCCACAAAAATTTGACAGTTCTGCGAAAAGACTACAAATTAATTATAAAGATTTTAGTAAGTGGGAGAAAGTAGCATCGGCTCTTTCATACACACTCTCCCCTACTCCGTAATAATTTATTTGTTGTATTATTTACCGAAATTTCCTCGCTTACAGGTACAACAGATCTCGTATCCTGGCAGTGTGCACCTTAGTATTCGTGATAGCAATAATTCTGATGGGCACAGTCACAGAATACTGGCATCTGGTGTTGCTTCGTATGATAATGGCTGCGGGAGAGTCAGGCTGCAACCCGTTAGCGACAGGAATATTAACAGACTTGTTCCCCGAACATCAGAGGGCATTGGTGTTATCGATCTTCAATTGGGGCATATATGGTGGTTATGGAATTGCTTTTCCAGTGGGAAGATATATTCCAGACTTAAACGCTTGGGGGCTGGTAAGTAATTCCTCTAAAGTTTCGGAGCTCATTAAAAAATGTGTCTTACTTTCAATAATGTGTTACTGTTGTATCAAGAAGCGCAAAATTTAATTTCTTGACCATGTGCTTAGACACAACAGATAAGTATAATGCTGCTTCAGTTAATAATTATGGGGGTAGAGATGCGCTGGGGGAATGAGGAAGTCGTAGATGCGAAACATTTGTGAGTACACTAGATTAGTCTCAGTCGAGCAACTGTTCCTTCCAATTGGCTCTTGATATGGACATGTTCAAGGAATTGACAATAGTCTTCGAGACCGAAGAGACACTGAGAGAGGAGGTCTTACTTTCGATTCTCAATAATATTTATTTGCCACAGACAATCGCAGATTACCGATTTCCAAAAGCAACTTTAGTCCAGATTCATATCTGGAACCGAACCAAACTTTCGCAAGCATACCAATATTGTTTTAGACGGTTTTCTAATTAGTCTTTTCATCTATATTTTTTAACCCTTTAGTTGCTAGTAGAGTCAGATTTATCAGACAATTATTTTCGTGTCAATTTCGCCAGAGCCGGTCATTTCTCTACTTGTATAATGTTTATTTTTAAAATCGTTGACTTGCTTTCTCAAAAGTTTACCAGTCAGACCCAGTTAGGGCTAGGGCACAATTCCTACAAATGCAAGCGGTTAAAAAGTTAAACTGCATCTTCCATAAGTTTTCACATGTTAGAATTTCAGTGGATTGGTAATTGGTTTTTCCCAACAGAATTCACAATATCACACACTTCTTCGCTTCATCCTTTACCATCTTTCGTCATATGTTCGACAATTGACGTGACGTTCCCAATTTAATATAACAATGCGGCCACCACAATGAGTTAATAATATATTGAGTGTGTTTATTACCAGGGTTGGCGAGTATGTTACTACGGAGCTGGTATAGTGGGTCTGGTGATAGCCCTGCTCACTTTCCTAACTCTACGTGAACCAGAAAGAACCACGATTGGTGAAGAAGGTAGTGTGTTTTATAAAGTAACTAGCTGACCCGGCAAACTTCGTTTTAAAAAAAAAATAAAAATAAAAATTTGGGGAGGTCACCCTTATTACCTTAGTTAGGGGTACCTAACTAAAAATAGTTTACGACCTCCTCAGACCTACCGAATATACACAAGCCTGTGACACGAGATTTTTTATAGATTTTGAAAAGAGCCTTACCAACACTTATTCACGATTAAGTAATTTTTTTTATATAAGTTATTTTAATTTAAGTCGGGAATCGTACACTCCGAACCCGTTTTAGCAATTTTATTTTAATGTTTGGGAAGTTCAGTTTTACAAACATTTAATTTATTATTATTATTAAAGCAAGGCTTATTGTTCATTTAAAGGCGTAGGAAACACCAAGAACAGTGACACAGCTCTGGAGGCCGGTGTGAAGATGCCACAAGTGACCATTTGGCATGTAATCGCTCAGCCGCGAATCATTCTGCTTTGTATCGCTGCTTCAATTAGACATTGCGGTAAGTTGCAATACAAATTCATGAAATTCATATAACGTTCATATAACATACACAAGGTGGACAGTCGACCTAACAAGGGCCAAGGTTCGACAGTGGATTTAGGCGGCTTCATAACCGGTCAAATTGGAAAACTGTGGACGTCCTACGGTTGAGATGATGATTGATTGAAAAAAAAAAAAAAAAAATGAAACTTCGTACACAGAAAAAACTGACGACAGAATGAGTGAACAAGACTACTTTTTCTAAAAAAATTTTTTTAAATTTTTGTCTTACTGACCAGTAATTTATATTGAAAACTACAAGTTCAAGATTTATATTTTATATTAGAACAGTTTTTAAGAAGTTCGAAACTACTTCGAAACTAGTTCGAGTATTGCCATTACGAGCAAAAAATAATAATAAAGGAAGTTATAAAAAAAAACTAACAAGGTTCTAAGAACATGCCAGTTGGTATACCAACTTAATAGGTAAAAAAGTATTTAAAAATAGAAATATCCAGTTTTTATTAGCCCTAAACTTAATTGTGGACGAAACGCTCTTTCGGTGTAGATTTTAAGGTATATTTTTAAACACCAATGGTATTGTTACCTAAGAGTGTCACCTAATATCCTGCCAGTCATCATGTTGTGTGGCCAATTTCAAGGTGAAATTAGTCGACGCTGCGTAAAAGCCTTTACATGCCGGAAATGCTCACGCATTGTTCTTTTAAAAACAAACCTATTTCTTCCGCAAATGACAACTTGAGTGACAGATAATAGTCGCTTGTTTTGTCATAATCGAGTTATTTAATATGAGTTATATGACTTCTTAGGTAAAAAACATGGAAACAGCTCGTAAATAACTTGGCATATAGATCGCCTATAGTATGCCTTGGGCTGTAGTGCAGTGTACAGTGTCTGCACTATTGTAATTTTCGTTTATCTTTTTGTAAATTTATCTGCTGATAATGTAGCTTTCTAGAGATGAAAGGATTTTTAAAAATCAATTAAGTAATTTTTGAAAAAAAAAAAATATATCTTCCAAATTGGTATATGTAAGTAAGTAGAGGCGTTTAAAATAATATGTCTCACACAACATACAAGAATGAAGAACAAGAATCCTGTACAAGAAATCGTTTTTAGAAATTAAAAAAAATTGTGTGTAATAATTAAAAAAAATGACTCGAAAAAATTGTGACTCCGACGCACGACTGGAGTTTACTCCTACTTCGAAAATAGAACGTAACACATTTCGTGTGACAATTTTCATTTTATTCCCATAAATTTTCATACCGGGGCTTACACATTCATGCAAATCGATTCCAAAAAACTCATGTAAGTATATATTTCAGTAGTTAATTACATCACCGGGTTGCTTGTTTGAATGTTTTGAATGTGTCTGACGACACGTTTGGTCTAGTGGCTTAGTAACGTAGATTTTATAATATGTATGTATTTACAAAAAAAATCGTAATCTTTGTATTAATATCAACTGTCTGGTATCCACAATACAAGCATTACTTGCTTACTTTGGAACTAGATGGTGCTGTGCGGAATGTGTGAAGATATTTATATTTTACAAAGAATACAAGTAGTGGTAGGGCACACTGCGTTTCGCAGTCATTTGGGCAGCCCGTCTGGCGGCAGTAACCACCACCTTACAGAATACCACCGTGAAATAACAGCATTATATGTGCTGTTGTGTTTCGGTGAGCGAGTAAGGGATGCCAGAGCCCATTACCCCAACCCCTTATCCCTTATCCTTCTATGGTCGGCAGCGCACTTTGTAGCACTTATGGCGTTGCTTGTGTTATAGGCGACGGTAGCCACCTACCATCAAGTGGACCGTCAGCCTGTCTGTCGACCTTAACATAAAATATAATATATATAATATTTCATCAGGTGGCATGTGCTTCGCCTACAATGCTGACCTGTACTACAGAGATTACTTCCCCGACGTCGATCTGGGCTGGTGGTTATTCGCGGTGACCGTCGGCATAGGATCAGTGGGTGTCGTAGTTGGAGGAATCATCTCGGACAAGTGAGTTGATGAACAAAGACATGTTATTTTTGAGTGGAACTAAGTAAGTATTTGAGGGGACAATTTGAATTTTACACTGAGACAGTCGTAGCACAGAATAAAACATGTTTATACTGTGTTCGTAGCCTACTGATATCTATACAAATATATAAAGTTGAAGAGTTTGTTTGATTGTACGCACTAATCTCAGAAACTATACTGGTTTGAATTGAAAAATTATTTTGTGTTTAATAGTCCATTTATCGAGGAAGGCTATAGATAGGCTGTAGAGAACGCGGACGAAGTCACGGACACCACAGCTAGTCACAAATAAGATGACAAAAAATTATGCAGGTTTATTTTTTATTAATAAATAATTAGCTTTTGCCGACGATTTCGTCAGCGCCCCTTTTCCTTTAGTTGGTTTGTTCAATCTATAATATAGGCTAAATAGCCACAAAAATACGTAGTAATAATAACTCAATGCAAAAATAGGCGCACATATTTTTGTGGTGCGTTCATTTTTTCATGTTAATTTTATAGATCCCTCGGGAACACTACAACAGTATTTTTTTCTGGACGAATGAAATACCCCGTGTCATTTTCTTGTCCCTGACAACGTGTGTGCTAAATTTAATTATGGTCGGTCAAGTAAATAAGACTGAAAGCTTAACCTCAGCTTAACTAACGAACAAACTCACTTTATTATATATTATATTATTTATATTTATTTTATTAATAATAATTGATCAAAATATCAATACGTGTCAGTACCGTACCCCATCTAACTTACTGTAAGTAATTTCATGACGGGGTATTTACAAAAATTGCCATTTTTCATACACCCTATTTACATCTCTCTTCCAATGAAATAAAGTCTACGTTTGATTGACAATTATTGGGTAATTATCGAGCCCCTTTTCGTCTAATATGCACTGACCCTAAAATATAAGTAGAGTATTATAAAGACCCGTTCCACACAAGTTTTACTTGACTTCAATATTTTATTAGCCTTTTAATAAACGCATACCATATTAATTTAACAGCCTACGTGAAAATTTGTTTATTTCAAGTTATATAAATCCTTAATTATGAATTTTAATTCGAAAATTCAGTTAAATATGAATTATTCATTACTAAATTAGCAATTTTATTATTTTAATTGAATAAAACAAGTTGAGGCCGGTAATTTACAAGAACCTTAAATCCAAATAGCTATCACAAATTATTACTGGTAAGTAATTGATCAGTATACTAATATTATAATTATAAATCTGAAAGGTATCATCACCTGAGAGGTTTGTGCCCTTAGTAACCATCTTTAAAACATATAATTTTATTAGTAACTTTATAAATGCTCGCGACTTCGTCCGCGTAGAAAAGTATAAAACGCCATCTACCGTATTTTGGATAGATTTGATTGTTTGTTTGTTTGTATAGAATAGGCTCCGAAACTACTGGACCGATTTGAAAAATTCTATTACCATTAGAAGCCGACATTATCTGTGATGAACATAGGATACTTTTTACCGCGGGAAAATGCTTCATTTCTACGGGAAATCTAAAATAAAAGTAAATACTAGCGGCTTGGGCCGGGAGATAGCGCCATCTATCCAAAATACGGTAGATGGCGTTTTATAATTTTCTACGCGGACAAAGTCGCGAGCACCAGCTAGTTTGATATATTTTGTTAGAAATAATACAATTTTGTGGTCAGATTCGTTGCAAAGATGGGTGTGAGATCGCGTGTCATGGTGTTGGCTCTGTCCCAGTTGATCGCAACTTTGCCCGCCTTCGGTTCTGTGGTGTTCGGCCCACTGTGGGCTATGATCACCCTCGCATTCTCATACTTCTTTGGTAAGTGACGTTGAAAAAGTTGATAATTTTTTTTTTGCTGCCAATAACAAAAACAAAATGTAAGTGTGTACCTTGCCAATATAGGTACCTACATTTTGTTCCTATGGGACCATATTATTATGACGTACTTACAAAAGGATCAGAATGAATTTTCAAACACATCGTCTGCTGACACACATTTGACGACACGTTTAGCGCCTCTTTCACCAAATACAAGTAAAGTGTTGATTAGTTACTTTTAGAAATCATTTTCTGTTTTATTGAATTATGCACTCGTTATACTGCATCATACGTTAGGCGATTTTTTTTAAATTATTTTCTATTCAATATTTGGGACGTTTACCGTACAAACAAAGGTTACACAGTGTCTAGTGCGAGTTTTACAAATGACATCAAAATACGTCACCATCGAGTCAATCGAAGAAACTCTATGCACAGAGAGCATCGAGTAAATGCGAGTGTCAGTTCCAATCGAGTATGACTTGCGATTGACGTCTCCTCACAGACAATAGTGGGCAATTGTCGATAATTTTTATCTGTAATTTGGTAGCTCTGTGAAGTCCAATAATAAACTGGCCAAACTGAGGACGTAGTCAACAGTTGCTTTTTCACTGACTAGAGTTGTGTATCACATTTAAGCGGATTATAATATAACGTCAGACGTGCTTATAATTTGAATTGTTAATAATAGTCTGTTTCTTTGGTCTGTTTGTAAATATTGCGTGTGCTTCCAGTTTTTAGTGTTTTTACTGTTGGAAGTTTTTTTAATGGAATTTAATACTGGCAGTTTTTATAAAGAATAAAAAGAAAAATGAGAGTGTAATGTTTTAAAGAGCTCACAGGAAAAATTTATAGAAGTCAGTTGTTTTAAGATTTTGAGAAGATATTGTATTTTGTATTGAAATGTTTTGTTTAATATAAATTTGTAAAAAAAATGAAGAAATTAAATTAATAATATGAAGACATAGAAAATTTTATTTTTACAACTAAATGCGTGTTACCCGATGTTGCTCGATGTGAGAGCAACATCGGGATTATATAGAATTGAAGAGAAAGCAACTTAGAATTAGAGAGATGGACTCAAAGGGAGTGGCAAGTGGTAACTACAAGGGGTTTAGATGTACTAGAAACTATTGCTAATAATTATCGTAGAGGTAATTAAAGAGGGTTAAATATGTTTTGTTTTTAATTAATATCATAGGCCAACAATGAATACACTTTTATAATATTAGCTCATTTCTGTGTTATTTGGTGTGCTGTTTAATTAAAATTCATTTAAATTTACAATTACAATATAACAAGAGCAAACCTATCTCTAATAAAAAAAGTCTGTTCTAGCTAACACTTCTAGCTTTACTACTAAGGCACGATATATAATTAGAGTCATCTCGTGCTCTAGCTGTCTCGAACATCTTCCATGCAATATAATTATATGCCGACATCTTCGATTTAGGTACTTTTTGAAGAGAATTAACACTGAAACTCTAAATTTTTCTTAACGGAAGCTTCTCTCACCAATAAATTCTAAGTGACAAATTTACTTTCAACGCGGGTAAAGTTTTACCTAATGTTTGCCGTAGAACTGTCAAACTTACGTCTCGCACTCGCAAAATGGCGTTCAATGACGTTTACGTCCATAATCGTGTTCATTTGTCGATAGCCGTCACTGCTCGATCGGGTAAAAGTTACCTTTGTAAACTCCCACTCACAAATTTAAGTGTACATTTTAGCCAGTAGGTGGCGCTGCCTCATTCCCATACAAATTGACATTTACGCGTTCGACGAGTTTGATAGAGTAAAACTCGCACTAGGCCCTCAGCTCCATTATCCCCGGTTACCGGTGACTTTAAATGACAGTTTGGCCTACTTGACGTTTGTGAAAGAGGCGCTTAGTCTAATGGCTAGCTTTTTAATTTTTTTTAATTAGGTACTAGAATATTTTTTTATTTTTTGTACTTAGAAAATTTAAGATGCTTAACCTTGTTTTCCTTGGCTATATAAAAATATAATCTATTGTATATATTTGGTAAATATTAAATGCTGTAAAAAAAAAAGTAACCCCAGTTGTTAACCAAACGGTCGCGGGTTCGAATCCCGCTAGGGGCAAATGTTTACCTTTACACCTGAGTCACGGATTTTTGTATTTATAATATGTATCGTCTGCGTTTTCCAGCTGAAATGTGGTTCGGCATAGTGTTCGCGATCCTAGTGGAGATAGTGCCTCTGTCCGTACGATCGACGACTGTCGGCGTGTTTTTGTTTGTGATGAACAACGTGGGCGGAAACCTTCCCATATTGGTCGACCCCGTGTCGAAGGCCATCGGCTACAGGGAGGCCATCATGATCTTCTACGCAGGATTCTATGGGATCAGTGAGTATTTTTTTATGTAGGTGGTACCGTCGCCTATAGCCCATAAGATATTTATTTATTGTGATATGTGTTTTCTGTATTACTCAGGCAGTATCCTATTCTTCCTGACCATGTTCCTAATGGACGGCCCAGTGGAAAGGCCGGCGACCTCTGCCCAAACTAAGCCCAGTGGTCTGGACAACACGGCGTACACTCACGACGAAATGCCAGTGAGAAATGGAGCCAGAACTTTGCCAGTGGTACCTCATCACGATACGAGCAGGTTGTAACTGTAGACGCTAGTTATTGTAGTTATTAGTTGACGAATCTCTTGCGTATTATATGTAGGTACCCACTCTTGAACGTAATGTCAAAGGACCCAAGGTAAACGTATGTCAAAGGACCTAGATCGTAAAAGTATGTCAAAGGATCCACTCGTGAGAATGTATGTCAAAGGACTCACTCGTATAATCGTATGTCAAAGAATCCAATGTAAACGTATGTCAAAGAACCCACTCGTAATCGTATGTCAAAGAATCCAATGTAAAAGTATGTCAAAGAACCCACTCGTGAACGTATGTCAAAGGACCCAAGGTAAATGTATGTCAAAGGACCCAATGTAAACTTTTGTCAAAGGAGCCACTCGTAATCGTATGTCAAAGGATCCAATGTAAACGTATGTCAAAGGACCCAATGTAAACGTATGTCAAAGGACCCACTCATAAACCTATGTCAAAGAACCCACTCGTAAACGTATATATGTCAAAGGACCCAATGTAGGCGGACAATTTGCCCCAAGCGTATGCGCAATGAATCTACATATTTTGATTTGTTCGCAACAAATTCAAGTATAGGTACGTCACGCAATTTTTCAAAATTTTTGACTAACCTCCCTCTGACTTAACGTTACGTTTAGGA
The DNA here is from genome assembly GCA_918317495.1 of Synanthedon vespiformis. Classification (NCBI taxonomy): domain Eukaryota; kingdom Metazoa; phylum Arthropoda; class Insecta; order Lepidoptera; family Sesiidae; genus Synanthedon; species Synanthedon vespiformis. The sequence goes on from OU906965.1 coordinate 1,425,466, forward strand.
CCAAGTTTTCCAAAGAAAAGGGTTGCCAACTTGGGAGAACAAAATAAAAATTACGTACAATAAATACACTCGACCTCGAGGGATTTCCCTCCCACCCCTGTAACGCATCGTAACGTTTCAAAACACCCCCTCCCCCCAAATTGCGTTACGTAACACTTGAACGTTCCCTCCCACATGTGTTTCTGTTTATGTGATAAGTTAAATTTTCTGTTCCTTTTAAAAATACTAGCAATAAAGGCTGAATACTCAAAAGCAGTAACAATAACAATAGCAAAACTTACATTCATCTACAATCTGCTTCGGGTCATTCTCGTCACGTTTTTTATTTTTTATTTATATACTTTTTAAGACAAGAACTGTTTGTGAGTATTCGGCCGTCAATAAGTTTAAGATTAGTTAACTTATATTGTAATTTATTTAAGTACTTATTACCAATTTAATTGTATTTACTTAGTCAAATATAAATGTTGAATGGAAAACGTCTGTACTTATGTATAAAAAATAAAAAGGGAGCTTAAATTTTTGAGTCTTTTTAAATAAAAGGAGTTTTCCTATATTTAATTGATAATAATATGTATTTTTACTATTTCTATCAGACATTCAGTTCATTCTGCGTTTTATAATAGTTTTGAAGAAAGATAAATCATCGCTAAAAAGGGATAAAGATATACTTACAAAATATGTCTAAACATTATTTATTTTATGTATGGTTATTTCATTTAGTTTATTATGTATTTATTCAAGGTGAATCTGTAGTTTGTTTTTTTAAGCTTTTATTATTTACGTTAAGTATATTGAAAAGAAATTGCGCTTCGAAATATTAATGTTCGTAGGCTTATTTTTACATATCTAAACTAGAGAACCTTATACTGTTAATTGGTTGTGTGATAAATATAAAATAAACTATATACTTAGAAGGTTTTTCACACACTGCCATTTGTCCAATCCTAATATTATAAACTAGCTGGTGCCCGCGACTTCGCCCGCGTAACTTTGTAAATAATATACTAAAACCTTCCTCGAGAACCACTCTATCCGTTGGTGAAAACAGCATGAAAATCGGTACAGTAGTTTTTGAGTTTATCGCGAACTGACAGACAGACGCGGCGGAGGTCTTTGTTTTACAATATCGCACCTTCGGTAAGACAAGGGCATAACTTACAATTTTTTTTTTTAAATGAGTTAAACTTAAAATATATGCAGAAATGTTTTAAAAATATTATTAATTTATAAAATATTTACAAGACTATGGGGCTTATTTGATATAAGTAGAATAATACGATATTGAATGCAAAAAAAATTAACTTTGAATGGTTCTCCTGTAAAATTACAAAAAGTGCAGTTATGCCCATGTTTTGCCGAACTTGCCGAAAGTGCGATATGTAAGGATTCAGATTGCATAGTGTGTAAAGTCTATCAGAGCTTCAATTGATTACTTAAAAAGGAAAGCAGTGATTGATGTGATATAATAATTTTGTACATATTGTATTTTTTTTTTTTTTAAATAAAGTGTACATTGTAAATAAAGTGTTCAGTGTTTATATTAACTGGTTTTATTAAAATAACCCTACCTACTATTTGTGACAAATTAAATATGGCCAAAACATTAAACAAGTGGTGTGTAGCCAAGGAATTAAATCTTTGGATGTGGCCATAAAAAAAATAACTTTTAAATTCAAATTTAAAACTCAAAAGCTTAAATTAATTTTCCTATAATACCTATTCCAATTTTTTGTGATTTCAATCAAAAAATCCAGGAATAAACATACCTAAACATTTTCAAAAAATATCTAAAAAATCTTGGTACTTAGATCTAAGTAAGTAACACAGAAAAAGAAATCGTTAAAAAAATGTTTATTGAACTTCAGACAATACCTCACTTTTACCTATCTTTTTATATTTATACAATTTCTCTTTCCTTCTTGACTTCCAAAATTTGGTGTCTTCTTTTGACAGCACATAGTCTCCAGTAACAACTGCTGCTTGTATTTTATCTGAAAATAATTGTTTAGTTAAATAAACAAACATATCTATGTATTAACATTATTAAAAGGAAAGATTTTGCTGCAAAACTTGTAGACCGATTTGAAAAATTCTTTCACTGTTAGGAAGCTATATTATCAGAGTAACATCTATACCAATATAATATTATAAAGAGGAAAGATTTGATTGTTTGTTTGTTTGTATAGAATAGGCTCCGAAAATACTGGACCAATTTGAAAAATTCTTTTACCATAAGAAGCCGACATTATCAGTGATGAACGTTTTATACTTTTCAACGTGGACGAAGTCGCGAGCACCAGCTAGTATTTTATATAGTTACGCGGACGAAGTCGCGTGCAACAGCTAGTTTTTAAATAAACTGCTACTTGCTAACTTCTTCTAAAGTACTCAACGGATTCTAATATGGTTTTTGCCAATGGAAAGAGCAATAAACGAGGAATGTTGTGTGTATTACATATATTTTGCAGAAAAAAAAAATGCAATTTTAGGATATAAATAGGACCCCCTTTTTTATTGTAAAACAAAGTTGTACTCAATGGTAGTAAAAATTAAATACTTAATAAATTTCCATAAAATTCAGAAACTTCACCTGCAAATGGAAACTGTATTGATATGAAACAGAAATCACAATAAATTTTCTAAATGAAATCATTATTTGATCGTAACTTTACCTTTTTCTTCTAAAATAAAATCACAATCGACAAGTCGTTTTTGCTTTTTAGTTTTCTTGGACTGTTCATTGTGGATTTTTGTGTAAGTATCCTTCGCCTCTTCACAAGACAGAAACCCTTCAGAATCATTAAATAGCTTCACTCCACCTTTTATTTTACGTTTTCTGAAAATCATAATCTTAATCTTAAAAAATATATACAATTAAAATACCAAAATTGTCATTTATCCCATAAAATCAGAGCTTGAGTGTTGTGTTTAAACAAGCAAGTGCCCAAAGTTATGCAAGCGCCCATCCCCCTACCTAATCTATATCTATACTAATACATAAAGCTGGAGTTTGTTTGTTGTTCAAATTGAAAACTAGGAACTACTGGTTCAAATTGAAAAATTCTTTTTATGTTGGATAGTCCATTTATTAAGAAAGGCTATATCATTTTTAACATGGACAAATATAATATTAGAAATAAAATTTAAAAAAACTATAGGCTATAGAGAATGTGGACGAAGTCGTGGGCACCATCTAGTAATATTATAAGTGTGAAATTTTGTATGTTTTTATGTTATTTACTCAATAATGCAAACACGGCTGCACAGATTTGGATGAAATTTAGCACACATATAGTTTATTACCTACATACAATAATATACTATACTTTTTAACAGGTAATTAGGTTCCCGAGAGATAGCAGCGAATTTTTTATATTTTTATTATAGAAAAAAATATTTAAAAAAACATTGCCACTACTGTTGCAATAAACTTACTTGTTATTAGTTTGTGGCATCTCTATAAACTCCACAATTTTATCAATAATAGCTGAAACTTTAGCACCAATTCGATTTTGCATTTCAGCCGGTACCTTAACATCGTTATAATGACCGGCTATTTCCAAATATCTCTGAGATTGTAACTTTGGTTTTTCTAAAATAAAAAATATATATAAAAAACATATTTTTTTATGTTACCTCGACAACTTTACTAACTAAATTAAATCATATCAGCAGAAAGATACCTTCTGGTTTGATAAATCCATTCCCTACACTTGTTTCTTCTTCAAATTTATGTATAGTTTTTGTGAACGAGTTATCAACAACATCTCTAAAACGAGACAAGTCTTCCTCTTCTGATGAATCGGACATTGGAGATCTAAATTCACTATGTGTTAAATTTAATAATTAATAACTTTAACTTATTGCAATAAGCATCTATTGAATAAGTGCATACAAGAATATTCTTTTCAGTTTCTTATCAAATCACAGAAACTGTATAGTGTATACTTAGTGATGTCTGGTTTTAAATTCATAATTTTTATATTTTAATACATATATTCCAAATAATCAAACAAGGCTAAATATACAAAGAATTTTTTTAACTAAAATTAAAATTAGGTTTAGCTTGACCTTGTTGTGTACAAAAATTGTCAAAAAATCAAAATTAATTACATAAACAGAAACACAAACACGTGGTTTTGACATTGACAGTGCCAAATACAGATTACTATCATTTACTTATTATCACTATACTCTTTGCTTATTTAATTTCTTTGATTTTGATCCTCCAACATAAGCAACGAGTACATACACGTTGACAGATTTAATCAAACAAATAAGGAGGGTAGAGATAAGGAGGACAATCTTATATGGGTGTTAAACTAAAAAAGTGGCAACTAAAATCGAATCTATCCTCCTTGATCTTGTGACTATGAATCAGTTATTCTGTGGTTAGAACTTCGAACTGTCAAATTGTCAAATCAAATCAAATGGCTCAAAAATCAAAAATGTGCATTGAGTAATTAATTTGAGTAACTCGAAATATTATGTTTTACGTGATATTAAAAGAAAGAACATAAATTGTTTTTTTTTTTAAATCACAAAGTATTTTATTTGTGTTAATGTTATTTAGCTAATTTAAATAACAGTGTTTGAAATATGTCTCAGTACACAAAACCACCTACTGATCCAGACTTAATGAAGTTTAGTGAGAAGAATGATTACGATTCTCTTGCTAAATATCTTGTCGGTAACATGTACAGATACCGTGAAAACATCATAATACCTAGGGTTTTAGGTCCTGTAATAATTAAAACGAATGAAGAGAAGATGATTGAATCTACTATTGAAAGCTGTCCATTTAAATCATTAACTAGCTGCATTATTGGTAAGAACCAACTTTTCAATTTGAACCAGTAGTTCCTGAGATAAGAGCGTACAACCAAACAAACTCTTCAGCTTTATATATTAGTATAGATATGAGAGATGGCTGACAGTCCACTTGATCGTAGATGCTGCAAGTGCTCTGACAACCAAAGTTGAGTTTAGTGAGAAACACAACAGCACATATGCTGTTATTTCTCAGTGGTCTCCTGTAACTGCAAAAATCACTGTGCCATTCCTCTAAAGTTAACAATACATTGAAATCCTTTCAGGGTATGGACTAGGAGCAGCAGTAGGTCTTTTCACATCTTCACTAATGCCAAACATGACAGATCCAACGGCACAACAAAGTCAAACTGCAAGAGAAATATTAAGAGAAATGAAAAACTCTATGTTAAGTTATGCAAAAAACTTTGCACTTTTGGGAGCTGTTTTCTCTGGTGTTGAATGCTGTATTGAAACGGCGAGAGGAAAATCCGATTGGAAAAATGGAACATACGCTGGAGGAATCACAGGAGGTTTAATAGGGCTTCGAGGTAAAAAAAAAAGCTCTATTTAATTTTTATAAATGTTAATAGTTTTCGCTATTAAACGTTTAAATACTTTTTCATATAAGGTTGACCTTTACGCTGATCATAAGCAATATCATGTTAAGGTAAAATTAATAAACAAGAAATTGTATAATTTTATAATTTTTTTTATTTTATTTATATTTGGGAAACATACAATATCTCAATATATGTTATACACATACATACAAGGCTAATTAGTACTACTACTCACTAACCAAAAGTACCACACCTTAATTCTTTGAAATAGAATTAACTAGCTGCTTAATTAACGAATTATGAATTAACGACTTCGCCCATACTACCAGCTGGTGCTCGCGACTTCGTCTGCGTAGAAAAGTATAAAACGCCATCTACCGTATTTTGGATAGATATTTTATTTATTTTAGATTTCCCGTAGGAATGAAGCATTTTCCCGCGATAAAAGTATCCTATGTTCATCATGGATAATGTCGGATTCTAATGGTAAAAGAATTTTTCAAATCGGTCTAGTAGTTTCGGAGCCTATTCTATACAAACAAACAATCAAATCTTTCCTCTTTATAATATTAGTATTGAAAACCTTCCTCGAGAACCACTCTATTGATTGGTGAAAACAGCATGAAAATAGATACGGTAGTTTTTGAGTTTATCACGAACAGACAGACAGACGTGGTTGAGGAGTTTGTTTTATTATATGTAAGGATTAAACTTATGAAACTATTAAAAAGGACTGAATAATTGTAGTACTATTGGAATGCTACTAGTGTTAGTGTCATTTCTTTTCTTAGTAAGATTCTGAAATAAGAGATACTTAAATATTTTGTTTTCAGGTGGTTTGAAAGCTGGGATGTTTGGCGCAGCCGGTTTTGCCGCTTTTTCAACAGTAATTGACTATTACATGCATCAACGTTGAAAATTAGGTTTCATAGATACACAATTTTTTTAATTATATATTTTACCTTAAGTATAGTGATTTTGTTGAATAAAAATACCAATTAAAATTTTTATACAGATAGTATTTATTGTTTTGTCCCAAATGATAATAATTTAATTCATTACATAATTAAAACTATATTAATGAGAAATTGCCTGCATTGCTGCTCAGTAGGATAAAAATGAAATTATTATGAGTAGGATTTATTCATGAGTAAAGTACGGTCTATTTTGACTCCCAACAAGTTCGACGGATTGGATATAAAACTGCATCCAAGATAAGATAAATACCGACAAATTATATTATTCTAAGTACCTTATTGATTCACCGTATTGTAATTGTTCTGTGTCATGTGTTCCTTCCATAGAATTATTCTATGGTTCCTTCCTTGTAAAGTATATATAGTATTCTGTGGTCATGTGTCAGTGTGTGAGTGTCAATTTGTCAAACAAAATTGAAAATTCTTTCTGCAGTAACGAACGTCTAACGTCTTTATTTTTATTGATTTTCGCCTATTTTATCAACAATTTAAATTAAAACATAGTTTTACTGCACATTTACATTAATAATACAATGAGTTACGTGTATTAATACTTAATTTTGTGAGAATACGTTTAATTTGTATTACAAAATGAAGGATCCTTTTCTAACAGATTCGGGTATCGATTCACCGACCCATGAAAGTCTGAATAATGTGGACGGTTGTTACAATAAAAATATTTTCAAAACAAAATCGTTCGCTAATTCACGTCGTGCCTTACAATCGGGCGCTGATAAGATTTCGAGAACATTTAGAAGCGTAAGAAATACGTTCGGAAATTTGTCACAGGTAAATTCAGTTTATTTTTTATACTATAAACGTAAACTATTTTAGGTATATCAATAGTTTTCCAAGGGATCTAAAATTTTTGTGGAAATATATTAAGTACAGCCTATTTTTTTTAAATCGGTTTAGTAGTTTTTGAGTTTAGCCATTACAAATATTGGCAAGTTCTGTTTCTCCACATTACAAGCTTGTTAATGGTGTTGTCGGTGCTCCTGATATCGTTGAACATTTCTACTTTTCTGTACCTCGACTGGGTAGCCAATTGCACAACCACATTTGCTCTACCTGCATGTCACACTAAACTCTTGTCAACATGGAGTCCAATCTATCGCACGTGATCTTCACACCCAACTACAGTTGCAGTGATGTGCCAACTCGGAAAAAACACAACTCGAGTTGACACGAGATGAAATTCACAAAACTTGAGTTAACTGGATTTAATCCTTGCTTCATATAATGTAATTCAAAACGAATTTGATATTATTCTACGGTTCTACGGTCTCCGCAAGGAAATCAATTCATAAAATTTTAATATGTAACTTTATAATTATTGAGAATTTGAGTTGAGAGAGTGTCAACATGAGACTTGATGAACAACTATTAGAAAAATACTTCTTTTCAGCATTTCAGACTGGGAGGTAGGCGCAGGCATCGTCTTGCTGAGGCTGGATCTCCTTGCAGAACTCCGTCGACCCCAGTCAATAAGAAAAAACAGGTCATTTTTGTTTATATGATTCCCATTGTACTTTTTACTTTTAGTTTGATCATAATTATGAATCTAAACAGTTATCTCAATTGAAGGTGTACTTATCTTTTGTGTTTCCAGGTGTTGGGCAGAAGTCCGGCGAAGTTGTACAGCCCGTTTGGTATTGAGACACCTCACAATAGGGACTTCCGGATGTCTCCGTACATGCCAGACACGCCTGATCATGGGTAAGTCTGATTCGTCTTATATGAGGTCAATTAGAATTTATGTTTTCGAGTCGTTTTATTAGCTTAGTGTGAAACTAGATGGTGCTGTGTGGAATGTGCGAAGATATTTATTATTATTATTATTTATGCCTTATTTATTGTAGGTTGTCACCGAAACGTCGCAAAGGTTTGACCCAGTCGTGGCATATTCTCGCCAAGAAAAGGCCAAGGGCTCTATTCCATTGAGACCCAAATGGAAAAAGGACTATATCCCCTTTAATACGCACAATATTTATCCCACCGCTTAATGTAAGATTAGTCTACGTTGATGTGGCAACAGTTTTGTGATTTTTTTTCAGTCGTTTTTTTACTATTTCTCAGCAATAGGTCTCTAACTAGCTCCAATAAAGAGTATTAACCTTCATAATTAATGTTACAAAAAACAACCTCACTCACTTTGTTGCCGCATCAACAATATTGTCCATTTTTATGTGATTGGTGCTATATATAGCAAAAAAAAAACGAATCTATTGATTGAAATAAAAAATTTGTGCTAATAAAATTGATAAGTATTTGACATAAACATCATCAGTATTTGAAATGCCAAAATGTATTCGCTTAAAGTACTTAGTATAATGGGATATGATTATAATTACAAAGTCTTAATGACATTTTTATACTAAACAAATAGCACCCTTAATAAAAAGAGGCACAACTAAAAAAAATACAATAATCATTTCTTAAGTCGCCATGTCAATATTTCAATAAAAAAAAGTTATTAAAATATTAAAGATTCATATTTAAAAATAAAACGATTGGTATTTTAAGAGCATTTTAGCTCATTCTCAATCAGTTAAGATAATAAGTACCTAACGGTGGTAGAGGTTATAATTTCGAATTGAGCGTACAAAATTGCCCAGAAATTTGATTTAAGTCTAAATGTTTCTGTCCAATAGAAAAATAATGGTCTTGTCCCAACAGTGGTCCGCATTAAGATGGATGTGGGCAATAATTAAGATTCGGGCAGTATTTAAGACTTAAATTGGTATTTTTAGTATTTAAGTCCCTATAGCGGAAAAAACGCAGTGTTAAAAGAAACTGAGAATGGAACACATAACTAAGTGGTCCATTTTTTTCTCTGTTAAAAGCCTTAAACAAAGATTACTTTAATTTTGTCCCCATTACCTCGCAAGGTAATTTACGAATTTTTGAGTTGTGCCTTTTTATTACTTACTAAGGATGTGACATAACTTACGACGCTTCGCTATGACAATATTACTAAGTATTTATTATGGCTAATTTTTATGCAACAAGGTTTTTTAACAATTTCGGTACTTAATAATGCACATTATTATATTAATATTTTTTTTACGAGTGACAATACATAATAATATATTTAAATTTATTTATTAATTATATTTATTTTGCTAATTATATATAGTGTAGTATGTACGAAAAAATACACGCAGGAGACCTTGCTTAATGATATGTGTGCATATTCATACACATACAAATGTTACAATATTTTAAAAGTTATGTAAACCTTATTTACTTAGCTGGTGCCTGCGACTTTGCCCGCGTTATAAAAGAGAAAAGTAGCCTATCCTGTGTCCCGTACGTGTAAATGTTTATCTACCAACTTTCATGAAAATCAGATAATTCGTTTAAGCATTATGGAGGAACATACACATACATACAATACCTATAGTTACAGATTTATTATTAGTATTGATGATAATGAAATATCTTCATTCATCACAGATGAGCTCAGATCGCAATAGATTTTACTTATATTTTATTTTCCTATAGAAATGCAATAGTTTTGCCTTTATTATTTATTAAACTGCTGTTTAAGTACCGAAATGTTGTGAATGAGCCGTTAGAATAAGATGGATAAGTATTTATTAAGAAACTGCACCGAAATTGGTGCAATTTTAATGTAGGCTTTTTTTTTAATTTATTTAAAAACAATTTTAGTTACTATTTTAAAGCTATTTTTATGGAATGAAACGGTTGGAGGGGTTCTCTTAAGTTGGATTTAGATATACTTGTTTTAAGAATGGATTTTTAATATATATTTTTAGTAGTTAAAGGAAAAAAAAAACATCAATACAAAAGTTTTATGGTACAGTGTTAACTTTATAGAGATTTAACCAGTGACTAAAAAATCTAACGTTGATTTGATTATATGACGTCATATTATGTCGTCGTTTTAAACAGTCCTCCAATGTGCGCCGGCCCTAAGGGCCCAGTTACACAAGAAGAGTGTCGTGTGCGAGTTTCGAACGCGAGCGGGACAAATCATATCGGGCAATGAGCGAGAGGAGTTTAGATAATTTCTTTCGAGAGGCGAAACTCGAAGCATTTTGTTTACACTAGCCGATAGTTATACTGTCTCACGTCACGACAAATTGAATTCTCCTTGTGTAACACGAGCCTTAAAGCCAAATCTAGTGGAGATTGATAATTTATAATGTTAGATTAAGGAGAACCCATTTTTGATATGAAAAGACTGACTGTTCATGAGGCTGCCAAGTACTGAAGTTATTCTTCTTTTTTCTGGAATAACTGAAAAATGTTTGTGGACTCAATTGAAATTTTGAATTGTGACGTTATTTTTGTAACAAATAAAAAATGCTCTCCGCCTCTGTTTATTTTATTTATACATTGTTTTATATAATACCATATTCCCATTTAGGTGATAATTTCGATGTTACTATCAAGTTAAACTTGTTTCGCTTTGACAAACAATAAAATATAATTATATAAAATGACTTTATATTGTGTACTTAATTTTTTATTATTTATTGATGACTTAATTTATTTTTATTTAACTGTGTAAACAAAAGTAATTAGTATGTAACGTTTTTAATTGTACTAATAACGGACAATGCTCTTTTATCAATAAAAATTTTCTAAAAAATTTTTTTTTTTACTTATAGTCCTCTTTTCGATACATAAGTTTGACCATTTGTGAGAAAACAAAAATACAAAAAACAAATCTCTTATTTTTTCAGTGTGTATATTAGTGGCCACTCAGTTCTAGATACCTACTTACGTACGTCAAGCGATCTAGTCTAGGAATCAAAAGGAAATAAAACTACATTTTTCTTTATATGATCGTAATGTCATATTTATTCATTGGTTTGAAAATTTGAAAACTTCAACATAACAGTTTTTATTTATCTACTTAGTTAAACTTACAAAAATAGTGTCATTCTCTCTATTTATATATATGTATGTACAACAGATACAACTACTTTTACTCGCAATGAGAAAATGTAACTTAATATTTACGTAACCAGTAGTTAAAAAAATATAAAGAATTTTATACTCGGTACAATATGTACCAAAAATCTCCTATGAAATCTAATCCAGTGAGTAGTTATCCCTTGGGGGGAGGGAATGTGATATTTTTTCAAGTATTCAAGTAAATTTTTTTTATACAGTTATTTTAATGAAAAAAAAAATGCCAACTTTTGAGAGGAACTTTTTTTAAATTTATAACGGTAAACGTTTATACGTCAGTACGTAAAGTATACGACAAAGCCTGTTGTCGTGCCAAGTAAAAAAACAGCCATTTCCATTTTACCAATATAGCAATACAATTGGTATTTTTCGACTATTGACTTTGTTGGTTATTTTTAGAAAATGATCAACCACATTTAAAGCCCCTTTATTGACTAGAGAAATGTTCCCTACAAAACTGCAGACAGATCACAAAATTATAATGAGACTACCTTTTTCGATCCAGGGCAATTGATATTTGGAAGTATGTCATTTGACTAGAGACATGTTCCCAACAAAATTGCAGGCAAAAGAGCAAACGATAAACGTAAAGTTATGAACTTTGGAAAACTCTATCCAGCTAGAGACGACCTTACTGTCCAGGGGGAATTGTACACTGAAAGTAATTAGGTGATGAAGTCACTAGATTTGGAAGTCATTTGAATAGAGAAATGTTCTCCACTAAAGAAAAAAAAATCGCCCAGTCACCTACTTATCGAAGACGTATCCTACCACTTGTGACATAACATTGTTACGTTTCTTGAGACTCATGTCTCACTTGAGTCAACATGGTTAAGTTTCAACTTGAGACATAACATTATTACGTTTCTTGAGACTCACGTCCCACTTTGACAACATTGTTACGTTTCTTGAGACTCTTATCTCACTTGAGACATAACATTGTTACGTTTCTTGAGACTCATGTCTCACTTGAGTCAACATGGTTAAGTTTCAACTTGAGACATAACATTATTACGTTTCTTGAGACTCACGTCCCACTTTGACAACATTGTTACGTTTCTTGAGACTCGTGTCTCACTTGAGATAACATTGTTACGATTCAACTTGAGACATAACATTTTTACGTTTCTCGAGACTCTTGTCTCGCTTGAGACAACATTGTTACGTTTCTTGAGACTCACGTCTCACTTGAGACAACATTTCACTTGTTTCACATAACAATGTTGTCTCAAGTTGAACACATGGCAATAAATTAATAGAATCACTACATATTACATGTTGAGGAGTTGGGATATACATATGTCAAACTTGTTTTCATTCAAAACGATATTTAAATGAATTTGGATCATCTAAACATTTTTGTAACACCTTACACAATAAAAATAATAATGTTAAGAGCATAGAGAAAAAAATACAACAACTGAGAGTATTTGTTAAATCACACACACATTCTCATTGGGAGACTTATTATTGCTATAGCAAGTTCCTATAGGCGTCATAATTTTATTATAGGTACCTATAGCACGACGGATGGCTCTTAATTACAAAAAAAAAACTTTAAGAGGTTAAGCACTGGTAAGTTCCGTAAGTTAGTAACAACTAACTGAAATGTTTTATGTTAACACTGAAAACAAAAACAAAAACAAAACTCTCTATAGAACACAAAGTAGCTCTTCAAAATGATTTGTACACTTAAAAGTATATTATTCTATAAAATTAATTAATGTCTCTTATAACTAAAATATTTACAATACAATAGGTAATCTTTTTTTTTTATAAAGCTCAACAATTGCCTCACTTATGTTATACTTCTTAATAAAGTATATTTTTGTACAAGAGAAACAATAAAAGTCACCATTAACTTTTTCATTATGGTACAAATCAATATCACAATCATTACAACCGACATCAAGTATGTCAACCTGTCGTAAGCACTTTTTTATATAAAAAAAGTCTACTAACTAACTAACTAACTGGGATGAATTCGATTATAGTCAATATTGTTCAAAGTGACGGTTACTTGTTCAAAACTCTTTTTAAAATGATAAGAGAATTAGGGAAAGTTCTCATTTCTCTTCACCTTTTCATGATAGAGAAATAGGAAAAGTTCTCATTTCTCTTCATCTTCTCATGATAGAGAAATAGGAAAAGTCCTAATTCCTCTTCATCTTCTCATGATAGAGAATTAGGAAAATTCCTAATTTCTCTTCATCTTCTCATGATAGAGAATTAGGAAAAGTCCTTATTTTTCTTCATCTTTTCATGATAGAGAATTAGGAAAAGTTCTTATTTCTCTTCACCTTCTCATGATAGAGAATTAGGAAAAGTCCTAATTTCTCTTCATCTTCTTATGATAGAGAAATAGGAAAAGTCCTAATTCCTCTTCATCTTCTCATGATAGAGAAATAGGAAAAGTCCTTATTTTTCTTCATCTTTTCATGATAGAGAATTAGGAAAAGTCCTAATTTCTCTTCATGTTCTCATGATAGAGAAATAGGAAAAGTTCTCATTTCTCTACATCTTCTCGTGATAGAGAAATAGGAAAAGTTCTTATTTCTCTTAATCTTCTCATGATAGAGAAATAGGAAAAGTTTTTATTTCTCTTAATCTTCTCATGATAGAGAAATAGGAAAAGTTGTCATTTCTCTACATCTTCTCGTGATAGAGAAATAGGAAAAGTTCTTATTTCTCTTCATATTCTCTCTTTTTCTTCTCTTTTAATGTCTTGCCTCCATCGGACCTTCTCCGATGATTTTACCAGTGTCATATTTTGTAAAAATAGCAATTTAAAATGAGACAAAAAGGCAAAATTCAAATTAAAATCAAGAGTAGCAGATCCCGAGACCAATCTGTCAAGTCAAGTGCACAATTATTATTATTTATTTTTCGAGTTTTCCAAAAGGGGTCCGAGTCCTGCAACGACTTTAGTAAACTGTAATTTAATAGTCCGTCACATTTCTATTTAAAAATTTCTGTCACAATTCAACGCTAAGAGATCATAATTTATGTACTTAAATAAAATTTTGGCTACGAGTAATAATTATTGTTCTTCCAGCGATTCTGAAAAACGAAATAAAAATATATTAACATGCAATATCGTGTGAAAGGGTGATGTATGGTCTTTTATATTTATCTATACTAATATATAAAGCTGAAGAGTTTGTTTGTTTGTTTGGTTGTACGCGCTAATCTCACGAACTGAATTCTGGTTCGAAATGAATAATTCTTTTTGTGTTGGATAGTCCATTTATCGGGAAAGGCTTATCTATTAATACTAATATTATAAAGAGGAACTATTTGATTGTTTGTTTGTATTGAATAGGCTCCGAATTGAAAAATTCTTTTACCATTAGAAGCCGACATTATCCCTGATGAACTACTTTTTACTAGTCTTTTAAGGCTACTTTTTACCGCTACTCGGAAAATGTTTCATTCATACGGGAAATCTAAAATAAAAGTAAATACTAGCAGCTTGGCCCGGGATACACTTGATAACGCCATCTATCGCATTTGGGTAGAACTGCTTGGTGATATTTTTAGCGATCCGCTTCACGGTAGATGGCGTTTTATATTTTTCAACGCGGACGAAAAGTAGTGTTGATATAATTATATTCCTTCCATTAAATCACCGTGCGATGTCGAAGACGAACGTTTTTTTAGGCATTTATTCACCATGACGTATTTACTAATGCGATAAAACAATCTGTACGCAAAAGTACCCAAGAGACTCGAGACGCGCGAACGAAGTGCGGGAGGGAAAGAGCGACTGAGTCTACCAATAACGTGTCGCGAAGTGCGGGAGGAGAAGAGCGACTGAGTCTACCAATAACGTGTCGCGAAGTGCGGGAGGAGAAGAGCGACTGAGTCTACCAATAACGTGTCGCGAAGTGCGGGAGGAGAAGAGCGACTGAGTCTACCAATAAAGTGTCGGCACACGTTATTGATACCCTCAAACAGCTAAAAACTTTGCCGAGAAGTCTTTATTCGCTGCACGAACTATACTTACATTGAAAGATTTCTGGGCGCCACGTCCCACGTTTGGGCAGGAACGTCTTTCGTAGGAGGCTGGCGGTTGAAAATGCCTCCTATAGTGAGGCCTCCCTCCTTTGAACCCCCTAGGCGCACCGTGTGATCTAGGACCAGGCCTCCTGGTGCGAGACCTATAGTGCTGGGGGACGGCGAACTCGTGCTGAGGCCGATCGAATCGATCCACCTGAAAACTGTTTTGTGCCGACCACGCATTGTAACATCTCTGCGGTGTCTGAGAAATTGTATAGCTTTTCAAATTGTCCTCCACCACTAAACTCTCTCTAGGATCAATGATTTTGTGCGTCCATATTATTGGTGCGGTTTTGACCTGAAATTTATTTACGTAAACATCAAAACCAATGTTTGTTTACAGCCTATAGGTATAGGTTATTGAGTAGTGAACTAGTGATAGGGCAACACTGCGTTTCGCAGTCATTTGGGCAGCCCGTCTGGCGGCAACAACATGAGATGGTAGTAGCCACCTACCACCTACCATTAAGTAGACCGTCAACCTTAACATAAAATACCATCTGGCAGCAGTAACGCCATCTCCTTACAGAATACCACCGTGAAATAACAGCATTATTGTGTGCTGTTGTGTTACGGCGAGTGAGTAAGGGATGCCAGAGCCCATTACCCCATCCCTCCCTTATCCTTATCCTTCTACTTGTTGCACTTATGGCGTTGCTTGTGTTACAGGCGACGGTAGCCACCTACCATCAAGTGGACCGTCAGCCTGTCTGTCGACCTTAACATTTAAAAAAAATCCCTACAGATAAACCTATACTACTAAGAAAGGGATCATCTGAAAAGTATAAAAAATTCAACGGCCTGTATAAATATACATATATAATATGAACAATAAAAATTGAAACATTGTCAAGAAAATGAAGACAAAAGCTAGTATTAAACTGAGATCTATGAAAATAGCTTTAGTAGTTTCCGAGATTTTGTGATTAAACAAACATACATTGAGTTGAATGACACAAATAGATAGACATTTGGTAAAAGTAGTTATATGTATATTATATTATATACTCACAGTGTTGTCCAAATGCGTTGTATCCGGTGACGTTCGAGAGTGTTTCTCCTCGCTAGAAACCGAAGTACGAGCGCTAGATTGCTTATTTAGACTATTCGTTATAGCACTCTTTACACACACGAAATGTTCGTATAACTTAACACTTTCACACTGCAAACGTTTCTCAAGTCGACCGACGAACGGACAGTTTATAATCTCCACGTGCGTGTTCATTATCACCTTGAAGAACGCATTAATCAACGCATCCTCGCACGGCAATATGCAAAGTCTCTCCACAATGAGCGTCGCGACCTCCAATTCTATCTCCCTATTTATATTCAACATGTAATCGACCAAGTTCACAAATAACCTTTTGAACTGTTGGAAATTCTGGGCAGACGCTATGGCCCCCATGAACACCTCGCACAGTGTATTCTGTTCAAATATCACGTTTTTCAACAACTGTGCGTAATCACTCAACGGTGCCTCGTTCAAGTGGAGCATAGTGATCTCCAAGACGTACGTCTTGCGAGAATTGGGCTCACAGGTGGCCTTGAAACCTCTTAAGTAGTCTGTGCACATTTCTAATAGGAGTTTTGTTGATTTTCTCTTTATGCACTCCTCTATGAATGCGACTATGAACTTTTGACGCAACGGCGGATAACTTTTGGTCAACGCGTACTCCTGCGCGAACATATCGTTAGGCAAACACGACATATTGTTCTTGACGTCTACCACTTCGAGATTCTCGTGTGGATAAGTGCAATTGAAACGTTTGCAATTGGATATTAGATTATAGAAACAAACGCCTTTGTAGACCATACTAAATTTCCTCTGTATAGGTTTATTTGATGGTATATAATGCGATATTTTCATCGGCGGCGACATTATATTGTTAAAAGATTCAACTTTATCACTGAGCATAGGCGGTGTTGTTTCGTATCTGTCCATTTCTCTGACAGATGTGGAATCGGCGTTATGTTTTTCGCAAACATTGTTTGTCTTAATTTGTTCATTGATATTTTTAACGATTTTTGTTGGTACGTAAGTGACTTTTTGAAAATTGGACACATTCGCAATAGGTTGAGCTATGTACTCCTCGAATTCGGGCGTTTTTGAAGCTATTGATGTTCGTCTAGACGATACTAGACTTTCAGCGAATAAAGACAGAGCGTCCTCATCATCTTCGCCTGTATTATTGCGATTATCGACATTGTCATGATTCAAAGCAGAAATCTCTTTATAGTCCGCTTGTACGTCTCCGTTTTCAACGGGCGAATGTACGTCATTATTACAATGCACGCTTGTATCTTTCCCTGTGCAGATATTTTTTATATTTTTCAACGTATTAAGCACTTGACTCTCAACCTTGAAGCAATTGTAAAACATATTATCACGTATCGATTTGTTTTCGCCGTGATCTGTACCTAACCAATCCATCACCTCCATATCGTAACTGTTTATAAAACGGGACAGCATTGAGTTCACTTTTCTCAAATCACCACCGTAACTTCCCTGATCTTGTAAATCCTCTATGCTGTTCGAGGAATACGAAGAACTGACAGTTTTATTCTCGTTGAGGGGAAACTTTACTGCTGGATTATCTCGACTGTATGTCGGCGAGGAAACAACGGATGAAGTTTCGATGATTTTGTCGACCTTGACGAAACCTTGGCAGGCTTGGCCAAGTTTTAGTAATTGCTCATCGGTACACACGAATTTCGTGGAACATACACTAGTGCAAGACGTATCTGAACTTGAAATCTGTTTGGTCCACGACAAGGAATCCAATCCGTCTAAGAATTCCGGCTCCTTGACAACTATTGTTGATGTGACATTATCTTTTATCACACCATTATTGGGGCACTTTTTCGATGAATTTAATTCTCTTGTTGGAACCGGTTTTTTTACAGTTTCATTTTCATTCTTTTTGGGTGAACTCTTCGAATTTCCTACGGCCCCTAAGCTCAAATTAGTCGAGAGAATTGACGGAGATCCAATATTATTTGCGGCATGTTCTAAAATATCTAAGTATTCCGAATCACTTCCAATTTTTGGTAAATTTAATTTTTGTGTGTCATTTTTAACATTAGCCTTTTTTGCGTTAGCTGTAAGGAAATATTTACAAAACTAATAAACATCACAGTCATATATATTTTATATTTAACAAAACAAAGAACTAAAATTAGGATAAGTTCAAAGTTTGTACTTCATTTTGAGAATATTACATAACAATACTAATTAAGCGCCTCTTTTACCAGCTACAAGTATAGTGTTGATTAGTTACTTTTAGAAACAATTTTATGTTTTATTAAATTGTTCATTCGGTTTAGAGCATCCATGGATAGCCGATTTTTTTTTAAATTATTTTCTATACAATGTTTTGAACGTTTATCGTACGAACAAAGGTATTATATCTGCTAAAAATTATTCCCGGTTACCGGTGACTTTAAATGACGGTTAGCCTAATTGACGGTTAGTTGGATAAAGAGGCTCTAAGTAATTTAATTAATGACTACTGTCCACAAAGTTATCAGACATAATTGAGTATATAATCTTTTAAAATCTTAGTATTTCTTTAATTTTCTTCTTCAATCTTTTTTATAAATAAAAATGATTAAATGTGTTGCTGAGCGCATAACTCGAGAACGGCTGGACCTATTTTAATTCTGTCTTCACTCATGGATAGAGGGATAGTGGGGGAAGGTTTTTACGTAAAAAAAATGCACCCCCCCCCCGGTCGAGGGCGAAGTCGGGAAGCGGGTCGCTAGCATATTAATATTAAGCTGCTTAATGTTACATACAAAAGTTACTTACCATCACTTGCAGTTATCTTTCTCGCAACTCTCTTCTTTTTAACTGGAACAACTGAAACATTGATGTCATCAATAAAAAAATAAGCTTGCTCAGATTTTTTTATTTTTTTTACTTTATTATTTTCTATTCAATGTTTGGGACGTTTACCGTACAAACAAAGTTATATATATATATATATATATATATATATATATATATATATATCAGCTCCATTATTCCCGGTTACCGGTGACTTTAATTGGTTACGTCAAGTATGGCCTACTTGGACGTAACTGTCATTTAAAGTCACCGGTAACCTAGAATATAGAAAGGACTTGACTGCTTTGGACTTGACGGACCTGTTTTGGAAAACTAAGAAAAATTAAGACTTGACTTGGACTTTGACTTGACTGACTAGTCTCGGGATCTGCTATTTTTGATTTTTTTAATTTCAATAAAGGCTATTACAAATTGCTATTTTTACTAATGACACTGGCAAAATCATCGGAGAAGATCTGATGGAGCCAAGACATTAAAAGAGAAGAAGAAGATTGAGAACCTAGAATAATTGAGCTTATATACCTTTGTTTGTAAGGTAAACGTCCCAAATATTGAATAGAAAATAATTAAAAAAATCGCCTAACGAATGATGCAGTATAACCGAGTGAATAATTCAATAAAACAGAAAATGATTTCTAATACTAACTAATCAACACTTTACATGACGTTGGTGAAAGAGGCGCTTAATAAAATTGACTTGGAATTAATTAATTAACTCAACTTTACCTTGAGAATCCGAATTACAGGAATATATGTCCTTCTTCTTTTTGACTTTCTTGGAAACATTAGTATTTGTTGACTGAAACGATTCAGAAGGCGAATGCGTAGCGTCTGCAGAAAAATATATTATTATTTCTTTTTTTTTTTTTAATTCTTTAATTAAAATTTATCTAAGTTTCATTCGAATAGGATTATTCTTATGGAACGTTTCAAGCGAAAAAAAGCAAAAAAGTTGAAAATTTGCAATAGCGACATCTGTCGACGCCCGTTTTAAACATAAAAGTTTCTCTTCGATAAAAAAAAAAGCAATTACTAATGTAATATAATATTAGAGTTACTATTTCCTTTTGGTGTTTATTGGACATTTTGTGATGAGCTTTAGTTGTAATAAAAAAAATAATAAATGAAATAAATGTGCAAAAAAAAAACGTAAAAATGATTTATACTATTATTAAACATTTGTTTTTTCCTTTTTGTGTTTATTAGACATTTTGTGACGAGCTTTAAGTTGTAATAAAAAATAAATAAATGTATTAAATAAAAGTGCCATAATTAAAGTTATATATATATATAGCTTAGGGCATCTTTCACCAACTACAAGTAAAGTGTTGATTAGTAATTACTTTTAGAAATAATTTTATGTTTTATTAAATTTATGGCATCGTTTGATAGGCGATTTTGCTTTTTTTTATTATTTTCTTCTCAATGTTTTGGACTTTTACCGTACAAACAAAGGTGATATACCTTTGACATGGTGACACATGGTGAAAGAGACCCTTAGCTAATCATTAGGCTATGGATAAAGTATTAGTTAGCCCAAGTTATACCTGATTGGGTACAGTGACAAGATGATCTTTTCTTCTTCCTGCTTCCTTTATATGATGCAATCACCGATTTAGTCTTTGGAGTCTCCATCGCCTTTTCAAGTGAAGAAGCATTTTCGGTCAGCTTCTTTGTTCCGATTGTAATTATTCCTATTATAAGTGTACATAAATAAAAGTATTGTACATTATCGCTCATTAAAAACTAAAGGGCCATAAAACAAAAAATCCAAAAATGTTTTAATGGCAAAAATATAATCGCAATCCTTCATATTGTATGTTGCAAAAGGACTTATGGTTGTTTTATTCCATATTTAGTATATTTTGATTATTTTTTATATATTCAAAAGTAACTTATATGTATGCTTATATCTCTTCTAGTATTTCGTTTATTATAAAAGTACTTAAAACATTTAATGCTACTTAAAAATACGCTTCTAACGCAGTATAATATGCATATATTTGATTATGTATCTAATAAGAAAAAAATAGACAAAAAATAATTTGAATTTTTTACGATCAGCTCTCTTTTAAAAAGTTTAATTTTGATTTGTTTTTAAGGAGCGATATGTTCCTTATCATTTAAACATTTTTGATTTAGTAATATACAGATACAGTCCCAAGACTTTACGACGTGAAGGGAAAGTACCATAAATATCATAGATTTAGGATATTTTGCTGTTTCCGTTGGAATTTTGGGGAAACAACTATAAATAATATCAGGAATATTAATGAGTTTTTGAGTGTTTGAAGCATACAAAAAACCAACACAACATTATTATACTATACTAGCATTAACATTATTATGTATGTGTGTATGTTCCTTCATAACTCTTAAACGAATTGACTGATTTTCATAAAACTGGATAGATAAACATTTAGATGTATGGGACACACGATAGGCTACATTTTATCTTTTTTAACGCGGACCAAGTCGCGGGCGCCAGCTAGTAAACAAAATACCTGTTCCGGTGGAAACGCAGGGCTCATTTTGTTGCTTCTTTCCCATTTGTGGGGGATTCGACGAAGGTATCGTTATCTCTATCATTGGTAAGGATTTCGCCAACTGATATCTCGCAACTGTAAAACGATTTATTTGACGAACTTTATCCTGTGGCGTTTTATTCGTGTTTTAGAAGTGTAAACTTCTTTGGGCGCTTTGGGCACATTTAATATAGTATACTTATAATATAGGAACTGTCGCTCTACACGCTCTGTGAGCGACACCCTCAGTGACGTTTAATTGTAGGAAATAAGCGCCATCTATCCGAATTAGTACACACTTCTTGGGTCATAATAAATTATTAACTTCGTCAATAGCACCGTCAATCGTTTCATAAGTTTTCACATCTGTGACATGCAGCCTTACGACTGACGGTTTTTTTTTTTCAATTTTAAGCAGATCTTTTAAAAGTAACGTGTCTCGGAGGGAAAGTCTTCCAAAAGTGCTTTATGCTTATTTATTCTAGCTGCGATCGGTGAACTCAAGATCGTCACAATAATTGCATTGTTATTGATGTCGACTAACACAATAATAACCCAAACGGTCGCGGGTTCTAATCCCGCTAAAATAAAACTAATCTATGTAGTATACCAACTGTCTGGTATCCATAATACAAGCATTTAGTTGCTTAATCTGACATTTCTTTATATGTGACTACGATGGCACCGAATTTTTTTACACTCTTAAAGATTTCTCGAAAACCTAGCATTTTTCCAGAATATTAAATGTTAATCCAAATAATTAATTCCGTTCAGTAGTTTTTGCGTAACAAACATTCATCCATACTACATCTTCAAAAATTTTCACATTAGTAATAATTAAATGGTTATACCTTCATTCGCAAGTTCCACATTTATTTTTTTAGATTTCTCTTGTCTTTCCTTTTTGGGGCTCGGTTGTGTCTTTTTCAATTGCGACTTTCTAATTTTTGGTTGTGACTTTTTTGTTTCTCTTGAATCCTCCACATCTGGCGTTGAAACGGGGACATGTAATGAATAAAAATCAAATCTATACTAATACTAATGTTATTATAAATAGATAAGATTTGTATGTTTGCAAATTAAATGTAACTACTGGGTTATGGGAAGCAATGAAAGATGGAATTTGTTGTAAATAATATTATTTAAATTTGTCTCTTTTAATATAGCAGGAAGGTGTGTTCGTATTCACTAGTAAGGGCGCAGTTAAAGCAGAACTACTACTACTACTGACTTGCAACTGATGAACTGAAGAAGTAATAATGAACTGACTCTAAAGCTCAAAGTCAAACGTATATAAGACTCTTGTAAGAAATAAAAGAGCTTATTGTAAATAACTTAATGTTTATATGTGTTAAGGAGAAAGACTCTCAATCTACTTGTTAGAGTGAGACAGATTTGTTTTGGAATATTCCAACAGTAACATTGTTGTCATTACTAATAATAAATCTGTCGGGAAAAAAGTAATAGGAAGTAAGTAATGGAGAAGAAAAAAGTAATATAAGAATATAGTGATAAATTGGATTACCTTTATTTACAATTTCCTTTGCTTCTTTGGGCACAACTGTCCTACCTCTTTGTCTTAGTGTTGAGATTCTTGTATTTTTTAAATCACCTGCAACATACAAGATTAAGTTAGTTATATGCAATATATAATATTATAAAGAGGAATCTAAAATAAAAGTAAATACTAGCGGCTTGGCCTGGGAGATAGCGCCATATATCCAAAATAAGGTAGATGGTGTTTTATACTTTTCTATGAAGTCGCGAGCACCAGCTAGTGCAATATATTTAACTTAATCTCTATACTTAAAAAAAATGTTTGTCCTAACTGAATTATCAAATGTCAATCAATTGAATAATCAAAGTTTAGAAACCTGAAATTTGGAAAATGGACTTTTTTTGGGTAACCATCTGCTAAGAAGGATATTTTGTTATATTTCTGTATGAAACCAAGGTTGGGTGGTCACTATACCAAAACTTATTAAGTCTAGAAAGCTGAACTTGAAATGTAAGTTTATTTTATAATGCAAGTTGGAAGCTAACAGCTTACATTACAAAATAAGAATTTTTTTTTTTTTCATTTCATGCTGTTTTCACCAATGGAATAGAGTGGTTCTCGAGGAAGGTTTTAGTTTATAATTTACAAAATTACGCGGGCGAAGTCGTGGAGCAGCAGCTAGTAACTTGATGATGTGACTTAGTAAATTTTGTATGTGCTGTTGGTATTTCGATTAAATAAAATAAAGTATGGTAGGAGAGGCCATGAATTGGAAAGTGCAGCAGAGGACGACCTGCGGCCAGGTGGACAGACATGAAAGGGTTGGCAGTTGGGCCAGTTGGCATGAAGCAGCTAGATGCAAAGGGCAAAAGATCGTGCGCGATGGCGAGCCTTGGCAGAGGCCTACATCCAGTAGAGGAGAGACACAAGCTGATCATAAAATCTATTTATACTTTCGTCCGAATTTGATTAAAATTATTTAGTAATCAAAATAAGTAGGTAAACTAATTTACGTAGGTTAGAATAAATAATACAATTTTATAGTCACATAGGAGGTCTGACGATTTTCTGTCATAATCGATAATCATAAAATACAAAAATTACAGAATAGGTAGATTGTAATTTATAAAATACTTGCCAATTGTTTGTTTTGGCGGTGGTGTTTTCAATGCCGGTTTTTTTTTCGTTGCTTTAGGTACAGTCTTCTTGTCTTTCGCTTTCTTTACATCACTATTCTTTTTCGGTGGCATTTTGTAAAATCGTAATTCTAAACCTACACTATAAGTTTAAAATTACAAAAACTGTTTTAACATATTAAATTAACGTAAAAATTTTTACTTTTAATCGACGGAATAAAGAGTAGTGGAATATGTATGTAGTTATTTGAGTAGTAAGTAAAAGTAAGCAGTTACATATTTTGTTTAGTTTCCAAATTGTTTCAGTTCAGTCAAAGTGTTGTATCATTGTATGTAATGTCTGATTTTCTGTTTATTCCTTTCCTTTTCAATATATCTTTTTAAAACATGTCACATACACAGAATACAAGCAATTTATTCAATCAAACTCAGTTGATAGATATTACTATTTACTCTATGTCGAAATGTATACTTGTAGTTGTCAAATATCAAATATGAATCTAATGTCAAATATGTCAATTGAATTTTTTCGAGAAAAATAAAAGCACGACAAGAACCACAGAACAACATATTAAACTACTTATTATATTGATACTTGGATTGGATTGGACAATCAATTGGACGAGACGAGACCGCCGACTAATCTGTGCCGCCGACTTATAAGTTACTCTATACCGCCGACTTCGCCGAGCCGAGTCCGTCAGCCGAACGAATCAGCCGTAGCGAAGTTAGGGAAGGTCAAAGAGGTCGTTCGTTGTGATCTGAAGATATAAAACTAAAAACCCTGAAAAAGTTCTAAAATGGGGGAACAGAAGTACAAAATAGTTATGATCCGTCACGGTGAAAGTGAATGGAATCAGAAAAATCTATTTTGTGGCTGGTTCGACGCCGATCTTAGCGACAAAGGTATACATATTAATTTCCTATAATTTCTTACCTACTTCCTGCTTTTGATTCTATTTTATAATTGCCACATTTTTAAAAAAAATATATATAGTATATATAACTGTTTGTTTCATTTATAAAGTATCTTTTTTTGTACGAAAGGTCGCGAGGAAGCTGTTGCCGCCGGTAAAGCGCTTAAGGAGAGGGGCTACCAGTTCGATATCGCCCACACATCAGTTCTGAAACGCGCCCAGATTACCTTGGCTTCTATCCTTAAGGAAATCGGTCAACCAGATCTACCTGTGGAGAAGACGTGGCGTTTGAATGAGAGGCATTATGGAGGTCTCACTGGACTTGACAAAGCAGAAACGGCAGCCAAATATGGAGAAGAGCAGGTACGTTTTGACAATCTTCCATTGACTCAAAAACAAAATTAATGAGCCTACATTCAAGACAAGTCATAGTGGGACATTCACAGTCATTTGGGTAGTCCGTCTGACAGCAGTTACCACAAACTTTGCTATTGTGTTTTAGTGTTTTAGTGAATCAAACAATAGTAGGGAGTGCACTTGTATTTTATAAATTTTCTCTATGGCTTAAGAGTTTTTGAGTTATTGTCAAAAAATTAAACCCCATTTTTATTTTTTGTTAAAAACAATTGCAATTTTTACTGGCAGAAAAAATCCAAAAAAGTCTTTTTCTAGATGCCATTACGTATCGAATGAGCTATCGCTCATATTTTTAATAGATGGGCAACTATTTTTCTCAGGAAAGCCACTCTTTGACTAGACTATATTAGTATACTTAGATTAAAAATTACATATATCCACTATGCAGGTGAAAATTTGGCGCCGAAGCTACGATATTCCTCCACCTCCGATGGAGAAGGACCATCCTTACTATGACACCATTGTCAATGATCCTCGCTATGCAAAGGAACCAGCTAAGGAAGAGTTCCCTATGTTTGAAAGCTTAAAGTTGACTATTGCGCGAACAATGCCATACTGGAGCAATGTTATCATACCACAGGTAATCCAAATTAATGTTTCTTTTAACTCTATTTTATACTGTTAAGGTTTCTTTCACTGTCTGTCAAGTAGGCTAACCATCATTTAAAGTTACCGGGGATGATGGTGCTGATTTATACCTTTGTTTGTACGGTAATAGTCCCGAAAATTAAAAAGAAAATTCGCCTATCGAATGATGCAGTAAACCGAGTGCATAATTCAATAAAACAGAAAATGATTTCTACAAGTAATTAGTCAACACTTTACTTGTAGTTGGTGAAAGAGGCCCTTATATTCTAATTTATAGTTTATTAATAAATGCGGAAATTTCAAATGTTTTTTCCAATTTTTTAACATATAAAGGTGTTATTTTAGCTAAAAGAGGGTAAAAAAGTAATCATTGCAGCACATGGAAACAGTCTCAGGGGTATAGTGAAGCACTTACTTGGTAAGAATATTTTACATAATAAATTAAATAATACTTGTTAGCAGTTTGCAATTTAAGATTATTATTAAACTTATTTATTATACCGTTTTTCGTTTTCGTCGGTTAAAAACAAAGCTCTCCGCTGCGTCTGTCTGTCTGTTCGTGATAAACTCAAAAACTACTGCACCGATTTTCATGCTGAGGAAAGATTTTATTGTTTGTTTATTTGTATAGAATAGGCTCCGAAACTACTGGACCGATTTGAAAAATTCTTTTACCATTAGAAGCCGACATAGGACATAGGACACTTTTTACTGCGGGAAAATGCTTCATTCCTACTGGGGAAATCTATAATAAATAAAAATATAATAATATATGTATATAGGCAATTTTATTTAATTTTTCTAGACATGAGTGAAGAGAAAATCATGGAACTAAATTTGCCCACCGGCATTCCATTTGTATTCGATCTTGATGAAAATTTTAAACCGTGTGGCGATATGTATTTCCTCGGGGACGAGGAAACTGTCAAAAAGGCAATGGCAGCCGTTGCAGCCCAAGGGAAAGCTAAGTGAAAATTTTCACTAATATAAGGATGAAAGTATATATAATTTATGTATGTTGTTAAATTATTTGCATGAGAGTCTCTATGGCATTTGAGATTGGTAGTGTCCGGAAGAACATTGGAATCTCTAGAGCAATTTATTTAAAAAAATAGTAGAAAATGTTTATGTACCTAATTCTTAGCGATGGAAACACACCAATAAATGTATTACATTACAAATGTCATACGAGTTATGTTATTATATGTGTATAGTAATAAAAAATAAAAAGAAATTTAATACATAATTTTTGTTTTATTTAATTTGTCAAATTTTCCTTTAAATCAATAATAATAACCACTTTCATATTAATATGCGAAGTATTGATAAAATAAAAAAAATACTTTTTTAGCGATGGCAATTGGCAACACACCTAATCTATACTACTAATATTATAAAGAGGAAAGATTTGTTTGTTTGTATAGAATAGGCTCCGAAACTAGTGGACCGATTTCAAAAAATTTTTTACCATTAGAAGCCGACATTATCCCCGATGAACATAGGCTACTTTTTACCGCGGGAAAATGCTTCATTCCTACGGGAAATCTAAAATAAAAGTAAATACTAACGGCTCGGCCCAGGATACACTTGGTAGCGCCATCTATTAGATGTGGGTTATTTTTAGCGATCCGCTCCACGGTATCTTGATAACGCCAACGTTTTATGCTTTTCAACGCAGACGAAGTCGCGAGCACCAGCTAGTCTATACATATAATAAAAAATTGTCTGTTCGTTAAATTTTTTAAAAAGTCAAAAAAAATTTTTTTTTTTTTTAATTCTTGTGCACGCAAATCTCCAGAAAATGCTTAACCGACTTGAATGTGGTTTTCGCTGATGCGCTTGGTGAGTTGGTGATTAAGCTATAGGATAGGTACTTTTTGTCCTTGAAAAGTATTAAGATTCCTGGAGGATTACATAAAAATCTCACATAATAATAAATGTTATTTATTAATGTATCAGTACTCTGGGATTGGGATTGTGTATTATATTTTTATTTATATTAATTTGGTAGATTTTCCTTTAAATCATTAATAACCTCTTCCATATTCACATCCGTACTGCTCTTTGGATTTTTACCTGTAAACTTTCTTCCAGTGTATTTGGCAAATACCTTTTGTTTGTTATTGTTGAAGGAGAATTTTTTGTTTGGTGCGGCTTTATCCAAATCCATTTGTTGATCAGTTTCTTGCGTTTTCTTGTTATTTTTAAAATGTTTAGGTCTTTGATTGAATCTGAAGTTCTTCGGAAGCTTGTGCACTTTGACACAGTGGTCGAGCCTAGAGTCGGCATCTTGGAATTTCTCTTTACACTCCTCTATGTAGCAACAGTACTGTAAAATGTAATTTATTTATTTATCACATTTCAGCTTCGAGTCGAGTGGTTAGGATGCTTGTTTTAACGTTCTGTTCTTATTAGGTTACAGGGTTCGATTCCCGGAAGGGCCAACTTTGTCCCACACTGATAAACCATCTTATAACATCTTATAACACAAGCCTACAGACAGAGCACTATTGAATAATGACGACATGTTTAGAACCATAGCTGTTAACCAAACGGTCGCGGGTTCGAATCCCGCTAGGTGTTAACGTTTTACCTTCGTATCTGAGTCATACATAGATGTTTGTAAAATAATAATTATGTATGTATTTACAAACAATAATCTATATAGTACCAACAACAATTTAAAAAAATTAGAAGTATGCCAAAATTCAATGCAAAGAAGCATCCTGGGAATAAAAATCAAAGACAGGGTAAGATTGGAAGACATACGGGAAAAAACAAATGTAATACCCATTATTAAAACTATAAAGAAACTCAAATGGAGATGGACGGGTCATATGACTAGAGATCCACATAAATGGTCCCACAAAATTACACATTGGTACCCTAAAGAAGATAAGCGAAAAAGAGGAAGACAAAACCGAAGATGGGAGGATGATATAAGGAAGGTAGCAGGAGCAACATGGATGAGAAAGGCACAGGACAGGAAATTGTGGAAGGTCTTAGAGGAGGCCTATGTCGTGTGACAGGCGAGGAAGAGTAACAAGAAAAAAAAAATTAAAAAAAAAAAAAACAAAAAATAGTTAGTTGTAATTATATAATGTAACATATTTTTTTCTGTATTAGGATTCGTCGCAAATAAAGGCTATCTTTATCTTTATCTTTATGTATTTACAAACAATAATCTATATAGTAAGTTTATCAACTGTCTATTATCTATACTAATATTATAAAGAGGAAAGATTTGTTTGTTTGTTTGTATAGAATAGGCTCCGAAACTACTGGAGCGATTTGAGAATTCTTTTACCATTAGGAGCCGACATTATCCGTGATGAACATAGGTTACTTTTTACCGCGGGAAAATGCTTCATTCCTACGGGAAATCTAAAATAAAAGTAAATACTAGCGGCTTGGCCCAGGATACACTTGACAGCGCCATCTATCCAAAAACAAGTGAAGCGACTAACATGACAACTGCTTGGTGATATTTTTAGATGGCGTTTTATACTTTTCAATGCAGACGAAGTTGCGGGCACCAGCTAGTTGTAAATAATGGGCTCGTCAAAAAACAATGTTAGTTAATATTAATCCGAGTGCCATAAACTTACAGAAGGTGTTTTCTCCGACATAATTGCAAAGAATGAATCGTGCGTCTCTTGTATATGCAAATCCAATAAATGTGGCGAAGGCAACAACTTTTTACATTGACCGCACGAATATCTGTGTGTTGCATTGTAGTGATTCTCAAATTCCAATAGAGATTCAGCCTCGAATGTGCAGCCTGGGATGTGACAGCTAGTTTTTATTCTAAAAAGGGAAAAATAACGAAGTTTTTGGTGGTTTTGGGAGAAACTGCCGGCTTTTCGGAGAACCGATGAAGAATTTAAGAGGGGGACTAGATTTGGAGCTATTTCATGACGTCCGAACACTGACCTGTAATATATACCATTTTTCAGTAAATTAAAAACATTTTCTCAGGCTATTTCATCAATTTTCCAAGGAAAATGTCGAATTTGTTTAGGAAAATGTTAAATTGACCGAAAAATTCTATATATATATACCACCTATATATTACAGGTCAGTGCGTCCAAAGCATTTTTATACTTGCATTACTTTTAGAGATTTAGAACTGCAAATTTTGGCTTTATAGTGTTTTTTTAATGCATGTAAAAACTCTTGCAATTTCTTTTTCGCATCAAAATTAGCTAACTTAAGCTAAAGATTTTTAAGTTAAATCAAGTTTAAATTAGTATGTTATTGTTAAGGCAAGAGTTGCGTTAATAATTAATTATCTTACATGTCATGACATAAATTCTCCTCATCAACATCATATGTACCCAGCCTCTGTAGTGGCTTATCATCGGAAAACAATTTATCATCTATAGTTCGACGACCGATTCCATATGCTTTCAATTTCTCTAGAATAACTTCATCTATGTCCATTGTTCTGTAAAAATAAGAGTTTCATTTTAATAAACTACAAAATTTAACTCTGATGTAATTGAAATTAAATATGTATTACTAGTTTTGTTTATGTTTTTTAGTATTTCTGATACATCAATGTTTTATTTGTATTACCAGTAGCCAGTAGTACTACTTAAGAGTACTTACTACTACTATAGACAGGGTTAGTGGAAGGGCCCACTACAATAAATAAATTAGGCGTCCCAACTAGCAGAAGTAACTAGGTACCTCTTAAAGAAAAACTTTAACTGATGGTGAAAACCACATCAAAATCAGTTGATGAATAATTTTCAAAAAACGTTTTCTTACATACTAATTCAGTAAGTGATTTTTTTTCACAAACTCATATAATATTAGATAATTCATTATATTATATAAAACTAGCTGCTGCCCGCGACTTCGCAACTTTGAACTTATAATTATACTAAAAACTTCCTCAAGAACCTATCCTTTGGTGAAAACAGCATGAAAATCGGTGCAGTAGTTTTTGAGTTTATGGCGAACAGACAGACAGACGTGGCCTGACGTGGCGGAGGACTGGTTTTATAATATGCAAGTATGATAATATATCTACTTATTATAGAATTTATATTTTTTTTTATGTCCAATCATGTAGTAGTGTGTGTTATTTATTAATTTTAATATCGCGGTGTAAGATAACAAACATACTGATACTCAACTCACTGTGACTTCGCATTTCTCGATTCAATTCAATATGTTGGTATAGTAGTGGTTAGTTTACTTCCTGTTGTCAACAGTTAATAACGTATTTCTGTTGATGCATAAATAATATTTAAAATAAATTAGTATCTTCACTATTAAAATAGTTACAGTGAGCTAACACGAAATTAGTACTTATATAGGTATTCTATTACGATGAGTGAAATACGCCATAGAAAGGTAGGTCATAAACTTATTACGAAACAATAATTATGAATGAAGACGTGACCATGACATGATCACAGCATAAGCATAACCTCTTCAAGGACTTACGTTATACCTGTTTTTTTCTGTTAAATTCTATGCGTTGCGACTTGCGTAGATATTTAAATATCAAGTTTTTATGTATACAAGTTACATTTAGATATTAATATATTATGCCAAGCCCCAAGGCCTACAAAACAAATAGTACAAAATATGGTACAAACAATACAAAAAAACTAACGTATTTTATTTAATTGCTTTTCTTGTATTTGTAATTAGTAATTGTATGTAAAAAAAATAATAAATAATGGCCCCAGTCAGTGTTGCCATATTTTATTGCCAATAAGCAAGGCCAATAAGTAACATTAAAACTTAAAACAAATAAAAATGCCGATTTAAAAATATTTATGTTGTTCGGCCCCATAGAACATATTATATAATAATAAGGTTTTTCTTATATGAAAGCTATCATTATATTTTTTATTTTAATTACACAAAAAAGTTTCCTCGCTTGAGTTGTTTAAAATGCAATTATTTCAGGTTCAAAATTTGAGTTAGCGGAGTCAAGAAGATAAAGTAAACTGTCAATAAATATGTCAGATGTCAATGTCATTGTCATCAAAATTAATTATGCCAAAGTCAGCGGCTCAGCGCTATCACTATCACTGAAAGGAGAAATATTGTTTTTATTTCTTGTTTTCATTAATTTTTAAATGTGAAAGGAAAGATATCTATTTTATGATATTTTATCTCAGTATACACAAAAACTTCGTTTAAGTTATTCACCGGTTGTGATGATTATAGTAACTTGATATGGGAAAATTCAGTACTTACAGGTACTTAGAGGTGAGGGCCAATTTAGTTTTGTGCTAAATTTTGCGGATATTTTTAATTGAAATTTCTCAAAATTAAGTTCCACAGTGAGATTTACGAAAACCTGAATAATATACCATAAATATGATAATAATGAATAACGATAATGAATAATATGTAGTTTGTACCATTATTTGCTCATCTGTTAGTCCCTTAGATAATAACAAAAACTGATACCTACAATGTTTGTATCTACATCATATACACTATCAGCCTGCGTCTTCACTGCTGGACTTCCTGCGATGTCTGTCAGATCATCATGGCCACAGGCTACATATAAATTAACATTTTAACTCAACATTTTCGAAATTAGTTTGTGTTATATAGTAAATTAATTTCCAATTTAAATTTCTCTTTAAAATGTGTTTTGATTTCAGTTAAAAGAAGATAACCAGACATCACATATCAATATTAAGAGAAATATTAAGCAGCCAAGAAGATTGAGGAAAATATTTATATCACTCATTATTGTAGCAATATGTGTCACATATTTATTGGGTGAGTAATTAATAGTTATAATATAGAATTATAATTTTCTATTATATTCTCAGTCATATGTGACTTCTGAGACCTGAGAAAATTTATTATTATGTTTTAGTCTAAGTGTTTTATAATTTACTACAGTAAATAAAGCCTATTTACTGTTATTTTTTTTAAATTTGTGTAGTTGAGAACTCATTATACTTTATCAATACATAGCCCAAGGCTTTGGTAATGCTTGGGCTTGTCCTAAGCAAAGCAATAAGCAACAGTTAGAAATATTGTGATAAATAATGCTGTTATACACTCACTATTAACTACAATTTAAAATTCATACAACATTTATTGGAATAAAACAGTTGAAGTAACTTTTAACTTTGGGTCACATTTTGTGCAGGTGAGTATATATTATACAGATAATTTTATTGCTGTAGTATATGGTTATTTGGTATCAAACAAAAATCTTGAGTCCATTTTATCCACTGGTGGGTTCTGGGGTATTATATTACCATTAGCTGTGGTCCCAATCCTGTCAGCTCTGCTTCACATGGTCGAGTCTATGAGATAGTGGCCCATGGGATCATAGAACTATAACTGACAAGCTGGTGCTCGCGATTACGTCCGTGTAGAAATGTGTAAAACGCCATCTACCGTATTTTGGATAGATGGCACTATCTCCCGGGCCAAGCTGCTAGTATTTACTTTTATTTTAGATTCCCCATAGGAATGAAGCATTATACCGCGGTAAAAAGTAGCCTATGTTCATCACGGATAATGTCAGCTTCTAATGGTAAAACAATTTTTCAAATCGGTCCAGTAGTTTCGGAGCTTATTCTATACAAACAAACAAACAATCAAATCTTTCCTCTTTATAATATTAGTATTAGTATATATATCTTTATAATAGATTTTCCTGTGCTCCCAGTTTTTTAACACTGATATTTAATTACTAATTTATTTATTTCGTCATTTTTCACTATTGCTCATAATTATTGAAGTTTTTTTAATGAGGCTTCTATCTTAATTCTTTATAAAAGCAACTAATTTATCTAGTAAGAAGAATAATGCACCTGATTACCTTATCATACTGTGTTCAATTACTGCCTCATATTACATCATGTCTGTCTAAGTTTAATCATATAAGGAAATTGTTATCACCCGCATGAGGTGATATAATATTATCTGTAGACATTGTTTGAAAGCAAATACTTAATGTAGAATTTTTAAGAAGTTGTAGTTATTGTATAATTATGTTTTTAAGTAAACAATAATGTGTGTTGTAAAATTTTTATGATCTTTTTTATACAACTAGGCAAAAGTAT
Source organism: Synanthedon vespiformis (assembly GCA_918317495.1). Taxonomy (NCBI): domain Eukaryota; kingdom Metazoa; phylum Arthropoda; class Insecta; order Lepidoptera; family Sesiidae; genus Synanthedon; species Synanthedon vespiformis. The sequence goes on from OU906965.1 coordinate 1,459,815, forward strand.
GTGGGTTCTGTATTTTCTTTTACGTCAACACAGGTTAACTCAATAATTGCATTGTTTATTGGATATATACTATAACATGATACATGTGAAAGTGGTTAAAATTTTATAGTTACATATACATTGTCTGCGGTACAAAAAATTTCATACAAAAAATACAAAAAAAATTAACAGTCCCTAGGGACACTTAGAAATCTAGAAGCTAGAAGCTTAGAAAGCTAGTCTATACTAATATTATAAACATAAAAGATTTGTAATTTCGTTTGTAATGAATAAACTCAAAAACTATTGGACCGAATTTAAAAATTCTTTCACTTTTAGAAAGCTATATTACTAGCGAGTAACATAGGCTATGTATTATAAAGTCACGCGGACGAATTCGTGTGCGATAGCTAGTATATGATAAGTCTGTAATCCATTAGGGTGGGCGACCTTTACACGAACAATTGCCAATATTATGTTCAATAGAATTCATTCCGTTCGCGATACGTGCTTTTATTTCAATGTCGTATTTCGCGATTCAATTATCCGCCGGCGCATTTTCAATAAGTTGCATTCTGTTTAATATTTAATATGGAATGTTATTACCACTGCATAGGGTTCAATGTTCCGTTGCGTGTGTAATGTGACCACGAATAGATGTCGGGTTATTGTTTGCTTTGTGAAATGTAAACTGTGCATTCAGAAGTTGAATGAAACAGTTCGTTTTACCGCTTTTACCGTTAAGTCAAGAGGTACAGTGATTTTTGAAATTTTAAAAAATGACCAACGGAACTCAGTTTGTGCATACACTTCCGGTTTTAATTACAGGTAATTTGTATATATATTTTTTATATTGCGGAAACGCTTCTGAGATGTTTCCGCTTATAGCTGCAGCTTGAACAGCTTCCTCAAGTGTTCTGTAGGATCTGCAGTGCACAGCTCTGCAATGAAATAGCACAAGATGTGGCTGTTTGTTGTGGTGAGCTGTAAGGGATGCTAGAGCCCATTGTCCTATCCCTTCCTAAAACGGCTCACATTATATTATTTCACAGTGATCTTCTGTAAGGTAGTGTTTACTAACCGCAGACGGGCTGCCTAAATGACTGCAGTGTGCCCTTCCACTACCTTCCAAGTCCAAACTAAGATCAACTTTAAAAATTTCATTACCACAGTTGCTCCTGCCGGGAATCGAACCAGGGATCCCTGAGATAAAGCCTTAGCACCCAAATCACTCATCCAAATATGTGTGTGTGTGTGTGTGTGTGTGTGTGTGTATAATACGCTACAAAGTAGTTGTAAAAAAAAGTTGTATACTATTAAAATAAATGTCTGGGTCATAAGGAGTCATTATTTATCTTTTACTTACTGCGGTAATTATATGTATTATCAATGTTTTACGTTCATAATAATTACATTGTTACGTCTTGAAACTGTGAATTGTGTAGTTGTTAAAATTGGCATTTGAAACGACACTGAGCGGCAATTTTTTGATTTTTTTTGTTTCTAATTGAACATGTCACTGTCGTTGATCGTGCTGAAAACTGTGAAACTGGTTGTTTTAGGGTTATTCGCGGGGCAGACACAGTGGTTCGATGGTCTCGCCAAGAGTTTAGGTTATGAGAGCGTCTACCATCACGCCGTTATTATTGACGCCGGCTCGTCTGGTTCCAGAGTGCTGGCGTATAAATTTAGAGTGCCGTTCACAGGTGAGTCACGTTTTTGGGGGATATTTTTTTTAATATTATATTTTATTTTCAATTGTACTATATAGGTAACCCTAATAAAAATAAAAATATCTTCACACATTCCACACAGCACCATTCACATAGTTCAACTAGGCTAGTATTATGGATATCAGACAATTGATATACTACATATTATTATAGATTATTTTATTTGTTGTAAATACATATTATATGAAAATACAAACATCCATGACTCAGGTACAAAGGAATTCAATGTGAATACGCCTAAATCCCAAAAAGACTGATTCCCAAGTCGCCTGAATTCCAAATTGCCTTAATTTTTAATTACTAAGGTAAGACGCACATTTTTTTAATTTTTATGTTAACTTTTTTGCAATTGCAACTTTTCAAATAACAAAGTTGGCTCTGATAAACAATAAACATGCATAATAATATCTAATAATATTTTCAATTTTCAATCTTCAAATTTCAGACAATTTGGAATTTGGTTGTAATGGACCGGACGCGTTCATTCCTCGGCGTTATATTGTGGAGGTTGTTAAGTAAAAAAAAATACGTGTATAAAGTATTTGACCAGTAACTAATTTAGTATTGCCTTTTCTTATTTTCAGTATTCGGCCAAGCCGATTTAGATTTAGTAGAAGAAATATTCGCGCAATCCAAACCAGGGTTATCGTCCTATGCGGATGATCCTGAAAAGGTGAGAACTTATATAATATATAGAGACCAAGCAACTCCCAGTTGAATAGAGCTCGGTCGGTCAAGCCGTCATATCGCGTTTCGAGTTTATTTTTAAATGTTTTGTAATTTCAGGGCGCCGAAACTATAGTGGAGCTAATAAAGAAAGCGGACTCCATAGTTCCGGCGGAGAAGAGACAGGTGACGCCGCTCCTCGTGAGGGCGACGGCCGGACTTCGTCTGTTACCGAAGGAGAAGGCGCAGCAACTGATCAACCACGTCTACACCGCCATATCCAAGTGAGAACCGCATTGACGCCTAGCTTGATATTGTTACCACTACACATAGAAGGTTCTCGAAATCTTTAGAGTAGTCTGTGGAATAAGCATTGACCACCACTTTACAGAAGACCCCCTTGAAATAATAGTATATTATGTGCTGTTATGTGTTTTGGCGAGGGAATAAAGGATGCCAGAGCCCATTATCTTGTCCGTTCCTAATCCTACTATTATCACAGTGCACTTCCAGCACCTGTGGCAGTAGAGGAAGAGAATAGGGTAAATGGGATGGAGATTTCTTTCTTGAAATTACCCTCTATATGTATGTGATTTCTGTATGTATGTGAAATTAAAGTGTTTTTTTTTATTTATTTCAGGTTAAGCTATGACATTGGTAGCGGTGGAGTGGAGATAATGGACGGTTCAGATGAAGGGATCTTCATTTGGTACACAGTCAACCTGCTGCATAGTAAGTTATGTTCATACTAACTAGCGACCCACTCTCGGCACAAACCTTCCTTGATCCATAAGTGAAAACCAAAATGAAAACCAGTTGAGTGGTTTTTAAGCACTCAACTGGTTTTCATTGGAATATTGGAGTGTAATGTGTGTGCGTTTTGTGCAGAGATAATGGACGGCAGTACAATGGCGGCGTTGGACTTGGGCGGGGGCTCTACGCAGATCACGTACCAGGTGAACGAGCGCGATACCGCCTCCGTACCGCGCGCCGACCTGCACACCGTGCCGCTCGGCGACACCAACATCACCATCTACACGCACAGGTCTGTTCTGTTGGCTCTGCTCTGAGGATTTTTTAAAATAATTTTTGAAGTGAAATCTTTAGGCGGGATTGGGCAGTGACGCTCACAGTGATGCGCTCGGTGACAATCGCAGTGACGCTCGCAGTGACGCTCGCAGTGACGCTCACAGTGACGCTCTCATTGACGCTCAGATAGGGAAAAGTGTAGTTAGCGGCAGTACAATATTTTTATATACGTTGTGCCGTTTTTTGCTTTTTAGTTATTTAAATCTGGGTTTGCTCGCGGCGCGTTACGGCGTGTTCCGTATGGAGGCGGAGGACAACACCACCACGCGGTTCACGTCAGTTTGCGTCGACCCAATTGTGCAGAATGAGACGTGGACTTATGCCAATAAGCAGTACATCATCAGGTAATATTGCTATAAAAACAGCGAATATGAAAAAGTGTCGATGTCCGTATACTTTGATTGATAAATGATACACTTAGATTCAGGATCTCAAACAAAATCACTCCGAAAAAGTGTCCACTGGATTTTTTTTATACTTCACTTTTCTATCACTTTCTCTTGTTAATTTCTGATAAAAAGATGAATAATGTAAATGTTTGTATGACTGATTTGAACCTTAACATTTAGTAATAATGTTCACCTTAAGGACAATTTTGTGCTACTAATTTGAAATATCACCTCAAGCTGTGAGTGCGGTGGTAATCTACTGTGCCACTTTTAATGAAGCAACCCAGAATCTATTGTAATCCTTTATCAAAGTTCGTATAGGAAGATGCCTTTAAAAGTGTGTTATGTTATGTGCAGTGGTGCGGCGAGAGGCGCCCTCAAACCGGACGCGGTGTACGCACGCTGTCACACCGCAGTGAAGGCGTACGCGAAGAGCGTCCGCGACGTTGAACCGCCGCACGCGCCCAAAGGAGCCGTCGCCGCTATGAGCTACTTCTACGATGTGGCCGCGGACGCCGGCATTATAGGTAGGGGAAAATACCCAATTATTGGCACTTTAAGAAATACGACCATTTATTGGCAGTTGGCACTTTTCGACTATTTGTTCAACTCAAATAAAATTTTATAGTTTGACAATGTTTAAATGATTTGTCTGTTTAGTGTTAACAATTCTCATAAACTTAAGATTTATTTATTTTTTGTGGGAACACAGTTTAATAATAATGGAATAGTTTTCTTATTTTTTAGTGAAAATTTTAGGGTGCCAATAAATTGGAGGGGTGCCAACATTAGGTCATTTTAGCCTATTTTTTTTTAAATTTCTTTTATCGTCTAAAGATGCACTTTGGATATTGGCGACCGAGACGCGCGACTGCGTCCTTGTGACTAGGGGACTACAGTTCAGTTGTTCTTGCGGACCTTTTAACAACGAATTGAAAAGAGTTTTTAGTTCCGTGTGCTTAAACTCGATAGCCTACGGCGCCAAAGTGGCGATTATCAAATGGACATAATAATAATAATTTGACAGCAGCCTATCCAGTGCTTTATTACAGATCTGTGCGCCCGACGCGCGACGCAACCAATCCTGTTAAATTGAACGGTTATTTGACAGACGTAATGAAGGGTGGCACTGTGTCAGTGGCGCAATACCGCTCCAACGCACTGCGCGCCTGCTCAGCGTCCAACGTGGACCAGCCGTGGGCTTGCATCGACCTAGTCTACGTTGTCACCTTGCTACAGGATCACTACAAGATACAAGACAACGAGGTCATATCGGTAAGAGATCCACATCTATACTTACTAATTATTATAAAGAGAGAATATTTGTATGCTTTTAATGAATAAACTCAAAATCTGTTACACCGATTTGAAAAATATTTCAATTTCAATACTAATAATAAATCTCTTAAGTGTAGGTATTGTATGTGTGTATGTATGTATGTATGTATGTATGTATGTATGTATGTTCCTCCATAACTCTTAAACGAATTAACTGATTTTCATTATCCGTGATGAACATTACCGCGGGAAAATGCTTCATTCCTACGGGAAATCTAAAATAAAAGTAAATACTAGCGGCTTTTCCCGGGATACACTTATAGCGCCATCTATCGGATTCGGGTAGAACTGCTTGGTGTTATTTTTAGCGATCCGCTCCTCGGTATATGGCGTTTTATACTTTTCAACGCAGACGAAGTCGCGGACGCCAGCTAGTATTTTAAAAAGTTATGCGGACGAAGTCGCGTGCAACAGCTACTATGAAATAAGATCTAAACCAACCAACAAATTCTGATACGGTTTACACTAATGGAAAGAGAGATAAACGCTGGAGGATTAGGTATATAATTTGCGGAATAAAATTGTGCGTCCGTGCCGTGCGAAGCCGGGCGCTGGTCGTTAATCTTAAATGATTGAATTTGTTTTCTTCATCCCCTTTTTTCAGTTATTCAAGAAGGTAAAGGGTCACGAAGTATCTTGGGCATTGGGTCTCGCCTACACCACAGTTATGAACAGGATATCAACTATGACGTAAATAGTTAAAACCAACCTTATTCTCGTACATGTAAAGTCGCATTTCCTTCAATTAGATTGTTTCGTTCCCATGTGAAGTGTAATTACACAACATAATCTTACTCAAATTGCGTCTGTCTTCTTTAAGGTTGAGACAATTTTATTGAAAGAATGTGCGGACGTGCGAAGTGTCTTTTAAAAGAATTATTGTATCTATATTTTCTAAGCAATTTTAACTCTTTACCTCTAGAGGTCCCACTGAATGTGATAAAAAAGAACTGTATTTTTACTGCAAAAAGACGTTTACTGTCTCGGTAAATGATTCTCTGGATAGATTTTAAAAGACTAGATGTATTTTCTTTTTTTAAATTAATCCCAATGAAGTCTAAAAGAAGGGAACTCCAATAGACCTTTTGATATTTTTTATAATATTAAAATATTATAAAATACGAAAGAAATGAATTTAACGATTAATTTGTCACGATTGTGTCTTATTTTTTTATTGATATTGTTTCAAAAAGGTTGTGTTATTGTATGATGTTCAAAATATAAAAAATAGTAATAATTCAGTTGTTTATGAAGTTATTTGTTATAATTTCATATGACATTTTATAATATTATAATTTATTATGTATTTGTTAACAAAATAAGTTTACGAACACTATGCGGACGTGTATTAATTTTTACAATGAGTTTTTTTTTTATAATAAAAAAATGCGATTCCAGTTCGTTTCTTATGAGCTGTGTGAGTTATTTTTAGTTAGCCAATATTATTTTAGTTAGTCCAATAAAGTGACATTAATGAATTAATTTTAATATTTTAATGGAATGTATGAAATATTATATTATTTTATTGTCGTGTATTGATTGACAGTGTTTTACTAAGTAATTTTGAAAATTACGTAACATTTTGAAATGCCGTAAAATTGTAAATTAATTAATATATAAAAAATATATATTTTGAATCTTTTTTTTATTTCGAGTGATTTGAGTTTTATTTTTTAAATGTAGCTTCTCGGTTGTACTAGGCGCACAGAAGGGGTTAAGAGGTAACCGTTAGGAGTGTAATAAACGTACCAATTATGTTGTACAGTCGATTAACACATTCAAAAGTGCACAACAACTGAACACTCAATTTACTTACTTACATATATAGTGTGTGTAGCGAATAAAGACTTCTCGGCAAATGTGCGTGGAATTCTATTTTTAGGTGTTTGAGGGGGCAGAGGAGCGTGAGCGGCTGAGTCTACCAATAACGTTATTGGTAGACTCAGTCGCTATTCTCCTCCCGCACTTCGCGACACGTTATTGGTAGACTCAGTCGCTCTTCTCCTCCCGCACTTCGCGACACGTTATTGGTAGACTCAGTCGCTCCTCCCCTCCCGCACTTCGTTCGCGCGTCTCGAGTCTCTTGGGTACTGTTGCGTACTAGTTGGTTTTATCGCATTAGTAATGCGTCATGGTGAATAAATGCCCAAAAAAACGTTCTTCTTCGACATCGCGCGATGATTTTATGGAAGGAATATATCAACACTGCCTGTAATGTTCAGTTAGTGAGGTGAAAAATTACGAAATAATAAAAAATTGTCATTTTCCTTTTAGCAATTTTGTGCGCAATTGTACACAAGCGCCGATTGCCCCCACAAGTGACGCCTTCAAACCTTAATATAATAATTCACCTATACTTACTTACTGAAGCCTTTTACGATCGTTTGTACGTGAAGTTTATTTTGTTCTCAAGTCGTGACAACGACTTATGGCGCGTTGAGTGTTCAGTTGTTTTGCAGTTTTGAATGTGTTAATCGACTTATGCAGCCGACTGTACATCTGCTCTCCTGATTGCGTAACAAATATTCATGTATAGGGTTTGTTCAACAAAATTTGAAATTGTTTTGATTTTTTGGGTGAATAGGATGAAAAGAATTTTTTTTTGTTTTCCATTGAATGGAAAATAAAAACGGTGAAGGTCTCGTAGATCGTAAATGATACGTTCTATTTTAATTGTTTATTTTATACCAGTAATCAATTTTTATAAAGAATTTCTTCACAGAGAGAATTTCCATTAAGTTTTTTGACTGAAGATACGAAGTGACACAAATAAAAAAGACATTTTGTTCCTTAAAACAATAAAGTATATTATATGTAGTTTATTTTTAAAGTTATCAAAAAATGCATTGCAAACAAATCCGATCAATATTGCAAATTTATCTATGACCAAAAAGATAAAATATATGATTGCTTTTTGACTTGTCTATTTTCTCCGAAATGAAATTACATTAACACAAAAATAAATCGAGATATCTTTTTAATAGAAAGTTTTGCACTAAAATACGGTAAGTATAAAAAAAATTATAAAGTCTTATGATGTGTGAGCACTGTTTTATAAAATTAAATGTAATTATCTTGGCCGCGGTTAAGACGCCGTCTCTTGGATTAAAGATTACTCAGTTAACAGTATTTATTTTTAAAAAAATTTAGGAAGTGACGTCACCCGCAACTACAATGGCCGGCCAGTACTGCTAAGGGAACGTACTCATACTACATGATTAATTTTTTACAATTTGTTATCTCCCTCCCCCCCCTCTGTGACTACCCGTAGTCTATGCCAAGACCCCCCCCCCCCCTCCCCCTATAGTTCTCACGTAGTAATTAATTAATATGGTTTTAAATAAAGTTTTGCAAATAGAAAGTAAAAATAATAAGAATTTGGCTCATATTTGTCTTTATTAATACGGTGGCGCTTGACGCGTGACGCCCTCCTCCCCCCCTCCCCCTCTGTGACCACCAACCCTCTGTGTAGTCTATGCCAAGACCCCCCCTCCCGCTTTAGTTTTCACGTAGTAATTAATAGAAATGGTTTTAAATATTTTTGCAAACAGAAAGTAAAATACGGCAAAAAATGTGTGCATAGATAGGTACCCTACTATAATTATCTACAAGTGAAAAATATAATATTACTGGTATTTTGATTAAACCAACACCCCCGCCCCTGAACAGGTCACGTAGTATGGGAAAGTTCCCTAACAAGTACAGTTGGCAATGTATTTGTCTGTTTCCACCATTAAAACTAGTTTACCTGAAGAAGAGTTATTATTTTTTCGTTCGTAAATTTTGCCGTGATTCAAATGAGTCGTTTTAGCCGCTGCCGAGACCTAAATAAATGTATTATTCGTGAGCTATCGAATATTTTTTATCTTTTTCCCCTTTTCGAAGCGATATATGTGACAGTTTACCAGCTTCAGTGCACTTTATGCATAGCTATATTTTATATTGTACCTAAGAAATGTTGTAACTTTGTGTTATGTATCTGTAAATTGTACAAATTTAATAAATGTTGATTATTAAAATAGTGGTTTTTTTAAAAAAAAAATTAAATGTGGTCATACTTCAGACTTGCTATTTTATGTTGCTTTTTAGGTAAGGGCTCACTTATAGGCGACGGTAGCCATTTACCATCAAGTGGACCGTCAGCCTGTCTATCGAACAAAACATTAAAAAAAAAAAAACATGTCATAACAATGAAACACCAACATATCTATATTTTTTTAATATATTTATTAAGAATCATTTAGTAGGTACAATAAAAATGTTAAATCTAATGCAATTCTTTACGCCTTCAAAATGTGACTTGCCTCAGTCTCGCCTAATGAGATTAAATTGATTTTTATACTAGTTTAAAACGACCTAATTACATACAAAACATCGCATCAATGGATTACCTAAATTCAAATAATTAAATATTAAAAAATAATAATAATTTAGGTGCCAGTTAAATTTTGACATAAAGATAAAATACATGAAATTTTCATTTTATTTTAGTATACCTACATAATTTAAGTATCTATCAATAGACAATCAAATACAATTAAAAGTTAAAAATTATTTTTTCCATTGATTTTAACAGTCAAAGAGCAATAAAATTGCGTCTTAAATATAAACGCACACCATAAAAAGGTTTCTAAACTTCTAGCTATTATGTTAGATTCATGCTTAGATAACGTTACAGTCAATATTTTTATCTAAATTAAAACTGCAATGTTACTCGAGTTATTACACTTAAAAAAAAAACAATGAAAAACCTTGTACAGCTTGTCAACAAAAGTGTAGAAATTAAAAAGTGGCAACACTGCAGTGTTGTCCCGTTCTAACCATGTAGTTGATAGGAAAGAGACAGCACGATAGTATTGCCACTTATTAAATTCTACACTTTTTTGGACAAAATGTACCTACTATTTCGACTTATAAAAATTACAAATTTTTTACGAATATACATAGACTATATAAATAAATTAATATGAAGTGATATTTTTTTTAATTGATTTTTTAAAATTACTGCATCCTATCATAAAAAAACGGGCTCTTACAGGAGGCGTTTTAAAAAACGTTCTATTTTCAATTTCACCTTTTTAGAAGAAAATATTGACTGCGCTTTAAAAATTACATAATTATTTATTTATTGCACTTTAGCAAATATTATATACTTATTAAGTAATTAATAATCACTAAACTAATGATAAAATACCTACTAAATTTTAGATACTACGCACTGTCCCAGCATGAGTCATTTTATTAAATACAGGCTAGAAAAACTTTTTTATTAATTTTGATAGTAATTAACGATAATTTAATTGTTTCCTCATGCTAGAAACGATTATCGCTTTTACTCGAAAATTAGTCTTAAATCATTGAAATCACACTAAATGTCTACGAGTATAATATAAGAAATTATCGGTACAACACTAGTTAAAAAAAAAAAAAATTAGTGTCAAATTACTTCATGTAAAAAAAAAGATTACTTTACCTATTTTAGAATTTAAAAAATAAATAGCTTAAAAGGAAGGCTTTTTCAAATATAGAATAGCGTACCGGAAATCCCGGAATAACATTAAAATTAAAATAATATAATATAAACCTGTTAGCGTACATGCGCGGCCAGGTCGCGGCGGCCAATGAGATCTTGATAGTTTAGTTTATTCTATGGAGAATAGAGGATAAGCAGTAAGAAGTAGTACCAACATACATAGGTGGCAAGCTAAAAGCATTAAATAGAGATTCATAAATGAAGACGTGAGTGGATGAAGGTGGTATGGTATTCCAATTTTGAATAAATCGAGGTTAAAACTTTAAATTTTTGATATAAGTCGCCACGGAACTGATTTTTGTACTAAATTATGATACAAAGTTGTGTAAACAACCTAAAATATTAATGGTATGATAGCAATTAAACACTTCTATTATTTAATTTTAAAAAAAGTGACCATATAGCTCCCTTTTCCATTGACAAAAGTACTTATACTTTTCTGCACTCTGCTTTTTAAAATTAACTGTAGATAACACCTTTTTCTAGATTTTATTTTCCAAAAAATGTTTTAAATCGACGATCTTAAGGTCTGTAATCATTCATAAGGACATATTACCTTCAATGCAAAAAAAACGAAAACCCCAAAAATGCGACATATTAACCTTCATCTACAAACGTCTTCAAATACGACTAGAATGGCGCTAGTGTAGCATTGGTGGATTGATATGATTGGTTGATTTCGTAGCGCCACGCCCCAATTCTACTACAGCGCCGCCCAATTGAGCGTATTCGATGGACACTCATGTATAGAGTTGGAACTCCTTACCTCTATCCTCCATGGTTTAGTTAGTCGGTCAATGAGAGAGTAGTTAGTCGGCCAATGAGCCCAACGAGGCTTGGCCGAAGTGCATTTATGTACTCTTAAATGGGCACTTGCACCACTTTACTTCTATTCATCAACAATAATTTTATTAGCTTATAATCGCCTAGTACTTATACGTCGTCGATGCGGGCAGATGTTGGTATTCAAATATCATATTACTAATTCCCGCTAAACTCCTGTTAACTCTAATCTTCTGGTATTTAATTTTTAACACACATAGGAAAATGACATGAACATTTTCATTATTTTCATAACATTGATTGTAAAATAATAAACTTTATTTATTATTAAATTGATTAAAAATAATGCAAAATTATTATAAAAAAACCCAATTAAAATAGTTTAAATAGAGCAGGGTAGTCTGAAAATTATTTTATAAACAAACAAGCTTCGCACGCAATGTTGGAGAATAAACATGATTGGATTTACAGTTTCTTGTACCAGAATAGGTAGTGTTCGCCATCTTCTACTAGCAAATCGTCTACACCTGAAAATGTGAAACGTATTAATTAGCATTAAAACAATAGAATTATTGGGAAATAAATATTAAAATTTATTTCCTGCATCCATAGTGCGAAATCCTTAACAAACTTTAACGAGCCCATGGATCAAGTCGTTAAGGTTGCCTTAGCGTCTTAGCACCTCTGCCTTAGTGAGTTGCCTAGCCTTAATTTAATTCCACACAGAAGACTTGAGTAGCCTGGAGCCTAGGGCGGCAAATTTGGCCAAAAAATTATTTTTGTCTTATAAAAAAATATATATTATTATACAAGTGACCCACAGAAATTGCTCGCATTCCTCTCGGGAGCTGATACTGTGGCTAAATCGGAGTACCTTATTACATTAGCTTTTTTTCGTATTGTTATGATTGTGAACTGGGGCATCAAATTGGATGGGTCAGTATGGACGGGAAAATTTAAAGGGTCTACTTGGGGCAAATGTGTAAATCCGCCACTGTTCCACCACAAAATAAAAGCATGTGTGCTGTTCTGTTTCGGTGCGTGAACAAGGGATGCAAGAGCCTATTTCCCTTTTCCTTCCTAGGTAATCTTAATCTATAATCCCAAACCCTGAACTGAAACGAACAATTACTTAAATCATCGAACTTTATTTTAAAATCTTTCAAAAGATTTTAAACTGAATAATATTATTTTTTTAAATATCATAAATGGGAGACCGAATAAAAAAAATACACTAACCGACAGGTGCTACGAGCTGGTTGCCAGGAGGGCTGGCAGGGTCTGGAATCTCTGGCAGACGGTAGAGCAGCCAATAGTGGTAGCCCATTGGCTCCTCCTTGTGTCCAGCCAGTGTGTGCACGTAGTGCCCATTAGGCCATTCGCTCGCCTCAAATTTGAATTTCGAATCTTGTTCCGCCGCCATTTGCATAACGTGGTAAAACGAAATGTTTCTGAAATGGCATATTTATTACAATTTATTATTTACGAGCTGGTGCCCGCGACTTTGTCTGCGTTGAAAAAGTAAAAATATATATAGAATATATAATATCGCATTATGAAGCAGTTGCTATTTGCACCATCTGATGGTTGAAAATAAGACTTTTGTCACCGCAGTATTAATATTATAATGTCGCTTTATATATAATGTCACTTTTCACTGACAGATGGCGCTAATTGACGCAAATCGAAATTATACTAAAATCCCTTCGGGAACAGTACTTTTGTCTGGATGAAAGGTATCCTATGTCCTTTCTGGTGTCTCAGACAACGTGTATGCAAAATTTCATGGTGATCGGTTCAGTAGTTTTTGCGTGAAAGCGTAACAAACAAACTCACATTCACATTTATAATATTAGTAAGGCTACCCTATGTCCTTTGTGTCCCAGACAACGTGTATGCATAATTTCATGGTGATCGCTTCAGTGGTTTTTGCGTGAAAGGGTAACAAACATCCAATACATCCATACAAACTTTCGCATTTACCTATAATATTAAGTACGGATTTTCTTTAATTTTAACATCGAAACTTGTTTAAAATAAACAAATACAAAAGTACTTAGATCAAAATTTAAACAGCCAACAACTTTACCTTGGAGCAATCATGTAGAGAGTATAGTTTTCAGTGACATTGGTACCCAGCCATAGAGTGTAGGTGAAAGATACATTGCGTACGTCCGAGTCGTTGCTTATGTGACCAATCTGATATGCCACCTTTAAACTGCCATCACCGCCGTTACTATCTGCAAGGAAAACAATACTAAAATATTATCTGTACGGTTTTAGTAATACGTACAGACATAAAATTAGGCACATCAAATAATTACATATACTTACAGAATATCGCCGTGAAATAACAGAACATTGTTGTTGCTGTTGTGTTTCGCGTGCGCGAAAAGTGCGCTTACACGGGCAATTTTATGAGCAATAATTGTCCGCCCACAGTAATGGATCAATGTGGAGCAATTAGTGGAGCAATCTGCAGCAATAGTGGAGCAATCTTTGGCAATATTCTTTCTATTGTTTGGCTCCGAAACTACTGAACTGATTAGAAAAATTCTTTTACCATTAGAAGCCGACATTATCTGTGATGAACATAGGCTACTTTTACCTCGGGAAAATGCTTCATTTCTATGGGTAATCTAAAATAAAAGTAAATACTAGCGGCTTGACCCGGGTTACACTTGACAGCGCCATCTACCCAGAATCGGTGAAGCGAGTAACATGACAACTGCTTGGTGATATTTTTAGCGATCCATTCCACGGTAGAATGGCGTTTTATACTTTTCAACGCGTACGAAGTCGCGAGCACCAGCTAGTATAAAATAAATTTCTATGCATAAATCTATTTGGCACAAAGTAAAGAGTAGTTACCGAGTGGTTCATGTCTGCTTTCAAGCAGTTTGTCGCTGCAGTGCGGAGGTCGTACAGCTGCTAAAGACGCCGGAGTCAGCGCTGCGACCGCTGCAGCGGTCTTCGCAACATCTCCCCAACCTCCGTCCGGGTTCTGTCGCTCTAGTAGCCACTTCCTAGCAGCGGGGAGACTCCAGTGCTGATGCGCGCCAGGTCCACTATCAGAGTCTTCTAGAGCCTAAAAGGATTGGAAATCGAGAACTGCTTTATTGTTATAGAAAGTTTACATACATAAAGTCTCACTACATTTATCTATCGAATATTTTAAATGGAAATTAAACACTTCATAAATCCATCGGTTACCTGAATTGCCAATGCAGTGGTGGTAAGAGAACCAAAGCTGCCATCAGGGTGTTGCTGTCGTGCTAGACCGGCCATAGGACGCCGGACGAAATGAATCAGACTGCGGTGTCGGTGATCTTGTACAACGCAGCGCAAAGCTAATATTACCATTGAGATGGTATCTGTAAGACAGTATAATAGAATAACAATTATGTTGAATAACCACTAGCTGGTGCCCGTGACTTCATTCGCGTTGAACGATGAAGGTCTATGTCCTTTCTCGTGTCCCAGACAACGTGTATGCAAAATTTCATATGGTGATCGCTTCAGTAGTTTTTTGTGAAAGCGTAGGTAATAAACAAACAAACTCACATTCACATTTATACTCGTAGTAGTAAGGGAAAGGATAATAATAATATGGTTATTACTAGTTATTAATTAAATATACCAGAAAAACGAAAGACCAAAAAAGGAACAAGGAAATACAAATATGAGATGGGACGATGAGCTGAAACATACGACAGGAGGAAAGCTATGGATAAAAGTGGCAACAAAACCTTTGTCGCAAGACAAATTTTTAACAAAAATTCTATACTAATATTATAAAGAGGAAAGATTTGTTTGTTTGTTTGTATACAATAAGCTCCGAAACTACTGGACCGATTTGAAAAATTCTTTTACCATTAGTAGCCGACATTATCCGTGATGAACATAGGATCCGCGGGAAAATATGCTTCATTCTGACGGGAAATTTTAAATAAAAGTAAATACGCGGCTTGGCCCGGGAGATACCCCCCAAAATACGGTAGATGGCGTTTTATACTTTTCTACGCGAACGAAGTCGCGAGCACCAGCTAGTAATTAATAAAAAGGAAGACGTTGCGAAGTTCTTTAGTGTAAATCAGATAAAGGCTTTATTATTGTTATACCACTTATACCAGGAAAACAGAAATTTAAAGGAGTTATACCGAGACTATGGTCGGCCGCTGCATTTGCAATGTCAAGCAATCGTCTAATATGGCGGCGACGGACGTGGGCCGCTGAAGAGCAGGCTGCGAGTGTGGCATAGGCGAATTCCAGGTCATGGGGTGGTTCACGGTGAAGCAGAGCAGCAACTAGATCCCGGCCGTGGAAAGATCGAGGGTCCTTGCAGAGAGCACCCAACGCCAGGGTATAAGCGGCGAGCCGACCAAGCGGTGGTGGAGATTCGTGGTGTCTGGGAAAAATAAGCAATTAAATTGCATTAAATTCTGTGCTATATAAAAATACTATCTAACAGTAGCAAACTCACTTGGACATCATAAGTAGAATTTCTATTTCCATCTGCTTGGCGGACAGTTGCATTTCTAGTCCTTGTTGTTCTATTTCTTTACCCGTATTGTTTGCCAACTGAAAATAAATAAAAATATTAATTAACTAGATAAATTCTTCTACATATAAAAAATACATACATTTATATGGGAGTAAAAGTGAAATATTATATTTCCATTTTACATATTATTTCATCGCATGTAGCCAGCTTCCACGTTTTTTGTGAGGAAACGTGTAAGGCCAGTGAGAACATTGTAAGGACAATGTAAGGATAGTGTAAGGAGAGTGTAGACATTGTAAGGACTGTGTAGACAGTGTAAGAACAGTGTAAGAACATTGTAAGGACAATGTAAGGATAGTGTAAGGAGAGTGTAGACATTGTAAGGACACTGTAGACAGTGTAAGAACATTGTAAGAACGTTGTAAGGAAATCAACAATGAATCTTCAGGAATGTGTCTCACCTGCAATGTAAGCATCACGTGATGCGTATCATTCCCCCAGCCCCAATCCGGTTGTCGATGTTGCAGAAGATATAAAAGCGCCTTCTGTATCGCTTGACCCTCATTTAAAGTTTCAGCCTCCCATGCCAAAGTACTTGTTGAAGTCACGATAGACGTAGTCACTGGAGACTTGGTGGATGTCGTCGTAGGCGGTTCAGTTTCTGAAATTTGAGCTGTATTTTGTTATTTATAAAGAATAATTCTTTTTGAGTTCAATTTTTTCTTTGTAAATAGATTTTTTTATAACTATTCATCATCATATCAGCAGTAGGAAGTTCACTGCTGGACATAGGCCTTCCACATTCTATAAGGATTTCCAATAGCACTGTCTTTTTTCCTCCTTGTCTGATATTATTTGACAATTGAATATGTTACTATATCATACCCGTCTGTCCGTATGCAGTTGTTAACACGAGCAGCAGCGCGTAAAGCGTCGGCGAGTAGCGAAAAACCATGATGTAGTTCTGAAATCAAATGAATAAATTTATCAGTGGTCAAGGGTTCGATTCCCGGCAGGGCATTTGGCAATTTGGGCATGAACATTTCACAGCTTCGCTCTGGATGTAGTGAATACTTAATAATAATAATAAATAAATAAATGTCTCCACACATTCCACACTAAGCAACTAATGCTTGTATTATGGATACCAGTAAGTTGTAGTACATAGATTACTTTTTTTTGTAAATACATACATATTTATAAATACAAACATCCATGACTCAGGTACAAAAGTAACATTAACATTTCCCCATAGCGGGATTCGAACCCGCGACCCTCATAATATGTATGATTCATATACTTTGTGCATATATTTTGTGTTTCAGTAAGTGAGTTTAGTCAGAGCCCATTTCCTTATCTCTTCCGCTGTAGATACGTACGCGATATATAAATGAGAGTACGTTTTTTGAAAGTGAAAAAACGCCCCCATGGAATTTGAAATGTTCCACAAATTTGTTCCACGTATCGCGGGTAATGGTTTGTAGGTAGACATAAGCTGCTCAATATGTATCGTCACGTACATCAAATAACGTGCTACGCATAACTTGTGCACGATACTATAAAAAAAATTGTAGTTAACTATCTAACAATTTTTTTCAGTAAAACCTTACGTATTATAAAACAAAATCGTTGGCCGCGTCTCTCTTTCTGTCTGTTTGTTCGCGATAACTCAAAAACTACTGCACCGATTTTCATGCTGTTTTCACCAATGGATAGAGTGGTTCTCGAGGAAGGCTTTAGTATATCATTTACAAAGTTATGCAGGCGAAGCCGCGGGCAGCAGCTTGTTATTTATAAAAACCATTCTCGCTTTTTCTATCAGTGAAAATCGCATTAAAATCCGTTGCGTAGTTTAAAGATCTAAGTGTACAGTCGGCCGCAAAAGTCGATTAACACATTCAAAAGTGAAAAAAAAATGCAAAACTTCGGTGATTTCATTGAAATTATTTTAAATTTAATTGAAATTAATTGATTTCATTGAAATTATTTTAAATTTAATTGAAATTAATTGATTTAATTGAAATTGATTGATTTGATTGATTTAATTGATTTAATTGAAATTAATTGATTTAATCCGTCACTTAATTGAAATTGAAATTATGTTATAATAAATTGAAATATATATTTTTTTCATCATTGTTACGTGTTTTTAACGTGTACATAATAATATATATAACAATTTATCTCTTCCACAACGCGTAGCGATCCGTATTTGATTTGTACGTGATTGATTGAGCTTTCATAGTGATTTGCGAGTCTCGTCTGTCACCATTATACATACATTTCTAAATCTTTTTCAGTATCTAAATCTGTACCACTGATCGACATAGCCCAAAAATCAGTCTGCTGTAATTTGACATAGAGGTAGAGGAGCCTTGGACCGAAGACCACGGTTTAATATAGACGCGTTGGTCTCATAACCTTAGGGGAGCAGCTCTTGACATCATTATGGCATTATGATCAATCTGAGTCAGTAAGCATATCGAGAAAAGACAGACAGACGCGGAAAAACTGTCCTAATACAATAATGAATAATTATAAAATATTTAAAAAGTCTCAATATTAATATTAATATGGAATTGGGAATTGATGTGGAAATGGGAAATATTGTATTTTGTTATTTTGTCATTTTTTTTTTCTTATTTAGTCGCATCCAAAATGTTTGTATGGGACAGTCGACCCATACAAACATACTGTAACTGTTTTCAGAATGCTATTGGTACATTTTTTTGCCATAGGGATGATGCCACCCTCTTTCTTCTACAATACTGAAATTAACTTTAATCTCTAGCTCTACAATTATCTACTTATGTATGTCTTATTAATCCGTCATATCTGTTTCTCGTTAAAAAATAAAATAAAAAATCGTAAACAATCTCTTTGAAGTTTATTTGAATTTTCCATTTACAATTTGAGTTCCTAACACATGGTTCTCCTTCACACTTATTAACATTGCTAATTTACTGGTGCGTTTAGTAACACGCTGGGCTAATTTTCCGTCTACTGCGCTAATTGGGGAGGCAGTCGCGCATTCGCCCGTGAAAGTGAGACTCATAGGTGTAAATAGGTGCTAGGATAGGTAAAAAGAGGAGTAGGTATGAAATCTCCCATGAAATGGCAATTTGTAGGCGAAGAGGTATGCAATTTGCCACAATATTTCTGTTCCAAGAACTAGTTTTCTTATTATCAATACTATTAATAAATCTATAAGTGTAGGTATTGTATGTAAGTATTTTCCTCCATAACTCTTAAACGAATTATCTGATTTTCATGTAACTTGGTAGATAAACATTTAGACGTACAGGACACAGTATAGGCTACTTTTGTCCTTTTCAACGCGGACGAAGTCGCATGCATCAGCTAGTGGTTTATAATCCAGGACCTGATTCTCTCTCTTAATAATATTAGTATAAATGAATTATGATTTTATCATACTTACGGTTACTAAAATTAAAAATATTTTATTAGAATTTTAAATGTTCTCGTTAAAGATGAAATATGACATGAGATTGTAATAAATTACTCATGTTCTTAAATTCTTAAGAAGCACATTATTTTTCGTTTACAAACATAAAAAGCAAACATTACAAGGTTAAATCGTGTGCAAAGTTATTTCAACCATCAATCAGAGCGTCCGCCCTCCGAGAGCGAAGCCTCTCTGCTCCACAAAAGATATATTACTTTCAGCGTCTTTTACCATTGTTGAGGAGAATGTGTGCAAAGTAAACCTAATTTTATTACACACCACAAAGCTTTGTATTCTTATTGTTGAGCAAAATTGAGTGAATACTATTTCGTCATCATTGCCTCAGCGCATCGTCAGCGAAATTCCTCAGTGCCTTAAATTGCCTCAGTGCCTTAAAGTGCCTCAGTGCCTTAGAGTGCCTCAGTGCCTTAAGTTTCCGATCAATGTGTGTTACCAATGATGGCATATTATTATGGCATCTCTTACTATGAGCCTTGTAAGAAAGCTCAACGAGCTATGGAGGTTATGATCGGGGTTAGATTGCTACTTCGAAATTTCGAATCAGCTATGAGGAGATTCTGACTTACAACATAACCCGGCGGATCACTAACGCCCGTTTTCAATTATCTATCCACCGTTTTGCCTTACTACAGTAACAACTTCTATCTACTGTCACGTTATTCCATTTCATTTTTTTTCTTGCTTCATCAATCAATATCAATACTAATAATAAATCTGTAGGGGTCGGTCATGGAGTAATTTATGTTGTTTATGTTAAGGGATGCACTTACAGAAGCCTTAAAACTGAAGTGGCGTTGGGCGGGACAACTCTCACGCTATAAAGACAATAGATGGACAATAGAAGCCACTCAATGGAAGGGGCCACAGGGGAAAAGGAATGTTGGTAGACCGAACACACGGTGGACTGACGACATCATACTAACAGCTGGGAGGAATTGGATGAACAGGGCAAAGGAAAAGGAATCATGGAAGAAGTTGGAGGAGGCCTTCACCCAAAGAGGGATCCTTATCTCTTAATTTAGGAAACTTAGTTTACTGAGTAATATATAAAGTAAATAAATAAATAAATGTATATTATAAGCAATTGCAAAATTTTAAAAATTCGGTTTATTTGTAACACTTGAGATTTGGAAATAAAAGGCTTTATTATTATTATTATTATTATGTCGCCTATCGCATCTTAGTAAAAGATAGATAGCTGTTACTGGAGCTTGTGAAACCAAATTTGAAGATAGATTACTGGTTATCGCAGATAGATTCGTAACCATCTACCTATCTATCCGTAACCAGAGATATTTTATTGAAAACCGGCGTAAGAGTCCCCGCAGACTACAGACTTTCTATCGGCCGATAGTTTTGTCAGCTTTTTAATTATTATAAAGAGGTTAGTTGAAGTGGCAGTGATTCTACGGTGAGCCTGTATGTCCTTGGTCTTCATTCAAGAACTTAACGGCCTCAAGAAATTACGAAAAAGAAAGTTTAATAGTTTGATTTAAGAAAATCTAATGCAAATTTTGAAAAAAGGAAAACCTATAAACTTAGTCTTTACAAATGACATACAAAAAAATCATGGAGATTGGTAAATATTTAGAAGTGGAAAAACATTTTCTCATTTTGTATGGACGAGTGCGTTACTCGTCCCTTTTAATCGACATAAAAATGCAAATAGGTGTTTAGAAAAGTTACTAGGTTATAAGCAATACGCAGATTTCCCCGCGGAGATGCCAATACACTTTAATATATGCAAATATTCTCATCGACACGTGTTATATTATGTAAAATATGCATGCGAGCACGGGCATCGTACGCTAAGCTTTGAAATGTGAGCGACAATTTACATTTTTACCCGACCACGGTACCATGGGAGAGTCTCGGGAATATTTCACTTCGATAATATACCTACAAATAAATTGCTTGCTTATATTGCTTGGTATCTAGTTTATATTTTCAAAAATCCTTTCATAGCAGATGATTACGTTATAAAATATAGCTAAGTTACAAATTTCAGTTACTAAGCCTTAGGGCCTCTTTCACCATCTTTGAGTAAAGTGACAAGTAGGCTAACCGCCATTTAAAGTCACCGGTAAGAAAACGTACGATTTTCACATGAGTTTCACCATCTTCGAGTAGCATTACTCTTAATAGTCTGTAATCTATAAGTGGAATTTTTTATTAGGGTACAAGTTATTTATTCATACTGTTATTATTTCCCTAAAATAAAATAAATAAGTAAAATAAAAATAAAATTAAATAGCATTAGGGTGATTTCAATGAAATTGAAACAAGATACTCGTAACATTTACTCGCCATTATTAACTTAGCGTTACTTGATAAGCCACTTGGTGTTGGTGAAAGAGTGTGCTTTGATAAATCAGTCAGTAATAGTTATGGATTATTTCTAAAATTTTAACTATAATTAAAAAGTTATATACTTATACGAAAAATGATTCTTTTTTCTGAAAACCTTCCTCGTTTAACGCTTTTTCGATTAGTGAAAATCATAAATTAAAATACGTTGCGCAGTTTGAAAGATCTAAGCGTACATACATACATATAGCACTTTATGTATAATTAAATAATTTTTATGCAAAGATTATTTATTTGTATAAAATAATAAAAAAATATACATATATTGAAATTTTTACATGAGCAACCTACTAAACTAAGATGTTTAGTCTAAATTGTCGAGTTTGTTGTGAGTTTCCTTGATAGTTCGTATTAGTTTTGATAACATACATAATATACATAATACAGGGGGATGATATTTCTCGAGACCGACCCCAAAGGAATTCATACATATACCGAAATACGGTCGGCGCAATATTATGATAGCTAGCGAAAAGGTCACTCGTTTGCCGCCCGACAAACATTCACGAAATATCTTCGAGTTATGTTTGTAGTATTCTGCCTTATACTACAGTATACATTATTATGTGTTTTAAAATTAAATTTTCATGTCAATTTTCATGACTGTCTGGGCCAATAAAACCAAATCGAAAACAAATAGAATTTTAAGGATAAAAATGGACTGCCTAAATTATATCAATATTTTTGACATTGGAAATGTCTTTTCGTTCGTTTCAGTATAGACGCCGATTTCACGAAAAAGTGAGATTCCCTTATATCTCGGAGAGTTGTAAAGATATGTAATTGAAAAAGATATCAAAAGACGCGTATTCACGAGAGCTGCAAGCTGCAAAAAGAATTTTTCCAAAAAGTTAAAAACGAAAAAAGTTATTGCTGATATAGTGATTTTTTTTTTTAATACGGTAAGTTTTTTTAAAATTAAAAACTCAGTTACCCCTTGCGTAACAAGGGACCTTGTTCATCAATTCTTTTTTTCCTTTTATTTCTTTTTTTCTTCTATTTCTTCCTAGTTTTCTGTTCAATTTTTATTCGCCCTGATCAACACCTCTGCCACTTTGTGGCAGAAGTCTAAAAATTTCTCAACCATATGTTTATTTTTCAGGATTATATACGGTAAGTAGGCTGACGGTCAACTTGATGGCAGGTGGCTACCGTCGCCACGCCACAGGCGCTGTCAAGTTCGCTGTTGACTACAGTATTAAGGATAAACGAGCTTTGGCATCCTTTACTCACTCATTGAAACACAACACAAATGCTGTTATTTCACCGATGGTTTTCTATAAAGTCCATTCGTGAAATAACAGTGAACTGACTGCGAAACGCAGTGTGCCCTGCCACTATAAAAACAAATACTCTTTCGAAATGTATAATGAAATGAAAATTGTGAATTGAAGAAAATAGAAAACCACTTCACGTGTACAAAACTCATGCACGTCAGGTTAGGTAATACAGGATAATACCTATGCAGGGTTGCGAAGTAAGAGAGGCCACTGTACGTGTCCGTGTTTCATAAGCGGTTATCATTGCGCTCCTAAAGCCTAGGCACGGTTAGAAATTGCGGCCGAAATTATGGGTATACGTGTGCAGACCTATCGGAACACTCTCTGTCGAACGTTCGCTACAATTCAGCCAGATTAGCCAGATTGCGAAACGCAGTGTGCCCTGCCACTATAAAAACAAATACTCTTTCGAAATGTATAATGAAATGAAAATTGTGAATTGAAGAAAATAGAAAACCACTTCACGTGTACAAAACTCATGCACGTCAGGTTAGGTAATACAGGATAATACCTATGCAGGGTTGCGAAGTAAGAGAGGCCACTGTACGTGTCCGTGTTTCATAAGCGGTTATCATTGCGCTCCTAAAGCCTAGGCACGGTTAGAAATTGCGGCCGAAATTATGGGTATACGTGTGCAGACCTATCGGAACACTCTCTGTCGAACGTTCGCTACAATTCAGCCAGATTAGCCACTTGGGCAATGAGACAAATTTAGTAGCGTTAGCAATACAAAAATACTATTTTCAATCGACTTCCAATAACTCTTTTTAACAAAAAAAAATACCTAACCAGCAAAAAAAACAGCTTATTTGAAAACTTGTCTGACAATGGCATCCATGAGAAAACGGTTTGAAGTCATTTTTTTGTTAAAAAGAATTATTTGCTTACTATAGCGACCTATACTAAGGTATTGCTTCGTAAGGTTGTAATTTTTTCTGCCCATTAATACACGCAAACCGTACCAAAATCCGTTGGGTGGTTTAGAAGAAGTTAGCGGAGAAACCGACATAAGGTATAGCACCTTTATAGCACCGACATAAGAATAGTATGTATACTTTATGTATAGTATAAATATAGATTAGTGTTTGTTGGCTTAGTGGGTGAAATAAAACTGTGCTGTTCACAAAACAAATGAGAAATTGTATAACTATAACTATTTATAAATTGCAAATGGGCTGTAGATTTTAATAACATAAATATAAGAGGATAGGGATCCAGAAATCCACAAGCTGTATTATTTATAGATAAACTTACTCTAAGTTTTATGACAATTTAAAATTATTCCAATAATAGCAAGATATAAAAGTTTGTTATTATAAAAAAAACGTATTTCATTTATGATTCGATACCACACAGACTTTTTGGTCAACCCAATATAAAGTAGCGATTCCCACGGGAGCCCTAAACGCTTGCGGGACAAAAATAAGTCCTTGAACTTGCTCTTAACTGGCAAGGTTGACGTTTGGGAGACTAGTCTCGATAATTAAACAAAAAGACAGGCAAGAAATTTATAAACGAATTTTTGTTTGTGTATTTGTTTGTGTTTGGCAAACATTTTAGATTTTCTTTTAATCTAATATTTTTAAAAAAAAATTCATTCTAAATATAAAAATACAGATTAATGTTTTATTATTATATTAATATTCTTCACTGAAATAAAATAAACAAATTAAAATGTAGCAAAAGTAAAAAGGCAAATTTTAAATAAATGTCTCAATTACAATGAAACTGTTAATTTTTTTTAAATGTTTTAATTAAAATTAAAACATTTAAAAAAAACATACACTTATATAAAAATTCTGATTTATTAAAATTAAAAGAGCTTTTACATTTAAAAAATAATTTGTTTAAACAAAATAACAATAAAAAATTTCGTTACATAGAATATGAACTATTAAAAAAATAATTTGTTTAACAGTTCATGTTCTATTGTAACGCCATTTTTTATTGTTAGCTATTTGTGTTGTGCTATGTTATTGTGCAAATAAAATTGGATTTATTTGTAAATAAGTACAATAAAGTCTATTGGAATTCAATTTTCCCCATTTTCAGTGAGACGATGTTGACTTTACAACATTACGGGAATGGACCCATTATTCATGAGTTGTACGCCTGTTGGCGCTTATAGGCGCAAAAGCGTTTTTTTACTAGAATAGCTTCCTATACGACTTTTATAACTACTTTTAGTTTAGTTGTAAAAATATTTACAGTAGTGCCAAGGTGCACTGCGTTTCGTAGTCATAATTTTGGCTACAGTAACCACCCATCTTAATAAAATTGACAGTGCATATTAAACATATTTATTTTAGTTTACTTCTAGTACGTGACGATAGCCAGTTACCATTAAAAGGATGGTCAGATTGTCTGCAAAAAAAAAATAGATGCCTAAATATAAAATTCCCTTCGGCCGAGTACGAAACTGGAGTTTCGATGAACTAATTATTCTTCTTGATACGAAACTTTATTCTTGGTAATGTTTTTGCGAACTGTCTACTCAAATTAGTCAGTCTGCGTACGCCACGGGACTGCCTAGACTTTCGGAACGTCTAGGGAATTATTTATTAACTGAAATTTCTGTCAATTGCCTTATATAATAATAGGCCTTTGAAACTGCTCGGTTATTGCTCGCTTTCAAACTCAAACAACGTATATTGCCTTATAAAATATTTCAGTTTTGAATCGAAGTTACTTAGTCTATAATTATTTCGTATATTAATGTAGCCAGAATTTTTTGATGAATTTTGAGATGATGTAATTATGATAATGCCATATATAATTATAAATAGACATGTATTTGTATGTAATTATTGTAATCCTTATCCTTACTAATAATGTCTGCTGACTTTTACATAAAATAATATGATTTACATATGTAAGGTATGTGTAAATGGAAAATGTGAAAGAAAAACTTAATGAATGCGGTTCTTTCTTGAAGAGATCTTTATCCAAATTTCTTTGAGCAAAAGACTCCTCATCACGGAAAGGAAGGAAAAACGGACAATTGAGATAAGCTATCTCATTTCGAATGTTTCCAGGCGAGATATTGTGTGCCATATCCTGTTTTGTATGTTTTAGGTGAAATGGTCGCTCGGAAGAACTATTTCTAAATGATAATATATAAAATTACTAGCTGCTGCCCGCGACTTCGTACGTGATGTTAAATTAAAAATATAAAAGCAATTACAACGCTTGACATTTGACAACTTGTTTCTATAACACATTGGCCAGGTGTTAGTTACAGTTTTATATTATATATATAAATAATTAATCCCTCGGGAACATTACTTTTTTCTTGGATGAAATATTGGATCTTGAATATTGACTTTTTTGAAAAAATATTTTTGCACCTTACATACAGCTCTTATGAATACGCGTCTTTTGAGCCTTTTTTTAATATAATATCTTCACAATTCTACGAGATATAAGGGGATCGTACTTTTTCGTGAAATCGGGGCCTATACTGAAGCGAAGGAAAAGACATTTCCAATGTCAAAAAGTAAATTTTCGTCTTCTTTTCAAGAGTTTGTCAGATGAAAATCATAAAATCTTTAAACATACAAGCACTGAAAATACATTTCAGATTAGAATAAAGTCAATATTTGTTGAATTCACCCCTCGGTGGAACTTTGTTGGGAAAACTTTGAAACAAGAGTATGCTTCTTCAATAAAAATAATAAAAAATAGATTGTGTTTTTCTTAATAAAAGCTCAGGATACGGATTAGCTACAGCGAATTGAAAGTTGAGACGAGATCAATAGGATTGTTATCAATACTAATAATAAATCTGTATGTATGTGTGTGTGTGTGTGTGTGTGTGTGTGCATGTATATATGTATGTATGTATATATGTATGTATGTATGTATGTATGTATGTATGTATGTATGTATGTATGTATGTATGTATGTATGTATGTATGTATGTATGTATGTATGTATGTATGCATGTATATATGTATGTATGTATGTATGTATGTATGTATGTATGTATGTATGTATGTATGTATGTATGTATGTATGTATGTATGTATGTATGTATGTATGTGTGTATGTATGTATGTATGTATGTATGTATGTATGTATGTATGTATGTATGTATGTATGTATGTATTCCGACGGAGGCAGATGGTCAAAACTGGGATATGTGATCACGATCGGGAAGAGAGAAAGAGAGAGAGAGAGAGCATCAAAATGTATCCCCCGATATTGTTGTCATCAGTTTTCTGAATTGCCTTTCACTATGGAAGCAAATTGAAAGATGTATTATTTAGGTAAAAAAAACATATTTTATCGTTTAAGAAGGCTCTTTCGCTTATTTTAGTTTACCCAAACCATTAGGCAATAAATAATAAATGAGTTGAAAGGGCCCATTGATACATCTCTCATTTTCGCTTGGAGTAAGCCGAGATTAGGCCCACCGATACTCAACCTCAATAAAGCAACAATAAACTTTGAATTAAATGAAACCGTTCCATTTCCAGAGAGTGAGACGTTGATTGATCACCGCCACGTTGGCCAACACAGCTTGCACGTATTGTGTACAACAATCGGTCATTCGGAAACTTCCTTTACATTTATCTGCTTTTAATTTCACCATATTTCGCCAATTTTTTTATGTATGTAGATAATCGATATCCCAATTAAGATTATAAAACTCATGATTGTTTGTTACGCTTTCACGCCTTAACTACTCAACCGATAATCATGAAATTTTGCATACGTTGTCAGGGATACAGACGACATCCAGAAGGACGTTTCGAGATATCGTCTAAATCAGATATTAATAGCTACGACAGTCACGCGTCGAAAAAAGCGTTGTCTAGTAAAGGACAAACAAAATGTCATAAAATGTAGCGTTGCCTAACAACAGTGCCTAACAAAGTGTCATAAAATCTAGCGTTGTCTAACAACAGACACACAAAGTGTCATAAAATGTAGCGTTGCCTAACAACAGACACATAAAGTGTCATAAAATGTAGCGTGGCCTAACAACAGACACACAAAGTGTCATAAAATGTAGCGTTGCCTAACAACAGACACATAAAGTGTCATAAAATGTAGCGTGGCCTAGCAAAGAATCCGAACTGATCTTTTAAGTTGGAGCAAATTACACATAGTTATGAAGTTTCATCAAAATCGGTTCAGTGGTTTAGGAGTTCATCGCGGACAAACAATGTGACACGTAATTTTTATATTATAGAGATATCTATTTGCTTAGATCAAGTATTCTATACTTTGTTCTTTTCGCATTATTATAATTTTATTCAAGTTTTAATGTATCTACTTCTGAAATAAAACACGAAAAGGTTTTGTGTATTTTTGGGAGTTGAAGCCGCAAATGTATTTGTTTAGGTCTTAAGGTCCTTGCTTGTTTTATTTCTTATGTATACACGAGCAATATGGTCAGTGTATACACACAATTATTTCGTCTCTTCGTTGAAAAGGTTAAACGCTGCCGAGGGTCGACAGTTACATAATAGATGCATCATGCATCGTCAATAATATATGTATATAATGCACAAACAACATATAACGAAAATTCAATGAAGGCGAACTTTTAAAGGTTAGCCTTATGTTTTATTATGGAATTTTTAGGTAACAAAATACTTCAAAATCATAGTTCAAGTATTTTTGTATGTTTTAATGAATAAACTCAAAAACTACTGGACAGATTTTAAAAATTCTTTCACCTATAGAAAGCTACATTATCAGTGAGTAACATGGGCTATATTTTATAAAGTTACGCGGACGAAGTCGCATGCAACCGTCTAGTATCTTATAATTTTATAAATGCTGCTTCGGAAAAATACAAGCGGAGAGCGACTTTATATCCTACTAATATTATAAATACGAAAGTTTGTGAGGATAGATGTTTGTGACTCTTTCACACAAAAACGACTTTCGTATTAATATATAGGATACTTTTTATCGAGGAAAAATGTTAGGTTCCCGAGGGATCGTCTAAAAATATAAAAAATTGCCCTCCACCATCGTAGACACAGCTATAAAGATGTCAGGCCTTTTACTCATATATTTTCTCAGGTGTTATATTTTTCATTTTTCAACGCGGACAAAGTCGCGGACACCAGCCAGTTTTGTTATATATATAATATGTATAGATAGTCTGACATTATTAACTACGTATAATTGTTATTAAGACCACCGATAATTATATTTGTACGAGTTGACAAATCCTTACTAATATTATAAATGCGAAATTAACTCTGTCTGTCTGTCTCGCTTTCACGCCAAAATTACTGAACCGATCACCATGAAATTTTTCATACACGTTGTCTGGGACACCAGAAAGGACATAGGATACATTTCATCCAAGAAAAAAGTAATGTTCCCGAGGGATTATCTAAAATATAAAACTAACGTCTGACCAATGTGTTATAGCAACAAGTTCTCAAGCGTTGTAATTGTTTTTATATTTTTAATTTATCATCGCGTACGAAGTCGCGGGCACCAACTAGTAAATTATAATATTAAAAAAAAAATGGTCTTGGAACATTTTAATTATTTTGAATGCGAGTGAATCAGTATACAAAAGTATATGTACAACATTGATTGATTACCTAGGCTATCACTCTATAGTCATATATAAGTTTATTTAAAAATTATGCACGAGTGAGTAGGTAAGTATATTCTGTTGTTATTTTTATGTAAGCAGTTATTTGTGGTTTCGCTAATATCCTTGACCTGTTGGAAGAAGGAATTGTATAGAATCAATAAACAATATTCGTCAATGTTCGATTTTGTTCGGTATAACCATGACATGACACATTTACCTATATAATACCTTATGCTGTGGAGTTTCATAATAGTAATAATGTAATAGGTAAGAAATTCTTTGTAAGCCTCGATTTTTTCAAGCGACTTCCAAAAAATTCTCAATTTGACTCTATTTTTTTAAAATGTTTCTTACCTCAGAACTTTCGACTGGGTGAAACGATTTTGATGGTTCTTTTTTTATTGAAAACTGGTTCTTCCCTTATGGTCCCATTTCAATTTGGTCCAGTTATGACAAAGGCATCCATGAGAAAACGGTTTGAAGTCGGTTTTT
Organism: Synanthedon vespiformis; assembly: GCA_918317495.1. Lineage (NCBI taxonomy): Eukaryota > Metazoa > Arthropoda > Insecta > Lepidoptera > Sesiidae > Synanthedon > Synanthedon vespiformis. Next base: position 1,490,026 of record OU906965.1, read on the forward strand.
TTTTGTTAAAATTTTGATTACCTATATTAATTAATTGAAGTATTTTTGTATGCTTTAATGAATAAACTCAAAAACTACTGGACCGATTTTAAAAATTCTTTCACCTATAGAAAGCTACATTATCAGTGAGTAACATGGGCTATATTTTATATAGCTATATATTTTTTTAAAAGAGTTATTTTATGTTAAGCTCGAAAGACAGGCTAACAGCCCACTTGATGGTAAAGGTGGCTACCGTAACCAATAATACAAGCAAAGAGACAGCTACAAGTGCATTGTCGATATAGGGATAGGATAGGAAGGAAGGGTTCTGGCATTCCTTGCTCTCTATTTCATGTTGAAATTGTTACTGCCGCACGACTTGTAACTATATAGTATCTAATCTACAGTTTCAATTGCTTCTCTTATATTAGCAAGGTTCGTGTGTGTAATATCTAAAAAAGGAAAAGAAACTAAAATTGAAATTTATTTTCAGATGAACGTATACTCTAAAATAAACTCAAGCCGAAAATAATTGTCTATTATTAGTCGTCCTAATCCCCCTTGTGGTGTGGTCAATGTTTTAGCTTGACATATATACCTAATTATGTAAAAAAAATGTTGTTAAATATGTAACGAGTATTACTCGCCTTAAAATCATTATATACAAAGTGGGTTTATAGTCTCTAAATAAACTATTACTGGCCTTGAAAACAGATTATTGGTTCAAAGTTGTTCCCGCCTTAGATTTTATTTTAATACTAGCTGGTGCTCGCGACTTCGTCCGCGTAGAAAATTATAAAACGCCATCTACCGTATTTTGGATAGATGGCGCTATCTACCGGGCCAAGCCGCTAGTATTTACTTTTATTTTAGATTTCCCGTAGGAATGAAGCATTTCCCGCGGTAAAAAGTAGCCTATGTTCATCACGGATAATGTCGGCTTCTAATGGTAAAAGAATTTTTCAAATCGGTTCAGTAGTTTCGGAGCCTATTCTATACAAACAAACAAACAATCAAATCTTTCCTCTTTATAATATTAGTATAGATTAGTATAGATATAGATTACCAAAATCTTTTATTAGATTTCTCTATGTACATATGATATCACACAAAGACGCCATCTTGGAAACCTCTCGTCTTTCAAAATGGCGTCAAATAATGTATATGTACAATCAAATGGAACTAATAGTCTCGCCCGGGGAAGTTTCCTGTTATCCTAATGTAATGGAATCAGCAATCGTGCAATGATCCCTCCGTAAAGATACTCCATTAATTAAGGGCCCTTTTACCCAAAATTATCCCAGTTCGAAACAGGTGTAGTTAATGAGAAGGTTTTTTTCTCATAATTATGTACATTGTGAATCTCTAGAAAAAATCTAAAAACCTTTATAGAAGATGAAAACGTCGAATTACTGCAGACTTAAGCTATTCTAAAAACTATATACTTATTAATAAATAAGTAAGACACTATTATTGTCTTATGACAATAATGTAATAATAATAATAATGTCTATTAAGATAGACCCTGCTCGTTTACGGTTTTATTATGTATAGATTGAAATTTTTATATATATAATATATATATAAATAAGAAAGAATATAAATATTTGTAAGAAATAAAATAATTTTCATGTTCTTAACATTGTTTTTTGGGACCTGCGTTTGACAACCTCCAGCTATTGACAAAATGACTCTAGGCGTTCCAAAAAGGTTTCTGGAGCAAAAGTGCAATTTCCTGTTGGGAGCTTGAAATGCACTATTTCACTCTTATTTCACAAAACAACACTATAGTCTCACATCCGGTCCGGCGAGGGTAATGTCCGGTCCGGCGATACATGTCCCTTTATATACGAGTATTGGTCTTCCTTACATGTCCAACTCAGTGCATGTTATCAAAGAATTCACAGTTTTCTTACGATCCAATTTGACTTTGTGGAGGGTTTATTCAATATTCATCTATACTAATATTATAAAGAGGAAAGATTTGATTGTTTGTTTGTTTGTTTGTATAGAATAGGCTCCGAAACTACTGGACCGATTTGAAAAATTATTTTACCATTAGAAGCCGACATTATCCGTGATGAACATAGGTTACTTATCTGCGGGAAAATGCTTCATTCCTACGGGAAATCTAAAATAAAAGTCAATACTAGCGGCTTGACCCGGGAGATAGCGCCATCTATCCAAAATACAGTCGATGGCGTTTTAGACTTTTGTACGCGAAGTCGCGAGCACCAGCTAGTAATAGATATACTTATTATAAAGAGAGAACTACTTGTCGTCATGTAATGGTTATTTTTTAACATTTGTGGGTTTTTACCAACACGAGGACGATGTTAAGATTTTTTCGTTATTTTACTGCATTTTTTCCAAAATTTTGTCGTTTCCTGACCTATTATTTTTCTCTTCGTTAGTGTGCAGAATTGCTTTGACGTCGAACACTTTGGCTCGATTTTAATAAAGTATTCATTCAATAACGCGGCCTGTCGAAACGAAACGCCGACTGGGCGTAACTCTTCCTACGAAAATAAACTGCCTATCGCTGGCGGCGTTCGAAAATTATTCTTTCAAAATATTTTTCATTTTATTTATTGAACTTTTGAATTCTCTTGCCTATGATGCAGGAAAATGTTTCAACCGCTATTTCTGGCCTGATAACCATAGAATTTCATTTTGCCCACGCATTGGGAACTTTTTGTGTTCAAACCAAGTTCTAACTTTTTCACAGGCTCATAGAAAGTTGACGAGCCCCATAGATGAGTGGTTAGAATTGTTTGCCTTAAAGTGATGCAAGTCAGAGTCAGCTTTCCTCCATACAAACGTAGATAACTAGTTATACAAAGATATGTTGAAAAATCCATATTTTAACAAAAGTTTTAATGAGCATAATTATTAGTGGCAAAGGGGAATAAATTATTTATTCGTGCCAGATTTGTTCGTGCGAGCGGAGCATAACCCGATTTGATTAGCTCAATCCAGTGTACAAAAACTCCAAAATTCTTTGCATACAAACATTGATTAGTTATTCAAGAGTTCAAATAACTTTACACGAAATAGATATATGGAGTAGTTTTGTCAAAAAGAGTATACGCCCACGGGTCTGTTTATGATTTTATTTTTGGTATGAATCATTGTGCATCTCACTCAACTGCTCTTCCCGCGCTTTGTGCTGTGTGAGGCAGGACGCATTTTAGACATGAGACCGTTGAGTTCGGGCCGCCGACTTGTTTCACCTTAACGCTCCTTCTCAGGGGTCCTGGTTTCGATACCTGGCAGGGTCAACTTTGACAATGAACTTTTCAAAATTGGTTCTGGCCTGAATTTGGATAGTAGTGGCAAATCATACTGCGTTTCATATTGGCATCAAATGGACTTTTAGCCTGTCTGACAAACCATCAATATTATAAAACAAAGTCTTTTCGCGATAAACTCAAAAACTACTACACCGATTTTCATGTTGTTTTCACCAATGGATAGAGTAGTTCTCGAGGAAGGTTTTAGTAGATACCCTTAAAGTTAACGAGGGCGAAGTCGCGGGCAGCAGCTAGTTATAATGATAAAGCATTCGTGTATCTTAAAACACAAAGTACTAGGGTTTCATAATAACATAAAAGTAATCCTTGAAAGAAATCTATTATTTGAGGGCGTAGTTAGAGTTACGTACATAATAAAAGGCACCGTGGAAAATGTTGGAAGGAACAAAGCCACTTCTTTGCGCGGCCATTCGAATAGTATCATTGTACTCGAGCGGTTTCAAAACGCAACCGGAGTACCTACTCGACACAGATCCGGCCACAATCGCGAACTGCAATCCTTTACTATTGTACTGCTTTATTACTGAAATAAAAAAAATGTCTGAATAAAAGTTTTGTAATTTTAAATAAAGTTTATGTTAAGATCGGCAGGCAGGATGACGGTCCACTAAATGATAGGTAGCCTTCGTCTAATGAAATGAATAATGAAAAGAAAAATGAGTTTTTACGTCTTAGTCAAGGCATTCTTTCCAATTTATTCTTCATAGACTAATTAATTCCTCTACAAATATTTGAAAACAATGTTCTAGTAATTTAGTAATTTAGTGGAAACTTTACTGGTTTAAGTTTTTCTTGTATCGTGTGTATTGTAGGTTTCCCTAATATTAATAAATTAAAATAAACAAAAATTAAAAATATTAATAATTAAAATATTTGTCCAATTGGTTCAACTATTGTCGTTTTTTTAAATGGTCGTCAGATAAGTAGTTGATAGTTGGCTACCGTCACTTATAACACAAGCAACGCCAAAGATAAGAATTCTATTCGAATTAACGATAAGAAATTTGGAAGGGATAGGGAAAATGGGTTCTGGTATATCTTATACACTCACCGAAACGCAAAAGCACACATGTTGTTATTTTGCGGTGCTCTATCTATGTCTTAAAAATCCAGATCTGAGCCATTTTGAAAAAATTACTCTAGCAGGGAATCGAACCTAACCACTCCACTAATAAATTTATCAAGAATTCAATATATTTTTGAATATATTCTTCATTTACTGTAGTAATGCATGTCTCAAATAATATTGTGCTTTCCTGTATTTTAAATTCATATTTGTAATGTTCCTTTCTATGCGTGTTGTATATTGTGATTAAGTATGTCTTAGTTGGGTAAGTCCTTTCAAATAAATAAATAAATAAATAATTTTTAAAAGATTGTCAGTTCTTCCTCGTAAAATACGAATTAGTGGCAAAATTTTCATAAAATATAAGTGTGTTATCTCACTATTAAACATTCGGTGTCGATTCGAGTTGAAAGCGTGATAAGGGTTTAAAGCTCGTTACGAACGGAAAATGTAACAGATGTGGCGGCGGTTCAACCGTGTTCATAAATTATGCACTCGATTGTTTTGCATAAATAACCGAGAATAGGATGCAGATCTTTCCATATCTCTTTCTGTGTGCAAGCAATAATAAAACGTCACTCTACCAGTCCCATTTAGAGCTTTTTTACATCGTAGCTGAGGTTTGTTTTGCTTGATTTCAATTAACCTTTGAAATGACACCAATGACTATATAGAGGGTGGAATTTTGTAATGCCACCTGAAGGGAAAGTACTCTTAATACTGTAATTTATACTCTTTCTTTTCTTAATACTGTAGTTTAATTTATCAAGTATGTTACAGAGATTTGATCCTTATAATTATTGACCCTAACGATCGAATAAAAGTACAGGGTGTAATTTTTAGAGATTTTAGTCGGTTCGATTCCCGGGTGTGGCAAGCGAATTTTCGAAAGTTTTTGAATGCAGTTTTCTTTCTATTTAAAAATAAAGGAATGTTTTCTTTGAGTAAAATTGTCTATCTACAGTATTAAGAGTACTTTCCCTTCAGGTGGCATTACAAAATTCCACCCTGTAGAGTCTTTTATGTCAGATGTTTCAGAATGTTGTTAATTGCATCCTTGCATTCACTTCAAGTAAACCTTCAATTAGAATTAGAGATATTGTCTTGTGTTTATGACAGATTTAACTACTCAACCATCATGAAATTCTTACACGTTGTAACAACTTGTATGAATTTATCGTACACTTTGTCAGAGATACAGAAAAGGGCACAGTTCTACCTTTTATCCAGAATATGTTATATTCTCAAGGTCAATCTCAAATAATAATGAAAAAATTAACACCTGGTAAAAATATACGGCAGTAAAAATTAAAAAAATTAAAAACGGGTGCGGACGAAGTCGCGCCATAAGCTTATATTATATTAGAAACTGTAACTGCCCCCCCTAATGAAAATTTTTAACAAAGCATACTGAGTAATTAACAATCAACTGTTAATGAGAATACATGAAAATGAATGAAGCAATCAGAAAGAATGAAAGATGAGATGAGATGAGGCTACGCGCCTACATAACTACGTGGCGCTTCACCCTCTACACCTAAACCTTCGGGACTACAGCGCTACGTAGCACAGCTCTACGCTGAAGTCTACGTAGCTTTCCTGAAACACCTTCCTTCCTTCACACACTCATACTTGCATACTTATAATATTTACTTGTAAGAATATTTACTAATTTTCTTAATACAAATTAAGATGTATTTTATTGGCATTGTGATCGTCTAATAGCGGCAGCACTCTACGTTATGTTCAATAGTAACCCTCTGCTGATTCTTTGTAGAGGTACGTAATACTTTGTGCTAAACTGTTTAATGAATTTAATAGGTGAATTTAATGAATTTAAAGAATTTAATGAACTTAATGAATTTAATGAATTTAGGACTCTAACATGGATCTACTAAAGGTTAATAAGCTAATGAGATTTATATATTAAATCGGTTAGTGTTAAGGAGTTATATAAAGTAGGGTTAGATAGGTTTCACTATATTGACTAGTGAATCTTTAAGCCATCAGGCTAAAGGAATTTAAGTTTGAACCCATTCTTTAACGAAAGGGTTAAGGATACTCGCGAGCCCCAACCATTCGCCCCGAGCCGTGAAAGTCATCCACAGTATTCTTTCTCCGTTTGACAGGAAAGGTTATAGTTGCGTCACTTAGACGATAAATGGTAGGATTTAAGGAATCCTCCAATCCCATATAATTGTATTTCAATATTTACCAGAGAGTATCTCTAGGTCAATCAACACCATCATCATGATGTTAAGGTTGCAGGAACATGGTTGTCACTTTGAATGATCTGTAGCAGGTCATGTACTTAAATTGCTTGCAAGCGCTCTGTAGTGCTACGGTTAGTAGTACGGGACTACAATGGCTTCGACTGTTGTTCACCTCCCCTCGCGGCTCCTTCCGCGTAAGATCGTCAGTAAATCAACATCTAATCCAAAGTGCCCCAATTCTGTTGGTACTACCTCCCGAATTACGCCATACTTATTGAGTCACTTCAGCCGAAGAAGAACACGTATGTTCGAAGCACTGCCTGTTTCCAGTCACTCGAAAGGACGATATTTTAATTCAGTAATATAAATTCGTTGGGTGGGGACCACCAGATGGTCGTGTTAGCTGACCACGAGCTTCTCCATGTGAAGTAATCAAATAATCATAATAATTCCATTTCAATATAGAGATTGGAGTGGTTTGGTGAGTAAACTCACAGTAGGAAGGTTTCATAGTTCTGCAAGCATATGCTTGGCAGGTATGTTGGTTTGGTAAATAATAAGACTGTCTGATTAGAACAGTCTTGCATAGTAGATGATAGCTGGAACAAGGCAATCCAATGTCGCCAGTGAATAAATTATATAATAATATTTTATAAATAAATTGGTTGAGCTACAGCCCAGTTGAATCTGCTGGTATTATTCATGAACAGTTTAAAATGAATATGTACAATAAAGATGTAACTTTTAGCATGTTTGCTGCAATGTTGATTTAGGAAACTGCATCAAGTCTGCACTTGTGAGGTTTCTACACACATATAAATACTAGAGAAAACTTAAAGCCTCCGTGGGACAGTCGAACAGCCTTTCGGTCATTCCCTGGACCACTTGTGTACGCTGAGAAGCTAGAAGAATTATAACTCATGTAGATACAGCGGTAAGGAGGTAGATATTTACGGGTAAATATCTACCTGTAGCTCACCTAGCACATCCTAGGCACAGATATCTATATAAGTAACTGGATTTCAAAAATAGATGAACGACCTTTAAGAAACTGCATCAAGTCTGCACTTGTGAGGTTTCTACACACATATAAATACTAGAGAAAACTTAAAGCCTCCGTGGGACAGTCGAACAGCCTTTCGGTCATTCCCTGGACCACTTGAGTACGGGGGGAAGCTAGAAGAATTATATCTCATGTAGATATAGCGGTAAAGAGATAGATATTTACGGGTAAATATCTACCTGTAGCTCACTTAGCACAGCCTAGGCACAGATATCTCTATAAAATAAGTAGAATTCAAAATAGGTGAACGACCCTTAAGGAAACTGCATCAAGTTTGTACTTGTGAGGTTTCTACACACATATAAATACTAGAGAAAACTTAAAGCCTCCGTGGGACAGTCGAACAGCCTTTCGGTCATTCCCTGGACCACTTGTGTACGCTGAGAAGCTAGAAGAATTATATCTCATGTAGATATAGCGGTAAAGAGATAGATATTTACGGGTAAATATCTACCTGTAGCTCACCTAGCACAGCCCAGGCACAGATATCTCTAAGGACGCTGATTTTACTATTAATTTTAAAACACGCAGTCGGTTGTTTCACAACCAGATCTGCGAACAAATTCAATATTTAGAATTCCATGATATTATAGTCATATATAGCTACAATTTCAATAATTATTCACCAAATATTTAGGAAGTATTAACAATTACTGCAAGGGTCATCCGTTCATATAAGAGACAAAGCAAAGCCATCGTGTATTATTTTATTGTAATGGCTAGCTGTCTGGTATTTGTAATTTGGCATGACTTAAATATTAAAGCTCATTATATAATTCTTAAATGTATTGGACTCATAAATCAGAGGCTTATTCTGCCTTTAAGTTTGATCAAGAGTCCTCTTTCAAAACCTCAATTTAATATATAACAAATGTACATGAAACTGGACAGCTGTCTGGTGTTTGTAGTGTTGTATGAATTAAATATTAAAGTTCATTATATAATACTCATAAATCATTATCATCATAAATTATTATTTCATTATATAATAATGTATTAGACTCATAAATCAGAGGCTTGTTCTGTCTTTAAGTTTGACCAAGAGTCCTCTTTCAAAACCTCAATTTAATATATAACAAATGTACATGAAACTGAACTCAGTTGGAGTTACAATTTCCATATAAATGCTCGACAAAGCCATTGTGTGTTATTTTATTGTAATGGCTAATGTCTGATATTTATAACTTTGTATTATTTAAATATTAAAAATTCATTATATCATACTTAAATGTAATAGACTCATAAATCAGAGGCTTATTATGCCTTTAAGTTTGATCAAGAGTCTGCTTTCAAAATCTCAATTTAATATATAACAAATGTACATGAAGTTGAACTTAGTTTGAGTTACAACTTTCATATAAATAAATGCTCGACAAAGCCATTATGTATTACTTTATTGTAATGGCTAATGTCTGGTACTTATAACTTTGTATGATTTAAATATTAAAATTCATTATATAATACTTAAAAGTAATAGACTCATAAATCAGAGGCTTATTATGCCTTTAAGTTTGATCAAGAGTCTTCTTTCAAAATCTCAATTTAATATATAACAAATGTACATGAAATTGTACTCAGTTTGAGTTACAATTTCCATATAAATAAATACTATTAAGCCACAATGCAAAGCACCGCACACTATCGGATCATCACACCAAATGTTACCTAATCACTCATTATATGCTTAGAGTTATGTAGTTAGCTAATTTATGATATAGGTTGTGCCTAGCCCACACCTCACTAGCTAACTCCACTTATATACTCATAGCAACTTTGCACTATTTATACTTATTTTCTTACTCGTACTACAGTTGTCTACTGAAACTTCTGTTCTGTCATGAAACTCCACTTACTACAGAGGTATCTCTCTTGTACTGTTAATTCCTCCTAACATTGCTTGTGTACTACAATTGACTACTGAAACTTCTGTTATGTCATGAAAACTCCACCAACTACAGAGGTATCTCTCTTGTACTATTAACTCCTCCTAACATTGCTTGTGTATATTTACCTAACCTTACTCACATATTTATACCTCTTATAAGGGTTTTCTCTCAACGTCGCCAATCTGTATTCTAAACCCTTGACATTAAATACCTATTACGCTTACTCACTAATTAGTAACCTAATATATCTATCATTTAATGTATTGACAGTATAACTGCCACAGCTTCCTCACTCACTTCCGTACGTTAGCTATTTGCCACTTGCCCTTACATAACCCACTCTGTCCTCACGATATACGCTACACAATCGCAATAAATTACTCCTTCTGACATTACTAGTGTTTATCTCCTTACTTTACTCACGTATTTCTACCTCCTTACAGTTTACCTTAACGATGCTAGCATCTACATCTTAGAACTTTAATATAAAAGTACCTGTTACTCTTATTTACTAATTACTAAATTATCACACAGGTTAGCTATCAAAACTGCCTTCACGCAGTACCTAAATTTAACCTTACGCACATAAAAACCTACTCACTCCCATACGTTAGCTATTTGCTCTTTATTTTATATAATCTGCTCTGTCTCCACTATAAACTCCACCAACATAATAAATTATTTCTACTGTACTATGAACTCTTTCTGACATCGCTTGTGCTTGTTTCCCTACTCTTACTCACGTATTTTTACCTCCTTTCCTCACTCATACGTACAGATAGACATTCGCACTCATGACCTCATATGAGATACGCTGTTTGTGTTAAATAGAATTAATTATATTATAATACTTGAATTATAACTCTTATCTAACATACCTCGCACACTCATAATAAAATATATTCATATTTACTCCCGAACTTTAGCTATTTGCTCACCTAGGTCTACGTATAGCAGAAGGTTACCTATTTCCTAGCCCTTTTCCTGCATTGGTTGTATACACATATAACAACTAACGATCTGTACATATTCAGTAGTTCACCATATTCTAATAGGAATAACCGGTTCAAAGTTTAAGAATAAACCCTGTTACACACCAAGGTATTCGCCTATTCCAGTATCAACTCATGATCCTAGTTATAACTTATGTCCCTAATCACGACGACGCGATATAACAAAGGCGTAATTCCTTACTAGCTTGCCCTCCTAGCCTACTATTCCTAACACATGTCACAAATAAATCCTCCTTTAAATACCTATTACGAATACGTACTCTAGTAAATCTGTCAAAATATAGTCTAGATAGTCGCTAACTCCATACACAAAATATTGCACCTGTAGTTTATAAAATAATGAAATTCAAACTAAATTTCAACATGTAAATAAAATCCTAACTCTTTCAATATAATTATGGTTCAGAGCCTAAAGTAAACCCCTTTCAATAAATGAACATACAAATACAGTCAATAATAACCAACAATCTATAACGATAGTAATTAGTAATAACCATGCTCACTAACCTCGAGGTCACTTATATGACCTACCCTTATACCCTTCAGGCTTTGCAGGTGGTGAACTCGTGCCGCCAGACCGCCTCGCTGGATGCCCACTTTTCACTCGCGACTAACACACTTAAAGCTATACCTAATTTCTTACAAAAGTCACACCAATAAGATTAATTATGTCACACAATTACTATTTTTAAATACTATGTAAACTTTAAATACTATTTTACTTTAAATACTAAATGCTACCTAACTCACTGATTCTAATAATAAAATTCTACACTTGATATCGACAAGAGAATAAAAATGCAATTAACCCGATATACAAAGAGTTACGACTTCTCAGTATTTCCCCGCGTACTCTGGCTTTCTTGGCTTCGCGTAATTAATTCCCGTCCTACTTCTATCAGAGCCCGAACGCCCGTCCTACTCCTATCATAGCCCGGATGCCAGTCCCCGTATCCTGCCTCTATTCCTTCCACGAGACCTCTGTCTTTCGCGCCTTTTTAACCACGTCACCAATTTCAACCAATCGACGTGTTTCCAGCCTGTCCCCACGCCGATCTATTCCCAAGATCGATCCCACCAATTTCAAATCACGCCCATCTCCCCTGTTTTAATGCAAACCCTATATGCATCTCTCTTGCACTCATATTACAACCCTTAACCTTATACTCAACACTATCTACATCCCTTTCGCACTCATCGTACTTCCCTTAGTTTTGACATAAAAAATATTGAAGTTATTAGAGACCCCTGGACCAAGCGTTTCAATTTTATAATAATATTTTATTGTATGGAGAAAACTATGATTTATTTCTACACTAATATTACCGATAAATCTTCATAGAAAGAATAATTTTATTTTGCCTTAATCCAATATTATTCATTCAAACTATATTACCTAATTGCTCCTACTACAGTCTAGATAAGGCCTAATATATTAACTATTAGTGAAATTCGGTCTAAGCTATATTTGCCCTACATTAAACTTCTAAACGAATATACACATAATAAAACAAATCTAATATTTTTATTACGGAACCAAATACTTCACACATATTCTCAGTACGCTTTCTCTTTTTTTTTTTTCTTTCCCACGTTTGGCGACACTTCGATGGTGGAACAGCTCTCGAACGCATTGTAAGCAATAAATTACAGAACTTAATTGTTTAAAGTTTCTAACAAAAAATCAAAATCTTCGCGACACTTCGATGGCCATAAATCGACCTTCGTTCAGCTCTCAAACAGCAACGTATTGCAAGCAATAAATTACAGATCCTAATTGTTTAAAATTTCTAACAAAAAATTAAAAATCTCTCGTGGCTAATTGCTAACACTTTTGTATTTCAATTTCAAAGAAGGACACGCAACGTATGGCATTTTGGTTTATTTATTGCTTGCAGCTGTTATTTTAGGCGCGCAAGTCGTCAATGGTCAATTTTTGGAAACAATAACTTAACATTTCTATGAAATCCCTTTTTTTTTTGTTTCTGCCTGCCGTTTCGTTCCGTCCGTGCATTCCCACGCAAGGCAATTTTAATAATATAATTATTTAAATAATTTCGATAATCTAATGCGACGCAAGGTCGTTCCGTTACAAAACGTAGGCGAATAATGCCTTTAAAGGCAAGAGAAACAAAACCTATTGCAAAAGAATTGAACGCATAACATTAATTGCGTTCTTTATTTCCAAAGCCGACCTCTTTCGCAGTTTACGTAATGTGGAAAGATCACAACTCATGCGTTAAGCCTTTTGTTCTAGATTCACAAACGAGGTTAGCTGATTCGTAGCTATTCTCGTAGAGGTGAGCTACGCGCGTAACCGCAGCCGTAGCACGGTAGCGCTCGGCGTAGCAGGTTTAATTAAAAATGAAAACAATGGAACTCTACCTCTACTTTTAATGGCTTCTGAAATCAGAAGCTTTTTATGGGTTTTTTTTAATTTAGTGTGATGTACAGGTGAACAGGTCCATATAGGAAAGAGTTTATAAAGCTGCAACAAGGATTATTTTTATATTTATTTAGAACAAGTAAATCTTTCTAAATATCAGAAAATTTAAAAAAAATAGTTAAAAAAAAAGTGTAAATGTCGTTTTATAGTACCAGGCAAGCATGAAAAAGGTAAAATTTTATTAGCATCGTTAGGTTTTCGGCACGGACCCTCCAAGTAAACGCGTCGGAGTTGTATCGCCATTTTGACTTTTTTTCATTATAAATCGGTACATTTCTGTTTCTAATATATTATGTACTAACGATCTCAACATTTATCACTATTATATTTCAATATATTCTAACTGTGTGCCACGGTTTCACCCGACGTTTAATTTTAATTGACAAAAGCCATACACACGTCCTCAAGAATCAAATGCAATTTAATAAATACATTTGATTTAATAGATAAAATACATCTCTATTATATTTGCACATACATATTATGTCTGTCTACAGAATCTGATCAATAAACAGATCTTGTGATATAACTTCTAATGATATTAAGTATTGATTTCTATTTAACGTATTACGGATTGTGCTTTTTCCTAAAATTACCTATGTACTTATTTATAGTATGTATATATATATACTCAAAACAAAATAAGGCCCAACTCGATTCGGTTAATTTCGATTTTTCATTTATTGTGCGTATTTTTTTAAGAAAATAAAGAATTTAAACATATGTATCCGTCAAAATGACATATACATTATACAGTTACATATACATTTTCATTTTACAAAACAAAAACAAGGCCCTATTTTGTTTTGAGTAGTATATAATCAAGGATATTTTGGGCTAACATTAAATATAAAAACAGAAAATATATGCCTGTTTTCAATGCTAAAATTAATGTATATTTTTAGCGCGTTCAAAATTGTTCCAGTCCACAAAATGCGACGATTTCCAAGACAGTCCGGAGTCCCTTTGAAGGAATGTAAATATTGACTTGTTAAATTAATTCGGCGCTACGTTCTAGTAAAAATGAGCGCCGAAACGAAATCAATAAATTCTATTTACAGTGTAAATATTTTATCTCAGTTTTGTCAGCCTGTTTAGCATCTTAAGGTTATTTGATGGTTTTAATAGACTTGTATATAATTTTATACTAGCTAGTACTCGCGACTCTTAGCGCGAATAACATATCTATACCAATATATAAAGTCGAAGAGTTTGTTTGTTTGTTTGCTCGCAGGAACTAGTTCGAATTGAAAAAAAATTTTGTTTTGGATAGTCCATTTATCGAGGAAGGCTATTTCGTCGATAAAAGTAAATGTAAAGTCCGAAATAAGATTATATTTATAATATTATATTTGATACAATGACACCAATAATAACTTCTTTAACCTTAGAAAGTAAAGCTTCTTTTTTACCTGACCATAACTTTAAACTTTCAAGTAATTTAACAATATTAAAATAAGTTAAAATTACTAGTAAATAATTTTAATAAATGTAATTAAAAAATATTAATACAACATACTATATATCTTATATTATATCAATATGTATTGAAGCATATTGTAGCCTGTAACGCGTAACGTGTGACGTGTGACATTTGATTTTACTCCCATAAATTTTCATACCGGTTTCTTAATCGGTTCTTTAAAAACACAAATCCAAAAAATTCATAACACAAACGTAAGTATTAAAAATTTTAGCGTTTGGGAAATACTCAGAAATCTTGACGTTTCACTGCAATCATAAAATTACGGACTTCGTGTGAGATTTTCTGACTCAGAGCGTCAATAGTGAATTTTTAGTTACAAAGTTCTCTCAGTTCAAACTTTCTCCATCGTTGCGTTTTCTTTACGTGCTCCTTCATATATTCGGATATTTCATTTCCTAACTTTTTCAACGCTGTTTTTGAGTTTCCTGTTCAGCACGTGTTCAGATTGACTTCCAAACCAGTGACTGTAAAACTGATATGAGTATTTCATCGATCCGCATTACGTTAAAATCCAATTGAATTCTATATCTATATAGAGTATACTAGCTGTTACATGCGATCTCGTCCGCGTAACTTTATAAGCTTTCTATAGGTGAAATAGTTTTTAAAACCGGTTCAGTAACTTATGAGTTTATTCATTACAAACGAAAATACAAATCTTTTGAGTTTAATATTAATACAGATATTTATATCTTTATCTTAAAAATGAAATGTGATGCTCAGCCCAAGATTTGAAAAGGCTAATTTTTATTTTCAAATATTCATTGAGTTGAGGCTGCAAAAAGATTGGATTTTTTTGTTTAAATCAATCCAATATCAAATATCTTTTGACAAAGTCTTCGCTTGTCTGTTTCTCCGTTAACTTATTTTAAACCACACAACGAATTTTGATACTGCTTTCACTAATGGAAGAACGATAAACAAGAATTGTGCAGGCATAATAAATTTGCAGAAGAAAAATGCATCTGTGCGAAACCGGTTGCAGGTCGCTAGTAAATTAAGCAATACGAACATTTCAAAGAACCAGGAAAACAGAACTAAACGGGAAGTACACCGTATGAATAAAGTTATATAGTTTTTGTCGTTGTCTCATTAATCACACGAAGTGCTCAGTTGTTCAGAGACAAATGTACTCATTTCTCCCAGTGCTCCTACTGGACACAGGACACGAGTTTCCTTTTATGCTATTTCCTGTTCTCATTTATTTATTTGTTCTGTGTTACATAGGGTACAATATACCAGGAATTTAGTCGACTGTCAAAAGCACTGACTAAGATATCAAGAAAGTACTAAGTTCTCCGTGCCGCATTTAAATTAAGAGTTTTTGTAATATCAGCCATTTCGAAATATTTCTCTTCTATGTAAATATTATTACGAAATTAAGTGAGAGTAAATTGTTTTCATGAAAACTTGTATTTTGTGGGGTGGAGTTTTTCTAATCGTAAACTGTTGCATTTTATTATATACTTAAAAATTTTTTCTCGCGACTTCTTACGCGTGTTTTTTATATATTATATTGCTTGCACCTCGTCCATCGGCTTTAAAATTTAGGTGTATTTATTTCCTTGCAAATTAAAAATTATGAGTACCTAACTAAGTATACTTCATAAATTACGGAAAAGAACATAAGGGTACCTTCTAACGAGAAAATAGTACCTACTGCTTCCGAAGATTTGATTGTTTGTTTGTTTGTTTGTATAGAATAGGCTCCTAAACTACTGGACCGATTTGAAAAATTCTTTTACCATTAGACGCCGACATTATCTGTGGTGAACATAGGATACTTTTTACCGCGGGAAAATGCTTCATTTCTACGGGAAATCTAAAATAAAAGTTACTAGCGGTTTGGCTAGTTTGGCTGGTTTGGCCAGTTTGGCTGGATGGCGTTTTATACTTTTCTACGTGGCCGAAGTCGCGAGCACCATTTAAATATAAAAATGAAATATTCAACGCCTAACAAAAATATCTGAATTCAAGTATAATTTTGATAATTTTACCGTAATAAAATTTAAGCTGGCTCCCAGATCGTGATAATGCTAATTTAATTATCAACATAATGGCTACTCGGGGAAGTAGTATTCAGCTCACTTAAGCTCGGCTTATCTTTAAGATAGTATAAGCAATGATATTGCTTATACAATCCTGGTAATAACGGGTTCTGGAGTTTATATTCTTAACTAATATTAAAATCTAGCTGTTGCCCGCGACTTCGTCCGCGTTAAAAAAGATAAAAAGTAGCCTATAACGTGTCTCGTACTTCTAAATGTTTATCTACCAAGATTCATGAAAATCAGTTAATGCGTTTAAAAGTGATGGAGGAACATACATACATACAGAAAAATTTCTAAAAATGGTCAATTTAGTTTCAGTATCATGTATAGAGCCTATATACACGATATTTCTGAAAGCAAAGTAAATTACTCAATGACCGACCCCTACAGATTTATTATTAAGTAGTATTGATTGATTAAAATGTGAGTTTGTTGCATTTTAGTTGCTGTCCGAGGCAGGGGCCCGATAGGTGGCGCTGCGATCGAGGTTACAGTTTTTTTTCGGTTTCGAGCAGGACAACGTTCGCTTATATAGTCCGCTTGCAATCCGTAAGTCGTTTTGTAGGTTAAAATAAGTAATTGATTAGAAAAAAAAACTTATCCCTACCAGAGGAGATACTTACATATAACAGTCTGAAGAACAGCAATGCATGAAATGAATTAAAGCACATACTATAAAAAAAAGTATAAATCTAATGTGTGTACGTACAGTCTCATTCACACACATAAAAGCTGACGTTAATCCTAATAATCCTAATCTTCATTATATCTATACTTCTATACTAATATTATAAAGAGGAAAGATTTGTTTGTTTGTATAGAATAGGCTCCGAAACTACTGGGCCGATTTGAAAACTTATTTTACCATTAGAAGCCGACATTATCCTTGATGAACATAAGCTAATTTTTACCACGGGAAATGCTTCATTCCTACGGGAAAACGGGTAATAGGACAACAGGTACGGGTAATAGGACAACAGGTAGTAAGAATTATCCTTCCGTACTTATATTTTTCACATATAACTTCTAAACGGCTGAACCGATTGGTTTAAAATTTTATATGGGTATTTTGTTTCCTGGATGATTTAAAAACACAATTGGACACAATCCTTAAAAAAACGTCAGGTTCCTGTAGGATTTTAAAACTTGTACATAGCGTACGAAGTCGCGGGTACAGCTAGTAGATAATAAATGGAATCCAAAAACTAGGATACACTTTAAAGAGGCATTTGCTCGCCGAAGTGTCCCGCCCATGCACGCTTCGGCAACTAATCGCGTTTGATCAGCATTCATGCGTGACGTCACGTCGCTCATGGCCATAACTGGGTTGATCTATTTTAACACGATGCGTTGTTAAGTACTCACCGCGTATTCTCTTTGTTGTTGTTCACAATCTCAAGGAGATTAAACTGCAAAAAGAAAGCTAACCCTACATATTTATTTTCTCACTAGCTGGCGCCCGCGACTTCGTACGTGTTGAAAAAAAAAGTAACCTAATATCCCGTGTCCCGTACGTCTAAATGTTTATCAGTTAATTCGTTTAAGAGTTATGGAGGAACATACATATATACAATACCTACACTTACAGATTTAACTATTTTCTCTGTAAAGGTTAGGAGACAGGTTAACACTAGAGGCATAAGGTATCCTAAGGGTTGCTAAACATATAGTCGGGCCGGCATAGCCGGGCGGTAGACATTACCGAATGAAATGTGCCGGCCTGACTATATTATGTATTGCAATCCTAACAGCCTGTCATGAGGCGTTTCAATTTATATTGCGTCCAGTAGCACTACCATGAGTTTATGACGACCGAAATCGCTAGCGAGAGATGAGCGAGAACGTAAAATATTTGTATGAAAAATTGTACAGCGCCTCTAGCGGTCACGCAAAGAACTAAAACTGGTAACATGAGTTGTATAAGTGAAAAACCTATCGAATGTAGTCGCTAGCGACCATTAATGACTGACGTTTAACTTGACATTTCTATACAAAATCGGTACCATGAGTTACAAATTTGACTGATGCTCTCGAGAAATACCGTAACGTTAGTAGTTAAATCATTCACTAGCACATTGAAGGGTGAAACGTTCGTTATCGACAGAAGTAAACTAACGTAAGATTTCGATAGCAACTCATGGTAGTGCTACTGATACCGCGTTTTACGCGGGTTTCTAAGCTGGGAGGGATTCGAGATTCCCTGTCTCACGCTCCATTTTATCCACCAAATACGTCCACTCGCCACCAACACCCGCGTAGTACTGGACGCAACAATGGCGCCCGAGTATCTCGACACGCGCGTCTCTCGCGCGTAAAACGTGCGAGTAGAAAGTTCCGCTCATTGCACGCGTTTTACGCGTGAGTGAGGAAACGCGCGTCATCATCTGGACGGGATATAATATGTAGCTCCAGTATCTCGGGAACGCGCGAGTGTATACGCGCATATGCCCTCGCGCGTAAAACGCCTCGTGGACAGGCTTAGGCACAGGTGCTGCAAAATTCTGTTTAATCATTGCGTATTCTGAAAAATAAATGCGTATTTCACAGAATCCGTCCTAACTAAGGACGTAAAAATGCGGTAATTTCTGAGGTTCAATTCGACCAAATTTTATGATAACGATGAGAAGAATTCCAGAGCTCCTCTCCCGGAATTCTTCGGAAAAACTTTTTTAAAACCAATTTGACCAACCCTACCAGGTTGACATGACAGCACAGGTATATGAAAACGGTATAAGGTAAATATATTCTTGTCCACACCTGTTTTGTTTGCAGGAATCTATTACTAAGGGTCAAACGGAAAGGTAAAAAGTAGACAATAATGTTAGCCGAAAAAGGAAATTTTTTTTTGGGGAAAACATATTTTATGCATGGGAGCGCGGAGCAAGGGAACTTCGTATAGTCAACCTTTATTAGGTTGACTATACGAAGTTCCCTTGCTCCGCGAGTCTTCCATTATTAAAAACACTTACAAATTATTCATCAAGAAACAAACAAACGAGTTATTTCGCCAATGTTCTCGTCTGCACCGTATGTTTAAAACTAAAATATGCACTGGGTATACCTATAGGCAAAGATTTATCGCCTAAAGGCAAATTTGGACAATTAATACCTACTTGTACTGTTCTATATTTCTTATTCCTGTAACTACATGTAAAAGAAAAAATCATGGTAAAAAGAAGTCACAAAACTAAAATTTCCAGACAAAGCGATAGTCTTAAAACGTCAAGTCGTCGCCGGAGTGAGACGACTCGTGAAATCTTTAAAAATAGTCTCCCATTTAACGTTTCAAACCGCAACGTTATGTTCTTGCTATTGTGAGCAAATTTTATGAAAGTTTTCGTTCTAGGGTTTCAGAGTTGATTGTGAACTGTTCATGTAAATACCGTATGTTCCTAGTTGTATACTTAATATTTTATTTTGTGACTTGATACGTCTTTCAATTAGCTTTCATATTTATTTTATTATTAATTAATCAAATGAAAATTGAAATAAATATTGGAGAAGGCATTCAGAAAACTGACTGATAACAAAATCGGGGGAGCTTTAGCTAGCTACCATTACACCCCCGATTTTATTATCCCCCCCATCTACATCCAAAATTTAATTAAATCTCTTGATAGCATTTTGAGCTTTTTTGAAAAATTTCTTTTGGAGAGTTGCTAGTTTGAAGGCAATTTCTATAGTTAGTTAAATATAATTTGTGTTATTTTGGCGTCGATTAATTGAGTGTATGAAGGGAACTAACTGTCCACTATTTTGTTCGCTAGCTCTATAGTGAAATATTATTTAATAATTTTGGTAGGACCAGCAAAACATAAATTTGAAATGTGCGGTTGAAAAAGGTCAATCAATTTTTTTTTGGCGCGCGAAGCGAATCAACGAACTGAATGCGATCCGATGATTAATGGTCTTCCACGGGAGAAAAACAAAAAAAAACTCGTTAAAAGCCGTATGCTCAGTCTGCGTCGCATCTGAAATATGTTTTCAGCATTTATATTCCCTTATCTTGTAAGTACAGAGCTCTCAAGTGTAAGTCTAAAACCAAATCAAATTTCAACCATGACATGGTTAAAGTATATGAAAAGCTGCAAATGTATTTGTAACCCCCGACGCCCGACGCAATAGAGGGGTTACTGTGTATCTCTGTGTCTGTCTTTGGCATCATAGACCCTAAACGGGAGGACTGATTTTGACGCGGATTCTTTTTTTTTTCTTTTGCCTTGTCTTTATCTTAAACTAACTGGTGCCCACCATTTCGTCCGCGTTGAACGATGTAAGGTACCAATACCATAATAATAATGTCCTTTCTGGTGTCCCAGACAACGTGTATTGCAAAATTTCATGGTGATCGGTTCAGTAGTATTGCGTGAAAGAGTAAGAGCCCCCGCGCACTAGCCTGGCTGCGCAGCCAGCCAGGGCTCTTATAAACGTCCATACATTCATACAAACTTTCGCATTTATATTATTAGTGCGGATGGAGTTTTTTTTATGTTAAGGTCGACAAACAGGCCATTTGATGGTAGGCTACCGTCGCCTGTAACACAAGCAACGATATACTTAGGTGCTGCAAATGCTCTTTCGAACATAGAAGAATTAAGGATAATAGATAGGACAAAGAAGGTATTTTAATTAAGGAAATCTTTGTGTCTTTGGATCAAACAACCTTACTTAAAACTGTATTTTAAAAAGTTTAACAACATTGTTCATAAAATTGCTCATTAAATAAAGCATATTTCAATTGACATGAAGCGAGGAAAACGAGAAACGTATTCGCTACCATATTTGCTGTCTGTCTGCGGGTACGGTCAACAAAAAAATACATAATGTAAGCTTTTGTCACAACGAAATAATGGGTCTGTGCAAATAATACGTTAAACCCATCACCGCCCACATAACTAATAAGCAAACATAGGCGAAACCAATTATATTTTTGGACGAATACGCCATTAATTAATTCAATTCTTTTAAGCTTTTAGTGTTATTACCAATAAGGTAATTCCATTTGCTGTAATGTTATAAATTACATAAACATTGATTGCTTTTTAAATAACTTTTTTACATAATATTATTTTATTACATTATGACATGAGAATATGTATCTTTTGGTTTATATATCAATTTTGGTTAACATCTTGTTTATAATTTTTGTATTGTATTACTTTTATTATTTCGTAATTACAATTCCTATCTACATTAATATCTTTTTTGATACCATCAAGTAAAATTTAATGTTGTTACTATAATATTATATTGCTGAAATATAATCAAGGAATATATTTGGTATACAAAGCAAACAACGCCTGCCTTTTCACTATTGACAGTAAAAATATTTTAATGTGTTGCATTAATCTTCATAGCCTAAGTTTAACTTGCATTTTCCCCGTAAAGGGTAATTTACATACGTTACTGGCAACATTTATCATAACTTTCAACTCAGGAAACACTGAAAGGGAAGCGAGGCTTTACAAAACTATATCCTACTAGTAAATGCCTAACTAGAAATTTATACTACCTTAGGACCTGAGATTAATGATTTCTTCCATTACTATTTTATCTTTGACTAGCTGTTGCACGCTACTTCGTCCGCGTAACTTTATGAAATATAATACATTCGTGTCTGTGAAACCATGGAAATACACATACAAAATTTCAACCTAATCGGTTCAGCCGTTTAGAAGTTATATGTGAAAAAGTTATGTACGGAAGGATAATTCTTACTATCCGTTGTCCTATTACCAGTTTTCCCGTACGATTGAAGCATTTTCTCGCGGTAAAAAGTAGCCTATGTTCATCACGGATAATGTCGGCTTCTAATGGTAAAAGAATTTTTCAAATCGGTCCAGTAGTTTCGGAGCCTATTCTATACAAACAAACAATCAAATATTTCCTCTTTATAAGATTAGTATAGATAACGTAAATTTAAGACATAAAAATGTACTTTTTTTTATTTATCTCAGCTAGGACATCCACTGCTGGACAAAAGGTGCTCCATAATGACATAAAAATACTATTTAAAATTTAGGACTTCAATATTTCTGAAAGTAATAGAATTTCTGATAGATAAGTATAGTAAACAGCTGATATTTTACTTCCCAATAAAATCGTTACTTTCTCGGTAAAATTAAATGTATACATCTTAACATCGCGCATAATAGGTACAAAAGTTTTGCATAAATTTTCCTCAAGAGAACAGAACCACCACAAAAGCTTTCATTAAAGCTTACTCAAAAAAGGCTCTATAATATTTTATATAAATTCTCTTCAGAAGGCATTTTGCAATATATTCTTCCTTAAATTACACTTGCGAAATTAATTTCGCAGGTATTTTGCGAGGTATTGTTCGAAAAGTTGGCGGTGTAATGCGGATAAGATTTATATTAGAGGCCTATGAGATCGAGTTAGGCGGTTGGTACTTACCCCAGCTCTTTATATTCCGACAGGTTAATTTCCTCGGTGCCTGAAATAATAATGGAGTTCTTTTATTTACTGAACGAGTTAAATAAAACCACATTTCACGTTAGCGACACCGATGCAGACACTTGCTATGGGAAGTTTATTAATAATTAATTTAAATCGAGCTGATCGTGGGCTAAAATGTATTTTCAACCGACTTCCAAAAAAGAGGAGGTTCTCAATTCGACTGAAGAAGAAGAGTTATCTATATTAATATTATAAAGAGGAAAGATTTTTTTGTTTGTTTGTATAGAATAGGCTCCGAAACTACTGGACCGATTTGAAAAATTCTTTTACCATTAGAAGCCGACATTATCTGTGATGAACATAGGATACTTTTTACCGCGGGAAAATGCTTCATTCCTACGGGAAATCTAAAATAAAAATAAATACTAGCAGCTTGGCCCGGGAGATAGCGCCATCTATCCAAAATACGGTAGATGGTGTTTTATACTTTTCTACGCGGACGAAGTCGCGAGCACCAGCTAGTAATGAATAAAAAAAGACTTCGTTTAAAAGTATTTTCCTACACAAAATATTAAAAAAATAAACGTAATATGTTCAAGTTTTCACTTTCGTCGACACTTCCGGAGTGCCACTGTTTTTTCCTACTAAGGTGCGACAGCGCACTTAAGCAATCCACGACGGTAGCCATCTACCATCATTTGTCAGCCTTTGACCTCACAGCTAATACTAAGCTACCAGGGATATATGAATTGAATGGAGTGCAATACAAATATAGCTTCGTCAAATACAGCTGCGGTTTCGAATGGCCTTATTATGGCAATTAATCATACAATGTGGTCTGTTTAATCATCTGAATAATGGTTTGCTATACGGAACAGTAATTTATTGTCATTAGGCACTGTTATTACTTATTGTCTGTTGATGAACGCAAATGGAAAACGTTTCCACAGATCAATACTGTCAAACCCGTATCAAAACGATAATTGCAAACGTTCCCGAACTAGGAGCGAGGAAAAGATCTCTTGTGAGAGTTTCGTTTATTTAATCGAGTTGTACAACCAAAAGAGCTTTATTTACAAGTACATAAGAACTAGATATTGTGTAACTTTCAAACGAATTTGCAAATCTTAAATGGAATCGGGTGAATTTGAAATGAATACTATACATATTGTAAAGTAAAGTCATTCTGTTTCTCAGTTGATTTCTTATAAACCATCCTTCGGATTTTGATACGGTTTTCATTAATACAAAACGAGGAATATTTGTGTATACAATTTGTAAGACTAAAATCCGGAAACTAAGTAGTCGCCATAAAACGTTAGAATATTAATAGAAATTATGTTTTTTTTTTATTTAATATCATTTACAAATTTAATTAAATACATCCTAAGGCATAATATAATATACATTACATCTACAAAGTATCTTTCACTCTATGGGCTATATATTAAGATTAGGAATAACAATGAAAGTTTGAAGTTCGTTCAAATAATCTTGGAAAACAGATAGAACTTAGGTACATCCATTCTTGAGTTCATTAAACCTAGATTAAACCATTCATGGTATTATTGTATTTTACTTTTACTTCAGTTTTGATATTTAATATGTAGATGAAGCGTTAGCGAGAAATAGGTCTTATATAAACTAGGTTTATAAAATACTACCTGGTGCTCGCGACTTTGTCCGCGTTGAAAAGTATAAAACGCCATCTACCGTATTTTGGATAGATGGCGCTATCTACTGGGCCAAGCCGCTAGTATTTACTTTTATTTTAGATTTCCAGTAAGAATGAAGCATTTTCCCGTGGTAAAAAATAGCCTATGTTCATCACGGATAATGTCGGCTTCTAATGGTAAAAGAATTTTTCAAATCGGTCCAGTAGTTTCGGAGCCTATTCTATACAAACAAACAAACAAACAATCAAATATTTCCTTTTTATAATATTAGTATAGATAGCCAATGTTACTCGCTTATAATGTAGCTTTCTGTAGGTTGAAAGAATTTTCAAAATCGGTCCAGTAGTTTTTGAGTTTATCATAATTTAATTTAGAATGTAGATATAATAATAATATGTCAAGATTGTCAGATATTTGTAAAATACAAGTTTCACTAATGAAAAGAGTGATAAAAGAGATGGGTTTGTGTATACAATTTCAAGAAAAATCTGGACGCAAGCGAACCGGGGTCGGGTCCCTAGTTTAATTTTTTTTACACATTCCACATACCATTTAGATCCACACTAAGCAACTATTACTTGTATTATGGATACCAGACATTGATTGTAAATACATACAAAATGATATAAATAAAAAATCAGGTACAAAGATAAAATGTTAACACTATATTTGCCCCTAGCGGGATTCGAACGCGCGACCGTTTGGTTAACAGCTCGAAGTAACCTTAGTAGACTAGACCAAACGTGTTGTGTAAGAAAAGTCTAAAATTTAGTTGTTGAAGAACATTTTAATCATAACTCTCTGGTTCTATCTCCACTAGCGCATCATTAGTGCAGAGGGGGTGTGCTATACGCTATACGCCACCCCTAGGACATAGTTCCGTTGTTAATGTCTCCGGGTGCACTATTTGTCTAGATTTACCCTCAGCACTTTGTTTGAAATGAATGTGAGGGTTACATTTCTGTATTAGGAGTGCAGAAACTCCGTAAAGTATAATTATTACCTCTATCAATCAAATATGCTGAAGATGTCCTGAAATTCGAAGCCTACGGTACGAATCTTGTCGTCGCAGTTTCCTTTGAAATTGAACCTTAATTTGAACTGAGTAGGTCATAAATCTGTATAACGTTATCTCCATTTAGTGTTCTATCTTATTGAGAACGGTATGACTTTCTTGAAGCGTTGTTCATTTAACTGATGTCTCTATTTATATTATCTTAACAAGCTTTTACTTACGACTCCGCTCACGTGAATAGTAATAAGCGTGTATTGAATTATAAATGAGAATAAAAACTTCTAATTCTCAAGTGTCAAGTTGATAATAGCTTCTAATAATACAATTATTTTTAATCAATAAATCTGTAAGTTTAGGTATTGTATGTATGTATATTCCTCCATAACTCTTAAACGAATTAATTGATTTTCATGAAACTTGATAGATAAACATTTAGACGTACAGGACACATGATAAGCTATTTTTTTCTTTTACAACGCGCACGAAGTCGCGGGCGCCAGCTAGTATTCAATTATTTATATAAGAAAGTCTTTTCCCAAAGATTTAGTGATGTACTTACTCCATAATATAAAGGCAGAATGTGTACGACATAATTTATTTAATAACGAACTTGATTGTACTCATGTTTGACGTAAATATTTTTTTTATAAGGAAAATGTACTGAATTAACAGACTAAAAACAATAGAACAACAGCCCATAGAAGAAAATTCCTCAACCAAACACAATGAAACGGTGCGGACCGTAGATTGAAAATTCTCAATTTTGCAAAATATTTTATTATTCCTAAAAAGAAACGCTTATTTACTTACCTAATAGTTGCTACCTATGATATGGGATACAATACAGATCTAGGTATCTACCTAGGTGTTTAGTAAATAGTATATCTACCTACCTCTTGTCAACGTACCGATTTATCTATTAGAGAATCGTAGATACGGAAAACTGGCACGTCGCCAGCCACTTATGCATTCATAGGCCGAGTAAACGTGTTATTTTGGACTCTATTGCTAAGAGAAATTGTATGAACATTCATATGAGACTTTTTATAATTACATCTAAGTACTACTTGTAAGTACTATAGTCTGTTCGTGTTAAGAATGCAGCGAGTCATCAGTGCAACTGCAGGGTAAAGGTGTATTCACAGTAGCATGTAAGTATTATGCTATTCCGTGGTACTAGATGAAGCTCGCAAATTCCCACGCGCTGTAGTCCGTTTTTAAAATCCCACATGAACATAACATTTTTTTAGGATAAAAAATGTCCTATAGTAAATCTAGTAAATCATCAATACATCAATGAAAACCGCATTCAAATCGATTAAGCCTTTTCTGAGATTAGCGTGCACGAACGCACAAACAGTCAAAAATTGTAAAAACTATAAAGTGTGCATATAGTTTTTTTAAAATATTTAATGTACAGACACGGCTCCTTTATGATTTTTTTATAATATTACTAGCTACACGCTCCCGGCTTCGCCCGGGTTCAATTCAAAATATCTTTTAAGTTGGACCAAATTACAGATATGTTTATCAAAACCGGTTCAGTAGTTTAGGAGTTCATAGGCGTCAAACAACGTGAAACATATTATTTATAATATGTAATTAATAAAGATGTATAGATTTGTAAAGAAGCCGACCATAGACACTTTCGTATCCGCCAGTTGCATCCTATAGCATTATAGTAAGTTGAGAGAACAATACTCCGTTTCTGACTTCCCACGCTCGTACAGCGCCACCTTAAGAAAGTATAGTTCGTGTAGCGAATAAAGACTTCTCGGCAATTCTATTTTTAGCTCATTTTTAGGTATTTGAGCGGGCAGAGGAACGTGAGGGGCGGGTGCGCGTTGGTGTGTCGACACGTTATTGGTAGACTCGGTCGCTCTTCCCCTTCCGCACTTCGTGCGTGCGTCTCAAGTCTCCTGCGTACTGTTGCGTACAGATTGTTTTATCGTATTAGTAATACGTCATGGTGAATAAATGCCTAAAAAAAACGTTCTTCTTCGACATCGCACGATGATTTAATGGAAGGAATATCAACACTGCCTGTAATGTTAAGTTAGTGAGGTGAAAAATTACGAAATAAGAAAAAAAAATATGTCATTTTCCTTAGCAATTTTGTGCGCAATTGTACACATGCGCCGATTGCCCCCACAAGTGTCCTCACCTATACCCATTTGTGATCTTATTTAGAAGTTAATACAAAACTTCCAGCGATAGACGCAGAAATCATCCCTATTTACATCTGTAATCCGGTACGCACAGTCCGGATGGGTAGAAACTTCACCGGCGAACTTGGGAACAAAACAAACTCCCTTCTAAGGTGTTTCCGTTTCGCTACAATATACAATTCTTCAGAGTACTGTATATTCTTACAAGATTATCAACGCTGTTTGATGGTTTGATGGCTTTGATGTTTAATCTATGTATTCGTATATAATGTACTAGCTGTTGCACGCGACTTCCTCCGCGTAACTTTATAAAATATAATACATTCGTGTCTGTAAAACCACGGAAATACACATACAAAATTTCAACCCATTGGTATTACTTTCTTCTTCTTATTCTTACTATCCGTTGTCCTATTACCCGTTTTCCCGTAGGAATGAAGCATTTTCCCGCGGTAAAAAGTGGCCTATGTTCATCACGCATAATGTCGGCTTCTAATGGTAAAAGAATTTTTCAAATAGGTCCAGTAGTTTCGGAGCCTATTCTATACAAACAAACAAATCTTTCCTCTTTATAATATTAATATTAAATGCTGTAAGGTTAGCTATTAAATAAAAAAATAAATATATCACACCTCCCGTGTGATATCTATATTTATTTGTGTCTATTAGCTTGTGTCTTTAGGTTCAAAGTGGACCGTCAGTATGTCTGCTACAGGCTACACCTTATAATATTATATAAAAAATACTAAATATAAAAAAAAAACAGTAAATTCATTGTAATGAAGGAAATAATTTGTAAAAGTTGAACTGAGGTACAGTCAATCGGGTTACGTCAAAAAAAATTACAAAGTAGGTACTTGGCTGTAGTATCAAGCTTCTATAAAAAAATCCCCTTTTCAAAGACATTTTCAACTTGAGTGCTTCAAAGTTAATCAATCGATGTTGTATTCTTCTCGTGCCTAGGTTTTCCGTCTATTGATATAAATAAAGCTAGAAGTGTCTCCGTATTCCTGGTACTTTAATGAAACAGTTATCTCAGTTTTAACTTGAAGAATTTCATTTAAGTGCAATTAAGTCTTGTAAACTGCATAGCTCTCAAGCAACTGAATTAAGTTAATGAAATAGTAAAGCACATAACTAAGTGCATAACAATCTCAAAGGACACTCGCCGGACATATCGTGTACAATTTGCTAGATGCCGTTGTGTAACTTTACCCCAAGTGGTGTAATGGTGCTATGTAAATGACGTTAGCTTTCTAAATTTAAATATGTAATAATCTATATAATATGTATGTACAGTCGGGGTAAGAAAAGGTTCGTCACCTTAAAGTCTTCTTCTTCTTCTTCTCTTTTAATGTCTTGGCTCCATCAGATCTTCTCCGATGATTTTGCCAGTGTCATTAGTAAAAATAGCAAAATTGAAATTAAAAAATCAAAAATAGCAGATCCCGAGACTAGTCAGTCAAGTCAAAGTCAAGTAAAGTCTATAATTTTTCTTAGTTTTCCAAAACAGGTCCGTTAAGTCCAAAGCAGTCAAGTCAAGTCCCCACCTTAAAGTCGATATTTGCTGACATCAGGAAAATTGACAGTCAGTAAACAGAGTACTGACAGACGTTTAAACTTCATTTTAAACGTCTGTCAGTACTCTGTTTAGTGCTTTAGTTTTAGAAGGTACTAAGAGTCCACGACTTTGATAAAGGAATGAATTTGAAAACTGACGAAGAAGAGAACGTATAATTATTGTGGTAATATTGTGGTATATTTTTTGTTTTGTCGAATTGTAATATAACAAAATTGCTAGCACTTTTTAATTTTTAGTTCAGTTTGTTCGTGTTATTCACCGAACCAGCTAAACCAGATTTGGCGAGACTTTTTGTTAATCTTAACATTGAAAAAAAAAACTAATTTCAGAACATGAGAACAGAACAGAACATAGAAACAATATTTGGACTTGAGTTTACATTAACATAAACTGCACTGGACACAAGTCCAAACTTCTGGAAGCTCTATTGTTTTAAACATTTAATCCCGTTGAGATTCCGTCTTTGTCTTCTCTAAAATCCATGCCATTTAAGGTCCTATTTGAGACTACACCCTTAACACAGAACAGTTTTACTTTTGGCATTACATTTCAAAGGAAACATAAAATCCATGCCATTTCAGGTCCTATTTGAGACTACACCCTTAACACAGAACAGTTTTACTTTTGGCATTACATTTCAAAGGAAACATTCAATTTTGAATTATATTAAAAAAATATCCCAAAAGATACTACTTCAAATATATTTTTCCAGTCGTGCTATCCGAATGACTACGAATCCCAGTGTGCCTTTGCCACTGCTTAAATATCAATTATTAAGTTATGTAACTATTGGGTCGTATTGGTGATAAAGATTGGAAGCAAAAATGTATTTTGTGAACAAAAATCCGTCCAAGTTTATTATACAGTCATCTTAGCTAACAAGCGTCAGTATTAGCGAGTATATGTTCTATGATTCACAATCTAAACTTCGCTTAGAATTCTGTCTGCGTTGAACAATAGATAAGTAACCCAATTACGTGGTGTTAGAGTGCACACTTGAACGCATCACGGTTCGGATTAAATTTGCAGCAGACACGGGCAGGGGCCAGATAAATGGCTAATCTCATGAATACTGCAAAGATGATACACGGCGCTGCTTTGCGATTGTCCGCGTTGCGATTTTGGTTCCATTTAAGTCCATTTACATTGTTAATAGAGTTCAAATTAGTCTGTTATTTTACTGTATCATCTATTAAAATAGTTATTGCTCAAAAACACTCTCTCAAAGACTTAAGACGAATTAAAATCGGTCTACCGATTCTCGATTTTTTGAAGCTTACACAAACCAACTTAACATTTTTCTATACTTACTAATACTAATATACTAATACTAATAATATTATAAAGAGGAAAGATTTGATTGTTTGTTTGTATTGAATAGGCTCCGAAACTACTGGACCGATTTGAAAAATTCTTTTACCATTAGAAGCCGATAATGATCCATGATGAACATATACTTCTTTTTACTGCGGGAAAATGCTTCATTCCTACGGTAACACTAAAATAAAATTAAATACTAGCGACTTGACCCGGGATACACTTGACAGCGCCATCTATTTAGAATCAGGTGAAGCGACTAACATGACAACTGCTTGGTGATGTTTTTAGCGATCCGCTCCACGGTAGATGGTGTTTTATAATTTTCAACGCGGATAAAGTCGCGAGCACCAGCTAGTTGTAATAAATTGATGATGCAACCTGAACCTGCAACGCCATACTTAGACCATGAGTCGTAAACATTACCAGGGTAACATGTGTTTTATCATTATCGAAGAGGTAGATAAATGTGAGAAAGGCATTTGTACTTTCGGTTAAGACAAATGGTCTCGGATCTCGAACCAGTACCTATTTGTTACAGGACCCTGTCCGATGAAAGGATAAAACAAGGGTCAACAGATTGCTAATGTTCTGTTCATTCGAATTTCATTACACAACCCTTGAATCATTCTTTGCTGTGGCTTCTGTGTTGTTCTGATGTGAATTATATTCTTAACACTAGCTGTTGCCCGCGACTTTGTCCGAGTTAAAAAAGATAAAAGTAGCCTATCACATGTCCCGTACTTCTAAATGTTTATCTACCAAGTTTCATGGAAATCGGTTAATTCGTTTAAAAGTGATGGAGGAACATACATACATACATACTGAAAAAAATTCT
This sequence comes from Synanthedon vespiformis, assembly GCA_918317495.1. Lineage (NCBI taxonomy): Eukaryota > Metazoa > Arthropoda > Insecta > Lepidoptera > Sesiidae > Synanthedon > Synanthedon vespiformis. Next base: position 1,521,562 of record OU906965.1, read on the forward strand.
AAAAATGGTCAATTTCAAGTTTCAGTATCATGTATAGAGCCTATATACACGATATTTCTGAAAACAAAGTAAATTACTCCATGAACGACCCCTACAGATTTATTATTAGTATTGATAACAATAAACCTGAAGGGAGAAAACGGTAAAGAAAGATAAATGTTCAAAATAAAGGTTGAATAAAATATTTTAACACCTAAGAAAAAGGAGAATAGACAAAAGCTGTAAATTATATCTTTAGTTCCGATGTACAAAGCGGATATTATTGTCTTCATAGCGATTTTCCATTCGACACTACTTCCTACCGGTTCCTCCGTTGTTCTACTTCTGCAGACTTCCGTTGTGGAAGACTGCGGTTTGCTGTATGGCGTATAAGTTAGCTAAAGCGGAAATTAACGTTTCCAATGGTAAAATAGCGGCAGATATCTCATTTTAAATTCCAAGTTTCTAGAGCACCGTTAAAGATTTAAATTTAGATTTCTCCTTTCAAGTGGAAAGTTGGAAAATATTTTTGTAAAAATTTGGCCTTTATCAATACTAGCTGGTACCCGCGACATCGTCCGCTTTGAAAAAGAAAAATAGTTGGCTATCCTGTACGCCTAAATGTTTATCTACCAACTTTCAGACATACAAACACCTAAACTTACATATTTATTATTAATATTGATTGATTGATTGATAAAGGCAATAATAAATGCTATTTAATTTGCATAGGTAAAGGCAAAAATACATATACATATAATTTTTCTTAATATTTTTCTCATCTAACCAATTAAATAAAATTACTTCCTACACAAGAAAAAATACAAAAACTTTATTATGCACGTATATGGTTTCAGCATTTATTATTCAGTATAAAGGCAATAAATGCTTTTTGCATAAGAATAAAGGCAAAAATATATAATTTTTCTTAATATTTTTCTCATGAAACTATTAAACAAAATTACTTCCTACACAAGAAAAAATACAAAAAACTTTATTATGCTCGTATATGGTTTCAGCATTTATTATTCAGTATTGATTATTAGTATTGATTGATCGATAAAGGCAATAATAAATGCTATTTTATTTGCATAGGTAAAGGCAAAAATACATATATATATAATTTTTCTTAATATTTTTCTCATGAAACTATTAAACAAAATTACTTCCTACACAAGAAAAAATACAAAAAACTTTATTATGCTCGTATATGGTTTCAGCATTTATTATTCAGTATTGATTATTAGTATTGATTGATCGATAAAGGCAATAATAAATGCTATTTTATTTGCATAGGTAAAGGCAAAAATACATATACATATAATTTTTCTTAATATTTTTCTCATGAAACTATTAAACAAAATTACTTCCTACACAAGAAAAAATACAAAAAACTTTATTATACTCGTATATGGTTTCAGCATTTATTATTCAATTACCCCATAACATTGTTCTGGGAAAACAATTCCCTGTCAAGGGAGTCGTCATAATCTTCCTAACATGTCCACGAGTAACAATCACAATGTCTCCATGGCTCTACCTCAAGAACTTTGCAGATTTGAGAACGTTTTGATATAATATTAATAGTTGTTTAGGTATAGGAATATTTATTATAGGATAGGGAATATAGAGATACTATTAGCTAGTGACCGCGGCTTCGTCTGCGTTGAAAAGTATAAAACGCCGTCTACCATGGAATGGATCGCTAAAAATATCACCAAGCAGTTGTCATGTAATCGCTTCACCTGATTCTGGATAGATGGCGCTGTCAAGTGTCAAGTGTATCCCGGGCCAAGATTTTTAGATTTCACGTAGGAATGAAGCATTTTCCCGCAGTAAAAAGTAGCCTATGTTCATCACAGATAATGTAGGCTTCTATTGGTAAAATAATTTTTCAAATCGGTCCAGTAGTTTCGGAGCCTATTCTATACAAACAAACAAACAAACAAACAATCAAATCTTTCCTCTTTATAGTATTAGTATAGATAGGATAGGGAATAAACAATATAACGCTTGACTTCTAGTTGCTACAAGACTTTGGCCAGGCGTTAGTTTTTTTATTTTATTTTTAGGTGATCTATTTTTGGGGGATGAACTGTACTCTATATATTTCTGTCAACGTGTATTCAAAATTTTATGATCATCGATTGAGTAGTTATGGCGTGAAAAACAGATACTTTCACATTTATAATATTAGTGAGGAAGTGAGGACTAGTGATGATAATGAGGAAGGTCCAGAAGTGAGCTGTTCCAAATACAGACCAGAGCCAACCTTGTAACGTTAATTTCCAAAGTCGATTCTGGGAATCGAACCCGGGACGCTAAGGCAAGTACCCTAACCACTCATCCAAGGGGTCGTCGTGGTTCTGCTTTTGTTTAGAATTTTAATTATCCAGTTAGTGGATCAAAATATATATGTGTGTGTATTTATATCTGAAAATAAATTGCACGAACTTTTATTTTACGTAAGCCTACGTGACGATGATGGCTTGAAAATGTAAACACATTATGCTGGCCGGTGTCTGGGAAGTTATTGTCTGGGGACCCAATTTGAATTTCATTAAAATATCTACTAGACTGTTTCGACGGGTTCATTCGAGTATAAACTGCAAATACTATACTAGATTCTATTCTACTATCAAATACTGTAGTAGTAATGTATTTACTACTTATTACTAGTTTATTATCTCTTAGATAATAAACTTTAAAAAAACACAAAAGAAAATCGGCTCACAAACAAATCAGATAAATTCATCACTAACTATAAAAGTCAATATATTGTTTTGTACTTATATAAAAGTTTAATGCACCTTTTTATATTAAGGCTTAAACAATCGAAAACCACTCTATCCATTGGTGAAGACAGCATAAAAATCGGTGCAGTAGTTTTTGAGTTTATCGCGAACAGACAGACGCGGCGGAGGACTTTGTAGTACACGTATTTTAAATCGATTAACAATATTTTAAGCTCAATGAAGCTATGATATTAAGAAACAAACACGCAAATCCGGGGCAAGACGCTTGTCGGTTATAATTGAGGATTTGTGGTAATTCGAGCTCGGTAAAACACTTGGGCATTCGCTCGCTTTCAAATTGTGCCTTTACGCCATGTTTCTGCTACTGGATTGCAAGTCCATTCTTTTCCTAGTTGGACCACATTGCAATTATGCAAGAGATCTTAATTAAAAGTGAAGTGTTTTTGTTTCAACTATTCCGCCGTAGTCTCGTCTCTGCAACTTTCCTTCGCCTTAATTTATGGAAACACGAAGAACAAAAGACTTTTTGGTTAGGTACTTTGTGGTGTAGGGCGTAGTAAGCACAAGTTGGATAATTTAATTTGGTTCACCTCTTAGTAAGCCTTTGAAAGCATTTGATTTTACCAGTTCTCTTATAATTGAACTAGCTGACGCCCGCGACTTCGTCCGCGTTTAAAAAGAAAAAAGTTGCCTGTACAGTGTCCTGTACGTCTAAATGTTTATCTACTAAGTTTCTTGAAAATCAATTAATTCGTTTAAGAGTGATGGAGGAACATACATACATTCATACAGAAAAAAAATTAAAAAAATGGTCAATTTAGTTTCAGTATTATGTATAGAGCTTATGTACACGATATTTCTGAAAAATTACTCCATGACCGACCCCTACAGATTTATTATTAGTATTGATACCTAATACTTGCATTTCTGCTAGCAACAACAACAAAGGAATTGAAATAGACAGTTAATGACCTGTAAGGCGGAGTTGTGGGTTAGACCGCTAATAAATTATGAAGGTGAAGGCATACCTGGTATTACGCGAACACATTCCTAATAAATTCAGTTACAATTTCATACGCCATTCGTCGCAGCGCGCACTGATTTTACCAAAATTAATGTACTGAAATTTCCGCCTTTTATTTAGATTCAAAGGCATTTTGTACTCGCATAAAATGTCTTAGAATGCGTACATTAACTGGAGATGAATATGTATAGAGGACAGTATATACTTATAGTACTATGAGTAATTCTATTGCAAAGTATTGTCCAATTCTTTTGATTTTTCAGATTCCCTGATAAAAAATGAAGATAAGTAAAAGTTTTTTGAAACGTATTTAATTATAATTATGTACTATTATATAAACTATTTTGGTTTTTTTAGAATGCAAAAAATGGGTTAAGGCAAAAGGTAGACAAATTTTCAGAAAAGTTAATTTCTAAACTTGTAATGTATTAAAAATATAACAGTAGAGGTACCTGGTTTTCTATTCCCAGTATGAGTTTGTTTATTATACGCGATAAAAAAGCTTTTTAACCCGCTCGCCCGTTCCCAGCTTTATCTGTTTATATACACACTATTGTCCCAGCCGCTCTGCGCAAAAAGCACTACCTACGGTGCACGTGAAATATGGCAACACCTTTGTTGGTTTTCCCCGTTTACTGTGTAAATATATTTTTAATATCCCCTTACAAACATATGGGTCTCTGGTACTGGGAAATTATTTATATATAGGCCGGTCGTATTGGTAAAAGAACAAAAGACGTCCGTAAATTTTGATTCGAATTTTTCCATCATTATTCTTTTTATTCCTTCCTTCATTTGAAATTGTTTCAAGCCCCTGAAGGCGTCATTAATCCGTTACAAGTAACTGAACATATCGATTTAGAACTGTAAATAAAAACAACAAAGGAAGTAAAGACAATAGACACTGCAGACAATACTAGCCCGTCGATAATATTGGAAAACTCCTTATCTACTATACTCTCCTGGTATCGCCTGGAGGGTATCTATTGTCGATTCTGTAATTAAAATTCTAGAAAAATGTTTTTCCACTATCGCGATTTATAACAAAAGCTTTAAAGCTTCTGACAATAGTAGGAACATAGAGTAGGAATCCCTTTATCACTCACCGAAACACATCAACACAAATGCTGCTATGTCACGGAGGTCTTTTGAAGGAGTTGAAATACGACAAGCCTTACTGGATCTACTGAATTCTGTTTGCCTTGCTGGGAATTGAACCCGGAATACCTGATTGAAAGCCCTCACAAAAGCACCTTTTAATAACTCCACCAATCTTAAGTTTTAAGTCGCAATTAAATTTAAGTTAACAAAAAACTCAGTGCTTTTTATTGTTAACTTAAAACTCAAAGTATTTTAATAACAATTGAAACAAATATAGCGAATGTTGCGGTAGAAGCTTCCATAGCTTTTATTTAAGTGAAGTAACGCAGGTGTTTGTCGCGTACCCTAGCTTATGAGACCATATTAAAATAATAACACGGTTTATTTTTCGTGCATAGTGTGGCAAATTTGTCTCTTAGCATCGTTATTATTCATGAGAGCTTCGAACAAAGTGAGAGAGAAAAATGCTTTCGATTATCCCCGTATGAGTTTACTAGTGTGGGATGGTCCAAGCGACTCAAAATGATACTCTATTCAGATCTCTAGGAAATATGTTTCCGATAGCTGCTTGAAGATATAGACTAATCCTCAAAGAGGTACCAAAATGACATGCGAACTCAAAATTTCGATTGAGTACAAGCAAAAGTTTTCCAAAACTGATCAATTGGAGTAGATAGCTTATTTTTATATAAAAGCTGTGCTCCCTGAAGGTTTTATATAAACCGAAAAATGTTTTCTTGTAGCTCGCTACTTATTTTTACTCCTCTATTCAGAGAGCGCGCATAAAAGCAACAAAGTGTTTGACGACGTTTTCTCTGAAAATATTTTCGAGATGTTCCAGAAGTAGGTACTGCGACGAATGGGCGTGCTCTAGAAAATTTTAAACAGTTTTAAATAGTTACGTCTTTGTAGTGTATGATGCTATTGGAATACTGGAATGTATTAAACATATTTTATAGTGGCAGGATTTGTAACTATTGTAAGATTTTTTTTTTTAGTTTTTCTTATAAGAGATGGGTTTGCTCTTGGCCAACAACCAGCTGAGTAGCAAGGATGAGGCCTAAGATGGAGCTAGTTCACCCAGAAGATGCCTATTCACTCGAACTTTGAAAAGATTAGGGTTATATGAGCTCGGAAATACAGACGCCATTGTAAAGGATGTTTCAAAGGAAGGATTTCGACAAGATGAGGATGGTAACCAGCCGTACGTCTGTATGTCCGATGGAAGAAAGGGGAAGGCGGTATGAGCTCATGCAACTCCTGAGCACACTCTCCGAAGTTCATCTTATAAAAGACACATAGACTGCCAATTTTGCGTCTGTGTGCCAGGCTCTGCACCTTAGATTTTAAAAGAGTACTGTCGCCTATGAGTCTCCTAGCTCTGCATCCACCGAGTCGAGTGCGGCAAGTTGGTATTTGACTGAGCCATCCCAAGGTGGGAGCAATACTCCATGCAAGATCGGACTTGCGCCTTATACAAAGATAAGAGCTGTCCAGGCGTAAAGTATCGCTTCATCCTGTTTAGGATGATGCTTTTTGGCTGCTGTTTGGGATTTGGACTTAACAGATGTGCCGAAGTTGAGATTAGAGCTCAACCTCATGCCAAGAAATTCGAGATCATTGGCGACAGGTACAGATACACCTCGGAAGGTGCAAAAAGCCTAAAGGTTGTTGCAACCTAAATAACCTAATTAATTATTACAAACCTAAATGGTTAATAAAATTACAACCTCTAAATACTGAAGATAACAAATTTCATTCAATGGAATTCATTTCATCCTTTATTTTTTAAATAAAGCAGAACTGCATTCAAATATTTTTGAAAATTTCCCGCAGCTTTTCCCGCCCTGAAATCGAATAGGCTAAAATCCGAACATAGCAGCTTATATTTTTATGATATTAATCGATAGGGATCCATAATAAGCATCAATTCTCTCCAAATCCTTTTCTTAGTTTGAATTAATGAAATTGATTGCAATTTTGCCTCCCATAAAAAATAAAGAAATATTTCGTTTGAGTAAAATTTGCTATCCTCATAGTATTAGAGATTAGGACATTTTATAACTACGAGTATGATCAACTTTGCTTCAAGCAAAGCTTGTTGTCTAAGAACTGATGCTGCTTGCGGAGAACGAAATACACACGTGAAGTAAAGAGCTTTTCTCAAAAGCTAAATCATGCTGCATCAAGTTGCTTAAACTGTGAGGGTTGAGTTTATGTGGTTCGCAACGCTCTAACGTTATAACGATACAGTAACAGGGGGTTAGTTTTCCATAATTTATTTTCCAATTACTGCGGTCTTCGTGGAAGTGGCCGTTAATTGCTCTTCTAACCGCACAGATAAGTATTCGCGCGTTTAATTTAAATAGCTTTCGCCTCCAGCTTCGTTTGGGTTTTGATTTAAATTTCAAGATATTTTTTAGGCAAATATTATCAGACAGACAGACTACTTGATGGTAGGTGGTAACTGGTACGGTCAATCGCTGCAAATGGACTCTGGCTGGACTAGCTACCCACCGAAACTTAACAGCACATGTGCCATTTTACAATAGTCTTCTTTAAAGATCGTGGTTACACTACTAGCCAGACGGGATGCCTAATTTATGACTGCAAAAGGCAGTGTTCTCTATTTACTAGCCACTAATTAAAATTAATTTTATGAGAAAAATCTTGGCTTATAAAAAAATATAATAATAATAACCAGTGCATATCAGAGCTAATAAAAAATCCCGAAGAGCCAATGAGGCGATGAGTCGATGAGTCGATGAGCCGATGAGCCGATGAGCCTATGAGGCAAATTACTAGGCAAGCATGACTAATTAAGCGGTAAAAGCTAATCTGGTAATTGTGGGTACCTTTGTCACTATCTTCGCCCCATATCGCAACCCTTGTCCAATTTAGGTCAAGTTATTATGTTAAATGGCATATCTGCTAATATATTACTACCGTTTGGTGTGCGAGAGATAATATTACACACATGGTCTATCATTATTAATTATTACATAATGTACTACTATATGAGACCTTATTTGAATGGTACATCGTTTAATGATAACGAGAAGAGTAATATAATATCATGATTAACAATGTCATTTGATATTTATAATATTTATATATTCATTTTTTAATCATTTACTGATTGAAAAGTAGACAAGTAAAAAGACGAGGCAAATTATAGAGAACATTATTGTAAAAACATCTATATAAATAAAAAATCACAGATTTCGTGCCTCACACGACTATCGAGCACATTGGAAATGAATCTAAGGAATTCGAAAAAATATGTTGTTCTGACTTGTTGACTTCTTTCAAAAAGGTTAAGCTACAGGGCAAACCCTTAACCCGATCGTCTTTATTTTAGGCTCAAATTGTAGCTGACTAAATTGTCCAGAGGAGTTTTTCTCAAATTTTTGATATAATTCTTCGTTTCCAAAATATCGAGCGCCAAAATAAAAAATTCGAAAAAAAAATCAAATTTCTTTTCACTATTTCGGCCATAATATTTTTCATTTTTGACTTTTTTGAAAAATTATTTTTGCACCTTACAGCTCTCATGAATACGCGTCTTTTGAGCCCTTTTTGAATATCATATCTTCACAACTCTCCGAGATATAAGGGGATCGCACTTTTTCCTGAAATCGTGGCCTGAAGCGAACGAAAAGACATTTCCAATGTCAAAAGTGATATATTGCTCCTAAGCGCAAAATTTGAGAATTACCAATAGAATTACTACCGGACCAATTAGGTAGTTTTTTTTAATTAATATTCGTTGAAGTCCAAGGAAGGTTTTTATGAAGAGAAAAATCTGAAAAATTGTCTAGAAAAATGTAAAAACTTCACTTATTACTTGAAAATTTAATTTTTTTAATCAAATATTGACAGCACGTCAATAAATTACATACAATTTTAAAAGAGCGACGTCTATTCATATTAATATTATAATTGTGAATTTAACTTTGTCCGTCTGTTTGTCTGTTTCACGCCTTAAATACTCAACCAATCATCGTTAAATTTTGCATACACGTTGCCAGGGATACACGAAAGGGCATAGGTACCTTTCATTCAGAAAAAAAGGACTGCTCCCGGTTCCCGACGGATCATTAAAACACTATAAAGCCGTTTAAAATAAAATAGAAAACTAACGCCTGGTCAAAGTGTTATAATAGGATATTTTTCATTTTTCAACGCGGGCGAAGTCGCGGGTACCATCTAGTAAAAATAAAAAATCAATTGCCACAATATGGAGCACTTAAACGGTATAACCAATTTTTCTGATTTTTTTTAAAAGATTTTTTTGGAAAATCAACGGGAAATGTCGGATATTTGGATGGTTTCTTCTTATGAAATTGACAGGGCAGCGACTGTCGGGTCAGTTAGTAGGTATACTAAAAACTTATACTTCTTATTTTAATATAATAAAGCTGAAGAGTTTGTTTAACTGATATAAATTGAATTTAAAAAAATAATATTTTTTTCATTTGATAAGCCAAAGGTAAAATAAAACGGCGGCTGAAATTGCGGAACACAATAAGAAAATGGAAATAAATATATATAATATTTCTATGTAAAAACAAAGTAATATTTATATACTTACATACCTATAGATTAAAAGACTTACAAAGTGATTAAAATTTTTAACGATACGCATTAAGAGAACCATTTCAAATTAATCACAAAGTCTTAAGAGAGATTTGGCAAGTCGTAATAACGCCTCTACAGCTGTATAACGAGAGTCGTAATAAAACATTGAAACGTACTCGGATCAGATTTAAACATTCGTCTAACTAAAGCAACTTTTTTAATAAGCCTCCGCCACCGATGGGACGAACCGTCCAGATTAACTAGCAAAGTTGGGCAGTAAAACAAGAAAAACGCCTAACTCGCCGGCATTTGAATTCGTAACGAAAGTATGCTGTGAATAATTAATGATGAATATTTAATGTCACTTACCGATTCGCAGCCGGTGCCCGGGATCAATGAAATTCCAATTAGACAATGAAATACACTGTTTAAAATTTTGTGTTAAAGAAACTTCGGTAGAGAGAGAGAGGGCGACGGAATGTGGACAACGCGTCCGTCCCGAGCTACGAACTGGCGTAGACTGGCTAGAGAACGTTTTGAAAATTCACAGGGCTGTTGGAGGCAGCGACCCCTCAATGCACCCTGTCTACCTCTCAAAGTTGCATTTACCCTGTCTGCGTGGAAATAAAACACTTATTCGTCTAATTTTCGCCGGACAGTTTTGACCTTCTGCGACTTGGCTCAAGTGAGCGAACGACTTAATACGGACCGAAACGCTTTCGACTCATACGTGAGTTTCGTTACAATTTTCTCAACCTTTAAGGTTCAAATTCGTTTAATCCCAATAGAGTTTATACGTTGTTTCGTTCCGTTAAACTCCCGGTAGAGGTAAGTACAGTAGCGTTTTGTTGATTCGTCCTGGGTTGGTATTTGTGATGAGTAAAACACGGAAAATGATAATTTCATTTGAGCTCCATTACTGTCGTTTCCTCGTTAGCAAATCAAGATATATTTTAAATTATTTAAGTAAATTCTTTAAATGTTTTACTGAGTTCTTAGATGTGTATTCTCATGTATTTAAAAAAAACGATAGTAGTAACAATCATTGAAATCATTAATTGGGAAGCTCGTCTTTCCGGGAAGCCCGTTACAGAAGACCAACGGGAAATAAGAATATACTTTTTCAGTGAGACACCGGATATGTAGAGAAAATTAGAGTTACTCAATTTAAATGAATGTTAAAATATTAATAGTTAATAGTATGACGGTGTTAACTAGCTATCCACTCCAGCTTCACACGGATGCAATCTTTTCTGCAAATCTTCGTTTATAGCTCTTTCCATTGGTGAAAACCATATCAAAATCCATTGAATGGCTTACATTACAAGAAGAAAACCAGAGAAACAAAGGGAGACAACATATTTGTTTTAAAATATACTGTTGCACGCGACTCCGTCCGCGTAACTTTTTTATAATACCATAATTATAGCCTATGTTACTCGCTGATAATATAGCTTCCCAACAATGAAAGAATTTTTCAAATAGGTCCAATAGTTTCGGAGCCTATGCAATGCAAACAAACAAATAAAAAAACCTGTCCTCTTTATAGTATTAAGGAGATATATTATTTCTATGAGATTTATACTCTCTTCTACTCGTTGAATTGATACTCGTTCGTTGACTCAATTTATAGAATTAGGTAATGTACTTGAATGTGCGTTTCATAATTATTCGAACGAGTAATTTGACATTCCTGGGTTGCAGTTTTTGACTATACAAAAATAGTGATGTCACCTAATCGAACTTATTAAAAAACTTTATAACGGTTTTATAAAACCGTAATCAATGCTTTTAAATAGAACATTAATTAGTTTAGAATTAATATTGATTATTATTTAATTTTACAGTTTATATTTTTTGCAAAGTTTGTTCCATAGTAGGCGCAATTCTTTTCGATTGTTTTATTTTTTATGATGACTATATTTTTATAAGTGACATAAAATTATTACAAAATAATACCTAGCTATTGAATGCATTATACATTTTTCTGTTTATTTGACTTCACATATGAATTGTTATTCGTTTCAAATCGACTTGGTCAATGACCAAAGCAGGATTACTAATGAGTAATCCTGCTTTAAACGAAATTCAAACATTAAAATAACAATAATACTAATGGTAAATCAATAAAATAGAATCAAAATTATTTTACCGTAAAATATCATATAACTATTTAAGTAAAACCGATATTAGTCAGCACTACGACTACGTAAACAACGTTGGTATCGTTGATATTTTAAAATTTGACATTAGGTCCTGTCAAATTACTTGTTCGAATTATGAAACGCACTATAGTTTATTTCGAATATACAAAACTGCATTAGACAATGGGCAGTTGATGCAGCGTTTTACTTTGAACCAACCGTTTGTAAGATTATTTAAGGTGTAAAGTAGTGGAAGACATATACAATACATAATACGACATACGTATATATATATGTATCTGCGCATGTCTTTGTGTGCAGGTCAATTTGCTTAGGCTTACTTCACTTAGTTCTCGAATTACGTAACAATTCTATGTTATCCAGTTACTTGTGAATTAAATGTTCCGTTTGTGTTGTACCTTTGTAACCAAAGGAAGTTTCTGATGAGTTTGGCATCGGTAACCAATCAATACTCGCGTTATTCATGTTTTCATTGTAAATCTAGCTCAAAATGAGGACGAGGCCAACTTGTCAGATTCAGGCATTTCAGGATTCAGGCTCAACTGTGTAGAGAGTGACTGAAAAGATAATAATAGATTGTACAGTCGGCCGCATGAGTCGATTAACACATTCATAAAATAATGCAAAACAACTAAACACATAACGCGCCATAAGTCGTCTAGAGAACAAAATAAGCTTCACGTACAAACGATCGTAAAAAACTTTAGTAACTAAGTTGAGTTGTTTTGCACTTTATAATGTGTTAGTCGACTTATGCGGCCGACTGTACCTACTTCAACTCTATATAATTACCATCCACTCTATATACATTAATCTATGTAGACTGGCACGTGACACCTTTTAAATGAGGAATAAATTGGGCAATTTTTTTTAAATGAAAAATATATTAAGAATTGAGTTAGAATCGAATTGCTAGAAGGAATCAGATTAAGCTTCTTTAAGATTAATGTTATCCCAAAATTGATTTCCAAGAGTACGAGATAAAGCTTAGATCTAAGTGCTCGAACTACATACATTATTATTTTGCAGTAAACTATAAACTTTTATATTGAGGTGTTAAGTTATAAGCGATTTGAAAGTTTTAACTAAGTAAGGTACCTAGTATATGGTTACTAAAACTATGGGCGTTTGTTAATAACTTTTATCTATTTATTTATTTAGTTTTATTAGTAAGATTTAGTAAGATATTCTAAAGCTCATTTCCCTATATTCCTTCCTCTTATTCTTAATCTTAATATGATTGGCAGCGAACACCTGTAGCATCGCTTGTGTTATGGGCGTTTTTTTTCTATACTAATATTATAAAGAGGAAAGATTTGATTGTTTGTTTGTGTGTTTGTTTGTTTGTTTGTATAGAATAGGCTCCGAAACTACTGGACCGATTTGAAAAAATCTTTTACTATTACAAGCCGACATTATCCGTGATGAACATAGACTACTTTTACCGCGGGAAAATGCTTCATTCCTACGGGAAATCTAAAATAAAAGTAATATATAAAAAATATATAAAAAAGTTATGTTGGTTTGTGTACGCTTAAAAAATTCGAGAATATGTAGATATTCTCGATTTTAATTCAGTTTTCACATATCGAAAGAGGGATAAACGCGAAACATTTTTGTATATAAAAATTGCACTGAGGGCGAAGCCGAGAACTGGTCGCCGTACTAATATTATAAATACGAAAGTTTCTATGGATGTATGAACGTTAGTTTACATTCACGCGAAAACTACTGAATGGATTTCAATGAAACTTTACAATAATATAGCTTATACATCAGAATAAGACATAGGCTATATAAATTACGCGGGCGAAGTCGCGGGCAGCGGCTAGTTTAATAAAATGATGGAAAGTAATAAATAATCGTTCATAAATTAGAGTATGCGTCAGTAAAGACAGTTAGGAACAAAGTTCCTAGTAGGTATAAATACTAGTTTATATAGTCCTGTTGGCTCTCTTCCCCTGGGAGCGACACGGTAAGTTTATATGCCTTCCGGATTTAGATTAAACTTGCTGCGAGCCTATATTATAGTAACAGGAAACGTTAATGTTAATTTTAACCTGTCCCTGAGGCAGGGATGTTGACCCCTTAAACCACCGCGGCCTTCCTTGAGTTAATAGGGCGAGATTAGTTAAATGTAAAAAAGTTAAAATATTTGCTGGTACCAAGTGAATTTGTAGATTTTATAAATACATCATCATTAATCATCAATAAATACTAATAATAAATCTGTAGGGGTCGCTCATGGAGTAATTTACTTTGTTTTCAGAAATATCGTGTATATAGGCTCTATACATGATACTGAAACTAAATTGACCATTTTTACAATATTTTTCTGTATGTAATGTGTGTTCCTCCATCACTCTTAAACGAATTAACTAATTTTCATAAAACTTGGTAGATAAACATTTAGAAGTAGTACGGGACACGCGATAGGCTACTTTTATCTTTTTTAACGCGGACGAAGTCGCGGGCAACAGCTAGTAAATTTATAAAATCGTAAAATAGCCGTGCCTGTACATAATATAATTTTGTAAAAATTGTTTAAAAAAAAATTGTACACGTTTTACTTAAAAACTGATTTTCTGTGCTATGCACACTAATTTCAGAAACGGCATACCCGATACGAATGAGGTTTTCACTGATGTACTGTAGCAAGTTTCCCGTAACATTGTGTTTGTTTGATTCCAATAAGTTCATAAACAAAAAAGTTAAGTCCATGTGTACGAAATAACGCTCTTATAATCCGGAGTAGGAGCGTCATATGACTAGGAGTGGCCTAGGACTAGGCCTAGCTTTACGAAATAATAAAATTAATAAAACTGTATTTGTAATGTAAAAAATAAGTGCTTTCTATTAAATGTACATTATTATTTTCTTATGTTAACTTTTGTTTATATAAAAAAAAAATTAAAAGATCATTTTTAGACGCTATGCGACTGCGAAGCGGCTTAGAGTCAGGTTGGTATATCTATACTAATATTATATAAAGAGGAAAGATTTGTTTGTTTGTATTGAATAGGCTCCGAAACTACTGGACCGATTTGAAAAATTCTTTTACCATTAGAAGCCGACATTGTCCCTGATGAACATAGGCTACTTTTTACCGTGGGAAAATGCTTCATTCCCACGGGAAATCTAAAATAAAAGTAAATACTAGTGGCTTGGCCCGGGATACACTTGACAGCTCCATCTATCCAGAATCAGGTGAAGCGACTAACATGACAACTAACTGCTTGGTGGTTTTTAGCGATCCGCTCCACGGTAGATGGCGTTTTATATTTTTCAACGCGGACGAAGTCGCGAGCACCAGCTAGCTAGTCTATCTATATAAAAGGCAATGTGTTCATGTATCCCCTATGGACTCCAAAACCGCTGAACCGATTTTGATGAAACTTTCAGACAATCTTCAGAGTAGTCCAGCGGGTAATCCTGTGAATCGGACGCGGGCGAAACCGGGAGCGGGTCGCTAGTTAATAAGAAAAGAAATACAGTTTCCTTCAAGGCTTAATACCAGAAGTACTAGGGATGCATAAAAATTTTACGAGACGAATTCGACATTGCAGATTTACATGCTATTTGCCATTTTATAGCCGCTCCCATGCTGGTGTTGGTTAATAAAGCGGAATTGGCTGTAATACGGATTTTTAGGTTAAACACTAAACTTCGAAATCCTGTGCACAAAATTACGACCGAGTATGGTAATTTACTTCTTATTAAATATGTTTTTTTAATTATTTTTCATTTACAGTTTACAGTTTGCTGTTGAGATTGAGACCTGTACAAGTTTCGAATTCGGTTTTACTCCACATCACAAGAATACGTTACTGCTTAGGTTTTAATATATGTAATAGGCAAGAAAATGGCATCGTCTATAAGCGGCTTTACTTACATACAAATGTTGCAATGGTCATACATATTTACTTGATTTGTACGGCCGGACTACTGGGAAAAAAAGTCTCACTAGTTCGGTCAACCGGACTGTTAACCGAACTACTGGGAATACACGTAAAAACCGACTTGCAGTCAAATCAGTCAGTCTAATGATAACACGAGACTAAACCTCAGTGGTTTTTAGTATTATAATTTTACATGTTATTTTATATACTTAGCCCTTAAAATTGTAAATAAATAAATAAATAAATAAATAAAATAAATAGTCATTTATTCGTATAACTTTTTCTTAAATATTAGAATATTATTATAATATTAAATACGTATTAGAATTTCGAAAGCATTTTACAAAAGACATTTTCCTGCGTTAATTCTATTTTATGCAATATCGAACATAATTTATATACATAATATTATGTACATTACATATGATTATCTTTTTCGTTATTTACATATTGATCTTTTCCATATTTTATATCAATTTTTTTTAAAGTTTTTATGACGAAAAATTAATTCAAATCTTCTTTAACGAATGTTAAGCTTTAAAATTCTCAAGTACTTGATACTTATGACATGTTTTTGAATAAATGCGATTACACTTTATGAATAATTTACATACTAAATTACGACATTCAAGAAAAATCTAAAATTACTTACAAAATGATGTCGTGAGGTTTATGAACTACGCCAAATGTACTCGTACTAGTTTTCATCCAAGTATTTTAGTTTGAGAGTCACTTTTGAAATGTTCATAAAGAAAACTATAACTAACATCAATCAACTTTCAAGAATTACAAATAATAAATAGTCATAGATAATTTTTATTTTATTTCAATAAAATAAATAAACTTACATACTAAAGAATTTGACTAGAACTGATGAAATATCACGCTTGTTAAATTGTCTCTACACTGTGATTTTAAATGGAATGTTTCATCAGTTTCGTAATTAACTGTCATATCTTTGGAACTGTATTAGTATAACTAAGTAAGTGGTAACTGCTCCAATTACCTGAAAAAAAAAATCTCAATTAATAAATAACAAATAAACAATGTTTGTTCTTTTTTTATGTTGTGCTGGTTTTCATTAAAATTTCAAGGTTATTTTTATGGTCTATCTTGAAGGCCTTAGACGGTCAAAATTACTTGAGAAGCATTTACGTGCTTGACAAGCACGCTCGAGGCTTGCAGCATACTTGTCAAGCATCCACACTCATTTCAATCTCAGTCGCTACAGAGTGACCCAGTAAACTTGCGCTAAAACAGAAACGCCATAACGTTTCGTAGCACACTGAATGTGTTTCTTGACAAGCATTGCAAAAATATATTTTTTCATCAAGCATCATCAAGCACGTAGTTATCTTGTCAAGCACATCAAGCTCCGTTCTAGACGGTCAGAATTGCTTGACAAGCACTTAAAATTCGCGTGCTTATCAAGCAATTTTGACCGTCTAGGCACTCCATCTGAATTGATAGTTTGATAGTAGGTGCATAGAGTAACAGAGACGATAGGAGGTAGGCATATATGACATAATTTTATACTTAATGCAAAATTATCATAAATTTTTTGCAGGGTCCATTCTTTACATATTTTACTAATAATATATTTTGTAGAGAATGACTGTCATAAATTTTAAAATAATTATATTCACATTAAAGTGACTTACAGATGCAACAAGTGGTCGATCCAATATGCACATACCCAGTGGAGAGTATGTGACAGATCGCAGCATTAGTTGCCTCGAGAACACCTCGAGTCGTTCTGGAAGCGCGCCATCGGAGGGCGAAGCTGACATCAACCGACACACCAGCTCTTCGGTTCTTTTACCCTGGTAACATCAGTCATTTTTGTTCAATCGTATTCTTTTTTTAACAAAAAAACCGACTTCAACGCTTTCTCATGGATACCATACCATTGTCAGACAGAATACAGGACCAAATTGAAATGGGACCACACGGGATGCACTAGATTTCAAATAAAAATAGAATCATCAAAATCCGTTCACCCAATCGAAAGTTTATGACAAAAGTTTCATGTTTATATAACAAACAGAGGCAGTCATGAGGACTGCCGACAGAAGTGAAATCTTAAAACTGAGCGTCCAACGCACACACATACAATCGGGTATGTATATATGCAATGTGTTGGCGCGATCGCGTATGTAGACAGCTGCGCGAGGCTAGCTGTGAGCATTAGCATGTTGCTGACGCGAACGCATACATTTTTTCCCTACCCAAATTCGTATAGCGCGGCTATAGAAGTTTTCACTTCAAAAAATACAGTCGAATTGAGAACCTCCTCCTGTTTGGAAGTCGGTTGAAAATGAGGTGTGGCTGTGTTGTGGACTCGGCCCTAGGTTCTCTACGTTACGAGTAATATTTTCTTTTAGCATCATAGAATATCATAGAATTCTTTGTGATTCTTTAGGCCTATTTGTAATATAATTTATAATATATATATTTAATTTATGGCTGTATGTTATCTTAATACCTAAATAAATAAAAAATTCGAATTAGAATAATATGCTATGTCTTTGATCCTTTATCGAATGATGTGATTAAATTTTATATATATAGATGATAGATACATACGTACTTAGACCACTTAACTATATCTTCGATTTTGTCAATATAAATTTTCTAAATTGCCGCCAACCCCTTATAGTAAACCCCCTATCAAAGCCCTTATTTATATTATCTATATTACAGGGAAAGAAAGACAGACACAGAAAGGGTAAAAAGGTTTTAATGCATACCTCAGATATAGTATAATGACATGGTTCAACAACGATCAACATCCTCAACATGTGAGTAGCACACCATAGGAACTGCAGCACCAAGAAATGCACCCTGTTTGTAGACCATACTGCAATTGTAAAACTTGTTCAAAGACTTTGTAAGCATATCTAAGATAAGCTGTATTTCTTATATAAACTAAAGCTGAGTATAAAATGTATATAAAGTTTTATTAAAATTCTTGCAATAGTAAAACAGCAACAAACATCCTCAAAGAGTGTTACACTTGAAAGGGCTTTGACTTTTAAAACTTTGACGAGCTCCTTGGGTGAGTAGCAAAGGTGCTGATTTTAATGTTGGGTTCCTGGGTTCAATTCCCGGCAGGACCAACTTTGAACTTTTCTAAGTTAGCTCTTGAAGTCGAATTCTTCCAACCGTTCTTGAGTTTTTTGCTTAACATTTAGCGATTCGTATAATATCGTATTCAATAGATCATGTTGTTTTATTTTATGATTGTGTTATTATATTAATTAGTAGTGGCCCTACCACTACACTGCGTTTCGCAGTCATTTGGGCAGCCCGTCTGGCGGCAGTAACCATCACCTTACAGAATACCACCGTGAAATAACAGCATTATATGTGCTGTTGTGTTTCGGTGAGTGAGTAAGGGATGCCAGAGCCCATTACCCCATCCCTCCCTTATCCCTTATACTTAATCCATCTATGGTCAGCAGCGCACTTGTAGCACTTATGGCGTTGCTTTTGTTATAGGCGACGGTAGCCAGTAGCCACCTACCATCAAGTGGACCGTCAGCCTGTCTGTCGACCTTAACATTAAGGAAAATGTAACAGGCTGATTAGATACTTACTAATTTCCATAATTAAGAAGTATGGCGTGACTATTAGATGCAGTAGAGTGGAAATAAGAATTACAACTAGCGGCAGACCGTAGCTGTCGTCGATGCAATGGACGAGGTCACAGAGTATGCCGTGAAGTGACGCCAGGCGACGAATCGCCTCGCAAGGGGGCACTGTCAGGTTAGGCTCCCCATTTACTAAAAGTACATTAAGCGCCTCTTTCACAAACGTCAAGTAGGCCAAACTGTCATTTAAAGTCACCGGTAACCGAGGATAATGGAGCTGATATACCTTTGTTTGTAAGGTAAACGTCCCAAACATTGAATAGAAAATAATTAAAAAAAATCGGCTATCGATGGATGCACTAAACCGAGTGAATAATTCAATGAAACAGAAAATGATTTCTAAAAGTAACTAATCAACACTTTACTTGTAGTTGGTGAAAGAGGCGCTAAGTGTTATAAGTATTAACTCTTATTATTATTATAATTATTAACTCTGACTATCATGATGATCGCTACAGTAGTTATGGCGACAAACTCACTGTCTGATTAGTTACGATAAAAAGACTGTCCGCTTCTGGCTGTTTCTCCGCTAACTTCTAAACCACCGAACATATTCTGATACGCTTTTCACTATTGTAATGAGGGATAAACGAGGTAGGTTTGTGTATATAGATAGTCTGTGTTTCTGAGCTCATATAACCCAAATCTAATTAAAGTTCGAGTGAACAGGCATTTTCTTGGTGTCCATCTTCTTCTGCACGGTTATATGCTGGCCAAGAGCAAATCCATTTAATAAATAGCCTGAGGTTAGTCGCAAATAATACATTAGAATTTTTTTTATCAAAAACGTTACTCTACTCACGATTTTTCCTAATAATGACAGTATTGTCTTGTTGTACAGGATCTATCAGTAAACCGATATTAGTCTCTCTTTGAGTTTCCACTGGCGCTACGCGAATCGCGAACATGTTCAGAGGTGGAGGCTCCCTCGCTTTTTTCACTGAAATTTTTTATGAGCCTTTTACTTTTTACAACCTACGCTTTCACAGTTTAGTTCATTCGCTTGTAAAGTTACTTACGTGGTACTGAAATATGTTTAGCCGTTAGGCCCAATGCGTCGTTGACTGAGTTAAATCTAGCGCGTAAAGAAAGGGCTGTAAATGCGAATTGCATTTCCAATATGATCACCACGTACCATAACAAATAGAAACAGATGTAATTCGTTACCACGTTCCCTGAAACAGTAATTCAGTAATATTCAGAAAATTCAAAAGTTCTATATTTTATTCTCTATTCTGTTGGCCGATGCTACCAAGGCATTTCAGAGCTTTTATTATTACCTATCAATCTATCCATTATTTCTATCTATTTATTTCTCTAATAACTGTACTTGCCTTAGCACTCCTGTCAAAGGAGACTCGGGTTCGATTCCCGCGGCAGGACCAATTTTGTAAACGAACTTTAGAAAGGTGACTCTGGTCTGAATCTGGCAAGTAGCGGGGGGCACAATGCGTTTTCAAGTAATTTGGGTGACTGCAACCACCCCCCTTTACAAAGACTATCGTGAAATAACAGCATGTGTGCTTTTGTGTCTCGATATGCGAGTTAGGTATATCTCTTACTAATCCCATGTCCTATACTATGGTAGCACCTGTGGCGTTGCCTTTGTTATAGATATTTACCATCAAATGGAAAGTCAGCCTGTCTGAATATCTCTACATGAAAAAATATCTGAGAAGTACCTTCAAAGAATTTCGCGTCTGAGAATTCTTATATATTATAAAACAAAGACCTCCGACGCGTCTGTTTTGTCTGTTCGCGATAAACTCAAAAACTACTGCACATATTTTCATACGTGGACAGAGTGGTTCTCGATGAAGGTTTTCTATACTAATATTATTAACTAATATTATTGTTTGTTTGTTTGTATTGAATAGGCTCCGAAACTACTGGACCGATTTGAAAAATTCTTTTACCATTAGAAGCCGACATTATCTGTGATGAACATAGGCTACTTTTTACCTAGGGGAAATGCTTCATTCATACGGGAAAACGGCTAATAGGACAACGGGTAGTAAGAATTATCCTTCCGTACTTATCTTTTTCACATAACTTCTAAACGGCTGAACCGATTGAGTTGAATTTTTATGGGTATTTCGTTGGTTTCCTGGATGTTTTAAAAATACAATTGGACCCGCTAGGTGGCGCTGCTGTCGGTATGTCAACTACTAAACGGCTTAACCGATTGGGTTAACATTTTGTATGTGTATTTCCATGGTTTCACAGACACGAATGTATTATATTTTATAAAGTTACGCGGAGGAAGTCGCGTGCAACAGCTAGTAGTATATAATTTATAGCAGCAACTAGTAAAAGAATAAAATTGATTTAAGTAAAATTAATAAGTATTGTAATAATGGACCCATACACTGTCTATCGCCTGAAGCAGCCTGCATCACGTAGAAGACGAAATCGTCAACCATGAGGATTGTAAAAGATATTAGTATGCAAAGAATTATAGCACACAGCTTACGTTCCATCACCGGTGAATATTGAGCGCCGATACTTTTATCTACCTGAAATAATAAGTAAATATATTTTAATCAAATATTAAATTTTAAGTTTTAATTGAACTCTTTCTGTGTCTAGACGTGTTAAATAAGGAGAAAGAGTACTTAAAAAGAAGCAGAAAATGTCTAAAATGCAAATTTCATAAATTGCTAGGCAACTGTGTCAACAATAAAGTTTCCGATCAAAGCAATTAAACAATCAGTCAAGTTCGGAGTTTATCATCAACTTCGAACATACAACTTTTATATAAAATATTTATAATTATTATTTATAGAACTAATAGTTAGCAAAATTGTATACATTTTCATAATGAAAAATTATGAAAAATTCATAATGAAAAATAATGAAAAATAAGCTGTTTTATCAACAGCTCATTAAGAAATTTGTACAAATAACTTACATTAATAACATTATCCATAAATCGAAGCATATTTTTCATTCTACTGGGCGCACCGTATACTCCGGTGCTGGCCGTCACGACAACGACAAGCACATCGCACGTAGACACCACTTGCGACATTCGCGACGACATCCGCACAGACAAGTCCATGCCCACGTTAATCTCCGCAATGAGTCCGAATAGTGTGCATATTACTGGAAATGGAAATGTATTTAAGGAATACATTATAATAGCTGGTGCCTGCGACTTCATCCGCGTTCCTCGATAAATGGACCATCCAATACAAAAACAATTTTTCAATTTATTTTCGTATTTACTAGCTAATGCTCGCGACTTCGTCCACGTTGAAAAGTATAAAATTATATATGGCGTTATCAAGATACGGAGCGGATCGCTAGAAACATTGACAGGCTTAGAAATAACACAAAGCAGTTCTACCCAAATCTGATAGATATCAAGTGTATCCCGGGCCAATATTTACTTTTATTTTAGATTTTCCGTAGGAATGAAGCATTTTCCCGCTGTAAAAAGTAGCCTATGTTCATCAGGGATAATGTCGGCTTCTAATGGTAAAAGAATTTTTCAAATCGGTCCAGTAGTTACGGAGCCTATTCAATACAAACAAACAATAACAACAACAGATAATGAACTATATATGTGCAAAATTTCAGCCAAATGGGTTCAGCCATTTTTGCGTTAAAGAGTAACAAACAGAACATACTTTCGGATTTATAATATTAGTAGGATGCTTACCTAGAAATGTAACCAGCACATAGCTATAAACACACATAGCGCTCGAGACAGATACTGTGTAGCCGTGGCCATTAGCCTCGAAGCGGAGAGGAGCTAATCCAAAAAAACTCGATATCTGAAAAATGAAAAATCATTGAATTCCATTAAAAGTCTCAATAAAGCATAATCTAAGTATAAAGGAATACTAACTCTAAGTATAAATGCGTGTGCACCGCCTACTACTCCGTGAGTAACTTCAATGGATTTATCTGGCATGGGTGCTACCGACCCGACGTCAGCTTTATCCGCTTCTGAACCTGCAAAGAATTATGATATAATAGTAATTTCCTTTTGATCATCAACATCCTTTTTGATCATTATCAGAACGTGTCTCTCCACTGTTTAAGGTAACATTTTCTCAGTGCTCGCTACCACGTACGGTCCCCTGCGCTTCGCATTCAGCAGGTTCCCGCGAAGACTTTCAGGTCGTCTATCCACCTGGCCCATCACATCACCACTGATGGTAGAATCCGAGGGCTTTAGTGGGTATTCTCGGTGACAAGTCACTCCCCCTCGCCGACTATCCATTTCAATTCGTACACAGTCGAGGCCTCTGTTCGAGAACCGATCTACCCCATCGATTATCCGTTATAGTTGATAATACTTCAGCCAAAGATATTTATTTGATTGGTCTCGCTGCGCTCTACTAGATACAGCCGCCGTACTTGCTGCAACAAATACTACGCCGAATTCGGCGTACCCGAGCTAGTCACACTGCAAACTGTCTGTGATGTGTACGTGCCGAATGTCATGAAATTTTCAAGGATACAGAAAAGGACATGGGATACCTTTCATCATTAGAGAAATAGCTCTGTTCTTAAAGAGTCATCTAAAAATTAAAATAAGATTTGAGCAATAAAGACCACCTAAATTAGAGTTAAATTATAAAAGAAATAAATGTTTAAGTAGAATCCATGCAATATTTTTTTTTTATAACATAACACGTACTCACAGTATAGATAAAGTGTCACACAAGATGCCCCATTCATTTTCCGTTATCGACAGTCTATAAAAGTTTATATTAGTTTGTGAGCTTTTTAATTAACTCAGTAGGTATTGTGAAATTGTGAAATTCAAAAGTAGGTTCAGTTAAAATATATTTTTCTTTGAGAGAAAATTCTCGGGTTTCGAAGTATTGATTTCTTGTTATAGACAAAAAAAGTGGTTTAAAAAAATCATATTAAAAATGCCCTGGTCTGAAAAATTTAAGGCAAATTGCGATTAATTATAATGTTCAAATTTGATTTTAATACTTAATGGTTAATATTAAAAAAAATCTATGTGGTAAGTAATACTAGGAATTAATAGCTTCGCAGGAGGTTATTAGCACTTGAGTACTACAAAAAAATATTGATACACCGATAGAGTGATTGTTATAAGCCGACCAAAACACTTCATATTTTATTCGCCTGTAATATTGTTAATAATGAAAGCTTATCTAATTTTTATTACACTTCCTACTTACATGTATTAGTAATGACGTGTTATTATGTTGTTTGGTTGTTATATTGAAATTACTCACTTGAAATTACTCTCCTTTACTTTTTTTAGCTTAGTTTCAAGAAAATTAAGCTAAAAGCCTCTTATTGTGAACAAAAGTTCCTGATGTGACAATAATCGACTGCTTCCACGAAAATACAGCGAATCAATAAAATAACATTATTTACCAATTTCAAATCTATGGTACAAAATACATTAATCGTCACTAATGACACTTAAATTATTTTGTTTATCTCCTTAGAATGCGGGGGCGTCAAAGAAATTAATGAAGATTTGATATAAACATACCTGAGCCCGTATCCTATAACCCAACAATCAGTAGGGGAAATTTAAAATGTGGAACCTGTTTATTTTAATTTTTTTTTTAAATTATTGTGATATTTCCGGGCAATTTTTCTAATTTTTCCGTTCTTAAGAACTATTATCCAAATATTTGAAGAAAAAAAGATCATACAGCCGTCCTCGAATTTTGCACTTAGCAACGCATTTCGCGATTATATATACCTATTTCTCATTTTTACACAGATTAAAATTAAAATTAAATTTATTTGTATAGGTCAAAATGAGGCGATGATAATGCAAATTATATGGCTGTTACAGCATTAAATGAAACTGTCAAGGAGACCTGTGAAATTGGAAAAAAGAACCATGAAAACAGTGAAGTTCTGAAGAAGCCGAGCTTTAGCCGATCTAAAGCTAAAGGTGGTCAGCAAGCTAAAAGCAATTTCACTGTCATAACCTCTTTACTTATAGAAGACCATGTGTGCTATATTGTTTCGATAATAATTTCCCTTCACCTTCCCAATACCTTAAGTGCAATCCTACTACAAGATCGGAAGCTCACTTACAGCCTCTGTGGTATTAGGTGACCGTTAACCTGACAAAATAAGGTTAATCTAAAATTACTCCGACCTATCATATCTGAAAGGTCGTGTAAGTATTAACAAAATGAGGTTTTCCAATAAACCGTTTTCCCTCCCAAACGTTCGGTAAACAGAATGACAGTTTCGGTAATTTATTATCTACAATGTTAACAAAGAAGACGCGCCCTGTTTCCAAAGACGTTTGAGATCTAAAATAAGTTAATTTTCTAAATTATAAGAGGTTAATGCACTGGGTTAGCGATGAACTAAACAAAGGATAAGTAAAAAAATTAAAAATAAGCCTGGTTCTTAGAATTCTGTATAAATATAAACTATACAGAATACCTTTGTATCTTTTCTTAGAATAAAGAATAGAATATAAAAGAATTCGATATAGAAAGAAGAATATAGAAATTCGAAATTATAAATGAAATAGCTCGCGACTTCGTCCGCGTAGAAAAGTATAAAACGCCATCTACCGTATTTTGGATAGATGGCGCTATCTCCCGGGCCAAGCCGCTAGTATTTACTTTTATTTTAGATTTCCCATAGGAATGAAGCATTTTCCCGCGGTAAAAAGTATCCTATGTTCATCACGGATAATGTCGGCTTCTAATGGTAAAAGAATTTTTCAAATCGGTCCAGTAGTTTCGGAGCAAACAACAAACAAACAAACAATCAATCAAATCTTTCCTCTTTATAATATTATACTAGAGTCCAATTTCCTATTGTCACCTTGTCTCTTATCCTACATCCTATAAATTCCGTCATCTCATTTTTAGACTATAGATTCATTAGTAGAATATAACCCTGAAAATGTCAGGCTCCAATTATTGTAACCCTTTTACTGAAAAATAATTTCATTAGTAGGGTCAAGGCATCAATTGTACACTAGCATTGGTGTAATGGTGACAACCGTTTATTGATCGCAAGTGATGTTATTGTAATAAACAGTATATCGCGCCAAGTAAATCAAATAAACACAATTTACGTCATACGGCTGGCGTAGTATATTACTCCGCTACGAAATGCCTACGGAAACGACTGCAATATCGTCGTTGTCAAACCAAAATTCTTACTAATATTACAAATGCGAAAGTAACTCTGTCTGTCTCGCTTTCAGGCAAAAACTACTGAACCGATCACCATGAAATTTTGCATACACGTTGTCTGGGACACCAGAAAGGACATAGGGTACTTTTCATCCAAGAAAAAAGTACTGTTCCCGAGGGATTATCTAAAATATAAAACTGTAACTAACGCCTGGCCAATGCGCTATAGCAACAAGTTGTCAAGCGTTGTAATTGCTTTTATATTTTTAATTTACATCGCGTACGAAGTGGCGGGTACCAGCTAGTCTGCTATATATAAGCACTTAATTCTATATACATATATATTCACTTAATGCTACTTATATATCGCACACGTAATGCAAAACAAACACATCTGCTAATTGTCATTATTGCGATAAAAATTCAATTAAGGTTTTGAAGTTCTCTTAAAAATCAGAATTTTATAATTTAGCCATAATACTGTAATTAATTATTATTATTATTGTTAAAGGGTTATTTTATAATCTGATAACTACTATTTGTGTAAAATACTTGTACTTTTTGTGTAATGTTTTTGTTGCAGATATGGTGGTTTTGCATTTACATATATGCACTTTTTTCAGATTTCACAACATTTTTACCTTAGTGATTAGTTCACTGTTTTATCGTACAAAAACACTGCTAAGTGCTCATAAGAAATCTATTTGTCGAACAGTATAATATGCTAATTTGCAGCAGTTAGAATCAATGTGTAAATTGTAAAATGTTTAAAAACAGCAGTATGTGCAAAATTGTATTTATTGTCAAATTAATAATCTTAAGTTTTCATATTTAAAAGACAAATAAGTTAAAGTAGAAAACCTCTAAGTTTCAGTTTCATGTAATTTTTTTCAGGAAAACTTGTTTTTGTCAATATCTCAAAAGTATACTTTTTGCATTAGCATTGGTTAACAGTGATTATAATGGTATACCTGTCGTAGCACCTCTACGAGCTACGATTTTTACTTATGAAAAATAGGTAATTTACACCTTCGTGTAATTACTTTAAGATTCATTTTTGCTATTTCAGATTCGTGTTCACAAATAAAGTTGTCAGACCAAGGAATACACATAAAAAATCCGTTTTTGCTCCGACTCTGTCCGCGCCCCTTTTTCTTAATTATTCCTTCTTTATTGTACATATATTTTTGTCAAGCGTTGACTTTTTTTATTGTTATGGATGATTATGCTTATATACCCCTGTTAACGTGTATTCAATAAGTAGTTGAGACATGAAAACAAACAAATCTATTTACGCATTTAATTTTGTAATATTAGTTAGGATTATGATTGAAACTAGTGCATTTCGTTCTCCACTGTAATAAAATACATGAATAATAATAATTAACTCAGTTTTAAACGACACTGAAAATTCAATTATTGAAAAATACAAAAACAAGAACAATATAACATATAACTATTATTTTTATTGCAAAAAATACTATAGAATTAATAAGCTTTTCATATTTGCTTTGAAAAGTTCAACTGTACCTGTTTACTGATTGAACGAAGCTAAAATTGAAATACGCTGAATGACATGTTTAAACAAACGCACCATTATTTAATGTTGTGTTAAAAGATGTAGACGAATGTTTCTATAATTATAAACTATTAGTAAGTAATATGGAATTTCGCTAGTTTCGTGGTTTTGAAATATATATTTTAAATGTTTAATATAAGCAGACAGGTTGACGGTTCAGACTTTCGTCGCCTACCACAAGTTGTAACACCGTAGAAATTGTAACTGCGCTAATGAATTTATTAAAAGGATAGGAAAGTGGGTTATTAATTTATGTTGTGATACGACGATTTTATTGTCGCAGTGTTTAGAAAATTTTAAAAAAGAAAAATATTAAATTAGGGAAATTAAATTTTTGAATTTAGAATCTGAAATAGATTTGCTGCATTTTTGCTGGAAAAATTAAATAGCTGCATTTTTGCTTGCTTACATGAAAACCGATTAAACGAACCCCTTTAAGAAAAAAGAAAAACGAAAAGCTTTTTTAACTTTTTTTGACTTTCCTCCACAAAAGAAAAAATACGCACCCATCTTGGAAATCTAATTTTCACATTTTTCAAAAAAAAAAGCCGTTTTAATAACTCCACGGACTAGGAGAACAGAAATCACGTAGCGATCTTCGCGAGGACACAGCGTGTACTAACGAGCTACGGAACCAAGAGAGATCGCTGTTACCTCCAATAAATACATGATTAAACGGGCATTTTCAAATACATTGATCACAACATTTGAAATATTCTGAACGTTTTCGTTCAAAGAGAGACTATGTAATGTGAACAATTATTAAATCCCATTTTCATATCAATAAAACCAATCAAAGTACTAAATTAACCTCAATTGTTAATTGGATTCCTAAAAAACCTCAACCTCAAACATTACATTTTGTGGCATTGGGTTTTTATCCTCTTTGTTAATATAAACATACATATATTTATAATTTAATAAGAAAGATATAGGAATAAGAGCTTAAAGCTTAGATTATATACTCGTACATAATTATCAAAAGCTGCTATATCTATATTATCTTTTTATATAAGGGCTTAAATTAATATATTATTATTATTTACTAGCTGGTGCTCGCGACTTCGTCCGCGTGTCGCGAAGTATAAAACGCCTTCTACCGTATTTTGGATAGATGGCGCTATCTCCCGGGCCAAGCCGCTAGTATTTACTTTTATTTTAAATATCCTGTAGGAATGAAAAATTTTCCCGTGGTAAAAAGTAGCCTATGTTCATCACGGATAATGTCGGCTTCTAATGGTAAAAGAATTTTTCAAATCGGTCCAGTAGTTTCGAGCCTATTCTATACAAACAAACAAACAATCAAATCTTTCCTCTTTATAATATTATTAGTATTAGTATAGATATATAACCTGTGTTTATAGACAATAAAATTAAAATATATTGACTTATTATGAATGACGAGCCCATTGGCGAGTAGTTAAGGTGTTTAGAACCCAAACCATCAGTTTAGCACAGTTACCTACTGGGTGAAAAAAATGCCTAAAACGGTTAGGTATATATATAGTTCAAACCCGCAGACTTATTATCTAAATACGTCTGCTGAGCGACAGGCGAAAAATGCAAAAAAATTGTGCAATATCACACTAAATCGTTAATTTTTACGCAAACCACGCTAGTGTTATGAGCTACGTGATACGATTTAGTGTGATATTGCGCAAATTTTTCGCAGTTTTCGCCTGTCGCTCAGCAGACGCATTTAGATAATAAGCCTGCCGGTTACATTTGAAATTCTAATAAGATAATCATGCAAAGTCTGATGACATATTATATATACAATATAATGTCCTCTATCAATCTAGCGACCAAACTTTGTAGTCTAATGTCCTAAAGATAGTCACGCACAGTGGTCGCAAGACTAATTACAGAAACCTCCCTCAGTAAAATAAATAAAGGAGACCGCTTGGAAAGCAAAGTAAGAAAATATATATTTTTATTATGTACACAAATAAAACGTTTCTTTCGATGTAGGTAATTAATAGTATGTAGCTTTAGGTAATAGTGGCTCCAGTATATAACACTCTCTTACAGAAGACCACCGTGAAATAACAGCACGTGTGCTATTAACTCTTGTTAACAATCCTGTAGCGTTTCTTGTATAGGTGACGGTAGCCATCTACCATCATGTGGATAGTCAGATTATCTGCCGGCCTTATTGAAGACTTCGTCCGCCTTGAAGAAGAAAGTGGCCTATGCTGTGTCCTGTATGTCTAAATGTTTATGTACCAAGTTTCATGAAAATCAGTTTATTTATTTATTTATTTATTTATTTTATTTTATTTGGGAAAACAAACAATTACACCATATATAGTAAATTTAAATAAAGAGAAACATACATAAATAGAGATAATAGCGTAATCAACGACATTTTCCACGAATTGGTGCATTGGTTTTTAACATAGAATTTTTTTTATACATATTTATATACTTACAAAAATACACAAAAATACAAAGAAGAAAAAAAAAAACAACGAAGAATGAACAAGATCATAAAACTGAAGCAAATTAACAATACTAAGTTTATATTTTTGTGAGCTAGTTGAGAATAGATTTAAACTTAATTAATTAACTTAGTTAAGTCGGTTAAGAGTTATGGAGGACCATACATACTCGTACATACAATACCTACACTTAACAGATTTATTATTGGTATTGATTGATTGATTATAGTCTATTAATTAAATTAAAAGTTTGTAAAAACTGCAAAATTTGAGAATGTGCAAATGAAATGATACTCGGGGATGTATAAGATTGTATAAAATATAAGATATATAAGATATTGAAGGATATTTTTATGGAATAATAGGTTACCTAAAAATAAATGCTTGCTTATCAATTCTTCTGGAGCAGATGTATCAAAAAGGAGACAACTTTATAACAGCCATAGCGATACAGGTTTCTTACCGAATCAACATGCTGATGAGATTGTAATGACATAAAAAAAATCATTCTTTAAAAATACGATAATATATTTATTGCACATTCATTGAAGAAAACTAGCTGCTGCCCGCGACTTCGCCCGCGTAACTTTATAAATGACATACTAAAACCTTCCTCGAGAACCACTCTATCCATTGGTGAAAACTGCATTGAAATCGGTGCAGTAGTTTTTGAGTTTATCGCGTACATATCTAAGGATATATAAATCCTTACGACCAGTACGTCCAACTTATCACAAACAAAAAACTTACTTGACACATTAAATCGTTATGTATGACATTGTTAAACTGTCTATTTTGGTGCTATGGAAATATTTACACAATCTATGAAAAACGAATGTACGTTTGACGTTTGATTTCTGATAACTGTCCCCTGTTTTTGTAAAACTAATAAACGATTACTTATGTGTATTCAATTGACGCAATATTTCTTTTTCGTGTCCACGAAAGACCCTTTAAAAGTGGTTATTAGGGCTTTTTCTCCAAGCGTCCAAACTTCGAAGACCTCTGTCGACTAGACCTTTTTTTTCGAAACAAATATCAACATATCAAAGTCCGTTGTGTACGCTTATAATAATAATAATAATTTTTAAACACATAAACCTTTTGTATTTGAATGTACGTTGAAGAAAATCAATCTCATCAACACAAAAACATCAAATGTCTAATCGACAAAGAGCTTTGTTTTCCTTTCGTTGTCCACAAAACAAGTAAGTGTGTTGTTTTTCGATGAATATAAAATATATGCGTATGTGTTGAGTGAGAATTTTGAATAACATTGAATCCAATGAATTTTAATCTGATTTTAATATACTAATATTATATGACAAAGCTCTTTAATTATTAAGCTAACGAGTGGTGTAATTAAATTTTGGATGTAGATGACTTATTTTAATAATTAATAATTATTAAAATATAATATTTTAATATTTTGGACGTTTATTTTTTTTAAATAATTATCATAATTTAAATGACAAGTAAAGTCGCTATTATGTTATTTATCTTTAACTATATTATTTTTTTACTATAAAACATTATGTTTTATATTAATTTCGAAGCATTATTTATTGTTATTCATAAAAATTCTTCTTGCAACTTAGAAACTATAATAAAAACTATTCATAATTTGATAGATTTTAGATTTTTTAGAATCTGTATTTAATATTATAAAACAAAGTCTTCCGCCGCGTCTGTCTGTTTGTCTGATTGCACCGATTTTCATGCTGTTTTCACCAATGGATAAAGTGGTTCTCGAGGAAGGTTTTTAGTATATAAATTACAAAGTTACGTGGGCGAAGTCGCGTGCAACAGCTAGTCTATGATAAAACCTATTTAAAAAAAAATTATTATTTTAGCACCAATGTCGGCGACCTAGCATTTTATTTGCCCTGGACCCATATGGATCTATTGCCATTTTTAGCTCTAATTGAATTTTCAAATTGACATACAGTACTTAGTTGCAGAACAGGAATGCATAACTATTAAGGAGACAACGTCACAATGAAATCTCGTCAGTTGGAGTGCACAGTCTCCAGTAATTCTGTGGCCCTGATACTTCTGATATCACGCGTTTTTGGTACTGCACCTCTTCAAATAGATCACCATAGCACAACATGGGTCATCAGCTTATCATATATGCAAACTGTTTACAGCTATATTCTTATGATTACTTTGAGTAAGTGTCATATTTTTCTTAAATACTCTAGTATAAGAGCTTAATTAAAGCTCTGGCATAAGAGGTTGTTCGATTCCCTACAACTTGGCAACTTGGTCACTACATAGAACAAAGTCGCTTCCCGCTGTCTGTCCTTGTATGTATGCTTAGATCTTTAAAACTACACAACGGATTTTGAGGAGGTTGATAGAATGATTCAAGAGGAGGGTTTTAGTAATTCACAATCACGCGGGCGAAGTCGCGGACAGCAGCTATCTACTAAAAAATAAAGATACAACCCCTGAAAATTTTGTAACAGCAAAGATGTCAGGCGTATTGCTTGACACATTTAGTCAGGCGCTACACATCCCTTACTTTTAAAGCGGGCGAAGTCGCGGGCACCAGCTAGTTCATTATATTGTAATGTACATTTATTCAATTACTATTCAAATTGAGTAAGGCTTTTTTTCGGCGAAACCGAGTCCATTTGACCTAAACCCGTAATTCCGGGGAGTGACCGTTCCAATCGCAGACCACCTACAACTCCTTGGTGTGGACCTTACTAACGATCTGAACTTTGGCAAGCATATCGAGTCCATTGCCAAAACGGCTGCCAAAAAATTGGGCATCCTTTCCAAGGTTAGGCGGTACTTCACTGCGAGACAGCTTCTCGACTTATACAGAGCACAAGTCCGATCCTGCATGGAGTACTGCTGCCACCTCTGGGATGTTTCTGCCCGTTATCTGGCTGCACTGGACTCGATTGAAAGGCGAGCTAAAAAACTTATTGGCAACGACACCCTTGTGGAGTCTCAGCTTCAAAGCCTGCTGCATCGCCGTAAAGTAGCATGCCTATCGGTTTTCTATCGTCTACACCACGGAGAATATGCGTCCATCCTATGGGATCTTATCCAGCCAGAGCCGTTCCACTTGCGAAACACGAGGCGCGGGCGGGGGTTTCATCCCTTCGTGGTTGAAGTGGTGCGGTTACGCACGAAGCGTTATAGTTCCATCTTCCTTGTCCGAACTGCTAAGGAATGGAACTCATTGCCTGCGTTCGTGTTTCCCCAAAATTACAACCTCGGGGTCTTCAAGTCTAGAGTAAATGGGCACTTACTAGGTAAGCGTGGTCCATCTTTGGCCGCATCTGCACCTAACATCAAGTGATATCGCGGCCAAGCGCTGCCTTGATTACATAAAAAAAAAATTATTGATGTAATAAATATTTTTATTGACACCATATTTTTTTCTAATAAACAGTCCATATTACCAACATATACTTTCAGATGTTGTTATGTTGGCTGGCTTGGTCCGTGACCTAAACGAGGATGCGGATGAAGCAATTCGTACAAGGACACCAATGACCAGGGTTGTATGGATAGTAGAAGTTGTAATTTCTTTGTGCATATCTTGCATTGAAATGTCTACAGCGAAGAATAGATTCAAACAAATGATCAGGTGCTTCAATGAAATAGACAAGGTAAATCTCACACTCACACTTATATAACACACGTGGCTCACTTGTCGAAACACCCATTTACCGGCAGGCTTATTATCTAAATGCCTCTGCTGAGCGACAGGCGAAAAATGCGAAAAATTTGTGCAATATCACACTAAATCGTATCACGTAGCTCAAGTGTGTTTTGCGTAAAAATTAACGATTTAGTGTGATATTGCACAAATTTTTCGCTTTTGTCGCCTGTCGCTCACCAGAGACATTTAGATAATAAGCCAGCCGAACACAAAAGCACACGTGCTTTTATGTCACTGTGATCTTCTGTAACGTGGTGGTTACTGCTGCCAGCCAAATCGGTAATTCTCTTGTATTTTTCTTACAGGTTATTCCGAAGAATAAAAACATATCAACAGAGTACAAAGAATGTGGTTTGATAGTGTTTTATCTGATTTACTTATTCACGATGATTTGTATGGATTTCTGGTACATTTTACATAAATCTTTTTTAAATGACAGAGATTGTGAGTATTGTTTTAACAAAATTTTGTTACAAAACTCTATACACACAATAATCAGAAGACCTTTTCCGATGATTTTTCCAGTGTCATTTGTAGATATAGCAATTTAAAAGAGGCAAAATCAAAAATAGCAGATCCGGAGACTATGCAGATATTTTAAAATCTCTCCATATTGTCATTAAAAAAAATTCACCTATAGAAAGCTACATTATCAGCGAGTGACATAGACAATCTATACTAATACTAATAATATTATAAAGAGGAAAGATTTGATGGTTTGTTTGTTTGTTTGTATTGAATAGGCTCCGAAACTGCTGGACTGATTTGAAAAATTCTTTTACCATTAGAAGCCGACATTATCCGTGATGAACATAGGCTACTTTTTACCGCGGGAAAATGCTTCATTCCTACGGGAAATCTACAATAAAAGTAAATACTAGCGGCTGGATTGACAGCGCCATCTATCCAGAATCAGGTGAAGCAACTAACATGGCAACTGCTAGGTGATATTTTTAGCGATTCGCTCCACGGTAAATGGCGTTTTATACTTTTCAACGCGGACCAAGTCGTGAGCACCATTTTTAATAAAGTTAGTGGACGAAGTGACATTCAACAGCTAGTTACATATAAGTTAGCGGGACTATAAAATTTATATATTATCAGTCATTGGAATGAGAAGAAATCATTCCATTATTTCTCTTTTGCTACAGGGACAATAACTGTAATGTATTCTGCCCACTACGGCATGTACTTGATTATATTCACATTGGAATTACAATTTGTGGCTGTCGTGTTGTTGGTACGTTCGTCAGTTAAATCTCTCAACGATAGCCTCCGCCGTCTCTTGTTAGACTCAAAAAGTTAGTAAGAGTTACTTCATTTTCTAATCTAATTGAATAAATTTTCATTCCATTTTGCTTGCAGCCTGAAAAGGAGGTTTTTATTTTTCAGATCAAAAAAAGCTTAAATATCAAAACCTATTTCAACCCTCAATATCAGTGAACATCGCAATCGACACTATCGCATTTGACGGAATATATCCAAGTAGGTAAAATATATCTCAAAATTGTTCTGTTTTTTTATTTAAATTAAATTTAAGCGCAAACAGAGGTTTCGGTTACATTACATGACATGACATAACAGTGTCGCGAGTTCAATTATTTTTTCCCATCTCAAAAATGCCCAATCTGCCTAAAGAAGTTTTCACTTCAAATATATGATGTACTTTCAGAATTCACCGCAAACAGCACAGCCTACGAAACACTGCGCCACCTTTCTCTGGCCCACAGCACCATTTGCAAGGTCCTCAGAGAGATTAACACCAGTTACGGCCTGGTGATACTATTAGTTTTATTCGCGATTCCAATGCATCTCGTGCTGACGCTATATTACTTCCTAAACAGTATATGTAAGTAAAAGGTGTCATATTATTATTTTATCTTTTTTTGACATTGGAAATGTCTTTTCGTTCGCTTCAGTATAGGCCCCGATATCACGAAAAAGTGCGATGCCCTTATATCTCGGACAGTTGTAAAGATATGATATTCAAAAAAGCTCAAAAGACGCGTATTCACGAGAGCTGTAAGGTGCAAAAAGAATTTTTCGAAAAAGTCAGAAACGAAAAAAGTTATATGGCCGAAAAAGTTATATGGCCGAAACCATTTTTTCCGAATTTTTGATTTTGTCGCTCGATATTTTGGAAACGAAGAATGATAACATTTTGAAAAAAAAATCCTCTGGATAATTTAGTCAGCTACAATTTGAGCCTAAAATAAAGACGATCGGATTAAGGGGTTTGCCCTGTAGCTTAAACTTTTTGAAAGAAGTCAACAAGTCAAAACAACATAATTTCGACATAATGTGTCGTGTGAGGCACGAAATCTGTGATTTTTTTATATAATTAAGGCAGCGCTTGGCCGCGATCTCACTTGGTGTAAGGTGCAGATGCGGCAGAAGGCAGACCACGCTTACCTATTAAGTGCCCATTTACCCTTGATTTGAAGACCACGACATTTTAATTTTGAGGAAACACGAACGCAGGCAATGAGTTCCACTTCTTAGCATTTGGGACAAGGACTTTAACGCTTCGTGCCCGCGCCTCGTTCAGCCTGGATCAGATAGTATAGAATGGACGCACACTCTCCATAGTGCAGACGATCTTAAAGTTGAAGAGTTTGTTTGATTGTTTCTGTCTTCTGTTTTGAATTGAAAAATTATTTTTGTTGAATAGTCCATTTATCGAGAAAGGCTATATAGGCTATAGAGAACGCAGACAAAGTTGCGGGCACCACAGCTAGTAGGTTATAAAAGGAACGATAATTTCCCACCATTCCATCATTGATTTAAAAATTCTCTTTTTCGTATTTTTTTTTCTAAAATTAAGTTTTTCCTTTTAAACACAGTGAACCAAGTGAACACACACACTTTGATGTTACTACTGAGTTGGAGTATTCTTCACGCCATTAACTTGCTTATAATCGTAGAACCTTGTCATCGGACAAAAGAGGAGGTAAAAAAATTAAAATTGTTACGCTTTAACAGACAGTTTGATGATCCACTTGAGGGTAGGTGACTACCGTCTCCTTTGTATACACAAGAAAACACAAGAAGCCAACACAACTGTCTAACACAAGAAAAAGGCACAGGTGCTGCAAATGTGCTATTGACCATAATGGAAGGGGATAGTGAAATGGGCGATTACTCACTCATCGAAACACAACAGAACACATCCAATTTGTGCATTGGATGATTGGACATACACACATCACACAGCCACTACTTGGATTAGTGCGTTCTAATATGGTTCTAACCAGAAAGCGTTCTAACAAAGTTACTTACTCCATGACCAACCCTTACAGATTTAATATTAGTACTAACAGGCGCCCGCGACTTCGTCCGCGTTCTGGATGAAATGTAGGGTCCTTTCTGGTGTCCCAGACAACATATATGCAAAATTTCATGGTGATCGGTTCAGTAGTTTTTGCTTGAAAGCGTAACAAACAAACTCACATTCACATTTATAATTTTAGTAAGGATTGATAACTAGCATAGTCACTCATTTTCGACATAAGTTTCCATATTGCAGTAAGAGTAGAAAATAAATCAGTGTTTGTAAGCCTCCACTTGGTAACTGCAAGATAACTTCTGAGTTTTCATTGCTCAACTGATTACATATTTCTTGAACTAATAAATATATCCATTAATATAAGTGAAGACGTGAGTGGATGAAGGTGATTATGTTGCATTATTCCCATTTCGAATAAATCGAGGTTAAAGTTTTACACTGAATTTTTGAGAAGTCGCCACGGAACTGCTTTTTTTATGTTAAGGTCGACAGTACTTTGTACTAAATTATGATGAAAAGTTGTGTAAACAACCTAAAATATTAATGGTATGATAGCCAGTAAACACTAGTATTAATTTAATTAAAAAAGAAGTGAACATAGCTCTCTCTCGTCCATTAACAAATGTAAAGTTTTCGGCACTCTTTGATTTTTGAAATTAACTGTACATAACACCTTTTTCAACTTCTTATATTCCAAAAATATCTTAAATCGACGATTTTAAGGTTAACTTTCATAATGGATATATTACCTTCATCAACTCACGACTTGTAATGTTTTCTATTTTCAGATGGACCAAATGCGAGCGCTTGTATGCCAATTGATGCGAGTTCTAGGATCCACTTGTAATCAACTATCGCATGAGCTGAGAATATTTTCAAAACAGATTGTGTTGAACAATCCACAGTATTCGGCACTTGGCTTGTTCATATTGGACAGACAATTTGTTGCAACGGTATAGATAGTGCAATGCTTAATAAATAATTAATCTTCATTTTTAATAAACTAGCTGGTGCTCGCAACTTCGTCCGCTTTGAAAAGTATAAAACGCCATCTACCGTGGAGCGGTTCGCTAAAAATATCACCAAGCAGTTGTCATGTTAGTCGCTTCACCTGATTCTGGATAGATGGCGCTGTCAAGTGTTTCCCGGGCGAAGCCGCTAGTATTTACTTTTATTTTAGATTTTCCGGTGGAATGAAGCATTTTCCCGCGGTAAAAAGTAGCCTATGTTCATCACGGATAATGTCGGCTTCTAATGGTAAAATAATTTTTCAAATCGGTCCAGTACTTTCGGAGCCTATTCAATACAAACAAACAACCAAATATTTCCTCTTTATAATATTAGTAAGTATAGATTGTATATAATTGTTAATTAACATAGCCCCGGACAAAGAGCTTCTAAGAAGTTTTGCCAATACCCTCAAGGCGTAGACCGATTGTTTTAAACCCTCCAATGATTTTGATATACCCAGACATAAATAATTTGTGTTAAAAACAGAATAAATTAAAATTTAAAATCTAATTTATTTTACCAATTTTATTAATTATAATTTCACGTCAAAATTAATATTATAAATAAGATCTGGATTTATTTTTCTAATAATGTTCTTAAATTTAGCAAATCCTACTTTTGTGTATTTTTTTCAGATCGTTGGTGGACTTACAACGTATTTGGTGATTATAATTCAATTTGAACATTTTTCCGCAAAAAATGAAGCTTTTTAATTTTTTAACACATTGGTGTCTGCATTGCCTATAATTATAATAATATAGTAATTGATTGCATAAACTAAAAATTAAATTTTTAAAATTTTATAAAAAAAGTAAATGTTTTCTTTATATTAATTCTAAATGGTATAATTTAGAAGATCGTATTCTTAAGTGGAGTGCTATTAAAAAATAAATAAATGCTTATTTGATTACTTATTTTTCTTATAATATAACCTAAATTACATCTTATAACACAGTAATAAGTTACCACCAAACTATTTTGATACTATTTCTACTACTGGAAAGAGCAAAGATTTTGAAGAAATTAGCAAAGAAACAGAGAGAGGCGTACATCGAATTTATTTGATAACTCGCTGAACCCAGGCTATTATCTACTTGCCTCTGCTGAGCGATCGGCGAAAAATGCGAAAAAATTGTGCAATATCACACTAAATCGTAAATTTTTACGCAAACCACATAAGTGTTATGAGCTATGTGATACCAAAAACAGTGATATTGCACAAATTTTTCGCCTGTCGCTCAGCAGAGGCATTTATATTATAAGCCTGCCGGGCCCCGCATCAGCCAATCAAAATTGGTCTAGCCGTATCTGAGATTAACCAGACCAAACAGATAAACATAAAAAAATGATTTTTTGGTATAATTTAATATAGTTAATATTTGATCGTTATTATTAAAAATATAGATTTTTATTTGGTACGATAATTTCTTGCTACGAAACTAGTTACGTACGACCGCCTACGAAACCAATGCTACGAAACCAGTTTCTGAGACATCTTAACAAATCTTAACAAACACGAAAGGGACAAAACATATTATCTAAATGCCTCTGCTGAGCGACAGGCGAAAAATTTATACAATATCACATTTGGTATCACGTAGCCCATAACACTTATGTGGTTTGCGTAAAAAATAACGATTTAGCGCCTATTTCACCAACGTCAAGTAAAGTGTTGATAAGTTACTTTTAGAAATCATTTTCTGTTTTATTGAATTATTCACTCGGTTTAGTGCATCCATCGTTAGCCGATATTTTTTAATTATTTTCTATTCAATTTTTGGGACGTTTACCGTACAAACAAACGTATATCAGCTAAATTATTCCGGGTTACCGGTGACTTTAAATGACAGTTACGTCAAGTAGGCCATACTTGACGTTTGTGAAATAGGCGCTTAGTGTGATATTGCACATTTTTTTCGCATTTTCGCCTGTCGCTCAGTAGAGGCAAATAGATAATAAGCCTGCCGAAAAGTTGATTCTTGATTACAAAAATCGATGAAAAATTACCATAAAAGTAATGACAAGTTGAATATTTTTATCGGATCTTGTTTCAATTCACATTAGATTAATCGTTCAATACTTTCGTTTGCTTCGCATTAAGTAGAAAAGTATTTCTATATTTGAATTCCGTATATTACGAGTATTAGATATTCACTTAGATTACTTATTTATGTGGCTGTATTTACATTTCATGGTAAATTAATATTGACAAAGTTTTCAAGGAATAAATTATGAACTGTTACTTATTTTACAAAACAAACGTCCAGTATGAGTAACTCAAAAGGATTAGATTATTTTTCATGGTTATCACAGAATATTCCACAAGATCAATTGTTATTGTCAAAAGAACTATTAGTTTAACATAGTTTACCTATTAGGCCGTAAGAACGTATCGACTCTTTTCTTATTTTTCATAGTAACATGGAAGGTTCGAAAAATAAGTGTACAGTCTCTGGTGCAATGAGTTTTATTTTGAGCTTTTGTCAAATTACCGGATTAGCGCCGGTCAGTTTTACTGGGAAGAGAAAAGGACGATGGATTATTAAATTGTCATCAAGTTTTCGAATCTACAGTTTCATGCTTATAACAATTTTGAGTAAGTGCGTCATGTGATTTTCAACAGGCTGTAACTTCGAAGAAAATGGTCGTACAGAGCTCATTCAAAAATGAATTGTAGCTTCAAGTCTCTAGTTTAAGAATCCGAGCTTCAAATATTTTTTTCGTTAGCGGTTTATGAGTAATCGTCAGAAAACCAACGAGAAATTTTTATTCAAAATTTTGAGTAATTTTTTTTGTAATGGCACTATAAAACTCTTTTAGAGAATTTAATTCCCTACAACTTACTTCCTCATGAGCTCTGTACGATAATTTGTCACTGAGTTATCGTCGATCAAAGCGAAAAAATCATTTTTGACGTTGATAATTGATTACTCGGGCAATAATGGTGGTACAGAAAATTTAAGTAGAGTTTTGTAAACTGCAATATATTCCCTACATGACAGTTCACTTGATAATACTAATGGCTACAATGGCGAATAATTTTGTTATGTTAGAAAAAAATATTTTAAATGGATTCGGAACCGCTGTTTAAGAAAAATTAAACAGCATGATTTTATAAGTCTATACTTCGTAGCAGAAAAATACTACAAGTTCGCAAATATAAAAGTTGTGGTCTAGAGAAATGGATCGAAAATATAATTTCAGATGGTATGACTTTAGCCGCATTGACATGGGATTTTCTAAGTGAACAAGAAGCCTCCGTGAGAATGACATCGCCAATCATCACAATTGTAATGACAGTAGATATCCTCATTGTATGTCTAGTATCAAGTATTGGCGTTTACGGATCCACGACACGCTTACGAAATATTATGAAATATTTGAACAAAATGGAAACGGTATGAAATAAAAAACAATAATGTATAAGAGTGTATAAAATTTGTGTATCAACTCTAGTTTAAACATATCTTGCTTAAGTTTAATTAATCATAATTTCATAAGTAGGGTATTTAACAGATTAATGTGTAATTTAAAGTAATTCTAAAGCTAATTCTAACGTTGCAGCTGGGCAGGATTCTTAAAGACTTCCACGAATCGAAATCTTTTGAAAAGAAAAAATGTGCATTCATTATATTGATCATCATATCTTGGGTTGTGATAACAATCGTTGATTTTTGGGTATTTTTTCATAATGCATTATACGACAATAAGAACTGTAAGTAACCTTGGTGCGTAAGCACCTTAGTTTGTTACCTTGTAACTGGTTACAACTTGACCAGTCAGACAAACTGGACACAGATAGTAGAGATATATTATAATTTATAATTTCGTATTCATTTTTCAGGGAAAATAGCTGCCTTATATTCAGCTTACTCCTGCCAATATATTATAACAGTAATACTCGAGCTTCAGTTCGTATTCACTATAATATTAATATCATCATATTTAATATATAGTAACGACTCATTGGAGCAATTATTGGAAAACATCAATTATCAAAGTTAGTAGGGTTACCTTTAGATTATTATTATCATAAATGCGAAAGTTTGTGAGGATATTGGATCAACGGATTTAAATGAAATTTGGCACACAGATAGTTTATTACCTGTATTGACACGTAGGATACTTTTTATCCTACATGTCCTGTCCGTGATTATGGAGCGATCCCAGTAGAGCGTAGCACGACCATTTTCGAGAACCGGCGTACTTAGGTAATATTAATAATATGCTACAACAGACTCAACAAGGTTCAAGGTTGTATTGAAGAGCAAGTTATTGGTGAATAATCCTGGCTACTTGGTTATGTCCGTGCAAATACTAGCCGTTAGCAAAATGAGAATAACCAGAAAAAATATATCTCAATGTTTCTCCGGTCGGTGGCATGCTCGACAAATGTCGGACGTACTGTCCTTGAAAATACATTACCGGTAGTTTCTCATCTTGATAACTTCATCAGCTATTGCACAGTTTACTGAAGCGAGCGGCAGGCTTATTATCTAAATGCCGCTGCTGAGCGACAGGCGAAAAATTTGTGCAATATCACACTAAATTAACGATTTACTGTGATATTGCACAATGTTTTCGCATTTTTCGTCTGTCGCTGAGCAGAGGCATTTAGATAATAAGCCTGCCAGTCTACGTCGGCTCCCGTGAGGGCTCGATAGAAACGCCCGTTATTATTATTTATTTCATTATATATTTATTTATTTGTTAATGGATGTTTCATATTGTTTGTTTATTTCGCAGATGCAATTAGATATCCATCTTCGATGTCTGCATACGAGACTATCGAAAACGCTGGGTTGATTTACGAATTCATTGATAATGTAATTACAAATTTTGTAAGAAGTAACGGAATTCTCATGACCCTAATTCTTTTGTGTATACTTCTCCATTTGGTGATAACTCCATTGTATCTTATTATAATACTGTGTAAGTTTAATACATGTTTATTAAACATACATTAATATTAAACAAGTGTTTTCTATACATTCTTTTAGTGCATTTCTATGTATACCGGAATGTGACTTATAGAGTCTGTATTGTTAAATTCGGAGTATTGTTAAATTCCATCCCATTAACGATCGTAATTCAATTTGAAAAATATTCCTTTTAATATCTTTATTGTATTTGAATCCACAAAAAAGTAATATTTTTTATATATTTTAATATAGTCATAGTAAGTATAGCTCTTAAAAAAATATTATAAATGTGAAAGTGAGTTTGTTTGTTTGTTACGCTTTCATCGTTCAACGCAGACGAAGTCGCTGGCACCAGCTAGTAATATTAGGAATGCGAAAGTTTGTATGGATGTACTCTTTCACGCAAAAACTACTGAACCGATCACCATGAAAT
Source organism: Synanthedon vespiformis (assembly GCA_918317495.1). Lineage (NCBI taxonomy): Eukaryota > Metazoa > Arthropoda > Insecta > Lepidoptera > Sesiidae > Synanthedon > Synanthedon vespiformis. Next base: position 1,565,195 of record OU906965.1, read on the forward strand.
TTTGCATACATGTACCTTTCATTCAGAACGCGGACGAAGTCGCTGCCACCAGCTAGTATTATAAATGCGAAAGTATGTATGGATGTCTGTTACTCTTTCCCGCGAAAAATACTGAATGGATTTCAATGAAACTTTACAATAATATGGCTTATACATCAGAATAAGACATAGGCTATATAAGACATAATAAAATGCGGTCGAAGTCGTTGTTACTCAATCACGCAAAATCGGCTGAAGTAAGTTTGTCAACTGGATTAATATAAGTATAGTATATTTTTTATCCTGGAAAATGTTATAGCTTACGAGGTCGCAGGCACAGAAAATAATCAATAAACATTTTTTTTTTCAGTTAGTTCTTTTAAAACATTCTGGTTTATATTACTCCAAGTAAGTTGGTTTTGCCTACACCTAAACAACTTGATAATGATTATGGAGCCATGTCATCAAACACATGAAGAGGTTAGTACGATTTATTTAACAGGTCTTACTTCACAATTATATTTTTGTGTCAACTACTTCATTATGATATAATAAGTCTTACTTCATAGTTACCTATATTTTTATAATCTTCAACAATAGTGAACTACTTCATAATGACATAATAGGTCTTACTTCATAATGATATTTTTGTAATCATCGACAATAGCGAACACACAAACACATTTTTCACAACGACCTCTTAGCATGACTGCTTTATACATTGAGAAAATTAATTCTAGTTTAAACTGTCAAGGGATAAAACTTCCAATTTCTTTAAGGCAGGGATGCTCCGAGTGCTCCGAGCCTGCAGGGGTGACCATAGCCCTTCCCGCAGGCTAATTATCTAAATGCCTCTGCTGAGCGACAGGCGAAAAATTTGTGCAATATCACACTAAATCGTATCACGTAGCTCTTTTTTTTATTTTTTTAAAAAGACAGGCTGATGGTCCACTTGATGGTAGGTGGCTACCGTCGCCTATAACACAAGCAACGCCATAAGTGCTACAAGTGCGCTGCCGACCATAGAAGGATTAAGGATAAGGGATAAGGGAGGGATGGGGTAATGGGCCCTGGCATCCCTTACTCACTCACCGAAACACAACAGCACATAATGCTGTTATTTCACTTAAGCTTGTTATACTTGTTATTTAGTGTGATATTGCACAAGCTAGAGAACTTATTATTTAGTTATCAACGGACGAAGTGATACTGGTTCTCTAGCAGACAGAAATAGCCACTAAGCAATTAATAATAATAATAATAATAATATCCCTAAATTGCTTCAGATGAACCGCACACAACTTTTGTTGAGTGAACTGTTGAGAATTACACCACCAACCGACCCAATATATTCAGAGTTGGAGATGCTTTTGAGGCAGCTACACTTGAATGAGACTCGGTTCTGTCCACTCGGAATGTATGTCTTTGGCAGGCCGCTCATTGCTAAGGTTTGTATATTATGTTTATCTGACTTGGCGTTCTAATATACTTTGCGTATTCTAATAATAATGAATTGCAAATCTAATTCAATAGTGTCTGTAATGACTTTTGCCGTAATATACAGGTCTTTGGTAGTAAAAATCGACAAAACCTAAAAAAGAATTAGATTTTAATTAATTTAACAATGATCTGAAAGGCTTGTCATTACCATTTCATCAGTGCCAACATATAAAGAAAAAATTAGAACCTCATTTGATGCAAGACATAGCCACTTGTTTGATACGATTTGCATGGCATTTAAATTTTAAGGCATACACAGATTAAATACTCATTTTACTTAAATTGACTGAAATAGTCAACCACTTCCAAAAAAAGAGGAGGTTCTCAATTCAACTGTATTTTTTTTAATATATTTGTAACCTCAGAACTTTCGACTGGTTTTTCAACCGACGAAAACGAAAAAACAAAAACGGAAGAGGTACTCAATTCGACGCGTATATATATTTTTTATTTTTTATGTATGATCACGCATAACTTTTGACAGGGTGGTCCTATTTTGATAATTCTTTTTTTATTTGAAAGGGTGCACCCCCAAGGGGGTCTCATTTTAATTTTGAAAAAAGAATTCCAACCCTAAGGGTAGGAAAACAAGGGATGATTGATTGTTCACTCACCGATTGTAGCGTATAACCACGCATAACTTTTTGGATAGGGTATACCTCGAAGTTGGTCTCGTATAAATTTAGAAAAAGGGGCTGGGAAAATTAAAAATTAAACATGTAGTAGATATTAGATTATAGCCACAAAAATATATAAAATAAAACTTTTTAACAAAAATAAAACCGCCGAAAAAACTGAAAAGCATAAAATAATCTTATTATTTTACCTTTAAGTAATTTTGAGTCGGCGCCAAACAAGCAAAAATTACGTAAAGAGTGATGCGCGGTGGCGACTCAAAATTACTTAGGTAAAATAATAAGATTATTTTATGCTTTTCAGTTTTTTCGGCGGTTTTATTTTTTGTTTAAAAGTTTTTATGATTTCGAATCGATTTTTATGATTCTCTTTCTATTTGAAAGCTGGTGTGGTCCCATTTCAATTTGGTCCAGTTCTGACAATAGCATTCATGAGAAAACGGTTTGTAGTCGGTTTTTTTTTGTTAAAAAGAGTTATAGTAATACATAATTATATTCTTTCAGATATTTGGGAATATCGTGACCTATTTGATAATCATCTTGCAGTTCCAGGAACATTTTTAGTAATGATAAATAATCATTTGGGAATAATCAAAGTAAAAGGAATGAAGTAATATTAGTAAAGCACGTTTAAATAAATAATTTCTTTAATTGAAAATGTAATGTATTTTCATTTGTTAGTTACTATGTTAAACAAATTGTCTAACTGAAGTTACTATACGTTTCAAATAAGAATAGGATCGCACTTGCTGCAAACTTCACATGATCCGAGTCATCATAGTACCGTCGTCAAAAAAAAACGAATAACAAATATATATATATATATATATTTTTATCTAATAAACATTATATAATGTAACAAAGCCGTTAAGTTTGCTATTCTGTTAAGTTCAAAGTTTTATTTAGATTTAATTTGTATATTTATATTATGAAAATATAATTTATACACATAAAATCAATGTATACGATTTTATAACAAACTATTTGAATAAATAAATCACATTATAAAAATAATAATAATTATAAAGAATAAATTCTTGGTTTGTTTTTTTTTTTGCAAACCGTACACATCACTTATGAAGTTCGTGAGAAATGCGGAGCAATATGGCAGATTTCTAGTCCTATTCTTATTTGACACGTATAGTAAAAACTAGTAACAGCTATATAGTTTAAAATAAAATTATTAGAAATACTTTTTGTTGAAATGTCAATTAATAGTACCCGGACAAACTAAACCAAAATATAAGAGTGAAGTTACATTAACTCCCAACAAGCTGAAAGTGAGTATAGTTGTTCAAGACATAATTAAATTGATTAGATAAACATAACATTAGATACTATTTTCTATTGTTATGTTCTTCCAACATTTGCTCGACTTTAATCGACTGATCAGCAACTTCATCGCTTGTCAATCGAGCAATTCCAAAATTAGAATCGATGTTATCATTCAGCACTTCTGCGGCCCCTGATACAACATCGTCGCCATCTCGTTGGACGCTTCTTTTAAACATCTTCGCGTCATTTTTCTCTAAAATCTCCGGTCTTTCTTGCAAAGTATCGAGTAAGTATTCAAAAAATGACGGTATGCTTCTGAACACGTGAAGATAATTCTTGCTGGCATCCCAAGCGTCTTGTTGTGTACTGGAATCTATAAGAAATATTTATAAATTTACAGTTTTTTTTTATCTTTTATGTTAAGGTCGACAGACAGGCTGACGGTCCACTTGATGGTAGGTGGCCACCGTCGCCTATAACACAAGCAACGCCATAAGTGCCACAAGTGCGCTGCTGACCGTAGAAGGATTAAGGATAAGGGATAAGGAAGGGAAGGGGTAATGGGCTCTGGCATCCCTTACTCACTCACCGAAACACAACAGCACATGTGCTGTTATTTCACGGTGGTATTCTGTAAGGGGGTGGTTACTGCCGCCAGACGGGCTGCCCAAATGAGAAACGCAATCTGACCTACCACTGCTAAAAGTTAGTTTAGTTAGTTAGTTTACTAGTTTAGTTAGTTTGTTAGAAGTTTTCAGGATGGTTCAAAGGGTTAACCTTTAAACACTAGAAACACTATATACTTATAATTATAGGAGCTGACAGACTATGGACTTTATAAGGTCAAATGATAAGAGATTAGAAGCGTATATATGTAGTTAAAATTACTATGATCTGAAATCTCTTACTCATTGAAACACAATAGCACAAATGCAGTAATATAATATAAGTATATATCTGTTGTAAGATAGAGTTACTGTCGAAAAGCGGACTGACCAAATTTGTGACTAAATGCAATTTTTTTTCAGCAGTTTAATATATTTATATAACTAGTGGATGCCCGCAACTTCGTGGTCCATTTTTTGAAAATCCCATGGGAACCTAACATTTTTCCAGGATAAAAACTATCCTATAGTGTAGTCCTGATAATCATTAATATATAAATGAAAACCGCATTCAAACCGGTTAAGCCATTTCTAAGTTTAGCGTGCACATTCGCACAAACAGACAAATATTGTAAAATTTTGAGATCAGTAACATAAAAAGGTACAGCGTGTTATGAATTGTTTTTTGAAAAAATATTTAATGTACAGACACGATTCGTTTATGATTTTATTATACGTATCTATATTTTTTTTTCAACTTCTTCTAAACCACCCAAAAGATTTTGATACCTTCCAGTACTTAATGAAAAGTGAAATGAAATCCAGCGAGAAAACTTTGCGTAATATAATTTACAGAAAAAAAATATTAGTATGAAGCCGGGAGTAGGTCGCTAGTTTCTTCATAAGATCCGATAATTTTAACAAATATCTTACCCTGAGAAGACACCATAGAGTGACCAAGGATAAATACAAATAATACACTATTTAATTTTCTCATCATTAGTTTAGAGTCGAGTCATACGTTATACACTTAGACCGTAACAATGACAAACATAATGTGTCGTTATCACGTGTATAATAGGAACCAAACTGTTTTTCTAGTAGATAAGAAATGACAACAGGAAGTCAACTTGAATATACTTTTGTAGTGAGGTAAGGAGTCGACTTGACACAGTTAACTCTCGAAATCCAACAGAAATTCCTTTTTTATTAAGTTAAGGTCCCACCCAGGTTAACGTCTACTTGATGGGGACGTTACCACCGTCGTCTATAACCACTGATGTGTTAAACAGGTAAGGATGCGCCCTTACCATACTAACAGTGACAAAAAACGTTCCTCCTTTAGTTGCACATCTACTTACTAAAAATAATTTGTTTCATTGCCATCTTAATACGTATTTTTATTTCTTATTGCCGTATTCTGTTATTGTAAAGTGTTCTCTTCTTCTTCTTTAAAGTATACTTAATGTAATGGCATTTCGGCTCATTTTGGGAATAGCCATTATTTGCCAGTGTCAAGTAAATATAGCAATGTTTTTTTAAATAAAAAAAGGCAAAATTGAAAATAAAAATCAAAAGTAGGAGATCCCGAGACTAGTCAGTCAAGTCAAGTCTATAATTTTTCTTAGTTTCTCTCTTCGTCTGGTTACTTCTCGGACGTAGACGTGTGTACTACAGAGTTGTCAAACTCCGACTAACACGTAAAGAAAGCAAACGTATCCGTACGGATAAACTGCGAAGGCGTCACATAAATTGCTTGAAGGCGCATCCTGTCTTGTCTAACCCCCCGTATTCCATTATCAGTGGTGATGACATGGGGTCTGAGATCACAGCGAGGCCTTGTCCTCAGAAAGTATGTTTGTATATCCACAAACCCCTCATAAACGACGCAACATATTTCAATACGGTTCAAACTAATAAAAATTGCATCTGTGCTAATCTGGGGCGGATTGCTAGTAAATAATATACAAGTTCTTCATAGTTTAAGTTTCATTATAAACACATTTTTGAAACTCATACTTTATCGACTGCTCTGAAAAATTAATTGCACAATGGTTTCAACTGTATTTTAATTTAAAAAAATATCGATATTTTCATACTTAGTTTATTTACTTTACTTCAGCATAGATAGAAAATCCTTAAGAGTTTATATACATATTACATACCTCCGGTAGTTATATTCTCGGTAATGCATATATAATTATATATTTTTCATTTATCTCGCCTACTGGGCTATCAAATGTAATTCAGTTTTTTTTTTCAAACCCAACTGCTCTTACATTTTCACAGAGGATCACATGATCAGAGAAAACACTTGTTGCAAATATTGAACAGAAACGGCGAAATGTAAAAATAAGAAAAATAATGAGAATTTAAGAAAATGAAGTTACGTTTAGTCCGTACCAGCACCAGAGTTGTTATCATAATTTTGACATACTACCTTTTAACATACATTTGCATACAATTACCATGTAATTTCATACACTACTTAGGTACATACAATAATCAGCTACTATTATTCCATTCAATAAATTTTAAAATTGAAATTATTATGAAGCATAATTTTGCATGTGATTGTACCGTACTAAATAATATTATAAAGAAAACCAATTCTAAAAAAGCTGTGAACAAATACTGAGGTAAACGCTTTTGCCACTGACTGTACACACATTTGACTCTCTTTATATATTTTATCTATAGGTGTATTATATATCCTACTCCTTACATGTCACTACATATTATAAAACAAAGTCCTGTCTGTTCGCGATAAACTCAAAAACTACTGCACCGATTTTCATGCTGTTTTCACCAATGGATAGAGTGGTTCTCGAGGAAGATTTTAGTATATAATTTACAAAGTTACGCGGGCGAAATCGCGGGCAGCAGCTAGTGTATAAATAAAAAGGAATCGCTAAAAGAATCGATGATAAAAAGAATAATATCCTGATCTGATAGGCGAATTTTTTATTTTTTTTTAATGTTTAGGACTTTTACCGTACAACAAGGTGACAGATGGTTAATTACAAGTAAATTGTTGATTAGTTACTTTTCAAGTAAATCTTATTGGAGAGTAAATGTTACGAGTATCTTATGACAATAAATAATTTATTGAAGTTACTCTTGAGTATACTGCCACTTGACACTTTACTCAGAGATGGTGTAAGAGGCCCTTACATTTACACATTACTTACTTAAACCACGTTAAACCATAGTAAAAAAATTGAAAAAGATTACACGTCTGTCATAAATAATAGTGGTCTAATGGTACGCACCCGGCTTTGCCCGGGGTGCATTTCCTGATTATCCCTCTATCCATGAGTGAAGACAGAGTTAAAATCGGTCCAGCCGTAAATGTTTATCCACCAAGTTTCATGAAAATCATGGTTTAAGAGTTATGGAGGAACACACATATATACATACATACATACAGAAAAAATGTAAAGATGGTCAATTTAATTTCAGTAACATGTATAACATAAACACCTATAAACATTATATCTTTGAAAACCAAGTATCTTTGACGAGCCCGTTGGACTAGTGGCAAGGGTGCTTGCCTAACGTTTCAGGGGCCCCGGGTTCGATTCCCGGCGGGGTCAACTTTGGAAATTTTAATATAATTTTCAAAATTGACTGGTCTGGATTTCAAAACTAGTAGTAGGGCACACTGCGTTTCGCAGTCATTTGGGCAGCCCGTCTGGCGGCAGTAACCACCACCTTACAGAATACCACCGTGAAATAACAGCATTATGTGCTGTTGTGTTTCGGTGAGTGGGTAAGGGATGCCAGAGCCCATTACCCCATCCCTCCCTTATCCGTTATCCTTAATCCTTCTATGGTCGGCAGCGCACTTGTAGCACTTATGGCGTTGCTTGTGTTATAGGCGACGGTGGCCACCTACCATCAAGTGGACCGTCAGCCTGTCTGTTGACCTTAACATAAAAAAAATAATACTAATATTATAAAGAGAAAAGATTTGTTTGTTTGTATAGAATAGGCTCCGAAACTACTGGACCGATTTGAAAAATTATTTTACCATTAGAAGCCGACATTATCCGTGATGAACATAGGCTACTTTTTACAGCGGGAAAATGCTTCATTCCTACGGGAAATCTAAAATAAATGTAAATACTAGCGGGTTGGCCCGGGAGATAGCGCCATCTATCCAAAATACGGTAGATGGCGTTTTATAATTTTCTACGCGGATGAAGTCGCGAGCACCAGTTAGTCTCTAATAAAAAGTGGACCGTCTGCCTGTCTGTCGACCTTAACATAATAAATACCTTAAAAAATACTTACTCCATGACCAATCCTTACAGATTTATTATTAGTACTGAAGAAGATTATTTCAATGACTTAAGTAAATTATATTTACTTTATAATTCAATCCACAAATTTCTGCTTATAATTGTAAAGTAATGCTTTTAAAAAGTTAGCGTGTTCAGTATCGGAAAACTGCTCTATAATTATGTAATTTCACGCCATATCTTCTGTAATTACCGATAAAATAAGCTTAGTATAAAATAACAGTCAACAATGTTTCCAAAATGCAAAATCCAATATGATGTACAAATACATATTGCGCTTGTTACTTATATTTAGTGTTGCTGGTAAACCATTTTTTTTATATTATTTTTAATTCGTATAGTCATAATTTTAATAATCTAACATTATAATACATATTTTATCATTTATTTTTGTGTCTTGTTCACTTCCTAATTTTATCACTAATCAAATTTAAAGGCAATGTAGTTTCAATACTATTTTTAATTAATATTTAAAAATCGCACGCTGTATTCAACGTTTTACTCATTTTTTTTATATATATTTTTTTTTTTAATAAATTATTTCTTTTTCTTAAGTACTTATTACAAATGTGTTAATGTAGTTATGTAGCTTAATAGAACCAGTAAATAAATAAATAAATAAATAAATAATAAATGAATAAATAAATAAATAAATAAAAATAAATAAATAAAAATAAATAAATAAAAATAAATAAATAAATAAATGAATGAATAAATAGATAAATGAATAAATAGATAAATAAATAAATATTATTTTTGTCCCATAGTTAACGCAATGCATCGTATGAAAAGAAGCCCCGACAAAATGGAAATGGACATCCCTAACTACTCCGCAGAACGTGAATCGAAAAACGGCGATTATCAAGACCGAGCTGATGAAGAATCAGACTATTGGCAAAACGAAGAAGATCGGTACACCAATGAAGGAAATCAGAAGTCTGAAAATGCTGCACAAGATAGGTAATGGTATTTATTAAGTTGTTTTAGTTTTAACTTGAGTTGTTCTAGTATATCTCGCTTTTGTTTGTTTCACATCTAACTTTTTCTAAACCACCAAATGGATATTATATTACTTAATACTAATGTAAAGAGCAAAAAACTACGAAGATCTATCTATAAAAGAGAGGAAAAAGAAGCACCTGAAGGTTCTTAAAATTTAATATTTACAATAAATTACTTGGTTTATACAATTTAATAACTAAACCCATTTATAACTAAGTTTAAATGTAGGCTTGTAAAATATAAAACACTAGCTGGTGCTCGCGACTTCGTCCGCGTAGAAAAGTATAAAACGCCATCTACCGTATTTTGGATAGATGGCGCTATCTCCCGGGTCAAGCCGCTAGTATTTACTTTTATTTTAGATTTCCCGTAGGAATTAAGCAATTTCCTGCGGTAAAAAGTAGCCTATGTTCATCACGGATAATGTCGGCTTTTAATGGTAAAAGAATTTTTCAAATCGGTCCAGTAGTTTCGGAGCCTATTCTATACAAACAAACAAACAATCAAATCTTTCCTCTTTATAATATTAGTATAGATATCATCAGAGCTAGCCGGACTGCCTACACAGATTATTAGCACTCTGCTGGAACAGTAAATTGTTAATATTAAATTGTTGCTGAACCAATATATTGTTAGTGTTACTTATTCAATAATAAATAATAATAAAACCTTATACAATTTTAGAGAGAAAAACTCTGAAAAAGACGAGCAGAAATATGAGGACGAGAAACATTATCGCGAAGATCAACAGAATAATTATAACAGTGAAGCTGAGGATAATTACAACAATAACAAAAATAATGCTGAATCCCATAACGATGCTAACGAACAACATTATAATGAAGAAAATGATGTCGATAGACAAAACGACTATGAAAACAAAGGAAATGAAGCAAATAACGAACTCAGTGACGATGGTACAGATAAAGCTGAAAGGTATGAAGGGAAAGGATCTGATGATATGAAAAATCGTCAAGAAAATGGTGAAAATTACGACTTAGATGAAAACAATCCAACTTTTAGTTACGAAAGGGATTGATCTGATATCTGAAACTTTACTGGTTATGGATTGCTTATTCGTCTATGTGTTGTTAATTCAATATTACAACTACTTGTAATAAATTATAATGATTTAAATTAAATCTAACTGTCTTATTATGCAATACAATACCCTAACTAAAGTAAGAATAATAATATGGTAAGAATTCTTTCCATTAAAAAACAACGGACGGAATTCCATACACTGAAGTGAAGCACCGTAGTAAGCACGGTAACGTGTATTTACACGTTAACACACACACACATGCATTACGCTGCTAGCATTGATTAATGCACATAATGAATAATCAAAATAACTATTTAATTATGCCACCTGCGTCGTGAAATGTTTTTCTTTTAGCTCTTTACGTGATAGTTGATTGTTTTTCCTGATTCTTATGTAATGTCAATGAATAAATGTCTTTCTTTCTTTCTTTCTATAGAAAAAATAAGCAAAGGGATGATTTATATTAGACCGTGGCGTGTCCGGAACGTGCCTCGGACGTGGCCCGGTCGGGGCACGCGTTTGGCACGTTACATATAATTTGTATGAAGATGTTTATATTACACCGTGCGTCATCCGGCCCGGACGGGACTTTCCTTTCCACGTAAAAACGCACACGCACACATAAAAACGCGCCGCCATTACGGTGCTTCACTTTTACAGTGACAGCACTCCGTCCGTTGTTTTTCTAGGTGCATGCTTTCATGACGTAAATTAGTTAGCAACCTTCATTAAGTATATGTAATCATGCAGTAATTGCAACTAATTTATCAACGTCAATTGAATTTCAATTTCGTAATTCATCACTTACAAGCTAATATGTTTATAAATTGGTTTGAATTCTATCTGGTTTCGTTATGGTAATAATGACAATAATTGCTCTACAAAGGGATTATTTAATTGCAGATGTTCGTAACATTTTTAACATAATTTAATACAATACTATAACTATTGAAAAATAGAAATTCCATGTTCATTGTGCACTTAGTCTTCATGGCTTTTCAATAGTAATAATAACATATGTAAATTTTTAATATGTCTTAAAGGAATCCTTAGAAGACTGGCGTCATTTTTTTATGTTTATTATGTAAAAGTTGCTTGATATACGGTGGCTGCAGACTAAGAGGTCTTTATTAAAGAACTAGCGACCCCCAAAGTGGGGGATATTTTCTACAAATTATATACACAAACCTTTCTTATTTATCGCTCTTTCCATTAGTGAAAATCGTATCAAAATCCGTAGGGTTCTTTAGAAGTAGTTTTTCTTCAAAGAGAGTCGGACAGAAACTTAATGTTATACAACTTATACAACTTCAACAAATTATTTGAAGAATAAATACCTAAAAATAACATATATAGGTAATAGGTAAATAACATTATAGACAGAATATTCATAGTTTTTATAACAACTTGTGCTGTTTTACGGAGCGTATAAGAGATATCAGACCCTAAGCCCCATCAACGACTTAAAAAATAAACTTCCGTAAGAATGTTCCTAACATCTGAGATAACAGAGCTTCTCTATATAAAATGACATCAAATCAATATCACGTATCATCACGTCAAACTATCATTCAGCAGTTTGAAAATGTGGCAATCACTTTTGTTCATTACCGCCTCCATATTAACATCGTCGCTCACAAATTCCGCTGAAACTAAGACAGTTGAAAATGTAACAGTCGCGCCTTTGGAGACACCTTCCAACGATCAGGAGAACTCAAACCAAAAGGACATAATGCAAGTGATGACCGATTGTAATGAAACTTTTCGCATCGAAATGTGTGAGTAACAAAATTCAGAAAATAAATATAACGTCTTAGATTAATGATTGGTCTCGCTGCGCTCGACTAGATTCCGCGCTATCTAAAAACAATAGTTTCGTGAATGCGGCAACTCATTATTTTAATGTGAGTAAGACATCGTTACTTTTTACACAGTTTCATTACATTTTTACACATCAGTTTCACCACGCATTTTATTATGTCCAAAAAAAAAAACATTCGGCACGTACACGTCACAGATAGCTTGCAGTGTGACTGGCTCAGGAGTCGCCCAAGCAACACAGAATGGCTGAATATTCTTTGAATAAATGCATTTATACAGCCGTTATTCAAGCAATTTGGGCACAAGGTAAATTGCTTTAAGTTGTATAGTAGCAACATAATAGCTGAATAGTAGCTGAATAAGCAACAAGAAGCCCAAATAGCCCATAGTGTTATAATAGCCCAAAAATCATTGTCTATCTTGTCAGCTCTAATACATAACAAAGCTTTAAACTGAATAATTTGTGAATTTCATACTGTTATCTGGCCTATGTGTTGCCTGGGCGGGTACGCCGACTTCGGCGTAGTATTTGTTGCCGCATTTGACAAGTACGCCGGCGGTATCTAGTCGAGAGCAGCGAGATCAATTAATAATAATCTAAGTATAACATACTATACTATGTAACTTGAACTTATTAGCTCATGTGCTCATATAAACGCCCATTCTTCATACGCTCGATAATTATCTAATATTACAAAGAATTTATCCATTCTAGCATACCTAGAATCTCTCAATGACAGTGGCAGTTTCCCGGACGAAACAGACAAAACACCAAAGGTAAAAAATATTAGAAATTTGAGTTTGATTATTTTAAACCTGTTTAATGTTTTCCATTAAAACTCTTACTAAATGTTTAAGTGTTATGTACGCTGTGTTCTCGAAAATATTGGCGTAATAACTGGTGACGGTCAATTCGATACAACACGCGCAGCGGAAGCGTTCGCAGGCATAAGAGGTGGAAAGCCTATGAATGATATAAAGGATATGGCCACCGCTTGTTTTGATAGAGGTACGTGCTTTATGCTTTCCTAATCCTTGTTCACTGAAACGAACTTATAAGGAGATAAGCGTTCGGCTGTGATTGGTGGGATAACAGACAATGTGAGTGTACACAGTACATGTACTTTTTAGTCTGTTCGTAGAACTCTCACTGTTCAGCTATCTTCTATGTAGTTTGTGCTGTTCAGACGCTCTCACTGTTAATACTGCGTTTTTTAATTTTAATTCATATTATTGTTATTTTAAGGTTTGAATTTCGTTTAATATACGTTAAACGTTAGTTAATGTTAGTTAGTTAAGGTAATTTTATGACTATATCAGGAACCAAAATGTCTATTAATAAATAATTCACAACTTAATAGCTGGAATTGTTTAAACAAAATAAAAAGTGTAGGGTTGTAGGTAAGTACGTAGGTCGTACGTATTACTATAATATTTTATTATAGTTTACAAAGCTAAAAGTAGCGTAGAATGAACGTTCATCTGATTTGCTACGCCCACTCAAGATTTGCTGTTCTCGTCTTTTGTATGGAATTTGAGTGAAAGAGAAAGCGCTATATTAGTTCGTTTCAGTGAACAAACTGTAGTATAAGTAAATGTTTTTAACTTGACGTTTAAAACTGCTGAAAATAAAAAAAGGTAGAAAAGTTTCTATCATCTAATCAAATAATTGTTATTAATAATAATTTAATATAATTTTTACAGATGAAGTCTGCAAATGCGAGAGGTCTTATAATTTTGTTAAGTGTTTGATGGAAATGGAAATACGAAAATATGAACATATTTAATTAATAGAAGATTCTTCTCGTCACACCGATATACATTACTCGCACACTTGGCTTTGAATTTATTCGTGTTTTATAGTGTTTAAGAATTAGAATTGTTATAATAATATATTATTAGAACAGAAAGGTTTGTTTTTAAAGTGTTGGGCATTTTTGAAATGAAAAAAAAAAACCATTGAACTGGCGACCTGTTACTGTAACCGTAACCGACACCCCTGTATATTTTCAGATATTGCGCCATCTACACAATATCACTGAAACTATAATATATTACGTAATAATACATACACCCATGCGAAAACTAATTAAATTGAAATGATACATCTATGCGAACAGAGATGGCGCTGATATTAATTAAAACCTACATATATTGTGAAATATTTCCTGACGATTCAAAAAATACACACGTAATTGTTCAAGTTTTCACTTCGGTCGCTGTTTTTTCTTTTTTCATTATGGTAATTTCACAGGCATTTTATAACCATTGTTTTCTAGTTATTAATAATTTATTTAAGTATTAATTTGGGGTTAATAATTAAAAATTGTGGATGCCTGTAATCATTTATAAATAAAACAAAATATTCAATGTTTTTCAACACAAATTTATTTTTAAAGAATTTCAATTAAAAATATCAGAAAAAAAAATGAATGGACTAGCACACAAAACTTAAAACATAGCAGATCATTGAAAGTAAGTTAAGTATAATCAAACAATACTTGCATTAACTTTTGTAAAAACCAATTTGTTGCATTAAATAATAATGTTATTGTTTCATAACAACAGTTTATATTATACAAAAGTCAATTATTTAAAAGTATGTTAGCTCAATATTTAACGCTTCTTTTGTTACCGAAAAATCCTTGCCAAATAGCTCCCATCCAACCCGTCTGAGGTTCCCTGAAAATAATGTACACGTGTTTTTAGAATGTTAATGGACGTGTTATATGTTATATTATGTGTTGTTATGTTAATCAATACTAATAATAAATCTGTAGGGGTCGGTCATTGAGTAATTTACTTTGCTTTCAGAAATATCGTGTATATAGGCTTTATATATGATACTGAAACTAAATTGACCATTTTTACAATATTTTTTCTGTATGTATGTATGTTCCTCCATCAATCAATTACTCAGAATCGCATTCAACAATTTAGGGCTAATATAATTAATAAATTACCTAGGTTGCCATATTTTGATAGTCTTAACGAAATGTATGGTTCTTTATTTAAATTAATTAGTGATGAATTCGGTAAGGTCTTTACGATAAGGTCGCGTTTAGTTGGTAACTTTATGTTATTTAATGAATGGGCAACTCATGGCATCTACACAAGTAGAAATAAGCTTTATGAGTTGTATGGCCAGAAACAGTACAATCATAATTTGGACTTTAGAGAATATGTTAAGAAATATTCAAAATTGTTTAAAAAAGTCTGTTTTATGGCCAAATCCATTCATGTAAAGAACAGAATTAAGAATGCCGCAAATAAAGTTCAAACTACATGGCGCATCATTAACGAAGAAACTGGAAGGGGGCGGGCTCGGGATGGCGGCTTTAGTTTGAAGATAGATGGTCGGGACCTTGAGTCGGATGTGGATGTGGCGGCGGAGTTTGAGAGTTTCTTTTCCAGTGTTCCGGTTAACCTCACTCGGTCACTGGACTCGTCGTCGGTTGCTGCTGAAAGTCTGCTCAAGAAGAGTGTAAAGGAGTGTGATGCGCCATTTGAATTTGCATTTGTTGGCCCAGATGATATTCTGAGTTTCTTTAAGACTATTGAAATAAAAAAAACTGCAGATCTCTGGGGCATGTCGGTGAAAACAGTTGCCTCTGTAATAAATATAATTGCACCTCATTTGGCAACTGTGTTCAATTGCTGTGTTACATGTGGTGAATTTCCTAATCTAATGAAAATTAGTAGGGTTGTGCCTTTATTTAAGTCGGATGATAAAACTAATCCCGCCAATTATAGACCAATTTCAGTACTTCCGACCCTTAGTAAAATATTTGAAAAAATTATTTTGAGTCAACTACTTAAACACTTTAATAATCATAATTTACTTTTTAATAAGCAGTTTGGTTTCACGAAAGGGCGCTCTACTACGGACGCTGGTGTGGAACTATTGAAAAATATTTTTGAGGCATGGGAGAACTCGCAGGACGCTCTGGGTGTTTTTTGCGATTTGTCTAAAGCCTTTGACTGCGTCCAGCAAGACACTCTAATAAGGAAATTATGCCACTATGGAATTAGGAACAAGGCTCTCGATCTTTTAACTTCTTATCTCAGCCATAGAATTCAGAGGGTCGATGTTAATGGTAAGAAATCTCCGGGTTCTCTAGTTAAAATGGGCGTCCCTCAAGGCTCGATTCTCGGTCCGTTTTTGTTCCTGGTTTATATTAATGATTTACCTCATTCTGTGAGTAATCATAATATTGTATTATTTGCTGATGACACATCATTAATATTTAACATTAAAAGACAACTTGGATGCTATAATGAGGTAAATTATGCACTTTCTAACATAGTACATTGGTTTAGTGTAAATAATCTTCTTTTAAATGCCACCAAAACTAAACTTGTTAAATTCAGTACCCCTAATGTTAAAAATATTGGAACGAATGTGATTTTGGGTAGTGAAAAATTGGAACCCGTGGAATCGACCGTATTTTTAGGTATTACCATAGATTCTACATTACAATGGGGTCCACATATTGAGAAACTAAGTAAAAGGCTTAGCTCTGCGGCTTATGCAGTTAAGCAGATTAGACGCCTAACAGACGTAGATACAGCTAGGATTGTCTATTTTAGTTATTTCCACAGTATAATGTGTTATGGGATTCTTCTTTGGGGTAGCGCTGCGGACATAAATACTATTTTTATTTTACAAAAAAGGGCCATTAGAGCCATCTATCAACTAGATCCGCAGTCTTCCCTCAGAGAAAAGTTCAAAGAAATAAAGATTTTGACTGTTGCATGTCAATATATTTATGAAAATTTAATTTATGTGCACAAAAATATTAGTCAATTTAATAAAAAATGTGATGTACACAATATCAATACTAGGTCCAAAAGTGATTTAAATCTTCATAAAACACGACTACATAAGATAAGTAATTCTTTTATGGGTCAAAGTGTCCGGTTTTATAATAAACTGCCTCAAATAATCAGAGCCTTATCTATAAATAAATTTAAATGTGTCATTAAAACTAAACTCCTCTCGAAAGGCTATTATAAAATCACTGATTATTTGAGCGACAAAGAAGCCTGGATTTAAGCTATTCGGAGTTCGTACTATGTTTTGTATTGTAAAACTATAATTTGTATATATATACTTTAAGTTTGTTAATATTAAGTAATGTGTATTGTACTATTTTACATTTTAATGATGACAAAAAGAATAGTATCCTGAGTTTCTTTCGGGGTTTCTTCTCAGGATCGTCATCTTGGTTTTTTTTCCGAAACCCTGGTAAATTTAAATTTATAATGACGATCAAAAGAGTTTCTTGTAGAAACCTAATTGATAAATAAATATTTTGATTTTGATTTTGATTTTGAATCTCACACGAATTAACTAATTTTCATAAAACTTGGTAGATAAACATTTAGAAGTACGGGACACGTGATAGGCTACTTTTTATCTTTTTTAACGCGGACGAAGTCGCGGGCAACAGCTAGTTATGTTATAAGTTATGACCAAACAGTCGCGGGTTCGAATCCCACTAGGGGCAAATGTTTATGTGTTAGCATTTTACCTTTGTACCGGAGTCATAGATGTTTCTATTTATAATTGTATGTGTTTACAAAAAAAAGTAATTTATGTAGTACATCAGCTGTCTGGTAAATATATATATGTTATGATATGACCACGTGTAGATGAGGATGGTAACCAACCGTACGTCTGTATGTCCTATGGAAGAAAGGGGAAGAATACAAATGGTGTACAAATGGACGTTTCAAAGAATACAACAAAAAAAAGTTGTACTTAAAAGTTCAAAAATATTATAAAAACATAAAAAAACAATAGCACAAAAATGCAGAGTGCACAAATACGGAGTGATCTACACTCGATGGCAAATAAACCGGGCCACCCGCTGCTTTGGAGCTCTGATTCGGTTTTCTCAGGAGGTATAAAACTTGCAACTGTCAAAGTTATACCTACAGAAAGTGCGTTTCATAATGATTAGGTATAACTTTCTGTAGTTGTGTACTTCTGTACTTTTATAGTTGTGGGTCTTATAGATTTTGAGAGGATCGAACCGAGGTTTCAGCCAAGGTGGCGGGTGGCCCGGTTTATTTGCCGTCGAGTGTAGATTTAGCTGAAAGCGAAAACACAAATAATTCTTACTCTTTTTTGCAATTGTACATGCTGTTCACTTTCTTCACATCACCTCTGCTTAGTCCTTCTCTTTGGCCCAGTTTTGTATTGCCGACCTGAAAGTTGCATATTTTAAATATTGCCTAGTTTAAGTTAAGTTTAGTTACTAAACTAGTTAATAGTATACTACGACTAGTTAATAGTAGACTAGAATCTAGTCAATTATACTATTAACTAGACTCTAGTTCAATTATTCTTAGGGTCTGTCAAGTAGGCTAACCGTCATTTAATGTCCCCGGTGGGGATAATGGAACTGATATACCTTTGTTTGTACGGTAAAAGTCCCAAACATTGAAAAGAAAATAATAATAAAAAAAAACGCCTATCGAAAGATGCACTAAACCGAGGGCATAATTTAATAAAACATAAAATTATTTCTAAAACTAACTAATCAACACTTTACTTGTAGTTATGCTTTTTTGATAATTTTTTTTTTATGTGGTTATAATTATTTACTATTTAATATTCTTGGTTATATAATGAAAACTTCTATAACTATTACATTTTTAATGATTTTTCTTCACTTTTTTTGTCATAAAGTTGCAATTTTAATATTAATTAAAATAAGAGAAAATAATTAACGATTACCTTAGGCTCAATAGTCTTCTGTCCGTTCTTCGAAAACGCGTATTCGGAATAATGCATCACGCTGTTATAATCGTATGATACACCAAAATCGTTCGTGCTTTTGGCGTCTGCTTTCCTAAAGTTGTTCTCTGTGCCTGTAAAAGTGTAAAAGAACACATCTTACTAAGTTATTATTTTATTATATAGGTTGTAGTAGTCGTTTATTGTCATCCACAAACATATTATATCTTTTAGTGTATTTGTTCTTATTATTTGAATATTTTCCTAATATTATAAATGGAAAAGTGAGTTTGAACGAAATGAGATCCAAAATGTTAGATATTTTTCATTATCATATTCAATAAATATCATCAATCATCAAAACTAATAATATATCTGTAAGTGTAGCTCTGTAGCATAACTCTTAAAGGAATTAACAGATTTTTATGAAACTAGGTATATAAACATTTAGAAGTACAGTCGGCCGCATAAGTCGATTAACACATTCAAAAGTGCAAAACAAATGAACACTCAACGCGTCATAAATCGTTGTCACGACTAGAGAACAAAATAAATTTCGATGTGTTAATCGACTTATGTGGCCGACTGTACGGGTCACAGGATAGGCTGCTTTTTCTTTCGCGGGCGCTAGCTAGTTTATTAATTGATTCAATCAATTAAATCTGTATTCACATATTTTCACGAAACTCGACTTTCAGTCTTAACTTCTAGTATAAGAAATGAATATTAGTTAATGTTACCCTTAATTAAATATAAGTGGCAAAATGGTAATACCTGATTTAATATTATTGTATCTGACAGAAACGTAGTCATCACGTTCAGGGCGACTCTGTTCGTGCATGAAGCCAACTGCGTGAAGCAGCTCGTGCAGTACGGTGCCCTTTTTGGAAACGCATCCAGGCGATTGGAGATTCACTTCTTGACGACCACCTATCAATCAAATACAAAATCAAAATATTTATTTATCAATTAGGTTTCTACAAGAAACTCTTGTGGTCGTCATAATAAATTTAAATTTACCAGGGTTCCGGAAAAAAGTCAAGATGACGATCCTGAGAAGAAACCCCGAAAGAAACTCAGGATTAAAATTATTTTGTCATCATTAAAATATAAAATAGCACAATTCATTTAATTTTAACAAAATTAAAGTATATATGTATTACGAGTAAACGAGTAAGTATAATACGAGTAAATTAAAAACTATACAGTTGGAGTTTTTTAATTCTACATGCCATATTGGTCCTAAATTAAAATTTTGGCACTTTTGACTTTAGGAGTCGACCTACCATCAAGTGGACCGTCTGTCAACCGAAATTTACTTTACATTTTAGAAGACAAATCAAGCTATTTCAAGAGAACTTTCTCTTTAAAAATTCAATTAAATAAAACTTAAAAACTATTTTCTAAATAAGTGTATTATTGGTTCTTACCAATGCGTCCAACACTAGACCAGCATCCAGAATTCCCACTTTGAATAGTGATGTAGTCTTTCTGACCATTGTACGGTACGAATCTTAAACATGTAAGTCTGTGATAATCAGCTATTGCCTTCTTTATTAAGTCCGTTTGCTCCTGATCTAAAATAAATGAAAGATAACAATTACATAGTCACAATTGTTTTGTGAATCTCCCCTTCTCTCTGAGTGCCTCTTCAGTTCGGAAGATTAGCTGTCAGTCCTTGAAACTCTGTTAAGAGTCCAGTTGCTCGACTGAGGCAATTCCAGTCCACTCCCAGATGTTTCGTAACCATGACTTTCTTACCATTTGTCTTTGTAGTTAAGTACTTAGCCCAAAGAATAATTCAGCTGAAAAGGGATTGGGCTGGATATATCTGTTGAGCAGTGGAATTGAGTCAGATGATAAGTCTATGTTTAAAAGTGGACGGCTATTACGTGATTTATGATTTGGGGAGCCAATCGAATAAATGGTTAAGTTTAAGTGCATGTCATTGTCTCAGGGGCAGGCCAAGCAGAACCAACTTTGGAAATGAACTTTTCAAAGTTAGTTTCAAAGTTAGTTCCTCTGGTCTGGAGTGGCAGGGTACACTACGTTACCCGCATGATCAGCCGGAGGGTGAGCGGATATGGGGATCTGCTCACCTACCAACCCGGCCCTGGGGAAAGACGTGTCTGTGTTCCGGCACGTCTTCCCACACTTGCCATCCGGGGAGGAGGGATCCTACCATCCTCCTCCTACCGATGAACCTTTGAGGCGCCCGATTTGGGTTAACGCAGGCGGGAGAGCAGGACGAAATGCTCGCGCTGGCACGTCTCTCCCGTCGCACGTGCGTGCGTGGAAAAGAAACACCGTGGGGTTTTAGCGGGTAGAAATCCCGCATATCTTGCCAGCACCCCATTCCTGGCAGTGAATCAGGATCGCTGATTTCCCCACATCAAAAAAAAAGGGTACACTACGTTTCACAATCATAATAGCATGAAATAATAATACCATAAGGGATGTCAGAGCTATCCCTTACATTATTCCTTATCATATGTCCTGTCGACTTTAACATAAAAAAATGTAATGCTGATATATAGTTTGTGGGTTTAAATGTTGTGAATTTTCTATACTTACTAAAACGTCCTTCTATGACGTAAGGAATGATGCCATTAGGCCAACGAGCCGATTCACCCCTTATTCCGTTTCTAGCTGTTAGCGGAATCAAAATATCACCTTCGGCATATTCTCCCATTTCTTCTGGATTCATTTGGGACTCCTCTGTCCATGTTGAAAGCGCCTCACCTATATTAATTTTGTAACAAATTTTGAAAATTGTTTTTCATCATCATACAAAATTTTCAAAATTTCCATAACTTGTTTTTTCGTGTTCTTAATCTGTCTGTCAAAGCTATCAAGTGATACGAGGATATCATAAAGGCAAGGAAGTGAGTCGTCACAGTAACGCGATCTTGAGACAGTTTTCATGCATAATGTAGACATGACATCCGTCATAAAATAACAATGGCTCCATTCGTGTTTTAATTTTTTAAAGGCTTGCAAATGATTTTGAAAGAACTTATAGTGTAACAGTAGAAGAAAGGGAATAACAGTTTATTCTCATAATAATAAAAAGTTAAATCGTAATTTGTGTGAGATTTCTCTACTGCTGGAGCAGTAGTTGGAAACTGAAACGACTAATTTATTTATTAATATTCTATTTATAACTTGAACAGATTTAAAATTTTAAGGTTTTTCTTAAAAATATTGTGTAAAATATGTAAAAAAAAGACAAAGTAATAAAGTACAGAATTTAATGAATCTCCCCGATCCAAGTTTTTTTTAAATATACTTAGTACTCAGATTTTTATCGAAGTTTTAATTTTATTCTTAGAAAAGAAGATAAAGTAGGCGACGAAAATAACACTTTTCTGCGAAATCCTCGCTATTAATCTCGTACAAACAAAACAAGAAAATTCCCACTATTATTTAAATGAAAGGTATGAAGTATATGTATGGATGCTTTTTTCAAGCAAAAGTTAAATGGATTTTAATATAACTTTACGAATATAGTTTATGCATCAGACGCACCTAATGTAAGCTAACTAATAAAAATATGGCGGACACAGTTAAAAACGAAAGCTAACCTTTATGTGAGTCTATTTTGTCTTATGCGTTGAACTTACCGCTCTCATTCTTGGGTAGACCAAATGCTTCAGGACCAAGATGAGACAAATCTATACTGTCTCCGTCATCTATACTATTTTCACTTATTTCGTCCCATACTACTTCCGCATTGTCGACAAACGGCAGACAAAGAAACCCGGGAATTAAAAATAACATGATACCACAAAATAATGGCGCCATTTTCAAAAACTTTTAAAAAAGAATTTTAAAATTTTCAGAAGCTACCAGGCTAACAGAGAACGTTCGGAGATATGAGTTAGGAAGTCGAAATTTTCGTGTATTTATATCGGATGCCGCGAAGCCTGTCATAGGGTAAACATTCGACAAGGTTCGTTACTCCAACTTCCTGATAAGGGATGTACTGGCGAAAAATGTGTAAACCAACCGATAAGGGCAACCTTGCTAATTTTGTTTTTGATTTATACTTCCTGACAGCTCTATCTAACGTTTAAAGTATACATGCATAATATTTCGTCAGTCGATTACGCGAATCTATATCTATATTTATATGCAAAGTCGCTGAACGCCTTCGTCTGTTTCTGCGCTTCTTCTTCTAAACAACCCAACGTATTTAGATATGGTTTTCACTAATGGAAAAGGCGATAAAGAAGAAAGGTATAGTGTATATAACTTGCAGTACAAATTCATTCGTGTAAAGCCGGGAATAGCGCTTATAATAGACGTGTTATGCCAAAAATTCTCAACGTTAACAGTAGCTGGCTACCACCTACCTTGATGCTTGTACCACAAATGCTTGTGGTAACCAATATCCCAATAAATGCTCTCTGTCTTTGCTTGCTCCGATTTTCAAACTATAAAATTACGAGCTGGTGCTCGCGACTTCGTCCGCGTAGAAAAGTATAAAACGCCATCTACCGTATTTTGGATAGATGGCGCTATCTCCCGGGCCAAGCCGCTAGTATTTACTTTTATTTTAGATTTCCCGTAGGAATGAAGCATTTTCCTGCGGTAAAAAGTAGCCTATGTTCATCACGGATAATGTCGGCTTCTAATGGTAAAAGAATTTTTCAAATCGGTCCAGTAGTTTCGGATATTATTCTATACAAACAAACAAACAAACAAACAAACAAACAAACAAACAAACAAATCTTTCCTCTTTATAATATTAGTATACCTAGACTAGCTTCACGCAACATCGTCCGCATACTTTTATAAAATATAATATTTTATGTTACTCTCTAATAATTGTAGCTATCTATAGGTGAAAGAATTTTTAAAATTGGTTTAGTAGTATTTGAGTTTATTCATTACAAACATTTATAAATTTTCCCTTTTTATAGCATTAGTAGATATATCTAGATGTAATAGATATATCTTCTTGTTATATAAAATTCTCGTGTCACAGTGTTTGTAACGAAACTCCTCCGAAACGACTTCAGCGATTTTTATGAAATTTTTTGTATGTATTCAATAGGTCTGTACATAGGTTGTAAACTATTTTTTATATCATAATTATTTTTTTAATTTTTTGTTTTGGGAAAAAACGTTTACGTGGTCAGCTAGTAGTATATATAAATCCTTTCATTTAATTTATCAAGTTTGTTAGAGAGACTTCATCCTTATAATTTACCCTAACGATCGATGCAATAAAAGTACATGCTGCAATTTTTATAGATTTTAGTCGGTTCGATTCCCGGGTGTGGCAAGCGAATTTTCGAAAATCTTTGAATGCAGTTTTCTTTCTATTCAAAAATAAAGGAATGTTTTCTTTGAGTAGTACTTTCCCTCCAGGTGGCATTACAAAATTCCACCCTGTATACGTATAAGAATATCCATGAGCATATTTTTATAGGAGAAACAATCGCGATTAATTTTCTCATAGATACACATTTATTTCCTCTGGTAAACAAACGGGCGAAGGACGACCTTTCTTTTCTTTGCATCTTAGACTTGAGACATTTTAATGTACAATTTTATATTAGAATACTTTCTCAAACTATAATTTCCTTTATTTCAATGTTGTACAAGGTCTCTATTGTCGAATTCTAATAACCTTGATCTTGTGTGATTGTGTGTCAGCAGTCAACGTACGATAACACAGGCTTTTGCGATACTCACTCTAATGAAACTAATTTAATAAAACAATTTTAATTTAACTAATAATTTAGTAATATTAATAAAACATTTTTTCTCCACATTTCTGATTCGATCTCGCATAAAAACTCGTTGATATAAAACATTAAGGACGTGTTTGCGAAATGAGAAATGTATAAGCTGAGTGAGGGAGTGACCACGGATATTTCTTTAGAAATGTTTTGTGTAGACTAAATAGACCCTTATTGTCACACATTCATGCATAATATCAAAACATATGAATATGTTGACAGGACTTTTTAATTTTTTGTGAGGCAATTTCTAATATTTGTAGAATTTTTTTTGACCAATGTTGAGTTGATTATTTCTGCTATCCTTCAGTATTTTTAAACAAACAAAATTTGGAACATAAAAATGATCCTAAACACGACCACTTATCGTAAATTTTGTGTGAAGAGGCGATCAGAAATTGTATTTACAGTACTAAAAATCATATTTTTTTAAATTATTTTTTATAGTATTTGCAGATAAAGAAGTAATCTAACTGTGCCACCTGTTAGTTTTATTTGATTTGGTTTCATTTGGTCGCAAAATCTACCGAAAAACAACTAAGTTTTGTCAGTTTCGTAAACATGTCCTTAATAAACGTTATAAATATTCTCAATTGTCTCACAAAAAAATTTAGAAATAATATTGTTAATTTGTTTTAGTTTTATAGTGTTGTATTTTGTCTATTTTTGTATATAAATATGTATAAAGTTTTCTCTATTCAAAACCAGTGTACCAATTCGTGAAAAATGTCGTTGATTGCTCTATTATCTTTATTTTAAGTATGTTTCTCAATTTCAAATTTACTATAATACGGTCTAATTATTTGTTGTCCCAAATAAAATAAAATTAACGTTAGCTAAAACGTCATTAACTATAGTAATAATAATATACTTAAAATTATAAATGGATGAACTTAATTAAGTTTAGAAAGGAAGTAACCATGGATATTCTATTTCAAGGTGATCTTACTCGGATACAGTTATCAGTCTGTACAATAGTTCAAATGGCTTCAATGCATAGTGGCGGGTCAAAAACCTTAATACGCCATCAAATTAATTACCTAACAATAAAGAAATTAAACGTTTAAGATAGCGTTAGTTACGACTTAGAAACAGATTAAGAAATAGGGGACCCGTATCCTCTAAGAAATAATATACAGGGTGGAATTTTGTTTTGCCACCTAGAGGGAAAGTACTCTTAATACTGCAGATAGAAAGTTTTACTCAAACATTCTTTTATTTTTGAATAGAAAGAAAAATGTATTCAAAGAATAAATTTGTGTATCCAAGAAAATGGAGCCCATTTCGAGCAACTAATTAGTTAGTTTACCATTTTTTTGTAAATTATTAAAATAATTTAAGATTTCATGGTTTTCCTTTCATTTAATTTATCAAGTTTGTTAGAGAGATTTCATCCTTATAATTTACCCTAACGATCGATGCAATAAAAGTACAGGCTGCAATTTTTATAGATTTTAGTCGGTTCGATTCCCGGGTGTGGCAAGCGAATTTTCGAAAATCTTTGAATGCAGTTTTCTTTCTATTTAAAAATAAAGGAATGTTTTCTTTGAGTAAAACTTTATATCTACAGTATTAAGAGTACTTTCCCTCCAGGTGGCAATACAAAATTCCACCCTGTATGTATTAACATTTCTAAAAATCGCACAATTAAGAATTAATTAAGTAACTAGAGATAATATTAGAAAAATATTAGGATTTTCAAAAACCGTACTTAAATAGGTAACATAGTCAAAAATAATATAAGAAAATAGTGATGAAAATATTTAAGATAAATAGTGTGCGAAATGACCACTAAAATATATTTAAATTTAAAGTAGTCATCTCGCACGTTTATAAAATTGTGCGAAATGACTACTAAACCGAAGAACCTAGATCCTTTTTTTAGATTATTTATTTATTGGCTCTTCCGAATTCCGATAGCTATATTTAAATAATTATGTTAATCTTTTTAAATAGGTATTGTATTTATTTTAGAACATATTTGCTTCTATATCATGGTATGTCAAAATAATTATCTCGCGCGGCAAAAAATCCATTATACATAAAAAAGTTTATAAATATTCAAATTACTTAGTTTATTTTTATTACATAACAAGTTAAAATGATTTCCTTATTTATAAAAACAACCTACGTAACTACGCCATAGTTTATTGGTATTTATTTTTCTACTTTTAAAAGATGGCCATCCTTAAATAGAGCCTAGGATTCTTAATTTTAAAATTATTTTAAAATTTCTAAACATTTCCAAGCTTTGTAGGAAATGGTATAATTTAAAAAATGTTAAAAAAATATAGGTTAAAAAGAAATTTTGTGGAAGGTAAAATTCGGAACGATGCAAAAATGAAACGTAAATATTCATGATTAAAACGCAAATAAGTTTATCGACTCACATTAAATCTTATAGAAAAATTAATTCCGTTATAGTATGTTTATGTTCACTAGACATATAATAAACCCAGGGTTTCACAAACACTACATACAACAATTTTATATATTATTTTACCAAATAAATAGTTTTATCAATCATATTTAACGAAAATATAACTTATGAACTGTGGATTGCTGACACAGTTGCTCATAAAAATGTCATTAATAAGTATATACTTACAGATATTATGCTCTTACTTATATCATGTGATTTGCTATATTTTTAAACTCCGATCTCAAACTACAATGTCTTCTTCAAAACATAGTAGGTATAAGCATGAACTAAAGTAGTAGAAAAATATTTCAATGAACAAATATACATTGAAACGTAGAAACATCTATAATAATAAAACGCAATATCATGATGAACAGACGCGTATACTATTAGTAAAAAACGTAAAGTCATTATATGTTTTTGATAACTGCTTTGCTTTGTATAGTGTGTAGTATAATTATAATAAACACATACTTATGCCAAAACAAGTTTATCGCTACGGTTATAAAACGAGAATCATCAAAGTTTCATTTATACTTTTAGTTCCAAAGTTGATGGGACAACAACTAAAATGTTGCTCGTCATTTTAGCTTTGTTTACATCTTTGATTACATTGATTTACTTTCTGCTTACAAGACATAGAAATTATTGGAAAAAGAGAGGTGTGCCGCATACAAAGCCCTCATTACTAGTTGGCAATTATGGAGACTTTATGCTAATGAGAAAGAATTTGGGATCAACAGTTGACAACATTTGTAAACAATTCCCAAAGGACCCTGTTATTGGAGTGTATTATGGAACAGAACCAGCTATTATCGTCAAAGATCCGGAGATTGTTAAAATTGTCACCACTAAAGACTTTTATTACTTTAGTTCAAGGGAAGTGTCAGAATATACTCATAAGGAGTTGCTGACCAAAAACCTGTTCAATGAAAGTGGTGACTACTGGAGAGTTCTCAGACAGAATCTAACTCCTCTATTTTCGTCATCTAGAATGAGAAACATGTTCCCTCTAATCAAGAAATGTACAAACCAATTTGAAAAGTTACTAATCAAAGAAACAGAAGGCAACTCTGCGTTAGGTGTTAGAATATTATTTTCAAGATTCACCATGGATTGCATTGGTTCATGTGTATTTGGTTTAGAAACAAATGTGATGATGGAGAACGATATTAATGATAACGCTTTCAAGAAAATTGCAGATACAATTTTAAACACACCTCCTGTTCGAGTTCTCAAAGTAATAGCTCGGAGTATGTGGCCAGGTATTTTTTATGGCTTAGGCTTTACTGCATTTCCTAAAGAAGTCGAAGGCTTCTTTAAAAGTGTGTTACTTAAGGTGTTTGGCGATAGAAATAATAAACCGTCAGGAAGACAAGACTTCGTAGACTTAATGTTGAGCTTTAAAAACAACAAGTTTATTGTCGGCGATGGTTTAAAAAAAGGAGAAGACGCCATGAAAGTAGAATACAAAGTAGATGACGAATTGCTCATAGCACAATGCTTGGTCTTTTTCGCAGCTGGTTTTGAGACATCAGCTACTACCGCCAGTTATACTTTGTACGAGCTCGCTAAAAACGAAGAAGCACAACGCAAAGCCATAGCCGAAGTTGATGAATATCTTCGCAAACACGACGGAAGCATTGAATACGACTGTGTTTCAGAATTGCCCTACCTCGACGCCTGTATAGACGAAGCTCTACGCTTATATCCTGTGCTCGGATTAATTACCCGCGAAGTAGTTGAAGACTATACTTTGCCGTCAGGTTTGGTACTTGAGAAAGGGCTTCGCGTTCATATTCCAGTATATCACTTGCAACATAATCCCGAGTACTTCCCGGAGCCTGAGGTATATCGTCCAGAGCGGTTCTACGGTGATGAGAAACGCAATATTAATTCGCACACCTACATGCCATTCGGAGAAGGACCTCGAATTTGCATTGGTATAAATATTTTAGATTATTTCTAGTTTTCTCAGAACGGGTTCAGCTTACTCCTGAATCACATGAACATCAGAAGTTACAAAGGTTCAACTAAACATATTCGATTTACAAAATTTAAAATAGATAACAATATATACCTTGAAAATTCTTACATATAAAATGAAACTATTTTTCATAAAACGGATTTTTATCTGACTCAATGAAATAGGCGAGATAAATTTGGGCGAGTACTCCAAAACTCATCAAATTACTTCAATACTATTATAGTATAATAACTAATTACAATTTATTTATTTTATTTTATTTTTCAGGTATGAGGTTTGCCAAAATGCAGATGATGGCCGGCTTAATAACTATATTAAGGAAATATCGAGTTGCAATGAATAGCGACACACCCCTCAAGGTTGATTTCGATCCTAGAGCCTTTATAACGCTTCCTAAAAACGAGATTCATGTTAAATTTATACCCCGTCAAGTTTCATCCGCTTCCTTTTAATTATTTTAATGTAACTTTATATTTCTAAATAAAGTCTTTTTATTTAAATTTAGAGTAATTTTACCTACCTACTCTAGACAAACAATTTTGATGGGACTTTCTACCTGGCAGGCGATCAAGAAAATTATATGAGTATGTTCGTGACTACATATTATACTTATGTGATTTTTTTTAAAAAGTACCGTTATCATACGGTGTTTGTCAGATACGCAAATCAAAAAAACATTATTGGCCCATTATGAACGACAAAACATAGAATTATGCGTTGTCATCGTGATTCGCTATTAATTGTACAGTCGAAATAAAGGAAAGTTCGTTAAAATCGACAATTTCAACTTGTTTTGGTCCCATTAGCACCAGGGCAATTATATCAATCAGTCATGGCCAAATTTCATTCCAAATATCTGTCAGCTATCTGCCTAAGCCTAGTGCTTTAATTTCAAAATGTACTAAGAGTCTACGACTAGATAATGAAATGAATTTGAAAATTGACGACGGTTTTCGTACCCCGACTGTACTTCTTATAAATAGTAAACAGTAATAAAGTAGGTAATAATAAGTACCTAGTTCTGATAAATAGTAGTGTTGTATTGATGCGTTTTGAGTACGTACACGTGTACCCCAACATTCCCAATACGATCATTGCCGCGTCTGTCTGTCTGTTCGCGATAAACTCAAAAACTTCTTCACCGATTTTCATGCTGTTTTCACCAATGGATAGAGTGGTTCTCGAGGAAGGTTTTAGTATATAATTTATAAAGTTACGCGAGCGAAGTCGCGGGCAGGATAGTATAATATAAACTGTGCGCCTGTTAGCACATTTGCTACATTTATTTGCTAGCATTGTAAAAAGTTGTCATTTGATTTTAATTTACTATCTGAATGAAAGCATGCTTATGTATTTTCTGTCTTTTTCTCTTTTAATGACTTTTTAATAAGTAGATCAATCTATTTTCAGATTGATTTATTCTGTTCCTTAGGAATAGACAAGAGAAAAGGCATTTGATTGTAAATGGCTATTGTCGCCTATTAACACATTCAATATTCCTTATAATTATTTATTTTATCCCAAATTTAATTATGTTACAGTACATTATTCTCTCAATATGTTTATTGTCAATAATAATTGTATAATTAGGTATTGTAATCTAAGCATGTGTTTTGTTGTTATGTTTAAGTACCTACTTAGATATTGTAATTTGAACTTGCGACTTTAATTAGACCTACAAGTAGGAACAGATAACAATATCTCGAGTCCATAACAACACATATAAATAGGGAAAGAAGAATAACTAACTTAAAGATCAACAGACAGTTGAAAGAAAATAATCAAAATGCTGCTTATCATAAAGCCTTGTTCCTTTTGCTCACTAGGTATGCCAATTATTGGAAAAAGAGAGGCGTGTCTCATCTGAAACCCTCAATACTACTTGGCAATTATGGAGACTTTATGCTAATGAGATAAAATTTGGGATCGACTGCGGATAACATATGCAAACAATTGCCAAAGGAACTAGTTATTGGAGCTTATTATGGAACGGAACCCGCTATTATAGTTAAAGATCCGGAGATTGTTATGCTCGTCACTACTAAAGATTTTTATTACTTTAGTTCCAGAGAAGTGTCTGAGTACACTCACAAGGAACGCTATTGCAATTATCTAAAAAAAAGGTTGCTTTATATTTTTTTCTAAGAAAATAGAAGTTCAGTTTTTGTAGGAAAATGAAACAACATAGTATATTAATAATTGTTTGTGTATTTCTAACATAATTAGAACTTTTTACACTAGTTACGTCGTTTTATGTACATGAGCATTATAGCTTCAATATTGTTACAATTAAAATAAATTTCTCTCTTTATTATATTATATTTTTACATTCATCTCTTTCTTTATTCAGCTAATTATTTAGGCAAAGTGACAAAAATTCTCTCACTTCAAAAGCACGATAGAAAAAAATACTGCTTTTTTCGTCATATTTTAATTATGTTTTAAAGCGTGTACATTTAAATTGTGGACCGGCCATTTTGTAAATTGACCAAAACAATAAATACAATAATTACGTATACGTAAGCAAAAAAAAGTTGTTAACAGAATGTGTCGATAAACGAGAACTAACTCACAGCCAATCACACATGAAAAAATATTATAAATACTGCAAAAAATATAACTTTAAAATAAAACTGTCACAAGATAGCGCGTTACTGCAATTATTTTTGTACAGTGGACTCCCGGTAATCCGACAATCGACACTGCCCTGAAAAACGTTTGTCGGATTACCGCGGGGGGTAATCCGACAAACGTTTTGCAGGGCAGCGTCGAACTATCGAATTTGTCGGATTATAGAGTGGGCAGTACCTCTTTCTTTGAGGACTTGACCTGACTGCTTTGGACTTGACGGACCTGTTTTGGAATACTAACAAGAGAAAATTATAGACTTGACTGACTAGACTTGAGTCTGCTACTTTTGATTAAAAAAAAAAGAGGCTATTACAAATTGCTATTTTAACTTGACACTGGCAGATAATGGCCATTTTAAAATGAGCCGCATTGCCATAACCTAAGAAGAAGAAGAACCTCTTTCTTTTTAAGATGACGCATTGGAAATTTTGGTGGCAGGGATTTAGATTTTTCTCAGCAATGACAAAACATAATTATGAAAGCGATGTTTGGAAATCTGTTTCTTCATGTTATTGACTTCATTATTACGGTTGGATTTCACGATTGTTAAACTTTTATAAGATAGAAAAAAAAATCAAGGAAACCTCTTTTAAAACACAGATTTACATTTTACAGCCAAACGGGACCTCCAAATTTGTACCTCCAAATTTTCTATGTACATTCTTTAATTTATCGGTTGGAGTTATTAAAATACATTATAGTTTTTTTATTTAATCGATAAAAATCGTATTGTCGCATACGACCTTAAAACATAAGCAACGTTTATGTATGGAATCACAGCCCCTGAGTCTCTCCTCAGATTTTAGATTAATTGTTTATCGCTGCATCGCCTTAATGTCATGAATTGTAGATCGGCCTACGCCGTATTTATTTGCTAAACTACTGAAAGATTCATTACGATTTAAGCCATCCAAAATATCACATTTTTCTTTAATTGTCAGTGTTTTGTGCTTTCGCTTCTGGGCTTGTGACGAAATATACAATAATAAATGTCGGATTAGACAAGGGCCGGATTACCAAGGGTCCACTGTATAATTAATAGCAACTGAAACAAATTTACTGTTATTTAAAAAAAAAATTATTATAATGTTAAAAATATCTATTATACATTTATCGATTACATTATTACATTTACCTAAAAGCGAGGACCGTAATTAATTACATAAATGTAAATATATATAAAATTTTATGAAGTAAAACAATTTCAAATTTCAGCCATCGCTTATAAAAATTAGATTAAAAGAGGCATAAAAATGCAACGGAAAAAAAATCTGGTTTTATTCATAAAAAAATAATATTAAGAATACCTAATTAATTGATTTGTAATTAAAACAAATTAAGTCAATTTAAAACAAAATATTATGTTAAAACCAGATTTCTTACGTTTTTTTATATGTGTTATAAATATAAATTTATATACTTTGCAATCAAATGAAAATGAATAATAAATTAATGTATTAATTGGTATATAGATGGCGTTGCCAATGCGTATTAAATGCAAATATTAAATACTTCAATATTTTGTTATTTTGTGCTTTTAAACCGACGAAAACGAAAAAACAAAAACGGAGGAGGTTTTCAATTCGACGCGTATATTTGTTTTTTATTTTATTTTATGATTTGATTTTGATGATTATTTTTTTAATGGATACCCGGTATAACACGAAGTTGGTCCCATACAAATTTGGAAAAAAAAATCCTAGCCTAAGGGTGGGAAAATAGGGGTGATTTTATTGTTTACCTCACAGATTTTAATGCTGAATTGAGTATTACAATTTAAAAAAAGCAATCAAAAATTAAGCATGTAATAAATAGCCACAAAAAATATAAAATAAAACATTTTAACAAAAAATTAAATCGCAGAAAAAACTGAAACGCAAAATTTTTTATTTAACCTTATAATAACTAACTAAGTTCTTAAACTAATGTAAGTGTCCCTAATTAATAATTCATTAATGTGCTTGTTTGGCGGCGACACAAAATTACTTAGATATACTTACATTAGTTAAGAACTTAGTTATTATAAGATTAAATAAAATTATTTTTTGCGTTTCAGTTTTTTCGGCGGTTTAATTTTTTGTTAAAATGTTTTATTACTTTCTGAATTTACACTTAACTGAAATGTGATTTAAGAGGACTGATTTTTAATAATTTTCAGTCCCCAGAACAACGCCACCTAGTGAAAGATTTTTTAAATTAAAAACAGTCGTAAGAATGACTCGAGAAAATTGTAACGTGAAGAAAGAATTAGAAGAAAAATTAATCAATGCAAACAAACACAACCTGTTAGTTATTTGTGTATAATCAATCAATTTATTGGCACAATATTGCAAATTTTTCTAACTACATAATGTTATGTTGAATGAGTTATGTTAATATGAGTTAGAGAAAGAAAAAGACAGAGAAATTTTCACAGACTGAAGATCTATTTCAAAAATTAACAATTGTCCACAAACAAAAGAGGTTTAATAAATTTTTGAAGTGCTCAAAAAGTGAATTCAAAAACACGTGTTTGCTTTTTTGATAATTGATTGTAAAATATTGTGTACAATAAAAAAAAAATTATATAAAAAAAATGATTTATAATCCTCGCTTTGTAGCTTAACATTAGAATTCAGCCAAGCTGACCAAATATAATAGTCAAGGCTTGACTTTGAGGAAGATATTTGTAGAACTCTAGAAGACTTTTTGCTTATTGAAACTGAAAAACGCACTTCGCGACCCAGATTTCTTGACGTGACTTAGGTTTTCTGAAAGAATCTTCTAGATTTCAACTTTGTCTATACGATTTTTCTGATTTAACAATTAAAATTTAGGCACAAAGTGAGGACGGCCGCGCGGCCCGTGCCAGCGCCGGAGACCAGAGTCCTAGGACCTAGAAAAATCTACCCTATCCAAATACTATTTAGGTAATGAGCGACCAGAGTAACAGGATTTCATAAAACAAAACCACTATTTGGTTCAAGGTAAGTCTCAAATATTGTCACAATACAAGTAGAAGAAACAGGAAAGGGAGATAATTAATGAGTGATTTTCAATAAACTTCTGGTCTCCTGGTGCTCGATGCAGCTTATTATCACATTAACATGTCTTTCTATATTGCAAATAGCGTTAAGCCACAAAATTCTTATAATAAATTTTAATTAATTAGCTATTCTCAATATTAATTTATTGACTCGATTTTATACACAATTGTTAAAAATTGACAACACCTAAAAGACTTCTTTGTACAGAGTTCCCAGTACTACAGCAGCTAAACTGCACACGATCACAGATTACATTGAAAAAATAAACTTCTTTATCTTGTTAGTTCTATACATAACAAGTACACTTCTTACTAAACCTACTTATCTCACAGATATATATGGAAAATGTCTCGAATACGATTCAAACATTAATCGAAATGCTCATTAATTTTACAAGAGTCTGTTAAGACGACTCATACACGATAGCGAGGGTCGGATATATATCGAAATTCTAATATACCTTCGCTTTGGAGGATTTTATTCTTATTTACACATATCAAAAAAATCCTATCAAATGTGCAATGATGATGCGCTCGAGCAATTTTAAGCATTTTTATTTTATTTTTTTCATTTCTTTGATCCCAGATTTTGATAATAAATTAAATAATATATTTGCGCAAATCACATACATCCACTCTCGTTTGTAATTATTGTTTCCGATCTTTATGGAATATTAGCGATAGAAAAATATAAAGAGTTCACCCGTACAGCATAAAGGTTTGGCCGGCCTATGTACAGAGGTCCCACATCACGATTTGTCACTTTGCTATCACCGTCTTACACTAACCACTAGAGTAAGTATTGCATTAAATACATTTATACATACGCATTGTCTTAACATAAGACGCGCGCAGTCCGCAGTCCCGCTCCACTTCGATGTCGGACTGAGATGCCGCTATACAACACGTCGAAGTGCGAGAGGGACAGCGCTACACTCGCCATTTCACCCATCCATTTTCACGAGGAATGGCTCTCGATCCGGGTGAGGTAGCAACTCGCGGAGACTCGGGGAGGTGTGTTCGGTATTTTATACGAGAACAAAATTATTGCTGTTTTCAGTTTACTTTGGCAGTGTTAAAAGATTTTCCCCGGAATTTTACA
This sequence comes from Synanthedon vespiformis, assembly GCA_918317495.1. NCBI lineage: Eukaryota > Metazoa > Arthropoda > Insecta > Lepidoptera > Sesiidae > Synanthedon > Synanthedon vespiformis. The sequence goes on from OU906965.1 coordinate 1,601,023, forward strand.
AAATGCATTTTCCACAAGCAAGTTCTATTTCTGTCACACAGTCTATTTATTTGATTGAACACGACAGTGACGTAGCTGCAGCAACTCCATAGGCTACGTCACCGGCTGAACAAGATCCCTAGTACTAGGCGAGTATGAGTCGCTAGGTGTGAACGGTGCTGGGCTGGGCGCGTCACGTGGGCGGCGCTGGCGGTGTGTGGGCGCCGGAGACGACGACCACCGGCTTCACGATGGTGGTCGCGCTCAGATACTGCGCACTGACGGTCAACGGCGTCACGCTGCTCACGCTGCCCTTCACCATTTGCGTTTCCACCATCTGAATTGGAACCATAAAACGTATAAGAGCGATTGTGTGCAGCTTTTTAGGCAGTTGTATAAGGAATTTAGTAGGGGGGTAAGTAAATAGTGAATTCGGACCGTCACGCTCGCGGTGTCGGTGGTTTTGTTACCGCTTTTCTGTTGAACTGTCTAAGGTCAAAAAGCGGAATAATAATCAAAAATAAATTCCGTTTATCCACCCTGGCTAGGGTGAATTCTCAGACATGCGTTTCCGAGTATCCCCTTAGGGTGGATTTTTTGGGGTGGATAAACGGAATAACCGGTTTTGTTTAGAAAAAAAGCAACACCAGAAGATTTATAAAGCGAAACATGGGAAAATTATAAAATTTGGCACACAGATAGTTTATCACCTGGATTAACATATAGGACACTTTTTATCTTGAAAAAATGTTGGGGTCCTGTGGGATTTAGACTAACTACAGCACGTACGAAGTCGCTGGTTCTACTATATAAGAATGTGACAAATCAAATACCTTGTGAGTGAGAGTATGGGTTTGTAGCAGATGTGCTGCTGCACCAGTTGGTTGCGAAACGACGATCGGCGTTAACCCGCTCACTACAACGCCGCCCTCTAAAAACCAATAGTTAAATGTCGTTACTAGTAGGCTGGATAATTTCTTTATATTAGTTTCAAACATTCTTATATTAGGTAAAATGACCTAATATTGGCACCCCTCCAATTTATTGGCACCCTAAACTTTTCACTAAAAAATAAGAAAACTATTCCATAAACTGTCCCACAAAAAATAAATAAATCTTAGGTTTATGAGAATTGTTAACACTAAAGTTCACTAAACGGTCAAATGATTTAACCTTTGAGAGGTTCTGGGTCTTAATTCGAAGGCCACCTTGTGATTTTCAGATTTAGACTGCGCGCCGCGCGCAGCGTACTGCTTTGTTTATAATGAAATATTTTCCAATAATCCTTCTACGCTATATAATTGTCAAACTTTCAAATTTTATTTGAGTTTAACAAATAGGTCGAAGGTGCCAATAAATGGGTATTTTCCCCTAATTCTTTATAATATACAGCCATCGCCATGCCCTACATGGGTGGTTACAATTACTCTATATAGATATAAGTAGACGCGACTGAAAATAGATGATGTGTTATTGAATAACAGCAATAGAAAAAATATGTCTATACAAAACCGAAATGAACCGAATATCTCACTCATGTTTCTAAAGTGCCAAATTAAACTTTCCCAAAAATAATAATTCAGTATAATTATTATTTGAATTATTAAAAATAATAATTCAAATAAGCGCCACCTGTCGGCTAACTACAAAACAAGTTGTGTAGTGGCGCCATCTGTGAACAGTTTATGCTAACAGTCTTTTCAGTTTCTCACCTGAGTGTCCGGTCGTTGTCGACGTCACTATACCGTTCTCTCTTGCTATTCTATTATTGTCTCCAGTCGTTATACCTGAAATACAAAAAAAAACTATACAGTGTCATTCTGGATAAAGCCTGTAAACGAAGATGGATCAAACTAGATCTTGCAAAAAGTAAAAGACAACATTGATAAATTTTAAATGAAGTTAAATTAATGGGATATAAAGATATAAAATTTAAAATTTTCATTTGCCAATTTTTCTATGCTAAATTTCTTAATTAATTCCCAATTTACCCTATACTGTTAGTGCTTTTATTTAAACTACATTCTATTTACCTTTCCAACAAAAAATATTCACATTTATCAGGTACTAGCTGGTGTGCCCGCGACTTCGCCCGCGTTCCAAGTAAGGGATGTGCCTGACTAAATGTGTAAAGCAATATAACGCCTGACATTACATTTACATAGATCTAGATTTAAACCAAATACGCTATATATATTGTAAGACTGTGTACTATTATATATTTTTTAATGTATCGTCACTTCAAGTTATGTTAGAAAAAATGGCAGATCAGTCCGTTTTCTTTGCGTAGCATGGCATGGAAACAGAATCTTCGTCAAAATGGGGGTTTTTCCTTTGGTTTGTTGTATGTGAAATAAAAAATGTACCAGGCTCACATAACTGCCGGGACCGGGGGCGGTGGTCTTGGGGGAGACTGCCGCCCGTCGTAAGGTCCCCCGAGCAGGCCGGCGTACCTCCACTTTCGGGTACGCCGAGGTTCTAACAGAGAGCACAGGCTCCCCGCGTTTGGATAGCCGTGGCGGGGCATCGAAGTCGTGTAACGCTAACCAACGTCCCCACGACCCCGCCCATCAACGGCCGCGATGGATAGAAAGTCGTTTTAACGATAGATAGGGTTTTATCCGGTAGGAATCCGGCAGTGTCCCCTTCACTGCCGGGTATCCAAGAGGATTTCCCAACGTTAGAAAAAAAAAGGGCTCACATAACTGACCGTTGGTGTGCAACACGCGTAAACCTCCGCTCGTCGATACCAATTGAAGAGCGGCTGGACCCACCACCAGGCCACCGCTGCCGACCACCTGGAAAACATCATCGTTTTCATTGGGCAAGTCGTACGCGACTTTATATAATTTTATTATAACACATGATAACGCGGATCGCTAAAAATATCACCAAGCAGTTGTCATGTTAGTCGCTTCATCTGATCCCATTTTAGATGGATAGATGGCGCTATCAAGTGTATCCCGGGCCAATATTTACTTTCATTTTAGAATTTCCCGTAGGAATGAAGCACTTTCCCGTGGTAAAAAATAGTCTATGTTCATTACGGATAATGTCGGCTTCTAATGGTAAAAGAATTTTTCAAATCGGTCCAGTAGTTTCGGAGCCTATTCAATACAAACAAACAAACAAACAAACAAATCTTTCCTCTTTATAATATTAGTATAGACTAAAGATTTATTCTTATAACTTTATTTTTATTTTATTTTATTTATTTATTTTATTTATTTTTGTTATTTTATTTTTATTTTATTTTTGTATTATAATTTTTGTACTATGTAAATAGCTGTTTAAATGACAACTCACCTGTGACAATGGCAAATGTATTTGAGCTGGATGCACTAGGGTAGTGCCGATTGTGCTTGTTACTCCGTTTTCTAACGTCTGACCATTCTGTAAAAAAAAGTTGATAAAAATTAACACAACAATCAAATTACATTGCAGAAACCATAGTTACTTTACTATAAAGTACTACTTTTGGTATAGATTAATATTATACTAGCTGTTGCCCGCGACTTGTACTTGTAGAGAATTTTCCATTCTTTCTTTTTTATAAGTATACCTCATAGCGGTAAGATCGACAGGAACGAAGATATAGGCAAAAAACCGAAAAAAGGTAACGTTTTTTGGCTGTCAAAAGTTATCCCAATCTGAAAATTTGTACGTGTGTTGGACTTTTTCCGAAGTGACCTTAGACTCAAAGTCTAAAGTTACTGAATTAAAAGTAGAGTTTTGTAATATGCAAAACATTCCCTACAAGGTGCTTGAATCGGATTTCGATAAAAAAAAATTTCAAACTGAGAAGCAAAATAAGAAAAATGGCGGGGAAAATGTTACATAGCATAGACAAATTATTTATTATCACTGTAACAAAAGGAACATATCGCACCTTGGCTCTTAAGACAAGGGCTTAACTGCACTTTTTGTAATTTTACAGGGGCTATTTTTTTTAATTAATTATTTTCATTAATATCGTATTTTTTTTTTTTTCATTAATATCGTTCTTCTGCTTATCTTGCTTTTAAACAATTCTTCTTCAAATTAAGCTCCATAGTCTTGTAAATATTTTTTAATTTGATAATGTTTTTAAGACATTTTTGCATATATTTTAAGTTCATTAAAAAACTCATTTAAAAAAATGTAAGTTATGCCCTTTTCTTACCGAAGGTGCGATATATATTGGATAAGGTAACTCCTAATTCTGACCTGTGTAGAGGTATCGGCTGGTGCTAGTGTGGTTAATGTGAGTGTATTGTGTCTCGCGCCGTACGATGTGCGGACAACCTTTAACAAAATAAATAAAATAATACAATGCCTTTATTTAGTGAAAGAGAAATAACGTGAAGGCAGGTTTAAGAAAAATCATTGGAACTTTTAGATGTTTAACGACGTAAGATAATCAAGCATTAATATTATTATTTTAGTCACTTTATTTGACTTATTGCAGCGTTATAGAAAATAAATAAATGCACAGCACACAAAACTCGCGGGTGGTTGATAAGCTACCAACCATGTTCTTCGGATTTATCAGTGAGCCGAAAAGGAGAGTTTTTTGGGAGCCGAAAGACTTTATTTTTAGATGTGGAATTTTTTTTCCCTTCGAAAACTGAACAAACACTCAAAACCTGTTTTGCCGACGAACTTAAAAAATCTCAAAAGTTTTATTTTTCTTTTCAAATCCCCTCTAATCCCGAGATTAGGTCAGTTGTAATTTCTAATGCAGTACTAGGAGGACATACCTGTGAGGTGGTGGGTGTTATTTGTATCGGCAGTGTGCGCAATTTAGTGCTGAGGTTTAGCGTTTGTGGCGGTGAGGGATCAACACGAGTCACAGAGTGAGGTGGTGAAGATGTAATCTGCAAAAAAAAAGCAAATAAAATTTATTTACCCTCTACTAAATGTTTGTTGGTACCTATCTAAAATTGTATTAAGTATTTAATTATGGATAGGTATTTGGGCTCCCCTCCATTTAAACCTAGATAAATAAATGACTTCAGAATTCTGAGACTTTAAAGTTTGAAAAACAGATTCAGAACTTACGCTTATAGGTATTCCTAAAACTTGACCATTAATTCTATCATCTCGTTCCTTGTCTTCAGTACCAGCTTCTGAAAAAAAATTGTTTCTTAGATCCAAATCCCCCACTTGTCTGAAAATTTAAACGGAGCGCGGTGCCTCCGTCTATCCAAAAAAGGCCGGAGCTGTTCGGTTAAATATAATGGAACTAAAGTACTAGGAGCGCATAAATGGGAGGAGTTGTTACGCACCGACGCTTCGAGGTCGCGCCGTCGCTCGTACGGAGACCTCCCTCCTCAACGCCGCGAGCCGTTGTTGCGCCGCAATTTTCTCGCGAGCCAGCCTTTCCATTTCGTGTTCGCAATCACGCTCTTTGCGACGCAGCACCTTTGAAAAAAAGATGTGCAAATTCATGCGCCATTCCTTTAATAAAATAAGTACGTAATAAATACGATATAATTGACACATTTATTCGTACTAGGTTTAAATTAAACTATAATGGATGAAAAAATAATTTTTTTTTTTAATTTAATAAAATTCAGACTAAACATAAAAATTGGTAAACTTTTCACTATTAAAATGTACTTATAAATATTTTACTAATTACCAGCTGTGCCGGAACTCCGTACGCGTTCCTTTTTTGATAATTCCTCGGGAATCTAACATTTTTTTCACGATAAAAAGTATCCCATTATGTTAATCCAGGTCTTAAACTATGTGTGTGCCAAATTTCATCTAAATCCGTTCGGCCATTTTTGCATGATTGAGTACAAACTACAAACTTTCGCATACCTTATATTAAATAAGGTTATGAGTAATACTGTTTAAATCACATTTTATTGGCAAACAATATTGTCAATAAAATGTAATAATTTGTTAAATTTTATCAAAACGTTCAAGTGAGATATAACAGTTACAAATGTCAAGTTAGCTAACAAGTTTGTAAAGACATTTTTAATACCATACCAATTTTGTTTACTGAAAAGATATTGTGCGTGTCGAAGCCTTACATTGTTTTAATTAAATTAAGAGAGAAGGGGCAGGGCAGTGACATTACCTACCTCCTATAAACAGCAAAACGGAACAGATAAGTACCTATCCAAATAAGACGGATCGTTAAAAATGTAGATCCGCGGATACGGATCAAAATAAATCCCCGATGAAGTATGGGGAGTATTACTCACTTGGATATATCTAATGGCCGAACCGAGAATCGACAGGTTTGATATCTTCTTGTCGTCAGAGGTAGCTGGCAATTGTCTCTTGAGGAGTTCAAAGCATTCTTTGAGATGGGCCCGTCGATTCTTCTCGAGTTTGTTGTGAACTTCGCGAGTGCCGGCGCGTGGTGCGCTTCCGCTCCCACTGGACCCGCTGCCGCTACCGTTGCTGCCCACCGATGGGGGCGATGGAACTTGCGGTAGCCTGATACAAAAGAAAAACTTCATTTCAACTGTGCAATTCTATCATTTTTTGAAACTTCTTTAGGCGGGCTTGGGCATTTCATAAGGAAAATTTGACACAGGAAGGGGTAAAACCATAAATTCGACACCGCCGACAACGTCACGGCGGTTTTGTATACAAAATAAACACAAACCAAGAACCAAGTCGGTTGAAGGGGGAAAAATAGCAATCTTGTATGAAAAGTGTAGTTGGCGTTGAGGAACGCAACGATAATTTTATTATCGACTGTCGTCGAAAAATATCTAAACTCTTTTGTGAAGCTATGTTTTCACTTCAAACGTGCAGTCCGAAGACTGATTTTTTTTTATGTCAGGGAAGCTGACGGTCCACTTGATGGTCGTCGCCTAGCACAAACAGCCACAGGTGTGCGCTGCCGACTTCAGCAGGATTAAGGATAAGGGATCGGGAAGGGATAGGGATTTTCCAAAACTTTAGCAAAATTGTATTGATTGATGATTGATTAAATAAATACACTTAACTGTGCAAGTTTGAACGCATTTTTATCTGCCGAAGGACCAAAGAGAGCCTCGTTGACATCCTAATATTATAAATGCTAAAGTATGTCAGAATGAATGGATTGTATGTTTGTTATTCATTCAGGATTTGGGTGAAATTTTGCACACAAATAGTTCATTAACTTAACTGGATTAACATATGGGATACATTTTACCCAGAACTTTTTTTTAAGAATCATCTAATAATATTAAACATTCCACGCCAGTGTGCCGTCAACAATCCTTGATTTGTCAAATTACACTCTCGTCAAATCCTTTATTCACAAATCAGAAGTAGCGGACGCAGCTTCTGATTATAAACTCAAAAACATTGTGAATTATTATAATCATGGTACATGACAGCACAAAGATTAAATTAATATATATTTTTGCACATAATAATTAGCTGGCTAGATTATTTGTTGCAATTTAATTATTACACAGCAGGTACCGACAAAGGCTGCGAAATTGGTTTCGTGTCATGTATTATGCGAATGAATGATGTATTCAGTCAGCAACAAGGATCCTCCTATCAAACGGTGAATAACAAAACCGCACCCAATATGTATTTAATATTCAATTCGCATTTGTTAGTATCCAAGCCTTGACAGCAATAGGATGAAAAATAACGTGCCATGGCAACATGACCTAATTACATTGAATTGCGTTCTTTATTAATAGTTAATAGAATGTGCTGGATTTGTCAAATCAAATCAACACGTCAAAGGAATGGCTTGCAAACAGATTATATTAAATGTATCTCTTGAGGAAAAAATTCACCACTTTATTATTTTTAGACGATCCCTCGAGAACCTAACATTTTTCTATAGACGTGTGACAAACATTTTCCTATGGCATGGCTCACATTTTACAGTTTTTTTTTTTATATATAATATAAAGGTGGCAGACAGGCTGGCGGCCCATTAGATGGTAGGTGGCCCAGAGATGAGAGCAGTATATGGGGCCTAATCTGGGCCTTGTAGAGAACAAGGAGCTGCTCCGGTGTGAAATACAACTTTACTCTGTTTAACACGCCAATTTTTTTGGAAGCTAGAGTAGCCTTTTCTTCCAAAGTGACACCTAAACTCTCAGCCTAAACTCGACTGTGTTCGAAATGTCCACACCCAGGATGCTAATTGCCTGAAATTTAGGTGTCGATGTTGCTACAAATCAGGCCTTTTTTGCGGTGAATGCACAGACTTGCGTCTTACAGGGGTTGAATTGCAAAGATTCGAGATAAATTATTTCCTTAAACATTTCCATACTTTTCTAGCTTGTCTTCTTCCCATGGCTGCATTATTTTCTGCAAGTCGATTTGAGAATGTAAATAATTTCACCGCTGAGGCTGAACATAGATTGCCAGACGAACGTTGTCCTCCTGCGAGTTTTACCAATGAACTAATTAATAGAGGGTCATTCAGCAATCAGTATAAAGTCAATACGTCTACAGAGGGATGCGTGGCGGACCCATACTATCCCAGCCTAGCTGACGTCGATCTATGCGCTATGTGGCTTTTGTGGCGCACTGTCATTTTATTTGCTTGCTAATTCTATGAAATTAATTGGTGATCAGATTCCCTAACACCCAGTTCTGTCTCACAGGGAACCTCGAGTTTAGCTTCCCTCATCTCAGGCCAAAAAAATTACCTAAGGACCGTCTCTATGCTTGATCACAAATAGTAATTGAAAACTGAGAATTAAAAACAATTTTAAACACGAGATCAACAAGGTAATGAGATGATTTCGTGAGATTTTTTTTGCATTTCGTTCTTTGCAAATTTTTTGGCTTGTGAACGTGATCGCCCAGCTGTTTTGAACGTTGTACATACTAAGGAAGCATAACGTACCCGTGACTTGTGCTTGTAGTACGTAGCCTGGAATGTTCTTGTACGAAGTCGAGGGGTGCGGGCGGAGGTCCGGCCAGTGAGGATACTGGCTCTATAGTAACGGAGGCGAGAGTGGAAGCAGGCGGGGCAGGGGGCGCAGCCGGCAGCACCGGCGACGTCGACCGAACTACACCATTACTGCGCGGCGTCACAGGTAACCCTGTCACTACCCGCACGGAAACTGGTGATCTCGGCTCTTCCTCTGTAAAGAAATTCCACAAATAAATAACATATTTAAACTTATAATTAAACCGAATTTAATTTTATGGTTACTATTGGTTAACATTCTACTTCTTATTCTACTTAGAAAGAGACATTGAGATAGTTACGTAAGGTGAAAGAGGTGGGTTGTTTTTGTGATCAATGATCATCCAACAGTCGCCACTTGTCAAACCCGCGTCAACCGCTCGTCGACGGTTGCACTCGGTGGCGGTAAAGTACCAGGCGTACATAACGCCCGTGAAGTTCGAAGTAGTAGTGGGAACGAGAGATCGTTATTCGAATGAGCGAGACAAATACACATACAATAATCCGTATAAAAACAAATTTATGCCTTAATAAACCTAAACGCTCAAGGAATAAAGCTTAAATTCAAATAAATCTGATCTATCAGTCATGCTGCAATGACGAATGAGACAACAGATAAAACTCTCAGCAAAAGCTGAAACAGCCTATAGGGGCGTTACTATAATGTGACGTCATCACATGCGTAGTACCATATTGTACCCATGCGAGCGCGTGTTCGACATACCTAATACCTATTTGCAGTTGCCACGCCGAAAATCAGCTGCTTTAGAGCCAGAAAAAAGCGGAATAGTAACCGGCACGAGCTTGTTTAATGCCGCAATGTTTTCTTGCTTATTACACATAATTTTGGAAAACCTGGAATACCTGGATCCTACGTGTTACATATCGCAACTAGAACGGTTCCACATTGGAATTTTTTTCTGAATGTATGCATGTATGTATGCACAGTTGTTCTAACTGCACGGTGCTCGAAAAAGCTCGAAATTTTCAGACTTTTTTCAGTTTTTCGCTTATAACTTCTGAAAAGTGCATTCTACGGAAAAGTCATCATAGACACTATTAAAGAATATAAAATTTTCTACAATTTAGGTGTAACCGCAGCTCTTGAAAAAAATACACTACTTGAAAAATGGGTCATTTTTCCCAAAAAATTCAGCTGGTTAATATACCCATCATTCCCAAAAAACCACTCCCAATATATCATAATAATGAGGTCATAAAATTATTACTAACTAGCTGATTTTTTGTCTGCAGCTTAGTAAACATTTGTATAATAAAATGGCCGCATAGTCCTACAAATTGAGTGGTACGTTTTCCCAGTCCTACGCTTGGAAGTTTTTTACGGCTGCTAAAACTCTTTTAGCTACCTCTATCGAGAATTTTCGCAGAGGAAAAAGGTGTTCGTCTCGGCGAACCGAAGCTACTCACGGAGTTTCAGTTCAGCCTATTAGTGATCAGGAAAAAAAATCAGGTGAGGGATACTGGACCATTAGGCGTTACATTGCTTTACATACAGGATTTACATAATAATGTTACCACTGACTGAGTAAAATTTGAAATTTTCGAAATTGTTACTTAAAATAAAAGTCGGCTAATTATAATAACCTGTATGATCGAGTTGACAGCCCTGATTCAGTGATAGTAAATCATTCACATTGCTTCCAAAGGTTAAAGTTGTCGCGCTTTGGGAATTTCCCACGGCGACACTGACTAAAGTGTGATGGAAAAACTATCTTTAAAAAAATATGTTGGGCGCCAGTGTAGCCTACCGGAAAATAAAACAAGCAGCGTGATCGGTAAATAAAAAATATATATTTTACGCGCTCAATGGTAGGCAACACAAAGTGTAGGTCGTGGGTGGTCGGCCTGTCTGTCTCCTCACGCAGTGTGCAGGCACTCCCCTGTGTGATCCAGCCGACGAAGGTGGTAGATGCGGCGTAGTGGGCGTGGTGGTATGTGTCCTGCCGATGCGCGTGCCGACGATGGTAAGGCGGCGGTGGTTGTAGGCAGCAACTGGATCTAACGCGACCCGCAGCTGGCCGTCCGCTCAATCCGGAGGTTGCTGGAAATTGCTAGCCGGAAGTACGCTTGTTCAGCCCGAAGCGTGTTCCTGGAATCGACAGGACCACGGGATTACGCTCTGGTACATCTACCCTCCGATCTGGATACGCCACGACGGCAACAGGATGAAATGCCTGCTAAGCAGCAGTAGCATTGCCGCAGTGGTGCATTACCAGAACGGAGTTTACAAAGAGATAGATGCACCAAGCAAGAATTAATTAAATAAAATAATAAAGCAATAAAGCAATTTTAGAAAGGATAAAAAAACAATAAAGCAATAAAGCAATTTTATAAGGATATATAAAAATGAAATTTAAAATGTAAAAAAAATAATTAAGCAGGTAAGTCTTACTTGCCTACATAAAATCTAAGTAACTACATAAAAAAACTTAAAATATACTAGAAAGCAAAAGGGATATAAGCAAAGCAAAATAAGTAATATTAGCAAAACAAACTATGAATTTAAAATATATGATGAAGCAATTAAATAAAAAAATAAGCTATTTTAAAATGTATTATTAAAAGTTAAAAATATTGTGTGCCATTTAAAACTTACCCTAACGCGGGAGATTCAAATTATACGAAATATTAAACTACATAATTACTAAACAGTTAATTAGACCGCACCACTCAACTAATGCGCTGAGTGGCGCGGACCGTCCGTCTTTCGGCTACTTTGCCGACTGCCGCTTTAATTTCAAAATCAAGATCAAAATCCGTGTTGTAGGTACCACCCGCGCCGGCGCAATTGCATTCGTTGCACGCCGGGCGTGTACCTACTTACTTTAGTTTTTCAATTACCTTATTTTTTAATTTTATTTATTTATCAATTTATTAATAATAATTTCAACCATGTAACGCTTCGTTACATTACCCGCTCGTCCCTCATAAGGATTTTATTTTAAAAATAAAATCCGCAATTACTGCATTGAGTATCAACTTTTTACTAAACCTTTCATACTTCCTACTAAAACTCTAACATTCATCCCAAACATACAAACATTCAAAAAAATAAATCAAGTAATATTATAATTACAAGACGCGTCCTAGCAAAAACCTAAAATCGTGTGTCTAATTATGCGACAAACGACTTTTTGTAAAAAGTGAGTTAAATGCTAATGACAAAGTGGGCAATACAACAAAACGCACAACTGTTTTCGATTCGAAAATCAGCTACAATATGAGCATGAGTCTCACCTAAAACGGCAAATCTCATACCTACTTTGATTTTTGTAATGAAAAAAAAAATTAACGGGATAGGCCATTTTGATTTAATTATAATTAAAGAAAGAAAACTACAACGAAATAATTAAAAAAATTGCGAAAAGATAAGAAAAAAAAAATTTATAAAAACGTCGGTAAGTTAAAAATAGCACACAAAACGTTAAAGAAACTAATACTCCGTTCTTTACAAATGTCCTAATTATACAACGCTTTGGTTTAATGATATAGAAATTTAACTAAAAAAATGAAAGGAAAAAAAAAATAATAAAAAGCAAAATAGTATAAATGCAACTAGTGTGAAACAAGCTCTATAACAAAAGAATTTAAAATAAAAATAACTTTGGAGATGTTAAAAAAAAATCAAATATACCTACAATATTTTTTTTTTGTTGTTGACTGTACTATAACGTGTTTAAATTTTGTTCAAAATAAAAGAAATAAAATTACAATTACAAAAAGATTATTGTTTCACTCCAGTTACTGCAAACCAAAAAAATAAATAAAAACGTTTTACAAAATAATAAAAAACAAAAAAAATAAAAAAAAAAAACAAAACCACCGTGCAACACCAAACTAACTACTTACTACGATGAGAAGACAGATAAACCACGTTCTGGGCGCCAGTGTCGCGCTTAGGGAATTTCCCACGGCGACACTGACTAAAGTGTGCTGGAAATACTATCTTAAAAAAAATATGTTGGGCGCCAGTGTAGCCTACCGGAAAATAAAACAAGCAGCGTGATCGGTAAATAAAAAATATATATTTTACGCGCTCAATGGTAGGCAACACAAAGTGTAGGTCGTGGGTGGTCGGCCTGTCTGTCTCCTCACGCAGTGTGCAGGCACTCCCCTGTGTGATCCAGCCGACGAAGGTGGTAGATGCGGCGTAGTGGGCGTGGTGGTATGTGTCCTGCCGATGCGCGTGCCGACGATGGTAAGGCGGCGGTGGTTGTAGGCAGCAACTGGATCTAACGCGACCCGCAGCTGGCCGTCCGCTCAATCCGGAGGTTGCTGGAAATTGCTAGCCGGAAGTACGCTTGTTCAGCCCGAAGCGTGTTCCTGGAATCGACAGGACCACGGGATTACGCTCTGGTACATCTACCCTCCGATCTGGATACGCCACGACGGCAACAGGATGAAATGCCTGCTAAGCAGCAGTAGCATTGCCGCAGTGGTGCATTACCAGAACGGAGTTTACAAAGAGATAGATGCACCAAGCAAGAATTAATTAAATAAAATAATAAAGCAATAAAGCAATTTTAGAAAGGATAAAAAAACAATAAAGCAATAAAGCAATTTTATAAGGATATATAAAAATGAAATTTAAAATGTAAAAAAAATAATTAAGCAGGTAAGTCTTACTTGCCTACATAAAATCTAAGTAACTACATAAAAAAACTTAAAATATACTAGAAAGCAAAAGGGATATAAGCAAAGCAAAATAAGTAATATTAGCAAAACAAACTATGAATTTAAAATATATGATGAAGCAATTAAATAAAAAAATAAGCTATTTTAAAATGTATTATTAAAAGTTAAAAATATTGTGTGCCATTTAAAACTTACCCTAACGCGGGAGATTCAAATTATACGAAATATTAAACTACATAATTACTAAACAGTTAATTAGACCGCACCACTCAACTAATGCGCTGAGTGGCGCGGACCGTCCGTCTTTCGGCTACTTTGCCGACTGCCGCTTTAATTTCAAAATCAAGATCAAAATCCGTGTTGTAGGTACCACCCGCGCCGGCGCAATTGCATTCGTTGCACGCCGGGCGTGTACCTACTTACTTTAGTTTTTCAATTACCTTATTTTTTAATTTTATTTATTTATCAATTTATTAATAATAATTTCAACCATGTAACGCTTCGTTACATGTTCGTTACATGTTCGTTCGTGACGGTTAAAGTCTTTACTTTAGGGATTCACTGTAATTTAGTAGATCAGCTGCTCTTGACTTGACACGTGACACGGCCACTCAACGGGTTATCGTCCAATCACAAAGTCCAATAGCCATAGCACAATGAAATAACTGGGTTCGGCAGCCCATTTTTTCAACCGACTTCCAAAAAAAGGAGGTTCTTTTTCTATGTGTGTTCGCGGATAACTTCGTCGTTTATGAACTAATTTTGATGATTCTTTTTTTGTTGGAAAGGAGATATTCCAAGGGTGGTACCATGGTACCAGGAAACCAGGATCTGATCTGATCTGATGGTGGCATCCCAGAGAAATCTTATCTGCAAACTAAACATCTGAAATTACTAAAAATCATAAATTTTAACTCCAGCGTGATTCTAATTCATGAATGCTCTTAAATTAATCAATTGCACAATATTCCGCTAATAAACAGTAGAAAGAATTTAAAAAAAATTGCGTAGGCTTATTGGCTGTCTGAAACAGACAATACCAGGATTAAATAAAGGAAAAGGGCAAAGTTACGTAAGAGATGGGCAGAGCGACACTTCAGTTTCATTCTTTTATCCAGTGCGTCACTGCTTTGGAAGTGATGGATATGAAGGGATATATTTTTATAAAAATAATCCATGCATACTTAATTCATTATTCTTTTCCTGACACATCTATTAAATTGCTAAAAATATATTGGGTTGGTTGGATACGGTGACATAATCAGTTGTATAATAGGGATAGGGAATTACCTTATATTAATAGGGAGTGTTTTTACTTTGTACCTAGGAATACCTGCATAAACCCAACAAGATATTATATAGATACTTATTGTCATTTAACTGTGGTCCTATAAGAGCGGTGTGCCGTGCGGTCGTGCCCTACCATTATACATAGGTATCTCTTTTATCTTGCTTTTATCACTACAATTATCACTACATCACTACCTTATAGTGGTGCCATTCTCTGACGTAGAAAAGCGATTTTTGTAAAATCTTATTTCGAATAAAAATGATTTGAATTTGAAAAAATTTGGTACCATTACAAAACAAAGTCCTCCATCTGTCAGTCAGTTCGCGATAAACTCAAAAACTAATGCACCGATTTTCATGCTGTTTTCACCAATGGATAGAGTGGTTCTCGAGGAAGGTTTTAGTATATAATTTACAAAGTTACGCTTGCGAAGTTGCGGGCAGTGGGCACCAGCTAATACCTACAATACATAAGTCATCAAAAAACCTAGCGCTTTCTGTATAATAGGTATATTTAACTTGATCGAGCCGCCTAGCGAAGCCTCTTCAAGGTGCAAGCCGAGGCAATTCGGTATAAGACCGTCCGCAAAAACAACTATCGAGAATTCGAGACAATATTTCCCACATAGCGGTTACCTCGACGGCCATGTCAAGGTACAGACCTACTCACAACAATTTAAATATTATGTTTTATTATTAAGACTAACATAGTCCTTCCCTGAAAAATATTTCTTAGTTTCAAGAGAACAAAAATTTTATAAATAACATAGAATATTAAATTAGACACTAATATCTGTATAGGTACTTTTGGACAATTCTTAAAACATAATATAAATACGACTGTGTTATTATCTTTTTAAATTTTTACACAGTGTAAGTGGCGTTAAGCAGAAAAGTATCCCTACTGGTAGGGATAAGTGGGAAAAAATTCATAAGTTGAATTTGTAGGGAAAGTTGGAACGAGCGTTTATTACAATGCTATGACGTCAATCCCACTATTATATGGTATTACTTGCATGGTTATGTACTCCTGGTAAAGTTGCGCATGGCGGCGCGCGCACGTACAGTGCAATTCGATAAGCGGCTAACTCCCATCACTGTAGTCAGTATTAGAAAATGTTACTTGCTTGCAGAAAAAAGACAAGATATTAAATTTTAGATCAAAAAAACACCGACAATCTAAGGTATTTTCGTTTGTTTTTAACGTCATCGATTTTTCTATGAGTGGTACAGAAAAAAATATTATTCCCATTAAAAATGAAAAAGGACGTATAAGTTGCTGGCAAAAGTTAGTTAATTTATGTATCTACAAGAATATTTATATTTGTTTCCACATTGAATAAGCTTTGGGAAAGGACAGAAAAGGACTTTGGGCACGTTTTACCCAGAAAAAGTTATTACCAATTTGCTCTAGGGATGCGAATGAAATTGCGAAGAAAAGCTAGTTAGTAAATAAAATGAATTTCTACGAACAAAATAAATGAATTTTTTATGTTACATGAATCGAATTGAATGGAATGAAGAAAGATGTCGCGTGTATAACGGCGTGTAATGTTGTTGATCACAACCATTTGCGGCGACGAGTGAGAGAGCCACAATATACTAGTGGAGCGAGTAGTTGGTTAGGGTAGGGTAGGGTGGGGAGCCACCGAGTCTGGAAATGATAAGACAACAGAGCAAGGAAGGGGGGAGGGAAGGTATCGGCGGTGGCACGTGACAAGCTGTCACGAGTTACAAAGTATGAGCCGAACTCTCCTGATGTCCTAACCCAGCCATTATCTATTGACTATTCTGTATAATATTAGATATATAGGTATTATCTGTGACCTAACCAAACATTTTTTCTCATTCGATAATGCAACTAAAACGAAGGCTTAATGAGTGTCATCTCAATAGTTATGGTATTGTTATGGTAACACTAAAGAATTACGAAGAGACCGAAACAGGTGGAAATATGAGGGTGCAAGGTCAGGCAGGGCTAAGTATATTGGTGGATGCATTAAAACTTCCCAACAAAGATCTCTGAATATTATAGGCTGAGTGGCTAAAAATATCTGTGACCCGCCTTCAGCTTCGTTCGATTTTGTTATTATTTATATCAGTTTTCCGAATGGCTTCCCACTTTGGAAGCAAATTAAAGACGTATTCAAGCCAAAAATACTATTCATTTATTCAAATAAGATAGGATACATAGCGAGAACATATACATATAAAAGAAACTTAATAAATATATATGTATGTATGTAAATAACAGATACCTATTGAATAACATTTTTTTATCAAAATGCCAATAACCCCGTTAGATATGACAACGCGAAATGTTGTCAACTTTTTGTGGAGCTCGATTCAACGCGAACACACACACAGTAAAATTGTACACGTGTAAGTGACATCTAATTAAAATTAATTTAACTGTTAGTGACCTGATTTAAATAAAAAAAAATAGTTTTTTAAATTTTAAGCTCGACATACACGCTGACAATAGTGACAATAACACAAGCACTGCCATAGTCGCTTCAAATGCTCTGCCGGCTCTAGCATCACTTACTCACTCACCGAAACACAAAATGGCAGCGTGTCCTGCCACTGCTTAAGCTTACTTACTTACTCAAGTAGTTTATTTTGCTGGTGAATTGAAAAAATCAATTTTAGCTGACTCCTACTAGCACCTATATCTGCTAGATCTTCTATAACATAAATATAATGTGTTGGTAAGTTAAACTCGAGAATAGCTAGACCGATTCGTCTATTTTTCATGCCCGACGCAAAAAACGCGTGTTATAAGTTGACCTATCATAGTGTGTCTATCTGAGCATCGTAGCTCCTAAACGGATGGAGAGTTTTGATAAATTTTTTTTCTTTGAACGCTGAGACGCGATCGGGGCACATTTCCTAATAAAGGAGTTAATAATAAAGATGAAAATTATTTTTTTGTTGTCAGAACTACCAGTAGAATCTAAAAAATATAATTTAATCTAATCTAAATTCGCATTTGATAGTTCAATTCTTGAGGAATGTTATGGCTATTTATCATCACCCTCTGACCCTTAAAAGAAGAGCAAAAGGAAAAAGAAAGAATGCTAAGCGTCGATCGACGATGCTAAGCCAAAACGAAATAACAGCGCGTGCTGACAAGGAAATGCGACGCGTTGTTTCAGGGGCCATGGGTGGCTTTTATCAATTTAAATTAAACTTGGAGTGAACCCACAGGACAAAGCTTGCGACTTGATAAAGAATCAATGGACCGTGTTTATAAACATGAAATAATAAACCATTATTATGGCGCGACTAACTTACTAATCGTTGGCAAAAGAATGAAACAAAAAAGAGACCTTGATAAGATAGCAATAATGAAAACAAACGAGTCGAGACATGCGCGTCATAAAATTATCAGTCCGGGGGCAGATACAATAAACATCAATCAATAAAATATCACGAGGTTTGCGACTTCTTTTTATATATGTAAACCAGTTTGGTTCGAGAAAAAAGAATAATAAATTTCCAAATTGGCAACAATGTGGAGCTCGCATGGTGTAATTTCCTGAACTTAAAAAAGGCACAGATTGGCAGTTAGGAAAGGGAAACAAGTCTCTAATTTTCGCTGCACGATGGTGTGTCATATACCTATGTATATACCACTACGAATAGGTAGTCTGGTCTAGAAATATTCACAATAGAAATAGAATAGAGAAGTAGTAGCTATTCACAAATTCACTTCTAGAAATAGAAGTATTCACAAAAATAATTGGCAATAAGTATACCTTACTCATTAATCAGGCCAGATATTTTTAAATATGTACCACAATGAAAGACCACACTATACAAGCCTGTATTTAACACAAACTTTTTACTTAACTTTTATCACTAAGGACCAAAAATTATATGACCTATGGAAGGTGCACACAAACTAAGGTAATTCAAATTTAGCATGCTAACAAATGGAAAGGTTAAATCGTCATAGTCATTGGCATAAGCGATCCCTTAAAATAAAAGGCAGGGCGTTTAAAACATTGTGTAATAGTATTGTCGATAACGAGTGCTGAGTTGACGACTACCAGTTATGCAATCCAACATCTTGCATTTGTTCAATTTCTTTTCCAGAACTTTCTTTATTCCATTTCCATATTAACGCTTTTATATTTCATTCTCGGTTAAATTATTGAAAATTTCACAAAAAAATCGAGGAAGATGTTAGGTTTAGGTATTAGGATAAGACTATGTACTTACTGTTAAACAATAAACTCTATGGATAGTTTGTAAAAGTATGATACCTACGTGAGAAACTGTGGCGTGTTTACTACGACCTTGATAAGAGGAACGCCTTGACGGTGCGACCGGCACAAACACAACATGCGGATATGTCTTGGTTTGGTTTTGCTAACTTTTTTCACTTCTCACTGTCCATGTAGCCCTGTTCATTGGACCAAATTGGAAGCGCTGTTGCATCTTAGTTTTCCAGTAAGAAAATTGAATTTAAAAACAAATTGGCCCAAATGTAAAGAAGAGTTTTCATTTCAGAAAGTACGAGTTAACTGATACGAATAAAAACTGTATACGTTTTCTTTCCGCGGTTTCAATTTGTTCTAAAACAAAATATTTTGTTTTTAAAATATCTAACGTACTGTTTTCGGAACTGATTCTACGGAGTACGAGTATAGTGGCAAATAGTTTAATGAATATATTTTGGCAAATAACTTTCCCTTAATTTTTATGTAAAGGTCGTCAAACAGGCTGACCGTCCACTTGATTGTAGGTGGCTAATTTTATGTCAAATGTTTGCCAAATTCACCAAATTTTATAAAGGAATTCAGTAGTGGCACTGGCAGAGCACATTGCCTTCCGCTGTCAGTTGACAGACCGTGTGGCAGTAGTAACCACCTCCTTACAGAAGACCACCATGAAATAACGGGATGTGTGTTGTTGTGTTTCGGTGAGTAAGTAAGGGATGGCAGATTTAATTTCCCTATACCTTCCTTCCATGAGTCGAATTCCAAGGGAACGAAATAATCATAGCTCATTGGTTAAGTTATGATTTGCGTAATATCACGGTACGCCCTATTGGCTAATGCCTAACGCTAGGCAATCGGGCGAATTTCTTTGGAATACTGGAATTGAGGGTAATCCCTTATTAATCCTACTATTGCGCACTTGCAGCGCCCGAAGTGTCGTATATGTTATAGGTGGTGGTGGTCACCTATCATCATGTGGGGGGCCGTCAGCCTGTCAGGCAACCTTTACTTTATTACAAATGTAATAGAAGACAATTTAAAATGACCCTAATGTGTAAATAGAAGCATTAATTAATCGGATGACGTCGTCCGGGCAAAAACGGATCAAGTTTATAACAAACGCCGGCAAGACCGTGCTCGTAAAGTGTAAAACGGGCTTTAGAGCCGTTTTACTCTATAAAAAACACGAGACGAGATAGGCGCCTGTCTGCAAAAACTGTTATTTATAAATACAACATATTAATAGCGTTTTTTTTTAATCTTAGATCAGGACCGTATATCATTACAATTTGTTGAAAGGAAAAATTGACGACAACATAAATTGTAGAGGCTCTTAGATTTTGTTGTGCAAAAACATTACGAGGCCACTCGACAAGGCTGTGTGGGCTGCTACGTTCGTTGCACGCATCGAGAACAGAGCAGACTTTAATTTAATGCATTAAACTTACCCAAATATTCTTTAATCCACTTCTTTTTTGGAGGCCTGGTAATCTTCTGTCCGATTCCCTCTTCGTCCTTAATTGGACTTTTACATCCAGAGGTGGAAGGTCTCTCTTCACACAACCGCGTACTATTAAAAACATTCTTCATTTGCTGTTGGAGCTCATATCCAGTAATAGAATCTTGGAACTGCAACTGCGTATACGTTTTCAGGGTTATAGGAATCGGCTGGATGATACCTCCATATTCTGTTTCCCTGGTTTTAATGGCGATCGTGTGAAGTGTATCGGAGAAAAAATCACTTCCACTAGGAGCTTCCATAGCGCCGAATAATTCTTGTTCAACTGCGCGACTGCGGTAACTGGCAGTACCCAGATCCACTTCCGTGGTCTTCATAAGTATACCCATTCTACGATGGGCCAGCACTTTTGTTAACTACGTATGCTTCTAGTCCACATTGTTTTTGACAACTGTTAGTCCATTGCACTTTTCATTTATTTCATTATCAATTTAAGACCACCTATGATTTTTTTAACACTATCAGAATTTTTTTTGTGTAAATTTCACAATTAATGCGCTTGCAAGGTTTTTAATTTTTATTTGTTCGGATTAAAAAAAACGTACGAGCAATGTTAAGCATAAGGATGTGTGTAATTTAATGAAGTAGGTAATAAATAATCTTCAAGTAATTAACGAAAGTATGAAAATTATCAGTTGATTGCGGTGCCATACGCATCACCAGTTGGCAATGGGCGACGCGGCGCGCGGTGTGGGGGGCTCAACAAGTGAGGGGGGAATGGGGGGAAGGGCGTCGAACGCATGGCAAGGTTTGAGCGACGGGCACGTGCACTCCTCTTCACCCTTCCCCCCTCGAACAGATACTGACAGTTAACTCGACCTCCTCAAACAACATACAGCCCTGGTAAAGCGGCCAACTGAATTGGCAGACATTGCAGTCGTCTCGTTTTTAAGCGCTCTTCTCGTACGAGCTCAATTGAACAATTTTTTTAAAAACAAATTTTTCTTTCATTTTTTTTCCTAATTAATTACTATTGAATCTGTTTAAAAATGGAGTTACTTGAAAGAAAAATTTGCTTTTAAAAAAAATACAACAATGAACATTGATCGTTTAGCAATGAGTAATCGTAGAGTAGAGCTAAAAACACATAATCCGATATCGAGAGTAATAAAAACGAAAATTACCTAAAACAATTTGACTTTTGTTTATGCAACAGCTGCAATTTGAACGTGGAGACATTTCAAATGAAATTTTAATATTTTGAATGGTTAAAAAGCCCCTTTTCTGGCAATTTTCTGGTTGCTTGTTTGGAGTCATCTCGCCAATTTATTAGAACTCTTACTTAACCTATTAGTAATTTCATATCAGCTAAAAGCTTTCATGAAATCCAGGAAAAAAATATGACGTGTTATCAATAAGCATGATGAAAACTCGTAATTTTAATGACAAAAATCAGGGATAAAAAAATTTACACACCTTTTAGACATTAAATATTAAGATGTTTTCCATTCTCCACAGGAGTAAAGTATCAAGAAATTGATGTAATAGAGTATTACGCTCTGAAGGTAGGTGGTAGTGAAAGTTGTCAAGGAAATTGTTACACTGAAGACAATATATAGAAAATAAAAACTATTATGTCAATAATGGCTAAAACTGAAAGAAAAATAAACCGAAAAATGGAATTAATTGAACTATTGAGCTAAAGAAATCACATATAAGGGTATTGTGTGTCCCTATGAAATCGAAATGCGTTGTCCAAGAATAATAATACTCTAATCGAACAATAACATGAACAAAGCAAATTAATCACTCTTAGAATAATCGGGAAAGTGCTGCTCCAATGCAATGTTATGAAATGTTACATACATTTATATCGCTTTACAACAAGCTGACAAAGAATTCTAATAAAAATAATTACAAATATTGTAGCCGTATCAGTCATCGCCGATTAAAACTGTATTGGAGGCCGTGTATGTCAAAGATAAAAGCAAATAAAAGATAATTTAATATATAAGAGAAGAAACAATATTCAAACACTTAATGATATTGAAATGGGATAAATATTTGATGACACTAATAAATTTCGAATGAATAATTATATTAAGCAGGTTATGTAAGAATTACCTATACGCGAAACTGTGAAGTCGTCAAAATAAAGTATGTAGTGGAATTCTAAAATTATTGTTGGTTGAAATTTTCTTTCAATTTTTGTAAACAGGTCAAAATGAAACTAAATAAAGATGCCGCAACACACGGAGTAAATTGTTTATGTATGTAGTCTGTAGACGTTTCGTTTCCCTGACTGGGTGACAAGGCGAGGGGTATGCTTGCGTGCTAATTGTTCCGCTGCATCGGATCGCGGCGACGGGCACGTGGGGAGCGGCGCAGGTGCCGGCGACCTCGCACTATCTCGTCTCGCCAGTCGAGGTCGTGATGATAACGCACGCTATTTTCGACCAACATCGACACCTCGACGACGGCGACCATTGCAAACGCATCAGTGTAATTTACCACAAAGGAAATAATCCCGAAGCGGAAGCACGATCGGCGGAAGATCTCGCGCGACACGGACGTTGCGAAACGTCACGGTGATCGTCTCGTCAACATTTGAATGTCGCGATAGCCGACCAAGTATTGAGAGTTAGCTGTGCCGAGGTGCGTAGAGGCGACCGGCGCCGACGCAATTCGCTCGACGACTGAAAGAGTGGCCGCGCCGCGCCGTCACTCAGCGGACGGGACGGTCGAGTTGAAGGAGGGAGGCGGGAGGTACGCGACCTCCGGAACCCCGCACCGACGTCGTTGCGTTGCGAGTGAAACCGACGACGGCGAACGAAATCGCAAAGGGTGTGGTACGCGGGGGGGGGGGGGAATCACAAGGGGAGGGGGAGTCGCGCACGCGGTCGAGCGCAACGCTCACCGCTGCACCGCTCTGCACTTTACATAACGCAGCACGCGCGTCGCAAAACGAGGTCGACCCATCGACGGCGGCCGAACCGCCGGACACCGACAGAATTTTAACAGAGCACCCGTCGCCTGCCAATGATGAAACGGCGACATTAGCAGTCGGATGACGTACTGCAGGAGTTAAGTCGGTCGGCGGCGAAGTCACTGAACCTCGACGCCGACAAACAAGGTGAATGGAACATTGCAACCGAAAAGAACGGCTCGAACGTAGGAGTAGTTGCGAGCGTCTCACTCCTCATGCACTATTGCGTTTAGCTTTCTAACAAAACGTAGGCGGGAGGCATTTACTTTTCTTTTAACATACCTATCAAGTACCTATCCAAACTAATGTCTTATTATGTTTATATTATATTATAATGAAAATATGCGGCTGATAGAAGCAGAACTGTTTAAGTGTAACCAAATCGTCCAGCGAATGGAGCTGAAAAGTGTTTAAGAATCGAGAAAATGACTGTATTGCAAATGTTACAAGCATTACATACGTTACGAGTTGATGTAAATTATATAATATTTATGCAAACTACATAATATGTGTGTGATTCTCATCTGTGGACAACGCGAGCTAGACACGTGTTTATATCTCTATCTATCTATAGCATCCGAGATACACAACTGGCTATTGACGATCAAGCTAATAATAGGCCAATATATAAACGTTGGACAACCATGAACTTTCAACGTTCTACTTTAAGTAAAATAATAATTATTGGAAATATAATTTTGAACTTAATCATGGACACCAAAGTTAACAGAGGCATTGTATCTTAAAATTTCCTGGATACAAACCTAAAACAACTTCCTAAAGGTCACGACAGAGTTGTTCACTGGGAAAGAGGGAGGCCTCTTCAATAGAATGGAATCATTTTAAAGAAGAAAGTAGTGAGAAGAGGGGTAAGGTGTGAGTATCACTCGGTGTGCAACTCACAGGAACACATAAGTAGTGTACAGGTTCCGGTAAGGTGGCTCGTGGTAGGGGAGGTAGGACAACGACGCATGCGTGCGTCGACTGACCTTGGGGCGGTGCAGCGTGCAGCCCGGGCCGCCGACGTACCGTCCCCCCCTCCCGAAACACCCGCGCCCGGGAAATACCGCCACACAAACACCTCTCGGTTCCTCTTGTACCCCTTGTGTACTCAGGCCCGCCAGTTTAGCAGGTTGTTAAAGTTGCGAGACTACCTAGCACTACACTGTCGCCTGGATTCTATTTGTAGAACGTGGCGTCTAGAATAAAATGAGGTATTTTAAAACAGCCACACAGCAACCAATTCGTATAAAAACATCTTACGTTATTTTTTTTTATTTCGTTAAAATTAGACATCTATCATGCACCACCTTAATGACAATTTGACGGTAGCCCATTTACAACTCAAATATGGGCCATGTAATAAATGAAGTTTGTTTCATAAAAAAGGTATTAAATTAAGCACGTGTCACTAATTACAGTTGGTCCTTCGAGCCGGATAAAAACAGATTATTGGTTTTTTTATATTTATTTCTTAAAGTAAATGTAATTAATTATTAACGATCGGTTACTCAGTTACCTGCTACTTGTTTACTACATCTATAATGTTAGGCATACATATTAAAATGAATGTGTCTCTGTTGCATTGCAACTAGAAACATATGGCTTTAGCAACGTGTTATAATAATAATAAACATAAAACATAATTAGCTAGATGGTATTCAAAGAGGAAACGATGTGAAGGGGGAATACACCCACCGGATGCTGAGATATGCACTGTCTGGGTCGCGTTATACAACATTATATTTGTATGAAATACCTAACTATATATAAAATTTCATTTACCTACTAATTTAGTTACTTTTAATTTCCCGTCCCGAATTTTAATTATTTAATTGTCTAAAGGTAGTTCAAGAATATGTGTGAACGAATACTGTATTGTTTCATGTTTGGTAACAAAAATTAATACAAATAAATGTACATAATAATACATTGTGAAAATCATAAAACTAGTATAATAAAAGACCCAAGGTCTTCAATGCTTGCAGATAAAAACATTGCGCAAAAATATTAGGATTTAATTCAATATCACGTGGACATACATATTAATATTATAAACAATTACTTTAATAAGCCAGTTTTCACTCGTATAGAATCTGCCGTGGTGGTGAGATGAAACTTATTTAAGCGGTTTTTTTATGAATAAAATAACTTATAAATGTAAATAAATATGTTGGCCAGAATTCTTCATACAACCAAACTTGACCGGGCAGATTTGCATTATCATTTAGGTAAGATAGCTAACGATACAAATCTATGCGAAAGTAGCAATGCATTCATCCATTAGACCAAAGAGACGGAATTTGAACAAATAACGGTATCCAAATGGGGTACCGTTGGGAATACCTAATACATAAGCAATAAGGTCGGTGAGACCAATAATGTTATTGCTTTACAATTTCGTATTCCTAAAATAGCTCTCTCTCAGCGAAACTTCAGCGTAAACAAAATGAAAAATCATATATTACGCAACATAACAAAAAGCTATAGAGAACTAGACACGGTCCCGTTACTGCAACAGAGCAACCGCTGTAACTATGTTTTCCAATTAGGCGTACGATTTCGCAGAACGTACTGTCGTCGGCGCGCGGCGAAATTGTGTTAGCACTGTGTCTCCGCAAAGTGCGGAGGTTCAATACACTGCAGGCGTGCGTCCTCAGCGCCAGAGCGCAGTCGGTGATGGCGAGGTCACGCGATCCCTTTCACCATTCTGATCGCCGCGTACCTCACGTCGGCGGCCTTACGCGAGCCTTGATGAGACGATTGTCTATCTCGCCTACTTTGGCCAAAGCCTTCGACGTTTACCAGCTTTGTTTCCCCCTACTATATACAAATATACAACTATATAAAATGTACAATATTGCATAAAAACATTAAACTGATTAAACAACCATGACATACAATGTACATGTTATGACTGGCGGCACCGGCCTTTAATGATTGTGAAGTCTGTCTAGAGAAATATCAAACAATATGCACTGAAACAACCATTTCAGATTAAAAATAAAAATAACAAGCTGTTAATATGAAAAAAAAAATAACAAAAAAAACATTGAAAGGCGACGCAAATTCAAAGAAACACAGAAGGAGAAAAACAATTCAAAAAGAAGCCGAATACATATTTTACAAGAAGCTTTATTAACTTACTATATTTTATATGAGTTTACTGCTCAAAACAATGAGTGCAACAAGATTTTGGTCCTTTGTATTATTTAAACTACCTTAAGGATTAAAATAAATTTTATGTATTTTTTTTCCTTGCTACTTCATTAATTAATATAATTAATAAAAAAATCTCATTTTGCTTTTTTTTTATAAAATAAAAATAAAAATATACGTTGTATAGGCGAAAAATTAATTTAAAAAATGTCGGTCTAAAATATTCTTATAATGATTAAATAATAGTCTTTAGTGACTTTTAGTAACAAGTTTGACCTCCATGAACCCTCTTTAACTCTTTAGTGATTTTTAGTAACATAATATGTGTGGCCACCATCAGCTTGACAACGACGCGGCATGATTCGTATGATCCTCCGAATATCCTCTTGTGGAATTTGCTCCCATTCTTCATTCACCGCTACAGTGAGCTGTTGCAGTGTTTGAGGTGTAATAGGAAGCCTTCTGGGGCATCCTGGAAGGTCACGGCTCATGGAAGGCCACTCCATTACACGGATTTCATGATGCCTTTAGTAAATATGACGTGATGGCTGTAGTATGTGGCCTGGCATTATCTTGCATTAAAAGAAAATCTGGGCTGATACCATATGCTGCGGGCAAAACATTATCTTCGAGGACATTTTCTATGTAAGCTTGAGCACACAACCGCCAAGGAACAACGACAAGATCATCACAGAGCCACATCCAAATTTGACATATTCCTGGACTGCTGCTGCACTGAATCGCTCGCCTAGGCGTCTGTAAGCACGGAGGCGACCTTCGCATCGTGTTAGATGAAATCGTAATTCGTCAGTAAAAGGCACAGGCCTCTAATATCGAATTTGCCAATTAGCGAACCGTTGGCGAGCTTGTCTATGTTGAATAGTTAGACGCACAGCCCGATCTAGTCGACGTGATCTCAAATTGGCTTCCATCGACCTATATCTTACCGTCTGGTCCATCCTTAGTGTATTTTGAAGATATCTTGCAGTTGTTGTGCGGTTACGTAAAGCACAGTTGACGATGTAGCGTTCTTGCAAACGTATAGTTTTTCTTTTTCGACCACGCCTTCGTGAGCATTCTCCCGTCTACGGTATCGCTCCTAAAGTCTGTTAATAACAGAAGGAGCAACTCCTAGATCTGGGATGGGGAAACTACGGCCCGCGGGCCATCTCTGGCCCGTCAAGTTTAAAATCCGGCCCGCGAACATCAAACAAAAAACAAATTAAATTTTCGTATTATTAGAAATTTCATTCTCATTGGAAGTGCACGGAGATAAAACAACAACTTTTGCGAAATGCGAATGCAGGCTGTACGAGCAAAACCGAAAATAAAGCTGAATCTATCGACTAAAATTGCAATTTCTTTCTCATAGTTATTTTGTAATATTGCACAATAAATTAGTGTTTCAGAAAATATCTATCAATATTTTTATTTCAGTAAATAATATATCCGTAAATGCAACAATAAATTGGCCCGCCATATATTTCGTTAGTAAATATTGGCACGCGAAGGAAAAAGTTTCCCCATCCCTGTCCTAGATCATTTTCTACATAACTCATAGTTCGACCCTCTTCAAGCAAAGCCATAGGCTCTGGAAACATGCAATTCAGTCAGATCTGTTCATTGTGTGGGAGTGTTATTAATACCTAATAAGTGGAAATGAAAAAGCAAGACATTCAAGCAATTTGTATTGATTTAATAACGACGCTACAATTTGCAAGCTGCCTTTTATTTAATGTTCGTAGTCAGAGTCAGTTATACTTGGTGGCTTATGTCTGTTTTGTAGTATGACATCATCAAAACTACTGATAACTCATCAGTAACTAAGCTTACAAATTGTTTTACACAAAAAACCGTAATTACTTCGGTACTAAGTAGACAATACCGAAGTATTTTAATTTTGGGAGACGTCTTACGTAGTTGCAAAGATCTTTATTTATATTGTTAAAAAATATATAAATATTATAATTTCTTTGAGTATTTCAAGAGTTTCTTCATCTCATCTGTATTGTGCCTACTCGTAATACAATCATAATTTATTTCAATTAATTTTTTTTTTTCAAATTATTTTATTTCTATTTTTTATACTTATAAAATCGTTGCTGCTGATAGGTTAATTTCATAAAGAAGGCTCTGCTAGATTTTTGAAAATTACAACTTCTTGCGAAGCCGGGGTCAGATATCGATTGAAAAAAGACTATCCAAAAAAATACATGGCAGGACTTTTTTTTCGTCGCTCGCAAAAAATATCGAAGAAGTTGAGCAGTTATATAAAAGGGACAGATAAAGTTTTTTTTTTCTTGTAAAAATTATAGAAGTAAGAAACTACCGAGATCTCTTCACTTAGCGTGCAATCCATCTTTAACATTAAAGTATCATTATTTTGTTACAATTATTTTTCCGCAATCCTAATGAACACATGGTTGTTATCTCGCTAATGCAACATAATTATTGTCACGTCTTACAACGATCCAGAATATTCAAACCAAACATGGCTTCTTTGTTACGTGTGTACTGTGTACAATGCTCGCTATTATGTCACAATGGACTTTATCGCGTTGCGACCTTTCTATGGATTGTTGTGAAAGTAAACGAGAACGGTTTAATCGTACACAACAAGCAATGTGCAGCGAGCATTAGAGACAACTCGTCACTTACGTACCATGAAGTGCGGTTTAATCCGCTGGCTACTGATAAAGAGTAAAAACGATAACAAAGGCAGACAAGTAAACTTTAATATCTTCAAATTTTCGATTTCTCGAAACGTTTATTTTTAAACACGCCCGACGCAAAAAAGACGTGTCGTGTCTATCGTATTGTAGCTCCAAAACGGATAGACCGCTTTTATTTGTCTGAAAGCTGACATGTACGAGATTGTTTTTAGCTATAGAAATAAGAATATTTATAGACGATGTATTAAAATTTTACCAATGCGTTTATAATAATACAATACGATGCTCATGCTTTTTAGTAGTATATCCGTAATTTACTAAGAAAGCTTAGTTTCTTCTAGCATAGCTGAAGTGGTCAAAAAATGTCGATAATGGAATTGTAAACACTTACGAATACGATAAAACAAAACAATATTAAAGACTTGAATTTGAAAACAAACAATGTTTTCAAGTTACGTCAGTTTACAATCTTATCTGTCGTTACTGTTGCCTGGCTGGTCCTATCGCGCGGTGAAACGTGGTGAAACTACAACTGCATTTATTTATGTAGGTACCTACACTTTTTATGCCATGTAGATTAAGTATGTAGCATTTTATTTTATTTTCTACAAATTCGGTCTCGTATCTGCTCAGACCGTCGATCGAATATAAAGGATTGACGACTCACAAAAAAAACTTTACTCGATAAAATCTTACTACTCGAGTATTCGAGACACAACGATACTATACGAGCCTGTACACATATTTCGATTGACGTGTCACGTGCCCAAACGAGGTCGTTTATAGCAGCAAAAATAGGTAATGCAAAGATATTGCACAATAAGATCGCTGTGTTACTTGTATACATACTTAGTAAAAAAAAAAGTTTGTATCACGTATTCGCCTTGTGCCAGATTCTATTGGGACAAATAACATTACAGAAAGCGTAGTTAAAATTATTTTAATATTGCATTGAGTGGAAGCGCATGACCGTGCCCCGCGACACTGAGTACTGAGAAACAGCTTCAACAAGCGCGCGGCGCCGGGCACTTCACTACATGCGCAGCTATGTGTGCGTGACCTTTCACCGACGGGTTCACGAACGTGACCCGAAGGTATGTTTCGGGCGGCCTCGGCAATTCCGAGGGTACATGTCACAGGGACTCAGACGCACGCGAGGCGAATGACGCGAGTTTTGTGTTTGTAGTACCTACATGACACTAAATAGGCTACTTTTTCCTTTTCCGAGTGCAGTGCACTCACCCTGCGTTCCGACTAAATGTAATTAATAGTCACAAAATATAAGGGCTATTAAGTAATAATTGTTCAAAAGTAACTTATATGCTTAGGTACGAGTATATCTGATAAATATCTAATAAGAAAAATGTAAAGGATGTTTATTGTTATTTAATTTCTGCATGTAAGATATAAATTAATTAGTTATATTTAAATAACATTATAAATAGAATAATAGAGACTTAGTGTTAGATGTTTATAGTTTGTAAAATAAGAAAAATATAGACAAAAAATAATTTAATTTTTAAGTTCTCCTATAAAAAGTGTAATTTTTATTTGTGGCCGTTTAGTTTTTAAGCAGCGATATAATCCGATCTCTAGTAATAAACTTAAATAAAAAAAAAAAAATTTTTTTGGGAGCCCTACAAGAATAGGCTAATAAAATTTAAGCTTCTAGAGAGCTGTCTCTCTGTATAGATACATTACTCCGTGCCCGCGATGCGTGTGCACCGACACGACACCCCCCTCCCCCCGTCGCGTCCGCCCCGCACCCCCCGATCGCCCTCTATACACGCGTCGATCAGCTGAGTGGTCCGAAAGCGGGGCGCACCCCCTCCCCCTGAATCGCCACAGTCACTCACACACAAATCACACAACACAATGTATTGCATGTAGTTGTGTTGACTAACCCGCTCTACGTGCTTCAGCGTAACCGAGCCACTCGAATTGGACCCGAAAGAATACGTGCCACTAGTAGCGCCTGCGTGTTTATTATACACAGACAGATATGCGTCAGACAGACGGTACTGTACGGCAAATAAATTTCACATTCCCGACAGCGAAAACATGGCTGCGTTCGCAGCGCACAGATAAGCTGTCGTCGTAAACAAATTGCAGTAGATAATTGGCGAGATGAATTGGTATGTGCGTGCGATGTGTAGTACACGAGTGTGGCGTTGTTGAATTTCAGGCTTCCTTTGTTTACGTGGGGCGAGGCTGGCGGGACGCGCGAGAGGGTCGGGGGGAAAGCCGCGCGGCTGCGTGCTATTCAAGGTCAAGAGCGTCGGGCGTCGGCTCGCTGCACCGGCGCGCCGGCGACTGGACGCTCTCGCAAATCGGCGCACGCCCAAGACCGGTTTCGCTCGTGACGTGGGCCGGCGAGAGTGAGTAAACACTCGGATTGACCGTCAAACACTTGATTAGATACACTAATAATAGGGCACTCGACTCACCGGACTGCAGGCTTCGCTCCTGGAGCTCTATGAACCGCGCCGCTTCTAACAACGTATCCAGGAGGCTCATATCGATATGGCGGCATAGGGCCGCGCGGTACAGGCGCGCCCGCTGTCACGCCGCGACTGGCCACGCGCGCCGCGCGCCGCTCACGTGGCCGCCGCTACTATCGGCCAATGGGAGCGCACGACGGCCGTCACGTGACCGGCCACGTTAGCCAATAGCGTTCCAAGTCTCGTCTCTGTCGCACGGGGCGTGCGCGATCGATGCCATTGCAGCAATCGAATGCACGCGCCCCTGCCCGCGCCGGGTGACGCGGCGCACTTTGCTTTGTTTATCTAATACTTTTCCCCCTTTTATTATTTATCTGGATGTGAAAAAAATAATACCTACATGCACTACATTATGATTACGCAATAGAGCCAGCCGGCGCGCGCTCGTCGATGAGTTTGTTTCATATACTCGTTTTCAGACACATTAAATCGGTAGTCGAGAGCACGTGCGTAACAACTCTGCCCGACTTTCACTTCGCACTTCGAGTTGCGGCACAAGAACTTGATAAGTTTAAACGACGATTTATTTTCGTTTAAACATTTGAAACTTTCTGTGAATCTTCACCTACTATCTTAGCTTGTCATACTTTTTAAACGCTTCAAAATAAAAATTAAATAATAAAAAATATAAAACTTCAAACTATGTAAAAAATATATTATTTTGCGAAAATTATTCTAATCAGACATCGATAAATAATTTATCTTACTGTCCGCTAAATCCGCTAATTAAGACTCCGAATTCCTACTCTACTCTGAAATTAATTTTAATTTACTAATAATTAAATTAGGAATGTAACGATAGTAACGATACATAATTTTGCCGATATGATACCGATTTTTGTAGTAAATAATTAATCGACGATACCGATGGCTTAATAGATCATTAATCAAATAAATAATTAAATGGGTAACTTATATATCTTTCTTTATTATGGAAGTTAAGTAAAAAGCTTAAGTTTATATATCGGTATCGTTACATCCCCAAATTAAATCTTTATTTACGGGTAAAATTGTCATTTGAAACTAGTAATCACTATATTATTACATTTATACAAGGGCTCATAAGGATTTCTAACCTTTATCATATCATCCTGATATCGATCTCACCATAAACTTGCTTCTCCATGATGTTGCCACCAAATTAACCAGGGTTGTCACTTATTGCCACCAAATTAACCATCAACTTGCATTACTTGCATTGCACGCAACCTTTAGATACTTATAAAAAGAACTTTGGGAATATATATGGGTACACAGAAATAATAGTTAGGTATAATAATTACTGAAAAATTTTGAAAAACTTTTTAAAAAAGATTTCAAACGTTTATTTTTGTAATTATCCTAGGTACTGAAATTAAAATTATAATATGTATAAACACAAAACATAATAATTATACTTATCATGGAAAATAGCTTTATTTTCTAACTTGCTGGCGCTCGCGACTTCGTCCGCGTTGAAAAATCTACCAAGTTTCATGAAAAACAGTTAATTACAGATTTATTATTAGCATTAATTAATTGTGTAATATCTAATTAAAATATAAACTTACAGTGACAGTTACAGGCAGGAGGAATGGGTCCGTGCGAAGCCGGGACCGCGTCACTAGTCGCACTAGTTATAATATTAATATATGGATATATTAAAATCCCTGTCCGGTAATCAACATTTCTACAGTCCCAAATGGCTGATGGATTGACTTCCGTGATACTCCCTGCTGGTTAACCAACGAGGCTTTGGCGCCCGAGTCGGTGTAACCACTCGCCTACCTACACCTAGAATCCGGTTGGTCTTGGACTGTCTAGAACACAATCTGACTACATTTAATTTTTGCTTAGAGCTTAAATTGACTTCTACATAATGA
The DNA here is from genome assembly GCA_918317495.1 of Synanthedon vespiformis. Lineage (NCBI taxonomy): Eukaryota > Metazoa > Arthropoda > Insecta > Lepidoptera > Sesiidae > Synanthedon > Synanthedon vespiformis. The sequence goes on from OU906965.1 coordinate 1,634,700, forward strand.
GTCGAGCACTCAAATCTACCATGACACAAATTGACTAGTCCCGAAAATATCTAGAACACATTTCGCCTACTGTTGTATTTTGTTTTTGAATGCTGTACAGGTAAAAAATGAAAATAAGAACTACTTATGTCATAAATTTTATTAAAATAAATTGGGTACCTACTTCATTTTAAAGCTCTTTTTATGTATTAAAAAATCGATTAGTGTAATTTGTTTTTAAGTTAAATAGACAGGTAAACATTAATTGAAAGATAGGAAACACATTTTCTGCCTGAATGTCTAATGTAGAAAAAAATATGCACTAGTCAATTTGTGTCTTGGTAGATTCGAGTATTCGACTCATTATGTAGTAGTCAATTTATGCTCTAAGCAAAAATCAAATGTAGCCAGATTGTGTTCTAGACAGTCCAAGACCAACCCCTGGAATCTCTAAAACAACTGAGCAGAAGGCCAGGGGAAATCACTGCTATTTTTCCCATTAGAGTTGTGTAGAGGTCTAAGTAATGCTTCAGGAGTGTACTACTGAAGAGAGATTTTTGTATAAATATATTCTTATTCCTTACATATTATAAAACTATCTGTTCGCGATAAACTCGAAAATTTCTGCACCGATTTTCATGCTGTTTTTACCAATGGATACAGTGGCTCTTAGAAGTTTTCTTAGTTACAGCCTGTTGAAAATCACCTAAAAATTTGGAAAATTTTTATATCCTTTAATTGTTGATCTGAATAAAGGCTTTATTATTATTATTATTATCTATACTATAGAAAGAAAGACTTTCTACTATATCACTACATATTATAAAACACAAAGTCCTCCGCCGCGTCTGTCAGTCTGTCTGTTTGTGATAAACTCAAAAACTTCTGCACCGATTTTCATGCTGTTTTCACCAATGGATAGAGTTGTTCTCGAGGAAGGGTTTTAGTATAATATAATTTACGTTCGCGGGCGAAGTCGCGTGTAGCGGCTAGTTGAAAATTTTTAAAAATAACTGTTCATAATTAGTAAGAATTCTTTCTTTTAGCAGAGGTGAATAATAATTCAAATAAACACAATTTTATTTTGGCATTACTATTTTTTTATTCTATTAACAGTATGTGTGGTGCGTTGTGCATATTTGTAACAATATGTCTACTATTACAGAGCTCTATATTATGTTGTGTTTTATTTATGACTACATACACAGGTAAAAATAATATGTCAATCACAGAAATTCACTACGAACTAATTAGGGGTTGAGGTGTGGTCACATTGATGGCGTTCGAGCGCTCAAGCGCTCCGCTGTGTGTGTCTGTGGCCATACACTAACTAATGTACAAAAAAAAACCTTTTGAGTTTTGAAATCTAAATGGTAGTACTGTTAAGAGAAAAATTATTCTCTCTTTCAATATCTTATTCACTTTTCATTCCTGCTGTATATTAAAAAATAAATTTAAAAAAATACAAATCTCGTTTAATTTGGCTTTTTTTTTTTTTCATCACTTGCACCATAATATTGTATGCACCTTCTGTTATCAACTAATCAATTTTAAATACCCTTATTTGTAGCAATAGTCAATAAAAAAAAAACAATGAAACAAACTGTCTCATATGTAATGTAGTGTAACAATAAACAAAATAATTTAAAAAAAATTTTTAAAAGAAAATTCGGTTACACATTTCTTTGCTATTTCTTTACTTTTATTTCAAAATATTAACCATTTTTTAATTAAAAAAACTGTTACTAAAATGCACACTTGCTTTGCTTAGTCATTACATATTTATACGTAGTTGTAATAAATGGTCAAATTGATGTAATATAAAATTATAAAACTACATAATTGAAATTAAAAAAAAAAAAAAAAATGTTCTAATTTTTTTTTACATTGCATGCAATTTTTTAATGATTTTAAACACATTATAGACAGCAGTTTTAATTTTAATAATTAATAAATTCGATATTAGTTTAAAAAATATTTTTTGAGAATTGTACTTCGAAATCACTTCCATGATTATTTCCACCTCTCTATAGAATTTAAGTAAAAAAAAAATTACGTTTTCTTTTTAAGGTACAAAACAACAACGCCACATACGTCGTCTTTATCTATCTAATAATAAAAAAAAATATTATGTCCATACCTGTGCCTTTTAATTGAGGCACGAGTCTTTAACAAAATTCTCGTTTAGAACCAAATTTTAAGAGTATTTTAATTCACTTTGGATTGATTTTTTTTCTAAAAAAAAAAATACTTTTCGAAATTCGATGTGTCTTAAAAATACAAAACTGTTTGTTTATTTGAACACACATTTTATAGTCAAATATTTAAACGGTACTTGTGTGTCAATACATTTCGTGCATATTCGGTCTAAATTGTGTCAAAGAAAAAAAAATCACACGAAACTAGAAAAAATGTGAAATGTATGACATTTTCGCAAATAAGTTCTTACTGGCACGACTTTTCACACGCTCTTTAAATAGCGCCTTTTCAAAATTTTACCTTTTAAAAAAGTCACTTGTTCATAATACTAAATTTATCTTATAATAACTATGAAAACATTTTTAACAATACTACACAATATTATACGAATAAAATACACACTAAAAATCTTTGATCGACAAAAATACAATTTCAATTGGCAAAACTTCACTTCACAGAGCAAACATTTCAAATTGAGACAAAATTCCAACAAAAGTATTATTTAAACCGAAAATAATGTTCATTTATATAATTTTTATAAATCAATTTGAGTACGCAGAACATTTATTAAACAATTTTTAAGTGTGGTGACGCCTCGTTTACTATGTCAATGTCACACCAACGAGTTTCTAATTATCATCATCCCAAAATATTTCTATGGCATCATAATCTTACTTACCAGACATGGAAATGTAAATTTTTTTATATTAGTAAAAATATTTTTTTTATGCCAGCATTGATAAATCTCATATCTGGGCAGCTTAGTGACCAGGGCAGCATAGGTAACAAAAACCATCACCGATGGAAATACAAGGCGCCAACAGAGGTATGACGAGTGCTTTAATGCACTCGTCATACCTCTGTTGGTTCGATATTTTTCACTTTTTACTCACTGCATTTCAATGTAATCGAATCGTAGTTTTAAAAATTGCTAAGTGAAAGCTCACTGCTGTGTCATTTTGTTATGCCTCATTAAATGTCTAACTAAACAAACGCAAGAGACCGCGATCCATCGATCCTTTGTAAGGTTCATTTAAAATCTTTTTTTATTAATAAAAAAAAAATAACAATTTCAGTAGGTATCGTCTAGGATCGAGACTTGGCGTATTATTATTTCACAATTCTACATGCAATAATGATGATTAATACAATTGAACTAGTGTAGTATTATGACATACTACTGAACGGTACGACTAACTTGGGTCGTGCCGAGAGACTATGTCTGCAGTGCTGCTAGCCTGGTTGCTGAGGCAGTCCTACAACCAAAACATAATCTTTGTAATCCCAATTAAGTTGTAAATTATGTCCGTGTTGGTTAATGAAGCCGAATACATAATTAATTAAATTAATTAGCCAGAGATTTTCATTAGCATTTGCTTGTCGCCAGTGTAAACGTGGGGCACAGCGAGCGGGTTAATTAATATTATACACGTTTGAAATGTATGTTTTTTATTGGCAGACTGACGATCCATTCGATGGTTGGTTGGCTACAGTCGCCTATTAACACAAGCAATGCTAATTTGCATGTGGGCTGCCAATCTTCTTATTCACCAAAATACCAAGCACACATGGTCTGAGGGGGGTCTGATCTGGTATCTACCATGGCAGACAGGAAAATGTAATCAACCTACCAATGTATCAGGAGTCCTCAAGCGAACAGGAGATCTAACAGGCAGATTTTTCGAGCTATCGGCTAAGATTGCTAACGTAGAGGCTCTTCAGCTCCGTCTTCGGCATATTCTCGAAAAGAGCTGCGCGGTTTTGCCCCTCGCCTTTCTTAACCCAGTGACCATATACTCGGAAAGCACAGCCGTCTATAACCTGGAAGTGGCAATTTTGAACGTGGAGTCAACAAGTTCATTATAAAAATGTCTAAAATAAAGTTATAAAATACTTTTAGTAAATGAGGATATAGTGAAGGGGCTCCGGCAGACGCACTGAAACTCAACATCGCGCGTAGTTTTATTTTACGTCTGCTAATAGCACCCTTATTGGGCAATCAGCTCGGTAGGTGACCCAATGTATCAATGTATCAACGAATGGTATTCAATGATTTCTAAAACAAGTTAATAACAGGGCTCCACGCAATTTAGACACAAAAACAAGAGTCAAGTACCAAGGGAACAGAAGCCAAGAGGGGAGCTATGTAATGTAATCAACTCACCTTTCTTAGCACACGCATGGCGTACGGGTCTCCGAGCGCGGTGTAAAGTGGTAGATGTCTTGCAGCCGTGGTCGGTAGCCGTCGCAGCCGTACCGCAGCGCGAACCGCCACCAATGCGAGACGTAGCTTGGCGCGCGCGTTGAAGCCGCTCGACTTTATCGCCTACAGATTGTACATACGATAAACAATAGATCAGTTAGTCCCAAGGAAAAAACACGTCCCCTTAACCCTTACGCCTAGGCTACACTAGTAGACATGTTGCGAGATTTTGGTCTCAGAGACGTGTCTCAGGTTGCCTACTAGATATGTATGTTTTATGTTTACAGATCGATTCCCGTCTAGGGAAATTGCTAATGATAAATTCTCACCATAATATAATGATGTCTAATACGAAAATGACTTGTGATTATGAGTGAAAACTACATAATATTTTGTCGCAATATCTTCTTTCTGAACTCAAAGTACTATTTAGATGCATCTAGAAACTTTATGAGATGATTTTTATAACGAATTAAATGTCGCTAACAGTGACTCAATGGCAACTTAATTTATAAACATCTCTGCAAATAAGTAAAATAAAAATTTCCGTGGCAGGCAACACCTGTTTGGGTTGATTATAAAATAATCTAAAGTAATCTTAAAAATATAACATTCAATAAATTTCTAAAGCAATTTCGCCGTTCTACAATCATACCATTCCTTATAATGAATGTAAGTAATGTAAACATGCTTTAAACATGCAACTATTTAAATGCAAAGGAATTTTGAAAACACAGTTTTGTAAGTGTGTGAAGTATTATTTGAATAAAAATATTACCAAAAAGAAGTGTTTCAAAATGTATTTAGTGTGTTAAATTAAATCAAAAACATATAAATTACACGAAAAAGTGTAAGTATATAAAAAAGTTGTAATTTAAAAACGTGATCCTGATTGATCAATCAGTAAAAATGTGTTAATTTTATTTGGGATACCTATAAACCGGAAAACTCAGATGGATCTGATGATCCAATTAACTTGCGGACCTGAGTTAGTGTGTGTGTGTGTGTAATTAAATTTGTGCAGAACACAAACGACCTCACAATTTTATTAGTGTTAATGGTTGCGTGTTTGTACAAAAGTGTACAGTGGAACCCCATAGAAATATTGGTTACCATTGCCAACTGGTCGATCCGAGACATCCGGCGGCTGCAGCTTGAGAACGACTTCTTGAGCGGCGTCATGTCCTGGTCCCACAACTACCAGGGGTCGAGAACATTCGAGTTGTAACGTGTGTACATACATAATCAATCAAGTATATTCCCAATTCAAATATTTGCAAGGGAATAAGTAAAGTAATAGGAGCTCATAAAGACGCGAACGGATACAACTAACAAAAAAGGATTCTAAACATTTGTTTTGGATTAACTTCATTATTAAAAAAAAAAGAATACGTCATTTGATTTTTTTCTGTCTGTACGCCGGCAATGTCCAAGAATAATAATAATTGTTTTTGGACAGTTTTAAAACTGGAACAACTAGTCAGAAGAAGACAACAATTGCCATTTTGTTTTATTGATACTGTTAATTTTATTCTGAACTAGCGGCCTGTTCCCAAAAGAAAAGTACTGTTACAAGTCTTGGCTGAAATAGCAATTTATTGAAAGAAAAATCGTTGAATTGAAAGAACTTTGCTTTATTTCCGGCCTAGCCGGTAATGTATACTATTTGTAGTAAAACTCCTCGACTCCTTTTATTCCGAACAAAAATTTGAACATGGGAATGAGTAAATAAAGAATAGGTATTGTGCAAAAGCGCTAATGTGCTTCATACACCGATAAAATCAGTGTATATTTAAATTATTAAACACGGATAAACAGCGTTTTAAGACGATAAAGCTGACATGAAGATAATATTAAAATGCTGAAGTTTTTTTATATGAAAATAACATGCAATTTTGGGATAATTTTAGTGAAAGAAAAATGTAGCGCTAAAAGTTTTTTTAAGTTTTAAAAAGAAAGTAGGTACTAGGAATGTATGAGACATAAGAAGCTGTAAACTCACCACACTATTGAAGAACGGGTGCATCAACGCTTCGTCGAGGCCAATTCTATTACTGGGTTCAACCACTAAAAATCGTCTAATAAGATCTTTTGGGTCCTCTGGAAATTTAAAAAAGTTGGATGTAAAAAGGAGGGATGTTATGGAGCTCCGTAAACGTAACGAATCCGATATAAAAGTTTCGGATAGGGGAGAAGTCTAAATAAATCATGTTAAGACAGGTCGGCCTGAACTGCCTGTCCGGCCGAACAATTTTATATTTATGCGTATTTAATTCAAATATCCGTAACTAACGGGGATAATCCGATATTATTACATAACCGTAATCGTATCCGAAACTGGTATAAGATTATTCTTATATCCGTATCCGTAACCGAAATTATCCGACTCTAACGGATAATCCGAAATAATTATATAACCGTAATCGTATCCGAAACTGGTATAAGATTATTCTTATATCCGTATCCGTAACCAAAATCATCCGAAACTAACGGATAATCCGAAATAATTACATAATCGGAATCGTATCCGAAACCGGTATAATATTATTCTTATATCCGTATCCGTCTCCAGATCCGAAATTTTATATCCATAAAACATCTCTAGTAAAAAGTAACTCATGCGATTTTGAAAATTCTTTCATACAACAATTTGAAAATATACTTTAGGATTAGACAGCGGCTTATTACATACACAAGTATACAGTGTAGCTTTTCAAAATCATTGTCACAGAGATGAATACACATACATAAATGAAATAATCCTTACCGGATATATCAGCCCACTCGGGGCTTGTAAAAGAGTATTTCCCCTCCATGATGTTTCGCAACATGACCATCTGCTTGCGATGCCAAAACGGCGGACAACCGACCAAGCTACCGGAACAGAAAAACATATCAATTACTAGCTGGTGCCCGCGACTTCGTCCACGTTAAACTATGCAAGCTACTCTATGTCCTTTCAAGTGTCCCAGCGACAATGTGTATGCAAAATTTCATGATGATCGTTTCAATAGTTTTTGCGTGAAAGAGTCACAAAAATCCATAAATACATACAAACTTTCGCATTCATAATGTTAGTACGGATCACTATATAAAGAGTATAGCCGAATCAATATGAATTTTTCGAATCGCACTCAGGGGATCTAAATTTTTAGCTCTTTCAAAAAAAACACCTGTTTTTTTTTTTATAGTAAAATTCAAAATTAATTAATGATGATTTTTTTTCCTAATTTTTAGGAGCCTAAAACATGAAAAATAATATGATCATGTTTTTTAAACGAAAAGCCGATTTTTGGCAGAGAAAAGAAAACTAAAATCTTTATTTTTTTAGCCTTTTTGAAATAGGTCACTCGCCAAAATTCGTCAGATAACTTCTTTTGTTTTTTTTTTTTTTGAACAAACGAGTACCAAAAATGTCTCACTGCATTGCTATTGGTCCATAAAATTCGTTTATCCAATAAGAACGCGCCCAAGGTATAAGGTCCCGCCCCTAACAATGGCTTAGACGCGTTCTTCTATTCTAATATTATAAAGAGGAAAGATTTGATTGTTTGTTTGTTTGTGTAGAATAGACTCCGAAACTACTTGACCGATTTGAAAAATTCTTTCACCATTAGAAGCTGACATTATCCCTCATGAACATGAGGCTACTTTTTACCGCTACTCGGAAAATGCTTCATTCCTACGGGAAATCTAAAATAAATGTAAATATTAGCGGCTTGGTCCGGGAGATAGCGCCATCTATCCAAAATCAAGTGAAGTGACTAACATGACAACTGCTTGGTGATATTTTTAGCGACCCATTCCACGGTAGATGGCTTTTTATACTTTTCAACGCGGACGAAGTCGCGAACACCAGCTAGTATTGGATAAACGAATATTATGAACCAATAGTGAAATTTATTGGTACTAGTTTGTTAAAAAAAAAACCGACATTTAATTACATTTAATTTATCAAGCATACATAAAAAAAAAATGGGGGAATTACTTTTTAAATTAATTTTCCTTTTTTTCACATATTCTTTTCTTTTTTGTTTTATATTAATTTGTTTTTTAAATTAATTAAATGTAAATATATATATATATATTTTATGATCCTTTAGGCCTATTTGTATTTAATTTATATACATAACAGATAAATAATGGCTGTATAAAATCTTAATAAATAAATAAATATTACTTACAGAGTAAACATGATGACTCCGCATGCCCATCTGAAAACAGACAAAAAAATATATATATCATAAATTTAATACACCAGGAAATAAAATAATCAAGTCGCCGAGCATTACGTAATATTCATTTAATGTTTAAAGTAACGTCTCGTAACGTTATCAGTTAATTATATTTATTTAACCCCTCAACCGATGCAGTTGAAAATCAAAGATCACAGAAATAAAATACGTAAAGGGAATACATAGCTATAATTAATATTTCATATCAATAAAGCACATATTACGTACTAAATGACGTAGCAAATATTATGTTTGTTTACGCGAATCATTATTTACACATTAAAACATTCGAGAATTATTTTCAGCCAGCGGAAAGCATTTATTTCAAATAAATATGTTTCTTAGCAAGTAAAATTACTTTTGGAAGCAAATATTTAATTCATAAATAAATAATTAAGTATACAAAATTAGTAAAAAATATTTCAATGGAAATATACATAAATTATATATATATGTTTTCTAAACTTGGCTGGCTTTCTAAGGAAATTTTTCTTTCTCACTGAGTTTCTTCAGTTAAATTATTAAAATAAAATAATATTTCAATTAGCGAATAAAGATATGTATAAATAAGGCATTAAATTTTTTTATGAAAACATACCATTTCAATTTCTCCTGGTATTACTTTAATACTAGTTTATTTTAACAAAATAATAGTTATAATTAAATTAAATGTATACCAATTAATTATACATTGGAGGGAATCGAACACCACATTAATTTATCAGCACAAAGTGATTATATTAATAACCGCTCGTTTAGATCAATGGATTATTTACGTATCAAAAATATTATGAAACTTTATTTAAACAACGATTTTTAGGAAATAATACCCATACGCGAATCTAACACATTAGTCAAGGGATTAAGTTCCTTGACCATTCAAAGAGCTATAAGATTATAATAATCTTAAAATAGTAATTTTGATACTGGCATCTTTTACATACTATTATTATATTGATTTGTAATGCGGTTTTTGAATTACTTGTGAAATGTATTGAATAAAAACATATATTTTAATATTATTTGTTTACTATTATTTGTCATTGAAAATATTTCTACTATACAACAATTATTTATCAAAAATTACTTAAAAATATTAATATACCTAATATGTGTTTATTTATTTTTTATTTAATTATTTTTTTTTTAATCAGCACTTTTTTTTGTATGTACTTATAAACTTTAAGATGACTAACCCTGTAATAGGCTATATAAAAATTTAATCTACTTTATGTATTTGTTAAATATTAAATGCTGTATGGTTAGCTATTAAATAAATAAATAAATAAATATACTTACACATCAACTTCCATCCCATACCCAGGCGCGTCATCGAACATATTAGCTTTAAGTGTTTCCGGAGCGAGATAGCCTGGTGTTCCGCAAAGTTCTGAAATATTTTAATGAAGCTATATATACAATAAATAATAATAGTACAAACTTACAAAATCACGCTACGAAAAATTGAAATAAAACAAGTTACATACATTATACATTTGCTCGCTTCTACGCGTTCAAATAAAAGAGATTCTGTTTTCATTGTTACACAAACTGGATGTAATTTAAGATAACACATGCACTATATAATGTGCACAATGGCCAAGTGGTGTGAAAGTCATATAGGACAAGTGAAACTAATAATACAAACTTGATTGTCTACTTTAGTGGAACCTCGTTAAAATGGAAAATACAATACTTATAATACGATAAGAGAGGGCTAGGTATGATTGAACAAAATTAATAATATATCACGTCAAAACAAGGTATTGCACACAGTGACAGAATATTATACACAATGAGTTCTGTAATCTGAACAGTTCGTCACTCTTTCACCCTGAATGACCCCTACTTGTCTTTAAATCGGCCGTTAAAGTGCATTTACACAAATCATAATAGATTTACATATTGCAATTAAAAGTCGCTTTCCGCGTCGGTCTGTTCTTAAACCATGCAACAGATTTTGATGCGGATTTCACCATCATTTTCACTGAAATTTTAGTGGAAATTTTGTAGTTGCAGGACACACCGATTTTCACAATCAAAATTAATCTTATTAATCTCTCATCCTTTATCCCATTAAATTGAGGCAGTAAGGCACTTTTACTTTTGTAACATCAAGGATCGTAAGCCTGTCATCGACTTTCATGATTAAGTTTTTTTTTTATTTTAATTTCTTATTTAAAATTAAAAAAAAAATTTAACACAAAGATATGCACTTACCAAAAAGTTTTTCGCCATCTTTGAGCACTTTAGCGAAGCCAAAATCAGTGATTTTGACGTTCAACTGATCGTCCAGGAGTATATTTTCTGGCTTCAAGTCACGGTGTACGATATTCTTGCTGTGCACATATCGAACGCTTTCCAATACTTGTCTGAAATAGAAACTTAACAGTTAAACATTTTCTTCACAATTCTATATTGAAAGAGGTCCATATTTAATTTTTTATGCTATATTTTTTCATTCATAAAAAACACTTTCGCTATAAAATTAGACATTCAAATTCGCCTTGACACGTTAAAACGAATATTTATTTGCAGACTTCCCACCCACTAATGCAAATTGAAACAAAAAAAACTACTAAAATAACTAATAAAAAAATGGATTGCGAAATAAAATTGTGCTAAGTGCTCATTACCTGAAGTACTGTTTAAGCAAAACTTCTACAACTACATTGCAAACATTAGCAATAAATTTAACAAACGTAATTATTATCTTCTGGTCTTCTTGTTCCATTGTCTCTTTGAGCTCTTGGGAGGAGCACACACTTAACGCCATAATTGAATTTAATTATTTATTTTTTAAAATTTTGAATTCACGAGAAACAAATTTACGTTTCAAAGTTACTAGGAGCGCAAACACCCGAGAATACTGTGAACGACTGAATCTATTCGCAGATTTTGCTCGACTCAAATCTTCAAACACATATATCTATCTACGCACCCGTCCAATACATACAAACTGGAAAGATACGCGTTGGGCAGTCATTTTCTATTGACGTGATATTATTATATGCGTAAATTCAATACGTAAATTATACTACAAAATCAATAGAACAATTTAGAACAGCTGCATGAAATAGCCAATAGACTGGTGGAATCTTTATGATTAGAAACACTACAAAACACTTTGTCTTGCAGTCTGGTGGAAAAATCTCAAAAAGCGCCTGCTTTCAACGGTTAACGGCATTTAGTGAAACTTTTTGCCACCGGGTCTTTTTAGACCCTGCTAAACACGATTCTGCCCGGTGTCAACCCCTCCCCGCTACCTTCCCCCCCTTTCTTCCCCAAACGTTTCCCGATTTGCAGTTTTTTCAATTTTTTTAAATCTACATTAAGTTCTCTACAATATTCGCATATAAACCATTTAACAAGTAGAATAGCTTAAGAAATAATGTCTGTCCAATTTTAATTTTAGTTATTCAACATAATTTTTTGTGTTTGCAGTAATTTATCGAAAAGCAACCGAATCCGTGATGAAATAGCTCAGAAGTGAATTATTCTTCATACATTTACCTACAAAACAAGATTACCATCGTTCGGAATATTCGTTCATATAGGTTATAGCGCAGACGCCGCCATTGGACTGGCGGAAAAATATCAAAAAGTGCCTGCTTTCAACAGTTAACGGCATTTAGTGAAACTATTTGCAGTTTATATCGTGTTCAGCAAGGTCGAATTAGTCTAAAGAGACCAGTAGCACTACCATGAGTTTATGACTACCGAAATCGCTAGCGAGAGATGAACGAGAACGTAAAATATTTGTATGAAAAATTGTACAGCGCCTCTAGCGGTCACCAAAGAACTAAATATTTTCAGTCCAGAGTTTATTGATTATAGGACATCCCTACCCCATAATTTTCTAGTAAGACCGGTCTGAAACTGCCTGAATTCAGTGTATTTTATTAGTACATCTCTCCATTCATGGGTATTATGTGGTAGGACCACAGTTGCCATTTCACCTTACTAATCTAATGGATCTGATAGAGAGTTCGTACAAAAAAAATATCTTGTTCATATATAATAATTAATAATGATTGTTATTTATTGATAATGAATGAATATTTTAACTCATTACAAATTTCGAGAACACGGGAAAAGAGGTCAATGTTGCACGGTCACACCCCGACAGCGGACTGATAAACAAAACGTCATGGTAATGTGTGCGCCACATATTCGCAGAAATACGAGTACGTTACTAGAACAATATTGACGTTTTGCTTTTTGGGAATAAACAAACAAAATTCTGACATGAATAATATTAGAGATAGATCAACAAAAATTTCGAACCTATCCCTTTAAAGTACTTAACACTTCATAAATAGATTCATAAATCTTTGCACTGAAACTTCTCGCTAGTGACACATATTAATTTGTCGCCTCTCTTTTTTATACAAGACTCTTTTACCGCACTGATAATATCCATTTAAATTGTATTACGCAACTTCGCAACGCTGCTTGTTAACGGACAGACCAAATAGGTACTTTATGTTAGCCAAAAAAATTCCATTTTATTATTCCGACTTTCAGCAATCGCAGTGTCGTTTTTGAAGTGAAAACTTCATTAGGAGCGTTGGGAATTTTTGAGATGGGAAAAAACCACTAAACTCGCGACTCTGTCACATTATATTGACACAGGACTTGGGGAACTTTGCGTATTAAGTTTTTTTTTCTTTCAACAAAGTTTAGTAAGAGTCTTAGTACTTCAGCACTTTAGACTAGGGTGTATAGGATACACCCACCTGTTACATTTTATAGTTATGTATGACATCACTTTCTTGTATGATTTCTTTTTTCTTTGGAAACCTATCGAGTGGGGTATCACATGAAAGGGCTACCTACATGAGATGATCCTAAAAGTCCACACCATTACATTGCATTACATTACAGCCAGTTTTTTCACAAATATAAAAAATCTTTTGAACATTTAAATATGAAACTTGGTGCGTTTTGAAAAAAGCACAGCGAGCAAGTATCTGAAATGTCAAAATTTTATAATATGTTTACTTTAAGACAAAAAATAGATCAAAAAAATCCCTAAAAGAAAAATATAAATATTGTTTACTATCTTGTAAGATAAAAAGTTTTTTAATTAATTTTGAAAAATCTAAATCAGAAACTGTAATTTACTTTCTATTTGGTTTTGAACAAGTGTAATGTTTCATGCATTCAAATCTCCATTAAAAACAAAATTGCTGTTACCTCATAATATATCTGGTCTTCTTCTCCGATAGCGTCACAACGGATGTCAAATAATCAAACAGTTCCCCATTTTTGCACAACTCGAAAACGAGGAATATGAATGTCTCCGATTCAAACACGTCTTGTAATTCAACTGAAACAAAAATAACATTTTAAAAGTTATTTTTCACTTTTTATATTAATAAAACGCTTGCAACTTGTGGTCTCTTAACTGAATTTCGTTAATGTAACATATTATAGTTTAATCCACAAGTAATTCAAGTTTTTTTCTTCATAAAAATATTGGTACAGTTTAATATATAAAATCTGTATTAATAATATAAATAATATTTTAATATTTTATTATTTATAAAATAACATGTCTATTTCATAAAAATAATTTTAAAGTAGTTTTGTGCATTATTTCTATTGTTTGGTTTTTATTTTTAAAAGGATAAAGTGACATAAAAACACATTAAATACATAATATATAACCGCTATAAATAGCAATCATCATAATATATAACCAAAACTTGTATAAAACGCTAAAGTTGCACTACCCTATGAGGACCAAGTGAAAAATTTCCATTATTTAGTAAGGACGGCTGCATAACAAGGGTCATTAACTTAGTGCAGATAAAAATTCCTACCATACTTTCTTATTAAAATAATGATTTAGTCCATAATAATATACTTTTACTAGCTGATGCCCGCGACTTTGTCCGCGTTCTCTGTAGCCCTATAGCCTTCCTTGATAAATGGACTATCCAACACAAAAATATTTTTTTAATTCGAACCAGTAGTTTCCGAGTTAAACGAGTAAGGTTAATATACAAAATTTGCAGAAAAAATTGCGACCCGTGCGAAGCATGGCGTGGGTTGCTAGTTTACAATCCAATTGTTAGTGATAATTACTAAGTGTTACAAATTATATTACTGATAATGCTTTTTACAAAACAACTTTTATTTTATAGTCCAGCAGACAATTTAAATGTCACACTATCTATGAATAACAATTATTCTCAAACAGTGGCCACAAACAATTATACTTTATTAGAATACTAGGTGGTGACAGCGACTTCGTCCGTGTTGAACGATGAAAGGTACCCTATGTCGTTTCTGGTGTCGCAGACAATGTGCATGCAATATTTCATGGTGATCGGTTCAGTAGTTTTTGTGTGAAAGCGTAACAAACAAACAAACTCACATTCACATTTATAATATTAGTAAGGATTTTAGGGAAACCGACAAAAACAAAATGAACCGTTAACTCACCTCTTAAAGAATATTTCTTAATGAGAAATATTACGTTCAACAACAAACAACAAGGTTCTCAATCTCATGCCTATGCCAAAAACATTTTATAGTGCATTTTTATGTATAAATTTTATGCACACTACAAAGCAGATAACAACTCACTCACTAATGTATTGGTGGCCAGCAACCATACGTAGAATCTGTATCTCCTGACGAGTAGCTTCTCTCATGGTATGAGTATCGACACCGTCCTGCGACTCTTGACTAAGGTCTATAATCTTGGCTGCATATTCACGGCCAGTTTCTTTTTCTACGCATCTTCTTACGGTTGAACTGATGCCTCTGAAATTTATTTAAGAACATATTAAGCACAAATTATTCAGACACAAACAACAATAAAAGATATTTTTGTTTCAAAGTTTATAATGAATCCTATAGACAGTGCACTGTTTTGCTCTTATGACACCATAAAATACCTGGATAGGTGACTTTTTAACTTACATTATTTAGTTAAGGGGTAAACAAAGGATAATCCTAAAAAATTGCATTGTTTATAAAAAAAAACTACTAAACGGCTTGACCGATTTGGTTGAAATTTTGTATATGTATTTCCATGGTTTCAAAGACACAAATGTATTATATTTAATAAAGTTACGCGGACGAATAAATAAATAGCAAAATAAAAAAAGCTCAAATTTTGTAATATCATAATTATTATTCATAATCTAATAAGAGGGTAGTAGCAGCTGCCAACTACACAAGTTTTACTAGTATACTATGCATGGGCAATTATTGCTTATTATGTCTAATTAGTTTTTTATTTTATAAGTAAGTACACTAGCTGGCCACATTAGACTAGCGTATCTTTGTAAATTATATACCTTCCTCAAGAACCACTCTATCCATTGGTGAAAACCGCATGAAAATTGGTGCAGTAGTTTTTGAGTTTATCGCGAACAGACAGACAGACGCTGCGGAGAACTTTGTTTTATAATATGTAAAAACTTAATATTTAATAAAAAAAAATCTTTGTAAAAAAAATATACTTAAGTTTTTTCTTCGTTTTCAATTATAGTTGAAATGGGAAACTAAAATACATATGAAACGTTTGTATTTAAAAAAAATATTGTGTTCCCGAATAGTATTACCTCAAGGTCATAGAGAAGACTTGTCTATCTCAACACTACCAAAAACGTGAGCCCACGCCACCTCAAACGCTAAAGTATTTACATAGCCATATGAGAATTGGCAGCAATGCAAAGTAAAGATAAATCTTTTCATAATGTCCAAATTAAAAATATTATGTACTCTCAACACTCACCTTCCTATTATTTCTTTTGGTTCATATTTTGCATAAAATTCTTTGGCCGCATCCTTATCAGGCAAGTCGTCATCTTCTTCTTTCGCCATGCCGTTCACTATTGTTGTTATATTTTTCGTTTACTAATTATAGGCTAATTAGGTTGATTGCTCGCAAATCGCAATGACGAAAGGTTATTGTAGTTGTTAGGTAGGTACTAGGTACTGAACTACTGAACACAGCTGATAAATTTGATTTTAATCTAAGAAGTGCAGCACTTAATTAGGATACTATTTAAAAGGTATAATATAATTTGAATAAATATTGATGCACAGGTCTATAATTAAATTAAGATTATATAAATAATTTATCAACACTCTCGCATCACAAACACCAACCAACAAAAAAAAAACAAGCAAGAGACGAATTCGTCCCACCATCCAATTCATAGATCCAACGATCCAACCAATCATGATCCAATTATAGACATAGAGTAACTTATAATACTATAGATAATGAGACTCACTCACAGACTAAATAAATTAACAACTATAATGTGCAAATTGAAATTGTGCAAACACCATGACTTCTCTTTATGCGGCCTACTCACTCTCGAGAAGTTCCTCGACGAAATACTCGAGAAAGTTGACCGAGTGCGTAGTGTGTCGCTACACACTCGTTCAACTTCACGAGGAGCTCATTCGTGTTGCATATATATTATGGATTTACTAGAGCGCGTCAGATAATGCCAATCTATATTCCCCACGTGTCTCCGATAACGGATATGTATTAATCTGACGGTTTGGTTGGTGGGGTTGGCGGGGGTGGGGTTATAATTTTAAATACAACTCGAGCGCGTCAGATTTTCAGAGGGGATGTTACTTAAGTGAACCTAAACTAAGCTTCCATTTAAAATTCCGACGATTCGGATGTAACGCAAGCTCGTGGCAGCTTTTGAAAATGCAAGAAATATTTTTGCCGATTCTCATTTTGTAATACTGGAGCGCTACAGATTTTCATACAGACGGTTCAGCCTAAATTCCTAATCGTGCTGATTCTTCTTACCACCCTATCTTCAAAGTCCAAATTTAGCATCGTGGGCTCCCTAACCATTATAACTTACTCTATGCACGCGGCTTTGAGTCCTTTGACTCGGTCGCAAAAATCGACAATGAATGGAAGTAGCACGAGGCGAGATAAAGTTGGACGAAGTAGGGCGAGGTGACCGTTCACACTCTTATTCGCTTCGCCTCGCCCAACTTCTCGAGAGTGGGGAGGCCGTGTTTAGGTATAGTTTGGTACCATAGACACTAATATACTAATTATTTTTATTACTTTGGCGCCAGACCAAGAATATAACTACTCTCTCGCCAGACATAATATTTAATGGTAATAAAATTATGGTCAGTTGTAGTCTTGACTTGAAGCTATAATGTTATTGTTTTTCATATAACGTTTCGTATTTTTATCATGTTATCCCAGATATATTGCTGTATTTGTAGCGTGTGTAAACCATAGCATTTCTTTAACTCTCAATAAAAATAATAAACAGCCTTTAGTTCAATTTCTTTATAAACAGCTGATCTCTGTCTATGGCGATACACAGAACACTATATATACAAACAAAGAGTTTTCGTCTCCTTCTCTCTTATTGAATGAAATGTGTGTAAGGTCTGTATAGTCTGTGATGTTATAGTATGTTTTGCTTGTTGTTCGTTTCTGGTTTAGCGTTTTTGTACAATGTTATGAAGATTTGGTTTATCTTTCACTTTTTTCTGATTAGTTTGTTCAGCTTGGACTACATTAATTTGGATTTCAAAACTTCATATATCCATAGGACTTTGATATTAAGGTAAGTCTATACTACGCATTGAAATAGCTTTTCACTGTTTCGAGTGACATTATTTTATAATCATTTGACAACCTTGAAGCAAGCAAATAGAATAGAAGGATATATTAATCAATGAAATCTCTATATTTCTTTGTTCTCCAAATTTGTTTATATCGTATCGGGTTAATGTTCTTATCATCAACTGTAATTGATACGTTGTTATCAAAATTTCCATAAAAAGTGGAATGAGGGACTTCAGTGGGACTAGAATAGAAAAAGAGTATTATGTTTTAACGAAATAATTGTTTTTTTTTAAATTTTATTTCAACACACATGGATTACTTACATTATAGGTACAAATTACAAAAACATGCACACACAAAAAATTATAAGAATACATAATAATAAACCAAAATTAATTTGTTGCCAGTGCATGCCCTAATAAATTATAGACCAATGAAATCAATTTATTTGTATTGTTTTCTGTTTTTTTTTTTCAAATTTATTTTTATCTACCTACAGATTGTTATTGTTAATTATTTGTGGTGGGTAACGCTATACATTATTTAATTAATTTTGACTTGGTCATTCCATCTCTGTGATCAGTTAAAACATTGGTTCATTTGACTTACAAATTATAATTAAAAATTAATTTTAATTAATCATATAAGATGGATTTCACTTATTTAGTAAGAATGATTGTGAATAGGTTTACACAAAATCAGGTGGAACGGTTTATTGCACCACAAAACGAGGTATGTTTTTAGTTTTGAAAGAACTACTTTTGAATTTTTGATACTGGTTATATTGATTTCAATTGGCGTTTATATAATATCTGTTTGATCCGAATAGAAAAAAATTCTCCACCCAAACAGTTATGCAGTTGCATGCACTACGGATATTTTTTACAATTGGATATTATGATATTTTTTCCATTACATCACAATTCCAGAAATCTCAACTAACTTTCTCCGTCTATCCCTCTTTCCATAAGTGAAAATGGAATTAAAATCTATTAAGCCGTACTTGACTTTTTGCAAGACTAATGAATGACGATTGATTTTTTTTATATAGGTATTAAAGATTTTATAAGCTAATTTATTATTTCATTATTATTAGTCAAAGAAGGTATTTAATTATTTCTGTATAATTTGTAATTCTACTGAATATCAAAATACAATTAATAATTACTATTGTTTTTCTGAATAGGTATCGAAAATTAATCAAGTTTTGGGAAAAAAATAACATTTTTCCTTTTTTTATTATTGACTAGCTGGTGCTCGCGACTTCGCGTAGAAAAATATAAAACGCCATCTACCGTATTTTGGATAGATGGCGCTATCTCCCGGGCCAAGCTGCTAGTATTCACTTTTATTTTAGATTTCCCGTAGGAATGAAGCATTTTCCCACAGTAAAAATTAGCCTATGTTCATCACGGATAATGTCGGCTTCTAATAGTAAAAGAATTTTTCAAATCTGTCCAGTTGTTTCGGAGCCCATTCTATACAAACAAACAAACAAATCTTTCCTCTTTATAATATTAGTATAAGACAACAAAAGCATCATTTACATCAATCTAATTATCAATAATAAATCTGTAAGTGTAGTTTTTGTATGTATGTATGTTCCTCCATAACTCTTAAACAAATTAATTGATTTATACTTTGATTTTTATTTTTAATTGAGTACTACATAAAAAGAAAATAGTTTAAAAAAAGGATAAAGCAGATAATCCATTTGATGGTAGATGACTACCATATAGCTTATTAACAGAAGCTATTAGCACAAGTACAGGCGATACATTTGCGCATTCTGTAAGGTCATGGTTTACTGTGGCCAGATGGACCACCTAATTTATGACGCCGACCTGCCACTAGTAGTAGTAGTTTAGTATAATTTAGTAGTAGCCAGTAGTAGTTTTTTGTATAGTAAATTATACAAAAAACATATATAAAAATAAAATATATAAAAATATTTCCTGTTTATCCCTCTTTCAATAAGTGAAAATGGAATTAAAACCGGTCAACCCATTTTCGAGTTTTTGAAGCATAAACAATCCAGCATACATAAAAAAAAATTATTCCAATATTAACTGTAAATATTTGATAATGTTTTGACCAAAAATTTAAATAAAAACATAATCTAGCGCTCGTAACCTGAATGACCTTGTCAGTGATAAAATAAGGAACTTTCTTATGTTTATCTGTTAGCATACTAGATGGCGCTAGAGGTGTCGTTATTGAAATTATTATTATGCAGTTGTTCTTATTTTTCTAGTAGTAAACATTTTTTTAAATACCCTACATTCATAGATAAATGATTGGTCTCGCTGCGCTCGACTAGATACGGCCCTACCTAAAAGCAATAGCTTCGTGAATGCGGCAACTTTTTATTGTAGTGCGTGTAAAACATTGTCACTATTTATCACTTTTTACACAGTTTAATTATATTTTTAGACAGTTCCAAAATTGGCATTTTATCATGCCCAAAATTCAATAAAACATTCGGCACGTGCACATCACAGACAGTTTGCAATGTGACTAGCTCAGTACGCCGAATTCGGCGTAGTATTTGTTGCCGCATATGTCAAGTAAGGCGGCTGTATCTAGTAGACCGCACCGAGACCAATCAAATATCTTTGTCCTACATTAATAATTATACCTACATATACGTCCTTGATGTATAACAATAAGGCCTTCAGTAGCACTACCATGAGTTTATGATGACCGAAATCGCTAGCGAGAGATAAGCGAGAACGTAAAATATTTGTATGAAAAATTGTACAGCGCCTCTAGCGGTCGCTCAAATAACTAAAACCGGTAACATGAGTTGCATAAGTGAAAAACCTATCGAATGTAGTCGCTAGCGACTATTAGCGACTAACGTTTAACTTGACATTTCTATACAAAATCGGTACCATGAGTTACAAATTTGACTGATGCTCTCGAGAAATACCGTAACGTTAGTAGTTAACTTATTCACTAGCACATTGAAGGGTGAAAGGTTCGTTATCGACAGAAGTAAACTAACGTAAGATTTCGATAGCAACTCATGGTAGTGCTACTGATGTGTATCATACTTACGCAGCGAAATACAGAAAACGTGCTGTTTCTTCTATCGTATGCTATAACAAAATAACTAAGTATTATTGGATACTAGCCGGCGCCCGTGACTTCGTCCGCATTGAAAAAGAAAAAAGTACCCTATCCTGTGTCCCGTACGTCTAAATGTTTATCTACTAAGTTTCATGAAAATCAGTTAGATTGTTTTGGAGTTATGGAGGAACATACATACAATAACTACACTTACAGATTTATTATTAGTATATTGATGATCTAATATAATCTAGCCAGACAGTTAAATAAAATCTACATATCACGTTACGGAATGAATAGGATCCACGTTGGAGGATATTCCTTTGAAGTTTTTCTGAACCTCTTTGTTAGGTTGTGTGTGACCTAAATCGATGCGACCTTTTCAAAGGACTCGCTCCAAGGACGTCTGTACTCGATGTCCTACAAAAATACCTTTATGCTCTTAGAAATAGAACTGCGTTGTTGAAAGAATTTTCTTTTATTTTTGTTTGCTGTTATTTAATCCCTTCCTAATTTAATCTATATATATATATATATAGGTACATAGCTGATTATCAAAACATAAGTTTTTTTTATTATACATTATGTACAAAAAGCATAATGAACAAAACGCAAAATGTACAAAACTCAAAATGAACACATAAAGCAAAAGGAAATTCCTTAGGTGGTTTATAAAATATTAGCGTTCACTAGTTATCATCAATCAATCAATATCATATCAATCAATACTTAATAATAAATCTGTTAGTTAGTTAGTTAGTTTAATCGGCATCTTGAAAATAATTTAACTATGTATATAACTTGTAACTAATCAGTTTTCAACCATTTCACGTGTCATAAAATACGTAAGTGACCTTAAAGTTATCTCTGCCTTAACTGCTTTATTTATAGATGTTAATTTTATTACAAGTTCTGCTTACTTACGGATACCTAACGGTTTGTTATATTATGTAACACACCAATCTAGGTACAGTTATACCAGTGATATTAGATATATATATATATGTAAAACTAACTCCATACGAGCCTATTGGTATGCCCAAGGTATGCCCTAAGCGCTTTGGTCAGTGGTCTCGGGTTCGTTTGCCGGCAGGGCCAATTTTGGGAATGAACTTTTCAAAGTTTACTATTAAATAGTAGGCATAGGCACCAGGGCACACTGCATTTCGCAATCCTAAGGCCCACAGACCCCTACAAAGCAAGTTACCGTAACTACTCGAACAATAGGTATTTTTTTTAAATAAAAATAAGTAATAGATTTCTTCTATATAATGAGAAGGAAATTTAATTCGTAAAAAGTCGGATCTCACAACTTCGGTTCCTTAATTAAACATAATTTTAAGCAAAGTTCTGCAGTAATATTTTTTGTAAACAAAAACAAACCGATTTGTAACACGGCTGTACTACGATTGTACTACAAACGCTTACACACACACAATTTCATTTGGTCGTGTTATATAAAACACGTGAGTTGTGAGTGAAGATCACTTTGAATGACTTTGAGTTCTTTTAGAATATTATTATTTTGCCTAAGTGCCTACTGTAGTGTTTGTGTATAGATATAACTAAATCATAGTTAATACATTTATATCTCGCGTTAATTGTATGATGGCAATACCGATAGCGGCAACACCGAATAGTCGTCACACTGAGGAGTGTTCCGAAACTAAATTGACGATTTTTAGATTATTTTTCTGAATGTATGTTCGTCCATAACTCTTAATCGAATTAACTGATTTTCATGAAACATGCTAGATAAACATTTAGATTTTAGACATACGGGTCGCTGGATCTCTGAGTACATTACAAATTTTTTTCTATTTTTTTCTTTCGTTTGTTTTCTTGGAACGTTTGCATTGATAAATTAATAATCGTACAAAATTTACAGTTACTTTTATGCGTCTCTTAAGTAAGTGTGATTTTTCAATTTGGAAATTAAGTTGACAAGATATAATAAAATAATGTACAAATTAAATTACTTACGCTGTTAAGTTCGACTCTGGTGTTCACTAATACATTTCAATAAATTCAAAGTTTCAAAGCCGAAGAACAGTTATTTGGTTTACATAATTCATTCGATCAAAACGTCCAAGCGAGGTCTAACAACAACTCAACAACAACAACAACTCGTCTATTATAAGCAACTGATTATGGACTCGCCAATAATCTGTTCTATTCGCGATTGTAAATCTGTGGGCTGTGGCCCACGAAGCGACTAATCTCATGCTTTTATGCGCATAATCTATGAACGTCTGGCTGGATTATTAATTAGTTTTAAGTGTAATGGCGGACACACCGTATCCGCTGTGTAATAAAGGAATTATAATTATTGTTTTTAAAATAAAATGAAAAAGAATTGAAAATTCTAAATTTTTTTTTTTTTTTCACTCAGGTAAGATAAGACAATTTTTTTTTTTGTTATAGGTAATATTAATGTTTATATTCGGGTCGTTTACGATTTTATTACATTACTAGTTGACTCCGTGTTTTAAAATAAAAAAATATATATAATAATATGAGCAATTTGGCCAGGTGTTAGTTTTTTTATTTTATTTGGGATGATCCCTCGGGAATAATCCTTTTTTTCTGCATGAAAAGTGCCCCCATTATGTCCTTTCCTGTATCCCGGAAAACGCGCGAAATTTCATGATGATCGGTTGAGTAGTTAAGGCGTGAAAAGGTGGAAGGCACAAGCATGGAAGGCTGAAAAATAGAGTTTTCTTATTCAATAAAATGTCCACCTTAAGCTGATTGAGTGTTGAATTATTAATAATTACTTCATAGTGAAACTAACTAGTGGGAGTGTATGTATGTATACTTACGCGTAACAGGAACGTCGAGTAATCCTCACTGTTCGTTGACCCTCTGCTTCTATTTTCTAACCAAGTACAAACAAGTTACGAAGCATTTATTAAACCCCTCACCTCAAGAAATTATTTCTCATTTACTTACTCTCTCAGTCTTTTGAACCTTAGTTTAGTTACTATAAAAATGTTGTGAAAAAATTTCCCTGCCTCAGAGAGAGGAGTCCAATATTCAATTAATCCTAACTGATATTATAAACACGAAAGCGAGTGTGTTTGTTGATAAATATGTATATATAACTTTAGGGAGCTGCGTAGACCGTGGAATACTTACTGCTATTTTAACCAATATTTATCAATATTATGAATTAATAACGATCCGCTACAGTCTTCGCACGCGTGCATTTTTTTCTGCGATGTAGGTATAAGAACCTTCTTTGTTTAACGCTCTTTAAATTAGTGAAACCACATGAAAATCCGTATAGTAATTTTTGAAATGATCGCGAACAAACGGACGCGGCGGGGTCTTTGTTTATTAATGTGTAAGGATATTAGTAACTAGCTGTTGCACGCGACTTAGCCCGCGTAACTATATAAAATAAAGCCAATGTTACTCGCCGATAACGTAGCTTTCCATAGGTGAAAGAATTTTATGAATCGGTCCAGTAGTTTTTGAGTAGTCATTGCAAACATACAAATCTTATCTCTTTATAATATTAGTATGGATAGCAATCTTATTTGTTGTCCAGGGGCGAAGATTTAGATGTCCTCAGAGAACTGATTTCCAAATGCTTTCTACAGTCTAATGCTCATATTGATGGCCGACAATATCCATAGATTTGCCGGATCATTGCACCAGAATTGCCTATTTCATGGCTCAGTTATGATTCCATATTTTATTAAGATTAATCTCAGGGCTTGTCCCACAGAGAACCTAGTGTATCTTTAGTGCCTATAAAAGGAAAACGGATCTAGTGTTAGAATTGCTTTATCGTCTTAGCTGTGTAAACCGACTTGCAAGGGATCAACTGCTATAAAATATGAGAGGCCAACAATACTAAATAAGCTGGGATTATGGATGAAATGTATATCCGTAATTTTTCAAAAGCTATTTTTTTGATTAAAAAAAAATAGAGTTTTAACGATATTCCCTCAATTTTTTCCAATTTTTGTCTTCATAAGATCTTTCCACCTATAGTTCATATTTTTATGATAATAAACAGTAATCATTTGAAATACAGTTACTTTATTATTATTTATATTTATTTTTATTTTTATTTATTATATTTAGAAAACATTGAACCTATTATTATATTAAAGACTTTGATTGGTTGCAATTCTCACAATCCTTTCATTAAGAAAATGCATTAAGATGCAATGCAATGATACTAATCGCATTTGTTCGTACATCACTCACGTGTTTGTGCATTCGTGAAGCCACGTATTACGTATGCCCTTTCAATACATCGGCGTCTATAAATAGACTAGAATCACTTAGAGGAGGCAAGCAAGACGAGTAATAACTCGATACAGTAGTTATTATCAATGAATGTATAGAGTACCTAAGTTGGAACGCTAAACAAACTATACAATACATGCCAGTCATGCCACTCGACTACTTTTAGAAAATAGCGGTCACTGAAAAATCATAAAGCTCGCGTCACGTTGTTTGTTCGATAAATCGTAAGCTCAAACACAATGAAGCTTTTGATTCTGAATTCACAATGAATAAAAAGTCTTCTTCCGTACAAGATAATAAATTATTTTTTGTTAGGCAAAGATATTCATAATTAGCTGGTTTTTAGCTTAAATATTATTAGCTTAACCTACCTACATATTATGTGCCAAAATGTAATTAATGGTGTAATTACATTTTGGCACATGCGTCATAACCCTTAGCCTGAATATTGTCGTTTAGGAGAACGTTAAGGTTTTTAGAAATATCTTATTTAGCTTATAATATAGCCGCTTATTACCTACATAGCTATTTAGCCGTTTTCTACTCAGGTGTATTCCCCTTAGGCTTGGCACAGGGTACGGGTTATAGTTCATGCCCTCCAAGATTTCTAGTTTCATTTTAACATAAGCAGATTCATGTAACTTTCATACATAATTATGATACCAAATTATCATAATTATTTCAAACATGAAATCCAATAAAAAATATTTAAAAGCAATTTGTACCCTTGCCATGTCAAGAAGACTACGAGCTTACGTGGTTAAGAGACGTTTGGCTCGGTTAAGGTGATACAAGTCAGCTGTCCTCCATATAAATATAGAATGATTATTACTCTTACGCTGTTTTATATTTAATTTACAAAAGTAAGTGTGATACCGATTTATGTTGTCGTTAACTAGGTTCCTTGGCATACAAACTTAAAAAAGTATTAATTTGAAAGATATGATCCTTGAAATATCCATATTTTAACACAAGTTTTAATGCAACTTTGAGGGTGAATAGGTCACTCTAGTGTACAAAAACTCCAAAATACTTTGCCTACAAACATTGATTAGTTATTCAAGAAATAGGTAGTTTTGTCAAAAAGACTATATGCCCAAGGGTCTGTTTATGATTTTCTTTTTGGTATGAATCATTGTGCATCTCAATCGACTGCACTTCCCGCGCATTGTGCTGTGTGAGACAGAATGAATTTTAGCTACACGCACCGATGAGTTCGAGCCGTCGACTTGTGTCATCTTAAGTTACCAACTCGATATTATGGCAAATGATTTATCTGAATAAATCATGGTGTCTCACAGTCTCCTCACGCGGCCAAGTCACGATCACTATTTACATTAATGTTTGCACACACGCCGTAAATAAAACACTGCTACGTTATGCATCACAGGCCGATGAAATGCAAACGTTACGCGACAACAAAGACTGTAAAAAAATATTACTAGGGAATTACAATAAAAATAACCATCACTTTTGCGTTCTTGTTTATTTAGCAAAATTGATTTTCATCCAAAGGTGACTTTTGATGTTTCAATAATTCAGTCCATATTCCATAACGACAATAAAAGGACGATCTAAGCCTAGCATATTGTGGATTGATAGCAGAAGTGTCTAACGACCTTAACATAGAAAAAAACACGTCAAAAATTAAGTCTGCCACACACACACGATGATATACAATGATTTCTGTACAACGAATGTGTATGTATGCAAAATTTTTTCAATTAGTAGAATACATTTTTTTTTTATAAATACATATTCTTATTTTATTCTTGCGCGCATCCATATTTTATTAGTATATATGTAGGTACTGTTACTGATAAAATTAAATTAATAGATATTACTTTCATCTGATAAGCTGATATGTAACTCCAAAAATAAAATCTAAATATTTTTGATGTGATGTGTGATTTTATTTTATGAAAGTGAGTAGGAGAAATGGAAACAAAGAACACTGTTTCTTTGTTTCTTTTCGCTTCGCTTTTGTTTTCATTGCGCCGCACAAATAATCATCTTGGATCGTTTTCGTCGGGGAGAACTAAATGTAATAATAAAAGGGCTGGAATGGAATGGCATTGAAAACGAGCAGATGCACCTTTGACCTCGATTTTATGCAAACGACTAAGTAGGTAACACAGTCTTGACCACAATAAGGAGTCGGCTACTTTTAAAAACAGAGAAGATTTGTATTTTTGATTGTATTGAATAAAATCAAAAACGAATTGGACCTATTTTAAAAAATCTTTCACCTATAGAACTTATCAACCTATAGAACCGACTAATCAAACTATACACCCGGCAATCGAACCGACTAAAATCAATAAATCCAGATTTCATGGTTTTCCTTTCATTTAATTTATCAAGTTTGTTAGAGAGATTTCATCCTTATAATTGACCCTAACGATCGATGCAATAAAGTAAAGGTGTAACTTTTACAGATTTTAGCCGCTTCGATTCCCGGGTGTGGCAAGCGAATTTTCGAAAATCTTTGAATGCAGTTTTCTTTCTATTCAAAAATAAAGGAATGTTTTCTTTGAGTACAATTTTCTATCTACAGTATTAAGAGTACTTTCCCTTCAGGTGGCATTACAAAATTCCACCCTGTATAGCGCAACAGCGAGTAATATATAAATGTCTCTGGAAGCCTTGTTTCTGTGAATGTTATAAATAGGTGTTGTAATTTAAGAAAGATTATATCAGTGTGTATTACTGAAAATCGGTGTGTATTACTGAATTCATGATTTTTTATATGTCAACTTGCTATGCTCAAACATTAGGTTATTAAAACAGATAATAAATCTGAGAGTTAAACATGTTTAATAAAAAAAATGCTAGTTTCTGTTGTAACCTTTTACATCGTAATTCTAGAGCTCTACACCAACATTATTATGAAGGAAAAAATAATTCTGTATGTTATGTTTTCACCGCTAATAAATAATACATTTTTCTACAAGGGGTGAAAATTATAGCAAATGATGATTAGTACCTGCGCATGAGTGAATAAAGCTTGCGAAGGTGACATAATACATAGTTTGAGCGAAATGCTCTAGTTTTAATCATTCATGACAAGAGATTTTATTGATAAAATTTAAACAACATTATTACTTAATTAAATTTTATTATTGAGTAAGTAAAATTGAAAGAACTTTGAAAAAAGTTTGCCATAGTTGTAAGTAATGTACAGAAACCTCGTTAGAGATTCAAATTTACTGTTACTGTTTAACGAACCCTCCTGTCCTTGTCTCACCTACACCATTTCCGTAAAATTATTTAAAAATAAATGTAAAAAGTCTTTTATTTTAATAATTAATCAAATATTTGCTTTATTAAACATTTCGTTGTAAATTATCGTTGAAAACAATTAGATAAAGTGTTATCGCACAGCTTTAAATATTTTTAAACAAAGTTGACCTTCAGACATTATTGCTCGAAGGTCACACAATAACATTTTGCAATATACGTTTGTTATGTAACCAATATTAACTACACAGCTGTTGAAAGACAAGAAACTAACTGTTTACTTACATGATTTATTTACACTTTTATATACAATTTATTTTTTATATTTATTGTATTTTGAAACGTGGTATCTGACTAGGGGCCTAGCAAGAAAGCTTAACGTCAACGAGCTATGGAGAGCTAAGCTCGGGGTTACACTGCGAGATCGAATCAGAAAAATGGGGATCCGTAGACGAACGAAAGTTACCGAGATAACCCGGTGGATCACTTACTGGTACTAAAGTGGAAGCAGGACACATAGTACAGAGAGCCGATGGCTAAGGAGCCGGAATTTTGTAGGCGCTGTTTTAAAAAAAAAAGCCTCCATATAATCGTCAGATTATGAATCATCACGATCGGTAATTCAGGCTGAACCATCTAATCAGACCAGTATGAAAATCTGACGCGCTCAAGTATTACAAAATGGCAATCGTTAATTCTTTTTTTGCTTTTTAAAAAGCTGCCATGAGCTTGCGTTACATCCGAATCGTCTGTATTTTAAAGGAAGTTTAGTTTGGGTTCACTTAACATCCCCTCTGAAAAACTGACGCTTTTTAAATTTTTACTCAACCCCCACCAACCCCACCAATCAAACCGGCAGATTAATACAATATCAGTTATCGGAGACACGTCTGAAAAATATATCTGACACGCTCGAGTAAGTCCCAAAATCCCCTCTTGGGCTCCTCTACCATAACTCACAGACCGATCTCGGGTCGGTGGTGGACGGTGGTGGACGGTGGTGGACGGTGCTTCTGACCGGTCTTATTGGAATATTAAAGATGAGGCCTATGTCCAGCAGAAGACATCCTACGGCTGAGATGATGATGATTATTAATTAGTCTATATCATTATCGTAATAAATAGAATTTTATAGGTTTATTTCGTCTTATTAATCTGCAATTTATGTCATACTTCTTTGTTATGAGGTTCCCTCAAACACTGTCTGTCATATTATTATTATCTTGAGATAATTTTGCAAGCTTGCCTTTGAAGGGGACGACTCACTCCCTGCAAATAGAATCATTGTTTGAATGAGATATTTTTATTTTTATTCGAGACCAAATTGAAGTGAACGAATTGAATGAGTTAACTGTCCCCTAGCCGATCTTGCTTGTTTGTTATTACTACTAAGAAGTATTCTAAAGCCGGTTTCAAGGTCGCTTCGAACCCCTTTTCGAATTCATAGGAGTATTATCTTAGCTTATACGTAAATCTCATAATTTCCGCACCGCTGACATTATTTGGATGGATTGATCTCTACCTGCCTACATTATACTTAGTTATTTTTTACATGCATGCGTTCATGTCATTTGTACTTATCTGACAAACTGAATATTTAACCAAATACTTTTTAATCTATATTCAATTACATATTATAATTATAAAGGCTCCTTCCACTTGGATGGGTAATGATAAAATAGACCTCTTTCTTAATATAACATTTAAATATTATTATACTTAGCAAAAACCGTTTATTTTTGCTAATTTATCAATAAAAAGAATTATTATTTCGAAAGACTTCGAAATAATTATTTAATACAATAATTCAAAGAAATAGCCATTCACATAATGTCTGCTCCGAGGAAAACACTGGAAAACACTTTCTCGTTTCGCTTGTTTTCAAATGGAGCATCTGAAAATAACCAAGGTTTGCTCATATTGCGTCGTTATAAAATGTCAAGGACACATTAAATTAACATTGTATTGCAATGACACATATACTGCAATAACCTTGTTGTCATTTCAGTCGCTTTTATCTCGTTTCACTGGTCATTGACCAGCGTTTTCCTGTCGAACACAGAAGATTCTTGTGCAAACCGCTGACTCCGATAAACAAATGAAAACAGCTTTGTCCCTACATTACGGGAAAGGAAATTCGGTCTACACTTTATAATATAAAGAGGAAAGGTTTGATTTTTTAAAATGTTCGTTTGTATAATGGATATATATTCAAAAACTATAATAACTAACATAGGTTGTATTGCATTTAAAAAAAAAGTTGGAAATAAGTGTTATTATACTTGACTGTGTTTCCTACGAATATTATGAATGCAAATCCTGTACAATGTTAGTTAATTACAATTAATTAATTAATTTACTTTACACATCAGAATAAAACACAAATCTTTTAATTTACAAAGAGACACCAAGCGCGTGCAAAACTATTTCAGAATAAAAGTTGTGGTTTAAAATGCCGTATAGGAAAAGAAAATTTGAAAGAAACTAACACACAAACTCGCCATGCTTACATGGTTAAGTTAATTGGGTCTTATTAGCCTTGATTGACTTGGATGCGTTCGTTGTCGCCTTAATGAAAAAAAAAAAAAAAACTGCGCACACCTTATGCCGAGATAAGGTTTTGCGGTGTAACTACTTAGTTATCAAACCGCGATATATGATATCAACATGGAGGCGCCGCGATAGCTAGATGTTTTGATTGCGTTTTGTAGCAAAGGTTATGTTTTTGTTTTATCACGTGAAGTTTAGCACGACCAGACACCCATACACTTTATTAAAATGTACACAAACAGTCTAGGAACAGTAATTAGCTAGGAGGCGAGGACTTATTCTCGATCTAACCATGTATTTTTAACTTTTCCAAGTCTATCAAGTTGGATATTATAGAATACTACTAGGTGGTGCCCGCGACTTCGTCCGCGTTAAAAAAGAAAAAAAAAAGTAGCCCATCCTGTGTCCTGTACGTCTAAATGTATATCTACCAAGTTTCATGAAAATCAGTTAATTCGTTTAAGAGTTATGGAGGAACATACATACAATACAATACTTACCTACACTTACAGATTTATTATTAGTTTTGATTGACTAGCTGTTGGACGCGACTTCGCGACTTTATAAAATATAGCCTATGTTACTCGCTGATAATGGCCCTGTAGCTTTCTATAGGTGAAAGAATTTTCAAAATCGGTTCAGTAGTTTTTGAGTAACATACAAATTAGAATAGACAAGCGACCCGTCACCAACTTCGCGCGCAGTTCAAAAAATCGGACGCGTATGCTTACGTTATAAAATAAACCCATGTTCCAAATATTTTTGGTTATTTTTACATTTATGATTTTTCACTTTTAAATCGACCTTTAAATTCATTGTTTAAATTTAAAAATCCCTTTACTCTTTCTGTTTATAACTACTTATTTTATAATTTTTAACAATTTTTGCAGGTAAGCCTCTCCGAGACATCTTTAAAAATACTGCCAGGTCGTTTGGTGAGTCGTCGGTTGGTACGTGTGCTTTTGCAGAATTTTCTATACCTATAGAATTGAAAAACGTATCATGTGTTCTACTACTTACTACTACAACTGGGTTATTTTAAATTTGAACCCTTACATTTCTTTTATAACTTTTGTAAGGACGTTGTTGTAAGTAACCAGACAGTCGGCCCCCCACTGTTTCGCCTCTCCCTGCGCATTTCGGTTCAAGGTCAGGCCATTGGCGGCCATTTTGCATGGGGACGACGACTACTTATATTACAATATTACATTGCGAATTTGATGAAGCTCAAAGTTGTAATGTAACTGTAAAAGTTGTCCGTCAAAGCTGTATATTTTTTTAGATACTAGCAGATCATACCGACGTATTATGCATGTCAAATGAGAATAGGACTGGAAATTCGCATTTGGCACCGCATTTCTCACGAACTTCATTACTGATGTGTACGGAGTGCAAGAAAAAACAATCCAAGAATTAATTATTATTTTTATTATTGTTGTAATACGATTTATTTATTCAGTTATTAGTTTATTATAAAATCGTATACATTGACCCATAAAAGAATTACCTATCTCGTGGAGACGCGTTAGCAAACTTAAGGGCTACACTTTGCTACATAGAACCAAAGCCAAAAAGGTCGTATATTTACGACGATTTAAATCGTACTGTAATTTACACTTATAGTTTAATTACTTAATAGTTATTATATACTAGCTGGTGTCCGCGATTTCGTCCGCGTTGAACGATGAAAGGTACCCTATGTCCTTTCTGGTGTCCCAGACAACGTGTATGTAAAATTTAATGGTGATCGGTTCAGTAGTTTTTGCATGAAAGCATAATAAACAAACAAACAAACTCACATTCACATTTATAATATTAGTAAGGATATATATATATATATTTATACATATATAAATTTATTAGATAAAATATAATTAAAAAATATTTATATTTTTGTTATTCGGATTTTTTTGACGATATTACTATGATGACTCGGATCATGTGAAGTGTGCAGCAAGCGCGATCCTATTCTCATTCGAAACGCATAGTAGTTCTGTCAAAAAATTGTTGGCTTTGGCTACAATATTTGTTTCAAATGCCAGCCTAAAAACTTGATGGGAAAAACAATAATACGAATGTTAAATAAATAAAACAAGATAAAAAAAAATTTAACCGTAAACCTGTCAAATTACTCGTCGGATTTATGAAATGCACGACTGATGATTAGAAATTATGATGATTAGACTGACGATGATTTCAATGATTAGAAAGATTCAATATTTGTCAGTGTTTTTAAATAGGTAGTCACCAAAATTTTTACTGTGTGTACGCCTTCATTGCATCAACTAACTCACGTGTGGCGTAACTCGTACTCAATACGACTTTAATCATCACAATGTCTGAACACGCGATGAAATCTCAAGTTACCTAAGTAAGAGTTGGTTACAAACCATGTGTTGCATGTAACCACTAAGTATCTATTATATTTATTAACTGGCCAACATAACAGCATAATTATAAAGCCTATTTCAAACTAGGAACACAACTCTGCTAGTCTGCTCCCATTTCCTAATGGAAAATGTTACTATACTGTAAGTATGCTCGCACGACGTGTTGGGAATTGGGAAATCAATTATGAATACTCCGCTTTAGTTTAGTCATTTTTTTATTTTTATTTTCTCAGTTTATCTGAAACTTATACATACATAATACTTAACATGAGTTTTTTCCAAAATTATTCAAATTCATGGAAAACCTGATGCACATTGTTTACCCTTTAAAAGTACAAGTAAATGGAAATTTGTGTTGTGATTCAAAAGCGAGCCACGCAGAGAGTAGTGTCGATTTTACGATTCTCTACCACACGCTCATTTTACGATCGTCATTCCACGAGCATAAAAACCTCTGCAGTTTGTTGGTAGGTACCTAAATAAAGCGCATATAGCACGAACTCGCTGAATATTGCCGCTGGGTGGTCTAACGAGTTGAAAATATACTTTGGACTCTGGAATGGAAACTTTTGGCCACAAGATTCGGTGCAAACAGATCACCGGCTACGTCCATCTGTGCCATATGTGGCTATGGCAAGTGTCAGTCACAGGAAATTAGTAGCGAACAAAATTATAACACTGTATCTACACTTCTGCAGTGCAGTCTTACAAGGAACTTTAAGACGAAATGTCAGATCACGTTATATGACGAAGATAAAGATACCGCCTACCGGGCCACAAATAGCGCTGAAATTGCTGTAGCCACACTTATTTCAGGGCGGACGGTGAGCTGTTTGAGCCAAACCTTCTTGTAGAACCGATAACCCTTGCGAAAGAGGATGCTATCATGCTACCCATGACCCATGAAGCCTTCACTAGGTGGTCTGCCGATAAATTAGAGGTTGTAAGCCTCTCATATTTACGTCCAAAATCGGTCGTCCTTAGTAACATATGATTTTTATTTTTCCATTAGATGCTTACCTAAATATTTTCACAATGTTTGAACTGTCATTTCCTGTCGTGTTCCAAATCACTGTCACATTTTCTTCTGTGATTTATATATGTCAAGGTTCGAGTGTTTAAAAGTGCTCAGCTTTCACTATTTACAGAAACGGTTCAATCTCATCATGCAAGCGAAACACACTCAGTGTTACGAAATGAAGCCAGCAAACTCGACAATTCAAATAAAGTTTACTATACACTCTGCGGTAGAAAGTGCTTAACGTCAATGGTAAAAAGGTTGTTTCGTGCAAGCATACATACGTGTAGCGCACGAGGCCTTGCCCTACAAATTCTATACTATTCTCGAATAGTCTACACTCAAAGGGCCTACGTGACGAATTCCGCGTCATATGCCCGCTTTCCGTCTCGAGTATTATGTCATCAGTCTGTTTATTTGGGTCAATCAGCTGTTTTTCAGCTCGTGGTATGGTGGAAAAATAAATTGTTAGGGATTTTTTTGACGATTAAAGAAATTTGTAGTAACTATTGCATTTTTGTCGATCACGTCGTTATCAGTTAAGAAGATAGTGTTATCAAAGTTATTATTGCCAATGCAAAACAATTCATTACTGCGAATAGAGCTGCATTCGCTATGAATGAAAGTGGACAGAGAAATCTAAAACATAAACTCTTAAAAGTTAAAATAAGCTTATGATATAAACTCGAAATATAAATCGTTTTTATCGTTAACATCGTTTTTTTTTTTTTTTTTTTTAATTTAATAAGTAGTATATCATAATATACATTTAATTGCTATAGTGATTTGGACAATTGCTAACGTTGTCCTTGATCATGGATACCCTGGTAAAAGAATAGGTTTGAATGTCGGGCGTTTATCTTAATAATTTTACAAATGAACTTCTATTTATTTATCTAGGTACCTATTTGTAAAAGATTAAATTCTATACCGTAACCGATTATGCCTTTAAAATTTTTAATTATCATTTCAAGGGCTTAACAAGTGATTAAAAAAGAACTTATGGTTTCATCATCAAAACCTTGTGTTATTAAAATATTGCCCGTTCTAACACGAATGTATACCATTACACAATTATTGTGTGTATTTCTACTCGTATTGCTTGCATTTTATTTGACTATTCCTTGAGAAAGAAAACTCGAAATTCACTTCTGATATAGGTTTTTCGAAAAAAAATATGAAAAAAATTGAGTTATATTAATAATGTCTAACTTAAGTTAAACGTCAACTTCTTATATTGTATTTTTCTTCAACAATACATTGCATTTATGTAAAACACTTCGTGAGACTGGGAATCTGGTGGGCAACATTTGTTTATTAGCTCCAACAATAAGTTTAGCTCTTAATGTCATTATCTTAAGTTCCATAATCCATAATTAAAAAGTCTATTACTAATTATGCACGACTACGTTTCCTTCGAAATTAAAAACTTAAGCACACTTGACATCCGCTGAGTTAAATAGTTTGTAATACCTACTTGACGCGTGGGAAGATAGAAAGTTTGTTAAGTAAGCGGAGTTTCTTTAACAACGATATTGTAAATTCTTGAATTCTTGAATTTTTCTCTAACAATTTGCTTATAAGGTTTGATCGTATGCAGTTCTTGAATAAAAATCGCTTATTTATGCTTACGGATCGTTTATTTTTTACCATATATTCACTGTCTTTGTTCATAATGTTTTTAAAAGAATTTAATGAGCAAAATAATTTGGTCGTTTGTAATATCAAATGGTATGTTTTCAATTCTTAAATTTTACCTACCTACTTTGATTCTAAACTGGTTAATTTGGTCTCAAAATTGACGTTTTTAAAAATTAAAATATGCCCATGTGTATTTATGTGTAAATTTGTATGCATTTATTGAGTAACTTATTTTCATTACCACTTATTTAAGAATTTGAATACCTTTTTTCACGAAAAACGTCGATTCCGACTTCAAATATAATATCATTAACTAGCTGTTGCACGCGACTTCGTCCGCGTAACTTTATAAAATATAGCCTAATGTTACTCACTGAGCTTACCA
The DNA here is from genome assembly GCA_918317495.1 of Synanthedon vespiformis. Taxonomy (NCBI): domain Eukaryota; kingdom Metazoa; phylum Arthropoda; class Insecta; order Lepidoptera; family Sesiidae; genus Synanthedon; species Synanthedon vespiformis. The sequence goes on from OU906965.1 coordinate 1,671,464, forward strand.
ACAGTGAAAGAATTTTTCAAATCGGTCCAGTAGTATCGGAGCCTATTCAATGCAAACAAACAAACAAATCTTTCCTCTTCATAATTTTATTATAGATATAGATAATCACTCCCACTATTTAAATCCTATTACATTGAACACCCACGAGATGGCAAAAGTTCGTAATTATCTAAAAAAGCAATGGTATAGTAATTTGATTATATCAATATAAATATAATTGACGCTCGCCTTGGCCGAGTGGTCGGTGCCTGCTTTAAAGCTCTGTCTCAGGGGTTCCTGGTTCTATTAACGGTAGGCTAACTTGGAAAATAAACTTACTATTTCATATATTATAAAGACCTGATATTAAGAATTTAAATTATCTAACTATAATTTTAATGATAAAACACAAGGTCTGGTGTAATGGGGTCATTATATCATGTTTGTCCATAGTCCATAGTGTCCTTACTATCGCACAGATTTCTAGGTTTTTTTCCGATTCGCGGTCATCTTGTTTACGGAAGATGAAAACGGAAATGTCTCGGTGATTTCCAAACGCAGCTCATGTGTCCTCTACGGCTGCACATTCATATAATTATTCTTTTATTTGTTGACGTACATTTTATGTTCTCAAGGTTGTTTGATTGCAGCTTTGATTTGCATGACATTCAACTTTATAATCTCTCCCTCTTGTCAATGTTTTTCTTTTATAAACTTAAATGATAACAACAAAACTCGGGGCACTATAATTCAAGCGATGTTCCTGGGTTCGTAGTTTGTTTTACTTTATTATGACGTCGTGCTTGTCAGACAGACTGACTGTCCACTTGATTGTAGGTGGCTACCGTCGCCTAGGAATTAGGAAAGATTTAGAGAAATGGACACTGGAAGTGTCATCTTACTCGCCGAAACACCAACATGCTGTTAATTCACGGTGGTTGCCCAAATGACTGCGAAACGCATTGTGCCCCTGCCACTACTAATTAAAATATTATATTAAATTATTACTTCAAACATGCTGGTCGTAGGAATAATAATTTACATAGAGATCTCAGCTTCATAAAAATTTGTGAAATCCAGCTAGGAATAAATTAACATAATGCACCCTACATTATAAATAGTATTACGTGTTTAACGGTTTCGGCGTGGGCGTCTCCATCAGGCAAGTCAAGTATTGATTTTCGTGGCCTAATTCGCCCTAGACTTGTTCGGGCGTGGGCTAGATTTTACGACGAATGTACGTACCACGTCAGAGTACAATGTGCTATATGAACGTTGAACACGGAAAACATTAAGCGAGAGAGACAACCAAGGCGTTTGGTTACTTACATATATGTAAATATTGTAAAATAAGTATGTAGTTATGTACCATCTTTTGTAAAAGGTGTTTTTGCCATTCAGCACGGATTTTAAAGTATTTAAGGTATAAACTTTTGGACGTTTTCTCTACATATTTATAATTTAACATATGTACATCGGATATCATATGTAAGAATTATTTAAATGATATACTTATGGAAAGTAATATGAAAATCCAATGCGTAGTTTAGAAATGTTAAAGGCGTGGTTAGTATTTAATTTATGTTTTGTTACTCTACATATTAAGAAAATGGCCCTTAGGTACTTTTTCGACTATTTATGTCAGGCGTTGATTTTTTTATTTTTTAAAGTTTTAGAAAAAGTAGCTCAGGCAATGTCGCGGGAAAAGCTAGTCTATCCATCTATATTAATATTATAAAATGAGAAGATTTGTATGTTTGTAATGGATCAACTCAAAAACTACCTACTAAACCTATTTTGAAAATTCTTTCACCTATAGAAAGCTACATTATGAGCGAATATTAAGGGCTCAGTTTTAAATTTAAATTTTAGTGTACCTAATTGCTTTGAAATAAACAATATATTTTATTGGCGCTCACTCAATGCGAACTTGCGAAGACTTAATAATTTATGTCCCATAGTAATCTGCAACATTGTAGCTAACACTGGACAGAAAGCCGACAAGCGCCACAATATATTTCAGACGGACGGTGGGCGAAGGTATGTGTGGGTGTTTAATCGCACCACCACCCACCAGTTTCTCATTGCGTACTTTTTATCTTATTGTCGTTCCGGATGACGTTCGCCGTATTCGATTTCCAATGCTCCTCATCCCTTACGATGTAAGATTTCACTGCAAACAAAACGGTCAAGCGGCATCGGGTACTTTTCAATGGCCGCACACAATACACCAAGCAGTGAAAGCTCATCCCGTGATGTACTGAAAACAGCGTTGGTCCATTATCGTTGGCCTGCGTTCTTTATTTTTGCATGTCCTCGATTACTGGTCTGCCCACTTTATTATTACTTGTGATTACGATACGAGACCAGTTTGTCGAGTTTGTAAGGCGAACCCGTTTTAGACCCTAACTAATGTAATGTTTTACAAAACTTTTTAAAAAAAAATCCGAGTTACCTAATTGAACGCCGCGTAATATATAGGGGATGGATTACTAGAAGTATTAAATTTAGAATATGTACAGTCGGCCGTATAAGTCGATTAACACATTCAAATGTTCAAAACAACTGAACACTCAACTTACTTACTGAAGCTTTTTACCATCGCTTGTAAGTGAAGTTTATTTTGCTCTCTAGTCGTGACAGCGACTTATGGCGCGTTGAGTGTTCAGTTGTTTTGCATTTTTGAATGTGTTGATCGACTTTTGCGGCCGACTGTACTAATGATACACGTCATCATCGCCATGTATTTTATTTATTTATTTGAAAAGGCTTATTAAAATCAACTATTAGTAATAATTGATTGCTTAAATGGAAATAGTTTGCACACGGTTTGACAATGGGATGAATAAATTTTTTTAAATAGTTTTTGTAGTCTCACTACTATTATAAAACTACTATTATAAAAGCGAAAGTAAATTTGTTTGTTTGTTACGCTTTCATGTGTTAACTAATCAATCGATTCTTGGTAAATTTTGTATTCACATTGTCATGGGTTCATAAAAGTAGATGGGGTACCTTTCATATAGTGAAAAGGTATTGCCCCCGAGGGACAAAGTTGGATTTTTGAGATTTCAAAAGTTATAAGTAACATACATACCTTGGGAAATAATTGGAACAGTATCTTTTGCATTAAGTATAATTTTTTTTCTTTGAAAATTAAAACAGGTTACATCAGACACAAAAATAATTTTTGGACTATACAAAATGGGGTGACTTTTGCTTGTAAGCAGGTAAGCAGGTGTGCTCCAAAAATCAACCTTACCTTTTTTTCGGTTTCCTATCGGTTATAAATATAACTTAATACCGCTCGGTATGTACTTACCACGTTCAATTTTATATTATTTGATAATTAGTATGTGAATAGTTGATATTAGAACCACTATCTCTATGAGTCAATGATTTATGATTTATCTATATTTATACTTCTATACTATTATAAAGATGTGTAGTTTGTAATGAATAAATTAAAAAAACTACTGGTCCGATTTAAAAAATTCTTTCCCCTATAGAGAGTTACGTTATCAGCGAGTAATGTAGGCTATATTTTACATACAAGCGTACATTTAGATTTTCGAGGGACAGACGGCGGGAGGCGACTGTTTTTATACTATGCAATGTAAAGATAAACTATGTAAAGACCATTAGATGATGCTATAAAATAGATTGATTGCTTCAACAAATTAATTTGTAAAGTTAATTGTAATTTACGAATTAATTAATTTCTTTAATGAGCAATTTGTTGTTTAAACAAAATTTGCGGCAATTAGACAAATAAGAGACTTTAAACATGAATAATTAAATTGAAACACGATTGTAATTGGCTTCGGTTGCTATTACAATTTAAATATCATTATTACAGTAATATTGTAAGATGTCCACTACTAAAAATAGGTAGTCTTTCCTCATTATTGTCCAGTAGAACAAGCAACATCTAAATTGACAAGATAATGTAAATATAATCAATAATAATAATAATTACCAATCATAAAAGATTTGTTTGTTAATGTGATTTAAAAAAGAAAAAAATTCCAAGTTTCCACAATTCCAATAATTATTTTTCCAATTGAACGCTCTCGCATTCGTTTAAAATCGTCCGTGGAGTGTATAGATGAACGTTTTCATTGCCCGAGGGATTGTTAGCTCTTAAAAGGTAATTGTTAATTTATGGAATGTTATGGAATGTTATGTAGCTTCGGAAACAGATTTGTATGTCCATAAAATAAGGTTCCCAAAGATTTTTCACAAAGAAAAACATGTCTATTGATATTAAATTATACATTTTTGGAAAGCGTTGACTTTTAATCATCGTTGAGATAAATTATGCATTTTTGCATACAATATCTTCTTTGTGCCTGAATCGTAAATATTCTGTAAAAATTTTGTCAATACAGGTGACATCATGAGAATGAATCTCCACCGGTGCACTGTTTTTTTGCACACCGGGTGAAAACGTTACCCATTGGTCTATCCATTGATAGAGTAGAGAGGTTCTCGAGGAAGCTTTTAGTATAAAATTTACAAAGTTACGCGGGTGAAGTCGCGGGCAGCAGCTAGTTTATAACATTTTAGTAAGATATTTTGGATTCCAATGACAAAACTCGTGCTACATAATACGTGTTAACATTGTAGATAGAAGTTGTATTGATAAAATATTGTACATGTACATTCATTTAATATTAAATATTTAATGTGTACAATCCTCCCCTTTTTTCCGTACCATGTGGTGAACGGCAGTACAATCCCTTTTTATAAAAAAAAAAACGATGTCAACGAGAATTGTGTCCCTTGAAGGTTGAATGACTTAGACCGTAACGTATAATCTACTCGTATGTATTAATTTAAAGTTTAAAACAGATGTTTTGTTAAGTCAATGAATATTTTTTTGTTTCCTGCGTGCATAAAAGGTAGGAATCATGGTATTTAAGACTATATATATAGAGTGATAAAGATGAAACCTTAATATAATGAACGAAACACACGATGAGTCCATCGCGTCAAATGGACTGACGTGAAGCCAAAATTTGATCATGAATGGAAAAAACTGACGGCTTGATCTCAAACACTGGATTTCAAATCGCACCGTTGCGTCACGTCAGTTCATCGCGCCAACTAATCGTGAGTTGGTTTCTAACCAAGGAGGATAGAATGCGTTTCTATCCTCCTTCCTTGGTAGAAACACTACGCTACGCCGTGGCATCATGCCGCGCTTCCAAATCAGAGCTCATGTCAACGTCACTCGAACCGGTCAAACGCATAAATACAGAAAATTGGACTGACCGTGAGTGGGCACACACATTTTTTGGCGTCGCTCTATTTGATTTAAGTCGTTTGGAGTCACGTCAAATAATTGATCGTGTATTTCGTCCATTATGGTCGTCCACAACACGTGTCCACAAACGTCATTAACAATAGAATCCCTAAAGCTATTGATAGTGACTTTTGTATCCGTACACGGTTTAGAAACAACACATTTCAATTTTCACAACACTTTGTTTACTCTCGTCTTTTTTTATGCATTTACTGGCTTCGTGTTTAAATATTTGCGTAGGCAATTAAACTTTTAGTGAACTCGAGAATATATTCTTATTAGATAATATTATAAATAACTTGATGAATTATGGTTTTATAAGAAAAAAATCATAAAATAATTCTCATAAAGTCTCAGGGGCACCTAAAATTTTTCCAGAACAAAAAGTATCCTATAGTTGTAATGATCCATACATCAGTGAAAACGGCATTCAAATTGATCAAGCCGTGTCTGAGATTAGCTTGCACAAACATACAAAAAAACAGATAAATTTATAATATACTATTTTGTTCGGTTACATAAGTATTTAAATCTAATTAAAAGCTGAAGAGTTTGTTTGTTTGCTTGTACTCGCTTCTCGCTAATCTCAGGATATTCATAACATATTCATCCCTCATTTTACAACGAATTGACAAAATGTCTTATACTACAGACATAACAGTGTTTATGATTATGTCATCATTTAGTTTATAAACATCGCAAAGAATTCGAATGACTCAAACACGAATGTGAGGCTCTTATATACAATTGCATTGATGATGACAATAACACGTGTATTATTATCATTGGAACAATGACTTCCAGTATTGGTCACAGTGAAAAGTTAACTGCCGCTAGATAATGTATTTTTTAATCGTGCAACAACAAGACATCACAAAAAGCCGTTTTACAAATCGATGAAGCGTGTACGAGATAATGTTTAGTAATCATAGAACCTTTAACTACAGCCTTGCTTAGGCCTAGCGCGCACTGCAGTGCGGTGAAATTTGTATGTTTTTTTTGTAGAAGACAGTGTAAATGGTCCGTTGCGTATACAATAGACTCGCACTGCGGTTGTGACAAGTAGAGTAATTAAAACGGGAGTCAAGAGTTTGTGAAACTCGTCATTCTTGACTGATGCGGGTGAATTGGTGAGGTTTTATTTTATTGCGGCGGCTCGGTCTGTGCCGTGTCATGCCATGCCGGGCGCCAACCAGATGGGGGTAAATACGAGTACGCACGCGCCTGCTGACGTTGCACAATTCACGAACGCTCTCGAGCAGCGAGAGACGAGGTTCAGACGCTGCGTCTCCCCCGCACCTCACCCCGCACCGCGCGTCTCGTTCACCCCGTCCCCCTCTCCGGGCGCCTTCCCTTCCCTTCCCTCCTCAGTTGGCTCGCAGCTACCGCGCGCGTCCGTCGCATATTTCATGCGACACCGCTACGCCTCTATTATAATATGGATATACAGCAAATCACCGCTCTTATCAACATCCAATTCTCTTACCTGTGGTTTTGCGAAGTCTTCGAAAAGTTTAAATGGATTATATTGTAAAGTGCAAAGGAAAAAACGTATAGTTTTGTTGTAAGGTCCGCATTGGAATTTCTAGTATGGCAGCCGTGTCTCGCGCCGACGTGCTCGGCACATGGCTTCGTAATAATATGGTGCTAGCGGATATTACGTCAGAATATACAACTGTATGTGTTGTAGTACATTAAAGAGTGTAATTATTTGTGTCTTTAATAGTACTATACAACCTATCCCACTAATATTTTCCTTGTTATAACGTATCAACGTAGACGTAGAAGCGACAGTCGGTACACTTGTCGCAACACTGGCGTCCAAGTTACGTTATGGCGGGTTTTCCCTCTTCAACGCGACCGCATTTAAAATTAACATTTTAAAACAATGAATTCCCAGTAACACAGTATGATAATCCAACTAGAATCATAACACATATCAAGTACATAGATAATATATTTTTAAATTGATGTTTCAATGTTTGGATAATGTTGCCGCAAATGTTTTTGATATTCAATGCCATTGAATTTACTCGTTGAGGTGAAGTTATTGCTTTGTTCAAAGTGCGATTTGAACCGAGGTCGTTGGTTTAACAAAACGTTGGCTAATAATCACTATACTACAAAACACTGAATGAATTTTATTTCAATTCAACTCGACGCGTTCAAAGTTCATCTATTAAATTCTTCATGTCTATTAATCTGCATTTAAGAGTTTCCCAGACTTAATTTTAAATAATGAGCAATTGATAATCCAGACATACTGCCAAGGCTATAACTGCAAAAAGGTTTTTATGAACAAATAAATTAAATGTCATAATTTCTGAAACCCTGGTCAGAATATTGCTTAAATTAACAGAATCGTGGACGGAAAATGGCGGGCGAAGTTATGCTGCCACATTGCAGTATTCGCGGCTTTGTTGTGGTTGTGTGTCTACTGTGTCGACATGAAACGGTTTGCATGTGTGCGCATCGTCTAGTGCAACGTGGCTTCAGCGTATTCTAGTAGGCGTGGTCGATTCGGTGACCTTTTTTTTAAATTTCTACTTACGTAGCGTATCGGGTAAAATCAATTAAGTATAAGTAGAGCTTATTATAAATCTTTTTAAGAAAAAAAAACCGCCTTCACATCGTTTTCTCATGGATGCCATTGTCAGAACTGGACCAAATTGAAATGGGTCCACACGGGAAGCACCAGTTTTCAAATAAAAAAAGAATCATCAAAATCGTTTCATCCAGTCGAAAGTTCTGAGGTAACAAACATTAAAAAAATACAGTCGAATTGAGAACTTCCTTCTTTTTGGAAGACGGTTGAAAATTAAATAGTTATTCCGTGTCATATTTTTTTGACATAGTTTTAATTTATACTAATATTAACTTTATCCTATAAGAATTCACATTCGGACAAAAAATTATTGAAATTTCAAATTTCCATCCGCTCATCTCAAGAAACGCAAGGAACTTTATTTGAAAAGGGCACATTTCCAAAATAAATATATTTTTAATCGATTAGATATATACATTACATATTGAGTTATTAATAGTGTATTTTAAAAAAAAACACGGTCAATAAATTATTCTTAACGATAAAGTTAAATAAACTGTACATGCAAAAGTCGCGGTTCGTTTACCTGTTATAACAACAATATGCTAATAGTTCGGCGACACCTACAGCATTCTAATTAAGTTAATCAGATTATATACAATTATACCTATTAGAGTAGTGCTATGCTTTGCTATGTCGTCCAACACTTTATTCATACATCTTGGCATTTCCTCCATTAAATACAATGATTAAATACAATATCTACCAATGTGAAGTTGCCAGAATGCACATCTCAATTAACAAGTGTGAATTTATTCAGTCTGCTCTCGCACATATTACGTCTTGTTTTTTTTTTATGGTTTTTTCCATTGCAAAAGTTCCTTAGACGAGGTTATGCAACGGGAAAGTGCCACGTGGCAAAATTGTATCTTCTGCGCATGCGTGTCCCAATGAATTCACTACATAGGTTTATATATAACTATATATCTAAAGATGTAGTTTGGTCATCAAAAATGATGTGCAAAAATTTGCATGTTTCATTGTAATAAATTTGAAACAACTTTTAATTCATGTTCATTTTTAAACAACCGATGACTTTTCAAGATTTCCAACTACATATTGTATGTAGTTATAACCAAACCTATATCATGTATCATACAAGATTACTATGTATATACGAATACCTATCCTGTCTGTTAATAAATCAAATCACTTTCACACGAGCAATCTAGCATCGATAGTTGTACCTATATAGGCTATAAAATTAATGGAATTAAAAGTTACTCGAGACGCCAGCCACGTGGTAATAAGGTTCAATGCGCATGTCCACACGTAGTCTCAGCTGTGATTAGTGAAAATCGTTAACGACGTCTCGCACCCATTTTCTGATCACGTGGCTCTCTCCATTTGTCTCTTTCGTACCTACTTTAGTTATACCTAATTGTCCTATAACTTCGTCCACACCAATTTTTCTTAGGTGTTAAAACATTTATTCAGTCTTTATTGCTTTGCTCATTTTTGTCGGGCGATGCATCTTTTATGGACCCACGGGAAAAGTATTTTTTTCTGAATGATAAGTATCTACTTTTCTTTTTTGTACCCTTGATCGGTTGAGCAACTTTCCGCATGTATAAAATTAGTTAGGATTTGAGTATTGATATCATAATTCAAAATTATTGTGTATGTGTACCCATCGGTACACTTATTCTTTCAACTTCTAACAAGTTCTTTGTGGCTTTCAAATTTAATATAAAAAAACAACAGACATTTGTAGCTATCGACTTTGTAGTTGATCTGATTTGATAATGTTAACATGTTTGATTAGATTACTATAAGCTTATCGGCGTCGATCGACTATATCAGACCCAACCCTAACCTGGCCCACTTCAAGATCTAATTTTAATAATCTGTGATAACAATTTTGACAGCGGCCTTATGAATTCATAGCACAAATTTTTAATATAATTATTACATTATTTATTCTAGACGATTTTTTTTCCATGTTGATTACACAATGATTTTTAATTTTAACTTTAGTGATTTCAATGTACACAATTTCAAACTAATTCGATTGATAAAATAAATTCTTGGTATGTAGGTACTCCTTGACTATTTCTAACAGGTTTCAAGTGTTATGTGGTAATATAACGTCAATATAAATAGAATTTACGGCTAGTATCATCAAAACTTAAATGTCGTTTCATTATCAAATCATAGCATTGTGATTGTTTTATGACACTTTCCTAGGGAGAATACATTATAACAATAAAGTGTTCTTTCTTGTTAGATAGAACGCAAACCGTTTAACACTTCCAGCATTGAATCTCGACTATGAATTGCAAAGTTCGCTGAATTATTGTGATGTTTTTAGGTCGCGGTCAACACGAGGAATCGTCGTGATCAATTGTTACTTCAAAACAAGTCTATATTTTACATTATTTCCAGATTTTTCAGTGTAATTTCTGTTTCTACTGGATTAATTTGAATAATCTGCGAACTACCATTTCGATTATTTTTAATGCCCGGCGCAAAAGAGGGGTGCTGTAAGTTTGACTGGTGTATCTGTTTGTATGTGGCATCATAGCTCCCAAACGCATGACCCGATTTTGATCCGTTTTGGTGTTTATTTTAAAGCTAACGTGATCGAGATGGTTCTTAGTTTATATTTATAAAAATCTGTTCAGGCGTTTGAGCTCATTTCCTGGTTAAAGGAGGATCTCACCAACTTCCACAAGTTCGATTGATTTGATATTTGGTGTACCTTTCCTTGACATGGTTACCTTGACCCGGTTCTTCAGCATCAAGTAGACTGCAGATACCCAACTCATCCGCAACTTACTGCAGATGTAATACCTGTAGTAAGTTGCGTGTTTGGGGTTTTATAATACTGTTGTTTTGTACCTACTTGTTCTGCATTGTCTGTAATATTATTACAACAACATCAACAAGTCTAGCCTAGTTTATTTACAGTGAACAGCACATGTGACTGAATATTCGTTCATATATTACATCCGAATGCTTTTCCCTCGTGATTCCTGCCTTCTGCCAAGTCGACTTTCACTCCATATGCATTCGCTTTGATTCTAATAAATCTTATGAGATCTTTGTATAAATCATTTGCGGCCTGTGCGCATAGGACTCTATGAACAACGTGACATAGCGGGATGTTGAATTGAGAGAGTTTCGTGATTTACAGTTCCATTTTCTATATTTCATTCACTTTGGATATAAATATATCCGGGAATTTATTACTCGAAACGCGATTCAGGGAGAAAATGGTCACGATCGTGTGCGGTTTCAAAGGAATAGAAGATAACGTCTTGTGTTTATCACTGCGACCTAGCTAGTCACGCGAGTAATGTTGGGAAGTATGCTTTTTTTTAGAAATAATTCTCGCTGTGCGATGAATGGTATCGAGGTATGGCGGCCTTGATCGGTCATATCTAGACGACCTTGTCGTGGAATGTTTCTATGTCCGCGTCAGTTCTATGTAATACACAAATATACCCCATCCATTTGGTGACACGGCACGACTTAATGCAAAACAACTTTCATAACAGCTAATTTAATAAGCGTCAGTTATCTAGCTGCACCGGGAAGTGTTTACAGTCTAACACGGAAGAGTGAGTCTTCTCAAACGTCAGTTTAACTCGTTTTTTCCATAACAACTTTGTATTTCTTATGGATGGGGCTTTTTACCCCTTCCACAGAAAATAATATTGTGAACAATTCGACTATGTTGGCAATAATAATATTTAATTGAAATTGACTAATAAAAAAAATTTTAGGTTTATTTATTTCTTACTAGCTGGTGCCCGCGACTTCGTCCGCGTTCTGGATGAATGGTACCTTATGTCCTTTCTGGTTTCCCAGACAACGTGTATGCAAAATTTCATGGTGATCGGTTCAGTTGCGTGAAAGCGTAACAAAAAAACAAACAAACTCACATTGACATTTATAATATTAGTAAAGTAAGTAACACATTTGTAAAGAGTTTTCAGCTGGGACTGCTATTGTCATCTTCTCCCGTGAAATTTTTCAAAATGTATATTTATGTGCATACGTTATTCAGTGCTTGATTGCGTTTGATTTATTTTTCTCATCTATTTTTTTTTCTTATCTAGATTTGAAGTTGAAGCCAAAATCAAATCCTAGTTTTTGTTTCTTGCTTTATACAGGAGCAATCTAGAAGTAAAACCCAAAATTGGCATTTTTCTTACGTATACTTGCGAACGAACAGGCCCCTTGTAGTCAATTCAAGTTTATTCGACAAAATGTTTGTATTCACAACTAAGAGTTAAACAAATGTTTTCCTCTTTGTGTAGTTTCAAGATTTTCATTTACAATATTAGCAAGTCACTTCCCATCGCTGTTTGAGAATCTTTTTTTTTAATTAGAATCTAAAGAGGATATAGTTCCCTCATTGTTAACACTCATTGCGATATTTATAGCCTTTTGTTAACAGCCAATGCCAACGTTGCATCTTTTCTTGGTACGATGGATCTGTTTACTGCGATTCATCGTACAGGTTGAAGGTCATGGTCGATCCTGTGGCGCCTGAACGCAGACTGGCTCACTCGCACGACTTGTTTGTAGTTTTGTACGTACGGCCGGGCGTGTGCGAATGCTATTGGTCGGCCTTCGTTCGTTACGCCATTCCGCCATCCGCGCTGCTATATAAAACATCTCAAATATGTCGGTTTTTATGCAACTAGCTGGCGCTTCATGTTGACCTGGTATATTATCGATTGAAATCTAATAATTTATTAATTCAACGTTGCCTATAATTTATTGTTTTTATTTTCAATGAGGACTGAAAATATGACATTTTTTTCTAGAGAGAGGTCACACGAGAGCCGGAAGACTGACCTCGTTCCACTGACACGAGCCATTGCTTTTATATTTTATCACAACGCTTATCCGTGGCATTCGACGTTCGTTTCACAAAGCTCTTGACTTTTTAGGGGTTCTCAGTGATACCTATATTTAATTTTGGAATCAAATTATTTTAGCTCTTTCAATACAGACACAATAAATGTCGGCCACTTGAGGGAATGGAATTCTTGGGTGGGGAGGGAATGGAATTCTCACACTCGTGTAACTGAGGAAGAAAATTCTTCTGTTACCACACTAGTGGCGTGACTGTGTTTGCTCCCGTTTTATTTATAATATTTTTATATTAAACTCGATAGACAGGCTGACGGTCCACGTCTTGATGATAGGCGGCTACCATCTACCACCAAAAATCGTTCAATATTAACTGGGACAGTTAGCAAGTTTTCCTATTTTAATAATTCTATTTGGTTATCTTATTAATTAGATGTCAATATGTATACATTTTAAATGCTTACAGTCACATCCTTCTTAGTCATATAATTTTATCGACTTTCACTCATAACTTGTTGCCACTTATCTTAGGTTTACTTAGTATAGGTAAAAATTATAAATATTAACACATATTTCAGAAGCGTATCTATACAACATGAATTGAGCAGAGATGAAACAAGGGCTAGGTTAAAAAAATATACCAAAGTAAATTGATATGAATATACAATACAAACATATTATATGCATTGGAAATATATTATGTGTAGTGCGTGTACTTTTAATATAAAATAATAATAATTTCTCAAGGTAGAGAGAGATACTGTCTAATATAGGTAGTTTACCTGCTTGATAAACTATTGGACGAGATTTCGCCGCAAGCGCTAAGGGAAAGGTAAGTAAATACTAGTATAATGTGGCTTTTATTCTATTAGGAGTCCTATTTCATGCAGATAAGATCTCGCCACGTTGTTGTCTAGAGGAATATTAAGGGAAACTTGTCGCGGATTTACCGCGTTTAACACTTCTATTACGGTTGTTGATCCATTTCCAACTCGGCGTAGTTAATATTGTGTTATCTGTTTTGATAAATATACAGCTACACACAATGTATGTATCTATTTTACTATTTATTAATAGATCAAATGTTATCTTTGTTTCTATAATATTAAGATGATAATATTTATTATTGAGCCACACTAAGCTCAGTGTGATGGTAAAACTTTGGAATTCAATTTTTCACAGTAATTCATCCATAACTACTATAATATTACTCCGCTTTACTGTCTGTTCCTTTTCATGCCTTAACTGTACTCAACCGATTATCATAAAATGTTGCATTAAAATTGTCAAGGGTACAGGAAAGGAGATAGGGTACCTTTCACCCAGAAAAAGTTCTGCTTCTGAGGGATCATCTAAAAATATAAAAAAATGTGGCGACGCCACCGTCGTCGTCACAGCAATAAAGATATATTTTCTCTAGTTACCAAATATAAAAATAACTATTAAAAATACTACTTTATTATCGAGTTGACCCTTCGCTTTGTAGTCTGCATGCGTGAGGGACGTCTTTCCGTTGATTGTCACGCGAAGCGGATGAGACATTTGAACTGTGCTTATACGCAACCTGTATAACTACTAATGGCACAGCATAGTATATACTACAATGTGTATATTGTAGAGCATATAATTCATGAGCAAAAATGAAATAATGCAACTTGAATTATATCTTTTGCGTCGGGGATTAAAGAAAGAAACAAATCGTCTTCTTCGCGTTCATACTTCGCGAAAAATATAAATGTACCTAATTTTGCCGTGTCTGTTTTGTATGTATTTATAAAGATGTGGTTGCGATAAATCAACAAACTCTAAATCATTTCAAGTACACGCGAAATATGAAGCTATGTTATTTTAGCTGACGCTCGATGTGTGTTTGATACGCTGGAAAAAAGTGTAAATATCCTTGAGACACCGTTCAACTTGTTTATGTCTGCACTGCACTCGTGGCAATAAAGGATAATGGGCTTTTTGCGGCCACGATACCAGAACATATTGCTTATGTGAATTAGATTTATCTAAAATGCAGTCAACTGATCGTTTAATAATGAAATATGGGCATATGTAATGGCTAATGGTCGATAGCCAATAGAGTCAATATGGTTATTAAAATTGTTATTTTGTCTTTGCCCTTACTGAAATTGCTCTTATGCTTATTATAAAAGCAATTATTAAATAATTACTTTAATAATAGTTAAATGTGAATAATATTTTTAATTAAGTATGTCTTTATTATTTTTCTATTTTGAATTATTAATTCAAACAAAACAAAAGTTCCTTATTCTAACATCAATACAGATTCAAACATGATTTATTTACTATGTCACAATATTCCATAACCGTTATTGGGTTTTTTTTCTGCTTATGATTCTATACGCTTTTTTTAAATGTCCTCCGCGCTATCTAATAAAATTTTAATTAATTACCTTGTTTACATTACAAAGTACGGCAGATTTTGATTTTTTGGAAAATTTACAAGATGCATATTTTAATCGCTATTAAAAATTTAATTTGAATTATAATAATAAATTGGTTATTATTATAATTTTGATTGTATTTTATTATATTCAATAAAGTTTGGTAAATGAAATGTATGCGCCAGTCGCGTCATTCATAAATACAGCAAAGTTTAGCAACGCGTAGTGTGAATAACCCAAAAGTTCTCTCCAACGAGTTTATCGACAAAATATACACACAGAAATTAATACACAAGTTTGTTATGTGTTAACATTTACTCGCAGTACGAGTATTTTTTTCTAAATTGGAAAACGACCGAAGGTCGTCGAATGCCGTATGTTAGTGTTAATAGTTTCGTACCGTACGGGTACGGGAGAAACACCGGTTCGTCGTGATTTTCGGCACGTATAGTGATATCAGCGAAAACAAGCCTTGGCACACTTTTCTCGGCTTTATTTTATTTTATTTTATGAATTGTTTACGGAAATTGTTTGATTAGCTTCTGATGCAAGCAATGTCAAATATTTCCATTCATTTTCAAATTTACAGTTTGTTTCTATATTCTTTATAATTTACATATTTTTTGTTGTGCGCAACCTCGTACATGCCCCTTTCTCTTGAATGTTAGAACATTAATTCAATCTTTATTGTTCATTTATTTTTGTCAGGCGTGGTTTTTTTAATATGATCCCCGAAAACAATACTTTTTTTCTGAATCAGAGGTGACCCCTCTATGTCCTTTTCTGTTTCCCTGACAACGAGCGTGTAAAAATTCACGACGATCGGTTAAATAGTTAAGATAATGAGTTTTTATCTTGAGGCGAGTGTCTTGGCTTCATACATAATCTATTATTTAAGCGATAGTATATTTTAGTTTCCTTCATTAGTATAATATTTACCGTGTTAAATTTTACATTGAAACTAGGTGTTCTAGTTGTGATGTGATTCCTTCCTCTGTATCAAGTGTTGGCGAGCGTTACGGTGAATTGTAGACATGCATTTTCCTTGCCGCAATTTTATACATAAGTACACGGATACACTAGCGTTAGTACATGTCAATTTGAACGTTAGCCTATCATATAACATGCAACCGTAACACAACCGTAGTGAAACGCACATTAAAGCGGTGTGTTGTAACGGCTGCATCTTGTTACGAAGGTGGTTAGTGTGATTTTTGCGCGAAACTTGTACGGTTAAATGTAAATGTAAATTTGCTGCGGGTAATACGAGAATGTCGGCGAACGGGCGACAACTGTGGACGCATTTTGCGGTCTTGGAACATGATACGCGACCGCTTTGACCACTTCTTTCTATTGATTTCATGTTTTGTACTGAAATATAAATTTATTCTACTTGCATACGTATTATGTAAAACACAGCTGTATCATTTAACAGTTTAATGTGTTTTGACGGCGCTACATTTTTTTTATCAATCAATAAAATTAATTCAGATATGCCTCCAGGGCTGTAATCAGATTGGATACCTATTCCTATGCTTACTTATTATGTTTAGAGACCACATTCAGTTATATGACCCGTCCACAAGCACAATTATTAGGTAAAGCATGCCAGTCGCTATCTTTTTGGTCGGTATTACATTATGTTGTTTTCTGTTCGATGCTGTATAACACAAAGATATATTTGAATTTCAACTATAAGATGACTATTATTTTCAGAGGATTTATTGTAGGCTCTTCTTTTTATAATGCTATTTTCCTATGAAGGTTGGCGACCATCATGACTATCTTATCCTTGAAAGTTTCTGCACGAAACAGTGAGCAAGTGGTCATACTAAACCATTCACTTAAATTCTTTAACTAAAATGTATTGTGATTTAGCAACCTCTGCTTTGTATTTTTCCTTAAATCACTATTTGAAGAATCCAGTATCTTTCGCTCGAGCCTAGCCAGTGCTAGCCCGAAACATGGAAACTTACTCTCCTTTTTTTATGACCTTATTCATCGTATTATCGTATAATACGAAGTGGCCACCATAATGGCTATATTAACTCTGGAAGCTGATGCACGCGATAAACTAAACTTATTCTCTTAAATTCTTCAACCAGGATGTCTTTCTCCAAAAAGGATTTTTTATAGGGTACCTACTGTACTTCTCTGTGTCGTAAATTTTCCTTGACGCTTGGTAGATTGTTACTCAATCATGCAAATTGTTTCCGGTAGCGATAATGAAAGTTGGTACTACGCAAGGTCGATACGCTGTAGCGAAAGAACAGTGAAGGGCGAAGGGCTTACTGACGCTTGTTAAAACAATACTTAATTTAAAACTGTTCCAAGAGTAAAGGTAGAGCATTGTGGGTAGAAAGCTATTAAAATACAACTTGGGCGGAGTCCATCCGCTGCCTACACCGTGCGTACCAGTACCGTACTATCGTAATTCGTAACGATGTGATGCCAGTGGGCGATGTTCAAATGTTAAATCTTATATGAATTAACAATAAATGAAACTTAAACGTTATAGAAATTAAGGTAATTACTATATGTCAAATTGTCTTGAATTTTATATGTATTGAAACTTTGAAAGTATACCGTATTTTCACTTAGCCTGTTTACTTTAATTCTATGGCAGATAAAGAATAAGAATAAGAATAGATAAGACATATTTTTTGCTTAGTAAAAGTATACAATATTTAGACGATTACACATGAACAGACTGTGCCACAACCCTCCCCGTTATCTCGCTTTCCATAAGTGAAAACCGAATTAAAATTGTTTGAGCGGACAAAATATTGATTTTTATTTACATACCTAGATTTGGCAGACTTAGCTGCAATGCCTGCAATCAACATTAACTTTGCACAACATGTTAAAAGTGTCGTTTTTTAACGTGCTTATCGAATAATCGCTGCAAGGAAGCATCGATAAATGATCGTTTTTTACTAGCTTCAATTAGTTGAGCAAGAACTAATCGCGCAAATTCCGTTTTAATAGTGATTTCGTTATTTGTGTTTATTTTTATTCTTTATTATTATTTACGTTAGCGCAATTAGCTGCACTGAAACCACCTGAAACTATGATATTAAAAATAACACGCATGTATTCATTATTAATGGGAAATATGCTACTGATTTCAAGTACTAATTATTAAAACTGACAACAAATGATACTAAACCGACTGTGAAGATAAATTATATGATGGCTGGGGCAGTGGTTGCCATCCACCATCAATAGGAGTCGATTAAAAAGAATTGCATAATAATAATTATGAATAATATAAAATATATATACCTTCTTATTGGGCCCCAATAGGGGTGTTAAGGATAACCCTTTTCTGATGTGTTTCGGGCTAGTTACTTACAATGGACTGGCTGGGCTGATTCTAACGTGCGATCACTATCATCTAACAAACCCTTAGCCTTAGACGATTGTAGAGCCACCTGCCATAACAAGAGTACTTCAAATAATTTTGGTTTTAGTTGTGATCGCACAATAATAGAAGAAGGGTTTAATTGATTGGCTATAAAATATCACAGCGTATTATCAATTAACGCGGCCAGTAGGCGCCCGTTGACCGCATTCTTCTACAGTTTTGCTACGCCGACACCGCTGAAAGTGGAGCAAGCATCCGTTGGTCGACGCTATTTGCAATCCGCGATGTTCAACCTCCCGATAGTCTCCGCGGTCCTAATACTCAATACAATATAGAGCCTTGTTTTACAAAAAAAAATGTGTTTTCATCAAGTAAACTTGAAATTTTTTAATGAGGATGTCAGCGCCACTCGCATACATAACTTGAAATATAAGTTTTTCTCACTTACTATACATTATATTATATTGAAATAACACTAACATGAATAGCACGTATAATTAGCACTTGTCCGTGAATTGTGTAATTAACACGCGCAATTTTTATGTAATAAAATTTAAATTATTCAATATTTGTAATTTTTTTATTATCAATTCTTCTTACACTGGGAAATAGTAATTTTTTACTCAAATAAATGTAAGGCCAAATTGAGTGTTTCTTAATTTTAAAATCAATAAAGTTTTCATTTTTAATTTCATTGCGGTAAAACGAAATTAATTATCAATAAAAATAACAAATAAAACCCAGAGTTCATTTTTGTCAAACATTATTAGTTTCATGATTTCCCCATAACTGTGAGGTATGCACCAGCGATGTTGATAAATCAATTTGTTTTAAATGTTCAATATTTATTATTCTTATCGCTCCCGCATTCCTTAACATTAAACTATAATAAAGACAATAGCTTCCCATTTTTATTAAAGAGCCTCGTGTATGTTTCAAAGTTAATTCTGCAATTGTTTGCTCTGGAAATTTTCAACTCGGAATTCCGAATATTTTTTAAAAGTTTTATGGATGACGTCAACTCTCGCTTAGATTTAGTCAAACAACAACCTAAAACTAACATTAGGCTTATCAATTGTTTTTTCATCGATTCTTATTATTTTTTAAAAGTTTCCACGATGATAGTCTATACGGTACATGACAAATTGGACTTTATAAAATTGATCGTAGCTCGTAGATGGAAGCAATAAGAAAATACGGTTCTTATATATATATATAAACAAAGTAATATTTTTACATTTAAAATTGTCACGTTTAATATGCTTAGAAGCCACTTTTAATACACACCCACGCCGACTAATGGGATATTTAGATTATTACGGTTACATGTCTACCAGTCATATTACAATATCTACATTACAAAACGTCATCGTAGCTACACACCTTTCTGTTTTATTTTATATACGTTTAGATTAAACATTGCTAACGCTATTAGGACATTATATTAGCCTTTGTTGAGTATTAGTCAAGGCACTGCGTAATTGTGTATAAAAAACTACTCTAACGTTTTTATATTTAAAAACGTTATCCGTTTTTAAATATAAAATCGAAGGGACAAATCTGGATAACGGATAGAAAATTTAAAAAGTATAAATTATGAAGTTGTACATATAGTAAAAAGGCACTGATGTTGACCTTTTCTCTACAATAATACTTATCTAAACTTATGAAGTCAATTTATATAAGATTTTAAACTTTTCTTAACATTGTCAATGAATTTATTGGATGACTATTAAAAAAAACAACAACTTATAAGTGCAGCTTGATTCATTAACATAATAGTGACTCCATCAACAGTGACATATTCATTCTAAAGCTATCTGTACCACTATTCCCTTTGTCCTTTATACTATAAAGATTGACAGCGCACTTGCAAATGCAACTGCCTATGACACTGAGTGTTTTAATTGGCGACAACCTACCACTACTTAGTGGTAGGCTGGACTTCCACTTGGATATCCATTTGGATAGTTAGGAAACCTGCCGACTTTTACATAAAAAAGACTACTCATAAATTCAAAATATTCTCTTCAGTTTCGGAAACCACCTCTACATTTGAGTCTGTCCGGTATAACTTAACCTTTTGACGTGAATAGTGGAGGTAATTTAGAAAACTGATGATAACAAAATCGGGGAGTACAGCTTGATACTGTGGATCCATCATTTACATCCAAAATTTAATTACACCACTAGACAGCTAAAGGGTCGAGGCATAGCTTGGTATATATAATTATAATACTATCAAAGAAAATATTACTTCTAACGTTACACGTGTTCACGTAAACAAACCTATCGATGGTCACAACCCACTTTTAGTATAAGGTTCACCGAGGCCTAACTTTGTCAGCTGCTAAAACACTGTTTAGCTTATAACAACCTCCATATCTTAGTTCGTTATTGCTAAATCTGCTTTTACTATTCGGGACACCAAGGCCGAGAGGCTTGCATGTCTAAAATAGATGTGCCAACGTTTAAACCAAATAAAGACTCTTATTTAACCCGAAGATGTACCTTGTTATCTTATTATATTTTGTCAAACCAACTGTTTCAATATCTAGCACCATATTGTTACGAATGACGTCAATGTGCGACCCTGTAATAGAGAATTGTTTACAACATTCATTTAAAACATTAAAGACGATTGAGCGTTGAATCATCAAACAATTAGGATGATTTGTAAAAACGAGACATGTGTTATAACAAACATTATAACTTACAAGGGGGATATTATAACAAACATTGTCTTAGACAAAACAAATTCCGAAATAATACGTTACTGCAAAGACCATGAACTATTTATAGCTATGGGTACTTAGGGTATCCCTAATCACCACAGTTTAAAGTTTAAGCCAACGGTTTCCATACAATTATTATTAATTTATATTTTGTTAATAGAAGTCAAGTCAAAATTTTATCATATTACCTATTAAAATTATTGTAGTAAAATTAACCCTTGTATTTTTTTGTAATAACACAGTAATGCAATATAAAAAAATGCTATTTATTCAAAAATGTATGCAAAAAAATATATACTTTTGAAACAAAAATCATTTTTCGAAAAAAAACAGAAATTCATGCAAACATTACAATCATATTTTATTAACTAGTTTTTTTTTATTTTGTTTGTCAACGGATTAAATCTGAATATAAACCTACGCTTGTGTGTGTGATGCACAAACTAAATCAAAATTGGCCATTTGCGGAAATTAACGTCTGTACTAGACCCCACAAATCTTTAGATTCGGCTTATCTATTATTTTATCAAATATAATACTGATAGAGTAAAAAAGACACAAGTCTCTTGAAAGTTTTGTGTCTTTTGAACTCTTAAAAACATTACTCTTTTGACCACTTACAGAAAGCTGCGTGTTTGATACGGTGCAAATGTGATTTTATATACAAGTGTATTAACTTATTTATTATTATTAAATTATATATACCTACTATTGTATTGTAAATATTATATTATATCGTCTACGAATAGACGCGAAAATGGAACGTTACAAATCGTCGGTCCGATGGTGTGCTTCCAAGTGCAGTGATTTAAATGTTTAACTAGTGTTTAAAAGTGGCCAAAGTCTGATTTGTTAGACAGTGTTATAAGTAATTTATTAGTTGATATTGGATTGAATTATGCTGATCAATACGTATCTGGACACGGAGGACTTCGTTCACCTTTATTATCCGGAAGATGAACCGCCGGCGGCGACCGCGCAAGGCTGCGGCGCCGGCGCACGTATGGCGTCCAAGTATCAGCCAAGACCGCCCTCCCCGCAGTACACACAGGTCTGTTTCAATATTCACACTCTTTATTCTTTACTTTGCATAGTGTAATTTGAAATCGTTTTAGGCGTCTTAAATAATTAAAGCTAATTAAATTGTTATATAAAAGTAGAAAACAATATTTTGCAACCAAGTCGTCCGCGTCTGTCTGTTTCTCTCCTAATTATTTCTAAACCACCCAACGGATTTTGATACGGTTTTCACTAATGAAAAGAGGGATAAACGAGGAAGGTTTTTGTATATATAACTATATCCATCCAGGGTCAAGCAGAGAGCGGGTCGCTAGTTCTCCTTTTTCTCTGTCTGTGTCATTAACTACTGTATGCTCTAATTCAAGCTATCTTTTTTGTTTTTCCTCGCCATTTGTGGAACATTGAAATTTGTCTGTTATTTTGTTTATCATAATAAAAAGTAGACTATAAACACAGATATAATTCCCGGACAAAATATAGTAAATAATTGAATGCACTAAACATAACAACCTTGATATTAAATATTACTAGAGTAAACAATAACCGCAGTAAATGTTTTTAAGTTATGTTATGAAGTGACTCAACATCGTTACCCTACTCTTCGTCTGCTTTTAATCAAATCATGTATTTATATGGTCTGTGAATCATCAATTAAAACTAGTTTATTGACCCGCATTATGCATCAAGTGGTTTTATACATACCATGTTACCATGCGGAACAGTCGAATATTTCAAACATGCTTGCATTATCGTACTGTGGAAGTTTCGTTAGATATATTGTAATCCATACTAACATTATAAATGTAAAAGTAACTCTGTCTGTCTATCTGTTTCACGCCCTAACAATTACTCAATGAAATCGTGAAATTTTGGATGGCGAAGTTACCTCTATCTAAGTAGTTATTTCATGTGAATTAGATTTGTAAGCTGTTTACACGGCCATTTTGGTTAAGTAAGAGGGCTAATGTGTTTAATGAAATATTACTGGCAGTGTGCTTCAGTTTACAATTTAATATTTTCTACTTGTCTGTCCCTAATTTGTGCTCGGGCGATTTCACTGTGGAATTTATAAAATCACGATCGTTTTATGATTGTACTTAACAGTAGTTAGGTACTAAAACAATCCTACAGTGCACTAGTGACTGTGAATCTGTGAATGGAACCAGGCAGACGTTCATGCCCAACAAACTACTTACAGCGTCTTATCCCACAACGTCTCTATTCATTTTTGCAGTTTGATTGTTACTGTTCTTGAACAATCGCCGGATGCGTTTACACGCTGTTGTCTACAATGTAGAATGACAAATGGAATGAGCAGGAGAGATGATGTTGCGTTCTCCCTTTCTCCCCTGAATAGTCAAAACAGTTGTAGATAGTAATGTTGCAGCATTGTATGTAACTATAATTTCATAGTAGTTAGTGGTAGTGGTCGACCTCCCAGTCAGTTGAATGACTGCGTGACGACACGAATTGAGAATGAATATCAACATTTCATTCAATCCATTTATATAGTTACAATGGAGGCGTTCATATTTAGTCAATCGCAAATGGGTTAGCTAGTTAGTCATTATTTTACAAAACACTATTTCTTAGAAGCACTTGTGGTATTTAAAAAGGAATTGTTCATTCACATTTATTCCTATTTAAGTAGAGTGCTAAAGGCAGCATGTGCTTAAAACATGTTGTTTTTGGAAAGACAGCTCAACTGCGAAAGGGTATATTGGGGATGGTTTCTAAAATATACATTCATTTACCTGTAAAAATATAGGTCAAGGATATAGGTGACTTCAAAAAGAATCTAACAAAAGCTATATTACATAAATAGATAGTTTATTTTGTGACAAAATTGTCTTGTATTGTCAATCCGTCAATGACCATTTCAACCTAGTTAAGAAATAGGTATTTTAGTTACAATATTTCTTACTACTTAGTTTGATTATTTGAGCTATCAGAGTGTGTTTTTCAACTAATTACCGAGAAATTTTTGAAAAAAAAAATGTACAGGAGTGGATTTGTATTTAGGTTATGACCCACCCCTCCCGATAATATTTTTTAATAATTTGCAAATATTTGTATGCCAGTATTGGCTGGTCATATATAGAGCGAGTATTTATACTAATATCTTTATGTGTCCTTCCTTTTTGATCAAATTAGGTTGACTAATTTGTAAAGGCTCAACACACAAGGTGTTGTCACACAATAACTTATTGCGTTGAGGAGGAGAGGTCTACAATTTGCAAAGTAATTTTATGCGAAGCAGAACTTCCTTGTGTTGCGCTAAACGCACTGGTCATGGACAGGTGTGTGACCAAGTGAATCATAAATATTGCACAGATGCCTCACGGTTTATTTTGTGCGTTTATTGCCTCTGTCGACCTCAAAACCTATCTCCTACGCACACCGCTCTTTCTCATGCATATTAATATAGTTAGACGCGTGTCGTACAAAACTTCCGCTAACTATTTCACAAGTATTCACTATTTCAATTCATTCATAAAAGATTCATCATTAGATAATGTTTATTATCAGCTCGCACATTGGCGACTTATCTTACATAGTCTACAATAACTATGAGATATAATATAACCTAACCAAAGTCACTATTTAAAGATAGCAATAGGTTTATATAGTGTTCATCTAATAATCTATTTAGTTAGTAATAAAGTATTAGAAAACACTATACAAGTTCTATGGTAAAAAGCAAAATTTGGACAGTACATAGTCTAATAATAATATGTAAACTACATTTCATACTATTATTTAATTAATTAGGTATATTTTGAGTGTTAGTTTATTAGTTTGTAACTTTTTAAAACGATTAAATGACATGTAACTATAGCTAATGAATTATTTCCTAAGAAAAAAATTTCACGCTGATTGTTCACGGTGAATCTCAAATAACTTTCACCAATTAGATATTTGGTTACACCAATCAATGCTAATATTATAAAGAGAGAGTACGATTTTTTTCTATAGGAAGATAATATCCGGAAACAATGCTATATGAAAACTTAAGAGACATTGTGGTGTTTGTTAAAAAACAGCTTGAACGGACGAAGAACTGCAATTTTTTTTTATTGAATATTGTATGTGATAGTTAACTGTTTTTTGACTACACACTTCTTTTAAACTTGAGTCACAGATTTTGGTGCGATTTTGACTAACATTTAGTTTAGTTTAGAGGATTAGTTAGATATTTTATTTGTGTAATAAATAAACATTAATCTATCTAAATATAGGATTATAATATTTATTAAATTATATAAGAATGTCATGTCAAGTTAATTTGTGTACGCTTCAAAAACTCGAGAATGAGTCGACTGTTTTTAATTCGGTTTTCACATACGAAAGAGGGATAAACGGGGAACATTTTTGTATATTAGAAGGTATACTATACTAATATTTCAAGCAAACATTGAGGCTTTGAATTGACATAACATTTGATAACTTCATCAAACATACATTTAATGTTAAGTTTAAGAAAGTCACCAAAAGTTTATTAAACTTTTTTTATTAACAAAAAACCATAGGTATGTTGGCATCAGACACAATAAAACCAATCAACTCTCCTTTAATACTCAATAAGCTTTCAAAGGAAACTAATACTTTGATGTATTGACAAACCCAAAAACTACACTTGAAACGAATTTGATCATTAAAACAAGCTTCTCAAGGCATAAAATCATACTCGAGCAATTTTAACAAATTGTAGTGTACTTTTATTAATATGTATGCGTGACGTGTAACGTTCTATAGCTATTAGCTTCTTCCGAGCCCCACAAATTTTTTTTCATGTTTACTATCCGTCGGCAGATGGGGTGAATGAACTTAGTCAATTTTGGTTATATACAACTTCCAATAGCGGTTGTGGCATCGGCGATTGGGTTTTAATCGTGTGCGGGTGCCTTTTTATCTTTGGTCGGTTAATAGTCTAACAAAGCTCCTCTGTTATTTTATGAACGCCTCGTACATACACTACGTCGTTTAATTTTTAACTGTCTACTAATAAAAATACCAGAAGCATACAATGAGTATTTTGACCTAAGATAATAAATTTATATTTTACCATTTCAGTGAAATTTCATTTTAAAGCAATGTCTCAAACTCGCATTAAAGGAATATCGAAGACTTAAATAATTTTCATCAGTAAAACATCAGTAAATTGTCAGAGAAGTAGTTTGTACAAATATGTATTTCTAATGATTAATTACAATGAGTCAATTAATGAATACTGAAATTATAAAGGTCTTGTTTTCGTACCTTTTTTTCGAATGAAATTTAAATGTTCTTTTAAAATAAAAAAAAATCTGACTTTTCTCTTCCATCCATGTAAGGAAGGTAGCTTTATCTCCGAGTCCTTTTTTGGTTCGCAAAATTGTGTTCATTTGCCCATGCCGGAGTGAATTTTCAAAAACATTAAACGAAACGTTTACTGAGCGTATAAAAAAAATCTAATTTTAAGCGGTGACGCAGTGTGGGTGTTCAAATATATTATATAGTTCCCGGCTTTGCACGGATGCAATTTTCCTGGTAATTTTTCCAATAATTCTATTGACTTTCCTCTACTTCTGATATCTATTTACTTTTACCACATATTTTTAAAAAAGTAACGGAATTAAATGAAGACGACCTCATAGTCCATAGAGAATTACCCTATGTACTTTTAAATGCTGATAAATTGATAGTTTCACTGCACCCTAATAAGCACCCATGGCACTGAGTACTGAGAAACAGCTTCAACAAGCGCACGGCGCCGGGCACTTCACTACATGCGCAGCTATGTGTGCGTGACCTTTCACCGACGGGTTCACGAACGTGACCCGAAGGTATGTTTCGGGCGGCCTCGGCAATTCCGAGGGTACATGTCACAGGGACTCAGACGCACGCGAGGCGAATGACGCGAGTTTTGTGTTTGTAGTACCTACATGACACTAGATAGGCTACTTTTTCCTTTTCCGAGTGCAGTGCACTCACCCTGCGTTCCGACTAAATTTAATTAATAAGGGCTATTGAGTAATAATTGTTCAAAAGTAACTTATATGCTTAGGTACGAGTATATCTGATAAATATCTAATAAGAAAAATGTAAAGGATGTTTATTGTTATTTAATTTCTGCATGTAAGATATAAATTAATTAGTTATATTTAAATAACATTATAAATAGAATATAATAGAGACTTAGGTTAGATGTTTATAGTTTGTAAAATAAGAAAAATATAGACAAAAAATAATTTAATTTTTAAGTTCTCCTATAAAAAGTGTAATTTTGATTTGTGGCCGTTTAGTTTTTAAGCAGCGATATAATCCGATCTCTAGTAATAAACTTAAATAAAAATAAAAAAATATTTTTGGGAGCCCTACAAGAATAGGCTAATAAAATTTAAGCTTCTAGGGAGCTGTCTCTCTGTATAGATACATTACTCCGTGCCCATGGCGTATGATTCATAACCGTTTAAGTGTGGGTTCTATGCCGGTACATGTGAACGAGCCTCGGGCCGTGTTACATCATTACTAAGGAATGTTAACACCAATTATGGACGACCGCCGTCCGATATAAACAGTTTATTGCCACGCTTACTTTATAAATAAAACGTGGAAATTGCAATATTCAATTACGTAAATATTGGTCTGTTATGACAAATCCATATTGGTCACATCAACAGGTTAGCTATATACCAAATAAGACTATACACATTGTAGCCGTTTTCATTGTAATCTTTAAAAGATCTCTGCCAATATTTCATTTGCAATGGGGAAATGTTGCCAGATCTATATGGACACCTTGATTTCTCCACAAAAATGTCGCAAAGCGCTTTCCACTGGCGAGTTTTTGCGTTCATAAAGGCGATACAAGCCCGTTTACCGGCTTTCACTGGGCCGTGTTGTTTTTACGAATACTAATGGTACCTACTCTTACAAACAGTGAAGGGACAACGTTTCTTCAGAATTCATCAATTGTGTTAAACAAGCATTTCTCAAGATCACTATGTTAATACTAGTGTTAACTTGATGTTAAGTAACTACAACGAAATACCTTGGCTCATATGAAAACGTAACTTGGCATACCTCACTCAAACATTGGCCAAACATATTGCCAAACACGTCAATGACGTCGGTGCTAAAAGACTAGCTTTCAAAGTGTATATATTTGCATAAAACTTACACTGTAGTTATAATTTGTTAACACATAGGTACACTTAAGTTTTAAACATATGAATGCAAGTTACGTTAATTGTCTTCTGAAATGTTAATGAGGAAAGGACTGATAATTGTCCATGTTTCGCCAATACTTATTTTTATATTATATTGCTCATCTTAAAGACTCAGATAAGAGAACACCATTTGACTGATCACCGTGAAACATTTTTGATGGATTAAGAAAGAAAAAAGACATAATATAATATTTGCTTAAAACTTACCAAGTAAGTTCTTATTTAATTCTGCAATTGATAATGGCGAACAAATTATATTATTTATTTGTTAAAATTAACAATTAATATTTTACATTACATAAAATTATACATAATTAAATTATACATATTTTACATTACATTTCTATACAAATAAAGTTATTATTATTATTATTATTATTATTATTATTATTATTATTATTATTATCATGTTAAAAAAGAGATCTATCCGAAACTATAAAAAAAAAATATTAATCTAATCTCTTATTTTTTATACAAAAGCTATTTGTGGAATTTAATTTTGATTTTTTCTATTGGGACCTCCTATATTAACAGTATGGTTAAAATAATAATTATTAAGTATATTTGTATAGCCGTGGCTAGGTGTTTGTCTTGTCAAATCTATCATATTTTAAAGCGGGAAAAGTAGCAGGACGCAGCAAGTAACCTATAAAATTTGTTTCGGAACATTTTGTGATGTGTTTTTATGAATAAAAGCGATCGTTAAATTCGAAAGCAGTAAACCAGGCTGTCGAACCAACATACGAAAATACGCAATGTGTTTACAAACGAAAAAGAAACTTCTTATTTGATGGCTGTGGGTGGGATCGGCGACCTTTTATAAACGTGATAGCCCCCAGTTGGGCTTATCTAGAAAATTGCTTCGGTTGTTGAAAGAATCTTATTCGTAATGTCCTTCGGGCACCAGAAAATGTTAGGTTAGTTACGTCACAAGACTAATATTACGTAGGTAACTCGCGAGGACGCTTTCACACTGTATTTCTCAGAATCCGACCTACAGAGAGTGTAGGAATGCGTGCGTACACCGCACAGGTATTAAGTATAAAATAAGTACAATGTTTAAAGTGAAAACGGTTTCAAGTGAGTAGTTTACTTTGAGAAACATTTGAAATTGCTGTTTTATTTGTATAACTACTCAGTCAGAGTGAACATTTAATTGTTTTTAGGAAATTTCACTGTACTTAGTGCCTTTAGTTTAGTACACTACTTCCTCAGATGAAGATAATTCTATCCACTATAAAATTAATATGAGACACAAAACTCTTTCTGCCTTGTTTCAACACTATAAAATGAATATGAGACACAAAACTCTTTCTTCCTTGTTTTTCAAAATCCGTCGTCCATCGAGCTATTATTTAATCTTTATTAAATAATAGCTCGATATCTTTTATCATCCTTTATTATTTTTTACCATCACACAAGGCTTATAAACCTTTCGCCATACACTACGAGTAAAATATATTCTTCAAATTAACTAATACGATCAATTGAAAGTTACTAAATACTTGAACTAGTTATGCTCTGTAGCGTTTTTCTATATATATTATTATGTTTTTTTTTTTTTTTGTGTTAAATACGCCGGGCATACTAGACAGTCCATTGCTGTTACATGACGTTGGTATCGCCATGCCACTGCTAATTTTTTTTCACATTTAAATAAAAAATAATAATATTATGTTTACTTGAAAACTAAATAAAAAAAATTTAAGCATTTAATCCTTTATCTCGATATAACTCAACCGAAGATATTATTAAGATGATTTCTCAATCGAGGATGCTCATAAGATTAAATCTGATATGTTAGTAAAAGAGTACATAAGGAAGAAAGTGATCACCTCTCGTTCTAACATAATATACGAATTAAATTGTATGTACAGTACACTCACTACTTGCTTATTTATGTAAGCGATAAAACATGTTCACTAAGCAAATAGATTCTATTGTATATTATTGTTAATATTCAATAGTTGTTCAAGTGATTCCTGTTGCGATGAACGTTTTCGCTATAAGTTATTGAACGTTTATTGAAATTTGAATAATGTATTCATTTAATAAATTGATTCCCGGACTTATTGAGGTACTATGTGGATGTAGTGTAAATATAATATATTTTTCGCATTTTTCTATTCCCGTGAAGACTCGTGAAACTGATGGTGGCATTTTTTTTGTTACAGTTGGCATTGCCTTCGCCAAGTGAGATGACGGAGCGCGAACAGTACCGAGCGTCTCCTCAGCCAGAGCAAGCGCAACAAAAACGCGCAGCGGACCAATACCCGCGACTTCGGACACACTGTGACGAGAGTGGTCTGACTGCCGGCTTTACGCGCATATGCGGAGAATCTGTCCTGGTGAGTGATACATTTATCTATATTTGGTTGGACCTTAATAGCGTTTAAAGGAAATATATTACCATATCGGCATAATATCCCAGTGTTATCCTGCGGCTTCATTTTCTTTAATATATTTTTTAAATTTGCTAAAAATAAACTATGAAGATAATAAAGATGCCTTGTGAATATCTAATTCGTTTATGTATCGATAATAATGTAGTCGTAATGCAACTACAAGGAAGACAACTAGCTCTAAGGGGTCAGCCAGGAGGTTGAGTTCATCGAGTTGAACGAACCGCGTGACGTTTCGATAATGTCTTCTTCATAATATACAATATCTAATACGTTTTATCGGACAGGGCGATAAAATACTTCAGCAAACGTCTCGTCTCGACGCGTACCTACATCTAGATATGATTCGCAACTTGGAGATAACGCCAAGGGTATCGCTGAAGAAGCTATTTTCTAACCATGGATTCACATTCTTGTTGTTATTTTCATTTATGGAAAGAAGGATAAACGAGGAAGGTTTGTTGTCTATATAAAATTAAAGGTTGTTGTGGCATAATTAATTAATAAACTGTCATGCTAGCCGAATGTGCGTACAGCGTAAAGTTTACTTGGAAGTTCAGTGAACGCGTGAAAATAGTTTGGGCATTAACTACTACTGTACCGCAGCCGTATGAAAAAAATTTAATAACCAATTTAGAT
This sequence comes from Synanthedon vespiformis, assembly GCA_918317495.1. NCBI lineage: Eukaryota > Metazoa > Arthropoda > Insecta > Lepidoptera > Sesiidae > Synanthedon > Synanthedon vespiformis. The sequence continues at coordinate 1,702,969 of OU906965.1, forward strand.
TGAGGCGCTTTGTTACTCTAATCGGTCAAAGTCAAAACAAGCTCTCAGTCGACAAGGAAACCTCTTTTTAATTGGCATAATAACTTGTTCACAGTTTCTTGGTAAAATAGAAGATGGCGGTGTCATCGCCATATCAAACTACCGGCTGCACATCCAACCGGGACGACGGAACGCCGTCGGTGACTCTGTGCCAATACGCGTTATTGACACAGTCGAAATACGTGATTTGGTGCATTTGATTGTCCTGTGTAAACACGGCCGACAACTAAGGTATGTAGGTTTTTCTTTCATGGTATGGTAACCTAGTGTCAATGCGACAAAAACTATGTTGAGTCTGTTTATTTTTAAATTACAAATGTCGATTGATAACGAGGAAACGGGTCACGGACCGATAAGAACATGGCAACGAAATTTGAATTTACAAAACTTTCCTTTAATAATAAATAATAAGATAAAGTTGAAATCCTATTTGTGCGACAACTACTTGCGAAAACTTAGTACCTAAACATGACATAAGTAATTACCTAATAAATTAAAATGTCAGTTATTTTTGCAAAAATATGTGTGAGGCTTATTTTGTAGATTAAGTGAAGCCTTGTTCAGCGCGTGTTATTAAAAAAAATATCAGTTTATCATTTAAAAATATATTTTATTTTCCATACATCTTACTCCACATTGTATTTAATTATATTATTTTATTGTTGTCAATTTATTTAATTTTGTAATTTTATTTATTTTATCAAAAGGTTACATATAAATCGATATACTTTTGTTGATTTATGTTCAGCTTATGATTATACTTTCGCATTATTTATCTTCAGATGCACATTTAAAAGTGGCGACCAATGTGCGGAGTGGTGTCGTCGGTTGACCACAGCAGTGACGTCTCCCATGGTGGGAGTGAAGGACACGTTCGCCGCAGCGTACGCAGCTTGGGCCAAAGAGGAACCGCTCACGTCCGTGCACCGGGTTCTCATGAAGGCCTCACAGGCACCGCAGAAACATTGGTTTGGACCGGAAGTAAGTGTAAACATATCAATGTGAGAATTATTCATCAATTCTTTTTAGCAATAAAGCTGTAAAAATTAGATAAAAGCGTTTTAGTATTAGCGTTATAAGAAATGAATAACAAATTATAAAACGTTGGATAAAAATATTAGTATTTCAATCCTCAATTACCCTCAATTATTATCAATATTTATCTATAATAATTGTTAAAGAACTGCAAAATTTATTTGATGTGGAGTGCCAGTTAATTATGACACCATAATATGTGATTTATTTGGCTTTGATAAATGTAGATTGTAGACGTATCTCGTTTTCAACAATATTGAATTTTAATGTAAAAAATATTAATTTATTTGTAAAATATATATAAAATCGTCGATTGACCTATAAAAAATATATGTAATTATTGCTTATTATATTTTAACAATATTCACGTCTTCTATCATTAAATAATGCTCTCCTCAATTTCTGTTATGCCGAGGTTATAGCAAGTATGAAATAATATTTAATATGAACTTTTCAGGCTGAGCGGTTAGGTTTCACGAGAAATGGTGCATGGCGAGTGTCGGCTGCTAATGCTGAATACAGGCTCTGTTTATCGTACCCACCTCTCTTGATTGTTCCTGCCTCAGTAAGCGACGAAGTTCTCGATTCCGTTGCTAGGTAAAGAACTGTCTCAAAACATTTTTATTTATTTATATTGCCCTGGAACTTGAAGCGCTGAAGTATACGATTGGTTCCCTTGCAGATTTCGAGCTATGCGTCGAGTTCCAGCAGTGGTTTGGAGACATCGCGGCAACGGCGCTGTAATCGCTCGCTCCTCTCAACCGGAAGTCGGCTGGCTCGGATGGCGTAGCACTGAGGACGAGCGATTACTGACTGCGTTTGTTTCCGCTTGCAATATGGACACTGGCCATAATACACACTCTAATAGGGTAATGTTCTCCTAGTATTTTTTCAAATGATTACAAAGAGTGTCGCTTAGTGATTGATCCTAGAGAATAAATAGTCCAAGTTTTCAATCAATAGTAATTTCTTAGAGAGTGACATTTTTGTTCTGTTCACACCAAAAGACGGTCATGGTGGTAATGGTGTGTAATCAAGCTAAGCTTCTTGTATGTGACCATTTGTATCTTAGCTAAAAGGGATGATGATAGAATACTGAAAATATGAAGCTGTCACATCCAGGCTCACACCTATACCTACACTTTGTCACGAGTGATAAGTATACCCATGCCATGTATGCATTCTAAAGCGTTACTTTAAATTTGCAGAACAAGAAGTTGTTGATAGTGGACGCGCGTTCGTACGCGTCGGCGGTAACGAATCGCGCGCGAGGCGGCGGCTCCGAGTGTCAGCAGTACTACCCGGCCGCGGACATCCAGTTCATGTCGCTGCCTAACATCCACCACGTGCGCAAGAGCTTCCAGCAACTGCGCGCGCTCGTAGCCGAGCCGAGCGGCGATCAAAGCAACTGGCACAGCAACCTCGAGCGGACGCTGTGGTTGCAGTACTTGTCGGGCCTGTTGCGAGCGGCCAGTTCGGTAACGCGCGCGGTGCTCGCCGCGCGGCCCGTGCTCGTCCACTGCTCGGATGGGTGGGATCGCACGCCGCAGATAGTGGCCACAGCGCAGCTAATGCTCGATCCGCACTACCGCACGGTGGACGGGTTCCGCTTGTTGGTCGAGCGCGAGTGGCTAGACTTCGGCCACAAGTTTGCCGACCGCTGCGGGCACCGTTTCGGCGCAGACGAGCCGAACGAACGCTCGCCAGTGTTCCTGCAATGGCTCGACATTGTCCACCAGATGATGCTTCAGTTCCCGTGCAGCTTCGAGTTCAACGAGGCCTATTTGGTTAGTATACTTATTTAACCCATTCAAGTTCGCCAGCCCTCGAGGGTCAACTTTGTACCAATCAGTAATACTTGTACCATGAGTGAAAATACTAGGCTCACATGAAAGTGGCGAAGGTATCTGTTAACATTGCACATGTCTCGTTACAGATAAAGTTGTGCATGCACGTGCACTCGTGCATGTTCGGCACTTTTCTGTGCAACACGTCGCGCGAGCGGCACGAAGCGCGTGTGCACGAGCTCACAGCGCACGTGTGGCAGCTGCTGCGAGCGCCGGCTTACAGGAACCACCTCTATTCGACGCAGCAGTTTGAGCAGGTCAGTTGCTACAGGTTTCCTTTCAAACGCAACAAACTAAATTAAAAAAGGTCGATGCGCAATAAGTTTAATGCGCAATTATGAAATACAGGTTCAAAGAAAGATGATTATGTAAAAATGAATAAAAGCTCTTGGTGTTGTTTTTCAGGTTCTGTTCCCTGAGTACAACGTGAGCGCGTTGCAATTGTGGCGCTCCATGTTTTGCAGCGAGAGGCAGGACGACGACCATGACATTATCGACCCCCCTCCAATGGACATCAAGACATCTCCCAAAGGTATACAGTCCAACTGTTCGGCTTGCTCTAACTATATATAAAAATTGAATTACCGGGATGACATAAAGCATAAATTGTTATTAGTAGTGGCGGCGATGAGCAAGACACGTTCGTGCGATAACCTGCTGCTGGATGGCGAGACCAACGAGCGGCCCGCACAAAGACGCTGCAGCGACCCCAGCCTCGCACCGGATATCATGTAACTGTCGCATCTATAATCATTACTTTCTAACATATACAATGTGTACAATGCCAGTGATGACAGATTTAAAACGAGGTTTTTAAACTATGGTCTTGCAGGAAATTGTCAAATATGGTATCTGGAGAGGAATGCTCACCGCGCAGAATTTGTCGAGCCCTCACCGACAGTTGCGTCGACGAACTGCCCTTGCTTCACCAACACGAGCATCAGGTATTCATTCATTACTACATAATGTAATTTAAGGTGATTTTTTTTGTTCACTGTCATTTCCTTGACGTTTGTCTGTTGTTTTGTTTATTTTTCACGTTAATATTTTATTTTAATAATTAATTTTAATGCACTATGTTAGCTCGTACTGTGTTTCTATTTAAAATGGTATTGGTGAACTGAAATAGGTGGACGGACTCCACACGGACTACTTCGAGAATGGAGGTTGTTTGGGCCACGACATAGCGAGTGGTTCGTCGTCTCTCGAGCGCGAGCTCGTTGGAGTCGCGCGCGGAGGCGAAGGCACGTCCAACGCGGCCGACACGCAAGACGTAAACGACGCGCCCGACGTTATTGACGCAACTGAAGTGACCGACGCGATTGATGCGACTGACGGCGTCGTGCCAGTTGGGATTGACACTCCCGACGAACCGCCCGTGTTCGTCTGCGACGCGTTCGGTGAAGTCATTGGCCTATCTGAGGTGAATAAGACCACAATATCATCCATATATCCACATCTTGAAGCGTCATCACTCATCAATATTGTTTTCCTTAGTAACAGACAACGTATTTTGTAGTATAAATTTGGGTTTATTACCAATAGTCCGGTAGCTTATCCTGTGTCCTGTGCGTTTGAATGTTTATCTACCAAGTCTCATGAAAATCGGTTAATGCGTTTAAGAGTTATAGAGGAACATACATAACATATACCTGCACTTACAGATTTATTATTAGTATTGATGATTGATAGATTTGTAAAAACAAAACTACTTCAAAAAGCCTGCCCTAATTCTGTTTACTAGTTTAAAAGAACTACAAAAAGAAACCAATTCAGTCTACTGAACTACTGAGGATATATTATGTAACATAATTTAATGAAATTCTAGTTTTGTGTGCGTGCCGTTATTGTTTCGAAATCACCTTGACAATTGAATCGCATTTTTCAGGCAAGAGAATCGGGAAGGATCAGAAACATTAGCATAACGTGGCGCTCGATATCCGAATCGAGCAACCAATCGTCCGCCTTCGAGACGACCGACACACTTTCACTGAACAAACCGGATAACCAACAGAACTCCGACAATTCTCACGAGTCGTCACCATTGGACAACCAGAACTCGACCGAGGGCGAAGTGGTCAACCACGAAGCGGACAACCACGACTCTGTCAACCGCGATCTGGTCAACCACGACTCGGTCAACCACGACATGGTCAATCATAACGTAGTTAGCAGCTCGGAGATCACTAATCACAACGGCGAGAGTCACGGGGACGTCAACGTCACTGAGGACGTCACCACTAAGTTTTTAGAAGTTGATTTGAACGGTGAGTCTTACGCGAATCTTGTTATTATTTTTGATGGGTTTGTTCTTGACCAGCCTCTAGCCGTTCGGCAAAGACGACGCCGACTCTGGAACGATCTCACCCAGAAGATAATTTCTTATTGGATGAAGGGATTTCACTAACTTCCACATATTGAGTTGTTGTGAAATTTTGTATACTGTTACTTCTGATGCTGTAGCATTTAGTAGTCTGCGGGACAGCCAACTCGTCAGCAACTTGGAGCTGATATTACGTGTTTGTGCTCAATAGACAGACCAGGATTAGTTTATAATTTGATTATAGCTTGTTGTGTTTGATATTGAAGGCGGTGCGTCATCAAGCAGTGCGAGTTCAGAGAGCGAAGGCGAGGCGCAGTCGGCGCCGGTTCGACCGCACAGCCGTTCGCGCGTGGCCAGCCTGCTGACTCTGTGCCCCGGGTCGCCGCGCCGTCCTTGCTGCCACTGCTGCTATTGCACCAGGCGCCCCAGCACCAACGGTTTTTATCTTATCCTTAGGCCCTTCGCACATTACGATACTTAATAGCCATTAGACCAAACGTATAGACCAAATGATCATCGTAATGTGCGGAGGTCTTCTTTATTATTACGCCAAAATCTCAGTAGTTTATTGTCATTGTGAACAGCTTCATGAATGTTGTGTCGTGTTCAGGCGGCGTAGAAACGCCGTGCTCGAGTGGCGGTGGGGGCGCGTGTGGTGGAGCTGCGGGCGGTGGCGGCGAGGTATGCTGGTGCGGCGTGTGCGACGCGTCCGTGGACGAGGGCGGCTGCGCGCGCGTGCGCTGCACATGCGGCGGCGCCGGAGCAGGCGGTACTCTAGCCCCGCACTCCGCTCTCCCCGACCCGCTAGATGGGCTGCCCCCCGTTGCCAATCCGCTGCAGACGAGGCTACACCAGATTATACTACAGCAGAATGTGAGTACCACCGCGCATCTACTCAATTCTATACCAACAACATATTAACACTCAGCAAATGTCTTTGTGTGTAATTGAAAGAGGCCGAAATTGAATATAAAATTAAAATATGTATTGAAACACCCAATTTTATCTTAATTAAACAATCATCATCAGCTTGTATCTCACCACTACTGAATGTAGGCTGAGTCCTTTAGGTCGTCTGTCCATCTAGCCGCAAGGCGTCACTTGATTTTTTTTAAATTTAACGTAGAGACACGCCTCGTTTACGATTTTATTATATGCATATATAAAAAAATATCAACTTTGTTCTTTACAGAGAATGTTAGAAGATTTGAACGGCAGGTTACACGATGCACTCGACAGGTTGCATAGAGTGAAGTCCCCAACCGCGCAACTAGAACATCCGGCCTCCGAGCCAGTGCACGTAAGGAGATGCTTCTTATGAGAGTAACTACACCATATTCATCTCTTTTTGCGTTTCGCTGGACTATTTTCTTGCACTTATACAGTTCCGCAACTATCAGCCGCGTACGGTCGTCATAGCGTGCTATCTCCGTCGCATACAGAACCGGGATGTTCTCGAGTTTCGTAACCGAAACTCTATCGGATATCAGAAACAAAAACCTATCCGTAACCGTAACCCACTCCGATATAAGAGAGTTTCTGTTTTGGCCCGGGAGGTCAAATTTATTTTATCCTCCTTTTTGTATTTTACTTTAACAATTCCTTAAAAATATAATATCCGTAACCGAAACTATCCGAGATTATTTCTGTTTCATTTCTGTGTCAGACCCGAAATTTCATATCCATCACATCCCTGACGATTGAGAAACAATGTAAGTCTTTAATTAAATTGTCAACAAAGCGTCGCGAACTACTAGGATACACGTGCACCTCACTACGCGGCTGAAAGCAGCGGTTTGCATGCAAAGGACTAAACATACTTGTCCACTTTTTCGCTTGAGCATGAAAGCTGAATAGATTCAAAAAGCATGAACTCGTAAAAAACTTGTTTTTTCTATGGACAAAGCTTATTTGAGCTGAATAAATGCCATCATCATTATCATCATCATCATTATTATTATGTCCACTGTTAGAGATAGGCCTCCTCCATAATTTTCCAATAGGACAGGTTGACCATTGGCTCTTATCATGTATTTTGTGTCCTGAGGGCCTAGTGCGAGTTTTACTCTATCAAACTCGTCGAACGCGTAAATGTCAATTTGTATGGAAATGAAGTAGTGCTACACGTTAGCCACCAGGTAGCGCTGCTTCATTCCCATACAAATTGACATTTACGCGTTCGACGAGTTTGATAGAGTAAAACTCGCACTAGGCCCTCTGCCCTCTGCCGGCTTATGTCGGTTACTTGGGTTCGTTTACGGACCTCTTCATTTCTAATTCGATCCCGCAGTGTTAACCCCTTACAGAGTACCTGGCCATATTATTAGACTAAAGACATGTAAACCTTTTTTAGATTTAAGGTTTAAGAAAATAATTTATTTTATTATTTGTGTACAATTGTGTAGTAAAGAAACAAAATTTGTACTAAATTCAAGATTTTATTAAGTTTTAAAAATAATTGAAAGGTCAAAAATGTTTGTAAAACCGACATTTTTAATTGTGTGGTCTAATATTTTGGCCAGGTACTGTATTAGTGTTTAGTAGCGACGGTCCACGTAAGTGAGTGATGTGTTGACGCGCCTTTAGGCGAGCGCGTGCCAACGCGACCGCAGCAGCAGCGCGAGCGCGAGCGGCGGCAGTGCGCGCAGCGAGAGCGCGAGTGGCAGCAGCAGCGCGTCGGAGGTGGAGGTGGGTGAGGAGGCGCGCAGCGTCGTCTGGCTGCCGGACAGCGCCGCCCCGCGCTGTCAGTACTGCCGCAACCACTTCTGGCTCGCGCGCCGCAGGCACCACTGTCGGTCAGTATATCATATATCACCCTTGTGATGGGTATTAATAAAATATGATTTATTAATTAATTATAAATTGTCTATTGTTACAGACGTTGCGGTGGCATTTTTTGTGGTTCGTGCGCAGTGGTGAGCGCGTGGGGCGATTGCAGCGCAATGCGCGTGTGCCGATGGTGTCGCGAGCATCGGTGACGCGTCCGCACTCATTGTGCCCGTGATGCCCGCATTGCCCGCATTGCCCGTATTGCCCGTATTGCCCGCAACGGTCGCCTCTCCTACGCTGCGCTACTACTCGCTCTGCTCACCTGTGATCGCCGCCGACGACTCTTTTAAGGATTCAATCTCGCTTCCTACGTAAACATAAGATAACGCATTCATAAATAATAAAGTCCATAGTGTTGTACTCTCGTTTATCGAATCGGAAAATATCGAAATGAATAAGTACGATGTTGGTTTTAATGACAGTCGAGATGAAGCGTGTGACCTAGTCGTCAGCTTTTCGTACATGTGTAACTCGTACGCCATGATGTTTTGTTTACAAAAGTGAATCTGTCGCCTCAGACTGCAGTGCGGTTTCAAGGCGAATTTGCGTTTGACTAACTATTTATGGCGATTGCAATGGTGTTAACGGGTCAATTTTGTCGCTGGAAAAGCAATCAATATGTAGATAGTTTTTTAACATCGAAAGATTAGTAAAACTTGCAGGGACAAAAATGATTTCATTAATTATTAAATGTGTCCAAAATGAGGGAGTAACTTACATTTGTTCAGCTCAATTCAGCTTTTCTCCGTAGAGAATACCGGTTTTGTGTGGAGATTCATACGCGTCCGTCTATACAAAACCGTTATTTTCTATGGACAAAAGCTGAATTGAGCTGAATATGTATTACTCGCTTTTAGGTAATGTTCATGAGATTGTTGGTAACCAACAGGACTGCAGGATTGTGAGGGGGTGTGTGCGGTTAGTATAATTAAACGAACTATGGGAGAATGATTGGTTTACATAATATCCGAAGGCTGATTTTGTACGGAACAATTATTATTTGTTTTGTTTGTATTTATTTGAATCGTCCCATATAATTCATTGGTCCGATAAAACTCCGGTTAGTGCAACATTATTAGCTCTAGAGCGTTTATCGATACGAAAACGAAAGGATTTTTTTTTGTATATAATATAATTATTATTTTTCTCTCTTTTGTATAGTCAAGTTACGTTACACGTTTCATGTATTATAATAGTTTTTTCTGTTGTAAATTTTTTTTCGCTATTGACCCTCGCTCGGTGTTTGCTATGGGTTCGTTATATTCAGTGTGCGTGAAAGAGACTGGATACGAAATGGATGAAACCACGTTTTTAATTGTTTCTTTCAATTCAAATGTACTTTGCGTACAAATTGGTGCAAGACCGGGAATTTAATATAGTAGTTTTGTGCGTGTCCGGTGCGAATGAGACGGAATTTGTGTTTGTGAATCCACGTCATTGTTTAGTTTTTCTTTCATTTTAATATTAATTTTTCGCTTCGCGTATATTACACGACTGATTTATAAATATTGTATAGTTGTAGAGGGCGCGGACGATCTGATCGTTTTGTCCCGTCTCTGTCTGTGTGATGGACAAGACCGCGCGTCTCGTTAGGCTAGCCTACGTACTTTATATTTATTTGTGATTTGTGATATATCGGTAATTTTGTATAATTAATAAGAGTTTAATACGATGTTATTAAAAAGTAAAATTTTACTAGTGGTTCATTGAGAGCGTTGAGTTTCAGCCGTTGTTGCAAATATAATAATAATGAATGACCTGCAACTTGCGTCGCGTGATAAAAATTCAAATTAAAAATAAAATCTCATAGAAAATAATTATAATTGTTCAGACAGAAGGAATCAATTCAGGAAGTCGTAAGAATTTCAGATTCAATCGCGAACGCAAGTTGATAGTTGACGTGTTCTTGAATTATTGTCAAATGGCAGCGACTGTTTTTTTTTTACCAACAAACAAAACGTTCTCAGCGAAAATGTATAAAATAATTTACTAAGGAAGTGATTGACTACATTTGTTCAGCTCAATTTGGCTTTTGTCCATAGAAAATACCGGTTTTTGTACGCGTCCGTCGTCACAAAACCGGTATTTTCTATGGACAAAAGCTGAATTGAGCTGAATATGTGTAATTACTCCCTAAATGAGACATTTACATACCACCGCCTTTATTTTAATTATAATTACAGATTAATTTATGTAGAAATATTTATGAAATATAATGAATTTTTTTGTTGACATTTATGTATTTATGATTCACATTGACGTTTTGTTCGCATGAGAACGTTTTGCAGTCGGACCGCTTTAATAATGGAGTATGTAATGATTAATTGAAGGATGGCAATTGTTGTTTATTGCATATATATTTTATAAATAATACAAACCCGACACCCGGTGTAACATTGAGTTCCATTGTATCGAAGTGCAAACTTGTTTTGTGACCAATGAATATTGACACAATATGAAATAAAGCATATTTAGTTTTATGATAAAAACTTGTCTTTTTTTTATTATTGTGCCCCTGTTAAAGGTGCTAAATGCGCCTAAACAATGTATTTTTTTTAATGACAGTCTGACGGTCCGTGGTAGGTGGCTACCGTCACCTATACAGAAGAAACCTTAGTGCCGTTTCACACACACACACGGTTTCCGTATATACGGTACCGTGGCGGTTCAGTAATGTGCCGTGATCGTTATGTAGCCGTTCAAATCCACATACGACGTGACATCATGACGTGACGTGACATCGACGTGATGGACGATTCCGTCACGTTGAGCGTGTGGTCTATGGCCTTTTTTTTTTTTTTTTTTCGAGGAGAAATCCGTTTACTGATTCCCAACCGCTGGCTAGACGGTAGGGGTATGTGGGGGTCAGCCGGCGCTCTGCGCTATGTTAGTCATAGCGGGCCCGGCCAATACCCACTAAAACTCCCCGGTGCCTCCTTGCCCTTTGTGCGGGGGTGGACCGGGCTCTGCCGAGGCAACAACTCCGATCCACCCCCAGGGTGGTCTATGGCCTAGTATGAAGACGTCTCGACGGTTGCCGTTTAGATGGAAACCGTGTGTGTGTGAAAAGGCACTTGCAGATGGACACCGTGAAATACAGCGGGCACCTACGTCTAGTGAGTAAGGGATACCTACCACAGTCCAAACACCTGTGTCTTTACTTGTGTTATAGGCCACGGTAGCCATCTACCATCAAGTGGACCGTGAGCTTGTCTGTAAACCTTAACATTAAAAATATCCTATACCGAAAATATTTTGAAGCCAAACATTTTTTCTTTTTTTTGTGTAATTATTAACACATGTTTTGATAGTTTTAAACGACTGATATTCAATTCGAACCAGTAGTTTCTGAGATTAGCGCGTACAACCAAACAAACAAACTCTTCAGCTTCATATATTGGTATATATTATCCAGGAGTCTTACCAAAAACGAGCCAGTATTTAGGGCAAGTGTTAGAATAAGCAGTAAGTTGGCTAAAGGAACTTGAATAACGTATTATATTACTATCGGTCTCAGACATAAGGCTGTATAAGCTGCTTGTTTCCTTTGCCTATTTTGAGTTAAGAAAAAAAAATCAATGTCAAGTTGCCAAAATAATATATTGTTTTGATTATTCGACCCACTTCACCTCAGTTTCACCTACACTGAATTATACTAGTGATTTTGTATTAACACTAACCACAAAATGAGACAAAAGATCATCATGAAAACAAAACTAATAATAAATAATAATAATAATAATCTTACACAAAAACTTAACAGCACATGCACAGTATCCCTTATCCTTAATCCCGCTAAGGTTGAAAGCGCACTTGCACACTATTGAGTATTTTTTCAAAAAAAAAAAAAAAAAATTATACAAGTTATACTTATGTAACCGAGGTAAAAAAAGTTTAGAATTTATTTTTGTTGGTGCATTTGTGCATAATCTCAGAAATGGCTAAACGGATTTGAATGCGGTTTTCACTGATGTATCGATGATCGAAAAACAGGTTTTGATGGTTTTTTAATAGATAGAGTGATTCAAGAGGAAGGCTTTAGTATATAATTTACAAAGGCAGCAGGTATCTACTAAAAATAAAGATTCAACCCCTGAAAATTTTATAACAGCAGAGATGTTATGTCAGGCGTTATATTGCTTTACACATTTAAGTCGGGCGGGCGCTACACATCCCCTATTAACGCGGGCGAAGTCGCGGGCACCAGCTAGTATCACCAAAGTATCTAATAACATATATTATCTAGTGTTAAATAAATATCTTCACAAATTCTACACAACACCATCTAGTTCCAAAGTAAGCAACTAACGCTTGTATTATGGATACCACTGTTGATAATATACTACATACATGACTTTTTTTTGTAAATACATACATATTATAAATACAAAACATCAATGACTCAGGTAAAAAGATAAAATGTTAACATAAACATTTGCCCCTAGCGGGATTCGAACCCGCGACCGTTTGGTTAACAGCTAGGTTACTAGCCACTAGAACCAAACGTGTCGTCAAGCAACAGTGTTATTTTATTGTTTCAAAAACCTAGATTTTATTTTTTTCAAAAACGATTCAATATCACGTTTTAATCCTCATTAAATGATGTTGTATTGTATAGGCAAGTATATTGTATAGTTCAATATAGTGTTAATATTTAATAAACACCAAAACCGCGAATTAATTGCCGCGATCTACCGAATAAACAAAATATTACGTAATTCGTATGTGGGTCGTTGTGACTCATTAATGAACCGATTCAATATTGTTCCTAATGTCGATTGCCAAAAATGTATGCTAAGTTTGGTATTTACGAGTGTTCTATAAATTAAATGAATGTATTTATAAAATTTGAGATCTTCTTTGCCAATTTAAATTGTATCCAACCCATTTCGACCTGATTAAGAATGGCTTAAAGCTTACCTAGAAACAAAAATCTGTCAAAATGGTAATAACTCCTTCCTACATATTATATACTAGCTGTTGCACCCGACTTCGTCCGCGTAACTTTATAAAATATAGCCTATATTACTCACTGATAATGTAGCTTTCTATAGGTGAAAGAACTTTTAAAATCGGTCCAGTATTTTTTGAGTTTATTCATTACAAACAAAATATTAGTGTAGATAAAATTTCCTGTAACTGTCCTGAATTATTTGTCTTTCACATGCTTAGGTACAATATGATTTTTTTTTCAATCTATTCTATTTCTTGTAAATTTCGTTGACTTCACTTGACTCATTTGACTCATTTCTGCACGACGAAACTCGAATGCTTTTGTGGCGACCTCTTTTCAGGAAGGTATTCGACCACTTAAAATTATAATTCTTTAAAAAGAAAACGTAGATACAGAGTAGACTTGACATCTATCATCTGCTGCAAAAAGCTCGTACGAGTCTCACGTACATAAACATTACAATGTACCTATTGTATATTTTAGAATAATTTCTTGTATATAAATATCGTGTACATAATGTGGAGTTGTTCATTTTTATCACCCACACTTTCATAAGAATTACCTATAAGAGTCAACTCACAAGAAGAAAGAAACTCTTGAGGCTTTACACATTTCACATGTAATATGCCTATCACCTGTACAACAGTTTTTCTCGCATTTTACCTGCTTAAACTATCTTATTTCTATTCTAGATATAAACCAGCAACCACAATAATTTGAGAACAAAAAAGAAAAGAATAGGTACTGTCTGTCGATCGTAATATCGATTAAAAAAACTTATAGGTACTAAATATTTTTTAAATTTGGATGATTTCATAGGCCAGCAATAAATTTTAAAAAATGTGATCTAGAGCTGTCCAAATGAGTCCAAATGACGGACAAATAATTTATTTTATTGTAAGCTAAGGAATCAAAACAATAAATCTATATTATGACGTCATTAAGGCCAAAGTTGTAGTAAACATTTCATAGGAATATAAATATTATTCTAAATTATTCTTTGAAACGATTTTTTTGTACAAAATATTCGTCGATTTTCTGAGAAATATTAATAGATTATTAGTATAATAGATAGAATGCTTGCAGCCCCACTCAAAAGTATAGAATTTAAGCTCACCTACGAGTTTAGGGTCAAAGTCTAAGGACATCACAGTCTTCCAGGATAAAAAGTATCTTATATAGATATTACATAGGACATTATAGGATAAAAAGAAGTCTGGAAGAGTGTTAGGTTTAGATGTCGGGTGTTATATTAGTGATATATTTTCTTTTTTGGCTAGTATGAAACACATAAAGATGACATTAATGAAAACAACTGGTCTATCATCATTAGCAATCATTGATACCGCAGTTGGCATTATAAATTATATAATTTGCTCCACAAGTGACTATCTCTGATTTACAGGACGCTTAGCAACTGTTAATATTTCATTATACTATATTCAAATGTTCATTTACGAGGCCATAATTCAAAGAAAAAGCATTGAGCCATGAAATCCGGGTTCGTAATAATAAGAAATAGTAAAATGACGTCAGCGTATCGCACACAACACACCTTACATGGCGGGAAAGTAAAATTAAATAAAGTTTAAATTTTAAGTAACAGTTATACTGAAGTATAATAAGACCTTAATGTTTAAAACAAATTGACCATTTTTGGTAGGGATTCCCGTGTATGTAAATAAAGTATTATATGTATCTGTAACGTTTAAAAAAAACCGCAAAAAAAATTAAGAAGCCGGTCGCATCTGTCGATTGCAAATTCGCGATAAGCGTAGGCGAGAAATCGTATGTATAAAGGAAGTTACAATGACAACAAGCTTGTTTTCCTCCTCGTAACATACAGACAGACGGACGGATGTAAGTGTTGCTCGTATTGTGATTGTTTTGTTACGTAAAAATTACTTAAATACTGATTAATAAAAAAGCGTATTTTTTCTCAGTGTCAATGTGAAAGTGTAGTGTTTTTATCGATCTCTATAGAAATGTTATTTTAATACATATCAGAGAAAATTCATAATATTATTTATAGTTTACAAATTTAATTACCGCAATATACTTAATATCCTTTTTTATTTATATACCAATTGTCAATGTTAAGTATATTACAAAAAAATATTTAATTTCTACTAATAAATTTTAATAAGTTAAATTAAAAATACACCTCAACTTAGTCATTAAAACATTTTGCAAGTTTTAAGAACTTTTTAATATCCATACACACTTAGTAATCTGAAAGACATAGTTCTGTTAAAACCTATTATTATTTGATGTGTGAACTTACTTCGTACTTCAGCGTATATTTGAAAAATAATAATAATATAATAATAGTCGAATAGGTCCAGCCATTATCTATGTGCTCTTAGCAACACATTTCAGCGATTCGTCTTAATTTATGTAGGAAATTTGAAGGCTTTTATTAGCATAATTAAAACATTTTGTAAGTTTGAATGAAGAATTCTACCTGTTTACATAAATGAGAAATTCCAATAGGGTTTTTATATCTCAGTTAAACGGCAGTTAACGTTCACGGCCTGAGATTATCTTTTTAATATTGATTTTAAGAAGACTTCGTACGTCCACATATTTAACATTGACCCTATGACCCAAAAACCGGTTCATAAATCCATGTATGATGACAGAATACGCGATATTTTGGCATGTGCAAAGACTATTATATGAATGAACACTAAAGCCGATATATATAAATAATATTTCAGTATATTAATAATTATTGTAATAATATTTCAGATGGGTGAAAAGTTAATGTTATTAGCCCCAGTGGTACTGGTGGCCTTCTTTAGCCTCACTGTTGATGGTAAGATTATTATTTTTTTTTACTTGAAATTTGCTTTATATACTAACTAGCTTTTCAGATTAGGTTTTTTTAATTCATATAGTACCTAAAATTATTTTTGCAAAGCTCAAAGTATTATTTGAAAATTTTCAATTCATACAAAAACATACTAACATACAAAAATACAATATTTTTGTATCTTTTTAATGAATTAATTCAAAAGTTACTGGACCGATTTTGAAAATTTTTACACCTATACAAAGCTAGCATTATCAGCGAGTAACATAGGCTCTATCTTCTATACTAATATTATAAAGAGGAAAGATTTGATTGTTTGTTTGTATAGAATAGGCTCCGAGACTACAGGACCGATTTGAAAAAATCTTTTACTATTAGAAGCCGACATTATCCGTGATGAACATAGGCTACTTTTTACCGCGGGAAAATGCTTCATTTCTACGGGAAATCTAAAATAAAAGTAAATACTAGCGGGTTGGCCCGGGAGATAGCGCCATCTATCCAAAATACGGTAGATGGCGTTTTATACTTTTCTACGCGGACGAAGTCGCGTGCACCAGCTAGTAGTAATATATTTTAATGAATTTATATTATATTTATTTAGATCAGTAACTATTATAGTATCTCTCATTCATAAGGTACATTGTAAGGTTAACAATGGAGTAGGCTTCAACTTCAAGGTTACAACAAGATTAATGCTGAGGATGACCAAATAAGAGTTCCACTCTGTGGGCGGTTATTGTCAGGGAAAACATTAGATAATATTAACAATTTACATCATTTATTTGTTTAAAAGTACACAATGTTAGAAAAGACGATTGGGAACATGATTTTGCAATAAAAAAAAATCTTATACATCATAATAACGCATAACTTATGTAGCCGTGTAAAATAAATAAATAAATAAACATTTTTAAATATTATTATTAAATATTTATTATTTTAACATTAAATATTTATTTCAAAAATTTATATATAAGAATTTTTGTTCGGCTTGACGGATTTGGTTAAAAATTAGCACATTGATAGTTTATTACCTGAATTAACCTCCAGGTAATAAACTACTTTTATTCTGAAAAAAAAAAAATGTTAGGTTCGTGTGGCATATTATGAAAAAATTAACTACAGCGCGTACAAAGTTACCAGCACAGCTAGTACTTAATAAAATACAAAGGTAATAGTAACAAAAAAATGAACATAACAATGAAGGTCACTTAACGCTTTACTTAATTAAATTATACGCACTTTAATTAATTTGCTGTTACATGAAGTTATTTACCACGCGGAATCCTCCCACATCGCCATACGCCATACGTTTCGCATATTGATTCTCTACTGTGACTGTATCGACGCAATAAAAATGCTTCCAAAGTAAGCCCATATTTAGGGTTGAATTACATACATATTTAAATTGGGATTTTTTTTAGAATTAGCTACACTTTTTCAAATAAATGTAATATATATACTAATCTATACTAATATTATAAAGAGGAAAGATTGATTGTTTGTTTGTATAGAATAGGCTCCAAAAGTACTGGACCGATTTGAAAAATTATTTTACCATTAGAAGCCGACATTATCCGTGATGAACATAGGCTACTTTTTACCGCGGGCAAATGCTTCATTCCTACGGGATATCTAAAATAAAAGTAAACACTAGCGGCTTGGCCCGGGAGATAGCGCCATCTATCCAAAATACGGTAGATGGCGTCTTATACTTTTCTACGCGGACGAAGTCGCGAGCACCAGCTAGTAATATATAAAGATGTAGAGTTTTCTTTGTTTTTTGTACTCGAATTCAAAAATTCTTTTTGTATTGGATTGTCCATTATTTTGCCCTATAGAGGCTATAGAGAACGCGGACGAAGTCGCGGGCATCAACTCGTTTAAAAATATGTCATCGTCAGCGTAACTTTAAATACAAAATATGTTACTCGCTGATAATATATATCTTTATATAGCTGAAAGAATTTTTTAAATTGGTCCATTAGTTTTTGAGTTCGTTCATTAAAAACAAATACAAATCTCTATTTATAATATTAGTAGATATAGAAATATTAACAGAAACTTGTGCAAAAATGTGGGTAAAATCTTTGACCCTGCCCTTATTTTCAATAGCGGAAGTTCGGGATTATAGTCAGTAAATCCCGAGACCCTGGGATTGTTTCAGTATTGAGTTACAAGAAAAAACGTGAAAATTTTGCTTGATTGTCCACTTGATGGTAGACGGCTGCCGTCACCTAAACCATAAAGTGAAAAGATCATTTATCAAAGTTGGCCCTGCCGGGAATCAAACCCGGGAACCCTGAGATAGAGAATTCTATTTGATTTAGTGAGTCTTGTTTTAATTAAATTGCAGGCCATTTGTTTACTGATAGCTTGACAACACATATATTTGTCAAGCTATATATTATGCGTAATAATCGCAAGGTCCAGTTCTTTGTAGGCGGTAACTAGTGGGTCGTTTAGAATAAATGGTTCTTTATTTATCTCACCATTTATGTAGCTTCTCTAAATCTATATGTAGGTATACCATATTTAAACGGCAAAATACTACTTATATAAGTTATATTATAACTACTTATATAGGTAATACTAATATTATAAATGCGAAATATTTTGAGGATAAAGGACGTATGCGTGTTAAACATTCACATAAAAACTACTAAACGGATTTGGATGGAATTCGGCACATGGATAGTTAACACACGGAGTAACGTATATTATATACTTTTTATCTTGAAAAAATATTAGGTCTCCTAGGGATAGTCTAGAAATGTAAAAAAATGTGGAAACCGTTCGTCACAGCGATAAAGATGTCAAATATTTTACATTTTTTAACGCGGAGGAAGTCGCGGGCACCAGCTAGTAAAAATATATGACAGTACTAATATTTGTGCTTATTGCTGTTAGTATAGAACTGAAGAAACTTATTTGACATAGGTATTGTAGTCTCTAGTAGATCTTTCGCACATTTCGATACTCATCATTAGATACGATATTAGATACGTTTTTCTCCATTGAATCCAGCGCAACGTTACGTCAACTATAATTCAAGAGGCTACTACGGTCGGAACCTCGGAGAGCTGTACCAGCACGGCCGCTCGATCTCCGATAACTTGGTGTCCTGTGGGCCCCATACCTGCGGTGTTGGTGCTCACTGCACCCACGGCAGCGTAAGACCAGTATGTGCTTGCTTACCTGGACATTCTGGCGATCCTCTCTCGCAGTGCATCAGGATTGAATGCCTTGGTAAGTGGCGAATTTGATTTCTGTTAAATTACCAGTTGATTTAATATAAAAAAACAGAAGTGAAAACTTAAAACTGAGCGTCCAACGCACACACATACAATGGGGTATATGCAATGTTGGCGTGATCCCGTATTTAGACAGCTGCGGGCGCATAACTGTGAGCATTAGCATGTTGCTGACGCGCGAACCGATACATTTTTGCCAGCGCCATAGCTTGCGTTACAAGGCTTTTTTTGCAGACCTGAAAACGCGAAGTCTAGCTCGTAGCGTATGGCCTTAAATGTGACTCTTCAATCTACTTATGAAAAGTGACTAAATTGACTTATAGTTATAGCATATTGTAAAGCTGTCATTCTTAAAATGAAAGCACCTCGTACTAGTTAAAGTCCCAAACTTAAAATAATAGGAGGAAATAGAATATTATTTCTATAATTCCACACAACATCACCATCCAGTTCCACATTAAGAAACTAATGCTTGTATTATGATTATCAGACAGTTGATATACTACATAGGTATATTACTTTCTTTTCGTAAATATATACATATTATATAAATACAAAACATCCATGATTCAGGTACAAAGGTTTTAAAATGTTAACACATACTTAAACATTTGTCCCTAGCGGGATTCGAACCCGCAACCGTTTGGTTAACAGCTATATATGTGAGCTACGGTTACTAGCCAGTAGTCCAAACGTGTCGTTCTGTGTGCTCCAATATGACTGAATTAATGTTATTTTTACAGATAACAGTGAATGCCGCAGTCACCAGACCTGTGTCAACCAACACTGCGTTAATCCCTGTGACGGTACTTGTGGTGTTAATGCTAACTGCGATGTAAGTGTTTTAAGGTTTCAACTACCCTCTATTGTCTACAAACGTAAGGGTTACATTAATGTTTCCATTTTAGGTACGCAATCACATCCCAGTCTGCTCGTGCCCACCTGGATACACCGGTAATCCATTCTCATCATGCAGGATCGCTGATCCAGGTAGGTACTTTATATATACGCAACACGCTATTGTTCCCTAGACATAGACATTTTTACTTGTTTCATTGCTTGTACATGGTTAGAATTTAACCGATAAGTATGGTTAAAATTTCAGCCAAGCTTGAGCCCTGATCACTTAGTTTAGCCTCTAAGTGTGTGTTTAACCGGTTTGAACATGGTGAATATAACAGAATGAAGAGGCCTCTGGACTTCATAATTGATATATGGTTGTTTTTATTTTAAATCCTAATTTATTCCTTAATATACTTTCAGAGGAAGCTTGTCATCCATCTCCTTGCGGTCCGAACACAAAATGCCATGTAGCCAACAACCAAGCCATTTGCACGTGTTTACCAGGATATAGGGTAAGGAGTTGTGTAAATTTTTACCTACATACTTCAAACTTTTTTAAGGATATTTTGTATCCGCTTAATCATCCAGTTATGCACTGTATTTTTATCTAAGTTTTAATTTTACTCTAAGACGTTGCTTAGAGTAAAATCAAGAATCTTTAAATAAAAAACATATTAAATCAAATTTCTTTTCAATGCAGGGTAGTCCACTGAGTGGGTGCCACCACGAGTGCGAGTCCGACGGAGAATGCGGAGCGCAACAATCTTGTCGCGACTTCAAGTGCACCAGCCCTTGCAGCGACTGCGGAGTAGGCGCTGATTGCGAGACAGTCGCCGCGCATAGAGCAGTCTGCAAGTGCCCGAGAGTCAGTACAGATTTTATAATTTTTTTGTTTTCCCATCATAGTTGGCACTTCTTATGTTAGGGCGGTTTCAGATCAGCGGATATGAGACATACATATCAACCTATTTTTAGTTTTCGTAATCGATGGAATTTTATATTAAGTATAGTGGGAGAGCATACAGCATTTGTCAGACATAAACTGGTCAGCCCGACAAGCATTTAATAACCGTCCCTCACAGGTATACCAAAGCCCATTTGATACGATACGTATACTACAAAGTGATTTATAAAGCAAATAAGCAAAACATTTTTAAATTGACTATAGAAACTAAAGAATTTCGAATACATAACTGCACCGTTTTCATCAATGACCAATAGTTTTCGAGGAGGGTTTTGGTATATAATTTGCATATCCGTGCGAAACCGGGAACAGGCCGCTAGTATCTATATAATATAAGACAGGCTACACCTGTCTAACTTTCTGACAACACATTTATTAAATATTAGTATTTGTTAATTTGCAGGGTTACTTTGGTGATCCGTACCGCATCTGCACTCCCGAGTGCTCCTCCGACTCCGAATGCCCCAGCTACAAACCTGCGTGTGTCTATAACGCCTGCATAAACCCATGTACCAACGCGTGCGGCGTCAACGCTGACTGCAACTTGAGAGGACTGACTCCCGTGTGCTCCTGCCCTAGGAACATGACTGGCGATCCGTTTACCTTCTGCAGGCCATTCGAAGCTCGTGAGTTATACATTAACGGCGACTATATCTTTTAGAATCTAGAAGATGGGTATAAAAATGATATACGTAGATTACAGTAAAGGCCCGATAGGGCTTACTAAGATCCCATGGGGTCCTTGACGCGGGAGCCAAGTGGAGGGCAGTCTGCAATCAATCTTTTCGAGTTCGCGTGTAATATAAATCAATAATTACTTCTAATATATGTAACATAGTGAGGAAACCTTTAGAAGAAGACTAGTATTATTTGAAGTGTTAGGCTACAATATCCAGGACATATCCTGGCATAATCCTGATGGAACCCTAAGAGTGCACACAGCCATGAAAGATTTTCAGGGACACCACACGTTCTTGGCAGTTGAAGCAGATCATGGTCAGCTTAAAAAGCTCAATATTAATTATAGTAGTCACCTAACAAAATCCTGTGTCTAACATGAGCCTAACTAAATTGTTGTTTCTATTCACAGGTGACCTTTGTGAGCCGAACCCTTGCGGCGCCAATGCCAAGTGCACTCCAGGTCACGACCGAACCGGCGCCGAGCGTCCAGTCTGCACTTGCCCCACCGGATACATCGGCAACGCGCTCGTCTCTTGCGAAAGAGTAAGCCTTCATATTTTGTTATGACGCAGTAGGCTTCGAAGTGATAATATACCTACTTATTTTGGGCACGTCTGGCAGACACTTGCAACCGCCAGAATAGGTTGTCAATTTTTTTTACACTCAAACTTATGTAAATTACAACATAGGTATTTAAAGTTCTAGCCTTGTGCAAGTAGATTACAATTTTTTTTTACATAAAAAAAAATTGAAATAGACTAATAGCTGATGACTAGGTATAGAGTACTATTGAAATGTTTGATGCAGGGTGAATGCGAGTTGGACTCGCAGTGCGGCGACCACTTGGCTTGCGTTGGCTACCAATGCGTGGATCCTTGCCTCGGCAACACGCAGTGCGGCTCTGGTGCAGTCTGTATGGCGCGGAGACATCTCGCTGTATGCACCTGTCCTTCAGGTCAGTATTAATAATTACATATTATCTATACTAATATTATAAAGAGGAAAGATTTTGTTTGTTTGTATTGAATAGGCTCCGAAACTACTGGACCGATTTGAAAAATTCTTTTACCAGTAGAAGCCGACATTATCCCTGATGAACATAGGCTACTTTACAC
The DNA here is from genome assembly GCA_918317495.1 of Synanthedon vespiformis. Taxonomy (NCBI): domain Eukaryota; kingdom Metazoa; phylum Arthropoda; class Insecta; order Lepidoptera; family Sesiidae; genus Synanthedon; species Synanthedon vespiformis. The sequence continues at coordinate 1,725,671 of OU906965.1, forward strand.
CGTGGGAAAATGCTTCATCCTACGGGAAATCGAAAATAAAAGTAAATACTAGCGGCTTGGCCCGGGATACACTTGATAGCGCCATCTGTCCAGAATCAGGTGAAGCGACCAACGTGACAACTGCTTAGTTATATTTTTAGCGATCCGCTCCACGGTAAATGGCGTTTTATACTTTTCAACGCGGACGAAGTCGCGAGCACCAGCTAGTATAATATATATTATTGTCAGGTGTTTTCAAAGCTTTAGAAAAGGGGCGCGCATGAACACAAGTCGCGCGCAAAACGCGAGTAATAGCAAGATAATTAAGACCTCTAACTTGTTGTAAACTCGTTATATATTTTTATTTTTATTAATAAATAAAAAGCTATTAAATATTAATTTAATTCTTAACAATAGGCCACAACGGCGATGCTTTGGTGAACTGCTACGAGTCACGTTCCGTTGCGGCAACTACCCGCTACTACAGGTACAAGAGGAACGGTAACTTCACCGAGACTCCAGAAACAGAAAAAGTAGAAGAAGAAATCAAAACAGAGACGGAGAAAAAAGAATAAAAAACGACATCGTGGAAATACCTACTTCTTGAAATTAACCGATTGTAATAAAAAAAATCTAATAAAAAAAAAGACATTCAATGCGAGTTTAGTGCCAAAATTTTATTTAATTTGCATAAAATTTGTAATAAGTGCTCCAAGAGCACTTTCAAAAGTAAAATTTCAAAAGTATAATTTCAAAAGTAGTCTGTTTTGTTAATTTAGCAAGTAAAATGTTGCCATTGTAAAAATGTGTGATTGTGAAAGTAATGTTAACTTCACCCTTTCAGTCCGTTAATAAATAAGCGAATTATTGAACGATATCAAAGGCGACTAGCAATGCGTATGTATATAAGAGCGTATTAATTAATAACGATTCTACTGCCATTTTTTAATATCCACCAATTATTCTTTGTATGTTTTGTTTAATAAAAATATTGTCTGTAAGCTTTTAACAAAGTTTAGTCACGTGTGGAAAAGTAAGAAAAAGCCAAGAACTTCGTTAACAAAATAATAAAATTGTTTTTATAATACATTGTGTATTTTTTTCAACCAACCTAAATTACAATACCTTATAATACATATTACCTAACACGTCACTTACAGAAAATAGAATGCTGTTTAAATACTAAGTACAAGGCAAGTCAAAACGACTCTACAAAAACGAAATTCCCCCTGGACGGTTACGAACGTGGAAGAACAATTCCACTCAGATAACTAGTTTTCTTCACGGAAGATATTTCCCCATAGACAACTAGTAACTAAGCTCGGTTAGAATATGAAATTAAACTTCCACCCACATAACAGGGGCCCTAGACAAAGTGACATGACGAAGACGATAACGAAGTTCGAAAACAACAAAATGTATGGGAAGTATCACGTGACTTAACGAAGGCATATGTCAATCCCATACATTTTATTGTTTTCGAACTTCGTTATCGTCTTCGTCATGTCACTTTGTCTAGGGCCCCTGGTTATCTTCGCGGAAGAAATAGTGCGTGAAGTTCGTCTAGTTAACCATTCTCAAACTTGGTTGTCTGGGTGGAACAAACGAAAAAAAAGCTTATGCTTAACCATCATTGGCTACTTTATAGCACAGCGGAAACGTCACGTTTTCACATAGGTGTTTCTGTGAAAATCAATGGATTGATCAAATGGATTTTTAAAATATTATCCTATACTCTACTAGGCTTAAAAATCTTATATGCATGCCACCAATACAATTGTAAAAGTGTGGGTTGACTGTTGACAGTTGACTTGACATTTAAAGGGGTGTTGAGTTGAGTTGACTTGAGAACTTGAAAAGTCCTGTCGTTTTTAGTAAATGATGAGCTATTCCGTTTTTTTCACTATAAAAATACTTTAAAATTGTAAATATTTATGCGAAACAATGTCCGATATTAACATGGAGAAGTTTGCCGTGCCAGACTTCGTCCCCGAACGATTCGTTAAAGAGTTAACGAAGACTTGTGTGGGAGGGGAGGAGCTGCACCAGCAGAAAGAAAAGATTGAAACTTTAGCTGAAGAAACCGCAAGTGCCCTCAAAAAGAATGTTTACGAGAATTATATGCAATTTATCGAGACGGCTACGGAGATTTCACACTTGGAAGCCGAAATGCACAAGCTGTCTCACTTGTTAAGTGAACAGCGTAGTGTTCTTACGACGCTCTCAGTCACCTCAGTCTTGGGTAACGAAAACACTATATCACACGAATCACTTAACAATCAAGACCTAGAAGCTGAGAGAGCCGAAGAACAGCGTAAGAACAAGCTCAATACAATCACAGAAAAAGTTGATGGCTGTATGAATTTGTTGGATGTTCCTGACCGTGTGCTACTTCACGAAGGCGATTTATTAGAAATAGATGCCGAAGAGAACACTGCCTTACAGAGAATGCATGTATATTTGTTTAACGATTGCCTTATGTTAAGCTCCTGGATTTCGAATCGGCGTGGCCCAAGTAGATATAGATTTCAGGGCAGTTATCCTATTAGTAATCTAGCTGTCGTGAACGTACGTGATTTGGGTACTATAAAACAGGCATTTAAGGTACTAGTCTTCCCAGATACGAGGGTTTTCCAGTGTAATAGTTTGTCTATAAAGAAAGATTGGCTAGATAAGTTTGACTTGGCAAAAAAGATGCATATTGAAAAGGAGAATTTGAAGCAGAAGAAAAAGGAATCCCAGGATAAGCCTAAACTCGAGTCTATGGAGTCACCGAGTTTGTCAGTTGAAGAACTACCCTCACCTATTATCCCACCGTTGCCAGAATGGTTAGCAGATGTCACAGAGGAGCTAGATGTGTTAATTGTTGAAAGACATTTTCAAAAATCTTACGAACTAATGACGTCGGCCCAAAATACATTTAATACAGAGGAATTTAAAAACCACCCTGACAAACCTGGGATATTGAAAAGAATCAATCAAAAACAAAAGCTCTTAATTGATATATTATTAAAAGAATTAGATGTTACACATAACTGGAGTCCCAGAGGCGGTTTGAGTTCGTCGAGACATCATGTTTTAATACTGAACAAATTCAAAATGACAAGCCAGGCTTGCGAGTTGTTTTTAGCCATTTGCAGCCACACAGTAAAAGTTCACGTGAAAGGAGTCCAATTGGAAGGTTCTATCAATAATTATGTGCAGCAAGCTGGAGAAGTATTCTTTTGCTCATTAAGCGATGCCTTAACTGAATATATTTCTTTGTTTCCAAAAAATAAAATAAGCTCGTTCATAGTGTGGGCTAGCACACAACTTAGAATATTTATGAGCCAAATAATTAAACAGGTTTTTACGCCACAGTGCCCATTAGATTCAGTGTTGGATTGTGTGGAGAGTTTAAGAGAACAATGCACTTTATTCTGTGAGTTTGGTTTAGATCTAAGATTTCAATTGAACAGTTGCTTGCGTACATCAATTATAAAAGCTTTGAGAGAATACAAAGAGAAAATAGTCGATTCGATGAAATCTAAAGTGTCAGAGGACAAATGGACTCCGGTGAACATGCACACGAAGGCCGGTGTGAACAAGTTTTTATCGCAAATGGAAAATTTGGGCCTTATCTTAGCTAAGTACATAATAAACGAAACGTGGGTGGATTTATCGAGTAGTACAATATGGTTTGCGCGGTCCGTTGTGACAGTTCAGAAAGTCGGTTTAAAATTGGTCACTAAAGATTCAATGGACGTTTTGGATGAATGTATATATGCAATATTCAATTCCCGCCTTATGCTGTCCTTGGGGAACGATTCAAGTTATGCCCAAAATAATTTTAAGTTTATCCTCGATACAGTCATGCCATTGATGCTGAGGCGTTACCGCGAGGAAATCGGGTACGAGAATGAAAAGTTGGTCAGTTTAGCGAAGAAGTTTGGTGTGAATGTAGCGCCACCAAAGAAATCCAATATCACAAAATACACAAGTAACGAATATTTATGAGGATAAGTTACTGTGGAGAGAAATGTTGGTGTACGAAAACTTATTTTTGTTACGCTGAAGCTTTAATGTTGTAATATATAGTTAGTAAGCATGCAAGAATTTTTGTAATTTTATTTAATAACTGGATCAGAATAAGATTTATATTATATGCAAGTTAATCAATATTAAAATTTTAATAAACCAGGATTGACAGTTCATTGTGTTTTATGTACACACACATGTATACATAGTTGTTTCTTTTTTCCTTTATGACTTCTAATTTTTTACATTTGATTTTATCTCGATGAAAGAATTTTATTATATTATGCAAACACTTGCAACAACTAGTTTAAAATTTTCCTATCACTTTAGATGAGATGACTAGTCGGTCCAGAAATATGCCATAACCATAACATGGACTGAAATTTTAACACCAAATGAAACAAATTATTAAATAATAATAATAAGACACTGTAGTTTAGAGGGATGGTAGTTTGCAGAAATAACAAACAAACATTTCGAACAAAACTTTAATAGACTAAAACAAATATTTTAATATTTTAATTTTACAAATATTTAGATATCCTAAGCACTAAGTACATATAAAATTATAATGGCAAATTACATAGGGCACACCATTTTTAACTATTATTTCAAATTTTCATTTTTCAATTTTTATTATGTACACAGTGCAAAAAATATAAACTTTAGTAATAGGAATGTATATCAATCAATATACTTTATTGATTATGTATTAAAAAACGTACAAATGAATTCCTTTTAAAAGTAACTATAAATAAATGAGTGAAAATTATATATCACATAATATTAATTAAATAGGAAAGAATTGTGCTTAAAAGATACAAGGTAAAATCTATTGATTTGTCAATAAATCAATTGGTTAATATAAATAATTGAAACAACACGTGAGTGGATGAAGGTGATATGTCGCATAATTCCAATTTTTGAATAAATCGAGGTTAAAGTTTTACTTTTAATTTTTGAGATAAGTCGCCACCGAACTATTTTTGTATTAAATTGCAATGATGCAAAACCATTAAACCCTAAAATATTAATGGTATGATAGCAATTAAACACTTCTATTATTTAATTAAAAAAAAAAGTGAACATAGCTCCCTCTACCATTAACAAAAGTAAACTTTTCTGTACTCTTTGCTTTTTAAAATTATCTGTACATTACACCTTTTTCAACTTTTTATTTTCCAAAAACGTCTTAAAACGACTATCTTAAGGTCTGTAATCATTCGTAAGGACATATTACCTTCATCAACGCAAGAAAACGAAAAACCCAAAAATGCGACATAGCACCTTCATCCACTCGGGTCTTGAATTCATTTAGATAGTTGGACTGTTCATATACAATCATATAATATGAGTGTGACTGTCAATTGACAAATACACCGCTATATTATTAGATATTATCCTTCAACTTCCATTAAGGATTCAAGGAAAGTGTTGCCATTGATCAGCTTCGTTGTGATTATAACGAACTCCACATTGGAGTCCTCCTGCTGGCTGATGTTCCTCAAGGCCGATATTTCGTGGTAAGTGCAACCGCCGACAAAGAAGACGAGAATCACCCTGGGACTCTCTATGGAGGAGGAGTTGTCGCTGGATATGGAGTTGCGTCGAACCATACGCGGCTGGAGCGTTTGCAGTTCGTCTAGTGTCGCCCCGGGAAGTAAGCCTAGGACATCTGCTATGCCTGCAATTTGTTATAACACTTTGTTATGTAAGACCAAATAATATCGATATGTGGTCGTATTTTGTTTAATCCATACTACTGTCTGTCTGTTACCTTTTCATGTCTTAGTGAAATTTTGTTGCATATATACACATAGTCAGAGACACAGGAAAGGACACAGGGTGTGGTACCTTTCATAAAAAGAAAGTGCTGCTCCCGAGGGATTATCTAAGATAAAATAAAAAAAATAACACCTGGTCAAAGAATTATAGCAACATGTGGTCAAGCGTTATATTGCTTATATATTATATTTTTTATTTTATTTTTCAAAGCGGACGAAGTCGGATGGGCACACGAGTGGTGCAATATTATTAACGCGGATCCACGTTCCGGGATATGAAGGGTTGAGTTACGGTGCGTTGCACCGTAGGCTTGGTTATTGTTACGGTCAAAGTTAACTTTAACGGTGACAGTCGAAATTAACAATAACATGTTGCACCATGATATTGTTCGTCACTGTCAAAGTTAAAGGGGTTGCCATTACAAAATAATGTAATTTTCCTAGGTTGTCGTACTAATATTTTTTTAATATGGCAACATTCAAAGTCACATTGACTTAACTGTAACAATAACACAATGACACAATGACCGGCCAATATCGAGCGGTTATTGTTATCGTTAAGTTATGACGTCACTTTAACGGTTGTAAAAATGGTGCAACGCATATTATGCTTAACCGAATATTTAGCGGCTGGTTTGGATATGGTTACCGTTAAAGTTAGATGGTGCAACCCACCCTTAGTCTCTTTTGAGGGATCACCAGTTAGTGATTGTAGAACGCAATGTCACTATTAAAAAACCTTTATAATAATAATAATAAAAAATCACCTGCCCATCCCTTGTTCTTGGAGATGTGTTCGCTCAGGCGCACCGTTAAGGGCGTGTACTTGCTCGACAAGTAACTCTTCTCCTTCGGGTCGACCGCCGAGTCGTCCGTAGTTAAATGTAACGCCTACAATATACATTATATGTACAATCGTCATTAATTATTTCATTCCGAACTAGCATTGCAGGCTTGCTTTTACATTGATAAATCTTAACCCTTTAACTGCCAGGGTTGTTTTCTCTTAAAAAATAAATCGAGTCAACACGTACAAAACCAAGCGGTCAAAGGGTTAATTAATTCCAACTTCGTTGTATGTATGGAGTGTTTGTTACCTTTCTGAGAACGATGTACTGTCGTCCACCGGCCTGGGGCTTCAAGAGGCCGCACTTCTCGAGATTGCAAAGCGACAGCCAAGTGTTGAGGCCGTACACTTGCACCAGCTCCCTTTTGTAGTGTTCCAACACTTTGGCCTTCAAGCCCGAACCGGTCACGCATTGGAGGCATATTAGTCGCATCACCTGCGAGTCAACGAGTCGTTATAATCAAAAATATAGACATGTGACATTTTTTAACCGCAAAGTAGAGACGGAATAGAAAATATATTTATTTGCATAAACAATGACACACTCAAAAAAAAAAAAAAACTAATAAGTAGAAAATTTTGCACAAAGGAAATAAATTAATACCATTATTAAAGTACAGGCTCTTATTTTTTTTAACTGGTTTGATTCTCGAGTTAAGCGGTTTTGTTTCTTTGTTGCTACAGTATTTTGAGTACATACTTTCTCTCGAGGTCTATGGCTTTTTTTAATTTTAATATCTAGACTTTAAATTGACCTTGTTGAGTGGTGCCTTCTGCGCAATGAGATCCTCGATGAATGTGGAAACCTTGTCATTGTCGACACAGTTCAGGAAATCCTCTTCGCACTGTATCGTGTCGTGAAAGTCGAACGTGTCTGTGGTCTGAAAGAGGAAATAATCAGGTTTTGGTAAAAAAAATAATATGTTTTTGTTTGATTTTAGGGTGAAGTTATTACTACTTTTTATTTAAATAAAAAAAATCAGGTTTTGGTTAAAAAAAATACGTTTTTGTTTGATTTTAGGGTGATTTTTATTTATCTAAATAAAAAAAAATACGCTTTTGTTTGATTTTAGGGTGAAATTATCATTATGAAGAGGTCATCCCTTTGGCATAATGATTAATGGCATATCTATACCAATATTATAAAGCTGAAGAGTTTGTTTGGTTGTACGCGCTAACCTCAGAAACTATTGGTTCGAATTGAAAAAATATTTTTGTGTTGCATAGTCCATTTATCGAGGAAGCAATATCGTGAAATTGAGGAAGTAGGGAGCTAGTAATAAATGTTAATTTAAAACGAAACAAAAACACCCACCTCCTTAATGTACTCGGCGACGGCCGTGTGTGTGGCCAACGATTGTTTGTTGGCCAACATTTGCGGCAAACGCGACACAAACTGTTTGATCTCTTGCACGGACTTGTCCTTGTGGCGTTCGTCCAACTGGGTCTTGATGACGCGAGCTTTCTTCGACAACGCCGCCCCTACCTTAACAACAACAATTGCACTTTTGAAACTCATCTTAACTTTTAAAAGAAAATTCTTAGTCTGGAAATGAACTTTTTCATCTTCGACGCCCAACGCAAAAATGGGTTTTTGTAAGTTTGACGTGTCTATCTCTCAAACGGATGGACCGATCGATTTTGATGCGTTTTTTTTAATGATGAAGTTTAATAATTTATTAGCGTTTGAAGTTATAGACTATCGGCCTATTTGCTTGTCGGCGAAGGGAAGGGGTTTCACTGACTTTAACAAGTTGATTGTGGCCTCAAAGTCAACATCGATTTAAAATAAGAAATAAGCACCGCCACTTTTATTATGGCACGCCACGAAATTGTAACCCCGCCACCACACTCTCGCGAAGTTGGGCGAGGCGAGGCGAATACGCGAGTGTGGATGGGCACCTCGCCTTACTTCGAACGAGTGTTTAACGTCATATTTCATACTTCGGTCAACTTTCCCGAATACTTCGTCGAGGAAGTTAGCGAGAGTGTGTTGGCGGGATAAAACATCTCACCGCAGTGAAGTTACAGTCCCTGAGTTCGGCGTACAGTTCGTCGCTCGTGTTGAGAGGGTAGACGCGTTTCTTCTCTCGCGCCGTCTCTTCGGGGTTCGCGTCGTCGGCACTCACGAACTTGTGTCCGGGGAATGTGGCAGTCGCATTCTTTATTCCATACAATTCGTCTAAAAACAAACCACACTTCCAATATGACCACGACTTTTTATACATATTAATTATAATCATCATTGCACAACTATGGATTTCGCACGCCATACAAAACACTACCAACTTTTATTATATTTTTATTTTTTATGGAACATTTAACATGTGACTATCATAAAATATGACAAATGTAAATTTAATTGATGACCGAGAAGATAGATGGCGGTACTGGTAGGATTGATAAATCAATCAATCAATCAATCAATACTAATAATAAATCTGTAAGTGTAGGTATGTATGTTCTTCCATAACTCTTAAACAAATTAACTGATTTTCATGAAACTTTGTAGATAAACATTTAGATGTACGGGACACAGGATAGGCCACTTTTTTCTTTTTCAACGCGGATGAAGTCGCGAGCGCCAGCTAGTTGTTTAATAAAATTGAAGGAAGTATTATATGTAACAAATAAATAAACATTGTACATCCTTTTAGAAACGATAATAATAGTTAAAGTGTGTTACCAATCAGTCCTTCGTATGTGAGTTGTGTGGCCATTACACTGGTGAAGTCGATGGCCCGATCTAGTATGAGCAGTTGGTCGATGCAAGACGTCTGCGAGCCTTTGGCCGCTGACCCTTGTTCCTCTTTATTCAAACGACACAGTAGATCCCACACCTGCCATAAAAAAATACACGCCACAGGGTAAAACACAGATATTCGGAAATGCGCGCGGCCCCGTTAGAGATATATGGCACCGCTAAAGAATAGAGCGTGCCTCGGAATTGTCTAGCTCTACAATTCAATCACGTGCTTCGTCGCGATCAACAAGCGAGTGAAAAAATGCTATTGGTCCGGCAGTCGTGTGCGTGTAAGTGTGTACGCCAGGTCGGTTGTCACTGTGTGCTATTTGTGCGTGCGTAATTTTAGTGATACGGTTGTTTGTTCTAATAATTATGCCAAATCTCTAGCGGGGCGTCCGGCCGCGCGCATTTCCTAAGATATGATATGTGGGGTAAAAGCACCAGTCATGGACACTTTATATTCATTTATATTTTTGTTGAATTTCATTCAATACATATTTTAGAGTGCAACTTATTTCAATTCTATGATAAAAAAAATTAAACGATAATTTTTTATGAGACCATTAAGGAAAATTTAGTAAAGTAGATATTGATAAGCTATTTACTAAATTCGTGTACGATTAATAGTGATTGGTGAAACGGTTTTCCGAGTTTTTAATGCAAGCATTAAATGTTTTTTGTGTGTTTTGAGAATGAATGTTTTTGTGTTATGACAAAAACATTCAGCCTGCTAATGCTAAGAGCTCTATGTCTATTGATTATAAATCTCTTATAGATCTTCCGATTAGAGATTCTATCTTGCAAAGAATGCCTTCTAATACCTCTAATATAGTTAGTCGCAAAACATCACTGGCTAAATACTTATATTGGATAAACACTTAGAATTGGAATAAAAATATGTTTGCATAGTGAGCAATAGAGAAAATATTTCTTGTTCAAAATTTTTATACAAAATTCTGTTTCATAATTTCAAAACAAGAATAAATTTGATAAAACATTTTTTTCTTAAATCAAAACAAAGACGTATTTCTTAAATGAAAAACAATTATTTTAAATAAGAAAATAAATTAAAAACCTGTTTGGCAGCAACGCCTTTGCCAAATACACGAGGTATGATTCCATAGAGCTGTTGTATTGTTCTCAGGGCTTGTGCTGCATGATAAATACACGTGGGATCACCATCTATGTAGTTTTCTCTGAAAAGAATTGACATAAATATTAGTATAAGATATATTATTTATACATTTTAACTTTTAATAATAATATCGTAATCATGTTCTCAGTCAAAGAATGTCCACTGATGGACATAGTAGAATCTTTGGTGCACTAGCTCAATTTCAGTGTGACTGGATTAATGTCGTAAAATTTGTTTTTATCCATACTATAATATAATAAATGTGAAAGTAACTTTGTCTTTTACCTTTTCACGCTTTAAATGATTAGCATGAAATTATGACACACGTTTGGGCAGCCCTTCTCTCTGCTGTAACCATTATTAAATGTGAAATAATAGCATGTATGTGTTGTGTTTTGGTGAATGAGTAAGGGATGCCGGAGCCCATTTCTCTATCCCTTATCCTTAATCCTAGTATGGTCAGCCTATCTAACCACCTTACCTAACAAAAAATACATAATCATAGGTCCACATTCCTAATGTGTGCGACACTTAACCAGAAAAGTGGGAAGACAGAAGAATAGTTACCTGAAGTCATTTTGTAGTTCTAGAGACATGAGATCACTGTCATATGGGAACAAATCACACTTGAACTCCTGTATTGTTAAATTCAGCACAACACCTCTGTTTGTTAGATGTTTCTCACATAACTGGCTCTTTCTAGGCACAAAGAATAAATGGAACTCCACTGGAGTACTTTGTTTGGACCTAAAATGAAAAATAAATAAATATATTGACAAAATATCATCCATCTATTCAAATGCCTAAGGATTTCATGACAATGATAACACAGCTAGCTGTGTTATCATTATCACAATAAATTGAAAGACACCACTTATTAAATTTTTAATTTACTAAATATAGGCCAAAAACGCTTTGCTTTTTAAGTTTGTTTCAATAAATATTCTACTATATGTAATTATCCTTACAATAGTCACAGGTTAGTATCATTCTACCATGTGTCTTTAGACCTTCATATAAGAAAGTTAGTTATTTCCTGTTAATTTGCAATTTCAAATAATAAAATGTATATATAATAATGTCTCATTTTAAAAATAAGACACTATAAATACCATGTATAATCTATTTCCATTAGGGTTTAGTATTTTATAAGTTATATATAATATATATAAATAACGGAATCTCCCATTACTAACCTTTATGGTCACTATAACTTCCTTCCTGGATTTATCTCTTATTTTGCCTCCGCCGCATCTGTCTGTTCGCGATAAACTCAAAAACTACTGCACCGATTTTCATGTTGTTTTCACCAATGGATAGAGTGGTTCTTGAGGAAGGTTCTAGTATATAATTTACAAAGTTACGTGGATGAAGTCCATTTCTAGCTTTAGAGCACTGAACATAAATGAACAAATTATGTAATTAAAGTGGGTTTTTGTTTGTCAATTTCAATTTGTTATGTATGTTCTTAAAATTTATTGTTACGTTAAAATTAAAAAAAAAAGGTTTTTGTTCTAGTGTAGATGTTCATACCTGAGTGATAGAATACAATCAGCCACTAAGTCCATGAGTTCCAACTTAGCTCTGCTAATAAAAATTATGTGTTTAACTGATATTGTAGGCAAATTGCCAGGCTTCAGGAGGAACATGTCGGCCACTTCATGCTCCTTTAGTAGCGAATATTGCGCTATGAGACCAACCGGTCCAGCAAGCCATTCGTCCCAAATTGTCACCTGAAGAAAATGCATAGTTATAACCACCTAGTGATCAAAATTCGTTCATAAAAAATCTATACTAATATTATAAATTTGAAGAGTTTGTTTGGTTGAACACATTAATCTCAGGAACTACTGGTTGAATTGAAAATATATTTTTATGTCGATAGAGAATGGCTTTAGGCTATATATAACATTTTGAACGGAGGCGAAGTCGCATATAAACTGCAACTTTCTTTAAAAAGATCCAAAGTTTTCGTTTCTCATTATATTAGCTGCTATATTTCGGGCACATGAGGGACGAAAGATACCGTGAGTATTCTTCAACTAGCAATGCAAAGGAAAATACATATAAAACGCAGCAGAGGCTGCAGAAAGCCACCCTGGTTCAGGAATTAAATAGAATTGCTTGGTATGAATACTCATTCGTACAGCAGCTTCCAAGGATAAGAGGCACCATAGTCGACAACCTTCGTAAAGAAGTGGCACTTTAAGAAAAACAAGTTAAAACATACCTTTGGGCCTTCACACAATTGTAAAAGATTCAGCAGTTCCTTCCTCATATATTCTTGCACTAAAGCGACATTAAGTCTACCGCCTGATAGATGGGTGCTCATTTTGACATCTTTCATAACTTCTCAATATGTTCAATTTTTGGTGAAAACACCAAGAATAAATACTGGGTGCAATCAACGAATAAACAAACAAAATTCCGATGAAGAAGAAAAAGAAATAAATAAATAAATGACATGGGCCACAGACTATAAATGATAATTGATAACTGATAAGGAATAAGTCAGAGACTTTGACAGTTCAAAAACTTCGACTATAGTATGAATTCGAGAGTTGTCGAGAGCAAGGAGGATAGAATACAAGGAGGAACCATCTTACATGGGTCTGAAAAAACTGTTTTAAACTGAAAAAGTGGAAAATAAAAGCATTAAAATAGTAGTTCATAAATTGACCAGAGTGGCGCTAGTGTAGAGAGAGTTTATGAAATAAATGTAGCAGAATTTAATAATTTAATATATTTTAGTGATTTTATTGTATTCACTGTTATACTTTGTAAAATAATATAATTTTGACGTTTGCGTAATTTTAATCCGTAGATAAGTATAATAGTGTCTGTTTTATTCTATTTGTTGAAGCCTTAGGGCTTAGAGTATATATAAGCTTAGGGACTGTTTAAGTTTATTTGTGTCCGCTTGAGTTTTGAAACATGAAGAAATGTGTATTCTGTAAATGTCCCTATCATGCGGACATCACTAGTTTTAGTTCCATGTACTTACACTCCATAGCCTACAGCGCCAAAATGGCGATTTTCAAATAGACATAAAAATAATTTGACAATAGCCGATCCAGAGGTATATAGAGATCAGTGCCCACGCCCCGTCCACGGTTCACCCTTAGTATCGATATTAGATACCCTCAGGATCGAGTAGTAGTAGGTATCGATACGTATCTGCTGCAGTATCGTTCGAACCATGAATAACGGAAACCGGAAACCATTATTATTTTTTTGTTATTATTGTATTGGTTCAATTGGGCGGTATTCAAAAAGTAATTAAACTTAACTATATTTTTTGTTTTGTATAATCATTGTTTAACCGGAAAAAATAATAAAACACAAAAAAAAACATTTAAATTTTGCCGCCTAAACACCTAGGACCCTCACTTGCAATTTAATAATTTTATTGTTATTAAGCATTTTTGCTATAATAATGTTATTCAAGCATAGTTCGTCACAGTCATAAAACCATTTCTATAACCATACCCATTTGTTCAAATTAGTCAATCAAATCATGATTTCTTTCTCTTTTATTTGTTTGTTAATTTTTTTTTTAATTCAACAGACAGGCTGACGGTGCACTTCATTGCTTGAACACAAGCAACACTGTTATTCTGGTTATTTCACGGTGGTCTTCTGTAAGGAGATGGTCACTGCTGCCAAATGGTCTTTTTATGTTAAAGTTGACAGACAGGTTGACGATCCACTTGATGGTAGGTGGCTACCATCTCATGCTGTTATTTCACGGTGGTCTTCTGAAAGGAGATGGCGTTACTGCTGCCAGATGGTCTTTTTATGTTAAAGTTGACAGACAGGTTGACGGTCCACTTGATGGTAGGTGGCTACCATCTCATGCTGTTGTTTCACGGTGGTCACGGTGGTTTAAAAGGTTCTACGAATCTACAGGGGTAAAAAGGGACCTTTTGAAACCGTATTCCATACTAATATTATTATAAATGTGAATGTATCTCTGTCTGTCTGTTACCTTTTCACGCCTATTAGGGACCTGCAAAGTACTAATAATTTTAGAAATAAATTAAAGAAGTTTATTTTCGAACACCAAAAAAGCGAGGAGCAACTGCGGAATGACACCAGTGCCTTCTGAAATTTTAATTTTAATTTTAAGTATTTGTATTTTTGTTTTTATTCCTAGTATTTTTTTTTTTTCTCTCTTGTCTGTATAAATATGTTTTTTGTTTTACACATTCATAGGTTGTAATTGAATTTAACTAATTTATGTTTCAAAATTTTCTTTGTATTTTGGAGCTTTTATGTTTTGTATGTTTTGTTAATATGTAAGTGCGTAACCTCACCATCGGCTCCAACGGAAGACCAGCGTAGGTTTCTACAACCTGCATTATGCTGAGTTGGAGCCGGTTTGTGACAGGGGACGTTTGTATGTGTGTGTGTGTTTTTCTTTTTTTATTATGTATTTATGTCCTTTGTTGCAAATAAACTGTTATTCTATTCTATTCTATTCCTTAACTACTCAACCGATTATCGTGAAACTGAAAAGTATATGGGGTACCTTACATCCAGAACAAACCTGAGGGATGATTTAAAAATAAATTCAACAACAGGCCAAAATATAACAGCAATAATAAAGGATGTCAGGGGTTTTATTGCTCGATAATCCTTACATACTATAAAACAAAGACCTCCGCCGCGTCTGTCTGTGTGTTCGCGATAAACTCAAAAACTACTGCATCGATTTTCATGCTGTTTACCAATGGATAGAGTAGTCTCGAGAAAGGTTTTATCTATACTTCTATACTAATATTATAAAGAGGAAAGATTTGATTGTTTGTTTGTTTGTTTGTATAGAATAGGCTCCGAAACTACTGGACCGATTTGAAAAATTCTTTTACCATTAGAAGCCGACATTATCCGTGATGAACATAGGTTACTTTTTACCGCGGGAAAATGCTTCATTCCTACGTGAAAACGGGTAATAGGACAACGGGTAGTAAGAATTGTCCTTCCATATACTTATCTTTTTCACATAACTTCTAAACGGCTGAACCGATTGGGTTGAAATTTTATATGGGTATTTCGATGGTATTCTGGGTGATTTAATAATACAATTGGACCCGGTAGGTAGCGCTGCTGTCGGTATGTCAACTAGTAAACGGCTTGACCGATTTGGGTTGAAATTTTGTATGTGTATTTCCATGGTTTCACAGACACGAATGTATTATATTTTATAAAGTTACGCGGACGAAGTCGCGTGCAACAGCTAGTAGTATATAATTTACAAAGTTACGCCAGCGAAGTCGCGGGCAGCAGCTAGTTACCTATAAGTAAATGTTTGTCAAGGGTTACATTTTTGTACTTTTCAACGCGGACGAAATCGCGGGCGCCATATTTGAATATATAATAGCGCAGAAGTCGCGGGCAAAATCTATATGAGTAGGTATGTAGGCTATATACTACGTTATAATTATTATGTAGCAACAGGGTTTAGGTACTCGTAGCTTTACCGGCATCGTCGTAGTCTCTGTCGGTCCCTTATCACTTGCGTAGTTCGGCTCCAGTGCGCGCGGCGCTCTACATCCATCGATTTTTTCACCAAACAAACCATTTTCATACAACTCTTTACACGTATTACAACCGCGCCAACATCTGTGCACACTTATTAATGCACAAACCTACATAATATGTGAGTGTTATCTAGAAAATAATGCGAAAGCCTTCAAGAGTTCAAATTAAAAATGGCCGCTCAAAATAAAGGTGAGTACGGAAAAACAGTTTTCTAATTTTCCTTTCAACCGTTCCTTCTTTATTTAAGTTAACAAGTAAATTTAGTGATAAATTAACTTGCAAGTGTGTTAAGAGGTCGATGTTTTAGGGTAGCCTTTCTGCAGTTTTAACTTATTTTGACAATTCTGATAAGGAATATTGTCTAGGCGTAGCGACCATGTGTTCGAGTATGCATTCATGTTTTCGTGACACTGAAAGATAACAAAGCTGTTATGGAAACTTAATATCCTATTATATTATATCAATGTGTACTAAATGTAGTGCCTTCTAATGTTATAATGTAATTTCCATTAGGATCTGAAGTACAATACGAGTAATTCTCTCATTACTCAGATAATATTTTATATTGAAACAGAAAAGGGCGTGGAAAAATAATGCTGTTATTAAGTCGTATGTCGTAAATTAGTTTGATAAAAGTTGATAGATGTATATATTAAACACTATAACTTAATAATACTTATAGCAAATATATAAATAATAATAATTTATACATAATTATACTTATAAAATAGTTTTTCCTGACTGACTATAAACGCACAGCCAAAAATACTAAGCCAGTCTGCTGTAATTTGGAACATACGCTTATTTTTTAGCGTTAGCAGATTTTTCGAAAATTCGTTCTAAAAGCGAGGGTCCGCCTGTTCACTAACTAATCCTTATTCCTTACTAATGAATATGAGTTTGTTTGTTACGCTTTCACGCAAAAACTACTGAACCGATCACCATGAAATTTTGCATACACGTTCTCAAGGACACCAGAAAGGACATCCAGAACGCGGACAAAGTCGCGGGCACCAGCTAGTAATAAGCTGGTGCCCGCTAATTCGTACGCGATGTAATATAGTTACGTTTTTTAGAAAATCCTACAGCAATCTAACATTTTTCCAGGATAAAAAGTTTCCTATAGTTTAAAACATTCAAGCATCAATACATCAGCGAAAACTGCATTCAAATCGGTTAAGGCGTTTTTGAGATTAGCGTACAAAAATTACGCACAAACATACAAAAATTATTAAAACAATTTTTTATTGACCTCGTTAACGTAAGTACAAATTGTTTTTTTTTTAACTACAGTATGCTATTAATAATATTATTATTTTTAAGTATATTTTACTTAAAAAAAAAACAGTATTTTTATGTATTTTGTGTTAAAATTTTGATTTAGCTACATTGAACGCCTGTTTCACCATCTGTTAAGTAGGCTAACTGACATTTAAAGTCACCGGTAACCGAGGATAATGGAGCTGATTGCCTGTACGAACACTAAAAAGAAAATAAAAAAAAAATCGCCTATGGAAGGATGCATTAACATAATTCAATAAAACATAAAATTATTTCTCAAAGTAACTAATCAACACTTTACTTGTAGTTGGTGAAAGAGGCCCTGAGTCTTATTTGTTCTTACTTCGACCATTAGGGCGAGGTAATAATGATAATAATTTTTCTTGTCAAATGGCACTTTCCGGACTCCGTTTCGAGATATTGCTTTCTCTCTGCCCTAATGGAAAACTTTGTAGCTTTCTGTTTGACGTCGACACATTTTACGACTAAAAGCGTTCTGTCCCCTATTTACCTATTTGTTACTAAAATAAAGACGACACTCACCTGAAATGGTGTCGAATTTCGTGATTAAAATTTAACTTTATATTCGGGTATGCCTACCTAATTCAGCAAGTACTTACATTGTTATATAGATAATAAAGTATAATATAATATTATGTAGGTTTGTTAGGTAGTACGAGTAAGTTAACATTCTTGTTATCACACCGTGGCCCGTTAGTAACAAAGGGAAACATCCATTATATATTAATATGTGACAATGCTCCCTAGGGATAATTAAAAAAGAAAAAAAGAAAAATCAACGCCTTAGAAAAACAAATGAGCAATTGATTTGATCCAAAATTTTTACTTCTATACTAATATTAAAAAGAGAGATTTGTGTTTGTAATTAATAAACACAAAAACTACTTAGCCGATTTTCAAAATTCTTTCACAAATGAAAAGCTACATTATCAGCGGGTAACATCTAGGCTGTATTTTATAAAGTTATGCGGGCGAAGTCGCGTGCAACATCCAGTAATATTATAAATGCGAAAGTTTGTATGTTCTTTTGGATGTTTCTTACTCTTTCACGCAAAAACGGCTGAACAGATTTAGATGAAATTTGGCACACAGATAGTTTATTACCTGGATTAACATATAGGATACTTGTTATCCTGAAAAAATGTTAGATTCCTGTGGAATTTTTGAAAAACGAACTACAGCGTGTACGAAGTCTCGGGCAAAACATGTAATATACCTAAACTTAAACAATGTGAGCTTCAGAAGAAGGATTTATATTATTAGTGTCTACAAGATTATCACACGAAGTGTGCCTTCGGTAATGTGATTCGTTACGGCTAGACGAGCATTATATAAAAGGTACAGTCGGCCGCAAAAGTCGATTGACACTTTCAAAAATGCAAAATAACTGAACACTCAACGCGCCATATATCGTTGACTTGACACACTTCCCGTCCATTACAACCAAATCCCAAATTGTCTGAAATGTGAATACACCTGAATCCCAAATAGACTGAATTTTAAATTGACTGAAACCTAAATCACGTCTAGAGAACAAAATAAACTTCACGTGCAAACGATCGTAAAAAGCTTCAGTAATTAAGTTGAGTGTTCAGTTGTTTTGCACTTTTGAATGTGTTAATCGACTTATGCGGCTGACTGTACATTTTATCTACTTACACTCTTGACGAGGGTTTCAAATAAATATATCTACTAAGGCACTTAATTCTTTTTTTAAACTGGACCCAAAACAGCAAATCAGTGTTAGGATAATTGGCTCGAATAGTATTCTTTTTTGTTGTGTTAGTTTAATTAAACTTCGCACTAGATGTTGCACACAACTTTGTCCGAGTAACTTTATAAAATATAGGCTATATTATTCACTGATAATATAGCTTTCTATAGGTGAAAGAATTTTTAAAATCGGTCTAGTAGTTTTTGAGTTTATTCATTGCAAACAAAAATACCTAGCTACTATAAATAAAAGTGCAATCTTTTGCCCGTGACTCAATCCACGCCCCCTTTTCTTATATATTAATACACTTATTCAATCTTTATTGCTAATATATATTTGTTAATTTTGATTTTGGTTGAGTATTTAAGGCGTGAAAGTGTAACAAACAAACAAACTCACTTCCACAGTTATAATAAAATAACGTCCTTTGAAAACAAATAATAGATGAGTATATTTTTTAAGGAAATGGTGATAAGTCACGCTGACGATCCTTTTGTTAGAAGGTGGCAACCGTCATTTATAAACAAAAGCTTACACAACCACAATAATAATATATTTCTGAAATGCCCTCACGAAACATTAAACATTTGCTCCAAGTATAAATTAACTCAAATTAACGTAACCACCGTTTCCGTACGAGTAGGCTGTATAGCCTATTATATTGATGGCTATATGTATTGTAATACGAATATTATGTATTGCTTATATATTACTTAGGTAGGTATATCAATACAAATAATAAATCTGTAAGTGTAGGCATTGTATGTATGTAAGTTCCTCCATAACAAGCGAATTAATTGATTTTCATGAAACTTTGTACATAAACATTTAGACATACAGGACACAGAATAGGCCACTTTTTTCTTTTTCAACGCGGACGACTTTTGACCCTCTTTTTGATTTTAAAAATCACGTTTTTGTTTAATCAAATTTACACATTAAGCTAAATTTTCATTAAAATGTAGATTACATCGTGTCAATGACACTTACTCGTAAAAATAAACATCAGGGTTTCTGTTCTGTCTCCAAGCTCTCTCACAATGTCGTCAATTTAAATGAAGAAACTCAATGCTCCTTGGGGTGGTGTAACGTTGGAGTAAAAAGGAATTTAGTCCCTTTCATATTCCCTCTGCGGTTAATTATATATTCTAAATATGATTCATTTCGAAGTGAAATTTCGAACTTTTTGTCAATTTTGGTCAGTGTAGTTGGCCTGACAGCCATACTCAAATGATTTTATAGTTACACACTATAAAATTACAATTATAATAACAGCATAGTTATATCTTCGGAGACTGGAGAGTGTGCTCAGGAGTTGTATGAGCTCATACCGCCTTTCCCCTTTCTTCCATTGGACATAGAGACGTGCGGCTGGCTACCAATTACCATCCTCATCTTGTCTTAATCTTATCTGTTTTTTTACCAAGCGCTTTAAAATATCCTTTTCTAGCTGTTGCACGCGACTTTATAAAATATAATACATTCGTGTCTGTGAAACCATGGAAATACACATACAAAATTTCAACCCAATTGGTTCAGCCGTTTAGAAGTTATGTGAAAAAGATAAGTACGGAAGGATAATTCTTACTACTCGTTGTCCTATTACCCGTTTTTCTGTAGGAATGAAGCATTTTTCCGCGGTAAAAATTAGCCTTGTTCATCAGGGATAATGTCGGCTTCTAATGGTAAAAGAATTTTTCAAATTGGTCCAGTAGTTTCGGAGCCTATTCAATACAAACAAACAAACAATCAAATCTTTCCTCTTTATAATATTAGTATAGATAATGCGCACTGCCAACTCCCTGCCGGCATCTGTGTTTCCGAGCTCATATAACCCATATCTTTTCATAGTTCGAGTGAATAGACATCTTCTGGGTGAGCTCGCTCCATCATAGTCCTCATACTTGCTACACAGCTGTTGGCCAAGAGCAAATCCATCTAATATAAAAAAAGTGTGCTGTTGTGTTTCAGTGAGAGAGTAATGGCCAAAGCCCCTTTCCCCTTCTAATCCCATAGATATCCTTAATCCTACTAAGGTCCACAGCGTTGTTTATGTTATTGGTAACAGTAGACGCCAGTGGGTCGTAAGCTTGTCTGACGACTTTTACGTAAATAAAAATGAGCTTGAAATACTTTATTTCGAAGTCAAAAGCTATTTACTTAGTCAATTATGTCTTTATTAAAAGATATACATCTATACTAATATTATAAAGAGGAAAGATTTGATTGTTTGTTTGTTTGTATAGAATAGGCTCCGAAACTACTGGATCGATTTGAAAAATTATTTTACCATTAGAAGCCGACATTATCAGTGATGAACATAGGCTAATTTATACCGCGGGAAAATGCTTCATTCCTACGGGAAATCTAAAATAAAAGTAAATACTAGCTTGGCCCGGGAGATAGCGCCATCTATCCAAAATACGGTATATGGTGTTTTATACTTTTCCATGCGGACGAAGTCGCGAGCACCAGCTATATTATATATTTTTTTATCGCAGAGAGTGGTTCTGAAGAAATGCCGGCGGCTACGACAACGACACAGTCTACTGACCCTGGCGTAGAACAGAAAGAACGGCTTATAGCTGCTGTCAAAAAGGAAGTCAAGCAGTTAATGGAAGAGGTAAATTACCCATTAATTTATAATGTACTAACGTAAGTAGGTACTGGAAAATTATGTCCTCATATAGGACATGCAGAGCCTATTGTCGGGACAGATAATTAAGTAGGTAATATGTTTTCTTTGAGGAGCAGCAATGTGTAGTATTGCGTCCTGTGTGGTACATAGTAAAATCCGTCTGGAAAAATAAACTTTTTCATTAATCTGTCGGGCGTATACGAGTTTAGTTTGTAAACTTTACCTCGTACACATTTACTTTGTCTAGCATTTTAATTTTATCTTATGTGTGTCCTTTTTTATAGCATTTTCCATTATTATCCTACACCTAAGTAACTATGCTCAGAAAGAGAGAGAGAGAGAGAATGTAATATTAGGGTTTGTTATTCTATTTGAGGGATTAAAAAGCTTCACCACTTTTGTTCCATTATGATCAGAGCTAACTTTCGAAACTAACCCAATTTTTACAAGAAGAGACGTAACCTCTCATTGTATGTTCTAATCGAAATGGAACTAATAATTACATAAAAAATTATAGAAATTATACAATTTTGATACTTAATTTCAAGGATATCTTATGTGGACAAAGTTCGAGTTCTAATTGAACTAATTAAGAATGTCCTAGAATGTGGAGTGTTCTGATGGTTTTCCAGGTCCATTCGTTTGTGTGCGATGTTTCTACAGAAACACACAGATACATACGTAAAACTTATAACACCAAGTGTTTGCGTCGGGCCTTAAAAAGACAATGATCTATTTAAATAAGTAAGATTTTTCAATACAGGCCGTCACCAGAAAATTCGTACACGAAGACAGCGGCGGTGTTACAGCGCTGTGTGGAGCCGTTGAGGCCTGCCTGGGGCAGGGGTTGCGACGCCGCGCTCTTGGCCTCTTCAAGACCAACTCTACAACAGCACTATTACACAAAATTGCAAAAGTAAGAGATATGCCTAATATTATTCCTAATTTTATAAAAAAAAATATATTCCTGGAAAATAATGTTTAATAATTTATTTGAAAAGCGTCTAGAGACCTATTGAATATAAAAAGTTATTGAAGAGATGTAGTAATTTCAGACGTCTATGAAAGGAATGTTGTCATAACAAATTATCAGTTTAGCTAATTTTGTCTTCGATACTTACTTAGGTAACAAATTCAATTTGTCAACTAATAAACAATTCTGTTTAAGTGTGGGACGTCAAAATTGGTATAATTTTCGAACTGAACAGTTATATTACAAGGTTAATTTTGGGCTAAATTTAAATATTGCGAGCAATTTATGATAGGCGAATGTGGAATAATGTTCACTGCGTTGGAAGCTTTAGAGGGTTTACCTGAATAAAGAAGCTTAAAAACTCATTCTCGTAACATTGAATACTTATGTGCGAAACAATTTAGTACAACGACCAACCGATGGGATTATAATATTTATCATTGAAAGTTTCTATTTGAAAATTCATAAAAGAAACAACCAACATAGAAATATCTACTTTTCTAAAACTAGGGGATGGATTTCTAGAACTAGAGGACTTCACGGGGATGATTTTTTCTGCAAATCACCCCTTATCCCTTACCATACCTTTTTAGGTATTGTCTTGTAATATTTGGCCATTGATAAAGCGGATAGCATTCAATTAAAAGTTAATAGTTGTTCCCACACGACCTGTACATAAACGTTGTTGGAACAGACTAATTAATTAACTATACATAGGTAGTTTAATCATGTATTGAAAAACTTCCAGAGCGTTGCGAAGTTTGTAATTGGAACTCTCAGCTCGGAGGATGTTACTTTGAAACTGTCCGTTACAATAATGAGTTAGTTAAAGTTAAATGCTTGTTAAGGGAAATAGCGGATGCCTGGCTAACAGCCCAATTAGTGATATGTGGTAATGGTAATATAAGCAATAGAATTGTACTGCAAAGGTGAGAGAAAATGTGAGGATGGATTTAGGCATTTATTTCACTGTGGTCAGTGGTCTGCAAGGTGATATGGTTACTGCCCTCAGTCAATGCTGCCCATTTCAAAACTACGGAACGCAGTCTGCCCTACTGTCACTATGTGTTACAACTAAACATATATAAATTACTAGCCGGTGCCCGCAACTTCGTCCGCGTTGAAAAAGAAAAAAGTAGCATATACTGTGTCCTGTACGTTTAAACGTTTATCTATCTACCAAGTTGCATAAAAATCAGTTAATTCGTTTGAGAGTTATACATACATACAATACTACACTTACAGATTTATTATTAGTATTGAAATTTTGTCAAAGGTACAGAAAAGGACATGGGGTACTGTTCCCAAGGGTGAATCTAAAAATAAATCAACATCTGACAAAACTAGCTGGTCTAAGATATTTGGGCTGTGGACTAAGTTGTAGCCTAAAGCTATCTAGTACGAAATAAAATTGTTTTGACGATGCTAAAGTTATCTGCATTGAGTTGTAAAAGTATTCAGAGCATGTAAATCGGTACACGGTCTTGCTTTCAGTACCCCGCTGAGGGTAGAGCTTTTATTGCGAGAGAGAAGGACTTTCTCTAAGCGCATTACGTTTATATGTACTAGGAGATATACTATAATACTGAACACGACTTAACATAGGTTTACTAAATTATTAGTATTTAATTTTATGAGGTTTGCAACGATGCATTTTTTTCTGAAAATTATATATACAAACCCTCTCCGTTTATCGCTCTCTACATTAGTGAAAACCGTATCAAAATCAGATGGGTGGTTTACCTTGCTCCATTACTCGGCGAGTAATGTGTTTTTTTTACTAATAATAACATCTGTCACGAGTTCACACCCGTTTAAGTTCAGGCTGGTGCAGAAATTAATTTGCGTAGTTCTTCCGCCCAAATAGACTCTAGAGCAGTTGGAAACTGATCCGCAGGCTTATTATCTAAATGCCTCTGCTGAGAGGAAAAACAGCCGAAAAATTTGTGTAATATCACACTAAATCGTGTTTTTGGTATCACGTAGCCCATAACATAGTGTGGTATGCGTAAAAATTAACGATTTAGTGTGATATTGCACAAATTCTTCGCATTTTTCGCCTGTTGCTCAGCAGAGGCATTTAGATAATAAGCCTGCCGATGTTTTATCGCAAAATTGTGTCCAGCAATGAGACATTTTTTTTTTATTTTAGCGCTCGATTGTTTCCTGTAGGGTCACGTGATGTCACTGTTATGCTGATAAACCAGTAACAATTGACGCCTTGAAGACCAACATTGTTTGTGTTATCGTGACATTACAGCCAGCAATGCTCGAAAAAGTGGCCCAAAATTGGACGCCCAGAATGCGCTTCGTCAATTTTTTTTTTAAATTTGAATTTTTGTGTTATTGTTTTAGAATTTAAAGTTCTATCATCCTTTTATTTATAGGCGACGGTTAGCCACCAACCGTCATGTGGACCGTCAGTTTGCCTGCAAACATCAATATATAAAAAGGAAGGCGTAACATAAAAAGATTATTTTTTATTTGTTTGCGATGTGTGTTTAGTATTTTAACTGTATCTTGTTTGCCATTAACACTGCGGGTGGAAATTGTAAAAACAGATACTTACCCGTTATCATTCATCAACCTTCGAAGCTTACAAATCGATTTGTATAATGTATGCTGTTCAATTTTATAGGAGTATTTAATTTACATTTATAACATTGATATTACGTTTTAAAACTTTGAATTTGTCAAAGTTATATACATACCTTAAGGATAATATATTATGTATAATACTAGGTTTTGAAGGTGACTTCGTCCGCGCCCCAAGGCGTTCAATCAAAAAGCTCAATCAAATGTCCAAAAGTAGACGTTTGATTTTTTTTAAAATTTCAAACTAAAATCCAGTTATATTTTCTAAACGTTTATCCCCAAGGGTCCAGAAAAATTGTAATCCACAAAATATTCAATGCTTAAAGCATTCGAGTAATGAGCTTCACTAACCATCGTAATGTAAAGCTTTCTATCAGAAAGGACTCTCATTTAGCTAAAAGCTGCTTGTGCGTCGTAAAATCGCCGTCATTCCAAACCATTGTTACGTTGGAATGAATTATTTATTGCAACATCTTCACTTTTTCTGCTATCAGTATAATATAATGTTTATATTCATGAACTATATACTTTTTGGAATTTATTGGAAGAATCGATTTGCATATAATGAGGAAATGGGTTCTGGCATTCATTCCTTACTTACTTACCGAAACACGTGCTGTATTTCACGGTGGTCTTCTGTAAGGCTACCCAAATAACTGCGAAACGCAACGTGTAATTATCTCAATAGAAAGTCGGCAGTTAGTTTATAATTCTTATGGCAGATAAATGAGAACGCAACTTACCTATTTAATACCTAGAGATAAAATAAATACCAATCAAGGTAGTGGAAGACGAATAGATATAACTTTGAAATTTAACATAATTTCAATGTTGGTTTTGTTGTTTATGAATGCAAACAGAAGGTAATTGAAAACTGAGCATCGAACAATCAAGCAAATATTTTAAGTAAATATTCCTATTTCATTTCAGTTAACTGATTTCTGTTGTTTTGCTGGAACGGTTAATTAAAATTTACATTTCAATTTACATGTCAACAAATCAATAGAGGTTGGACCAAGTGCTACAACCTTGATAGGATATATAATATATATAATTTTTTTTCTGACAATTATATACACAAACCCTATCGTTTCTATCTTCAGTCGTACACTCCTAACGGTTGTGGTTATGAAAAGTCTGAATTTGACAAATTGGTCTCTGCCTCCGCGAGTCTTCTCCTTCTCTCATTATCACTGACACTACGAGTACATTCAGTGAGGGAGTACTTTGTCGCTGATTTAACCAAGTCTGTCCATCTTGTGGGTGACCGTCTGCAAAAGCGCTGTCCTTCTTTATACTTCCATTAATGGAAAGTATAAAGGTTGGTGGTTTTAGCGTTTGGTGGTTTAGAATTATTTAGCGGAGAAACAGACATAGGCGGACTTTATTTCATAACTAGCTGTTGCACGCGACTTCGCCCGCGTAACTTTATAAAATATAGGATAAATGTTACTTGCTGATAATTTAGCTTTCTATAGGTGACAGAATTTTAAAAATCGGTCCAGTAGTGTTTGAGTTTATTCATTACAAATGTATACATGTAGATTTAAATGTATTTCATTTTTTTATGGTAGCTTACGCAAGCAATATCGAAGAAGCCTCATCCAGGTGGCTGTATAAAATCAATAAACTGTTTCGGTTCGAGATCATATTGCGGTACATTTCCATATTACGCGTCTTACAGCGCGATATAGTAAATACTCGTAGACGCTCACTCGACCAGAATTCCGTAACAAATTCTAAGTCCCCTTGCCTTATATTATTTGTTTATTTTAATATTGTGGAAAATCTTTTAGTCGAAAGGGACAAGTCACGAGAAATATATAACACGAGCAACGCCACAAGTGCCACAAGTGCGCTGCCGACTATATTAAGATTAAGGATGAGGGACTGGGACGGGATAGGGAAGTGGGCTCTGGGATCCGTTACCCACATACGCAGTATCCCTTGTCACCCTCACCGGGTGACTTATCACCGGGAATACCCATTAAAATCCCCCGAATTCCACCATCAGCGATGATGTGTGGGCCCGAGGTCACAGGGAGGCCTTATCCTGTCACTACTCTTTAGATCCATGCACGATAAAATGTATAATAATGCAAGTGTTTTTTACTACAAATTAGCATTGTCCTGAGGCTGCACTGGTATCGGCGCGAGTATTGGCAGCCGAAGGTACGCCGGCGACGCGTTCTGCATCAGGTGTAGAAAGACGTCCATCCGTCCCGAGACCTCCGCTCTGCAAGCGAGGCTCGGGATCGTTGCTGTCACAGTCACCACCACAACCAAGGTAAGTAATTACTGACTATTGTACCTTCATCACTCTTCTCATAATATGGATGCTAAAAGGACAGCTTAGGCTGCAACAGATTCAATGACATTGCCAATTTAACTTGCTAATTCTCTTGGCTATGTCAACAATCTTGGTTCTTTGGCGAGTTCCAGAATTTCTGATCTTATCCACCAAACAAACTCCGAGCATAGCTCGCGCCATAGCACTCTGAGCGACCCTAAACTCTGGCCACGTTGGGTACCATAACTAATAGTGCTCAAAAGCAAACACAGGGAGTGTTGCAACGCTTGATTAATATAGGAGAATTATTTTTTAAAATTATATAACCCAATTATTTTACATATAATTGCAAATTGCCACATAAGCGACAAAAATTTAATAAAAATAAGACAGCCCTATTTATGGATTATTAGATTATACCTACGCCTTTAAATTAACAAGTGGTTTATGTCTTTCCTTCAGAGCACAAGCTTCAAGGTTCAATGGATTAGCCTTGAAATCGTAATAGACTTACTTTCGCCCGCGACTTCGCCCGCGTTAAAAGTATAAATTTATTAAATTTTTGAATTAATTTGTTTAAACGTTAATTTTTGAATTTAGAATTATTGATTTTTATTATGATGACGGCTTGTTCTAACGGCCCGAACACTGTGATTGTGACTAACTTTATGTCTGAGAAAGTAAGATATTTTTTTAAAACATTCTACTCAAAGAGAGAACAGGCTTAAGTGGGGGTAAAAATATAGTATTTATATAGTTATTTATGTACCTAATTATTTAAAGTTTACAGGACAAGGTGACTCTCGTTCAACCTTCCATGAATAGCAAATTATGTAAATTCAACTTTTATATTTAAGTGAAAAACCTCGAGAAAATTACCTTATATCAATCATCTCTCCTTGACGTTCCGTTCGGGAAACGTGAACACATACGTACCGTACCTTCATATCCTTGAAGAACAGTTTTCTAGTTCGAAATTAAAGCCAATAATAATACATAATACAAAGTAAACTAATTTCAAAAAAAATAATATGCTACACTAATATTATAAATGTGAAAATTTTGAAGATGAGTAGAGGAAGTTATGTTCCCCTTTCACGTAAAAACTACTGAGCGGATTTTGATGAAACTTGGCACACTGATAGTTATTTACCTGGACTAACATAGGTATAGGAAACTTTTCTCAAATAAAATGTTAGGTTCCCGAGGGATAGTCAAAAATATTTAAAAAAATTGTTCGCCACTTTCGCTGTGGTGATAAAGATGTCAGATATTTTCTCAGTTGTGTTATATTTCATTTATTTTATTCATTTATCATTTATTTTTATTTTAACACCGATGAAGTCGCGGACACTAGCTAGTTATAGAATACGAAAGAATATAAAATATAAATATAGAATGTTTCATTTAAAGAGTCATATATAAAAGTACAAGGCATTTTGTGCTTTACTACAGTAAACGTAAGTCCCATAACTGTATAAATTGCTTACAGCAGAGCGATATTTATCTCAGTCATATTTCCCGGGGATTACCGTGGAAAATTTATTGGGAAAATTAAATTGTCACCATGAGCGGTAGGTAGAAGGCTCTGGCTGGATATTGCTGTTATGTACGTTTCAGTTAAATCTTAGCGGACTTTGCTGTGTACCTTCATATATTTTATTAAAATGTATATTTATAGATGCTCTTAATCATACATATAGCGTAATGGGTGGCTTTACCACTGTTTCAAGGTTTACTGACTCCAAGACCTAGATTGTGAAAAGATTTAAGTAGTTGCATAAGGATTATATACGAATGTCCATAAACTTTCGGTTCTAACTTCTACCCGTGTTTGAATTAACTATGTCTTAACTATAACACTTAGGGCCTCTTTCACCAACTACAATAAGTGTTAACTAGTTATTTTTAGAAATAATTTTATGTTTTATTGAATAAGGTTTACTGCATCATTCGATAGGCGATTTTTTTTTATTATTTTCTTTTTAATGTTTGGGACTTTTACCGTACAAATACAACCAAAGGTATATTATATTGTCCCTGGTGACCCGTGACTTTAAATGATGGTTAGCCTATTTAACAGATGGTGAAAGAGACCTTTAGTTAGAAATAGAAAAAGTAGTTAGAAAAAGTCTGTTGACTGCATCGAAATAATATAATATTTTCTGATAATAATTTTGGTAAATAAATAAATACATCGGAGTATATATGATGACGATGAAAACCATCTGGGTAGATAGATTCAATTTAAAAATTTAAATTTAAGGAGTTTTCTTTCTATTAAATTCACTACCAATTTAGGATTAAGTTATTACTTGTACAAATTTGCTTTACAAATTAGCGAAGCGCCTTTTGAGAAGAAGCAGAAAGGTTTGTTTGATTAAAATCCGAGGTTAGGTAATATTAATTTGTGTACAAGACTTTGAAGTCAAGATTTCCGAACCCACTCGTCTTTCTTTGCTTCGTAACCTAGCCAACGTTAATTAAAATTATTGATTAAGGCTTATGGATGTCGTATAAGTACATGACTAAATTTTACTAATTTATTATCTGAATCCAAGTAAAGGCAGCACTTTTTTTCATTTTTTTTTACTCATAGTCAACGTCACTGAAGATCCACTTGATAGTGTGACTATAACATAAACAACACTGTAGGTGTTGCATCTATAAGTATATGTGTACGTATGTATATACCTATGTTTTTATTTTATTTTTCTTCTCATTATTTTTTATTATCATTACAATTGTATAAATAAAAAATCCTAATTGGCTGTTAGGCAAAGATTTAAATCTGTTAGGTATGTTTTTGTGTTTGTAAATTTTATGTTAAGAACTTTTTGGATTTTGTGATCAATTGATCATCAATACTAATACAATAAATATGTAAGGGTTATCGTGTTTATTAGGCTCTATACATGATACTGAAACTAAATAGACGATTTTTACATTTTTTTTCTGTATGTGTGTTCCTCCACAACTCTTAAACGAATTACCTGATTTTCATGAAACTTGGTAGAAACATTTAGACTTACAGGACACAGGATATGCTACTTTTTAAATAGGAAGCAAAAAGCATAAAAAATGGGAAAATGGGAAGCAGAATATAGCAAAGAGGAGTATCAGGCCACAGTAACTCCAGTTATCTGGCTTCACATGGATTAGGTACTGATCTCACATCAGTACAACATATCATTTTATTTATTAATGAAATAAGCAGACAATTCCCTCAACGTTTAGATAAATGAGTCTTTCAAGATATCCGAATATCGATTTCTTAGTGATTGATAGCTCCGCTGAGACTCTGGTGGTGATATTGATAAATGAATAGAGTAGAGTTGTACGTACTTGAAATTTGAGAATTTATTTTTGTCACAAGGATAGCTGTTTATTAAATAAATAAATATTACATTACTCCTTGCATTATACCAGGTTATTTTTTAGTTTTGCATAGTTCCCATTTCATTCTTCATCATCGTCTCAGTCGAAGGACGTCCACTTTTTCAAAAGAAAGCAGCCGGTCAGAAGCAGCCTGGATCCATCGTCTACCTGCGGCTCTTATCAGATCGTCTGTCCATCTTGAATATCTTAAATATCCCTCTTGTGCTCCTCGGAGTACACAATATATTTTAAAATTATATAATAACCTATTAACTTTTGAATCGTGCTATTTTATATTTTAATGATGATAAAAAGAATAGTATCCTGAGTTTCTGTCGGGGTTTCTTCTCAGGATCGTCATCTTGGCTTTTTTCAGAACCCTGGTAAATTTAAATTTATAATGACGAACATAAGAGTTTCTTGTAGAAACCTAATTGATAAATAAATATTTTGATTTTGATTTCATTTTGACTCTTTCTATTGAACCCAAACTCGTTATATCTGCTGTAAGTTGCTGAGGAGTCGGGTGTCCAGTCCTGCAGATTACTTGATGCTGCAGTATCAGATCAAAGTTAAGCGAAGTAATAATTTACATTATTACAACAATCGAACATGTAGATGTAAGGCCGGTTTTAGAGCTCTCCTGACGGGCGGTGCGTACGTCGTCGGTCGCGCCTGTCATTTGTATGAAAAGAAACAAGTCGTTACAGAGCTCGCATGACCGTACGCACGCTTATTGCTACCGCGGTCGGTCGTGCGTATCGTCAGGACTGACCGTCAGGAGAGCACTGAAACCGCCCTTAGTGAAATCCCTCCGTAAATTAATATTATTAGTGACTGTTGGTATTTAAACGCCTGTACAGATCTTCATAAATTACAGCTAAAAACCTGATCACGTCAGCATTCAAACAAAAATGAAACCGGATCAAAAATGGTCCATACATTTCGGAGAAACGATTCCACAGACACACGTCACTCCGTTTTTGCGCAGGGCGTTAAAAAAAAAGAGTATTAAAAGAAACAATCGTCGAATGAGTCGCGAGACTAGTTTAATATTTAACTCCTTTAGTTTATTTTAATTTTGTACTATTTTTTTTGTATAAGTTTGTTATTATTAATACTAATAGATACTTATACTAAATAAATAAATATTTTTTTCTCAACTACTCTAAGTAAATACTTTTAACCAAGACAACTAGGCGACATCAGAAACAGACATTTTATACATAAAAAATAGTAAAATCGTATTATTTTACGAACATTATTATTAGATCCAAAGTTGTGTTTTGCTCCAAAGTTTCGCCCGTCTTTCAATTAAAAAAATAACTCAAAATATTTCAAAAGATATAAATGCAAGATATTTTTCACCTTTTTTTACTATGAGTCTGGTGTAGAATCTGTAGAGCTTGATGACTAACAACGCCTACATAATAGTTAGTAGCGAGTTATAACAAAATTATAATCAATAGAAGACAAATGTTACATAAGCGAAATATTTTATGAGAAGTAGGTAATGTTAAAGTTACGAAACATATTTTTTGCATTTTTGCGACATAAACTTCCTCATACGTATTGATGGCAACAAAGTGAGGTCATTACTCATATCCATACTAATATGTTTGGAACTACGAGTCGGATTTAAAAAATAATGATATTTTATAGCACATTTTTGAAAAGAAGGCGGCTATGGCAGTTAAAAGTCGAGTAAAAAATGTGAAAAAGTGAAAAAATGTATTGAAGCGATGACAATTGAACTATACCGAGAAGAGCTGAAATGTCGGATGAAACCGTGGGGCGCAGCTAGTTATAAATACGAGAGTAAATGTCAATCTGTATGTTTAGTAATACCTTCATAGATTTAGTATTACTACCGTTCCGTTATACCACTGAAACTATAGTAAATTCGTCACCGAAAGGATTAGTCCTAAGTAATTAGTTCTGTGGGACAACTACGAATTGACTGTGGTTTTATATTTAGTTTCATATGATAATAAAAAAAATAATTTTTTCACAGTACGTATAATAAATTTAAAATAGGAAACAACAAATTTAATTCTTACTGTTAAATAGCTCTTATCTTTCGAATTTCAATTAATTTTTGGTTTTAATAAGTCTAAAGCTGTATAATACCTATTAATTTGATCATTTTAATACGTACATAATAAAATAATAGCGCTTTTTTCGTTTTCATACAATTGACACTCATTAGTTAACTTATCTCACTATACTATCTTGACACCTGTCAAAAGTGACCTTTACAAAGCTATTATTACGTTTAAAACTAAAATAGGTACTTCCAAATAGCCTCTACAGTTACTTAAATAAATTTGTTTTAAATATGAATCTTGCTTAGTCACTTAAAATAATCAGTAAATAAAATTAATATCATTAGATTAATTATTGGGAATTTGACTTTATCCTCCAAGTAATGTTGCCAATACTGCTGGGGGGACGTTTCCAAATCTGTCGTCAAGATCGCCGTCCTCGGGTATGACTGTGGTCTGAAATAGAAAATACCATTTAACATTTAAACAATATTTTATAGTCTAAACAAAACGCACGTTAAATTCTTATAAACCCAGATTCAAATTTTGGCAGTAAACTCTTATAACAAACTTAAAAACTAATCTAAATTAATTTGAGTACATACTTACTCACTACATCTTAAACTATTATACCCAAATACAGATAGTTAGTTATCAATACTTACTATATAATGTAATCAAGCTAAGAGTTGGTTAATCGCACTAAACCCTTAAACTTCCAGTCAGTTTAAAAAAAATATTTTTACCACGTGAACTTCCTCATAATAATAATATTGATGGCAACAGAAACCGCCATCAAAGTGAGGTCATATCCATAATAATATGTTTATTTGAGCGCGCTAAGCTTTGGATTAACAAGTCGGATTTAAAAAAATATTTTAACATTTCATAGCATAATTTTTGAAGTAGATTATAGGCTATTACACTTAGAAGTCGAGCAAAAAGTAAAAAAGGAAGAAAGAAATGTGAAAGCTTTATTGAAAGCGTGTGTGAGCACGGAAATGCGACGCGCTGCGTCTGCTAGTGACTTATAAATGCGAGAGTAGATGTTAGTCTATATGCCTTAATCACTATAATAATTTCGCACTGAATATTGGCGAACCTTGGGGTAAAACATAGGCTAATGCCTCCCTATAATTGAAGCCGCGTTATACGACTTTGGGTAAGTAAAAAATGTATCGGTTCACGTCAGCAACAATGCTAATGCTCACAGTTAGCCTCGCGCAGCTGTCTACGTACGCGATCACGCCAACACATTGCATATACTCGTATATATACCCGATTGTATGTGTGTGCGTTGGACGCTCTGTTTTAAGTTTTCATTTCTGTCGGCAGTCCTCATAACTGCCTCCGATTGTTTTTCAATAAGACCGGTTAGAAGCAGCCTGGATCCACCGTCGACCTTTATCAAACTGATAAGGGCCGGTCTGTTGACTTCCAGTCTTCCGACCTACTGCCAGCTTATGTCGGAACTTTGGTACGTCTACGGGTCTCCTGATTTCTGATTTTATCTCGCAGCTTACCCCGAACATAGCTTGCTCTCCATAGCTCGCAGAGCGACGTTGAACATAGGTTATTAATGAAGGCATTATTAATAACTGAAAAAGTTAAATATTTCCTCAAAAGATTAGGCCTGAATAATTACTTCTCCTGAATTAACTGTGGTTTTATATTTAGTTTCATATGATAATAAAAAAAAATAATTTTTTCACAGTATAATAAATTTAAAATAGGAAACAATGAAATTTAATTCATATTGTAAAATGGCTTTTATTCTTTGGAATTTCAATTAATTTTTGGTTTTAATAAGTCGCTGTATAATATTAATTTTATCTGACTACTATCTTGACACCTGTCAAAAGTGATCTACTAAAATAGTTATTACCAAATAGCCTCTTCAGTTACATTTAGGTAAATTAATTTTGACGTGAAAAATTTCTTAGTCAATTAAAATATTCATCATTAGATAATTATTGGGAATTTGACTTCATCTTCCAATTAATGAGGCCAACACATCTGGAGGGAGTTTTTTGCCATTTCTGTCGTAGATTTCGTCCTTGGGTTCTATGCTCTAAAATAGAAAAATATTTTTTTTTATTAGAGATGAGATTGCTCTTGGCCAACAGCCAGCTGTGTAGCAAGGATGAGGCCTATTATGGAGCGAGCTCACTCAAAAGATGCCCAAGAGTTATCGTTCCTTCAATGACTTATCACAAACTTAACACCGGCCAATAAAATCGCATTTTTTTATACAAAACGCAATTTTACAATTTTTTGTATAAAAAAATAGTTTTCTTAGATGTCATATTTAAAAAAAAATGTAAAAAAAACCACGAACAATTGCTAACTCTGGAGCTCTGTAACTCTGAAACAGTTCACTTTAGCAAGATTATTTTTGTTCGAATTTCAATGCAGATTATTTTTCTCTTGTGCACTTTTTCTTTAAACCGCATAGTTTTCGAAACATTTAAGAAAAACTGAAAAACTGAAAAAATCCACCTTCTCCCCGGGGCCCTCCCTCCCAAACCCGACGACGCTAAAATAGGTGTAATTTTTTACCAAACAATAAGTGGACTATATAGAACAATTTGGAGCTGGAATAATACTTTTACTTTGGATGTTGGGCTATTAATATAAAATAAAATCACTCACTGTCAAGGGCTCCACACTTCTAAGTTAGTGTCACTAACACCACTAAGTTAGTATAGAAATTAAAAAAGGAGGGATTTTAGTAATATTCAATCTTAACATTTAAAACCAAATTAAATTTTTGGCAGTAAAATCTTATAATTATATAAAAAACTCAGTGAACTAATCATTCATAATAATAATCATAAATGTCTAATCTTAGTATCTTTGGTCATATCTTCTAATCTAACTATAAAACAAACTCGGAATTTCTAACATGCACATACATACTATTAATCATGCACTTACTTGTGAGGGTTTACTTTTATGTAGGACTAGCTGTTGCACGCGACTTGGCCCGCGTAACCTTATAAAATATAGCCTATGTTACTCGCTGATAATATAGCTTTCTATAGTTGAAAGAATGAAAGGGTGTAACCCCAAGGTGGTCCCATATAAATTTGGAAAAAAAAATCAACCTTAAGGGTAGGAAAACAGGGGATGATTGATTGTTCACTCAGAGTAGTCCAATTTTGAAAAATTCGGTATTTGTTAAACTTATAAATTAGTTAAGTGAAAAATATACTCACATTATCTGTATCAGTGACACCGTTTTCAACTGGAAATAGTATATTGTCACCATCAAAGCCATCAACTTGTTGGATTCTTGGTCCAATATTTGGTGTGTTTTTCTTTGTATCACGTTGAATGTTCGTGTTAAGTATTTCGAAACCTTTGTCGTCCGCTTTGTAGTGTACGTTTGTGACGTAACCAGCTATGGGATGAGTAATTTGTCCTTCCACGTCGATGTAAGGTTTTCCGTTGTCGCTTTTCTTAAGTGTACCTTTCTCGCTCCTAGATATACCAAACAATGTTTTGAATCTGTAAAATCCAATTTTATTTGTTTCCAATAGCTTATAATTTAATTTGATTTTAATTCGCAATTTATACATTTTTTGTGCTTTATTTATTTGAATAAGGGTTACCAACTCAAGACATGATTTATTTACAATTAATCACACTCACAGAAAAGTACATTACAAGTCTAAATTTAAATCATAGGATAGCACAGCATTATTTAAAATTAGTTAAATTATATTAATAAATATTAGAATGTTGCAACTTTTAACTTTTTTAACTTATCCTTGATCCTATTAAGTTCGGCAATGCTCTTGCAAACCCTATCCTATTAGGGTGTCTTTTGATTATAGCCTACCCCCAATTGGAGCGTCAGCCCGGTTTTGGTGCAATTGTATTGACGTTAATAGGTTCATTTTTGTAGGTAGTATAAGTATTTGTAATGGTTGGACGTAGGACATAGGTACTACCATATTTATATACACTAAGGACATATTATGTACTACTGGAGAGCTCGTCTAGCCATTGTTATTATTGTGTTTCGATCTGTAAGTTCCATCAAAGGGTTGTAACTCTCTTAAGGTAATGATTATCTCCTCTTTACCCCTCATTTTCAATTTTCAAATTCAAACTGCAGAAATATAAATTTTTATTTAAATTACTAACTGAATTAAATTAGCCGGAAGCTCTGCGTTTATCAGATTCGATATTTTTATTATAATTAACTACAGCGCATTATAATAAAAGATCGTTTAAATAAAAAGCAAATTAAAGTCAAAGTGTAAACACTAAGGACCTATTGGTTATTTACTTTTACTTTTATAATGTTATTGCTTTAATAAGTGCTATGTAATTATAGAATATATTATAGCCACTTACTTGTACCAATACTCGGTGCCGTCCCAAGGTTTATTTTCGTTTTGTAAAATAACATCTTGAGACCAAGGTAAGCGCGCACAATTCAGTTCATTGATTAACAAAAAGGCGATCACCACCTGAAACAAGGAATCTGTATTATTATCTTTCATACCATAATAATAAAATACAATAGAATAACGTTTTATTTGTAGTTATGGACATTAGAGCATACATAAGTAAGAACCTGCGCTGGCCTTCTGTTAGAGCCGATGGTGGGGTTACGCACTTACTAAACAAAACATAATACATAAAAGCTCCAAAAATTATAAAAAAATAATAAAAAGAAAATATCATCTACTAGAAAAAATAAAAATAATAAATATAATCTATCGATCGATTTTTTTTTTTATTAGAAATGGGTTTCCTCTTGGCCAACAATCAACTGTGTAGCAAGGATGAGCGAGCTCACCCAGAAAATGCCTATTCACTCGAACTTTGAAGTTTCAAAGTTCTCAAAGTTCAAGAAAAAAAAAACATTGGCTCGATCTTTAATGGAATGGAAGCCATTGTCATAATGATATTTTATCGATCACGATAAAATTTTGTATAGGTACACCCAATGTTCTCGAAATCATTTAAAAATAAAAATAAAAATGTAAATTCTTCATAAAAATATGTGAGCTATAAAGATTTAATAAATGTTTCAAGAAAAAGGGGTACGGGGGTAAAAGCTAGTGTTTTATCTAATTAAAGAAATTATCTCCTTCTACTTTTATTCTACCTCTAATATTATGAAACTTTCGAACTTCAAAGTTTTTTTTTTTATTCTTTAAGAGAAAGCTAAACAAATCAAATTCAAATTATTAATTCTTGACCTATCCCTTCTTAATCCGTTTTCCTATTAAGGTCGGCAGCGAAAGTGAACCGTCTGATCTTAAAATACATGAATTATAAATAAATATATTTAAAAAAAAAAATATAACGTGCGTACACTTATTTACTCTAATTAAATTATTTCTTCATAATACCCATCAATATTTATATGTTCTTATATTCATTAAATTAGTTAATTAATGTAACATTGTGTATTTATCAAAAATTTTTTTTTTTAAGAGACATTGTACACTTGTAATTAAAAGTTGATCAAACTCTATATGGCGTAAATTTTTAATAAACACTCAATTAAAAAAAAATAGCTATACAACGTTTGACTTACAGTTATTTTGAACTCCATATTATTTTGTAATACTATAAACGACGTAAAACACTTTAAAATAATTAATACAGTCAGAGACGTTCTGCTCTATGTCTCGTTTTAAGTCTCACTAAGAGCGAGGTTGAAACAGATCGAGGTTATAAACCTTTTTAAAAATAATAAGAAATAAATGTGGCCTAGGTACTCACGCAACCTGCGCAGGTTTTATAGCTGGAGATAAGTGATACGTGGTCGCTCTTGGAAACTACGAGCGTATGCATCATTAGGGAGCTCCCGCGTGTACGCAATAGTTCGCGAATGGAACCACCTACGCCTAAAGTTGCTTGGTGACGAACAAAAAAGAAACACACGCTAAATATACATACATATAGGTATATATTAATATAACCGTTGCCTAATAATATAAATAGATGGTTGGTAGAGAAAAGTCAACACCGTTCAACCGAGAACTTGTTATTCGTCACACGTCACACATCACAAGTGTGTTGCGGAAAGCGTTTTTTAACTATTTATTTCAAATAAAGTTCATGATTCATAACTTAGCTAGCTAATTATCTTAATAAACCTTCCTAGTTTTCTATTAGTGAAAACAGTATGAAAATTCAGTGAGTGGTTTAGTATATGTACAAGTTAACGAAGACACAGATAAATAAATATGAAGCGGATAGTACTTTTTTTATAATAATACTAGCTGCTGTCCGCGAATTCGCCCGCGTAACTTTGTAGATTATATACTAAAACCTTCCTCGAGAACCACTCTATCCATTGGTGAAAACAGCATGAAAATCGGTGCAGTAGTTTTTGAGTTTATCGCGAACAAACACATGCTGTTATTTCACGGATTTGTGACTGTGAATCGCAGTGTGTTCTGCCAATGCAAAAGGAAGGAAAATTTGGATAGCAAAATTAATTATTTAATCCTCTTAAAAATCTCCCGCTAGCGCTTTTTGATCTAGTATATATATAAACAACGAACAAGTTCAAAATAATACTGATTTTTCCTTAGACATAAATCAAACGACATTTATCCGCCCAAGGGTTGGGTAAACTTCTGGGTTATTTGTTATTGTATTAAATATATAATAGGAAAAAAACAGATATCATGAGTAAGTTTATCAAAAATATAAAAGAAGTTTTCCAAGTTATCTATTTAATATCTATAGGTAAAATTGATTAAATCTGTAAGTAAATATTGATTAAACTCAACTCGTGATAATCGTCAGAACAAATATAAATGTAAAAAATTGTATCTTTTATATTATTGTTCACTTCTGTCTTTTTCTCCGCTAACTTCTTCTAAATTATCTAACGGATTTTGTCAATGTTTTCACTAATGGAAAACATGATAAACGAGGAAGGGTCGTATTTATATTATTTGCTGAAAAATTCGCTTGTTAGAAAAATTTGCATCCGTGCAAAGTCGGGGCGGGTCGTTAGTTTCCTTACGTTTCTCTCAATAAGCTTATTATTATACAATTGAATATGTTATGTTATTACTTATCATTCTAAGGGAAACGAGGCAATCTGTATTTCCAGGTCATGGACTCAGGAGTTTATTATGTATGCGTCATTTCATTCAATATCTATATTGTTTTTGTCTATAGATGACATGCAGACTTAAGATTAAGACTTAAGATGACATTATACGCAAAAAGTTTCATGGTGGTCACCACCGAAATGAGACTTTTAATATTAAGATTCGCAGACAGGCTAATGATCCACTTGTTGGTAGATGGCTACCGTTGTCTATCAACATTGACAAAATTGGTAAGATAAGAAATAATAGAAAAAAAAAGGTGAAACTTGGGTCGCGTCTCTTTTTAATATAAAATATAATATTTATTAGATTCGCTATACATAGCAACCGTCAAATGTGTCTAAACAATTATTTTTCATTTTTAAAAACTTAAATCAATTATAATTGATTTTTACACAATTGGAAAAATCAATTGTAAATTTCAACTTGACCTCACAATTTTAACCGAAGTTGGTATCTCAGATTAAATTAATAGTACATCTATACTAATATTATAAAGAGGAAATATTTGTTTGTTTGTATAGAATAGGCTCCGAAACTACTGGACCGATTTGAAAAATTATTTTACCATTAGAAGCCGACATTATCCGTGATGAATATAGGATACTTTTTACCGCGGGAAAATGCTTCATTCCTACGGGAAATCTAAAATAAAAGTAAATACTAGCGGGTTGGCCCGGGAGATAGCGCCATCTATCCAAAATACGGTAGATGGCGTTTTATACTTTTCTACGCGGACGAAGTCGCGAGCAGCAGCTAGTAATATATAACTCTGTTTGTCTGTTACCTTTTCACGCATTAACTTCTCAATCGATCATCATGAAATTTTGCATAGCCATTGTTAGGGATACAGGAAAGGATACAATGGTCCTTTCATCCAGAGAAAAAGTACTGATCCCGAAGGATCATCTGAAAGAAAATAAAATACTATCGCCTGACCACACCAAGCAACAAAAGGTCAACCCGTTATATTGCTTACATTATTTTTAATTTTTTACCAAGGACGAAGTCGCGTACACCACCTAGTTTATCATGAATTCGGTAAAACGTTATATTTTCCTGTTAAATGTTCAAATCAGGAGATTTACAGGTCAACGAGTGTGATGCTCAAGCTGACCTAGATACTCAAGGTCATTCCTTCAACTTCATTTACAACTTTATTACGAGAAAAGGGAAGTGAGAAATGTCGGTAAATCACAATTATGTTTTTGCTAATTTCACGAGAGAAAAGTATAGAGTTTTTGTCCTAATTTTCACGTAAATAAGTTTCAATTTTAAACGTTTGATAGTGTTGCTGTGATATTTATTATATCAATACTAATAATATATCTGTAAGGGTCGGTCATGGAGTAATTTACTTTGTTTTCAGAAATATCGTGTATATAGGCTCTATACATGATACTGAAACTAAATTGACCATTTTTAGAATTTTTTCTGTATGTATGTATTTTCCTCCATCACTCTTAAACGAAGTAA
This sequence comes from Synanthedon vespiformis, assembly GCA_918317495.1. Lineage (NCBI taxonomy): Eukaryota > Metazoa > Arthropoda > Insecta > Lepidoptera > Sesiidae > Synanthedon > Synanthedon vespiformis. The sequence continues at coordinate 1,767,231 of OU906965.1, forward strand.
CTGATTTTCATGAAACTTGGTAGATAAACATTTAGAAGATAACACGTGATAGGCTACTTTTTATCTTTTTTAACGCGGATGAAGTCGCGGGCAATAGCTAGTTCATAATAAACTCGAACAAAAAATGTATAACTCGACTTAAATCTCAAAAAGCGCGAGTAATTACGAGCAGGTTAATCATATTATAATACTAGTGTAACGTCATATACTAGTAAATTTGGGAATATATTATATTTTTAGTATCATTATGAAGTGCTGAAATCATAATTGTTACAAGGATATATTCTAGAAGTGTATAAAGTAGTTACTTGATGGTGTCTGTAGCGGTTTGAGAGCCTTATTATTTCATATAATTTATACAATTATACAGGTATACAATTTCTCTACTACTTATACGTAACTTGTACCACAATGCTTGCCAAGTTAATTTCCTAATTAGAGAACTAAATCAATTACTTATACTCATACAAGTCACGATTCTCCTTGCACTTACATAAACTAAATGCATGCTTATTTAACTAAATGGCACCTATTACAATTTCTCCTAATTATTTATAATTTGTTTTTATTTTTGTCTTTTATTAATAAATTTTAATGAGAAGCTCTTTTAATACAACTTTTTTGAAAATTACTGAATCTAATAACCGCACAGGACCTACTCCTGTTACTGAAGATGGCTAAACAAACAAACAAACTCACTTTAGCATTTATGATAGATCCTTAGCTATTACACGGCCGTGTGTTTGTTTACGTGAATACGTGAAAGTTACGTGTAATATTTTATTATATGTATATATCCAACGGATTCGAATATACCATATATATATAATAATTTTTGATGTAGAGAAATGTGTAAACACAGCAACAGACTGCGCCGTTTTTGTTATCCTTTCTTGAATTGCCTTCCACCATGAAAGTAATATAAATTTAAAGACTTCACGTCAAAAGTTTTCACGGTGTTTATAACTAAAACAATGTATATTATATAATATATGCGAAAAAGCCTTGGCGTTAGACAAACGATTCTAATAAAGATGTCTGCATGACGATGTTACTAATATGATGGCGTGTTTCGTTTTGTTATAATAAGGAACATATAACGTCAGTTATAACCATAACTGACGTTTATTAAATCAAGATTGCGTATGTTTTGTGTTAGCAACAATATCATCTACACTTATTACACTTATTATTTGCCACTTAACCATATATAATTAACAGGTGAATCTTCAGATTAACCCAGCGAAATAACCGGTTTTTTTTTGGTAATTTTGTGTTATATTTTCCCTACAAATTAGATATTTTCTTTAAAAAAATTAGCAATGAAGATCGAGTATTATTGTTGAATATTTCTTAAAAACAGCACATACTTAGATAACATTTTATAAATTTTTGAGACAATACATAATTTCATATTTCGTTTTGTTTTAATCATACTTTAATGTAGAGGTCATGACTCATGACTAATTATAATCTTATATGTATTAATCCGTCCATCACGTGTTAAATCTGAGCGAATATGTTTCCATTATTCTGTCGGATGAAGCAGCGTGAAATCAATCAATTAAGGGTACTGGATTGATCAAATCGTAAACCAATCGCAGTTCGCTACAAATGGATGACATAAATGGATATTCAGATATGTTTTGTTTATGGAAATGTACATATAGGTAATATTATAAATTTTTGACCGATTGCTTTGGAATCGACGCAGTGAAGAAATTATCCGTTCTCTTATCTGGTTATGAAAAATTGTTACGAATGTGGGTGAAGGGAAAAGTAAGCACCCAGTAAGAAGGGATTTTTGAAATCTTCAATTCCGTGCCAACCCTGGGGTGCATCGCTAGTAGCGAGGCATATGAATAAAAACCAATTGCCACAATATGTATGACGGAGCCTTACTTGAGTCACGTAAAGAATTTTATTAAGAAACTATAGCTGTTGCCCGCGTCTTCGTCCGCGTTAAAAAAGATTAAAAGTAGCCTATCACGTGTCCCGTACTTCTAAATGTTTATCTATCAAGTTTTATGAAAATCAGTTAATACGTTTAAGAGTGATGGAGGAACATACTAACATACAGAAAAAAAATTCTAAAAATGGTCAATTTAGTTTCAATATCATGTATAGAGTCTATATACACGATATTTCTGAAAACAAAGTAAATTACTCGATGACCGACCCCTACAGATTTATTAATAGTATTGAGTATTGATTGCACGAGAAATCTTTCAAATATGGATGATATTTTTATATGAAATCAACAGGGAAACGGTTGCCGGGTCAACTAGTGATAAATAATAAGAAAATACTTTATATTTGAAGTAACACTGAAGACTGTTTGTACTTTGATCCTCGGTCAATGTCGGGAAAATTCAATCAGTAATCCTCGGGCGGGTTTAGCGGTACTAGAGGTCAAGGGCAGGTCTGACCTTCAATAAATAATACAGCATGTTCGTGTGATCGATATGAAATAATGTCGTTCTGTAATCTTGGTTTCATATTTTGATTTAATTTCATTATTTTATTTTACATTAAGGCATGTTATAGTCATGCTACTCAGATGTTGTCCGTCTGCGACTTTGCTTTCGCCTTCTACGAGAGTAAATTAACTAACTTTGTAATTGTTGGGTTTTGCTTGCAATTTCGATGGGTTTGGCTAACCCAATAATTTGAATTTAATTAAAATACTGCAATCACATTTTGAAAGTAATTATAAGTTCTAATAATATTTTTATTCAGTTTAAAGTAGATTCGTTGTCTAAAATAGCATAGTTTTTTTGATGATTTCCCACGGGAACACTTCACTTACATGTAGATATTAATCTGAATGTCAAATTCATATAAAAGGTAAGAGTTTTATTCGTGTTTTAATAATCGACTATTTATGTAGAATTCAGTTTGAAATAGATTTGCGCACTGTTTCGGAAACTAAAGTGTAAACAACATGTATTATTACAAGTTATTACAAAAGTAGGTACTCAAAACAAAAAAAGTTGACGATGATAACTAACATAACTTAGTAACAACTTCAGTTACTTATGCTCAAAATATCACCCTTTAAATTAAATAGTTCCAAAGACTCTTAGACATTTTTTTCTCAGATACATTGTGTAATAGAACTGTACCTATTGCAAAACTAATACCTACATATTATTGTTGAAATGTTTCAACCACCATGTTTCCTCTTTTTGTGAAACAGACTACACAATGGAAGTCGCAGAAAAGCTACTTAGCGAACTAAAAGAATCGTATACACAGTAGGTATATGTATGTAGGTATACTTACTCTAAAAGAAAAAAGTGTGAACCTTTATCATAGAAGAGTGTAAATCACTTTTATTGTTCTTAAGCACTCAACACCTTTAGGCTCGCTTACATTGTGTTAGACAAAAGAATCTTGAAGCCTTTTAGTGTCAAGACTCAAGAATACTTTGTAAGAAGGACTTGAAGCGGTATAGTATATCTAAGTACGAATAAAAATTTTATCAAAAGTTTCAAACTTTAAGGAATACTTAATCATTTATTTTAAAACTAACTGGTGCCCGCGACTTCGTTCGCGTTTTGGATGAAAGGTACCCTATGTCCTTTCTGGTGTCCCAAACAACGTATATATGCAAAATTTCACCAAATACAAGTAAAGTGTTGATTAGTGTAAAATGTTACGAGTATCTTGTTCAATTTCATTGTTATTACCCTTGAGTAACACTACTCGAAGATGGTGAAACTCGTACGTTTTCTTACCAGTGACTTTAAATGGCGGTTAGCCTACTTGACACTTTACTCAGAGATGGTGAAAGAGGCCCTTAGTATATATATTCTCAAGTTATATGTATACTAAGTAAAGGTACTAAATTGCCTCAAGGGTATTTTAACTATGGTGTTAATTGTGTTATCTTATCATCAAGTGGACTCGTCAGGCTACCTGTCAGGCTACCTGCTGACCATTACATAAAAGAAAGATATATAGACCTCACAAAAAGAGAAAACAAATTTCACATTAAATGAGATTGTAGAATTTAGTTTAAAAAAATTGCATTTGTTACAAAAATATCCAGTCTATCTATCATACATACTAGTACATATAGATAGAGGTAGAGCAGAGAGCTGGTATTTCCATTCCAATTACCCGTTTACGTGCCTGGAATACATTGTGCAGACTCAATTTTAAATTGAGCTTCCATCCCATTCTGTTACCATGTAAAGCGTTTGAACATGAAAACATAACAATGAAGTTGTGAAGCTCAACGAAAATTGGACCTGTTGAAAATACGAACTGGATGAACTTTTTTACTGTTTTTTGTGTGAAGGCTTGAAAAAGGTATAACCGTTTTTAGAAAAACGATTAGAATTTCATAAAAATTCAAATTTTTTTTTGGTAATCTCCCATTGTATTGTTAGCGAACGTTATGTATGCAAATATCTGTTGGCATAATTTGTTAAAATAAATTAAAAAAAAAAAGAATCCGGAAATATAATATATATATATAGGTTTTTCATTATTATATGTATGGTGAAAGTGATTGACGATTTGGTTTTTTTAAATTTACCAACACGTTCTGTTTAAATAATGATTTTTAAATATATTTTTATATATAGATAGACAATTAGACACGTTTCAAAATAAATATCACCTATATATTTTGTAAACCATTAAGGACCTAATGGTTATTAATGGTTTAACTATAATAACAAAAAAAAAATATATATAGGCGACCGTTAGTGATCTATCATCAAGTGCTTCGCAATCATAAAGTTAGTTATCACTGCATAGCTGCAAAATATATGACCTAATTCTAAACTATCTGAGCAGTTATGAACTAAAGTTCGTGACTGCGTTTAATAACTTTAATATCCGGGTTAAATCGCGGATATAAAAAAAAAACGCTTAGCTGAATTCACTGAAGTTCAAGGAGGAATTCTTTCGAGTGAAGTACTTAGTCGATTAGGTTTTTTTGTATAGAAGCACATAAATGACTGTTTTTTTAAACCTTGTAACCACGAACATTGCGTATTGATGAGTTTAGGCGATGACATATTAGTCTAATTTTATTATTTTTTTTTTATATTTTTTATCTATATATATATATATATATATTTTTATCTATATTTTTAGGCTATTATTTTTTTTAAAATATTTTTCTATGCTATTAAGTTCTTTTAGACTATTATATAATATGTAGGTATAGTACTTAAATCCATTTTAGTAATAATTTCAAATATTAAAAATGTTAAAAAAATTATGTAGCATTTTAAAAATAAAAAAATAAAATAACAATGGTTATTAACAGATAGAAAAATCGTTTACAATAATAGCCATGATTGAAGACTCCTTTTTTCCTTTTTCTTTTTTTTTAGACATTTTTATTTTCATTCTCAATGGTGTCTACGTTCTTTTATACGTTTTATAAAAATATGTTACGATAGAAATCTACCAGACCACAATATTTGGAGTGTCAATAAAAATGTAGGCTTTGCAATGACAGACGTTTACGAAATTGTTTTTCGTTTATAGCTCCAGTTTATAGGCGAGCTTACTTAGGTCTGTCTTTGCGCTCGATTTAAGGCTTTATATCTAAGCGTTAAGGGCGAGAATACTATTTTTGTGGGCGGTGGTTTTTCAGATTTTCTTTATTACATGTTAGAGGCCGATCGTAATATAATAACGAGCATCTTTCGCTGAGTTTTATATAATTGGTCGTTTCGAAAATAATATGTATGTTATTGTCTTTTAGGACACATCTTGTCTTCTCTTTTATCCTATCAAAGCCTGTACTTAGTGCAGTTTTATCTGTATGCACTTCAAGTGACTGTCAGTTTGCCTGCCTGTTTGTAACATAAAAATGACAGTAAAGAAGTTATTATACCTACATTTTATTACCTTTTTACAAATATAATACTTAAATAATAAAGTTATTGTGTTTGCGACGACACGTTGAGATCCCTCAAGGGCTTTGGCTCAATTTTTTTCCTGTATCTAATTTATTTAACATGACCGAAGCTTGTTTGTGTATCCAATACTTCTTTACTTTATCCTTAAGAAAACAAGCCTCGCAAACATTTTTTTCCCTTTCTTATATTGTAATAATCTAATTCCTAAACCTATTACTATCATTATTATTTTTGACGTATCTATAAAACTAGCTTGATATAATTTGTGGACAATAAATTGTCCTCAAATTAACAAAATAATTAACAGACTAATAACTTATCTATATAAATAAAACATTATAATAACAAAATTAACATTAAACCTTATATACAAAACAATAATAAACTGTTTTGTGACGGAAGCTATATAGAAGAAAATCTCAGAATCCCTTTAAAACCCCTCAAACCATTCTATATGGAATTTATTAAATGGAATTTTGATTCTTTTCCACCAGGTATCTTTGGATTCGCTTAGCCTTGTTCGAAAGGCAACTGGCTAAAATCATAGAGCATCTGGTGACCAACGCAACACGATACTACGAACGAGACGCTCTCGTGGCTGATCCAGACTTTGGCAGTATCTTGAGTTCCTTGCTCGTCGGTCCATGCGCGTTGGAGTATTCAAAAGCGAAAGCTCCCGCCTGCTTCTGGACTGATCCACCTGCTGATGAACTAGTAAGTGATAATGACATCATTATCATCTCTTTCTAATGTCTTTCATGCATCTTTGGCATGGAATTATCAAATTCTGAATTCAATTTACTTAGGCAAATAACATTGAGGATTTGACGTTCAACGCCTTTATGAAATGTTTAATTTCTTACAATCCTTAAATGTGAGTTTGTTTGTTTGTTACGCTTTCAACTACTGAATCGATCACCATGAAATCATCGATACCTTTCATCCAGAAAAAAAGGACTATTCCCGAGGGATCATGTAGAATAAAATAAAAAACTAACGCCTGGCGAAAATGTTATAGCAACAAGTTGTCAAGCGTTATAATTACTTTTTTTTCAACGCGGACGAAGTCGCGGGCACCAGTTAGTCAACTAATATATAAAATTCTCGTGTCACAGTGTTAGTTGTCATAATCCACCGAAACGGCTTAACCGATTTTGATGAAATTTTATATGTACCCTTGGTAGGTTTGAGAATAGGTTTTTATCTATTTTTACACGCGGGCGAAATCGCGGACAGCAGCTAGTAATAGTATAAATTCTTATCATTATATTAATTATAACTCTTATAGCATAAAAACGCGCCAGCGTTGATATTAATTCATAACATTCTGATTCGTCTGATGTTGACAAGCCAACAAAACTGTTTCATGCCAACGTACGCTGTACATAATTCAAATGCTCCCCATACAAGCTTGCATTTTATAAGCATTCCTCCTTTGTATCTCTCACAATGGAATCGCAAGAATTTTATCCACATATTCTCTGGCTTCGACATAATCCTCTCCAGCGGAACCAGCTTATTGCTTTTATACAGATTCGCTCTCACATTAAAAATATCATACGATATCAGCATGTCATCCGCATAATATGTGGAACTCGACTCGACAATGCTTTGTGGGCCAAGCCAAATGAAATATCTAAAATTAAAATCTATCGAATCTGAAAAGTTACAAATACTCGTGACAAATTCGACGGTTCGAACAATTTTATTGTACAACAACTAAAGTTTGATTTCAAAGTTACTTGTGCATAATACTATTACTGATGCATTGTATAGGTAATTATGCTTCATGTGTCTTTTAAAAATTTCCCAAAAAAAAATAAAAAAAATAGTACAATTCAATAATGACTAAGTGGCGGGAAAAAGTTTGTGTCGGTTATTTGTAACTTATTAGAAATCCTAAAGCTTTCTATCTTGCAATAAAAGGCCGACGCTTGACATTTTGCTATGCGGATTTTGAAATGGTCTTTTACAGAAGGCGTTAACTTTTGTTTTCGAATAAAGTTTTTTATAAAACAAAGCCCTAAAATAGTGTGTTATCTAATTGTAAAGCCGCATATAAATCAATCCGACAGTTTCGGTGATTAGCGTTAATAAATAAACTGACAAAAAAATTGGTTTTTAAACCAAATCAAACATCAAAATGGTTTACGTTATGATTGATTTTGGCTTAGATTCATCAGTCATTTAGATTAGATCTAGATTTAGTTTCATTCACCCCTATAAAATTTTAAGCAGGGATATAATTTATCATAAGAGTCCTAACCATCTTTACCGCAGGGTTTTCTGATCAATGAATAAAACGCTGTGTCATTTTTTTAGGTGCAAAGACATCGAATGTCTGCCGGTACAACTACTCCGCCTTCAGTGAGAAGACCAATCCTTAATTTCAGAAGGAGTCTTAACACTTCTTCAGATGATGCTGTTGTGACAAATACAGGTATAAATTCAGTTTTAGAGCTTCAATGTGGTTTTGCCACTATTTTTATGTCATTCATATATGTTGTTGTTAGGAATGGTTAAATGGATTAAATTATGCTTGAACTTTTGACAGATTCTGTGTTTCAAGTAACTTTTTGATATTTGTAATTCTGCAGGTTGTAACACAGCCGGTTCAACAGCAAAAGATTATGTAGAAAGTTTGCATCAGAATTCCCGAGCAGCACTTCTCTATGGAAAGAACAATGTTCGCGTCCAACCGGTAAGTCATTCAATGATCCAACCGACGAAAACGAAAAAACCAAAACGGAGGAGGTTCTCAATTCGACGCGTATATTTGTTTTTTTTTTTTGTTTTATGTATGATCACGCATAGCTTTTGACAGGGTGGTCCGATTTTGATAATTCTTTTTTATTTGAAAGGGTGCACTCTCAAGGGGGGTACCATTTTAATTTGGAAAAAAAATCTAACTCTAAGGGTAGGAAAACAGGGTATGATTGATTGTTCACTCACCGATTGTAGCGTATAACTTTTTACAGAGTAGTCCGATTTTGATAATTCTTTTTTTAATGGATAGGGTATACCTCGAAGTTGGTCTTGTATAAATTTGGAAAAAAAATCCTACCCTAAGGGTGGGAAAATGGGGATGGGAAAATTAAAAATTAAACATGTAGTAAATATTAGATTACAGTCAAAGAAAATATAAAATAAAACTTTTTAACAAAAAATAAAACCGCCGAAAAAACTGAGAAGCATAAAATAATCTTATTATCATTTTACCTAAGTAATTTTGAGTCGGCGCCAAACAAGCAAACATTACGTAAAGAGTGATGCGCGGCGTTTTTATTTTTCAACGCGGACGGAGTCGCGGGCACCAGCTAGTTATATATAACGAGAAAATATTGTTTGCTTGTAATGTACGAGTATCACCTCAACAACTACTAGAGCTATTCTAAAAATTATTTCACCTATAGAAAGCTACATAATAACCGAGAAACGTAGGCTATATTTTATGAAGTTGAGTGGCCGAAGTCGGGTGTAAGAGCAAGTAATTCATATATAATATGCCGTTCCAGAAAGACGTAGTGGAGCCTATGCCGGGTTACCTGAGTCTTCATCAAACAGCAGCTGGATTGGTCATCAAGTGGACTCCTAATCAACTTATGAATGGGTACGCAGAGAGCGAGGGTGTTGATAAAAGGTACGAATTTATTTTACCAGTAGCTTATTTCATGTTGTAATATTTAGATAAAAAAAATATTTACTTCTTTTTGCATCTTTTGTTTCTATGTTTTGCCAGGGGAGAAATTAATGTCTTCTATAACGCACTTTGTAGTTTGTACTATGAAAAAAAAAATATCACAGATTTCGTGCCTCACACGACGAGCTATCGACATTGGAAATGAATCTACGGAATTCGAAATTATGTTTTTCTGACTTGTTCAGACTTCTTTCAGAAAGGTTAAGCTACAGGGCAAACCCTTAACCCGATCGTCTTTATTTTAGGTTCAAATTGTAGCTGACGAAATTGTCCAAAAGAGTTTTCCTAAAATTTTTGATATCATTCTTCGTTTTCAAAATATCGAGCGCCAAAATCAAAAATTCGGAAAAAAATTCAAATTTTTTTCACTATTTTGGCCATTTTGGTATCAGTCAGTTGAACGTAGTTGGAATTGTAGTTCTTATGTATCGGTCGGTCAATAAAAGTATTGGAACTCAACATAAAGTGGTTTAATTAATGTATGTACCCGAAGTAGAGGGTGCTGTGTTATTATGAATATATATAGATCAATGTACATGGTTGCCATTTGTCCCCTGGTGAAACTTAGTTAGACGTAGTGTGTTTAATGTTTAACTAGTTGATGTAGTATGTGCGTAGCTTGTTCCGCTGTCACCTAGTGCATGCGTCCGCCTGCCCACAACACGCGTGTATTTTGTGCAGTACCGCGCCGCTATGTACCGTCTACCGCAGCCGGTGTAATGGCCCTTTATGCATTGATTGGTATGTCCGAACACGTTTTATTTTGTGATCTAGTTTTTATAATTTAGTAAGTAATTTAAAAAAAGTAAAAGTAAGTAAAGTAAAAGTAAGTAGTCGCATATGATGTGTATGGACAATTTTAGGTCTACATGGGTATTTGACAATCAGTATACAGATATGAAGACCTGTATACTGATTGTCTGATTTCAAACTTGGTAGATAAATATTTAGACGTACAGGACACAGGATAGGCTACCTACTTTTTCTTCAAAAAAGTCCTTAGTAATTATATCATCCATTTATCTAAAACGCTTAATAAAAAAAAATGTTCAACGATAATGAGAACGATCTTTTAAGTAGTTCACGCTCGAGGTCGTTTCACCACTGAAAAAAAATGTGTATGTGTATGTATGTATTAAATGATTTAAAATGTAATTTAAATGAGAGCACAAGATAAAATTTGTAACATATTTTCATCTGTGATTTTAAATAGATTTTATTTTATTTTTACCTTTTTAACAAGATTTTTTCTCTAATTAATTAACGTTTTCATATGTAATTTCGCAGCGTATATTGGGCGATGTCATTGCAAGTATGCGTCTGGGAGGTGGTATATGTTCACGTACATCGCTCAGAGGCGAGTGATGCACTTATACTTGTTGGCCAAGACGGCGTGCAGAGGCCACCTATACATTTTCCTAAAGGTAAGAATGCCCTTTATTTATATATACCTACAGAATTATGCGAATAAGGTTCTATTGGCTATTTTTAGATAAACTGACACTTGAGCAAGGGACTTTAAAAACACGATGTAGGTATCATGTATCACCGAAACACCATATAAATATTTCTTAAAGATTTTTGATTGGTTTTTGTAGGTGGGCATCTGCTGTCTTTTCTAAGCAATTTAGAAACTGGTTTACTACCGCATGGTCAACTGGATCCCCCACTATGGTCACAAAGGGGAACTGGAAAAGTAAGTTTTCTTTATAAATTTCCTCGTGTATTCAGGAATTGACAAGTATCTACTAATATATGGATATGAAGCTGTATGTGAATTGCTTGTGTTAAAAATTATGTCTCAACATAGTATGACCGTTCTGACTCTTCATTGACACTAATTTTGACACGATCCCTTTAAGAATGTTCAGATCCTACTATCGATACGTTAATTTTTCAGGTATTCGGTCGAGGCAAAACTAGGAGACGTCCGATGCCGAGTCTCTGTGAGAGTGGAGAGACAGAAGAAAACGAATGGGAGGAAGTCGCCGGTGACTACGTATTTCGTATTGTCAACAATGCCATTGCGGACAGAGAAGGTACGATTACAGAGCTAAATGATATAAAGTAGAGTATTAGAGACAACTAATAATACAGTAATGAAATTCCTAAAATTAAAGAACACATTAGACACTGTTCAAACACTAATCAATAAAGATGATAGTATTACTGTCATAAATTAAATCGGTACAAACCAAGTTGAAGCATACTATTAACAAGTTGTAATCAAGTGAAGATTTTTGGCGTAAAATTTACTTAATGATTTTTGGATGACTCAAATAATAAATTAGGTCTAAACTAAGCACAAATTTAAGAACCAGAGATTATATGGTTTTATAATTTTATGACTTAGTTTAACTTTGGTGGAAAACAAACTTTGGAGCTTTGGAAGAAAACATTGAAGTTAATCTAAGCGATAATTCGCAGAATAATAATTAATTCTATGCTGAAACGCTTACGGACACCGGTATTTATATGTATAATTAAAGATATAACTTTTTCCATCTAAAATCACTCTATAAGGAAAGCCATAGGACTTATAAAAAAAAAACTCTTGTGCATCTGTAGATCTCTGTAGTAAGGAACGCTTATATATTATATATAACTAGCTGTTGCCCGCGACTTCGTCCGCGTTCTCTATAACCTATAGCCTTCTTCGATAAGTGGACTATCCAAAACAAAAATAATTTTTCGAATCGAACCAGTAGTTCCTGTGATTACCGCGTAAAACCAAACAAACATATAGATTTATCATTTTCTCTAGAAGGCTAGCAATTTGTGAAGATATATAAAGTATTATTAATTTAGCAACCGGGTCACAAGAAAGAAGAACAAAAGCCTACACCACATAATATTACATTAAATTCAGGTAGGTATACTATTGCAGCGATGCGTCATTCCCTCCTGGAGCGGAGTGTCCATTCTCCGCCACATACGCCGCGTCGTCCTCTCGCTTCCACGTCGACGGCGTCTTCCGACTCGTCTACCTTGTCTGTTGACTGTCCACCATCAGCCGGACTTAACGGCCATCCGCCAGTTGTGGCGAGTATTCAACACCAACCGGTAGAACAGGTAAATATTGGTCTTCATCCCATCTAGAGCAAGTTATACAAATCCCATCTAGGGCAAACTATTACGCCACTACCCAGGCAACACATAGGCCAGATAACAGTATGAAATTCACAAATTATTCAGTTTAAAGCTTTGTTATAAGGGTATTAGAGCTGACAAGATAAGCAAATGCTGTATTGAATGATTTTTGGGCTATTATAACACTATGGGCTATTATGGGCTTCTTGTTGCTTATTCAGCTACTAATCAGCTATTGTATTGCTACTATACAGCTTAAAGCAATTTATTTTGTGCCCAAATTGCTTGGATAACGGCTGATAACAGCAAAGAATATTCAGCCATTCTGTGTTGCTTGGGTACTTTCATATATATAAATATAAATATCTTACACATTCCACACAATAACATCTAGTTCCACAGTAAGCAACTATTAGGGATACTAGATAGTTGATATTTTTTTTGTAAATACATACATATTATAAATACAAACATCCATGACTCAGGTACAAAGGTAAATGTTAACACATAAACATTTGCCTCTAGCGGGACTCGAACCCGCGACCGTTTGGTTAACAGCTAACCTAAGTTGGTTAGTTAGGGTTACTAACCAACTAGATCAAACGTGTCGTCAAATATATATAGGTAATTATATTATTATCCTACTCGAAACAGGACAGCAAGTTTTTATTTTCTGCATGAAGAGATGTTAAGAAGACGCGAGAGCAAAATAACAGATACTTTCAGGAAATGTAGAACTTTCATGTGTTCTAAAATATATTAAAACAACTCATATTTTTCAGTCCGCTTCAATTGAGTTGGTGTGTAGTACGATGCGTCGACAAATAATATCTCGGGCGTTTTACGGATGGCTGGCGTACTGCAGGCATCTCTCTACAGTTAGAACGCACCTCAGTGGTCTCGTACACCCCAATATTGTGCCGAGAGGTTAGTGCTTCACTGCTTGTGGAAATAAGGAAACATTAGCTTAAACGCTTAGTTAATTTAACAGCCTACAGAGATGTAAAGATCCCAGAAGTTGGGCGGGAAATAATGCTGCAAAAGTTCGACTTAGAAGGCGCCTAAATACCAGCTAGATCCATTAGACACCTTGCAATGTCGCATTGTACACGAACCAGTGCTCACCCAGCAACGATTAGAACTTAGCTCTTCTTTGTGTCTTCTACCGGCTGTATAATGGTATATATATAGAGTGTATATTTTATGAAACAGATGGTGCCGAATCAGGATTGACAGAAGAAATATGGCGATCAATGACAGATGAGAGAGGAGCAATCAAAGACGAAGACGAAGTCTACAGGCTGGTTTACTACGGAGGGGTCCAACATGATATACGACGCGAAGTGTGGCCGTATTTACTTGGATATTACGAGTAAGTTGGATACTTCGACTTTAACTTTACGTTTAACAAAAAATTTATAAATAATCAGGATTAATTACACAATCATATTGCATATTGTAGGGCCTGTCGTTACCAACGAACCTTACTTTACGTAGTAGGTATTCTTACTTCACTTGTTGTTTGTGAATACTAATGTTACTAATGTACGCACTTACACATCGACTACATAATAATAATAATTTTAAATAATGTACCTATCTAAACAAGTTATTGCGCATAGTTATTGATTATATTGATCTCTGATTAATAAATCATCCGTCGTTGTCGGGTTGATGATACAATGTTATTCTACGATTGAGAGATTATGGTACATACCCTTAAACTCCCAGGAAGTAGTGATGACTAACTCAGGAACTTGGGTCACCGATAACATTTTCCTCTTCGAGGAAATGGCATTTGATTGATTACAAAAATAACAGGAAAAACAACATAAAAATAATTTTCTAGGCAAATTAATGTAACTTCAGTAGTACGAAAACTTAGAACCTTAGATAATTTAATTTTAGTTAAACACAGTAACAATAGATATGAGTTAGCGGATGTAAAAATTACATACATTATAGAAAATGTAGAACATGAAAATGAGCGTAACTCACGGTGCAGGTAAAAAAATAATGTCATCATCTCAGCCTCTGGAAGTCCACTATAATTTACCATGTCTATGTCATGTTATGTCTAAGTCTATGTCCATGACATATGTCTATAATTTTCCATAAGGACCGGTCAGAAGCAGCCTGAATCCAATGTCGACCTGCGGCCTTATCAGGTCGTCTGTCCACTTTATGATGGGTGAATATGTATTCTACTTAAAATATGTCATATCATTTAAACTTTTGTAGATTTGGTTCAACTGCAGAAGAACGAGCGGCACAAGACGTGGAATGTCGCCGGCAGTACGAAACCACTATGTCCGAGTGGCTGTGTGTGGAAGCTATAGTCCGGCAAAGGGACCGCGAAGCGACAGCAGCCTCGATTGCAAGACTAAGCGAAGCATCTGGCAAGTTGAAACCTGCGGATAACGTGTCGTCTAGCGAGGTAAAAAAAACTTTCACCTAAGAGTGAGGGTTTAAATCAAAATCAATTTATGGCTTTCATAAGACAACAACGTGCACACTTGCTCATACTAAACAAAACCCAAGATTCAGACAAAGTCTATAGTCTATTTAAGATAAAATATATGAGCTCTATAATCCTTGAAACGCAATATCATTTTGACTTAGGTTTTTTTTTGTAAGAGATACCTTTTTTGTAGTTATAATCCTAAAATCTATTCCGTATCCCGTATACAAATAAAAAATATAAATGGAATCAATATCGCAGTATTTTGTTTAAAGGTATTTGAAGACGATTGCAGTGTTATATCGGATAATCCGCCAATTGTTTCACCGGAACCCAGCGAAAACGAACCAAAGAAAACAGACAACGTGAAACCAGTTCTATCTCGAGCACCAAGTATAGATGAAGTGGAGAACATTGATATGGATGAAGAGAAAGAGAGAAATGATACAAAAGTAAACGGAGAGACTGAGATGGGTGATAATAGAGATATAGATGTAGAAAGTCTTAAAGACTTAGACGATGATAAGGAAGTCCATATTAGGAGTACGGTAGAAAATCCGGATATGAGGAGAGAGAGTATAGCCGAAATAAAGAGGTTAGCTGAAGGCATTGTACAGAAAGGCGATGGTCGAGGACCACTTTGTAGCGTGGATAGCGCTAATATGAATTTTAACGACTTGAGGTCTTCGATTGAGGAAACTCAAACGAATACAAATCAACAATCCGGTCAGCATACGAGTGTAATTATCACAAATCCTTCAGTGGACTTGGCTCCTTCCGGATCGCCGGCTTCCGGTGATACAACAGGTAAATGCTTATTTCATTTTAAACCGAGAATCATTGTGTCTTTAAAAATGTCCAAAATATTATTTTTTCATTAAATTATTGTGGTTTTTTTCACAAACCATAGATTTCTAGATTACCGGGTGAGGGTAATCCCATATAATCGAAGAAATCTATGTCGAGGCCTCTCCTCGACTTCTTTTGGGTTTCGATACAGTCATGTTGAATTGAAGGTCCCTAGGCATCTTAATATTTTTTACTTACTAACACAAAGTTAATTACCATAACATATATAACAGTCTTTTTTTGTTAATAGCAAATGTGAGTCCAGCTCGAAGTCCTTTGGGCGTCGTCCGTGAAGAGTCACATTCCGCAGGAGCCTCCTTCGATGCACTAGAGCCGGCCAGTGACCGGCAGGAAACTAGATCTAATTGTGTTTCGCCTGCCAGTTCTAACGGCGGAGTTTATTCTGTGAGTGTTCTTAACTTACGAGTATGTATATCAGACTTATATTAGACTGTGTGCTCGCAACTTTGTCGTAGTTTGTTTTTTTGAAAATCCCACAGGAACCAACACATTTCAGGATAAAAAGTAACATAAATAATGTTAATCAAGATAATAAACTATGTGTGCAAAATTTCATCCAAATCCGTTAAGCGGTTTCTGAGATTAGCGTGTACAAACATTTCTTTCTACAGTTACGTACGTATTGGTTTCAGAACGAGCTGGTGGAAAGTTTCGCCTTGAATTTGCATCGCATAGAGAAAGATGTTCAGAGGTGCGACAGAAATTACCCATTCTTTACTGATGAGAATCTTGACAAGTTGAGGAATATTATGTGCACGTGAGTGTTTTAATAAATTCTTTTGTAATTATTATTATTATTATTATTCATTTTATAATTTTATATAATTTATTTTATAGGTAATAATTATAATTTGATTCCCTGTATGTATCCCTGTAAGTGGCAATGTAATTAAAATATTGTATATTATATTATAGCTCGACCTAAATCCTACAATATTACAAGTATCTAATGTAATGTTAAGTAAAAATAATTTAAGTCGGTTTTTTTTATGTTAAGAACTTTGAAGTCGAGGCTTTTCAAAGTTTAATTAATTCGTCGATTATTATATACTTAGTTCTGTTTATTTGTGTAGTTATGTGTGGCAATGTAATTAAAATATTGTGTATTATAGCTCGACCTATATCCTACAACATTACAAGTAATGTAATGTTAAATAAAAATAAATTAACTCGATTTTGAAGTCGAGGCTTTTCAATAAATCAATTTTTTTATTAATTCGTTGATTATATATACTTAGTTCTGTTTGTTTGTGTAGTTATGTGTGGCAATGTAATCAAAATATTGTGTATTATAGCTCGACCTATATCCTACAACATTACAAGTAATGTAATGTTAAATAAAAATAAATTAACTCGGTTTTGAAGTCGAGGCTTTTCAATAAATAATTTTTTTTATTAATTCGTTGATTATATATACTTAGTTCTGTTTGTTTGTGTAGTTATGTGTGGCAATTTAATTAAAATATTGTGTATTATAGCTCGACCTAAATCCTACAACATTACAAGTAATGTAATGTTAAATAAAAATAAATTAACTCGGTTTTGAAGTCGAGGCTTTTCAATAAACCAATTTTTTTATTAATTCGTTGATTATTATATACTTAGTTCTGTTTGTTTGTGTAGTTATGTGTGGCAATGTAATTAAAATATTGTGTATTATAGCTCGACCTATATCCTACAACATTACAAGTAATGTAATGTTAAATAAAAATAAATTAACTCGGTTTTGAAGTCGAGGCTTTTCAATAAATAAATTTTTTTATTAATTCGTTGATTATATATACTTAGTTCTGTTTGTTTGTGTAGTTATGTGTGGCAATTTAATTAAAATATTGTGTATTATAGCTCGACCTAAATCCTACAACATTACAAGTAATGTAATGTTAAATAAAAATAAATTAACTCGGTTTTGAAGTCGAGGCTTTTCAATAAACCATTTTTTTTATTAATTCGTTGATTATTATATACTTAGTTCTGTTTGTTTGTGTAGTTACGTGTGGGAAAACCTTGAAACTGGATACATGCAAGGTATGTGCGATTTGGCCGCACCGCTCTTGGTGACGATGCGCGAAGAGGCGTCCGCTCACGCGCTCTTCGCTCGACTCATGAGTCGCGCCACTGACAACTTCCCTTCAGGGCAGGCGATGGACGCGCACTTCGCCGACATGAGGTAACAACACGTTCGAACTGGGCAGCCAGTCTGAGCCTAGAGTAGAGTTTTCAGACTTCAAGTTTTGACGAGCCCGTTGGACGAGTGGCAAGGGTGCTTGCCTAACGTTTCAGGGGCCCCGGGTTCGATTCTCGGCGGGGTCAACTTTGGAAAGTTTAATATAATTTTCAAAATTGACTCTGAGTGGTAGGGCACCACTGCGTTTCGCAGTCTTTTGGGCAGTCCGTCTGGCGGCAGTAACCATCCCCTTACAGAATACCACAGTGAAATAACAGCATATATGCTGTTGTGTTTCGGTGGGTGAGTAAAGGATGTCAGAGCCCATTACCCCATCCCGACGGTAGCCACTTACCATCAAGTGGACCGTCAGATTGTCTGTCGACCTTAACATAAAAAAGTAGACTTCTTTCTGTAACAAAAGACCAATTTTTCTGTTTTCATTTATTTTCAACACTAATTTTTTTTTTTCTTTTTTGTTTCAGATCATTAATTCAAATCTTGGACTGTGAGTTATACGAACTTATGCACGCTCACGGCGACTATACTCACTTCTATTTCTGCTACCGGTGGTTCCTTCTGGACTTTAAACGGGAGCTTCTTTACCAAGATGTAAGTAATATTTACGATACCTATTTTAATAATTTAATAAATAATCTAAATCCAAAAAATTTTAAAAGGGATTTTAAGTGATAAAAGTTGCATTGATAATGCAACTTTTTTCCATTTATAAGACATTTAGTAGTGTTGTCTTCGATTATTTAAAATTAGACTTGATTACCAAACTCCATCTGGAACGCTGATATTTAATACAATAGAATAGAATAAAATTTTATTTGTAGCAAAGGACATTTAAAACATACATAAATATACAAAAGACAAACACAAACGTCCCTCGCCAAAAAATCGGCTCAATAAATAAATAAATAAATAAAATAAAAAAATAAAAAAAATAATAAATAAATAAATAAATAAATAAATATGTTCACACGTTCCACGCAGCACCATCTAGTTCCACACTAAGCAACTAATGCTTCTATTATGGATACCATTTTTTTTTTGATAAAACATACATAATATAAATACGAATCGATGATTCAGGTACAGAGGTACCTAAATGTTAACACATAAAGCGGGATTCGAACCCGCGATGGGGTTACTAGCCACTAGACCAAACGTATGCTGTATTATAAGTTGTTTCAGTCAGTAAACAATTGTCCGGTTGGCCTTTTTTTATATAAAAAAAGAGAAGAGCCATACAGTAACGTTTTTGATGTTCAGGTATTTGCCGCATGGGAGTTGATCTGGGCAGCACGTCGCGTCTCCTCCGAACACATGGTGTTGTTCATGGCGCTTGCTCTCCTAGAAACATACCGAGATGTCATCTTGGCCAATACCATGGATTTCACCGACATCATCAAATTCTTTAATGGTAAGACAATAACAATTTTCTGTAACAATTTATTGTTATTGATAAAACTTATCTATACTAATATTATAAAGAGGAAACATTTGATTGTTTGTTTGTATTGAATAGGCTCCGAAACTACTAGACCGATTTGAAAAATTCTTTTACCATTAGAAGTTGACATGATCCCTGATGAACATAGGTTAGTATTTACAGCGGGAAAATGCTTCATTCCTGCGGGAAATCTAAAATAAAAGTAAATATTAGCGGCTTGGCCCGGGATACACTTGACAGCGTCATCTATCCAGAATCAGGTGAAGCGACTAACATGACAACTGCTTGGTGATATTTTTAGCGATCCTCTCCACGGTAGATAGATGGCGTTATCAAGTGTTATAATTTTATACTTTTCAACGTGGACGAAGTCGTGAGCACCAGCTAGTTGTTAATAAATATGTGTATTTTTTATTATTTCATTAATTTCCACAACTATTGTCGGTAATAGGCAGATAGCTCTGCATTTCGCAGTCACACAACAGACAGTCTACACAAAAGACCACTTTGAAATAATAGCTCGGTTGCTGGTGTGCTTAGTTAGGGATACTTTTTCCGCAATCGCCTGTATTACTCAGTGGCAGTAAAAAATATGTTTTACT
Organism: Synanthedon vespiformis; assembly: GCA_918317495.1. NCBI lineage: Eukaryota > Metazoa > Arthropoda > Insecta > Lepidoptera > Sesiidae > Synanthedon > Synanthedon vespiformis. The sequence continues at coordinate 1,787,471 of OU906965.1, forward strand.
TTAAATCGTGTTAAAAATAACCCTAAATTATAATGTACTAGCTGATGCCTATGCCACCCTATGTCCTTTCTGGTGTCCCAGACAACGTGTCATGCAAAATTTCACGGGGACCACCCGTTTTGTAGTTTTTGTGTGAAAGAGTAACAAACATCCATATAAACTTTCGCATTTATGCTAGCTGGTGCCGCTTGAACAATAAAAGGTATTATGTCCCTTCCGGTGTCCCAGACAACGTGTATGCAAAAATTCATGGTGATCGGTTCCGTAATTTTTGCGTGAAAAGAATTACAAACATATGGACATCCATACAAAATTTCGCATTTATAATATTAGTACGGATCGCTTATACTAATATTATAAATATTTTCATTATTTTTTTTTTCCAGAAATGGCAGAACGTCACGACGCGACCGCTGTGCTATCATTGGCAAGGGACCTCGTGTTGCAAGTACAAACGCTTATAGAAAACAAATAAAAAAACTTGACAAATAATAAACAATTATGTTATAATAAATTACATTAAAATTAATTAAACATTGTAATAAGAAAACTACTAAATGTCAAGTTGGAAAACATGATTTTTTTGTGTTGGTTATCAATTAAGAAATAATATTTTATAATGCACAGTAAAACTGAAAAAAGGACGCCAACCTCGGTTTCGTACAGTGACATACAGAAATAAATTAATCACGATTCAAAAGCAAAGAAATCTAAATGCATTTATAGTTCAGTAAACTAGTATAACTATAAATTAGTTCAATCATTATACTATTTACAATATTGGACATTGGACAAATTCAAATCAAAAAAAGCTCTGAGCTTTATAGAAAAATCACAAAAGGTTTTTTATAGTTAGAAGCGGCCAACGAATGACATAAAAGAATCTTATAAAAAATATAAAGTAAGTTTTATGAGTAGAGGAATTTAAAAAATATATTTATTAAAACTTACTCGAAAATTAGTGAAAAATTTTAATAGACATTTCTAAATATTGTATACATTACAATGTATACGTCTCAGACCAAATAAAAAGTAGATAGAATTTTTGGCACAACATAGTTAGTGAAGCCGTTTTTGTACGCATGTGTGAGGAAGCCGTTTACTGTAAGATTTTATTATGTTTCTAACTATAACCTCTTTTTTTTCTTGCAAATATGTATTAGTTACCAAGTTTTCTTATGTGTAAAACGTGATTTCATTCTGCTTTTTATTTTTATTTAGAATTTTCAAATATTTCAATATTGCTAGGCGTAGTTTTACTTACACTGTCGTCCAAGCTATCTTTAATTCTTATTTTGTCTGAGATCTACACGTATAAAAAAATATTTAATAAATTATCATAATTTTATTTTGGTACTAATGTAGTATATACTAATGTAGTAATGTGTGTATAACCTGTTTTAGATGGAATATATTTAAGTTCATTAAAAATAAAGAGACTTTATAAGCCGATTAGATATTTGTGGATTGAACAAGTTTGACGAGAGATATTGTATGACATCGTGAGAAGGCGAAAACTTCGCAATAGGTCTGTAAAATTAATATATTTCAAATAGAAGTTATCTACCGAAAGCGTTTCTTGTTAAATTATAATTTATAGCACTATTTTGTCCCATTAACGGTTTGCATTTCCAAGGACATTTCGTGTTAGAAGAACAACTTAATTCTAGAAGTTAACTCACTTAATAAAAAAAAAATAGTAACTCCACATCAAATAGAAGAATTTTTGTAAAAGAAATATAAAATTAATATTTTATTTAACAAAAAAGAAATAATCTTCTTGTGGTTTCTTAGGCGTATAATTATTTATTTCTAAACTTTTTGTAGATGCCAAATACAAGAACAAGTCATTAATTTAAATATTACCTTTTCAACATATTCAAACATTTTTTCTTGATGACTGTACCACAACTATACAGTGGATTTGTACAAAAACATCATACTTTTATTTTTATAGAAAAATCGCATACATTTCTCTATCCATAGTAAAGTAGACATTTTACTTAGTTTATTTAAAAATTCAGATATCTGATAAATGATCCAAATATTACAAAATATCAAAATTTCTTATAAAAAAATTACATAAACTTCGTTGCATCATGTACCTATGTAAAGTAAGTATTAAAAATAATAAAAATAAAAGGAAATTCTTTAATTTACTTATAGGATAAAAATGTAGTCATATCTATAAAAAAACCAGTGATAAAAACAGAGCTGAACATCATTGAATGTGATCGTTTACAAAATCAAACTTTTCCTTTTTATGCAATTTAATGCATTTTTATGCAAATTTAAATAAACCAACAAAAATAGGTTTTCTATATTTGTACCGCATTTTTAAAATTCTTGCAATATCTATCACACACAAAACATAAATTATCCATTTTATTTATCATATATTTTTACTTATTGTTATTTTAATAATATCTACTATTTTTTTTTGTGTAATAAAAAAATACAATTTTTTTTAAACTTAACTGCAAGAGTTTCCTTGTTAGAAAAAATAACGCACACATAAAAAAACTATACCTACCTTGAAATATTTATATAGTATTGGTTCAAGTTAAATCTAGAAAATAATTTAGTTGACATAGGAAAGACAGGAAAGAGACTTCAAGCTATAAAATATTATAAAAAAAACTCCCTTTTTATTTATTCAAATCAACTATACCTCATATCAAAGATATTTGAAATTCTTCCCTCCGTGCCTTGTCCTTTTATCATCATACTGTATGTATACTACACCTATCATTCAAATATATCCTTATATTATTATAATATTTACAAAAGTAGCCATTATTTATAAACATTTCTAGTAGCGAAAAAATCCTTTGGCAAAAGATTTCTGTAAAAACGGAGCTTTTATATAATTATTTTTATTTTGAACTAATTGTATGCTAACCCATTTGAATTGTTCAAAAATTTATAGACATCAATTATTTATTTACTAAGAATTTATTTAATTTTAAGTAAAAAAAAAAATCATTGTCACCCCCTGACATAAATGAACAAAAACAATGAATTTAATTAAATAAAGATATTTTTTACTTATTATATTTAAAGAGTTAATTTAGGATATCATATTGAGTGTAGTTGCTATATATTCTAATAATATCTATCACAAAGTTCTATGTATACCTTTTCGATAATTTTAAGGCTTTTTAAATGTAATAGTTAAATGTACCTAATTTTTAAGTGTACTTAGACAATGTCAAAAGATCTGATATGTTATCAAAAATGTAATATTAAGTTGAGAGTATTTGAACATGATTTCGATAAATAACTGCATACATATTTACTAGCCCGAGAGCCGATAGACAATTTTTGTTCTATCGATATGAGCGTCCACAAACCACAAGCGTACAGTCGGCCGCATAAGTCGATTAACACATTCAAAAGTGCAAAACAATTGAACACACAATTTACTTACTTACATACTTACTTACTGAAGCTTTTTACGATCGTTTGTACGTGAAGTTTATTTTGTTCTCTAGTCGTGACAACGACTTATGGCGCGTTGAGTGTTCAGTAGTTTTGCACTTTTGAATGTGTTAATCGACTTATGCGGCCGACTGTACATGCACACTTAGCGTCCAAGTAACGGCGGCCAATGAGGTCTTGCTTTATTTTTTTATTCAGGCCATGAGAGAGAAGTTAGTCGGGTTAATGAAACTAATGAAAGGCCGTGTGGCTTGTCCGCGGCGACCTGGCCACTAAGTGCGCATTATGTACGCTAAATCTGTATAAATAAATACAAAGTTAATTGGATGGTGGCGATATTTAGTGAATTTTTATTGTATCTATGTACATATTCTGTTTTAAAATTAAAAAAATAATATTTGAACTGGAAATAAAGAAAATGCTTATTTAAAAAATGACATGCAATAAAAAATATATGTCACCACTCTTCAAATAAATAGTTTCTATAGTTTTGTGTTTAGACGTCGGTGAAATTTATTATCTTCAATCAATTTCTTGTTGCCTGAAATATTATGTCTCAAAGGGTTAAAGTTAGCCCTCCATCCTTACCCTGAAAATGGTCTATCAGCTCTCGGACGTAAAGAAATATGCATGGTTATTTTACATTAGTAAGTCCGTCAAGACATTTTTAAATAATAATATTTGTGATTTGTGTACGCTTAAATTTCATAGTCAAAATACAGGCCTAACTATAAGCGAAGCCGTTATTTACGTAATTTCCAAAAAAAAAAACTGATAACTGTGTTATAAACACGTGTAATGGTGTCAAAATAATTAGTAAAAAATAATAAAAATATAATTATTACTAGATAAATCGATTAATGTTTATACAATCTGATAAATTTTAATAATTTGCACTCGTTAAAAATAAATATTAATAAAATATATCTATATGTGTTTAATGTACAGATTTTACATCTAATTAATGTTAACATAGTCTTAAATAATAATGTCATCGTCATTATATAATACGTTTTTATATTTTGAGATTTTTTTTTGTTTGCTATTAATGTAACTTGAATGTGTATTGCCAATTTATGAAAAAAAATGGAAGCTATCAATTTTTAATTCAAATAACAAAAAAGTTTCCCTATATTTTTATATATAAATAAGGGTCCTCATATTTATATTATACAAATTTCTAAATGGGGTACGTTTTTTTTTATATCTAAGCACGAACCGTAATCCCTAAATAATTGTGAGGTGAATAGTATCTAGTCCCAAATTCTTCTCTAATTTATCTTCTGCCAGTAAAAGGTCAAAACCTCGTACATTTCCCAATTATTAACCGAAATCCCAATTATTAGTTTTTGAACTTACTACAACAAACCTAACGAGCTTAATTTCAAACTCTCGAAACGCAGACTTTAATTGATTAATTAACTGTGTGCTGTAACATTTAATGTCTCAAACAATATGAATTCTACAATAAAAATAAACGGAATAAATAAATATATTACTGTTAAAAAAAATTACATGTAAAATTACATAATATTTAAAAAAAATATTTAACTTAAAGTCGACATTTGCTTGCACCAAGGCAATTTGACATTTTGTCATGCCAAAATTACATTTCAATATCATTGTCACCCTTCGAAAGAAACTCTGAAAGAAACTCAGGATACCTACTTACCATTTTTTTGTCATCAATTGACTCTGGTCTGTATTTCAAAAGTAGTGGTAGGGCACACTGCGTTTCGCATTCATTTGGGCAGCCCGTCTGGCGGCAGTAACCACCACCTTACAGAATACCACCGTGAAATAACAGCATTATGTGCTGTTGTGTTTCGGTGAGTGAGTAAGGGATGCCGGAGCCCATTACCCCATCCCTCCCTTATCCCTTATCCTTAATCCTTGTACGGTCGGCAGCGCACTTGTAGCACTTATGGCGTTGCTTGTGTTATAGGCGACGGTAGCCACTTACCATCAAGTGGACCGTCAGCCTGTCTGTCGACCTTAACATAATGAAAAATAAAAAAATAAACCATACTTCCGGTTGTACAAATAGGCTTTTTATTCCCTACAAAATAGGTATATTATCTATCATATTTTTTTGATGTTAAAATACCAAAAAAAATATCCACCTAATTTGACAACAAAATTTAATCCGACTATAGTTTAGCTTCTAAACACTATGAGTTGTGTACGTTAACGAACTTCCATTCGTAAGATATAATTATTATTATAAATTATACGACACAATGTAATATTTATTTAACAATAAAAATAGTTATTTTGTGAAATTGTCTTGTCATTAAAATGTTTCCATAATAACATGTCACGTGTTTTTATTACATCCTAGAGAAGGTGAAGTACCCAACAGTACCCATACAATTAGCAGTTATGGTTAATTTATTGAACTATTATAAGAACTATTATGAAATGAAGAAAGACAATTAATGTGGTAATCAATATAAAAGCTGAAATCATTGATTAATTTATATAATACTAGATTTTGCCCGCGACTTCTTCCGCGTTGAACGATTAAAGGTACACTATGTCCTTTCTGGTTTCCCAGACAACGTGTATGCAAAATTTCATGGTTATCGGTTCAGTAGTTTTTGCGTGAAAGCGAAACAAACTCACATTCACATCAATCAATCATACTAATAATAAATCTCTAAGTGTAGTTATTGTATGTATGTATGTTCCTCCATAACTCTTAAAAGAATTAAGTGATTTTCATTTAACTTGCTATATAAACAATTAGACATACGGGACACAGGATAGGATACTTTTTTCTTTTTCAACGTGGACGAAGTCGCGGGCGCCAGCTAGTTTATAATATTATAGTAAGGATCCTTACAAGGTGCACTCACAAAGTAGACAGACGACTTGATAATCACCTTTATTTTGTATCCTACATTATTATAATATAAAACAAAGTCCTTATGTACATTTAATTGGTTATCAATCAAGACGAAGTGCTCCGGGGCTTTTTTTATCACAAGATTAAGTATTATTTGTTTTCATCGAGAAGTGAGTGACCAAAACATTTGTGACTAATGCTTACTAGTCACTGTGAATGAGATAAAATTTGTGCCGGGGAGTTTCTACGTCAGTAATCAACTACATAATCAATTATGTTTCTTGGAATTTCAAATAACTTAACTAAGTAATTCTGTCAATAACTTACTTGTGAAAATGTTTACAATGCGTAATGCGTAGTGTATTTTATCTATTTAATTTTATTCGCAAATTATTAGGCTTGTCATTTGGATGACAATAAATTAGATGAAGCAAAATATTTGGATTTATAAAAGGTATGAAAGAGCTATTGAAATTTGTGGTTTCTGTGGAACTGTAGAAAGCACGTAATAAAACTAAAATACAGGCTAAAAACTTTAGTTAAGGATGAAATTTTTTAAACTGTTGATATAAATTAAATAAAAAAACATTATACACAATGAAACCCATTGGCAGTAATATTCGTACTGCTTATTTTGTTTTGCTGTATGGTTTATGTTGATAATAAAATAACACACAAGTTATGCTATTTATTTATTTACTTTATTTATATATTTTTTTACAATATCAATAATAAATCTGTAAGTGTAGGTATTGCATCATATGTAAGTATGTTCCTCACGAATTAACTGATTTTCATGATGGTAACTAACTTGGTAGATAAACATTTAGACGTACAGGACACATGATAGGCTAATTCAACGCGGTCGAAGTCGCAGGCACCAGCTAGTAAAACAATAAATATTATAAAAAAAACTAGTGTCCCGCAGGTAGCGAGGCAATAAGGCCCAATCTACCGGTGGTTAGGGCTCAAGAGTGAGGAACCTCTTGAAAATATGCGGAGTGTCAAGAAGTACCACCTTCTGCATCTTTTCCTAAATCCAGGAGTCTAGTAAGAACTTCTTGAGGTGTTGGTCGACGTTTAGGCCGCGTACGTAACCAGGGGCCTTAGTCAAAATAACATTTTAAAAACGATAACGAAGTTCGAAAGAATAAATGTATGGGAAGTATAGGTGAATTATTATATTAAGGTTTCAAGGCGGGACTTGTGGGGGAATCGGCGCATGTGTACAATTGCGCACAAAATTGCTAAGAAAAATGTCATTTTTTTTCTTATTTCGTAATTTTAGACATTTATTCATCATGACATATTTACTAATACGATAAAACAATCTGTACGCAACAGTACCCAAGAGACTCGAGACGAGCGAACGAAGTGCGGGAGCGGAAAAGCGACTGAGTCTACATAACGTGTCGGCACACCGACGCGTACCCGCCCCTCACTTTCCTCTGCCCCCTCAAAGACCTAAACATAGGATTCTGCGCACATTTGCCGAGAAGTCTTTATTCGCTGCACGACCTATATCACGTGATTTAGCGACGGCATATATCACGTGATATACTCCGTTATCGTTTCGTTATCGTTTTCAATTGTTACTTTCACTAGGGCCCCTGAACTTTGCAATTAGTTGCGATCGACTACTTTTTCAGTCTTGTACGAAACCAATTGGAGGCTCTTCGCTATAAGACCTTCCACCAATACAACTATCGGGACGATTTTCTTAGCAAGTTTTACTTTATCGACTTTCACGAGATTTTCAACTTAAATTAAATTAAATTAATATTATATATTATACATTATTATTATAACTTAAGGTACTACGCTTTTGCATTTCCTTCTAATAAAGCCTTAACCCTATCAGGTAACTCTTTAACATATTTTAGTTCTTCAACCGACGCCGGATGCTCTGAATAGTGGTCCCATAGTTTGAGAGCTTTGTAGAAAGCTTCACCAGGACAAAGAGTTGCACGGACTTGCCTGTGTCCAACCAATTTGTAGTCAGGACTTATGTAGCCAAGTTTCACACCGGTTGCTATTAAGGCCTTTGCTGTCTTCACCTGTTCAGGTGGTGGTAGTTCGTCTGCAACAAGTAATATATTTATACTTCTATACTACTAATATTATAAAGAGGAAAGATGTTTGTTTGTTTGCATTGAGTAGGCTCCGAAACTACTGGACCGTTTTGAAGGAAAAATTCTTTCATTGGTGTGAAGCTATATTATAAGTGAATAACAAAGGATATCTATACTAATATTATAATGAGGAAAAATTTGCTTCTTTGTTTGTTTGTTTGTTTGTTTGGCTCCGAAACTACTGGACCGATTTGAAAAATTCATTTACCATTACAAGCCGACATTATCCGTGATGAACATAGGCTACTTTTTACCGCGGGAAAATGTTTCATTCCTACGGGAAATCTAAAATAAAAGTAAATACTAGCGGCTTGATCCGGGAGATAGCGCCATCTATCCAAAATACAGTAGATGGCGTTTTATACTTTTCTACGCGGATATTTTATAAAGATACGCGGGCGAAGCCGCGTGCAAAAGCTAGTAGGTACTTCATAATTTTATGATATTTTCATTCATGGTCAAAACATAATTATAACGCCTAACATCTTTATTGCTATTACACTTTTGCCAGGCGTTAGTTTTCTTAATTACAGATGAACATCTAAAGTTTCTTAGAATAGTACTTCTTTTTCCAAAAAGTTCCCCAAAACAAAATACCACAAAAAAATTCCCAAAACGGATCGCGACCGCATTTAAATATTTCTAGCATTTCTAAAACATTTTTATTCTAATTAAAATTCATCTAAGTAAGTTCACTTGTAACATAAGTTATTGAGTCAGTTTATATTAACTAAAATGTCATTTTAGTTAAAATAGTCATTAATTATTACATAAGTATACTAAATTACTTTTATACAATTATGCGTAAAAAACAGCAAAGAGAACGTTTGCATAACCTTGAGATAAATCATCTATGATACATAATTTTTATTGGCATGTTCCTAACTGATATCAAATAGGAAAAAAAAAACAGTACCTACATACTATAAAATTATAATACAGATAATATCAACTGGTTTACATTCACTTAAAAATATAAGTAGATATTTATTTTAAAATAATAATTAGGACATAGCTCAAACAGTTTTAAGTAGAACAGTAAGTCTAGTTTAGTCCAGAGAATTCGTTAATACACTCTATAACATTCCAGAATGCTCCAGGATGTTCTTGAAAGTTCTAGACCAGTCTTTCCCAAAGTGGGCGATAACGCCCCCTAGTGGGCGCTGCATTCCTAAAGGGGGGCGGTAAGAGACCCAGAAAAAAAATGGGAATAAAATACTATAAAGTTGCGTTTCAAAATCATTCTCATTGGCAGGAGTAGCCCGTAAGTTAACTTGAGACCTGTAGCACTACCATGAGTTTATGACTACCGAAATCGCTAGCGAGAGATGAACGGGAACGTAAAATATTTGTATGAAAAATTGTACAGCCTACTGCGCTCAGGTTTCAAGTTAACACTTGCGAGTTATAGTAAAAGTCTCGTTTAGAATTAATGTTTAATCTCCGCTAATATATAATTAATAATAATTGATTAATTTAATTTGAAGTTATAGTGGTTTTTAAGTAGGTGAAAAAATGGGGCCGCTAAAAAATAATTTATTCTCAAAGTAGACAAAATAAGTTTGGGAACCACTGTTCTAGACTATTCCCAAAAAAATCAAAACGTCCTGGAACACTTTGGAATGTTGTAGAATGCTCACAGTTTTTGTAGAATTTCGATAGAACGCTATAGTTAGGTATTAATGTTTGATAGAAAGTGTATGGGACAAAGTTTGAGTAGTAATCTATTACGAGTAGTATCTTTTATTGTTTTAACACTTCAAATGAAAAATCTCTTTTCTACAGTTTTAATTGCTATTTATCGTAAAATATAGGTATATATATATAAATTTCATGTCACATGTTTGAGGCCAATGAACTCCTAAACTACTGAACCGATTTTGATAAAACTTCGTACCTACACGTGAAATGGTCCGACTTAAAAGATAGGATTGTTCTTATTATGAACCCGGGCGAAGCCGGGAGCGTGTAGCTAATAAAATATAAATTTTCTTTACTAACTCAATATTGCTTGCATTTTAAGCTTTTTATATTCATATGCTAGTTTCTATGTTCAGGTATAAATGCAAATAATTGACGTCAAAATATTTACGTAGGTATACGTTGAGGTCAGGTCATAAATCACTTAATCATAGGTAAAAAAAGAATCTAATGCATCCTTAAGCTGTCTGCTAACTTTAATGAAAAAAAAATAATAATATTATGTTGTCTACTTCATCATCAGTGTCAGTGATTATAATAAGGAAATATTTAAAAAAAAAGGATCAAATCGACAGTGTCAAACTGTCCGTCAAACTTTTATGAAACAAACTTGAATACTTTGCATATTTTTTGTGAAAACGAATTGAAGTGTTTTAATTGGAATGAAAACTACTGAAAACCAAATTTAAAGGCGGAATAATATTTGTTTTTTTATTATCTTTTAATGTTTTGGGGCTTTCACGAGTAAAATTTTAAATGAGAACAAGTTTATTCCATTTAATTAGAATCAGGGAATTTTAATTATAATATGTAGCTTGAAAATGAAGTAAGAAAGTAATTGAAAAAAGGATTTTTTATTATCCTTTATTCTATTATCCTTTATCCTTTATTCCATCAAAGTCGGCAGTGCATTGGATTTGCAACCAATTTGGCATTTTTTCTGTTCTTAGTGAAGATAACCCTCACCCTAACATCGACGGGACTATCAACTTGCTGACCTTTAAATTGAAAAACCAAAAATCATAACTTTCCAAATGTTTACTCACCACTCCAATCTCCAATAAGACAGATTCCGAGACTGACATTGTTGAAGTGCAACGCGTGAGCGCCTAGGACATCCCATCCGCGACCTTCGTACGCTGAACCATCACCGCCAACAGCAAAACTAAGGAAAACAACCTACAGATTAGCAGTGGCCAGGGAATTTACACTGCACAGGCCGTATGGCAGCAGTATCCACCCCCATAGAACACGAAATAATAAGTATAGCGTGCGCTGTAGTGTTTCGTTACATATATTTTGAACAGTAGATATTTCCAAGTGAATACCTTTTAAAGAGGTTTATTTTATCGATTTATCATAAGTATAATACAACAAGAATTTTTTGTACAGAGTGAGTATTGTGGCAAGTATCCCTTAACATTTAATACGATGATTCATATTTATACGCTTATGTATACTTATATGTATATATATGCTTCCTCTCTCCTAGTCCCTAAGTTGCATGCCCAACAGGGTCCATAACACTGGTCTAAATTTTTATATTGTAACATCGTTTATACATTATGGTTTGCAATAAAATATTTGAATTTGAATTTGAATTAAATGTATGAATATCAAGGTGGCTCATTTAAAAAAAAAATATTACCAAATTTTATATAAGCAGCATAAAGCTTTTTAAACAGAGTTCTAAATATGCTGGCTGAATCTTGTATAGCAATTGATGAAGTTGATAGTTGAAGTAGATTGATAGGCATAGGCCTACGTCTTTTAAAAGCAGATTTAAAATACATATTAAAATATAATGATCACAACAAACTATCTTACTTGTAACCAATATCCATCCATTCTCTGTCGTCCATGTGGTAATTCTGCATACTCCGCATTGCCTTGGCGCATTCTTCGGTAGTGCTGCAGGCTGGTGGCGACGCCGAATGATGGATGACCACATAAGGTACTGGTGTTGCGAGCGGAAATCTTTCCAAACGCTCTCTGGCATTCCACTCTGATCGGCTCACGAACGGAAAGTCGTAAGTGTCCACGACGTTCCCAGAAATGTCGTCTGTATTTCAAAGAATTTTGGTATACAATTAAACGTTTTTAGAAAATTACCGTCTGTTATTTTTGTATGTGTTACTTAATTTTGAAACCATTTAAAAATATATATATCTAAAGTTAACGTAATTATGAATTGTATAACTTATGCTTCCTCTTGTACATAAATAATACATAAATTCGTATTTTTTTAAATTAAGATTGCAAGATTATTCAGGAACTGAAATTGTTCCCTGAAAAGTCATTTGCCAACAATGAACTTCCGCCCTAACCCGTTAATACTTAACATTTAATTTATTAACACAATTTAATTTATTTGAATTGAAAATACAGAAGAAAGTTTATTATACCTACTACAATATGGGAGGTCTACGAATCAAATTGTATTAATGTACAGTTGGGGTTCGAAAACCTTCGTCATTTTTCAAATTCATTACTTTATCAAGTCGTGCACTCTTAGTATCTTTTGAAATTAAGGCCATAACTAGACAACTGACAAAATTTTAGAAATGAAATTTTGGCATGACTGATAAGTAATTGCAAGTACCTTTGTGCAAGCGAACCTTCTCTTACCGCGACTGTACATTGGTGGCTAAACAATCATTCAACGACAATTATAGTAATACTCGGTCATATTAACTTGGCACATCGCACCGATGACGTCATTTCACTACGCTTTGGTCGGAACATACAAGGCATAGGGACGAGCGCAAAGAGGTATGCAAACTATAGAGAGGTACCGATTTGGTATACATAATGGTACCGATTTGGTAGTATAGTATTTTCGTATACTGTGTAATTAACTAAATGATGTGTATGTCATGATTCTTTAGGCCTATTTGTATATAATTTATATATGTGATAGATATAATAATGGCTGTAAAAAAATTAAATAAATAAATATATAACTAGTAATGTAAATAACTAGAAATTCTGTATTTATTTCGTTATATGAGATTTTCAAATTCCTTATTTGTATAGTAATAGTGCAGTCTCAATGTATTAAAAATATCATGTACAGGAGGAGAATTAATTTTAGTAGTTGGCGGACATATATCTCCCAGTCATGAAATCAGTCCAATTTTATTGATTGGCAGCGATCGTTATGTCACAAAAAAAACTAAATGTCAGAACCCACCCCTCTATTCTCGCTCTATTCCTTAATTTATCGTGGCTGATGTTGTTTGAGCAACACTTTAAGCTAGGCTAGTGTATCATCAGGTAGATTTTTCAGCCCGTCTAGCATACTTTTGCACAAAAAATGATGAAAAATAAACTCACCACGTGGATATGGAGAACTTGTAACACCCATTGTGAAAACCAAAAATGAAGTAAAATAAATCACCATTATACAATTATTTCACCAGTAAATATTTTCAAGTCGATCTGTTTCTGTTTGTAAAAATCTGAAAAAAGTAAAAAAGAAATATAGGGAACGATCGTGTATTATACAATACATGCTCGTACAGTCTACGTACATTATATCCGTAAACACTACGATATCAATTGTTATCAAATTCAAATTGCGCGTCACTAATAAAATATGCGATATCCAATACATATGATAATATTAATGTCAGCCACCGTACGACTAGTCTCTACTACGGATACGCCTGTAGTCGCGGGCACCAGCTAGTATTATATAAAAAAAAGATAAACAAAATAAATTTTCACAGAATAAACTATAATTTATATTTTCTAAGAATTTATTTATAATAAATCAATGTTTCTCAAAGTTTTTTTATTATATGAGACGACCTTCTTGGGAGTGTCCCCTAATCTGAGAAATTAAAATAACGAAATTTACATAATGCCACCATAAATTAGCAAATTGTTAATGTTTGCAAATATATGGATATGCTCGGCATATCAAATAAATTTGCATTAATAGCAATGATTCTTTAGAATATTTTATTTCATGTTTTATTTAATTCATTTCATTCCTATAATATTTTTACAAAAGCGAAAATACTTTTATACTCTACAATAGTTATGACCAGTATAACATGGTACCTACGTTAATTTTTCCTGTCTCCATTACTTAATATAAAATATTTACCTATTATTTAACATTTTTAAAAATATTTTTTATACATTTAATTATCAAAGATTATCAAATACATAACTGAATTCCATTCAGACTATGTTGGGATTAATTTGTTTAATTAAATAAAATATTTTAAAAATCTTTTCAAGTTCAACAAGAATCACAAACATTTTCTGAAGAGATTAATTATTAAACAATTTTTTGAAAGAAATTAAAATATTCAAGAATATACTGAAATGCGTATAAATTAATTACTTGATTTTTTAAATATTTTTATATATATAAGTAGATATAAAAAACTACCTGAATTATCCAAGTTGACTATCCAATTCCTCACTTGTTCAACGAACAGATTACAACAATTATATTTGTTTATAATAATAATGAGCGAACACAGTACTTAAAATACTTATGTAATAATAAAATGATAGAGAGATATAAATGATAATATTGTGATTACGCGTTATTTATGTATATATACAATCGTTTATAGAGAGAGATGTGTATAAGGCCGCGATGTTAAGCAAACTATACTAAATTGTACAACTCCATTCATAAATATAGTAGATCGGTACACTGGGTGATTCCCCCGACCTTTAAGTAACACGATGATGAAAACGCTTTAGCGAAAGAAATAATATAAATTTTAAATTTCTTCTAATAATTAAGTCGAATTTGGTGATACACTATATCTATAGAAAATTCTACTTATACAGTGGACCGCAAAGAAATATGGTCGGTTAGAAAATCTTCAATATCTTCAAAAGTGCCTATTTAGTCTTTATTTCATAAAGGCTGGGTCAGGTGCTTTTGAAGATATTAAAGATTTTCTAACCGATCCTTTTTCTTTATGGTCCATTATATTTATAAATTGGAAAGCTGTTTGGATGTTTGTTACTCAATCACTCAAAAATGGTTGAACTAATGTCAATGAAAATTTGTACACATATGGTTAATTCACTGAATTAATATATAGGATACTTTTTATCATGGAAAAATTATAGGTTCCTGAAGGATCGTGTAGAAATGTAAAATATTACGCCACTTTCGCCGAGGTGGTGCCATTGTCGTCAGAGCGATAAAGATGACGATAAGATATTATTTTACTCATATATTTTCTTTTCCAATGCGAAGGAAGTCGCATGCACCAGCCATTATTATAAATACGAAAGTTAATATGTTTGGATGTTTGTTACTCAATCACACAAAAACGTCTGAACTGATTTAGATGAAATGAAATTTGGCACACAGATAGTTTATTGCCTAGATTAACATATAAGAAACTTTTTATCATGGAAAAATGTTAATCTAAAAAAAGATCCAGGAAATCTGTAGCTCTGTAACTCTGAAACCGTACACTTAAGCAAGATTATGGCATATACCATTTTTGTTCGAATTTCAATGTAGATTTTTTTTCTCTTGGATACTTTTGCGCTAAACCGCATAGTTTTCGAAATATTTAAGAAAAACTGATCCACCTTCTCCCTCCCTCCTCCCTCCCAAACCCGAAGCTAGAATAGGTGTAACTTTTAACCAAACAATAAGTGGACTATATAGAACAATTTGGAGCTGGAATAATACTTTTACTTTGGATGTTGAGGTCAAAGTCTAATAAATTGCACCATACTGATAGTATTTCGTATTGTATGGAATAGGAGCATTTATTTCATAGCATATTAAGTCATAAAAAATGAATTATTTATGCCGTATAATGAGTAATTAATATAATTATGGTTAGTTTAGTGTTACCATAACTAACTTCTTTCGAGTTGATCTCAAAAATTATTCATGTACACAAGCGCAATGTTTTTATTATCAGTTTATTAAAGGATAGCTGTTGACTTTTATTAAATACTAGCTGGTGGCCGCGACTTCGTCCGTGTTCTGGATGAAAAGTACCCTATGTTCTTTCTGGTGTCCCAGACAACGTGCATGCAAAATTTCATGGTGATCGGTTTAGAAGTTTTTGCATGAAAGCGTGACAAACCAACTCACATTCACATTTATAATATTAGTAAGCATAACCTGTGCTACTCGCTGACAATATAGCTTTCTATGGGTGAAATAATTTTCAAAATCGGCCCAGTAGTTTTTGAGTTCATACAAATCTTCTCTCTTTAGAGTTAGATCTAAATTTTCCGATTTAGATTAAATATGCGTCACTATTGGCTCTTATTTAATCTGAGCTATTGGTAAAAAACTTGTCCGCGTTCTCTATACCCTATAGCCTTCCTCAATAAATGGACTATCCAACACAAAAATAATTTTTCAATTCGAAACAGTACAACCCAACAAACAAACTCTTTAACTTTATATATTAGTACCTATAGACAAAAATAAAAAACCGGCAAAAATAGTCCATTTTTAATTTTGCTTTAAATTTAATAATGGATTAAGTTTTGATTTTATCAAAACTTGAAAAATAAAACATTTTTGGATTGGCTGTTCTATCCAATCGAATTTTTTTTTTGTAAAAATAGAAAATGTTACAAATTTTCCACACGAATGTACTCAATAATTATATAAATAAAGCATTACGAGTATCTACCAACGAGCGAGAACGGTAAAATGTAGTTCAGTGTCCGATCTGATTTACAATTTAATGAAAAACAATCGAATTTGTGGCCTTGCCGTAGTCCAGTAGTTTTTGAGTTTATTTATTACAACTATACAATCTTTTCTCTTTATAATATTGGTATAGAAAAGCGACCCGCCCCAGCTTTCCACGGATGCCAATTTCTTTGCAAATTATCGTCGATCGCAAATTATTACAAAATTCTTTCTCCTTTATTTCTGTTTCCATTAGTGAAAAGGAAAACAGTATCAAAATCCGTTAAAATATGAAGTTCATTAAAACATTGTACCAAAATTAAATTGCTTTTAAAGGTGAATCACCGAACGAGACCATTTTGGAGACAATAACTGAAAAAGAGAGAATTAAGAGGGCATTACTTCTAAGACTTGACCTGACTGCTTCCTTTGTACTTGCCGGACCCATTTTGGAATACTCAAAGAAAAATTGTGTACCTACTTGACTTGACCGACTCTATTTTTTATTTTAATTTGAATTTTGCATTTTTTATTTTATTAACAGTCTATTTAAAATTGATATTCTTACAAATGACACTGGCAAAATCTGATGATGACTTAATCATTAAAATTTAACATTAAAAGTACTTGTAAATCTATTTACAAATACAATACAATACAGTACAATACAATACAATACAATACAATACAAAAAGAGCATTTACCTAAAAGGAGATTTCTCGTCGGTTTTCCACGCAGAAACAGCTTTCCGAATCGGTGGTAGATTTAATTTTGTTCTATTGTGTTTTGTGTTTGACAATCTATAAATACTTGTAAAAGTTTATATAATGAACTTTTTTTACAAGATGTTTTTGTGGTTCAATGTGTAATTCAGAATTAATTGTATTTCCATAGTACCTAGATATTATGATTTGAAACTTCAACTATTGGAGTTTATTAGGTAAAATGATCCATTGTTGACTATATATAACAATTACAGAACTTATTGTATAATTGTTGTAAACAGATAGAATAACATGATTACAATATTTACACTATAAACTCACTCACGCACACAAACACACACGCCATCACACATAATGTGCTTATATGTATGTCATATATTTACGTATAATTATGTATGTATAATGTTCTATTTTTTTCCATTCTATTAGGTATTATCTATTTTTTTTTTTGTACTTATAAATTTTAATATATTGTCTAACCTTTTAATATATTTTTTTAAATGTATTTGTGAACTGTTACACGCTGTAAGGTTAGCTGCTAAATAAATAAGAAAATAGTTTCCATCTGTGAGATGGTGGTGGCTGGAAAACTAAATCAACTAAATGGAAATATATGACCATTTAAATTTCCACACCTATGATAATTCATATAATCAATAAAGTCAATATTGGTTAAATTAAAATGGTTACTTTGTTACAACATTAAAGAATGGTTTAATTCTAGAATGTAGTATTAATTTGTGTCTTTACTTCAGGATTTAATCTATAGTAATATTATAAAGAGGAAAGATTTGATTGTTTGTTTGTTTGTATAGAATAGGCTCCGAAACTACTGGACCGATTTGAAAAATTCTTTTACCATTAGAAGCCGACATTATCCGTGATGAACATAGGCTACTTTTTACCGCGGGATAATGCTTCATTCCTACGGGAAATCTAAAATAAAAGTAAATACTAGCGGCTTGGCCCGGGAGATAGCGCCATCTATCCAAAATACGGTAGATGGCGTTTTATATTTTTCTACGCGGACGATGTCGCGAGCACCAGCTAGTAAATAAAGTCAATAGAGTGTGCAGTTATTTTTCAATTGGGTAAAGGATAATATAGCCAGACTTCATTTCCCTATGCCCTATCCCTTATCCTTTATAGTCCTACAAAGACAAGCGTACTTGCAGCACCTATGGATTTGCTCGTGTTATAGGCGACGGTAACCTAACCACTTACAATCAAGAGGACCGTCACCTTGCCTGTCGACTGTTACATAAAAGAAGCAGGAATAAGATTTGATCAGTCATGTTGTGTTGGCATACAAATATTATTCTTTACATTACTAGGATTTTTTTTAAATACGTGTTAACTTTTAATGTCAACATTAAAGGGGATTCACTTTTAAAGTCGTATGTTCTAATTTAGTCTCTTACATTAAGCAGAAAAAAATGAAATAAAGGATAAAAAATGCAAAGGAAAATGCACATTGACTAAGCAAGAGCTCAAAAATGCGAGTTTTTGGCTATAACCAAATGTCGCAAATACAAATTGGTTAGTGGGTTGAGTCAAGCCTCATACTATGAAAGTAACTCTGTCTGTCTGTTACCTTTTCACGCCCTACTGAACCAATCATCATGAAATTTCGCATGTACACAAAATCAGGGATACAGGAAAGGACATAAGATACCTTTCACCCATCCCGAGGATTATCTAAAATTAAAAAGCCAACACTTGACAAAAGTATGACAGCTATAAAGATATGGGGTGTTATATATTTTGTCAATCGTTATATTTTAGTAGTAGTCTTCATCATCATCATAATATAAAAGGCGATGTGTGTGCGTGTGTATGTTACCTATTTGATGAAACTTTCAGACAATCTTCAGATCCTATGAAATTTAGTAGCGATAGGACGCGGGTGAAGCCGGGAGCGGGTCGCTAGTATTTTATATATCCGCTGGACATATATAATGGACATGCCTAGATCATAATAATTATTATAATTTAATTTCCTATTAAAATTTATTTAACTAATTAAAGCAAAGACAATTTATAACTACAGACTTAGATTATGACATCACTTGAAAAATAAGTACACATTTAATAATAAAAAAATTTATTTGTTTGTATTAAAATTATATTTTTCTGCAAATTCATTTCACAATGTTTTCAATTTTTGCTGAAAAATGTTCCCATGTTTTGATTTCGCTGTGGAGGGCTTCGCCGGGACATTCGGTGCTCATCACTTGATTATGGCCGACCAATTTGTAGTCGGGGCTTATGAATCCTCGATCTACTCCAGCTTGTATCAAGGCTTTGGTTGCTTCCAGCTGTTCCTTCGGTGGCAGTTCAACTGGGAAAAATTATACACAACGTAAATTATACTTATATTGTAAACATTTCCAAGCGTGAAGAGAATTTCGAATACAGGTAATATTAGCGCAAGCTCGAAAACTTGTTGCAGTAAAGACGTGTAGAAGAAGACAGTAAGAAGTGTTTAAAAAATTATGGTTGGTTTCTATTACTAACCTAGGAAACCCGACGCAAAAACGAGGTGTTCTATGACGTGTGTGTCTATGTATCTGTGTATGTATGAATCTGCGTGTCTGGCTGTGGAATTTTAGGAGCCTAAACGGATAGATTTTGGTGAGGGGTTTATTTTCGTTTGAAAGTTGACATCATCGCGTTCTTTCTTACTTAGCTATAATTTAAATATGAAGATCTGTACAGACGTTTGAAGACCATCAACCCACTTCCTAGTTGACGAAGCTATTTCACTAACTTCCACGTGTTCGAGTGATGTGAAATTTGGTATAATGTTACTTGGGTGGCATTTTCATGGCACAACTGTGGTCTGATGCTGCAGGATCAAGTAGTCCGCGGAATACCCAACTCCTTAGTAACTTACAGCAGATGTAGCGTGTTTTGGATGTAATAGAAAGTCGGGTTCGTAAAAATGTAGGCACTTATGCCAATATTTAGTCAATTTTCAAATTTGCTGTTTCATTGCTTGTATTATAAGCCCTCAAGTGGATCGTCTGACGATCTTCATTGTTTGATTTTATCAAATATAGGCATATTCACAGTCAAAGGATTGGTTAGGGTTCAATATTTACTAATATTATAAATGTGAATGTGAGTTTGTTAGTTTGCTTGTTTGTTACGCTTTCACGCAAAAACTACTGAAACGATCACCATGAAATTTTGCATACACGTTGTCTGGGACACCAGAAAGGACGTAGGTTATCTTTAATCTGGGAAAAAAGTACTGTTCCCGAGGGATTATCTACAATATAAAACTATAACTAAGACCAGTCCAATGTGTTATAGCAACAAGGAGTCAAGCGTTATAATTGCTTTTATATTTTTAATTTATCATCGCGTACGAATTCGCGGGCACCAGCTAGTATTAGATAAATCTCTTACCTCTCCAATCACCAATGAGGCATACTCCTAAACTTATACCATTTGCTCTACCGGCGTGTATCCCTTTCACTTCCCAACCGCGACCCTCGTACACTCCACCTTCGCTTCCCACGCAAAAGCTGTGAACAAGAATATCCATAAAATTAAAATGTTACTCCTGAAAATAAATTAAAAAATCGCCAAGACTAATAAATAATATATGGCCTTCAATGAAATATTTATAAATCTATACTAATATTATAAAGAGGAAAGATTGTTTGTTTGTTTGTTTGTATAGAATAGGCTCCGAAACTACTGGACCGATTTCAAAAATTCTTTTACCATTAGAAGCCGACATCATCCGTGATGAACATAGGCTACTTTTTACCGCGGGAAAATACTTCATTCCTACGGGAAAACGGGTAATAGGACAACGGGTAGTAAGAATTATCCTTCAGTACTTATCTTTTTCACATAACTTCTAAACGGCTGAACCGATTGGGTTGAAATTTTATATGGGTATTTCGATGATTTCCAGGATGAATTAAAAATACAATTGGACCCGGTAGATAGGTGACGCTGCTGTCGGTATTTTGTATGTGTATTTCCATGGTTTCATAGACACGGATGTATTATTATTTTATAAAGTTACGCGGACGAAATAGTGTGCAACGGCTAGTTCACTATAAAACAACGACGTCCGATCAAGACTGACTTGACGAGCCCTTTGGATGAGTGGTAAGAGTGCTTGCCTAACGTTTCAGGGGCCCCGGGTTCGATAGGTACCTATTGCGTTGCATGGCGACGGTAGCCACCTACCATCAAGTGGACCGTCACCATGTCTGTCGACCTTAACATAAAAAAGACTTGATAATATGCAGAATCGATCGTATAATGTATGTTGTGATTTTAATATACTTAATATGTTTTTTGAAGGCATTAAAGAAACACGTTTATTTGAATAGTTTTTTGATAGCCGGATGAAATCAGTATTTGGATATAAATTAAATATAATGACAGTTTTTGTTCCGAAGATTTCGTTGACCTATAGCAATATAAAAAAAAGTTACAACCATTTGTTTGTTTAACTGAAGGTGTTTCCCCGTGAAGATATTAAGACATTTTTTGTTATAGAACTCGAATAGTTTTCTATGATTTTTTGGACTGTTACGTAACAGAGAACATTAATCTTAATTGTTTTTGCATGTTTTAGTGATAATCACTGTCTCATCTATATTAGATAATATATAAAACTGAGGAGTTTGTTTGTTTGTTCGAATTGAACTACCGGTTCGAATTGGTTTTTCTTTTTTGGGTTAGATAGTCCATTTATCGAGGAAGGCTATAGAGAACGCTGACGGCACCAGCTAGTAGAATATACGTGTCCTGATTTGGTAATTTAACGTTATTGGACTTCAAAAAAATCTATAAACGTCCAATACTACAACCGAATCATCCATACTAGTCCATACAAATATAATAAGTGTGAAATTAACCCTGTCTGTCTGTCTGTCCGTTTGTAATGTTTTCACGCCTCAACTACACAACCAATTTGGATTTTCAAGTATTTCTTCAATGTCATATACGGCTTTATAATAAATTTCTTGAAATAATAAGAGTGTAATCAAAACCAAAATCGGTCCAGCCGTTTAGGAGGACTATTATTATTAGAAAATTTATTATTTTTCTAATCTTTTTGTTATCCTTAAAATAATAATTAATTTATTGCTACTTAACTGTGAATTGTGTAGTGTTATAATTGTTTATTATTTTAAGGTTGACAAAAAGATTAGTTTCCTGAGTTTCTTTTTCTTCTCGGGATCGTCATTATCTTAGCTATTTTTTTTAGAAACCTTTGTACAATTTTAAATGACAAATAAAAGAGTTTCTTGAAAACCTATTTAATGAATAAATAACTGTTTCAGTGCTCCATTAAGTAACTTACTTGTTCAATTAGTTTATATAAAATGATTAATATAATATTGTACCTATATTTTTTTTTATCAGTACAATATTATCTTTTAACCCTGTCGACCTGTAAGTGTTTAGTCCAAATTCAATGTCAACACCTATTCGAAGAAGGTCGTACGTAACTCGGAAGGTTATGTGATAATTTACATCTTCCTTTTCTATTTTTCTGTTTCCTCAAATACCTACTACATAATATGAATAAATTACCGACCGTACTGTATTAAAAAAAGTATGTTTTTGGAAAATTATTTAGTCAATTAAATTTAATATATTAATAATTAAAAAATTAATTTAATTAATTAATTAATTTAATAATTTAATTTAATTAATTAATTTAATAATTTAATTTAATTAATTAATTTAATAATTTAATTTAATTAATTAATTTAATAATTTAATTTAATTAATTAATTTAATAATTTAATTTAATTAATTAATTAATTTAACAATTTAATTTAATTTAATTAATTAATTTAACAATTTAATTTAATTTAATTAATTAATTTAATAATTTAATTTAATAATTTAATTTAATTTAATTAATTTTATTAATAATTTAATTTAATTTAATTAGTTTAATTTAATTTAATAAATTTCCATGACCATTGCAAGCTTTTAACAGTTCATTTCTAAAGTTGGCTCTGCCGGGCATCAAACCCGGGAACCCCTGTGCTAATGGGACCAATAGCGTAGGTATTTAGCGAGGAAACGTCTGCTAGCATTATCGTTACAACGTTTAAACTATGGTCATACTCACTTGTATCCAATGTCTCCCCAGTCCAAGCTGTTGTGGTACGTTTGCATTGACCGCATTGCTGCACTGCAGTCTTTGTTTGTATGGCATGCGGCGGGCATGTACGTGTGGTGGATTACGACATTCGGTACTGGAGTTGTTAATGGCTCTATATATTTCGCTTCAACTGCTGACCACGCTTCGCGAGGATAGTAGGTGAAAGAATATGTTGATTCTAAAAAAAGTGTATACATGTGTCAGCTTCAACGTACGCCTGTATGTTATTATTACTTACTAACGATTATAAAATACATAAACATTAACCATAACGAATTAATATCGGTGCCATCTTTGAAACTTCAGTGTATTATAACGTAATAGTCTGGTTTCAGAGATATCGGTAGATGGCGCAATATTCTAGAATATTTAAAAATAGACGTACCTAACGCATACCGTGTGACAATTTTGATTTTATTTCCATAAATTTTCACATTTAAGTAAACTTGGAAACCAATATCTATAAGTAGATACTTACTAATATTATAAAGAGGTTTCGAAACTGGACCGATTTGAAAAATTCTTTCATTATTGGAAAGCTATATAATATATATTATCACATAGGCTATATTTTATAAAGTTTCGCGGACGAAGTCGCGTGAAACAGCTAGTTTTTAATAAAAATAAACAAAAGCCGAGGTTGTACACAAAATCTCAATACAGTAAACTTTTATAAAATCGGCTCCACTATTTTGTCAGCGAAATTCTGTCTGTAGTTCTAATTACTTACATCTGAGCTAGATATATTTTATAAATATAGATATATATTTATAAATTACTAGATACTCACTAATAAATAAATTAATAGAAATATTTAATATTATATAGTAGGTAACTGCGACTGGTATATAATTACTCTGACATTGAATTTCATTATAATAATTATTAAAAAAATCAGGTACCCAGTAATAAAAAAAAAACATTACTTACCGCTTGTCTTGTTATGGGGAAAAGAATACACGAGATTTATCACGACCAATATCACAGCAAAGTAGAAACTTAAGTTAAGAAACGCCATCATAATATAAGTTTAAAAGTTTATAAGTATTTAATTATTTTCCTATAATTATATATTACTTTTTTTTAAGTATTAACTTCAAAAAAAGTTCGTGCAGACGTCTAAGCAGTAATGCTTCTTTTAATTCGCAATGAAGTCGCACACTGCTTTTATTGTCTGAAGAAAGGACGGTTAATTCCCGAACGAGTACCACTTCTTTCATATCGGACATTAGTAATACTGGCTATCGAGAATTACCGAACTCAGTTACAACGTAGTTATATCATCTTGGTTTATCATTGGAGATAACTTATTGGATTTATCTCTCAATAAAATGAGTCATTACTTACTACTTTGTTGTTTTGATACATTTATTTCTAAGACTGTGAAAACGAATAATTAAATTATAGTATGTATGTACTAGCTGGGTACCCCTGGGTTCGCAATAAACCATTTATCGTTTATTGCTTTTTCAAAATCCTGTTTGGACTTAAGGTGGGGCTCCGCTCGTGTCTCAAGTGTCTCAAACTTGAGTATCACCCAAAGAGTTCAGAATTCTATACTAAAAAGTCTCTCCAATGCACCCTAGTTCGTCAGAAACGCTGAAATCCACAACATGGTTAGTATGAATACAGTCAAGGAAGAAATCAGAACAAGCTCTCACAGAAACAAGCTTAAAAATAATCCCAACCAGGTGGCTATAAGGCTAATTACACCAAACTATGTAATATATAAAAAGACTTCATTTCCTCACCCTATAACTTAAACTAAAGGTAATTATAAATATAGGGAATCTTCTTTGAGAATACTTTCCCACCTTGACACGACTTTTGCAAAACTTAAGAAGTTAGATTTTTTGACTGAGGGAAAAATATTCTATTATACAAATATAAATAAAAACCTTACATCAGATAAAGTGACGAAGCAGTTTATTAGATTCCATATAGGTAATATTATATAAAAAAAATTAGAATAAGTAAACATTAAAGTTTTCCTTTTATTTTACTACGTGCGTATTGTTAGTTCCGTGAATTCGGGACTTCCGAATTATAAGCAAGATTGATTGAATCACTCATTATTTATTGCCGTTTGCATCGTTAAGAACATACATCTTATTTGACGAAACACTGATTCACTCTTGAGTTGATTTTACTGACCTACATACAAGAACTTTACACGTATCTCGAATTTAATGTATTGCGGAACGTAAATGGGTAATGTACCTGGGTCGAATATGGCCGGCCACCTTAAGATTTGACGTCAGACAGTTTTGTCTCTCGACTTCTCGACGCGTTCGAGTACGTCAATGTGAGAGATTTTTTTACATTTTTGAAAGCCTGTAGACGCTCCGCCGACTGTTGAAAAGAAAAACTTCATATAACCTTTTCATCTTCCTACAATCTAATCTTCAAAATCCAATAGGTCCCCACGACGCTCGAGTAATTACACATTTAGCATCGTGGGTTTTTACCTACCATCTGACGTTTGCGAAAAGTGGCAATGCACACTGCGTTACGCAGTAATTTGGGCAGCTAATTTGGTAGCAATAATCACCCTCTTGCAAATGACTACTACAGTGAAATAATAACATGTGTATATTGTGTGTGTTTCGGTGAGTAATGCTAGAGCTACTTAGAGCCCACTGCGTTATCGCTTATCCTCGCAGCTCACTTGCAGCAACTATGGCGTTGCTTGTGTTAATACAGGCCATGGTAGCCACCTTCCATCAAGTAGATCGTCAGCGTGTCAGCCGTAATCGGTCAGTGTTCTATATCTAAGTATATACTATTATCTGAAGGGTTTATTGGTTTGGTTGTACGCTACGCGCTAATCTCAGGAACTACTGATTCGAATGGAAAAATTATTTTTGTGTTGCATAGTCCATTTATCGAGAAAGGCTATGGGCTATAGAGAACGCGGACGAAGTCGCGGCCACCAGCTAGCATACGAGTTTTTTCTATAACATATCTTTCTTTAGGTTATTATTATTATTATTATTATTTTTCTAGTCAGAGAAGTTATCAATCAGGCTAAGGGCCTCTTTCACCAACTACAAGTAAAGTGTTGATTAGTTACTTTTAGAAATACTTTTATGTTTTATTGAATTATGCACTCGGTTTACTGCATCCTTCGATAGGCGATTTTTTTTTATTATTTTCTTTTTAATGTTTAGAACTTTTACCGTACAAACAAAGATATATCAGCTCCATCATCCCCGGCTATCGGTTACTTTAAATGACAGTTAGCCTACTTGACAGATGGTGAAAGAGGCCCTTAATTGAGATTCGATAATGCGTCTGCTATATCAACCACCGAGTGTAGACCCACTGAGCTACCACTGCTTAATTTATTTTAAGCTTAGATTAAAATCGTCTAATATTTGATTGATTAATTATAATCTATCACACTTGACTAAAGATTGAATTGATCCACAAAAGATAAACGTCTAAAAATATTTAGTGACATACACATATACACACGTGCAGATTGTCCGATAAGGTACTTAATGTATACGAAATGTATTAAATAGACAGCGCATTGATTCGTGATAAGGGACTTCCCTTAGTTGAACTTGAAAATCGATATATCAGAGATAGGATTTCGTGACGCAAATGGTCGATTATATCAAATAGCACTAAAATCTAAAATACGTTGACTTATAGCAATGTCATCCTACCTATACCGGATTAATGATTAGGAAAGGCTAGGGTATTGGGCTCTTGGCATCTCTTATTCACTCACAGAAACACAACAGAACATATGTTATTTCACGGTGTCTTCTGTTTCTGTGTACTCGACTGATCCACCGGATGATCCAGTCGAGTGTGGGATGGTTCAGCCAGATACTTCATCCCAAAGGAGCAATACTCCATGCAAGATTGGATTTGCTCTTTATACAAAGAGAGGCGCTGTCCATGTGTGAAATATTGCTTTACCCTATTTAGGATGACCGGTTTTTTACGGCTGTTTGGGCTTTGGACTCGAATAAAAGTGCCGAAGTTGAGGTTTGAGTTCAACCTCATGCTAAGAAGTTCGAGGTCATTGGCTACAATACGGATGCACCTCAGAAAGTTGAAACCAAGTCAAAAGGGCTCCTATTAGCAGAAAAACTAATTAAATCGCTGTCACCCCATTGAGATATAAGAACCAAGGTTGAGTCAATTCGCTCTAAAATTTGCTTCTCTCTAAGAATGTATTTCATCTCGATAAGCTTCTACGCTGGATAAATATTTCTCCATGACGCTAGCTGTCATCTGCGTATGCAATCACTTCTGTGGAAGTAGCACGGACGGAAAACAATAGAAAAATGACTAGAAACCGATTTTACTTTTATTTTTGTTTTTAACACGTTCACTGCAGCATAGAAAATCATAAACTTTCATCTTGTGCGGCGGCGGGTCGGAATGCGCCCCCAACGATCTTTCCGCCAGTGCGTGGAGGTCTTTTTCGACCCACCAGTGATAGGTTAGATTAAAGTTATAGAACTTTGCGAAAACATGGTAAATATTTTTTTTTGTGCAGTTGGAATGACCATGAATTATTTACATTTGTTTCGCCCCTGGATCTGCCAAAGAGAAAATGAGAAATAAATCAAGGATATTGGCGGGCAGATAACGACCTGAACCGCACCAGGGAGTATTTTTTGTAGCGATGTGACGGACAAAAGTTAGGGTCTTTTTTGCCAAGATTTTTTGTCTGCAGCTTAGTAAACATTTGTATAATAAAATGGCCGCATAGTCCTACAAATTAAGTGATACGTTTTCCCAGTCCTACGCTTGGAAGTTTTTTACAGCTGCTAACTCCTTTAGCTACCTCTATCGAGAATTTTCGCAGAGGAAAAAGGTGGACGTCTCAACAAACCGAAGCTACTCACGGAGTTTCAGCTTGTTAGTAATCATAAAAAAAAAACAGGTGAGGGATACTGGACCATATGCAAGCAGTTCGCTGGGTTACGCGCTTATGCGCTTACTTCAATGTTCTTGCAATATATATTTTTAAGGCAATAAAATTCTAGTATGTTAAACTTATTAAATTTATCACATTTATTATACGCCTTGACTATAAGTAAGTCGCAGCAACTGATAATAACGAGAGTATGTAACAAGATTATTTCACTGTCCAACAAAAAAAGAATCATCAAAATTGGTTCATAAACGACGAAGTTATCCGCGAACACACATAAAAAATAAAAAACGTATACGGTCGAATTGAGAACCTTCTTTTTTTTGGAAGTCGGTTAAAAAGGAACGAGTTCGCTAATGTTATTCGCACTAATTACACCAACTACAGTATTGTATCATAATTATATTTAAAAGTTGATTTAGTATAAGACAAAATTTTGCTTTGGAATTCCAAAAGAGAGAAAGAAAGAAAGAAAGAAAGAAGAATAATATAACAAAGATAATAAATAGCATTTTATTATGTATAACAAATCTATTTTACAAATAACAATGTCTTTTTACACAATTTAAGTACATAATTTCACTATATTTTATTTTTTAAATTCTCTAATATTTTTATTTACATTTATCAATAGCAGCAGTAGATTATCACCAGGTCCTTATCACGTTGTAGAGAGCAGTCCCAGGACAGTCTGTTGCGCCAAGGTCTCTGTGCCCTAATACATTGTAAGTTCTGCTAATATGGCCAAGACTTACGCCATGAGCAATCAGGTTTCTAACAGTTTGCAGCTGATTCGCTGGCGGGACTACAGCTGGAAAGAAATAATAAAAATATTTAGTTATTCCACGCGTTATACTTCGAGTAAGTTGATCTCTGTATCTTAGTTGAGTTAACAAATATGTTTAAATAAGTTCATCGAGTTTGAGTTAGAGCAAGTTGACATTACTTCATAGGACCATTTCTACAGTAAGTAAGTCCTTCACTAGGACTTTTACTGTGTGTGAGTATGTTTGTCTATGTCCAATGAGAACTTCTAAAGTATACAGCAAGGGTTCTAAATTTCATTTATATGTATATCAAGGATAAATTATATCTAGACATATTCTTCACTATATTGTATGCGATTTATAATTTTTTTCATTCAAATTAATTTTCTCGACTAGGTACTGAAAATTCCAATCTGACAGTCCATTTGGTGGTATATGGCTTTGTCAAATATTTAAATCTCTTTAGGCTTTGCTTATATAAATAAAAATCAACATTAGATGTGAGCAAGCGCGTCTTGACTGAGACGAGTTTCAGTGACTAAATCAATCAGTTCTCCTTAGTAAAATTTACCATATACTCTGTGGTATGCTTAACACATAGCGTAACATAGGTTATAGAGTACGAATCGTTCACCCCTTAATTAAATGTGATTCCGAAATACAAGGAGGAAAGCTATGGTCAAAATTGATACTAACACATCCAATCGCCAATGAGCACAATGCCAATACTGTTAGAATTGTGTCCAGTAACGTGAGCGCCGACTCTCTGCCAACCGCGGCCTTCGTAAACAGCGCCGTCACTTCCTACTGCGAAACTGTAACAATAATAAATAACTTTAAACGTTTCATATTAGACATTATATATATATATATATATATAGATAGATATTTTTATTTTTATTTACAATTTTAACAATTTTAAGGGCTAATATATAAAATAAGATGTAAAAGCCACTGAGGCGTTTAATCGCGTGTTAGCATTTGTAATTATTTATTAATAAATCAACTATATACGATTAATTACAATTTAAAAAAATATTGCTTTACTTTAAATTTAATGTTTTTAATATGTATATCTACGTCTACTGCATATCTATATTAACACTAGCTGCTGCCCGCGACTTTGTCCGCGTTCTGGATGAAAGGTACCCTATGTCCTTTCTGATGCCCCAGACAACGTGTATGCAAAATTTCATGGTGATCGGTTCAGTAGTTTTTGCGTGAAAGCTTAACAAACAAACTCACATTCACATTTATAATATTAGGATATTCTATTCGATACCTATAATAAAAGAACCGTGTGCTATTTGTATGTTTCCTTAAAAAAAATTGTACTTAGTATACTTTGTACTACAATTTGTTACGTTATCAAATAGACTGTTAGTCTGACTACCAGTAGTTACGTTTAAAAAAAAGCAGAGACAAAATACGCATTCTGTATACAATCTTTGGATTTTTTAAAAGTAATTCGTAGGTCATGTTTTTGGCTGTTGTTCGACCGCATATTTCGATCGATCGGACCATGTGAACTTTTTTTTAGTGCCACAGAAACTATGTGTTAGTTCAATTTATTTTTTCCTTATTTGGCAATGTGCGGGGAGTACCCTCGTTTTTGAGAAAGCGCCAAAGAAATATTTTGTGCGCAGTTGTGTTAATGTTTCTTACATTACAATGAAGAGCAATTGACAATTGTCTCAACTTGAGGACTGTTTATAAAATGAATTTATTAGAAATTTACAAAATACAAAATATATTAAGTACATGTTTATAGAACATGTTTATGGATGATGTATCGTTTTTGATTATACAAAAATATTTGACAGCAAAAAAAATTACTTACTATTTTATTTTTGCCAAAAAGAATAAATTAAAAAAAAAATACCTATTACATTTATTAACTGCTGCTGCCCGCGAGTTCGCCCGCGTAACTTTGTCTATACTAATATTATAAAGAGGAAAGATTTGTTTGTTTGTATAGAATAGGCTCCGAAGCTATTGGACCGATTTGAAAAATTCTTTTACCATTAGAAGCCGACATTATCTGTGATGAACATAGGATACTTTTTACCGCGGAAAAATGCTTTAGTCCTACGAGAAATCTAAGATAAAAGTAAATACTAGCGCCTTGGCCCGGGAGATAGCGCCATTTATTCAAAATACGGTAGATGGCGTTTTATACTATTCTACGCGGACGAAGTCGCTGGCACCAGCTAGTATATTATATACTAAAACTTTCCTCGAGAACCACTCTATCCATTGGTGAAAGCGGTTCGACGCGATTTATCGAAATATTTTCTTTATTGCTGTACACCAGGTGTACACATTTTAATCTAATAAGAGAATGATAAAGCTTTTGCGTTGCAATCATTACACATCGCGATTACTTTAATCACTTCCTATATGAACGTCACACACAATCGTCTGACAAATGTTTTCTTCTTTTACCATTTTTTTTGCTTTTTGAGATATTGGTAAAATAAGCAAAAAAAATTGGTACATATAATAATATAATAATGTAGCTAATTCATATAGGCTTTATTAGAATCATATCAGAAATGCTTATTTTTTATCATACTAACATCCCATGTCCAGCTTAAGCATAACCTATTTATTGTGAGATAAATATTATATATTGAGAGTGATTTTTTGGGAGGGATGGGATTACTAACCAGCTTAGTAAGCTGCAGACAAAAAAACATTTGTAAAATAAAATGTCCGCATAGTCCTACAAATTGAGAGGTACGTTTTCCGTTTTCCGCTAACGCCTTTAGCTATCTCTGTCAAGAATTTTGGCTGAGGAAAAAGTTGTTCGTCTCGGCAAACCGAAGCTACTTACGGAGTTTCAGCCTGTTAGTGATCAGAAAAAAATTCAGGTGAGGGATCCTGGACCAACACATGCGCTGTTACTTCACGGTGGTCTTCCGTAAGGAGGTGGTTACTGCCCAAATGACTGTGAATGAAACTCAGTATGCCCTGCCACTACTTTCCGAATCCAGACCAGAGTCAACTTTGAAAAATTTATTTCCGAAGTTGACTGTGCCAGGATTCGAACTCGAGATCCCTGAGATGGAAAGCACCCTTTTTCTTTAACGTTGGGAAATCCTCTTAGATACCCTGCAGTGTAGGGGATACTGCGGGGTTAACCCGGATTCGCTCCGGCTAAAATCCAACGGGAATTATGACACGACTTCAGTGCCCCACCATGGAGGGGAGGTACTCGGAGAACTTGAACAATTTGAAAAAAATTAGTACTTACTTGTAACCAATATCGGCCCAGCCATTGGTCCATTGATGTGTGTTTTGTATTGACCGCATAGCTTGAGAGCAAGCTGCAAAAGTGTAGCAGGCAGCAGGAATGTATGTATGATGAATGACCACATTAGGTACAGGTGTTGCTAGATTCGCGAAGGAGGTGGCTGCCCTAGCACCCCATTGAGCTCTTGTCACAAATGTGTACGGCGTCGATAATGGTGCTAAAAATACAAATGCTTAATGTCAATCAACTGTTAGTATGAAATACAAGAGTTACATTAGATGAACATGTACAAAATATTATTTATAAATGTACTATGTACTAAGTAGATTCGTGGAACACTCACTGGGTTCCTGAGAATTGTATAGTACTCTTAATTAATTAATTGGTAACTCAATTCGGAAAATAAAATACTCACTCGTTGCAGGCTTGCAAATACCACTTGCAACTAGGCTCGTAAGGACCAATATTATTAAGTGCTTCATAATTGTTTCTGTAATAAAAAAGTAATATTTATAGGCCCCTTATTCCAAAAAATATTTAAAGATACACCTTTCAGAGGACTTGTAATTTTGTACCGTAATCTAAACTTTGATATTAGGCTTAGGACTTACTTGTCCGTCAACCTTACTATAAATATTATAAATGTGAATGTGAGTTTGTTTGTTACACTTTCACGCAAAAACTACTGAACCGATCACCATGAAATTTTGCATACACGTTGTCTGGGACACCGAGGATATTAATGTATTTTTTTTTTGTGAACTTTACCACAGTTTTTTTAATAGTATCTAACCTTTTATAGACAAAATTAGAGAAATCGTTATAAA
The DNA here is from genome assembly GCA_918317495.1 of Synanthedon vespiformis. NCBI lineage: Eukaryota > Metazoa > Arthropoda > Insecta > Lepidoptera > Sesiidae > Synanthedon > Synanthedon vespiformis. The sequence continues at coordinate 1,820,874 of OU906965.1, forward strand.
TGGAAAATAAAAAAATATTACAATAATTCAGACAGATATCACAAAAATTACACACAATAATTCGTTGTATTTTTTTTTTTCATTTTTTAATATAAATTTCAAATTACTTACCAATAAAATTATTATTAATACTTTTAAATACTGAATTTACTCGAACGTACTCACAATTACTTGAAGCACTTGTGTTTTGTACGATGTGAAAGATGTGTTTATATACGCAAATTAACTGATGTGATAACACATAGGTTCTTCACTTGGCGCGATAATTCGGGGAAGATAGTACATAAATGCATGCCACAGTATGTTGAAAATTGTATTCATGACGTCACAAGGTCTGTCTGTACACACGTTTTGGAATGACTATACATTCAAATTCGGTTGAACAATAACTTGTCTCTGGGTAAATATAAGTACTTAGCGACCCACCCAAATTATCACTATACATGTTAAAATACAAAGACTTCCGCCGACTCTGTCTGTTCGCGTTGAACTCAAAAACTATTTCACCGATTTTGATGCTGTTTTCACCAATGTATAGAGTGATTCTCGGGGAAGGTTTTAGTATATAATTTACAAAGTTACGCGGGCAAAGTCGCGAGCAGCAGCTAGTTAATTATAATATTATTATGGTGAAAATTAAGGTTTTAAGCAAAATATTTAAATTAATGAGATATTATTCGCAAACATCACGTCTTGTTTGATAAGTTTGTGAAATAATTATGTTAATTTATGCACTTTCTCTGTTTGTCTAAAACATTATCTGTTAGATAAGTTTTCACTGAACTACTGAACCAATTTTGATGGGATACGATCTAATATTCCACTTTTATCATTTTACACGTACAAGACGTAGTTAAAAATAACTTATTATCGAATTACACATAATTTATTTAAATATATATGTATTATAACTTATAATAAGTTACTGAAGAATTTGTTTGTTTGTTTGGTGGTACGCGCTAATCTCTGGAACTACTGGTTCGAATTGAAAAAATCTTGTCGTGTTGGATAGTCCATTTATCGAGGAAGGCTATAGATAGGTTATAGAGAAAGCGGACGAAGTCGCGGGCACCAGCTAATTTTGTATAGAAATACAGTAAGATTGAATATATTATTTAATATAAATAATGAATATAAATAATACTTATATAAACTAATCTCGAGATCGGCTGGATTACCTAATTTAATTCGGCTATTATTATTATTATTTCTTCAAATATAATTATTTTTTTCATTATTTTTTTATAATTTTTGAAATTTATAAATCTTGACCATAAAACAAATTTCCAAAGAAGTAAGGTTCTTATGAATTGGAATTTTGGAATTTCGCTAGTGAGTAAGTATATTGTATATTACAAATATAAGCGCCTCTTTCACCATATGTCAAGTACGCTAACTGTCATTTAAAGTCACCGGTAACCGGGGATAATGGTGCCGATATACCTTTGTTTGCACTGTAAACGTAACAAACATTAAATTGTAAATAATAATAAAAATTCGCCTATAGAATGATGCAGTAAACCGAGTGCATAATAATTAAATAAAACAGTAAATTATTTCTAAAAGTAACTAATCAACACTTTACTTGTAATTGGTGAAAGAGGCGCTTAATATATTAGTACTTAATAATAAGAAAATAGTACATTATGGAGGAAAAATGTAACAAATTGTTCGGGGAGTTACAATATTCGATTTATTACCCTGATCTAGGAAATTCCGTAGTAACTGTACAATAAAATGTTTCAACTGTTACAGATAAGCCATGTTGTTGTAATTAATATACAATGAATCAGAACTCATTGTGCTTTTCAACCGACATCCAAAAAAGGTAGAGGTTTTCAATTCGACTGTATTTTTTTTTTATGTTTGTAGCTCAGTCAATCTATCAAGTGGTGAAAAAATTTGCGGATGGGTGAAAGTTGTTTTATTTGTTGAAGAATGATGTACTTAAGCTACCTTTGCGATGGACTTCGGAGCCACCATTGCTCTACTGACATTAATTGTAGATCGCAACGTCCTCTACATTTTTTGTTCTATAATTTTTCCTGTGAAATGCATTTCGAGAAAATGCATTTAAAAATGCATTTTTTCACTTTTTTTGAGTTTTCAAAAAGACGCACCAAAGTAGCACATGCCCATCGCAAAGGTAGCTTAAGTACCTTCAACGAATAAAACAACTTTCACCCATCCGCAAATTTTTTCAGTCAACCTATTTATTTTATGATAGATTGACTGAACTATTGTTACCTCATAAAGCTAGTGCTCCCCGTGTGGTCCCATTTCAATTTGGTCTAGTTCTGACAATGTCATCCGTAAGAAAAGACCATGAGACGGTTTAAAGTCGGTATATTTTTTGTTAAAAACAGTTACTTACTTAGTTATCAACCGACTTCTAAAAAAGGTTGAGAACCTTCGACTGTATTTTTTTTAATGTTTGTTACCTCATAACTTTGGACTAGGTGAAACTAATTTAATGATTCTCTTTTTATTTGAAAGCCGGTGATCCCCGTGTGGTCCTATTTCAATTTGGTCCAGTTCTGACAATGGCATCCATGAGAAAACAGTTTGAAGTCGGTTTTTTTTTTGTTAAAAAGAGTTATTTTATATTTTTTTTTACTCCAAGGTTCACGTGACGATAGGAGCATACTTCGGCTTATTTTTGCTTAACTTCTAACACATCAACGTCTTATCATGGCATTTATTCTTCCTTATATATCACTATCACTACATATTATATAACAAAGTCCTCCGCCGCGTCTGTCTGTCTGTCTATTCGCGATAAACTCAAAAACTACTGTACCGATTTTCATGCTGTTTTCTCTAATGGATAGAGTCGTTCTCGATGAAGGTTTTGGTTTATAATATGCATCCGTGCAAAGCCGGGAACAAGGCGTTAGTGGTTAATAAAAAAACACATTCCTATATATTGCATGTTATTGTTGGTTTGAACCAATTACTATTTATGCACGTAGTTCTTTATCTATTATCTGCTTTTCACTTGACTTTTGGCGAATATTGATTGATTACAATATCTGATAAAGTTTAATTGAAAAATTAGTTAGGTCCTTGATTTTGAATTAACTTATCTAATAATAATATTTGTTATTTATATAATAACAGTACATTCAAAACATTTTCTTATTGTATACCTATACCCTTATATTAAATAAAATATTGATGGTTGCGAAAAGGAATAATCAAGTAGTACATTAAACATCAAGTAGATCATTATTATTCCTGTGAAATTTATCATAAAAATGTATATCATTAAACATAATACATGCCTGATAGTTTATTGATTAAGATTTATTATAACACTAGCTGGCGCTCGCGACTTCGTCCGCGTTTAAAAAGAAAACGTAGCCTATCTTGTGTACTGTACGTCTAAATTTTTATCTACCAAGTTTCATGAAAATCGGTTAATTCGTTTAAGAGTTATGGAGGAACATACATTTTAAAATTCTAAAAATCGTCAATTTAGTTTCAGTATCATGTACAGAGCCAATAAACATGATATCTCTGAAAACAAAGTAACTTACTCCATGACCAATCCTTAGAGATTTATTATTAGTATATTGATGATATTGATAAATAATTTTACGATCAACAATACACTACTGTACGCTTTTGATGTAAGCCCTTAATCTTCCATTTCACTGTTCGGTGACCACGAAGGAGTGCTGCAAAATGGTGCGCATCGAAATCTTGGCGTGCCTGATGAGAGGGAGCGGCTATGACACCCGGATGTGAATTATCAATTTCAGCAGATGGCCATAAATATTCACTAAACATAGCATGTGAGTCTGAGTGCGCCAATTATGGTGAGTGGATCACAAAAATAGACGAACCTAGCTCAAAGGTAGCCACAACTAATCCACTTATTCAAAAGATTTAGGAGAAATGATAAATCTTATTCTATGACCACAGAACTCCCGTATGTACAGTCGGCCGAATAAGTCGATTAACACATTCAAAAGTGCAAAACAACTGAACACTCAACTCAACTTACTTACTGAAGCCTTTTACGATCGTTTGTACATGAAGTTTATTTCGTTCTCTAGTCGTGACAACGAATTATGGCGCGTTGAGTGTTCAGTTGTTTTGCACTTTTGAATGTGTTAATCGACTTATGCTGCCGACTGTACTGTAAGCCCAATACATGTACCTATCTAGTGCTTTTTTTACATTAAAGATATATGTATATTCACAGTTCACTTCCATAATTACAAAAATATTTGTAAAACAAAATTGTACTTACCCAAAATTCAAATCCACAATGATATTAGATATGGCGACGTGTGTTGCTGTCAAAGTACAGCCATTTAACGAATATAAAGTATAGAATTCACATATTTTTTAAATATTATTTGGCATATAGTCTCCAAAAAGTACGACTATAATCTAAATGCTGATTATTAAATGAATAACTGAACTTGAACACTTTCAGCTGTTTAAAATAGTTTTCAGAGTTGTTTAAAAGTTAGATATTATATATATACAGACGATATTAAGCTTTTTGTTGCTTATTCAGATGTATTGGGCTTACAGTACAGTCGGCCGAATAAGTCGATTAATACATTCAAAAGTGCAAAACAACTGTACTGTAAGCCGAATATATGTACCTATCTAGTGCTTTTCGTGATACTTTGAATACACACAAGCCTTTTCAAGTCAATATCCTTTTGGAAACATCATCATCATCTCAGCCATAAGATATCCACTGCTGGATATACTTAGGCCTCTCCACAATTAATAATTACTAGTTTTCATAATTTCGCCCACTAATGGAAAATCGACCTTGGCAGAGGAAAACTAAGTGCTTAAATGCTATATTTTTAGAAACTAATGCTTGTGGAACCAAAACACCCTTTTAATTGAAAAATTCTTTTAACATTAGAAGCCGACATTATCCGTGATGAACATAGGATACTTTTTACCGCGGGAAAATGATTCATTCCTACGGGAAATCTAAAATAAAAGTAAATACTAGCGGCTTGGCCCGGGAGATAGCGCCATCTATCCAAAATACGGTAGATGGCGTTTTATACTTTTCTACGTGGTCGAAGTCGCGAGCACCAGCTAGTGTCTTATATAAATAAAAATGAATCCCTAAAAATGTGTTGCTTAGCGCAAAACTCGAGAACGGCTGGACCGATTTGGCTGATTTCTTTTTTGTTGTGTTTGATGAAGTCTGAGGAAGGTTCTTGTGGAGAAAAAAAACGTAAAATAATACGAGGAAAAATTAAAAACAACATTTTTCTTTTCCCATACAAACCACTTTCCCCAGCTTTCAAACATTTGACGTCAATTAAAACAAAACGCACTACACCTAGCAGCCGTTGTTGATAACGCTTGTTTATCTAAATTATAAAAAGTAAACACGACTTTATTGACTGTTACAGTACAGTAGTAGTTTAGAATAAATTTAACAAACTTCATTGATTAATTTGGTTTTGAAAGTGACGACATTTTATTAGAAAACGATTCGGTACAAACTGGCCGTTGTTAATATATATACTTTTGTTATATAACCCGTCTTTGCTATAGTATGAGTTGTTTTATAATGAAGAATTAAAAGAAATTAATGTGTATAGTGTAAAATGGCTGGTGCGCAGGGCGTGAAAGCATCCAAAATAGAACTACTGACGCTGGACGTTCCATTTTATTTAAAACGGGCACGGCGAGTCTTAGAGAGTGCGTCGTAATGGCATTATCACAATTTGGTGAAATATTAATACACGTCTTATCTGTAGTATATTTAAAACGATCATTAATTTATCAGATTTAATTAATCATACTTGCCTACACATACTGATAATTTTATTTTCCTTATGAGAATGAGCGCCCCTCCCCCTCAGGCACATATTTCTTTTCGGATTTAATAATAATATTTTTATTTATATATTTTTCAACTGGAACGTCGTGTTAGATTTAATATAAACTTATTATGTTTATTTATTTATTGAAAATAAATAAAAATCAATCGCTTAATGTGTTCCTATCTAAGCGCAACAGTCGAAATACTAGTGGATCAATTGGACAATATTTTTTTTTTCAAATATTAATAAGAGACCGAGGGATGTTTTTATGAAATGAAAAATTGGAAAACTTGCTAGGAAAATTGCATGAGTGCGAACCCAACGGCGGGTCGCTAGTCTTTAATAAAAAAGTCATGAGTTTCTCATTAGAATGCTCCAGGAAACTTTAGTAAATCTGATAAGTCTTCAAGTCCCAGATGTTTATAGATCCGAAACAATTAGAATGTTAGAATTAGAATTATAATTAGGATGTTTTTAATTTAGAATGTTTCATAGGATATCTGAATGAATTAAAGTCCTATTGTTTCATTGTTATTATTATCTGTGACGGGAACACTCAGTGTGAACAGGAACTAAAGTGACGTAGTTTCCCTAGGTTAAATACAAGGTTTAAAAAATATTTTACAGAATTTATTGTTTGACTTAAAGAAGTCTAATTTAGACTGAAATCTATGTGTGGCCAGAAACTAAACTCTTCGCACTGAGAATTTACAATTAAGTATTAAGAATCCAAAAAGCATCAAAGAACTGTGCATTGCTAAAATTTTCGTCTAACAATAGATCTATAGAGTATTTAAAAAATATCTTACATAATTATTTGATTTGCTTAGTAGTCTAATAGACTGAAATCTATGGGTGGCCAAAACTAAATTTATCGCACTGACAATTTACAATTAAATATTAAGAATCCAAAAAGCATCAAATATAGAACTGAAATCTATGGGTGGCCAGTACTAAATTCTTGTTAATACTACTAAATTAAGAACACACGTGTAAATTCCGTATTTACTCGTGTGCTAAGAATTTACAATAAAGAACTAAGAATCCAAAAAGCATCAAAGAACTGTGCAATGCTCAAATTTTCGTCTAACCCTAGATAGAGGATTTAAAAAATATGATATACTTAGTATTTATTTATTGACTAATATAGGTAATAGTTTATTTACTTAAAAAACTCTTAACTTAGATTGAAATCTATAGGCTAAAATTTTCGCACTGAGAATTTACAATTATACACTAAAAATGCAAAAAAATCAAAGAAATCTATGCAATGCTTAAACTTTCGTCTAACACTAGGGAATTATAATGTTCGCAACATACATACATACTTGCCGCGCCACATTAATACACCTATTTATAAGTTTCAGAGTTTTGTTGGGAGATGAAATTCCGAGGCTAGTAGTGAACCGAACGCGTCGGGTGCCGCGTCTATAGAGTTTACGCAAATACGATCCGATTCTTCGATTTCAAACTTCGAACACTAACGAGTTATTTTCCGACAGTAGAAAAAATATGATAAGTTGATTCCTCCAGTGTTGTGTTTGGTGTATTGAAATTAAGTGCGTATATATATAATATACACATTGTTGTGATTCAATTCTGTACACAGACATACACAACACCACTCTCACTCAATTACAAAAAAAAACAGACAGAACATCCGACACAAATAATTAGCATCTGTGAGAATAAAGGTATTTATTTAAAAAAAATATATCAAAATGTTTTAATAATTTACATCATCTATACAGAACTACTTAAGTATATTAATGCAAATAATAAAAATATATAATCAAATTATGTAACTAATAAGAAAATTATGAAATTCATAAAATGCTCACAATGTTTTTTTTTTATACTTAAAAAAAAACTAGCGACCTGCTTCCGGTTTCGCACGGATGCATTTTATCTGGAAATAATAAATAAAAAAACCTTCCTCGTTTAACGCTCTTTCCATTGGTGAAAACAACATTAAAATACGTTGCGTAGTTTAAAATATCCCGCGGTCTTTTAAACTACGTGAAAAGGCGACTTTATTTTATACTACGTACAATTTTTATATACCTAAACTTAGTTACATACTTGGAAAAGAAAAAGGCTTAAGAAGAAAAATTTAAATAGCTTAGGTATAGTAATTGGTACCAATGTTTTACTACTACAAAAAAATCTCTATATATATACTTATATTCCTGAACTACTTTTTTTTTTTTTTATAGTATAGAGGTGGCAGACAGGCAGGCGGCTCACTTGATGGTAGGTGGTTACCGCCGCCTAGGGACACCAGCAACACCAAGGGGAGTGCTAGTGCGCTGCCTACCCTGCAGAAGTTTATTAGAAACTATTTTGATAAAACCTCGTAACTATGTGTAATATGGTCACACTTCAAAGATAGGATACTTTTTATTTTGAACCCGGGCGAAGCCGGGAGCGCGGCACTAGTATTTATTAAGTTTAAAATTCATCAGCCACATCTGACTTTAGAAATTTGTTTGTACATGATCTATTTCTGATTATATAAGCCTCAGCTATGATTGCTATGAATGCTTGTAATGTGCCGTATGTGTGCTTCTTTATTATTTACTAGCTGGTGCCCGCGACTTCGTCCGCGTTAAAAGTAAGGGATGTGTAGCGCCTGACTAAATCTGTAAAGCAATATAACGCCTGACATATTTGCTGTTATAAAAATTTCAAGGGTTGTATATTTATTTTTAGCAGATACCTGCTGTCCGCGACTTCGCCTGCGTTGAAAATAATATATTAAAACCTACCTCTTGAATCACTCTACCTATTAAAAAAAACCGCATCAAAATCCGGTGCGTAGTTTTAAAGATCTAAGCACACATAGGGACAGACAGACAGCGGGGTGCGACTTTGTTTTATACTATGTAGGATTTTCCCGGTCAAAGAAAGCCTGGCCTTTCATTTACGCTCGTCTAGTTATGTTCTATGATTAGGAACTGATCTAATGGGACATTAAATATTGTTTTACGTTCTACATACGTCCGTCTTTTTATTACTCGCAACAGTTAATAGTCCACGGCAAAAACATATGGACTAGAACTTGAATTTTGGAAAACAACTTTTGGTTTTCTATCTGGAGTCTACTAGTGCTATGATCTACTATGATGAGATTTCTTCTTGTCTGTGTAAGATATATAACTTTGGAATTTTAACTACATTAAGTCAACAGTAAAATTCACTTCTCACCTCACACACAATCTTACATTTTGCCATTCGAAATAGTTTCATCGCTTTGCCCATATATTTATATATGCAAGATCCAAACTGCAGTAAAAATTGCGAAGTCGAAAGAGGGTCGATATTTAATACTAGCTGTTGCAAGCAACTTCGCCCGCGTTACCTTATATAAAATATAGCCTATGTTACTCGCTGATAATGTAACTTTTTATAGGTGAAATAATTTTCAAAATCGGTGCAGTCATTTTTGAGTTTATTTATTACAAACATAGAAAAATACAAATCTTCTGTCTTTATAATATTATTTAGTATATTATCCTTACATATTATAAAACAAAGTACTCTGCCGCGTCTGTCCGTCTGTTCACAATAAACTCAAAAACTACTGCACCGATTTTCATGCGGTTTTCACCAATGGATAGAGTGGTTCTCGAGGAAGGTTTTAGTATATCATTTACAAAGTTACGCGGACAAAGTCGCGCGCAGCAGCTAGTATCTATTAATTAAACTAAACATTTTGAGGTCATATTTATTGTTTTAAGTATTTTAAACAAACTATTTCTGAAGCGTAAGAGGAAAGTATAGCTTTGCAATCCTAACGAAATAGGTATTCCAACTATTTCAAGAATCGAAGAATTTGTATTGACATTGTCATTTACAGTAACTTTGATATATCCACTTTTTACATAAGAGGAAAATGTTTACACGTGAAACGGAAACAATATTTTAATAACGTCTGTACAGTGCGTTAAAAATAAATCTCCACTCCAACAAGTGGTGGGTGACGGGTGCGTTAAAAATAATGTTCAATGAATGGAATGAGTTGACATCAACTAATATTTAGCGCGCTAAATACACAGATTATATTATTATTATGAATACTCAGTTGCTCTGTGCCTTTTTGCAATTATATTAAAACACTAGCTGACGTCCGCGACTTCGTCAGCGTTTAAAAAGAAAAAGTAGCCTATAATATCCTGTGTCCTGTACGTCTAAATGTTTATCTACCAAGTTTCATGGAAATCAGTTAATTCGTTTAAGAGTTATGGAGGAACATACATACATACAAAATACCTACACTTACAGATTTATTATTAGTATTGATGATTGATGATTGATTGATGTGAATGTGTGTTTGTTTGTTACGCAAAAACTACTGAAGTGATCACCATGAAATTTTGCATATACACGTTGTCTGGGACACCAGAAAGGACATAGGGTACCTTTCATCGTTCAACGCAGACGAAGTCGCGAGCACCAGCTAGTTTATTAATATTAGTAAGGATTTGTTTTATCAATTTAAAATTTGTTATAAAATAATATCATACTTACAGTTCAAATTTTAACAAAGCACAACAAGCAACGACCGATAAATAATCGGTCATCAAATCAATGTTGCGATAGCGATTAATTCCTAATTATACCTTCATTTTATTACCTATTTGTTCACTATAAGGCTTAAATACAAAATCAGTACAGAGTTACTAAAAACCGCGAATTGACAAACATTATGGGTTTTAGTTTTACTTTAGAGGTCCAATAAAGATATTCCAATAAGATTCCAACAAGATAGTTGAAAATGTTTCTGTGCGAATAATGAATGTACGGATCTTAGCAAAAATAATATTCATTTTAAATAAATAGTTTAATAATTTTAACAGTCAGTTTCATTCCCATTATTAAATAGTTATCAATACACATAAAAAGCGAATACACTCAGCATTTTTAACGACACGCACACACACACACACTAAACTAGAACATTTCATTTTTGACTACACTTACTTAACTACATTTTGATTTAGACTGCTATACTTAGGCAAAAAGTGAGTCATTAGGTCAACCGTCATTTCACTCAATGACCAATGACAATCCTCAATGCAACACCACCGAAATACTACAACGCTCTGCTTAAATTCAAAAGTACTTACCACAAATCAAAATTAAACATTTTTAAAGGAAAGCTAATTGAAAAAAAAAATGTTTTTTGTCTATTTTTTTCTTATTAGATTATTATTATTAGCTGGTGCTCGCGACTTCGTCCGCGTTGAAAAGTACAAAACGCCATCTACCGTATTTTGTATAGATGGCGCTATCTCCGGGGCTAAGCCGATAGTATTTACTTTTATTTTAGATTTCCCGTAGAAATGAAGCATTTTCCCGCGGTAAAAAGTATCCTATGTTCACCACGGATAATCTCGGCTTCTAATGGTAAAAGAATTTTTCAAATCGGTCCAGTAGTTTCGGAGCCGATTCTATACAAACAAACAAACAAACAATCAAATCTTTCCTCTTTATAATATTAGTATATAGATGTATAAAATATATGCATATATACATCGTTAGAAGCGTATTTTTAAGTAGCATTAAATGTTTTAAGTACTTTTATAATAAACTGAAAACTAAAAAAGATATAAGCAAGCATATAGTTACCATAAGTTTTTTTGCAACATACAATATGAAGGATTGTAATTGTATTTTTGCTATAAAAAGATTTTTTGAATTTTTTTGATTTGTGGTAACTACTTTTGGAATTTGTGGTACCTATGGAATTTGCGTCACAAATGCCAAAGCGGCACATAAAAAGTAAGCCTAAAACGGAATCATGGCGGAGTCTTGCCTTCGCGCGTCAATAGTAAAAGGCAGTAACGACCAAATTCTATTATTGATTTTAAACTCTAATGCGTTGACGTAAAGTCACATTTTCCTTAAATGACTGATGACTGAACTATACCTACACATATGTCACTTTTAAATTTGTTCCATAAAATTCATAGTGTTTTGTATGGCGTGCGAAATCCATATTTGTAGGTAGTTGTACTACATTGATGATATACAATTACCTAAATACTGTCCGTTAATTTTAAAACCTCTCTGTTTACACTTCCATTATTATCTCACAGAGCACCAAAATGCCTATTGGTAATGTGAACAAAGAGGCGACGCCTAAACGGGAGACATTTCGGCCGCCGTGGGTTAAAGACAAGGATTCGGATGCACCGCCTTCTTGGACGCAGAGGAAACTGAAACCAGTGGAGAGCACCACAAAGACAATGACGACTGGAAAGGATGAGGCGCCATCACCGGCGAAACCTTTGAAGCGTTAGTATTATCATCAATCAATACTATATAATAATAAATCTGTGGGTTGGTTATGGACTTTGTTTTCAGAGAGACTTGCTTATAGGCTATATTACATGATACTGAAACTAAATTGACTATTTTTAGATTTTTTTTTTGTATATATGTATGTGTGTTCCTGCACAACTCTTAAACTAATTAACTGATTTTCATAAAACTTGGTAGATAAATATTTAGACGTACAGGACACGGGATATAGGACGACTTTTTTCTGTTTCCACGCGGACGAAGTCGCGGGCGCCCAGCTAGTAATAATAATAATAGTCGTCCCCACAGTCATTTTCCCTGTCAATTTCATATAAAAAAATCCATCTAAATTTTCGACTTAGCACAAACGCAACGAGGTCATCCTAAAATTCAAAACACTATACCGGCTAATGAAACGGAACTCAATACTCTCTCTGGATAACAAATTACTGCTGTACAATGCAGTAATGAAACCCTTATGGACCTATGGCATCCAATTGTGCCAGTGATAATATGTCTGCAAAGAGCGCAAAACGCAATCTTGAGGACAATTGTGAATGCACCCTTGTTTGCTCGCAATGACGAAATACATAGCTACCTAGAAATGCGCACCATAAAGGATGAAATTAGGGAACACACAAGACGTAACGCTAAGCGCTTAGCCGTACACCCAAATCCCTTGGCTATCAAATTGCTTGACTCCTCTCAAGCCGTGAGTAGACTAAAACGAAAGCAAATAGCGTTAATATAAGGGTCGGTTGAGGCGATGGCCTCCAAAACCCACATTACCTAAATATCGCACCTGAACTGATTATAGTCACTAATGACTGATGGCAGTTTTTTAATGAGAAAAAAAAATCGACTTTTCCTAAGGATTATCCACAAATAGTATTTCTTAGACCAATTTTTATTGAAACTTTTTAAATAATAATATTGAATTATTATTGTTGGATTAATAGGTATATTAATAGGTATATATATATATATATGCATTACTTTTATCTAAACACTTATTGAACATTTTCCTTCAAATGTTCATATATTTTCCAATGTAACGAAACGACCAGAAATACGTATTTTATATTTTGTTTACGTTCTATGACGTCTCGTGTTTGAGACGCTTCGTCACATCCGTTGAGTAGGCGAAGGCGAATATTGAATAGGTTATTAAGTATATATCATTGAATTATACTTCAGCCTTCAATAATTTAAGTAAATTTTCTAGAATATTTAAAAACAATGCAGATAATGGTGACATTAGATGGAAGAAAGTTTTATCGGATAAATATATATATCCGCTGGTCATCTCCAATTCAAAGTGTATGAAGCAAACTTTGTTTTTAGCATGTCACCCCAAAAAAAGGGACACTACGTTTCGCAGTCATTTGAACTCACTCGCTTACAGAAAACCACCGTGAAATAACAGCATATGTGCTGTTGTGTTTCGGTGAGTGAATAAGGATTACTCCATCCCTTGTCTATCCCATTGTATCCTAATAAATCCTTCTATGGTTGGCAGTTTACTTGCAAAATCTATGGCGTTGTTTGTGTTATAGGCGACGGTAGCCAACTACTATCAAGTGGACCGTCAGCCTGTCTATTGACTTTAGCATAAAAGAGGAATAGCTATTTAGAATTCTAAGAAAAATCATTTTTAACCTACACTTTGATATCAATATTTCATGTTCTAACATACGTATTTATCTGTCTACAAGAATCAAATCGAATTCGGTTCTTACGTCTCATTTAGTAAGGACTATATGTGTTTCAGTATGCACAAGATATTATACGTGTTGATATACAAGTGTGACGTCAACACCTGCCCGAAGCTTTGGCAGGAGACACGTTTTCTGAATAATTGACTTCCCCAAAACTCAGCGCCACGGTTTGCTAGTCTGGAGTTTGGTAGCGTTCAATGTTGGTGTGTACACTGTAAAATTTTCACCAAAAATATCCATTTCACGTTTATTAAATACATGAATCAGTGTTACGGTGTGCTAGAAGTGTTTTGTTAATACCAAAAACAATCATGCCTGTTCGCGTCTGAAGGATTTTAAAGGTAACCAATAAAACAGAACAAAATTCGAGAATTGTTTACGTTTTCGCAAACAAAAATAACACTTATTCCTTTGATTATACGATTCAGAATATTTCAAATATAACCAGCCCAACGTAAATAGTAATATCATGTGTAAAAATAAGATTCTTTATTACTATATACTTTTTTTACACAAGCTGTTGCACGCGACTTCGTCCGCGTAACTTTATAAAATATACCGCCTATGTTATTCGCTGATAATGTAGCTTTCTATGGGTGAAAGTATTTTTAAAATCGATACAGTAGTTTTTGTGATTATTCGTTACAAACATTTTTTCTCTTTCTCTTTATTGTAATAGATTGATTTCGTTGTAAAAATTTTTACGTAGTAATTTCTATGAATAAATGTTTCCCAAGTAGACACTTTCCTCTCAATATTTTTTAAGTCTTAGCAACAAAAGCAAATAAGTCTTAGTACCATATAAATGGTTAGAATAAAAAAGTTAGACACTTTGAAATATCTGAATAAAATCTTTCAAGCAAAATTGAACTCTATTACGTATTGATTAAATATGATTATAATCAACGTCGTCAGCCATAAAAAACGCACTTGAGAACACAGTGGTCGCCAACATTTCATTGAACGTTGGTAAGGAGAGATATTTTGAGCGGAACACGGACGATCGCGATATTTTTAGGTGGCGGACTTTTTTTTACAAAATAAACGAATATGCTACTACGATTTACATGAATATCTCATAAGATGTTTTTAATTTAAAACCTGGCTTTACCCCAGGCTTTGCACGGATGCTTTTTTTGCACACACAACTTCCTCGTTTAATTAGTGAAAACCGTATTAAAATCTGTTGGGCGGCTTAGAAGAAATTAGCGGAGAAAGAGAATACCTATATATAATTCATATATTCTTATATATTTTTAGATGCATCGATGTATATTTAGATGTAAAAATCATGCGTAGTTTAATATTATGTACATTAATATTCATTACTGTACAGTGTACACCAAAGAGTAATTTTGGTAGTAGATATGAACCAAAATTTCTTGATGTAGTTAAGGCGTGAAAGTATAACAAACAAATAAACTCACTCTCGTGTATATACTTAGTTGTGTCACTTAGTTAGATTGGTACAAAAACATTTATAAGTATTTAGCTGTTACAATTCTCATATATCTTTCTGTAGGGTTCTAACTTTCTTCTAAACGTGACAGACAGACACAGATAATTTCGTCTTAATTATATCAAAGTATTTTATAGTGCTTATATTCAACGCTTCCTTATACAAATTCAATTGAATTCATTCATTCAATTCAATCTCAATTTTGTCCATTGAAAGTAAATCCATCCTGGGTCTAAAAACGTCAATATTTGAAACTTATTTAAACACTAGCTGGCGCCCGCGACTTTGTCCGCGTTGAAAAAGAAAAAAGTAGCCTATATCCTGTGTCCTGTACGTCTAAATGTTTATCTACCAAGTTTCATGAAAATCAATTAATTCGTTTAAGGGTTATGGAGGAACATACATACTTACTATACTTAAGTATACTTACGGATTTATTATTAGTAGATAAATATTCAGATATAGGGCGACAAATTGTTGAAACAGTATATTTTTATACGTTGCCATCTGTATCGCCAATATGTAATATCGCCTAACATGACATCACATCACATTTCATGACATTCCATTCCATTACATTACATGACATTGCATAATCAAATGAAGTTTATGTCAAAAAATCATCATCTCAGCTGCAGGGCCTGTCAGAAGCAGCCTGGATCCACCTTTCACGATTTAGAGGATATTCCGTGATTTTAAGGACTAATTTATTTTTTTCAAGGACAACTATTAAGTATGTTTAAGTGTCAAAATGAAAAGAAAAGATTTATAAATACTCAGTTACCATCATATTCTATTAGATTTACTCGTTCGCATTTTTTTAATGTTAGCCAATTTAATAAGAAAATTTGACAAGTAACTGTACTAAAATAGTGAAGGTCGGCCATCTTGGCAGCGGCCATGTTTATTTACGTACGCGAATGCCATCAAAATGCAATGTGCCGGGGTCGAAACACGTGTTTCCATCAATTTCACTAATCTTACATATAGAGTCATTTAATTACTCATTAACTGAGAATTCCTAAACTGTGATCACATGAGTAGGGCTTCGTCCTCTCATCATTATGATAGCACCTGTAGTAGATACCTAATTATCTAAGTAGATATATTCGAAAATTCTATCGCTACCGTGGAAATAACAGCAACCATTCCTTGTATTTCTATAAGTAAGAAATGCAATAGCCCAATTTGCTTAAATTATGCCAAGCAATTATGTACTTGTGTCAATAGGCGATGGTAACCATCTACAATCAATAGTATCACAAGGTTAGGAATGATATATTCCAATACTTATGTATCTCAAATAAGTATTTCACAGGCTCAATCTAGAATTGTAGATACTTAACACGATAGATGTAAGGATTTTAGAAGCCAGTTTATATTAATTAATGTCAGCTAAGCTGGGTTTTCCTGGAGTGAGAGTGATAGCTGGACGCAAGCCTTTTCCGCCATGTGAGAAGGAGACTAGAGATAATATTGTACTTACAATTATATCATTACTACTTTTTTTTATAATTACAGCTGCCCTGAAGAAACAATCAACAATAAAAGAAAAACCAGAAAACGGTGTATCAGAGGTAGTGGAAGATAAGTTAGTTAAACCATCGGCAGCAAAATTAGCTGATAAGTCAACAAGGCCTGCTGATGAGAAGCCACGTTTTACGAAATCAGCATTGAAGTCTGCAGACAAAACAAAAACGGAAGATAAACCTTCAAACGATACGGCATCAGAGAGGCCTAAACTGAAAAGTGTGAGGACCATTGACGATAAGTCAAAGGAAAATAAAACAACTACTATTGCAGACAAGAAACCAATTCAGAAAAATGGCACAGTAAAATCTAATAACGTCAACGACAAAGATTCAAATGATAAGAAGAGTGATGTAAAGATTGCTGATAAGAAGGCAGAAGAGAAATCTGAAGAAAAATCTAAAATGGCGACAAAACCTCCGACACCAATTGAGAAGTCTCCTTCAAAGGTATTTTTTTACACATGAGAAAATATTTTTTCAATATATATACCCCATTGAACATTTTTCAATTAAATTTATAAACTGAACCGTTTAATTGATAACTGAAATAAAATAAAATGAACTGTAAAAACGAAATAAAATGTAACTACTGTACTGGTGGGAAAATAACGGTTATTCCGTTTATCCACCCTAAAAAATCCAACCTAGCCGGGGGGATAAACGGACAAATAAAACAAGTCACAACCTGGGGAAGATAACCGATTTATTTGGCGACAGATCTACCATTCTGAGTAAGAAGTATTTTATTTAAGGGATAAAACCTATATTTTCAGAAAAAAGTTTTATTCAAGGAATAAACTACGATTTACCGATCTCTAATAAGAGATAATAAGAGATCGCCAATAGGCGACGCTTTTTTATTTAACTATCTCAGAATAAAAATATTTTGTGGCGATACTTAGATTTGTTAATTAGATAAGAAAAGTTGATGACAATTATAAATTTGCTGACAAAAAATATTATTCCCATTATTAAATTGTAATTAATGTTTTCAGTTACCGCCTCGCAAGCCGTCTTTGCAAAAGCAATTGTCAAAAGACGATGCTCCTGTTAAGAAATGGAGGGATCCTCTGCACGAACGTGTCAAAGAGAATATAGATAAGACACTCGCCAATGAAGCACCGAAGGGACATACACTTACAAAGAATGAAAGTTTACGAAGTAAGTACCTAAGTATATATTTAATTTTTACTCTTGTTATATGTTTTTTATTTTACCCTGATTTTTAATTGGAGGATAGATTAGGATGCTTGCCTTATCGCTCTACCTCAGGGTTCCTGGGTTCCATTCTCGGCAGGGTAAATATTGGAAAAGGAATTTTTCAAAGTTGGCTCTGGCCTGAATTTGGAAATTAGTGGTAGAGCAAATTGCGTTTCGCAGTCATTTGGGCAACCAACCCCTTACAGAAGACCATCGTGAAATAGCAGCATCTGTGCTGTTGTGTTTCGATTAGTGAGTAAGAGATGCCAGAGCCCATTTTCCTATCCCCTATTCTATTTATTTTGTTTACATTTGCTCAAAATCCACAGCTCTCAATTCACAATTTAAAGACAAAAATAGAACATAGATTTTATTTATATTTGGCATATTTGTATTATCTGGTGCCCGCGACTTCTTTCGCGTTCTCTATAGCCTATAGCCTTCCTCTATAAATGGACTATCCAACACAAAAAGTTTTTTTCAATTCGAACCAGTAGTCCTGAGATTAATGCGTACAACCAAACAAACAAACAAACCCTTCAGCTTCATATATTGGTATAGATTAGATTATGTATCAAAATTAAATACGGAAATCTGATCATCCAAGCATATTGAATCGAAGAGATAAGAATAGAATTGGTATGAATCTAGTCTTTGTTTAGATGTAACAAAAACATTGACACATTAACACTTTCATACAATTATTTATAGTTACGCATCGAACGGCGCAGGCGCAATGAGTCAATTGTTCGATCTTGGCAAAAGTAATGAACAGTTAGATATATTATAGATAAAGACAGTAGAGATAAAAAGTCCCAGGATAAATCTTAAAGAAACACAAATCAATACACAAGCAATAGTTTATACTCTCAATTGGTATTTAATTTGTCTATTAAACAAACCAGTGCAATGTTTTAAAAAAATCATTACAAACTTACTTTACTTAATTAAAAAAAACAAGTAGAATTCGCTGAATTTTTTACTATTGTGATTAAAAAGTTCTTTGGGCATTAATTTACTATTTTTAAAATTTTTTTTTTTATATCTGCTCTATTCAAACTAGTCTTATCGTGCACTTTATTTTTATCTAAGTTTTGAGAACTCTAAGAAGTCAAATTAGGCGATGAAAATAACACTTTTCTGCTAAGACCTCGCCTCAATTAAACTGCGCGTGAAACCATTGGGCACAGTTAGTGTTCACTAAAGCTAAAAGCGACTTTCGTTTGTTCGCTTCGCAACTATCCCGTTTACAGTGGCTTCAGTATAATTTTCTTTTGATCTCGTGTGTAGCAGACACATTTGAGGGTGCTTGCGGTTTATGTGCGATCCGAAATAGTCTCATAGTTCCGCATGCGTCGCGTGCGCACTTCAGGTGCGATGCAACCAGTCCGATATTTACCTGCATTTTTATGTACACGGATTGAAAAACTTATTTAGTGTTTAATTAAACAAACATTTTTGTGAGTTCTTATAAACTTATAACCATTATTGGATTGTGTGTAATTTGTGTAATTATGGCAGAAACAGAAGACCTCCAAGGAAACCTTTTCAGAGGTATTACTACTCATTAAGAGTAATTATTCACATTAATTAGTTTTCCAACTTCTGATTTATGATCAGAATTAATAGTTCAGAACCTATAAGGAATGTCAATGTTAAGTTTTAAATAAGAACTATATATTAAATAAGAATTTTGCGGACAACATAGTGAATATGTATGTATGTATGCTGTTTACTGTATTAAAATTATGTGTTCCAAGCCATAACTTCAATTTTTGTTTATTTTTTGAAAATATTAGTTTTCAAATATATACTTCCGTGTGCAATATGGCTCCATTACTTCCATTGGTTGGTGAAAACTGGTTTTTACACTCTTTCAATACGCGATTTGGCATTTTCTCCTTACTAATATTATAAATGCAAAAGTTTGTATGGATGGATGTATGGATGTTTGTTACTCCTTCACGCAAAAACTACTGAATGGATTTCAATGAAACTTTACAATAATATAGCTTATGCATCAGAATAAGATATAGGCTATATAGGACATAAAAAAGACAAAAAAAGATATTTCGTCGTCACAGCGATAACGATGTCCGGCGATACCACTTACATATTTTTCCTTTCAACATGGACGAAGTCGCGGGCACCAGCTAGTAGTAAATATTTTAATAAGGCGAAGCGTTTCTGTGCATTTGTTAAATAGCGTATATTATGTTATGTACACGTGTGTACACGACGAAGGCTTAGTTTTACCGGCTTATTCTACAGTCCACACGGCTGTATCTTTAGTTCTTATTTATCCGAGGTTATTGAAGCGTTATTTCAAAAAACAGGTTTATTAAAACCAACTCCACCACCGATGCCACCACCGTTACCACCAAAAATGCCTCCGCCACCGGAGTTCAAGAAGAAACAGTTGGACCCTGACAAGCTCAAGAAGATTGAATCACTTCGAAGCAGACCAAGGAAGAGGCCCGATTGGAGCGATATGATGAAGGAAGTGGAGGAAGGTAAAAAGTTGAAACATGTAGAATGCAATGACAGGTAAGTTCAGAACGAAATCACATCATATAAGATTCCTAATTGATTGTTCTATTTTGCTTATGTATTTATTTTCATAAAATACCTATTTAAGTAATATTTAATCGAAAATATTTTAAGAGACAAAATACCAACTACTTATATTCAATTATGCTTCCATTTAAACGTTATACAATTTTTTATTACTTCACTTATACAATTTTTCAATTTCTTAGGCTAATTTTAAATTTCTTAAGTGAAAATATAAAAATTTAACAAGAATTTTGATTATTATAGATCCAACCCGATAATAACACGTTCGTCAGTGGTTAAAAGTAAGGGACAATTTATTTTCGAATCTGAGAAGCCTAATTCACACAACGAATTGTTGAAAGAAATCAATAAAGGTATAAAATTAAAAAAGACAAAGACTAATGACAGAAGTAAGCCTAATTTGGAAGGTTTGAGGAAATTCAGAAGACAAATGACAATAGAAGAGCAAGTACAAAAATCTATGTCTCAGGCAAATTTGGCAGCTTCACCGTCAGGAGTTTCTATAGCCGAGGTGAAGTAGATAATTTAACATAATTTAACAGATACTTCTTACTTATTATATATTTGTGTTGTCAATTTTGATTACAAATCTTTTCAGGCTCCTGGACTAGGTCTTGGTCCCGAAGAAGAGGACATTGATGAAATGGATGATATTGATAAAGTAAGAGATGATCTACAGTCTACAAAGCAACTGCTAGCCATTGAACTTAGGTAAATCCTTGTTTTATGAATTACTAGCTGTTGCCCGCGACTTCGTCCGCGTTTAAAAAGATAAAAAGTAGCCTATCACGTGTCCCGTACTTCTACATATATATCAATCAAGTTTCATGAAAATCAGTTAATTCGTTTAAGAGTGATGGAGGAACATACATACATACAAACTGAAAAAAAATCCAAAAATCGTCAATTTAGTTTCAGTATCATGTATAGAGCCTATATACACGATATATTGTATTATTTTTTGAAAATATTCGTTTCGATATATAATACTTCCGTGTGAAATATGGTTCCACTGGTTGGTGAAGACTGGTTTTTACATCCTTTCCGACCCCTACACATTTATTAATAGTATTGATTGATGTATAAGTAGATTGTATTATAAAGTTGTATGCTGACGCTGGTCCATAAAAAATCAATCTCAGCAGAAAGATAGTTTTTCTATCATTTTTAATAATTTACATAGAATTTCGACAAATAGGCATACAATAGCATTAATAAATATGCCTGTTAAACAAATGCGTTATAATTTATCATTGTTTCTTTTTAGAAATAAGGAAGTTCAAGAAAGAGAAAACAAACGTCTTCTAACAAGAATACGGAACTTAGAAGCAGAGTTAGCTAGAGAACGAGCTATCATTAAGCAGGAACAACACAAAACTGTTATCTCAGTTACAGACGCATACGACGAAAGATTGGTCAATAATCTGAAAATGGAGGTAGAAAAAGCTAAAGAGATCGCCGACAGTTTAGAAAAGAAATACTTGGAAGCTGCTGAATCGCGAGACGATGCGCAATCAGAGTTAGAAGAAGTCAAGAGGAAGAATGCAGAACTTGAAAAGAAATTGGAGCAGGCGATGTCGGTATGTTGTGCGTGTACTTGCTGAAAAAAATAGCACAAGCTTTTACTATTTTCAAATGCACTGAGTTTTACTAACAACGTTTCAGAATAAACTTGAAGAAGCTTATAGGTCAGAGGAACCGTTGTCTTTCTTTCAAAAACGCCAGCTTGATTTCGAAAAGGAGTGTAGGTTGCTAAACATCGATGTAGATGGCTCTGGAACCACCAAAACTGCTGTTGATGCTAATAACAATAACAATTCTTACGCTAATAATAATGCTGCTTATACTAACAATGATGAAGACGAGGTAATGCGTTTCATTTTTATTAATAATAGATTATTTCCTAAATATACTTAGGTTTATAATGGTATGGCAATAAACAAAGCTGCTTACATTCTACAATTCGAGGGTGTGCAAATATTTTAATTGCTTAATTTTCTTCTTAAATTTATATTAAAATTACTTAACGCCGCTAGACAGAAACACTTTTATGCATCAGGGCTTTATGTGCTTTTATGAGCTTTTCGAATATCAAAGAGCTCTTTTACTAATATGTACCATCATTATCAGAGACTCATCGCCTACATAGGTTAGGGTTTGCTTGTAAATACAAGAAACTCACAAATATGATATGATAGGAAGATACAGTATACAGCTACATATATTTATAAAATAGGAAATACACAACTGAATTTGTTTTAAACCAACAGTTTTTAAAGCATAAATTATGATTTAATTCAATGACATTGTAAGTTAATAACATAATTTAACATTTTCAGGGTATTATGCCAACAGTTATTGGTTCAAGACGATCAAGTCATGCAATCAAACAACTTTCAGTCACCAAAGATGACAGTTTCGAAGAAGAAGAAGAGTCTGAAGAAGAAGAAGTAAGTTTTCTACGTGAAGACATATAATTTATTTATAAATTTTGGGATGTATAACGGCTGAAAGACATTGGATAATTCTAAGCATTCAATCTAGGCAAACAAGTGGAGAGTTTAGAACTTATATTAATCTTAAAAATTATTTAAAGATAATTTTCAGTTGTATTATTGTGTTTCTAGAGCAATTTTTGAAGAGATGTTACCTATATCGTAGATATTTTTAAAATAATATATCATTAAAATGCTCTGCTCCATCGACTGCTTAATCGTCAGTACTGGAAAAGGTGTGCATGCTAGTGGAGACAAAAGTGAATACACAATGATGTGATGATATTTCCAATTAATATTTATATTTCGCAGGAGGAAAGCGAAGAAAAGAAACAGAAGCGAATGGAGAAGGAAGTACGCAACATGAAAAACAAGATTCGACATTTGAAAGAAAAACAGGATAACATGAAAAAAGAACGTATGGCCTACAAAATGGCTCTCAAGAATCAGCAATATGCTCTCAAGTCAGTAGCCTTTCTTGGTCTTTTGGTTCTAGTTAAAAAAGCGTATGACTGTCGGGGTTTTTTCATCAATTTTCTTAATTAGAGTTTAAAAAGATCTATTTTAATCTTATAACAATAATTTCCTTCTAATTCGACTAAAACACTTAGTACATATCTAGTTTTATTACTATACTATACTTCGTCCAATCATTTATTTTATGCGTTACCGAATCGACTTTTTATAAGAATCAATGCGTGAATACATCATTTTCTATTGTTTAATAATAACCATAGGTACGTGGACTTTTAAATAACTACCTATATTTTATATTTAATCTTAAGAATTACTGTAACTGAGGATTCAATAAATGATTCCACTTCCAATACACATGAAGAATTCTTCGACGATTGATTATTTAATTATATCAAAATAATATTACGTCTCCAGAAATCACGTGATCATCGCAATAAATTATTTTTAATCGCAACAATAAAGTATGGTATGACATTTTGTGACCATTTTTTATGTGAACTCTACTGTCCAGAAATTCGTAAAATGTCAAAAGTAAAATAAATGGTTGGATCTATATAGTAGTTATAATCACATTGAAAATAAAAACTTATTTATTATAAGAAAATAATATAATTCTATTAACATAATTTATTATTTTAATAAGTGTTAACTAATTGTAACAACTTCTTGAAATAAATAAAGAGTATCAAGAAGACTATTGTTTGCTCTATTTTTAAATTTACCATACTGAACCCTCTACTTTGAAATTTTTATTTTTCATCGTTACGTCACTAAAACAATTTCATCCCTGGATAAGTACCCACTCTTTATGAAACTTAAAATCGCTACTATCCCACTTATACTTCTTAGCCTTTTTATATATTTTGCCTTCTCATTTCAATTATAAAATATATCATTCGGCTACTCATTTTAACCAGCTAATTATTGCTAAAAACTGTCGATAGAATATACTATCGACGCTAAAATAAATAAAATAAAAAAAATTATAAAAAAATTAAAATATACCAATTCGTCTTCTTAAAAATTCAACCAATGTGTTACAGAGACGAGAAAAAGAAATACAAGGAATTAAAACGCGAAGTTGATAAGATGGCGGCTATGATGAAAGAGGTTGGTTCGGATGAAGAAGAAGAGGAAGAGGAAGAGGAAGAAGAAGAGAAGAAGAGCGAGAGTGAGGAAGAAGAGTCAGAAACAGAAACTGAACAAGACACGGAGAGTGAAACGGAAAGTGAAAGCGAACCTGAGGTTTGTAACATTTACTTCATGAATGACTCATTCATTCATTCATTACAATACATTAATTACATTCACGTTGATATTGGTGCCCGCGATGATAAATTAAAAATATAAAAGTAATTATAACGCTTGACAACTTGTTGCTGTAACACATTGGCCAGGCGTTAGTTACAGTTTTATATTTCAGATAATCCCTGGGAACAGTACTTTTTTCCTGGATGTATGTCCTTTCTGGTGTCCCAGACAATGTGCATGCAAAATTTCATGGCGATCGGTTCAGTAGTTTTGGCGTGAAAACGAGACAGACAGACAGAGTTACTTTCGCATTTATAATATTAGTAAGGAGTAAGGATGTTACTGGCTAATAATGTGGCTTTCTATAGGTGAAATATTTTTTTAAATCGGTGCAGTAGTTTTCGATTTTTCATTACAAACACAAAAATTCAAATATTCTCTCTTTAAATCCTTATCCTTACTTATACATTATAAATGTGAATGTGAGTTCGTTTGTTACGCTTTCACGCAAAAACTACTGAACCGATCACCATGAAATTTTGCATACACGTTGTCTGGGACACCAGAAAGAACATAGGGTACTTTTCATCCAGAAAAAAGTACTGTTCCCGAGGGGATCAATGATCATTTAAACTATAATAGAATATATTACTATCGCCTAGCTAAAGTATTATAGCAACAATGCATCAAGCGTTATATTATCATTATCGCATACATTTTCTCAGGTTATATATATTTTATAAATATAAAGTTACGCGGACGAAGTAAGTAGATAAGTATAATTTTGTAGAACCATTCATAGTCAATTTTTTCATGGTCAAGCAAAGCTCAACTTTGCTCAATGAGCTATGGACATTGAGCAAAGTTTAGATTTAGATTTACTAGATTTACTTAGTAATCGAAATAGTAGATTATTCTTTTACTATCTGATGCACGCGACTTTATAGGCGACAAGCAATATAACGCTTGGCCTTTTGTTGCTATAACATTTTGGTGAGGGGTTATTTTTTTATTTTATTTAGATAATTATGGTGTTTTAATTATGTAGCTCCTCTAGTACCATTGGATTGGACTGTACCATTAATACAAGAAGTGATATTATACTTGGTATCGCCAGTACCTTTAAAAAGAAGCTAGCTAAAATATCCATACGTTACTCGCCCTTTTGTCAGTGGTAACAATCACTTTACGAAGTTTAGAGCAATTATGTTCGCAGTTTCTCAAGAAACGTCAATATGTGGTGAAATTATAACCATTATAATGAGCGACAGTACTTATAATAGACCCTCTGCCTGTCTATCATCTTTTTACATAAAAAATGTATGTTATTCTCATTTATAGGATGCTCCTTTGCCGAAAAAGAAAGACAATCTTTCGTCACGTGTGAAGAGGCACGAAACGAGGGTTAACGCTTTGAAGAAAGGAAATGCTCTCCTCTCAGCCAATGTAGATAGACTAAAGGACGACGTCCTCAAACAGAAAGAAGAGTCTGCCTCTCTTCAGAAAGAACTTGACTCCCTCATTGACGACTTGGAGTAACATCGTCTGCATGCCTATTTATTTTATCGTACCTTTAAAAAATTAACATCATAGGCGACAAGTTGCTATTATATTTAAATAGGAATTTTCTTAATTATGTATTTACAAATACTTTTAAATAGGAATTTCTTTTATTATGAAATTATAAATACTTAACTATAAAAAAAGCTTTCAATTTTTGTAACAAAACTTTACGCAACTAATAAATAGTTATTTTTAACCTTAACCAAGTCGCCAAGGTGGTTTAAATTGGCTACATTTGGATGGGTCGTTGACTGAGATGCTCTAGGTAACCCACATATAGATGTATATGAAGGGTAAACCCCGATATAATAGCTATATTAAAAAAATATTTAGTTAGTTTTCTTGTTTAAATATTTTCTATTTTGTCGCCATTTCGTTTTTTTATGGAAAAGTTTAATAAAATTCATCAATTTTAATCGTATTCATATCAAAATTAAAAATTAGCTATTAGGTAAATTAATTTACAATAGGTATATGTAAATTGACACCAATATTTAATTACAATTTATACTTATTTCTTAATTTAAGGCGCTATGTGCCGTTAACTGGGCATTTTCTTAAGCTTACTCGTTTGTGGCTAGACCATACCTAAGCTTGAAAAAAAAAATGTAGGTACGAATTAATAAAAGTTAGACAACTTTTTATGTACTTAGTATTTTTTTTTATTACCATATCTTCTATATATTATTAATGTGGCCAGTGTTCCCTACTGCTCCTAAGTGGGTCTTAAGTGATTTGAAATATTTAGACCCTAAAAATAAAGAATGTGTTGTACTACACATTAATAAATGTATAGTACATTTTTGGTAAATCAATCAAAATTATTATTCAAAACATGAAGTTATACACCTATTATACCTACTAATTCCGATAAGCGCGGGTGTAGCGGGCTATACCCTGCCCAGGCGGCCAACGCCATTGACGCCTCTAAACCCTTAGGGCCTTTACACACGCATACGGTTTCCGTCAACGGCAACCGTTGAGACGGCTGTGGATCATTCACGCGTACACGGTTGCTGCTACCTGATGTGCCGCGTGTGTTCAGTTGAATATCAAATATTCACAGAACAGTTGTGGTCGTGAACCGAGACAAATTTTATTTTACTGTTTTCTTTTGGTGAAAAACGACCGTGCCCGTGTACGTGTGAACGGTTTTTATACTAAGCCATAGACCACTCGCCACACGGTCGACGTGAAGGAATCATGTCCATGTGGATTTGAATGGCTACATCAGGATCACGGCACGGTCGTGTTATCGTGTGAAATCTCGCATATTAATGTCTACATTACTCTTATTTAACCGCCACGTATTAGCTTACGTATTATTGTATTAGCTATTAGAAATATAATAATACGGATACCGCGTGTGTGTGTGGAGGCACTTTCAATTTGATATAGGTACTTAATTTTTATGTATTTTTTTATCTGTATTCTCTTTGTCGATAAATATGTATTTACTTATTATGAATTGTTAAGATCTGAGACTATTTATTACACATGGTGTTTAAATAGGTTAATAAGACCACTCGAAAAAACAATTATAACTATAAAGTTACCTATTACTCAATATCTTCTATCGACTGAAAGCTATTTAAAAAAATATACCTAAACGTTTCACATAAGATCATTGCCTAATTAAGTTTAACAAAAATAAACAAACATTATGTGATTTGTAAATATTATGATCAATAACTATTATAAAATGTTTAATGTATTTCACATAAATATTATTACACAATAAAATTTTGTATTATGCAAAATGTGATTTTATTTATTTACCTACTAATTTGACTAAACAAAAATTTGTCAAAATGGTAATAACTCACAAAATCATACAGTTTCACTCAGATTAGTGAACTCTGTTTTACTAATCTGAGAAGTATAATTACAAAATATCATTTTTATTGCTTCAGGTGAGAATAAATTGATGTATTTTGCTTAACGACTAAGAATTTTTTAAAATTTTGTGCTGCAGTAATCTGCCACTGTAACTCTATGAGTATGTCCATAGTATTTTTTAAATATTTCTCAGTGTTACTAGAAAAAAAGGGAAAAAAGGGACTTACAATTGAAACAAAATATAGTTGTCTGTTTTTTTATTACTTAAATCATATCCTTACGACTAAAGTTGGAATATGAAAGCTTTAATATAAAGCTTTTTAGTCAAACAGACCTGAAACAAAAAACGATTATTTGAGTAACATTATACATGTGAATGATAATAATTATGGTTAAGAAATCAATTGATCTCAGTAAAAAAGTTGTCAAACATTTTGTTTCTGAAGCTAATACATGATAAAACATCATTGAAACTACCTAAGGATTTAGATTTATATGTATAGAGATTTTCAGGTGTCTTGCACGCAGATAGCCAGAGGAAATATCAGTATGGGTGTAAGTGTGATGCCAAAGCAAATCTGACTTATTGCTTACTCTTCATCCTACCAGAGAAACTTAGTTAGTCAGCAAGCAATTTGCATTTTTTGGTATTGCTACCAAAATATCAAATGAATCTGCCACCCTTTCTCATAAAAAAGTTAACATACAAATAACTTTTAATTACTGCCCATGATGTTCTTGTAAGAACACTTAAAATAATTTAAAAATCTTATTGGGTACTACTAATATGTCTTGAGAAAATATTTGCTAACTACACATAAAAAAGAATTTAATTTTATTGTGACAGTCACAGAATACAATCCATTTTATGATAAATAAATGCAGTGTGCACTGCCACTTATTAATTCGGCACTTACCGAAGCCCATGTCGTCATCAGACTCTTCAGGTTCTTCCTCCTTCTTCTCTTCCTTCTTTTCTTCAGCTGGAGCAGCGGCTCCAGCGGCGGCAGCGGGAGCTCCGCCGGCTGCTGGCGCGGCACCCACACCGGATCCAATGTTGGTGATGAGGTCACGTACGTTTACTCCTTCCAATGCTTTAGCAAAGAGGCCAGGCCAATAAGGCTCCACATCAACACCGGCAGCCTTCAAGATTGTTGAGATTTTCTCACCCTATAAAGAAACATTAAAATATAAAGAATTGTTGAAAAATTAGATAGGTACTTGCGTTTATTTTTTATCTTTGAAAAGTCAGACCAACCATAAAGCCCAGTACAAACATAGCTATATAATATATATTTTATACTAGTGTACCACTTCTTTGCTTCGCATGGAGGTCCAATGTTTTCTTTCCATAAAAGCTTGCTTTAGACTTCTTTTTAACAAATATTTTAAAAAGAAAAATTAGCTGAATATGTCCCGCATTCTGAAAGCTCAATCGAATTTTGCCCCTAGCAACCAGAGTTCAAAAAACCATTCCTAGCAGTTGCTTGCGTTATAAAATAAACATTGCAGCTTCCAGACTTTGGCTATGCATTGATAGTAGTCACTAGTCAGTATTACTTACAGCAATGTTAACTTTGTAAGACAGTGTTGTGTTCTCAAAGCAAGATATAATATAATATATTTTAACATCTCCAACCATAATTATGTGGCACATTGGTACATTTATGAATTTACGCAGACTTAATACAAGAATCTTATAGGAAAATATAAGCTCTTGTTCTTGGTCATCTTGTGTAATATAGCTTAGTACTCATTGGCTTAGTATATTGTAAATTGTTTAGCGTTCACGCTGAACAGAAACTAAAGAAAAACACGTGTTTCTATCTACATAAATTTTGAAAAATCACAAGTTTTATATCAAATGTGGCTCGTGCCTAGTGCCTGCATCCATGTAGAGGTTTTTGGTTACGCATTAAAATAGAAAAGCAAGCAATCCAGGGATCCAGACAACACATACGGTTAGTTAACCTAAAAGTCACATGTTTAAAGCAAAATCACTTACAGTTACGGCGACATCATCATCAACTAAGATGAGTGCTGAGTAAACACAAGCTAATTCAGCTTTTGATGCCATTTTTTAGTAATATTTGTGCAAGTCGCCGAAAAGGCCTTAGCTCAAAAGAGGGCAAGCACGTTTGTTTTCTCTGACAAGAGAAAAAGGAAGGAAAAGAAAAAATGGAATGAAAATGAATGACAAATGACAGATGGGTGGACAACGTCATTTCATTATGACGTGCGTAACATTTTTTAAACCACAGTATCAAGTATACTAGTGTCTATGTTTTGAACTTATTAGTTTATGCATGGATTCGAGCATAATTTGATCCGGATAACATTTAATCTTCAGTGCTAATTATGATCTGCCATGCCCACTGATCTGTAAATCCTGTAATATATACCCATTATATACCAGTGGACAGGCTGCTGCCAAATTATTGCGTCAAGTTATGAAAAAGTGTCATTTTGGCGGTGTTGGCTTTGGAGCGAAAGTACATAGAACTAAAATTAGTCATGCAATAATTAAAATTGTTCATGGAACATTTTACACAAGTTATCAGGATAATTGGTTCTCTCAAGGTAGTACGACAGCGACAGGTAGTATATTCTTTTTGTAATCTTGCAATTAATGACCTGTCACATAGCTGAATAAAACATATACTTCCAAGAACTGAGTTTATTATTTACTATATTATAATATTTACAATGAGACAAATACAACACGATATACGCATGACAATCGGAGTTACATTCTTGTTAGAAAATTCAAAATGGTAACACACTATTCATAAAACCATAGATTATGCTTCGTGATATAGACTCCAACACTTTTACTCTGTGGTAAATACAATGAAGCCGTTTATTTTTAAAATTATCTAGCAAAATTGGGATTTGGAATTATCAATTATTATTTTGAAATGATAATAGCATATTTAACATAGTAATTAAATTAGTATGGTGATTGTTAAAGTGATGTTATGATTAAGTTTGTGATATGACACAAACTATTTCTTATTTCCTAATGCCAGTTGGATAATTATAAATCATCGCAAGTGATCACAAGATACGCGCGTAAATCCAATTGAAAAACATTCAAATTAGAATAGTTATTATTAAATTTTAGCTAAAAAATATATATTGAAAGTAGTGTATACAAATTACACTTCAGTGAAATATTACATAGGCAGTAAAAAGAGTTAAAAAATGACTACAAATTCAAAAGATGCCCCTCAAGCGACGGAAAAGCTAACTGCAAATCCTCGTAACATTCCCGCTATGTTTCAAATATTTCATAATGTCCAGTTTAATTTGGCTCAACACAAAAAATATGTAAAAGAGATGAAGAAACTCTATCATAAGGTAAGTAATTAATTAACTTAATTTGAATTTGAGTTTGGTATTTATTGGCAAATAACATGGGCCAAGCCAATACGAAGTTTTTATTGGTTTGCATCAGTTTGTATAATATATTCTCCAGTACTGCCAGTCTGCCACATGTGATAAAATTAATAAATAACAACTTATTTAAAATTTACATTACTTGATTAAAACAATTTATTGCTATAATATTTATACCAGCTGTATTATATTTATAAATCTGAAGAGTTTGTTTGTTTGGTTGTACACATTAATCTCAGGAACTACTGGTTCGAATTGAAAAATTCTTTTAGTGTTGGATAGATAGTCCATTTATCGAGGAAGGTTATAGGCTACAGAGAATGCAGCTGAAGTCACGGGCATCAGCTAGTTATAAATATATTTAAACTACAAGATAATCATTTTTTTACAGCATGATGAGGATTTGTTTCGTGAAAGTTTCCAAAACGCTCTAATGTATTTGTTTACATTTGGAGATTCTAGTTCTAACGTTGACAGAACTATAAAATTTGTGGCCACCTTTTGCACAAGTCTTGATGATGAAGAACAATTCCTGGTGTTCATTTTTGATATAATCTTTAGAGTAAGTATTGCTAGAATACATAAACATATTTTGATTAGTAGATATCAAAATTTAAATATTTAGGTAGTATCTGTCCTCGTAAAATAGTATATTTTCTTGTTTAACTGCACCCAGAAGCTTTGAAAACGAATAGCATGACAAATTGATTATGTTAAAATGTAATGAAATGACATTGTTTGTTTTCATTAATATTTTCCAATTGCTTTAGAAAAAGCGTTAGGACTGTTTATATTCTCTTAGAATTTGATTTCAATATTGAATGTCCTTGAATGAAATAGATCAAGTATAGGAAAATTAGCAATATTTCTATGTGTATTTTTTTGTTGTTTCAGTGTCAATGTGTTATAAGTCAATCTGTCAGATTCAGAGCAAGTCAGTTGCTTTCTACCGTTCTGGAGGCTCTCGGTGAGGACGCATCACTTGACGATGATGTGTGCGATAAATTGCTCACTTCTCAGGTATTATATATTTTTTATATACATAATTATAAACATTTTGTATAAAACAAAATACACACAAGTATTGTATTGTATTGCTATTGTATTATTAACGAAATTTTAAATATTTTTTTTTTACACTTTACACACAGCACCATCTAGTTCTACACTAAGCAACTAATGCTTATATTGTAGATACCAGACAATTGATATACTACATACATTACTTTTTTTTTTAAATACATACTTACATATTATAAATACAAAAAATCCATGACTCAGGTACAAAGGTAAAATGTTAACACATAAACATTTGTCCCTAGCGGGATTCGAACCGGTGACCGTTTGGTTTCGTTTACAGTGAGGGTTACCTAGCCACTAGAGTCTACTGGAATTTCAGAAATTTCATTCTCTTTGGAAGTGCGCGGAGATAAAATAACAACATTTGCGAAATGCGAATGCAGGCTGTATGAGCAAAACTGAAAATAAAGCTAATCTATCTATTACTCCCCAGAAAATTGCAATTTTCAATTTCTTTCTTATAGTTATCTTGTAATATTGCACAATAAATTAGTGTTTCAAAAAATACCTATATTTTTTTTTATTTCCGTAAATAATATAATAACCGAAAATTTAGCAACAATAACTTGGCCCGCCATATATTTCGTTAGTAAATATTGGCATGCGAAGGCAAAAGTTTCCCCATCCCTGCACTAGACCAAACGCGTCGTTATTTAAAGTTCATTAATTTCCGCTACAGTTGGCACGTCTTCAAGACGCACGCAGCGCGGTCCGTTGTCGCGCAGCGCTTGCACTGCAACGCCTTCAGAATCCAGCCGAACCAGACGATGAAGTCACACGCGCTTACCGTTTCCACATGAGTTGCGACCCTAGCCCTTCTGTGAGGAGGTGTGTATAAAGGACTAACTTGTCATATCTTTTTTTATGTTAAAATCGTCAGACAGGTTGACAGTAGGTGGCTAGGTGGCTACCGTCACCCACCCATTATTTATTTTTTAGCATTATTTTAGCATTATTTATTTTTCCATATTTATTTATGCGTTCTGACTCTTCGCTTAGTCACCATATGTTTTTTTTTTAATTCATGTTCATTAAACTAAATATGAAAATAAATAAAGCGATGTCTCTAAAATTTCCAGGGCAGTGGTTTTGGCAATAGCGAAATATAGTCGCAACATTCCCTTTGTGCTGACGCGTTTGTGCGATGTGGACGAAGCGGTGCGGCGAGCTGCGTTTTTATATATAGCGGCCATGAACGTCAAACAGTTGAAGGTTAAGCAAAGAATTATGACGCTTAAAGTGAGTATCTGTAGGACCATATTTACATGACATACGGAACGGACCCTCTCCGTATACATTCCCTATGAGCCGGATTCTTATTCTATGTTTCTACGCGACACTATAGCCACCTCATAAAGTGGCACATTAACCTGTCTGCTGCAATTTACTATAAAAAATATGTCAATCGTAGGACTGCACTTCAGAAGTGAAAACTTAGCTAAAAAAATATTAAATAGTTTATTTTTTCCATTATAGCTAGATATTGTTGCGTTTGCAGGTTATAACGCACTATCGTTTCGTTCCTCAACGCGAATTACACTTTATAAGATTCCCATATCTGAATGTCACTTTTTTACTCCTCTACCAAATTGCTAACCCAACTGCCAGACGTAGAAACTGCCCAATCCCAACCCCGCCTGAAGAAGTTTTCACTTTAAAATCATAAATATAAAGCTATAGAGCTAAAGTCCAGGTACAGTTGAAGTGATATTTACATTTCATTGAGTGTGTTATGAGGCATACCTAACCTGTACCTAATACTTGACGCATCATCAAGCACCTTGCTACCTCTGCATCGCTTTTCGGTGTGTATATAAATTCCGTATATTTGTTGCCTTTGGTCTTATTAATTATTCAGGTGCTGTAGACAAATCGGTCCCCCTGTCTCGTTTAGTCTTTGTAATCTTTGCGAGTGAGTGAGACAGTGCAAAATTTGCGTCTTAAGGCTCGCTCACATTAAGGCGGGCCGCATCGCAATCGCAACGCATCGCATAACAAAAATCCTCCTACATCACTTTCGTACATTTTATATGCCACACCGGGCCTCATCGCAACGCACTGGCGGATCGCTTGCTAGGCGTATTTTTGCGTCAATGTGCGTTGCGATGCGGGCCGCTTCAGTTTGCGTTGGAAGGCGCAGCGGACGTCCATAGCTTTGGACTGTCAATGGCTCAATTATTGCGTTGCGGCGCGTCCCGACGCGACTCCTGTGTGCTTTGGCGCAATTTTGCTAAGCGGTGCGCTGCGCCCTGTCGCGGCTATAGTGTGCGCGAGCCTTTAAATCCCGGTGTCTTTGAAAGTGTGCGGACACACCTTGCAGGTGGGACTAACGGAAGACAGCTTTCGCGTGCGTCGAGTGGTCGAAGAAATCCTAGTGCCGAATTGGCTGAGCGCCTTCGAAGGAGACATTGTACAACTATTGAAGGCCATACGTCTCGACAACGCACGCGACGCCAAGGAATCGCAAGACGTCGCTGCGAAACTACTGGAAACATTGTTCAAGTTAGTTTTGTGGAATATTCAGATTAATTGATTTTTTTTTAATAATTATGATTATTTTAAAATATGATTTACCAACTGAAAACAGCGAATGTGAATGCTGTTGTGTTTCGTTGAGTGAGTAAAGGATCCCAGAGCCCTTTTCTTTCCCAATATCTATACTCAATCCTACTACTTGTAGCACCGGATCAGTCACTAAGCGAATAGTTTGACTCTTAGCACTAAGCGAGGCTCTTTGTAGTGTGGTCTTAATCTTAGACTCGAGGTTTTTTCAATATAACTTAATGCCATCAATAAAAAGTTCAAGCTTTCAAATAAAAAAAAGAAACGTCAAAATCGTTTCACCCAGTCGAAAGCTCTGAGGTAATAAACATTAAAAAAAATACAGTCGAATTGAGAACCTCCCCCTGTTTTGGAAGTCGGTTGAAAAAACTAGCTATTGTACTCGGCTTCGCCCGCGTAACTATAAAATATAGCCTATGTTAATCGCTGATAATATAGCTTCCCAAAAGTGAAAGAATTTTTCAAAAATTCGTTGGCCTAAATATAACTTTACTGGTTTTTCTTTGCACAGGCGCTTATCAGCCTCGGAACTGCTAGAGTGGTTGCCTATAGAAAAATCTGATCGTCTGATTCCCGTAGACAAGTTGAATAAGGAGAG
This sequence comes from Synanthedon vespiformis, assembly GCA_918317495.1. NCBI lineage: Eukaryota > Metazoa > Arthropoda > Insecta > Lepidoptera > Sesiidae > Synanthedon > Synanthedon vespiformis. Next base: position 1,856,749 of record OU906965.1, read on the forward strand.
CGTCTGGTACTGGCGCCACTTGCTCGAACACTTGCAAAGAATTGACGACGACGTAACGCTCGAGTCGGTTTTACCGAATTTGTTTGTCCTAATTAATTATATAAAAGAGTAAGTATCTATTTTATTTTATTTTTCAAATAAAACTGCAATGATTTTTGTGACGACTTGCATAAATATGAGAATCCTAAGTCGCTCTAGAGTCATTTAAATTTAAATAACCTAAGAGGCGCCTGCCCAACCAGGTCTCGAACCTGCACTTTCCTTGATTGAATCGAGGTTGATGTACATATATATGCCAATCACAGCGGTCGGCCCGGCGATTCTATGCTCTTTGATGCCACAATAGATGGTCGAACAGTGACGGTTCGGCTTAAAGGTCTAGTTACCAGGCCATAAAATTTCAAAAAAATAGTGATGGTCTAATGGAGAATGTTCACTAATTTTAATTTTCAACTCTTCGTATTCTCTATTGAAAATAATAAAAACCCGTGAAAAAAAATATTTTGATACATCGTTTAGTTTTTGAGATATGGCGTTTTATAAACGAGATCGCGACGGGCATGCGCTCATCTCGGTGACGTCATAATCCAACGGTCTCGTTCAGTTCGCGCGCTCCCATATTGGAGCGAACCGACCCGACCGTTGGAATGTGACGTCACGCGGGCGCCCATGGGTCTTTCTGAAAAAAAAAAAAAAAAAAAAAGTAGTGTGTTTGTATGTATACATATAAGCTCTAGTGAGACAACGTTTTAGACGATTTTGCGTACCTATTAACATTCTCCATTCTGATTAAATGGTTTAGTGTGCTGGCGCTTCCTTGTCCTTCGACCGACCAAGTCGACGTCAACATTCGCCAGAGCGTACTGCAGGAGTTGGCGCAAATGCTTCAGCTGTACAACATCAGCGACACGGCTGGCAGACACGCCATACAAGAGTTTATCATTGATGTATTCACAGGTACGTTGAAGCTATCATAAATGAGATATTAAGATTTGTAAGAGATATGTTGTAATATGTTTGTGTAGTGAGCCACAAACGGTGCTGACTTAATATAAGCGCTGCAGGTGCTTGTCTAACACCTCAGCACAATGCTGAGACAGTATCCGATTCACTGCCACGAGGACACGCACATATTTTACCTGTTTTTTATTCATCTTTCTTTATTTATAACATAACTAGCTGGCGCCCGCGACTTCGTGCGCCTTGAAAAAGAAAAAAAAGTAGCTTATCCTGTGCCACGTACGTCTAAATGTTTATCTACCAAGTTTCATGAAAATCAGTTAATTCGTTTAATAGTTACGGAGGAACTTACAGATTTATTATTATATTAGTATTGATATGATTGATTTTTTAACGAAAATTTAATTTTAATTTAAAAGAAATTTCCGTTATCATAGAAGATATTTTTTTTTTTTATTAGAGATGGGTTGCTCTTGGCCTACAACCAGCTGGGTAGCAAGGGAGAGGCCTAAGATGGAGCGAGCTCACCCAGAAGATGCCTATTCACTCGAACTTTGAAAAGATTAGGGTTATATGAACTCGGAAACACAGACGCAGGCAGGGAGTTCCAAACCTTGGCGGTGCGCATTATAAAGGATGTCTTAAAGCGCTTGGTTCGAAAAGGGGGGATTTCGACAAGATGAGTATGGTGACCAGCCGTACGTCTGTATGTCCGATGGAAGAAAGGAGAAGGCGGTATGAGCTCATGGAGCCCCTGAGCACACTCACCGAAGTACATCTTATAAAAGACACATAGACTGGCAATTTTGCGTCTATGTGCCAGGCTCTGCATCTTAGATTTTAAAAAAGTACCGTCGCCTATGACATAAAAGCTGACATTGTAATGTTGTGTAGGTAACCACGGGCCCCTGAGTTACGAAGTGATTCGTGTTCTGATGCGGGCGTTGGAGCTCGCCGTGCCCGAATTGGCGGCGCGCGAGCAGATCGTGTGTAGGGTGCTTAATACAATACGCGAGCCGTACGTCGATGAAGAGCCAACCTCGCCGGTTAAAGCGCAACCCAACATCGAAACCAGCGAGATTAAAATGCAGGTAAAATCGACATCAATGCATTCATACATCTACAATGTTACACCAAAACACACACACAGACACACACAAAAGAAAACACCCATATAAAAAGGGAGTTTGACGCCATTCGTCAACTTTTTACCACATTACGCTTTTCGTCAATTTAGGCTATTAGTTATATCTAAAGCGGTTATTACACTATTCAATTTGTAGGAAACCAAATTGGGAAATCGGAAGATGTAATCGCAGTTTAGAACAAATTAGATCCAAATTAGATTTTAAATTCTATTATCTATTTTAAATTCTATATATTTGATTTAAATATCAATTTAGTGTAGTGTGTAATTTAGTGTATCAATAGGTTCACTACTTAGGTTCCTAAATTGGTTTCCTACAAATTGAAAAATGTACTATGCGTTTCAAATGAGAATAGGATCGCACTTGCTGCAAACTTCACATGATCTGAGTCACCATAGTAATGTCGTCAAAAAAATCCGAATAACAAAAATATAAATATTTTTTATTTATTTTTTATCTAATAATATATAGATTTTATTTGAAACGCTTAAGTACGTCTATAATGATTGTAGTAATCAAGGTTTGGAGGTTTAAAGGGTAAGATATTTTTCATTATAGAATTCCTTACAATAAAATAAGTCAAGTGAAATTGTATACATTCCAGAGAGGCGAACTGCGCCTGGCTTTGAACGTAGCTATGGAGGAGCAGGAAGAGGCAGTCAAAGTTCAAAATTACCCTCTGGCGGCGGAATGTAAGGCCAAGGTAAGTGTCACTTTTCACCATCGAAAATGAGAATCAACATATTTTTGTTCAACGTTTTGATGTCTGTTGTAAGAGGAGAAGACACAATTAATGGTAGTAGGTAAGTAAAGTGATGCAAGTAAAGGTTAGGTTACACAGTAAACTATCGCTTCTAAATAAAGTTTAATGAAAATTAAATAACTTTTTCAGGTCGAAGAAATACAGAAGCAATTGGAAAGGTTGAATGTTCATGTGCCTCCACCGGAACCACTCACTCCACAGGTAATAGTTGCATTTTTTTTTAATCAAAACAGATCTATATTTCTCAAAAAAGTGAAAACAGGATAAAAAAAAATCACATTTTTGATCAATTCAAAAAGTTTTCATGTTTCCTTGAATTGTAATTGCAGTTGGCTCGTTCGATTGGTTGACTTTTTTTTTATCAACAAATGAGAATTTTACCCGTTAATATATTGTTATGTATTATGAAGTTTTTATATGTCGCTTTGATTTTCAGCAGCCAACAGTTGAGAAATTTAACGACGTGGACGCGTTGAACAAATGTCTCATGATCGTGAACAGTTTCCTCGATACGACTCAAATCAACAAGATACCACCTATGATACAGCTTTTCGTCAAATACCTTGAGGTTTGTTACTATATTATTTTTATTTTTTAGTAGAAAAAAATACTTGACTTGATGGTCGGTTGCTGCCGTCGAAGTGGCAATGGCAATAGCCCTAGTACCCAGTGAATCTAGTAGAATAAAGACACTGTATTGTCTGCCTCTAGTATATAGTCTACCAAAAGTAATGTCCTAAGGGATAATCAGGCAACTGAGAAAAATAGTAGTCCCCGAGGTATTCGGAAAGATGCGAGACAGCTTGAATGATCAATACTGTATTCGTCTATATAACTCTTCTAAATACCACCTTGTATAATTTTTTTGGAAGTTACAATGATATTTATAATGTGAGGATTTTGTTAAAATTTCAGAAGGAAGCACTTGAACATCCAAAAGTACTCGAGAATTCACTACAAACGTTCGCAATGTTTGGAATGTTGGACAAACAGTTTGCCATAGAGAACCAAGTGTTCTTTTTTGCTAGGGTAAGTGTTTTTGTTTGGTTAAAAATTGCCTATAAATTAATTCTATTTTATGTCATGCAATTGTTTTGTTATGTTCTAAGAAAACGCCAATGTAAAATATATGTACTTAAACAACAATATAAATGTTAGTATTAAACTTTATTGTCCTGAGAAATTAGACATGAAAAAATATTGTCAGGTGTTTTGATGGTAGGTCAAATCAAATCAAATCAAAATCAAAATATTTATTTATCAATTAGGTTTCTACAAGAAACTCTTTTGATCGTCTTTTGGTCTTTTGGTCTTCTATTATTTCTATTAATTTTTATGTCCTTATAATGTCAAAATCTGACTAGTTTTTTGATTTTGTGAGTGACGCTAGAGAGCTCATTCAGTCTTCTTGGTGTTTCAAGTGTTTATAGGCAACGATATATCCACTCAACATTTGAACAGCCATATTTTCTTAGTACGTGTACAGATTTTAATTAATGGAAACAAAAAAAAAAATATTCAGCTTGTAGTTCCGATGCACGAGCACAATGTTGTATCGATAACGTTGAAGTGTCTAATGGACCTGCTGTGCGTACACGGCGCGCTTCTATTCGAAGACGAACAAGCGGACGGAAGCACCATCAACACCACCAAGAAACGGAGCACCCGCCAAACCATGGACACCTTCGACGATTGTGGTGAGGAATGCACATTAAATAATAATAATAATAATATCTTTTTAGACCTTGAAATTGTAGAACCAGGATGTGCCCTGATTTTATGAAATTATAATTTTCGCAAGACTAAATAGTTTGTAAATAGGAGATAAGTTTTCAATTTCCTAGAGTTCCTGAGTGGCTAATACGACGTCACACCGATGTATGGCTGCGATTAAAATATCCGCCTTATTTTAATCAGAATGTTTTCACATTGTCCGATACTACAAAAAACATTCCGTTAAGATTATATAGTAAAATATTTGAAAAAAAAATGCAGAAGAAATTATTTTCAATCGAATCTTTTTAACGAAGTACATAATGATGCAGGAACCTGCCTGTTTGTGATCTATATAGTTTTTCAATTACATATATCCATAAATATTTTCTAGGTGTAACTTAAAATAAATAGAAAAAAAACTTGTATACGATAATTTATTAGCAAGTTCTATTATTTTTAAGGGTTTGAGACATTAATTTCGTAATGTAACCGCTTGTTTGTAAAGAAATAGTTGCTTTTAAATTTTTATTTCGACAGTTTCAACATTGGACAGTATGACCAAGTTGTCTCCCTCCCAAGGAACAGTCATCGCCCTACTCAACAAGCTTATGGATGGGGCAGTAAGTAACTCAAATTCAAGTTAATGATAGCAGACAGACACTCTTACTTTCATATTTATAACATTACTTAGCTGGTGCAGCCCGCGACTTCGTCCGCGTTCTGGATGAAGGGTACCCTATGTCTTTTCTGGTGTCCCAGACAACGTATGCAAAATTTCATGATGATCGGTACAGTAGTTTTTGCGTGAAAGCGTAACAAACAAACTCACATTCACATTTATAATATTAGTATAAATAAATAAAATAATAATAAATAAATTAGCCTTTATTTTCTACTACAAACTTTAGACCTTAACTTTAACTGTAACTAAAATCTAACTTTAAATGTTAACTTCAACTTTAAGTATAATTCAACTTTAAATTAGTAAGGATATATAAAATATTTTAATTAAAAACTGAAAAGTATCTGTTTATCATAATATCTGAAAAGTATCTGGTTGTACGGTTGAATTTATGGCTGAGTTTTTTTTTTGTAAAAATTCGCACGAATGTTTCAATTTTATTAATGTTATGTGAACTTTATTTAGAATGAATCATTACGGCTAATAATAGTGGAAGGTCTCTGCCGATTGATTTACATCGGACAACTCGATTCGCCTCCCATTCTGGGCAGACTTCTGCTGCTGTGGTTCAACCCAGTCAATGGTGAGTATATTATATTGATATCAAAATGATTATTACTTTTCCCAGTCTGTTGACAATTATAGCAAGAATTACTATCTATATAAGTGTATTTTTAAAAAGATTTTTTTTAAAACAAGTACCCTACACAGTATTATATTTTTGTGAAAAAAATGTGATTTAAAATTTCACCCTGAAACGTTTCATACCAGATTGAAGTTTACGCGTAGTTTACTTCGTACTCGTACTAGGCCATGACGATATAATTTATTATTGTTTCTCTTTATTTTTACAGAGGATGAGGATAATCTGCGTCAAACCCTTGGCGTTTTCTTCGAAACATTCCCAGTTTCAGTGGACGGAGCACAGGAACAAATACAGGTATTAATGAATGTATATAAAAGGAGAGAAGATTTGTATGTTTGTAATGAATTAACTCAAAAACTACTGGACCGATTTTGAAAATTCTTTCACCTATAGCCTAGTAACATAATATGCTATATTTTATAAAGTTACGTAGGCGAAGTCGCGTGCAACAGCTAGTTAATTGTAACTTCTTTTTATTCTATATTATAATATTTATTTGTAAATATTTAAACTTGTGTGAAAAATATTCATAAATAATTACTGCATAGGCTTTAGTAGGCATAGGCATTGCCCGTACCCTTTAGCCGCCAGAGTCGGATTTATCCGACAATTATTTTCGTGTCCATTTCGCCACTGCCGGGATATATGCGACAAATTCCTCTACTTGTATAATGTTTATTTTTAAATAATTGAGTTGCTCCCTCTTAAAAAAATAATTACGAGTCAGGCGCTAGGGGCACTACGAACGACAACTCAACTCCTACAAAACCAAGCAATTAAAGGGTTAAAAAAGATCACAATTTTTCATAAGTGGGATAACTAATTTAGTACTAACGCCCTCTTATGTTTGTAGCGGGCGACTATTCCCATACTGCGGACGCTCGCCAACGCGCCCTCCAGCTCACCTCTCGCCGAAATAGACCAGGAGGCGGTCGTTCGGTTCATAGTCTCACTCACCAAGGTCAACCACGAGGTATGTATTTTAGGCCACAAAGAAATACATACCATCTCTCTATCTCTACATATTTACATGGTATTCAGATTAAAAGTCGCGGAAAGTCGCTTTCAGTCCGTTTGTCTGTATAAGCACTAATTCCTATTAATAAAATTTAATCTATCAAAATATTATGATTTTGATTATTTCAATAACAATTTAAAACAGTGACTATATAGTAATGAGTAAACACATTTTTTGTGGAATCTTCATTTATGAGCACAAAATCGAGATTTTGAAAAACTATTTTTTGCAACCTCCGTGACATACGAGTATTTAAGAACAACGTGTACAACTTGTTATTTTTTTTATTTTTTTTTGAAAAAGTATTTATTGTAAAGACACTTTTCCGTGTCCACAATATACTTTTTCGTTTCCACAGAAAACACCCGTTAACAATATTATAAATTTAAATTATCTTACTTGTGTTTCCAGTTGATAGATAGTCAAGGAGCGATGGCTCAGACGCTGTGCAGCCACTTGGTTCGATACCCGGACGCGTCGGAAACTGCTCTGATATGCCGAATGCTGTCGCTTCTGTCGCCGCCCCGTGATACCACCCTAGCGCCAGGACTCGCCAACCTGCTGCGTGACTTTTGTCCGGTAAATAATTTTATTATATACAAAATATAATAGTTATCCAATTTAATTAAGTAATACTATCCAAAGGTTTTTTTTTTTTCAATATGAAATAATTACACAAGTTGTTGAAAATTTTAATACAATATAATATTATAATGTCCATATATTCAACCGACTATATAGAAAACTAACTCACAGCGTTATGGCGTGTTTGAGATATTATGTAATATTGTTTGTTATAACAACATTAAACAAGCAGTTATGGCGTTGTAAAAGGAATAAAATATATTGTTGTAATAAGAATAAATCGTGTAACTTACAGAAACTAAGCGACAAAACATCTAGTCGTTATCTGTCGCGGTACTTGGGAGCTCTGGAGGTGGCGGAGCGTGCTTCTCTTAATAAAATATCAAATATCGGTAACTATTTAAATTGTATTACTCTTAAATGATTAATATGAATACATTTTCAATTTATTTTCAATGAATAATTTGTGTGTTCATTTTTATTTTTATAGAAATGACAGAGGGCACTTTGCAGAATAACTTAACAGATGACACCTTGCTTAATAATATTGGACGCTCGACTTTATGTTTACGTAAGTTTCGTATTAGTTTAAAAAATCTATAATCATTAAGATGCCCTTTTACAATATTTGTAATCATTAAGATGACTTTTTGTATGTTAAAGCTGGGAAATCTTCAAATTGATGGTTTGCGGTTACCGTCGCCTATGAAGTACAAGTTTGGGCATAGATATTATATAAATAACTAACTTAACCAGTATTTCTCTATGGTTTGGGTCGTTTGACAGCCCGTCTGGTGGCTAAAAACCTAACCACTCACTTACGTACGAAGCCGTAAATATTCAATAGTTTTTGAGATCATCACGAACATAAAGGTGAATTTGAAAATTCACAAAGATTTTCGTACCTCGACTTTACATTGTAATATATGACAACTTCCTAAAACGTCTTTTCCAAAATAGCAATCCGAGAGAAAAGTAAAGAAATCGTACACTAAAAACATCTCGTATTTGTGATGTACATAGGTACATGGTTTTTATGATTTTGTTCTTATCGTAAAGGTGTTAAGGTGTAAATTTGTGTGCGTTTCCAGCTCAGCCGATAGCGCGCAGTACACACGTGGGCATCCACGAGACAGTTCCCGAGGAGGTGTTCATCGACGAAACATCTCCCACTGAAGGCGTATCTGCCATCACCAGGATCTCCGAAGGTACTTAGTTACATTAAATTAAGAGCGAGTGCCCTTGTTTTCCTGTGTACCCTTAGCTGTCCTCTTAGCATGGTACATTGGAAAATTATACGATGGCCACTCCTTTAAAAAACTGGGATGGAATCATGAATAAGCTCATTCGGGACCCTCCATGAGTGTGTCTAGAATTTTCTGGAAAACTCTAGTCGTCTCTTGTCTCAAATGGTTAAATGCTTCGAATACTTTTTATCGCTTCGAAAAAATAATTTTAAATATATATTTTAAATAGAGGCTGCAAAAGAAACGGCAGCAGTGTCGTCTTCGTCCAAGGCAGCACCATCAGAATCAGAAAGCCATCAGAATTCACCGTCCGAAGAAGTCCAATCATCCAACTCGAACACGTCAACGGATGGGACTCAAGGCGGAGTCGATTCAGATTCAAGCGGAGTGTCACCAGTTAAAAAGGCCAAACGCACCAAAGGTACAAAGTACAGTAGTTCCCAACTGTCCACACGCTTCACAGCATTTTCCAGTACCGCTATTTGTCGCCAACTGCCGCCATGTTAGCGTGCGCCGCTTGGTATGTTACACTCGTGCGAGTGCGACGGAACTAACAGCCTTATAGATATTGCATCTTAAGTTAATTGTAAGTTTTAAGCTTTCCTCGTTAATAGTTGGAGCCGACTTTCTTTTCTGCGTGAACGAAGATTCGTTCAAGTAGCAGTAACTTAAAGTAACTTACTCCATGATTAACCTTACAGATTTATTTTATTATTATTGATTGAATATGATTTCGAAGAGTAGGTAATTAATGAATTGTTTCAACAATTTGTGTCAGGAGAGAAAAGTAAATCGTCCAAGAAAAATGCGGGCCGCAAATCCAAAAAAACAGCGGATAATAAGAAAGCAGCCGAAACAGGGGACAATGAGAAAGGAGTCAAGAGAACACTTTCGCAGAGCTCCTTGGTTGACGTCGCTGCAGGTAATCCTTCATAACTGTGTTTGGCCTTTTTGCATCCTTGAGAAAACGGTTTGAAGTCGGTTTTTTTTTTTTGTTAAAAAGAGTTATTATTTTGTTAATAAAATTCAACTTTAATTCACAGTTAAAGCTCAGTCTAGAACGGCAGAAAAACAACAGGAAGCCCCGTCAACGTCCATAATCAAAGACCTAGACACGTCCAAGGTGACTACGAGACGACCGACCAAATCGAAGTCGGGCTCGGATTCCAACGGATCTGGAAATTCTAAAGCCGATAAAGGAAAAACTAAGAAAAAAGGTTAGTAAACTTTGTCTAGCTGCATGGCTATACTGGGTGGAATTATTTTGTAATGCCACCTAGAGGGAAAATACTCTTAATACTGTTTATAGAAAGTTTTACTCAAAGAAAACATTCCTTTATTTTTGAATAGAAAGAAAACTGCATATAAAGATTTTTGAAAATTCGCTTGCCACACCCGGGAATCGAAGCGGCTAAAATCTGTAAAAGTTACACCTTTACTTTTATTGCATCGATCGTTAGGGTCAATTATAAGGATGAAATCTCTCTAACAAACTTGATAAATTAAATGAAAGGAAAACCACTTAATTTTAAAAAGCAATGAGCACTTTTTTTTTTAATTGAATAATAGAAGTGTTTAATTGCTATCATACCATTAATATTTTGGGTTGCTTACACAACTTTGCATCATAATTTAGTACAAAAAAACAGTTCCGTAGCGACTTATCTCAAAAATTAAAAGTAACGATTTTTTCAAAATTGGAATTACGCGACATACCACCTTCATCCACTCACGTCTTCAATTATAAATAATGTTAATTTTGAACAGTAGAAACAAAACCTCGGCGGCGTTCAGCGCGTTTGTCGTCTCAACGCGAAGGGAGTCCGCCACTATTCGACGACTCCGACGACTCATTGCATACAATTGTCTACGACACCGAAATGGTAATATTTTATACTATTTAATACGTGTGCGTCAGCAATTTAAAAAAAAAGGAGATTCTTGTCAAGAAAGTGAAGTGGAATTACAGTTTTTTTTTATTGAAAGCATGTTTAGTTTATCCTACTAATATTAAAAATGCGAAAGTTTATAAGTATGTTTTTTTTTTAGTATTAGCCTTAAGATGGGTTCAGCCCACAGGTAAACTTAATTCTGCTTTTACTTTTCCAGCAACAAGAACTTTTGAACGATTCAGACGAACCAGTGAGCAATGCTACAGCAAGAAGAAACATTTCTATACCAGAGACACCTGACGACAGTGAAGAGTGAGTATAATATAATTATCTTATATATTATTATGTATTATGTATAACATAATGTATATTATGTAACATAGTCACTGGTTGGTTACATGGTTACTAATGAAAATGTTTTTTTATATATTGAAAGCTGACCAGAGGCCCTAGCCAAGAGCAAACGCACTGTGTTTTCTACATTCGTAAACGCTACGCTGGGAGAAATCTTTGTGATTGGTCAAAATTTTATGTGGGCGTTACAACAACCAATCACCGGGCTTTATTTCTTTCGTAGCGTAAGAACGCAAAGGGAGCGTTCCTCTAACTATTTTAATAACTTGTCTACACACACTCTCTATTTCAATATTATTTCACTTCTTTATAAGTTCATGTTTTTCTTTTAATTTTTTTTTTTCTAGATCTGAAACATGAAACTGATGTGAAGCCAAAAAGATAATGAAAACGAATTACGAAATGAACAAGGCGAGATAATTTTAAATTAAAACATATATATATATATTTAATTTAGTTTTTATAATAAGATTTCTCACTATTTTTCTACATATGATGTATATAATAAATTGTAATAAAGGACCGACCAATTTGTACTGTTTAATAACATGTTAGCTGGTTTTAACATAATTTGAGCTCGTTTTGTGTTTGTTTAATATTATTACATAATACAATATTATAATGATTTTTAAAAACAAAATATATGTTCAAGCTTTCGTACTGATTCGGAATAATAATAATAAAAAAATCTCCATTACTTACATTTTATATATCTGTATGAAAACTCATTTATTATTATCAACTGATTATTTATTATCTACCCCTTTCAACCCCTTAAAACCCTTTTTTTTCGCATTAAAAAGTAGCCTATGTCCTTTCTCAGGCTCTAGACTACCTGTGAATTTAAACAGGTTCAGTAATTTTGGCGTGCAAGCGCTACAAACGGACAGACAGACAGAGTTACATTCGCATTTATAATATTAGTGAGGATTTTTTGTTAGTTTCACTGATATTTCAGGGCTAAAGTTTCTTTATTGAATTTGCATCGTTACCTACACGAATTAATCTATATACCAATATATATATAAAGCTGAAAAGTTTGTTTGTTTGTTAAGTTGTACTCGCTCTCAGCAACTACTACTGATTCGAATTGAAAAATTAATTTTGCGTTGGGATAGTCCATTTATAGAGAAAGGCTTTTTAGTGTGACCTACAATTTAGATTAACGCCATCTATCGTTCAGTGGCAGAACTATTAAGACAAACAGCTTTGACTCAAAGGTTCCGCGAGAGGGCGCGATAATCAAAGGCTTTAGGCTATATGACATTTCGAACGCGGACAAAGTCGCGGGCACAAGCTAGTAATTAAATAAAAATTTGCATTGTTTTTTTATTACGACGTTTAAAATATAATACAGCTTATATATTATTATTATTATGTTATATTATTAGGTATGTAATTTTAAAAGCAGTTTACCTATACTTAATTATTCGAATTAGTACGAAAGCGAATTACTCCCACCAAAACTCCCATATTATTAAAATAAATAGTTTATTTTTTAATGCGTGATTAAGATTACACGCTTTCCATAGTATGTATATTAAGGAACGCGTGTAACAGTCTCAAATTAATTTTTAAGTAACTAATTACATTACTATATTTATCGATTTTAAAATTAAAGAAATAAATTAATATTTTTAATGTCCATGTGAATTTTAATTATTGTAAAAAAATATATATGTATAACCAGACCTGGCCAAGTGCAGATTGCGAATTAAAGGAAAGAACAATAGAAAAGGAAAGCAATGAAAAACCTTTATTTTTAACCTCCACGCAAAAACGGCGTGTTATAAGTTGACGTGCGTCTGTGTATCTGTGTGTCTGTTTGTGGAATTGTATTTGATGCTTCTTAGCTATAATTTATGAAGATCTTTTAAGGCGTTTGAAGATTCAAACTCAATAGAAAGTCGGTGTTTAGTTTATAATTTTTAATTTCGGTTTTTATTAACTTAGCAGACACAATTTTAGAAACTTTAACGAGTTTCACAAAGAAAATAGACCTCACATTTTAGATTATAAATCTGCTCATGAGAACGGAGTTATCTTGAATTGTATTGACTAGGGGAGGAGGGTCCCTTGTGCCAATCTTGATTTTGATTTTGAAATCCCGGTTTTGTTTCCCACTGGTTATGATGCCATGTTTTGTCCCACGGCTTCCATCGGCTGCTGTCCCAGTTGTTCTTGTGTGTTTGATTGTCTGTTAGCTTGTCGTCCTTCGCTTCGTTACTTGGGTAACCGAAGTTCCATCTGTGTGCAAAGAGAAAGCTGCGTCAATTTTTTTCACATAGGAACAGGTTCATATTTGAAGACTGTTGGCCCAAGCAATACTTTTCACAGTGCAAGACTGTTTTATAATAAGAAAATAATATAACAAAAGTATCTAACGCAAATCTGTACTATATAATGTTATAAAGAGAGAAGATTATGAAAATTCTTTCAACTGTTAAAAGCTAAATTATCAGCGAGTAAGATAAGCTAAGTAAGATCAATACTAAGAATAAATCTGTAGGGGTCGGTCATGGAGTAATAAGAGTATTACTTTGTTTTCAGAAATATCGTGTATATAGGCTCTATACATGATATTGAAACTAAATTGAACATTTTTAGAATTTTTTTCTGTATGTATGTATGTAAGTTCCTCCATCACTCTTAAACGAATTAACTGATTTTCATGAAACTTGGTAGATAAACATTTAGAAATACGGGACACGTGATAGGCTACTTTTTATCTTTTTAACGCGGACGAAGTCGCGGGCAACAGCTAGTGTTATATAACTGTTTTATATAACCATATTTTTCCTATACCGTATTTTGTTAGTCTGGACTCACCTTTAAAAAGCGCTGTATACATAAGCTGAAGCCTTTAAGTATTCGCTTTTTGGCTAAGTATAAATAAAGTCTTAACAACATTATTACCCATATATAATTTATGGGAATACTTATTCTGGAAAAATTGAAAGTAAAGCAAGCTGAAGTGCAAAAGTTCGTTCGCTCCCTTTAAGGCTTAGTTAAAAGCGTCAAGTGTTCATATACTTTTGTCTAGTGTCTACACATTTTCCAAAATGTTTTCTTGTCCATATATTTGTTGTTTTAATGTCACATTTTTTAAATTTTCTTGCTACTTCAGGTACACTCGCTTTGTACTAAAATTGAGGCTTAAGAGAGACTTAATTTAACTGTGTAGACAGTAGACACAAAAATGGCCCAAAATTGCATAATACATAGAATGCAGCGACTAGCATAAACCGCTTAATAATGCTCAATAAACCGCTCAGTAGCATAATGTAGAAAAAGCAAATAACATCTCTGTTTGTTTACCCCTGACGGATTTCTATAGGTGTGAGCTTTCTGAGGGGAATCTTGTTGATGGACACATGATAGTGCTGCTTTCTGCAAAATGCAATATTTAATAAAAAAAAAAAAATTAATAAAAATGCTTGTGCAGAACAATATAAATAAATAAAAATAAAATTCTGTGACAAGTTACCAAAATATGCTTCTATATAATTGAAAATAAGTGTATAAATCTATATTTGTTATTATTTTACTATGATATATTTAGTTGTTTATCCATATATACAGACAGACATATATTTTGTAATTCTTGGTAAAGTTTAAATAAGACATTCGCAACTTTATCAGCTTGTCCGAAGACCTAAGGCCTCCTCCAGTTCATGCCACTATTCTCAGCTGTCATCCCTTTTTTTCTTCTCTTGAATATCACTCTACCTCTCTTTCTCTCATTATATGATCTGCCCAAATGTTCTTGGGTAAAAAAATATCCTTCTTTGGCGACCTCCTTTCAGCAAGCTATTTGATTATTTTTACTTGTAATTCTTAAAAAAAGAAACGCAAAAACAGAGCGAAAAGTCTTTCACCATCTGTCAAGTAGCTTTGCACCACCAGCTGTCATTTAAAGTTACCTGTAGCCGGGGATATTGGAGCTGATTAAGTATACCTTTATTTGTACTGTAAACGTCCCAAACATTGAAAAGAAAATAATAATAAAAATTTTGCCTATCAAATGATTCAATAAAACTGAAAATTCTTTCTAAAAGTAACTAATAAACACTACTTGTAGTTGGTGAAAGAGGCCCTCTAAGGTAAACAAAATCAATAAATTTAGATGGCCTGTGGTTTCACACACTACCTGTCTCCGCTGCCACCTTCCTGACTGGCGTAGTTGCCACTGGTCTCACCGGAGTCTGATTCGCCAAATTTGCTCTCCAACCCTCCTTCAGCAGGCCGGCTCTTGGAACGCTGGTGCCTTGTCGTCACGAATTCTGCACCGCGTTCCCCAATCATAATTGTGGGCGCTGCTGTGTTGCCTTTAAATAATAATTACAATACATTAATTTTATAGTGGCAGGGCACACACAGGCAAAGCGGCGGCCTTAGGGGGTGGCGAACGGAGGCCTCGCTCTTGCAGGGGCCTCGCGCAACAACACAAGCAAATTAAATAAAAAAATAGTTTTTTTTTTTTCAAATTTATATTTTTTTATTTAAAACTTTTGATTTTGATGCTTAATTATTTATTTAGGTTATAAGATAGCGGTAAATTAAAATAAAGGTAGTTAACTAATTTTAAAATAATTGAAAAATTCATTAAGTTTTAGTCTAAGGAAAAGCCGCACACGTGAATTTTAAAATTTGTCATCTCTGTATTTATTAATTTTGTAAATCTTTCAATGTAAAATATCAATTTAAAACTCAATTTTATTTTTTTGTATAACTTTTAGCATTTCTCGTCAAACACGACAAATAGCTAACCAAACAACCAGACCTACTTTCGCATCACATACTTTTCACGAAGGACTCGCAAGGGCCTCGCAAAGACCTGCCGCCCGGAGCCTCGCAATGGGTAAGGCCGCCGCTCTGTCAGTCATAAATTGAGCAGCACCCGTTTGGCGACAGCAACCACCCCTTTAGTGAAACGTGAAAAATGCGCCTCGCTACGTCGCGCTGCGCATCGCATGCTTTGGCACAAGCAACTTTTTTTTTATTAGAGATAGGATTGCTTTTGGCCAACAACCAGCTGTGTAGCAAAGATGAGGCCTATGATGGAGCGAGCTCACTCAGAAGATGCCTATTCACTTGAACTTTGAAATTATTTGGGTTATATGAGCTCGAAAATACAGGAAATACATTCCAAACCTTAGCACTGCGCATTATAAAGGACGTTTTAAAGAGCTTGGTCCGAAAAAGAGGGATTTCAACAAGATGGAGGATGCTTTGTTATCAGATTGTATGTAACGCTTAACCTTAAACAACAATTTTAGACAATTGTTAAGGGTTTAGTGGTTTACTCACCAGACGGGACTGTTGGCATGATGGATGCGTCTATTACACGAAGACCTGAAAACAATATTTTTCTTATAAGTATTTAAAAAATAAAAATGTAATTATGTTTACGATATTGACGAGCCCCTTGAATGAGTGATTATTGCCTTAACGCTCTGATTCAGGGTTCCCGGGTTCGATTCCCGGCCATTCGCCTTTCTCCGCAAAACTAGAGAACACTTACTTATGAATGTTAATTTAAAAAACTAATTATTTTATTCCAATTTTTTTTTAATTAATTAATAAAGTGTAAGACGACTTGTATTCCATTTATTTTACGTTAATTTAAATCATATTAAATTCATTAAATATGTACATAATATATCAGTATCCGTATCGTATCGGTCAAATATATTATAATTATGTTTTATAGTTTCTTTCATAGATATACTAACGGAACGGTAGTAATACTAAATCTATGGTTAATTTGATAAAATAATAATGAGAAACAGATAGTAGCTGTGCATTGTTTAATGTTTAATGAAGTCACGTATTATAGTTGCTTTAGCGGAATCCATTATTATGTATTTTACTCCGTGATAAGTCCAATACACGGGTCAATTCTATTTTTCAATCGCACATAATCTGGCTTGAATAAAATATAATGTCATTCATCATCATCAATGTATGTATGTCAGGCGCACATCTGTAATAATGCACTGGACAGCACTGGATAGGCTGCTGTCATATTATTTTCAACCGACGAAAACGAAAAAACAAAAACGGAGGAGGTTCTCAATCCGACGCGTATATTTGTTATTTTTTTTATGTATGATCACGCATAACTTTTGACAGGGTGGTCCGATTTTGATAATTCTTTTTTTATTTGAAAGGGGGCACCCCCAAGGGGGTCCCATTTTAATTTGGAAAAAAAATTCAACCCTATGGGTAGGCAAACAGGGGATGATTGATTGTTCACTCACCGATTGTAGCGTATAACCACGCATAACTTTTACAGAGTAGTCCGATTTTGATAATTCTTTTTTTAATGGATAGGGGTATACCTCAAAGTTGGTCTCGTATAAATTTGGAAAAAGAAATCCTACCCTAAGGGTGGGAAAATTAAAAATTAAGCATGTATCGCATGTAGTAAATATTAGATAATAGCCACAAAAAAATATAAAATAAAACTTTTTAACAAAAAATAATTGTGTCTATTTGATAATCATCATTTTGGTGCTGTAGGCTATGGAGCCTATGGAGTGTAAGTACATGGAACTAAAACTAGTGATGTCCGAATGATAGGGACATTTACAGAATACACATTTTCTTCATGTTTCAAAACTCAAGCGGACACAAATAAACTTAAATAGTCCCTAAGACGTCAACAAATAGAATAAAACAGACATTTATTATACTTATCTATGGATTAACAATACGCCAACGTCAAAAATAGTTCCCATACTTTCGTACGGCGGCGCTTCAAAATGGTACACGAAAGTATCTGTACTTTGTATAGGATAACCTGTGTCCAGGTTTATTGAAGTCAATGGTTATTTTTATTTCGCGTATTTTCCGGTTATTCTCCTCAGGAGTAGTAATTCCCTTGGTTTGATTTGATTGCACTGGTTGAAGATACTTTTCTTTATCTACGTTTGATAAGGGAGGCAAGCCAGACAAATTCATAGTGTATTTACCTTTAATACCGTGCACCTTCAGTTCCATATCAACAACAGCCATCGGATCCGATTCCGGTCCCATTTTGCAAGTCCCAACTTGATGGTTCTCCGCTGCCGTGTGTTGCATCGCGAGACACTTGAAGAACTCGTCCGTGGGATTGATTCCTCCGCCTTCACATTCGCTGCCGTAGCCTTCTTTCGGCGTCATTCCATATTTCTCACGCATTATCTGGAAATATAAATTATACAAATGTGTTTTATATGATGATATAACCCTGTAGTAGCGACCTCCTTTAATGGACTTTTTTATTTTGATTTTCAGTTTCTTTATTTAAAAGAATCAGAATACATATCTGTGCACATTGGTGCACATCTGACGCGGCTAGAGAAACCACGCGCTTTCTCGCCACTCGTCTTCGTTTGTAAATACTTGCACTCATTTTGTACATAATGTATTGTATATTACTATATAACGTTATATTGTATAAATGTAAATACTAAAATGTGGTGTTTATTTCTTCAATATATCATCCCATAACCCGGTGGTAGTTGTAGAAGTGACGCTGATCATTTGGGAGATGGTACGCGGATCTCTGAAATGATCTCTTACTGGAATCGAATTGAAGTGAGAACATTAAATGGCCTTGATTCTCGAGCAGTCTAGCAGAATGTTTTATTGCAAAAACTTGGTAAAAATTTAAATTATTAAATAACCATAAATATGCTACAGTTACCTAATAGTTGATGTCTCCCTATTAGTAACTACCTATATAATATTTATTCCAGGAGACCTTGCTCTTTTATTGTATAGGTTTTAATGAAAATAGTACCTAGTAATTTGATGTTTCTTTTTTAATGGATAGGGTTTGTCTAGAAGTTGGTCCCATATGAATTTGGAAAAAAAATCCAACACTAAGGGTAGGAGAACAGGGGATGATTGATTGTTCACTCACTGATTGTAACGTATAATAACGCATAACTTTTTACAGAGTAGTCCGATTTTGATAATTATTTTTTTAATGGATAGGGTTTGTCTCGAAGTTGGTCCCATATGAATTTGGAAAAAAAATCCAACACTAAGGGTAGGAGAACAGGGGATGATTGATTGTTCACTCACTGATTGTAACGTATAATAACGCATAACTTTTTACAGAGTAGTCCGATTTTGATAATTATTTTTTTAATGGATAGGGTTTGTCTCGAAGTTGGTCCCATATGAATTTGGAAAAAAAATCCAACACTAAGGGTAGGAAAACAGGGGATGATTGATTGTTCACTCACTCACTGATTCTTTTTTTAATGGATAGGGTTTGCCTCGAATTTGGTCCCATATAAATTTGGAAAAAAATATAATTTTTCTTACAGTAGTGTTAGCTAATCTGTATGCAATTTTAGCGGCGTCGACCAACACATTCATCTCGTGTTCATCTATGAAGTAGTTGGGCTGCATTAGTGGCGCCTCCTTTGGATCCACTGATCGGATTGTCAAGTAGCCTCGACTGCGAGGCTGAAGAGCAATAGCTGATATACTGAAATAAAAGCCAAAATAAAGTTCGTAAAGGCGAGGTGAAAATAAAAGTATTGTAGAAAAGTACAAATACTTATAGCGTTATTTAAATAAAGTCGTTGGAGCAATAAGGATTGAATAAATTTATAACAATAAATAATTGATGATCTAGTAACAGGTTCAGCCTAGTTTAGGTATAGGATTAAACTTTGCTGTAGGAATTGTAATTTTTCTTGTTAGCAAAAAGTGTCTTACGTTGGTATTTTGCCTGACTCAAATAATTAAGAATAACCTAACTAAAAAAAAGCATTTGGGATTTGGTTGTAATGCGGAAGGTAATTTGCATTTTAGTCAAAATAGTAAACAGACAATTTGGGATTTGGTTGTAATAGACCGGAAGCGTCTACTTGCCTTCGTTTCCGTAATTTGTTTCCTAATTGTAAATTTGACGACACGTTTGGTCTAGTGGTTAGTAACCCTAGCTGTTAACCAAACGGTCGCGGGTTCGAATCCCGCTAGAGGCAAATGTTTATGTGTTAAATTTACCTTTGTACCTCATGTACCTGAGTCATGGATGTTTATATGTATGTATTTACAAAAAAAAGTAATCTATGTACATAGTATATCAACTGTTTGATATCCATAATACAAGCATTATTTGCTTACTTTGGATTTAGACGGTGCTGTGTGGTTTGTGTGAAGATATATACTTATAAATATGACTCACGATATTTCTCTCTTGTCTTCTATGTCGCCGTATTTCTCTGGGTCAACCACTTTTCCATCACTGCAAGTGGCGTAGTATCCTCCGAAGAAGAACTGTATGTCCGGATGGCGACCGCCAGCAGCCGCGTATCTTGAATTAACTATTCCCGTTAACTAAAACACAATTATGACACAGGGTTATTCTCTGTTTTAGAAAAGTCCATTTTAGATCCCACTAAGTATGCAAGTATGGAAAACACTGTATCCAATCTACCACGCAATTTAGATATACCAATTTTGATAAGTCTCTTGTTTATGTTTTAAACATTGTGTATTTATTGTGTAAACAGATTAGAATAAATTTTATTTGCAACTAGCTGTTGCCCGCGACTTCGTCCGCGTTAAAAAAGATAAAAAGTAGCCCATCACGTGTCCCGTACTTCTAAATGTTTATATACCAAGTTTCATGAAAATCAGTTAATTCGTTTAAGAGGAACATACATACATACAGAAGAAATTCTAAAAATGGTCAATTTAGTTTCAGTATCATGTATAGAGATTTTAGTCTATATACACGATATTTCTGAAAACAAAGTAAATTACTCCATGACCGACTCCTACAGATTTATTTTAGTATTGATGAAGGATAACCGTTGGTGGTAGTAACCAACCCCTTACAGAAGACCACCACCGTGAAATAACAACATTGTTTGAGTATGAGAGATGCCGTAGCCCATTTCCCTATCCTATTACACTACACACACAATTTGTGTGTGTTGTCCAATAGCTTTTGATGGCACGATGTCTGCAGGTTTGGCTAGTTTACCATTATAAAACTAAAACCAAACAAATAAGATGCTGACATGTAAAGGATACATAGGATATACATTTTGTTTTTGTTGTTTCTGTTTCTTATGTAATGTCATGTTAATGTCCTCCGTGCAGTGAATAAATTTCTTTCTTTCTTTCTTTCTTTCTTTATATACGTGATAGAATAGAAATTTATTTGAAAATGTTGAGTGTATGTGTTTGAGATGGTATGAGAAATATATATTTGCTAAAACTTTGACTAAGGGACTTACTGTGTCTCTTAGGGCCTATTTCACCAAGTGAAGTGTTGATTAGTTATTTTTGAAAAAAAATTGTTTTATTAAATTATTTACTCGGTTTAGTTAGTGCATCCTTCGATGGGCGATTTTTTTTATTTTTTATTATTATCTTTTTAATGTTTGGGACTTTTACCGTAGAAACAAATCAGCTATCAGCTCAGCTGGTATATCAGCTCCATTATCCCCGGTAACCGGTGACTTTAAATGACGGTTGGCCTACTTGACAGATGGTGAAAGAGGCCCTTAGTATCTTAGTTAATTTCACTTACTTGAGACATTCCAGTGCCGGACAAGGGACCTTCTCTTTGCAGCATATATTCCATGGCACTAGCCCAAGTTAACTCATCCAAATCGGGCACTTTATTCAAAGTGAATTGCAAATGAACACCGACATGGTTCTGAAGGTTTTGTCCGACTCCCGGTAAGTCTTTAATCGTTGGAATGTTAAATTTGTCCAATGTTGCTTTGGGACCGATTCCAGACAGTAGCAATATGTGTGGCGAATTTAATGTGCCACCGGATAAAATAGCCTGAAAATGATAATTTTGTTTGCAAATATATTACTGAAATAAATAATATTATGCAATATAATTATATTTTCATATAAACTAGCTGTCCAACCAGTTCTATTAGATCTACGACAGGACTTTTTGGACATTAAAAAATCCAACTAGTTCTAATTTTAATGGAACACGTCCAAACAGTTCTACTATTTATATAATAGAAAAAAAAAATTTAAAAAGAGTTGCAATTAGTTCTACTTGTGTTTATGCGATATTATAAATTCATATATTGACTCTCCAAGTAGGTAACTCTGGCTGTCTTTACACAATCTAGTAGTTTATTAACACATATTTTATAATTTCAAATATGGTATATGGAATTAGACTTCCACCCACATAACTGGTTATCTCCGCGGAAGAAATTAGTGCGTCTAGTTAACCAGTTGTCAAACTTGGTTATCTGGGTGGAACAAACGGTTAATTGGTTCAGTAGGTATTAAAGGCCTCGGTTACTAACCTCTTTCTTTACATTAACTGTTTTTGTAGCCCCGTCCTTAATATACTCAACGGCAGTAACTTTCTTCTCCCATGAGTCTATGATGACACGCGAAACATGAGCGTTCAGAAGCACGTGTAGGTTCTGGCGCTTTGATGCCGGACGTAGGAACGCACGCGCCGTACTGTACCGGGATCCTCCGCTGGAGCAGTCATTTTTTTTGTAAATTTTCTTAAAATCTATCAACTTATTTTGAACTAGCTGGTGCTCTCGCGAGCAGTCGTCTTCGTCGCCTTCGTCCGCGTTGAAAAGTATAAAATTATAACACTTGATAACGCCATATTCTACCGTGGAGCGGATCGCTAAAAATGTCACCAAGCAGCTGTCATGTTAGTCGCTTCACCTGATTCTATTTTAAATGGCGCTAGTATTTACTGTTATTTTAGATTTTCCGTATGAATGAAGCATTTTCCCGCGGTAAAAAGTAGCCTATGTTCATCAGGGATAATGTCGGCTTCTAATGGTAAAATAATTTATCATATCGGTCCAGTAGTTTCGGAGCCTATTCAATACAAACAAACAAACAATCAAATTTTTCCTCTTTATAATATAATATTATAATATATTATATTATTATAGTATAGATATGGAAACATCAAAATCGTGGAACAATATCTGTAGCCATCGAGGTACATTAGATATACTAACGTATACTATAGAAGAACAAGTCTTGCTACTTTTTGATAACAGTTATAACTATATATTTAAATACGCTGCAGCACTAAAACAATAAATATGATTCTAAACCTACTATGCTAATAGGATATAATTTTATCGCTATAAAAACGTTGTTTTTGTTCAAAGTCGTACTAAATAAGGTGTTCAGATGAGTGATCATCATGAAACTCGGCAAGTTTATGATGAAAGTTTTTACGCTGTCAAATTTCGATGCGGACGAAGTCGCTGGGCACAGTTAGTGTTTAAATAACTGAGTCAGCAAATTCAAGGGAACCCTCAAAGCTCACTGTAACATAACAGAATGTAGGTAAGCTTTTGTGTTTCGCTAAAAGAGCTAAATGAGTTACCAAAACTTAGAAACCGTTTCTGTTCCTGTATTATCTCTTATTATCATAGAGGTATAATTCCAACAAGGAGCTTATTATCCTATTAAAGTTGGCTGGAAAATTAAAGTATCCTATTAAAGTAGACCGCCTTTGGAATCCTCATGGTTCATGTTCATTGTCAACCTGTCTACTAGATCTTTACGTGACAACAAACATATATATATATTATATAGATAACTAGTAACTTACTCATTCATAGCCTGCGCTATTGTAAAGCCTGTTATGGTTTCTCCGTTTAAATCAGTAGTTGGCGGATATCCGAGTTCGATTCCAGCGGAAACAACGTCATGAGCGAACAGAGGCGCGTATCGAAACTGAAAGACATTTATTACTATATAACTTATCATCTTGCGGAAAATCTATAATCGAGAAAGCAAAACCTACCTTCTGAACTGGCATAGGTCCCCCGGTATTATGATATTGACCTGACACGCCGTTCCCAACGTGCTTGTTGTCTTCGCTCTTGAGAAAGTAAGGCAATACTTCAAACCAAGACCATCCGGCAGCACCGTTTACTGCCCAACCGTCGTAGTCTGCTGCATGGCCGCGCATATACATCATACCATTTATTACTGAACATCCACCTGAAATAAAAAATATATTTTAAAGTAAATTATTTATTTATTTATTTCTAAACTAGTGACCAACTCCAGCTACCGACGAAAGATGCGAGTGTCTCTTTCCAAAGCAGTCATAGCCCAGTAAAACGAACGCTAGAGAGACGGAGGTTCGAATCCTGATTGGATTTGCGCCTTTGAGTATTTGCGATTTTGATTTCAAGGCGATTATTGACACAAAAGTCTTATAAAATTATTCGCGTTACGCAGGCAAATGAAATAAAAATAAAACATGCGCGTCTACGCCTCAAAAGTGAAACCTATAACTATGGCGATCAAAATATAGTACATATACCAACCTAGTAACCGGTAGATGTCAGGAAACGTTACAAAAAGCGTTACGTAAGCGTTACAAAATATTCAACTTTGAGACAATTTTGTTTATTTTCCTCAACTAAGTGAGTTGAGAAAAATAAATTATGGAGAACTTTTCTCGTTAAAGACCAAAAAGACGAAAAAGTTTAAAAAAAAATTATATCTCCAAAACTTGTATATTTAAAAAAAATGTTAACCCGAACCAGACCCAGTATTTTTTTGGCTTGGATTCCCTACTGGAAATATTTACACGCTATAAAATTAAGAATCTGTGGTACTTAAAACACAACATAGCATAATTTATGTAAACCAATATGTAACCATATTCATTCAAAACATCGAGATATATCTACTAATTCGGGTATGCAGCGCACACCCCGCTCAGTCGGCCAATCCCATTGACGACTCAAACTCCTAAGTATCAACACACAGGAGCTCTTTTTACATAATTATATTACCTAACATTTTCGCCCTTGGCCACGAACATTTGCCCTCGTCACTTAAGCAAGCCTTCTCCTGTGGTTCCGTATGATACAACCAGTCGGTTTCCTCCCGACCCCAATACGCAGTCACCCAAGCAGGCACAGACGATTGGGTTGGCTCGTCACCGCCGGCTTCTATTAGTAATACCTGTGAAAAAAATACAGACAGAAAATCAAGTGAGTTTTCAAGAAATATTTATCTAGGCATATTTATAGATCCTATATAAACAATAAACGCTAAGGGGGTTCTCAAACCTCCTCCTTTTTTGAAACCCTTGACATCGTTATCGCTGTGACCACGATGGCGCCGATTTTTTTAAAATGTTTTTAGACGATCCCTCGGGAACCTAACTTTTTTCTAGGATTAGAAGTATCCCATATTTTAATCCACATAATAACAAAAGAGGGATAAAAGTGGGAGATTTGTGTATATAAAAAATATATCCCGTGCGAAGCCGGGAGCGGATCGCTTAGTTACTTAACTAACTACTTAGTTAGTAGTTAATTAGAAGAGGACTCGAGTTTATTTTTAGTAACTTCGTGACTTTATAACGGATCTTAATTGGGGTAATTCCGAGTCGTCTTTTCATGTTAAAAAACAAACTCCGTTGTTTAACGAGGCTGACTCATCATAACAATAAACTATTTATTTTTCAATTATCGAAATACAACTTCAAACAGGATGTTGTAGCTATTAGAACAATAAATTATATTGTACTAGCGGCCTGCCCCCGGCTTCGCATGGATGGAACTTTTTTCTGCAAATTATAATACAGAAAACTTTCTCGTTGATCAGTCTTTCCATTAATGAAAACCGCATCAAAATCCGTAAGATAACTTACGGATCCATGGATAACTATTTTAAGTAATGGTAAGGACACTGACAATTATTTTCCCTAGAAACAGTCTTTCGTTTCGTATATTTTAACACCCTCGAGAAAGATCAATAAGAAAATATAATTGCTTTTGTCTTTATTTATACATATCTAGCTGGGTGCTCGCGACATCGTCCGCGTAGAAAAGTATAAACCGCTATCTACCGTATTTTGGATAGATGGCGCTATCTAACGGGCCAAGCCGCTATTATTTACTTTTATTTTAGATTTCCCGTAGGAATGACGCATTTTCCCGCGGTAAAAAGTATCCTATGTTCATCACAAATAATGTCGCCTTCTAATGGTAAAAGAATTTTTCAAATCGGTCCAGTAGTTTCGGAGCCTATTCAATACAAACAAACATATCTTTCCTCTTTATAATATTAGTATAGATTTATGTGATGATGATAATGATATAACGAAGTCCAATTTTTAAATCATGTACTACGGAGTTAGCGTGTTCAAATAATAAACAGTGTTCACAACCACGGAAATTTCTTGAGAGTAAGTTCAACCAAAAGAGGCGCCTAAAAGTAAGGAAGATTTGTTTGAACACAATCATGGAAACACAATATGCGGATCTACGCTTGTATTGTATGTCATGGCTGAACAGGCGCACTCAATGAGAGGCCTTTGCAAATTGTACCTACCCTTATCCTCACACGCTAACGGGATGTCGCTTCATTGGTTTGAAAGAATTTCCCTATATTATAAAAAATACAAATTAATAAAACTTAAGCCTAGGTACAAAGGGGTGTGTGTTCTATTAAGCATAAAAATACTTGTACTATAACATAACCATTTAGCATTGTGTTTTTATCATTATACTAGCTGCTGCCCGCGACTTCGCCAGCGTAACTTTGTACGCTATACAAGTATATATTATATACTAAACTAAGATCTTCCTCGAGAACCACTTTACCCATTGGTAAAACAGCATGAAAATCGGTGCAGTAGTTTTTTAATTTATCGCGAACAAACAGACAGACGCGGCGGAGGACTTTATTGTTTTATAATATGTAGTGATAATATGTAGTGAATAATTATTGTAATTTTATATTTTAAAGACTTTCTTTCGGGGTTTTTTCTTGGCTTTTTTTCCGAAATCCTGGTAAATTTAATGTTATAATGACGATCATAAGAGTTTCTTGGAGAAACCCAATTGATATAAGTAAATATTTTGATTTTGATTGCAAATGACTCCATTGGAAATATACAAACAAGCAAAACCGAGAGGCAATGCAAGTGTACGTCTGATCTTGATAGCGTAAATAAGTAAAGGATATTAGGACAGTCCTTGGCATTCCTTACTCACTCTCTGAAACACAATAGCGCATTTATACTTATTTTACTGTGAACTTATGCAATAAGTTAATACTGCTGAAAACAGTACCCTGCCACTGCTATTTATTTGTTTTAATAAACAGTATTTTTCGCTTTTTTTTTTGTCAATCATTGTGTCGCTTGACCTCGCCATTGACAAAGTCATCAGCGTAACCGGTGATTCCAAAACAGTAATATGAATTTGTAACATTAATTACCAGAATTTTTGCTTCTGAATCAACATTGTTGAGGACTTCTATATAATTATAATATCATTGTAAGTGTAGTGTATAATTTATTAGAAATTAGCGACCTATACCTGCTTCGCACTATTGAATTTTTTTTTCTGTAATTAATATTCACAAAAACTTACTGGTTTATCGGTATGGTATAAAATCGGTTAAATGGTGTAGAAGAAGTAAATGGAGAAACAGACAGAGGCAGATAGCGACTTATGTACTGATACTGATATTGATGATAGCATAGCTAATTAATCCTACTTTGGCTTAAAGGTCTAGTTACCAGGCCAAAAATTACAAAAATAAATCTACTAATATTATAAATGCGAAACTTTGTGACGGATATGGATGAAATATGCCACACACATACTTTATCACCTGGATTTACATATATGGATAACTTTTTATCCTGGAAAAATGTTAGGTTCCTGAGGGATAGTCTAAAAATATAAAAAATTTAAAGCCACTTTCATATTTTCTCGGTTTTCTTCGGTTGGTACATATTTTCTCAGGTGTTATACTTTTCTTTTTTCAACGTAGACGAAGTCGTGGGCATCAGCTAATTACAAATAATAACCTTTCCACACAAACAACAACTGATTGTTTTTATAATGATTTGTCGTCGCAATAGAATTTTATTGCTATTGCTAGTATTAAAAGCAGTATTTATTTCATGCAATTAGCGAAGTAACAGGAAATACAATCAGCTAAAAACAAAATACAAGAAAAAAGAAAACATAATTTATGTTGACATCGAGAAAAACATGTTTGGTCCTTAAAAACACTTATGAACGGTAATGGATTTTTTTGTATTTTCTCATTATTTTTAATAACTTAAAAAATCCATAAATAAAACAAAAAGAAATGTTATAGCGAAGTATTTAAATATATTTTATTTTGGGCTTGAATTCTTATTACCTATGGATGAGATTTTCGAACTGGTTCACGAGGATTTGATATCAGTGAAAAAATTCTTCCCACCGTTATACTCGAATGTGAGTTTATTTTTTTCTGTTACGCTTTCACATCTTAACTATTTAACCGGCCGTTATGAAATTGTGCACACACGTCGCCAGGGATACAGAAAAAAAAATTGGGTAACTAATCAAAAAAAAAAATTGTCCCAGAATAAAATTAAACTAAAAAGATATGAGCAATAATAATTGAATAAATGTTTTAACACTTATAATATTAGGAGAAATTCCGGGTTCCACTGAGTTCCGGGCAACGATAGTAAGTTATAATGCCAACAAAGACAGTAAGTTATAATGCCAACAAAGACAGTAAGTTATAATGCCAACAAAGACTGTAAGTTATAATGCCAACAAAGATAGTAAGTTATAATGCACAAAAATTACCTTCCATTGGGGATTTTCTGACAATCGAGCAGCGACAACCGATCCAGCTGTCCCTCCTCCCACAACTATAAAGTCATAACTGTCGTCCAAGGTTTCCCTACTCTTTATTCTTTGACAAGGATCTGCGAGATCACAACGACCGTTTATGAATGATTCCAGGATGCTCATGAAGAGGAGAAACTGCCCTGAGCACGCATTCGCCATCGATGGGCCCACCTCTTGAATTGGGCACGCACATGTCTGAAAAAAAGTATTGAATTATTTTTAGACTAGCTGGTGCCCGCGACATCGTCCGCATTAAGTCATCGCCGCGTATCTT
Source organism: Synanthedon vespiformis (assembly GCA_918317495.1). NCBI lineage: Eukaryota > Metazoa > Arthropoda > Insecta > Lepidoptera > Sesiidae > Synanthedon > Synanthedon vespiformis. Next base: position 1,885,691 of record OU906965.1, read on the forward strand.
TTTTTTCTTTTTATCTTTTTTATGTCTACATATATTTTATATGTCTTTATCTGATGTATAAGCTATATTATTATAAAGTTTCAATCGAATTTTGCGTGAAAGCGTAACAAACAAACAAACTCACTTTCACATTTATAATATTAGTAATAATAAGGACTAGTAAAGATTTTTAGATTTTACTCCAAAACTTCATCCAAAAATAATATGAAATTAAATATACTCCTATAATATTATGTTACTAATACATAGCTCTGGGTTTCAAAGCGCTTAAATTTATTTTAAAAAATTCAAATCTGGTCGACATTACGTCTCCATGAATGGTCTAGATCAATCCAGACTCAAAAATTAATAAACTCAAAAAGTACTGGACCGATTTCAAAAATTCTTTCACCTATAGAAAACTACATGGGAGTATAACATAGGCTATATGGATGCAATAGAAGTTAAAGGTTCATAAGGGCGTGTGCAACAACTAATCATAATGTAAAAGAACAAAACTGTCAACAAAAATACAAGGAAAAAAATCCCCATCTTAATTTGGTTTTTGTAGCGAAGACTCCATTATTCTACCATAATTGAACTGCAACGTATGATCATGATTAATTTTATGTGTAGGTGTAATGCTACATTGTATAGTTATTATAATTACATTATTTGTATAAAGATTACTAGTTATTAGTTATAGTTAGTATTACGTGATTTATTCGAAATAACTTATCTATGAAATATAAATAAGTAAAAAATAAAAAAATCAATACTTTTCTCATTTGTTTTTTTTTTTCTTAGTAATTATTGACATGCTTTAGTGTTATCAATAAAAAACAAATGTAAACCATGTTTTTTTTTAATGAGTAAATTGAGCATTTTTACTCACTTTGAAATGAGTAAAAATAACTAGTCAGCATTAACTCTCTTATATCAACATTACCTTCTATAATTTTTGAATTTTGAATTTATCTACACTTCAAATTCAATTATTGAAATCATTTTTTTTGTTACGCTTTCACGCCTCAATTACTCAACCGACCATCAGGAAAATTTTCACACACGTTGTCAGGGATTACCTAACTAAATCCAGCTCGGATTTGCAACCTAAAGTAACCCTTAACAAAAATAAACTACATATAAAGTAGACAAAAACCTATGCACATTGTTTAGTTAATTTGTCGATCAAAATTCTTTTGTAAACGCCTAAAACATAAAACAAAGAGGATAATTTATTACCTATTATTATTTTTTTACTATTTTTGAACAACACACGTAATGTGCTATAAGAAATTAAATAGAAAAAAATTGGCAATCAAAAAATGGACAGAAGCCGGAACCTGCACATCAGTCACGGACATTAAATTTAGAATAAATTAGTGAAACGAGAATCCGAAATAATTTTAATGTTCGTAAACTGCTCGTACCTTTCGTGGGTTCAATTAAAACTGTATTGCCTTTAATTAGCGAAAAAAACGTTATGAACGAAAAAAAGTAGTAGTGTCAGGGCACACTGCGTTTGGACTCCCGAGATTCGATGAGGCGGCGTATTCGGCGTACTCGATGAGTTAATGAACTACTCGCACGAATTCATCTCGCTTAAATGGGCGAGTTATCATGCTTGATTTTTACCTTTGGGCGAGATAAATTCGGGCGAATATTCCATTAATTCCGCTGGATAGCCGTGACGGGGCACCAATGTCGTGTGACGTGAGAACATCCCCGCGAACCCGCCCTAGAAAGTCGTTGGGTTTCGTTGGGTCGTGGGTTTCAGCGGCAGAATCCGGCGTAACCCCGCTGTGTCCCATACACTGCCGAGTATCCAAGAGGATTTCCCAACGTGAAAAAAGGACACATTGCGTTTGGGTGAGTGAGTGAGTTATGGGGGTTGGGATGAGTTGGGGGGTCTCGGTGAGTGAGTTAAGGCTGGTTTATACTTGTCACTTAAGTAAATAGGATCGATTTCTATTGACATGCACTATTCACAAACACTAATACTAAGCATTAATCTCACAGTTTACACATTGGGACTTAGTATTAGTGACAAGTACTAAACACTTAGCTACTAAGTCGGTGTTAACTAGCCCTATGGGACGCCGAAGGAGTAATAGTAAAGTAAGGATCCTTAATCATACTATAGTCGACAACGCGCTTGCAGTGCTGTGGCGTTTTGTGTTATAGGCGACGGTAGCCATAGCCACCTACTATCAAGTCAACCTCAACCTTCTGTCGAATATATTTTTCACTGATTATGCTAATTAATTTTTTTTTAGTTCAAATAAGATGCTGAGAAGGGCAAGTGTGAGGTTTCTTGCTAGTAGGTACCTTCCTCATAGAATATGTATTTCGAACTGGTGGTCAATGCCATAGAATTGACTGTTTTAAGAGACAGAGGTGGGTTAGTTTGTCAATGCAGAGAAATAATACTATGCAATAAAAAATATTTTGGTGCCCGCGACTTAGTCCGTGTTGTAAAATAAAAGATGATCGGTTAATATGTAGTTAAGGCGTGAGAAGATAATAGAAAGACAGAGAGAAACTATGACTAGACTATGAGAACTAGAAGGGATAAAAAAAACATACAGTCGTATTGAGAACCTTTTTTGGAAGTCGGTTGATAAATATTTATTAAAATAGACTCACCTCCGCTGATTTGATCATCTTAATACAGATTTATTCTCAGCTTTGATCTGCAAAAACATTTTTTTATTACTAAGATGTTATAAATAGGCATGAATAAATAGGTAAACGAAATATTTTGTTATAATCTTTGAAATGTATGCAAATGTACCATCACTTTTCTTGCAGTGATAGCTTTCTTTCAGACTCTTTCAGCTTTCTCACAAGACTTCCATCAAAACATGAGAATATTACTCATCAATCAATACTAATAATAAAACTGTAAATGTATGTACGTATATGTGTATGTATGTACCTCCATAACTCTTAAACGAATTAACTTAATTTCATGAAATTTGGTAGATAAACATTTAGACGTACAAGACACAGTATAAGCTAAATTTTTCTTTTTCAACGCGGACGAAGTCGCGGGCGCCAACTAGTATAAAAAAATCAGACAAGGATAAAAACCTACATCTACCGTTATGGTAAATGCTGAATAATATTGCTTCGAACACACTTCAATAATAATGGTCAGAGCATTTCACAAAAACGCAGTGAATAATTAACATAAAAGAAATTTCAAGTAGGTCACACGTACTAGAGGCACATACATATGTTATTAACATAAAATGTAAATGAAAAAAACATCGTAAAACTATAACAATGCACCTAGTTTAACGCAAAAGTCGTAAGTGGTAACGGATATTGGTTTTTGGATTCACAATGCGTCGTCTCCGTTAGAGAGATCGAGTAGTCCAATAACTCGACCACGACCACAACATTGGACTAGAGGTAAATCTTTCAACATTGAGGATCGGTTTTCGTTTAAATCTATACGTTAATTATTGAAATGTCTGTTGGTCTTACTATTGGCAACTCCATCATCAATCAATTATACCATATCTATCATCATCAATCATCAATCAATACTAAATAAATCTGTAGGGGTCGGTCATGGAGTAATTTACTTGGTTTTCAGAAATATCGTGTATATAGACTCTAATCTCTATACATGATACTGAAACTAAATTGACCATTTTTAGATTTTTTTTCTGTATGTATCTATGTATGTATGTTCCTCCATAACTTTTAAACGAATTAACTGATTTTCATGAAACTTGGTAGATAAATATTTAGAAGTACAGGACACAATATAGGCTACTTTTTTCTTTTAAAACGCGGACGAAGTCGCGGGCACTAGCTAGTAGTTAAATAAAAGTTGAAACAAATTAATATAACAAATTTAACCGTAGGACGTCTACTGCTGAACATATAGCCCTATTATAATTTTCCAAAAGGAAAAAGGAAAGCTTCTTTCTTATCATCTCCTACTAGCTGGTGCTCGCGACATCGCCCACATTACTTTGTAAATTATATAGTAAAACCTTCCTCGAAAACCACTCTATTCATTGGTGAAAATCATGAAAATCGGTGCAGTAGTTTTTGAGTTTATTGCGAACAGGCAGACAGACGCGGCGGAGTAATTTCTTTTATAATATGTAGTTGATTAACACAATCAAAATCTCTCTCTCTCAAAATAAACTAATCGAAAAATATAATTTCATCATATTATCTGATTATATTTTTTTCAAAATTCCTATTATATTCTCAAAATAAAAATATTCTATTTATAGTTTCTCAAAATTTTCTATTTGCTAAATAAAATAAGAACCTACACTTTTATGGCATACCATGTTGGATTTAAATATTATTAATTTCATAGCGAATTACATTTGCATTTGAAACACAGAGAGCCTTGATATAATTTAACCTATATCAAGGCTTTTGTTAAATATAGTTATAAATGTATTTTACGCAACCGTTCAACTCAATTCGTTCAATTGTAGGGTTTATTGAAATATAAATACAATTATAAATATGTTCATGCGAAATGAAATTTCACTCTTTTATAATTATGCATGTAAATGTGGTCGACAGGCTGAAGGCCCAATTGATGGTAAGACGCTTATAACATAACTAGCTAGTGCCGCGCGACTTCGTCCGTGTTCAAAATGTTATATAGCCTAAAGGCTTCCTCGATAAATGGACTATCCAACACAAAAGGAATATTTCAATTCGAACCATTAGTTCCTGAGATACAAGCGTATAACGAAACAAACAAACAAGCAAACTCTACAGCTTAAACATAAGATTATTCTTTCAATTTATTTTTTTAGTTTTGGCTAAAAACCTGGTCAGTGGTCAGGTCTTATTAAAAAGTTCGTGCAAGTAGAATATCATTATATCAAGTTTTAAACTAATTTGCATTAATTATTATACAATATATTACTAATTATGGAGATCGCTAAATCGGCTGTAAAAATTTAAGAAAAATTCTAATGTGTAGATAAAAATATTTTAATAACACTCAAAGTTAAATCTGACGATTTGAAATTCTTTTACGTTATGGGAACAAACATTTAAATTTCTTTTGTCTAGTACTTAAAAACGCGTCTCATAAATTTAAATAATATAAAATATACATTTTAAAATTTTCTTTTCGAATTGCTCACCACATTTTTTAACACATAATTTCAGACTTTCATTTGCGGTTAATTTAATAAAAACAGAATAAAAATGCATTCAAAATGTTCATTCAAAAATTACATATTTTATTTTTCTTTTCTATTTTCAAAGTTAATAAATGTTGTGCTAGTAAAACTTTATTTTTTTTATTTATATTATAGCGAACAATAGCGAGATCTTTAAAAAATACATATTTCATTTATTAATTAATAATAATAACAAATAAATGAAATGTGATTTTTTTTTATTTTCTCATTGGTAAGTATATTTTAATAGGTCTCGTACAAACTAATAAAATTTTATTTATTTATATCGTTATAATAATATATGTATATATAGTGAATGTATACCTTAATATTGTTACGATATTAATAAAATTTTATTTAATCATATCATTATAATAATATATTATATATATATATGGTGAATGTATACCTCAATATTGTCACGAGATTAATAAAATTTTATTATCACTGTCACATAAGAGTAATTAGTGCGAATCACTGAAACACAACGCGAAATAAATAAATAAATAAATTCCCACACAACGCGTTGTTGAGAAGACGCGCCAGCGACGACACGGCCGATGCGTGAGCAAATTTTGTTTATATGCTGACAAGTTCCCCTGTGTACTGTACTGTGTGCGGTTTACTGTATCATCCTGCTGCTTACTAATCTCGAGCCTCATTGTCACCACGATTTCAGACATTATGAAGAAAGAAGGATAGTTTTTATTTTGAACTCGTGCGAAGCTGGGAGCGTGTAGTGAGTATATTAATATTAGGTATATTAATCATTGCGATGACAATATACATATTATAAGACAAGTTCTCCGCCTACGTCTATTCGCGATAAACTCAAAAACTACTGCACCGATTTTCATGCTGTTTTCACCAATGGATATAGTGGTTCTCGAGGAAGGTTTTACTAAGCAGCTAGTGATCAATCAATCATCATCAATCAATCAATCAATACTAATAATAAATCTGGAAGTGAAGGTAATTAGGTATTGTATGTTTCTCCATAACTCTTAAACGAATTAACTGATTTTCATGAAACTTGGTAGATAAACATTTAGACGCACAGGACACAGGATAGACTTTTATTTTTCAACTTACCGTTTACGAATTAATCGACTATTACGATTTGCCATTGTTTCAATACAGTGCACTTTGCCTGTGGCGTTGCTTGTGTTATAGGCGACGCTAGAAACCTACCACATCAAGTGGATCTTTAGCTTGTCTGGCGAACTTTACACAAAAAGAATTTAATTTTTTGTGACGAAATAATATGGTATTGCTTTTTTCTTACAGTGGATCTGATAAAACTAACGCTTACACGGTAAATGACTTTGCGATTCGATAAACAATCATATCTCCAGTACTTTATCGTGAGCACATCTTGAAGTTCTGACGTCACTACGTGACGTTATGGTTAATGCGTGATTCACGAAAACCCCGTGAAAACATATTATGCTGTAAACACTGAACCCGTGTGAAACTGAACTCCTACTACATACTACTAAGGTCTACTACTACATACTACTACATAGTACTACTAAGGAATACTAAGTTCGGCAGCTCACTTGCACGCAACACCTGTGATATTGATTGTGTTGATAGGCAACGTTTTTTTATATTTAATTGTATTTTTTATATCATTTTAATTTTTTCATCCATCGATTTACATCCACCTCAAATTTTTTTACAGTATTAAAAAGTAAAATTATTTTTTTTATTACTTTTTTACAGTAGTAATTTTTTTTTCAGGATTAAGGATAAGGGATTGAAAAATGATAGCGAAATGGGGTCTCCAGCGGCATACGGCAGAATCGGTTTTCGGCAGAGTCTTGATTGGACAGATTCGGCTTTGGCCAGAATCGTTTTACGGCAGAAGTACAGTTCCACAAAATATGAAATAATGTCTGGGTTTAAGTATATGATAATGGGTAGGTTCATTTTATTAATGTATATCTATACTACACCACTTAGGTACTGAAGTGTAAGTGCATGAGACCTCTTTTGTCTATCATCGATAATGACCTCTTCTTATCAATGACATAAAATAATACGGCTGTCATTGCTTCATAATTGCCAATTTGACTGTGTACGATTGATCTTCTGTGCAATATAATAAACTAAAATGGATTTAGCTGGCTCGTGTAACAGTCAAGATTTGAAATTTATTAAGAGCAAGAGAGGTAAGCCAGTACTCCTTCATGCTGGTCATCGATATAATTTCATCATGAAAAACCAGTCCGGCACAACAAACTGGCGTTGTTTCAATAAAAGTGAGTGCAACACTTCAATCACACTAGCTTCCCAAAACCAAATTTTGAGAGAGGCGAAACATTCTTGTATTCCTGACGCAATTCGTAACAAAGTTGATGAAATTATGGATGAGTGCAAAAAACAGGTATGCGTAAATTTGGATCCTATACCTAAAGTGTTTGAAGACTTCATGCACAACACTGAACACAATTTGCATGTTGAAAATATACCTACATACGAGTCAAAAAAGGACATGCTAAATAACGCAAGGAAATTTTTTTTGCATTTGGATAAACTTACGTGCAAAAGTCTGGCTGATCTAAGACTACCAGATGAACTCGTGAAAATCTTTTTCTTGTATGATGACGGAGACGATGAAAAAATATTAATTTTTGGAACTCCATTAGCAAAAACGTACTTCAAAAGTTGTAATAAGTTTTATGGTGACGGAACTTTTAGGGTTGTTCCTAAATTATTCTATCAATTATACACCTTGCATATTGATATGTCCCGAAATGATGACACGGTAAATTTCATACCTATGATTTATGCCCTGTTACCCAACAAGAACCAAGCTACTTACGAAAGACTATTTACGATTTTAAAAGAACAATTTTCAATAACGGTTGATGAATACAAGTGTGATTTTGAATTGGCAACTATAAATGCTTTGAAAAACGTATTCCCTAGAGCTAAAATTAGTGGTTGTTATTACCACTTCACAAATGCAGTGTGGAAAATGAGCAAGCAAATTGGTTTTGAAAAAGTTACCGTGGAAGTAGATACGGAAAAAATTAATATGACACTTTTATATACTCAACTAGCATTACTTCCCCCCAATATGATCCCGGAAGGCTATTTCGACCTGTTTTATTTAGGACCCGAAACTGAGAACTTCATTAAATTTAACGATTATTTCCAAAAACAGTGGATGGAAAAAATCACATGCGATATGTTTAGCTGTTATAATGAAAAATTTAGAACCACGAATGCTGTCGAAGGATGGCATAGAAGAATTAATTCAAGGATTCCCCCAAAACCTTCTGTATATAATTTCATAAAATTATTGGAAAAAGAAGCTATATTTCAAGAAAAAAAATTAAAAAGATTTGAAACTGGCCACAAACAACAGTCACGAAGATTAGCAGTCATGAGAAAAAATGAAAAAATAGAAAATATATTAGCAGGTTTATTAGATGGTGACTTTAATATATTAGATTGTTTGAGACGACTCGCTGTTGTAAAGCGTACAGAATAATTGACTAAATGTTAGTTAAGTAATAACTTTTATCCATTAGGTTAATTACAATATATTTTTCCTTTGAGTGTCCTTTATTTGCCATAAGACGATTCTGGCCAAAGCCGAATCTGTCCAATCAAGACTCTGCCGAAAACCGATTCTGCCGTATGCCGCTGGAGGGGAAATGGGGGCTCTGACATCCCTTACTCACTTCCCGAAAGACAACAGCACATGTGATATTATTTCACCATAGTCTTCTGTAAGGGAATAGTTACAGCCCAAACGGGCTGCCTAAATTATTTCCAAAGTGTACCGTAACGGGAATAGAACCCGAGAACCCAGGAGCAGAGCGTTAAGGCAAGCACGCTAACTACTTATCCAACGGACTCGTCAAAACGAAGTTGTTTCCTTTCTTGAAATAATTTCGGTTTAAGGTTTTAAGTTCATATCGAGTATAGGTATCCTTACTAATATTATTAATATGAATGTGAGTTTATTTGTTTGTTTGTTACGCTTTCACGCAAAAACTGCTGAACCGATCACCACGAAATTCTGCATACACGTTGTCTGGGACACCAGAAAGGACATAGGATACCATTCATCCAAGAAAAAAGTACTGTTCCCGAGGGATTATTTAAAATATAAAACTAACTAACGCCTGGCCAATGTTTTACAACAACAAGTTGTCAAGCGTTATAATTGCTTTTATATTTTTAATTTATCATCGCGTACGAAGTCGCGGGCACCAGCTAGTATTTTTATAAAGGTATTTTGTTTTTACACAAAAAATATATACTTTGTATTTATAACGACTTGTTCCACATCTCATGTAGGAATTGAATAAAAATCGAACGAAATCCGGTTTTAATACAGGATTTTACTGTTATCTGTTTATGTCCCAAAAACATTGAAAGAGTGTACGCACAAATATTTAACTGCGCCAAAGGTGTTAAAATATAAAATAAAAATGTTGGCAAGTTAAAATATAATAAGTGGATATTATATTTTAAGCTGCCAACACATTTTTTACGGTAAAAAATTATATATATTTGATTATTTTTTTAACTATGTTGATCAATTTTTCGGTTATAACTTCAATTTTTAACATTATTTTTTGGGTGAGCGAGCTTCTCTAAAAAAAAACTCATTTCTAAAAAAAGTTTCTTTTTTTTGCGATTAAATATCCTCATTTGCTATTATGGAGCTATATTCATCTGGCTTATGCTCTCGCACAAAATATCTAGCATGAATAATTTATTCTCCTTTGCCACTAATAAGTATGCTCTATAATGCCACGAATCAAAACTTTTTTTAATAATTTCCCGTTTGGCACGAATACAATATAATTATTATGCTCAATTTCTACGATATTTATATTATATTAATGGAACTCATCACCAAAACAGAATTATACTTCTTTCGTGCATTTTCAAAAAATGCTTGCTTTGTTTCATTTTCAAAATAGATATAATATAATTTCTATAATTTTTTTATTGAATATTTAAGACAGTAACATTACATATTTGTTTAATTTTAAACGTACAGAGAATTAGGATAACACTAAGTTTGTTAACATAGTTAACGTTAACAATAATGTATATTAAGACTTATATCAAACCACAGAATGAAACCAATCTTCAAGTCCAAGAGAGTATGTATTTGAAAACGCATGAAAAAAAAAACAAGCTGAGAAAGTTCGTTTATAAATAAGTGTAAAATTCAAAAAAACTTTGTCCATGCGACAACATAACTGCGGTGAAAGACCCCAAGATTGTGCCGTTGTGATGTAAGCTCGCGAATTTATGCGGTCACTGTCACGGCCAAGGCGACGAGTGGCGAAGTTATTCGGCGCGTTATCCGATAATTCGCTTTGTCTACGTCAAAACAGCTTTGTGCCGTGTCACGGCGAAGCGTGACGACTATTGACGATTATTTCATCGCCGACCTTCAACATTTCAAGGAAGGAATCAAATCGGAAAATGTTAAAGAGTCGCGAACCTAGAACCTTAAGAGGGAAGAATAGCACGCACTCGCCCATACAAAAAGAGAAAACGTTTTTCCACTTCTAAATATTTTCCAATCTCCGTGATTTTTTTGCATGTTATTGACACAGTGAAAGACTAAGTTTATAGGTTTTCCTGTTTTCAAAATTTTGAATAGATTCAAACTTATTTAACTTTAAATCGTTTGTTTTATAAAAACAATCTAATTTTTTAAAAAAAGCGATAGCTATAAACCTAGAATATATTATGCTGAAATGATCGACATGAAAATCAAAGTGATTTGTTAAGATTTAGTTGGTGGAAGCTGTTTTCTCCCGAAATGAAATTTCATCAAAAAAAGTACTATTGTCAGTCGGAAGCTGCAACGCTCTCTATCGCACGACTGGCCCTTGGCTAGAGCGCACAAGCGATAGCATGTGTTTTCCTAAATACCTATCGCAAAGCTATACTTTCTCTAACAATCTTGATGGTTGGTGGCAACCGTCGCCTATGAAACAAATAACGCCAAATGTGCTGCAAGTGCGCTGCTGACTAATAAGAAATAGGAAACGTATAGGGAAATGGGCTCGACATCCCTTACTCACTAACCAAAACACATATATATCTACTACATTTTTTTTAAATTTGCATTAGATTATTTTTAATTGCAAACTCGCACTCCTAATCACGTCATAATTACATGTGCTACATATACTGCTTCATGTCCCATATAGAAGACAGATCGCCGTATTACTAAGAACTTAGAACAAAAAACATTGAATTAGATGTTAAAATAAAAGTTCATAATCAAAAATAGGTAGAACTTAACTTCATGGAAAAAGGAAAATTGGAACATTCCCTTATTAACATTCCCTTATCTATGCCTTGCCACATTAGTCTTACTCCTCACATATCTTAACCTTTTTCAAAGTATGGGTATCAGTTGAGTGTCTATTGCAAATCATGTGGAAAATCCTAAACTTTCACTGACACCATGGCTCAGACTTTCTCTAAACTCGTACAGCTAAGTATATATGCTAACTATACGTGGTTGGTTTTTACTTTAAGTGCTGTAATATTTAGAGCAACAAGTCATCGTACAAGAAACTAAATGGTTAAATTATACTTATCGATATAATTATATTTCTTGGTCTAAGATCCGGATTTTAAAAATATGACAAAAATCTGCTACTTAATTATTCTTTTAAATAATACAATTATACTTAACTATCGGTTATATAGCAAAATAAAAAAAGGCTTATTATTATTTTTTAAATATCGTATATCGTCACATAACAGACAGACAGTTTTGTTGTAGTATTTATGTAGGTACCTTTTTTACAAGAGGAATCTATCTATACTATTCATAATTTACCTAAAGTCAAAACAAATTCAGAACGAAAGTTTAAACTGTAAACTTTTTTAAAGTTCTAAAAGTTGATAAAAACTCTATAAATTATTGTATTAGAAAAACAAGTATTTTTATACAAGTCAATGGGCAATTCCAATAAAACTGGTTATAAAATACAACAATATTACCTTAAACTTGACAAAGTTTTTACAGATGATCCTTTTATTATTATCTTAGTAGCCTTGTGATGTGATTAAGTTTGTTGCTACGAGAAAAAAAAATTATGTAATCAGTACTTATCTGATTGAATGTAAGTAACATCTTCAACAATAGTTATAGAGTGAGCGTGAATAAATTTCAAGAATTTATTTGTGTGCACAAGCCAATTAAAAATTATTTAAATTTGGAGCCTGACAGCTAACTTGATGGTAGGTGGTTACCGTTGTTAATTAACAAAAGCAATGCAGCGGCGTAGTTGCCCTAGAAGGACTGTATGAAATTTTGTCGAGTGGCTTTTCTACTTGACTGGAGATTTTTTTTACAAAAGAAACAAAAAATCTAGTATACAAAATAAGTTTTTTAACAAAAAAAAAAACGACTTGAAACCGTTTTCTCATGGATGCCATTGTCAGAACTGGACCAAATTGAAATGAGACAAACAAATATGATAAAATCGGTCCAGTAGTTTTGGAGTTAAGTACATTACAAATAAAAATACAAAATTACAAACTTACAAAAATACTAATTTTCTCTCTTTATAATATTAGTATAGATTGACACATTCCTCCAAAAGTATCCCAATAACTTTAATGAAAAGATAAAACTGCCCCAATGATTAATAGTTATAATATTCATTGACTCATTGAGGCTATAAAATGTTGTTAAAGCCTCAATTAATATTTTTATAACAAAATAAAATAACTAATTAAATATTAAATTATGTACATGCACTTGTTGTGTTCTCATAAATTGACAATTTGTAGTCATTTAATGTATTTCTTAATTAATTTGTAGTGCATTGTAATCAACTGTATTCATTTTATGATTGTTGTTTAAATTATATGAATTTGCACGCCTTAATTTAATAGTTTAGCGACCAATTTAATAATATAAAATATAGGTACAAAATATGTTCTGTACACTTGCATTCAACATATAAACAATCATTTATTTTATTTATTTAATGTACCTTCTCAAAGTAGCATGTCCTGCCACTACTCAATACCTACTTTAGTATTCCTAAATGAAATAGACCGATCTACTTCAAAGTAACTATTAATCCTTGATAATTTGAGTGACCTTTAATTCGATTTTTTTTTGCGAATTTTAACATAATCAATACAACAATAGGCAATAGAAACGGATTTTAGATTTTTGTATGGAGCATGACTATCACATTGCAGATTCCATTACAAAGTTGTGTCTGTTAAACTCAATGACAGAGTATACGCCGACCGGAACTCATTAGTGATGGACTATTAAAGTCTGCAGTATTGTTGTAATGTCTACTGTGCAAACGGCAGATCGGAATATCGGCATACCGATTAAGTCGGTATTAGCCTGATTGGGTACATGATTAGGTCTATTAAGCCTGCAGGCGGTTGGGCTTCTAGAAGCCCGTTTTGTCTCAGGGGACCTGAACACGTGGTTGGCTAAATGGCTAGCCGTGTGTGTCTGCACAAAGTCGCCCACGTCTGGGGATATCCTTGGTGTCTGCGGGAAATCCCCCATTGGCGTTAGTCTTAGCCAGTAATGGCTAGGCCACCCTGGGGTGGATCGGAGTTGTTGCCTCGGCAGAGCCCGGTCCACCCCGCTCAAAGGGCAAAGAGGCACCAGGGGGTTTTAGTAGGTATTCCCAGTGCCACTATGATCAGGTGCTTAGCGAACCCCACATATCCTTTCCGCCTAACCAGAGGTAGGAAATCTGCAAGCGGATTACTCCTCGTTAAAAAAAAGTCTATTACTTAAGCCTATCTAAGTTTTTATAGCTTCAAAACTTAGTTCAAATAACTTTTACAGTTACTATAATCTAAAAATAGGTATTTTTTGTAAAAAAAAAATCCGTAGTAATTTTAGGAACCAATTGATTTTAGTTAACCGTGGGAATTAAGTTACAGGTGATTTTTTTTTTTAATTTTCATAAAAGTTTTTCATCTTAATTGTCGTCTTTTGACGTAGGCCTGTGGACAAGGAGGAGTTAGTGGCCATACAGACAGACGCGGTAAGAGACTTCAAATTATACCGTGTAAATCACTACATACTATAAAATAACATACTCTAGTAATATAATGTAATAGAAAACTATAAATTTTTATTTGCCATAAGAAAAATGCAAGTACGATCAAAATCGTCAGGGTCACGTTATAACATTGATAACATATTTTATTTGCGTACGTTTAGTCATAAAAAAGTAATCAATTCGAACCGCAATTATGGCGCGTGAAAAAATGTAACTTTTGCAAAAAATTAGCAAAAAAAATATCTTAGATGTTAGTAATTAAGGCATACAATACACGAAATCAACACACAATTTTATTGTGTAAGTTGTGTTTTATTTTAAGAGAAATATTATGCTATATTTATAAAATAAACAAAATAGGAAGATTCAAAATAAAAAATACAAAATTATTTAAACAAATCATTTTTAATATCTTAATAATACAAAAACTATTTTTTTATATATTTTTAGGTTTTAATTCTAATTTATTTTTGACAGGCTTTTTATCCCACCGGACTTCAAAGTCCAGCTTTTTGTGACAGATGTTAAATATGTTATTGAATTAACTTGTTTGAATTGTCGAATTGAATGTTATAACAATGATATTACGGTAAAGTTATTAATGGAAAACTGAGTAAAATTAAAGGAAATACCTAATATTTATGAAGTATATCATTAGGATGCAAATATTTTTTTTTAATTGTAATATAATTAATATAAGCAAAAATGGTTGGTGCTTCCCGTGTGGTCCCATTTCAATTTGGTCCAGTTCTGACAATGGCACCCACGAGAAAACGGTTTGATGTCGGTTTTTTTTTTTTTGAAAAAAGATCATTTCCATAATATCTATAATAACTACATACATAAAGGTATGATAATATTTTTAATAATACGTTAAATTGATACATATTAATTTTGTCTCAGACAATCGTTCCAAAGTATTTCGTGTGTATTCAACCTAATGCTTAACTTTAAGCAAAGTTAAGGAACACTACTAAAACCGTTGCGAATTAGAGCAATGATAATTATTACTCGTTCACTTGTATTAGTTTTACTATACATCTTCCTTCTTCTGTTACGTGGGCAGTTTCCGTAATTAGAATCTTCTTTTGAGCGTGGAAGGCTTACGGCTCAAACAATTGACAAGCAATTGACGACACGTTTGTGGTCTAGTGTCTAGTAACCCTAGCTGTTAACCAAACGGGGTTCGAATCCCGCTAGGGTCAAATGTTTATGGTTTAACATTTACCTTTGTACCTGAGTCATGGATGTTTTGTATATCTAATATGTATGTATTTACAAAAAAAAGTTATATATGTAGTATATCAACTGTCTGGTATCCATAATACAAGCATTGGTTGCTTAGTGTGAAACTAGATGGTGCTGTGTGGAATGTGTGTCATATTTATGGGTACAAATTGCTGATAGATATGGCTGCTACACAAACAACGCTCTGCTGTGGACGCGTGTTTCATTCCTTCATGATAAATGTTCCTCGGTCACCCACGAAGCGTTACAGTTCCACCTTCCTTGTCCGAACTGCTAAGGAGTGGAACTCATTGCCTGCGTCTATGTTTCCTCAGAAATACAACCTTTTTTTTTTTTTTTTTTTTTGACGAGGAGAGATCCGTTTACTGACTTCCTGCCGCTGGCTAGGCGGCAGGGGTATGTGGGGGTCGACCAGCAGAACTGGCCCCTACCCACTAAAACTCCCCGGTGCCTCCTTGCCCTTTGATCGGGGTGGACCGGGCTCTGCCGAGGCAACAACTCCGATCCACCCCAGGGCAGCCTAGCCATTGTTGGCTAGGCTAACGCCAACGGAGGATTGCCCGGAGACACCCAGGCAATCCCCAGACGGGGGAACCTTGTGCAGGCACACACAGTTAGCCAACCATGTGCGCAGGTCCCCCTTGGACATTTAAAGACGGGCTAGGTATGCCCGCCTTCTCCTGCCCAACCGTCTGCGTCTGAGGGAGGCGAGACCGGCTTCTTCCTCTCGCTCCCTCTCAGCTGCCTCCTTCTGCGACATAACAGATTCACAGAAGGAGGCAACTGATCTCCAGGTGATCTCACTGTCAAGCATGGCTTCAACCATGCTTGACAGTGAGACGTCTCCACCCCCCAGCGCCGCTCTTAGTTCCCGGCGCTGGGATCTCCAGGCCGAGCATACCTGGAGTGTATGCTCGGCCGTATCATCAGGATCGCCGCAGTGGTGACACTGCGGCGAATCCTCCCTTTGAATACGGTGCAGATAATGACCGAAGCACCCGTGCCCGGTCATTATCTGCACCATACGGAAGGTGAGGCTACCTCGTCGGCGCCTCACCCATTCCTCCAACACCGGACGAACCGCGAGGATCGTCCGGTGACCAGCGGTAGGCTCGCGAAGAGCCTCACTCCAATCCTCTAATGCCCTCCCCTGTGCCTCTGCTCGGACCCGTTGCACGTCCTCGGCAACGGGTCTCTCTCCAAGGGCCCTTGCGGCGACCCGATGCCGATGCACTTGGGCCAGAACCAGGGCATCGACATCCCACGGGAGCATGCCCGCAAGCACGCAGGCCGCCCCGTGGCTGACCGTGCGATAGGCTCGCACGGCCCGGGTCGCCATGACCCTTTGAGGCCTCCTCAAGAGGGCCCGGGTGCGGGGAGTGAGACTCTCCGCCCAGACCGGGGCTCCGTAAAGTGCCATCGACCTTACCACCCCGTGGTAAAGTCGACGGCACGCTGAATCGGGTCCTCCCTGATTCGGAAGGAGCCGTCCGAGCGCGGCTGCGGCGGCGGTCAGCCGTGGAGCGAGGAGCTTGAAATGCTCCTCGAAACTCCAGCGGGGGTCCAGCGTTAGGCCGAGATACTTGAGATGCATCTCGACTGGAATCCGGACCCCCTCCACTCGGACGCGGAGCCCCGGTGGGATCCTGCGGCGTGGGGGATGGAAGCCCATGGCCCTAGTTTTGTCTAGGGCCACCTCCAATCCTAGCAGGCGGATTCGCCGGACGACCAAAGAGGTGCCGACCGACGCTAATCGCTCTGCGTCCTCCCACGTCTGTGCTTTCGCCGCGACCAGAGTGTCGTCGGCGAAGCAGACAACCTCCATCCTGGGAAGGAGGCTGCCTCGCAGGACCCAGTTGTACCCCAGGTTCCACAATAAGGGGCCGAGGACGGCCCCCTGGGGTACACCAGCCGCCATCCGGCGTCGGTGGACGCACCCATTTGCGCCCTCGTACAACACTACCCGTTCAGAGAGGTAGTCGAAGACGAGGGCGCAGAGGTAGGGCGGCACCCTGTGGAACATGAGTGCCGCCCTTATGCATTCGTGAGGGAGGCTGTTGAAAGCGTTGCGGATGTCAAGTGACACCGCAACAACCGCCTCCCCCCTGCCGGTGGCCTCCTCAGTCCACCTTCTGAGGAGGGCCACCGCGTCCATCGTGGACCGACCGGTGCGGAAGCCGAACTGGCGCTCATCCAGGTTCGGCCCCTCAGTCTCAAGGTGCTCGACGATTCGACGGGCCATGATCCTCTCCAAGGCTTTGCCGGAATCGTCGAGCAGCACCACCGGTCGGTACCCCGTCGGCGAGTCGGCAGGGCGGCCCTCCTTGCGGAGAAGGCAGAGTCGCCCCACCTTCCACCTCGCCGGAAATTTGCCCCGGGCGATGCTCGCGTCAAGCACCGCCCGGAACCGCTCCTCCAGAGGCCCCAGCGCAATAGCCAGGGCCTTGGCCGGGACTCCATCCGGCCCCGGGGCCGTCCTCTTCCTCCCGATACGCTCCCTCACCGCCTCGAACTCTGCGTCGGAGACGGGAGAGCCCTGCAGTACGGCCTCCGGCAGAGGTTCCGGAGGTTCCATACGAGGGGGCTCGAAAGGGCCGGGGGTCGGGAAGAGAGATCCCACGACCCTATCAAGCAGCGCCGGATCTAGGTCGGCTGTGGAGGGTGAGCTTGAAGCGAACTTCCCCCTCACAGCCCTGTACGGACGACCCCAAGGGTCGGCGTCTAGAAGAGCCAAGAAACGCTCATGGGCCTCTTCTTTGGCCCTGCAGATGCCTTTCTGCAGGGCGTTATGAGCGTCCCTGTACGCCTGACGAAGGAGGACCTCTTCGTCAGGCGTCCTCCTGGAGCGTCTCCTTCGGCACCGGAGGAGGGCGCGCCTGGCAGCCAGGCAGGTGGAGCGCAGGGAGGCAATCTCCTGCGCCCACCAGTACACCTTCCTCCAGCGAGGGGGAGGGCGCCACAGCGGCATGGAGGCATTGCAGACTTCCCGGAGGTCATCTGCAAAGTGTTCAGCCATGCCGTCGGGATCCCCTGCGAGTTGAGGGGGCGGAGACGACCACTCCCTCACCATCGCAGCCTCCTCCGCCACATCCGGGCGGAGCTTGGCGAGTGCCCACCTGGGAAAGGTGGCACCCGCCATAGGATCCCGGCGCTGTGACGCGCTGGGGGCCAGCGTGGAGACCTCATATCGGATGTAGAGATGGTCCGACATGGTCTCCACATCTTCCTCGACCCGCCAGCTTCGGATTCGGGCAGCAAGGGAGGCAGTGGCAAAGGCTACGTCAACGATGGACGTACCCTGCCACCGTACGCACGTGGGAGAGGTACCCCGATTGAGTACCTGGAGCCCCAGGCCAAACGCCCAGGACTCCAGGATACCCCCCCTCACGTCCGTTCTAGGGGACCCCCACGCCGAGGATTTGGCGTTTAGGTCCCCCGCCACCAAAACTGGGAGTGGGGCCGCGCGCCTCACCACACCCTCCACCGCAGCGAGGAAGGACTCAAAGTCCGCCCGACTGCGGTTAGGGGAGAAGTAGGTCGACACGACCACCATTCTCCCCCAGTTTGCTGCCACGAAACCCGAACCTCTCTCCCTGAGGGAAAGGGGAGGAGCCGCACCACCAGCCCTCACCACCACAGCAGCGGAGTCGTCCAGGTCCCCCAGCCAGCGGGGATTCTGGGGGACCGCGTATGGCTCCGCCACCACCGCCAGGTGAATCTCCCACTCCGCCATGGATTGGCACAGTAGGTCCTGTGCCCCGGCGGCGTGGTTGATGTTCGCCTGGAGGAACCTTGTAGTGGACCTAATGGGCATTGGTGGTGTCCATATTCTCCTCCCCTGCGACGCGAGTTGGCCCCGTTCTGGCCACCGGTCTGGCCGCCATGAGGCGGCCCCTAATGGCTGGGGGGGAGCAATTCATCCCCCCCATACGGTGATTAGCCGGAAGGCCAGCGTCCGAACAGACGGCGCATTGGAACGCCGCCTCGCAGTCATTGGCGCAGTGCCCGTCCGATCCGCAACGGTAGCAAAGGGTGCTGCGGTCCTTGCTGGACGGGCACCTGACCACCGGATGGCCGAGCCCCATGCACTTGTAGCAGCGCATGGGACGCTGTTCCAACAGTTGGACGGAGGCAGAACTCCATCCAACCGTCAGCCGGCCACCGATCGCCAGCTTTCTGGCGACCTCCACCGGGCACGAGGCGAAAGCCGAGCCCACCCCTCTGGCACCAGGGTGGACCTTGCCCACCCTGAATTGTTCGGGGGGGCAGCCCGTGCTCAGGGCCAACGCGGCCTGAAGCTCCTCAACCGACACCGAATCGTCAAGGCCACTGACCCGGATGTCAGCCGATTTGCAAGGGCGCGTGACCTTCGCCTCGTCCCCCAATACCGCGCCGATTTGGGCCGCCAACTTGTCCGCCTGGACAGGGGTGGTCCCTTTCGGGAGCTCCATAATGCGGGCTCCCGTTACGCCTGTCCGGAATTGAGCCGGACCAATTCCGAGCGCGTCTAATGAGACTACGGCCTTTGTTTTGGCAATAGCCTTGTTATAGGTGGCTCCCTTCTCCACCGCCTCCGGCTTGAGGGCCACCACTATCGCCAGCTTCTTGGGCTCCTTGGGGAGCACCGGGGCACTCACTTTTGCCACCGGCTTGGCTGGAGCGATGGGGACGCGCTTTTTACGGCGGACCACCTCCGTCCATGTTGCCGCGACGGCTCCGCCATCTGGCTCAGACGAGCACCCCGCCCGCGGTTCTGGAACCTTGTAGGCTGGTGGTTTGACCGCCTGGACCGGCCTCGCCTTTTTTGGCAGGTTCGCCGGTGGAGCGAGGGTTGACCCCGACGACTCCTTCTGCGAAGCTACCACGCGGTCCTCTCGCTTCTTGTCCGCCTTTAGAGGCGGACGATGCTGGCGTGCTGGGAGCAACCGGCCATCTACTTCCAGCCCGTCGAGGTGGGCACTGACGACCCCCCCAACGTGGGCCGTCAACTCTGCCTGGAGGGCCGATAGGGCCATCAGAAATTCCGCCCTGGACAGCGGCTGGGAGTCAGCCACTGTCGCAGGCGGTACTACGGCCTCTAAAGCCGGGGTCTTCTCGGGGAGGGACCTTTCAGAAAAGGCCCTGCGGAGGGCCGTCACCTCCTCTATGAGGCCATCAATCTGCCCCCGGAGGCGTTTGTTGTCGGCCCGAAGACGCCGAATTTCATTTGACGTCTTCCGAGCAGCCACCGCCTCGACCACATTCATAATGGAGCGCATTTCCTCCTTGATTTCCTTTTGGGAGGTGCCCTTTAGGTTACCCGCTCTTCGGACAACCTCCAAAATCGCCGAGTGGCTGGCCTCCGCCTTTTTCGTCAACTCCTCTACAGAGCCGGCCGACGACTTCGCCGACTGGTACGTCGTTGCGGACCTGACGGAATCGGAATCGGATTCAATCTCCCTTAGCTCCCGGCGAGCGCGCGAAATGCCTGTGTCGTGGCTGAGAGACTTCCCGCCACGGCCCTTACTCCCCTTTTTAAACTTCAGCGGCACAGGGGGTTCCACAAAGCCCTCCGTCTCTTCTGAGCCGGATACCACAGCAAAGAACTTGCTGGCGCCCGCATCTCGTTGCCCCATGGGCGATGCCTCCTGCGTGGCGGCCCGCTTGCGAGCTGCCGAGCGGGTGATAACATTGGAAGAAAGAAGCTTCTGCCCTCCATTGTTCCCCCTCGGGCCATGCCCACTCGTTTCTGTCGAGTCCGACATGGGCCAGTTGATGGCCCTGCCGACCTCCGACCCCGTAGGGGATTCCACCTCTACAAGAGGGGGACAGAAAAACAAAATTTATAAAAATTTATTTGGAATTTCAGGAATACCGGAAAATTCCGGGCCCGGCGTGCTTTCCGAAAGAGGCCTGGATGGCGCTTCCTACGAACCGCCTCCCAAATAAATCCGGGCACGGGGGCAAAAGTTATTAACGAAACAAACTTAACGAAAACAACAACAAAAACAAAAAACAGCAATAACAATTTTAACAACAGTAATAACAACAGCTGATGTGGGCAGTCAAAAGAAGCCTTGAAAAAGGCTTCAAATGAGCCGCACCACACCGCCAAACAACAACTAACGACGCAACACCGGCCGATCAAAAATTCCCGGAAATCCGGAAATTTCCGATTTTCCGGCACTGTTCGAAAGAGCTCCAAAAATGACAAAGGCAAACTGAGTTTGAACGATATCTAACGACAACTTCCAGAAAAAATCCTGATGTCGAACAACCTCCAGAAATACAACCTAGGGGTCTTCAAATCTAGAGTAAATAGGCACTTATTAGGTAAACGTGGTCCATCTTCGGTCGCATCTGCACCCAGATAGCATTTAAAACTATATAAACGCTGTATTATGAAAAATTTGAAGGCTGTTTAACTTTGCTGTATTTGGGCTGTATAGCCGGACATACAGTCGTTGTAACCCCAACATAGGCCCCAAATTATACAGCTCTAAGTGTAGATCTAGCTATCTTACAGCTGTGTAATAGCTGTATACAACCCGAAGCAATAGTTGATTTAGAGCGTAATTAGATACCATTATACAGATACTTACTGTTCTCCAATTTTGCGCGTTTTATTCTTATATACAATTTCAGGTTTCTAAAAGTCTGAATATTCTTATTAATTAAACTGTGTTCGTGGTTGAATCCATACAAGTTATATTCTAAGATTTTATTTATCGAACACGCGGCGGCCATTATCCCTTACATCAAGGGAGATCGCGGCCAAGCTCTGCCTAGACCCAATAAAAGAATGATAAAGGTTATTAGGATTGGGGTCTCAAGATGGAAGGTATCCTTTGTCCTTTCTCGTATCCCTGACAACGTTTATGCAAAATTTCTTGATGATCAGTTGAGAAGTTGAGGCGTGAAAAGGTAATAGAGACAGACAAATTATCCGCGTAAGTATTTTCTGTTTATTTATTTAATATACAAGGCCTCCCACGAGACAGTCATCAAACAACAAGAGGTGCAGCCTGCACCAGTGAAAGTTCTAAGTAACATCTATCTAAGTAAAAGTATAAAAACTACAGCTAAATAAGAAAAAAATCCAGGGTATTGTCAAATGCATGGTATACTTTGTTTAAATTGTCTTATGTCGCAAATATTTTTTCTATTCTATTATATTTTAAACTAGCTGGTGCCCGCTACTTCATCCGCGGTGTCTATAGCCTATAGCCTTCCTCAATAAATGGACCATCCAACACAAAAATATTTTTTCAATTCGAACCAGTAGTTTCTGAGATTAGGGCGTACAACCAAACAAACAAAGAAATCCTTCAGCTTTATAATATATTATATTGGTATAGATAATAAATTTTAAATTATAATCTAAAAATATTATAATAAATAATAAATTAAAATTGTTTTTTATTTTGCTAAAAAATAGTACACAAAACACAACAAATACATAATTCAAAAACATGTTCGCGAAGACGTAAACCAAAGTCTGATCGTTATCTTTAGCTCTAATATGATATTACTCATAGATATGTAAGTCGTAACATATAAACCATAATTTTGTGTAACAATAGTATGATAATGTAATAGTACCCCTTCATTATAATATAATTTGAATAAAATAGACGGAATTCCTTAATTAACATGCAAACACTTGAGATTAATCAAATTTAAAAATGTTACTTATGTGCCCATTTTAAAAATAAGTGTATTTTATTTCCTCAAGTTCGACTGCATTAAATGTTAAAAAGTAGCCAATTTGCTCGTCAGGATTTTAACTATATTTATTATGCTATATTTCATCCAAAGCCTTGAAAAGCCTTGACAAACAGATTTTACATTTCAACCGACGAAAACGAAAAAACAAAAACGGAGGAGGTTCTCAATTCGACGCGTATTTTTTTTTATGTATGATCACGCATAACTTTTTACAGAGTAACCTGATTTTGATAATTCTTCTTTTAATGGAAAGGGTATAACCTCGAAGTTGGTCTCGTATAAATTTGGGAAAATTAAAAATGGTGGGAAAATGGGGGTGGGAAAATTAAAAAGTAAGCGTGTAGTAATTATTAGATTATAGCCACAAAAAAAATATAAAATAAAACTTTTTAACAAAAAATAAAACCGCCGAAAAAACTGAAAAGCATAAAATAATCTTATTATTATTATTATTATTATTATACACATATATTTATTTTCTATCTTAACTCTAAATTTTTTACAATAAATATTATTAAAAAAAAACAAACAATAAATATCGTAAAAAACTTAAAACTAGAATTCCGCAGGTAGTGGGGCAAGGCCCAAGCTACCAGTGGTTAGGGCTGCAGAGTGAGGAACCTCCTGACAATTCGTGCCGTGTCCAGAAGTACCGTTTTCTGTATCTGAGCCTTGATCCAGCCATCTAGTGAGAGCCTCTTGAGGTGTTGGTCGAGGCTCTTCGCTATAAGACCGTTCGCCGACACGACTATCGGGACGATGATGGTTGAATCAACATCCCACATGGCGGTCACCTCATGAGCCAAGTCTAAATATTTACTTAGCTTATCTTTTTCGGCTTTCACGAGGTTTTCGTCATGCGGGACAGTAATGTCAACAAGCATCGTCCGGCGTTGGGATCGATCAATAACCACGATGTCAGGCTTATTGGCGACAATAGTCCTGTCCGTGATTATGGAGCGATCCCAATAGAGCGTGGAATGACCATTTTCGAGAACGGGCGTAGGCACGTACTTGTAGTACGGCACCTCAGATTCGATAAGACCGTATCGAAGAGCAAGTTGCTGATGTATGATTCTGGCTACTTGGTTATGTCTGTGCAAATACTCGCCGTTAGCAAGATGAGCACAACCGGAAATAATATGCCTGAGTGTCTCTCCAGGACGGTGGCATGCCCGACAGATGTCGACCGTACCGTCCTTCAGGATATATTTCCGGTAATTGTTCGTCTTAATAACTTCGTCCGTAATTGCACAGACAAACCCTTCGGTTTCCCCAAAGAGGTCACCGAAACGTAGCCAGTTCACTGACATGAGCGAGTCTACATCAGGACTCGTCAGGGCCTTGTAGAACCGTCCATGCAGTTCCTTGCCCTTCCATACGCTCCTTCGGTCTTCGGTGCTAAGAACCACAGGCTTACGCCAGTTCTCGTTAGATAAGCATAAGGGAGTGAAGTGTTTGTCAACTGTCACCACATCATGATGTATCCCGCCTTCGATGTTATGGAAATATTCCCTGAGACTGCATATTTCTCGGTTATGAAGATCCTTGGCGTTCAGAAAGCCTCGGCCCCCCAATTTCCGATGAATATACAGTCTCATAACAGACGAGCGCGGGTGTAACATCCGGTATGTGGTGAGCAGTTGACGAACCTTTCTGTCCAAGGCATCTAGTTCAGTCTGAGTCCATCTTAGTATGCCAAAGCCCAGCTGTTGAAAGCGCGCACCTTATTACCACCCGACAAAAGACTCTTAAGTACTTTTGTTAGGCGACAAAAGAAGCGTTCCTTCACCCTCTGTTTTATGTCCTTGTCAACGTTACCCAATGACTGTGACATACCAAGATACTTGTAGGTTTCGATTTCAGAGAGAGATTTAAAGGTCACTTCAGTGAGTTGTAAATTAGAACAATTTACAACCTTACCCCGCTGTACATGCATGACCGCACACTTATCTACACCAAACTCCATCCTTATAGAGTTGCTAAAAGTTTCTGTTATTTTCAGCAACTCTAACAAATCCTGGCGTTTGGATGCGAATAGTTTGAGATCATCCATGTACAGCAGGTGAGAAATGACCTCTCCCCCTCTCCGCAATCGATAGCCTAGTGTTGAATCCTTCAATCTGGGAACCGACCAGATGTCGCGCCAAAAGTTTACCATGGCGTTTGCATCTGGAGGCTTCCCGACTTCCACACGGTTATCAGTTCCCTCCCATTGTCTGTATACCTTCCTTTGGTCACTTTGGAATAGGCGGTTCTGATGAAATCTATCCACGCGTTCCCTATAGCGGCGTATTCTGTTTGCCCACGCATAGACTCTCTGCTTCAAGAAATCAATACGTTCCGTGACACAGGCCATGTAGTCTTTAGGTCTGATACCAGTTCCCACAAAAGCCTGAGTCACGAATCGCATAACTCGCGGGCGATTATTGCCTTTCTTGAAGCAGAGTAACTTTGCAATGAGAGTCCTAAACTTAGCGATACGCTTCTCGATACGTATTTGCCACATTGGTGTGCGCGCGATATCTTTTGGTGTTTGATCATTATTATTATTATTATTATTATTATACACATATATTTATTTTCTATCTTAATTCTAAATTTTTTACAATAAATATTATTAAAAAAAAAAAAAAAAAAATATTATTATTATTATTATTACGTAATTTTTGCTTGTTTGGCGCCGACTCAAAATTACTTAGGTAAAATAATAAGATTATTATTTTTATGCTTTTCAGTTTTTTCGGCGGTTTTAATTTTTGTTAAAAAGTTTTTTATTAAGATTATTTAAGTAGTGTCGGAGTTTATCGCGGATTTTCATAAATCACTCACCAATTCATCAGAAACTGAGAGAATATTAATAGTATTTTGACAAATGAGTTATGAGTCAAACTTCATTCATGTTCGTGACACAGATTTAAAATAGATTTTCCTGATCAGTGCCTTATTGACTTGTTGGAAAATCCAAAGTTTTTCATACGTTTTCTAGTTTTATGTGCAATGAATCATGACTTTATTGTTATCTGCTAATAGATATCACTGTTTCAGCTTATCTCGTACACGATGTTAGTGGAATTACCACAGCAGTCGATGCTGTGCTGGCGAGGTTTTTTTTTTATATTTCTACGACTGTGCACATAAATCCATAGCTACTGATATTATAAATATGAAAGTAACTCTGTCTGTCTGTTACCTTTTCACGCCTTGACATTATGCCTGATCATTATGCATATAAATACGTTGTCAGGGAAACAGAAAAGGACATTATACCTCTCATCCAGAAAAAAAGGTACCTAGGTACTGTTCTCTAGGGATCATCTAAAAATAAAAACACAAGTCACAGTCAGACGTTATAAGCTCATATATTTTTATTTTTCAACACGGACGAAGTCGCTGACACCAGCTATCAACCCTTCCAGGAATATAACCCCCAACCCCTGAGTCAGAGAGTGAAATCAAATCACCTTAATTACATTCCTGTTGGATTTTCTGGTGTATAAAGGAGTGACCTTTCATCAAGTGAACCGTCTGCCTGCCTGCCATGATTTAATATAAAAAATGAATATATATGTATATGCCAAGATTCCCTCCTACACATAGTCCTCTGTGAAACACATATTCGTAGGTCGCTGGGCTTCTCTTAATTCAAATTTTTCTTGTATTGATATGTGACTGTAGCTACTTCTTACTTGCTATCAAATGGAATTTCACCCTGACTGCTTACCATTACATAAAAACCCCGGTGAGCTCAAGGCCTTAAAAGCAATCTTTTGTTGTAAAATAGATTTACCTATATTAAGTATAGACGACATAAAATGATATGTGGGTTACATATCATTGCATATGTAAACCCACATGCAATGTTGAATGTTAATGTCAAAACTATTGATAAACAACTAAATTATAAAATATAATATTTAAGGTTATATCCCACATTCTCTCACTTCATAATCATTAAAAGTATTTTTTTTTATGTTAAGGTCAACAGACAGGCTGTCGGTCCACTTGATGGTAGGTGGCTACCGTCGCCTATAACACAAGCAACGCCATAAGTGCTACAAGTGCGCTGCCTACCGTACAAGGATTAAGGATAAGGGATAAGGGAGGGATGGGATAATGGGCTCTGGCATCCCTTACTCACTCACCGAAACACAACAGCACATAATGCTGTTATTTCACAGTGGTATTCTGTAAGGGGGTGGTTACTGCCGCCAGACGGGCTGCCCAAATGACTGCGAAACGCAGTGTGCCCTACCACTACTAAAATGTATGGGTTTTTATTTTTGCATTCGTAATATTTGAGTTTACGGAAATTACAAATGAATATGAAAATATGAATATGAAAAAACAATATGAAAATTACAAATGTTAAGCGCCTGATAATAACATTATAGCAATAAAACATACCTATGAGAAATTGTGAAGTAACAATAAATAATAGATGTATTTCAGATTGTTTGACAATGTGTGGACAGGAAGAAAATCACTAAATTTTACCTATATGTAATAAATATAAATAGCGACATAGTATAGTAGTTTCATTTGTCAATATAAATGAGTTCATATTTAGAACAATATTATTGTTATTGTATTGACAATAAGATTTCGCATCATAAGTAATTTCAATGGAATCATAGCAATCATTTGCAAGACTGTCAAGTATAACTAACCAAAGACTTAAGGTGTTAGTTACACTGATCTAAAATATTACTTATGTATAGCAAGGCCTCAGGCAATATAGTTACGCCACTGGCGACGGTATCCACCTACCATCAAGTGGACCATCAACCTGTCTGTGATGACTTAAAAAATACTTATAGCAGTAAGAAACATGTATTTTCACGTAATTATTAATTTTATTATTTTACTAGCTGGCGCCCGCGACTTTGTCCGCGTTGAAAAAGAAAAAGTAGCTATCATAGGCCTGTACGTTTAAATGTTTATCTACCGTCTAAATGTCTAAAGTTTCATGAAAATCGGTTAATTCGTTTAAGAGTTATGGAGGAACATACATAAATACAATACCTACACTTACAGATTTATTATTAGTATTGATTGATTGATGATTGATTGATTGATTGAAACACAGTCACACAGCAATCAATACGACAATAATATAAGAATAAATACATATGTATCACATACTTAAAACCTACTGTCAATAACGGACTTCTTTTTTTACCATAAAAACTTATCTTCTAATATATAAAATTCTCGTGTTTATAACCAAACTCCTTCGAAACGGCACGACCGATTTTTATGAATTTTTTTGTGTATATTCGTTAGGTCTGTTATTATTACGGTAAACTATTATTTTATACCCCTAAGAGGGTGGCCCACCCCAATATTTTTTGGCATTACAACGTTTGCCGGGTCAGCTAGTATTATTTATTTATTTAGATTTGATACAGCCTTATATAGATTTCATATATCTATCATGCGAGTAAATATCCATTAATTTAAAAAATAAAGAAATATAAAACAAAAAAAAAAGAAAGAAAATATTGAAAAAAATGTGTTTATATAGAAGTTACAATAAAACTGATATCGCAAGACATAGCAAGGCAAAATAGTCTTCGACATTCTTGTAATTATTGTAACTAATTCTAATGCAACTAGAACCTTTGCAATGGTTACCACTTTAACAGATATATCTACGATAAATGATAAAATTCCACATTATGTAAAAACTAACAATAAATTACACTATCTATTCAATAAATAATTGATAAAATGGGTTATTGCAACATTAAAAACTAGTCCATTATTAAAATTATATAGAAATAATTAGTTTACCATTCATATTTTAAATATCTTGTTTCTGGCTTAAATTATGATAAGTGATTGCAAGTAGTACTCAGTCTAAAGTTAAATAGTATCAGCGTATTGAAAAGCAATTTAATTCTTATATTCAACTAACTGTTGCACGCGACTTCGTCGGGGTAACTTTATAAAATATAGCCTATGTTACAGTTTCCCAACAGTGAAAGAATTTTTCAAATCTGTACAGTAATTTCGGAGCCTACTTAATGCATACAAACAAACAAATATTTCCTCTTTATAATATTAGCACTAGCTGGTGCCTGAGACTTTTTTGTAAATAAATAAATATGACACTCATTCCACACAGTACCATCTAGTTCCACACATAAACATTTGACCCTAGCGGGATTCGAACCCGCGACCGATTGATTAATAGCTAGGAGGGTTACTATAGCCACTAGACCAAACGTGTCGTCAACTAAGAAAATAATTAATCTGTGTGGAATCATTCTTTGTGCCATTTATACAATTTGTAATTATTCCCTTTTATTTCTGCCAACCTCCTTCAACTTTTATTTTTACCATAAAAAAAAAATAACAAAAATGAGAAAGATTTACCTATTTGAAAGGAGAAAAATGAAAGAAGTAGCAGATTATTTATTGACCTTATCTCACAATTAAAGAATACTTAAAAATTATAATTAAAAAAAAAAATACTTAAGAAAAAATAGTATTAAAAAACCATAGGTACAAATTGTATGCGTGCGTGTGTAGGATTTAATTTGGACTCCAAAATTATTTATTGTTAGTCATACAGATTGGCCCTAGAAATCTCAGAGTGCAGTATTACACTACTTGACAATTTTTGATCATGTAATTGTAGACCGTTGGATCGACATAAGACATAAGAGGAACTCCAAAGTTTTCTTGCCGATTTCTTAGAACCCCTTAGAACAGAGTAGTAGATTATTATTTATTATTATATAATTAAAGAGGAAAGCTTTGAATGTTTGTTTGTTTGTTTGTATAGAATAGGCTCCGAAACTACTGGACCGATTTGAAAAATTATTTTACTATTAGAAGCTGACATTATCCCTGATGAACATAGGTTACTTTTTACCGCGGGAAAATGCTTCATTCCTACGGGAAAACGGGTAATAAGACAATGGGCAGTAAGAACTATCCTTCCGTACTTATCTTTTTCACATAACTTCTAAACGGCTTAACCGATTGGGTTGAAATTTTATATGGATATTTTGATGGTTTCCTGGATGATTTTAAAATACAATTGGATCCGGTAGGTGGCGCTGTTGTAGGTATGTCAACTACTAAACGGCTTGACCGATTG
The DNA here is from genome assembly GCA_918317495.1 of Synanthedon vespiformis. Taxonomy (NCBI): domain Eukaryota; kingdom Metazoa; phylum Arthropoda; class Insecta; order Lepidoptera; family Sesiidae; genus Synanthedon; species Synanthedon vespiformis. The sequence continues at coordinate 1,915,972 of OU906965.1, forward strand.
GGTTAAAATTTTATGTGTGTATTTCCATAGTTTCACAGACACGAATGTATAATATTCTATAAAGTTGCGCGGACGAAGTCGCGAGCACCAGCTAGTACTGTATAATTTTACTGTAGTTGATTATCTATATTTTTTTTAAATTATCTTTAGCACTCTAGGACTATAGGATTAGGAGTTCCTGGTTTTATACTTATTCCTAACTAATATTATAAATGCGAGTGAGTTTGTTTGTTTGTTAGGCTTTCACGCGTTAACTACACTCAATACAAATAAAGATGATTATTATTATTATGATTATCAACCGATAATTGTCATTTTTCGCATACACTTTGTCACGGATATAGAAAAGGACTTTTTTTTTTCATTCGCAAAATAGTTATGTTCTCGAGGGATCATCTAAAATTAAAATTAAAAATTAAACGCCTGATTCCAAGCAGTCATTTTATAACGAAAAAAAAATTAAACTTCTCGGATAATAATTTAAAAAATATATTATAATTTATTTTGCGTCCTATAAAATAATATTTACAGTTAAGTTTTCATGTTGAATTTTCATTGTTAAGTGTCTCTTTGAGAATTCATAGCTCATAATATTATATACACCCCTAGGGCTCATAAACAATCAGCTATATAGTAATAGGCAATAGAAACAACACATTTTAAATTATTTAGATTTTTTTATTCTTTCATTTCATGTTCGCTCTACAAGAGTCAATTTGCTTTACACGTTCTCATTCAACTTTATACAGTAAAAATATTTTTTTCGAGTTTTTATTTACATTTTATATAAAAAATGAGTCAGGCAGTGGTAGAAGCTTAGGTCGGAGGTAGATGGTTTAGTGCCAGCCGCCGTGGTGGCCCCATGGCTCTTCGGGAGCTGCGGCCGCAGCGTGGGCTGCATGGGCGTACTGGGATAAGTGAGCTGCCCTTGCGTGTTGCACCTCAGGGGTATCAACAACGTATTGTCCGTCGTGAGTGAGCTGGATGTGGGCTTGAGGGCCGTTCCATTTGCCATAGCCAGGCGCGTATCCTCCGTGGGCGAGACCAGCGCCAGCGAGACCGCCATGCGCCAAAGGACCAGCATATCCTAGAGGTGCGATAGCTCCATGCGCGGCAATAGCTCCATGCGCAGCATTAGCATGAGCTTGGGCGTGAGCAGCGATATGGGCAGCCTTCAAATGGGCTACCTCAGGAGTGTCGATCACACGACCGTCATGCGCTAGAGGTGCTGGGCCGTATTTGTGGAGACCTGGTCACAAAGTTACATATAATATTAATAGACAATCACTCAAATTAATTATTTAATATAGATATTTGATTTTGGTTTAGTTCTATATGGAAACTAAATATGTCAGATTATTTAATGGTGTTTATGGCCACTCTTTATAATATAAAAATATTGGAATACAAGAATTCAGTTTCACTTATAAAAACTGAGAAGCCTGTTTGGCTGAACACGTCTCGAATCTCATGTAATGTAGTAGCTTAGCTACCTTTGTTATCCATCCATCCATATCCATACTCCATACTAATAATAAATCTTTAAATGTAGGTATTGTATGTATGTATGTATGTATGTTCCTCCATCACTCTTAAACAAATTAACTAATTTTCATGAAACTTGGTAGATAAACATTTAGACGTACGAGACACAGGATAAGGTTACTTTTTTATTTTTCAACGCACACGAAGTCGCGGGCGCCAGCTAGTAAAAAATAAAATACAAAGACTAACAATCAATTAGAGAACTAACAAAAAAGCCACTCGACCTCTTTTCAAACGTTTTACATTCAACCTATTTACATATCCTTTAGCAAACGTAATCAAACACTGTCTTAGATTGTGCATACTTGATTACGTATAAGCTTCCTGTACGGAAACTCACGACAGCTGAAGTTTACGTAAGATGTCTGGCATAAATAAACTGGGAACCCTACTTTTTAACAGTTTACTCTTATGAAAGATCCAGGGGCGTAGCTACCGCCGTATCAGCCTATATGGTTATTTCACGGTGGCCTTCTGTAAGTATTCCAATTGTAAAATCTTAGTGAGCTTGCCACTACTTTTCAAATCCGAACTTTGAGAAGTTATTTCAGAGCGTTAAGCAAGCACCCTAACCACTCATCCAACGAGCTCGTCAATTTGTCAAGTGTTTGTTGGCCAATACAAATCAAATAAACAAGGTCTCACCAGCTCCAGGAGCGCCATAGTGTCCGCCATAAGCCCCGTGACCGGCACCAAGGTAGCCAAGGCCAGCTGGTGCCCACGCGCCATGAGATGTGGAGGCCTGAGCGTGGGCTGCTAAATGGGCAGCCTTGGCATGTGCTACTTCAGGTGTGTCTAATACATATTTGCCGTCCGGACTTAGCTGAACAGGTGCGGGAAGACCAGCGTAGTAGGAAGCTTGAGCCAAGCAGAGAGAGGCTGCGAGGATAATCTGGAACAAGAGACAGTTCATTTTTAAATCACCATCTCAGCCGTAGGACGTCCACTGCTGGACATAGACATTTTTAAATATTTCTAAGTTATCTATGGCTTTTTATGTTATAAATATTTATATGCATTTTCTAAAGTGACAAACATATAGTTAGTATAAATATAATAAATGTATTGGCCTCTATACTCACAAATAGGATAAAAATTAACACAGGGGCGTTATCTCATAATGCAAATCTAAATTCTACGATTCATTGTCTCTAAACATATTATCTATTGTAATAACAATGCATGCGTATGCAATGAATGGGATATCTTCATCCAATTGTACACATCAGCATTCGTTGCGCATAAATTTATATTTATAAAATTCACACGACGATAAAGTCGCTTTTATTAAATTTATCAACAAGTTGTGACACTTGTTGCTATGGTATGAAGTCAATTGCACCATTTCGATGCCTATCTTTGTTTAATGAACCTTGAGTGTTTGTACAACAATGAATTTAGTAAGAAAATAAAATATCTGCACTAATATAGTAAAGTGAGCGAATTTTGAAAAATTTTTATATGTGGATAATTCTGGAACACTAAGGTTGTTCACTAAAATAATTTTACAGTTAATGAAAAAGAACTTAGCACTTCACAATTACTAAAAAATTTTTTGAGTAATTGTTTAAACTATCCAAATTTAGGTACTGGGGAATCCTACCCTCATCTGAATCCTTATTCTTAATCTTAACAACGTCCTATCAAATCAAATACACACACAGGTCCATTATAAGATGTTTACCTTTACCTGCCAGTAATATAATAACATAAAAAAACAATTTATGTTATTGTTATTATAAATATAATAATTTATGTTACATTGGAGCATTTTTATACGAGAAAAATAGACAGACAGTTACACTATAACTTCATTAACATCATTAGTATGCAAACCTCAGTAACTTGTAACTGTTATCCAAAGAATCATTCCATAAAAGAGTTCTTTACAAAATGAACAGTAATTGTAAACAGTAAGCTAATTCTATACAATCTCATTAGCAATTAAAAATAATTGGTCGCTTTAAAATAGCCAAGCATTATCGGAACTGTTTTAAGATAGAATTTAAGTTATGGCCGGCGCAAGCATTCGAGGGCGTGGCATACTTGCACGCACAAACCCAACTTAGATGACAGATAAAGTAACTGCCATAGGAAAGCCTTAAATAAGTGAACTAGTAATTCAAGCGACAACTGCTAATAAATCTGCGTATAGCCCTTAAACGCGGAACAGAGTTGCACTTTCTATATTAAAACTATACGCAACGACACTATTAATAGCCCGCGGTCGTATAGCCCACAGCTATATCGAAGACAGTTGAAGTTACGTTGTACTTATGTTACAAAAAATAAATGTGTTCATACATTAACTAATTTCTTTCTTGAAAGACAACAAATAATCGGCCTAGTGATGGGATTTTGAGGGCAATTTTATCTATATCTTATAGAAGAAACACAATAGGAGTTTCCGTGAATGAGTAAGAGATGTCTCTATGCTTTTTAATTCCTTATCTTTTAACTTACTAAGAGGAGTTGCTGTAGTAAGATGGATATGCTTGGCCACTTACCATCAAATGGACCGTCAGACAGCCTTGATATTACATTTTTAAAAATTTAGAAATTTTCTTTTCAATTAAACTCGAGCAAAGGATTCTTAAAATTTAAGGATATAATAAAATTTTACCTTAAAAAGTATTGAATTTAATTAAAAAGCTTCTCACCAATTCACAGTGTAATAGTAAGAATTTTATTATTATTAAGACAATTGACCCTTAACAAATTACAATTGAAAGAATATAGTAAGCCTTCCTCATTTTCTAAAAGCGTTTCCGCGTATTGTACAGATTGTACAGATCGAAGGCCGTATAAGTTAAAAATTAAGCAGAAAATTGTACCTGTCATAGGTATTATGTAGCTACAAAAATCCTAACCTATCTTTTTAAGAGACTAATGTTTTGTTGTTTTCATTTTCTATGATTATTTTATTACCAGTGTAATCCGTCTGTCTGTTCTACTGTATAAAAATCCATAGTTCTTTTAAGATATGTGACTTAAATTCTACCAGTGGAAGAATTTTGAAAAATAAAATCCTATTCATATTTAATGGTTTTTGTCGGATTTTGTCTTCGACACAATTATTTACAAAGGGATCTAATTTATTTGCACGTCAGAAAGATATTAATTTTTGAACAAAACAAAAATAATTTTAAATAACAAAAATAATAATGTAATTATTATTAGTGCAAAAATTTATGAAGATGTTATAGTATGTACATTGTTTTTCTTTTTACATTCTTAAATGAAACAGCCGGATTCGTAGCACCAGTTTTACTTGATCAAATCAATTCATTATTAAACTATGTACAGTAACTATGCATACCATTATTAGATGGGTGTGTGTTTATTTTAATATCATTATGTATTTAAATTATCTTTAAGCTGTAAGCTTCGAGGCAGCTACAGTAATTTTACTAGCTATAGTACAGTAATACAAGTAATTTTTCGAGGCACACCGCTTAATTATAAATTCAAATTTGATAATATCCCAATCGAAGTTGTGTTAGTCAAATTTACTGAGCCAGTTAGATAGAGCAACTACTCGTGTATTGATATACGTGCAATGATCCCTTGTGTTTATTATGTAGATATTATTTGAATTACAAAACAGCGATTCTCAAAGTTATCTTACGTCGATACTTTATAAAACTTAAGGAATAATTGCACTTTATTTTTTATATTATGTTTCTTTCTTAGGCCATTTGTAGATAAATAGCTACTGTAACCAATTATTACAAGCAACATTATGGAGGCTGGAAATATAGTGTTGCTAAACAGAGGATGTGGAATGGCCTCTGACAACCTTTACTCAATCGCCTTATTATTTCACAGTAGTATTTTGTAAGGGTCGTCACTGTCGCCATACTGCATGCCTAGTTTATTACTGAAGAACAACGTGTATAAAATATATATATATAAATATATATTTATATATATATACTACTATGTGAATAAAACAATATTGAAATTTTTTTTTGTAAGTTTCGCGAGTAATATTTAAACTTTGAGAAACACTGTCATCTCTTTTGCTTGCCACACATCGTAATATTATTCAGTCGATTTGAATTTATATTTTTTGTAATGAAACTAATTTATTTTTTTATAACGTTAAATGAAATGAAAATTGTTTCATTAAAAAATATTCGTCAAGTCATCATGTTGTTAGGCATTACAGAGTTGTTATCGCTAAAATGATACTTATATAATATAGATCATTTTAGCTCCTGTGTGTTGATGTAAAGTCACATTTTTTAAATGGTTCTAAATGGCAGTTCTTGCTCTATACATATGTTACTATTAAATGTTCCATAAAGTTCGTAGTGTTTTGTATGACACGCGGATTCCATGTTGTAGTAGTTTGATGTGTATACGCAAGAGTACATAGGTTTTATAAAGCTACTCTATATACTTGTATATGTGCTCGCTTGTGAAACAATTTGTCTGATAAGTGGCTCGTGTAAATATGCAACGCCATTTGGAACAATGCTTTTGCAATGATAAATAGCCTGGCCCTACAAATACAAACGTTTGCTCAAACAGGTACGCAACTAAAGACAAATGGCCCAAATGTTTTATAGCGTAAATACACGCTCTTTTGCTCTTATTAAAATTTTCTTTTGTGCTCTTATATGTATATGTTTTTATAAATTCCACGGATTTTACCTCTTACCAATATATATATTGTAGGTATGTACTGATATTTAAGAGCTACGAAAAAAAAAGTTGAAATTTCAAAAACCCTTTCTTAGGGTTCATACGTTAGGAATCATACGTTGTGAAATAAACCTATGTTCCAAATTTCAGTTTTTTAAATTTAGTGATTTTGGATTAGCATTGACTACAATTTTAAGGCACATGCACATGAAAAGCCTCAGACACAGAAAATATAAAAGCACAAGTGACTACCACACAATCTAGTGTACCTAATAGACACTAATTTATAAAAGAAATAAAAAAAAAACTTTCAAATGTGTCTGAGCTAAGTCCGCCCATGTTAGCAATTTAAAGAAAGGAAATTGCAGTAAGGAAATTAAAATTATGGATACAAAGCGACGGCGTAAGATTATGGGGCGTGGGCCTCATATCGAGCTGCCTTCGCATTCTCTTGCAAAAGCACCGTTTTGCAATAGATCGGAATTATCATTCGGCGAACTAGTGCACAACTAGTTGCCAATTGCACTTTAACAGTTGCCCAAGAGAGGAAGCGGTAGGCGTGAGGAAGTATTATGATAGCGTACAGTGTGAAGGTCACCCAAACCCGTGGTCATTCGGTTCACGTTTCGTGTATTTTCACTTTTTTATTTAATACGCACTTGCACGCGACTTCGTCCGCGTAATTTTATAAAATATAACCTATGTTACTCCCTGATAATGTAGCTTTCTATAGGTGAAAGAATTTTTCAAATCAGTCCCGTAGTTTCGGAACCAATTCAATTCAAACAAACAATCAAATATTTCCTTTTTATAATATTAGTATAGATTAAGATTAACAGACAGGCTAACAGTCCACTTGATGGTCTTCTGTAAACGGGTGGTTACTACCGTCATAATATGGAATGCCACTACTTTCCAGATTCAGACCAGAGCCAATTTTGAAAAATTCATTTCCAAATTTCACCCTGCCGGGAATGGAACCCGGAAACCCTAGGAGAAAACATAAGGCAAACATCCTAACCACTCATCCTATGGGCTCGTAAAAATATTTTTGTGTTAAATTTTCGTGGGTTCACAATAACGATGATTCATTGCAGTATGCAGTCGATTAGCAGCTAATTTGTATAGATAGAGTATAGGCGTTTCTCGTAGATGTTCCAAAGCGCACCTACATGCTACGAAGTAACATCTAATGATGAGCCGGCGCGGCGTCGCCTTAACAATAGACTTCCTTATATGAATAACATATTCATTCATATTCATAATTAAGTTGATTTTGTACAATTACATACAAGCCAATGAACGATACATCTATCTTCCATTGTATCTATCTATGTACTCTATATATCATAAGTGTATTGTAAAACAAAGTCTTACCATGCAATGGATTTCATACGGTTTTTTATAATGAAAAGAACTATAAACGAAGAAGATTTTTGTATATAATTTGAGTGCGAAGCCAGAGGCGGATCTCTAGTAAAATCTACAACTACATAAAACTAACAATTTCTTCGCTAATATATATGATTTACTTATACGGTAGTCTTTAGAAAAATTCGGTTTTTATATACTCCGATTTAACTTGAACTTATCAGATTAAGTGCAATTTTAAAACCACATATTAGTTTTTTATCCTTTCTTAAATAATTTATCATCGTTATAATATATATAAATATAAAAATTTAGTGTCACGTTGTTTGTTCGCGATGAACTTCTAAACTACTGAATCGATTTTAAAAATTCTTTCACCAATACAAAGCTACATTATCAGAGAGTAATATGGGCTATATTTCATAAAGTTACGCGGACGAAGTCGCGTGCAACAGCCAATTAAATATATAGTATGACGAATATTGTTTTTGTGGGCGGCGGCCGTAGGGTACCGGATACCTTATATTAATGAGCCAAACATTGTTCGAAGGTGTCAGATCGCGGACCTTGACATAGTAATTGCATTGTTACTCATTAGGATTTTAGTACCAAAGTGATTTACGCGTGCATTCGACATAACAATAAATTACAAACTTCGTAAATTTAAACTTTGAGTTAATGATTGAAAAGTTTAACTACATTTTAGTAGTTAGCTGAAAAAAGATTCAATTCTGATTAGAACTGAAAACGTCAGTACTTAGGTACTAAATTTTATCTACAGACTTTTTATAATTTGTATAAAAAATTTAAAATATCATTATTGAAATAATAAATTAGATCCAGCACTCTTTATCTTCTTTATCTATAGATATACGTATTATAAAATAAAGTTGCTTTTGTTCACTTCGGTCTGTTTCTCCGCTAACTTTTTCTAAACCAACCAACAGATTTTCATACGGTTTTCACTCATGAAAAGAACTGTAAGCAGAGCGTTAGTTTCCAGAAAAAAAATGCTGTTGTCCAAAGCCGAGGGCGGGTCGCTAGTCTTTACTTAATATTATAAAAGGAAAGACTTGATTGTTTAATTCCCTTCGTCCGCGTATGTAACTAAGTTTTGTAACTAGCTGCTAACTGGGATTTTTAATTACATTGAATAGACTCCGAAACTACTGGACCGATTTCAAAAATTATTTCACTGTTGGGAAGCTATATTATCAGGGAGCAACATAGGCTTCATTTTATAAAGGTACGCGGACGAAGTCGCGTGCAACGGCTAGTAATCTAAAACTTCCATTGTCATCGTAGACCACTAGGGAGAATTTAAGTGTTTTTAAACAGTTTTGTAGACTTATAAGTGAAAGTAAACTGTAGTTACTCAACAAGCCAATTTCGCGCTATACGGTTCTATCGGCACCAGTTATTAACCGATAGATATTGCGGCTAATATTTTTACCAACCAATACATTGTCGTTTAGAAAAACAATTTTTTGTGTTTGGAATTCGCAGAGTTTCTTGGTCAATGCTGTTGTTATTTTTTATATATTATAAAGGCTATTTAACTCCATTAATATTTGGTTTATTAAAATTAAAATATATACTATTATATAAAGATGACGAGTTTGTTTGTTTGTTTATTTGGTTGAACGCGCTAATGTCAGGAACTACTAGTTCGAATTGAAATTTTTTTTGTGTTGGATTTTCGATTGTCCATTTGTCGAGGAAGGCTTAGGCTATAAAACATTTTAAACGCGGAAGAAGTCGGGGGCATCAGCTAGTATTATACATTATTCTATTATTTTTCATAAAAAAAACTTCCGAGACGATTTATTTTTACGAGTAAAGCAATAAATATATTATCATTAAATGTTAAATTAGAGCAAAGTTACCTAAAACTGTTAACTTGAAAGAAATTTTAAAACTATTTTTTTGTGTTAGGGTTGATATTATTATTATCCTTCAATTTAACTCGTCTCCCCCTCGAAAAGCCAATTATTATTATTATTTTTTTTCTTATATTAAAGGTCGTCAGACACCTGTTAACAGTGGCTACAGTCGCCTACTAAACGGGCTATGCTAGAGGTCTTACGAGAGCTCTAACGATTGCACTTAGCAGGATTAAGGGTTAAAATAACCCTCTGAAACATGTTGGTAAGGGTTAACTGCCGATTGATACGAAAAGCAATTTAATTGAAATATATATTTTAAAATTATATTTTCGTAAAGGTACTACGATTCCTTAAGTTTTTGCATTGTAAAACACTTTGGTTATTTTTAGACATTGATTTATAATATGAACAAAATCCAATAGTATGTTTTTGGTATGATTTTATAAAATATTGTAAGAATTGTAATTTAATAAGAATGAAATATTAAAACTACTAATATATAAAGACAATTTAAATTAATTTGGCAAGTCTTTAATAAATTTTAATAATAAGTAAGTCTTTTAATATGCATGAAATATAAAAACAAAGAAATGTATTGACAAATAGTATGAAACTATATAATATATAGTATAAATATATGAAAACGATGTATATAAATACATTTGGGGTGGCTTTAATAAATAAATAATTAATTAATAATAAATACAAAAAATAATATTTTAACTGAGCATAAGTTTATATGACATAGAATAAAAACAAAAATTAACACAACTCACCATAGACTGCATGATTACTGTATTTCTAAATATATTGGAGATCTCAAACGAACTAACTTAGGCGCTACTGAATGGTATGCCAGAACTCGCCTAGAAATTTTCGCCTAAGCGACGTGTGCTCACAAACACCAACTGTTTCGGAATGCCGATTGGTCACAGCACGGCCCCTTATATATGAAACAGCCCGTGTTGGCCGTTCGTAATTGGAAACAATTAAGCGGCCAACAAGTGCAATGTTGTAATTTCGACGTGTGAGATGCGCGCGCGCACACTTCCGGCCGCCTGAAACTATCTCACGCGTCGTTTTAAGGGATGATTATAAAGCACCATTGCTGTTTGTGTTTCAGCGAGGGAATAAAGTATGGAATGTATATATCTCAGTGACAAGAAATGTCCATCCTTACTAATATTATGAATGTGAGTTTGTTTGTTTGTTACGCTTTCACGCAAAAACTACTGAACCAATCATCATGAAATTTTGCATACACGTTGTCTGGGGCACCAGAAAGGACATAGGACACCTTTCATCGTTTAACGCGGACGAAGTCGCGGGCACCAGCTAGTACTATTATAAAGCCGGAGAGTTTGTTTGGTTGAACGCGTTAATCTCAGGAACTACTGGTTCGAATTAAAAAAATATTTTTGTATTCGAACGCTTTAGGCTATGTAACATTTTGAATGCGGACGAAGTGGTGGGCATTGGCTAGTAGCATATATAAAAAATAAAATGTAGCATTGTAGCTACTTGCTGTAAAATCTTTTTTCCAGTATATAAGTACAAATATTGTAATAAAAAAAATTGTTTGATGTGAAAACGACTTTATATTTGCTTTAATCAAAGAAATGATGAAGAAATGATGAAAAACATGTCTATCATCAGACAGGCTTAGACGGTACCGTTGCCTATAACATAATATTAACTCCACAGGTGCAACAAGTTTAGTGTACTGTCGATCACAGCGGTGACTCTGCCGGGAATCGAACTCTGGAACCTTGGCTTTAAAGCAAGTCATCCAATGGACTGTGTGCTTAAGTCTTAGCGATTTTTTAATTTTTTAATTATTTATATAATATGCTTAATTTTCTTCAGTGTGAAAGTATCAATTGAAGTAGTTAGAACTGTCTGAGGAGGACCGAGGATAACAAGGACTGTCTAAGGGTAGTTACCCTCAGACACTCCTATGTCCAAACCAGTCTAAGTCCTATATAGTATATAGTAGTCGTAATATGACTAACCATCCCTTTGTTGTAACATAATAGCACTAACGCTGTTAATGTTAACTTTATTATAGAATTGATAAAGCTTCGTCCTTCATCTCATTTTAATTTTTCCCTTGAACTTTTTGTTTCCTGTCTATTTCGACGCAATTGCGACCATAAGTCCAAACACTTAGATAGCTGTCAGTTATATTATAACATAAATTGAGGCTTTGCTTTGGTCGCATGAAATTATTAGAGATGTAACATAAAAACGCTAGTTTCGTTACAGCGTTGAACTCTTTTTGTAAAAGAGTTGAATAACACAAAATAGTTCTGTTTTTGATTAAATCACGTGTCTTTGTTGTTAAATAAATTTCATAAATTGTTGTTACATTCATTTTTTTATATTGTTTTTTATTTAAACTCGTTTAATTCAATCGAAAGAAAATAGACTTAAAATGAGTTATGTTTCTGTCGTGCCCTTGAACAATAATGGACGTTGCTACTTTGTCTTATAAAATATTTATTGTCTGTGCTAATAAGATAATTTAATGTAACTTTTTATTCTTATTAAAGAGAAATTGATATCTTTATATATTTTGGGAATTAGTATTAGCATGTACCTACTACATTTTTTTTATTTAACCATTTGCCTACATAATAGTAGTAAAATAAATTTCAATAAATGAACTATTATAAAAAAATCGCTCTCTGTAGAGAAGAAGTAAGCGGAGAAATAGATAGGAGATCTATTTCTCCGCTAACTTCTTCTACATCATAAAACGTATTTTGATACGGTTTTATTTTAACTAATGGGAGCTAACTTATAGAAAGATCATCACATACGCACGCTACTACTCCCCGATCTTCTGCTTTTCATAGTGGTCTTTTCTGTGTTCATTTCATTAATATCTGTGGTGCTCATTTAATATCTGAATCATTGGGCACATTCGTTTAAGTGTTCGCACAACAATGGCGGTTGCATTATAGATTGGGATGCAGAATGTCGACAGGGCTGATTTTAGAATACATACTTTCAATGGACACAGCGCAAACACTTGTTAGACTAGTTCCATATTGTTTCGTATTGCTTATCTAATTGTACATATCAAATACAAAATATATTCGATACGAAATTATCAATGTATTATCTATATATAGAAAAATTATGGACTAGGTATTTTGGTCATTGTTCACGTCAGAATCGCATTTCAAAACTAGCAATGTGCACTGACCCTCGATTTTTTTAATTGTTATTTATTTAGGGTCCATAGCTCTGAATCTTTTATTTCTGAACATAGCTCTGAACATTTTGTTTAGTTTTGATTTGGTTAATCTTAAATTTCTATACATTGACCGTAAATAGCAGCTGTACTACAGCTGCTATTTAAGAAACATACTGGCCAATTCTAAATTTCAATGTATAAAAAGTGTCACTGGTTTTCTATGTCTCTATGTCTCCCTTTTTTATCAGGAGAAATGACAATTACCCACGTGACTTATCGCGGGGAATACCCACTAAAACAACTCCGGATTCTACCATCAGTGGTGATGACTGAGTGGGTTCGACATCCCTACACACCGCTACGTCCTCTGCGGACCCAGCTCAAGACTCCCCAACTGTAATGCCATGAGCATTGATGTTTATGGATGGACCTTTTCCATAGCAAATAACACTGGCAACACAATCCGCAAAATTACTCGTGTATTTGAGCACATTGGTTTCATTTTGTGCGAAAGTAGCAACCAAATGCATTAAATTACTATAGTAAACAACCGACTCTACTAATTTCGTTAATCCCACAACGAGCAACAAGACCATCCAACGAGTCCTACATACATGACGGCCGATTTTTACCTACAAAAATCAATCTGATTTTGCGATTCAGATTGATTTTGAGGGAGTGTTATTTTTGATTGAAAAGGGCCATCCATAAAAATCGATGGCCTTGAGCCACGTGTATTTGTGTATTGTCTCCAACTCTGTGGATATTTCCACTGAATTTCCATTTTTGCCCGCAATCCTTCAAATGAATCGATGTTTTTTGCATATCGCACTATAAATTGTTGATCGATCGCTCGTTACAATGAGCTCAAGCGTTGAGTGTTACAAAAATTAATTGCAGTAGAAAATCACCTGAAACACTGCAACACTGTTACTTTCGACATTCATATGCATACATAAGCTCGTTAGAGGTAATAACATATACGCCACCGATGACCGAATTAGGCTGTCTTTAGAGCCTAAATAAATAAAATAGATTTTCATTTAGAGATTGGGCAATATTCTAAATAACCTAATCGCAAACAGCACCCCGTACTTTATTTAGTAAAATCGACCGCAAAAATGTTTTTTAAATAAAGGAAAACAAACTATTTACTACATATATCCAACGTAACATCCGAAAATAAATAGCCCAAAACGGAAGGAAAATATACATAAATTTTTAATAGCATGTTATTAAAAATATCTAAAAGAGATTTATTTTATGCTAACGAACGCTACGCTTATCAGATTACCACACACATCGATGTTTAGAACCTTATAATAAAGCTATTATATAGTAACACAGCCACAGTAAATATTTAATAACAATTATAAAACAAGTAATTGTTAGTCAGTACAGTTAAGAAGTCAAGTTAATTACAGTACACATTGAAAATAATATTTCAATCCTACTGTATAATTACAGTGTAGTTGACACCGAAATGCGCGACCGTGGTCGTCTTGGGCGCTTAATGACTGAAATTCTTTTAAACTTTTTCTGTAGTAGAAGGCTGAAGTCGGCTGAATAGGCTGAAATTACATTTGACGATAGGTGGCTACCATAAATTTTAAATTTATGTAATGTAAGTAATGTAAGAGGAACTGATACATCGAATTGGGGTTGCTCCTGTTATGATGTACCAAGGCCGTTGAGATAAATAAGTAAATGAAATAAAAATTTAAGACACAAATTATTATGTATCTTTCCTTGATGTAACATATTTACAACTCCCTGAGTTGTGTTATCACTGTGACGATGGTGACGCCACCACGGCAACAGTGGCGCCATTTTCCCTTTGGTTGGGAACCTAACATTTTTTAAGGACAAAAAGAAACCTATATTTTAATCCAAGTTCTGTGTTAATCCAACTATCTGTGTGCCAAATTTTATCCAAAATTCGTTGAGTAAACATAACTATATACATCCATCCATTATAATATTAGTGCGATATAGAAGGAAATAATAAATCAATGAAATTTAATAATTAACTTCTACTCATTTAACTGGTTTATCTCAATTAGATAATCGTCTGTGCAGTGAGACGTCACGACTTGGACATGGGCTGTGCTGACATTTGAGTCTACGTAAAGAGATAAATATTGCCAATTTCATTGTTTTCATTTTCTTATTGTGCTCGTTTGAATTCAATAGAGCAGTTAAATAGATATAATATGCCAATATATACTGTATGCGTATCTCATTTGTCATTTCATATATTGTTGGATTATTGTCCAATTCAACAATATATCAACACAAATATAGAGATATCGGCACCGGCTAATACATATTCTCTTCGGTGTTGAATCTCTGGGTCCGTGGGGTCTTAACGCTCTTAATTTTATTAACATCTTATCAAAATGTTTGGTAGACATAACTGGCGATTCTAGCTGGCTATATTACCTCGATCAACAGATTAGTATTGCCATGCAACTAGGTAATGCAGCCAGAAAGGGATCTAAGCTTTATATTACATAACTAGCTAGCGCCCGCGACTTCGTCCGCGTTGAAAAGGAAAAAAAAAGTATCCTGTGTACCTGTACGTCTAAATGATTATCTACTAAGTTTAATGAAAATCAGTTAATTCTTTTAATAGTTATGGAGGAACATACATACATACAATACTTACCTTTTTTTTTTTTTTTTTTTTTTTTTTCCGAGGAGAAATCCGTTTACCGATTCCCTACCGCTGGCTAGACGGTAGGGGTATGTGGGGGTCAGCCGGCGCACCGCACTATGTTAGTCATAGCGGGCCCGGCCACTACCCACTAAAACTCCCCGGTGCCTCCTTGCCCTTTGTGCGGGGGTGGACCGGGCTCTGCCGAGGCAACAACTCCGATCCACCCCCAGGGCGGCCTAGCCATTACTGGCTAGGCTGACGCCGATGGGGGATTGCCCGGAGACACCGGAGCAATCCCCAGACGGGGGAACCTTGTGCAGGCACACACAGCTAGCCAGCTGTGCGTGCAGGTCCCCTAGGACAATTGAAGACGTGCTAAATATGCCCGCCTTCTCCTGCCCAACCGCCTGCGTCTGAGGGAAGCGAGACCTGCCTCTTCCTCTCGCTCCCTCTCGGCTGCCTCCTTCTGCGACATTACGAATTCGCAGAAGGAAGCAACCGCTTTCCAGGTGGTCACACTGCCAAGCATGGCTTCAACCATGCTTGGCAGTGTGACGTCTCCACCCGCCGCTCTTAGTTCCCGGCGCTGGGGACTCCAGGCCGAGCATACTTCAAGCGTATGCTCGGCCGTGTCGTCTGGGTCGCCGCAGTGGTGGCACCGCGGCGACTCCTCTCGTTTGATACGGTGCAGATAATGACCGAAGCACCCGTGCCCGGTCATTATCTGCACCATACGGAAGGTGAGGCCACCTCCTCGGCGCCTCACCCATTCCTCCAACACCGGACGAACCGCGAGGATCGTCCGGTGGCCGGCGGTAGGCTCTCGAAGTGCCTCACTCCAATCATCCATGGCCCTCTCCTGCGCCTCAGCCCGGACCCGTTGCACGTCCTCGGCAACGGGTCTTTCTCCAAGGGCCCTTGCGGCCACCCGATGTCGATGCACCTGGGACAGAACCAGGGCATCGACATCCCACGGGGGGGTGCCTGCTAATACGCAGGCAGCCCCGTGGCTGACCGTGCGATAGGCCCGCACGGCCCGGGTCGCAATGACCCTTTGAGGCCTCCGCAGGAGGGCCCGGGTGCGGGGAGTGAGACACTCCGCCCAGACCGGGGCTCCGTAGAGTGCCATCGACCTTACTACCCCGTGGTAAAGTCGACGGCACGTCGAACTTGGTCCTCCCTGATTCGGGAGGAGACGTCCGAGTGCGGCTGCAGCTTTCGTAAGCCGTGGAGCGAGGAGCTTGAAATGCTCCTCGAAACTCCAGCGGGGGTCCAGTGTCAGGCCGAGGTACTTGAGATGTCTCTCGACCGGAATCCGGACCCCCTCCACTCGGACACGGAGCCCCGGAGGGATCCTGCGGCGTGGGGGGTGGAAACCCATGGCCCTAGTCTTGTCTAGGGCCACCTCCAACCCGAGCAGTCGAATGCGCCGGACGACCAACGAGGTGCCGACCGACGCTAACCGAGCTGCCTGCTCCCACGTCTGCGCTCTTGCCGCGACTAAAGTGTCGTCGGCAAAGCAGACAATCTCCATTTTGGGAAGGAGATTGCCTCGCAGGACCCAGTTGTACCCCAGGTTCCACAGTAAGGGGCCAAGGACGGCCCCCTGGGGTACGCCAACCGCCATTGGACGAGCCAATACCGTCCCGTCTGCTCCCTCGTAGAGGACTACCCGCCCATCGAGGTAGTCGTCGACGAGAGCGCAGAGGTAGGGCGGCACCCGATGAAACCTAAGTGCCGCCCTGATGCATTCATGGGGGAGGCTGTTGAAGGCGTTGCGGATGTCGAGTGACACCGCAACAACAGCCTCCCCCCTGCCGGTGGCCTCCTCAGTCCAAGTCTTGAGGAGGCCTACCGCATCCATTGTGGACCGACCGGTTCGGAAGCCGAATTGGCGTTCATGCAAGTTCGGCCCCTCGGTCTCCAGGTGCTCGACGATCCGACGAGCCATGACTGTCTCCATGGCTTTGCCGGAATCGTCGAGCAGGACCACCGGTCGGTACCCCGACGGCGAGTCGGCAGGGCGGCCCTCCTTGCGGAGAAGGCAGAGTCGCCCCACCTTCCACCTCGCCGGAAACTTGCCCCGGGCGATACATGCATCCAGTACCGCCCGGAACCTTGCCTCCAGTGGCCCCAGCGCAATCGCCAGGGCCTTGGACGGGACTCCATCCGTCCCCGGGGCCGTCCTCTTCCTCCCGATATGCTCCCTCACCACCTCAAACTCTGCATCGGAGACGGGAGGGCCCTGCAGTACGGCCTCCGGCAGAGGTTCCGGAGGCTCCATACGGGGGGGCTCGAAGGGGCCGGGGGTCGGGAAGAGAGATCCCACGACCCTATCGAGCAGCGCCGGGTCTAGGTTGGCTGTGGAGGGTGAGCTCGAAGCGAACTTCCCCCTCACAGCCCTGTACGGACGACCCCAGGGGTTGGCGTCCAGGAGGGCCAGGAAACGCTTATGGGCTTCTTCTTTGGCCCTGCAGATACCTTTCTGCAGGGCGTTGTGAGCGTCCCTGTACGCCTGACGAAGGTGGACCTCTTCGTCAGGCGTCCTCCTGGAGCGCCTTCTCCGGCACCGGAGGAGGGCGCGCCTGGCAGCCAGGCAGGTGGAGCGCAGGGAGGCGATCTCCTGCGCCCACCAGTACACCCTCCTCCAGCGAGGGGGAGGGCGCCACAGCGGCATGGAGGCATTGCAGACTTCCCGGAGGTCGTCTGCAAAGTGCTCAGCCATGCCGTCGGGATCCCCTGCGAGGTGAGGGGGCGGAGACGACCACTCCCTCACCATCGCAGCCTCCTCCGCCACATCCGGGCGGAGCTTGGCGAGTGCCCACCTGGGAAAAGCGACACCCGCCGTAGGATCCCGGTGCTGTGACGCGCTGGGGGCCAGCGTGGAGACTTCATATCGGACATAGAGATGGTCCGATAGGGTCTCCACATCTTCCTCGACCCGCCAGCTTCGGATTCGGGCAGCAAGGGCAGCAGTGGCGAAGGCTACGTCAACGATGGACGTACCCTGCCACCGTACGCACGTGGGAGTGGTACCACGGTTAAGTACCTGGAGCCCCAGGCCCAACGCCCAGGACTCCAGGATACCCCCCCTCACGTCCGTACGGGGGGACCCCCACGCCGAGGATTTGGCGTTTAGGTCCCCTGCCACCAAGACTGGAAGTGGGGCCGCGCGCCTTACCACTCCCTCCACCGCAGTCAGGAAGGACTCGAAGTCCGCCCGACTGCGGTTAGGGGAGAAGTAGGTCGACACGACCACCATTCTCCCCCAATTTGTTGCCACGAAACCCGAACCTCTCTCCCTGAGGGAAAGGGGAGGATTCGCACCACCAGCCCTTACCACCACCGCAGCGGAGTCGTCCAGGTCCCCCAACCAGTTGGGATTTTGGGGGACTACGTATGGCTCCGCCACCACCGCCAGGTGAATCTCCCACTCCACCATGGACTGGCACAGTAGATCCTGTGCCCCAGGGGAGTGGTTGATGTTCGCCTGGAGGAACCTGGTGGTGGACCTATTGGGCATTGGTGATGTCCATCTCCTCCCCTACCGCCTCCGGACTGGCGGTCGATTTGGCCGCAATGAGGCGGCCCCTGACGGCCGGGGGGGAGCAGTTCATCCCCCCCATGCGGTGACCAGACGGTAGGCCAGCGTCGGCGCACACAGCGCAGCGGAACGCTGCCTCACACTCGCTAGCGGAATGCCCGTCCAAACCGCAGCGGTAGCAAAGTCCACTGCGGTCCTTTTTGGACGGGCATCTGACCACCGGGTGGCCGAGCCCCATGCACCTGAAACAGCGCATGGGGCGCTGCTCGATCAGTTGGACGGAGGCAGAGCTCCATCCGACCGTTAGACGGCCACCGGTAGCCAGCTTCCTGGCGGCTTCGATAGGGCACGAGGCGAAAGCCGAGCCCACCCCTCTGATTCCAGGGTGGACCTTTCCCACTCTGATGTGCTCAGGAGGGCATTTCGTGCTTAGGGCCAGGGCAGCTCTGAGCTCGTCGGCCGACACAGAATCGTCGAGTCCGTTGACCCGGATGTCGACCGTCTTCACTGGGCGCGTGACTTTCGCCTCGTCACCTAGCGCTGCGCCTATTTGCGCCGCCAGTTTGTCCGCCTGAGCGGATGTGGTCCCTTTGGGGAGCTCCATGATGCGTGCCCCCGTGACGCCTGTTCGGAATTGGGCGGGACCAATTCCGAGGGCGTCCAGCGACACTGTCGCCTTAGTTTTTGTTATGGCCGCGCTGTAGGTGGCGCCCTTTTTAACCGCTTCCGGTTTAAGGGCCACCACAACGGCCAACTTCCTTGGCTCCTTGGGGAGCTTGGGGGCACTCGGGGCTTTTGCCCCTGGCTGAGCCGGAGTAGCGGAGGCGCGCTTTTTGCGTCGCACCACCTCCGACCAGGACTCAACGGCTCCACCTGGCCCATCTGGCGCAGACGAAGGTCCAGCTCGCGGCTCAGAAACCTTGGGGGCCTGGGGTTTCACCACCTTAGTAGCCCTCGCTTTTTTAGGCAGGTTGGCCGGAGGGGCGAGGGTTGTCACCAACTCCTTCTGTGAGGCCGCAGCACGGGCCTTGGCTCGGCCGTCCGCCATTAGTGGCGGCCGGATCTGCCGGGCCGGAAGCAACCTCCCGTCCACCTCCAGACCATCCAGGCGAGCGTTTACCAAGCCGCCTACATGGCTCATTAGCTCCCCTTGGAGCGAGGCAAAAGCCTCCAGGAACTCCGCTCGCGACAGTGGCTGTGAGTCAGCCACTGTCTTGGGGGACTCCCTTGGCGGTTCCAAGACCGTCAAGGCCTCAGGTTGAGGCCTCTCCGAGAAGGCTCGTCTAAGCGC
Organism: Synanthedon vespiformis; assembly: GCA_918317495.1. Lineage (NCBI taxonomy): Eukaryota > Metazoa > Arthropoda > Insecta > Lepidoptera > Sesiidae > Synanthedon > Synanthedon vespiformis. Next base: position 1,936,120 of record OU906965.1, read on the forward strand.
CGCCACCTCTGAGCTAAGGGCCTCCAACTGCCCTCGGAGGCGCTTGTTATCCGCGTTGACGCGGCGAACCTCTTTGGAGGTCTTCCTCTCCGCCACCTTCCTCATCAAGTCCATGATGTCGTTGGTCGACTCCTTGATGTCTCGGTGGCTAGACCCCTTGAGGTTGCCAGCCTTTCGGATCACATCAAGGATCACTGCGGCTTTCTCCTCCGCCTTCCTGGTGAGCGCTTCGATGGAGCCCGAAAGGGAAGATGACTTCGTGGAGTGGAACTCATCCTCCGACGAGTCCGACTCCATTTCTCGCAGCTCTCGGCGAGCTTGCGACAAGCCTATGTCGTGCCCGTAGGGCTTGGCACGGCCCTTACCTCCTTTCGGGATCTTAGGAGGAACTACTGGTCCCTCAAAAGATTCCGACGCCTCGGATTGAGACGAGCAAAAGAACTTGCCTCGTCTGCTCGACACTGAAGAGGGCCGGGAGGACTCAACGACACTCTCCTCCCTCATGGCAGTGCGTTTCTGCGTCTGCGAACGCGTGCTGACCGCAGAGGTGGGAAGCTTCCATTCCTCATTACCTCGCTGGTTAGGCCGATCAGCCCCCGTGGAGTCCGACATGGCCAATATGGCCCTGCCGGCCTCCGAGGTAGGTTATAAGCCTACCACTGGGGGTTGATGGCGAATACCGCGGCGTAAACTAACAAGAGACAACGAAAACCAACAAAAAATTAATAAAAGTCAACAATGTACCTTAGCCTAAGAACCAAAAACAACGATAACTTTGGAAAGACGACAGATAATAAGACCCGGTTTGGGCTGGCTGAAAGAGCCTTCGAAAAGACGTCCTTCAAGCAGCCCAAAGACAAGAAATTTCCGGAGGTCCGGTAACGCCAACGAATTGAAAATTTTCCAAATTCTCAAAAATTCCGGATTTAGTACCCCCTCGGAAAGAGGCCTTGAAGAGGCCTCTTCCAACCCCACTCGCGATAAAATCCGATAACGGGGTCAGAAGTTATTACGAGTAAAAACTTAACAATTTTAACAAGAAAACAAACAAACAACAATTAAAACTTAACAATCAACAATAACAAAAACTCGCGTGGGCAGTCCAAAAGAGCCTTGAAAAAGGCTTCAGATGAGCTGCACCACGACGAGATATCTCCACGAATGGAGTGGCAACGGGCGATCAAAATTGTCCGGAATTTCGGAAAATTCCGATTTTCCGGAACCGTCCAAACGAGTCAGCAGAAAGGCTTTGACCACCAAAGTTTAAGCACAATCCTCATTTACCACACTCTATCGCACCAAACCATATATGTAATTTATCCTTTAAGTGGAAACTGACAGAAAGAGACATTCAAAAGAACGAACTATTCAGCTTTATTGTATTGGTATAGTCCTTCCATGCATTTCATGTATGTTTTTTAACGTATTTTTTATACCACATACAATACTTACCTACACTTACAGATTTATTATTAGTACTAGCTGTTGCCCACGACTTCGTCTGCGTTAATAAAGATAAAAAGTGGCCTATCACGTGTCCCATACTTCTAAATGTTTATCTACCAAGTTTCATGAAAATCAGTTAATTCGTTTAAGAGTGATGGAGGAACATACATACATACAGAAAAAATTCTAAAAATGATCAATTTAGTTTCAGTATCATGTATAGAGCCTATATACACGATATTTCTGAAAACAAAGTAAATGACTCCATGACCGACCCCTACAGATTTATTATTAGTATTGATTGATTGATGTATAAATATATATATAACTTAGGATTCGATTTTATTTTATTTTAACCTATGTACATTTAAAAAAAAAAAAGAACCTATTTAACAACACGTTAAGAGCGATGTTATATTAGAACTGTCCCATTTCTGTAGTGCTACGGGGATATTTGCAATATCCCCGTAGCCATTGGCGGCGGCCTAGCCTCCTCGGCCACCCTCCCTCCTCGGCGGCCTAGCCATTGCTGGCTAGACTGACACCCGAGCAATCCCCAGATGGAGGGGACCCGTGCAGGCACACACAGCCAGCCAGCCGTGTGCGCAGGTCCCCGAGGGCATTTGAAAACGGGCTGATACCCGCCTTCGCCTGCCCAGCCAAGGATGGGTGGCCCTAACAAAGTTTTATCGATGATCGCCGATAGGCTAGATTGTTCGGTTAATATATCGGTTGATTGTAGTTCTTAGTCATTCACTTAAGATTTGCTTAATTATTTAAGGTCGACATCTCAACTGCCTTTTACCTTTCTAAGTAAGTAATTCAACGAGGTAATGTAGTAACACCATGATAGGATGTAAGGATATTCAAATGCGATATATTGTGTGGCTTATAAATACTTATCTTATGTAAATTAGACAGAGAAAAAGGTGGACTTCGACTTCTTTATACGATGTATTGATGAAGAGAGCAGAACCGTGGACATTACCTATGTTTATGTTTGTCATCTAAATAGTACTTATATTTGCCTAATGTTGAATTATTGTCAAGAACTAAGCTGTACGCGTTGTGGTTACACCGAATACACCACATTGTCAAAGTAGTGCAATTCTCGGTCACGACAAATGAAAACCTTCAGGGTCAATTTGCACAGTAATAATTTGTAAATTAATCTCTATAGAGATCTTTTGTGTCATGGAAAATATCTGTGTAGGTCTAGTAATACAGGTAATGTTAGAATTTATATATTCTTAATTTTTATATATGAAGAACACCTATAAAAAGAGAAGTCGCTAAGGTCATATAAAATACTAGAGCTGTTGCACGCGAATTCGTCCGCGTAACTTTACAAAATACTAGCTGGTGCCCGCGACTTCGTCCGCGTTTAAAAAGAAAAAAATAGCCTAACCTGAGTCCCATACATACAATACCTACACTTACAGATTTATTGATGATGATTGAGAGCCTATGTTATTCCCTAATAATGTAGCTTACCATAGGTGAAAAAAAAGGACTAAGCGTATGGAAGGGATAGGGAAATAGGCTTTGGCATCCCTTACTAACTCACCGAAACACAACAACATACATGCTATTATTTCATGGTAAAAATCACATTGGTTTTCCACACCGCTTATTAATGCGGTTATCACACCATTGAATTTGAAAGTTTCCTATTTAGGAATCTAAGTAGTGAGCTTGTGCACACTCTTACGCTGAATTAATTTCTAAATCGAAGATATAGAGTTGAAAATGGATAATAGAATCTAAAATCTAAATTGAATCCGATCTGTTCTTTCTGCGATCACACCTTTCGATTTCCTATATTGGATACGTTCAAATTGAATGGTGTGATAGCCCCTTAACCCTAAAACTTCAATGAATTCATATAAGGTCAGTGTTGAATGTTCCTCGGACACAAAACTTGCCTACCCTTATTTTAGTACTCAGCCTATTAAATTCAACAATCAACAAACGAATTGTTATGACTTAATAATTTGCAATGCAATTACAAGATCGTAAGCTACGCATCATAAAATATACGATCATATAATTTCACCTCATCATTTATGTTTATAAAGCGAGAGGTCAGCAGAAAATTATATACGTACTGAAAAAAAATTATAAAGAAAATGTAATAATGAAATCTTGTCAATAACAAGCATTTTTGAAGTATAATAATTCTCATTCAAACTTTTAAGTACAATGCGTTTCAAATGAGACTAGGATCGCGCTTGCTGCAAACTTCACATGATCCGAGTCATCATAGTAATGTCGTCAAAAAAAATCCGAATAACAAAAATATAAATATTTTTTATTTATATTTTATCTAATAAATTTATATATGTATAAATATATATATCCTTACTAATATTATAAATGTGAATGTGAGTTTCTTTGTTTATCATTTTTTACATACACGTTGTCTGGGACACCAGAAAGGACATAGGGAACCCTTTCATCGTTCAACGCTGACGAAATCGCGGACACCAGCTAGTATATAATAACTATTAAGTAATTAAACTATAAGTGTAAATTACAGTACGATTTAAATCGTATTTTTACGATCTTTTCGGCTTTTGTTCTATGTAGCAAAGCCCTTAAGTTTGCTAACGCGTCTCCATGAGATAAGTAATTATTTTATGGGTCAATGTATACGATTTTATAATAAACTAACTGAATAAATAAATCATATTACAAAAATAATAAAAATAATAATTAATTCTTGGATTGTTTTTTCTTGCACTCCGTACACATCAGTAATGAAGTTCGTGAGAAATGCGGTGCCAAATGCGAATTTCCAGTCCTATTCTCATTTGACACGCATAGTACATTGACATATTCAAATGTCAAAAGTTTCAAAACCTTATACAATTATAATATTTCTAAAATTATCCCTATTTTTATTTTCATTTGATTATGCGTTTTTTTTAAATTGCTATTTTTACAATTGACACTGGAAAAATCATCGAAGAAGATCTGATAGAGCCAAAATATTTGTAAAAAATGAAAAAAAAAGAACTGCTTTCTTACTTTGTTGTGGGCCTGTTACGGATTTTTTTTTTTTCGAATCGTAACATTTTTATCTATTAGGCAGACAATCCTTCTAATATATTTAATTCGCTATATTTTCACATGTACTGGCTTTTAAGCTTTTGGCATTAAAAGTTTCAGCTGCAGAGTCTTCTTCGAGTAAGAGGTGAAAATATAAACTAATTACTTACATTTAAAAAGAGATTTTTTCATGAGACCGCTTTTGCGAAACCATCCGTGTTCCATCCGTACGAAGCGGGGGGTCACTAGTATGCAATAAAAAAAAACTGTAAAAATTTTGCTAAATTTGTTTATAATAGATCTATTATGGACCCAGCCCCCGGCTTTGCACGGATGCAATTTTCCGGCCAATTTTTCCAATTATTCTCATTATTAGCAGAATTGGTTCAGCCGTTCGCTAGTATTGCACTTAGTAACACCTTAGTTGCTTGTGTTATAATTACACAGGTCAACACGATTTTTGGGTCTGGCTTCTGCATATGAAATTTTGATTTCTTCTATGTTAAAAATAAGGGAATAAATAATTTTTTTGATCAAAATTTGCTTTTGTAGAAACTAGAGCATTTTTTAAATTTCTTTAAGACACATGATAGATTCATACATTATCTCCATACTTTTATTTTCAATTACAATTAGAAAAGTTTTTGTTGAACACTAGAGCCTTTGTCATTTAAGATTTTTGATAAACAACAGGAAATATATGTAAAATAACGGAAAAATTAAGTTCAAAAATGAATATTTTTAGTATTTCTCTTATATTTGTATGGGCTGTCTCGTATCTTACTTATCGTCATAAATCAGGCAAAAGCAATCTTTAAAAGCTAAAAATGAAAATGTAACTATTTTTAGATGTCTAGAATCAGAATGTAATATATGTATTTTTTTTTAATAACCTTAGGGCCTCTTTCACCAATTACAAGTAAAGTGTTGATTAGTTACTTTTAGAAATAATTTTAAGTTTTATAAATTATGCACTCGATTTAGTGCATCCTTCGATAGGCGATTTTTTTAAATTATTTTCTCTTTAATGTTTGGAACTTTTACCGCACAAACAAAGGTATATCACATTATCCCTGGTGACCGCGGTGACTTTAAATGACGGTTAGCCTACTTGACAGATGGTGAAAGGGGCCCTTAATAATCTGATGTGCAAAGTAGTTTCATTACTAAGATATTCTGGTCCGAGGGTTCGTGCAGTCTACAATAATTCTCGTTGTGATATTGTCGTGACATAAAAACCCGTTCGGTTATTATACTCTATGACCATAATGCGACTTCAGAAAAATTCTTAACCTTTCTAGCCTTTTAGCCTTTAATAATAAATCAATTATTTAAATTCGTGTTGCCTGCGAAGGTCGATCGGATTACTTTGTGTGAAATAATTGCATTTCCCATATTCGATGAATCGCCTCGAGGCGGTCACTTTAGAAGAGAGAATTGTCAGCCACTTTTATCGTGGCTATAATTTCAGTTGATTTAATGCATAATGTAGGTGTACTGATACATTTAAATTACATAAGAATAACTTTTAGTGTTCTGTCTGAGAGTGTAGTGTATGTAGACACCATGTCAGAGCTTTTCCACGTTTTCACTTTTCTTTTTTCTACTAGTAATAACTGCGTTTTGTAGCAGTAACCACCTCCTTACAGAAGACCACAGTGAAATAACAGCATGTGTGCTGTTATTGACATCATCTGTTAAGGGACGATTCATTTATTACGTAAGACGATTTAGGGGGGAGGGGGGGTCGACCATGTCTTATTTTTTTACATGGGGGTGGGATCTTGATAGTTATTACGTAAGATCATAAAAATGCGCAAAGTTAAGTAAAACTTTAAAATAAAACCAATTGATTGAAAAATAGTATACCTTTGTAAGTACAAATAAATAATCGTTCCCAAAAATTATTTCTATGAAAAATAAAAATTAAAACAAAACAAACGTGAAAAATAAAAAATTATACATTTTTCCTTTAGATTCTTACGGTCGGTCTATTCTTAATTTTTTTTCTTGCATAGGGGTGGCGATAGTAAAAAACTATCAAAAATCTTCTTACATAATAAATTCATTTGAAGACGCAAATAACTATTTATTTATTTTTTATTTATTTTATTTGTTTATTTATTTATTTATTTATTTATTTATTTATTCATTTATTTATTTATTTACAATTTTAACAATTTTATGGGCTAATATAAAATAAAATGTAAAATGATAACACTAAAGCCATACCCTTGTTGTTAAGGTGTTACGTATGGCTTAATTGCGTTAACATTGTAGCCAGTTATCTATTGAAACATAATCAGTACAATATAATACCCGTAACAGGCACAAACATCTGTCTTTATAATATCGAGGAAATATTTCAAAAATAACAAAAGTGCTAACTTAAATTGTAAATAAAATAACACATCAACATATGGGTTCTTATATTGTTAAAGTTCTTCAACATAATTTATTATGTTTTGCAAAACATGGGTCATTCGAATTGGATTCTGGGTTCATAAATAACTAAAATTGATTGTACGATGCCGCGCGTGTTGTTATAGGTTATTTACTATACTTATGACGATGTATTCGTAAATTTATAATATTGGTAAATTATATTATCTTTTATATTTTAACGAAATATTAAACAAGCTATAATTAAAATTATAAACTAACCCCCGACTTTCTATCAACCCAAAACACGCGCTATTTTGTATTTATGGTTTACGCAGAGTACAAATTCAAATTGAATTACTAAAACAATTGCATGAATTTTCACATGATCAATGCAACCAAAACTAATATATTTTTTTAATGTTAAAATATATTTTCAATGTTTAAATATATTTTTTCATTTTTTTTTCATTCTCATCTATACTAATATTATAAAGAGGAAAAATTTGATTTTTTGTTTGTTTGTATAGAATAGGCTCCGAAACTACTGCACCGATTTGAAAAATTCTTTTACCATTAGAAGCCGACATTATCCGTGATGAACATGGGCTACTTTTTACCGCGGGAAAAAGCTTCATTCCTACGAGAAATCTAAAATAAAAGTAAATAGTAGGCGGCTTGGCCCGGGAGATAGCGTCATCTATCCAAAATACGGTAGATGGCGTTTTATACTGTTCTACGCGGACGAAGTCGCGAGCACCAGCTAGTTTAGTATATTATTATTATAGTTAGATTAGATTAGCTTTAAGTTTAGTACATTGGATGTTGCTTGGAGCTTTTTCAGGTGCATGGTTGTGCTTCCTATAATTGCGTCATTATCCGCCTGGTACTAATTATTATTTTGAACATCGTGATATTGTTGGCCTTGTATAATAAAATAAACCAGATTTACCGATATTTTTTATAATTGGTATCAACACAATAGTGTTTTCAGGACAGACATTTTGCTTCACTTAGCGCCTCTTTCACCAACTACAAGTAAAATGTTGATTAGTTACTTTTAGAAATCATTTTCTGTTTTATTGAATTATGCACTCGGTTTAGTGCATCATTCGATAGGCGATTTTTTTTTATTATTTTCTATTTGATGTTTGGGACGTTTACCGTACATAAAAGGTATATCAGCTAAATTATTCCCGGTGACAGGTGAATTAAAGTGACGGTTTAGCCTACTTGACGTTGGTGAAAGAGGCGCTTAACTAAGTATAAGAACACCTATTAATTATAGCACGGGCTTTGTAGAAGCAAGGCGTCAACATGATCTAGGTGATTTTGTAGTTGTATAGAAACAGTTTACATTACGCAGCCATTACGTTGTAGCTGGAGGTCCGTAGACTTGTATCGCCCCTAGCACAGTTCACTGCTAATTTAGCAATCCTTGCCCCACTTAGTGCTGTAAAGTTTTACCGACATTCGATAAACCATAGCGAAACGTTCAATAAATATTCTTATTGAAATATATTCTTATTGAAATCCTACTAGTCCAGGAAAAATATACATTTGGAAAAGAAAGTGAACCGGGAAAGCTAAATTTTAGATATTATGTGGGGGAGGCCTAGAAAAGCTTAACTTGAAAAACTCGACCAAGATTTCCTGGTTGCATTTTCTATGAGCGGTAGGTGAAAATGTTTAAGGGGTAAATTATAGAGCATAAAAAAAGCAACAAAAAAGTATTACATCACAATTTTCGTATCTCGACGGAGAGCCGAGTTATTGTAAAAAAACTAAATTAAAGGCTTTTTTCAAGATGGCGGAAAATGCAACCAGGAAATCTTGGTCGAGTTTTTCAAGTTAAGCTTTTCTAGGCCTCCCCCACATAATATCCATAATTTAGCTTTCCCGGTTCACTTTCTTTTCTAACCCTAAGATTCCGACGTAATGACTGACGTATACTTCAGGTATACATTTAGGATTAACATTTTTAGACTTTTTGACATTGGAAATATCTTTTCGTTCGCTTCAGTATAGGCCCCGATTTAACGAAAAAGTGCGATCCCCTTATATCTCGGAGAGTGGTAAAGATATGATATTCAAAAAGCTCTCAAAAGACCCCTACAGATTTATTATTAGTATTGATTGATGATGTTTAAATAAATAAAATAAAATAATATATTAAAACAGCATATGTAATTCATGTAAAGTGAAAGTTTAGTACAAATGGCCGGGTGTCTTCATGATTCCGGTTATATTCGACTTGAAAACCTTGGGTTGGGTGTGTGTATTGTATATCCTTAATCCTTTAAACTTTTAATCCTATTGTCAGCAGTTGTGGCCAGTAAGTTGAATACTCGGAGTGGCTATAAACGGAAGAAGCTCCGATCTGAAACAACGAACAGTAAACCATTTTTAGGGCATAAATATTATGATATTTAGCGCATGGTTGACTTTAGACTACGGCAAATTTTCAGCACTGTTGAAGTCAGAAAAGTCAGAAAGTCAGGTTCTCTAAATAGCTTGAAACAATAATAGTAAACTTAGATCCTACTGAATTGATAAAATTCTCGTGTCACAGTGTTTGTAACCCAACTCCTCGGAAACGGCTTGACCTATTTTAATGATTTTTTTTTTGTGTAATAGGTCGTAAACTATGTTTTTATGGCAAAACAACGTTTGCCGGGTAGCCAGTTAATATATAATATTAAAGTATAACTAATGATTATCAATATGACGTCACATATGTTATATGCATTAAAAATATTGTTAATTGAAAACGCCTAACACACTGATACGGTGTTTAAAATTCCACAAAAAAAATTTTAACTTATAGATACCAAAACAGGTTCAGTGAAAATTGAAGATACTTTTACCTTTTTGTGAAATTCGCTTCAACATAGATTGTTGTCAGCAAAGTGTCAATAGCATTGAACTTTAATATGCGAGACAATAAACCGATAGACACAAACATAGGAAACCAAAGGAAGGTTGTCACATTTCCTAACTGATTCGTTTCCTACGAGAATCCTGTATTTGTAGTTTTTATTGCGATAGTTTGCCAAGAAAATAAATTTAATAAAAACGTTTTATTTATGCGACACTAGCTTTTGAATTATTTATTTAAAGACGCTCAAAATGAAAATACATTATACAGGGTGGAATTTTGTAATGCCACCTGAAGGGAAAGTACTCTTAATACTATAGATAGAAAGTTTTACTCAAAGAAAACATTCCTTTATTTTTGAATAGAAAGAAAACTGCATTCAAATATTTTCAAAAATTCGCTTGCCACACCCGGGAATCGAACCGGCTAAATGCTGTAAAAGTTACATCCTTTACTTTTATTGTATCGATCGTTAGCATCAATTATAAGGATGAAATCTCTCTAACAAACTTGATAAATTAAATGAAAGGAAAACCTTTTTATTTTTCTCAATCAGGTTCAGGTTGAAAAGAATACCAAAAATTCTCAATCAGGTTGCCACCTTTGAAAGTAGTGAACAGTCAACTCATATACATTTGGGGTATCTTGATACAAATATTTTTATATTTAATAGGAGGCCTCCTACACCTTTTTTGTACATAGGCTTAAGAAATTTAATAAATTATTTTGTATTAATTTTTATATATACTAAAAAAAAGGAAACAAATGAACCGTATACAGTAGATACACTGTAACAAAGTACTGTTGAAGTTGCAATTAAAACAGACTAATTCTTACCTATAGCAATTGCACACAACATTTCATGCATTACTGCAGGACTTTGGCAACTATGGCATTGCGTCCGTCACAAGTGCATCTGCATAATTATATATATCTAGACAGTTGCCGGACGAATGTCGACTCTATCGCTTTAGAGTTAGGGTGTATAAGTGAAAGAAATTGCTGGTGTGGCTAGATATGCGTGTGCTCAACTGTTTGATTACTCGCTCTATTTCTTTCAAAGCTATTATTCATTTCCACGCGTTACCACACATTTTTTTTGGTGTTTTGTAAACAGAAGTGTCCTTGACAATTTCGAGTAGGTATGTCTCCTCTCAATAATAATTATAAAAATTCTCAAAATTAGTGTGCTTGTTTATAAATTAATTTTGAGATGTGAATTTCACACAATAAGTTTTTTAAATTTTCTGCCATCTTCAAATGAGGTTATTTTGTCAGACGTATGATATGTAACTTAAAAAACCCGAGAACAAACCAATTCGTCTAAATTTTCTTCCAAATATTCGTTGAAGTCCGAGGCAGATTCTACTGAGGAGAAAAATTAGCCGGAAAATTGCTTTTATGTAAAGTCGGGGCCGGGCTGCTAGTTAAAATATTGAAATTGGCAACAGTATCCACTCAGTTTTCCGTCTTTTTTGTAAAGTTCGTGAGACGAGCGAACTTTAACTCTACAGAGAATTGAGTCCTCTATCGATGTTTATAGACAATAGTAACCACTTACCATCAAGTGGACCGTCAGCATATCTGACATGACAACATTTACAATTTAAAAAAGAGTTTTACTCAACACAGAATTGGGTCATCAAGTAATTACTTGTTTGTATTTATAGCCAACGGTAACCGCTTATCGTCAGGTCAGTCAGCCTCTTCATAAAAATATTACTTCAAACTCTAGAACAATGAAATTACTAAATAATACCTTATGAAAAAAAGATGTTCATTAAAAAGAGATATATTATTGGAGCGATTTGATGATAAAATGTTTGAAATGTGGTCAATACGGCGATACAAATTATATGACACACACAAATAATGAAAGAACATTGCTGCGTTCATTAAAGATTTTCATCGGTGCATTAGTTTCGAAGATTGCTTGTCCCCACACAAACTTACTACTTGTAGACACCGGCGCCTACAATCACGTAACCACTTACAATTTGAACTCCCAGTTGACGGCGAACTGATATAATTCCATAAACATACCACCAACCTTAAACTGGTACCGTCTGTTTTACCGTCGCAGGATTTTAACTACAGGATTAAATGAATATTATCATGGTACATTCGTGATATGACATTAAGCGTTGTGTACATGTATGTGACATGTGTGTGTGTGTGTGTGTGTGTGTGTTGACTCACAACACTATGGACTCCGAAACTGCTGAACAGATTTTGATGAAAATTTCTGACAACCAGCGGATTAGTCCAGCGGATACAATCCTGGGCCCCTAGCTTCAGCACACCAATTCCATCCCTTACGAAGTTAGAGAACGATAGAAAATAAAGCGCGATGATTGGTCAAAATTTTATGTGGGCGTTACAACAACCAATCACCGGGCTTTATTTTCTGTCGTTTCGTCAATCTACAACGCTCCCGTTTGCACTGGGTGTTCTTGGCTAAGGGCCCTGTTAAAGTTTGGTAGCGATCGGACGCGGACGAAGTCGCTGGCAAATCTTAGTTCCAAATAAAAGCACAAAAATTCATTTAGGAGTTAGCGGCACACATACAGTTAGACGCCAGAAAGCTACTTCAAATAATATTCTATTATAGGTATATAAATATCACTATCACTACAAACCTAGTATAAAACAAAGTCGCTTCCCCTCTGTTTGTCCCTATGTATGCTTATATCTTTAAAAATACGCAACGGATTTTGATGCAGTTATTTTTAATAGATAGAGTGATTCAAGGGGTAGGTTTTAGTAGGTATATAATTTATAAAAATTACCACCCCCTGAAAATTTTATAACAGCAAAGATGTCAGGCGTTATATTGTTTTACACGTTTAGTCTGGCGCTACACATCCGGGTACTTTTAACGCGGGCGAAGTCGCGGGCACCAGCTAGTAAATATTAAATGACATATAGATAAATATTTTTCTATTGCTTTCATAAACGAAATTATTATATAAAGTCCAATTAGTGTTGACTTGTGTCAATCACAATTAAAATGTCCCGTGCGATGTTAATGCGAACGTAACAGGCTAAAATTAAATTGTCTCAACAAACACAGTATGAAACGTAGGAATGTATAACAAAATTTATACCTTTTGGCGATATTTATTAGGTAGGTGGACAATTTTAGATCTATTTACGTCCAAATAGACCTATATATTGTTAACACGCAAACAACTCTATACCTGCTGTTTAGTAATCTACACAGAGATCCCTATATTAGCGTAGTGTTGTTATAAATTAGACCTCGAGCCTATTTAGATTTGCTAATTGGTTTTGGTTAATCGGAATATTTAAACAGCGCTTGACATACGCCCTATTAGTTTCATTTTGAAGCCATAAATTTATATTGAGAAGCTATATTCTTATTCTCCCAATCTAACTCTTATGTAACTTGGCTGAAATGTATATCTATATGTGGAGATACATAACATAGATATAAATAGATAACTATTATCCAATATAAAAATTGTTTGACGCCAATGAACTCCTAAACTACTGAACCGATTATGATAAAACTTCGTGACTATGTGTAATTTTGTCCAACTTAAAAGACTTAACATTTGATCTATAGAGTTTTTAAAACCGCAACTTTAATAGAACACCGGTAGTAACAATTGTAAATCTTACAACAAATTAGGCAACGAATCAATTTGGTTTTATCGTACCTTAGTAAATGTAAATTAAACTATGTACATTTGAGATTATTAAAAAAAAAACATTGCTATTAGTCACATTTATCGTTCACACAGATCGCTAATCTATCACCATACTTAACAATACATTTTAATGTATAAGTGGTCATGCATAAATCACATTAATTAATCAACAAAAGTCAAAGTAGGTAGCAACAACAAGCACTCACGTCTAATGCGTCTAATCAATTACTTTATCTCATTGAACTATCAAAGCACCTGTCTTGCATTGTCATTTTGCAGAGGTCAAAAATATTAAATTTGATTGTTACGGTTTCAATAAACAGCAGATATCGAATGTAGTGACATATTAATGCAACTTGTAAGAAGTACTCTTTTGTTGAAGATATAGTTGAGTAATCATTATAATATATTAATTACTAGTAGCATGTCACTGTGCAGAGTAACTATAATAATTATTAAAAATATTGAATTTTTATAAGGATTTTTATGCCCCCAGTATAGAAATATGAGGGGTAAGATTACAACGCATTTTTTTCACATTTTGAAAAATTCAAAATTCAAAACTAAAAATTTAAAATTTATAATTTAAAATTCAAAATTCAAATTCAAAATTCAAAATTCAAAATTAAATTCAAATTCAAAACTAAAAATTCAAAATTTAAAATTTATAATTTAAAATTCAAAACTAAAAATTCCTAATTTAAAATTCAAAGTAATTTATATAAGCTCCTCGTGCGTCGGAGCTGACACAATTTTTTTTTTAAGTTAAAGTCATTAGACGGGTTACGGCGCTCTATATTTATTGTAAGCGCTGCTTATTAGGATAGGGTAAAGCTGAATAGGAAAAATAGGAAATTGGGCTCTGAATTCCCATACTTATTCACCGAGACACAGATTTTGTTATTTCACTGTTGTCTTCTGAGTTTCAATAGGTAGGTATATCAAATCTTATGTTTTCAATCTTTTAAATGTTGCCATATTATCTGCTATGTTTGAATTCCAATCGACACAAACTCAGTCTTTTGCGTTTCACTAGTAAATCAAAAATAATTTGTTCAAACATAAAGGGTTTGAATAGCACTAAGTATATTTGAAGACGTGGGACATCCTTCGCAAAACACAGCGTCCTATGCAGTGCAGCCCACGTCCCTTCACGCATAGGATAAGCTTGGCCCCAGCAGTGGGACATTGTTACACAATTTACACAATGTTTTGAATATTTTGAATAAATTTCAAGTTTAAATACGCACATAAAATTAAATTTATTGTATAATTGTGTTATTTAATCATGCATAAAGCAATATTTGTCAATATTTATGACATTTAGTTATGGCTATTATGTATTTCTGCTTGGATAAATTTTAATGTCCACTATAATAAATTGTATATAAAGTCAATCAAATTCCGCCGCGGGGTCATGAAACAATTAAATCTTAATCACAGATTCAAATTCAATCCATTTGGACGCGGCAAAGTAAAATGTCAACTTGTTTTTTTACTGTTAAAATTGTACTTTAATGTTTGAGGCGACTTGTATTGAAGATACTCTCGTTGCGGTTAGTTAATTGGATCCTCGTGTATAATTAATTTTACTATTGCCTATTTCGGCAATAAGTACGTAATTTTATTTTAATTTGCATTATACTATTTTGAAACGTTATTGAATATATTTATAATGTATTAAATAAAATTTGATACAAATTTTTTTACACAAAATGTTTGCATTTGAATGAAAATATTTGGAATTTAGACAGTAATAGGCTCTTCAAAATCAATCACAGCTTTAATTTATTATGTTTATTTAATTAATTTAATGTAATTAACGACAACACCAAAGTAAAATAAAATACGTGTATTGTATCAGTAAAAAACTTAAAAATTTGCTTACAATAAAATTATCAAACTTATTTTGAAAGAAACGGTTTACAAAACACTCTCCTTTCTATAAATCTAGCATCGGTTGCTTAATCAAAAATTTTCTGTCTCTGCCTGTACACTTTTACCGTTACCTATTAATAGCATAGGGATTAGGAGCAGATAGGAAAATAGGCTTTGGGATCATTCAACGAAACACTACAGCAATCATCCTGTTATTTCATTTTAATATTGCTGTTTTATAAAATAATATTTCTTTATTGAATACTACTTTTTTTTTTCTATACAGCCGATAGTTTTTTTGGTTCGTATCAAATGAAATATATGGCTGACTATCGTATTATAAAACAAAGAAAATAATTTTAATATTTCTGAACACAATAAGTAAACATTAAAGAAATAAGTTTACAATTCAATGTCCATAATGAAAGTCGTCATTCGCTAACCAAATGAGCTGTTTAATGTGGGATTCGAAGTAACTACTTTTTTTATTGATTCTTGTTTTTAATGAAGAAAAACTCGCATACTATGCATATCTCAGTGTGTACTTGGCTCACTTTACTTATATAGGTCAACAACGCAAGTATCTGACTCAACCACTTCCTTGATGACAAGGATCCTGTTGTTGCTTGTCCTGATTATAGATTCAGTTGTTAAAGAAAATAGATCATTCTAGCAAGATTTATCTATATCAACACCTATCTATACTAATATTATAAAGCTGATGAGTTTGTTTGTTTGTTTGGTTGAACGCGTTAATCTCAGGAACTACTACATATGTAGTTGAAAAATTCTTTTTGTATTGGATAGTCCATTTATAGAGAAAGGCTAAAGTTAGGCTATCAATACTAATAATAAATCCGTAAGTGTCGGTATTATATGTATGTATGTTAAACAAATTAACTGATTTTCATTAAACTTGGTAGATAAACATTTAGACGTAATGACACTTTCTTTTTCAACGCGGACGAAGTCGTGTGCAGAAGCTAGTTATAAAGTAAAGTCGCTCTCTGAAAAAGGGTATACCTACTTATATTATTTTGTCACTTATAATGAAGACATATAATATATTTGTCACTTACAAGTAAATAGCATTGGTCACCATTTTAAATTGCCCCATTCATCATGGTGCACGCAAATATCACGCAATAAATATAAGCCTTTTCTTCAATGGAATAATAATACATCGTGAACACATTATCTGTGACAAATCTTTCTTACAAACGGGGTTTCTGTTTCGCATTTATCGAAATATTATTTTCTTTGTTTTTGTTAACATGAGGAAACACTTATGTATGACCTACTTATTATAATTATTTGAAATATTTTCAAATGAAAATATCTCAAGAAGAAAGAAAGAAGAATTTCGTATACACACACATTAATGATTAATAATAAATATCATAACAATATTACATAACGAGATGTAATATTTAATGTAGTGTGGTGTGTCAGAAATAGGTCCCTTACTTAGTAACTAAGTCCAGGGGTCCTACTATCAACTCTTAATACGATTTAATTTAGGACGTAAACTGGATTGCATTTGCTATTAATCGTACCATCAATATCGTTTTTGTATGAAAGCGATTTTGTTTAGGAACCAAAATTAAACTGCTCTGAATTTGAATCGTCTTTTAAAAGTTGATAGTAGGGGCCCCAGGAATCTCTGGTTAGTAGGTACTTCAGTTTATCTTGTGAGTAAAGTCCTACTTGCACCTTAACTTTTTGGCCCATTTTGGCACTTTCATTAATGCAGCCTGATTTTATTATTTTGGTAGATAGCCAATCATGTTGATACGTTCTAATGTTGTCATAGTAAAGGCTAGACAAACCTAATAAAGGCTTACAGACATTTGTATCATCTTGTGTAGAAATATGTGTTAGATAATTAATAAATTTTATGGTTTATCCTATAGGTAATGTCAGAAGAGACGCGCTGGGCGAAACAGGAAGTCGTGCTTACGAAACATCTGGAAATGGATAGGAATTAATTGCCTCAGTTAAGTTGGCTCTTGACAGAGTTAGGTTTAAGTTTAAGGAGTTGATGGTCAACCTTCAGCACTGAAGAGACACTGGAAGAGAGATAAAAATAGTAATAAAAGTAGTAGTTTGAAAAGTAGTGGTAGGGCACACTGCGTTTCGCATTTATTTGGGCAGCCCGTCTGGCGGCAGTAACCACCACCTTACAGAATACCACCGTGAAATAACAGCATATGTGCTGTTGTGTTTCGGTGAGTGAGTAAGGGATGCCAGAGCTCATTACCCCATCCCTCCCTTATTTATCCCTTATCCTTAATCCTTCTATGGTCGGCAGCGCACTTGTAGCACTTATGGCGTTGCTTGTGTTATAGGCGACGGTAGCCACCTACCGTCAAGTGGACCGTCAGCCTGTCTGTCGACCTTAATATAAAAAAAAATAGTAATAGTAGGTTGAAAAACTATTTTTGCGTTTATATCTGAATGACTTTAAAAAAGAGATTATTCAATAATATTTTTATCGCCTACATTACTTAATACTACGGAACCACAAAAACCGTGAAACTGGAGGGGAAATGTAGACGCAGACAAACTATTCTTTTTTTTTTTAATAAATGCACGCTTGGTTGGATAATTCGACGCCCGCGCACAAATTAGAATATTATAACCATCTTACAGTCTTGCGCACATCGTGTTTTTGTTTGCAGCTAACACTTTGTTTGGTAACTCTAAATGTATACTGCGATAAAAATCTCGAGGTTAAAAGAGACTAAGAAATATTAATTAGTAAACAAAATGCCGTAAAATTGAAAAACTAATTGTGTTTGAGCGCATTTATGTTAATGTCTTTATTAAGTGTGTGGGATAACTTATCTATGTATGTAATATTGAGGGCGTAACATTTTTTAAATACCTAATATTTCTTTGTTTCTTAGCTAAATTTTTATTTTAGTTTATGTCTTAAGAGTCTAAACTCAACTAAAATGGTTTTTTTAATAAAATACATAATGGAAAATTACATAAAAAACGGGACTCGAACCCGGGACCCCCGAGTCGACCTTTGGGCTCGTCAAAATGTTTCATCACTGTCGTATAATAATTATAATAAAATTGTAAATAAAATTTAAAAAAAATAATAATTACGTGTTTGTATATTAAATTAAAAAAAAAAAAAAAAACTTTTTGTATACTTTGTTACCGAGGAAAAAAAATTATTTTTGGAATTCTTCTTTGTCTGTGTTTGTGTTTCAGCACGCTAATCTCAGAAACAGCTCATAATATTTGAATACGAATCACCTATTCGAACATATTACAGGAAAACATAACAACATAATACAGAATAACATATTCCAGGATAAAACGACCTTTTATTCTGGAAAATATTGTTCCTGTGGGATTTAAAAAAACGAACAGTGCACCCCACAGCTAGTAGGACCGATCAGAATATTTCTTTTTAATGCAAAGAACTCGTACAAGCTCGACAAACGTCACCATATAAGAAAATATGTTTTGATTAATTGATTACAAATTCGTTGTACCTGCAACGAATGTCGCTTCGATCGCCTTGTTAATGTCAACTGCACATCCTGATCCAGCCTACATATTGACATGACGAAAAAACTTCTGTCAATTAATATTAATTAAGGCAATCGTGATTCTATCCGATATTTACATACTTAAATTTAAATGTACTTGAAATGAGAATGAATAAATACATTTTATTGAATTATATCTACTATCTAACCGCCTTCACACACACACGTCAAATTTTTCAATTTGACCTCCGTGCGAATAAATCATAGTAAGTGTATGATTTCCTTACTAGGACTTAGATTTTAACTTGTCTGATAGATGCCTACTATAATAATGAGTTTGCTATATGATAGTTATAATATATAATAGTTAGTTGCTTACTATAATAATGAGGAAAGTGTCCAGGGGCGGTAAAATTCGGGACACACGAAAAAAAATGCTTGAAAAATGTGCATAAAAAACTTTTTTCGAAACAATCATCGATTCTAGTCTCAAACAGGTCAACTGATTTTGATGGGATTAATTGCATTTGGCGAATTTTTTTGATATTTAAGCTCCTACTATGATTTTAAAAATCAGATCAGAATAGATCAGATCATCGAGATTACATGATTTTCAAAAAGCTATTGATTTCAGGGAAATTTTTAAAAATTTGTGTTTTTATACCGAAAATTAAAAAATAAAATTCTCAATATTCCACTGCTTATCGTAGACTATCGGTAATGGGATGGCATTTTTTACGGTACCCAGGGAAAATCCGGCACTGACAATGCGTCTGCTCATTACTATATACGTCATTATTTATACGATATTATATGAATATTAATCATTATACAAAGTGAATTAAACAGTGCATTACTTCAGATGTACTTTAAGAAAATAGATAGCGTATTTATCGTTTCCATCTTACGCCGGTTGTGTTGTATAGCCTTAACGACCCGCGAGGTCATTGAGTTCCGGACGTGCAAAACGCATTACGTTCATACAAAAGGAAAATACAAGAATGTGAATAAGTATCTCACTTATCGGAAATCTTGAAATCGATGTTAAGTTTAGTTTTGTTTAAAAATGCAATTAACTTACTTAAGAAGCAGATAAGAATCAAATTGTAACTTAAAGTTTCATAAGCGAATTGTCTTTCGTATTTAGAATTAGTACAAAGTAATAATAACTTTTCAAATAGAATTCCTTTATTTTAATAAAATTCCAATCTTTATCTCCGTGATCTTTAATTATTGTTTTTTTATATATTTCCAATAGTGTATGTTGTTTAGAATAATTTAAACAATGGTCAACCAGTGACCGAAACA
Organism: Synanthedon vespiformis; assembly: GCA_918317495.1. Lineage (NCBI taxonomy): Eukaryota > Metazoa > Arthropoda > Insecta > Lepidoptera > Sesiidae > Synanthedon > Synanthedon vespiformis. Next base: position 1,956,246 of record OU906965.1, read on the forward strand.
ATGGTAGAGCATGCTGATGCATGTTAGAATGATATTCTTTCTTCTGATAAAGATACTTGTTAGATCGACTTATATGCTCCACTCGCATGTGACAAATCTATATATTTTTAAATACCTTTTTTTGTTTTTTATGTAATCAAGGCAGCGCTTGACCGCGATCTCACTTGATGTTAGGTGCAGATGCGGCCAAAGATGGACCACGCTTACCTAGTAAGTGCCCACCTACAAAGAATCCTTTCGCATGAGTATGAATATGAATTCCCCGCTGCCACTAATACAAAAGTACAGTCGACCTTATATATAAATGTTTCAAGAAAGCTATTACTGCCACGTATCTTATTGTGCCATAGGGACGCCACCCTCTTACGTCTTATGGCGTAAAAATCATCTATATCCACATCATATTTTGAGCAATCAAATTTTGTTGAGGTGAAAAATAATTCATACCGTGTAGGGAAAATTACGCTACTACAGCTTGACTGTAGAAATAGTCACTCCCTTACAGAAAGTACGACTTTTTGTCATATTTTTATGTTCCTGTTAGGTTCCTTTGGTTGGGATTTAAAAAAAAACGAACTTATGAATTTGCAGGCACCAGCTACTTAGTTTAAAATATTTATATTCTCGTATAATAAAACAATATTAGTTTAATTTTTAGTATGCAAATTTTACGTAATTGCACACTGTCTTATAACGACTCTTAATTTATTAAACAACTAATTAACATTGCTTCACTTTTAAACTGTTGGGCTGTAAAATGTTAATAGATTTGTTTTAGTCGTAAATTAATTCTCAATCTAAAGCTAACAAGGACGTAGTAACCAACTCGTATGTAGGCAATTATTATATCTAGTTGCGGATGACGTATTGGCTACTAAAACTAAATATTACCAATTAATGTCCTCAAATCATTTTTTGGACTACATTTATCATCCTTACTTATTATACAAACACTTCCGCCGCGTCTGTCTGTATGTCTGGTCTCTATAATAAATATGTTCATGATTATCTCAAAAAGTATTCAACAAATTTTCATGTAGTTTTCACTAGTGGAAAGAGTGTTGAATGAGTGTGACACGCACACTGCCTTAACACTGCTAAAAGTGATATAAATACATATATTTTTTTTTTTTTCAAATATATTTTTTTAAATATACTAGCTCGCACCTTTTTATATTATACTTAGCTGTTGCGCGCGACTTTGGTCTCGTAATTTATAAAATATAACCTAAGTTACTCGCTGATAATGTAGCTTTATATAGATGAAGGAATTTTCAAAATCGGTCCAGTAGTTTTTGAGATTATTCATCACAAACACAAAAATCTTATCTCTTTATAATATTAGTATAGATGAGTGAACTTCATTTACAATAAAGGAAAAATCTATGAAAAAGTAAAGTGTATATAACTCGGCGTCAGCAACAAGAATACCTCAAGTTGTTAATAGATACAAATCCTTTCAATGATGAATGAGTGTGTGAATGCACGAAACAATACTTATTTGGTGTTACCTACATACTTACAAATTAGCATAAAAATAACGTATGCGATATGTTATTTTTATGTTCTAGACTAAATAGCTTTTTTATTACTTCCTCATATTTTGTCTAGTTTCTTCTAGTACTTTGCTTCCTATAACTCTAAATTAAATTCATCTTAGTCACATTTGTCCATTCCATATTTGTATTGTATCTAGAAAATATTTTTTATAAGGTAATAACAAGAAAATTTTAAAAACGTCTATGAAATAGCAAGAAACTTAAGAAATTGGTTGTGGGCTGAGACTGGGAAGCCAGTTGATTATAATTTACTAGCTATTGTTCGCGACTTCGTCCGCGTAACTTTATAAAATATAGCCCACGTTGCTCAGTGATAATGTAGCTTTCTATAGGTAAAAGAATTTTTAAAATCGGTCCAGTACTTTTTGAGTTTATTCATTAATACAAACATGCAAAAATACAAATCTTCTCTCTTTACAAAATCAAATAAAACTGCGGATAAAAGCCGATTATTAATGTAATATTTAGCGTAAAACCGCCGAGGACAATATATAACCGGCCTAAGGGCACCTTTAATTGTATATAGGTTAACATTTGAAGATTGCGAATGCCCGTAAAGCAATAAATAACTTAAAATCGCAGCGGACAGTCATAGTTTACCAACGAAGTAATTAACGATCGACATTCCTGGGTCGCGTGCGCTGCGCGCCACTGCCCACGACTCGCGTTACGATTAAACCATTATCAAAATTACGGATTACCTATACTCAAATTGCCTCCTCGCTAATTGGACTTTGTCTTCCCGGAATTATTTTTGATATTTTACAATCCTTCTATATTTATCTACTAGCTGTTGGTCCACGTAACTTTATAAAATATAATACATCCGTGTCTGTGAAACCATGGAAATACACATACAAAATTTCAACCCAATCGGTCAAGCCGTTAGTAGTTGACATACCGACAGCAGCGCCACCTACCGGGTCCAATTGTATTTTTTCTTAAATCATCCAGGAAAGCAGAATTTGACGAATTTGTACTAAATCGAAAAAATTGATGCCTTACATACTTAAGATAACTGTGGCCACTTAAAATTCCCATCGAATTTTCCCTATTGCATCGGAATAATAGCAATATTGTGGCGAATACTTATAAAAATACAGATCTGTTTGTCAAAAGCGATCTATGGTTTGACATATTATTTTCTTTCGCAAGCGCCGGTGCAACGAGAAAGCCTTGTGAAGGACAACCAGTTGCAGAAACCATGAAATGTACGAGACTCGGACTCGTGTTGTGGTTTGTCATTGATATCGACTTGTTTGCTATTACGAAAAATAGATCATTGTTTACTTGACCAGGATTTGTTGATCTACTGTTGCTAGATTTCACTTAGAGATTTGGTATATGAGTGATTATGATTATGGTCATAATCACTCATAATATATATAAACTTAAACTAGCCGTTTCAGGCTACTTCATCCGCGTAACTTTTTAAAATATACCCTATGTTACTAGCTGATACTGTAGTTCTTTATAGGTGAAAGAATTTTTAAAATCGATCTAGTAGTTTTTGAGTTTACTCATTACAAAAATACAAGTCTTCTCTCTTTATAATATTAGTTGTAGATGAGTAAACTCCATTTCCCCTTCATTGTTTAGTCCTTTCTTGGACTTCAAGGAATATTTGAAAAATAAAAATATACCTATAGCCGAATTGGTCCAGACGTACTCAACTTTTGCGAGTACGAGTTAAGATTCGTGGAAAAGAGCTTTACTTACTTTCCAATGAAATTATATTTTGCATTCGAATTGAATATGACTTATAGGCCAGCTTTTAAAGAATCCAATACATTTTCGTTGAACGAATTCCTACTTGATATCTTGTATCTAAACTCATTGAACTATTTCGCAGGCCGCCTCTACACCCACTTGTTTTTAAGTATTCTCGTTAAGTACAGTGTGTTGAAAATGCAAACTACCTTTCTAGAACGCTATGACGAATTCCAATACACATTATTCTTACGACATTGTCGAAATAAATATATTAAACATAATATCTACCTATCTAATACAGAAAACCATAGTGAAAGAAAAGCATATATGCCGTTGTGTCCTACCACTAGCTGGCGCCCGCGACTTCGTCCGCGTTGAAAAAGAAAAAATAGCCTATCTTGTGTCCTGTACGTCTAAATGTTTATCTATCAAAATTCATGAAAATCAGTTAATTCGTTTAAGAGTTATGGATGAACATACATACATACAACACCTACACTTACAGATTTATTATTAGTATTGATTATACAAATATCTATACTAATATTATAAAGAGGAAAGATTTGATTGTTTGTTTGTTTGTATAGAATAGGCTCCGAAACTGCTGGACCGATTTGAAAAATTATTTTACCATTAGAAGCCGACATTATCCGTGATGAACATAGGATACTTTTTACCGCGGGAAAATGCTTCATTCCTACGGGAAATCTAAAATAAAAGTAAATACTAGCGGCTTGGCCCGGGAGATAGCGCCATCTATCCAAAATACGGTAGATGGCGTTTATACTTTTCTACGCGGACAAAGTCGCGAGCACCAGCTAGTATTATATAAATATATATTATATAATCAACAGTCTAGCCCACCAGTAGGTACTACTTTCGTTCAGCAAGTAACCTACCACAGATCAGAACCAGATAATTCCTAATGCGCTCTACATAACAACGAAGTAGGTCAGATTGCAGAAAGGTTATTAATTTTTTAGCAATTTTTGTTACAAACATTAAAATTTCATGTCACCGATTATAGTTTTCTAATAGAACTTTTAAACTGGCTGTGTGCAACCATTTAAAAAAAACAAACATAGTTAACAATTAATAATAATAAATAATTAAAAATACCAACAGTTTTTTAAAAACTTGGAAAATTCTATGTTATCATAATATTGATGGATCGTATCATCATTCATCATATTAACTGTACGGGATACTGTAAAACAAATAATTCATTGATTAAATTTATTTTTTGTTTAAAAAATGAGTTTAATTTCACACCACACCTTACTGTTCGAAAAGTACAATAAAATGTATGAAATTTAATTTATTCAAATCGTGGGCGTCCACCACGGGTGCATGCACCACTGTGGGCGTACACCACGGACCCTTTCTTTCATCGGACATATAGACGTATGGCTGGTTACCATCCTCATCTTATCGAAATCCCTATTTTTCAACCGACTTCCAATTCGACTGTTTTTTTATGTTTGTTACCTCATAACTTTCGACTGGGTGAAACGATTTTGATGATTCTTTTTTTATTTGAAAGCTAGTGCCTTCCGTGTGGTCCCATTTCAATTTGGTCCAGTTCTGACAATGGCATCCATGAGAAAAGACCATGAGACGGTTTGAAGTCGGTCTATTTTTTGTTAAAAAGAGTTATCTTACCAAGCGCTTTAAAACATTCTGTATAGTATAATACACACTGCCAAGGTTTGGAGCTGTGTATTTCCGAGCTCATATCCGAAATCTTTTCAAAGTTGCAGTGAATAGGCATCTTCAGGGTGATCTCGCTCCAACATCTGCTGACGTGATGAACATAGGCTACCTTTTACCGCTGGAAAATGCTTCATTCCTACGGGAAATCCAAAATAAAAGTAAATACTAGCGGCTTGGCCCGGGAGATAGCGCCATCTATCCAGAATACGATAAATGGCGTTTCATACTTTACTAGGACGAAGTCGCGAGCACCAGCTAATCTCTAATAAAAATAATGAAAAATTACTTAAAACCGAAATTACTCTCTTGTCAACCCCAATATATTGCATTGGTGCGAAGCTAGGAGTCGACCACTTGTAGGTAATATGCATAAAAAGAACCTCTTTGATGTTAACTACCTAATCTGATGTTGATACTTACTTAGGAGTCAATTTCTAAACGAAGGTATTTGGTACAGAGATCAAACAACGAATGTAATTCATATTATTTAATGCACAGTCATTGGTGTTATGTAACCTTTTTGAATGATTGTACAAATACATTCTTAAATTAAACATTAGCAATTAATTGATTGTAAAATAGATTTATTTAACAATGAAAACCTTAATGAGATCCGATCATGTGTTCCAGTATGGGTTGCTACTTGCTATTAATTTGTGTAATGACAGTTCCATTGCGAAATCTCGATACAATAAACACTACCTACTACAGGTGTAACCTATATAAAATGTCATTAAGTTTAAAGAAAACTAATATTATTATTATATTTATAAATCAATAGTAGAAATGTGAAAGTAACTCTGTCTGTCTGTTGCCTTTCACACCTTCCACACTACTCAACAGATCATCATGAAATTTTTCATACAGCGGATACAGGAAAGGACATAGACCACATTTAATCTAGAAAAAAGTAAAAAATCTAAAAAAGAAAAAAGTACTGTTCCCAAAGGAATCAGACCAGAGACTGAGCATGAGCAGACCAGAGCCAACTTTTAAAAATCCATTTCCAAAGTGCTCCCAAATCAGGCGTTTGAAAACCATCAGCAGATATCTTCCAAAATAGAGATAAATTTCAGAAAATGTACGAAAATGAAAAAAGCCTGGGGCGGATTGCTATTAGACATATAGCAATAGCTTTACTTAGCCGCGAGTGGCAACTAAAAACGTAAGGTATTCATTATGAAATATCATTAAATTTATAAAGACCACAACAAAACTTTTAATGACGCAAATAATTTTATTATATTACGATCTTAATGTTACAATTTAATGTAACATATACTTACTCGCGGCTTCTCAAAGATTTTCTTATGAATGCTTAACTAAAGTCATAAAGCAGCGAAATGTAAATTTTATTACAAATTGATATTTTAATCCTGGAATTTATTACATTGAAAGGTTGGGTTTTCAATAGTTAGCGCGTTCTAAATTTGATTTATTTATGACAAATTTATTGTCTTTAAATTGGAAGTGTACTGTCAACAGTTACGCAATTTATTGATAAATAACTTACTTTTGCCTGCGATTTAGCCTGCCACCGTGTCTGTCTGAAAAAACAACAAAAATACCTACTTTTCTCTTATAGCCGTAAAAACTCCACAAAAAAAATTGTTTACTGTAAGATTATAATTTTTTTGTCTTTTACCTTACAAATGTCCATCATCCCCTGAGCTAAGTAACAATTTAATATGCTTAAAAGCTTAATTGAAGTATAAACATATCGAATAAGTAATAGCAAAACACTAAGGCGATGATAGGGCTATATATGCATATAATATTATATTTATGCATCAATTAAGTTATATTATATACTAGCTGGTGCCCGCGACTTCGTCCGCGTTGAAAAAGAAAAAAGTAGCCTATCCTGTGTGATGTACGTTTAAATGTTTATCTACCAAGTTTCATGAAAATCAGTTAATTCATTTAAGAGTTATGGAGGATAATACATACATACAGAAGAAAATTATAAAAATCGTCAATTTAGTTTCAGTATCATGTATAGAGCCTATAAACACGATATCTCTGAAAACAAAGTAGCTTACTCCATGACCAAGCCTTACATATTTATTAAAACAAACAAAAGAACAATCAAATCTTTCCTCTTTATAATATTAGTTATAGATTAGTATTGACAACCTGCGCCCAGACTTCGTACGCGAAAGTCGATTGAAACAAACACAACATAATGTTACGAGAAGCTTGCCATTTACGCGAACCTTCTCTACTACAAATCTTAGTCTCTCTGTCATAAATAATAGCAAAACGTATTCACATTTTTCATGTCAAGTTTGATAGCAGGCTGATGTAATGAAGGCTTGGGAAAATGGGCTCTGGTATCTCTTACTTTTACCAAAAAAACAACGTCTACGTGTTCACACATGATGTTATTTCACGTTTTCACGTTACTGTTGTATCTACTCAAATGATTATAGAAACGCAGGGATTCAGACCAGTAGCACTACCATGAGTTTATGACGACCGAAATCGCTAGCGAGGGATGAGCGAGAACGTAAAATATTTGTATGAAAAATTGTATAGCGCCTCTAGCGGTCACTCAAAGAACTAAAACCGGTACCATGAGTTACAAATTTGACTGATGCTCTCGAGAAATACCGTAACGTTAGTAGTTAAATCATTCACGTGCACATTGAAAGGTTCGTTATCGACAGAAGTAAACTAACGTAAGATTTCGATAGCAACTCATGGTAGTGCTACTGGTCCTCCCTGGGCTAAGCACTAAGGTGCCTGTCTAAACGATAACTCGTCTAGTATCTTCTATAGGAGACATAGGTATCAATAATGCCATTTTTCTGTACAAAATTGATCACTTATTATCCCAAAGTCTTTTAAAATATTGGAATACATAAAGTTCCATTTACAAAGCGAATGATCTATAATTTTATTCGCCCATCTATATACAAATGAAGATATTGTAGGCACGTGAATACGGACGAAGCATGTTACTTAATATTAAAGTTTGTCTGGCTGGTTTCTAAACCTAGGAGCACACGAGTTAAACTTATCCTGTTCAGTTTAATTTTCTAAGTTCAAATTTAAATAAGCGACAAAGTGTGAACATTAAATTAATGTAATTTATCAATACCTCAGTATATTACATCAGTGCTTTTTTTAAACTTTTTAGTTGATGGTTACAGGAAAAAAGACTTCGCAAAGGGAAATATTTGATAGGAAGGAACAGAGATAATTAGTTAGTTGTATTGTATGAACATGAAATTTTGCATATATTGTGTTATCAGGAGTACAAAAAAGACAAAACCCAAGTATTATATGGGGATTCGGATAATAATTATGATAATGATAATGTACAGCTATGTGGGTTAAGAAAAATAAATCAATCAATCAAAATTATATACCTAGAAAAATAAATGAAAAATATTTGTATGAGTGATGTTTTTGAGTATTTTCAATGCTGTCTAATAATATTTTAAATGTATTGTTAATATTGCAACTCGTGTAGGCCCGGCCTAAACGTCGTATAGATAGGCAATGAAGCAAGAACGCGGCGGCCAGCGCTAGGCGTGGTCCGCTTTTATTACGAACGTGAATTAGGTCTACGGATAACTAACAAATTTTTCATACTTCCACTTACCTACTTATTACCTAGGTAATCTATTTTATGACTCAAAATTGTTTATTTCCATATAAAGGTGTATTAAATCAATTTAACTGGGTTTGTGGTACCGAGGATAAAGGTGTGCTTGGCATTTATTTTGTTCCTTTTGTTACGGACTTCTTATGGAATTTTTATGTTATTGGATTGGATTGGATTCTCGATTAAGGAACATAGCATTCAAATATTTTCCTTACACTTGCCGGCCGTAGTAAGCCAGTTTCTAACGCTTTTGCGCTTTTAGCTACGCTGAAATTATTTATTTTAACAATTTTGATTTTAAGAACAATTCCTATAGCTCCATTCGTTAAGGCGCTACGATTTCACAGACATATACACATACACACACCTTAAACTTAAAACACCTCATTTTGTGTCGGGCGGCGGGAGTTAAAAAAGTTAGTTTTAGGCTTGCTTGAGTAAAAGCCTCCCCCATTTTATTTCCAGTTTTTCCTTTCACGAACAAGATACGTGCTTAAACAGCCCAAACAGTTAGACGAGTTGCTACCACAGACCATTTGCGTTTTAAACTATGAGACCATCCTGAATTAACCAATATTTCCTTGCTATTTTAATAATATCATCTGATTCCTTTGGACGTCCTTTGGACGTCCAACACTCCTTTGTCGAGGGTAGCATAGTGTGTCTGTCAATATCGAAGCATCTAAACCTAACCTGTGCTAACACAGAACCTTAGAAATAATTATATACTGCTGGCGTCTGTATTTCCGAGCTCAAATAACTCAAATCTTTTCAAAGTTCTAGTGAATATAGACATCTTCTGGGTGAGCTCGCTCCATCATAGGCTTAATCCTTGCTACACAGCTGGATGTTGGCAAAGAGAAAACTCATCTCTAATAAGAAGAAACCTTAGAAAAGTTAACCAATATATTGCTATAGCTGAAATGAACCATATATCTGTAATTCTGTATCAGTGCATAATAATGTAACATTAACCATACCACACACGAAGTCAAGAGCGATAGTATCGAAGCACGTTGCAATTATTTATTAGGTAGAGTTGTGGGCAATCATGAGCGTACCTAACTTGTCATTTATTAGCATTATATCTCAGCACTAGTAACCTACACGCGGTTTCGCACGCGTGTTATTTTTTTCTATTAATCACTACAAATTATAAAACAAAGTCACTCAAAAACTACTGCAACGATTTTCATGCTGTTTTCATTCATGGATAGAGTACTCGAGGCAAGGAAGGTTTTACTATATAATTTACAAAGTCAAATTTAAATAAGCGACAAAAGTGTAATCATTAATAATGTAATTTATCTAAACCTCAGTATATTACATCACTGCTTTTTTTAAACTTTTTAGTTGGTGGTTACAGAAAATTTGGGTTATGCTCCACTCGCACGAACAAATCTGGCACGAATAATTTATTCCCCTTTGCCACTAATAAGCAAAGAGTCTGATAGGAAATATCTGATAGGAAGGGACAGAGAGAGTTAGTTAGTTTGATTGTATTAACTGATCGTCATGATATTTTGCATATATGTGTTATCAGGAGTACAAAAAGTATGGGAATGAAGTATAGCCACCATTCTCATACCAATTGACATTTACGCGTTCGACGTGTTTTATAGAGTAAAACTCGCACTAGGCCCTCTGGTGGCTAATGTGTAGCACTACTTCATTCCCACACATAATCGTATGTACTAGGCCCTCTGAGGGCCTAGTGCGAGTTTTACTCTATCAAACTCGTCGAAGGCGTAAATGTCAATTTGTATGGGAATGAAGCAACGCTACCTGGTGGCTAACGTGTAGCACTACTTCATTTCCATACAAATTGACATTTACGCGTTCGACGAGTTTGATAGAGTAAAACTCGCACTAGGCCCTCTGTTGTATTTCAGTTAATCTATTGTCTGGCAACATCATCGTGATTACGCTGACAGTTTAAATTTTATAAGCAAAAAACTAAAAAAACAGCGATCATTTCCATAAAATTGTTAATAACAATGTTATAAATAATAAACTTGAGTGATTCTTCACACAATAGCGCAGTTGGTTTTCTTCTAAGAATTTTAACATGTCAAAACCTAGGTTGATTGGCATAGATAGTGTGGTCGGCAGTGCACTTGCACCACCTGAGACATTAGGAGTTTGCCCGTCAGCTTGGCGACATAGCATTTGAAAAATAAATACTGAGAAAAGATTTCCCCTAGCTTATTTTCAGTAAATCTCCATCAGTTAAATAGGCAGTTATCATTTTGTATCCGCATATCTGAATAGTAAATCAATTCCATTATTGAGTCCGGCGGCGATCTAATAATGTGCAAGTATAATCTAAATTGTTTGACCTTTAAACAAGATTGACCTACATTCTGACCTTTTGCACCACACCCAAAACCATTATGTACCCCGTTACAACAAGAACATAGGAATTTTTCTAGACGTTTCGCAATTTAAAACGTCCATTTGCCTTGATTTAAGTACTTAGTGGTTGTAACAAAAACAGACCTAAATATATAAAAAAGAAATAAAAAACATCACTGTCTATATTTTCCATCTCTATATTTATAAAATAAAAAATTTATAATATCAAGTCGCTGTCCGCCCCTGTCTGTTTCTATATTAACTTATTCTAAAATGCTCAACCATTTTAAAAAGGCTTTTACTAATCGAAAGATTAAACGAGAAAGGAAGAGCCTTATTACATAAAAAAAAATCCGAAAATAAATGATTTCTTATTAAAATGTATAAGCAATATAACACAAATCTTCATTGCTATTATACGTATCTCAGGCGTTGGACATGTAGTTCGTTTTTTGAGTAATGTTAATCCAGGTAAATAAACTAAGTATTTGTGTTCCAAATTTCATCGAAATCCGTACAGTCGTTTTTGTTATTGTACTAACAACTTACTAGATAAACAATTGTTTATCAAAAATCAAGAAATAAAACATAAGAACAAACTACGTTAATTATCTTTGGTCTTTTAATTGAAAATCAAATCCTAATATATATCATTCCAAACGCCCACTATTAGCATACTGACAGATTGATTTACATTCGAATTTATTGTGATATATAAAGCTCAAGAATTTGAGCCGGATCAGTCTATTCCAATTTGAAACAATTCAACTATTTCACAGTTTATCATAACCGTTTTTCATTGCAAATGTATCTAATGGACCCATAACTCGAGTGCAATCTATATAAATAAAAGCTATGATAAGTGACCTTGCACGAACTTTAATTAAATACCATAAAAGCGTTCGCCATGGTTATAATCCCTGCAAATTAATGCGTTGGAACCTGGACACATTATATCGATGTGACGTCACTCGCAACTAAAAACCCACTGATAGTCAGTACCAATTGGCAATACTTGGCAATTGGCAATACAGACTGGTCTGTCACGAGATTACGTCACCAAAATGGCGGCCAGGCGAAGCCAGGCGCATTCACAATTTGATGAGCTTTTGGCTATATGTGTACTAGTGATGTGCCAGATATCCGTATCCGTATCCGTATCCGCGGATATCCGAGGAGTACCTGTTTTTACACGATATTAATGTGTATAAGTAGTTAACACACTGAGACGATAACTCTATTTGTTCGATAGAGTTCTTATTTTGTATAAGTGCGTTATCAGTTTCGATAACAAATATTATTTACTATCGATATTTACTTATTATATGTACCTATTTTTATAACATACATACATATATATTTTATAATATTAGTTGCCAAAAGTTGTATGTAGACTATGCGCGTGAAATTTTCTTGCAATATAATGTTCTGAACAAACGTTATTTTCATGTGGACACTGGACAATCCTACGCTATTTGACAGCACTACATATCTATCCGTCTTTTTTATTAATCATGTATTAATCTCTTGAATGAAAGAGAAGGAATGTCTACTTTTGTAGTGTGTGAGCGTGTGTGAGTCATTGCCTAGTCAACATATACCGGTGACGTAAACGTAGTACGCGAAGAGCTGGCGAGAAAAATTGACAAGAGTCTTGAATCGCCCGTAATTTTCAATATGACGTGTAAACCTTGCTAAGTTTGCTAATGAGTGCTGACTAGGTCTACGCGCTCTACGATCGATATTCGCACTTCGAGCGACTTCTGACTAAGTACCTCTGTTTCATTAATCAGTGGTCTGACTATTTCTTGTCTTAAATTATATATACCTACGTAATAATAAAGCAGCCATAACAAAATTAAAATTTTACAAAAATGCGGTCTGGCCACTTTCTCACGTTTTTTTTACTTTAAACTAATTTACTGCTAACTTTCAATTACTGCAAAAAACCTGTAGAGCATATTGTAAATTTACATACAACAATTCCTCTACCTGACCTTGCGAGTGGGTGCTGTTCTAACTCTTGTGCACCCTCAATACTAAATCATGTTGAAGAATGGGCCATTAGCCTATTACAAAACTCTTGCCGATTTTTGTCATCACCTCTTGGACTATAGGCAGTGAAGCGCGAAGCGGCCGGCCGGCACAAATATCATGTTTTCATATTCCGGTCCGGACCTTGCACTCAACGGTACGGGTCGATAGTGTGTCTCGACTTGCTAACATTGTTCTTTAGTGGTAAATAAAGATATAAATAAACCTCACACAAAGTAAAAAGTAATTCCACATTGAAAACATTAGAGGTAAGAAAATTTTGTTAAAATCGTTTATAATGCATATTGCACAACTTTAGAAATGTATTTCAACACTGCGAGTAATTACCGATCCACTTATAACATTTCTATAGGTATGTTTCTATCCAAGACGATTTCTCAACGTTAAAAAAAGCTATGTTTCTAGGTAATAGGAACTTTGTTTACGACACTCTTATTAATTAATATGAGACTATGGTGTGTCCGTCTCATTGAAATTTACATAGGTATATTATTTTTATATTTACCTGTATATTATATTCTAACGATGGACTCTACTTACTACACACAGAGAATTTTATTGGATTAGTTTTGGTCCTGTTTATTTTAGTTTTTGCCGGTTTGTGGCGGGAGCGTTTGTATGTTTTATATGAAAATAAAAATTATTTTTATTCTTTTATGAATTCGGTTGATGTCGCATAAAGAACCTCTCTACCTGTAACAAGGATACCTGAGTGTAGATTACGTAGGTACTGCAAGCTAAAATTAAAATATATATCCCGCGAATTTCTATTGAACCTAAACACCTTAATTTTCTCATATAAAAATTTTAGGCTCTTGCTAGCGAGTGCGTTTTGCGTCGGGCGTCTGGATAATAAACTTATTCTAGATTAATCATGACATTATTTTTCATAAATCGTACTACAATTGCTTATTTTCTTTTTCTTTTCAGGTTTTTAAAATGGGTGTTAAAAAAGATATGAAGTATTTGAAGATACATTTGGAAGGTAATAATTTGGCAAGCAGACACAAGCAGTATAATGCTTTTCTTAAAAATGCTTTAGACGATGAAAATGAGATCTCAACAGAAATAGATTACGAACATAATGACATCGATAATCTTTTTAAAATAGACATCGCCTGCAAAAGAAAGGATGTTGATTATATATTAGAGGCTCTGAAATGTGAAGACATGCTATATATTTCCCTAGCAATCAAACGCAGCCCGTGGTTGATCACAGACCAACAATATGCACATATTATCAACCCTGAATATTTAGAAACAGAAATGTTTCCACACATGACAACTAAGGCTATCGACAAATTCATGTTACACGTCAGGCTCAACTTGAAGGACGAGTCTCGTGTTGAAGATTTCTACAACTATTATGAAAAAATTAACATTAACACTGCACTAAAATGGTTATTAAATTGTTCCAAATCTTTCATAGAGAATGAGTTAGTGAAACATGGCGTAGCTGTTAATGCATCTCTAATTAGTCGTATATGTAAAAAATATTCAGATGACTCTTTTACTATTTTATCTAAATTCTTACAAAATCTACAGTCTCAAGAGAGATATAGATATTTTAATCCGTTATTGTTTCTTTTAAAGAGAGATGCTAATAAATATTTAGATATCATTGAATTTGATAACAATACTCATTTTCCTAGCTTTGATGCAAAGGCTACAAAAATAATCATGAAAAATAACCCAGAAAGAATCAACAATAATTTTGAAAAGTACGCTAACTACATCCACGCGGAGACATTTGCAAAGCATTTGAAAAATCTTGACATTAAAGAATTCATTAATCAGCATATGCAAAACAAGAGAATAGTCTATTGGTTTGGATTTGAAAATATTAAAAGTTTGGTAAATATATTACCGAAAGAAGAAAGATTTTCATACGTAAAACCAATATTCATTGACAAAACTACAGATAAGCTGCAGATAAATAACGTTCTTCGTTGTTCGCCATCTAGCAATGCTAACATATACCTCTGGTATCAATTCGCTGATTTCGACATCGCATTTACTGATTTAAAGAAAATGATACGCCTGGAGTCGTCTCCCGATGAAAGGAACGCAATGCTAGAAATATTATTAACAGTTTCTGCTAATCACCCATCACACATACACACCTTATTAAACTATTATTACGAAAGACATATAAATGAAGCATTTAAATTTAAAAGTCAATTTATAACTAAAGTTGTCCAACGAACTGACATAACAAAGTACAAGGAAGAAACTTGGATTATTATGAACAAAATCTTTCGAAGTATGGAGGTTTACATAGAATCAACGAATAATGTACAACTGTTCGTCGAATCTATTATATTATATAACCTCTTACACAATATAAACATTCCAGAAATTATTGAGTCGAAATTTATATTTAATTCATTAATTGGATATAAAAAGAAGATCAGCGCGGAAGGAGAGGAACTTGTATTTAACTATTTATTTTCTCTCATTCAAACGAAAGTTAACCAAAAGAATCTTCACAATGAAACCGAATTCGTAGAGGCTATCGTTTTACTGCAAGAAACGTTAGCATTAATGGTTGACTGGAAAAAGGAATTCCTAGATTATCCCTGGATACAGGAAAAAATCAATAAAATTATAAAGAGTAAGGAAGAAAAAGCGTGGGGTGTCAGCTTGGTTTCTTTATTTTACTCATTAAAAAAATCTTGGAGAAAATATCTGTTTAAAGAGTCTCTTGTTTTAAATGCTTCGGAAGAAACATTTTTGAATGTTTTAAAACATGACTCAGAGTTATTGGGGCAGTACAAAAATCATGTAGACCAAGCGTGTTCTGATGATAACGTGCCCTTGAAAAGATTACTAAACAAACTTAGAGTATACTGGCCAGAGACTCTGTCTAAGGAAATAAAAGACGCTTATTATAAACGATTGGACCAAGAAAGCGGTTATAAAGCAGTAACACTGGGCCTTTGCACTTTACTTCCCAGAGTTGAACTGTTTAATTTGTTAGAAAAATATAAACCCAATGCTGATAAAATTAATTGGAGTGAAACGAATGAAGTCATACTTAGTTTACAAAAAGCGTTTTCCAAAAATATGCACAAAGCCCGACCTCAGCCTAAACCAGAAGCAGTTTTTATGTTTGCGAGAGGCGACTATTTCCAGTACGTACTTCCATCGCTAGACGCTATATTTTACAATCTAAGCAAAGTAAATGCAAATCACTATTTGAAGACATTGCTAGAGTCACCTGTATCTTTGCAGAAACATGGTATTCGTATAGCTTTTAAAAAACTTAGTGCCGATGAATTAAAAGCAGTGGCTACTGACCTTTGGAATACTACTAAGAATCCATCGATTAAGGCAGTTTTATTCAAAGAAACTCATAATCTTCTTTGTAATGAGAAAACTATGATAAAAGATATTTGGAAAATACTGAGTGCATTTATTGATAATTTGAGTGAAGACGACAACAAAGATATTATTGAAACAATGCGCAAAGTGAAAGAAGTTCCTCTAGAAGTGAGAAGCGAATATTGCATGCAATGTTACACTTATTTAAAATCACTGCCGGCCAAATCTAATTGTGAGAGTATTATATATGACATACAAAGAAGTATGACAGATATTATGGAGCTGTTAGATCCTGACTATGTAGCAAACATGTTAAATGAAGTATACGCCACAAAATACAACAGATTAATTCACTACTATAGCGAAAGCTTCATCATAATACGCTTGCTAACGTCATATCTGTCGTGCGCAAACAATGAGAATGAACAAATGGAAAGATTTGAAAAAGTTTTTCTACCGGTACTGAAATTCAGTATTGAGAAATGGAACGATGTAAAAGATAATGAATTATATATGAGAAAGAATTTGGAAAATATACTATTTCATTTTCTAAAAGAATTTGATCGTTGTTTTCAAAGACTTGACAAAATTGTTTTTCCAGTCAAAGTATTTACCAAGATACAAGAAGAACTTGAAGCTTTACCAGCATGTGAAAATTACGTAATACAGACTACCTGGAAATTGACAATAGAGTTTCTGAAGATTATGGAAAAGAATCAAAGTAGTATGGTTAAAACAAACGATAATAATGTAAAAACTGCAGTAGATGATGATAGTATGGCACCTGAATTTGGAGAAAAATGTGCAGAACTTCTAAAGAGAGATATCGAAACATATTTCTCCTCAATATATTTGCTGTTTGCGAAATCATTAAGATATTTTTTTGGAAGTAAGCGCTCTAATGAAATATTTGAATTAATAACAATAAAATCTATAATTGATTCTAACGATACAAAGGAAACTTATTTGTTAGCTTTAGATTTCTGGCCCGATATTCGGCATCAAGATGAGGCCAAAGAAATCTATGCAAAAATTAAGTCCAATCCTTCCGATGAAATTAAATTCCACTATTTCCGGACGATGCTTTAAATGTTAAATATAAAATAATGTTGTATAACTCATTTATTTAGTATTATTGTAAAACAACACAGTTATTAAATCATACCTACAAAGAAAAGCTTATTTACCTTGAGTTTGTACTTAATTTTTATTTCTGTGAGTGTATCCGTGGATTTACTTCAAATAAATATTATAAATCTAATTATAAAGGGTGGCGCTTTAATGACGGTCCATTTGTTTAGGTTTAGGTTACCGTCCGTCGCCTAGGAATACAAGCAACACCACTGAAGGAAAGCATACTTAAAGAAGCCCATATTGTAGCTAGATGGAACATCTCCGAAGGGAGATTCCAAAGTTAGCGCGTCGGCGGGATAGATGAAATTTCTACTCGCTACTCATTTGCGCATATAGAATTGCGAACAATATCGCGCACCTGCTTTCTCTCGTACAAATATTATTATTTCGTCTGGCTCATTCCGTGGCTCCACCATCCCCGCGTCGCAATACCTCAAAAAACGTCTCAAAATCGGTTACTGCGCATATTATTCACACGTGATATTGCCAGCTATTAAGATTTTCGCCGATTACTCCTACACGGTCGCCTACGGTCACTACGATAGTTTAAACGGTTTAAACGGTAGTTTAAAGTTTAACTACGGTGGGGTGGTTACACCCTGAGGTTACACCACTCGATAGGTAAAGGATCAAAGATTTTTTACTGGAGCGGAATTTTGTAATGCCACCGAAGGGAAAGTACTCTTAATACTGTAGATAGAAAATTTTATTCAAAGAAAACATTGATTTATTTTTGAATTCAAAGAAAACTGCATTCAAAAATTTTCGAAAATTCGCTTGCCACTTGGGAATCGAACCGAAGAAAATCTGTAAAAATTACATCCTGTACTTTTATTGCCATCGATCGTATTTACAGAATAAACATTTCCTCATGTTCTGTTGAATTTTGCATCATTTTCCTTTCATTTATTTTATCCTTAGAATATAGAACAGAATATAGTTTGTTCTATATTCTTAAGATTTTATCAAGTCTGGTCAGTGAAATGTAATATAACCACTGGACAGGCTGTCCCATACATATGAGAGGTAATTTTGTGATGATTTCGTGTACCATTTTGAAACGCCGCAGTTAATTTTGACGTTTGTGTATTTTTATTCTATAGATAATATGTATGATAGTGTCCGTTTTAATCTATTTGTTGGTGTCTTAGGGAATATTTAAGTTTATTTGAGTTATGAAGTTTGAACATGAGGAAATGTGTATTCTGTAAATGTTCTAAGGTCAATTTTAATTATTGCACGACTAATTTTAGTTCCGGGTACTATCGCTCCATAGCGAACAGCGTCAAAATGGCGATTTTCAAATACGGATAAAAATAGTTTGACAGCAGCCTGTCCAGCGGGGTATATATTACATTACAGGTCAGTGAGTCCAGTCCAGTCACTCAAGTCAGTCATCTACTCTATTATTCATCTATCATCTATTGTTCTATCGTTCGATTGTTCGATTATTCGCAATATTCGCATCTGGATAAAACTTGAAGATCCAGACAATATCTAAATTTACGGTGAGTTTTAATATATATTGGATACCTATAGTCATACTAATGCAAGTATAAATAAATTGTAATACCTACCTATCTACTACTTTTATCAAAATACTTCCACCGGCGTATCGTCAAGGTCGGGTACAATACTTAATTATATTTAATTTATCTATTTTGATACCTAAATATAGGTACATAAATGTAAGTTTGAATGTATTATCTGATATTCTGATAAGTGTGGATAGGTACTTACTTTCTACAAATTGTTTATCGTGGATAATTTTTTAAACGTATGAAAGAAACGAAAATAATACATGACATGACTCAATGACCTTCGCAACCATGCGCGCATCAATGTTGCGACTAAAATTAAAAAATGCGATATTATAAAATAAAGTCCTCCGCCGCGTCTCTCTGTCCAAAAACTACTGCACCGATTTTCATGCTGTTTTCACCAATGGATAGAGTGGTTTTCGAGGAAGGCTTTAGTATATAATTTACAAAGTTACGCGGGCGAAGTCACGGGCAGCAGCTAATAATATAACTAAAATATTTAGCTATGAAAAGGGCTATACTCGGGTTACACTGCAAGATCGAGTCAGAAATGAGATCCGTAGATGTACGAAAGTTACCGACATAAGCCGGCGGATCAGTAAGTTGAAGTGGCAGTGTGGAGGGCACATAGTATGGAGAGCCGACAGCCGCTGGAGCCGGAAGGATCTCAAGTGGAGGCCACAGACCAACAAGCGCAGCATAGGATGTTCACCCACAATGTGGACAGACAACCTAATAAAGGCCATAGGTTAATAGTGGATCCAGGCTGCTTCTGACCTGGGGGATTTTAGGGGAGGCCTATGTCCAGCAGTGGACATCAGCTGAGATGATGATGATGACACACTCCTGGCTACACCAGGGTTCAAAATAAAACTCCTATCTATTAAGTTGGACCAAATTACACATAGTTATGAAGTTTTATCAAAATTTGTTCAGTAGTTTAGGAGTTCACTCACCTCGAACATATGACATATAATTTTTATATATATAAATAGAGAATAATGTATCTACTAGTTACTTAAAATTGTTATTATATTTTTACAGCTATGCTGCCATTACAACTAGAAGGTGACACCCTAGGAAAAAAGCATCAACATTATAACAAACTTGTAAAAGAAGCCATTGCAAGTAATGAAAGAATAGAATCTAATAAAATTGACTTTGCTGATGGAGATGTCAAAAATTTACTAAAAATCGATATTTGCTGCACTAATAGGAATGTAGAATATATAATGGAGGTTCTGAAATGTGTGGACATGCTGTATGTATCGCGAGCCATAAAACACAGCACATGGCTGGTCACGGACAAAGAATATGCACACATAGTCAATCCTCAATTTCTACACTCACAACTATTTCCATATATGTCAAGAAAAGCTATCAACAAATTTCTATTGCATGTCAGATTGAATTTAAAAGATGAAAACCGCGTTGAAGAGTTTTTTGATTTTTACAAGGAAGATAACTTGAAAAGTGCAATAAAATGGTTAGTTGGTTGCTCTGTGCCCTTCATACAAAAGGTTGTCGAAAACAATGTGAATGATATACCGACTTCATTGTTAAAACGTCTGTGTCTGAAGTCTGCTTCTATTTTTAAAATATTTTTCCAAAAATATAGCGGCTATGCAAAAAACATTTTACAAGAAACAATGTTTCTACTTATCACTGAACCTGAAATGTATTTGGATATTGTAGAGAAAGTTATGAATTATGAATCACCGAATTTCGATAAAAAATTCACGAAATTACTAATGAAGAAACACAAAAATAGGGTATTGGATAAATTTGAAAAGTACTGTTCTTGTATTAACATTAACACTTTCGCAAAATACTTAATAAACAATGAAGTAAAAGATTTATTATTAAAATACGCAAGTCACGAATATATGGACGATCTTTTTGACTATGAAAATACAAAATCTCTACTTAAACACATGCCAATAGAAGGAAGATACGATTTTGTAAAGGAAGTCTTCATTGAAGAGAAACACAAAAACTCATGTAAAACAACTGATTGCACAATCTGCAAATTACGACAAAACTTTTACAACACTTACATGAACGAATCAGAAAAAGTGTGTAGGTGGTATGAGTTTGCTCCATTTGAAGTAGCATTTAAGGAGTTGAAGAAATATATCCACACAGAGAAATCAATTGACACAAAATACACAATACTGGAAATACTGCTCCAGTGTACCAAAGGCAGTATTGAAAATTTGGAACATGTGTTGCATTATTACCAAGACAAACACATTAAAGATCCATTTGTAAACAAACATCAATTTGTGAGTGAAGTACTTAAACTTGTTGTCGTAAGCAAATGTAATGAAAGTATTTGGACTATGTTAAATAACATATTCAAAAGTATGGACGTTTATACGAAATCCAGTGATATTGAGATAAATTGTTTGGAATACATAATTGTATACAAAATTATACACAATGAAGAAATTCCAGACGTTTTGGAGGAAAAGTTCGAAGACAATAATATGTCATTTAAAAAATATTTAACTGGACTTAATGATGATCAAAAAGAAAAACTATTTACATATGTATTTAGGGTTCTGTTTGAGAAATTTGAAACTCAAAACATAGCAAACAAAGAAGACCTCGACAAAGCTGTTGAGCATATGAAGAAAATTTTAAATTTACTTGTTGACTGGGAAAAAGATTTAGGTGATTATTCACAAGTTATAAACAAAATTAAAGGACTCATCTATATTAAGTTTGACGAAAAAGAGAAAACGCATCTGCTACAATTGTACAATGCAAAGAAGTCATGGCGAAAGTATTTTTTCGAAGAATCGCTTCAAATGCATCCAAGTGATGAAGTGTGCCTTAATATTCTTAAACATGATCCAAACTTGTTCACTCGCAACAATAAACAAGTGGAAGCAATTCGCTATAAAGATGGTTTATCGCTAACAAGATTTCTAAAGAAACTACGCATTTATTGGCAAGAAAGTCTCTCCGATGAGTGGGCACTGGCTTATAAAAAGCATTTGAGTGAACTTGGTGGACATAAAGTTGTAACACGTGGTCTATTTATTTTGACGCCATTGACAGAAGCGTTAAGCATTATAAACCAATACACTCCAAAAGAGTTAAAGATAAATTGGAATGAAATCGACGAAGTAAATCTAAGTTTGATGAGAAATATCGCCATAAATATGCACTTTACTAGACCACAACCTCCACCAGATGCTGTAATAGGGTATGCAAAAGGTGATTACTTACAATATGCGTTGCCATCGCTTCACGCAATATATTACAACTTAGACAATAATAGCTGCTTGGAACCTATAATGAAATTATTACAATC
The DNA here is from genome assembly GCA_918317495.1 of Synanthedon vespiformis. NCBI lineage: Eukaryota > Metazoa > Arthropoda > Insecta > Lepidoptera > Sesiidae > Synanthedon > Synanthedon vespiformis. The sequence goes on from OU906965.1 coordinate 1,978,575, forward strand.
GCCAGTTTCAATCCAAAAACATGGCATACGATTCGCTTTCATTAAACTGAAAACTGAAGGGGTTAAACCACTCTTTGCAAATATTTGGAAAACGTCTAAAAATGCCACAATTCGATCGGTTCTATTTAAGCTTACTTACGATATGCTCTGTCGAGAAAAGAATCCAGTAAAAGCTAACGAAATTTGGGAGCTTTTGAATGTTTTTATAGAGAACTTATCGTTTAAGGAAGATAACAAAATTTATTCATTATTAGCCAATACAGGATCTTTACCGCTTTACCCTATAAGAGCAAAATATCTAGTAAAAAGTTACAGATTCCTAAAGAGTTTAATAGCTGCAACTGGTCAGACAAATGAAAATTGTAAACATTACCTTATCAATTTAGCCGAAAGTACCATTGAAATAATGGAATATGTTGATGAAGAATTCATTTTAGAATTTCTTAATGAATACATAGATGACAAGTTCATGAAAGGACAGTGTAGTGGATACAGCAATGATAATTACGAAGTTATGTGTGCTTATATATTGTGCGCTACTGATGAGAAATCACTATTGAACAAGTATGAAAACTTTCTTTTACCCCTTCTTAAACGTTGTTTTGCTTCTTGGAACGAAACTTGCGAAGGAATGTTTATTGTTAGAAAGAGCACATACGAATTGTTGCAATGTCTCATAAGTAATTTGAGAAAATATTCTATTGGTAAAGGTTTCATCAATCCAGTAAAGATGTTCTCGAAATTACAGATCGAACTTGAAAAAAATCTACTAATCCACGAGAATTACGTGCCATTAACAAAATGGAAACTAGCTACAACATTGTCCCAAATTCTTGATACTCAGGGTATAGACGCCAAAGCAATAGACAATGAAGATCAGAAAACAGACTCACGTTCAAAAGCGTCTGTAGAATTTGGCGCAAAATGTATTGAATATTTAAAAGAAGATGTCAAATTGCACTTTCCTTGCATTTATATATTGTTTTCGAGGGCACTGAAAAATGTAATAGACGAAATATTGCCAACTAAAATGTATCTGGATGTATGTAAAAGTATGCTTGAAGATATCGAATTTTTACCATCATTCTTGGTCGTCATAAAAATTTTACCACAATATTGTAATGACGATGTGAAGGAAAATGTGGAAAGTATAAAGCACACACTTGTAACGCACCCGACAGTGGAAGTAAAAATGCACTACTATCACAGGTACAAGTCAGAAAGATAAATATCGTAAAAGTTTCAACAGACATAAATCAACTGGGTAACTCGATATTAAAAAAGTCACTGGGCAAGTTTAACACATTAATTTATTAAAATTATATTTTGAGTAAATTGCTACTTTCTCTATAGAAAAAAAAATGCATTATTGGATGTTAATAATTTTTCTTATAAAAAGACCTTTGAGATCACAATGTTATTGTATGGTCTGTATTTTCTTTCTGTAGATCTTCTTAAAGTATCTTTAATCTAAAGTTTCTGTAGTTGGAGAAGTTAAAGCTTAAGAATCTTAAGATTGCTGTTAAGCGCCATCTACTGGTGAATACTGTTGAAATGCCTTTAAATGAAAATATATTTAACAGTGTCGTCAACGATAACAACGAAAAATGAAAGAACGAAAGAATTAAATTTAGCGCAAAAATATAACATTTATTTTTAGTTAATGATATGTTTCTGAAGATTATCCGTTAGTATGGAAAATAAACAAAATAATAATGTTAAATAAATAAGAAATCATGACAAACTGACAGACGTCAGGATCACATCCTTTCGTTGACTGCAATGTAGCTGGTGCTTATGCTTAGTGTTTTAAAATGTATATTTATTGAGATTACTTCCAATAAAATTTTAATATAATAAGTCTTAACACGTTACGTTAATATTAATAATTACGCATATAGTTTTCGCTATTTACCTATATTTTTTACTTATTTTTTTATTTTACTAGTATTAAAAATAAATAAGATTTTTGTATATTGTTAAGCGCTCTCTACTGATTAATAAATATCTAATAAGTTATTGATGTTTTGCTTGGTATATTTCTTGAGATTACTTCCAATAAAGTGGTCGGATTTGCGATCGGACGCTTATTTTTTTACTGTATTTTTTATTTTTATAGAGTTTGTATTCGATTGTGATATTTTTGTCAAAATAAAGCTTTGAGTATTTAAAATACTTCTTTTTTTTGGACATCTCTCCTTCGTTTCTTTACCACACATATCAACCAAATTATGAGTAATAGGTCATACAGCGAATAAAGACTTCTCGGCAAATGTGCGCAAATCCTATTTTTAGGTGTGTGAGGGGCGGGTCTACCCTCACTTTCCTCTCCTCCGGGACTCAGTCGCTCTTCCCCTCCCGCACTTCGTTCGCGCGTCTCGAGTCTCTTGGGTACTGTTGCTTACAGATTGTTTCATCGTATTATTAATACGTCATGGTGAATAAGTGCCTAAAAAAACGTTCTTCTTCGACATCGCACGATGATTTTAGGGAAGGAATATCAACACTGCCTGTAATGTTAAGTTAGTGAGGTGAAAAATTACGAAATAAAAAAAAAATGTCATTTTTCTTAGCAATTTTGTGCGCAATTGTACACATGCGCCGATTGCCCCCACAAGTCCCGCCTTCAAACCTTAATATAATAATTCACCTATAGATAACATAATAAAATTATTATACTTCAAGTGACGCATACTTTACACGGGGATATATATATATGAATTTATGAACACGATTGTGATCTCAAAACTGTTAAGCGCTCTTGAAATCTTTATAAATAAAAATGAATCCCTCAATGTGTTGCTAAGCTTAAAACTAGAGAACGGCTGGACCGATTTTAATTATGTCTTCACTCATGGATAGAGGGAAGGATTTTACAAAAATTACTAGGGTTTCCATTCGCTAAAAAAAACCCAAAGTTTCTCTTACATTTTATTAAGGAATTTTGCTTAAAATGAGTTACATGTCTATGTTCTTAAAGATAAATCTTAACAATAATTTTAAAAGGTTGCCTAGCCGACAATTGCCAATTTGCAATAAAATTCTTTAGGAAGAGATTATTAACACATATGAAAGCATTGTGATGTAGGTTGTGTTAAGGTTAAACTAGTCAGCTTCTCCTCCATACAAACGTAGAAATATTATTGCTCTGTTGTTTTATGTTTAATTTACAAAAGTAAGCATGATATCGATTTATCTTGTCGTTAAACGAACCTAGTTGCTATAAAAACTAGTAAAAAAAGTATTAATTTAAAAGATTGATCCTTGAAAAATCCATATTTTAACACAAATTTTAATGCACAAATTAATAGGTCACTCTAGTGTACAAAACCTCCAAAATACTTTAGCCACATTAATTATTAGTTATTCAATAGTTCACATAACTTTCCCAAGGGTCTCTTTTTTTCTGTGCTCATTTTGATTTAAATTTAGTTCGCTTCGGTCATGTATGACGAATGTGGAAAACCAATAGTGACACTTTCATCATTTTCTACCAAATAATGTAACAGTACGGACAACATGGACAACAAAAACAACATTTTTAACTTGGAGCTAGTTAAATTAAATAAATTGGTATGAATCGTTGTGCATTTCACTCGACTGCTCTTCACGCGCTTTGTGCTGTGTGAGACAGGACTCATTTTAGCCACAACAGGACGCATTCGAGCCGCCGACTAGTTTAACCTTAAGGTTCATCTAATATAAAAACTAAAGTATACAAATTGTGAGAAAAGGCCCGCATACCAAACACATGGAGGGTATGGGGGCATTTTCTCATGGGCGCTGTTTTAGCGCACATACAAATGAAGCTGAACTCAAGTCATATAACTTGAAAAAGTCTTTTTTTTTTTTTTTTCAATTGTTAAAGACAATGTGTTTAAAAAAAGATCACTTCCTCAAGACTTGATTGCTGCATCAGCGAAGCCGCACCTTTCATTACACGAAATTAACAAATGTCGCCAAGTGTACTGAAGAACGAACTGATGTATCAGTATGTATTTGAAATAAAAGTGTTTGGATAGGAAAACAATATAACCTGATATATATATTTAATTGTAAATAGTGTTATCATTACAGTGATAAGTGGCATTTGTAAAAACAAAATTGATCCATCTTATAAAAAATACCAATGTTTATCGAGCAATAATAAAAAAATTAAAAAAAAACAAAAAAAACCAAACATTATTTTCATGTTACAAAGTGTAACTTGAGAGGTGATACTTGATCACTCTCCCCCTATGTCAATTATTTATTAGAAATGAGAAAAAAAATGTTAATATAAAAATTAAATTGAAAGTCTTACACAATATACATATTTAATTATTATACCAACACTCAATAGTGATAAGATGGACCGTCGAGGTTTCAGTGGAAGTCAGTTATATTAATCAGATATCCGTCGCATCACTATTTATTACCGACTCCCCGTAATCCTTTGAAGAAATTTTATCACTCTGGACCCTGTAACACAAAACATCACTGGATAAATAAGGACAGCCTAGTCATTAGTGGGTGGTATTCTCTGGCTACGGGTTCTAATCTCGTTTCGGCCGTCATCGCAATCATGTTCCTCCTTTGTTCGCAACTAGTTGTAAAAGAGGAGGAGAGGCAAAGTCAAAGTGTACTGTAAACATCGTTACTAATTGGCTCCGTAAAAAAGTGAAATTAAAATTACTAAAACTGTGAAAAACAAATTAAATTGAACTGTAATATAAACAACAAAACTGTGGCTACGTGCTAGTATAAGTGCATACTAGTTAAACATCAAATAAGTGATAGAAATCTTAGTGATCAGTGTTGAGATTATTGAACCACTATAAATTATCAATTTACCATAAACACAATTGAAGGTAATTTTGAAATTGCATTGAGGTGGTAATCATAGAACAATTAATATTAAAGAGGTTACAATACTCTTTTGTCAACTATCAAACTATTGTGGCTTGGAATCGAGTAGTGTTGCCAGAGCAAAAAAAAAAAAAAAAAAAACCTATTTCAAGGGAAACCAAATATTTAAAAAAAAAATGGAAGATCAATTAGAATTACTGCTTGGCAAATTGAGGGAAGAAATGAGAACACAAACTGAAAACATAAATACGAACCTAATTAAAATCTTAGACGAGAAGATGAAACCAATATTAGAAGAAAATAAAAAATTGAAAATGGAAGTAGACCAATTAAAAACACGAGTGAACCAACTAGAATTAGCTACAAGGCGAAACAATCTACTCTTACATGGAATACCAGAAGATGAAAAGAACAAAGAGGACACAATGGAGTATGCCTTAGCTTATCTTAACGAATTGAGTGGAAAATTGGGGTCGAATGAATGGGATAAATGGGAAATTAGCAACGCCTACAGGCTTGGAAGAAAAATTAACAACAAAAATAGACCGATTCTGATATCCTTAACCTTGGCTTGGAGAAAAAAACAAATATTGAAAAACAACAGTTTATTCCCAAAAAATATATATGCAACCGAGGACCTCCCAAAGGACGTTTTAGAGGCTAATAGGGCTCTATTACCTAAACTAAAAGAGGCAAGACTTGCAGGTAAATATGCAATTATTAAGAACCAATCACTGATAGTAAGAGAATTCAAAGGAGATAATAAAGAGAAAAGGAAGCGAGTACCCTCCACACCACCATCTACACCATCAGAGGCCTTCAGGAGAACGACAGGGACCCCTGCAGAAACACACCCCATGAAGCTCTCGAAAATACACTCATTCAACGATAGAAAAAGAAACGAGCAACAGACAAAAAACTAAAAACACACAGCACACCAACAATTAATACAACGACAACAACGAAGGATGGAGCAAACGAAACAGGAAGTCTCAACAAATCCAACAACAATTATATCCACAACAACAAACTCCCCAACCTGGCTGGTCACCATGGGGTAGTAGACCAAAACCCTCAAAGACTAAGATCAAGAAAAATATACATAGCTACTTTAAACACCCGTACACTCAGAACTAATGAATCACTACTTGAACTTGAAACAGCCCTGGATAACATAAATTGGGACATACTCGGACTCTCTGAAGTTAGAAGAATGGGCAAAGAAATCACAGACTATGGCAGATACATACTATTCCACAAAGGAGAAACACCGGACAAACATGGTATAGGTTTTATGGTGAAAGATAATTATCGCGATAACATAATAGAATTTATTGGCCTATCAGAACGTGCTGCAATGCTGAACATAAAATTCCCTTCGCACAAAGATCCATGGTCAATAGTACAAGTATATGCTCCCACTGATCAAGCTAAGCCAGAAATAAAAGATAAATTCTACGACGATATAAAAGAAATACTGAACAAAGCTAATAAAAATATAATAATTATGGGCGATTTCAACAGTCAGATCGGGCCTAGGAATAGTGGCGAAGAAAATACTTTAGGTCCACACACGACAGGAAAAAGAAATGACAATGGTGAAAGGCTAATTAATTTTGCGCTTCAAAACAACTTGAAAATAATGAATAGTTACTTCAAAAAGAGCTCCAGCAGAAGATGGACTTGGATATCACCGTGCGAAAAAGTAAAGAACGAAATAGATTTTATTCTAACCAAGAACCAAAAAATATTTCAAAATGTGGAAGTGATTAACCAGTTGAATTTCAACACTAATCATAGAATGGTGCGTGCAACTCTCAATAGTAAAATTCAAAGAAAAATAAGGCCAACTCTAACCTATCTAAACTACTTCAAGACAGAAATACCAGACAAAATTATGAAGTCAATAAAGCAGAACCTTCAAGATGTAAAAAATCTAAAGTGTGTACAGGAAAAATACGATATTATAGAGAAAGAACTCATTAACCTTGGAAGAAAATTACAAGCACAGAAACACAACAAGGATAAGATTGGAGAAGAAGCTAGACAACTAATTAAAGAAAGAAAAGAACTACTGGAAGATAGAAAAAATAATAGAAAGAATATTGCTGATGTAAGTAAGAAAATCAGTACAAGTATAAGAGAATACAGGAATAAAATACGAATGAACACAATAAAATTCCATATCGAAAAAACGGGCGGAGTGAAAAAAGCACTAAAAGAGCTACGTAATTCTTTCAATTGGGTTCCCAAACTTCAAAACAAAAATAACGAAGCAATAACTAAAAGAAAGGATCTAATAAATACTGCAACCGAATTTTACCGCCAATTATATAGAGATGAAACAACTAACAATACTAGATGTTATACAAATAAACACTCAGCTGTTGAGTGTTCCTAGCATACTAAAAATAGAAGTAATGAAGGCTATAGAATCACAAAAGAATGAAAAAGCTACAGGGGAAGATAAAATCACTAATGAAATATTGAAAGCGTCATTAGAGGCCATAACAGCTCCTCTCGTAGAATTATTCAATGACATACTAACAACTGAAGAGATACCAAAACAATGGAACATAACTACAATTATTTTATTACATAAAAAGGGAGACAAAGAACAAATAAATAACTATAGACCTATAAGCCTTATGCCTAACTTGTATAAAATATTTTCTAAAATAATACTGGGAAGAATGACCAAAATATTAGACGAAAATCAACCGATTGAACAAGCAGGATTTAGGAGCAACTATTCCACAATAGATCACATACATACATTAAAACAGACAATCGAAAAATACAGCGAATTTAGAAAGATTTATTATATAGCATTTATTGATTATAATAAAGCATTTGACTCGTTAAAACATCAAAACATTTGGATGGCACTACAGAAACAAGGCGTAGAAGACAAATATATAAATATAATAAAACAAATTTATAAGAACAGCAAAGCCAAAATACAACTAGAGTCCACTGGAGCAGAATTCGAAATACAAAAAGGAGTGAGGCAAGGTGACCCCTTGTCTCCCAAGTTATTCACAGCGGTTCTAGAGCAAATATTTCGAAATCTGGACTGGGAAGAGAAAGGATTGATTATAAATGGAGAACACCTACACAATTTAAGATTCGCAGATGACATAGTACTACTGAGTGAAAATCATACAGAACTACAAGAAATGCTATATCAGCTAGATGAAGAAAGCATAAAAACAGGACTGACAATGAATACAACGAAGACGAAATAATGACAAATGGATTACCTTCCTTATCCCTTATCCTTAATCCTTCTATGGTCAGCAGCGCACTTGTAGCACTTATGGCGTTGCTTGTGTTATAGGCGACGGTAGCCACCTTCCATCAAGTGGACCGTCAGCCTGTCTGTCGACCTTAACATAAAAAAAAAAAAAAAAAAAAAAATTCAATTGAAAGGCACCATTGTAGAATATGTTGATAAATACGAATATTTGGGTCAGACCATTTCACCTACAGATCAAATGGAAAAAGAGATAAGTAAAAGAATTTGCAACTCCTGGAAACGTTTTTGGTCAATGAAAGAAATTTTTAAAAACAAAGGGATACCGGTATAAGAAAAAGGCAAAATTCTCAACACATGCATCACTCCATGCTTATCCTATGGAAGCCAAACATGGGGCCTTACCAACAAAAATTTAAAAAAATTAGAAGTATGCCAAAATTCAATGCAAAGAAGCATTCTGGGAATAAAAATCAAAGACAGGGTAAGATTGGAAGACATACGGGAAAAAACAAATGTAATACCCATTATTAAAACTATAAAGAAACTCAAATGGAGATGGACGGGTCATATGACTAGAGATCCACATAAATGGTCCCACAAAATTACACATTGGTACCCTAAAGAAGATAAGCGAAAAAGAGGAAGACAAAACCGAAGATGGGAGGATGATATAAGGAAGGTAGCAGAAGCAACATGGATGAGAAAGGCACAGGACAGGAAATTGTGGAAGGTCTTAGAGGAGGCCTATGTCGTGTGACAGGCGAGGAAGAGTAATAAAAGAAAAAAAAAATAGTTGTAATTATATAATGTAACATTTTTTTTCTGTATTAGGATTCGTCGCAAATAAAGGCTATTTTTTTCTTTATCTTTATCTTTAGTTGTAAAAGAAGAATATTTTATATTGATACACTTGAATTGGCCTTAAGATTTCAATTTAGTACTAGCACAAACAATATTACATCTTCTTTTTCTTACATATAATTATACAAGACTTAGCAATTTCCATTTTTGAAAAACATTCCAAATCAGCGGGCCTATTCTCTAACTGTGGTTTTTAAAACGTGTCGACTTCAATGTCGACATTAAATTGTAAATAATACTTTGTCAAACTAAAAACCACATAATAACGCGCCAATAACTTCATCCACATGTAAAACCACGGAAAAAATGTAGACATTTTGACATGTCCTTAGTGAATGCCAAAGTAAACAATTGTCGAGTCTATAACCGCATCGAGTCGATAACTACAGCAAAACCACACTTAGAGAATACGGGCCCAGATGTGTGTATAAACGCGGAAAAACTGTCAGAGACAAACAGCGGCTTTGTGTATGCTTTTTATATTATTAGCGATATAAAAAGATTTTCTTCAGATTGGAAACACTGTATAGTGGTGCCATTTTAAGTTTGCACATTTGACAGTTAAGTCAATGTGCATACTTAATGTAGCCAGCTGATTAATGTGGGGTATGTAGCCATTTTTGATATTAAAACATAAAAAATAAAATAAAAAATGCTTGAGGTCCTGCAAAACTGGAAACAAACAGTGAACACTCACTGTGCATTTATTCGTCATTGTTGGCGTCGTCCGGAGCCGGCGTGTGCCACGTTAGCCTTTCCTCGTAGAATTGGATGACAACTTGTGGACAAAGACTGTTGGCTTGTTTTGCGGGCACCAAGTCCGCTTCGTCGGTACCTTGCCACTTCATTAAAAACATCAGCTCACCGCTGCTATCGGTTGCGCCTGTAAATTTATTTCATCCAATCCAATCAATCACACTTGTGATGATTCACAAAAAATTGCTCTGGTTATACTAAGACTAGCTGGTGCCCGCGACTTCGTCCGCGTTCTCTATAGCCTATAGCTTTCCTCGATAAATGGACTATCCAACACAAAAAAAATTCAATTTGAACCAGTAGTTCCTGAGATTAACGCGTTCAACAAACTCTTTAACTTCATATATAATTATTTTTATTTATTTATAGATTTCAAAAAAAAAATTTTTCTAGAGAATTGCATAATAGTCTAATCCATATTAGAAAAAGTCTTCTAGAAACGATTTTCGTGGGACTCAGCGAATTCCTAACAATTATTGGTATGTACTTATTCAAAATGCTCTCCTGGTCACAAAAAGTGCGGTAGTAAAACAGTAAAGGTGTGGAGGGGGTAACTATGACGTCACAAAGATGGTGGTCGGGCCTATTCTATTTAACAGTTTTCCTCGATAACTACTGAACTGATTTACTTGAACAAGGTGTCAAATGAAAGAGAATAGAATACACAATATTTTATCTCATACATTAGTTTACATAAATCTATTATTTCATAAAGAAAAACACAGAAAACTGAATTTTTAAAAACATATACTAAATTCAAATTCAAATTCAAATATTTTATTGCAAACCATAATGTATAAACGATGTTACAATATAAAAATTTAGACTATTTTTTCTTGTAAATATCTCGCTAACTATTAGGATTTGGGAAATTTAGTTTATTTTAAAAAGTACTCCCACGTTTATCAGGATTCTAATGATACTTGAATTATAAAGATAGAGTGATAAACAACGAAGCTATAGCCATTTATGTGAGCGTTGGCAGCGTTAAGATGGCAGTTGAGCCGCCTGGCGCGGGTGCGGCGGACGACGGTTTTTTCCTTATTGCTATTCACATCAGCCAATAATGGTCTTTAGATGTTTCTTACTAATTAGAATACATTTCTAGATATTATGATTTTCAAATATACGTGTAGTTACGATTAATATTAAGAAACATGTAATATTAAAAAATCGTTTTAATTTTGCTAAGGTTCCTTATATCAACATGATTACAGTAATTTCGGCTACCGCACTTTTTGTGACCAGGAGAGCATTCTGAATAAGTACATACCAATAATTGTTTGGAACTCACTGAGTCCCACGGAAATCGCTAGAAACCTGCTTGGGTACTCTTACTATAAAAAACATATTAGTCCTTATCATTTTTGTCGTATGGTCAAAAATAAAAATTATAAGCTAATATTTGTTACGCCTTAATATCACAATAACTGGGCGTAGCTCACCTTAAGAATGGTTAAGATTCTTGTTTTACACTCCCACTGGACCCCCTAAAGGTGGGTGAAAAGAATTCGCTACCAAGAATTATTGTAAGCTTAAATGCTAACCCGACTGGACTATTTTGAAAGTAAACTTATTTACAGATCTACACACGCACTGCATACGCACTAGGCGGCCAAGCCAATGAGACAGATTTGTTTTCTTAATTTTAAAGTTTCTTACTTACCAATGATTTTCTCTGGTTCAAGTCCCCTATCAAAACCAGAGGACTTTTTATCGTCACTTTTTGATCTTTTTGCCCCTTTGAGGTCAGGCGTTGCTGCAGATGATTTACGTTTTTTTGTGTCTTTTTCGCTTTTCATTGCAGATTTTCCCTCTGAAATTTATTAAAAATATTATTCATATTAACACATTTATATAATTGCATTGCTACATTTATAATTATTGTTAGGGTGAGGAAAGAAGTTTTTTTTTTTAGATGTATTACTTAATCGGGTGTAATTAGCCTTGTGGCCAGCTGGTTGAAATGGATTTTAAGCCTGTTCTTGTGAGAGGCAGCCAAAGCTACAGTTTCTTCCTTGACTGTATTCATTTGAAGTATGTTATGGACTTTCTGAATGTTTTCGACAAACCATTGTAGAGGCTTTTTAGTATATAATTCAAAAATCCATCAAGATCCATCATTGCTGCAAAATGATCGATCTTGATGGCTTTATGACAGTATTGTTTTAAAACATACCAGCCTCCTTTTTTCTCCTAGCTTCTTCAAATGTCTGTATTAAATCTGGACAATCCAAATTTTCCTCAGGTTCCCAGGTATTGTCTTCGTCATTATAACCTTTCCATTTAAGATAATATTCAACCTGTAAAAAAAGAAACAAGTAAATTTTAACCACTTTTTAAATAGATTTTAATACATATTTTTAATCATCCCCATTGAAATTAACTCTTTCTTAAATTAAATAATTGTAGATTTTGTTTAATTAGGTTTTAATTAACTGTTTAATTAATTTTGTTCAATGTTAAGACTGACAGACAGACTGAAACCGTTACCTATAACATAATAACATAATTAAGCAACACCACAAGTGGTGCCGGTGCCAACTTTGTAGAATTAAGAATAAGGGATAGGGAAAACGGCGAAACACAACAGCACACATGCTATTATATAACGGTGGTCTTCTGTGAGGAGGTGGTTATATCCTTTCAATATGAAATGCGGCTTTCCCTGCACACTGCATTTCACACTTAAGATATTAAATTATTAATGTTTCTTAGTTCTTAAAACCTTAAGCGCCTCTTTCACCAACGTCATGTAAAGTGTTGATTAGTTACTTTTAGAAATCATTTTCTGTTTTATTGAATTATACACTCGTTTTACTGCACCATTCGATAGGCGATTTTTTTTTTATTATTTTCTATTTAATGTTTGGGACGTTTACTATACAAATAAAGGTATATCAGCTCCATTATTCCCGGTTACCGGTGACTTTAAATGACAGTTTGGCCTAATTGACGTTTGTGAAAGAGGCGCTAAGAGTTCTTAAAATACCTTATTTGTTCTAGATTTACGGATTGAATGATTTCTGTTCTGAAATTTACTAATGATATTAGAGTGGTGGTGGTAAACATATATTATCTTAAAGTATTACCTACCTTGCCATTTCTGATACGCCTGTCTAAGACTTTTTCAACAGAGAATTCCTCTTCCCCTTCAGGTTCTCCTTCCTTCTTCTTTTCACTCATGATTCCTAAAATGAATAAAATAAAAACAATTCGTTGCTTTGCACATTAAAATCTCTTATTTTCGTGACAAGAAAATATTCAATGAATTTTAGAATTATTTTATTTATATCGATTTCACGAATAAACAGTTTATTATTTAGAACTCAATAAACATCACAATATAACTAATGTTATCAAACATATCATAACCTCAACAAGGATTCAAATTTTATCAATATCGCAAACATTATGAATCTATGGACCAACCAACGCATTAGAACTATTATATTTAGAGTATATTTACGTGAGTACACGATGATTGAAACTGGTACAATTAAACACACGTATGTTTGGTAAAATTAATTCGTGCAAATATATAGCTTGTCCCGCCATTTTGAAGTACAAAGCATTTTAAGCATTGTATTGAACTAAGGAATCTTCCTATTGCCTTGTTACTTGTTAGATTGCACGATTAATTTATTACTAATAATGCCTGAAAGTTTATACGTTCGCTTCAAATTAACAAATTACGTATAACTTACCGATAAATTATTGAATTGATTTAGAAAATTACAACCGACCGGCGTCCTTCCTTTTTTTTTTCTTTATTTCTTTTTCGGACTTTTCGGTTTTCCTTGCAAATAGTGTTGCCAATGCCAATTGTTCAATTTCCCCAATTTGGAGAGAAGAAAGATACATTTCCCCACAAAAGAAACCTACAATATGAATTGTTTGTTTTTATGATCAAATCAAACACATAATTCAAGACGTGAGTAGATGAAGGTGTTATGTCGCATTTTTGGGTTCTTTTTTCGTTTTTTTGCGTTGATGTAAGTACTAGTTATTTTATTAATTTTATAAATTAATTTTTATAATGAACGTCAGTGTTTGAGCAACATTTCAGCAACATTAATATTAATACAGAAATTAAGCCAACATTAATATTAATACAGCATACAAAATGGCAAATCATTGGAATTTATTTCTGTAACCTGTTACCCGCAATTTTGGGGAATTCTCCACAAAATGGCAATACTGGCAGTTTGGCCTGCCAAACCACGAAACGCGTTCATATTTTTATTATTATTTACCTTTTAATAGTAACATATTATTGAATTTTAAGTAGTTAGATAAGTCCAGCGACTATTCCATAGCAATAAAAATATCTTGAGACATTAATAGCTTAACGAAATGTCATGTGTTTTATTTATACTTTATTTAATAACCTAATTTTATCTTAACTGAGCAAAAAAATATTTTATAATATTTATCGACCATAAATTTTGACATTCATTGATTGACATCGGAGGAGAGACGTAGAGTAGAGGGCGCTTGCTCTATCTAAGTTTAATTTCAGAAAAAAAAATAAGTGTGTCTATGTTCTGTGTCTCTTCACTTTATATTATACGGGAAAGTTGTAAATAATTTCTATTAATTTTTTGATGAAGTATTCATATTGAAAGTTAAAACAGTTTATAAAGTGATTAATTGACTCCCGAGTGACTCGAAATCGTTATGAGAGAACATAAATTCACAACTTTATGAAACAAAAAACTATCATTGCGCACGATACCCAACGCCATTTTGAAGCGAAATTTTGTATATGTAAGTGCCAAGTGTTTTGCAATATTTTCAAATTTAAGTCCTATAAGAAGGTGCTATTTGGTTAATTACCTTCCAGTTAAAAACCAATATTAGTATTGTCATAATTATGGTGTAATGATTTAAAAGAGTTGTATGCTATCGCTACGAGGTGGGTTGCGGCGACGTCTCATGGTGTCTCGCATTAATTAGATTATTTATTGTCTCTTATATTTAATCTGTCTTAACGCGACTTGATTGTGATAAATTACATTTATTGCGTACAAATTTTACAAAATTTCCCAAATTTTTCTTCGTATTCTTTGTGATTTTGTGTTATCGGTGGGTGGCGTTTCCGATTGTCGCAGATAGCGATTGGTGCGGAGGATGGCCTGGGGTGGCGGGACAGCTCTAATTAACTGACGGACGCCGCCGGCTTACAGCTGGCGCAAGCAGTATGTATATTATTCATTATAACTTTACAGAAAGAAATTTACAATTTGTAAAGTAATTTAAGAGGTCTTAAAACCGCTGGATAATCAGTACAATTCGCCAGAAACTGATGGAATAAATCATTTGTTTTTGTTTATTTTCATTAGGTAGTTATTATTATTAGCTATCATGATACTTGCTCTTTACTGCAAGAATAACAGACTCTGACAGTAACATTAGAAATAAATTAGGGTATTGACCCTTGGGTCCAATTAAATAGTGTCTAATTTTAATAATATAAACAAGTTCATGTGAACAGCTGACGCACAATCCCCTTCTGCGATGCAGCTGACGATTGTTTTTGATCTCACTAAGATGTCAACTATTTATGAAAAAAGTTGGTGTACTTATACCAGATCTATCAAAAAAGATAACAATCGAGTGGTGTTAAATTATTACCTTAAATGCACCTACCTACCTCCTGGGCTATGTGTTTGGGCCTTTTGGCCATTATTTTGAACAAATGTATGAAATATCAAAATTAATGAATAAAGACATTTTAACTAATGTTTTTTACTTTACTTATCGGTGACTTTTGTACTTATTGTGACTAAGAATTGGCATACAAGAGGTTAACACGGTTCCAAATATTGTTTATACATATACCTAAGTGGTACTAGATAAAAAATAGTCAAGGTTTTCATTTCATTTATTTCAACATAGTTTTATACTGAAAGTTATCAAGAAATCATTTTATTTCTTCCATGGCACCCCCAAAAGAGATTTCTATACATTTTCATTTTGTAATTGTTTGCAATAGTTATGCAATATTAATTTTTACTAAATAATAAAAAACTCATATTCACATAGATTAATTTGTGCACTGATAACAATAGTATTATAAATAGTTCATTGAGTATAGAAAAATATGTTCAGTCTTATGCTCAATATGTTTGTAAAAAATAAACTCAAAAACTACTAGACTGATTTTGAAAATTCTGTCACCTATAGAAAGCTACATTATCAGCGAGTAACTATCACATGCTAGTTTACAAGAAAGAGATAAATTGATATGGTAGTCACACTCACTGTGTTTATTAGCAGTGCCCTGTGGTTTCGGATCTTTATAAAAGGGGGGTTTGTTTAGAATTTATTTTCATTTGTGACTTTTCATGGAGCAGTAGACTAACTACCTTAGTTCAATGCATATCACTGGAAGGAATTAATATGTACTTATCATTTAAACATGCACAGGGCTTAGGTTTTTTACTCTTATAAGAAATAATTACTTCTAATTCACACGTGATATTCCAATAGACAATGCCAACTGTTGAAGCAAAATTTCTAATTGGAATTATTGTCACTTCACAACTAATCTTTGATTGGTAAATCTGAATGTAGACATAGCAATAATAAGATTTATCTATTTTGTTCTGGGATTGTACCTTCTTATTATGTGGTTTTTAAAAATATCATTTTTTTGACAAGTTAAATAATTTAAATACAAAAACTTAAAAACTATAGTACTAGTAGTGCTGTAGCACATGTCAATACAATGTTATTGTTTCTTTACTGTTATTTTTACTATATGCCAATACCCATTGTTTGTAAAGTTGGGATAAGTTTAAAAATAATATTAAGTAGCTGAATTTTGATAGGCCAATGTAACTACATGAACAAAACAGATATAGTCCGATTCAAACTTAATGGCGGCTCGGAAGTTAGCTGCAAGCGCTGGTGTGCGCAGGTATAGCCCCTGTACACCCCCGCGGATATCTAATATTGTGTTCTGTGCACCATCTTGAACTGTTTCAAGCCTATACTATACTATACTATTGCTTATATTCATAAATGATTTGGTTAAGGGTGTTTGCCTTTACTCACTGACTAACATCTATTTACACTTCCGATTAATTTAAATTCTTACATTGGCATGCTGCATGTCATGCTGTCCCCTGACATAGGTCCACATCACAAATGGTCCACAATAAATCAGTTCTAGTTAATTAATCTGGCGGTTTAATTTGAGATACAACAGAAAACTATCCTACTACTTAGTTATGTCTCTCATCCATTTGTCTCTACCCAATCACTTCATGTGGCCAATCCACCCCCACTTCTGCATTTTTACCATGCTGATCCCATCTACTAATTCGGTTCTCTCCCTAATTTAATTTTAATTTGAGTTAGGCGGGTTCTTTATATAGGTATAACAAAGTGCATGTAGTATGATGCACTGACAAAAGAATCTACCAAGAGTTGTAATATTAATCCTCTTCTTTAAGAACTATAGTAATATACAGTTTCCATTGAACATGCGGATTGATAATAATTTGTAAAAGTCATCTTTGTTATTTATTTTGCTTGCAACTTTCACATTAATAAGTTTGTCTTTGCTTTTTCTTATTAACAAGTAAACAATAAAATCTGTAAACAATTTATGTGAGACCCCATTTTGAATCCATACCCATATCCTCTTTAGATACTTTTAATAGGCATATAATAATAATAGATGGTCTTAATAGATAATGGTTTATATCTTCTGAAATTCTGTCGTTAAGATTTTGTCAGAAATTTTTCAACATAAAAAGTTTGTGTATTTGACTTTAATTTAATATATAACTTTTTAGAAATAATAATGCCTCGGCCGGGTAGCCTCAAAGACCCAGACATTGCCGAGTTGTTCAGCAAGCATGATCCAGAGAAGATATTTGAAGACCTCCGTGAGATCGGTCATGGATCTTTTGGAGCTGTCTACTATGCCAGGTGCAATCTTACCAAGGAAATTGTGGCCATCAAAAAGATGTCATACCTTGGTAAACAGAGTGAGGAGAAATGGCAAGACATATTGAAAGAAATAAAGTAAGAAATATATATGTTTACTAAAAAACAATACTTTAATCATCAATCAATACTAATAATAAATCTGTAAGTTAAGGCATTGTATGTATGAATGTTCCTCCATAACTCAAACGAATTAACTGATTTTCATGAAACTTGATAAAAAAGCATTTAGATGTATGGGACACGGGATGGGCTACGTTTTTCTTTTTCAACGCGGACAAAGTCGCGGGCGCTAGCTAGTATTAATAATTTATTTTGATATATATTTAATAAATTTTATTTTGATATAGATTTTATTCAATATTTTGTGTTTTAAATCTATATATTTGTTATTGATTTAAATTTTTAATGTTTTTTTTGTTTTTCAGATTTTTGAAACAACTAGAACATCCTAACACCATTGAATATAAGGGGTGCTACAAACGAGAACATACAGCATGGCTTGTCATGGAATATTGTGTTGGTTCTGCTTCGGACATAATCGAGGTAAGCTTATTATTACTTTTTAAAACATAGACAGTTTATATTGATATGAGTTTATACATTTAACTTTATAAAATAAAGCATACTAGGTTTCATGGTGATCGGTTTAGTAGTTAAGGCGTAAAAAGATAACACAACAGGGCAGACATTTACTTTCACATTTGTAATACAGTTGACTCTTGTTAATTCGAAACTCGAGGGACTTAAAATATTACGAATTATCGAGTGTTTGAATTATCAAATGGTTTGAAATTAAATTAAATTCTTTTGCAACATCACTTTTCTTCTCACCTCCCTCTACTTTTTCGATTTTGTATTAATAAGGATTATGGTTAATGAAACTTAGTATTTGCAAAAGTTGGTTTTTGTAATGTTTTTATAACTATATAAATTTTTTTATTATATTTATTAAACAATGACATCTTGATAAGTCAATTTGAAAGGCATCAACAAAGTTCCTGGAATTTTTCAAGTAGTTTGAATAGTTTCCTGTTGATTTTGAAAAAATGTGACAATAAAGTTCCTTTTTAATTGTGACTAAACTAATAGTAGATTCAAAATGTAAAATTGGAATTTGTATTGTGAGGTCATAATTATATTTAATAATAAACTTCCCAGAAAAAAAAATGCGACTAATATTTGTTTAGTTGAGTCATCAACATCAACATATTAATCAATTTGTTTGAAACATTATCAGGTGATACATTCAGTACTGTGATAACGCGATAAATGATAACATTTGAACTTTTGCTTAGTTGCATAATTATGGTATATTATTTACAAATATTAATTAATATAAATTCTACTATTGTCATTTTATAGTAATTGGTAATAACAAAATCAAACGCTGAAGAAGTGATCACTATAAAAAAGTAATTTTCATAATATTAAGCATAAACCTTGGTAGTGGCAAAACTAGAACTCTGAATAGTCACATCAGTTAATAAATCCAGCCATCTGTCTTAAAAGCCTTTTGATACTTTTGTTGAACTACTTTTAGTCGAGGATTTTTGTAGAACAAATATTTCAGTTTCATACTGCAGGAACAGGAGTATATTGATGTATAATCAACTACATGGATGCTTAGACTTGAACTGCTAGTCTACTTTAAATTGTTAGACTACAAGCGATCAACTAGATATTTTAAAACAGACAGTAGTTGGTGTTCTTTAAAAATTACTTATTAAAAAATATTATTTTAACTTTTTAATTTAATTTAGCTTGTTACTGTACAAGATGTTCTCGTGTAATGACTGGCTATTAAAGACTAGTTAATTTAAGAATGAAATGGAAATAAATGTATGACTATCCATTTGAAGTATGTACTTTAAAAAAAGTAATAATTTATGAGCAAATTAAGTCTATTAATTCTTTAAATCTCCAGGTGCACAAGCGACCTCTACGGGAGGAAGAAATCGCTGCAATATGCGAAGGTGTTGTGTGTGGCCTCTCGTACTTACACGACTTTGGTCGGATACATAGAGACATAAAGGCCGGTAACATTCTGCTAACGGAGGTCGGTACGGTGAAATTGGCCGATTTCGGCAGCGCAAGCATCAAGTGTCCGGCCAACAGTTTTGTGGGAACACCTTATTGGATGGCGCCTGAAGTTATCCTAGCAATGGACGAGGGACAGTATGACGGGAAGGCGAGTATAATCATTTCTTATTGATGTGAGACATATTTTGTGGCGGGCCACGCCAACATTTGGCCACACTTTGGGCCAACTTCGGTCAACCGATTCCCCCTCCAACGCACTGAGCTCGTACACCTATAGTGATGATAATCTTCATTATCATAAATTTTAGCTAAGAATCCTGTCAGCACATTCGTTTGGGAGATTCTGATGTTTCACATCTGCCAGACATCCTTCAAACAACTTTCTTTTTTATACAAAGTTTTGTTCCACAAGTGATCTCACAATACAGTTAAGTTAATATAGAATAATGTTTAATTACAGGTGGATGTGTGGTCCCTGGGCATCACGTGTATCGAGTTGGCCGAGAGAAAACCGCCTTATTTCAATATGAACGCCATGTCAGCACTATACCACATCGCGCAAAACGACTCGCCAACATTACAAGTATGTCATTATATATATTTTTTTTATTTTCTCCAGAGGTTACACCAACCCTCGATTTTCCCTCCGAGGGCCATTTGAAAAGCAAGCAAGATACTTCTGAACAGGACAACACACAGAGATTTTGGAAATGTCTTTTGTTCTCTTCACATATTCACATTTTCAGTATTGGCCCTGATTTCAAAAATTTGAGAAAATCTCCTCTGGAAAATTTAGTTAGCTACAATTTGAGCCTAAAATAAAGACGATCGGGTTAAGGGTTTGTCATTTAGCTTAACCTTTTTGAAAGAAGTCAACAAGTCAACATATTTTTTCGAATTCCGTAGATTCATTTCCAATGTGCTCAGGCACGAAATCTGTGATTTTTTTATATTACCACAACGGTGACGGTCCATTTGATGATAGGTGGCTACCGTCGCCTAAAAACACAAGCCACAACAGCTGTTTATTTTTAAATGTATGTCACATGTTCTTAAAGAGAAACAGCTATATTTGTATACAATAGTCAGTATACAAGTGATGAATTTTGGTTGTGTGTGTGTGTTTGTGTGTACTGATTAAGTTAACCGTGTTCTGATGGGGTTTTAGGCGCCGGAATGGACGGACACGTTTCGCTACTTTGTCGAGGCTTGCCTCCAGAAGAACCCACAGGACCGTCCGACGTCCACCAAGCTGCTGTCGCATCCGTTCATAACGCGGCCTCGATCGCCCAATGTGCTAGTCGACCTCATACAGAGGACGAAGGCCGCCGTCAGGGACCTGGACAACCTCAACTATAGGAAGATGAAGAAGATTCTAATGGTCGACGCTGACAACGAGAGTGCAATGGGTGAGTTCGTGTTTATAGCAACGTTTGTTCTAACCAATCTTACAAGCGGTATTAACATAACTGGGTGAAATAAAAGCGCGTACGTTGTTGTGTTTAGGTGAATGAGTAAGCGAGCCCATTCTTCTATCCTATCCCAATCCCTTATATTCAATTCTTCTATAGTCGGCAGCACCTGTGTTGCCTGA
Source organism: Synanthedon vespiformis (assembly GCA_918317495.1). Classification (NCBI taxonomy): domain Eukaryota; kingdom Metazoa; phylum Arthropoda; class Insecta; order Lepidoptera; family Sesiidae; genus Synanthedon; species Synanthedon vespiformis. The sequence continues at coordinate 1,999,898 of OU906965.1, forward strand.
GGCGTTGCTTGTGTTATAGGCGACGTAATCACTTATCATCAAGTGTACCGTCAGCCTATATGCAGACTTTAAAATTTTAAAAAACCTCAAAGAATATAACATAGTGGTGTTTTGGCGAGTTATTAAAGCATTCCCAGAGAATTTGAAGAAGGGTTTCTTCAAAAGTCTATGGTAGGCTATTTCAAATGTTCTGTCTCTGTCAGCCTTTCTGTCGACCCTTACACGAAAAATTGTCATGCAAGACCGAAAAATAAAAATATTTTTTGCCATTAGATTAGATATTATTTATGAAAAGATACTAAGACATGGTGTCGAATTTTTGCTATTTTAATCATTTCGAATAGCTTGCAATACAATAAAAATTGGCCAGCAATAACGATATAAATTAATTAATTATTAAGAATATGTTCCAACCGATTTTTTTTATAAGCAGTCACTGTGTCTCTCCCGTACTTCAATGTCATAAATTTGATGAAATCATTAAAATACATTTTGTATGTGGAAAAGGTGACAACGAAGAGACGGCCGAGGAGCGTTCCGGAGGTGACAGTTCAAAGTCCAACTCGGCGACGTCGGAGCACAGCGCTGCCGGTGCCTCTAGCCAAAGTTCCTCATCGGGCAGTCTTCGGCCTCATCCTGTGAGTTTACTTAGTTTAGCAAAATCAGTATTTTGTCTTACCAATACTCATAGACTTGGGTGGATATTCCGCTACTGCATGCCAAACTGTGCCAAAAAAAATAATTTTTTATTTGTTCAGAAACCTATCAAATAGGGTATGAAAAGAAAGGGCTCCATTACATTTCAGTCAGTTGATTCGTAAAAGTTATACACATTTTCAAAACACAGCTAGTATGAGCTTTTCCTGGCAAAAACATTACTATATCAATGTATTGAAAGAAATTCAATAAATATTAATGTTTACTTTTTTTTATTTTTTACATACATAATATTTAAAAAAAACGGTCGCTTCCCGACGTCTGTCCCTCTGTATTAAATCTTTTAAACAACATAAACTACGCAATACTATGTAGTCATCATACATTAAATGGAATGGTTTGATTATATTTATAATATATGAATGTGATTTAGTTGCAGTTAAACGCCAATCATCACAATCAGCATCAACAACAAGCTCAGTACCAACACCTCAATCACCAACATTCGTCACACTCGGCCAGGTAAGTCGAAATATAAACAGACTTGATGTTTTGTTGTCATAATATTGTGATGTCGTATGATTTGCTTACTTGCACACATGCTTGCGATATTGAACAGAACTTATGTTATGTGCTCAGTTGATATTGCATTATTTGGTTTTGAACAACCTTGTTTGAAAAAACAACCTCTTCTCTTTGAACTGAAAAACTGTTTGACTAATTTAAAAAATATATATATTTCACTTATAGAAAGTTATGTACATTAACAGCGGGTAATATAGCCTGTGTTTCATAAAGTTACGCGGATGAAATAAGTGGAATTTTTTTATTAGGTTTAAGTTATTTACAAACACTATTATTATGTATTTGTACCTGTAAATTTGTCTACAATAAAATAGATAAATAAATAAATGAAGTTGCGTACAACACCTAGAATTGAATGTTTACGAAGAACTATCACGACTTATTTAGTATAATGCCTATTATAGTTGGAAATGATTTCACTGCCTCTTAGCGCTTTCACTTTGGCACTCGCATGTCTCGCACCAGAGCACCGGTTGATTTCAGAGGGTCGTCGTCGGTTTATTCATGTTGGTGTTTCGTGTGCAGAGACTGCGAGAGTCCGCTGCCAACGTCGAACGACGACTACGTGAACCGCGACGTGCTCAGAGACTACGCGAACAGGGACTCGCTGTGCGACGACTACGGCGATGACTACGCCAACAGGGAGGCGATACGGGAGGCACAGCGCGAGAGGGAGAAGGAGAGACAGGCGAATGAGTATAGGGAGTATGTGAATGCGCCGTCGACGTGGCAGCAGGACAGCGGCGATGACAATAGGAATACGCAGAGGCGACAGACGAATAGAGGTAAGCGTCTCTAGCATATGTTTTCTTACGTATTAATATTTTTGCAAGGTCCTACTTTGAAAAAGGGGCGAAGCAATGTTTTCTTCAATAAATAACTTTTCTGTATCGAATGAGTTAGATGAAACGCTCACCTTTGTAACACTCGTACGAGTAAAGTCGTCTAAGTGAGTGAGAGAGATATCAGTCAACGCGACACTGCTATACTCGATGATTATAGAACAAAAAAATAATTGTATTTCGTATTATTAACCTCACCATGTTCGGGTTTTTTATAGGTCGACAGACAGGCTTGATGGTGTTACAGATATAAGCGACTCTAGCCTGTGCGTGCGCTTCCGATAAAAAAATATTTAATACTAGCTGACGCTCGCGACTTCGTCCGCGTTGAAAAAGATAAAGTAGCCTATCCTGTGTCCCGTACGTTTAAATGTTTATTTACCAAGTTTCATGAAAATCAGTTAATTCGTTTAAGAGTTATGGAGGAACATACATACATACAATACCTACACTTACAGATATATTAGTATTGATTGATAAAAAACCATAAATGTTGTAGGAATGAGCAACAATGTATCGGCGGCATTGTCCCTCGTGTCGGAGCATGGGGCTAATAACTTCGCGACCATACGAACCACGAGTATTGTCACCAAGCAACAGAAGGAACACAATCAGGTACTGTCAGTGTTTTTTTTTTTCTAATGTTTTATCAAATTTGGAGTTACTACGTTAATTTAACTTAAAAAAAAAAACATTTTCATAATTAATTAATACAATATTTCCACAAAATCACACTTGAAATTGTAACTAAATTCAAATTTCAGTCAAGTTTGTCTTATCATTCAACTTTCTGTCGCTATATTACGTCGCATCGTCCCGAGATGCAGCGCGAACGCTACTTTACATAGCTTCACGATGCGCCTTGTAGTGTCGCGCATTTTTCCCCTTGAAGCGTCTTCGCTTTCCTTGTAACTAAATTGACCCATAGTATTGGTTGTGAGCAGGAAATGCACGAGCAGATGTCCGGGTACAAGCGGATGAGACGCGAGCACCAAGCGGCTCTGCTCAAGCTAGAGGAGCGCTGCAAGGCGGACGTCGATGCGCACAAGGCGCAGCTCGACAGGGAGTACGACGCGCTACTGCAAACTCTCTCCAGGGAACTCGAGCGGTTACAGGTACATATTTACAGGCAGCTATTACAATGTCTATAATATTAGATGTAAATGTGTGTAATTATAATAATCTAATTATAATTTTAGACGAAGCACGGGCAAGAGTTGGAGCGAAAGCAGAAGCAGAACGCGGCTGCCGAGAAGAAATTGGTGAAGGACATCTCGTCGCGACAGGAGCAGGACCGCAAGGCGTTCGAGACGCAGCGCAAGCGCGAGTACAAGGCCAACAAGGAGCGCTGGAAGCGAGAGCTCAGCATGGACGACGCCACGCCCAAGCGGCAGCGCGATGCCACCTTACAGTCAGTACCACTTCTTTTTTATGGTAAGCTCGGCAGACAGGCTGACCAAGGTCCACTTGATGATAGGTGGCTAACGTCGCCTATAACACAAGCACCACCACAAGCGCTGCAAGTGCAAGTAGGGGGATTGAGAAAGGTTAGGGAGGTGGGCTCTGTCATCCCTCATTCTCTATCCGAAACAATACAGCACACATGCTATTATTTCACGGTGGTCTTCTGTAAGGTGGTGGTTACTGCCCCCCACACGGACTGTCCAAATGACTGCGAAACGTCATTTGCCTGCCTGCCGAAGTCTGCCCTGCAATTATTTTCCAATTCCAAACTGTATTAGTTCTAGCGAAGGTTTGGCAGGCAGGTATTCAAACATGTAGATTTTAACAGAACAATTAAACTGCAAATAGCATGCCTTTTTATCATATGGAAAAAAAACTATATTAAAACTGCTGTGTGTATACACAGCCATTACAGACATACAGCATAACAGGCCCTGTAGAGTGTAGACATGTGATTGTGTAAATAAATATTTATTGGAATTGAAAATTGGAAATGATTTTTTTGGATTATGTTCATGTTCAGGTCTCAAAAAGACAACCTAAAGCAAGCCGAAGCCGCTGAAGAAGCTAGGATGCACCGCTCTCAACGTGAATACTTGGAGCTTGAATTGAGGCGGTTTCGACGTCGCCGCATGTTAGCCACGCATCACAAGGAACAAGAGCTGCTTAGAGAGGTATGTATGGTGGCTCTCATCAAGCAATATCATTTTCCCACCATAATTATGTGCACACAAGTTTACATAGTTTGTGATCAGACTTAACTGTTGTATAAATTAACCAACAATGGATAGAGTGGTTCTCAGTGGAGGTTTTCAGTCGCGGGCAACAGCTAGTTGAGTGATAAATTTATTAATTTTGAAGTGAAATAAATTATTTGTCGATATATTATTAACGAAACGTTGATTCCAGGAGTTGAACAAAAGACAGCATCAGTTGGAACAGGCGCACGCCATGTTACTGCGACACCACGAGAAGACTCAGGAGTTGGAGTACCGGCAACAGAAGGGTGTTCACGCGCTCAGGTATGTGACACATTTTTATTTGTGAATTTTCTATTACCACTACTTTAAAATTAGTCAAACGCCATCGGGGCTCGAGTGAGGGTGGTCCAGACTATACATAGTGTTGTGTATTTGTAGGGAGGAGCAGCTGTCGAACCAGCACGCCACCGAGCTGGCGAACCAGCGCGAGTACATGCAGCGAGCTGAACACGAGCTGCGCAAGAAACACGCGCTACAGCTCAAACAGCAACCCAAGAGCCTCAAGGTACAACAAACCATTGTCTATTCTATTGATGACACATTTGGTCTAGTGTAGTGGCTACTAGTAACACTACCTGTTAACCAAACGTTCGCGGGTTCGAATCCCGCTATTAAGGGCAAATGTTTATATTGTGTTAACATTTACTTTTATACCTCCACTCTCTTTACAAGTTTTATTTATATAAGTGGAGGATCCTATTTTTGTCTTAACAAGGATTTTAAAGGTCAACTTGTCTCATTCAGGGCTGTCTGATAGGTATTTTAGTTGAAATGAGCGAAATTGTAATTAACAAAACAAAATAAAAAAAATGATTTGTATAAATTTATAGTAAAATTGTTTTTGTACAATTCTTAAGGTGTTTTTTTTTTTTACAGCAAAAAGAGATGCAGATACGAAAGCAGTTTCGCGAAACGTGTAAGATTCAAACTCGTCAGTACAAGGCACTCAAAGCGCAGATTTTACAAAACACGGCTAAGGTATTTAATTTTGTCCTCACAAATATGAAGTCTTTATATAGTATTTTATATACGCTTTTGATTTGACCTCGTTTAATTAATCTATGTATGTTTATTTAAAATGTATGTATTGTGCTATTTTAAATTATTTTTAACGTTTGGGTAGAGTATTTTTTTTTTTTAATGTTAAAGTCGACAGAAAGGCTGACGGCCCACTTGATGGTAGGTGGTCACTATCGCCTATAACAAGCAACGCCACAGGTGTTGAAAGAGCGCCGTCGTCGATCATAGTAGGATGTAAGGATGACGAATAGGAATCGTATCTATATTAATATATGAATGTTTTATAAATGTCTTTTTTTTCAGGAGCACCAAAAAGAAGTGATAAAAACGCTTAAAGACGAGAAGCGCCGTAAACTTGTGCTACTAGGTGAACAGTACGATCAAAGCATTAGTGAGATGCTACAGAAGCAAACGGTGCGACTTGACGAGAGCCAAATGGTTTGTTTTAATTTGTTACCATTCAAATCAAAGAATTGTAGTTACACTATACTAAGGCCATTGAGAAGCGATACCAAACGTAAACAAAGTTACGTCATTTTTTTGACGCAAGGTCATTTTTTTATGCAGGGCTTTAGCGCGGCGATGTCCGGGTTGTCCTTGAATATTATTATCAAACGCAAGCTCGTATGCTACATTGTCTCTTTCTATCTTGTATCAAATATGTAGATACAATATAGAAAGAGATTATTATTATTTTTATACGCTTAGTGACTATTTCTGTCTGCTAGAGAACCAGTATCACTTCGTCCATTTCTGAAATATTGTGATCGCTAGAAAGAGATAATACATTGTCAGTTTACAGTAGGGTGAATAAACTTTTGTATCGCTTCTCGATGGCCCTACTCTAGTGACGAATTTTTATATTTCATTTATTTAAAATTGATATGAAAAAAAATATATAAACCTAATTTAGAACGATTAAAACAAAAACAACTAATATTTACAATCATAATTTAGTAAGATTGTCACTCGAGTCGATGGGCATGTACAGTATATGGAGAAAAAGAATAAATAAAAATATGTGTGATGTGACAATGATTATTGTGTTACATCCAGATGGAGTGCCAGCAGTTGAAGATGCAGCTGGAGCACGAGCTGGACATGCTGACGGCTTACCAAAGCAAGAGCAAGATGCAAGCGGAGGCGCAAAGGAACAGAGAGAGACGCGAACTCGAGGAGAGAGTCGCCGTCAGGAGGGCGCTTCTAGAACAAAAGGTCTGTTCCATCTCCGTTTCTCGATTAGGGAAAACCGCATAAAAATACGTTGCATAGTTGAGAGACAGGCGACCGGAAGCGACTTTATTCGATACCAGCCGCTGCCTGCGACTTCGTTTGCGTTCAAAATCTTACATAGTCTAAAAGCCTAGTCAAACAAACTCTTCAGCTTTATAATATTAGTATATATCGATACCACAAAGCAACAATGAGATATATCGTCAATGAGTTATTTCTTTCTAAACCACCGTTGGTTTATTAAAATTGTATTATTATTTTTTTAGTACAAGTTAAATATCGTAAGCAAAAACCTGAGCACAACATAACTCCAATGTTGCTCTTATAGAACACACAAGTCATGTTTTAGAATAGTTTTTGTGAGACAACTCAAAATCGTCAATTTTTCAAAATATCTCAGTGTTGCTTTGTTGTATCGATATAGTGTAAAATCCAATTTATGTGTCAAATTAATGGTGAAGTTATAATATAATTGGACAGATGGAGTCTGAATGCGCGCAAAATATCTCAGTGTTGCTTTGTTGTATCGATATAGTGTAAAATCCAATTTATGTGTCAAATTAATAGTGAAGTTATAATATAATTGGACAGATGGAGTCTGAATGCGCGCAATTCGTGGCGGAGCGTGCTGAGCGCACGCGCATGTTGCACGAGAGGCACGAACGCGAACTCGATCAGTTCGACAACGAGAGCGCTAGACTCGGATTCAGGTATTTGCTCTCATGTATTTTACCAATTTGACAGGACGAAGATCCTAACGAAATGTTTTTTCTTTTACAATTGGAGCAAGTATTAAATTGAACACTGACCTGACAGTAGTGTATTTCAAACACTGGCTTGTCACAGAGTTTATTATGGTTGCACATAATATGTGATGATAATAATAAAGTAAGGATCAGAGAGTCAGGAAATATAAATGTGTGATTATTATAAGAGAATTTGTTTTGTAAAGGTAACACTGATTGTAGTGTATTACCACGCATAACTTTTTACAGAGTAGTCATACATATATCGAAGTTGGTCTCATATAAATTTAGAAAAAAAACCTACCCTAGGGGTGGAAAAATACAGGTGTTTTATTGTTTGCTGACAGATTTTAATGCTGAGCCGAGTTGAGTAAATAGTAAAGTATATCCACAAAAAATTGTAAAATAAAAAATATTTTTAACAAAAAATTAAACTGCCGAAAAAACTGAAAAGCAAAAAATAATTTTATTTAACCTTATAATACATTCAAAGCCAAGGACGCGTGCGAGTTACCATATTTTTTCTGATATTTAAAGTAAAATTCAAACTTAAATTATTTTATTATTATTAAGTATCTACCAATTTGACAAAGCAGTTATGTTAATATTGACGGCCTACGTTTGTGGTTAAAATTTGTGGCCTAATAAAAAACATCACAGTGTATATAACATGTTGTATTGTATTTTCTGCAGCGCAATGGCAATAGCCGAAGGCAGTCGGGAGACGTACGGTGAGGAGGAGCAGTCGCTGTCGGGTTCTATGTTGTCTTTGGCACACAGCAACTCTTCGGCGAGCTTCCCGGCCGGTTCGCTCTAACTGCGTCAGTGCGCACACTCACTCGTACACTGTAAAAGGCACATTTATTTAATTCCACTTAAATGGGCTCCTCAATCACTGTTATGGTTGACCTCGCGACTGTCAATACACTAATATCATAAATGAGAAACTTTAACGTTTTAACCATAAAATTTTGAATACGCATTTCAGAGGGATACAAAAAAAAGGTATGTACCCTTCTTCATTTAGAAAAGAAAATTTAAGTTTTATATGATTTTCTTAAACCCTTTGTTGATTACAAAGTTTATCAGCCGAGCGGTTTTTTTTTTTTATTCGCTATTTGAAGTATTCTAAACCAAACATTGAACTGTTTGTATTTTATTTGTGAATAGATATTGGTGTTTTTTTTTTTTTGACAACCTCAACTTGCCTTGAAAATCACTACAGTGCAATTCATCTCTGTATATGTTTGACTTTGCTTGTATATTATGTTAGAAATCTATGAAAAATCCTTGCAAATTGTCTAGTTTTGTCATTCGAAATACGATCTTTTGCACACGAAATAAGGTGTACATTTGTACATGTATTCATTTTATGAATTCTAATAGCCATAACGATGATTAAAATACTTTATAAAGCACTGTGCCTTTTACACTGTAACTCGCACATAATTATATACCACCTCTCTTTTGAAACAGTGTTGCCAATGTTATGATATATTTTTTTCCTTTTTTTATTTTATTTATTTTTCTATTTAAGAACAGAAGATTTTCTTTTATTGTTAGTTAGGTGTTTTCATTTTGTAACTTTCTTTAAAAAAAAAAAAAAAAAATTGCAATCGAGCCACACTCGGATCATTATTTTGGCAACATTAATTACACCGCTAAATATAAATGTTAAATTTTTAAATTGCTGAGACTGTACGGCCCTCCCTCGGATCGGAACTTTGTATAGTGGTGAGGTGTGTTTTTGATATAATGGCAATATTATTTTAATACTATTGTAGAATGGATAATGCCCGGCTTGTTAATATGTTTAAGGTAATTTTTTTTTGTTGTCTTCCAATTAGAAATTATAATGAGGCGGGGACAGTATTCGTTAAAAAGAAATGATAAGTCTATATTAATAAATGATTGCATGTGGGAGGGCATTTCCTATTTCTATTGTATTATGCACTCCATATATAAATAAATGATAATAATGTTTTGTCTCTTTGTGTCCCTTGACTGTGCGATCGTGTTGTTCAAACATTTACCGTGCTAAAAAATTCCAAAAAGAAATAAATATCAAAAATTATGGCTAGATAAAATTATGATTATTCCTAACAGAAGACCACTCTGTAGTGACTGCACTTATTATTAATTAATAAAATACATATATAGTTCGGAAGCAAACTATCCTAAGTCACATTTAGCAAATTATTCAGTCGCTTGTAACGACTTGGACTTATCCTAATATATAAAATTCTCGTGTCACAGTGTTCGTTGCCATACTCCTCCGAAACGGCTTAATCGATTTTGATGAAATTTTTATATGTACTGTAATTTTATTTACAATTAGTAGGTCTGAGAATATGTTTTTTTTTTTCGTATTTTTTATACGCGGGCGAAGTCGCGGGCAGCAGCTGGTAACATATAATAGGAAGCGATATTTTTTTTTCTTTGTTAGGACTTAAAATTCCCTTTCCAATGATATCATATTATATTATATCACGATATTATGATATATGATTCATATAGTGTTTTTTTTTAATGGCTTATGACACAGTACACCTCCGGTGAAAAAAAGTAATTTTCCAAAAACTTTTTTTATTGATAACATTAAAATTAAAAAAAAGCTAATGTTATTTTTTTTATAAAATTATGTCTTATGCCAATGTTTGAAGCACACGATTGCACCAGTTAAAAGAAAAATGTTTTAAAATAATAATTATTATTATTATGTTAGAAATTTGCGCGCGAGTCTGTGTGAGACAATGTGAGAATATTTAAATTATATTAATGATGCAGTGATTTGTGTGAGTATGAAACGCTTTTTTTACTAGAATTTTTAACGTAAAAAAAAAATAATGTACGGTGCCGTTGTTTTAGCGAAGTATAATAATATATGATGAATGTTTTTTTTTATTTTTTTCACAACTAGTAGAAGCACATTGAAACTACTAAACTCACAATTTGAATTAATTAAGCTTTAAGACACCAAAACAATTATTATTAATAATGATAATAATGAAAAAAAAATACAGTATTAATGTGTCTTGGAATGAAAATAAATATCAATTTCTATACTATACTATACTATACATTGACCGTCCACAATTTGGATATAATACAAACTTTCGAAGAACAACCGAATCCAAATGAAAATATTATAGAGACGGCGATTAAAAAAATAATAATATACGATTAGTACTCTCTCACTCTCTCTAACCCAGGGTCCGTATTCTCTATGTGTGGTTTTGCTGTGGTTATCGACTCGACAATAATTATCTACTTTGGTATTCACTAGGCACATGTCGAAATTTCTACGACTTTTTTTTCCTACATAGATAAATGATTGGTCTCGCTACGCTCGACTAGATACGGCCCTACCTAAAAGCAATAGCTCCGTGAATGAGGCAACTTGGTGGTAGGGCACACTGCGTTTCGCAGTCATTTGGGCAGCCCATCTGGCGGCAGTAACCACCACCTTGCAGAATACCACTGTGAAATAACAGCATTATATTGTGCTATTATGTTTCGGTGAGTGAATAAGGGATGCCAGAACCCATCCCTCCCTTGATTATCCCTTATCCTTCTATGGTCGGCAGCGCACTTGTAGCACTTATGGCGTTGCTTGTGTTATAGGCGACGGTAGCCACCTACCATCAAGTGGACCGTCAGCCTGTCTGTCGACCTTAACATTTTTATGTAAAAAACTTTTTATTGTAGTGTGTGTCACTATTTATCACTTTTCACACAGTTTAATTGTATTTTTACACAGTTTCATTACGCAAATTGCCATTTTATTATGACCAAAATTTCATAAAACATTCGGAACGTAAACATCACAGACAGTTTGCAGTGTGACTAGCTCGGGTACGCCGAATTCGGCGTAGTATTTGTTGCCGCATTTGTCAAGCACGGCGGCTGTATCTAGTAGAGCGCAGCGAGACCAATTCATAAATATCTTAGTTTCAGTAGTTATATATTGTATATACATGTGTTTGGCGCGTTATTATGTGTGTGTTTTTTTTTAGTTCGACAAGTATTATTTCCAATTTAATGTCGACATTGGAGTCGATACGTTTTAAAAACCACAGATAGAGAATAGGGCCGCAGGTATGTATGATAAATGATAATAATTGTACGATAGTCTATCTATACTGTAAGATTTTTTTTAGATATTTAGACAATTATTTTTTTTTGTGGTTATTGAAGATTGCTTATATAACATAATAAATGTTTGAGACGACAGAAGTGTCGGGCGATATATAGTGTAAAGTAGAAATGTTAAATTATATCCTCAAAGTGTACGCTTAAGAAGTTTTTGAAAAAGGCATTGTATTTCTCGTGTAAAATTTTTGTATGGACGATGTTCGCGCGCCGGCTACCCAAATAATAAATAATATTATGTCTCCGTTTTATGTATAAAAAAAAATTGAATTATTGGACCATCCGTTGGTTTATTTACAATAAAAAATTAGATAGTCAAAATTATATTAATTCATATCACTAGTTTACTTTAGGATTGAATTTTGCACATATAATTGTAATTTTTCTCGTTGGACTGATATATTTTCTTTTTAAATTGCGTTTGTTGTTGGTTTTAGAAAGTTCTTATTATTAAATTATTACTATTATTATATTAGTGGGTAAACCAACAAATTATTGCAAATGAGTGTCAAGCTTAATTTTTCGTAACGGACGTTTGGTGTGGTGGGTAGTTTGTAAAAAAAATCGGTGAATTTCAGACGTCAAATGGCTGAGGGTGTATTATGCTCCAAATACCACGCTATAGTCTGGTTTAATTTGTAAAAATATCGTTTTATTTCATCCTTAAATAGAACCAGCATTTACATAATTAACTAATAATTGGGCCATTATAACTAAAAAAATGTTATCGAGTTAATGCCAAGAATGATTTGGCCACTTCTGACTGAATGATTAAAGATTGCGCCAATTTCTTTTGTCGAATGTCAGATAATTAATAATAATTCTTATAGTATTTTTTATTCATTTATTTTTTTAAGTTACATTTTTTTCCATAGACGGAGGCAATTCAGAAAGTGATGATAACAAAATCAGTTTCATTTTGGGAATTTTGATTTCGATTTACGTCCAAAATTTAAATACACCGCACGATAGCTAAATGATTAAAGATCTTTTTTGTACATACATATGTGTATGTGCTTATAGCCTTCCTCGATAAATGAACTATATCCAACACAATTTTTCAATTCGAATCAAGTAGTTTCCAAGATTATCGGGTACAACCAAACAAGCTCTTCAGTTTTATATATTGCTATAGTATAGATAGATAATACTGCCAAAGAACACAATTACTCGTAAACACAACGTATTCACGTTAAACACAGCCACATCCCCCTTTTTTTTTCAATACTTTGGCTCTTCAAGTGATTGCTTTAAAAAGTATACAAGTATTTTTACAATTTGGCCAGACCATTTTAGTTTTTTCACCGATTGATAAAGATATGTTTATATAGGAAATTTGCGCTTACGATGTTTAGCCAAGATTGTGCACCGTCATGTAAATATTATAAATTTTAATGCACGCGAATGCCTTACGGTGCGAATCGCTGGCGCGCGGACCTCGCCCTACCCCATGTATATATTATATATATAATTATATATTACAATTTAAAAAAAAAACGAACGATAATATATTGTGTAATTAAAAACTATTAAATGCATAGTTTGTTTACTTTTTTTTGTAAGGTGCAAAGTGTAAATTGGAAGTTTAGTGCGCGCGGGAGCCGTACGCGTTCTATCTTTCTCTATTATTTTTATTATTATTATAATTTCTCCCGTTTTTAATAATTATCCTATTAATATTAATAATTACACTATATTGTATATTTAAGTTTACCAGTCATGTATGTATAAATACGCGATTAATTTAATTTAACGCCAACATAGTCATAAATATCCAAATTTTAGTTAAATTTTTTCTCTCTTAATTTTATTCTCTTATTAACTTGTATCACGTCGCTGTGAACGCACCGGCACGGTGCCGATCGTATTGTTCGATTAAATCTTAAAACTCGACTTAGTGAAGATTAATGTACAATTTTATGTATGTTATTAATAATAATTAAAATTGGACAGAGTGTAAGTTTTTTTTTATGTAAATAAAACAATTGTAATAGTCGAAAGTATCAATAAATGTAAAATTATTATACTGTAACACTGTGGATCTTGTATTGTTGTAGGCCTCCACGAAATCCCCCTTGAACTGACCAAATATTATGACAATAATCTAATTGAATCAGCCTAAACTTTTCAACCGTTTGGAACAAAATGTCGTTTAGTTCTTAGCCCGACGATGACTTCGGACGACTGAGCGAAGAATGCTCGATACACTGTTTTTAATGTTTTTTTTTTTATACGCAAAATGTGTAATAGAAAAAAGTTTGGAGCGACACTAAGTATCGTTAAATGATTTTCTCAAATAAAAGTATAAATGGCGCATCCACACATGCCCAAGCCAGTAAGGGTCATTTCACACCGAGACGCGACGCCGCGCGCACATTTCAAGCCGACAATTTTATATAGAATCAATCCACTACCCAAAATGGTATGCAGTTCAGTGAATACGTGATGTATCTCGCGACGTCGCACTGTCTATCGCGGCGCGGACACACTCACTGAAATGCGTACCCTTCTGTGCAGCAAACAAGCTCTACGAGCAACAAACATTGTTGCCTTAAAACGAGCCGCACCGCCTCTCGGTGTGAACTGACACTAATGGCTTTTATTTGTTGCAGCCACTGCTTTCGTATGCTTAGTTCCAAATGGTGTGGTTTTGTATGGGAAAAGAATATTATGTACGTTAATAACAAAACGTCAGAATTTAGTGGGGATGACAGTGCATTACGTTTATTATATACTGTGCTCCAAACCTACAGGGTCGTATCACACTGGAACGCTACACAATGTGACGCGGCGCGCACATTTTAAGATAGTAATGCATTATAGAAAATACTTACAAAAAAATACACACACAGTTCAGTGAGTATGCGAAAGTGGCGTCCTGCTACGTTTAGCGATGTCACCACATGGGCTTCATGATGCGAACAACAATTATTTTGATCTCTTCAAACGTAAGGATGTTGCGTCGCATTTCGACGTCAAAACCAGCTGCACGTGTGGATGCGCCATAACGGTGTAACTATAGTTTGAGAATGAACGCGATTGTTGGTCGGTGCTAATGATGCCTCACGTTTCGTTGATGTTATGCCCGAGGAATAAAAAAGATTAGTTGTCACTGCCAAATTCCGATGTTTAGTTTGTATTGGAATCGGAAATCGATGCACCATGGAATTGAAATGTAAGCTGTAACTTCGCTTGCGTGTGCCGTAGACGATGGGTACTTAAAGAAGATAGCCGCGTTGTAGAAAGCTCGTTCGCTCGCTGTTAGAAAGCTCTGGCCCGAAGCCGTCCGCTGTAAACTTGTAACGTTTTATACTGGATTTACACATTCGCCGAAATATTCTTGTATTACTAATGTTATTTTGAAAATGCGGAAAGGATAGCTGAAGTACAAAAAGTGGCAATACTATAGTTTTGTCTCTTTCTTATCAACTACATGTTTAGAACGGGACACTTTTTAATTTCAACACTTTTTTGACAGACTGTAACACTATGTTTGCTATTCGCGCGAATGTGTAAATGCGATATTAAAGTGACAGTTTATAAAACACTAACTAAAAAAAACTAATATTAATCTAGTGAAAATGCTTTAAATAAGTTTTATTAACCGCGTATTAGGAGGGACGGTCTCGTACTCGTAATAACGGCCGAGGGCTGAGCGTATAGTTGTCGCGCAAAGTTAAGAAGCGTCTCTTCCGTTAACCCCCCCACCACTTACTATGCTATAAAGTAGTGTTATCACATTTCGACAGTCTCGTCACATTCAACAATTACGCTAAATAATAATTATAATATAATAGAAGTACCAAACTCGTAGTTAGATTATCACGTATTATTATTGTACATTTTTACTAAATAATTTAATATTTTACCACTGTATAGTCGTTTAACACCGATAAATGGGTAGTTAGAAATATTTTTACAGAAGTGTGACAAGGTGCGTGCGCGGGCGCAGACGTTCGCCGGGACTCTACGTCCGCGGCTCACAGGCACTGTTGTTGTTTTATTATTATTATTTTTTTGTTATATATTTAAAATAATACGATGACTTGTAGTTTTAATCAATATTATCATTATAACTATATTGTAATATAATCTTATTATGAAAAAAATCAAACTGAATAAATGATAGAAATGAAAAATTTATTTTTGTGTATTAATTTTTGTACATTTTGCTCCAGAGCAATATGATAAAAACCACACTCGTAAAATATGCATAATGAAGCGGCCGGCTCATTCCATGGGATTTAAAAAAATATGAGCACGTGATTTTTTCACATTTAACACTCGTTCAACGGTTTTCGAATGGTTTTATGATATTTAAATGATTCTGCTCTCACCACTAATTGATTTGACTCATTCCGTTTTGTTAACAATCCATTGCTTACACTACAAGGGTTAAAATCTCTTTAATTATAAGAAAATATGAGCCTCTTTATGTCTTCTACCGCTTGGACAAAGTGCCGCTGCACACAGTCCGGACGAGTAGAGTTTATCCCAAGGACGGGCGAAGTTGCAGACAAATTCCTGCGGAGCGGATAACGAACCTGCATCCCTAATGGCATTAATATAACAAACAAGCTGTAATTAAAAATTATAAAGCCCTGAGCCCAAACACGCTATGTCTGCTGTAAATTAGTAAGGAGTAGAGTATCCCGCAGCATCAGGTCAAGGTTACCATGTCATGGAAATACCACCGCAGTAACAATAAGTATACCAAAAAGAATTAACACGTGGAAGTTACCGAGATTCATTCTTCAACTATATAGGAAATGGGCTGGTGGTCTTCAAACGCTTGAACAGATCTTAATTATATAGCTAAGAACATCAGTTTGAGAGCTACGATTCCATAGACACACAAGTCAATGAGTGCTCTGATTTGCATTTGCATGCAAAGCCCAAAAAATCTAACATTATAATGGACTAGTAGACCTTTTTACTTAAGTAGAACAAATAATAGGATATTAGAATTTAAATTCCTAACTATTCTATCAATATGACCAAGTAGAACAAATGGTTTAGTAGGTGTACCATTTTGACGCAATCCCAAATGGCAATACTCCGTTTTTGCGTCGGGCGTCGGTGGTTAAAAAATAAACAAATTATTTCTTCAATATATTTATTTTCAACCGAGAATAAAAACAACAATACGAACTTTAATTAAAGAAATATATAAATGATTTCATCTTATTCATATTACATTGATTATGACATAAATGCTATCAGAATAGACAAGCAATTCACTTATTTTAAGACTTTGTGCCTACTAATCTATTATTTATTTATTTATTTTTCAATAATAATTGAAGCCAATTTCATCATCACTAATAAAATCTATAGTCCAATAGAATTACTATGAAAAACTAATAACTACGAAAATGCTCGATGTACAGCTTAAATGCTTAAATATTGTATCAAATCTTTGCTACATATAAAAAAAAATTTGAACTATATACAAATTGTATAAAATGTTTTTCCACGTTCAAACACATAAATTATATTAATTTAAAAAATAATTTTATTTTTAACAAAAAAGCATTTTTATAACTCCTTGATGAGTCAAAAAAAACAAGTATAAATCTGGTTTGTTATAAAAATAATATTGACATATTACTATAATATGTTATAATAATATGTTAACATTCACATGCATAAAGGTTTAACATAGTATTACGATTTGTTTACCGCGTACAAAGTACATTTATTTATACATAATTTCATTAGGGTCAAATATATTATTATGTAGCGCCTTCGGATAATGTGACTTATGGAATCCAAAAATTCCAATTTCTATGGTCCATGGACACAAATACATACTTTACAAATCAAATTTATTTTAGTATATAAAAATCAATATGTATTAGGTAATTATATAAACATTGAAATATAAAAAAGTATACCGTTAATTCGGGTTACTTTAGCTCTAGGAACTTAGACTCTAAACAAAAAAGTTTTGAGCCAAAGTTGTTTAACCCCTAGATCTAGATCTAGATCTTTAAGCCAAATGCAAGTTTACTGTGTTTCTATAAAGAAAGAAACTACATGCTTTAGTTTTTGAAATTTCTAAATTTTCACATAATTATAACGACCATAGTTATGATTTATGATAAATGCATAGAATCCTTTGACCATAGAAATGCAAAATTAGACTAGTTTCAGTCATATAAATTCCTATCAAGAATTGTTCATCCATAATTAATTTTACAACAAATAAAGGATCACTCTGTGTTCGAAATTTGAAACCCTTGAACTAAAGTGTTTTGTGTTGGGACTAGAATTAGTCACGAAGGCGCTTTGGCGGGCTCCCTGTTGTGCTTTTACTGTGTGGGCGAGAACTCGGTAGGCTCGAGGATACGGCAATGCATCTCCCTGATGAGTGGTACTGTGTAAGCCACGCACTCGTCCCATCCGGGATTGCGCCAAGTGCTCTCGCGGGTCTCGCGTCGGGCTTGCAGGTTCTTATAGCCTGGTAGTGCAAAATACCTTATATACCAAGTTCAAAGTAGTAGGAGTTGTCTCCTCCACTCGAGAGCCTTCCCGTCCCATCGGTCGGAAACATATTATAGTAATACTTACACCAAATGTGATGCACATTGTAGAGCCTGCCAACCTGCGAGAAATATCCCGCGAAAGCCTCATTCTGTGAGCGACGATGGCTCAGACCACGCGCCCAGTTGTTGCCCCACTCGATCATTGTTCCGGGTTTCAAACTGAAATTTTTCATTTACCATATTATATCGCACTCCTATTGCAAAACAAACACATCTGCTAAGGACTAAAGTTCTCTTAAAAATCAGATTCTTTTTATTTACTAGATAGCTAGTAAGTTATAAAAGCTAGTGGCTTCATAAAATTGTATTTGTAATGACTTCATGAAATTTGTAGATATGGTAGTTTTGCATTAAGTGCAAACTAGTCAAGAGGCTCGAACTCATCGGTGTGTGTAGCTAAAATTTATTCTGTCTCGCACAGAACAATGTGCGGGAAGAGCAGTCAAGTGAGATGCACAATGATTCATACTAACAAAAAATCATAAACAGACCCTTGGGCATATACTCTTATTGACAAAAACTATTTCTTGTAAAGTTATTTGAACTCTTGAATAACTAATCAATGTTTGTAGGCAAAGTATTTTGGAGTTTTTGTACACTAGAGTGACCTATTCACCCTCAAAGTTGCATTAAAACTTGTGTTAAAATATGGATTTTTTAAGGATCATATCTTTTAAATTAAGCAGTGCAAGAAAGAAGAGGCCGATGATAGAGTGAGCTAACCCAGAAAATGGCTATTCACTCATCATCAATCAATTCAAGCATTATATGGTTAAAAAAAACTTTGGAATATCTGGATTGTATGCGTAAACAATTCAATTAACTCATTATGTATTAAATTTCTTTAGCAACAATGAGCTTTAAGTATTCACCTATAAGAGCGAATTTCGTATATATTCTTTGTCTCACGCGGTTCCCCAGACGGCCAAAAGCTGAACGCTAATAAGTACTGCAAATGACGCGACCTGACAAAATTGCCTCTCTCCTGTTCCAAGGCACGATATTCCTGTAAAAATATAAAATAAAAGTCTGTCATAATATCACTAAGCAATAAATGAAATGCTTTGAATGGACAAAATATTTTTATAAAATAGTAGTGGCTGGGCACACTGCATTCCACAGTTGTGAATCTGGCAGCCTCTATTACCAGTGCTTTTTATTACTTCATATTAGCAAGTATTCCAGCTTCCATCAAAAGTGGCAAATGGGAAAAACCTTCCCATGTGTTCATTAGTTACTAGAAATATAAGTCACACAATCGGTGATAAATTTATTCCCTGTCACCATCACTGATGGCGAATAAGCTTTTACCATTTACCACCAGAGTGACACTAGTGACGGCAATCAGGAATAATCAGATATTTTACTTACAGGACTCTCTTTGAACAAAATTTTGGCTTTGTCAATCTTCTCAAAACCACCAACATAGCGCCACAGGTGTAACGCCTGGTCCATATCTCCTACCGAGACTGTCCATGACCCTACCAGCTCACAGCCAAGCTCAGATTTTCGAGAATGGATGAAATCTACTGAGGTTTTGCTAAAAATAACAATCAAATTAGTTTCATATATGGAACAGACTAATGTAACTATAAATCATATAAAAAAAAGTTACTGACCCCAAAGAAACTGACAAGTTCCATTCCATATACGAATAAAGGATTATAATATAGTAGGTACTTGATTTTGGCTAGCAACTTAGTAAAAATATTAAGATATCTTGTAAGGTTCATAATTTAATTAATTGATATTATATATTCATCTTTCTTTACAGTTTAAATAGGAACCCTAATGAATTTTATTATCAGATATTTATATTTATTTTTTCAACATAGTTGTAATTTACCATAGAGTGAAGAGTTTGAGGTTAAAGTTGCTGATAAAATATTTGAAGTAGGTAATAGTGCTTTACTTATCACGTAAATTATCTAATAATGTTACATAATTATATCAGTACAGGCGACTGGAGTCCATAATCTTCTAAACTTTCTTTCATCATATACACTGAACTACTTACTAGTTTTTCAGGTATTTATCAACAGAATCAGGTCGTATGTTGTGTGTATGAAGTGCATATACAATCTCCTTGTCACTAAGCATGCGACTGTGAGACTCTTTCGTTGGCTCAATTCTTCGCACCAAGAGCTTTGAAAGCCAGCCATCGTCGGCATTACACTGTGCAGTTGTGCTAATCACCCTAAAAAAAAAACTTCTATTTACAGATGTTCCAAATTTAAACCGTGACACTTTATATCAACACCGATGAAAACAGGCAATACCTAGAACATTTTGGTATTGTTAAAGAAAAATTTAACACTCTATTTATAGAATTCATATTTAATTTTTGAACGATACACGGTAAAACACACTGAATAATTTACAGGGTATTCTTCGTTATCATGAACTGTTATTGACAAAATCAGTTGAAGGTTATCGGTCGGCTTGTTGATTGAAAATAGAATTTCATATTTCGTTCGTTTCGAGTCCGAGCCGAGGAGTCCGAGTCCGAGTCCGACCGACCCCGACCGAACATATGATGACCACAGACCACAGCAAGACCATAGATTACATTAAAATCTAAATTATGCGAAAGTGTGTACATAATTATTTGGTTTGTATGTTTGTTACTCAATCACGAATGGATTTGTTTGGATCGTTTGGATGAAATTTGCCACACAGATAATTTATTACCTGGATTAATATATTTTTAATACTTTGTATCCTAGAAAATGTCGCAGTCGCCGGTCGGTCTGCTGAAGAACTAGTAATAACGACGTCAATGATGTTTCTGACATATTTAAATGTCAATGTCAAAGTAACTTTTTTGTCAATAAATTGTCAAAATGTCAAAAATGTCACATCGTTTACTCGACATTAGGCTCGGCTCAATTATTATTGTGATTTTTTTTATTTAATAAAAAACCTGTACAGTGTTTTTCAATATAAGTATTGCATTTACAAAGCCGCGTCATGGGTGAGTAATTACAAAGAAAACTGAGTCGTTTTCTTTTATATGTCAGTAGTGAATAGTGGGCGGTATTGAGTGTTGACATTTTGCAAGTTAATTTCGTGATTTAATTATGCCATTTTGTGCAGCGTCCAACGAGGTGACAAAGCTTCAGCAGCACTTGTCGCTGCTGAAGGAGGAGTACAGCAAGTTGCAGAGTCACTGCTCAGAAGTGGAGAGAAAGTACACCCTTGCGGCGGCTTCCGCCGGGGATCTCAGCGAAACCAGTTTCGTGGCCCGGCTCCTTATGACTGTTAGCACTTTGTACGGGAGAGATACATATTCAGATATCAGAATTAAGCTTTTCAATAAGACCATGCCTGGCCATAAATTTGTACTGAACGCTAGATCGGATGATTGGAATGAAGAAGCATTAAAGAACCTTGATGAATTAGGTAATATTTGATGTTTCTTTCCCTATGTTAAGGTCGTCAGTCAGGTTAATGGGCCACTTGATGGTATGTCGCCTATAACACAAGAAACACCATTGATTCTTAATCGTTAAGGGATTAAAAGGGATAGGGAAATGGGCTTTCGCATACTTAACTCACTCACCGAAACACAACAGCACATGTGCTTTTATTTCACGGTGATCTTCTGTAAGGGTGTAAAATCCAGACCAGACTTTTGGAATCAATTTTTAATAAAAACTATTTACAGGATTAACAAATTTAACAATACAGTAACAATTAACAATATTAACTAAAACTTTTCATAAACAATTAGTCTGCACTACATACACCTTACTAAATTTGCTGTTGCTTCTAACCAGTGGCGGACACATTTGCCGCCCATAGGCTATTCAAATTTTACTACCCCTACTGACCCCTGCAATTCGATACCCTTTTTTTTTTGAAGTTCACAATCATAATATAAAAAAAACTGATGTAATAAGGTGCTCCAATTTAGCCACAGTATCAGCGCTCGAGAGGAATGCGAGCAATTTCTGGTTCATTTGTATAATAATATTCTTTTTTATATTATTTCTGTAATACAATAATAATTTTTTGCCAAATTTGCTGCCCCTGTACGTTCAAATGTTTTTTAAGAGTTATGCAGGAACATACATACAGACAATACCTACACTTACAGATTTATTATTAGTTTTGATGATTAAAGAACTGTGGTCACATGTGCCTCTATTGGTACTCATATCTCATTAATTGGTATCTTTTGATACTAGTTAGTATGAATAGAAAAAGCAATTATAGACAGACGATTTCTAAACATTTAGTTACGCTAGAAACAGCAAACCAGCTGACTGTTGCCATTGTATGTTATCTGTGCTGCATTGACTAATAAATTAGTTGCCCAATCAATTAGGTAGTTAATAAATTAGTTACCTTATTAATGAGTTAGATAATGTTATCTTAGCCACTCAATGTGAATTTTGATGCAAGAGCATTTTCTTGTGTAAATATAATATAAACAATCCTTATCCTTAGATATTATAAAACAAAGTCCTCCGCCGCGTCTGTCTGTCTGTCTATCTGTTCACGATAAACTCAAAAACTACTGCACCAATTTTCATGCTGTTTTCACTAATGGAAGGTTTTCTATACTAATATTATAAAGAGGAAAGATTTGATTGTTTGTTTGTTTGAATAGAATAGGCTCCGAAACTAAGATTTAAAAATTCTTTTACCATTAGAAGCCGACATTATCTGTGATGAACATAGGCTACTTTTTACTGCGGGAAAATGCTTCATTCCTACGGGAAATCTAAAATAAAAGTAAAATAGCGCCATCTATCCAGAATCGGTGAAGCGACTAACATGACAAATGCTTGGTGATATTTTTAGTTATATGATCTATTAGTTATTTTTTGGTAATATGATCTACCAAGTTTCATGAAAATCAGTTAATTCGTTTGAGTTATGGAGAAACATACATACATTACATAATACAGAATAAATTCTAAAAATCGTCAATTTAGTTTCAGTATCATGTATAGACTCTGTAAACAAAACATGATATCTCTGAAAACAATGTATCTTACTCCATGATCAACCCTTACACATTTATTATTAGGTGTTATTAGTATTGATACTACTGCAGTCGACAGCAATTATTTGCAGCACCGGTGGCTTTGCTTGTGTTATTGGCGCCGGTTGCCACCTACCCTCAATTGGACTGTCATCTTAACAGAAAAAAATTATAATAGTAATAATTGAAAGCTGTCGTAAAGATGACTGAAGATGACTTATAATTTCAGATTGGTCAGTACTTCCCGACGACGTTGGTTCTGCATTATTGAAGTGGCTGTATACAGATGTGGTGGATTTATCGCGAGGGGATTCATTTGCATTGCAACTAATGAAATCTGCTGCTACCTTTAAACTGCATGGACTTGTTGGGAAGTGTGAACAAGCCCTTATTGCTTCTGTTGGTGTTAGGTAAAATACATACATTATGTTACACTTTTAATTAATATTTGATTCTTTTTTTCTCTCAGATAATTTTCTTTAAGAACCTGATCCAAATGACTGCAATACGCAATGTGCACCACTACTTATTGCAAACACATTATTGAATTAAACTATAGAGTAATATAGCTGTGTTCCGTGGGTTCACTCATCTTGAGTTTAGAATTCCATCGTAACTAAGGGACTACTACGAAAACTAGCAATAATACCTAACCATGTGTTGTTCTTATCAAAGTAATGCCCAGTTTTTCTAAATTGTTTTACAAATATTGATATTTTTAACTAAAAATTTACTGAAAAAAAATGATTTTCTATAGAGAGAGAGAGAGTTTTAGAATCACTTCAGAAATATATCACAAACAATTAATGTTTAGTACAAACTTTACCATTGCTATTGTTGACTACTTTGCAAATGACATATTATGTACTTAGCTTTTTAAATTTATAGATTTGTAGAATAAATTATTTAATCATGGATGTTGTTTCAGAACTTGCGTAAAATATTATTCAGCTGCAGATGAAATTGGTGCATCAGCACTGAAGGAACATTGTTCTGGACTAATATCAGCACATTGGGATGACCTAACAGGTAGGTAATTACACCTAAAAAATGTTCATTCATTACTAGCTCATGCCCGCGAATTGGTTGTTTTGAAAAAAAAAAAAAATTACGCCTGACATCTTTATCACTGTTGACTACAATGGCCCATTTTTTTTATATTTCTAGACGATCCCTAACGTAACACTTTTCCAGGATAAAAAGTATCCTACATGTTAATCCAGGTATAATAAATTATCTGTGTATCAAATTTCCTCTAAATACATTAAACTGTTTTTGCATGAAAGAATAACAAACATCCATACATAGGATAAAAAGATTTTTTCAATATTTTCGATTCAAACCAGTAGTTATAGATTAATTATTATAAAATGTTTATAATGGAGGTTTAATTAATTTTTAATCGAATAATTAATTGCAATGTAGACACAAAGAAACACTAAACATCTTCATTGACTTTAATTTACTCAATATAGTAATTTAACCTCAACTAGGTATTCAACCTCAACATGAAGGTTGTTTGTTCTGCTTGAATTACTTTTTACTGGTGAACGATTTTATAGAACAATTAAAACATGTAGTTTTAATTTTAAAAATTAAAACTCTTTTTACATAACTACAGCACAATGAATCACTCAAGAAAAACAAAACTTTCTTTATACTAACACATAATTGATAGCTATTCAAAGTTGAACCGTAACTACACAGTACATTAGCTTGCCCATTAGAATGTTAAATAATACCAATTTACATGATTAGTATAATGAATGCCACAACTCTACCTCATGTTTATTGTTCATATTTCTTTTAAAATGAACACTTAGAACGACTTACGAGTCGTTAGACTTATTTAGAATTTCTTATGAGGCCCACATTTAATAAACACTAACGACCCGACGTAAAAACCTTCCCCGATTATCCCTCTATTCATGAGCGAAGACAGAATTCAAATCGGTCCATCCGTTCTCGAGTTTTGCGCTTAGCAGCACATTTAGGGATTCATTTTTATTTATTTATATTGATGATTTTACCCATATTAAAAATTCATTAACCCATAGAAAGCTACATTATCCGCTGGTAGCATGAAGCTATATTATATTATAATGTTGCGCATACGAAGTCGCGTGCAACAGCCTAGTATTATCTAAAATATTATATAATGTTCATATTTTTGAACAGGGGAGGACTTCGCCCACATGTCCTCTGCTCTCCTCTACCGAATGTTGAAGAATAAGACGTCTCAGCCGTTACACGGAGCTGTCAGGTTGCTGCGCGAAGACGTAGTCTTCCTGTGTCTCGTCGAGAACCACGCGAACGTGAGTACCTATATTATAATCATGCTTAATTAGTTAACAGAGGACACAGAACTGTGATTACTGCAAGATGATCTATCAAAACTTCATGCTAATCTTAAAAAATGACTTTAAGGCAGGTGAAGTTAAAGGGCTTTTTATTGGTTATGGATGTCGTACAACGGGAGATATAGATAGCGCAGCGGATTAAGACTTCTCGGCATATGTGGAAGAGGCATGCTTAGAACTCTATTTTTAGGTGTTTGAGGGGGCAGAGGAGCGTGAGGGGATGAGTCTACCGTGTGCCGTATAGTATAATAACGTGTGCCGTTATTGGTAGACTCAGTCGCTATTCCCCTCCCGCACTTCGTTCGCGCGTCTCGTTTCTCTTGGGTACTGTTGCGTACAGATTGTTACGTCATGGTGAATAAATGCAAAAAAAAAGTTCTTCTTCGACATCGCGCGATGATTTAATGGAAGGAATATCAACACTGCCAGTAATGTTAAGTTAGTGAGGTGAAATATTACGAAATAAGAAAAAAAAATCATTTCCCTTAGCAATTTTGTGCGCAATTGTACACATGCGCCGATGGCCCCCACTAGTTTCGCCTACAAACCTTAATATATTGCGTTACCTATACTGGACTTTTATCGTATTCGTAGCAGTGATAACGTATTGTATCGAAACGTGGCCTCTCACGACGCATCTGATACACAAGTTCAAAATCACTCATTTACCGAGTGTATTAACTACATACATTGGCATGTGTTGGTACATTGGTATGTGTAACTACATAATTTGTTGGCAGCTATTAATATTATTACATCTTTAATACATCCAACGCACCCGCTTGTCCCACTCCAACCTTCAGCCTGCTCGCATAAGTGCATCCTTGTTGACTTTGCACACTTTCTACAGGATGATGTAATTTTTTTTTTTTTTTATTCTTAATATTTATTTTATTTATTGCTATCACTTATATATAAATATATACACTCATGCACATACACATACATAGAAATACATATATACATACACACACATATACATACACCAACATACACATACAAACTCATGAATATATACCTACTTGCGCTACACTACTTAGTTTGGAGAAAGTATTTCCTTAATTTGTATTTAATATTTTTTATGTTTAAATTATTTTTTAAATCTGTTGGTAAATTATTAATAAGGTAAGGTACTAAAAAACTCAATCTACGTTTACCATATAAGTTATTATATTTTGGTAGTTCTAGTTTTTCATATTTGCTGCTTCGTGTATTTATTTTGTTGGGATTAGCTATTTTAACGTTTTTCAATTCATTGTTGAAGTATTCTTCTAGTAATAGTGTTAGCTGTACCTTACTATGGACAGGGATTATTTTACAAAATTCAAATATTGATTTATCATCGTCATTAAGTTGTCTTTTAATGTTGTGTGGTATAATTGTTTTTAGAATTCTTAGTTGCAGAGTATATATTTTGTCTAGATGCGTTTTGTAAGTTCTACCATAACTAGATAGTCCATAATTAATCACCGACTCAGCCAGTGATTTATACAGCATCAATAAGGTATGATAGGGAATTTTCCATTTAATAATAGCAAATTTGGCAAGCATGGCTCTCAGTTTATCACAAACACTATTGATGTGGTCCTTCCAATTTAGCCGGTTATCAATAACAAGCCCTAGATAGACCTGTTTATTTACTTCCTCAATTGGATCACATTATAATATATATACTTAATTTCGATCACAGAACTAAAAGCAACTCGCCAAGCAACCACGTCTTCAAAAGGCAAAATCCAAAAAAAAAATGGTAATTTACTAAAATATTTATTACTTACAGTAAAGACAATATTTGCATAAAGTACTCATAGTACACACAAAGGACTACATTGTTCTTAAAAATTGGTATTTTGACTAGTAAAAAATAAAAAAAAATAAGCGCATTATTAATAACTACAAAGCAAACATTAAATTTTTACGAACTTGGGTTCAATGGGTCCACTATAATAGATACAAATTACATTTGGTTTTAATCATAATGGATAAATTATGAACAATATTTTTTTAAAATTATTGTTATGCATTTGCTAATGGATTCATTTTAGTCGTCCATGTCACCGCATGTCACTTTAGTAGTACTCGATTTGAATCCAAATTGAATAATTCATAACAGGTAATAGAATGAGAATTGTGTGTTAAGAAAGTAAATATTATTTAAATTTCATTTGAACCGCAATGCACTAAGAAAATTATGTAATAAGTAAATTATATAATTTATCAGAAAACTATTTTATTATGTCATTAAACTAAACGACTATACAGGATAAATATTTCGAACCAACTCTTTACAAGGTTATATACCTTGCTCTTGAAAGTGTTCGATATAATTTATAAAGTAACTAGCGGTCGGCCGTCCGCCCCCGACTTTTCACGGTCTTTTTTTTTTTTTGAAAATTACATATAAAAGCCTTATTCCCTTAACGCTATTTTCTATTAGTGAAAACCGTATTAAAATCCGTTACATAGTTTAAAATATCTAAGCGTACATACACAGGGACAGACGGCGAGAAGCGACTTTCTTTTACAAACTTGACCACGCCTATGTACTTAATATTAATGACTCGATAAAAGCACATAAAATAAAAGTTGCAAAATAAAAATATATGTATACAAACAATCGTTTAAGGCTCTCGTTATATTAATATCACATGTTTGCCCTATAATATTCATTCTTAAGCACCGACCGTAAAAAAATTTAACTGATTTATTTCGAAGATATATCTTCGACAAGTAGCAATTAAATTGAACAGATAAAAGAAATGCATAATTTGCAATATTGAAGTGTTAACCGTATTGTGGCACTAGTGTTTTATATTAACTCATTACAATGTCATTGACTATTATTATCGTCAACATGTTAATAATAGAATTGTAATAATGAAAGTAATAAAGAAAAAAATGTTATGACGTGTCCTTGTTGAACTATTGCAATAATCTCCGCGGCAGTAGCAGTGAGTTGTTTTGGTCGCCCTGTCAGCGTTCGTTGGGTCTTCTGTACAATTTTCACCATAAGCTTCGTAAATGGTGTTCATTTGTACCCATTTTCCATTGACTTTCTTCTGATCGCCTGGCAATGTCTGATATGCGCAGCCTCGTTGAATGCCCGTTATGGTTTCTGTAAATAATAATAGTTTCAAAATATGAGTGTTGTTCTAAAAATGCTTTTTTCAAATTACAGTTTAAAACAAAACGGCTCATTTTTAAAAGCAACATTTATTTTTGTTTTATATGCATAATAGCTACTTTAAAGTTACATTTCAATGTATCTTTTCAAGTTTTTTCAACTCATTATTTTCGCGATAAAACTACCCCAAGGATAGCAAAATTTGGACCTTTATTTTCTATTGCAAAATATTCACCTTTTATTACTATAGCAAAATTTATATATCTTATTTCTACAGCAAAATTTAAATTTGCAATTTAGCAATGCATTTCTATTCTCGTACAAAATCGGTTACAACCGACATAAAATGTTCGCCTTTACACACTTTATTTCGTCCGATGCACTGTATTTTTAAAATATTCATCTGTTATGAGACGTGCAAAGACAAAGGGTCATTGTCGTTGTTTTTGTTCAACCGAGCTCATTGCAAAAACTAAACTTATTTATAAAGTCTGAGCAATTTTGTGTTATGTTTAAACATGTCGCTTTAATTTTATTACTTATCTTTTAGTATGTTCATCTGGATACCACAAGGTATAACTGTACCAATTTACAAAACTACACGAATTATTTCCCCTGATTTTATTAATTTGACTGGGCTAACTCGACAAAAAAATCTTAGGTAATCCTAATGTGTTAGTTAATTTTCTTGTTAACTCTCTAGTTTCTGGAAATAGCAAAACAATACAGTAATCAGAGACGTGAGTGATATATTTACCACATCGCGTGGAAGTGGCCCACATGCTTCGCGAAGATACACTAATTAGCTCACTAATTAAGTAATGACCTGTTTTTCAACCGCATACTGGAATTTCAAGCAAACTTTTGTATAGATAATACAAATGTAGTCATCTCTGTTTCACTATAGCTACTTTATTATTTTATATTAATTGCGTCTAAATTTAAAAAATTCTATATTGTATGTCAAAAAATGTCGGTAGACTTTATGGCAGGTGGTCAGGTGCACTGATGACTCTGAAATTAATAATTTAAAGGGGTTGTTCCGCACTCGCCCCATAGTGCCATGGTGTAGTTTTTTTATATTTTTATTTAAGAAATAAAGTTATCGAAGGAATTGAAGTCAATTACAAAATGTAATTTAGTTTTTAAAAATGTTTGATGATTGTATATAATAAATATAATAATATAATCCGATTAATACACGCAAGTCTAGTTCATCTTACTTTACTTACCCCCGTTAAGCTGTAGGGTTGTCACCCTTTTAAAGCACATGCTGGAATGTTGACAGTCTGTATAATATTTTTCACTTCCGTCGAAATATTGACAAAGAAGCGTGTTCCCTTCATAATAGTCTTTATTTGGTTCGCATTTGTAACAGCGAAGACTCCACGATACTGAAATTAAAAAAATAAATGTTATATTAAAATGTATCAGAAACTTGTCTAATAATTTATTCCAACATTACTTTTTTTATCTTACAATATTAATATAATTAGTATAGGTAAACGTTTGCAATAAATTTTGTAGGTGGTGCGTTACTAATGGGTATTTATTTTATTTTATTGATTATTTTAGAAGTCTAGATTAATGCGCATGAACAAACAGACAAATGTCTTTTTACATATAGTATAGATAAACAAAATCTATCAAAATTCATATCTCGTTTCTTCATTGTAATAAAATCGTAATGCTTTAATGTCCTGATTGAGGATACATATAATATTAAGCAGTCAAGGTTGTTATTTAACTGCTTTCGAAATTAATATTCTACACACAAATATAAAATAATACAACCTTCGCTCGACTGGTGCAATTGTGGGACGTTAGTGTGCATAAAAATTTTTCCCAGAATATTAAAAAAAAATTCGTGAAAAATTATCTCACTGATTGTGTTTTTCGCATCAAAGTCTGTTGCGTAGAATAGGACGAGTTAGCGGCCATACAGACAGACACGTAATAATGCGACTTCAATTTATACCATGTAATGTATAAGTACTTCTAATTCATCTTCGGATGGATATATTATCACATCAGTCTAAAAACTTTTAACAAATTCTTTGTTCAAATTAAAAAACATAAAGCAATTTTTAGCAATTAACAAATAACGGTTTTATCGTCTAGACTTCTTTGTTAATTCTTAGATCGGTCGCCGACGCGTCGTACTCGTATTGTATTTTTCGTGTGTTTCTTATTGTTAAATCCTAACCAATATTGTGAATGCGAAAGTTAATTTGTTTGTTTGTTATGCCTTCAAGCTGTCAGTACTCAACTGATCATCATGAAATTTTACATACATCTTGCCGGGTTTCAGAAAAAGACATAGAGTAGGTAAGTTACATAAAAAAATGTACTGCCCAACGTCACTCAGAGCAAAATTAGACAAAAAATATATATATGAAAACTTTTTTTTTTCAAGAATCATTAAAATGATACTAAAGTAAAGTAAAGTAAATTCACATAGACAAATAAAAAAAATATTTGTGCGAACACATTTACAGGATTATATACTTTTATATACCTTCAAGAACAAAATAGTATGTTCTATCCGACAAGGGCATGCAAAATTTTGTATTAACTAATTTAAACTTTTATATTAATAAATAGATGAATTATTGTGTTTTATTATGAAATTCTTTAAAATCATGGTATATTTAATTGTTAAACCATTAACAAAATGGATTACATATTTTATTGAAATGTATGACTATGTAACATATCATAGTAATGCGTAACACTTGAAAATAGGCCATGTGAAGTTTTATTCGATATCGAGTGATATCAAGTGGCATTGAAACGAACATCAATGATGAAGGAATCATATTAGTACTTCAGTGGCAAACATCCCACCGACTAAACCCTTCCTTACTAATATTATAAATATGAGATTTTTGTTTCTTACGCTTTTACACCGAAATTACTAAACCGATCCCCATGAAACTTTGTATACACCTTTTTGGGTTTATAGAAAATCACGTAGGGTACCTTTAACCCAGAAAAAAAGGAATATTGCAAAGAATCATCAATAGAACATATAAATTCAAATTATAAATCTAGAAATCTATCTAGAAAAGTGTAAGTAGGTATATATTTTTTTATTACACAATATGCTTGTTATCATTTGAAGTTTTATTTTTTTTATATAAATTTCGTTTTGTATGATAAAATAATATAAAAGTAGGTCTGCACTTTGTGCTACATTTCGCTTCCCTTTGTTCAGATAAGAATTAATATTTTAAATAATAAAAAAATTATAATGATTTTGTAGTCACATAACATAACTTATAATGAGGGGTACCGTGATGTTTATTATTTTAATAATAATATTAATTGTCGTGATATAAAATGACAAAGAAATAAGAGAATATAAACTCTATAACGTTTTATAATGAATTGAAAGTCGCCTACAAAACACTCCGAGTCTGTTCAGCAAAGTAGGCACAATTCGAAACATATGTTGTAACAGATTCCTACGTTTTGCATAAGTTGTTCGCATATGGCTATTTAAGTCGTTTATACTGAATATAAATTGCACTCAATATAAAAGCTTTTGCTAGTTTTGTTAATAACTAAGTTAAATATATTAATGTTACAGAAATAAATGCACATAAAGAAAAGTTAATTTCGTATATGTATTCTATAGCACTGACTTGTCTTGTCACCCTTGACCGTATTCTCATCGATAGAGTTTTTAACAGGTGGATATATTTTATTTATTTATTTATTAAATAATTTAATCGGTAAACTAACATCTACTCTCTTTCCTTTTTAATGAAAAATACAGTGATCTTAATTATAGCTCATATAGGTTTATTAACACATGTGTTTTATACAATTTTGTACCATTTTAGGAGGAAGCACCAACTGAATCCAAGCATTTCAAATGAGGCTTGAAAAAAAAGAGGTTGTTAAAATATTGGTAACAACAAGGTTACAATAAAAAATTGTAAGATAGCGGCTGTCGATAAGAAATTTCCAACCGCTCCCTTATTCTCTGTAGTATCATAAATATATCCTAGTTTAGTTATCCAATATCTGTGCAATATTTTAGGCGCGCTAACTTATCGAACGAAAGTTATGGGGAAGGCCTATGTCCGGCAGTGGATGTCCTGTGGCTGAGATGATGATGATGATGAAGATGAAGAAATTATCTAACTTTTAAAGCTTTAACCGAAGGCCTGGATCTTTAACTGATATCCGTACAAACTAATTAAATATTGGTTAAAAGTTCTTTAAACCGGAAGAGTAGTCCTGGAGATCCACATCCTACATTAAACTTTTGAACTCGTCTCCTTAAGCTCATTCGTATTCTCTCACTAATTGACTGATTGGATATATAACACCTGGTCTAGCCTTTATCAAGTGCAACGATTCACTTGATGATGTCAAGTAGATCTTCAGCAACAGTGTAATGTATTAATGTATAGGAGTCAGCTAACGAAGGTTTTTTTTTAAGTTTAAAGGGGGAAAGGTCGAACATAACATAAAGCTTTTTTTATGGAACTTAAAGGTTGTGTGAAATTGTTTCTAAATAAGCTATACACTACCGGGAATCATGAGGGAAATTTGAAGCAAGCAATATCCGAGTAATTTTATAGAACACCATCTGTTGAGAGCGCCACTTACTTTTCCAAAACATTGAAAACGCCAACAATAACAACCAGAGATCCATTATAAACAATGCTCACTTAAAATTCTTCAATCCAACAATGTTTTTTATTTTATATTATCAAACTTAACACATCACCGATTTAATATTTTTCTTTTTGATTAACAATATGGGATTGTAAAACAGTGATATGGGTCGCACTGTTGCGTTCGTTTCCTGTCGCGGTTTCCGACCGATTGACTTATTGACACCTCCACATTCAAGTCATGATCGTGATTCACTGGGTGGTGTGTGGTGGTCCGGTGAACCGGGACATTTTCGTGTGTGAACGGAGCGAGGGTCGATTCGCGTATAAAGCTGATTCATGCGATCGATGCCCGGCAGCCCGGCGATGTCGGCTGGCGCCAGCGAGACACTGACGAATTTACATTATACCAGCCGGAGTGTTCAACGCTCGGATATTAGTTTAGTTATACGTAGAAGATGTTTATTTTTAATTCTGCAATCGCGGTGGACATTTTTTCTCTTATCAACAGGTAGATATTGCAGTCACCACGTCATACACTTGACCCCAATCTTCTTCTATACGAAGTGTATCGTTTTGTTTTTATTTATTTTTTAAAAACTTTGATGGAGATTTGAGTTTTTTCATGTTAAGGTCAAGGTCTATCAACAGAAGCAACGCCCCAGGTGCCTAAAATTCCTTGTTCACTTACTAAACAACATGACATGCTGTCGTTTCACAGTAGTTTTCTTTAAGGTGATGGTTACAGCCATGCCACCAGACGTGCTGTCCTATGTAAGTATGACTGCGAAACATAGTATTCTTTCCTAAACGATCCAGATCAGAGCCAACTTTGATAAGTTAATTTCAAATGTTGACCTTGCCGAGTATCGCACCCGGTACCCCTGAGTCAGAAAGCTAAGGCAAGCATATTAACCACTCGCCCAATGCATCATGAAATGTGTTATGTGTTGGAGAACGTTACGTGTTTTCAATTCTAGTCTATTTGTTATGTTGGTTAGTGTGTACCTGTTTTTCATTTGTTTTTGTATTTATAAAATTGGCGTGCGCAAATTGGCGTTTAGTTAAATGTATGTTACGCGAGCCAGACTATTTTCTTTGAACGTTTTCAAGAACTCTTCACA
The DNA here is from genome assembly GCA_918317495.1 of Synanthedon vespiformis. Lineage (NCBI taxonomy): Eukaryota > Metazoa > Arthropoda > Insecta > Lepidoptera > Sesiidae > Synanthedon > Synanthedon vespiformis. The sequence goes on from OU906965.1 coordinate 2,034,138, forward strand.
AATAATGTAGCAAAAGATTTTCGAATTACTTTTTCTGTTTAAAAATAAATTCATTTTATATTATAATAATTATATTATTATGATAATACACGTCATATCCTTGTGTTTTCGATGATATTGATATACTAGGAATATTCCTATTAGTAGTGAGTCATCGGTAATATTTTTAGTATTTACTTAGTACCGTAATCTTTTCGTCGTTTAACGGACTGACCACATAATTTATTCTGTTAAAGTAGATGCCACCACTTTTTAAGGAACCACCAACGCAGGCTTAAACCTACATAATCCTTTTGTCCCACTTACACACTCCAAGTCAATCGATTCTTTATCTATCCGCTCTATTTATTATTTAGATTACATACAGCCATAAAATTAAAAAATATATTATATACAAATAAGCCTAAAGAATCATAAAAATTATATATTTACATATATTTATTAAATTAAAAAAAAAGAAGAGAATAGAGTTAGAGTTGTGTGTCTTCTTGGTTTTTATTTCTTCTGTGTATAGTATAGTAGTTAACAGAGTTACTCAAACTGAAAAGTTCTTAGAATTACTACAGTGAAAATAAAAAAATAAAGATAAATAAGAAGAAGGTTTGTGTACAAGAAATTAGATTTTTGCAAAGCCGGGAGCGAGTCGCTAGTTATGTGTAAGACTCTTTATTGATTTCAACTATGTAAGTAGTATCGCATGCCGAGCTCAAATTAATATTGTTAATTAAGGGCGTGGCAGTCTGCCCTATATAAAAAATGTGAACCGTATCACCTTCATTTCTTCTTTGCAAATAGGTTTTTTCAACTCCACCCAATAATTCTGTCCAATGAGCGACTTTAAATTTTTGAGGTAAAACATTTTACTTAATACAAATTCCTACTAATACATTACTAATAATTAATACATTACATTACTTCTAATACAGTTTTTTCATAAATACTTTTCTGAGGCTGTTGTTTCAAAACATTTATTCAACCTAATTGCTCATTAATAAGTTAAAAAAATTCAGTCCGGCATTTTTTATCGTTAAAAGTTTAGATCTGTAATGTAATAATAATCTAAAGAAAAATAATGCAATAAATATTATACAATTAATTTTGAAATCGAAACACGACGCCATCTATTGATTGCTTACCCAACCTAGATAACAAAAGTTGAAGTGTGGTCACCAAACGAACTTACCCCGCCATCTAAATCCGCATTGCTATTAACCTTTTGTTTTTATTTTAGACTAGGGGTGCCCGCGACTTTGTCCGCGTTCTGGATGAAAGGTTATGGCCTTTCTGGTGTCCCAGACAATGCAAAATTTCATGGTGATCGGTCCAGTAGTTTTTGCGTGAAAGCGTAACAAACAAAGTCACATTCACATTTATAATAATATTAGTAAGGATGTTAGTTTTTATTTTTATTTCGATGATAATCTTAACTAAAATAAACACCTGGTTACACGGGAACAGTACTTTTGTTCTGTGGATGAAAGATGGTCTATATAAATTTTAATAATTTGACTACTCAAATTTTACAGAGTAATTAAAATTGATCGGGATGAGAGGAGATGAGGTTCGAAATAATAATATTAATTAGGATTATTATTATGTTTTAACAAAATAAAACAGTGTTGATTGTAATTCGTAGCAGGAAAATTTATTTAATTATACACATTATCTATCACATAACATTCTAAATATAAATATGTACGTGTATCTTAATTGCTATAGGACACAACCTTTTACAACCAAATAATATACTTAAATATTAGGTATATAGTCAATTGTCTATTATATATCACATGTCGGAACAACTTAATATAACCGCACTTTACAAGATTTTGTCAACTACCTAAGACTATTGATATATTTCATTAGATTGAACACGACTATAACACCCATTATGTCTGTGTAACCTTCACTGGTACTGGGAGCTGAATTGCAGAGGTCGCTGCGGCAGTAGCAGTATCTGAAAATAGATAGTAATATTGTTGTCACAAAAGTCTGAAGACAGGCTAGGTCGAGTTCGAGGAATTTTCATTGCGTTTTTTGGTCCATACAGTAATGAGCAATTAACTTGAAGGGTGTTTTATTATTTAGGAATTTCTTCTTTAGATCTTTGACTGTACTACTGACTTTGACACGCGACGGTATTGGTAGGGTACGAAAGCGAGGCCAACCACTTTTTATGGGAATACAATGTCCCGCCTACGGTCCGGGGAATTGTTATTGCCGCTTGCATCGACATTGCGAAAGAAGCCTACCTATGACAAAGACAAAAGCTTTTAATGTTTCCAATTATACAGTGCTATTCTGTAGGCTGGTGCTATTATATATCTGGAAGTCGAAACCGCGGCAATGACAACAACTTATCCGCTTTATGACAAGAACCGTTTTGCGAAGCGAGAGTTTTTAATATCATTGCGTAGCGACCATGCTTTCGAAGTTTTTAGTAGACATGGATGTTATATATAATAAGTAAATCTTTGATTTAATTTGATCTTAATTCAAATAACACCGCAGCGGTATACAAAATGTATTCTAGCCGACAATGAAGGGCATGCAAATACTTCTATTTAATTTTTATAATTATTATAACTTCCTTTTTTTCTAAATAAGGTATGAATTGAGGTGTTTTTTATTAAAAAAAATGTTTGTAGTCATCAGTCAAATAACATTTTTGTTAGTTCTTATAAATTTAGGATAGGATCCGGAAATTCCTTTATTTATATTATTAGGAAGTTTATTGTGTACTTTAATTACTATTACATAAATATTTCTATTATATAATTCTAGTCTACATTTTGGTCTTTGCCATAAAATACTTTGCCTGGTTATTTTCGCTATTTTTGTCAAAATAATTTGAATATTTTGTAACAAATACAAGAATTTCCTTAAGGCAAAGAAGATGAAATTAACAGGAGTTAACGTCATTAATAGGGGATGAACCGCGCGCGGCAGGGACATGAGTCTCTATTAGAAGTATGTTCTCTGCACATCTCCAGAGACTTATGATATAGTCCAGTGCATGTAAAGATTATTTTGGAAACCTTAATTTGCTTAATCCTTTAAGTGACATTTGTTATATTTGTTAATCGAGGACATGGCCACAAGCACAAGTCTTATACAAATCTGTTAGCATTCACGCGTGGCGTGGTTTAGTTAATAAACAACCGTTCTCCTTGGGTTTGGAACCTTACGGAAATCGTGCAGTGATTTTAATTTTAACTATTTACCTAGTAGATGGCGCTCTTTCTCCTTTGTCGTCGAGGTTTTCGCAACCTTCACGGTACGGTTCAAACACTTGAAACGTCCACGCCCACTGGCCGTTCTTATAATCTTGGTACTCGTGCTTCTGTGATGCACAGTCACGGAGCACACCGTTGATTCTTACTGAAACACAAAATTAATATGATAATAAGTTTTCTGAATATTTTGGTTTAGATATTTCAATTTCAATGGCTCTGTGCATCTTCAGAATTGTTAACAGGGGAATGCTCAGAGCCTATTCTCTTTCCTTATCGCCTATATCTCACCCAGGCAGAATATCAGGTGAAAATCACACTTGTTTATTGATCAGTTATTATTTATTGCTTGTATTTAAGGCAACCTACTATTACCTAGTGCTCTGTCAGCCTGTCTGTTGTGCCTTTATTATAAAAATATCGGTGTGTAATATTTGAATCGATAAACTAAGTAAGCTCACATTAGACAAAGGTTTTGTACGTCTCTCTCTTGAGCGATATGTACGCACAAAGGTCGTCAACTTAATTACAGATAACTCTTGGAAAGAACAAGAAACATCGTAGTACCGTAGATAGAAGCAATAAAATATACGCGTAGAACTATGAATCATTTATTTGATATGCTTTATTCACATATTTTGATAATAATATACGATACTGTTTATTATTACGAGTTCAAAAGAATTTCGGTTAAGTTTAAGTGTTAATTTTCGGATGTGTGTATAATAATAATTAAACAATATCTTTATTTAATTTATCGAATGAACATAATTTTAATGCACCTAGGAAAAAAATTGAGGATATAAAATCAGTTTGTCAATGCTTACCCCCATTTTGAATGTCAAGGTAGAAGTCTCGCTTCATACACATTGTGGAATAGGGGCAGTCGACGATAAATTTATCTGAATAGTCGAAGTGAGTGCAGAGACGAGTCGTACTGTACGTCTCTCCGCTCGGTGGATTTATGAGGCACTGGTAACATTGAATACTTGACACACCTGGAAGATAAAAAAATTAATTCATCATCAATCATCATCAATACTAATAATAAATCTGTAAGTGTAGGTATTGTATGTACGTATGTTCCTCCATAACTCTTAAACGAATTAAATTATTTTCATGAAACTTGGTAGATAAACATTTAGACGTACGGGACATAGGATAGGCTACTTTTTTTGTTTTCAACGCGGACGAAGTCGCAGACACCAGCTAGTTGAATAATATAATTATGCTTCAGGTTGGTGGGGAAAATGGTTTGTTTATGGATTCAAAATTCAAACGCTTGCAAACAGAATTTATTCGAAGTCATATATGAGTTAGGAATATCATGATGTATTACAAATAGGCACCCTTTTAATTAATAACTCTTACTCCTTTTTAATATAATATTTCTTATTTCGACCGCTTTCACTCGCTTTCCCCGTTTAGTAATATTTAAAATATTAATATACTAGCGGCTTGCCTCCAGCTTCGCACGGATGCAATTTTTTTCTGCAAATTGTGTAAACAAACCTTCGTCATTGATCGCTCTTTCCATTATTGAAAACCGTTTCAAAATCCGTTAGATGAAACTAATCTCTGTATTAGAATGAAACATGTATTCTGTGACTCTCAGAGATATATCATTTCGATGGTGACTCTATATTCAAATTTGATTTTTTTGTGCTAATTATATTTTTGACAGATCAATAAGATTCATAATATTGATTTCGATGACTAACCACTGAGTAAAATAAGTTTTGCTTTGTATTCTAGTACTTATCGGTTTTATTAGTAATAATTTGTTATCATCGATGAGTAATGTGTACTATTCAGAACTCCCACGTAGGTTCACAACGCGCATACGTCAGTGAATGCTTTTGCTCATGAATGCAAACCTTGTCCTCTTTGACTATTGAATCTAGCATTGTCTTTGAATGTATGTAAAAAAATTATTTAATTAAACTTAAAACACCCCATAGAGTTTACATTCTAGTTGGTTTTACTGTTGTCATAAAAGACAAGAAATATGATTTTTCATCATATAAATATGAATTGTATAGTTTTAGTGTCGTTACCGCTATTACTTTATGCTTCAAATTTAGAATATTACGAAGAATATGATGAACCGACCTCACCTAAAACCTCTAACCTTACGCCAAAGCTCATTAACAGAAAAGGACAAAAAGATACAACCGAGTCACAAAAAACGTTATTTAATGCATCCCACGGATTTCATTCAAACGACAGTGATAGAATTGCAGGTCAAAAAGAACATTACAAGAAGTTTATATCGAATCTAAATCTAACGAATTCCGTGTACAATGAAGGCACAGAAGATATTTTTGATAGATATTTATCGTCGTATGTTCTTACAGAAGCAAAATCTCTCTCTTATATGCAAGTTAAATTAGACGATAGTGAAGATTATATTTATGAAGTTTCGCTAAACAATAAAGAGAACACGGAAGAAAATTCTGAAATTGACAGTGAAAATTTTAAACCCAACAACGAATTCGTAGATTATATAGAGGTTTTTAATAGTGACACTAAAGACAATAATGATAACGTTAATTGGTTTGTTTTAGAGAAAAAGCATTGTTGGAATTTACCCTTACTATATGGAAAGTATTTTAAAAATAAACAGCCTACAGATGTTTTCGCAATAAATACGAGAAACCTTAAAGAAGTTAGGCTTACACGTAATGTAAAGCTAGATAGAAAGATACTACTTCTAAGAGGTTTTAATGAGTGGTGTTCTACATCTCCTTGTTTTGGAGACCATACGCTTTGTTTGTTTAAACAAAGCTACTCTATAATGTGCGAAGAGAATTATAGAGTAAAGACTCCAACTACGTTGCAAAGAGTTGCTTTAGTTAATACATTAAATGCTATGCGTAACTGTGTAGCAGCAGGCACGTCGTTACATTATAAACATCTACCACCTGCCGCTAATATGAAGCAAATACTATACGATGCCGATTTGGAGCAAATGGCGAGGGTCTGGCTTAGACAATGTTTACCGGGACCGGCTCCGTGTACATCTCTTATTGACGAATCTGTTACTGAATTGGAATGCGTGAAGTATATGAAAAAATGTCATAAAACTAATTGTTCCGGGAACAATTGGTAAATACAGATCTCTCTCACAGAATTTTAAGAATGTGTAAGAGAAAGAGGTTTAAATTCGTATAATTTTATGTTCTTTCTTTTCAGTACTTCACCGCGCGAGTGTTTCATACCTGCACTTTTGGGCTGTTTACGTGTGTGGTTTGCACTAGCTAAAACGAAATTAAATGCTACTGATGTTAAATGTGGGCGTATAAGCCGATCTACTTATACAACAGCCCAATTAATTTGGGCAGAAACTAGTAAAGTAGGATGCGCTCTCGGTTCCCGAAAAAATGGTGAAGTTAGAGTCATTTGCAATTTTGCACCGGGTGCTCCTTTCACTATACATCAAAAATACTATTGCGGCATTATTTCTCATAAGGACGTAACAGACAAGTTTAAATTAAATAAATCGGACGATATTACTGATTTATCGCTTCTAAAAGGTTTTGGAATTAATTTAACAAAAAGTGTATCCAATGTTACATTAAGTGAACACTTTTATAGAACTGCCGAAAATGAAGAGAGGAAATTCACTAGAATTATGTCAGGCTTAACTAAAATATACAAAGGAGGTGGAATAAGATATTTGTTGAATGATTACTTCAATGGCACAAGAGGGTTCGTTGTACGATTAGTAACTGAATATTCGTTTGAACGAAATAACAATGATGAATGCAATAATGACTATCCCATTTATGTGACTGGACAACCTGGATCGTTATGTAATGAAAAAGGGCGTAGGTTCTTTGCGTTGTGCTATGATTTTGACCCAACCTCGGGGTATAGAATTTTTGCTGTTTTCGCTCCCATAGCACTTTTCTTATTAATATTATATGATTTATTCAGTGGTGTTTTGAGGGAGACAGAATCTAACTTCATTTAAGTTAGTTGTTTAATTCAATAACCCTTTTTTATCAATAATAGACTTGCTCTTGGCCAGCATCTAACTGTGCAGGAAAGATGAGACCGACGCGACGGTAGAGCGAGCTAACCCAAAAAATGCCTAACAACACGAACTTTAAAAAGGTTTGGGTTATAATATGAGCTCTGAAACACAGACGCCGAAAGGGAGTTCTTCATAATTGCGTATGGCCCGAAATATAGAGGAATTTTGACAAGATGAGGATGGTAACCTGCCGACCCTGAATGTCTGATGAAAATGAACACATTTTAATTGTTAATAATCCATTTCTAAATAAAGTCGCCGTTGAAAACTAGAAAGTAAACTTCCTTACGTGATCCAGTTTTCGTACTTCCTTATGCGCCACAATATAATTGTTTCTCATAATAGACTTGTCATCGTGGTCACGCTATTATAACCCAATGATTAAAACACAATATAAGTGAGCGGTTCTGCTATATCTACAATTGCATATTTCATATTTTTTATTGAAATTGTATTTTTACTGATTACATTTTACTTATGTTGAATTTAATTTTATTGCTTCATTATTCTTTGTCATAACACAAGTTTAATGTTGATACTAATACATAATCATCAATACTAATAATAAATCTGTAAGTATATGTATGTTCCTCCATAACTCTTAAACGAATTAACTGATTTTCATGAAACTTGGTAGATAAACATTTAGAGGTACCTACTACAGGACACAGGATAGGCAACTTTTTATTTTGGTTTCAAATCAACTTTTACTAACCTGTAGTGACCAAGGTCAATATCGTAATGACAACCACCAGAGCCCATTGCTCCGTGTTAATATGTCCACTCGAACTGTTTAACAACATTTTATTTCTTGCAATCGGCCTACTTCGCCGGATCAAGGGCCATTGCAGGTTCGACAAGAAATTATTCTCTTGCACATACTATCGCATTTTCGTCTTCTCAGAAACCTGTAACGACAATATAAACAGATTTAAAGAAACTTGTACTATCTTGAACCAGTGAGATTGTCAGAATTTTAACATGATTTCGCTTACATAATAAGTATTAAGTTAGCTTTGTATGCTATTATCAAATGTTTTAATCTTAAAGGGTTTTCTTTAAATTCTTTAATCAAATGAGTTTTATCTGGCTCTATGTGCTTGTGAAGTTCTCATTTTTTTATATATTCGGGCTTAATACTAATGTTTCATAATTAGCAAAGATTTGCTTAATATTAATGTATAATATTGTCTCGAATTTCTCCATAGCTATGGTTATTGAAAGAGAGTCTGCAATAATACATGTTATGCATTCAATATACTTAAAACACATGTCCAATCCGGTAAAGCGTTAATTGCGTTAAAATCTGACGCGATTGCTGGTTTCAAGGTCTCGCCGCGTTTGTCTGCAACCTTTCTCTGCAACGTTACTTATTTTTTTGAACGTTTATTTTGCCTATTGCATAGCTCACAATTATTATCCACTTAAGTTTGCTATTGTTCAGGCAGACACATCCTTAATCATCTGTAGTCATAGGATTATTTTTTTTATTTATTTTAGCCACAATAACAATGAATTAACAGTTAGTAATAAGTGTGCCAGCTTGCAAATATATAATGTTTCGATGAAGTATGCACATTGCATATCAATTATAATTTGCGCTCAGCATTTACATACAATGAAAATAATGTACATATAAAAATGTAACTAATATAATTCTTTAAATTTAAATATTATAGTGTTATTGACATCAATCAGTGTTAAGTTGATCAATTGAAATCTTTGAATTTATAACAATTTTAATATATCAACATTTATATCTAAATATATAATTATTATTGTTTGAACTATCGACAAAATCTAACCTCTCGCCAAAATAAAGGATTTGCAACTGCAGTATAGTTCATTAAATATGTAATTATCTGAATCTGTATATCTGCGGTATATTTTTGTATTAAGTTTTTGTTATAAGATATGTACGCTATTTTTGTGTGCATGTAAATGGAATAGATGCAGAGATTTAACACTTTTAAAAGCCATTGACTCATTTCTTATTGTCTCATTCTTTTAAACGAGACATTAGCCTTTGAACTCATCACACCTTCGGTCAAATCCTCTTTCGGTTCACTGTAAATGACTCATTCTAATATTATACACTAGTAGTTATACACTAGTACCTATAAGTAGGTACTCGTAGGTACATTATGAGGAACACAAATCGTTTCGAACATAAAACAAGAGTTATTACTCATATAAATTATTATATTCATGTTCTGACTTATACCGGTTTTTGTTTAACTCGAAGTATATTTTAGCGTCCAGTTTTTTTTTCTGTTTGTCAAGTTAAAGGATCTTACATTTTCTATATTTTACCTAGCTTTTCTATATTTCTAATAATTTATATTTACCATGCTTTTCAAACTATTTTGTATCAATAGAAAATTATCTTTTGTCTACACATTGAACAACCACCTAGTTTCCCCTTCAGAAGATAATCATACTTACCTTTGTTTATTGTCTGATATTCAAAAATATTTATTCAACTGGTTTATTACTGGTTTAAATCAAAGGATAAACCGTAATAATGCAGTAGAAAAATTATAGTTTCATAGCAATATTATTGTCAATAAATTTACAATAACAAAAAATGAGTAAAATTAAGTCTATATATACTGTCTTATTTATTATTTTCCATTGATTACGAATTTTTGGTAGGTAATTTTTGGATTTGTTTTATTTTATGTCCTTTCTGGGCCAAAAGTCCATTCCAAAGATTAGGCCGTTCCCGGCACAGAAATCAAAATGGGATTCTCACTATTAATCTCTCCATGTTTATTAAAAATTTAAAGTATACCTACAACTGCATAAATATTGCGTATAAATTAAACAATGGAAATTAGTTTAGCAAAGTATTTTTACAATAATAAGGTCAACGCATAATTAGCATTACGTCATGCATACGATACAGCCTTCAGCGTGTTAAGGTTTTTATTAAACCGTTAACTATAATTAACGCTTATTCTCTAACTGATAAAATAATAATGATATCGATTTCTTAACAAGTTTTTTCTGCGTCTACACTTGCACGTTTTTATAATATAAATCTACTCGCAATTAAGTACTTTAACAATGCTCAATGGCATTGTTGAAGAACTTCTGTTCCAATGATTGTTTTTCAAAGCATTTTGTCATTTCTCGTTCAAAAAATTACTTAATTGGCTACTCCATTTGAAGTCTTAAGTGTGTACACTAAAAAAAAGGTCTTATCTCCAAAATAAGAAAACAAAGAATATTGATTCGTAATTTATACTCCTGAATATTATCTTTTTTGATAAAGTCCCTTTCTAACAGTTGTGTTACAAGAAAAAATTCTTACTAAGATTCAAGCTTTCAAAAATATATGGATTAACTTGAAACGAGTAATTCTTGTATATTTATTTCGCGTATCTAATAGGAAATGGCCATAACAATTTGGATGAATTTTTTTCAACCTATATTAAAGTGTCATCTCTTAAATTTTTGTGGCACTTTTATTGTTGCCCGAGGATGATAATCAATAGTTACGTCAAAATTTTGTGAAATGACTATATAGGTAGTAGGTACCGAGCGCAACTCGTTCTCCCAGATACTTTTGAAGTGAAATACAGTCATAAACTCAGACAATTGTGAGTTGAACTGATTTGCATAATGCTGTCTTGTATTATGCAAAGTAAAAACATTTAGAGTACCTTGTTGCGATTTGAACCTGCACTTAACTACATTTAATATTGCGAAGTCTAGACTTGAAACGAAATTATATGTTACAACATAAATTAAGTATATTTATAAATTCCAAGTCTTTTAAGCGCTAGTAAATATTTAGTATGGAATACTCCGTAAATATTCTTTTGAAATGGGAATACGAATTCTGTATTTGTCTATGACTAGAGTTTGTTTGGGAAGAGAAAAGTTCGTAGCAATGGAGATTTGGAGAACACCTGCGTCTTCGTAAGGTTCTAATCTAACTCACCTTGTCATGTTTTTTATGCAAAAATAATCAAATACAATACAAATACTGACAAATAAAATTCAACAAGTCTGTATTGTATTTGGTTTCACAACAAACAAGATGTAGGTCAGACTGAGTTTGTTTAATCTTTGTTGCGTCGAAGTCGAGCAGAAAAAAAAAACAATGATTGCAACATTTCATGCGTGATTGATTATAAAATATTATTGAGTGTCGTTTGAAATTTCTTAATTATAATCCTATCCCAAAAAAAAAATAAATTGTAGGTACCGAATGATTTGATAAAAGTATCTAATAAAAATTGACCTTAATATGTGATTTGATGTCAATGTCAAATCAATTGTCGATCAATCAGCGCCTATGAGCATTGCAAGTTCAAACATTTCCGGCCGGTGCTAATTTCAATCTCGTTTGTTATTACTGAGTAATAAATTTTCTCCAAAAGGACCTTTGGACTAATAAATGTTGTAATACATAATTTTGTTTGAAATTCTACAATACTATCAACTATTATCCACAACGAGAGCTCTATGGTACAATTTGTCATATAGGGAAGAGTGGAGGGGCAGCGCTCTTGCGGCCGATCAACCCACAAGATGGACAGACATGACAGACAAAGTTCTCCCTCACTGAGTGTACTCGTAATGCCAATGATAAAGAGAGAGACCTAATACTAGCAAAAAATTAACAGACCTTGCAAAATTCATAAAACGCCTGTTTTCGTCATTAATCACAATATTGCGCCAAAGTTGCGTTAAACATTGAATGGCAAAATAAATTATGACGAAATATTGTTGATCTGCTCACTGTACTATAAGACAAATGCCCGTATTGTATTTGTTTTAGTGTGCAATTTAAAAATTGCAGATTTGTTGGGCAAACATGAGTCAAGATTTATTGAGATCTGTTGACCCACACCAGGAAGTATTTACGACATTTGTTTAGACATAGGTAAGAACGCAAATAATTACAGGTCACTGAAATTATCCCAATATGATAAAGAGTAATGGACACGGTGGAGACAGGGAAATAGGCTCTAATAAAATCCATACGAACCGAACATTACATACTATCATACTACAAATTTAATTGTTCAAAGTTGATCAAAAGATAAATATGCGTATAATATATTGTTTCGTATTACATTTAGTTTTAAATGGAGCCCAGCTCATGTCAGGTGATACAGCAGATTTGATCACCTTTTCTTTTTTGCTACATGAGATTTTGCATATTTTTTGTTTTTGTTAAAAGTCGTTAGACAAGTTCACGGTCCACTTAATGGTAGAAAGAGTTAGGGAAATGGGCTTTGGCATCCCTTACTCACTCTCCGAAACACAACAGCATTATTGCTTTTATTTCACAGTGGTCTTCTGTGAGGTGGTAGTTACTGCGAAACACGGCGTGTCCTGCCACTACCTTTTAAATTGCTCATGCTAACGTTATACATAGCTTGATTTTATTGATTTGTAGGTTGGGTCTACAATCATGATGATTAATGACTATTATAATATGGATTGCCGCACTGTCCTGTTGCGAATTAACAGGATACACATACTAATTGTTTACCTTGGAAGTTGAGGCAAGTTTTTTAATATGCAAAGGTCGGCAGACAATATTCATTTGAAGGTAAGTGGTTATCGTCACCTATTAATACAAGCAATGTCATATCTAATAGGGGTAGCAAGTAATGAAAGCAGGCTGCCAACCTTCATAAGATAAAAGAATAATGACGTATTAGGGTAATGGGCTCTGGCATTGCTTACTCACTCACCGAGACACACATCAAATCTTAAATATTTATTCCAGGCCCTTTCATGTATTTATTAATAATGTATTTTTTTTATTTTACATGCGCAATAATTTTATTGTCACAATATAATCCGCCTTATGGTTTTATTACTTATAATGAATATTATGTACAAAACACGTATGTTACTTGCACATGAACGAAAGATATTTTATATGATTATATATTATTTGTATTGAATTGGCGAGTAAAGCCTGCCCGAAAGCATCTTCACGAACGCAGCAATCGTTGCAAGTTTGCGCAACAGCCAGTTTCTCCTTGAACAAGACCTTTGCTCTCATCTTAATATCTTTCAGACTGATTTCTTATATATTATAATTAGAAAGTATATTTTTATTTGTTTCGAAAAACTACACAAACTCTGATATAAGAAATAATTATATCGAGTATCTGGAAATAATTTTCAATGATTGTGCCTATGATAATCATAATGCAACAGTAACATGAAAAATATAACAGTTATAGTAAGATATAACAAAAAATCAATCAGTTCTAATACAAAAAATAGGAAGTATTAAAAATTAATAGAAGTTAAAAAAAAAATTGTTATTATAGTTGTATGATTTTACTACTTTTAGAGCGCGACTAATAATGTAATTAGTTCGGGATTAACTCCTGAATTTTAAGTCCAGCTAGACTATTGATAAAACTTTAATACTTTTTATTTTTGCTATTATTTTTTTTATATTACGCATTTAATTTGCCATAGCGCAGTTCGTACAAATGTTACAATTTAATATCAACAATATCGAATCCAATTTTGTTTTGTTGCAAGTATGTAATTCGTTACTCATCGATACATAAAAGAAGTGATCTCAACTAACGCACCTTTATTAAAAAACACCATTGAAATATCCACCTTACGCGTATAACTGTTACACACCAATTTTCACTGTACGCTCTATCCACGCACGTGTCTGCGTATTTATCGCGTCGAAGACAAATTGTTGCGGTACGGTACGTATGTCACCATGGAAAGACGGCCACGGACTGAAACTTATACACGACTCACGAGAAACAAGCGAGAATCGCTTTTGGATTGTGAATAGTTCAAGTCAAGACTTGGCCAGCAAGGACCACGAGACGTGTTGTGTCATAGAACGTAACACATTGCATCGCATATGACTGAATAAATATAAATTAATTGCGTGTAATAGGTATAAAACATTCGAAGCAGGTCACATCTGGCCTTATGATCTTCGGGTCAACAAAGTAGGAGAAATGATATCGTGTTAATATTATAAATAAGAACATACTAAATTTCTTGATTTTTTTTTAGTGTAATAGATCGTCAGACAACATGCTTAGATTCACTTGATGGTAGATGGCTACCGTCGTCGTCTATTAGATAATAAAAAAAACCATAGGTGTGTGCCGTAACTTTTTTGGTGAAATGTCAATTTTTTATCAGAACAGCAAAACCCAAGAATAGTTTCTTTTTGTTTGGTATTTCTCGATTAAATGGTAGTTATTAGCTGGTTAATTACACTGTTGAATTATTCAATAGAACTTCGTTTGTTTTTAATTGGCAAATTGCACTTGTAAATTAACAACAGGTATTCGTAAATGGGACTCACAGTATTTCCCTGGTTCTTTTTATTGCACTTAATTGTTGGTTCTGAGTCAGAAACAAAATAATTTCTATATAGTATACTAGCGGGCGCCCGCGACTTCGTCCGCGTTGAAAAAGAAAAAGGTAGCCTATCTTGTGTCCTGTACGTCTAAATGTTTATTTTTAAGATTCATGAAAATCAGTTAATTCGTTTAAGAGTTATGGAGGAACGTACATAGATACAATACCTACACTTACAGATTTGTTATGAATATTAATGAGTACATATTTATACAAATATATTTAAAAAATAAAAGTCGCTGTCCGCCTCTGTCTGTTTCTCCGCTAACTTCTTCTAAAGTTTTGAATCTAAACCTTCTGGTCCACAAACCACTAAACAGATTGTAATACGGATTTCGCTAAATAACCTGTCTGTATTATCGCAGCTCCCAAACGTATGGATCGACCTTGATTCTTTTTTTTTTTGTTTGAAAGCTGACGTGATCGGAATGCCTGAACAAATCTTCATATAGATTATTGGCTTGTTGTTGTTTTTCTATTCTATGAAAATCTTTTCAGATCTTATTTGCCACTTAAAGGTTTTGCTTTAACGTTAGTACAAGTGACCTTCAGATGTACATTTGCTACCGGGATTCGAACTTGCTTTCACCCTGTCGCTACCGGTGCTTCGCTATTGTGTCTAACAAAAATATACTCGTAGAAGACGTAGGACGTCTACTGTTGGACCTCCTCCTAAGTAATAGGAATATACTGGTATAAAATGAAAAAGTATACGCGCATTTGTGAATGAAGGGAAACGCCAGACACCAACATATTTATATTATCAAACACTATCATCCGGCCGATATTTACAACGCTATCGTGACAATCATCCAATTGACCGCCTCCGATGAGACAATTTATAAATATCACTTGTCATTAGTACATCGGTGGGTGGGGTTAATTTTAATTTTAAATCGGGCTATAAATATATTATAAATCCAATATTTTTTGAGGATTAATATTCTTTCATGCATAAATTTAAGGGATTCTGATGAAACTTTACAATATTATAACTCGTAATTACATACGACATAATAACACATATCAATCATCAATACTAATAATAAATCTGTAAGGGTATGTATGTATGTTCCTCCATAACTCTTAAACGAATTAACAGATTTTCATGAAACTTGGTAGATAAACATTTAGACATACAGGACACAGGATAGGCTACTTTTTCCTTTTCAACGCGGACGAAGTTGCGGGAAAAGGCTAGTATTAAGCATAACAATAAATAAATACCTCCTACCTATCTATTTTTAATACTTGAACAGTAAAAACTATAAACAATAGTATTGAAACCACAAACCACTGCCTACTAGGTAATGATAACTTTGTTTCCTATTAACTTATTTATCAGTCTTGTTCTATTAAAATAATATTTTATGTGTAATGTGCTGGCGATTAACAATAACTAAAGTATTATTAAGTGACTCAGAAAAATAAATATTACAATTTTAAGCAAAAATATAAGATGACGAATTTATTAGTCATACGAGGCGAAGCATTTTCAAACTGCTGCTGGACATAAGCCTCTAGTTTTTCAATGAGTTGTTCTGGCGTTTGAAAATCATCTGTCCATTTCCTAGTCGACGAAACGATCTCAGTAACTTCCACAGGTTTCATTGATGTAAAATTTAGTACCTATACTGTTACTTTTAATTGAAACCCAACTCCTCAGCAACTAAAAGCAGATATAGCATGTTGAACTTCATTAGAAAGTCGGGGATAATTTAATAATTTTTAATTGTAGCTCGTATAATATTATAGTTAGTACCTATACAGTGTAGGTAATAACTTATCACTGACTGTTCATAGTGACCATTGCCAAATGTAACAGTTTTAAACTTTTACGTCTAAATGTCATAAATTGAAGGATTTGACCACAAATAATCCTATGTTTACATTTATTAAATTACTCATCACTGTTAAAACTATTGTTACCAACTTAGCTAACAATTGTGTAAGCGTGAAAGTGGACTAACGTATTGTAATTCATCAAGTTACATTGACGTACGGTTGTGCACCACGCATTTAAATCGCTGCGTTTATCGTTCATTGTATTTTAATATGGTCAGCAGATAGTTGCGGATGGGTGGAACAAGAAGTGACTGATTGATGCGCTCTTGTGAGGACATGTAACGAAAAACTGAACCGATATTGCGATTCATAAAATTATATATTATTTATAATCTGATATGATAATAAGTTTTTAATTATCAAGTTGTTAATATCCCAAAAGGCATTAAAAATAAGAAAAGATTTTTAATTAAAAAATATATACAGTCAAATGGCAATCACTATCCAAACTTCAATTATTGTGGTACTTATTTTATTAACAAAATTCCTGTATATGTCTATGTTTCTTTAGTAACATTTAGTATTAAAAATTTATACTGTACTGTTCCCTAAGAATCATCTAAAATCAAGATCAATGCTTGACAAAAATACATAATATGAGCAATAAAGATTGAACATTTTTTAACACCAGAAAATGGGGCGCGTACGAAGTCGCCGTCAAAAGCTAGTATGTACCTTATAAACATTTCTGCGCGGTGTGCACATACAAGTATCTTTTATTCTACTTCCGTTACGCATTTGTTTCCGCCCTGAACACCACACGCGTGCATCGAGCTATTTCTACATTCATCACATGTCCATATCCCGCTAAGTATGTAATATGCATCTTAGTTTCATAACTCTTTTTTTTCTTAGTTTTACTTAATTGTTATATTATTATACGTCTAAACCGCCATGTGTAATACCCACTCGCGTTAGTTGCGTGAAAGTTTTGACTCGCCTATGTAATAAACACACAAAATAATTACTTTCATTACTTACTTGTTGCAAACGAAATGTCAACTTAGATTTCATCATTTTAAGAGAACTTGAACACTTTATTTCGCAGTGAAATAACTGTAAGTTTGTTTGGATTTCAAATGCAGCCAGGATAAGTAGACAAGTAGGAAGTCAACGTTCTCATAATGTAAATGCAGTTGTGGGTTTGTTTTGGGATTATTTAAAGTTTGCCATAGGAATTGATATGTATATTATATACAACCAATCGTAACGCCAAATAAACGCCAGCACGTTCAGCATCACATATTATAAGTATCGTCATTAATCTCTGTTTAGTTTAGTATTAAACGACTATTTTATATTATTCAATTTTCATTGTTACAGCTGACAGACATAGTGAATGCTATGTCGACTCGTGGCGAGTTGCCCCTAGAGCTTGCTTTGCGCGGCCGCAGCTCATCCATAGCCACAACGCTACTGCAACATTGCGCCGACGCAGATTCGAGAGGACCGCGCGGACGCACGCTTTTGCATAGGGCCGTCGACGCAAGGGATGCTTTCTCAGCCAAGTTCCTGGTCGACAATGGAGCAGACCCTAATCTTACCACAAAGTGAGCATCAATATACAATATTCGTCCACTGAGGACTTTCGCCATCTCACGTGACTCTTTTTACCCTCCGCATCCATTCCTCTTGAGGTAATCGGTTCAAAAGCGGTTAGTCGTTTTGACCAGAGTCCTCACTTCGAAACTCTCCATAGCTATTTACTACACATCTACTGCCATAGACAAATATTTTGCCAACCAATATCCGTGTGTGTTCTCCGACGGATCTCCATGTTAATTTGGAACACAAAGACAAATTTTTAATAAATCGTTATTAAACTAGTTTTTCTCTATAACAGGGAAGAGGGTGACACGGCTCTACATTTGATTTCGGCATTGACAGCGAGTTCGTGCGACGACGAAACGATGGAACAAATGGCTGAAATTGCGGAGATAATGGTGCAAAAAGGCGTCGATATCAACCGACAAAACAGAAAAGGATTGTACGTACAGTGACATTTTAATCATTTTGATTCTTTGTGAGGACAAGTTACGAGTGTTTTTTTTGTTTGCAGCACACCACTTCATCAGGCAGTGATATCGAGAAATCAAAGGATATTCGACCTTCTGCTAAAACAGTCGAATCTGGATACAAATCTGCGCACGCTAACAGATGAACATCCTCCCCTTTACTACGCACTCGTTGACGACAGGCGAGCGTCAATATCGTCGAGCGAAACGTTAGTCATGAACGGTTCCAATCCCTTCGACACACCGGTCACAAACAAAAACGCCTTCACCGAGGATCCAGTGGAGGGTAAAGTGGAGAATATCATCGAAAGAGGTTTCGCTGCGAAGTTATTGGAGAAAGGTTGTCACCCGAATCCGGTTTATTCCAACTCCGGAGACAGTTTGCTACATATACTGGCGCATGGGTGGTTCGAGGTAAGATGTGGTTTTTCTGAATAGTCGACACTTCTCGATTGTCTCATAGTTTAAGTTTAGCCTCTGTATTATTTTTCTTTTATGTTAAGGTCGACCGAAAGGTTGACGGATCACTTGAAGGTAAGTGGATATTAACGTCGCCTATAACACAAGCAACGTCACAGGTGCTCCAAGTGCCGATCAAAGTTGATCCTGCCGGGAATCAAACCCGGATGTCCCCTGGAACAGAGCGTTAAGGCAAACACCCTTAACTATTCATTCTGCATTATGGAAGTTTCATCAACCAAAACACAGAGATCATCATGGTTTAAAGTCATGGCACGAATTTAACCAAATTATAGACAAACCAAATTTGTTATTTACATAATCAAGAAGGCGATATAACATAAGACATGTACGAAACAACTAACTCGTGTAATAATTTCTTTAAATTTTACAATAAAATTGTAATATAAACGCAGAGGATGATGTCTTTGTAGACAGTAGTCCCCTAATACAGAATTAAATCATGTTTTTAAGTCCTTGAATGTATATTATTTTGGCACATACATTATGTCTGGACTTAAAGGATTCGGCGGTGTTTCTCGCGTCGCACCTGAATGGTGATCTGAACCATACAAACGAAGCCGGTCTAACTGCGCTTCACGCCGCTTGCGCCAACGGGCTCGCACGACTCACAGCGGCCCTCCTAGAGAACGGGGCCAGACCCAACATGCAGACTTCTTATGGAGAACAAGAGGACACGTTATATCGGTATGATTTTATACATTCAAGTCCGTGATGCAAAAGATCATTTTATAAAATTACCCGATTTGTTTCACAGTCAAACTCCCCTCCACTTGGCCGTGCTGAATAACCACGAGAGTGCAGTACTGGCGATAATAGAACATAAGAAATCAGTGGAAAAGGGCGATCTCCCAGTCACTGACAGGAGTAATGTCAGTCTGTTACCGAATTTGAATGTGAAGAATTCCGAAGGAGATACACCAGCCAGTCTTGCTCTTAGCGAAGGTAATCTTTTATGGCACTGACAGTACATTCATGTAATATAATACAATTATAAAGAGAGAATATTTGTATATTTGTAATGAATAAACTCAAAAACTGCTGGAGCGATGTTGAAAACTCTTTCGCCTATAGAAAGCTACATTATTATCAGCGAGTTGCGAAGCCGCGTGCAACAGCTAGCAATGAAATAAGATAATAATATTAATTTCAGGTTACAAGAACCTCATAGCACCCTTAATAGAGGGTGGCGCGGATCCGAACATACGTAACGGCAAAGGTTTCACTTTGCTCCATCAGGCGATTGTCGCAGAAGATTCTAGAACAGCCATTTACCTACTGGACCACGGAGCTGACATGGATGCCATGTGAGTGTTATCTCAGATTTATCTCCATGTCCAATTATTAGAAAAAACACTGGTCACATTTTCATTAAAAAAATTACTGTAAATATTGCGTACAGTATAACAAACGCCAACATTAATGAAGACTTCAAATTTAGTCGCACTGGCATTTTCTCATGTTTGTGTCTTTCGTTTGTCTCTGTCCATCCATAGCTCGTCGAGTGACGTTGAGCATTCTTATGAGATCCATATAGTCTTCAACTATCTGTAGTGGATGAAAAGTATTTTAAATCAAATTTAGTATGTTAAATAATTTTTTTTTTGGATTTTAAATATTAATGGGATGGCCAAAAAAAGATCTGGGCATTATATGCCCATTAATGGGCATTATATGCCCATTAATGGGCATTAATCTTAATAGATTAATAAATAAATTGAAAAATAACTTTTTTAAATCCTAAATCCGCAATACACTGTCCTAAATCGTATACAATTTAGGAAACTATCGGTCGGAATCTCCAATTTCGCTAAATCGGATTCATCTATTCTAACCGCGATTACATCTTCCGATTTCCTAATTAAAATTTTCTATAAATTGCATAGCGTATAGGCCGGACTTCAACATTTATTCGAACTTATGTGTATATCTTATATGGACCAAATCACCTATATTGAGAAATATTTTTGTGTGAAGGACTGAGGCAGGTGAAACCCCACTGCAGTTCGCGATATTCTGTCGCCTGGGCCTCGTGGTGGAGGCGCTGTGCGTTCGCGGCGTCGACATGAGTCGCTTGGACGCCAACGGAGTGCCGCCTCTTTGGGCTGCACTTGACTCCGGACAGGAGGAAGTTGCTAGCGTAAGTCACATTATTCCACTGTATACATTGTACCTGTGTTACCTTCATACTATTTGTAACATTCATAGACGTCTTAGTAAAATTTGGTCTGGCTGGCGGATAACAACAGACAGGCACGTTAACTGACATCTATAACACTGATTAAAACCTGTGTATATAAAAATCAAAACATTACAATATATTTATAATTTATTTATTTATCAACTCACTATTTCATATGACGGAAGTCATATTTACTAAAAATCGATTTAAAATAATATCATATTAAAGTTTTACTCTTCTGTTTTATCACAAAATAGCATGAAACGATCATTAATTAATGTCATTATAGTTACTCACATTTCCTATGATTTATTTCAGATTTTGGTTAGAAACGGCGCTGACGCTGATTGTTGGGGCCCGGGACCAGACGGATGCTTGCAAACTCTATTGCACAAGTAAGAGTGAATATTTATTTAAAAAATCTTGTTACTTTAACAGTAAATACCTATTATGCGGAATAAATTGTACTAAGAATAATTAGCAGTGACATTTTGGCTAGTGAGCAATGTGTACTTGCGTCATCTCTGATGTTTATTGGATTTCTAGAACCATCAAGTTAACGTTCAGCCCTACCTTAATCGCAAATAAAAGAAATGCCTAATCTTTCAGAGCAATTGACGAGAACAAGGAAGCCCTGGCTACGTTTCTGATCAGATCCGGGTGCGATGTGGAATCGCCTAGACGCGCGGGGCCGAATGGCGAGGGGTCAGATGTCGCAGCAGAAAAGCAAGCACCACTGCATCTCTGCTGTACCTGGGGACTCACCGAAGTCATACAGGTGAGAAAATATCCAAAAAACCCGAGCGCGTCATTCACTTATTATATTTTATTACATCAGTAGTCGCTTTTTCATTCAACAATTTGCTCTAGTTGTTATAATGTTCTTGTTTTCACTAATTGTAGTGTTTCCGTACCGTTTTCACGGCTATTTAATTTAATACAAGATCAATTTAATTACAGACTCTCTTAGAGCACGGAGCCAATATAAACTCGAAGGACGCAGAAGGGAAGACTCCCCTCCACATCGCAATAGAGAATCAACACGCGGCGATCATCTCTCTACTGCTCTCCCAGCCGAATATCGACCTATCGGCAAGGGACAACAAAGGCGTGTCGCCGTTCGCGGCAGCGTTAATCGCCAGGAATAATAAAGCTGCTCAAGCCATCTTGGAAAAGAATCCGTCGGCGGCGGAACAGGTATTAATTTTCTTTTAAAGAAATGCATCGTAACCCTGATTGGCGTGTAAATTTCAAAGTAAAATAAATGGTTGGCGAGAGATTAGTGAGTTAGTCTCACTACAATAACTATTTTATTTATTACATGTCGTCCAATACGTTTTAGGTGGACAAGAAAGGTCGCAATTTCCTACACGTGGCCATCCAGAAGTGCGACATGGAGAGTGTTATGTTTCTGCTGTCGGTGGAGGTGGACGTGAACTCGCGAGTGCAGGACTCGACACTAGCGCCGCCGCTACACCTAGCGGCCGAAGCAGGCAACGAAGTGCTACTGCGGAGTCTGTTGCTCGCCGGGGCGAGGCCCAACGACAGGGATGCTCACAAACGGTGCGTTTCCTTTATATGTTATGGTGTGTCTTATGTCATAAGACACGGTTATGCATGCAATAATATCGTTAGTGTTTGGAATTTCATAATTATTAACACATTATTATGAAATAAAACTTTTTATTTTAATTTTTGACCTAACTATGAAATGATATACCTCCTCGTTTAATACTTGGGGTTGTATTTTGGCTTTACAAATAATAATCGCACAAGTCAGCATTGCGAGTGATTTTTAGTAGAGTTCCGTACTACTCACTGTGAGGTGGATCGACTAAAGTATGACTAAAGATCCACGATCGGAAACTCTCGAGGTTCGAGTTCTACATTATCTTTATTACACGATAGAAGTGAACTGGAGCCGAGTTACACGATTCAGTGTGTCACTAACGGCAGATCCTAGTAAACTTGATCCACCGTTACCCAAGCGTGACGTTTAACTTCTCAACAATAAAAGCGCCTTAAAAGATGTCGAATAAAAATGTGTGTGCGTGTGCGCGAGGCAGATGCGCGCTGCACGTGGGTGCGCGCGCCGGACACGCGAGCATCGTGTCTGCGTTGGTATCGAGCGGGGCGGAATGCGGCGCGGCGGACGCGAGCGCGGACACGGCGCTGCACGTGGCGGCGCGCGAGGGCCACGCGCCCGTCGTGCGCGTCCTCCTCGCCGACACGGACGCCGACGCCGCCGTCGCCAATCTCAAGGGACGCAACCCGCTGCACGAGCTCTGCTGGTGCAAGCGCGACAACGCGGCAACCATCTGCGAACTCTTCCTAGAGTTCATGCCCGACTATCCGATCAACAGGACCGATTTGCAGGTACGGTCACACAAATGTGAAAGTAACTCTGTCAGTCTGTTACCTTTTCACTGTTCTTAACTATTTTACAAGCAAATATTTTAATAAGGTGAGGCATAGTTTGCTTGCATTTGTCCGGCTTCTCCGTGCCGTCTACAGTGTTAGTTCTCATTTTATCTGAGGTCACATTATATCATTTTCTCTTAATGACTGCTTAGGATTCCTCTTGAGTTAGTTTATGTAATTATATATTCATCGTATTCATCGGTTAATATGTGAATAAAAAAGTTTCTCGTTTCAGGGTAACACGCCCCTACTGCTCGCTTACATGAACGGTCAGGGCGCCATGTGCCGGGTGTTGGTACGCGCAGGGGCATGTCTCGCACAGGAGAACAAAGATGGCGTTTCCATATTTAATTATCAGGTGGCACTTTCATTTCACTCTTTCTTAAGTTCTTACCGGTCTTTGTCAAATTGATGGGCCTCGTGAGAAAGTCATTTCCAGCAGTAGACTCTATACGGCTACGATAATGATGATGACGATGAACCCAAGAGGAAGAAAATATTCGATGACACTTACATCCGTATATATATAAAAATGCGAAAGCTTAACAGCGAATTTAAACTTTAACATTAATTTTTATTAATAATACAGTAGATCTCCCGAAAATATCAATGTAGTATGCTTATTATGTAATAAAGAATAATTTAAAACGATTTTATATGTGTAATGTGAACAGGTAGCAACGAAGCAGTTACTGCACCGTTTGCTGGACGCTCTCCCGGCTGAGGCGCCGTGGGCCGAGAGCGACCTCTGCCAGGAGTGTGGCACCAAGTTCACTCTCACCATGAGGAAGCACCATTGGTATATATCTCACTTTATATATTGAAAAGTTCAGTTCCAAAGTTCACCCTGCCGGGATACGAACCCGGGTACCCTGGGGCGGAGCATTAAACCACTCCAACGGGCTGGTCAAATAATAATAATGTTATTTTCAAAATGATATAAAATAAATACATCATGTATTTTTTTTTGGCATCCTCTAATCAAAAACAGTCAAAAAAACAGTAGCATTATCACATCCCTCCCTTATCCTTAATCCTTCTATGGTCGGCAGCGCATTTGCAACACCTATGGCGTTGCTTGCGTTTATAGGCGACGGTATAGCCACCTACCACGAAGTGAACCGTCAGCCTGTCTATGTAGACATTAACATAAAAAAGCACCAGTTAAAGCTGCTAGTCTTTCAACGATAGAAATAAGTATATTAAATTGTATGATTTCAGTCGGCACTGTGGCCGGATGCTCTGCAACAAATGTTCCAGCCAAGACGTGCCCATTTTGAAGTTTGGCATGAACAAACCGCAGCGGGTCTGCGAGATATGTTTCAATGTATTGCAAGTGGGGGCCAGTTAGTAACACACCACAAAATCAGCGACTCATTTTATATAAACCATTTAGTAGACCCCCCTCTAGTTAGATTTTATATACATAAGTTTTAAATGAAATTGTATAGAATGGACAATGGACATAGGTGAGGCAATTTTTGCGGGGTACATCTATCTATAGAGAGCTATTGTCCTATTCCCTCGAAGGCTAAAGATTTAGATAGTTCTGTAGATGAAATCCCATTTGTTAGGCAGTCTGTCTGTCTGACATTCACATGAATTGACAAATAAATAAATAGGATACGAGTATGTAACAAATAAATAAGTTACGAAGATTTTTCACATTTCTGTAATGTCTGTATATTTGCAATTTATGTATGTAATTGATTCTGTTTAAAAAAATGCCTCGTGTATGTCCATCCAAAATCATTTAACCGCAACCAGATTTTTTATTATTTCAAAAGTGAAAATACATATACCTAATGGAACTAGATTTTAATTTAAGACTTCTATGTGTTATTGGAACTTTTGTTTAAGAACTGCTATTTGTCGTTTGTGGAGGTCAAATTTTCAAACGCTTATCTCTGAGCTACATTTGTACAGCTTTTGCCTATAATAAATTACCCAATTATTTATACTATACAAAGAGTCGGTGTAAGAAATAAACTGAGGTGAAACAGGGCTAAGACTAATACGTCTAATAGAGAGAGGGCTTCTTTAAATTGGCAATTGAAGCATGGACATTGGACAGTGGACAGTATTGAGGCTGAAATGTATAAATATTAAAAAAATATCTCTTATTTTTCTCAAGTCTTTCAGGAATCATACTTATTGTAGTTTATATTATAAGAGTTATACTTAAGCTACGAACGCGTCCATTAGGCTTCAAATTGATATAAAATTAGTGCCTATACGAAGATTTATAAATATGCCAAAGTATTCGTGTGCTTTTTTCATTTGTTCAAGCTTTAAAAATATTTTATTAATTCTACTTAGTTTTTATTGTATTCAAATAAATTGATTGATTTATAATTAAAACTAGTTTAAAAAAAAATTAAAATTTTGCTCAGCGGTGTAATAAAATCTGAATTCATTTTTTTTTTCCAAAAATACCCTCACGTTTTCTATAAGGGTATAAATAGTATTATTTTTTTGGGCTGAATTATTCCTATAATCTTGTTTGGGATCAACGGATATTTAAAATATTTACTGCGCTGCTTGGTAATTGAGAATTTTTGCAAAATTGAGAAATGAAATTTACTTGTATTTAGTTGACAGAAATGTCTACTTTAAACACTCTGTCAATATTTTTTTTCTAACATAAGAAGCATAGTTATAAGATTTTGCAAATTCTTTCCAATACATAATTATGTTCGTGATTGAACATATAAATTATATATTGTCATTGTAACCACTGTGCATTCCAAAATACGCATTGTTATTTTTTGTACTGCTTTTTTATTGTTAAAAATTAGTGCCATTTATTGTAAATTACATATAATTATGATTCTTCTGAATTTATCTACAAGTGATTGTATAATGTTATTGTTTCATTCCAAATTTTTTTCAATTATGAAATAAAACTTTTATATGCTGAATTCTTTTTTATTAACTATATGCCAATATATAAAGCTAAAGAGTGTTTGTTTGTACCTGTAACTAAAATTAAAAATAAATTATCTGACAATTTTTCGGGTCTTCTATCTATGCAAATTCCATTTATTTCTATTTTCTTTAGGTGATAATTGATGTCTATAAAAACTTGCATAATATTTAAAAAAAAACATGCAAATATTGATTATACTTTTATTTACAAATCAAATGTTTGAAGGCTTAATAACTTACTAAAGAACTATAATTTCTCATCTAACGTGATTAGAGAAAATTAAACTTAACGTTATAATGAATTTGAAGCTTTACTCCTTCGACGGCCATTACTTTAGTCTCTTGAAGAGGTCTTTAGTGACGCACTTGTCGAGTACGTGGATGT
Source organism: Synanthedon vespiformis (assembly GCA_918317495.1). Taxonomy (NCBI): domain Eukaryota; kingdom Metazoa; phylum Arthropoda; class Insecta; order Lepidoptera; family Sesiidae; genus Synanthedon; species Synanthedon vespiformis. Next base: position 2,061,052 of record OU906965.1, read on the forward strand.
AGTCTATGAGCTCTTCCTCGCATGTCTCTGTTGTCTGTGAGCGAGAGTTGACGCGATCATTGCACTCTTGGTACTTAGCCCACAAGTTCTGGGCGTCAGGTTTTTGAGAGCATACCTCCTAGAAAATAGAGAAAAAAAAATTAATCAATACAATCTTTGTTGGAGTAAGAACTCCAACCCTTTGGTTTAGTGTTTAGAATCAAACAATGTAACATCCTTTCATGCACTAAGAACGCGTCACGTTTGACTAAACTTAATTTTAAAACTAACATAAAACTTAGTCTACATAGGCTGTTCTAAATATTCACAAAAAACTTTCTTTTTTTTTTTTAAATTAAATAAGTAAACAAAAAATACATTATTAGTCAGCTATTGAAACTTTTAAACTCTTAATATTATTCATAATATCTAACTACTACTGACCACTGTGTGTTACTATGAAATAATTAAATTCTAATTTTAAAAGTTTACAACAATACGATTTGGCCCATATGAACTTGCCAAGGCTGAAAGAGGTCTTTGGCTAAGGAGTGAAATGGTCTTTTTATTGATATGGAATGTTACATAATATATACATACATACATGTAAACATATAAATTAAGTACATTAGGTAAGCTACATTTTAGCTAAGTACTGAAGTAAATGAAAAGTTAAAAAAGATTAACCACATTTGTTTGTCTCCTTGTAATAATTCCAGGTACTATTCATTTTCCTGTTGAAAAAATATTTAACAACATTTAATTTAGTAAAAATGGGTTAATTTACACTAGGTCTTTAGGGGAGTAATTAAAAATAATGTATGGTTAATGGGGGAGTATCTGATTCTCTCACAGATTCAAAAACCTAGTCTGCCTGAAAGATTCCCTATACAATTTAATATGTAAATATCACCTTATAATAATTGTACCATACTAAATATTAATTTTTTGGCACAACTATTTCTGCTACAACCTTACTAATATTATAAATGTGAAATGTGAGTTTGTTTGTTATGCTTTCAAGCAAAAACTACGAATGGACATAGGGTACATTTCATCGTTCAATGCGGACGAAGTCGCGGACATCAGCTACTAATGAATAAAAGTAAGCATTGTTTCAAATCAGATCAGTGATATACATAGAGTACTTATCACATCAGATACATGGAGAGAATGTCTGATGAACGAACTGATGATATTAACACAAGTTTTCGTTATTATCTTACTAACTAATCACGAAAACTTAGACTACTAAGGAGTCATGCAATTTAATCACCGTGAGAAATGGGAAGGCGCACTATAAAGAGGCTAAACTATGTACGAAGATTGTTATGATTCAATACGGGCTAAGCAGCAGAGAACAACTAGTAAATAATTAAATAGGATATGGTATAGCACTAACATGAAAAATTGCTCGACTGTATCTTTTCTGTGTATATTTGTTTAACGAGAAAAAGGGTTAACCGATCAAGTTACGTAATATTATAGATACCTTCAAAATAGACAACTCACCCTTAACTGCACTTGAGGATCCACTAAGTCCTCTTCCTCTGCCTTCACCACAGGGATTAGTTTATTGGACATAGCGCCTGGAAATGTACGTAAATGTTCTGTTAGGTTATATTATATTGGTTTTCTTGGGCCATTTGAAGTCATTACTTTTTAGCAAATGTGATACACGAGACTTAAATTACTGGAAAGTGAAGAAGTAATAATAAAACGAGAAGAAAAGATTTAAAGAAAAGTAGCAATAACTTACCAGATAATTAGCAAAGCAAATCCAAACCAATCCAAAATCCAAAATATATATTTTATTTTTTGGAATTTTATAGCCTGTGGCCTGGTTGACAATATAAAATGTTATATTGTGAACACAGAATACTATATACTCACTTGCTTTGCTCTGTAAGTATATAGTTTTCTGTGCTGTATACTGCTGTGATACGGCTCAGTGTTGCCATTGATACGGCAAATGCCGTAATATATGATTTTCAGAGGAAAAAATTTCAAAACTTCGAATAAAATTATAGTTTAGACACATCCTTTAATACACAATACAGTCGTAATGGGGAGGATTATTCAACATAATTAAAACAATGAAAACATGGTGTATGAATTGCATCATTTTAATGACCATTGTTCAGTATATGGTTCCTATACTTTATGTAACAGATAGTGGTGAAATTAAACGTTACCCAGAAAAATTAACGTTTTGCTTTTGAACTGGAATGTTTTAATCAAAAAAATAAGCAATACAGCATTTTCATGATTTTTATTTAAAAATACGGCAATCTGAAGTCTTGAATACGGCAGCTCTATCAAAACCTGATGGCAACACTGTTACGGCTGTGATCCACAAACTAAATAGTAGCTGTGATCGCTGTGAAGTGATCAAAATAGTAATAGAGTATTATTATATGAATTACCAAATTTAGTAATATAATTCAAATTATACAGCTTACAGTTACAGCAAATAATAAGTAATTTATTTAATTTTCCTGGCGACTAACTTTTCCTCGTGACATTGTCGGCGTATATTCAACCAACTTCCAAAAAAGGCGAACTTTCGACTGGGTGAACCGATTTTGATGATTCTTTTTTTATTTGAAAGCTGGTGCTGATCCATTTTAATTTGGTCCAGTTCTGACAATGACAGCCATGAGAAAAGACCATAAGACCGTTTAAAGTCGGTTTAATTTTTGTTAGAGTTATTTCTGGATATATTTTTTTTCACTGACAACGTGTATGCAACTTTTAGATGTAACAAACATGCAAACAAATTCTTTCGCACTTTATAATAAAAAATATACTATTAAGTTAGGACACTGTTGTAAGGTTTCATCAAAATGCGATGAGTAGAGTTTTTGTATTAGTCAATTTCTCGGATATCTTCTGTTCGACACAACACATTTTATAATTTTGATTTTCATAAATTAGGTACAATCCTAAACTAAATAGTAATATATTTATATTATTACATACAAACCATATAACCATATTTATAATATTATTTATGCGGATCTTGATAAGATTTCCGGTTCTGTGTACTAACCTAATAGCAATATGTTGGAAACCAAGCTAGAATTAAAGTTAATAAAACGCTACCTTACATGGTCGGCAACATGAAGGAAATAGCATGTCTATAAAGTACCCAATATAATCAGTTCATTTTATATGAAATATAAAACAGATAAATAAAATACTTTGAAATGTGTTTTGAGCTAAGAGTCAAACGAAAGTCTTCTATTTTACATTATAGTATTAATTATTTCTAGGTTTAATATGTATTACTAAAATAATTACAATTTAAGATTATAATCATCAGACATTACTAAATTCGGATTAATAAACACAAACGTAAGTAGAAATTTTAAACATAAAAAAGAGACTCCACTCCAAGTGACCGTCACCATGGAGAGAGCTTATTGTAATAATTTATTATTATATTCACTATTTTTGTGTTAATAAGTGACAAGTACTGTTTTTCTTATATCCATTGTAAAAAGAATATTTAGATTTGTATATGTTCAACATGAAATTACTTCGTATTTACATAATTCGGTGGAAATGAAGTTTTTTTAATTTTACATCTTAAATTTGTTTTCTAACATTTTCAGGTTCGTCGCAATGTTTTCTTTGGCTCGAATGCATTTGATTATTTATTGTTGTGATCTTTTCAAGATCCTGCCTTAACACTATAAATTGAATACAAAATTTATCGTAATCCAATGAAAAGTTGAGGTTATGACATATAAAACTGATTTGTTGTTTTATCTTTCAGAATGAATGGAGGAATGGAGCACAAAACGCAAGGACACAATGCTGTGCCTCATAAGGGACCTAAAAATTTCAAAATGATCATGGACCCATTCCTTGTCAAAGGGGCAACAAAATTGTATAGATACGATGGGATTGTTCCTGGCGATCCAACTTATCCACCTGTACAAATCAGAGATCCCAGATCGCAACTATCCAGAATTTGGAACAGATTAGAACCAGCTGATTTACCAGTTCCTAGGTAAAAAATTAAAAAAAACAACATTAACAATACAATAACAACAATGATGCAATTTCTGTTATTCAATAATAAACAGTATATTTCATTCTACTTTTCACGATACCTAAAAAAATTGCCTCTATTTACATGTTTCTATATCCACAGATGAAGTAGAAATGTACAAAAATGTTATAATTTTACTTTATTGCTGAAAAAAATTGTATTAGGTATTTAATATGTTTTGTATACTGTACACTTTATTTGGATATATTTTCTTAGCAGCTTTATTGACATTTTGAAATCTGTATACTATTTGTCTATTTAACTAAGTAAAGTGATAATAAATCAATATAAAAAAAAGTGGAATCAAATTTTGGGGTTATTAACTCTATTATTTTTATGTATTCAATGGAGCAATGCTGCCAACTTAACCAGTCGATTTGACACTTTAAACCAGTGGCGGGAAATTTAAAATCTCATTCGAATTTATTCTTTTTCAGATTTAGGATCGACAAGAATTACGTCGGAACACCTCCACAGTTGGAAATAACTATTGCCAATTTAAACGATAATATAGATAAAGCATTTTTGGCCGATATGATGAATAAAGTTGGACCGTGTGAAGAAATAACAATATTTTATCATCCACTTACGAATAGACATTTGGGATTTGCGAGAGTTGTTTTTCAAGAAGTGAAACATTCGAAATTGTGTATAGAGAAATACAATAAAAAATCAGTGATGGGCCAGGTATTTATGTTATATGAATATATGTATTTCTTTTTTTTTTATTAATTTTACTAAATATTAAAAATAATTTAAGTCAATTGTTAATTACACAAAGTAAGCGGTTAAATGCACAGTAATTATTTTTGCTCACAAGTGAGTTAAGAGAATACTTGAGTATATTAAGTGGTGATTTCTTACATCTGATTAACACTTTAAATGTCTTTTACATGAGTGATTGTTATTCAAAATTATTATTGTTGCAATGATTTTAGCCAATTTTTTTATGAGAATTTACTAATGGTCCGTAATAATAGCTTGTGAAAACCAAAATTCATCTTTATATGCCTATCGGATCTGTGTAAAATGAAAAGACATTAATAAATGAGCGTTAACGTTAATCACAAGGATTTCTATAATTTGATTCTTTGGAAATAAATTATTATTATTATAATGTTTGTTAATTCACGTACTTTAACCAACTTTACTTTTACAAAAACAAGCGCTAAATAAGGTTTTGTGGTAGTGACATTTTAAACGCTTACTAAACAATGTTTAAATAGTTATACAATGTCTAAGTAAGCACGTGTTTAAACAGTGCTTATTGAACTTTTTGTAGTAAGACGGTATATGTTCAAGTCTGCTTCTGTTTCAAATACTATGAAATACAAATGTAAAATATGTATTTATTTGGTAGCTTCTATTTGTTTAGTTTGTTTTGTTTTCTGGAACAGATATTAGTTAACTTTGGTGTGATATCAGTATACATAGAGTTAGTTGCATAACTTGATATAAAAATCCACCGAGTCCCATGGAGTTTGTATGATAAATAAAAACGGTAACAAAACATATTCACAATATGGGGCACATTATAGTGATTCGAAGTGGTGTACTTACTGTCTTTAAACTGAATTATAATTTTTCAGGTGCTAGACGTATTTCATGACCCATTCGGCAAGAAATGCCAGGAGATGTTTGATGATAAAACTGTCGATAAAAAAGCAAGGGCTGCTATGTCAGCGCCAGTGGCAGAAGTTAAGCCCGTTGTCGGCCCAGTGGAGGATGCCCGTTTGCAAAAGATAGATCCGTCGCTTAGTAAACGACTCGAGGAAGCTAAAATAACTGATAAGGTAATAACTTTTAAAGCGCATTGGGGTTATTGTTTTCTTAACTTATTTTTTTCCCCTTAGTTTCTGGAAATTATTGTCAGACGATCCCTGACCCATATGTTAATCCAGTTAATAAACTATTTACGTGTCATATTACATCCAAATCCGTTTTTGAGTAAAAGATTAACAAATATCCACACACACATCCATAAACCAACATTTATTATGCAATAATCATCAACATTGACAATTTTTCGAATAAAATGACTAAATTTTAGTATGTCTTAATTTTTTTTACTATTATTTCGATTATATTGAAATACGCGGGCGAAGTCCCGCGACTTGGCCCGCGTAACTTTGTCTATAGTCTATACTAATATTATAAAGAGAAAAGATTTGATTGTTTGTTTGTTTGTATAGAATAGGCTCCGAAGCTACTGGACCAATTTGAAAAATTCTTTTACCATTAGAAGCCGACATTATCCCTGATGAACATTGGCTACTTTTTACCGAGGGAAAATGCTTCATTCCTACGGAAAATCTAAAATAAAAGTAAATACTAGCGGCTTGACCCGGGAGATAGCGTCATCTATCCAAAATACGGTAGATGGCGTTTTATTAATTAATACTAAAACCTTTCTCAAGAACCACTCTATCCATTGGTGAAAACAGCATGAAAATCATTGGTGCAGTAGTTTTTGAGTTTATCGCGAACAGACAGACGCGGCTGAAGACGTTTTTTTAATAATATTTCAGGAGACTTACCCTCCTCGTTACAAGGAGTCAGAGCATAGTGACAGCAACAGTAGATGGTCGGACGAGGAGCGTGAGTATCGACACCGGCATCACCGGGACAGGGATAGGGATAAAGAACGACACCGGGAAAGGTGAGATAAGTGTCTTAACTACTCTATTGATTATCATATAAATTTGGGATACATAGGGTACATTTAATGTACTCATACTCACTTATGCAAATGAGTCTGCGCTTCCCTGTTTTTTTTTTTTATGTGTTTAGTCGCAGCAAATTCTTTATTTAATTCACATTTATTTAACTCAGAGGGAATAGGTTGGTATAGAATTTTTACAGCGCTAAACTCTGTTAATATTGTTATTATTTTTCGCAAGCCGTCACTGCAGGAGGAAATGTAGACGAAAGTAGGTACAATTTGACATTTAACTTATTGGTTTAATCGCTTATTGCTGTAAAGACGACTGCTCGAAAATCGTTTCTCAATATGCAAACCCTTGTATGTTTAAATTGGCCATTTCAGGTATCATCATTTTTGTATTATGCACTTACGGAATGAGGATATATTATACAATCTTCATTTTAAATTATATCTAATTTACAAACGATATCTGAGCACCTGCTCTGTTTTTAATAAATATCTCAGAGGCCGACCGTTTTTATTTAGTAAAGTTAGTTCTACAATATAGAACTAATTCACTACAAAAAAGGAACTGCTACCATAAAATGTGCACGTCGCGTCTCGGTGTGAACTGACCCTTACTGGCTTTGTTAGACATCGCGAGAGATCGGAGAGATACGCGCGCGGAAGTGAGTCGGCGGAGTCGGTGGTTGCAAGTGCAGGGCCGAGTGCCGGAGCGAGTGCGCTCTCTTATGTGACGTCAGCGCCCCCTGTCACACCGTTGTCGCACGCCCCAGACGTTTCCTACGCGCCGCCAGTGACACCGTCGGCCACACCGTCTCACTACTATCAACACACACCAGGGTAATTATAATTCTGTATTAACAGAATGCGTGCATAATTATTATTATGTGAATTTATTATTATATGCATGCATCTAGTAGCATTTTTTTATGAGCCAATAGACTTCACTTGTTCACGAGGATGATGACTAGATGTAACTTATTCAGAGAATTTAGAATTTTAATCAGTCAATTTAGTCAATGAAATATAATGGTTTACATCAAGACTTTTTTGTATTTGTTGAGAATAAGTGTGTGTTATCAGGATATTGTTATGTCCAACGTTTTTATTTAGATCATAATATAGATAAGAATACGTTATAATATGGTAAATCATTTGCCCATAATATTGTAGGTAGATCCAATAATTCGATATGAAACCCTAATTAAATCAAAACGACTAAATAGGGATATTTAGTGACCAAATATGTCTTATGTTAAGGTACGCGTATGGTTACGGTGCGAGCGGTCCGCCACCGGGCGTTAGTGGTATGTGGTGGGGCGATTGGCGCCATCATCCACCTGACCATCACAGTCATACATCGCACGTGAGTTATATACATATTTATACATTAAAAAAAGGATTTTACTTTCCTGTTTAAAATATGATTTTTTTTTTTCAATAAGTCATGCCATGTGTTTTAAAATATTTCCATTTTCGTGTTACTAACCAAGGCTGATATTGATATTGATTTAAAAAGTACCCACAAATACTTCGTAATCAATATTACTACACATTCGTTTGTGCTGAAGAGTATGGTCAAACTCTTTGAAAAGGTTTGCTTGCTTTGTGTATACTTTCAAAGCCTCTTGCATTGCCTGTAATCATTGTATTAAATCGCCCTTCGGTCACAACAAATAGCCATTTTTATTCAACAGTTACAATGTGTTTAATAGAATTTTTTACGCAAAATTTTACCACTGGTACATGAAAAGTCAATTAATATGTACATGAAATATGTAAGATTTTGAAAAGAAGTAAAATATTTATTATAATTTGCAACCATTTGCGTCTCCATAGACGAAGTAGTTTTGCATAGAAAATATCTTGATACCCATCGATGTAATCTAAACGTTCATTATTCAATTATACGTTGCATTTTCGCTTGCGTAATCCCGACACATTTAAAAATATGTAGAATAAAGGTAAAGAGGACCAACTCTATAAATAGAAGGCGCTGTAGTAGCATTTTATTTACGGTGGTTTCATGAACTAATACAACCAATGAATCATATCAAAGAGCAATGCTTCACAAGCGCCATTGTAGCCAATTTATGAACCACTATTTAATAATGTAGCTTGCCAGTTTAACACCTATATAAGTTACTCTTCCTCATCTCTATTCTCCATGGTCTAAAGAAACGGCGAGACGTTTTCGTTTCCCAAAAAGGGATCGCGGTCGCAAATTAAAACGTAACGTATAAGCTTATCATCTGACGTAACCGTATCGCTGAAGTCGGATCGACGCGCGAATGCGAGTGGAAGTGCGGTCCCGAGTGTGAGCGCTAACGCGGCGGCGGCGTCAAGGACAACGCCCGCCACCACTGTGACCACGCCCTTACCCACGCCCAAGGAACACTCGTCGCCCGAACAGAGAGAGCCTAGAGACAAGAAGGAAAGGCACAAGGTCGGATATTATGAGAAAAGTTATTAAGGCATTTTGCAGACAAAATGTAAATGTGTATCAGATTGCAGGGAAAGGCGAACTTTCGATTTTGGGTCCGTGTAAAACATTAATATTTACATGTGATTCATGGACCCAGCCTTGTATGGGAATCGAGGTTGGCTTTTCTAATATTTACATTTTGACGAAAATAATGCTCAATGAAAGTAGTCGGTGTTGTGCGATTCGTTAGTTGGTTTCTCAATGCAAAATTGTTTTGAAATTTAAAACTTTTAAAATTATTGCAACTCTTTTGTTTATTTGTCAAAATTAAAGCTTCCTAAATTATTTATTGTACAGGGTAGTTATTTTTTTTTTAATTTCGAACCGATCAGTGTTCATTTTAGCACTACTAACACAAAACACGGTAACTGGGAATTTTAATTTTATATAATAGTCTTAAAATGAAATGGGTCCCAGTGAAAATAAAAGAATAATAATTTTCATATTTTTTATTAGCGACCTGCACACCCTGAAGAGAATTTTTTCTGTATATTATATAAACAAACCTTCCTCGTTTATAGCGATTTCCGTTAGTAAATCCGTATCAAAATCCCTTTGGAGAAACAACCAAAGACTGGCTATATTTTGTAATAGACTAGCGTTCCGCCGCTGTCTTCGCACGTAGTTGAAATTTTCAAAATTACATTCTTATAAAATAAATCTATGTTCCAAATTTCAGCTTTCTAAAAATAGTATTATAGTTTTGTCTATGCGTTTGATAGTCTGGACAAACGATTTTATAAGTATGTATAGATATAGAGGACTTTTTCCGTTTCTTTCCCAGGTCTTTTCAGTTTAAACAGAATATTATATGGGGTTGCAACCACTTTGCATTATATGCAAAGTATTATTACTTTAATTTTTGTAACACAAGGGACCCATTTTTGAACAATATCATAATTAATGTCTACATAATGCATGGCATGTTTAAATATCACGCTCAATCTTTGCAGTCATGGAACTCAGTCATGTTTAATGACTCACTCATCGTCTCATTTTTCTATCATTGCTTATGCTTGCTCGCTTTTAGTATGTAAAAGATTTTTTTGCAATATCAGTGTTTTCCCACTAGTTTCTAAAATGTTTTTATTGGTAAAACCAAAGCACGTTAATTGGTTTAAAATAGAAAAAAAGTATTTAGCTGGGTTTTTTTTGTCTTAACTGTATACGTTTTTCTCGCCATGATAAACTTTGGAAATGAACTTTTCAAAGTTGGCGCTAATCTGGATATGGAAAGTAACGACAGTCGGGATGTCATTTGAACAGCACATGTACTGTTTTGTTTCGATGAGTGAATAAGGGATATCAAAGCCCATTTCCATATCCTTTCCCAACTCCTTATAACCGTACTGTAGTCGGCAGCGCACTTGCAGCGCCTGTGGTGTTGCTTGTGTTATAGGCGACGGTAGCCACCTACCATCAAGTGGAACGTCTACCTGGCTGCCGACCTTCACTTAAAAAAGAAACTATCAATGTATAACGTCTTCTGCCTTGAAAATGAATGTACTTTAAAAGAAGCTAATTCTTACATTATTATTTTTTATTGAAATTGTCAATATATTATCTATATTTTAAGCCCCGTTTTTTAGGATGAATGTTTGAATTCTTCTGGCGAAATGTACGTGATCTAGTTTGCTGAAATACGCTGATGTTGAAGCCGCGATATCTGCAAATTCCCTGGCTATATAGTCTCTAGTTCAGTTCGGTCGTATTTATTATACGATAAAAGCGTACACACTGAGAGAGATTTGTATTGAGAAAATGACGTCATAAGAATGTATACTGTTAGGAGTTTCCGGTGGAGAGTAAAAGTAGTGAGGTAGCGGATCCGAGGCCACCGGACGACGCACCCGACGGCGCCGACCCGGAGCCTAAACCACCGCCGCCCACCGACGAGCCGAAGAATGTCGACCTCGATACTAGGTGAGTGAGTCGGTATCACATTTATTTTAACAAAGACTAATTTATTAATCTTATATATATGAAAATATTTCCCGGTGTCCGTTCCATCGAAAAATAAAAATCCTGAAAAACTATTCAAGATCGTAATAACGATTCATATGAGGACATCCCTTTCCTCCGAAGACATTGTTCTTTTTTATATCAAACCGGGTGACAGGCAGGTTTAGGTGGAAACACCTCAAAAAGGAAAGTTAGATAGTAGGCTGTTATGCTGTCTGTAAGCCCTGATTACTTTTTATTTGATAACGAGTCCACAAAATAATTTTTGATATCATCTTGTGGATTGCAATAAAAGCGTATAATTTGCGTCTTGTGTCCAGAATAGCGATGTTGCTGAAGGGTGCGACGGGTGGTGGCGGACTGGCGCCGCCCTTTTTGTCTTTGGGCATCTCGTCAGAGGAGGAAGATGATGAGCGACGTCCCAACCATATACCAGATCTCGACGCGCCACAGCCTATCTCCGATGATGACGGTATGGCTAATTCACCACTCACTTGCCAAAGCTTTGCAGATTTGTGACCAAAAATAAATATTTCTTGCGTTTTTTATACTTTTATCAACAATGTTTTGAAATAAGATTGTAACAAGCTTGTAGTGGAAAAAAGTTTTTTTTGTGGAGCTATGTTTTTATTTCTGCTTTCTAACGTGGAGTCCTGCAACTGACATGTCTTATTATTTCACTTTTATATTAATTATTATTAAATGTTTGTTTGCCATAAAGGTTCAGGTGGCAGTGAGGATCGGGAGAGTGTGGTGTCATTCGTGGAACCAGCCGAGATAGATCCGGAACCGTTGTCGGAAACACCTTCGCCTTATTTGAGCAGAGATTTTTACCTCGGATGTCTGCAAGGCACCATTCACAGGGTGAGTACTGTAGACTATTATGTTGACATTTGGATTAAAAAATATGCCTCAAGAAAAGCTCAATATTATGTAAGTTCTCAAAAGAGGTTCAAACTTGATAAGTGATAAGTGTCAAATGCTAAAAAAGAGAAAAATTTTGTATGTATAAATTGAATAAAATATGTCTCTTGCCATGCCCTGGGTGTTTTCCATATATTCTATGTATATATTTACGGATATTAAGTATATAATTATAAATGTATTTACCAGTAACCCTTAGTATATTAAGTTCTGGATGACATGTCCTAGCAAAAAGAAAACTTTATCAAAATCTGTTTTTTTGTTTATTTATTATTATTTTAATGTTTAGAAGGTCAAGAAGGAGGCGCGCAAGAAACAGCCGCCGTGTATCGACAAAATAGGTTCGGACATTTCATCATCTGAGGACGAGTTATTGCGAGGCGAGGAACCGGAACCCAGGCGATCGCCGAAGCGAGACGCCGAAACCACAGACAAGGACAACCTAGACGACGACCAGGTGATGTACCTCATGACTCGACACCTCGCGCCTCACGACTCAATGAGTCATACTCGTCGTACCCAAAAATTGTTAAAAATTCTTCTAAAATTAAAGTAACTTAAACGAACGAGTCTTAAATAGACTTGAAGACGTAGTTATCACAATAGTTATTTTTTTAAACAAACGAGTACTAAGTATGGTCTACTAAGATATATGGTATACAAAGATGGGTTATCGTTAGAGGCTTGGCCTACATATTTGTTCTTGTTTCAAATTGTAAAATGTAAATTAAATTTTCGGTAATGTTTTATTCCGTCATTTTGTATACTTTGGGGTGTTTATGGCAATTTTGAAATTTTAATTTTGTGTACAGATGTCGCTGTCTTCTTTGTCGTCGACTGAGGCGAAGATTGAAGAGCAGGTTCCTGCCGAGCAATACTACTACCCGGCGCCTTCTGCTGCTCATCCAAATACGCACCCTCATTACGCGCCCTATCACCATATGTGGTCCCACACAGGTGATAAACTAGTGATATTAAAAATTGTTTGAGACGTTTGTCAATATTTGTTTGAGTATGTACTTATACTTAACTAGCTGTTGCACGCGACTTCGCCGCCGTGACTTTATAAAATATAGCCTGTTATTCACTGATAATGAAGCTTTCTATATAGGTGAAAGAATTTTCAAAATCGGTCCAGTAAGTTCGGTAGCTTTTGAGTTTATTCATTACAAACGCACAAATCATCTCTCTTAATAATAAAAGTGGAATAAAATTGAATAAAATTATTAGATAAAATCAAGGTTAATGAAGAATGAACAATAGTTTTTATTTCACGATCATATCAATCCTATAATTGATGCGATATGTAAGCAATGATTTACGTTGTAAATTTGCAGCCTATCCGCCACCGGGGTACGCCGCCGTTGGATCGATGGGACAAATGGGTCCGGATGGGGCGATGGCGTACGGAGCGGGTTTCGCGGGGGCTCACATGCTGCCCCCTCACTACCACTCATACCACGAACCGGCCGCACCCACCCAGGTCACAATTAATACTTAATACACTTACCTATAACATAGATAACAGTGGAAAAAGTACTGGCATGTTTCAATCCAGGACATTCGGCTTTCTTAACACAAGGCATAACTGCGCAGAAGATAAATTTTAAGTTCATCAGTCGAATAACCCAATAGCAATCGGCTCAGATTGGTTCTTCAGTCGAATAGCCCAATAGCAATCGGCTCAGATTGGTTCTTCAGTCGAATAGCCCAATAGCAATCGGCTCCAATTGGGTTATCAGTCGTATAGCCCAATAGCAATCGACTCCGATTGATTCATCAGTCGAATAGTCCAACAGCAATCTGCTCCGATTGGTTCATCAGTCGAATAGTCCAATAGCAATCGGTTCCGATTGGGTCATCAGTCGAATTGCGCTGTGGGAACACAGACGGTCGCTTCGCGGAAGCCATCGCCAAGCGACGCCATAGTCAGTCGCGCTCGCCCTTTCTTACTGTAACACCGCGTTTAGTTTTAGTAGTAATATTTTGTTAATTCGTTAAATTGTAACCTTGTCTAAACCTCGAGTCATTGTGATTAAAATATAGATTATCTTGGAAGCCAGTGTTTAATTCGCAGTCTCAATAACCCGCCATCAGGGCCTAAATAAAGTAGCATCACATCCGCTACAAGTGGTGACCCCGCGTATCGTCTTCGAACGCCATTTTTAGACAACGCGCACCGACTTCCATCATGACAGACAAAAAACAGCAATCCAACAAAGCCAGAAACCACAAACGCCAGAAGGGGCACACAAAAGAGCGGACTCAGATATAATGGCTTTGTCTTTATCGTCGCGGTAGCCGGAGTTTTGGACAGACCAGCCACGTGTCTGGTATATACGCGTGGAAGCAATTCTGGCACCACAGAAGTTGGGCGACGACGCGCGTTTCGACCTCGTGGTTGCCAAACTACCCAAGGAGGTTATAATGCAGCTTACAGATTCCTGTCCCGCCCGCCGCCTACCGGAAAGTTCAACGCTCTCAAGGACAAACTACTGTCTATGTTCGAGGAGACGCGAAATAGGCAAATTGAAAAACTCATCGGAGAGTTGGAGTTGGGTGATCTCAAACCCGGTCAATTATTGAACAAAATGAGAGATTTGGCCAGGGATAACTTCCCCGATGAAACCTTGAAAATCCTGTGGCAAGCCAGGTTACCGACATCAGTACGAGGAGTTCTCGCAGTGGCGGAAACGAATGATCTCGACAGGTTGGCAATAATAGGCGACAATGTCCACGAGGCCACGCGGCGAACGCATGTCGCCGAGGTTATTTACCCGGCGCACGCACATGGAGCGGTCGCCGAAGCCTCAACACCGATGGCAAGAGACACCGCAATCATGCTGTAAATCGCTAAGCTGAGCGCTAGGATGACCAGCATGGAAGTGTCGCGCAGGTTCCAGGACAACCACCAAAGGGGAAGGCGCAACAGGTCAAGAACGTTCCCGAGGAGCAGGAGTACGTCGCGACCACGTGATCAACCGCGCCGCGAGAGGGGCAGCCCTGATTAGCTGTGCCCCTATCATTATCGTTACGGGCCGCGGGCTAAAAAATGCAGCCAGCCGTGCGCATGGAAATCGTCGTCGGAAAACTAAGGGCGATGGTGCAGTCTACGACGGAGACCTGCATTACATCGTCTAGCCGTCGATTATGTGTTACAGATCGAAACAGTGGACTAAAGTTTTTAGTAGATACCGGTGCGGACATTTCCGTTGTTCCACCGAAAAACAAACTCTACTCGCGCGTGTGTCCCAAATATAGACTGTATGCCGCGAACGGCAGTGAAATTAAGACTTTCGGTACAGAGACTCTAGTGTTAGATCTTAATCTGCGTAGGGCGTACAGATGGGAGTTTGTGATAGCGGACGTCAAGCAGCCTATTTTAGGAGCCGATTTCCTGGCCCAACATAAGCTGCTAGTCGACTTAAACGCTCGCAAGCTAGTGGACCAGACAACGGATCTCAAGGTGGTGGCACAAATTGTAAGTATGGATCAACCTTCTATCTATACTGTGAACGACAAACACCCTTTCCGTAGGTTATTGTCCGATTTTCCGGAAATTACAAAGCCAGCTTCGTTCAAAGAAACGCCGCCGCATAATGTTTTACATTACATTGAGACTTCCGGTTCGCCAGTTTTCGCGCGAGCTAGGCCGCTTCCCGCCGATAGGTATTTAAAAGTGAAAAAAGAATTTCAACTAATGCAGGAACTAGGTATATGTAGGCCCTCCAAGAAATAAAAAGAACGGTGAGTTACGGCCTTGCGGAGACTATCGGATGCTTAACGCAATTACTAAGCCCGACAGATATCCCATTCCCAGGCTACACGATTTTACGTTTATATTAACGGGAAAAACAACGTTTACAAAATTAGATATAAACCGCGCATACCACTGTATTAGTGTTGCTCCAGAAGACGTAGAAAAAACCGCGATTATTACTCCTTTTGGACTTTTTGAGTTCCCCCGAATGTCTTTCGGACTACGGAACGCAGCACAGACCTTATGAACGTTTTATGAACAACACGGTTCTACAAGGTTTAGATTTCTTTTTCAATTATTTGGACGATGTCATCATAGCTAGCGATAATATAGAGCAGCATGAGCGACATCTCAGACTAGTGTTTCAAAGATTTACAAAGTATGGAATTACTATAAATCTGAACAAATGTTGTTTTGGGCAATCGTCGTTGGAATTTTTAGGGCATCATGTCTCGACTGCAGGCGTAAGGCCGCTCGATGACAAAGTTCAAGCCATCATAAATTACCCAAAACCGGAAACCATCGAAGGTCTGCGCAGGTTTTTAGGCATGTTAAATTTTTATAGAAGTCATATAGCAAACGCAGCGGTCAAACAAGCTGAATTAGACAGGTATTTAATTAACACTAAGAAAAGGGACAAATCTAAGGTAGAGTGGACGGCAAGCGCCGAGGAAGCGTTTGCGCAGTGTAAAGCAGGCCTACAACAGGCCGCCACACTCGCGCACCCTTCTCCGGTCGCTAGGTTAGCCCTGATGTGTGACGCAAGCGACACCGCCATAGGCGCGGTGCTTCAACAAAAGGTAAATAACACATGGCAACCCTTAGGTTTCTTTTCAAAAAAATTGTCGTCAACTCAAACTAAGTATAGTACATACGACTGCGAACTTTTAGCAATCTTTTTAGCAATGAGACATTTTCGTAAGTCATTTGAAGGACGTCAGTTAACCCTGTACACAGATCATAAACCATTATGTTCGGCATTTTCTAAAGTACGCGATGATAACAAGGAAAACCCTACTCGCTCAAGACAACTTACATATATTAGCGAATTTACCACAGACATACAACATATTAGTGGTAAAGATAACGTAGTCGCAGATACACTTTCGCGCATAGAAACTATCAATTGTCCTACTTTATTCAATTTCGCAGAATTGGCCGAAGCGCAAGCGAAAGATGAGTATGCACAATACGCGCTAGCATCGCATTGCAACAACGTCGCAAGCAAAGTGCAACTCAAGCTAATTACGATACCTACATGCAGCAAGCCGATATTATGCGAAATATCTACACGCGAATCGCGACCTTATTTACCGAAAGAATTTCGTCGTAAAGTATTTGATAATATTCACTCGTTAAGTCATCCTGGTATAAGAGCCACTAGGAAATTAGTCAGTAAAAGTTATTTTTGGCCTGACATGAATAAAGACATTGGCGAATGGGCACGAACGTGCATCCAATGTCAAAGGACAAAGGTCAATAGACATACAGTGTCAGATTTAGGTACTTTTGCAAAAGCAGGTCGGTTCCAACACATTCACGTAGACATCGTGGGTCCTCTTCCCATAACTCAACAGGGATTCCGGTACCTAGTAACCATCATAGACAGGCATACTAGGTGGCCGGAAGCTTTCCCAATTATGGAGATAACCGCCGAAATCGTCGCAAAAACTGTTTACGAAGGCTGAATTGTTCGCTACGGTTGTCCGTTAAGGCTAACTAGCGACCAAGGCCGACAGTTTGAGAGCCGGTTATTCTCGGAGTTAGTAAAGTTACTGGGAATTGAGAAAATCAGAACCACTCCCTTCCATCCTCAGTCAAACGGCATCCTGGAACGGTTCCACAGAAATTTAAAATCCGCCCTGATGGCAAGGCTCAGCGGAGTTAGTTCATGGATAGACGAACGATACAGTCCTTCTAGGGCTCCGCGCCGCAGGTAGAAGTGATAGTGGCATAAGTGCAGCAGAAATGACATTCGGTCATACACTGCGCTTACCAGGAGCGTTTTTTGACCCATTTAGTTTTGTGGAAAAAGTAAAGGACAGCATAAAGTAAAGGACAGGACGCCTCAAGCCCGTGTCTACAAGACAAACTACAAGTAGATCAATTTTCGTGCATAGCGAGTTATCTACTTGCAGTCATGTTTTCGTTAGGGACGACACGGTACGCAGGTCTCTAAAACCGCCTTACGGCGGTCCTTATAAGGTACTAGAGAGAAGTCCTAAAGTATTTTATGTTCAGTTACCGAACAGAAAGGCTCACATTTCTATCGATAGACTCAAATCAGCATTTTTGCTAACGCAACCAACCGAAAGTGAGACCTCAGACACGACGAATACGCGTACTAATACAAACGCTGACACAAACATCCAGGAATCGCCATCCACAACACCGTCACCGGCACCTGCATTACGAAAAACTCGCAGCGGCAGAATTATTAATAGTCCAGTGAGATTTTTAATTGATGAGTAGGCAATAAGTAACTATAATAGTAAGTATAATCGAACACAGTATAGAAGGTTGATTCAACGTCCCACAAGTAAACTTAGACCGGCGTTGCTGTGCGGAAATACTGCCTGGTGTTGCAGAGCAGCTTCCGTGCAGTGACTACCTTTAATTTTTTTTTTCTTTTAAAATGTATGTGTGTTTCTTTATTTATGTAAGTAGATATAGCCAGTAATTAAGTTAACATGACAGCACTTAAATTGATATTTAATACTGTTACCACGTTATTTTTAGTGATCAATCATAATAATTTCCATGTAATATAACTCTGTCGACATGTTGGATTACTGTTGTTGTATTTTTACGGGGTGGCAAACCGAAATGCAATGTCAGTAATTTCGACAAACAATAGGTTCTGTAAAGTAAACTTAAGTATAGCGCTATACTCACACACTAGAATGATATATCTATCATACTCTTTCTCTTTCTATACTTACTGACTAGGCAACCTACTTAAGAAATTTTTTTTGTAATAACTTTTGTTTAAATGTATTTACTGCGTGTTAAAATAAGGTATCATAAGCAATTTTTACGTGTCAATTAGAATATAAATGTAAGCATGTTTCGACAGCACGCAACCAGTCGTTATCTAGTAACCACCCAGAAGAGTTCCGTGAGATTCTACAGTGATCGACAAACATGGGCTGGGGTCAGAGCAAACAAGAAAACCACAATACCAACAACATCGCCGTGGCTCAAGTGCAAGCAGTGCAGGCATGGTCGGGGCAAGTTGAAACCAAACCGATACCAACCAAACGTTGGTATCGGGCTCATGGTTTTCGGAGCAGTCCTGTTAATTTTCCTGGTTTGCGCACTGCGCGCCAGATGCTCGAGAGTCATACAACGCTGGTTACGCAAATCTGTCGAAGCAATGCAGCCGCCCACGCAGCAACCTCAGCCGCAACATACGGCAGACGCAAATACTTACTTGTAGAAGGTGTTCGATTGTTAGGGTATGGTCACACTGCGAGAGACCATAATAATATTTTTATTGTGTAAATTCATTTTTTTTTGTTTTTGTCATTTGTTGTTTTCGTGTTGTTTTGTTTTTTTAAAAAGGGGAGGATTACTGTGGGAACACAGGCGGTCGCTTCGCGGAATGCACTGTAAGCGAATTCTGCCCGCCGCGAAGCGATCGCCAAGCGACACCATAGTCAGTCGCGCTCGCCCTTTCTTACTGTAACACCGCGTTTAGTTTTAGTAGTAATATTTTGTTAATTCGTTAAATTGTAACCTTGTCTAAACCTCGAGTCATTGTGATTAAAATATAGATTATCTTGGAAGCCAGTGTTTAATTCGCAGTCTCAACAACCCGCCACCAGGGCCTAAATAAAGTAGCATCACATCCGCTACAGCGCCAACAGCGTTGGCTAATTCTGTAGTTTTTCAAATGCAATTTTATTATTTCCAGGAACTCGATAATCCCTATTTTCCGACAATAAACAGTGTAATCGAGCGGGTAACAACGGAGCTGAAGCAAATATTGAAGAAGGACTTCAACAAGAAGATGATTGAGAGCACGGCCTTCAAAAGTTTTGAGGTTTGGTGGGACGAGCAGAGTCGCACTACTAGGCAGACCAAACCACTCAAGGAGGAAATACAGCAGCCTTTACAGGTTACATTTTACTCAAATTATTACTAATATTATAAATACGAAAGTGAGTTTGTTTGTTAAGCATTCACGCCTTAAATGTCCAACCGATCATCACGTTATTTTTCGTTATAATTAGGTCAATAAATCATATTATCTAATCCGCAAATTATTTTATTATCACAGACACATAGGCTCAGACGTTGCCACCGGGATTCGAACTCTCGTTTCATTAATTATAATCATAAAAATTAATAAAAGTAATGATTATTTCAAACTTAAATTGTCATTCAGTCATTCAAACTTATTTTTTCATTCGTCGATTGTCTGCTAGAGTTTGATAGTTTTTAGTATTTTTTTGCCTTATATTGAATATCAGTTGTTATCACTGTTCTGCAGTTTTTTTAGGTTTATACTAACTCTTATACCAAATTTCGTTTATATTTCAGGATATCTCAAACAAGAAGGAGGAGACTGTGGATTCGATAAAGTCAATAATAGAGTCTCGGGAGTTAGGGCTGGACTTGGGCGGGTACGGGATGGGCATAGGGTTGGGCTTGCGCGCGGCAATACCTAAAATGCCCAGTTTCAGACGAAAACGGAAGATACCCTCACCAGTCGTTATGGATGACGACTCTTTTAAGAGGCTTAGCGATCAGGTTTGTTACTTTCCTTTAGGAAACTAATGCCTGTTTATTGCATTTTTAGATTATACCCTAGTCTATATACCATTTCGACTCTATATAGGTTCACAGGGCTGCCAAAAAATTTAAAGTTTCTAGATAAGAGGCATCCCTAACTCTCTCGTTGCGGCACACGCAACAAAAGCGGCTTGCTCTTTTCTTTTCTTGTAATGTTTAAATGCTGACGAATTTTGTGATTCCAGGAGGAAATGGTTCAGAACTCCGACGAGGAGAAAGAGATACCAACCAGTCCACGGAACAGAACCACAGGTTCTTATCTATCGAGGAGTAGACGGAGGCAATCGAGTAGCTCATCGAGGTGAGAGATCACACACTTACGAATGAATGTAACATTTTCATGTCAATTGTACAAATGTCCAAATATTTGTGTTCGGAATTTCCAGGTCGGCGTCGTCTTCGTCGTCGCGGTCTTCGTCTTCGTCGGCGTCGACTCGCCGAGGTCCGGCGCCGAGGATATATTCGGACACCGACTCCGATAGCGACTTGGAAGCGGCTGAAGTATGTACTAATTCCATTTTACATTATTTACACGTTTTAAATGCGCGTTCGATAGCTCACTCTGTATTGGATACTATTATCATTGGAAAACGAATTAACATATAATATAACGTATACTCATCATCGAGTATTTGATCTTTGAAGCCTTGACAGAATAAAAATGACGCAGCAAAACTTCCACAAAGACAAAAATCAATTTAATGGGAATGCCGTCGTTATTCGAGGAAGGTTTTTCTATATAATTTGCAGTAAAAATTTGCACCCGAATTGCGAAGCCGGGAGCGAGTCGCTACTTCTTTAGGCGTCGATATGTCGTGAACAATATTAAATTTAACGTACTGACCACTTTTAAGTTTAAATTAAACTTGCGTGGTGTGTGATTTCAGAATGATTTTTTTCACACAACAACTAAAAATTCTAAACGGAATGTATTATTATTAAATGATGTTATACTTGTTACAGCTCAAGGTTGTGTCTAACAAGGAGAGATTAAGAAGAGTATACTCATCATCGTCTGACGACAGCGAAGAGGAACGAAGCAGACGAGGTATGAGCGTACTATTCACTTATTCAACTTTAAGAAGGAAGGTATACCAGAGCCCTTTCCCCCGTCCTTATCTTTATTTTATTTTATTTAATGGAGATCCAAGTCACATACATAAATTATACAAACACGTTTATACACGTCATCGACTTTTACAGCAGATATAGCGTTTTTGGGTTCAATAGAAAGTCGGGAGTTACTTTATAATTTTAATTATATACGTTTTAAATATGAAATTTCTTCCCCCAGAGAAAACGCCAATACCCGAAGTGGAGGCTTCAGAGGAGAGACTCGGATCGCCCATACTTTCTCCGGAGGAACCTCGCGACGTCCTCCTGGATCGGGTCTACTCCGATTCCGAAGAGGAGAGAGAGTACCAGGTAACATTACGTTTTAATATTGATTTGTCGTGGATTGGAAACTATTGGAACCTTCAAAGTATGCTAATATATGTTTGTTACTTTAGGAGAGAAGAAGACGCAACACGGAATACATGGAGCAGATCGAGAGAGAGTTCCTCGAGGAGCAGAGGAAGAATATGGAGATGGACACCCGTCCGCAGCCTGATAAACCACCGGACGAAAGGTATTAACTTTTTATACAAAAAAAAGTGTACCGGTGACCATGCTAAAGTAATAAGTCACGAAAATCTTCATTTGCGCTTAAGCTTTAGTAGCTAGCTTTGGTAAATTTAAATTTATAATGACGATCAAAAGAGTTACTTGTAGAAACCTAATTGATAAATAAATATTTTGATTTTGATTTGGTAGGCGTCTGAAATATTTTTTAACCCACGACGTTCAACGGAAAAACGGGGTGTTATAAGTTTTTCATGTGTGTCTGTCTATTGAATCATAGACTTGCATAAATCAGGCTTTTTTTGCTTGAAATCTGACATGATCTAGATGGTTCTTAGCTATATTTTATGAACATCTGTTCAGGTGTTTGAAGACAATGAGAACATTTCCTAGTCGGCGAAGGGATTTTACTAACTTTCACAGGTTTGATTGATGTGAAAATTTGGTGTACTGTGACTTTGGTAATATTTTCAATACTTGGTAGGTAACCTTGATCTGATTCTGTAGCAACAAGTGGTCTAGGGGACATCCATCTCCTCAAAAACTCTGAATAGATATATATGTAGCGTGTTTGAGCTTAATAGAAAGTGTGAGGGGTTCATTTTGCTAATATTTCTTTAACACAGTAATCGCAATAGCGTGCCGCCAGAAGTCAAACCCGAAGAAAAGGAAAGAAGCAGTCCAGTCAAAAATCATAGGTTGTCACCGGAGAAGAATAAAGTGGCGATGGAAGTGGAGGACGGTGAGATCACCTCTGACGAAGAGACGCACAAGGACGGCCAGAAGAAGGAAGGAAGAGTCAGCGAGGAGAGCAGCAGAAAGAGAGTCGTGTCTCTCAGTGATAGTAATACAGAATCTGCCCCCAGTGTTAACGGGATTCAGGTGAGATTTCTTGCACAGATGCCACTCCACTACTCCATTTTTATTGTTTTAAAGTTTTATTCACATGTGACTGACTTGTGTTAAATCACCGGACGGTTATACGACTATTGTTAATAAATGACACTGTCCAACTCTGAAGTAAATAATAAGTATAATGACCAAAGATCTGAGGGCCTAGTGCGAGTTTTACTCTATCAAACGCGTCGAACGCGCTATTTATACATTAGCCACCAGGTAGCGCTGCTTCATTCCCATACAAATTGACATTAGAGTAAAACTCTTACTAGGCCCTCTGTATATGTATTTTGTCAAATATGATATCAAATTGTCCCTTGTCGCAAATAATTTTAAAATATTGCCCTTAAACAAAGGATGGTGTCCGGTCGGGGAGCTCGTCACCCGTGTCTCAGGCGTCGCAAGCGTCGCAGGCGTCACAGGTGGCGTTGGACCACTCGTACTGTCGCCCGCCGCCCGAAGACGCTCCCACGCCCAACCATTTGCACCACGACCACGGTACTAACACAATTTTCATTAATATCTTGTAATTGAATTTCCAATATGATACTGAAAAAATTGTTTAAGATCTTGGCTTTTTACAATCATTGTTTGTAATTTCAGGTTACACGTGGATGACGGAGCCGAGCGCGGAAACGCTGCCCCCAGAGGAGGCGAAGCCGCGGAAGGAAGTGAAACGCACTTACAAGCGGAAACACGAGAAGAAGATTGTCTCGGCGCCGGATGCGATAGTCGAAACCGAAAAAGGCCGAAGCGTGTTCGCGCCGAGAGACTTGATGGCCGAAATGCAGGCCATGTACGCTTTCCTCACTCGCGGCGTCGACCGAGAGGACGCAGAGCTCTTGAGGCGCGCCTACGAAGCTCTGTTGGCCGGCGCCGGCGCAGACTCGCACTCGTACTGGCTGAACGACACGCACTGGGTCGACCATCCGCCCACAGACATCCAATACTCGCCGCCTCGGAAACGCTCAAAACGACACTACGCACAGGTTTGAAATTAATGCATAATAAATTGTTAATTTAAGTTGTGTTTCAAGAACAACATATTCTTTATTTTTTAGCGTGAAAATAGTTGTAATCGCAGTACCCGCTTAGAAGCAATGGGGAATTCAAGAAAAAAAAAACAACATCGTTTTGCAAAACCCATTGACAATTGGACATATTTTGTGCCCACATTTTAAACAAATATTTCTTTCGTTCTTTCAGGAGTGGTTGGAATTGCAGAGTCATTCGAGCGGTTCAGCTCGCACTGAGGGCTACTACAAGATGGACGCTCGCGTCAAAGCCAAGTTCAAATATCACCACGGACGCGCTCCGGCCGCTTTGCTAGCGGACGCGGCCGCCAAAGCTTCCAAGATGCAACTTCTCTCTCGCGAAGCTCGCTCCAACCAACGCCGATTACTGACAGCGTTCGGTCTAGACACGGACTCGGATCTGCTTAAATTCAATCAGCTCAAATTCAGAAAGAAGCAACTGAAATTCGCCAAGTCTGGCATACACGACTGGGGCCTGTTCGCTCAAGAGCCGATAGCGGCGGACGAAATGGTGATAGAGTACGTGGGGCAGATGATAAGGCCGATAGTGGCGGACGTGCGGGAAGCGCACTACGAGGCGACCGGAATAGGAAGCTCGTACCTGTTCCGCATAGACTTGGATACAATAATAGACGCGACCAAGTGCGGAAACTTGGCGCGGTTCATCAATCACAGTTGCAACGTGAGTAGCGTTTCTCTACTTGACTGTACTCCGTATTTTCAATGTTGCTTGTTTACGATATTCACCCATCTGTTTAATGGATGTGTTTAGTTAGTACGTAAAAAATATTATCACGACTGGGTTGGCTAAAAAAATCCTGGCCAAGGCTATGATTAATTAATAATTGAAAAGTGACTAATAGAAAATGGTCGATAGTTTTGTTTAATTTACATTTGATTGTAATATACTAGTGGCCCGTTCCCGGCTGCACAATTTTTTTCTGCAAATTACATATTTCTAATTTAACGCTCTTTCCATTATTGAAAACCACGTGATACATACACACAGACTGACGCGGCGGATGCTCTTCATTTGATAAGATATGATTTATCTCTACTAGATATACTATGGATATAAATATTCCATGACTGTTTTCAGCCGAACTGTTACGCGAAGATAATAACGATAGAGTCGCAAAAGAAGATAGTGATATACTCGAAGCAACCGATCGGAGTCGACGAGGAGATCACGTACGACTACAAGTTCCCGTTGGAGGACGAGAAGATTCCTTGTCTGTGCGGTGCGGCGCAGTGCCGAGGTTACCTCAACTGAACATCTAGTCTTCTTCGGGTGAAACTCATCATCATCATCATCACAGTCGAAGGAAGTCCACTGCTAGACATAGGCCGGCCACTCCCATAATTTTTCCAATAGGACCGGTCAGAATCAACCAGAAAGCAGCAGTCAGAAACTATGTATAATATTCTAATCACTAAAAAGAAATCTTTACTGTTGGGATAAATTTTTGGGCATACACAAAATGTTTAATGTTTGGCTAAAAGAATTCATAAGAAATTGCATAAAATAAGTGTGAGATTACAAGAACAAGAGTGTTCGCTCGTGTGACATCTAGTCTTCTTCGGGTGAAGCTATAATCCTGTCATCATGTAAGAAATCTTTTTTTTTTCGATAGATAGGTAGATAAATAAATATTTGGGCGTACAAATTGTTACATGTTTGTTTGGCTAAAAAAAACTTCACAAGAAATAGCATAAAATGAATGTGAGATTTATACTTATTCTACTCGCGTCTGACACGAATTGGTCTTTGTGGCTATGATCGTACGAGAAAACGATGCGATGGTCCAACAATGTCCTAACATCGCATTGCTGTTACAGAGCCGATTATTTTGCTTAATTTTTTTTGCTTGATTTTTGGCAACATTGATTTGAAATCTCGCGACAAGCTTTTATATTTAATTTAAAGTTTATTTTTTTTCTTTTTGGGGAACTTAAATAAAAGCTTGCTTGATCCCGCCATATTGGAATTAGAATGACGTCACATAGCTAAGCATGCATTGTCATCCAAAATAAGCGTGTATACCAAATTTCAGTTCAATCGGTTAAAGATAACTGATTTAAAATTCAGTTGCAAGATTCCGGTTCCACCCGGACAAACATACATTGCAAGTTAATAAAAAGCTTGTAAAAAGAAGACGTGGACCACACAATATACTTTATTGATAGATCCAGAAACGATAAAATAGGGTACTAGGAGTGGCCACAGTGGCGCTAGTGTAGCATATCTTCTATATCTATCTCTGTCTATTTTCTGTTACTTCTATCTGATCTTTGTCTAATTAACACCTCAATGCTACACTAGCGCCATATTAATTTACTGGCATTCTGGGACCACTTTTTAATACATACAGTTGGTTCTCCAGCCATTGATATATCCAATATACATATTATGGCAGTTTGTTTATATTATTATGTAGTTTTGATCAAGCATTTTCTGTGATCGCACGATGTCTTGCGAGCTTCAATTAGGACACTCGTCCTGCGACACATCGTTGCTCGTACGACCTTAGCCAATTAGGATGCCGCCTTAGTGTATGGGTATTCCCCAACATTTTTTTCTCCTTGTTTATTTGTTTCATTAAACCAAAATCTTGTCTTATTTCAGCGGCGTAATAAAATGATAAACTTAAAAAAATCGTCCTCAAACTCTGTACGAGAGTCGGGAAACATTTGTTTCAGAGGCACTAATAGCACAGCTAATAGTTAGTGCAGCTATTGTTAGGACAAGTACGCCCATCAACTCTCCCAAGTAGTTAAATGTCCATACAATCCTCTTTGTTCATTTGAAGACATCTATTACTAATATAAAGAGAAAAGGTTTTTGTTTGTGATCAATTTGTGATGAATAAACTCATAAACGACAGGACTGATTTTAAAAATTGTTTCACCTATAAAAGCTACATTGTCAGCGTGTAACATGGGCTATATTTTGATGAGATTGAAAACGGATTTGATCTCATCTATTTTGATGAGACCAGATGATTGAAAACGATGGCTATAACTAATATTGTCTACAATTTGTACTTTACTCTGGATCTGAAACCCCCCAATATTTTAACACTAACATAAGTTTTAATATGATGGTTAGTTAAATTTTATCATGGAAATTGTTATCAATGTGTAGTTTTTTTTTAAATGTTTTGTTAATTTTTATCTCATGACCGAAGGGCTCCATCGAGTTCCGGAGAGAGAATCTTCTCCGAACATGAAATTACTCGTGAGCGTTGAAATCTTTTGAAAAATACTGCCTCAAATAAACGTAAAATAATAATAATATTTAATATTGTCGCGTTTTTGTATAAAATAAATGTGTGATTGTTGTGTGCGTGAAATTTTTTTTCTGGGTGTATTTTTTTTTGTTGTAAAACCAGTGCAACTCAATGTAATTAATGTTATATAAAATAAATACTAAGTAAATAAATTGCACGCGATAAACGTGTTTGTATTTATACTAATAATTTCTTTGGACTGAGTCTAATGGTTAAAAATAAAATGTTCTCTTGTACATTAAAAGTGAAGATAAGATCTCTCCAATTAATATGAGTTAGTACATTTTAAAGTACATTGTTAGTTTTTTTTTTTAATATCTGCAGTTGTCTTAAAAAACGACAGCGAGACGTGTATTTAAAAATTAGATATATTTTTTTTGAGTTTAAATAAATCGACAATTTTTAATAAGGTTTTTTTTATATATAATAATACACTGCGGTGCTTATTTAATTGCCTGAAAATGCGTAGTTTTAATCTCTTTTTTTTTAATACATTTAATTTTAAAAATACGCATTTTTCGAATAATTAATTCCATTTTAAGTGTTTAATTAAATACGCGCCATGGTGAACTTTTTCAATATGAAAAAATCGCTACAAAATTTACATCCGGTCTTCAATAAATGTTATTATGTAATAATTTTACCTTTCGTATGTAAATGTAAAACATGTAAATAAAGAATGGTATAATTTTCATTTGTTTTTTATTAATTTAGTTTTGTTTTTACGAGGGGAGAAATCTTTAAAATCTTTTAACACTACTCATAATGAATAACGTACGCTTATAAAAGTTTGGGCGAAATCCAACTCTCACGGAAAAGATAAATAAGGATGAAAAGGACATTAATCATATTTCGTATTAGGACAAGACTTAGTGTTTTAAGTTTAACTAAGTGACAAGACTAAGTGCTTGATTCCACTCATTTTCCTCAATAAAACACATGATTTCATTTAAAATTTAGTATATTTTATTACAAATGAACTTAACAAACGTTCTTTGTTCACCTTAATTACAAATTATTATTCATCAACGAGCATGTTCTTAAGTCAAAGTTTAAAATTATCAAAATAAAAAGTTACTAGTAAATCACAGTACAAAAAAAAAACAAATTACAAGCATTCAACTCCAAAACTTTAGTCAATAAAAATGTACAAAAACTATTATCAAAACCAATTCTTTATGACGTCACAATTGAGTAAATTACGAAGACAAACCAATGTCACAACTAAAGTAAAGCCAGCACGTTTATATTTCATCAAACAAAACCTAGATGTTAGATGCACATTTTCATACAAAATTATGTGCAAGCATAGTGTTCGTGTAATGTATGTAATCCCTATTGTTATTTTTTAGAAAAATCCTCAAATGAGTTGTAAATTTATTTGGTACTAGCTGGTGCCCGCGACTTCGTCCGCGTATAGTCTTCCTAGATAAATGGACTATCCAACACCAAAACGAATTTCTCAATTCGAACCAGTAGTTCCTGAGATTAGCGCGTACAACGAAACAAACAAACTCTTCAGCTTTATATATTGGTATAGATTTTTAGCGTAACAATAACTATGTAAAGTAAGGTCAGCAATCAGCATAACAAACAACGGCATTTTCAAGTCAAACATACATACATACAATACATGTGTCAAACATATAGTGATTAGTAGGACATTATACCTAAAGTATAAATGCGCAAGCGCAACACTTTTTGTGACAAAAAGGGAAGTATATAGTTCTGTTCCCCAGCACTACGTTTTAATATATAAAATATTTAAATATGTATTAACTACGTAGTCCGATTAATCACTTGGTCCATATTCATAATACAAAATACAATCGAAGCATAAAATTAGAATTGTATTAAAAAAAATACATTTGTAATATTATATACTGTAACACATGGTATAACAATTAAGTACATAATATACATACTAATTATTTAGAAAATAATCATGGAAGTAGCATAAATTCTAAATGTGATTTACACAATATGAATCTTCGCAGTCAATAAATACTTAGGGCCTCTTTCACCAATGTTGACAGATGGTGAAAGAGGCCCTTAGTCACATTAAGTTATCACACCTCTGTGAATACTAACAGCCGTGGGACGTCCACTGCTGCTTTTTGGATTTCTTTTGAATTCTTTTTGAAATTTCTCAGTACCGTTAGCAACACTGTTTGAATTTATAACATTTTTTTTTCTATTCAACATCAGTGTGAACGATCAGTGACTATACTGTTTTGCTTGTTTCAATATCTACGAGACAATAGGAAATGAATTTTAAGTACACGCAATCCCTCGCCACTAAACAATTTGCATTAAAATTCTCACATTAAAAAATTTCTTTATTTAATTAGTGGCAAGGTTATTTTAATTAAGACTAACACTAAGACAACACTTAAATAACATAATATAAAATAAATAAGACATAAATAAATAGACAATCTTACCTTGCAGGTAATAGATAACATCTGTACGAGAGGGACTTTATGTTAAACCGACGTCTCTTTATTATGTCCAGTTAGAAAGTGTGTTTTTTCTCTCGGATGTGTTTCATCGGTAATTATACTCCTGAACGTAAAAAACAAAAGTTCAAGTTTACGTATACATTTATAAATAAATAGGTGGGGCGACAAAAAGTATGAAAACAATCCAAAGGTATATTCCAAAGAATACGAATAAAAATATCGAGTTTTGTAATTAAACTTTGGATGTAGATGAAAGATATTGGTAGTTAAGGTATCAAACTTTATATCCTCCGATTTTGTTGTCACTTTTTTGAATTGCCTCCAACTAAGGAAGCAAATTGGTAGGAAAAAAAATCCCCGGGAAATCCGTTTTATCCTATGATTTCTATGGACAATATATATGGACATAAGCTTAAATGAGCATATCGTAATATCGTAATAACTACACATGAAACTAGTCTTTATAACTGAGATGCTAAGACACAAATTAGTTCGTCATTGAAATCGTACTTGTCTGGCGAACATCTCTGCGCACACGTCGGTCGCACATTTATCGCCTCTTGGTTCACTCTCCGAGTCCGAGTCGAATTCCGAACCCGTTTCCGGAGACGCTCTCCCGTTCGACGGACGTTTCAATCCCACTTCCGTTGTCAGTATCTGCTTTATCACTTCATCGGACGCCTGTTGTCTTGATTCCCTTCTCTGTTTTGTGCGCAACTGTTTCGCTCTGTTCCTTATGTCGGCGAGGAAACCGGACGTCGCCTCGACGCTCTCCAGGGACACGTCCTGAGGCGAATCCGAAGACTGAGCTAAGTCTGTCGTGGAGCTTTTCGTGGCGTCCGACACGGTCGCCAGAGAATCCACAGACGCACCGATACTTCTAAACGCTGCGCCGCCTTCCACTATTAACACTTTGTATCCGTCATCGACTCTTGCACGAATTATTACACCACCGGGCGCAGTTCCAATCAACGCCGGCTCCTTCGCTTTGTACGTGTACGTTTCGGGCATGTAGATCTCCGAGGCGGCCGAGTTTAGTGATGCAGTGTCACACGTGCACGGAGGCGCCCTGTACGTTTCCTCTGTTAAATGGCATATCGTGACACGGTCGTCGCCGATCACGTACAGGAACGGCCGCACGTATTCCCAGGCTTGAGCTGATGCAGTCCACTTGGGGTCTTCGTGACGCGTTCTCTTCCCGGTCTCGTCGACGAACACGCCCAGCTCCGAGTAGCATATGAGCAATTCCAGCGGCTTCGATTTGATCAGCAGCAAGGCTTTAGGCGGTGAACGCTTTCTGGCGGCCGCCGCGATAATCGGCTCGTCCATTCCGAACGCCTCTAGCGCTCCCGACGGAAGGTTGACCTTGAGAGGTTTCTCTCCGGTGATGTATAGAGTGGTGGCGGTGAGCAGGATGGAGGTGGGAGATCGATCGACGGTAAGCGAACGCGAAATCTTAAAGAGAGAGCGAGCGGCGTCGTAGCGCAGGACGAACACGCGACGACCGCACGCGACGCCAACGCAAGCGCCGTCATCGACATCTCCAGACGTTGCCTGTCAAAGAATAAAACATTGATTATTAAATCTGGATTAATGTAATTACGGCTTTTACCCATAATTTTATACTAGCTGTTGCCTTGCACACAACTTCGTCCGCGTATCTTTGTAAAATATGGCATAAGTTTGTCAGTAATAATGCAGCTTTCTAAAGGTTGAAACAATTTTTTGAGTCCACTAGTTTTTGAGTTTACTCATTACAAAAAAATTTCATACTCATTACATTTTTTTAAATAATATCAGTATAGATTATTTGACTTATTTAGAAAGAAAAAAACTACTAAATACTTGAAGCAAAAAGCATTTTTAAATAAAAATATATGAACATGGATGGGGAACATTACACCAAGTATATTTTAAATAAATTATGTGTGAATGATGCCATTAGATTGGCATTAGAAAAGGCTGTGACTATATTCTATGCATAAGCATTTTCTTTACATATCTCAAAAATTGTTGCATTTTGATTCCGAGGTAAACAGTGTAACTTGCCTTGATCAAGTGCGGCGTGATGTTGTCGGGCAAGGGCACGCGGTGGACGCCGACGGTGGGCCTCAGTACGTGGGCGCGTCTCGCGGCGGAGGCGAGCTCGTGGCACGCCACGTGTGTCAGCGCCCCGCCGCACACGAGCAGCGCGCGTTGCGACACGCACGCCGTGCACGACACGCACTGCTCCAACTCGCCCCCATCCTCCTCCGCGCCCTCCACCCTTATCGGGCCGCGGATCGAGTGCAGCCCATCTTCGCACCCTGCCAAAACACCAAATATAGAACGAGGCCCTCTGAACTGTGCGGTCAACTTATGGATTTTAGGTTCCCACTACGCCGAACCAGCTAATAGCCGAAAACCGGCGCCCGGATGTAAGTATTTACAGCGGCATAATGTTGCTTACGTACTAGATTGTACAGCCATTGGACTTTCCGGCAGTTTTACCGGACATCACTTTAAGATAAGAATTAGAGCTAGTTCACATTACTGTCTCTTTTTACCTTTATCTAATTCTTATGAATGAACCCTTTAACACCACGGTGAAATAGCAGCTTGTTTGCTGTTTGTGTATCGGTGAGTAAGGAACACCACTTCTCTATCCCCAGTCTTGTCTGTTGAGCGTAACATAAAAAAGAAGAATTAGTATAAATTACCTATAGCTAGTGCGTCCGGGGCGAAATAGAGCGCGGCGTGAGGTGATGCGGCGAGCGAGCAAAGTTCGGCGGGCGAGTAAGCTAACGAGGCGGGCGGAGACGTCAGCCTGGCGAGCCACGCGTCGCGCTCATTGGCACTCTTGCACACTACACTGCACACTTCTTCTCTGTCGCCACGAGGCACTTTCACCTTCGACATTTCAAACCAAACGTTAAAAGCTTGTTAAACAACGTTCGCGAGTTCGAATCCCGCAAGGGGTAAATGTTTATGTGTTAACATTTCACCTTTTTACCTGAGTCATGGATGTTTTGTATTTATAATATGTGTATATTTACAAAAAAAAAGTAATCTATGTAGTCGATACCAACTGTCTGGTATTCATAAAACAAGCATTGTTGCTTAGTGTGAAACTAGATGGTGCTGTGTGGTATGTGTGAAGATATTTATTTATATGAAAAAGTATCATTAGCTTAGCATGTGTTAAGAGATCGTCTCTCCTATAATAAGATATAAAGAGGGAAGACTTGTATGTTTGTAATGAATAGACTCAAAAACTACTGGACCGATTTTGAAAATTCTTTTACAAATAGAAAGCTCAGCTCAGCATCAGCTCTATAGTATAGAGCGTATCTTCTATACGCGATCAAAGTCGTATGCAACAGTAAGTACTTTATATGGGTATTAGTTGAAAATAAATTAACAGAGAACAGACTGAGGTGGACAGTGACTATTTTATAATATGTATGGGATATATATGTGAACCACTCAATGGATTCAGGACCAAATTGATAATTCAAATATACCATGTCGTGTATTTAAACACAGGATACTTTATAATCAATATAAGACCCCGTGCGGAACAGTTCACAACACAACTTTGTCAGTTTCACAAGCGAAGCCGAGGACAAGTGCTAGTGATAAAATAAAATCCATTTAATGTCATAAATAACTTTGTCAATTCTTACAAGTTATTCATTTGCAATAAAAATACATGCTTAACATAATGATAAAATTTACATAAGGAAAATAATACTTTAAAATCGGCACGATCGTAAAAAAAAAAGTACCGCTGGCAAACAAAACTAAAGTCACGCGTGTTTAATGTATGTAAACAATACCTTTCTCGGTAATAGAAGATTAAATGTTCTAAAGTAATAATTATTATTATGCGCTACAAAGGAAAATCAGTAAAATACATTCTCACAATTTATTTTACGGTTAAAACCTAGTATTTTTACGGCTTATCCGCCACATCTTTATTGTCATTAGGTTCATTTATACATTATTATAATTAATAAATGTTTGCGCGTGTGTTTCTGGTTACAGAAAAATAATAATATTTACATAATATAAAGAACAAGAACACAAAATTTAAGATATTACCTGTATTGTAACATTACTACCGTATTAATGCGGTTTTCAAATAGTGGTTGAAACTTTTTACGGAACTTTAAAATTTGTGAAGTGTGTAGATACTAGATTCCTTTATCTTAGCATTATACTTATAGTATTTTATAGACCTTTCTAGGGTTATAAAAAGAAAACATGTACTTTTTTACATATACACAACTATTGTAGGAATTAAAGTTCTTTGATATTCTTATAGAATGCAATAATCGAAAATAGCTTAGTCTAAATCTATTTAGAAAAAAAAAAAAATCTAATATGAATTATCTGTATAATTGATCGTAATTTGTTTATTAATTCCGCGGGCGAAACCACGAGCTATAGTTAGTTAAGGCATAATTCAAATAGATAAGTAAAAGTACCTTGATAACGGAACGCAACCAGGTCGAGATGGGGTTATCAACAGATGACTATGTTAGTTACGGTACATTTAATTAATACTATTCAATATTTAACCGTACAGGTTATTCCCGGGACCCGACCGCCAAAGTAAAGTACCCCTAATTTCCTCAAAGTTTCGTATAAATACTACACAACGCTCTCATCGTTGAACATTATCGAACAAACACTTCAAACGTAGACATGTTTAAGATTACTTTTGCGCTTGTGATTATCGGGTCATTCGCGGCGGCGATATCGGCTCAGCGGATAATTCAGCCTACGTACAGACCGGACATAGGAAGACCTCACATCATTCTTCCCACATACAGACCGCCTGTGGGACCTACGAGACCATATATACGCACCGCACGAGATATCAACGACGAGCCGCTATGGCTACACCAAACAGGAGACGAAATCAAAGCCCCAGCGACCGGAGACCACCCTTATCTACCAAATTACATTGACGATGTAAAGGGTGACCCGAACACAAGGTATGCTCGCAGCCTTGATTCACCTAGCGCTAAACGAGGTGGCGGCAGTCACAGTACATCCAGCGGAAGTAGAAACACCGGGGCCACACATCCAGGATACAATCGCCGTAACGCGAGGTCCATAAGGCCTTACGATCCTTTCGACCCACTGCGTCCTAGTCCGACTTTTCCGAGACCGTCCAACCCTTTTAACCCCCGGTTCCCAGGAGGTACACGTAGCCCGTACCCTATATACGCGAGATCCGCTCGTGATGTGCACTTATCCGGTTTGCCAAAGGAGCCAACTCACCGTGACGTCATCATTCCCAACTGGAACCCTAACGCTCGCATCAAGCCTTGGCAGACGATTGGAGTCAAACGGAATACGAGGAGCGATGTACACTTATATTAAGTGAAATATCTATTACCTTATTATTGTATAAACTTAGCATGTATTGTAACATTTTAAAATACAATTTGTCAATTGGCACTTTAAATTAAATAAAAATATTTTTTTTAAATTAAATAGAATATAATTTTTAAACATGACTAGCAATTAATTCACGACACCATTTCTCAAGTCTCGATTTGACCATCAGCCTATCTGTCGACTTTAACAACAGTAATAATAAAAATAAAAAACAGACACAGCAGTTCACTGCTGATTCATTAGAGCTAGTAATAAATTAAAATTTTCAAGACATTCACACTCACAGTATAGAAGAGTAAATAAACACTTACAGTAAACGCCCTGTCGGTTTCGTCCCGAGAGATGTGAGAGTTATGGTGTGCAAGGGGCGCAAGTGTTGCGAATCGCCCTCCGCCGCCCTCCCACTGCAACGCTCCTGCGCACGCTCTCGCCTCCCTCACTGTCTCGCGTCTTCCATCACTCCTGCAAAAGATCCTCTCCTCTTGTAATCCTAGTCTCAAGCTTAACGTTTAGAGTTCGAACTAGGTTCGCAAATTGCATTGTAAATGTCCAACATAAATCTTGACAATGTTATGATACTGTAGTTATTGGTGAAATATTTTTTGGAAACAGTAGAAAATACTGTTGTAGATAATGAATTATACTTGAGGTAATTCAATTTGATTTTATTACAATAATGTGATATATCATTGAATTGAAATATTTTATACAATATGATATAGATATACATCAACATTATGAATACCCCATGGTGTTGCTTGTGTAATTAGGCGACGGTAGCCACCTACCATCAAATGGACCGTCAGTCCACCTGCCACCCTTAATAATTAATTTTAAATAAGACATATTTTAACTTACCATACAATTTGTATCTCGCTATCTTTTGATAATCCGTCCGGTGTGTCAATACCATTTGAGCTAAAAATATAAAAAATATATCACTTTAACGCAATGGACATCGCACGCAATATGTAATATATTCCATTTAGTGTCCAAACCAAATTCCCCAAAAGCGAACCAGCAAAGCGAAGCTAGTTTATAACAAAATATTATTATGAACATTAAATATGTAGTTACCATTTTTCATTGGAAGCCTTAGTTTTCTCACGTTTCGGAGTAGGTGGATATCTGTAATAGAAAAGGACACACCAGAAATTGTCAATAGACATCTAAGAAAAAAAAAAACAAGAATTTGGCAGAATGGATTTATAATTGAATAAACAAAACTGAATTTTAGTACGTACGTGTCACCGTTGGTGGCGCTAGCGGCGAGTCTAGACCGCAATCTCTCCACCTCATCACGAAGCTCCCTATTAATTGCAATACATCTATAATAAGTCTAAAATTGTTTTATTTATTTGGTAAACATAAAATACACATAAATAAAAAAAGCTGATACACTGCGTTTTGCAATGATTTTGGACACTGTGAAATAACAGCATGTGTGCTGTTGCGTTTCGGTGAATGAACAGGGGGTCCCTAGATCCTATTGTTGGCAGCGCACTTGTAACATTAGTGGCGTTGCTTGTGTCATAGGCGACGGTAACCACTTACCATCAAGTGGATCGACAACCTTAAAATGAAAATTAAAAATTATGTAGTAATTGTTCTTAAAAATCGACTTCCAATTAGCGATTCTCACAAATATAACATATTTAGTTGTTAAAAAAAAAGAATCTATGAGGTGCTTAAATAATTTCTGGCAATTAGAGAGTTAAAAATAAGCTCAATCACCTTCTTTTTATGGTACCAATTTGAAGTTGATTTTATGTAAAAAAAATAATATTTTGTTTATACTTATTGGCGCGTCGTAGAGGCGGCGATGTGCCCGCACGCTTCCCAGATCTTCCGAACAGCTTACCGCTCAACGTACACTTCTTGCGACCCGCCTCCTCCACTTTCGCCTGACACACGACAATCGGACTCCTTTCAATTACAAGCAAGAGGGGCAGGACTGAGGGAGAAACGGTCCTGGATATAAACCATAGACACAGAGAATGGACTGAGCGAGCAATACCCGCATGAAATTGACCACTCTCTAGAAACAGAGAAAGCGATCGTGCGCCCATCTCTTTCCTCTCTTTCCTGTAGTTCTGTAGTAACTACGGGGACCAAACAAAATTCTAGATAAAGAGTTGTCTACCGGCTGAAACTATAAACAATACCTGTAGGAAGTCAATGAGCTTGGCCTGTTGTCGTATGGTCGCGTCTGCCTTCGTTTCGCGAGTACGCCACCACGCAGCCGCAGCCTCGTTTGCCTCCCGCGACGCATTTATCTCCTCCTATGACACAATATATTTGTTTATAAGCCGTTAATATAATTATATATCGACGGCAAGCAAAGTACCCTCTCCTATACCTTTCAACTAATTAAACAAAAATTTTTAAAAGTTTAGTTTCATTAGAACTTTGTATGCCAATGTGTTTCATAGAACTCACATTGGCATGGTCGAGCTGTGCCTGCAGCTGCAGTGCGTGCTCGCGGTGCTGATGCGTGCGCGTGCGCAGCTCAGCGCACTCCTCGTGCAGCGCGCGCAGCCGCCGCGACGCGCCGCTCAGCGCCGCCTGCGCGGACTCACGCTCTTCCTCTAGCTGAGCGCACTGAGTCTCCAGTTCGAGCACGCGCAACGCGCTACGCTCCGCCCGCTCCTGCACGCGAGACACATTTTACTCAATGAGTTAATAATATGCAATGTATCGCCAGCAGTTCAAATCTAATCTAAGCAAACTATGATTACCTCGAGCAAGCGTATCTGCGCTTGCGCTTGCCGCGCCTGCTCTGTTGCCTCTTGGTGCTTCTGTGTCGCTAGACCCGCCTCCGCGCCACGCGTAGCGCTTTCTCGCTCGCACTCGGCTAGTCTCTCGCGGCATGCACTCAGCTCCAAGCGCAGTCGTTGCGTCTCGCTCTACCCCGAAACAGCACAGCACATTTATGTCAAGCTCACAATAAATAATGGTCCGGCGGGAGTAATCAACCCAAAAAACATTGCGTGAAAGCAGTTTGTTAGCTTAATATCCCTGGTAAACTTACGTTAATTAAAAATTCCAATCTGAGTAAGAAATTCAAAGTCGAACATGAGATAAAAAATAAAAAATAAACTTACTTCCAACTCCTTATTCTTCAATTCGTGAATATCAGCAAGTTTTTCCAAGTCGGTTAGCTGGTCCTCTAACAAACCGCACGCCTCTTGAAGCGCCTTATTATTCTGGAAATCGAGAAATACATAGTAACCTTACATTCGCGAGATGTTTGTTGCTTTTTTCTTAAACAATATCGTCTTAAATCATGTACTTAATAATAAAACGGATTTTTTTTATGTAAGTAGAAAAAAAAATTATGTCAGGAGCGGTTAGCTAGTATGTTATGATACAAACCAATATTTCAAATTTCAACTTTCTAGACTTAACAGTTTTGGCTGTGCGTTGATAGTCAGTCAGGACAAACAATTTTATAATAGGGTAAAAAGATTCGAGTGTTGTGTGAGAATTAAAGCAGGCGGATGTACCGATGAGAAATGAGTGTTGAACGCTAACAGTACGCTGTCCACGATTTTGCATCGTCCGTGCAGTACGTCTGCGGCTAGGGCGAGTCTAACGCGGCGGGTCCACGCATTTTCGCGAGAACGCCCCCTCAGCGATCCCACTCCCACGACCACATTGCGAAGGTAAATTGGCTTCGGCAGTATTGGTGGCTTCTCCGTTATCGACTTTTTATCGTTCACATCATCATAGTAACACAACATTGTCTCAATTGATCAGGAAACACGAAACGCGTGGCGTCAAGCGCATTACCGAGCGACTACAAGACTAACTAACACTTCAAATCAAATAAATTGAAGTCAACAGCGATTGGGAACACGAACAATGCATTGTTTGTAGTAATAAACAAACAACAATCACGTCACTTTTAAGTTTGAAAGACAAGGGGGCGAATCAAACAATTGATTTGTTATTGCATCCGAATATTATTAGCTCAAATAAACTAGTGATTTCGAGAAGTTTATAAGTTTAGAAAAATAATTATGTAGTTCCAGGGTTGTACAAAGTTTTTGTTGGAGCAAATCTGATAATCAGTCAGATATTTTTTTTGCCAAATTTACAATATAAATACGTGAATTGTAAGCACATTGTTGTATTATTTTTGAATATACAATAGTAAAATTTTTTTTATTTAGCGTCCTCTTTTTTCGGTTTTTTTCTAAAATCCCCTTAAAGTCTTTCCACTGAAGGGTTAGGTAGAAACCACATTTATTTAGCCCAACAGTATTTATATTTAAAACGGGAATACATAAAACGGCGATATAAATATCGTTCTCCGTTTTATGTACTCCCTACCTAATACTGACCTGGTCGGCGTCATTGGCGCGCGCTCTTTCGACGGCAAGTTCGTCACGCATCTGAGTCCGTTCGCGACTCGACATTTCCTCCTGTTGTTCGGCGTGTAGTCTTCGTGACTCGCTGTACTGCAGTTCACTCTTCAGCTTGCGTATGTCGTTGCGTGACCTGCGATCATCGGTGAACATTGGCACCTTACTCAATATCCTACCATATCACCTATC
This sequence comes from Synanthedon vespiformis, assembly GCA_918317495.1. Classification (NCBI taxonomy): domain Eukaryota; kingdom Metazoa; phylum Arthropoda; class Insecta; order Lepidoptera; family Sesiidae; genus Synanthedon; species Synanthedon vespiformis. Next base: position 2,100,943 of record OU906965.1, read on the forward strand.
ATCGAGTGGACCATCGTCTGTGTGTTGATCTTCTAAAGTGTCTAAAAGCCCGACTTTGTTCTTGTTAAAGTCTTATAACCTTACCCTAAAATGAATGAGACAAGCAACTACATACTGTGGATTCTATTAATACAATACAATTTACAGGCGAAGAGTTAAAGAGATTTAACAAGTGGTAGCAGCGCCATCTATGAACGACCATTAAAAGTAGATAAATTAGAGAAATATTTCTCTAATTCTAAAATTTTTATTAGAGTTAATGATCATATGACAAAAGTCAGATAACAAATACCTGTCAACTTCCGCTTGTGCGGTTTCGTGTGCTTTTTGCAATTTTTCCAATTTTTCGTTAAGTCTCTGGACATCTTTGCTTGCTCGCTCATACTGAGGCTTTATCGTGTCCAACTCCTTCTGTACAGTGTTAAACTTCTGTTCGGCTACTTTCCGTCCCTCGATGGCCACCGCGAGTCTTTCTTCGGCGCGTTTCAGATCACGCGTCGTGGATTTCGCCTCTATTGACAGCTCATTGAATTCGCGCTCCTATAAACACATTATAATCATTAATAATAATAAAAGGTTTTAAAAAATTATGGAGTAATAAACGTATTAAAGCGCTTACTTTACGCCATCTGGCCAGGTTTGCTGTTCTAGCTTCTTGACGCAGAGCAGCGATTTCTTCAGATTTCGCCTGAAACAATTATTAAAAGATTTTCACAGGCAACCTCAATGAGTATTAAACACCACAAGCAACCAATAAACAGTAGACTTGAAATACCATCAATATCATCATCATCATCTCAACCGTAGGAAGCCCACTGCCGGACATAAAATAATTTTCCAATAGGACCAGTCCGATGCGTATGCGTCCTGGATTCTTGAAATATAGAGAGACCAAGTTCTGACAACGCAATTTTTTTAACTATTTAAGACAATTTAAGTATCATGCGATCATTGCCATGACTATGAACAGGTTTGTGTTAAGTTACAATCGATTGGCAATTTCCGAGCAAGTGGGAGAAATAAAAGTGATTAAATTCAGTAATGAGACGCGGTGTACCTGCAGCTGGGCCTCCGCCCTGTCGAGCTGTTCCCTGTAGGCGGCAAGCTGCGCGTTTGCAAGCGGAGCGTCCGGAACGCTCTCCGTGTCGCTGCGCGAGTCCGCTCGCGCCTCCACCGCGCTCACTTCGCGCTCTAGCTGACGAACCAGTTGCTCCAGCTGACACACCTGCATCAATTCTCATACAGTTTACTTAACAACTCAAAATTAAAAACAAAAAAATAAAAATTCGTTTTTATGACTTCTCTATGTTCCAACATTTCTATAGTTTTGACAATTTAAAAATCTCCGTTCAAATTCCTCACAAATTATTGCTGTTAAACGGCAGTAAAACAACTGAGAATTCAAATTTTTAAAAATTTATATCCATACCTTCTCCTTATGTCCGACTTCGTGTTGGATGGCGGTCGCCGCTTGGGCCTCGGCTGCCTCGAGCCGTTCCTTGAAACGGGCCTCGGTGCGCACTGCTTGTTCTTCTATTGCGTTTTCACGACGTACCGACTCGGCTAACTCATGTTTCAATGCCTGTTTATATTTTATTTTTTTTATTAAAAAACTTTAAATTTGATATTTTTAGACGATCCGTCGGGAACCTAATATTTTTTTCAGGATAAAAAGTATCTCATATGTTAATCCAGTTAATAAACTAACTGTGGAAAATTAGATACAAACCCGTTCAGTAGTATACATACATCCTCACAGACCTCGCAAACTTTCGCATTTATATAAATAATAACTTACATGTATTTGACTAAGCAATTCATCCACGCGTTGGCGCTCGTCAGACACTTGTTTCAGGGCTTCAGTCAACTGTTCCGCTGACGAGGATGCCTCACGTTGCTTCTCGACCAATAACGTCTGAAACATAAATATATTTTTAATTATTAGTCTCGACACGAAGCGACCAATTGATTATGAACTCTACTTCTGTATTTGCAATCAGAAAGACAAACACTGTTATGAAATTCCGACACAAACACTTCAAAACTTTCAAAATACTTCAAAGTTCAAAACAAAGTTTTGGACATCTGACACAAGCACTCAACGGACAAACTCACATTATCTCACGTATATCTCACTCAAACGCATACGCTACATTGTGCAAAAAACGCAACGCTTATGAATTGTGAAAATTCGTTAGGTATACCTGAATACTGACAATCTCTCTTCTAGCATCGTCCAAATCTCGTCGTAGAGAGACGATTTCCTGTTCGGAGGCGGCTTGCTTCGCCTCCAGGCGTTCTCTGTGGCGTGCTTCGCTCGCAGCGTTCGCTTCGGCGGCGGCAGCGCGAGCGCTTGCCTCGCGACACTCTGCCTCACTCCCGCCCAATGTTTGGCGACGCAACGCACGCTCTTTAGCTATCGTATCCTGACATTTAAAAAAAAACATTTTATGACAAATTCTTGGTCTAAGATCTGAAGAGAGTTTTCATAATCATGTAATTAGGAAATTATATAATGTCCTGACGAAGGCTGTATTACATAGAATTAAAAGCATACAAATCACAAAAGCAAACCAAGATAAAGCCAAAACACGATAAGATTAGATTGAATATTTTTCTACTAAGTATACTAAGATTGAAAAATTCTACTAAGTATACTAGCTACAAACACTACAATATGTAGTTTTTCGACTCACAATCGGTCGCACGTTGATTTCCGTTAGTCTTCTGTGACGTAACTGTTGCGCTTGTTCTATTATGTTCTGTATTTGTGAATCAAAGCGTAAAAAAAAGTTATATCGTAAATCAAAATCTGATGTGCATTTTTTTGAGATTTCAACATCTTGACCCAGAATCATCGTGGAATACGATGGGGCCATAACAACAAAATTGGAATTGGAACATCTTGACCTTACTGAAACCCTACCTTATGTAACATATAAAAAACTGCTAATTGATTGTAAGCACTATTTGTCAAACTACGACTATCAATTGTTTTTATTTAGAAATTAATATACAATATTATAAATTTATTTATAAATGTTATCTTATACACGTTATACGCCCACGCAAGCAAGCTATGAAGGATTAAATGCCACATCACTGTTACAAACATTGTTTAATCTAATCAATTAATAAGCTCAAGAATTACCACCACCTAAACAATCTCAAAATAGTGTCCTTTCAATAAATAATTCATCAGTCAAAAAAAAATAAAAATTAGTTTAAGTATTTACAAGTAGATATTGATATTATTCCGTATAATAAAAAAAAACAACAATAAAAGTTTTTAGTTATTCCAAATACATTGCTGATCAAAATATTTATTCCTGTAGTGGTAATTGTTCATTTTAACTGAAGTAGAAGAAACAGTCTCACCTTGTAGTGTTTATGCTGCTCGCGCGCCGTGTCGACTTGAGCTAGCGTCCGGGCGTTCTCCGCTTGCAGCTCGCTCACTCGCTCCTCGAGACGACGCAGGTCCGTCCGCATCGCGGCCCGCTCCGCTTCGAGCGCACTCGCCCGCGCACATGCGGCCCGCAACTCCGCGTCCGTCCGCTCGGCCACGCCGCTCCGCAACTCTTGATTGGTGCGATCCACCGCCATGCGCTCCTCTTTGTCCACTTCTATTTGGCGCTCGAGTCGTCTGCGATAAATCAGATTCACTCTCATAAAATTCTGAAATTTTGTTATAAGCTAACACGATATACGTACGGCTTATTTACATTGGTTGGTCTTTTATAAAGATTTCTAAACTCCATTCCATAGGTCAATGAGCAATCACCGTTTCTATGAAATAGTATGAACAAAAGAGGAATATGAATTAATTATTCAATATAATTGATATAATAAATAATATATAATAATAAATAAATCGCCAAGACCAAACATACAGCATTCATCAATCGCAACTAGTTGCCAACAAAAGTGGAAAAATTTTCACTTGCAACTGGTTGCGATAATGGCCGAAACGGATTGTATACTCCTAAAGCACTATTAGGAGCTTGTTTTATAGAATACACCAGAGCAGAGCAAATCTTGAAAATTTCAACGAGCCCTGCCGGCAAGAAAACCCGGGAGCCCTAAGTCAGAATACCTTGACCACTCGACCAATAGGCTCATCATAAGTAGTATTCACAGTGATACCTGTTCTGCAAGGTCAACGCTGTGATGTCGGCCTGCAGCCGTGCGCGCATCCGCTCCGCTTCCGCCTCCGCCGCGCTCCTCACGCGTTCCGCTTCCGCTTTCGCCCCCGCCTCTGCCGCTGCAAGCTTGCTCTGCAGCGACGCCACCTCGCGAGCACGCAACGCAGCCATTTTCTCCGCAGATCTATTTGCAATAAAACCGAATCATATTTACTAACGATAAATATTACCCTAAAATTAAGGTACAATTTAACTTTAACGTAAATTACCTGAAAGTAGCTAAATTAATGGCCGTACAGTCGTGCAAAGATGAGCTGAAACTTGCACTACTATCTTCTGGCTCTTCTGGGGCCACATACGAAAAACCTGTTACAAAAAATATATTGCAAATAATCTTTTACAACTATTATGAAGAAGTATTTGAAACTAATTACGGTCCACTGCTAATTCCATATTATAAAAAGCCCACATTACGATGACGATGACGACATTACCAATGAAAGGCAGTTGTCCGGCGAAGGGAGCCCGCGTACGGAAAGGTGCCGCAGAAGGAGGCGGCATCCCTCGGGGTGGAGGCGAAAAATACGCTGCATCCTCAGCACCGCGTACACACGGCACCCATGGCGGTGGCTGTAAAGGTCAACATTATATGTAACAACAGAACTTGGTTGCAACTGTTGTTTTAATATTATATAGATACTGGTTGTAATCTACAATATTAATACGAGAAGCGGAAACTTTGGATTCCTTCGTAAGTTCCAGTTGTACTTGTACATACAGTATGTAGTATCCAACTGATATGATTTACCGATGTGATTGTGCAGAAGACGAATTTTTAATCGACCAATCCCCACATTTCGCGCCTTTTTCCAGTACCGCTATTGGTCACCAGCTGCATGTTACGCTCGTGCGAGTGAGACAAAACTAACAGCTGCATTGTATTATGAACCTTATAGATATTGGGGTCTAAGGTTCATTGTAAGTTTTAAGCTTTCTTCGTTAATCGTCGGAGCCGTACTTTCTTTTCTAAGAGAACGACGCGCCTTATCAAGTGTGTACTACTGTAAGTAGGTAGGTAATATTGGCATACCTGATCTCTAATTGTGTGCACGGAGAGATGTTGCAGTGCTGGGTGCTGTAAGGTGTCGAGGTAATTGTACCGGCGAGCTGGCGCCACGCGGAGCAACCCCGATACTAGAGCCTCCCACTGTTCTGTGGGCCCCGGCTGTGGGAACGGAGGCCGGGGATCTTCGGATTTGGAGTATCTACGCATTTGTACACAGGATGTTCTCAATTATTACTATTACAAACAAAGCAGCGATTGGTAGAAGACTCAGCGTTAGAGTAGCTTAGGGTAGAATACAAATATTGCTCACTTGTGTATGTTGGCAAGTATCTGTGGTAGAGTGTCGTCGTCCCCCGAAGAGAACGGTCGCCGGAGTGTGACCAGCTCGAACGCGACTACACCCAGTGACCAGTAATCGCATGTAGACTGTACACAAAAAAAAATCACTTTATTGCCTTCATATGACATTTCAATTTTTTCTGCAAGAGTTTTTTGATCGTGGGAAATATTAGAATTAGATGGTTCGCCTACAAAAATGCTAAAAACTAATAAATTATAAATATTTTTTTTTACAAAGGCAGTATGTAGTTCGAATCCATGCAAGATCATCTGCGTAAATTCCAAGTTGATTGGACCTTTTGTGATTTTCTGAGACGTTTATTTAATTTTTTATTCCTAATACTACTATGAAAGTAATTAATTTTAATCTGAAATTCAGGGTGCAAATTCGACATAATATAACATTAGGGAGCAAGTAAAATGAGAATCGAAAAATACTTCTCTGCTCAATATTCACTTACTAAAATGCTAAAAACTATAATGTAAATAAACAAATAATGAGTGGCAGACTTGACTTGGCCACATTTATTGCCGATCATGTCAGACATTGGTTTAATATATATTCTTACTCAATTTCTCTTCTTAGGAAACACTACAATCAAATATACTTACTTATCACTTTCAAAAAGAAACCATTCACAAAAAAAAAATGGTTAAAAAAGTTCGTTTGGATTTTCTTTATGAGTGCTTAACTAAATTCTATTATGTGCTATGAAATCAACGCTAAATTACTTTAAAATTTATCAAACACTTCAAACTACTCTCTATACATCAACATATCAAAAAAACATTAATCCATGCTTCGACTGAACCAAACAGCTACTCTATTTTGTTAGTAACTAAGTGTTATTAACTACTTGCGGAGCCAACATTCAGTAAGTAAAATTATTACAATCAAGATTTTTCATCATTCATGCTCTATTTTCAAACCTCTACTTTACAAAAAATAATAAAAATATACATATAATAAAATTACTATAATATTTTCTAACTAAATTTGACCACACTACACTAGAAAAAAAATCATTGAGATCACTTAAAATGGCCTGTTTACACTTTCAATATTAACTGAGTGATTTTTGTAACTGATTTGTACAAATTAAATACTTAAGTATATCTTATTTATTTATTAGCATAAGTATATTTAAATGAAAATGGAACATATTAAATATAGCGAGTACTTCGTCAAACTCCTCTCATAGGCAGCATAGGCTTTTTAATGTATCAAGATAGTCACACATACTTTGTGCTAGTGACTTGATAGTACAAACTAACTGTTTAATTAATATTTAATAATACAAGCCTGCATCATATGTATATTGTATTTAGTTCAACGTCTCTTAGAGGTGGTGTTGATTTTTTTAGTCCTTCGAGCCGGATGTTTTAAAGTGGCTAGAAGACATTTTGGATTTATAGTGATCCTCCACCTTCTTTGTGATGTAATTGATGATACGTTTGAATTTTAGAAATTTATTATTGCTATATGACTTAGATGAGTGTAGGTAATGATAGAAGCGTGAAGCGGCGTGCAAACCCACAACGGCCGTGTCAACGATCCCGATCCCGCGACAGTATTGGAGACAGACGGTGTGAGTGGCGGCGCAGTCGGCTGCTGCCAGTAGTTCAGGCGCCGCGTAGTCCGCTGTCCCTCCCACTGGGGCCACACCACATGCTCCACCCTCAGACAGTCGCGCGCACGACCCGAAGTCGCCTAGCTTCACATGCCCGCACCTTTTAGAGTTACAATCGCTGTTTTAAACTATATATTTGTAAAGTTAATAATATACATGTGAGTAAATATAATGTAAATAATTATAATGTATTAATTTAATATTTTACCATGTAGGTAAAATACTTTTTTATGTATACTATTTTAATTTATGTTTTGATTCATGTGTCAATGTAATTTGCTAGGACAATATGTAAATAGAAAAATGAAAAATTGGTAATATTAAAACTTTTATATTGTAGTTTCTTTGATTAAACTTATAGAGCAACACAATTGTTTAATTTATCACAATATTAATATTTGTAAAAAGATGTCCTTTCATCAAACATCTTAAAACAATACTGTTACTTTATTCGGTTATTATTTAAATGTTCAGTTGAATATTTAGTTGAGGTTTTGCGCTTACACACACACACACTGAAAACTCAATTACTGTGTGTTTACACTTACCTATCTAAGAGGATATTGTGCGGTTTTACGTCCCTGTGAACGTATCCTAGCGCATGCAACGTTTTAAGAGCGTGCGCTACTTCAGCTATGTAGAAGGCGGCGTCCTGTTCGCTGAGCGGAGTATTGCGTCGAGCTAACAAGCCAGCGAGATCGCCTCCGTTGCATAGCTCCATAACGAGATACAAATTATTGTTATCCTGTAACAACATTTTGAGTTTATAAGATGTTTTTAAGATATTTATATAATAAAAACCGTGTCAGGGATGTAAAGTTGGTATCCATTCAGCATTTTAAAATCAGCAACATCTTATATGATAGTAACTATGGTGATTTTTTTTATGTTAAGCTCTGCAGACAGACTGACGGTCCACTTGATGGTAGGTATATCTACTTAATAATATGGTACAGACTATAAAGAAGCAGGAAAAAATACTATTTTCCAGCTGACTCTATCAATTTAATTTTTTTAGGAGGTAGGGTACCCCCTACCCCTTTTATCTCACTGCATTGACTCTTCGTTGGACGCCAGTTTAAAATAATTCATATCCAGTCACAATCTATTCCAAAATTCTAGTGATTAATTGAAAGTAAAGAAATATTCAAATGAAGCCAAATATAGTTGGCTCTTTCTAAAAATCAATAACTGAAAAACAGATGAGACCCATGGCAATACTAAATTAATGAAAACACTTGCCAACCTGAAAGGCATATTGAAGTTTTGGTATCCACGGTCCATTTGCGGTTGCGAGTACATCACGCTCATCCTCTGCGCCAGCGGTCCGTTTTCTTGCTTGCTCTTTACGCAATGTCTTCATAGCGTAAACATCACTGGTCTCCTTTTCTCTCACCATCTATAGGTACAAAAATAGTAACTTGAATTTGATTGGAAATATATCCAAGTCTATGACTTTTAACTCCTGAAACACTTGTAACATAACTGAACTTGAAACAAATCAAGATCCCTAATATAAATTGCATAAATCTAATTTTACTTATGCCAGCATCAGCCATGCACAATCAAGCATATCGTCCAATCAGCAGACTGAATGGACGACAGGCTTTTGATCATCATGTATGGCTTGTTATGTTAATTATCTTTACTTTGATTGAATATAAAAAAATCTCCAAATAATTCAATCCTAAAAATTTTATCATCATTAAATTAATACTATTAAATAAACCTGTAAGTGTAGGTATTGTATGTATGTATGTTCCTCCATAACTTTTAAATGAATTAACTGAGTTTCATGAATCTTGGTAGATAAACATTTAGATGTACAGGACACAGGATAGGCTACTTTTTCTTTTTAACGCAGACAAAATCGCGGGCGCAAGCTAGTAAAAATAATAAAGTAATACAAAGTAACACAAAAAATAATGTACACAATAATAACTGGCAATAGTAAATTCCTTAGAGAAGACATGCTAAAAGCCAATACAAGTACTGTTCTGGTTTTTTTTTTTGTTTGAGTATGGAACTTACACAGGCCATTCCTCTGTCCCTAGTTGTCCCCACCCCTTTTCCTTTACCTTGTTTGTTTCTAGTGTTATGAATTATATTATATAAAGACTTCGTCCATGTTGAAAATAAAAATTACAATGCCTGACCTTTATAAGCACCTTTACCAGCATGGACTATTTAGCCTATGTTCATCCTGAAATTCTATTCTAACTAGGTATTCTGCTGAAATATATTTTTTAAATTGAGTCAAAAATACCTCCTACATACAAACATACAAACTTTAGCTCTTTATAACATTACTATAGACTATAGATATATTATAAGAAAAACCACTATTTCATAAAATATAGTATTACAAATATTTTGAAGATGTTATAATAAATTAACATTTTATTTAATACTAGCTGGTGCTCACGACTTCGTCCGCGTTCTCTATAGCCTATAGCCTTCCTCGATAAATCTATCCAACTCAAAAAGAATTTTTCAATTCAAGCCAGTAGTTGGATTAGCCAAACAAACAAAGAAACAAAGAAACTCTTCAGCTTTATATATTGGTAACATTACTTACAAATACTTCTCCAAAATGTCCTCTGCCTATAGTTTGTATAGTCTCAAAGTCTGAAATGCAAACCCGAGTTCTGCGAAGGTCAGCCAGTGTGCTGCGATCTAAAATATTTCATTAATCAAAATAAATGGAAATCTACTTCATCTATTTAGTTTAGAGAATTAATTTTGAAATGGCAGGGCGTAACAAAAATAATATCAAGTCTGGATAGTTCCCGAAGCGTTGCATCCAGAAGCATTATTACATCTATTGTCAAAATGTAGGTAGATCTATCTGGATTCAAAAATAAAAAAGTAGACAAAAATATCTATTATCCTCAAAAAAGTAGACAAAAATATCTATTATCCTCATTCTCTATATAACGAATAATAGCTACGAGTTCGATACGAGAACCATTTGATTCTTACAGAACTGTTAAAACGCATTTGATTAAAATGACTAATTAATTTGTAAAATATTAAATAGAGTATCTGAAATTTAGTAGCTATTGTTTCCATAATAGATGTTATGTTAAGTATTACTTTAATAACTCACATCTGTCCACGAAAGCTCTGACAAGCTCATCAGTCTTCTTAATAGGGTCATCATTGCATTCATCATACAATACTGTAAGAGAATCTAGTAAAGCTTCGCGATCTATTGTTTTTCTATTAAGTTTCGCGGAACCTCCGTACACTTTATTTAATATCATACGATTTAAACGCGCAATTCGCACGGCAATAGCTTCTTTAGACGGCTCCATTTCACAATTTTTATAACTTTTCAAATATAACTAAATAATCAATCGTCATATTGTGTAAATAATGTTTTTAACAAATTCAAGACACCTCAAACGTACATGCCCGTTACTTTTTGAAATGATGGTTGGCCACCACGGCCACAGAATATTATACTATTAATCACATGGAGTTAACCACAGAGTAATTTATGTAAAACTAAAGTTTTACTGGCAACTCAAATTGGGCCACAGACTATTTTATAATAACAATCAAACTTTTTAAATAAGATTTTGAAAAACATTAATAACAATCGCAATGAGTTATAATATGAAAAATAAGTTTATAAAAAAAATGTGTCATGTTGTGGTTTCACTATTTTTCCGTCAATTTCAATTAGCTACCCGTCAATAGATGGCGGTACTATAATAGAATACCCAAAAAAAATAAAATAAGGTAAGTTTCTATGTGCAATATGCTTTTCTTTGTTGCCGTTTTTAAAGATTATTATGGTGCTGGTGCATCTGGTGCATTAAAGTTCTAGTAGTTGAAGAAATAAATCATTATGGACCTGGCTTGCGAGGTCATTGGTTTGTCCGACTATGAAATTAGCATATTCATTGCAAAATATTCCATGTTTTACTAATATTGCGCAATAACTAATAAATTGAATATTAAATAATCAACTAAGTAGGTACACATATTATTGTTTAAATAATAATATATATAAATAGCGACCCCTCGCGCTAATTACTTCGTTTCGCAAGGAGTTCAAATTTTCGAAATTCTTAGCGCTTGCTTACTTAAAAAAAAAATGTTCCAAATTCCAGCTTTTTAATAACGATAACAACAATAAAGATAAGCCTTATATTGCTCATAATAATATTATGTACCTATTTTGTCAGGCATTATGTTTTTTTTATGTTTCAACGCGGACGAAGTTGCGAGCTCCGACTAGTTTTAATATTAACTAGCTGGTGCTCGCGACTTCGTCTATGTCTATGACTCGAAAAGTAGCCTATGTTCATCACGGATAATGTAGGCTTCTAATGATAAAAGAATTTTTTAAATCGGTCCAGTAGTTTCGGAGCCTATTCTATACAAACAAACAATCAAATCTTTCCTCTTTATAATATTAGTAAGTATAGATTAGTAAGCATCACGTAAGCATGGATTTAACTTTTCAAAACCACAATCATAATTCAACGTGCACTACTGGACATAGACCTTTTTAATTGAGCGTCACCAAACCGCTCGTCCTTCGTCCAGTCTCTCTTATAGGTCATCGACCTTCGGATCATTTCGACCGTAGTCTTCACTCCAACATTCGTCAACCCCAATGCACATTCGCCGCCTTCTATTTCCACTTAAGTATCTCAAGTTATCTTATCACAAAAAGAATTTACTCATCTAGAGGGATTCTTTCTGATAAAGGTGGCCACCTTTTACGTGTATTTTGAATCATTTAAGTAACTGCAAGCTAAAAAATTGCAACCAAAAAACACTAACCTACACAAATAAAGGCAAAATAAAAAAAAATTAGAAAAATCAATTACTGTACTCATTACTCTTGATTGTAAAAGGATGTACTTTCCTAAGAGCAACCATACAAAAAAGCCTTTATATTATTTAAATTAAAAACCAGTTTATATTTGTACCTAAATAAAACATTGTTTCAATAAAAACAAATCTATTTAGATGTATAAAATGAATGCTCTTTAAAAAACAAATATTTATTTATGTAATAGTACACCACTATAACATAAATAAATATTTGTTTAAACATAATATTATTGTAAAACTACTACGTTACCACTTACCATTGCGGTCGTTGAGTAAAAATCAAAATCAGTATATTTATTTATCAATTAGGTGTCTACAAGAAACTCTCATGATCGTCATTATAAATTTAAATTTACCAGGGTTTCGGAAAAAAGCCAAGATGACGATCCTGAGAAGAAACCCCGAAAGAAACTCAGATATAAAATAGCAAAATTCACTTAATTTTAACAAAATTATAATATATATTTTTAATACTAAACATAGTACGAGCTCCGAATCGCTGAATTTTTTATTAAATTGACTAATATTTTTATGCACATAAATTAAATTTTCATAAATATACTGACAGAATCTTTATTTCTTTTAACTTCTCTCTAAGACTGCGAATCTAGTTCATAGATGGCTTTTATGTCCGCAGCGCTACCCCCAAGAAGAGCACGTACAAACCATCGAAGTACCTCTGCGAGCATTACAAACTCGTATCAAAAGTTTGTTAAATATCAATTAATAACAATCACAATAACCGTTCTGAATTTATTAATTTAACAAAAAAGTATTATAAAAATAATTATAAGTAATTCTACTTAAATAAAAAAAATAACAACAAAACATTTTCTAACTAACTTCTAATTTTTAAATATATGGGTATAAAAGATACTCTGTGTACAATTCACCTCGCAGTTTAGTTCGTGCTCGGCGAGAGTTCGCAGTTTTGAATTTAGAACGCGAATTGTTAGACGTTTCTTTAATTAACTTATTGTTTTTTTTCTGTGACGTGCTAAGAAATGTCTCTACTACAGGGACCCTCTCCCAAACAATTGGAGATCATAAAACAGGAATTGGGTGAATCCCCTGGCGACATAGAGCGGGGTATTATGGACCTTCGGAGCATGTGTGCAGCATCACCGCACTTACCACAACCAGATAACATTGGTAAGTTTAATATATTTTTTTATTTTTTTAATATGGTTTTGATATTATGAGTTTGGTCAGCTATTGTTCGATTTAATGAAAATTAGTTATATTGACGTAGTTATATAAAATTTTCCAATACTTATTATAAATGACTTATTTAGATTTTTTATTTTAACAAGGTTTTGATATAAGATAAAGAGACACTTTTTTACAAAAGAAATTATTATTTTTTTTTTTTATAAGAGATGGGTTTGCTCTTGGCCAACAACCAGCTTGGTAGCAAGGGAGAGGCCTAAGATGGAGCGAGCTCACCCAGAAGATGCCTATTCACTCGAACTTTGAAAAGATTAGGGTTATATGAACTCGGAAATACAGACGCAGGCAGGGAGTTCCAAACCTTGGCGGTGCGCATTATAAAAGATGTTTTAAAGCGCTTGGTTCGAAAAGGGGGGATTTCTATTAAAGAACTGTCTATTTCCTAAAAATTATAAACAAAATTGTTTTCGTTATTAGATTAACCACCTTTTTTTTAAAATGAATAAGTGTTAAATAAAAAATATATCAGCCAGTTGATGATAGGGCAGAAAATAACAAATTTAAATGTAATAAAAAAATCCCGTATATTAATGTTTTGCATGTTGCAATATTTTTAAAAAAGTACGCAATTTTTAATATACCTATCTACTGATTGATAATAATTAGGAAAAATATAGATAGGTAAAAATTAAAGAAATCTTTAGATATGTTTCTGTATTGACGTATTGTTTAACATGTCTTTGTTTTAATAAGAATGCATGACAAGGTCAACGTCATAAAGTATTTGCCTGAATTAAATATTACATTTTGTAGTCAACACCTAATTTTAATAAGGTTGAAACGACACGCATACGCAAGCAAAATGCTCTCTCCGCACATACTTCACGACAATTTATTGATCAAATCATCACTTGAGCACGTGCGATTTCAGTGTGAATAAACACGGCGTTTGTTTTTAAATTTATATTTAAAAAAAACTAGCTGCTGACCGCGACTTCGTCTGCGTATAAAAAATAGATAAAAACCTATTCTCAGACCTACCAAGTGTACATATAAAATTTCATCAAAATCTGTTAGCCGTTTTGGAGGAGTATGGCAACTAACACTGTGACACGAGAAAATTAATTTTTAAATGACAATTTATGAGTACTTTTGAGATAGAAAACTTTTTGACGTGAATGAGTACGTCTCCTTTAATTTTAATTCCGAAAGCCATTTAAAAATAGGGGGTCAAAGTTTGATGCTGTAGCTCTTCCATGGGTTCTATTGATTTGAAATTTTGTATACTGTTACTTCGGTAATATTTTCACGGTGTGATGCTTCACCTGATGCTGCAGCATCAAATAGTCTGCAGGATACCCAACTCCTCAGTCCTCAGCAACTTACAGCTGATAATATAGCGTGTTTGTCTCAATGGAAAGTCGGGGTGTTAGTTTATAATAATTCTTAAGAAGCTTTAATTCTCAGTAACATAAGGGGGGGTCACATCGATACAAAATAGCACATTTTAGTTTACTAAGAAATCACTGAACTTAATCTAATACTAAAACGATTATGCAATCGACACTGTCGATTTTCTAGCTCGTATACCTTATTACTGTCGTTTACCTTGAATCCAATGCAGGCTGATATATGTACTAGCATTTGGAGATCGCAATAGCGACACATTACCTATCCTTACTGTAATTTAAATTTTGAATACCGTACGAAAATTTTATGAAAATACTAGCTGCTGCCCGCGACTTCGTCTGTTCTCTATAGCCTCCCCCGATAAATGGACTATCCAACGCAAAAACAATCTTTATTGGCATTGAAAATTATTCAAGCGTCACTTTTTTAGTTACAAAAACTTTAATGTGATATCTATATAAGTAACTAAAAAAATCCGAAATTTTTGACTACAATTTTATTATTTAGAGTATAAATAATAGAAACTGAATAAACTGATTAATACTGGTCTTTTTTGTATGTATTATCTTATAATACAGATTTATTTCGCGACTACGTATGCGTCTCAGTTTCTTAGTTATTCCATCTGTATTTCTATTTTTGTTATTTTTGTTGGACGCCAATTTTTTATTCTCATTTTGATAACAATCCCACGGGAACAATACCTACTTTTTTATCAGATGAAAGGCGACCCCTATGTGGTTTTCTGTATTTCTGATAATGTGTATGCAAAATTTAATGATGATCGGTTGTATAATTAAGGCGTGAAAGCGTTACAAGCAAACAAACTCACTTTCGCACTTATTAAGTTAAGATTTCATTCAATAATTCAATTCAGACTACTGAGTACTGGTTATCCTTCAGCGATGACCGCGCTGCGCAGTTTTTGCCCTCAGATATTCATTTTTGCCATAACGGAAACTTACAAATATTGTGACATAATAAATTTATTTTATGGAACTTTGCGTTGGAGTCGATTTTAAGGTCTTATGTTTTAATTAATAAAAAAATAACAACATACCTACTACCATTTTGTTGACGTAAAGAATGCGAAAGACGCAACAAAATCGACGCCAAGTTACCTGCTTTATAACTGGAGTAATAGGTATTATATTTTTTTTTATTAATGAATAAATATTTAAGTTCGAATTACTGAAAATTCTTTCACTGTTAGAAAACTACTTTATTCAGGAGTACCTAGTTGTTAGAGTTACCCCCGACAAAGCATATCAGTCAGGAACAGGATTCAGGGCGACAAAAACAGGATCCGAAGCAAAACTGTCTGTTACTCTGCTAATCTTCAATAGCTAAACGATCCAACGGATTTTGATGCGGTTTCAATTCCACCAATAGATCTGGATACCCACCAATTCCACCAATATACTTAAAAATTGCATCCGTGCGAATCCGGAGGCGGGTCGCTAGAAATTATTTATTTTACGTAGGTATCTATAGAAAAACCTTCACTCATAAATAGCGCCATAATGTTTTTGAGTGGACAATCTTACTATATACAGTGTTACAATATTCAAAATTTTGAGCAGCTTGCTTATGTATACTTTAAGATTAAAAATCATCACTAACATCGCCCACGTTTTGATTGAGAGCAAATATCTAATTGCCTGCCGGTCCCTGGAGGTCATCGGTCCAGCGAGCAAGCGATCGGCTCTACAATTAATTAATACCATCTCGAATTACGATTCCAATCTTACTTTCTATAGACCCATTTTCGGGGAATCCCGGCAGAGAGCGGGATACCTACTTACTTTTACTTTTTGCAGTTATAAAAACAAAAAAATAATACAATTATTACTTGTTATAAAAGTATAATTTGCACAAAATACTGATACTATAACTTATGTAATTTTCTAGAATTTAAAAAAGCGTCGCTATTTACAATCCTTATAATAGTTGCGTGACATAGTCGCACCTAAACCACTGAGTATAAGGCACTTATACCTACGTATTGTTCTGTGTGATTTTGCCCTATAATATGTTTGAAATGAAATACCTATCCAATTTAAACGGCTCCAAAGCAATTATAGTTAACATGGAATACTAGTCATTATTTTAATATGCAGAAAAATAATAGTATAAAATATAAACAATTATTTTTAAGTATCGTGTTTTTAGAGGCAATCTTAGTATAGACTATAGAGGATAAGAGGGTAAGAAGGGAATAGAGGACAAGAAAAGGCACGTTTGCTTCAAATCAAGTAATATCATCGATTTTGAGTAACTTGAATTTTGTATCGTAATAATTTGTTGTCTTCTCAAATTAATTTGTGTAAAATTTTTAATTGTAATTGTTAGTTCCTTTCGGTGCTTCTATTCAGGTCATAAAATGCATATATAATGATAAATTAAAAATTCAATAATTAAGGGTCAATATGTTTAAGTTTGTTTTTGCGTCAGGCGTCGGGGAGTTAAAATTAGACTGACAATTCGAACGTTATCTGTCACAAGCCAATGTGACAACCGTGGTCTCAAAGTTCAATTTACTTGGGACAGCCTGTAGGTAAGTATGTATAAAATATTATCTCCTTTTTAAACACCATAAAACTTGTAACGCTTAGGTAGGTAAGTACACCGCGAACATTTGTGGCTTGCCAATTTTCGACTTAATGCACTTTCTCATTAAATTCTAACCGCGACCGCTTTGGTGTTACAAAAACTGTTACAACATATCACCTAGAATCGTGCACGTTTTCTGCAATAGACTCTTTTCATTTGGTATTCTTAAATCGATTCGTTGGTTTGGTAAACTCTCCGTCCAACCATGACTTAACAAATGAAGTTTCGTATAGACTTGCCACTTGGAATGATTAAGGGACTGTGTAATTATTATACTTTATAATTAATTACTTATAATACCTACCTATATTTAATTATCTATTAACAAAATAATTAACAGACTAATAACTTATCTTAAAACAATGTTTTCAGTACTTTTACCTTTTAAAGTCTTTGTTTTTTTCAAAACATTGTGTTCAGGTATAACTGCTATGGTAATAAATTAAGATTCAAAAGTATAATTTTCCGCAAGACCATAAATATAATATAAGCGGACATTGAAGGTCTGAATTAATTACCTGCTGCTAATTATGCCTCTATTTCGAATGAGGGCCGAAGATGGGACAGTATTATTATATCTTTGATTTTGCAGTATTGTTTTTTAATTCCATTTAGGCGACATAGCATTTAGCTCGGAAAATTCATTTACTTATATTAGAATTTTATTATTCTTTATCAATATCTTAACAAAATACGAACTCTACTGGATAGAGATTTACCCCGGTTATTTCAAAATATGCGGTAATACCAAAGATAATGTAAGCGCTCGTATATCTTCGTAGTAAATGCAAATAATGTAAATAAGAATGGCAAACCACTAGCCGTTTGAGCAAGTTTACAAGCCTTTAAAATTTAATAAATCAATAATTCTTAATAAGAGTAAATAAAGTCCGTAATTCTTATGACGTGATTCTACTACAACTACATATGACCAACGGCGCCTTTAAAAATATTTATGTTTTAGACGGATCAGTGGTATGGGTGCTTGCCTAACGTCTCAGGAGCCCCAGGTTCGATTCCCGGCGATGTCAACTTTGGAACTTTTCAAAATTGGAAAGAATAATAGGACACACTGCGTTTCGCAGTCACGTGGGCAGCCCATCTGGCAGCACCCCCTTACAGAATACCACAGCGAAATAACAGCATATGTGCTGTTGTATTTTGGTGAGAGAGTTAGGGATTGCTAAAAGCAAATTACCCTATCCCTTCCTTATCCCTTATCCTTAATCCCTCTATGGTATTAGGCAGGACCAAGTGGACCGTCAGCCTATCTACAAAAGACAACAAAAAACTGCTATACATACTTATATAACCCTTTTTCAACCGACTTCCAAAAAAGACCTTTTTTTCGTTCACAATTCGACTATTTTTTTTATGTTTGTTACCTCAGAACTTTTGACTGGGTGAAAGGATTTTGATGATTCTTTTTTTATTTGAAATCCGGTGCTTCCCGTGTGGTCTCATTTCAATTTGGTCCAGTTCTAACAATGAGATCCATGAGAAAACGGTTTGAAGTCGGTTCAAAAAGAGTTATTTGCAAATATATTTAACGCAAAATTAAAGACAAGTAAAATTAAAATTCGTCTGCCTATTTCAAACTTGTAATGTAGTTGCCTATAGGTACTTACACATATAATTAAAAGAAGCCTGACAATTACTAGTACCCAGAGTTTATTCAAGCTTGCTGGAAGAACACTCGTGCGTATGTCTGGTATAATGGCATGTTAGTGGCTGGTAATTTGCAATTTCAAACTAATATGCTGAGCCTTGACCTAACGAATTCCTCACTATACTACTTAGACATTAAATCACATAGAGGCCAAGTCACAAGGAAATTCCTTTCAATTATAATTAGGTATGAATTAGAGACAAAATTGATTTTAACCCAAAATACATGTATTATAAAAATTACGTGTCACGTTGTTTGAGGCCAATGAACTCCTAAACTACTGAACCGATTTTGATAAAACTTCGTAACTATGTGTAATATGGTCCAACTTAAAAGATAGAATAGTTTTTATTTTAAACCCGTTAAGTTTATATATAAATCATGTATATGTCTATCTGGAATAATCGTATCTTTAAAAGAGCAAAAGTATTTTTAAAAGAGGTGCAGTGATTAAGTACTCTCCACCATAGAGTTACGAACTGTTACTGTTATTATATATTCCTACTTTCTATGACTCTCCACAAATAAACAAACTAATCTCTCTCTTTCTCTAATACTATCTATTTAGATTAATATTTGCTATATTGGCCACAGGTTTTACAGTTCATTATTTTATTTTAGCGGAAAAATCGTTAAAAGTCAATGACGTGTCTCAATCACTCATAATAATATTCGTTTTAATTACCTTTATAATTTTTTATTTTACTTATTAATAGGACATTATATGACTCGGATATCGGGATACTTATAGTAGGGATAGGTGGAACGGTCGATAAATTTGGAGGATTTTGTCGAAAATGATATATGATAATTTGAATTTTGAAAAACGAAAAATGTAACACCTAAGAAAAAAATATTTGACGTCTTTATCGCTGTGAAGACGGAGGCGCCCAATTCTCATTATTTTAGAGTCTAAAAAATGACTAAAATTTAGACGAGCCCTCGCGAATCTACCTACGATTTTTCCATAATAAAAAGTATAATATAATATCCTATAGGTATATGTTAATCCAGAGGTACGGAAATAAACTATAGAGGTCTATACATACATCCAAATTGGTTAAGTAATTTTTGCGAGAAAGTTACAAATATATATCCGTCCGTACATCCTCAAAATATAATAGATAGTTTGCATGAAATAATCATGGTCAACTTACATGTTATCAATGTTTCTGAGGAAAGAGAAATAGATAATAAAAGAACCTTGCTTTAGAGGTTATGTTGTCGTGAGATTAAACCTTGAGTGTTCTTAATTGGTTCTATCAGGTATACATTAGGCAGAATAAAATTATACTTACCTACCTATTTTGTTTCATTTAGTTTGCATTTAGTTGTGAAGAGATCTTAGTTTCCTTTAATCGTAAAATATTCTTATTATTAGAAAACTAGCTAAAATTAAATAATAAAATAAAAATAGGTATATAATTCTCAAATATTTGTTAGAGAAAACGCTACCTAAGTAGGTATGTAATGGTTTTATTACCAACAAAATATTTTACGTTAATCCTGTGTTTCACCTCATAGGCATAGGACATAGAATAGGCTAATCTAAAAATAATGCAACGGTTTATTAAAGTATAGGTAATAATATTAGTCGTCAATGTAACGTCAGGCATTATATTGTGTGAGTTCAACCATCCTCTACGGAATCCCCCAGGGGATCCTGGAGAACTCCTTACTTCATCAGAAATAGGCACCAGGATTATAATTTTGCAAGTGTTATATTTATTTTTCAATGGAGCCGAAGCTACCAGCAAGTATTTCATATTTAAATAATTTAAAGCAATTAAGAATTAATATTTACGGAAATGTTGAATTGCATATCTGTTGACAAACTGAGAAAAAACTACATTTTCGGAAAATTCCAATCGATATTATACAAATGTAAGACGAAGCGAATGATTCTATAATAATGTGCGTCATAAGGTGATGTTTATAAAACACATTATACTTTGACCCTTACTGTCTAGAAACATGAATTGATGTATTAGTTATATCTATTTTTTTTTATTACTTATACTTAACTTTATGAGAATAATCAGAAAAGCAAAAACATAAAAAAACAAATTATTTTCTTTTATTTAATTTGAACTAGCGACTCGCACCTAGCTTCGAATGATTGCCATTTTACCTATGCAAATAAATTGTAAGTATTTTTATTTAAAAAAAAATGTAGATACCTACAACGGCTCGTTTATATTGATATTATGTACACAAAGGTGGACACCCTTACATCACATGATCTACCTGTCCTGTCCCTTATTAAAAATACTACTAAAGTCGCGGCACCTTTACAGCATTAATGAGGATTGCTTGTAAGGATTTTTAGGCTCGAGAATTTTCATAAATGTTATTTTTTTAACAGACAACCACCTTCTTGAGTTGTTCGTGCGTGGCTGCCGCATGGACCTGGATCGGGCCAGAACTAAATTCACGTTGTTTTGCCTATCGAGAGCTCGCTACAGAGATCTTTACGAACATCGTTCCTTGAGTGAAACGCCTTTGAAAAACGTCTGCAATTTTATGTAAGTATTTTATATACCTATTCTTTATTATTTTAAATATATTTTAGTAAAGATACACTACTCCTTATAGTATTAGTAGGTAACCCGGTTTAAAAACCCTGAGATTTTTACTCACTAAACCCCGTTTTTCGCCTCAGCTGCGTCGCCGGTACTTTCATCCGTATTACGTTCCCTATAGCACCATTCTTCCCACAATACCTCAGGGATATCGCTAAAACCAATCACCGAAACTCCTTTTACTCACCTGATACGACAGGCAGAGGATTTTGTGCCTCTATTCTTATTAAACCTCTGGATTACATAGTACACTACTACCTACCTACGACCCTACGAGTCAATTTTGCTTGTAGGTTTTTACATCCATTTACACCCGCACCTTTCTTTTTCCAGGGATATAGTTCCTCTTCCGAAATTGACGGATGAGGGACTTCGTGTGACTGTGTTCAGGATTCGACAAGGATATCCAGAAAGTTCTGCCGATGTCGGTGCCGCTGTGCGCGCCATACTTCTTGTTTGCGACGCCCGAATGTGTGATGAGAAAATTATCTCGGGCGATGTCTTCATTTGGGAAGTTAGTCTTTGAATTATAATTTAACCAATATATTCAAGAATATTCTTATCTAAACAGCTATAGGAGTTTCTATGCCGATTTTATCCTCATAGTTGACAGTATTTATTTATTACCTTACCTTTAACAATCTAGGTATAAAAACTTTTACAATAAGTTTATGTAGATAATAAAAAATAAAAATCAACTGTATCTGCAGTGTGTTGTGCAATCATTTGTTAATACGATAATCATTATTTTAAAGTACCTACCTATATTAAAAATAGAAATTAAAATTAATTTAATATTTACGTTAACTTAATTTAATGATTTTTTTCACAATATTATTGTATAAAATCTCAAAAAAAAAAAAAAAACGTTAAAACTGAACAGCAGAACGAAAACAGTGGCCTAGTATCAGATGTCGTACGTAGTTCTTTCACCGGTGCAGAAGCGATAGAAGAATTATCTTTTCTTGTGGTCTCCAACCTCTCAACACGTTAATTTTAATACACAGTTGTCACATGTACGCGGTTCGCTTGCTGCCCGCTTGGCGGCAGCAGTGGGTTCGATTCGTCGCGGTATTCATTTAGCGCACACCGCGTACCCTCAGCGGTTGAAAAGGAATCACATTGTTGGGACTCCGCCGATTGTTGCGTCGTCCTTGCAACTCATCCGCTCCTGTGTCAACGAGAAGATCAAACGAAGGGTGAGTCGCGCATACAATTGTTTAGTGCTCATTTATTTATTTTATTTCAGACATTTTAAGTCCACAACAAAAACACGTAATCATTAACTCATAAAAAATACTAACTAAGAACAATTTCCAACATTTATTATTAACAAGTGTTTTTGCCCGCGACTTCGTCCGCGTTCGATCGCTACCAAACTTCACAGGAACATCCGCCGCTAATCTGAAGATTGTCTGAAAGTTTTATCAAAATCGGTTCAGCGGTTTTGGAGTCAATAGGAGACATACAAATACTAGTACACACATAAGATATGCAGACCAATGCCAACTTAAAAAGTTTTTCCAAAGTTAACCCTGCCGGGAATCGAACCCTGTACCCTGAGACAGGGCGTTAAGGCAAGAATCCTAACCACTCATCCAACGGACTCGTCAAATGTGAATATTCAATTTGAACATTTGAATTGAATAGTTGAATTCGTCATCAACGGGCATTTGGATGAAATTTGACATAGGATACGTTTTATACTGAAAAATGTTAGGTTCCTGAGACATCGTCTATAAATATAAAAACTTTTTAACAAAAAATAAAAAAGCCGAAAAAACTGAAAAGCATAAAAAAATCTTATTATCATTTTACCTAAGTAATTTTGAGTCGCCGCCGCGCATCACTCTTTACGTCATTTTTGCTTGTTTGGCGCCGACTCAAAATTACTTAGGTAAAATGATAATAAGATTATTTTATGCTTTTCAGTTTTTTCGGCGGTTTTATTTTTTGGTAAAAAGTTTTATTTTATATTTTTTTGTGGCTGTAATCTAATATTTACTACATGTTTAATTTTTAATTTTCCCACCCTTAGGGTAGGAATTTTTTGTCCAAATTTATACAAGACCAACTTCGAGGTATACCCTATCCATTAAAGAAAGAATTATCAAAATCGGACTACTCTGTAAAAAGTTATGCGTGGTTATACGCTACAATCGGTGAGTGAACAATCAATCATGCCCTGTTTTCCTACCCTTAGGGTTGGAATTGTTTTTTTCAAATTAAAATGGGACGCTTTCAAATAAAAAAAGAATTATTAAAATCGGACCACCCTGATAAAATTTATGCGTGATCACACATAAAAAAAAAATATATACGCGTCGAATTGAGTACCTCCTCCTTTTTGTTTTTTTGTTTTCGTCGGTCGAAAAATAGGATACTACTGTCGTCAACAGTAGCGGCGCAACCGTCGTCGTGACAGCGATAAAGATTTTTCATTTTTCAAAAGATAAAGAAGATAATTTTTCAAAAGATAAAAAAGAAGATTTATTATATTTTTGTCATATAAATTATATTTATGTATTTTTTTATCAAATCAGTGGCAGGTTTCTGTAATTTCCACTAACGTTAAATCTTTCCACTAAATGAAGTTAGTTGGATGTTTAAAAATATTTTTTCTTAGGTATGAGAAAAAAAATTACTGATTTTGTTATCTTAATGGAAATCAGACTATTAAAACATAACAGCGAAAAATTCGTTTTATTTTCTTACATTAAAAATTATGCAAATTTAAATAAATACGAATCGTGGACAGCAAAAAATGTCGCGATTTAGACAATTTAAGATTTAAACACACCATCCTGCAATGCAGCTTTTTGCAAAATGCAAAAATGGCCGAGCGTGTGAAGGGTCCGCATTTAAGCCTATAAAGTAGACTATGCTCATGACATTCGGTCCCTACCGAGTGTTAAGTGTTCTGTGGGTCGATGCGTATGCGTAATGTCAGACTGCGAAAGTTAAAAGAAAACAAATTCGTAATTATTAAATGCAATCAAATTACTTAGTTATCACAAGAAAGAACTCTAATAATTAAATTAATTAATAGTTTAGACAAAATGGAGATTCCGCAAAGATACTTATATGTGGTTACGATATTCTTCTGGGAAACTTAAAAATTAAGCATGTAGTAAATATTAGATTACAGCCACAAAAAATAAAACCGCCGAAAAAACTGAAAAGCATAAAATAATCTTATTATCATTTTACCTAAGTAATTTTGAGTCGCCGCCGCGCATCACTCCGTAATTTTTGCTTGTTTTTCGACCGACGAGGTCGAAAAATAGGATACTACTGACGTCAACAGTAGCGGCGCAACCGTCGTCGTGACAGCGATAAAGATTTTTCATTTTTCAACGTAGACGAAGTCGCGAGCACCGGCTTGTCAGAAATAAATGTATGTTTTATTTTTCAGTTCTACTTACACTCGAAGGCGGATGAACTGATGGAGCAGTATTCGGCTCGAGTGCTTCCATGCGAATGGGGAGGTGAAGAGGAGTCCATAGACATCCTTGCGCGAAAGTGGCGCCACCACATTGACGACAACAGAGACCTCTTACGCGGCTTGGATCGATTGGCCAGCAACGACATTGATAATAATTCTTCAATTAAAGACAGCGACTTGTACGGGGCTGTGGGCGCCTTTAGAAAACTCGATATCGATTAATTGGGATTCAATATATTGTGTAATGCCGCCACTCACCATTGTATTGGCTTGATCAAGCCCATGGATAATGAAAACTGATGGTGAGTGGAGGCCATAAATTGTAATGTAGGTAACGTAATTTTCAATATAGAAAAAAAAATGTATAAAATGTTAACCGTATTTAAATACATAATTATTTACCAAGTAAGTATACCTAAATAAAATTAATCTAGTATGACTACCGAGTATTATAATTATAATTTATAAATTACTAATAAAAATGTGTAATATTATTATAAGTTACTTAAGTATACTTACAATAATTATTAGTAAGTTACAATAACTATCTGGTACCCGCGACTTTGTCCACGTTGAAAAATAAAAGATAAACGCCTCATGTCTATACTTTTGCCTATTGGAATATTACAAACTAGCTGGTGCCTGGGACTTCGCCCGTGTGGAAAAATAAAGAAATATATACTTAAGCAATAAAATCTCATACTATGTAAAATTTCACGATGATCTGTTGAGTAGTTAAGACGTGAAAAGGTAACAGACAGAGTTATTTTCACATTTATAATGTTGTTAGTATGGATTCTGTTTGGGGAAAGATTTTTTTAATCGAATTACCTAGTAGTTTCGAAGATTATATTCTAGATCAAAACATACAAACTTTCCCTCTTTAAGTATAATATTACTATAGATAAAAGTTTGATTTCGTATTATTTTTATTGCTATACCAAATAATCGGTTAATTACCTGGTTATATAAATATAAACTTCTATTATATTTTTGTCATATAGATAAATTATATTTATATATTTTTTTTATCAAATCAGTGGCAGGTTTCTGTGATTTCCACTAACGTTAAATCTTTCCACTAAATGAAGTTAGTTGGTTGTTTAAAAATATTTTTTCTTAGGTATGAGAAAAAAAAATTACTGATTTTGTTATCTTATTGGAAATCAGACTATTAAAACATACCAGCGAAAAATTCGTTTTATTTTTTTACATTAAAAATTATGCAAATTTAAATAAATACGAATCGTGGACAGCAAAAAATGTCGCGATTTAGACAATTTAAGATTTAAACGCACCATCCTGCAATGCAGCTTTTTGCAAAATGCAAAGATGGCCGAGCGTGTGAAGGGACCGTATTTAAGCCTATAAAGTAGACTATGCTCATGACATTCGGTCCATACCGAGTGTTAAGTGTTCTGTGGGTCGATGCGTATGCGTAATGTCATTATTGTCAATTTGTCATTAACAATTCAACAAATGTCATGTCAATGTCATTACGTGGCTGCAAATCTGCAGACTGCGAAAGTTAAAAGAAAACAAATTCGTAATTATTAAATCCAATCAAATTACATAGTTATCACAAGAAAGAACTCTAATAATTAAATTAATTAATAGTTTAGACAAAATGGAGATTCCGCAAAGATACTTATGTGTGGTTACGATATTCTTAACAGCTCTCTTAAATTTAGCCAATAGCTACACTATAACCGTCGATGCTCATGCTGAAGAGTGCTTTTTCGAACATGTTGAAGCTAATACAAAAATGAGTGAGTAGAAAGTTTTGATTTGCGCTTAAAATGTTACAAGTTATAATAAAACCTCGACTGTACATACTTGAAAAGTTGACACATATGTTTCCTTTTTAACCGGCGAAACAACATCGTCGACAAACACACTCCTTATCCTTTTACAGGTTTGACTTTTGAGATAGCTGAGGGTGGTTTCTTAGACATAGACGTCACTATAACAGCACCCGACGGCAGTGTAATTTATAAAGGCGAAAGGGAGTCCTCTGGGCTCTATACATTCTCTGCAACCACTTCAGGTCGATACACTTACTGCTTTAGCAATAAAATGTCTACTATGACACCGAAGGTAAGATGTACATTTTTTGTTGTAACTTAAGTATAAAAAATTATATGGAATAATGCAAAAAAAAGTAATAGTTTGTGATCTCTGATACATGTTTGCAAACATATTCACATGTTCACCTGAGTTGAATTCTAAAGGCGCTTCTGCTGCGCCAAAATTCTTAGAAAGCATGGTTAGCAATATTTAGTAATAAAGTTTTCTAACAAATCAACATTTAAATAATGATCTCCAACGAGGAAGTCATTTTAAGTGTTTTTGATCTACAAAACATTTAAGCCACACTCCTATTTTATGTTTTTTAACAATGTTTTGCTAAAAAACTAGCACAGCGGACCCGGTTTGAGTTTTTCCATTGCATGTGTGACTTAGAAATGTCAACTTTCTCTAATGATGAAGGAAAACATTCCAAGGAAACCTTCATGATTAAAAGGAATAAAGAATTCAAGTATGAATTTACAGAAGATGTGAAGTCTATCCAATCACCAGGAGTATTAAACCTATGTCTGCTTAGGGCCTCTTTCACCAACTACAAGTAAAGTGTTGATTAGTTACTTTTAGAAATAATTTTCTGTTAAATTGAAATATGCATTTGGTTTACTGCATCATTCGATAGGCGATTTTTTTTTATTATTTTCTTTTCAATTACCATACAAACAATTATCCCCGGTTAACCTACTTCACAGACAGTGAAAGAGGCGCTTAGTGTTTTAGTTTCAAAGGGTACTAATAGTCTGCTTTTTAATGAATGAATTTGAAAACTGACAAAGATTTTCATTAGCTAAAATTTACATACTGTGCTCGATGGTAGATGTATAAATAGCTATAAAGAAAAAGGGAGTCATTATGAAAATTTAATGATTTGCTTTTCAGGTTGTAATGTTCAATCTGGAAGTAGGAGATGCGCCAAGCAAGACCTCGGGAGACAAAGATGACGATCCAAACCACAACAAGCTGGAAGACATGATCAAAGAGCTCGCTTCAACATTAAAAACTGTAAAACATGAACAGGAATACATGCAGGTAATTTAAATTTTTAAAGTAAGTCTTGAGTTCAAGAGACAATCTCTTGTCATCTCCGTGGATAATGTTGAGATCAGTTTTATTTCTATTATTAAATTTGTATGTAGAGAGAATGAGAAAGAGAGAGAAAACATTACGAAAGAAAATAATCTATTATACTGCTTTGTTGGGTTTGTTAGCCAGTAGCTCAATTTCTGATTTGTCCTTTATTTTGTCGTCATTCATATAAATTAGAGATAAAATAACAAACAGAATTCAGGAAACTGTTTTTTTTATCATTATTTTTTGCACATAAACAAAAGTAGATAAAAGGGGTATATGTATTACCTAATTATTCTTGCACTTTAAGTATTATTGCATACAGAATTATCCAAATAGAATCAATTATTTTTATTAGTATTATACTTTAGGCATAGTGATTTGATCCAAACTTAAATTTTATATTACTGGAAAATTGTTGTTTTTTTTTAAATCACCACACACTATAAACTTATTGACATGGACGATAAATTAATAAAATACGTAATCTCCAATAAATAGACAATTTCATAATGACAACAATTAAAAAGAGAAAAAAATTATATAATTTTTTTACATTTAATTTATACTTGAATATATAGATGACGATGTATAAAAACATAATCAATAATAATTATATTGTTATATTTTTATCTTATATATAAAATTCTCGTGTCACAGTGTTTATAACAAAACTCTTCCGAAACTACTTGACTGGTTTTTATGAAATTTTTTATATATATTCGGTAGGTCTGAGAATAGGTTGATAACTATTTTTATACCTATTTTTATTTTTATAGTGATAAGGGTGGCCCACCACAAAAAAAAAAAAAACTAGCCGGGTCAGCTAGTATAATAATATTAAGGTGTAGGATTCCTTAAAAAGAAAATCTACAATTTGTATGTTTGATGAGAATGAAAGTATAAAAACGGATAGATAGGAAGCAACCTGCAAAAAGACCCGCCTTATATTTCTTGTTCCATCACGACTTGTTTATTTTAGGTCCGTGACAAAACGCATCGTTCAATAAACGAGAGCACCAACTCTCGTGTGGTCATGTGGTCCATATTCGAGGCGTCCGTACTGCTCGTGATGACCGTCAGCCAGGTCTACTACTTGAAGAGGTTCTTTGAAGTGCAACGTGTAGTGTAACAAAGTACTCCAAATAGATTCTTTCACATTATATTTCTGACAAATTTCACATGAAGTCTAAACAAAGTGCATACTTATATTAAGTGCTCGGGTTTTTTATGTGATATGATAACTCGTGTACAATGTGCGACTTCATTTTAAATTTGTCAGCTCTCCAACAGAGGATGTATTTCTTATCTAATAAGAATGTATATAGTATAAAGATTTCTTTGTTTTTTTTTTTTTTCATGTGGCTTATGTGTTGACAAGTGAAAATTTCCACTATATTGAGTTACTAATCTCATATAATGCAAATATACATATTTATAATCAATTCTATTTATTTATTTAAACTACGTGGCTGTAATTTTGTCGATTAAATTTAAAGACAGTTTATCTAAGTAATAAATATATATTCTAAATTAAAACTTTTTACGAGAATCTAATAGAGCTTTTCATAATGTCTGTCATAGTTTATATTTTCTTTATTATAATATGTTTGAATTCAACCATACTGTCAACACATAAGCCTCATAAATGTACATAAAAAACCTCGATAACGCATTTCAACACTGAAATAATTATTGTTATTTATTGACTTTACTATTGTTGAGAAATATATCCCTTGTATTGTTGTCTCGCTCCTTATTTTTTTTTGGTTTCTGTTTGTTTTTACCAGAAATTGTCTTAAACACCTAAACAAACAAAACGTCGTTTATTCTTTACACCTGTTGATTTTTGTTAGAATATTTATTGCCGGTATAGTGTCAATTTAAATGGATTTATAGCGCACACGTTAAATTAAAATTAATGTATAGATATCATAACGTAATATGTCGCAGTCATAATATTTCATATACAATTTCGTCGGAAATATCTTGGCACCTCGAAAGAATGCAATATCGCTCGCCACGGTCTGCAATGGAAATACAGTACAAAAAGAGTTTATTTATGTTATAATAAAAATAGTTAATGTGTATGTTTTTTTTTAAATATGTATGTGTCATGTCATACATTCACATGCAAAGCAAAGTTAAAATAGTTTGTTGCGAAGTGCCAAGAGGTAGTATGTATGGAGCCTTTATAAGTGATGGCTTATTGGACTAAATCAATGTCAGTTTTATAACTAAACGGTGTCCTAAAGAGTTCCATTTGGTTCTGAATATGTAAATAAAAAACTTGAAATCTTGGTCGATCAGAACTCTACTTCTAGATTTTTTATAATTTACAAATTACAAACTGTGATTACTATCAATACAATTTATAATGAAAGCTGTGCTGCCATTGCTCAATTATAAAGCTAATGACACCCGGCTCGAAGGACCAAATTGTGAAATTAAGTTTTGTTTTTTCACCAAATTTCTACTACGTAGGTCCTAGTAAACTGCCTAGATACTACAGAGCTAAGATCAACATGTTTTAGTCATATTTAGTTACGTATGTAATGGTATATAAACCTTTTATTAGACAATATTATATCTCTTACTGTAAAATGAACCCATATAGCCAATAAATGTAATGGAGCGAGACATTAATATAATAAATAATATTCCTTTTGTGTAGCCTCAACCGTACAACATTTGGTTCTTGAAAAAATGCAACATGTTCAATCAATTAAATTTCATCTTTACTTACCGAGCTTAAGGCAGATAATCGTACGAATCTGATGTCGTGATTTTTCAAGTTGACGACTCTTTTTACAATATATACTTTTGAACGAGGCTCCGATCTGATGTGTGCGTGAAGCTGCACGTGTGTGCGTGTATGTAGTTTTACAATTCAGTGAGTAAATTAATAACATTTTTAAATTGTCTTTTTATTTGTCCTTTCCACACAGGGTTAGGAAAAATGGTATTCGCCAACTGGTCGAAATTATCATAATCACATCGAATCCATATTAGATTCATAGAAAATAAAATAAAGTGATTGTAGTGTTCATAAAAAAATTCATTATTTTATTAAGGGAATGTAATTTATGCAAATTAATAATATGCAATAAAATTTACAATCGCAACATATTTCCAAAAATGCAAAGTGGATAATCCAAAACTTGATCAACAAGAAACTTAAAACATAAGCAACACTTTAAAAAAATCATAGGAAAGCACAACATTTAAAATGTTGGGTAAATATTTTAATTAGAGTATAAAATATTTATGAAGGCGATTAAGCTAATGGTAATACCAGCAAAAATAACAAGAAAATAATATTTAAATATTTTATTCAAAATCAATAAAACCAACACCGTTTTTTTTCTTTAACATATAAAAAATAACTTTATGAGATAGAAGCTCGGCTTCATTAGTACTTATAAATAACAGCATCTAAATATCACAACATAAGTATATTTGACTTTTAGCAAAAGGCATAAAAAATTATAAATATTTGAGGTAATTACTTGCCTAGATAAATATTTATGTGCTAGTTGAAAAAAATAAACTCCAACAATTGACATTACTTAGATAATATTTTTTTTTGCATAATTATGACTGAGAAAAGTTCGAGATTCTCATAAAGGCTGCATTGTTTTATTTTTATTATTATAATATATATCAACATTCAAACTGCTCTCTTTGGGGACTTAAATTTGCAGTCTTTGTATTTTAAAATAAGTTCTCTTACATTACTTACATCTAACTTTCGAATGCTTCAACAGATCTATAAAAATACTTCATTTTTTCATTAGATATCATAAACAAATGACAGTTTTGTCTATGAAATTTAATTATTGAATAATTGCGAATATACCTTTTTTAAATAAATTGAAATTTTTAAGGCTTCATGGAACTGTGATATTACAGTATTTAAAATAATAATATGATCGTACTGTTGGACTACAATTTTCATTATAACTGTTCTGCTTTGAAACATATTAACTAAATGAAGGAACACATCGAAAGAAATCTTTATTGTGATTTATTACAATCACAATAAATTTTAAATTGTAACTTTCAATTTTATGTGACAAAGTTACTTGATCAGAAAACAGTTTATGTATAGATAGGCACCTAGATTTTAATTTAAAACATATCCCACCAAAATTCTTGAGGTAGTTTAATATTCTTGAATTGAATACATTTTCTACTGAAACGAATGACAGCGCGTGACGTCATCCGGCAACATTTAAATAACAAATTGCACTCGATTACATTAGGTCACCAAGACAGATGACGTAAGTTCATTTATTAGGCATTTTTAAGCATGTTAAACTACACTAATATTTTTTTAATTAATTTTAAACGCTTTCCTGTGGTTTTCCGAATGGATTTTAAGAAAATTCAGACGACCGGATTGATGTGCGTAACGATGAGAGCCGGCAAGATGACGCCGGCCGGCAACCGCTTCATGGCATCAGTCGCCGCTGGCAACTCCACGAGGACGCTCGCGCCACACGCACTCAAGAGACGGCTGCTACACTGTACAGTGTACGACATACGCGGATTGTTAGCACACTTTGTATGTAAACTTCCGAAAATATGATGGGGGTTGGCTTTTGAATCCTGTAACCGTTTTTTACAGTCTTTAAACTAAATAAGTTAAGAATGCTTGTTAATTTTATTAAAATAAAGTTTTTATGCCTAGGAAATCCATTCACAATTATTTTTATAAACATAATAACAACAATTGTGCGCTTATTACAAAATGTGTTACAATACTTACTTCACTGGAAACAAATAGGTTAGGTTAGGTTAGGTTCCGGAATGTTATGACAATTAATGCGAGCGGAGCGCAGCGGAGCGAGCCCACCCGTAATACTGGTTGTAGCAGTACGATTGGTAACAAAATAGGTTAGATTTTGTAATGTTTATGACTCTGGTTCATTTCAAAATGTGTTATAAAACATAATGTAATGTTTATAAAATTAATTTTGAATGGATTTCCTAGACATAAAAACTATATTTTTATAAAGCTAACAACCATTCCTAACTAATTTAGCTTTAAAACACCATAAAAAACACTTACAGTAACATAACTTACAGGATTCAAAAAAAATCCCTATGATGGCAATTTTACTACAAGAAGAATAAAAATCTAATTGCATGGTACAGCGACACTGGAAAAGAACGGTTTCTGTGCATACCATCCCCTGCCGGCGTCTGTATTTCCGTCTAATGAGACATTTCTCATAAGATTTGAAATTTCAAATGTGAATACGGATATAGGAATAATATTAAAGTTGTTTCAAACATGAAATATGCCGCCGGTTCTGCTCGACAAAAACAAAAACCTAGAATTATGTTCACACGTTCCATACATCACCATCTAGTTCCACAGTAAGCAACTAATGCTTGTATTATGGATACCAAACAGTTGATATACTACATAGATTACTTTTTATGTAAGTATATACATACGTAATTATTATAAATACAAAACATCTATGACTCGGGTAAAAAGGTACAATGTTAACAAATAAACATTTGCCACTAGCGGGATTCGAACCCGCGACCGTTTGGTTAACAGCTAGGGTTACTAGACAAAACGTGTCGACGAACCTATCATAACATGTCTCATTTAAAATCCGCCCCTATTCGGTCGGTTACTGTCTGACCTGGTTGCCGATGATGTGCGCGGTGGGTATGTCGTCGCCCGCGTTGAAATGGAGAGTGGCGCGCGCGTACTCCGGCCGAGGGTCGAGCGTGCGCTCGCCGCGCAGGCGCACGCGCAGCGACGCGTAGTGCGCCACGCGACCAGTGCACACGCGCAGTGCGCGCACCACGAGGAGCACGCAGCACACGTACGCGGACACCGGGTTACCTTCACATACAAAAAAAACACTTTGTTTGGTTTACTACCAAACACTTTGTGATGACGTAGCGCTGCGCGTGACCCCCTATTTAGGCCGGTCACCGCGCGCTTGTAATTATTTAATTTAACAATAAAAATCAGTGCAAAATCGATCGTCACATCGATCGAGTGTACTCACAACATTTAATGTATACGTAACTGTATACGTAAGCCGTCTATGCTCACTTGGGAATTATGTTTACTTGTACATATTTAAACTGGCGCAAATAATCGTTAAGTGTATGGCTACCATAATTCTGTCTGTTTGTATGTTACTCTTTCACGCCTTAACTACTAAACCGATCGTTATGAAATTTCGCATACAAGTTGACAGGGATACAGAGAATGACATAGGACACCTTTCTTCCAGAAAAAGCTAAAACTAAAACATTGAATAAATTATTTCTCATATTGTTTGTCAGGCGTTATATATATTTTTTAATTGCTATAAAATAGTACTGACCGGGCAATGCGAAAATGAACTTGGTTCGTCCGTTGTGAACGCAGGTGGCGAATGTGCTCGGCTTCCCGGGCTTCATGCGCACGCGGCCGAAGTGCAACGTTGCGCCAAAGTCCTACAAACACATCCGCATAAAGGCTTCCACGCTAGACCACTTTGGATAACCGCATATAGTGTCAATAATGAACTTACATTGAGCAGCACAGGTTTGAGAAGATCCCGCTCGCCCATAGAGGCGCCACCGGTGCACACGAGAATATCGGCGCTGTCGAGCGCCCGAGAGATGGCGCTAGTTAGCGCCGCAGGTTCATCGCGCGCTATTCCACAGTCGACGCTTGCGTAACCGTACTCTCTACAACATTTATTTACACTTCTAAGCGCCTGTTTCACCAACGTCAAGTAAAGTGTTAATTAGTTACTTTGAGAAATCATTTTCTGTTTTATTGAATTATGCACTCGGTTTAGTGTATCCATCGATAGCCGATTTTTTTATTATTATTTTCTATTCAATGTTTGGGACGTTTACCGTACAAACAAAGGTATATCAGCTCCATTATCCCCGGTTACCGGTGACTTTAAATGACAGTTTGGCCTACTTGACTTTAATTTTTAAGTTTATTTTTTTATATTTCAAAAAGTTTGAAACAGAAAAGTTTAAAAAAAAAACTATTTTCTAAAAAAAAATTTAGTGAAATAAAGCCCAAAATCTTTTGCGACACAGTATAAAAAAATTTCAGCCACCACTACTTTTGTTTTTAACCATATTTTTAACTAACTAAGTTCTACACTAAAAAATATTTAAGCCTAAGTGGATATGTGGAATAATTAGTCTATGTCCAACTCGAAATTCTATTCCATTTTTATTATTGGTAAAAGACTTTTTTTTTCATTCGAATTAGTATTTTTGAAGATTACCTCCTACATGAAAACTTTACCTATTCTTAATATTAGTATAGATTTAAGAGAAATCTTTCAATTCGATAACTCGGTTAAGTATCTTTGAGAAGCTATAATTTTTTTTATCTTATGTTTGTTTATGTTAGTTTGTGGGCAAAAATCATTGTAAGGTTAAGCCCTGTGTTACATCTTTTATTTATTTATTCAAAATCCACAGCTCTCAACAAAAAAATTACTGACAAAAACAAAAACATACCCTACAGCCAATTATGGATTTTACATTTATATATACAAAAAAAAAATATTTTACAAAATTATACGATTCCCTACAAACTAAACAAACTATAAAGCTATAAAAATCACATATTAAATATAAATACATATACATACATATTACATAGAACTGGCAATGCCTTAAAAATTATAACATAAGTAAACATAAGTAAACAAAAAAACTAACTTTAACTTTTGTTTAAAATAAAAAACTTTACAAAACATGTCATTAATGAAGAGAAATAGTATTTTATGGCTTACTTGAGCA
The DNA here is from genome assembly GCA_918317495.1 of Synanthedon vespiformis. Lineage (NCBI taxonomy): Eukaryota > Metazoa > Arthropoda > Insecta > Lepidoptera > Sesiidae > Synanthedon > Synanthedon vespiformis. The sequence continues at coordinate 2,136,814 of OU906965.1, forward strand.
GCACCCTGAGCATAGTCCTATTTGAGTCTCTGATGTGAGCCGGCTTTAGCTCAACTTCAGACGGCTCTTGCAGCTCATTGCCAGTTGACATCAGAGCCACCTTTTAAATACAATTTATAGACAAAATATGTATATTCAAATTGTGTATCTCGTCAACGTTTAACGTATAATATGTTGAACTAGCTGGTGCCCGCGACTTCGTACGCTTTCAAAGGAAATGTATGTGAGTGGTACATCGTTATCCCTGTGACGACGAAATATCTTTTTTTATGTCTTATTCTGATGTATAGCTGTATAGCTATATTATTGTAAAGTTACATTGAAATCCATTCAGTGGTTTTTGCGTGAAAGAGTAACAAACATCCATCCATACAAACTTTCGCATTTATAAAGTAAGGAAAGTAAGGATATGGTTAGTTCAAAATTTATATTCAGTTTAAAGATTCACATTTACAAATGTTTAAAATTCAAATTGGACCGGTACCCTGTCGACATTATTATATATTAAAAAAAAACTAATTAATAAATTTACCGTGGGTACTCCATAAACAGAAATCTGTTGATATCCAGCACCGGCCAGAAGACCAATCTGAGCAGCATCTAACACCGCACCTTAAAAGATGGATAGAATAAAATACATTACTCATTAGTTTTACATGTGAAACTTGTGAAATACAGTATAGGAAAAAAAAAACGATTTCATAGCATATTAAAAACATTCAATTTGTATTTCACAAATGAAGTTTGCGGAATTTGTAGTTGTTGGATTTAAACGTTAAAACTACTAATGGATTTGGCGAAATTTGTAACAGAGCAACATTATTTCGATTTCCTGCTAAAATTTTGTATTAATTAATTGTTGCTCCGCTGTCATTTTTAAGATACTTGTTGGAAACCGATATCCTCTCATTTGCCGTCTTTATTGTATTCATCTAAACAAACTTACAATGCAAATCTGCAAAGAACTTTGGCAAAAAAAAAATACCTTTGTCAACAAGCGTTGAACCTTGTGGTATATCAAAGCCGACTGGTCTCACGTCTTGCTCCTTCTTGGGCGCCAGTAAGATCTCGACCTCCAACTCGGTTTGGTTGTCATCAGATGCCGACACCAATTTTGTATCTTCGACCTGGAAAACATTGTAAAAAAGCATTTGCATTAATCTAATAAGCTTATTATATATATGAATTACTAACTCTTGCTGGCGACTTAGGCCGCGCACCTTTATAAAAGTGCCTGTGTGTTATATATAAACTATATCACTGTAAAGTTTCATCAATTTACTTTAAGAATCCTACTAATTAGTGTCGGACGTAAAGTTAAGAATACTTTGTATGTATGGTACAGTCGGCAGCATAAGTCAATTAACACATTCAAAAGTGCAAACCAACTGAACACTCAACTTACTCACTTATTTACTTACTTACTGAAGCGTTTTACGATCGTTTGTACGTGAAGTTTATTTTGTTCTCTAGTCGTGACGACTTATGGCGCGTTGAGTGTTCAGTTGTTTTGCACTTTTGAATGTGTTAATCGACTTATGCGGCCGACTGTATGTTATTGTATTGTTACTCCTTCACGCCAAGACGGTTTAACAGATTTTAATAAAATTTGGAACACAGATACAGATGTCTCAATGAGCTTTGATTACATTTAATTTAGGACAATGGTAAAAATGATAAGAAAACCTGAACAACACAGTCAGCGCCATCTGGTAAGGGGGCGCCGGTATTAACGCGTGCGCATTCCCCTGGCTTGAGCGGTTCAGTGGGAGCATCACCGGCCGTCACGGCAGTGCGTACGCGCCTTACGCCCGCTCCGTCCGCACTAATGCACGCATATCCTAAAAAAGCCTATGTATTTTGTATGAATGCATATCTGCTAAGTAAGGTTAATAGTCAATTTAGAGCTATCGGGTAAGATCAGGAACTGTTCAGCATGTGTGCTGTTATCCTTTATCCTACCAAGGTTGTGAGTGCACTTACGAAACCTATGGTGTTGCTTGTGTTAACACTTTAGTAGGACATACCATCAAATGGACATTCATATAGTCTTCATGCCTGCTAAATTTACACATTAAAAAAAGAACTCAAGTCTACTTTTTCAGTCAAGTCTCTCTCAAGTCTCAAGTCTAGTTTATTGTGGTAACTAGTCCAAGATAATTTACTAAAAAATGAAATTATAAGTTGCTCACAGGCATATTTGATATAAGATTTCTGGAATATATGGAATATATGTATTATCAATGTGTGAAAGAAATATTCCATTACAACCTGTAAAGAGGTGGATTTTTTTTATTCTGAAATTATGCAAAAATGGTAAGTTACAAAAAAGTTTTGTAACGCTTACGTTATCTGTTACAATAAGACAACAACTATCCGTTATTGGTTTATTACAACCAATTTTTGTGGTCTCTTCAAGATTCATAATCAAGACTGATTTTATTTACATGTATAATCTTCTTTAAATTATTTTAATAGGATGGATAAAGTATAAAAATGCTAAAAGTAAAAAAAAGCGCAAACATCTCTATACTTAGTCTATCCTATCCTTACTAATATTATTAATATGAATGTGAGTTTGTTTGTTGGTTACATTACAAAAACTACTGAACCGATCACCATGAAATTTTTCATACACATTCTCTGGGACACCAGAAAGGAGTACCTTTCATCCAGATTGCGGACGAAGTCGCGGGCACAAGCTAGTATTATATAAATATATGCAGAGTTGCTGCACGCAACATAGTTAATACATACATAGTAATTGTTGACTAAAATATAAATTTACATAAAAAAACATTGAGATAAGAACTTATCAGTATTGTTAATTGTAGATGAAGGACTTTAAGAATATCATTATGTTTAAAAATAATGAGATTAAAACTGTGGGTACATACCATCTTTTATTGAAGCCGAAAAAGGGGGCATGGGTTCTTTTGCATACAACGGTTCAGCAACTACCCTCCCAAAACTATCTTCGATTGGCACAACTTCTACAAACTTATTCCACTGCTTCATTACCTTATCAACAATATCAAAGGCTTCTGACATTTCAAGCATTGGATAAGGCGATTCTCTAGGTCTCAATGCAACTTTAGACATATCCACTTTACTGCCTCTTTGGTCATGCGGACAACCAGGCCGCTGTAGGGACTCGTGAACAGATCTTACTTCCAACATATTGTCGTTTATTAATGACAACACGTGGGGTAGAACAGGCTTTACGAATTCAATACACTCAGTCACCGCTTTTTTGCTCCCTGGAAAATTTATAATTAGAGTTTTGTTTCTGACGCCCGCCACCGACCGAGAGATCATTGCCATCGGAGTCTTTTTTAAGCTTTCTACTGTCATAGCTATACTTATGCCTGGAATATCTCGTTGAATGACCGCCTTTGTAGCTTCTGGAGTGACATCCCTAGAACTCAAACCTGTCCCACCAGTGGTCAAGACAAGCCCTGCTCGCACTTCATCACAAAAATATTTCAACTCTCGTTCAATCATTTCCCTTTCATCAGGAATTATGATTGTGTGTACATTCGCTTCTGGAAACGTTTCTTTGACAAATTCCACTAATACTGGGCCTGATGAGTCTTTAGTGCTATTCTTAAAGCAAGTGTCGCTAACAGTAACTACGGCGACTGCTTTAGCCATGTTTTATTAAGTAGTTATGTTAAATAGGTGTACCTACAATTAACGAAAAAAATACGATTCGAGAACTATCTTCAAAACGAAACATTTTTACTACTTTTCAACTACAAATATTATTTTACAAATCTAATTTATTATGACAGTGAAAATAGTAAGCCTTATAATAAGTTAAAGTAAGATAAGTAGAAGTATATTGTAAATAATCAAACTTACCCACGTAGAAGATAAAAAATATATTCAATGTATAAATCTAGGTTCAGAGATAATTCGCTAACAATTATGTGGTAATATTTGATTAATAATTACATCACACTGTATCGGAAACCACGAGAACAGATAAAAATGATGATAATGATAAGAAAGAACCGGCTTCGCGAGCCTAATAAATGAAACAGTGGGTAACGTAAACGTACGTACGTGATAAAGATAAAAATGGAATAAAAGCGCCGCGCCGCGCTGCGCCGAAAGAGTTTTTGTCAACTTCAAAATTTATTACAAGAAATCTGCCTGACAGCTGTCATTTGCGTCACACAAAGAGACATATGTTAGTATACTAGTGTCTATGGAGACATGTATGTATGTATTTGTAATTGTTCTGTGGAAGTCACGTTCACGCATAGAATAATAATTACTTATTATTCTACGCGTTCACCACAAGTATCTACTGGATGGGGCCCTAGACTAAGGAGCGTAGAGATAAGGAGAACAATCTTATATGGGTGTTAAACTAATAAAGTGGCAACTAAAATCGTCGAATTGAGATGGCGCTGGTGTGTCTAGGGCAGTGATCTAGAGAGTTTGAGAGTATGAAATGAAACGGAGTGAAGTGCGCGCTGAGTTGAATTGTTTACTATCACTAGCTGCAACCAGCGCCATCAGTTCGTCGTCTTTCAACGGACACTTTTAATACACGGAGCTTGCGCTCCTTTACCTCTATTCTCCTTGCCCTAGACAAAGTAACAATCAAAAACGATAACGAAGTTCGAAAACAAAAATGTATGGGAAGTATCACGTGATTTAGGGAAGGCATATTATGTCAATCCCATACATTTTATTGTTTTCGAACTTCGTTATCGTTTTTGATTGTTACCGAGGGCCGCTAGGTGGTTCAGGGTTTTGGTATAACTATAGCATTTAGAATAGAAGTAAAGAGGAACAACTTAAAAATATATCGCTAGACTATATCTAGTAGAGATAGTTATATCTATTTATTTCTTTACAATTATAAGGGCTAATATATAAAATAACATTTAAATGATAATACTAAAAACCACTGAGGTTTAGTCTCGTGTTATCATTAGATTAATAAATACTATTAATCACAATTTAATAAATACTGCTTTAATTTAGATTTAATATTTTTAATTGTTATATTGTTACATAGATCTGAAGGTAGGCTGTTGATAAGATGTGGGACAATGTAAGCGGTAGTCCTTTCGCCATACGTATTATTGGCGCGCTGTGTACGTAACTGCTTTTTTGAAATAGCTCTAGTGTGTACAGGGTGTTCCATCAATTTTTTTAAGGATTCGTTAAAAAAAATTCTTTCAGTAGTGAAAAGGAAAACTGATTGTTTATAGATAAAATCTTACAGTGCTTAAAAAGACCGTTCTCATCGTCATAGTATTTATTTTTAATTTTAGGCGAGACTAATGTTTTTAGAATTTTTACTTGTAGTTTGTAGATTTTGTTTAGATAAGTTTTGTACGTTCGACCATAACTACTAAGTCCATCTGAATTTGAATTTTAAATATTCTTCGAACTGTAACTAAGGGGACGCTATACGCCAGGGGCATTACGCCATAGAGTAACTTTTTATCTATACGCATCCCTCTTTTTATGTAAAGGTCGACACAGACTGACGGCCCACTTAAGTAGGTGGCTACCGTAGAGTACCGTCGCTTTCGCTTATTACCACAGAAGAGTACCACGGAAGGAACGTCGTAGATCTTGCAAGTGCACTGCCTTAGTCGGATAAATAAGAGATTTGGAAAAGAGCTTTCCCTATGATGACATTATATTATTTCTTGGTGGCCTTTTGTGCGGGGTTCATTACTGTTTCCAGTTGAGATTCTTTACTAAATGTATATCGAATTACACATAGGGTATAGTTACTTATAAAACAAATGTGTTATAAAATTTTTCTCTGCAATTTTTTTTAAATTAAGTAAATTAATGAATAAGACTAATGGATACAGCGCATGACCAATATTTTGTAATAATTTAAACCAGTCAGGCGAATCTATACTGTACTACATACAAGCCATACGTGTCTCGGCGAATGCGTATGAAAAAAAAATCACGAAAATTATCAAAATATTTTAATAAATGCAGTCAAAAAATATATGTTAGCTTCTTTGAGAAATACACTAAAAAAGGTTTTTGAAATCCTTGAAAATATAGGTATAATTTGAACACATAATTTTTTTATAATTTCGAAGAAAAAAGTCTAAACAACTATTTATAAGCTCGTCTTAGGTCCTATTACTACTTATTCTTGATATGAATATAGTTATTGTAACCTAAGAAACTACACTAAATTATTGTCCACTTAAAACTTACATGTACGACATGTAAGAATCTTTTGAATAATATGAAAGTCTAAAATAACAATATTCATATTCTAGGAACACAAAAAAATCTTTAGCTTAGTCATAATTACTTAATTTGGTCCACTGAATAAATTCTTAATTTACTCTATATTGTCAACACAGGTGTTTATGTGCGCCGATAACTCGTTCCAGTTCCTGTTTCTCTATGGTCAACTTGGCGCAACTTTCCATCAGTGTTTGTAAAGGCTTGTATCGTTGTAGAGCAATAGAATTGCCAATAACAATGAACTTATGCTTCGCGCGGGTCACACTCACTGCCAACCTCCGTTGGTCGTTTAAAATTTCACCTTCCTGAACAAAAATTAAATACATTCTTAACACTGTCCATCTTCTTTTTCTCTTTTAATGTCTTGGCTCCATCAGATCTTCTCTGACGATTTTGCCAGTGTAATTTATGAAAATAGCAATTTAAAATAGATCAACCATGTCATTGAAATACCACCGAAGCATAGATAAATTTTATTGGTCTCGCTGCGCTCGACTAGATACGACCTACCTACAATAAAAAGCGCCAACTTGTTATTGTAGTGTGTTTAAAACATAGTCTATTTATCACCTTTTACACAGTTCAATTAAATTTTTACACAGTTTCACTACTGAAATTGGCATTTTATCATGCCTAAAATTTAATAAAACTTTCGGCAGGTACAGACATCACAGACAGTTTGCAGTGTCACTAGCTCGGGTACGCCGAATTTGTTGCCGCATTTGTCAAGTACGTCGGCTGTATCTAGTCGAGCGTAGCGAGACCAATCAAATATCTTTGCACCGAAGTAACAGTATACAAAATTTCACATCAATCGTATCTGTGGAAGTTAATGAAATGAGCTGATACACAAACTACATACAGTGTGTATATAGTTTATGAAAATCTGTTCAGGCGTTTGAAGATCATCAGCCCATTTCGGCCATCACTTCGGTATACCCACCTACCTGACCTGATCTTAGGTAGGCAGGTATAGTCTACCTACCAAAGATCAGGTCAGGCAGGTGGGTAGATTGCGAACAGGTATATTCCTTGCTCTGATGACGATGAATGATGTAGGGTCTCTAATAGAATAACGCAATTAAAAAAACAAACCTTGGAATTCTTAGCGTCAGTTCGGTCGGTTCGCTTCGAACACGAATAAATGATAACCGACTTGTCTCTGCCTTGGAACTGGTCGACGGTGCTGACATCTACGTTGGTCAACAGTCGACGTATCAGCGCCACTTGATCTCTGAATGGCGCTATCACTCCAATTTCACAAGATTGCACTCCTCCCTGAATTATAAGGTCCCCGGTTACAAAATTTCTACTTAGATTATTGTAAATCACAATTGATTTTGGAGCCGATTATGAAAAATTAGTAACAATTTAAAAAAAAACTATCAGTTTTAGGACTGCTATGTCATTTTTATATAATGCCTTGGGAATGTTACTTTTTTGTGGATCAAAAGTACTTCTATTAGAAAGAAAATATTTATTTTTCCGAATAATTGAGACGTGAATTCATGCGTAAAGAAACTAAAAAAAAAATGTATAAAAAATAAAAGTACTCACGCTTCGTAGCGAATTAACTAATTCAATAACCAAACATGCTTCTTCGGTGTTAGAACAATTTTTATTATCACCGCTGCTGTCTATTTGTCTTGTGTCTAAGAATACGGCGGCGTACTCTGTTTCGGCGCTACAGGCTTTTAATAACCATGGAATTTCCTTTAGTGATTCTGTGAGTTTCTGAAAAAAATCAGACTCATTCAATCAAGAGAATCAAGAAATGAAAAAAGATCATTGGTTTTATGTAAAGGAAAGGTGGCATAACGGGGACGTGAGCGACGACGGGGCCATCAACACATACAAATATAGGTGAATTATTATATTAAGGTTTGAAGGCGACACTTGTGGGGGCAATCAGCGCATGTGTACAATTGCGCACAAAATTGCTATGGAAAATGACATTTTTTTTTCTTATTTCGTAATTTTTCACCTCACTAACTTAAAATTACAGGCAGTGTTGATATTCCTTCCATTAAATCATCGTGCGATGTCGAAGAAGAACGTTTTTTTTTAGGCATTTATTCACCTGACGTATTTACTAATACGATAAAACAATCTGTACGCATCAGTACTCAAGAGACTCGAGAACGAAGTGCGGGAGATGTAGACTCAGCCCCTCACGATAATCTGCCCCCTCAAACACCTAAAAATAGAATTCCGCGCACATACAACATGCGCTTCTACAACGGGCTTCCAGATAATATACAACAATTATCTATAAATAAATTTAAAGTTTATATTAAGAGAACCCTGTGCAAAAAGGGTTATTATAGGATATTATATTATATAAATGATGACTGTCCTTGGAGTCAAATATAGTTGATTATTGTGTTATGTAGATTACTATGTATTGTTACGTATTACTTTGTAATTTATTTATGAAAAGAGCAACTAGGGGGTTTCTTGCCGAGTTCTTCCCCCTAGAAACAGCTTTCCGAACCGGTGGTAGTTTGTAAAGAATGTTGACGAAGATAAATGTTTTGTAAAAACTTACGTCTAATAAATGATTTATTATTATTATTATTACATTAGCCGAGAAGTCTTTATTCGCTACACGAACTATAACTACGCTCACTAGACGTGTTTTCTTTTCGCTAACAGGTGGTCATTTTGCATAATTCTTCAGTCTGACAGTGAGGAGCGACAAAGTGCACGCGTTTATTTTTTACGATAAAAAATGTCATAACAATTTGGTAAGATTGCAATTAAAAGTATTATTTAATTTTTTTTCTTAACCACATTCTCGATGCCAAGTGGTAATTTAATATGTAACCAAAGTGTTAGTGTCATTAGTTTTAATAAGTAAGTATATTATGTTTATTTTTTCATTGTTTACTAGCTGTTGCCCGCGACTTCGTCCGCGTTAAAAAAAAAGATAAAAAGTAGCCCATCACGTGTCCCGTACTTCTAAATGTTTATCTACCAAGTTTCATGAAAATCAGTTAATTCGTTTAAGAGTGATGGAGGAACATACATACAAGAAAAAAATTCTAAAAATCGTCAATTTAGTTTCAGTACCATGTATAGAGCCTATATACACGATATTTCTGAAAACAAACTAAATTACTTCATGACCGACCCCTACAGATTTATTATTAGTATTGATTTCCCTTAAAGTCCCCGTTATACCCCCTGAGTGAAGGGCGACCTGCCTTCGGATCCTGTACAATGACATCTAAGCTAAGGTTCATGTTTACCTCTAAATCAATAGTGATCGTAGCTTTAGCGACGGCGCTATCGGCGCACTTGAGTCGCGACTTGTAAGCGACTTTATTAGCGACTTGCACTAAAGGCTCGTTCATACGATACTGTAGCCGTAGAGTGGACGTCGCTTCTTCACTCATTAATCTATGAAACAAACTCTCCTCCATGCCTAGTCGTCTGAAATTTATAAAAAAAAATATATTACGTGAATTAGAATCATTCAAATATTCACTCATGATAAAAAATCGCAGGCAGGAAAGTTGAGACTAAAACCACCAATGGGACTGTTTAAAATAAACTCAGTGATTTCAGATCTCCAAAAACAAATAACCCACAGTATTGGAAATCCCACAGGAACCTAATTTGTTTTTTAGGATAAAATAAACCTACAGTTTAATCCAGGTAATCTATAGTAATGTTATAAAGAGAAAAGACTGTATATTATATTTTTGTTTGTAATGAATAAACTCTAAAACTAATGGACCGTTTTTAAAAATTCTTTCATCCATAGAAAACTACGTTATCTGCAATGTAACATAATTATGCAGACGAGGTCGCGTGCAACAGCTAGTCATCAATACATCAGTGAAAACTGCATTCAAATCGGTCATGCCGTTTCTGAGATTAACGTGCACGTTTTTGTTCGAGAAATATTTAATGTACCTACATGCATGGCTCGTTTACTATTTTTTTTTTGTATGTATAAGATTTACAATGAAATACCTAGCTGAACGACTCCTCACGACGGGCGGCAGTTGGTCTGGATCTCCGACTAGAACGAACCGCTTCGCAGCGAGCAGAGGACGAATCACTGTACTCTGTAAAACCTGTTCAGACAATATCATCAATACTAATAATAAATCTGTAAGGGTTGGTCATGCATGGGGTAAGTTACTTTGTTTTCAGTGATATCGTGTTTATAGGCTCTATACATGACACTGAAACGTCTGAAACTAAATTAATGATTTTTACAATTTTTTCTGTATGTATGTGTGTATGTATATTGTATGTATGTTTCTTCCTCCATAACTCTTAAACAAATCAACTGATTTTCACGAAACTTGGTGGATAAACATTTAGAAGTACGGGACACGGGATAGGCTACTTTTTTAAAATTATTTTTTATTTTTATGATAAGATGTGGCCCCCGTACAAACATAATTTAAAATAAAATAAAAATAAAAATAACGCCTGGCCAAAGTATGATAGCAAGAGCCAAAGGTCAAGCGTTATATAGGTTATTTTTCTTTAATTTTTCAACGCGGACGAAGTCGCGGGCACCAGCTAGGTGATAGGTGATAGGTTGATGCTCAGACTTCAACTCAAAATTGTAGACAAAAAGCGATCGACTCGGTAGATGGCGCAGGAATGCACATGATGCATACTTGCGCCATCTACCGGAGACTAAACAAGCATGTTTAAGTTTATGTTTAATTAATTTTATTTACCTGAGTGGCTTCGTCCACAATGCAAACATCGAAAACATTTCTCAGTAGCGCAGCGTGTGCAGCGCCCAGGCATGTCACTCCGATTACATCCTAACACGTAAATTAAATTGTTATGGTTGCAGATACAATAAAAATTGCAAAGTAAATTGTCAGGTAGAGGTACTAACAAAGTATGAAAGATTATTTTACAAAAGAAAGAAATAAGGTTTCTTTCCTCAACACGAACTACACTTTTCATTTTCATTTTCCCTATTTTTTCCCCTTTAAAGCGTCTGGTGTTTCTTGTGTTATCTTTGTAACGATACAAAACAACCGTAACGGTGTCGCCGGTGCCGAATTTACTGTTTTAGCCCCTGCCAAAAACTTCTTAAGCCGGCGCCAGACATAGCTACAATATTTGTACACTTATTTGAACACTTGTGAGGCACGGGTATTTGGGTATTTATTCAAAGTTTGATTACATCTTTGCACTTTGCCATTCGGTGTCGGTTTTTGGAGCGCACATCAAAGCGTTCAAAGTTCAAACAGTGCGTAGCCTGCTACACTTGCGCAAAGTCCAGTGGAGTTATTTTCATAATAACTCTTTTTTAGCTTAATAATAAAAAAATACCAACTTAGCTTAGCTTAATAATAAAAAAAATTGAGACTTTTTAACTTAATTTTTTGTAGACTTAAATAATAAGAGATATACTGCGTCCGTAAAGTCGTCGTCCACCATGCTTGTTATCTATTTGAATACTGTGAAGCCAACGTGTCTGCAAAGCATGTCTGGCAAGTACAACAAACAAGTGTTCAAAGTAGCTCAAAGTCTTTGTGCAAACATTTGACTGTATCTGGCGCCGGCTTTACAGACTGCCCATACCAGCCTGTACAAGTTTTCACTTCAATAATTTGAAAAAAGAACACTGCCCACTCACCATAGACTCGTAGAGTGTTGCCAACTGCTCGGGCGTGTGGCAATCGGCCGAGAGGCGCTCTTCGGTGCGCGCGGCGAGTGAAGCGCATGCGCGTCGAGATGACCCCAATCGCATCACCCGTAAGCACGTTGGCAATCTATTAAGAGATTAACCTAATTCATAATAAACTAGCAGCTGCCAGATTAGATTAGATAATACCTCAGGAAAGGTACTTTTTATTGAAATGAAAGGCACCCTATGTTATGTTCTGTATTTCTGACAATGTGTATGCAAAATTTCATTATGATCGGTTGAGCAGTTAAAGCGTGAAGAGGTAACAGACAGACAAAGTTACTTTCACGTTTATAATACTAGTATAGTATGAATATTATGATAAAAAAATGTAAGTTGATTTGAATAACAATTGAATAACCTTTTAAATCCCGAGTAATAAGGAAGTTATTATTATTAAGATCACATTTCAACTCGCAAAGAACGAAACGCGAATAGGATTTTTCGTGTTCTAATGTTAAATACATTTGAATGACATAGGCTAAATTCTTTATACTGTATGTATGTTCTTAAATTATTTGCCATATTATTCACTGTAATCAACTAAGTGTAATTAGAACACTACAATATTAAAGTTACTTAAGCAATGAAAGAAAGATAGATAGATAGATAAGAGTATACCTGTTCAATACCGTGTCAACTGCGGAATGCGTATGCGCAGTGACTAGCACGCGTTGCTTTAAACCGACCAACATTTGTATCAGAACACTGATTGTTTGAGTTTTACCTGCAAAGGAAATTATTACATCCGTAAAGTGAAAACGCTATGTCAAACATTTATTTAAACGCTGAAGAATCAAAAATTAAATTAGTAAACATATGAATTTGTACATTACCAGTGCCGGGTAGACCCTGTAGGAGAGCGTAGTGTCGCGAGGAGAGCGCTTTGAGCACCGCCCTCTGTTGTTCGATATTTAAACACTTCATCAGTTTAGCGCCGAGCCGACCCACGTCGCGAGGCAGCTTCGGATCAAACACTGGCGTCTCTTTGTCTATTATTAATCTAAAAAAAATATTAGTAAGAATTCGTATAATTCAGTTGATATGCAGTCCAATATGCCTCACTGTCTCAAAACAAAAGCCAGGTGAACATGTTTTCTAACTAAGGCAATGGATGTTGTAGAAAGTGTACGCTGCCACTACAAAACACATTAATTATTCAAAGAAGTTACGAAACAGACGTTTTTAAGCAAACCGCAACGCCATCTGGAGATAGAACATGGAGCATACTGTCACAGTTATGTTTTTTTTTATGTGAACATCGTCAGAAATGCTACAGACTGACCGTCCACTTGATGGTAGGTGGCAACCGTCGCCTATGAGAAAAGCGGCGCCACTGATACTCCAAGTGCGGTCTAACATAATAGTATTAAGGAGAAGGGATTAGGGAGGGAAAAGGGAAACAACAGCAAACATGCTGTCATTTTATTGTGGCCTTCTTTCTGTAAGGGGATGGACTAGTATGTATTTTGTGAAATTAAACTTTTCAATATTCTCACCGTCGAAGCATTTGCGAGCGATCACTGTCCTCCATGAGAACGCCCAAGTTGGTCAGATTGTGTACTGTGGTCGCGTAGCTTTCATACGTGTCTATGTGATAGTTTGTATCTGTCCTTAAACGACGGCTTAGGTCACTGGAAATATCAAATGACAGCTGATTTGTGTGAGTTTATAATGCCTACACTCGCTAGCAAGAGCGTAAGATATTTGTATGGGGAAATTGTCAACGTCAATAGACAATTTTATATATCTACTGAATATGTTATTGACTTGACCTGACTGCTTTGGACTTGACGGACCGTTTTGGAAAACTAAGAAAAATTATAGACTTGACTTGACTGACTAGTCTCGGGATATGCTATTTTTGATTTTTAATTTCAATTTTGCCTCTTTTACAAATTGCTATTTTGACTAATGACACTAGCAAAATCATCGGAGAAGATCTGATGGAGCCAAGACATTAAAAGAAGAAGAATATTTTATTGGTATAGTGTGAAAATTTCAAGTTAAAAATTAGTGAGTAAAGAAAATACTGATTTTAATTTAAACCGAAAAAATAAAACATATAGATACTGATATAAATAGAATACAGTTATAGAATAGCTGTTGCACGAGACTTCGCTCGCGTAACTTTATAAAATATAGCCTATGTTTCTCGCTGATAATATATAGCTCTCTATAGGTAAAAGAACTTTCAAAATCGGTCCAGTAGTTTTTGAGTTTATTCATTACGAACATATAAATCTTTTTTGTTTATAATATTAGTATAGATATAAGAACATATGTAAATATTTTCTAACCGTTCTAAGAGTATATGTATCTCATTTCCATCCACAAACGTGACGACACCAGCCGCTATCCACGGCCGGTCATCAATGCTTACTATAGAAAATTCACCTTCCTGAGGTCCTTTGTTATGTGACTCTAAAATTTGATTGAAGAATGTCTCAATAAAACACTTGACGTAAGCAAACATATTGATGGAGCGTCAATAAATACAATAATTATACCTGAATTATTAGATTTCTCAAAAGTGTGAAGATATCTGTCGGTAGACGGTTGAACAACTTTTAACTTTAAATACGCTGCGCACGCGCCGCGATCTGCTCTGTAATTGACAAAATAATTAAATCAATTTTATTACTTATGTGTATGGTGTTTTCTCTTCGTTTCAGGGAGATGGAATACTTTACTTTTGATGTATTAAAATCTTGTTGTACTTGTTATCGAAGCAGTATTATTGCTATTTAATTCTAGCTTTTGTTCGAGACTTCATCTGCGTCATTGAATGTAAGGTACATTATATGTCCTTTTCATAAACCCAAACAACATATGACATGTAAGTATGCAAAGTTTTACACGGTGATCGATTGAGCCGTTTCGGAGTCCATAGGGAATCGATTTTTATTTGTAAACCCATTCCCTAGTTTGCCGTATAATTTTCAACCGACTTCCAAAAAAGGAGGAGGTTCTCAATTCGACGCGTATGTTTTTTTTTAAGTTTTTTTAAGTTTTCTTAACTTTCGACTGGGTGAAACGATTTTGATGATTCTTTTATTATTTGAAAGCTAGTGCTTCCCGTGTGGTCCCATTTCAATTTGGTCCAGTTCTGACAATGGCATCAATGAGAAAAGACCATGAGACGGTTTGAAGTCGGATTATTTTTGATTTAGATACATTTTTAGATACAATATATACTCGTACATACAAATCTTCCTCGTTTATCCCTCTTTCCATAATAATTGATAACAGAATCAAAGTTGATTCAGTGTTTTGGAATCCATAGAGGACAAACATACATGAAGAAGACAAATATTAAGGTCGATTTCGCTACAAAATCAATGAAAATTCCCCACATACCACATATCAGGGTACCGATTACCTCTCGCTGGGAGTCTGAGTCCATAAAGCATGCAAAGGTGACGTCGTCCTCTGTCCCCTCTCTTCCATGGTGATCAGAGTTGTCCAACGTAAGAAATATTCAATATGCGCCTTGGACAAGTGTCCCAACGCTTGGTTTTGCAGTTTTGATAGTGGATGCTCTTTTGAAACGGTCGGTCCGTTTGTGTTCCTATATTCAATTTTATTAATGATTAGAATCCCCTTTAATGACTACCTTAGGTTTACGCTGCAAATTTCTTAAAAAAATTTATTCGTCAATTTTAAAAATATTAATTTTAAACTCCAAATACAAGCGATTTCTTAAGAGTTACACTACAAAAAATATATTGTCGGGATTTTTATTAATTAATAAAATCACTTATTTTACTCATTGAATTATTATTATTACCTATAAATATACTCTGAAATCGATATTGAAAGCATTTTCTTCAAAAATAAAGGTCAAAATACGTTTTATATTTATAATATAATTTGCAAATTGGAGCATATTGGTTTTCAAAACTGCATAATGAGTTGTAAAAATTGTGTAATTTATTTTGTTATAAAAATAAAATAATATATAAACTAACCATAAATGCAACGAACATATTGTGAGATAGGGACATTTTGCACACGCTCGCTCATGATGCACTGGTTCGGGTAACTTTTGTTGTAGCAGTGAAGATGCTTCTTCGATGTCTTCCAATTGTTCTAGACAAGAAACCGAGTTATTATTTGAGAACAAACTATACTTAAAATTATAAACTAGTTCCCGACTTTCGATCTACTTTAGATGCTGTAAGCTGCTGAGGAGTTGGGCGTCTTGCAGACTTGTTCCACGTTTAACCTAAGAACTTAGACCTATTTCTCTTTGTAGTTTATTGTAAAGTTAATAGAGTAAGTACACAAGTTTTTTCATACCTGTGTCCACTTGCTGTGATCCAATTGCAAGACATTGTGCAAGTTGATTGCGCAACATAATCAGGTCACGTCTCTCTGGATATCCGCACTTCACCTCTCTTAAGTCCACGCGATCCCTGTTAAATATTAAGTAATCCGCTTAGAATTTCAATACGCAAATAGTATTGATTGTTACTACATTTTCAGAACTGTCAAAACCAAAGTTAGCATAAAAATGAGAACTAAATGAATGAATTTTTGAGTGAAGCGAAACGCTACATTTTTAATGTCGACTTGCCTTAAATATAGAAGCAGGCCAGTTTGCAAGTCTGTTGCGGGATCGGCCATTTGTTGAAGACTGATCATCATCCCGTAGAGTACCAGTTGTCCTCGATGCTCTGCCGACATTGAGGCCTTACCGCTTTTCAGCTCTAGAGGGACTACGGCTCGCTCGCGACCTGCGCCAAAACATTTCGAAATTCAATCGGACCTCAACCCCTCGTGTGCCGAAGGTCAGCGAGCCGAATTGCCGTTGTGTGACCGAGCATAAAGTCATAATCTCTAGTGCCACTTGTCATGATACATACAGTAGGCGCAACGCGGATCCGCGTACCGGCACACGAGTGGTGCAAAATTATTGACGTGGATCCACGTTCCATACGGCATACGAGGAGTTAAGATCTTCGACCTGAGTTAAGTAGAACCGAGTTTGGCACTTGTTTTTTTTTTTAAGAGGATCACGTTGAAGTGTTTAAATTGCTTTTAAAATGTTACAAAAAAAAACAAAAATTGCAAAGAAATACAATGAAATAAAATTATTTTTGTATACCTACTTTCAATTAAGTATTTTGTTATATTTCTCATTTAAGTAGCTTTAAGCTTTAATGAGAATAAAGAAAATATAAACCTAAAAACAAAATCGCTTCCCGCCTTCTGTCTGTTTAAATATTTTAAACTAAGCAATGGATTTTAATGCGCTTTACTCTAATGGAAAAAGCGTAAGGGAAGTTATTATATTATATAATTTGCAGAAAAAAATATAATTTGCAGTTAACCTTTTCGTTCATGTATTGTAACTTCCAATGTGGCGTCAATTTTTCCCTTCAATCCCAGCTGAGGGCAACAAACATTCTCTTCTATGTCAAGAACTTTATCTATATGCCCAGACCAATTGTCTTTAGGACGTTCCTGAAAATTTCGAAATATGTACGGAAATTAATTTACAATGAAAAAGGCCTTTTTAGGCTGACATTATACATTTTCACTATTGCAGAGGGAAGTGATATTTCTTTAGCAGTTTGGTCTTTACCTAATAATGTCCATGTCCAACCATTTTTTTTTTAATTTCTATTTCCTATAATAACTACAGTAACTAATATGAGAAAAAATTAGCACAGCACAAAACACTATGTTAAACCAAAATTGCCAGAGTTTCACTTATACGCTTTTATACATAATATATTATTATACTTTTACGTCATGTTCTTTCTTTTTTTATGTTAAGCTTGAGAGAGGTCTCTCTGAAGATGTTGAAATCATAAAATCAATTGTAACTCACTTTGGACACCTGCGTTTTTAAGACATACGTCTGCATGAAGTCTGCAAGTGGCGATATATAAGTTTGCATATTAGAGCTCGCCTCTTCCATGGAGAGACCGGCGTTGTAGAGCAACTGGACAGATTCTTTTATAAGCTTCTCAGCTTCCGAACGTAATCTTTTTACATCCGATATGTTTTCCGTTAACGCCTTCTGTACTAACTCGTGAATCAAAATACCTATTGTCATCTGAAAAAAAAAAACAAAACGAGAATCACATTTCGGATCGGACAGATTTATATAAAAAATTCTATTTAAAAAAAATAGTAAATTAGTGCCCAAAGATTAGAATTAGAATTTTTCAGCGACTGCTATATATTTTTTAACTTATTAATTAATTCAAGTTCTGTACTAAAGTTTTAATCTGCTATTTCTTTTTTCTTATTTCAAAAAATATTTAAGAAACCCCTTCCTATTTAAAATATGTTTGGTTGACTTCGAAAAGCTACAAAAATAACTTGTGCAATATTACCAAAATATTGCATCTTAACTGCACACTTCATTTTGGTAAAAATTGTGTTCAATCTGATAAATTAGTTATGAATAATTACTTACAGCAGTGTTGGCACTATCTAATCCTTTCCATCGCTCTTGTAAAACGGCTTTACGTCGACAAAATACTCCTGAGACCACACTAGTGGACGATATGAGGTGATCGGGCCTCAAGACAAGCAACCCTGAACTGTTGTCAACACTGAACTGACCAGACGTATTCCGAGAGGCGATAACACTTACTATTTCACCTTCGCACAAAGGCACATCTTGCCTGTAACGTTTCATATTTTACATTATTAATTTATAATGTAAACTAGCTGATGCGCGCGATTTCATGCGCGTTGAAAAAGAAAAAAGTAGACTATCCTGTGTCCTGTCATGTCCTGTTATGGAGGAAGTCACATACAGATTTATTATTAGTATTGATTGATTATATCAATTAATAATAGGTCAAGCACCTAATGCTATGACGAATTCTCACACTTAGATGAATTTAAAAACTATGTATAAAAAACAATCCCAAAAATGTTGAAAACTTTCTCAAAACAACTTGTTAGGAAACTTAATGGAATTATGTAAAATAGGACCTACAATAATTGTATAAAAAAACCTATTATAAATAAAGTTTGACAAGTATCAAACTAAATATATTATGTAATTACATTTACTTACCAAATTCCTTCAACGAAGCATGTTCCATTGTTATTTTTATTATTTTTTAATCGAAGCTCTGTTCTATTTTCGTGGTGTTTTACTGAAATTATTTCACAGCGTTGCATTCTGTTAAGATCCAAGTCTTCAGTCGATTTCTATATTCAATGAGAGAAACAAAAAATTGTTTAGTAACTTTATAAAATATAGCCGATGTTACTAGCTGATAATATAGCATTCTATTAGTGAAATTTTAAAATTGGTCTAATAGTTTTTGAATTTAGTTAGTCTTTATAATATTAGTAATTGATATAGCTGATACAGCGGTAGTTATGATCCTAATTTGAGGATCAATAAAGCAAGCTATCAGCTGCATATATAGCTGACTATTATTTATAATCAATACATTGAAGTATTTAAAAACACCTAAAGATATTTTGTTAATTAAACATAATAAGTAAAACTGAATAAAAAATAGAAAAATATACCTCCTCATCAATCTCACAAATCCAATCATCTTCAAATACAAAGTCATCTTCATCAAAGTCCAATACTTTTGCTTTTACAGTACTACCGCACTTTGATGGAGATAATTCAGTGTCTGAAACTTCTTTCACATTGAAGTACTTGCAGCTTTTTGGTGAAAAGGAAATTCCTAAAACATAATGCACAAAATAAAATTAGTTATGTCCTTGATGATTATTTATCACAACCCACCCCCGATTTCGCATGGAAGCATTTATATTTTTTTTCAACCAACTTCCAAAAAAGGAGGAGGTTGTCAATTCAACTGTATTTTTTTATATTTGTTACCTCAGAACTATTGACTGGGTGAAATAATTTTCATATTTTTTTTATTTGAAAGCTGGTGCTTCCCGTGTGGTCCCA
Source organism: Synanthedon vespiformis (assembly GCA_918317495.1). Classification (NCBI taxonomy): domain Eukaryota; kingdom Metazoa; phylum Arthropoda; class Insecta; order Lepidoptera; family Sesiidae; genus Synanthedon; species Synanthedon vespiformis. The sequence continues at coordinate 2,156,649 of OU906965.1, forward strand.
TTTCAATTGGGTCCAGTTCCAACAGTTGTCCAGTCGTTTTTTTTTTTGTAAAGAGTTATTAATATTAATAATAATATTTTGAGTATCATGAAAATGCACTGGATTAGTGTGACTGTTAAAGTTCTGACAGTAAATTGTTTTATTGAGAAAGTTTGACCATTTTTGATTATTTGTCTTACTCTTGTCAGAAGGCACATACCATCATTGTCTCGCCAAGCAGTAAGTAGCTACATTTTATATATTCTATGATTACCAATCAATTTAATGGCTCTATAACTATTATAGTTACAAAGGAATACCTTTAATAGGACTCTTCTTAAGTGTTGTATTATTTATATTAATGCTTAAACCCACAGCATTTTTCGGCGACACCTTTATTGGGCTCCCTTTTGATCTTGTGTTGCCTGATAAAGCTTCTTCTATGTTTGTACCAATTGTTACCGTTGTGAGAGGTGATCTATTTTTATTATCAATTTTTATAGGACTATGATCAGGCGTTTTTTCGCCATTTTCTTTGTATGAATCGTAATTTTTAATTGGTGATTTTTCCACTGTACATTTTGTTTTCTTTTGTAAGGTATTGGAAGTTTCTGTATCTCCTCCATTACATGATGATGCATTAGGAGGCGAAACAGCTTTCCGTTTAGTATATACATTTTCGACAACTTTTACTAATGAACGAGCACCATCAACGGGAAATACCGCTGTCGCTATTTTTTCATTTGGATTCACGGAAATATTCTTGAAAAATTGCGTTATCGGTTTTTGATTCTTTGGAAGACCTTTCGGCTGGAAAAAATGTCCGCTTACTTTTAGTATTTGTAGATAGTTGGTGTTAAATTACTTATATTAAAATGCTATTCAAGAATTACCTTTTTATTTAATACTTTAGGCATATTTTGATATAGATTAAACGTAAAAATTAAAATAAATAACACAATTGAAAAGCAAAACAATTATTCATCCCGCGCGCGCTCATCATTATTGACAAAATTGACATTGACAATGACATTGACACCGTGAGCACAGAAAAAATTAATGACAGAAAGCTTGTTTAGTTTATTAGCAGCTTAGTTTAGGTAGTGGATATTTTAGTAGCTAAACTCCTCGCTCCTGCCTGGAAATCGTTTGCATTACGATTAATTTCATTTAATTAATTAATTAAGTAGTGGTAGGGCACACTGCGTTTCGCAGTCATTTGGGCAGCCCGTCTGGCGGCAGTAACCACCCCCTTACAGAATACCACCGTGAAATAACAGCATATGTGCTGTTGTGTTTCGATGAGTGAGTAAGGGATGCCAGAGCCCATTACCCCTTCCCTTCCTTATCCCTTATCCTTAATCCTTCTATGGTCAGCAGAGCAATTGTAGCACTTATGGCGTTGCTTGTGTTATAGGCGACGGTAGCCACCTTCCATCAAGTGGACCGTCAGCCTGTCTGTCGACCTTAACATAAAAAAAAAAAAATTAATGAATCATTGATTATTTTTAAATGAAACCTAGACAAATACGTATTTTTAAGATATGTCCGTTGCAATGGTTCATTTTGTTTTTTGCGAATACCATTATTCGTAAGCTGGAACAATTAATTTTACATCGATTTATGCTTTTGTATGATTTGTAACTTCATTCGGCCAGGGTTACAAAGATAAATTACTATGCTAGTGTACTTTCTCACTATATTACTATTCTCTCCTTTAGGGTACTTGCCCTAACTTTATTATTCTATGCCTTAACTTTATTATTCTATGCCCTAACTTATCCCACAAATAATTTTATTTTGACTTTGACAGGTAGTGTATTGTATTATATTTATATATTGTACTGTTCTGTGGTTCGCATGGTCAATTGGTCACTTTTTATAGGTTAGGTATGTCTCGCCTTGTTTATTTACGTTAATTATTTATTTGATTTTTAATAGAATAAACGTAACACGCGATCGAAAATTAAAACAAGAACCAGAAAATGTCCAAACGACCAGAACACCAAGCTCCTCCAGAAGTTGTAAGTTTAAGTTGAATTTCTTTTAATAAAAACATGAAACATTAATATTTAATTACTCCTTATTAACCAAAGTGCATTACTTACTAATCTAGTAATTAACATAGGTATAGACATTGATGTTTCTTATTTCAAATCTGCTGATACAAAGAAACTAAAAATCATACCTAATATATTTTTAAATAATTTCAGTTCTACAATGAAGAAGAAGCAAGGAAATACACACAAAAGTAAGTACTCAAAAACATTTGAATGGAGTGTTCATGTTTATGTAAAATACGTTAATTATTTATTAATAGTTAATTTATTGTTTTTAGTTCTCGCATCATGGATATTCAAGCTCAAATGACAGAAAGATGTGTAGAACTTCTTCTATTGCCTGAAGACACACCATGTTTTCTTTTAGATATTGGCTGCGGGTCTGCATTGTCAGGCTCTGTACTTGAAGAAAATGGACATGTGTGGATTGGAATGGATATATCTGCAGCGATGCTGGGTATGATCATGTGATACACTGTTATTAATTAATTTTGAACTCAAAAAAAATTACATAGTAAATTTCATCAATCTTGTAAATACTTGTTTACATTTTTTCTTATCAGTGTGACTGATAACATGTCCACATTATTTTCTACATTTTTTTTTACGTTAAGGTTGACAGTCCGCTTGATGGTAGGTGTCTAATGTAACCTATAAACACAAGCAACACATACTAGAATTATAAGAATAAGTGATAAGCAATTGGGATGAGATAGGGAAACAGGCTCTGGCATCCTATAATAGGGTGATTACTGCCACCAAATGGGCCAGGGCCACCCTAATGATTGCGAAAAGCAATGTGCCCAGACCAAAGCAAACTTTGAAAAGTTCTGGAACAGAGCATTAAGACAAGTGGATACTTTGTACAAGTAATTAGGATTAAGCACTCATCCAAAGCCTGAGTGAAGGCTGTATTGTATGGTTAGTTCAACTAGTTAAATGTCCAGTTGAACTTTGTGGAATAAAGGTGAAACAATAATATGTCTATGCCTTTACAGATGTTGCTTTGGAAAGAGAAACTGAAGGGGATCTGATACTTGCTGACATGGGCCAGGGAGTTCCATTTAGAGCAGGCTCTTTTGATGGAGCAGTCTCAGTGTCTGCTTTACAATGGCTCTTTAATGCCGACAAAAAATCACATCATCCAGTCAAGAGGCTGTATAAATTTTTTAGCACATTGTATGCCTCCTTGGTAAGATTAAAAATGTCTATATGAAATGCATAACATTGTTTACATAATCTTAGCATTTTACTTAAAAACATACCATTACAAGTTATAATAACTCACTTTGACATTTATAATAAATACCGTTATTTCTTTTTTTAGTCGAGATCAGCGAGAGCAGTTTTCCAGTTCTATCCAGAAAATGAGAGCCAACTAGAATTGCTCACATCACAAGCAATGAAAGCTGGTTTCTATGGTGGTGTAGTCATAGACTATCCTAATTCAGCGAAAGCCAAAAAGTTCTTTTTAGTACTTATGACAGGTGGATCTGCTCCATTACCCAAGGCTTTAGGTATGTATTTATTAAAGGCTAGCTGTTGGACGATACTTCGTCCGCGTAACTTGCTGATGGTAGCTTTCTATAGGTGAAAAAATTTTCAAAATTGATCCAGTAGTTTTTGAGTTTATTCATTACAAACGAAAATACAAATCTTCTCTCTTTAAAATATTGGTATAGAAAACTACTACACTTATTCACTTATAGTGTGGCTCCTATGGGATTGTAGGAAAATTCTTTTGACTTTTAAATCCATATGATAATTACACACAGCCCTTGGTTCAGATTTCCTTTTATTAATAACATAAAGATTTATATTATATTGATAGCATAACATTATATTGTTCAAAATAATCCAGTGTTTCAAATACAAATTCCACTTAAAAATCTTGTTTGAATTTTTTCACCTTTGGTTTTTCTGACTGCTGCATGATTTAAGAGTTCATAAAGACTCTTAAAAAATGTCATATCTCTTAATAATATTGTTTTACCCCATCTTGTACCTTTTTATCAACACCAAAAATTATTATTACTTATTTGGTGTTGAACCAATATTAGCCAAAAATTGTTGCAAGCTATTAACGCCAATATTAATTTCTCAGGAACTGAGGAAAGTGACAGTCTCCAAGTTAAATATGCAAAAAGAGAAGCAACTAGAAACGCCAGAGGAAAGCCATTGAAAAACACACGAGCCTGGCTATTAGAGAAAAAAGAAAGAAGACGAAAACAAGGAAAAGAAACAAAGCCTGACACAAAATATACAGGCAGGAAAAGAAGTGGGCGGTTTTGATAATAGAAATTAAATTATAATTGTTTAAAATCCAGCATTTTATTTTGACTAATATTATTATTATTAATATTTTTTATAAAATCAAGGTAGCGATTAGTCATGATCTCACTTGGTGTAAGGTGCAGATGCGGCCGAAGGTGGACCTAGTAAGTGCCCATTTACCCTGGATTTGAAGATTGATTGATTTGATTATATCCAAAAAAATAATATTTACACATTAAAAAACCAAACAAGAATATCCAAGTACCTTTTCTCATCTGCTTAAATCACTCAATTCACACAAGCATTTCGGGGAATAATAAATAATATGAAAATATTAATAGATTTATAGTTATTTATTAAGTAACTGTAACAATATCGTGAATATAAATAGGTAATTAATTTTTGAAACATAGTTTGGCCATAACCACTGTACCACTATTGTTGGATAGATCTATATTTTAAAATCTTTAACAATATTTCCATAATGCAGAACAACATGTATGAGTTACTACAAAAGTATTCAAAATAAAAAAGTTGGTGAGTATGGCAACACCTCACTTTTATACCTATTCAAATCTTTTACTTTGCTTTCATATTCATTTCATTTGACCAATTAAAAATTACACTTTTGATGTTAATATATAGATACTACCCATCTCCTGTTAGTCTGACAAAGAAACCCTGTGCTCTGCAAAGATGCCTAAGCCATGGTACAGTGTTTCTGGTTAAACTATTCCTATATATAAGGTTAATGTTACCTTTTAACAACATATTTCCATACAGTGTCCACACCATGTCCAATAGTTTCCACTGGTGTCATGTTAGGTAGTGGAAACCGACACGCAACAATAACAGTACCACTGTTGACTTCTTGTATCAATTTATTTTCAAAATCTTTCATCATTTGCTCTACTCCAAATATTACTATATTATCATAGGGTTTTAGGTCAAATGTCCATAAGTTACGTTGATAGAATTTCGTGTTGCGCTGTTGAGTCAACAATGCAGCAATCCGTGAATAATAAACTAGCCATGGATTTAGTTCGACACCGTCGGCTTTGAAGCCAAGTTTAGCAGCAGTAAATACTATTCGTCCGTCTCCGGAACCCACATCTAAAAGTTTACCCGTGCGTCCATGTAAGGCTTTAGTTACCCCCAATAATTGTTCTGTTGTCGCTGGGACGTAAGGCAAACATACCTTTCTTAAAGCCGGAGTAATGAAAGGAATACAAATTATACTAACACCAACTGCTAAACCACCTGTAGTGCAAATAAGCGTCTTGCCCACTGTCGACAATTTACTGCGGCTTCCAGTTTTAGAGTTTTGTAGTATTTGTAGCTCCATAGTGCTTAAATTATTTTTGATTTATGACTTTTTTGTAATAGCATGATAACCTCTTATATAAGGTTTCCTTCCTGAATTCCTGATTTATCTTACTTATTATCCTACATATTATCTCCTGCTTGTCATATAATATATGTAATATGTATGTTATGTTATGAATTTATGATGTGTTAATTTCTAAAAAAAATATTTCTTAAGTACTTAAATTAAACGAAAAGTCAGATTGACAGATTCACTAATAGTTTATCAGTCAGATGATTTATCATTATATTTGCTTTGTGAATATAAAATGTTCTGTGTTCATTCTATGGTTGTTCTGTAACTGTGACGTTCGGTGGCCGGCATGTGGCCGGTGAGCTCTCGCTCGCTCTGTGGCCGCTCACCGCTGCCCGCTGCCGTTCGGTCACGTTCGGTTTTCGTAAAGTTTTTGTTACTTAGGCATTTTTGTTGTTTTGGTTTTAGTTAATAAAGTTTTATACAAATTATTCACAATGACTGCTTTCGAGGAGTTCGGTGTGCTCTCCGAACTCGGAAAAGCAACCGAAGAGATGGAATGGACTCTTCCTACAGACGTACAGGCCGAAGCAATACCTTTGATTTTGGGTGGTGGAGACGTTCTTATGGCAGCCGAGACCGGTAGCGGAAAGACTGGGGCTTTCTGCTTGCCCATTTTGCAAATTGTTTGGGAAACCTTGAAGGATATACAGGAAGGAAAAACAAGTAAACCGTTGCCTCTAACTTCATCAGAATGGACCATGTCGTTCATTGATCGTACAGAGGCTTTAGCGGTGACACCAGATGGGTTGCGATGTCAATCCCGCGATCAAAAGGGATGGCATGGATGTCGCGCGACTAAGGGAGTGCACGGAAAGGGTGCATACTACTATGAAGCTACTGTCACTGATGAAGGACTTTGCCGTGTAGGATGGTCTACGCAGGCTGTAAGTGTATTCTGTGTTATCTGTATATGCATGTATCAATATTAAATTTTCAATCAATCAAATATTTATTTGCAACTTAATAACACAACAAAGACAAAGAAACAGAAAAGAAAAACAGTGGTAAGAAAAAAAATATGAGTTATGAGTTACAAACATGTCCCTACTCAGTATTTTGCTGGCATAGGGCAGCACTGATCTTCCACAGGAACCCTAGGTTTAACACACACACAGCCATACACCATGCATATGCCCTTTAAAATCATTACTACCTAAGCAAAGATTGTATATAGGAACATACTTTTGACTATATAACAGATTCTATTACAGGACAGCTTAAAGTCAACTTAAAAAATCTTTTTTGAGATTAATTAGGCTGCCAAAAATATATTTAAAAATACCTTTTAGGCATCCACCTAGTTAGTTAGTCTTAGTACCATAACCATTCAAAAGAAAAGTTATATGAGTGTTATCACTCCTTTAGTTCCTTGTTGTGTATTCAGTAAATCAGTATTGTACTGACATTGTTTTCAGGCACGTCTTGATCTTGGCACAGACAGGCTAGGATTTGGCTTTGGTGGTACAGGAAAGAAATCTAATGCTAAACAGTTTGATGACTATGGTGGCCCCTATGGGATGAATGATGTCATAGGTATGTATGTCCTCTTATTCTCTAATTTAAAAAATTTATGTTTGTAAATTACATTAAACTATAAAAAAATCATCATTAATGATTAATGATTAGTCATCAACTTTCTGAACTGTTGTATTTAGAATGATTTTAATGATATTTTCTAGATTATACCATAATTATATTTAATTTATGAACTAATAGCTCATCTATATTAAGAAATTATCCTTTTTGAAGCTGTCTAGAGTTTTGTAGTAAGCTCCTATTTTATTAAAATGTTTTTTTTTTCAGGATGTTGTCTCAATTTAAATAATGGTGAAATCCGTTTCACGAAAGGCGGGGAGGATCTTGGTGTTGCATTCAAATTGGATGCAGCGAGACGTTCGGATTGCTATTTTCCAGCAGTTGTTTTAAAAAATGCTGAAATGCAATTTAATTTTGGAGCTACTCCTTTTAAGGTATGAATTTCTTAACCCCCTTCCGCCTGCCTTGGCTTTCTTGGCAAATCCTTTGCCAGTGATACAAAGATATCTTAATAAACCATTTATTTTAAACTTTCAGTATACTCCTCCCAATGGATACATTGCAGTGTGTCAAGCACCAAAGGAGTTTGTGAAACACAATGTGGTGGTCGCAGGAACTACCACAGATAACAAACCGGTTAATAATGCGCCACAGGCTATTATTATCGAGGTAGATGTTTAATTGTTTATATAATACTAATAATTTTGGAATCATTTATTCAATTCTTTTATTTATTTTTTACCTGAACATATAAATATTATGATTGTTTTCACATTTGTGGCATGAATGATAAGACCGAGTGTTCTAAAACACTTGTAATTGTCTGCGACTTCATCCGCTTATCTATTTAGATTGTGGCCTACATGTTTTTTTTAATTAATGTTAATTAATTAATTAATGTTTTTAATTAAGTTAATGTAATAATAAAAAACTTAAAGGTAATACATACTACACTATCCTTAATATTATCACTGTGAAAGTGAATTTTTTTTGTAACATTTTCACGCCTTAACTACTTGACATATTATGAAACATTTTTTTTTACTGTATGCTGACTGCACCAAAATGCAAAATTGCTGTCAATCTGACAATATCTCAAAACAACATTGTTGAAATTAGAAAAATATAAAACATTTTACCGTGGTTGTGTTTTTGCAGCCGTCCAGAGAACTTGCAGAGCAAACATGCAATCAGATCGCAAAGTTCAAAAAATATCTCGACAACCCAACCGTTAGAGAGCTTCTGGTCGTGGGTGGAGTTAATGTCAAAGATCAAATAAATCAGTTGAATGCAGGCATTGACATTGTTGTCGGCACACCGGGAAGATTGGAAGATTTGATTCAAGGAGGTATAATATGACAATTTTTTGACATAATAATACAGGTCTACAAACTTATGAGGATTTTTTTCCAAATTTCTCTTCATTACTCTTAGGTTAGGTTAGCATTTAAATATTTGACCGTTAGCAATTTTACCATTTTTTTATTTTTCATTACAGGATATTTAGCCCTCACTCACTGTCGTTTCTTTGTTTTGGACGAAGCCGACGGTCTTTTGAAAGCAGGTTATGGCGAACTGATTGAGCGACTCCATAGACAGATTCCAAAGATAACATCTGACGGTAGGAGGCTACAAATGGTCGTTTGTTCGGCTACCCTACACGCGTTCGAAGTGAAAAAAATGGCGGTGAGTATTGGTTTATTGGTTACGAAATTTCATGTTATTACAACAGTCTGTTATTACTTTTTTATATTAAGTTTGACGGACAGGCTGACGGCCCACTTGATGCCTGCGATTTATAATCTACTGGCTACTTTGCCCGCGTATAATAAAGAAATAAAAACCAATGCTCGGACCTACCAAGTGTAAATATAAAATTTCATCAAAATAGCCATCTTAACGCCAGGTTTCGGAGGAGTATGGCAACTAACACTGTGACACGAGGATTTTTTATATTAGGACACCAAGTAACGCCACAGGTGCCAAGATTCTATGATTTTGCTCTGCGCTTACATTGAATTGAAAAATAATTACAATTCAATTTGAATTTAAAAGTTGTAAAGTTAGCCTTAAACCTGCAGCACAAATAAAAATAAACGCCTGGACATCATCAGCACAATGCTATGGACTTATAGTAAAATCCATTACTTACCAAGGCCAAGTTTTTAAAGTTAGTTATAAACATCGCAAAACATGATGGGCTCTGACGATTTCACGTGTATGCCGATTTTAGGACTGTATGTGGGGTATTGCGACGTGGGGATGGGTAGCCAAGGGAGTGAGACGCAATGATAACATTTTGTACGAGAGAAAGCATTTGCACATGCGCAAAAGATACCCGCTCAATGTCAGAGCAGAGCCCATCAAGTTGTGCGATGTTTATACGTAGTACGTACGGCCGTAATTACGTAACGCAATTTAAAGGGTGTAAGTGGGAGGAGGGGCCAAAAAAAATCTTCAAAAATTGCGTCACGTAATATTTGAAGGGAAACCTGAACCATAAGTCTTCAAGCTTTCCAGTGACAAGGAAACACTATTCGCTTAGGTTAAAAATAGATTTTCTCTTTTGAATACCAGGAAAAACTTATGCATTTCCCAACGTGGGTAGACTTGAAAGGTGAGGACGCTGTTCCGGAGACAGTCCACCACGTGGTAGCCATTGTGGACCCTCAAAAAGACCGCTCCTGGGAGACCATGCGCAGGTAATCAATACCTATGTGTGCTTTATTTAAAAATTAATTAAAAAACTACAGCAAGCAGGCTTATGGTCCTAATAGTAGGTAATACAAGCTAACCTTCAATGGGCTTGTCAAATTATTTATTGATAATTATGTTTTTGGATGTTTATCATTATACTATTCATATGTTGTTGCAAGTTTTAATATTTTTTCAATTTACAAAATTTACTTATACTCTTGAAAATTACTTACATTTCGTTCGTTCATATAGTAACTTAATTAAAAATTTATTTTTTCACGTAAATGTCCTAACATAATTTCGCATGTATGTAATGTTTAGTGGGATTTATTTACAACATGTTCTAAATATTTTAATTTAACTTTAAATATACAATGAACATACATACATTTCCCTGAAGCTTCCAGTGAACAGATAAGAATTTTATCGCGCGAAATACTCGAACAAGGAAGTACTTTGGCAATGATATAAATTTGTGAATAAAAACATATTTTGTTGCCTATTTTCGGAGAGAACGGTCCATTGTTTTGTGACTTTACTTTACAAGCTGCGATGGCTTCGCGTATTCTCTTACTCCTCTGGTGTACGTTGGCATCGATATATGCTCAAAGTTATCCGTGCACTGACGCAGCCGTCATGTTGGTGTTGAGGCGGTTATCCTATGACTTTTCCATTGGGATAACGGATAAAGTTAAGGAGGACATTGAGGGGAATTTCGTGTTTTCACCGTTGCAAGTTTGGGTGCAGCTAACAGCTCTGGCTGAAAGTTCAAGCGGCGCATCGGCCGCCCAAATTATGAAAGTAACTCAGTACAAACAACAGCTTTGCTTCAGACGAAAGTTTTTGAGGATAATAAAGAGTAATTACTATGACGATTTAGGATTGGAATTCTTTAGAAGTGACGTTTTGCTCGTTGATAGAGAATATATGATAGTTCATTCCTACAAAGTGAACGCCGAAGGTGGTTTCAATATTCATATAGAACCGTATGTGGTAAATGAAGAGGCCTTTGCGCAAAGTTTGAATAATGAGATCACTGAAGCCACAAACGGTGAGGTTGGGGATATGTTCTCCGCTGATGATTTCCGGAGACAATCTCTAAATTGGGACGACGGGGTTGATACAAACTCTATTCCTCCTAGAGCGCTAGTCGTTGCAGACGCTGCTTACTTCAGACCTCTATGGTTGTATCCATTCAATGAAAGCAAAACGAAACTGCAGAATTTTTTTTCCGAAGACCAGAAAGTAATTGGAAATGTATCAATGATGTATCAACAAGGACTTTTTAACATGTCCTATATACCGAGTGTAAAGTTGACAGTATTGGAACTCCCATGCGGAGAAGACGCGACGTCCTTTCTTATCTTTTTGCCGGACAGCGGCTCCATTGAGAATATGTACTACGAATTAAAAACCATAACACTGTCGACGATTTACAAGAGATTCACAATTGAAGGCGAAAAAGTAGTGAACGTCCAATTACCGAGATTCAAAATTTATTCGGATTACGACAATTTGCGCGAAGTGATATCGGACATGGGTATTGATTTGATTTTCAAAGAGAATTGGTCCGATTTCAACGGTGTAAAAGACAACGATTTGCACGTCTCATTAATGATACAAACGAGCGTTGCAGAAATAACCGAAGGAGACTTGGCCATTTATCCTGACGTGCCTACAAACGTGCAAGAGTATGATTTTGTAGCGAATAGGCCTTTCGCTTTCATGGGAGTCAATACGGATTCAAAAATTATATTGTTTTCGGGAGTGTACTCAAATCCGTCTATATATTGAGTTGCTATAGTTATATTTTTTTATGCGACATAAATTATGGAAATATAATTATTAAATATTTTTTTATTGTATTTATGTTTTTCATTTGCAGTCTTATCATTAGCGGAACTTCGTTTTATTATATGTTGGAAGAAATTGTTCTGTTTTTTAACACACTTTATTTTCATATCTCTCTTAAGCTTTATTCCACAGGTTCGTGTGTAAGTAAATGAACTCAATGTTGACTTAAGTGTGAATAATTTAAGGCATGTGCAGACCGACGGTGTCCACGCCAAAGATAATATAACTAGCGGCAACACTACACCTGAAACCCTGTCGGAGGCTGTAAAGATATTGAAGGGTGAATATTGTGTGCGAGCGATTAGAGAACACAAAATGGACAGGTAATGGTTAAGCAAACATGTATTTTCATTCAAAAATTACGTTTCACGTTACTTAATAAATAAATTTAAAGATTCAAAAGTTAAAAATCAAAAGTTCTCTGTAATATCAGATCTCCCGTTTAATTTAACCAACTCTGAAAAATATATGGCTTTTAGGGTATTATGGTTTATCTCCAAGCTATGAGTGAATGCTTATTTAATATTTACTTTTTGAAATATTCCTTGTAGACATATATTTATTCGAAAACTGACTAGTCAGAGTACACAGTCGGATAAAAAGGTGCTAGTTAGTTGAGATTATTGGTAAAAAAATCTGCTCGCGTTAAGATCAAGTCGAAGGCTATTATTAAAGACCTTTGAAGATGCACGATGTTCTATGAAGGAGCACATAAAAACTTTATTAATATGGACACCGACTACCTGCCTAAATAATAATACGCATTTGTAATACATATTATACTTTATTATTTCACAGGGCAATAATATTCTGTCGCACAAAATTGGACTGCGACAATCTAGAGCGCTACTTTAAGTCGTATGGGAATGAATTTTCGTGCGTTTGTCTCCACGGCGACAGGAAGCCGAAGGAGCGCAAAGACAATTTGGATCGTTTCAAGGCGAACCAAGTCAAGTTCTTGATTTGCACTGATGTAGCCGCCAGGGGCATCGATATCACGGGATTACCTTTTAGTAAGTTATTAGTAGTAAATATTTTCAATTTTTATTTTCCTAAATTATTTTTGATGTTCACAGGATCAAGCTATCTATACTAATATTATAAAGAGAAAAGATTTCATTGTTTGTTTGTTTGTTTGTATAGAATAGGCTCCGAAACTACTGGACCGATTTGAAAAATTCTTTTACCATTAGAAGCCGACATTATCCTTGATGAACATAGGATACTTTTTATCGCGGGAAAATGCTTCATTCCTACGGGAAATCTAAAATAAAAGTAATTACTAGTGTCTTGGCCAGGGAGATTATTATTGTCTGTACGCGTGCTGTTCTGTTGTATCAATTTAATTCACAGTGGTATTCTGTATGGGGGTTACTGCCGCCAGACGGGCTTCCGCTTGCCTCGACGGCTATCATCTCTGCTCGTTTATTACTTGTAATATATAATGATATTTTTTTGATGAATTCCAGTGATCAACGTGACTCTTCCCGACGAGAAATCGAATTACGTCCATCGCATCGGACGCGTCGGTCGCGCCGAGCGTATGGGGCTGGCAATCAGTCTCGTCTCCAGTGTACCAGAAAAGGTATAATTTTAAAGTGTAAGGCGCTACGCCCACATGAAAAGTCGAGGCGCGTCGCGGCGCAGACGAGGCGTGAAGAGTTGAGGCGGAGGCGGCTATGCTTTCTTTACACAGTCAACTTCACTTACCAGTTTCGTTTAATTGTTGCGCTATTTCACCCCATTTTTGGTCCTGTTTGTTTCTATTGCTATAGTCGGAACGTGTCTGGTCATAAAGACACGGGTTACATAAAACAAGAAGTTCGATGAACAAGAAGTGTATTGTACTATTTTACATTTTAATAATAATAATAATAATAATTAATGATGACAAAAAGAATAGTATCCTGAGTTTCTTTCGGGGTTTCTTCTCAGGATCGTCATCTTGGTTTTTTTCCGAAACCCTGGTAAATTTAAATTTATAATGACGATCAAAAGAGTTTCTTGTAGAAACCTAATTGATAAATAAATATTTTGATTTTGATTTTATTTTTGATGATTTTACTTTTATTTAATAAAGTAAAATCATCAATAATACACGACCACGTCTAAACAAAGCTACAAACAAAATGTAAGGACAAAATGGCGGCGAAGTTGCGGTGCCGCGCCCCTTCGGCGACTCTTCGCGTCCTCGCCGCCGCCTTTCCAGTATGTGGGCGCACAACCATTGATTTCTATAGGAAAGCTAGAAGCGGTACGCCGCTTATGCGCCCGTTCGTCGACGCGACGCGACACGACTCTTGTGTGGGCGTCGCGCCTTATATACTTCAAAAATAAAAAGTCCTGATCTTGATCTGGTGCTGCAACATCAAAGTAGTGTGCGTGACATCCAACTCAGTAAAGCGTCTTTAGCTTTTTGATAAAAGATACACTAGATTCAGGGTCTCAAACAAAATATCACTGCGAAAAAGTTTTTTATATGGATTTTTTTTATACATCCCAACACTTTCTCTCGTTAATTTCTGATAAAAAGATGAATAATGTAAATGTTGCATGATTTGAACTAAAACATTTAGTAATAATGGTTCAAGTCGTAACACGTGACGGGTTCACCTTAAGGACAACATTGTGCAACTAATTTGAAAATATAACCCCAAGCTGTGTGTGCGGTGATATTATACTATACCACTTTTAAGTGAAGCATCCCAGAATGTATGTTTTGATTTTAATAGAAAGTTGGGTGGGGGTTAGTTTATAACTTTCAATTATAGCTTTTTAGTATAATTGATAATTTATTGTGTGCAGGTGTGGTACCACGGGGAGTGGTGTTCTTCACGCGGTCGTAACTGCTGGAACACGAATCTTATTGATGACCGTCCCAAGGGCTGCTGCACCTGGTACAACGAGCCGCAGGTGATTTACATTTTTATTCTAATATATTATTACTATACTAACAGGTGCCCGCGACTTCGACAACGTTGAAAAAGGAAAGATAATATTATAAATAACGCCTGACAAAATATTATAATGTGTAGTGATTTATTGCTGTATTAGTTTTTTTTTTTATACTAGCTGGTGCCCGAAACTTCGGCCGCGTTCTCTATAGCCTTTCTTCGATAAATGGAGTATTCAACACAAAAAGATTTTTTCAATTCGAACCAGTAATTCCTAAAACAAACAAACTCTTCAGCTTTTTATAATATTGTGTAGTATAAAAATAGATGATACCTCAGGAACATTACTTTTTTCTGGATGAAAGGTAATCCTATGTCCTTTTTTTGTATATATATATATGAAAATTTTTATTAGATTTAACGCCTCTTTCATCAACGACAAGTGAAGTGTTGATTAGTTACTTTTAGAAATCATTTTATGTTTTATTAAATTATTCACTCGGTTTAGTGCATCCTTCGATAGGCGATTTTTTATTATTATTTTCTATTTAATGTGTATATCAGCTAAATTATTCCCGGTGACAGGTGACGGTTTAGCCTAATGGACAGATGGTGAAAGAGGCCCTTGGAATAATTTTAAGTAGTCAAAATATTTTAAACCCAAAGGACCATCCTCCCGTCCGTAATCCATTCAATATTCTTATAAAACTCGTCATTGTGTTCAAATTGCAGTATCTAGCCGACATAGAGGATCACTTGAACGTGACCATAACCCAAGTGGAGCCCGACTTGAAGGTGCCTCACAACGAATTCGACGGAAAAGTTGTATACGGACAGAAGAGGACTCAGAAAGGGACAGGTTATCAGGTAACTATTTTATATTTTTACTAGCTGGTGCCCCCCACGTTGAAAAATAAAAAGCCTGAAAGGGCTCGAACACAAAAAAAAAACCCACTCAACATTGTAATGTTTTTGTTTCAGGATCACGTCAGCCAGATGGCGCCAGTAGTTCGTTCGTTGCAAGAGTTGGAGTCGCAGACGCAACTTTATTATCTAAAAATGCATCATAATATCACTGTCGCGTCATAGACTGTGACATTAAACTAGGATTATTTATTTGCAGTGAAATTATAAATAAACTAATACTGAGTTAAATCGATTCTTGTATTTTTGTATAAAATTGCCACTTTACCAGGGCCGCTTTTTGTAGCCAAACCTTATTATATTTTTAAATAATAACTGTATTGGATAATTAAACTAATGCGCTTATTATTGCAATACCTTGTTTATCACTAAAACAGCACACGTGCTGCAGTAGTCTCCAATGCAAATCAATGATTGCTGTCTGGAATAGAATTCAGGTAAAACACGAAAATAAAATTACGAAGTGTACATATTTTTATTTAGCAAAATCACTTCCGCTATAGTATAATTAATTAAAGACAATAAAATAAATGGAACACGTTTTTTATTTTAAAATGAATTTACTTTCAAACATGCAATTTCTAACAAACACAATATATTAATATATTATTATGTATTTATGTTACATTACATTTTTAAAGCATTTCATTAAAGAAATGTTTTCAAACGCCACAAGTACAATGAAATTTTTCCCTTCACGTGCTAATAATAGGTCAGCCTCCTGAACACCATTGCCCGTTTTATTGAATACAATTAAAATATTCTTACTACAAATTTTATAATACATCGTACTGGTGCTTCAAGAGCATATAGCCTTAATAAATTACTGCGATGGACTACACTTAAAATCTATTATTAAATTTATTCAAAATTCTAAGAGCCAGCGCGCATTTGTGTCATGTCCATGGATATAATTATATTATGATGAAT
Source organism: Synanthedon vespiformis (assembly GCA_918317495.1). Lineage (NCBI taxonomy): Eukaryota > Metazoa > Arthropoda > Insecta > Lepidoptera > Sesiidae > Synanthedon > Synanthedon vespiformis. The sequence goes on from OU906965.1 coordinate 2,173,199, forward strand.
GCTAATTCTTTATCACCATAAATATGAGACAATATTTCACATTTAGTTTGCGCTTTGAAACAATCAAGAATGTTTATCAAAGGCATTTAGTTCGATCGGTCCTTTGAGCCGGATGTTTAAGTTACCGGTGTATTTGCAGTAAACCGATAAGTCATTCATTTGAATCACATCTTCATATCATGGCCTTACATTCTTGATTTATTTTACTAATAACTTAACTTTACTTACAATATATTAGGAATTCATACAAGGCGTTAGTTAGACAGGCTTAGGAACAACTAAAGGGACAAACCGTGGTAATGATGCTGAATTAAAAAAATACAAGTTAAAAGGGATTTCCAAGTTTAATCCATCGGTGTTGCCATATTTTGCCACTTATCTCCAATATTATGTCAGACCAAATAGAATTTTATCTAAACTCCATTTTGCTTGCAAAAATCTAATTTTTATCCAATTCCAGCAACATTACACCTAATAAAAGATTTGTTGACGGTTAAAAAAATATTATTTCATTTATAAATATTGAGTTGGCAGTGTGATTATAGAAACAGAAAAATTATATAGATTTGTTTTGTCTTTAGTTGTTATTTTTTTAATGACTATCAACAAATCTATTATCATATTTAAAACATTAGACAAAAATATCACCTACATAAATTATTTACGGTGAATGTTATTTTACCATACCTACCACATACCTATACTATAGTTCCATTAAAATACATAATAATTTATAAAAAAATGTAAAGGACGCTAGGCTACCTTTACACGTCATACTGATTTATGTTATTCGTGCGTCCACTCATTTTGTTAGTTGAAAAATTTGTCTAGATTACAACGAACCGTGTGCTGTCTTTCTGCACGATGCGAGAAAGCACAATAATTTAGAAATCTTAAATACCTAATACAATATTTATTCAGTTCAACCCATCAATACCTATCACAAATCCGCTTGTTATACAATAACAAACAAACTACTACACTATTAATTGTGATGGTGGAAACAAATGCGAGATTTACCCAGGGCTTTACGTTCGCGCTCCTTTTTTTCCTAATTTTATTTAAATATTATGAATATTTAATCAATTATTATGAAATTAAATAATTTAAACTTAGTTTATATCTCATATTTTTCTACCAATATTTGGTAGGTTCCATTCGGAATTATTTGACGCCTTAATATGGCGTTGCACTTGTCGGCTTATTTTACTTTCAAGTTTTAATGACCGATTTGATTGTTTGAACATCACCTAAAATCAGATGTCTAAATCTAAGGTATCTATGCAATTTTTCTGTCTGTCTGTTCTGTCGTCTTCACCTTGTGGGTGGATTGTCCTATTGGAAAGTTATGGGGGAGGTTTATGTCAGGCAGTGGACGTCCTGTGGCTGAAATGAATTAGTTATTAATGCCCTTTATTTGTATACACAGTCGCACATGTTATTATGTTTTCATATTTAAATAAATTATTGTAGCCACGTTTTTGTCTTTACATGTGAAGTATTATGGGCAGCTCTTAAATGCATATTCTAAACGTGCTACCCTGGATAAAAACTATTATTATGGCGAATTAAGTCAATATTTTTTTAAATGACTGATACTCCACCTTCAATACAATATTATGCTTTCCATGTCTTTGTCGTGTAGATTTTTTTATAGATAGGTAATAGTAATTAACAGAACTACATGGAGCAACTCAAAATCTGACAGTTTCGGTGGGTATACATTTAGGAGTAAAATTTTAAGATGATACAAACAATATTTGAAATTTCTGATCACAAACAAAACAAAAATCATAATGAGCAACATTTTACCAACGCATCGTTTTAATTTTTACTTAAAAATAAGAAAACTACTCAAATTAGTTACATACATATTTAAAAAATAATAATAGTTGATTGCTTGAGTTATTACCAACGATTTTCTTTGATATAACAACTACATATACTAATTATTCTAGCCTCTCGAAAACTTGATTATAGTCGAACAAACTACTCCAGTGAACACGTATGTATGCGCCCTAGCAATATCATAAAATACCATTCAAATTTCTGACTTTTCCCATGGATTTTAAGCTGAATATTTTTTAAATTGATATATTTCTTGATCCTTAGAGCGAGAGATAACGTTTGAACCATCGTCCCTAACGCCATCACTACTAGAAAAGCTGAGCATGTGATTAAGACATTTGAACAAACCATTTTGGAAAATTTTAATTTTTTATAACCAATAATAAGATTTTTTTTTAAGTAAAGGAGACATATTGAAGTGTTTTGTTTTTTGTTGCTCTTTCAAAAAGCATTTGAGAAATGCGGCAGAAGATTTAAACGACTTTTTGATTTTAAAATTTTAACTAAATTCAAGTTAGTGTCAATAGAATTTTGCTACCATATCTTCTTCTTCTTAAGATATTGTCATATCTTTGGTCTCAATTAGTTTTTTTACCTTCAGTAGTCTTACAATAGTAGACAAAGTCACTATATAGATGTATATACCATGAAAGGAAATAGCACTGTCATATTAATTTTTTGTGACTCGATTTTTTTCATTAGGTAATAGGCTTTTTTTTTCACTAAGCATTAGGGTACACCAATCTAAATCTGACTGCTATACCTATAGGTTTTTTTCTGTTGGTTACTCTTTAAGATGACAAAGAATTTATCTAATCTTAAAATTTAGAAGAACATGCCTTTTTGTTTTTAAATTGACGTGTTAAGTATCTTGTTATATACATATATGTACTTGTGCATGTATGTATTACAATTTTCTGAGAAATTATACACATACAATTGTCATTTGACGAATGCGCTACAGAAAAGGGTATTTCAACAAAAAAATTAACATGAAATTATATTAAAACTCTTATTACGGTTGAATCCCTGATTACTTCTATTATTAATTTCATCAAAGCAAAAAGTATATATTTACGAATTACCATTCAGTAAAGTACTAAAGAATTCAATCAACAATTAAAATGATTTACCTAAATATATAAAAAATAAATAAACATGATTATAAAACACCATATTATTACATTTTCCGACTAAATCAAAGATGTTACAATTGATTTTCGCTCTTAAAACACGCAGAATAAGGCAGTTTTTTTCCCCCTCCTTTATTTAGGCCACTTTTCTCACTACTTAACAATACTTTATTTAAAATTTAAATTAAATTTTAGTTCATCAACAAAAGACACAACAAAGGCTAATTAATGCTAGTTTAATAAATAACGCCTTACACGTAAAGTTCTTTCGAGATTTCTGTTAGTACCTGAAAACAAATAAATATTAAAATTGTTAATGAATCTATGGCATTCAAAAGTAGTAATATGTAATACGGGGCGTCCCAAAACTAAATCGTAGATAGGATATTTTGCTGAAAGAAGACTATGTTATTTTTAAAAATTAGTAATACTGCATTCAAAGATTTTCTAAAAAATTACTTGCTCCGTCTGGGAATCGAACCGAATTAAATGTGAAAAAAAAAAATCACCCTTATTTTTATGATTCCAATTGAAAGAATGGACAAAAAATAGTAATTCTACTTAAGTAACAAAATATCTTAAAGGAAAGGAGTAACGTAAAATGTTTGATTTAAATTTCAATATTATTTATTGCCGACGACGACGACGACGACGACGACGTAAAGTCTTCTTTCAGCAAAATATCCTATCTACGATATCTAAGGTGCTTTCCCTTCATGTCGCATAGTGTTGCGACACGCGGTAGAAAAGGTTGGTTACCACTTTACCAGGTCAGAGCGCGAGCCACGGGTGATGCCGCAGCGACTCCTTGGAGCGGTCGCCGTAGTCGTAGGTGAGCTCCTCGCCGGGCGCTATGTCGTGGGCCGCGAGCAGCACGAGCCGCGGCCCGTCCACCCACACGGCCTTGGTGAGCAGGTTGCCCGTGCGCGAGTGGTTCACCAGCCGGCCCAAGCGGCCCGACTCGGCAGTCGCGTCCACGCAATACGACTGCTCCTGCAGCCGGAAGTAGTACATGTAGCAGCCCGCCTTCGGGTCCTCAGCGTAGCGGGTCTCGCGTTCGCGCGCCTCTTGCACGCCCACCAGCTCGCCGGCGTACTCGGCGACGAACTCGCCGCGGCGGAAGGCGCGAGTCGCGATCACTCCGCGACCCTTCCCTTTGAACTCGGCCACCTGAAAACACACCGTTCAGTTGTAGCGACAGCACTGAATCCGGCAGAATCCCGCAGTATTCCCTACACTGCCAGTTATCCAAGATGATTTTGCAATGTTTAAATGACAAGGCAGAGTAAAGGATTTTTCCTCATACTTTACCCATTTTTAACATTATTGCAATGATTTTATATCACTCGTTACTCATATATTTTATCAGGCTTAAAAAATTTAATAGTTTTTTAATAGTCGTGGCTTTTTGCCTTTGTTATGTAGGTATTGAAAATAAATAACTTATTACTACAATATAAAATTAACAAAATATTAAATAACATCTTACCTCAAGACCGTCTTCTCTTTGTTCTCTGATTGCCTTCTCCAAATCCCTCATCTTCTCCGCCAACATTAACTTTGAAGTCTTTCGTTCACTACGTCTTACAGGAAAATATTGTGTTATATTTGCCTGGGAATTCCTTCTATTAGATATTGTAGAATCAAGCTTGTAAGTGCATTTCCCATTGGTGATGGTAGGTTCTAAATTAGCTGGCTTTTCAACGGTAGACGGTGGAGGGGATTTGGGAACATCTTTCACGGTGTTAAAATAGTCGGTGACTTTGTGATATTCATCAGTCCGAGATACTTTCCTCGTCACCCTTGATCTCGCAGAGCGCCCATTGCTCTTGGTACTAATACAATTATTTATTTTGAGAGGTTTAGATCTAGTTTCAATTTTAGTCATTTCTGGCTTTGGATGCAATGTTGTGTTTTCCGTTTGAACACCAGTCATAATTCTGAGAAAAAAGAAATGCTCATTCAATTATAATAAAAACTGTTTGGAGAAATCAATCTAACTAGATACATCTCACATTAATTAAAGTAATAATATTGTTATCTACAAAATTTTAATTTTAATGTAATAATAAAAAATATGTGTTTTTTTGGATTGTATACCACCTGTAGCTCTAAGTTTCGGTTTGATAACTAAGATAATTAGTGATTACCATTAGAGACTTTAAAGACTGTTGGAAGGAACACTCAACTGTCTACATGTACCAAAGATATAAATCCCAGTCCAGATTGCAAAACTAAATTTTTCAATATTTGTCCAAACTATTAGAAGTAATTATCACTTACAAGTTGTGCGAAAATTGAAAAGTTAGCAATTTAAGACAAATGTAGTTATAACATTTTAGTGACAAATATTTAAAACTAAGATACTAATGTTTACAGTGAATTAAAAGAAAACAATTTGTCTCATAAATTATGATTAAACATAATGATAGTCTGAAGAAAGATCATAAGTATCTTTCTTCATTATTTATTGTTGTCATACAGACAGTTCATTAGGGTGCCTTTGCAATTTCCTTTTTTAGTTATAGTATAACTATTGATTTATTCCGCAACAATACATACTTATAATCTATACTAATATTTGTATTTTTGTATGTTTATACTGAATAAACTTAAAAACTACTAGGCCAATTTTAAAAATTCTTTCACCTATAGAAAGCTACATTATAAGTCGAAGCGGGCGAAGTCGCGTGCAACAGCTAGCATATTATAAATTCACTGCAATCAGTTTCTTACAATTTGCCCCACTTGAAAATAAATTAAGCAAATTCAATGCACACTTTTTGTATGCTTAAACTTAGGCGTTTACGAAATACATATATATTACATGGTACACCGATTTGTGTCTCCACATAAGTGAATGAACCCTCAGGTAATCTATACTAACATATAAAGATGAAGAGTTTGTTTGTTTGGTTGTACGCACTAATCTCAGGAACTACTGGTTTGAATTGAAAAAATTCTTTTTGTGTTGCATAGTCCATTTATCGAGGAAGGCTATAGGCTATAGAGAGCGCGGACGAAGTCGCAGGCACCAGCTAAATGTTAATAAAATGGATAAAAATTTATTTGCTCACCTTCTTTTCCCATAATTACGAGTTGGTCTTGATAACGCTTTCTCGCACAGTTCAATGCGATGAGGAGTTTTCGCTTCATACTGGTCTGCCATTAATCCATTGACTAAAATGAAATTTTATACATAAAAATACTATATTTAAGAAAATATTAATATAGTAACTACATATTTCAGAAAAATGGGTTACGTGCTCTCAAGATGAATTAAAAAGGAAGTGTTTTATTAAAACTATAACAAAAACATAAAATCTGATGAGTTGAAAAAAAATTGAAATAAATATGAATATACCAATTCCCTAAGGAATAAGCATACCGCAAACAAAGAAGTATGCAATTGAAGTGATAATGTATTAATGAAGTTTCCTCGTTACGAATTATATACTAACCTCCAACCATTTCAATTGGAAATTAAAATTCACGACTACTATTTATAATATAGAAAATTATCTAAGAAATGTAATAACAAGATGCAAACAACACTCGTGTTACGAATGTTTTGTAATAGATAGACCTTGTCCGCGGGAAATTATCTTGTGATACTTTTTCACGGCATTACAAATAGCGAATTCTCAATCATTATTTTCTAAACTAGTCTATTTCCAGTCGCTCGTCACAGCAACATTCACATAAAATCTGCTAAATATCTTCCATAAAAATCTGACACAACTGATAAATTTAAGCAAATGTCTTGCAAGAAAATGGACGCTTGTTTTTTACGTCTGCCTCTTCTTCTATTGGTCAACAATCATTTAATTTTAGCCAATAATATGAATGTATATTAACCATAGACATTATAAATTTCTGTATGATTTCTGTATCTACAAACATGGAAAATTAATTTTTACTTTTTATTATTAAAATTAGTCTGCGTAGAAACTTAAAAAGTGGCAATACTATAGTGTTGTCTCTTTCTTATTAACATTATGGTTAGAACGGGACAACAGTAAAGTATTGCCACGTTTTAATTTCTACCTTTTGTGATAAGAGTATAGTAATATCGTAGAGTGATCATTAGTAGGTACAGTAGCACTACCATGAGTTTATGACGACCGAAATCGCTAGCGAGAGATGAGCGAGAACGTAAAATATTTGTATGAAAAATTGTACAGCGCCTCTAGCGGTCACTCAAAGAACTAAAACCGGTAACATGAGTTGCATAAGTGAAAAACCTATCGAATATAGTCGCTAGCGACCATTAGTGACTAACTTTTAACTTGACATTTCTATACAAAATGGGTACCAATCGGTACCATGAGTTACAAATTTGACTGATGCTCTCGAGAAATACCGTAACGTTAGTAGTTAAATCATTCACTAGCACATTGAAGGGTGAAAGGTTCGTTATCGACAGAAGTAAACTAACGTAAGATTTCGATAGCAACTCATGGTAGTGCTACTGAGCGCTACTATCGCTCCGATCGCTTAGTGAGCGTATGGTGAGCTATAGATAGTTATATCGAAGATGTGAGGAATAGGGATGTGAATCAATCGTTCGACACAACCCGTGTGTTATCGATATGCTGATGTTACTGCGATACCCTGAATAGCGATACATTTAGCATTTCCTTGTAAAATCTGATCCTTATATAATATGACCATTAGTGAATGTATGAGGTATGATGTTTAAATTAAAAGTATGTTTATTCAAGCAGCTAAATTTGTGAAATTAGATTTGATTACTAAGCGATTCGTGTTTCCTATAACTTTGTAAATTATAGTTAACTAGCTGCTGCCCGCGACTTCGCCCGCGTAACTTTGTAAATTATATACTAAAACCTTCTGACTAGCTGACCATCACTCTATCCATTGTTGAAAACAGCATGAAAATTGATGCAGTTGCTTTTGAGTTTATCGCGAACAGACAGACAGACAAACGCGGCGGAGGATTTTTTTTATAATATGTAAGGATTAAATACTTTAGTATTACGAAAGCAATATACAAAAATACAAAATATTTTATTATACAAAATATTTATTATACAAATTAAATATTTTGATTTTGATACTGATTCATGCACATAAAAATTACAATAAACTACTACCATATAAAATCTAATAATAAGACAAATTCATGGCACTAATTCAGGTTTCATAAAATATTAATCCAAAACAATTGATTTAAAACATGATTTTCACATGAAAATATAAATGGAATATATAATGACCCAAAAATATCGATTCCTGCGTCGAACGTGTCAATCACTAGTATCGTAGCGTAGGTTCGGGGCAGTGACTGCGGTGTCACTTCCATCCGCGCCCGTCCTACACCTACTTCACCCTTGTGAAGTGTAGTTTTAATTCGGCTCAAAAATATAATTAGCAGATTACCGATGAAATGTGATGCCAGATTTCTGTTTATTTTGTTTCCTAGTATCATTTTTACAAGATTTTATGGGATATTTAACCATCGTTGTTTAAAAACTAAGTGATTATTCAGTGGGAACACGCTCGTCATAAGCGTTCGGTTATGACTGCCGAGGGCTAGACGAGATCAAGATGTATGTTCCCACCCGCGTCTCCTGTTCCCTCTTGAACGCTAGCGCTCTGTACCTACTTGTTGGAATTATACCTTTATGAGTAATATATATAGTGAGCTGTTACTTACTAATTAAGTAAGTTATATTCTATGTACATATGTCACTATACAATACAGGGTCTGTCTGAAATCTGTCTTCTGTGTTCTCTCAGCTGTTAGTGTCACCGAGTCACCGAACAAATCTATCGGGACCAGCGACGGACCAAACACCGTATTTTTGGCGGTGTTTTTGTTTTGATTTACAAACTCGTGTTAAAAAGTGATTTTATAATTACACTCAATTTGACTATTATTTCGTATAATGCTATGATAATTTATTAAAGCTCCCTTATAAGTGTTTTCACATTTGTCATGTCGACTTTAAGAGTCTTTTATGTTTGGGATGACGAGTTAATAGAACATTGCGATCGCCTACCAGCTGTGGCTGATAGAGTTAGTATTTAAAATGAATTTATTATATATTTAAGCTTGTTATGCTTTTACACTGCCATAAATGCAATTTAACTTTATTATTAACTAGCTGGTGCCTGTCGTCCGTGTTGAAAAAGAAAAAAGTAGCCTATCCTGTGTCCTGTACATGTAAATGTTTATCTACCAAGTTTCATGAAAATCAGTTAATTCGTTTAAGAGTTATGGAGGAGCATACATACATACAATACCTACATTTACAGATTTAATATTAGTATTGATTGATGATTATTCAATTGCCCTTGTTCTAGGCAAAAATGGTGCATAGTCTGATTGCTGCTTATGGAATTTTAGAACATATCAAAATTGTTCGACCTAAATCAGCGTCATATGAGGACTTGAGAGAGTTTCACTCAGAGTTATATCTCAATCATTTAAAAGAATTGAAGGATATTGACGACGACTACACAATCAGTTCACAGGATGAAGAATATGGGATTGGTAACTTTTAAAAATTTATCACTGTCATTCGTTAGTGTTATGTTAATGTTAACGTCATGTTAACGTCGTCACCAATGTTGCAAAGATCTAGATATGGCCCTACCTAAAAGCAATAGCTATGTGAATGCGGCAACTTTTTATTGTAGTGTGTGTAATGTAAAACATTGTCACTATTTATAACTTTTAACACAGTTTCACTATGCAAATTTGTCATTTTATTATGCCAAAAATTTAATAAAACATTCGGCATGTATACATCACAGGCAGTTTGCAGTGTGACTAGCTCAGGTACGCCGACTTCGCAGTATTTGTTGCCACATTTGTCAAGTACGGTACATACTTGTTAAATAGTTTTTGACATGACACAGTATTAATTATAGATGTTTTTGAATCTGCATTTGTAATGAATGTATCATACATTGCAAAGGGTTGGTAGGTAAGGAATCTAAGCAGATTTAATCAAGAGTTGGTTTTTAGGATATGACTGCCCCCCGGTTTCTGATATGTATGAATTGGTGTCAACTATATCTGGAGGTACATTAACCGGGGCCAAGTGCTTGTTGCTGGGCATTGCTGATGTTGCAATTAACTGGTGTGGAGGGTGGCATCATTCACACAGGTAAATTATGTGGTATATAGGTAATATATTCACACATTTATATGGCAAATACAGTAGAAACAACTTCAGCTATAACAACAGATCAGTTACAAGGACTAAATGCCTAAAACTTGTGTAGTGAGTCATCAAGCATATGAATGAGGAGAATAAACTCACGACGTGGCTTTTGAGTTTCATATCTCCACATTTCAAGGTGGTTTTTGAATGAATTAGTTGTGTTTTACATTATTTCATTCTTCTACTCTATTCTAGTAATCCCATATTGTTTATTTTTAGATTTGGAGCTGAAGGGTTCTGTTATGTTAATGATATAGTATTAGCGATTCAGAAATTGAAATTAAAGTTTCCCAAAGTTCTCTATATAGATTTGGATGTCCATCATGGTATGTTTATTTTTTTGGTACACTATTTTAGGCAGGTTTCTTTATTATATTTTTTGTAGTAAGACTCATAGTGGTCAGGTATTAACTGCACCTATGCTAGGTTTATTTACAAATTAGAAAACCATCTGTAAGTCACAGTGGTTAAAAGTTTGCATAAAAATTGCCTTAAAGACTGATGCACCCATTGGTTGAGTGTTTACTCTGTCAATTCTTGCCAGGGCCAGTGTTAGAAATGCACTTTTAAAAGTTGGCTTTGGCTTGGACCTGGAAAGCAGTCGCAGGGCACACTGCGTTTCGCAGTCATTAGCAGAAGACCAATGTAACAACACCTCTGCTATTGTGCTTCAGTAAGTGAGTAAGGTGAGTGAGTGATAGTAGGCAGCACACTTCACTTGCAGAACATTCAGCATTGCTTCCATTATAGATTAGAGGTGACGGTAGTCAACTGCCATCACATGGACCTTCATAGTGTTGGACTACCTAAAATTTAAAAATACATAATTTTTTTACAGGCAATGGCGTCCAAGATGCTTTCAGTGTCAGCAATTCTGTTTTCACACTATCATTTCATAAGTTCGAACCAGGTTTCTACCCAGGTACTGGTGGTCTAGATGACATTGGAACTCTAACTGGCACAGGATATTCGTGCAATGTGCCTCTACACGCGAATTATTCTGATGATACAATGGAATATGTATTTTTAAAGTATGTCATTTTTATAATAAGCAGGTATAATTAATTTGAAAAGAATTGATTTTAGAGGACCAAGACATTACCTTTTTAGTAACCCGCTCCTGGCTTCGCCCGGGGTGTATTATTCCCGTTTAACTCCTTTTATATATAAAAGAAATTTTAGTTACATCATTTCTAAGTCGAGAAAGGCTGAACCGATTTGTCTATACTAATATTATATTATAAACAGAGATTTGTTTTTTTTGTATATTTGTAATGAATAAACTCAAAAACTACTGGATTGATTTTAAAAATTCTTACACCAATGGAAAGCTACGTTATCAGCCACTCGCTGATATAACAACATAGGCTGTATTTTACGAAATTACTCGGACAAAGTCGCGTGCAACAGCTAGTAACATACAGAAGCTTTGATGTACAGAAGGCTTTTCACCTTGATAGTAAATTTACATAGTAGGGATAAGTGGAAAAAAAAATCCCAGGGTGGTTAGCTGGAACGGGCGATTTTTATGATATTGATTTGTTCAATTTGTCTCCACTCCAAATAGCAAAATAACTAAGTAAGTAGGTATTAAAACATCTGAAATATTCTCGAAAAAAGAAATGAATAATCTGCCATTTGTTTTAGAGTATTTTCGTGTGTGTACGAGAGGTTTTCCCCAAACGCGATAGTGGTACAATGCGGCGCCGACGCACTAGCGGGCGACCCGCTCGGAGGAGCTTGTCTCACGGCGCGCGGTTATCGCACTTGCCTCAGCGCCGTACTCGACAAACGAAAACCGACTCTCTTACTAGGAGGCGGTAAGTTCACAGTTGCTGTGCCTATCACCATTTACATTTAGGAGCATATCAACACATAATCCTTATTCACTGAAACGAACATATAGAGGCTGTGATAGGTGGAGATAAACAGACAATGTGAGTGTACAGAGTACATATACTTTTTATATGTCTGTTCGTAGAACTCTCACTTTTATTATACTGCGTTTTTTTAATTTTAATTCGTATTATTGTTATTTTAAGGTTTGAATTTCGTTTAACTAACGTACATTTTTCATTTTATGACCATATCAAGAACCAAAATGTCTATCATCTTAATTAATAAATAGTTCACAACTTAAAGGCTAGAATAGTTTATACAAAATAAAAAGTGTAGGGTTGTGGGTAAAAGTACGTAGGTATTACTATAATATTTTATTATAGTTTACAAAGCTAAAAGTAGCGTACAATGAACGTTCACCTATTATTGTATACTCAAGATTTGCTGTCCTTGTGTTTTGTATAGAAGTGAGTGAAAGAGAAAGCGCTATATTAGCTCGTTTCAGTGAACCAACTGTAGGTACTGCTTTAGAAATAAGATTCCAGTTAGATCTAAACGAGATATTATTGAAAGACTAGCTGGCGCCCGCGACTTCGTCCGGTTCGAGAAAAAAAATCTATACATATTTAATATTATAGAGAAAGAAGATTTGTATTTTTGTAATGAATATACCTACTCAAAAACTACTGGACCGACTTTGAAAATTCTTTCGCCTATAGAAAGCTACATTATCAGCGAGTAACATTATAAACTTACGTGGGGGGAATCGCGTGCAACAGGTTTTTTTTAAATATTTTTAGACGATCCCTCGGGAATGACCATTTTTCAGCAAAAAAGTAATCTACGTTCCTCCAAAAAAACAATATGACGTGTGTGTGCCCAACTTCATGCAAATCCCTCGAGCCGTTTTTGCTTAAAAGAGTAACAAACATCCACATTGACAATTAGGATGTCACAGGTGTATTGAGAGTTAACATTTATCCTTTAGGTGGTTATAAAAATGTAAATGCAGCTCGTTTGTGGGCCTCGCTGACCGCAAGTGTCGTAGGCCTCACTCTTGACGAAGAAATCCCAGAGCACACGTACTGGCCTCACTACGGCCCGGGCTACACTGTCGCCATAGACTCCACATTGGTCAAAGACAATAACACAAGGGAATATCTAGATGGCTGCATTTCTACTATTCAAGGTATTTCGTCTGCCTATTTGAATTATAGACATAGAGATAGATCGTGTGCCCAGTACATTAGTTGTCTTTTTCTAGAATTTCGATTGGTCCTAGAAGTTACTACAGACAGACATAGATATAGAGAAAGTAAAGAGATAGTTATTGACCGGACGATCACTTTCTCTCTTTCTAGAGAATTCATGCGGGTATTGCTCAGTGTCCCTTTGTCTATAGTTTGACTTTAATGTTGACTGAATTGATTTTGAATATTATGTATGAATTGATTGATTAATTGAATATGTTTACCAAAGAATTAATAAATATGCATGCTGCGGTAGCCTTGTGCAAGCCTCTGTGTGCAATTTGATTTGAATTTTATAAGTACAGTCGGGGTAAAAAAAGGTTCGTCACCTTAAAGTCGAAATTTGCTTGCACCAGGGCATAATGTCAGTCATGCCATTTCATTTCAAACGTCTGTCAGTTGTCTGCCTAATTCTTTAGTTTTAAAAAGTACTAAGAGTCTACGATTTTGATAAAGGAATGAATTTGAAAACTGACGAAGGTTTTCGTACCCCGACTTTACATTATATATTACGTTGGCTATCCATAATATTAAAAAAAATATAAATATATACACTTTGTGTGTGCAGAAAATGCATTTTTTTCAATTATCATTATGAACTGTATCTTAATTAATCTGTTGTATACCTTTTAAATGTATGTTTTACTCAATGTTCTTAGACAATTTTGTTTTATTTGATTGGTTGTTAATTTTTTTCTTTATATTAAGGTTGCAGACAGGCTGATGGTACAGTTGATGGTGGGTGGTAAGATAGTGGGATTAAGGGGGATTAGAGAGAGATAGGGAAATGGGGAAACGGGAGGGAGGGATCCCTAATCCTTTACTAGCTCACAGAAATACAACAGCACAGTCATGTACTGTTATTTCACTGTGGTCTTCTGTAAAGGGTATGGTTACTTGCGACGGGCAGCTCAAATAATTGCGAAACGCACTGTGACCTGCAAAGTACTTTCTAAAACAAATTTGAAGAATTTATATCCAAAGTTGTCGCTGCCAGGAATAGAATCCAGGACCCCTGAAACAGAGCGTTAACACAACCGCTCACCCAATGGATCATCAATGATTTATTTTCATTGTGTTTGTTTTGCAGGCAATTTAGAAAAGCATTTGAAAAGTGAATGCAAGGAGAGTGTAAAAGCAAAGACTGAAGGATTACATATGAATAATGCAAAAGAAACTACACTTGACTATAGTATAGGAGTTTCAAAAATAAATAATAAAATTAACACAGACTACCACGAAGAAACAAAAGGTACAACAAAAGATGTATATGAATTCTCCGAGTGACAATAAAAATGATGAAATATTTCTACACAAGGAAACATTTGACTGCTAAAAGTAAAAAATCAGAAACAATACGTTATATAAGTTATGGAAATTAAATTTATAATGTAGATTATAATTTTTTTATTACCAGCTGGTGTCTGTGACTTCGTCCGCGATGATAAGATAACGCCTACACATCTTTATTGCTATTACCTACACTTTTAGACAGGAGGTAGTTTTCATAATTTTAGATTATCCCCGGGAACAGTACTTTTTATCGGGATATCTGGATGTGGCCTCTCTTGTATCCCTGACGTGTTTGCAAAATTTAATGATGATCGGTAACAGACAGATACGAGTTACTTTCACATTTATGATATTAGTTATGGAGTATGGATTAACATTATGTGTAACTAGCTGGTGCCGTCTGTTCGCGATAAACTCAAACTAGTGCACGGATTTTAATGCTGTTTTCACCAATGGATAGAGTGTTACGCGGGCGAAGTCGCGGGCAGCAGCTAGTTCGAATATAAATTAAAGTTTCTGCTTAGTATATATTATAACCAGTTTAAAATAAAACTCAGTTCAGAGCCAACTTTGAAAATATTCATTTCCAAGTATGATTTTTCCTTATATATATTATTATGTGATCTACATATAATGGGGGTAAATTTAAAAAAAAAGTCATAATTCAAGAAAAAAAATTGTATTTAGTGTTTTCTTACTGAAAGTTTAAGTGGACAGAGAAAACCGCAGCACAGGATCAACACATTTTAAATTGAATATATTTGTGAACATAAATTATGTGATAGAAAAAAATAAACCAAAAAATAACTATTTAATAGACTTCACTATGAAATATTCTTCAATTGACTTGAGAAAATATTATTATTATTATTTTTAATTTATATGTATTTATACTGTACAATATTGCCAAATTAACTGAATAGAATATTATATAACATTTACTTCAATATCTGAAGTTTATGTGTAAATTTTACTATTGAATCCTTTTGTTTTTAAATCACTTTAGCAACCAAGCATTATACATTCCATGTATATATTTTAATAATTCTGACAAACAAAATACTAATTAAGTATACTAGTTAACACATACTTAGGTTATAAATTCAAAACTCGACTTATTTGGTATACACATATTTATATACCTATTTTATATAATTTTGACTTACATATTTGGAATACACATAACAATGTGCCCATTTGATTTGGCGTCAACTATCCACGGGCTTTTAAAACTTGTGTTTAGTCATCTATCAAATAGATTCTCAGTCTACCCTCAGAGAAAAGTTCAAAGAAATACAAGGTTTTGTACGCATAGAAAATAGTCAATTTAATAAAATGTAATGTAAAATACTAGGTTAAAAATGATTTATATTTAGGTGTGGAACTCGACTCCACAAGATAAGTATCGAGGTTTCTTCTCAGGGTAGTTCATCATCTTGACCTTTTTTCCGAAACCCTGGTAAATTTAAATTTATAATGACTATTATAAGTTTCCTAATTAATAAAAATATTGTTGTGGAAAAGTGACTATTTTAAAAAAAATAGTTTTATTTTTATTTTATTGAAATATTTTTTAGATATTTTTTATTCATAGCTGAGTTGTTATTTGTAGCAGAGTTTAATTAAAAGAAAATGGAGATTACACATTCGGTCATCATTCCATCGGTCATTATTATCAGTCAAATAGATATAAAATTAGGTGCAATGTGTATCCCAACAGTCCGAGCCTAATACTTAAACATTAACATTATAACCTTTCCACAACTTTAAAACTTTCATTCAAAATGAACAGTGCACATTTGTATTGCAAGCAGATGTTTACGTAAAGCAACGATTGGTACTAACATATACGTAATATAATTATAATTAGAATGAATTAACAGCAATAGATTTTCCATGACTGACTTCATGTCCTACAGTATATAAATGCGTGTGTTTGGAAAGTAACCTTCAAAATACTATAAAAGCCAAAGACTTCTATTATAACCGAGGCAGATGTTGTGTACTCTACCAGGTGACATTTGAAAAACAATCTGAAAACTACACATTGATATTATTACACACACCAACTGAATGTGTATCTACGTAAAAGAGAGCGAGATAGAAATATTAATTGTCAAAAGGTGCGAAAAAGATGACCGTCTCACGACCAGACCAATAATATGAAAATAGAAGATTTGGTGCATATGCGTTGTCATACCTCAGTTATAATATAATTCTTTGATAAAAGCTTGTCGAGATGGGCCATTGCTGTATATCCAAGCTAATTGATGGTACGCTACTCGACTTGGTTTAGTCTGTGGGCCGTTTCTCGCTGTGCTTCTTGGTGAATTCTTCCGCATTTTTGGTGAATTTCTTTCTGTCCTTGAGGAATTCTTCGGCAAGTTCAGCGCGCAACGGATGCTCCGGCTCAGGATCGTTCACAAGTGCTACTAATGCTTGGATCACTGAAATTTGATAAAATAATAATAATAAGCTTTATTTGTCCCATACATATGTAATCATTACATAAAAAATTACAAATTAATTAATTACAGTAAACATTTGTTGAAGTATTATAAGTAGATAATAAAATAAAGTAATAGTAAAAAATGTCTAATGGTAGGTGACGGTAGCCACCTACCATCAAGTGGACCGTCAGCCTGTCTGTCGACCTTATAATAAATAAATAATAATAATAAAAAAATGTCTTCCTTTTGAGTCCTGGATTGAGAAAGCGCAAGATAAAGATATTTGGCATTCTATGGAGGAGGCTTTTACCCGAGAGGGGCCCATGCAGATAAAATAATACAAACAATAAATAACAGCAAATAAAGTAGCATATATTTTTCGCAACATATGCTACTTTATTTCAATATTAAGCAAGTAGTAACTATTTTAATAGAGGCTAAAATACGGCTAATTTAATACAATTTATAATGAAAAATAAAGTCATTTAAGACTTTTGTCACACAATTTTTTTTAATATATTTGGTTAGTTGCCTCTGTATTTTGTTTAGTTGTTAATATTCGGAGCTACCACTTCAACGAGAAATGCTTCTGAATATTTTCATATATTTATTTTCAACGCTCACAAAAGGCGCGTTGCTTTTAGCCGACGTTGTTGTCTACTACAACTACAACCATTTGTTTCAATTGTACTCAATGCTGACGTTTCCAGCGCAAAGAGAATTTGCTTCGAGCCCAGGAGTTAAGCTCTACAAGATAGTGGTAAAAGAAAAAGAACACATCCTCTCATGCACATGATTTCAATATCTGCAAAACACCCCTTGCTACCCGTGTGGCGTTTTGCTTGTGTTAATAGACGACATTAATAGCTTACTATTAAATAGACTGGGCCTACCTGTCGACCTTTATATAAAAAAAACCTTGACATAATAAAATGTTCCAGAAGACTTACAAGTCTAAAGGAGAAATCTTAAACCAATTAGTGAAAAGATAAAAACGTTTTTATTCATATTCATGTACAGTCGGCCGCATAAGTCGATTAATACATTCAAAAGTGCAAAACCATTGAAGACTTAACGCGCCATAAATCGTTTTTACGACTAGAGAACAAAATAAACTTCACATACAAATGATCGTAAAAAGCTTCGGTAAGTAAGTAAGTTGAGTGTTCAGTCGTTTTGCACTTTTGAATGTGTTAATCGACTTATGCGGCTGACTGTATCATTGATACTATCAATTGGTTTTATCACTGACAATACAATCTATCGAATGTTATCTACTGTTTAAATACTTTTTTTTGTTACCATATCAGATACATGCATATTTACTTAATGCAATCAAATTAAAGATAAAGATAGCCTTTAATTGCGAGGAATCCTAATACAGAAAATACAGAAAAAATAACATGTTACATTATATTATTTAAATAAAAAGTTTTTTTCTTTTATTACTCTTCCTCGCCTGTCACACGAAACAGGCTTCCTCTTGCAATCAAATTACTTGGTAATAATTTGAAAATAACTAAAATCATTTAAAAAATTTAAAGGCATATATACCTTGATCGGTTTTAGTGGCAGGCTTCCAATTTTCCGCACTGATAATTGGTAGACACACCTGACCTTTTTCATCAATGTTCGGATGGTAAATTTTCGTCTTGAAACTTATCTTGGGAGGTTTGAACGGATATTCTGCAGGAAAGTTGATTTCAATACGAAAAGCACCTTTATTGTATGGTGTGTTGTCCTGAAAATCGATCACATGAAATATAATCATTCAGAATGTACTTCTCATACTATTTAAAATTATATTAATTTATAAAATCAAAGTAAAATAAAAAATATTGATTAACATCTTTAATAAAATAAAGTTCATTGTTTCTAAAATACTTACAGGAACTATTAAACCTTGCCAAGTGAGAATGTTTGATTCATCAACTTGGATATCTCTAAAGGACTTCATGTTTGATTGTCTTATATCATTAAGTTCCTAAAAAAATAATCATAAATTAATAAATGCTGTGACAAGGTTGAGAGTCCATTTGATATAAACCATAGTATTTATATAGGGGGCCGTTCAACTACTACGTAAGCACTATGGGGGGTCTTTGCTTTGCTTATTTTGGATGACATGGGGGGTAGGGGAGTCTAGATGATGATTACGTCATCGGTAGTTATTTACTTTTTTACACGAATGGCAACCACATTGTCTTTGCATGAAAACGAAACGCATTTTCGGGGATTCCCGCAAATAAATATGTTTAAGCACTCGAGTAGGGGAATTACCGCGCGACTTAAGAGGTTATAGTTTGTCAAAAAGTGCTTGTAAGCATGTAGCAGTTTTCAATAGATATGGCAGTAACTATGCACTAAGGTCAAAATGTTGAATTTCAAAAAGGGCACAAAGCAGATTTTGGTTTGTCAACATCAATGTTTATGGATGAACCTTTTCGAATAAGACAATCACTCCCTCATCATGTAGGTAGGACTCGTCGGTTGGTTGTGTTGCTCGGTGGGATTAACGAAATTAGTAGAGTCGGTTGTTTACTAATTTAATGCTTTTGGTTGCTACTTTCGAACAAAATGAAACCAATGTACTAAAGTACACGTGTAATTTTGCGGATTGTTTTGCAAGTGTTAATTGCTATGGAAAAGGTGCATCCATAAACATCAATGTTTGTCAATGATGATATACCACATTGTTTCAATGTTTTGTTAAATTAACCATGAAGAGAAAAGTTGACAATTCGTACGTGTAAATATTAATTTATAGAAGCAATAATTTCAAAATGAGAATAAAATCTGAATTGGTATTTAGGATATGTCTGGAAGAGATAAATGTTTGTGTTAGTTAAGAATTAAGAAGTAACTTTAAAGATGAAAATGCAATTACAGGTTTCAAGTTAGTATAAACTAAATTGTTAGTGTCAAAAGTGATCAAGAAACCACAATTTTTTACCTTCTGTAGTCTCCTTGTTGCAGCCATTATAATATGAAATAGTTGTCAATATCTTCCTTTATTTTTACCTGATGTTTTCAATATAATAATTATTAGACTCTACTATGTGCGAATAGCATAATTAAAGAACACGAAACGAAAGTATTAACGAGATCTTTTGCAATAAATCTTTAAAAAGAATCAGCAAATTCTTCGGATGATACCGCAAGCAGCCCGAGGATGACACATACAATCTGACATTGACACATATAGTTGTTTTTTTTTTTTAATTAGTAATGAAAGATGTTTACATAGCTAATAAAATCTTAACATATTTTTTAATGGCAATCTTCCTCTATGCCAGTGACAAAGTTTTTGCGTAGTGCGTGCGTTTGCGCGCTACCGTACTGTCACTTTCATTCCAAAGAAAAGAACTAATTTGTTTACATTGAAACTAGAGTGGCAACTATAAGTTTAATTTTAATTTACAGTTATAATTTTAGATGAAACGTCTAGGACAGGAAGCTCAGACAACACAATAAAATTGTCTTAGAAGCAGATTTTTTTTTATAAATTCTACAAAATATGATAACAATGTCTGTAAACCTTTATTAGGTTCGTCTAGACATTTTAATTCACGCCATGACATTACAGTAAAAACTAACAAACACATTCAGACTACCTCATTTATATTTATTTAACTACAGTTATAATGTTGTTGACCGCAGTAAAAAACTAGTCGGTTGAAGCAAGGTCCGGCGAGTGTATGGTTTCTAATACGTTAGTATCTACTATTTAGTTTGTGGTTTCTACAAGCATTCCCATCTGTACTACTATTTTGTTCTATTAGTAGTTAAACCTTAATTACAATAGTAATTAATGTACATATCATGTTGAAAATATGAGAAAAAACAATTTTAAAAGAAATGGAGCTTTTAATTTATGAAATGGCTACACTTTTGCAGCGTATACAGGTGTCCCAAGACTGTGCCACTTGAAGGGAAATAAGATAATAACGATATTTAAGGTACTTTCTTTTATGTCGCATAATCTTAGGACACCTGTATATAGTTCTGAAAGTGGTTCGTGCAAATGGGCGGAGTTCAGATGATTGGAGTTCCAGCGTACATACTTTTGGCTAAGGGAAGGAAAACAACATAATTCATCTCTATATTATCAGTTTAATTCCGATAAACAATATAACCAGTTTAATCATCATGATTGCGATCGTCGTCGCGACGGCGATTGCGCGTGCGCCGGTTCCAGCCCTCACGCGGTCTCTCCCTCTGTCTTCCTTCACCGCGTCCTGGACCTCCGCGTTGGAAGAACGAGCCTTGCTTCTCGAATATGCGCTCGTTCGAGTCCACCAAGTTGCCAACCTACACACAAAAACATGGATACAATTCAAGACGTGAGTGGATGAAGGCGTTATGTCGCATTTTTGGGTTTTTTCGTTTTTTTGCGTTGATGAAGGTAATATATCCATATGAATGTTTAGACCTTAAGATTGTCGATTTAAGACATTTTTGGAAAATAAAAAGTTGAAAAAGGTATTATGTACAGTTAATTTTAAAAAGCAGAGTGCAGAAAAGTTTACATTTGTTAATGGACGAGAGAGCTATGTTCATTTTTTTTAAAATTAAATTAATACTAGTGTTTACTGGCTATCATACTATTAATATTTTAGGTTGTTTACACAAATTTTCATCATAATTTAGTACAAAAAACAGTTCCGTGGAGACTTATCTCAAAAATTTAGTGTAAAACTTTAACCTCGATTTATTCGAAATCGGAATAATGCGACATATCACCTTCCTCCACTCACGTCTTCAATTTTAAAATTTATAAACTAACTCCTGACTTTCTATTGAGCCCAAATAGTTAAGAATAACCATCACATCAATTAAACTTATGGTAGTGAGATTCCTTCATCAATTCTGAAAGGGGCTTATGATCTTTAAAAGCCTGAACAAATCTTCATAGCTCAGATGAGAACCATACATACAGACAGACATAGATACACATACATACACGTCAAACTTATAACACTCCGTTTTTGCGTCCGTTTTCTTTATTTTTTTTAAATGTTAAGGTCGACAGACAGGCTGACAGTCCACTTGATGGTACGTGGCTACCGTCGCCTATAACACAAGCAACGCCATAAGTGCTACAAGTGCGCTGCCGACCATGGAAGGATTAAGGATAAGGGATAAGGGAGGGATGGGGTAATGGGCTCTGACATCCCTTACTCACTCACCGAAACACAACAGCACATAATGCTGTTATTTCACGGTGGTATTCTGTAAGGTGGTGGTTACTGCCGCCAGACGGGCTGCCCAAATGACTGCGAAACGCAGTGTGCCCTACCACTACAATCATCAATCATCAATGATGCAATCAGTCCACCTGACTATGAGCATATTGACTAGTGAGGTTTTGTCCCCTTTAGAAACTTCCTCTATACTTAATAATTACATATGTATTATGGCAGTGAACTCAGTTTTTGCGTAGGGCGTTAAAAAGAATGTGGTAATATACCTTGTCCGCAAGTTGCAAGGCCAATGCTTGCATACGAGTTGGCTCCGACTTGTGCAGGATAGCACACTCGCTCGGATCATCGAGCGATGCCAACAACTCCTCGTTTATGATCATCTTCGAGACGAGCGAGTGTACGCGTTGACGGGGCAGCTCAAACATATCGGCCAACGAGCGGAGAGACAGGGAAGCGTACACGTGAGCGTAAGTGAACAGGTAAGTGCGCAGAGACTCTTCGCGGATGAGCCGACCGAGCATAGCTCGCACATTGTCAGCGCCCACCATTAAGTCCCACACCTGAAAGTTTTTACGTACAGTACAATACAGATATTGTACCAGAGTACAGATGGTATTCAATATGCCTTAATACAGAAATGCAGATCGGCTGGTCATGTTATCAAGACATGGACATTACAGACGGCAGAATGGCCTGGTCCAGGAAAAAGACATAAAAGAAGACCTAAGAAAAGATACATTGATGATATAACTTCTAATGCAGGAAAGGACTAGATTGCTATAGCAAAGAATAAAGTCGACTGGAATTAAATGGGGCTTTCAGCCTACAAGGGGACATAATATCTTAAAACAATATTTTTTTTTTAAATAAATCTTTATGTAAAATTTTTAAGGAAATGATTTTTGTCAATAGGTATCCAAAAGTATATGTAGAGCAAAAGTTGGTTTGACAATGACGATATTGTCAGTACTGCAATATGCTATTGTAACATACCTTGGCGTTCATCTTTTCGTTGACGATAAAGTTGAGGCAAGCTTTCCAGTCACCGCGACGCATCGCCCTGGCCGCAGCCACAGCGTGTTCACGCATCGACTCCGGCGGGCCTACGAGGGCCTGCCTTTCACTAGCCCTTAGATTTTGGTAAAACGTCTTACTAATCATCCGACGGCGGGCGTCAAACTCGTGCGCAGCCATATACGGGATCTCTATCAACATCGCCGACACTAGATAAACGCACTCCAACAACTCCAAATTTATGTGCATATGGAACGGCATCTGACGTTGCTTCTCAATCTTCTCTTGCTCCTTTGAACGTTCGTGTTGACGCTGAGGCAACAGGCCTTGTGCCAGCAACTCCTTAGGTTTACCGGTCATCATCAGTTCAGCGAGACAACCGTGAGCCTCCTTCACATTACCTCGACGGAACGCACACAAACCGAGATTTGCCATCGTACGATTGTATAGAATTTGGGTGCTCGGATCAGAGTGCTGAACGGTCTCTTGTAAATGAGACATTAGAAGTAAATCGCGAGCTTGGAACCAGTTATCGTGGAGAGCATGATGATAAATGTGTGACAGTATAGCTCGAGTCCTCAGACGATCTGTCTCATCGTGAGCATAAATGTATTTGCAGAGACGCTCCATTTTCTTGATCGATGTCTCCTCATTAGCGGGCAAATCCTTGCGGACAGCTCGCGGATCGAACTTGTAATATAGATGGTCGATTTTGCGCAAGTAAGCGCGACATATCTCCTGTGGGGAACCATCCCGTTCAACCACTTGACAAACACGATCAATCAGAGCGGACACTCTCACTTCATCCTTCAATCTTTCCACATACTCGTTTGAGTGAGGATCACACTCCTTTAGCAGTTTGGTGAATTCATCATCGAGTCTCTCCAATGCGGTGAGGAGACATCCGCGCACTCGGTAAGGTGGTGTCACAAGTTGTTCGTTCTCTTCAGTTATGGTCTCACTCAATACCATTTCCTCATGGGCCAGGAGCAGAGTCACCATGACGTCAACGTTCTCTACAAGCTTCGACCAATATTCTGGCTTCATGGCATCGGACACCTTCGGATTGTAATCAAAGAGAGCTGCTACAATCGCAGCTCGTAATTTCAGCTGTAGAGCATCGCCGAGATTATGCTGTTGGGCGACGGTTCGCAATTCATGCAAAAGTTCCAACTGAGCCCTACGATCAGTTCTTTTACGACCGCGGGCCGCGCTGATCTCTCCGAGTTTCTTCACAACGAGGGCTGCATCAATGTCGCTATCCTGAAAACATATTTTGTTTATTTAAGTTACCTCACTTTGTCACTTTGATGTGCTGGTGAAGGACCTCATTGACGCATCACACATTAATTGCCGTTATTGTAAGGTGTTCTTATAAATGGTATACCATTGGTATTGGTAGTAGCTTAAAAACTATTTCTAACTTCAAAACAAATAATCTTTATAGCAATAGAAAAGTTTGAAATACTCTATTATTGTTACCTTAGCAAACATTTTAGGCTTGTCGGATGTTGCTGCTCCTTTACGCACAGTCTCCCATTCTCCACCATCATCGGTCGGATCTTTTTTGCTGACTTTACCGGCTCTGTCACGTTTCACTCTCCTGGTTTTTCGTCTATCTTCATCTTCGTCCCTTTCGGTGGTGCGTTTCAAGTAACGCTCCCGCATAGTTGTAGCGCCCCTGGCTTCATCGTCAGTGCTAGACTCGGACTCGGAAGAGCTTGAACCCCAGTCCATTGAATCGGAGGATTCATCATCGGCAGGTGGCGGCCTGCGTGGAGGTTCAGGTGATCTGCGAGCCTTGGGCTTCTCTTTAACCTTCTCTTCAAAATCAGACTCATCTGATGCCGACGATTCTAGAAAATATGGATTAAGGTGTATGTGTTAAAAAATATGATTTTAATTAAGTTATAAACAGTCATACTAATTTTAAGTATTTTTTTAAATTATTACTTCATCTGCACTACTGAAAATTAGTAAAAAAAAAAACAATTTTTTATGTTTACCTGGTTCCTCCTCTTCCTCATCAGGTAAATCGGGATTTTCACGGAATTTACTGATTTCAGCTTCAAAGTCTTTTGTATACTTCCGTAGCTTCTGTCTGATGGAGGTTAGAGCCTTGCTATTGCCCTTTGAAAGGGCTTTTCTCCCGTCACGGTCTGCCCACGCTCCTGCTACCCAATCATCTAATTCTGTCAAAGCCCTTATGAAGAACCTGGGAGCAACTCCATTTTCTTCCTTCAGTACAACAGGAGCTGCACGTGTGTAAGTCTTTTGCAATTCTTCAAAAGTTGTGGAAGCCGATGAGAAATCTTTAATTTTACGATGGTTGCGTAAGGAGTGTATTAAATTCTTCAAATCTTCATACCGCTTCTCTTTATTTGAGCGTACCACACGCTTTGTTTCTTCCTCGTCATCACTGAACTGTATACAAAAATACACTACAATTTACTATATGTAGTTTTTTGTGTAAAGGTTCATAGACAGGACTATGGTAGGACTATGGCCACCATCACTACTTTCCAAATCCAGACCAGAGCCAACTTTGAAAAGTTCATTTTCAAAGTTAACTCTGCCGGGAATCAAAACCGTGGCCCTTTAGATGTTAGGCAAGTAGCCTTATCACTCATCCAATGGGCTCCTCTTATTACTTTTTAAGCTATTCATTGTGTCAGTTAAGCATGCCAGTTAGGGGTTGTCTCAATTCTCCTATGTCCTCCTACTATCTTTATTTATCTTTTGTCTATTGAGTTATTTAAGTAACTTTAAATTCTTAATAGAATTTATATTGTCACTCTTATAAAATTAGTGAGTATGAATATACCTATTCATTAAATTTAATTTAGATGTATATACATTGTTTTTATATATATTCATTTATGTTTAATGTTATTACTAGCTTTGCTCGCAACTTTGTAATTCCCACAGGAACCTAACATTTTTCCAGAATAAAAACTATCCTATGCGTTAATCCAGGTAATAAACTAACTGTGTGCCAAATTTTAAATCTGTTAAGCCTTTTCTGATTTAATGTGCACAAACATACAGCATACAAGCAGATAAATTGTTAATATAGAAAAGATATCTGATAAACAGACAGAGCTGGTTTACGATTTTATTATATAAATAGATTGGTCAGTACTAGCTTTTACGTACTATTATCCTACCTCCATTAAAAATTTTCATTCTAGTACAAAATCTTGTATTGGTAACGATTGGTAATTTTAATTTAATAATTTCAATGATGTAGAATTTTTTTAAAAAAAATTAGATTTTTATGCAGACCATTGTTTCTCAAGCGGGGGTTGAGTTTGTTTTTAAAGAGGGTCCCAGTTTGTTGAAAATAATAAATACAAACTAAATATAGGTACAAAATATTTGTTATTAAAGGAATGAATTTCAGTATAGTGTTATAAAACTAAATATTAAGATGTAATAAAATAGGTTAAAACCAGTGAAGGCAAATATAACGTATATCTGATAAAAAATAGCATACTTATTATTATAATTTTATAGTAAGGGGGTCGCAAGACTTTTTACTTAACTTTTTGGCTTTTTCGTTGTTCGCGACATAAAAATGGTTGAGAAACGATGATGTAGATTGTAGACAATGAAGTGTCAAAATGATCAATAAGATGATCAAAATGATCAATAGTCATAGGTGCCCTTATATTTGATAGAACTCACAGTACTAGTATAGTACTTCTAAATCCTGCATTTTAAATATATGAGGACAAGAAACTATTTACTTATTAAATATCAACACTTAGTTAACCAATAATTGGAATCAAATTGATCTTACCGTATAAACGGGCGCTGGCGCCCGTACTACTTGCTCTTCTTCACTTGAACTCTCCGACTCGGAATCTGATCCGGTAGCAAAAAAACGACTCATGTCGATTTAATATTCCTGTTTACCTACAAATTAATACATATAATTACTAAAATATTCTGGTTATCGTCACTGTGAGGTGTAAGGTATTGGGGTTGTAAGGTTACGTTTTTGTTTCAATAGTAAAATGGAAACGAAAATACCGTTGCATACCTCAGTAAATGATTAATTATTTTCTCAGGAGTCACAAAAACCGATTTGAGTGCAAAAATCATGAAAGAATACTAAAATATTTATTATAAGAAATGGAATCCAGATTGCACACGGCGACACGCGTCGTCAGTTCCTTAAATCACCTTAAATTTCCTTGACTTGACAGCTTGATTGACAGTTCCACACTTTTCACAGACTAAGTAAGTAATAAAGTAACATTAAAGTAAAGTAAAATATAAATTCACAATAGGGATCATAGAGTAACTTATAATATATTTAGGAACCAAGGAACATATTATATCACAAACTTAATAGTAAATACCATAGAATAATAACTAAAGCATAGAAGCATGTAAATACAGATCGCGCGGCGAGAGTTTGGCTTTGACCTTCGGGTGGAGGGGATTACTGCGCATGGGTACTGTCACGCACACAATACTTTTCCTTTTTTATGTACCAGGTTGGATATTTGAGTGGGTCAAAATTCATGTACAGTGGTAATAATGCTAGAAAATAATACGAATAAATAGAAATAAAACTTCTTCATTTATTAAAACTATTGATAGTTATTTTACTTATATAAAATGTTTATTTCCTTTTAAAGTTTACAGAGACAGCGATGAAAATTCTAAATAATTGTTTTTTAATAAAATTATTTATTCCAAGATACATGTAAAATTGGTACATACAAACAAAAGAAAACTTAAAATAATTATTAAATACAGTGTGTCCCTGGATAATCTGCAACCCCAAAAGGGGGTGAAACTACACCAAAATGTAATTTAAAAAAAGTTAACATTAAAAAAAGGTAAAAAGGTCTTTCTTTAAAAAGCAATTCACGTCATATATCATTTTCCGTGCTTGCCTTTTTAAAACAATGTTTTTTTTACGCATTTTCAAATCACTTTTTAATATTTAACAAAAAAAACTTAACTGACAAACTTAAACAAACAAACTCAACAAATAATAACAATCGACAACAATAAACAATTAACGAAAATAGCAATTCACTTGTGAACGTGATTGTACAACAGGAGTGCGCGGTACGTCGTATCGATGCGAGAGGCAGGGAACGACTGGAGCGCCAATCAGAGCACCGCGTGCGCCTACACACCCGCCCCGCACCCCGCTAATTGCCCGTTGATACCCAATTTCTGATTTCTGCGCAATAACGGTCAAAGCCAAACTCTCGCCGCGCGATCTATACTAACGCATTATATACTCTCTAGCGAGGAAATAGGTAGGAATAGGAACCAATAGTGTTCAGTGTATGCCCACGGCTGGTAATCTTCAAGGAAAAATCACTAGACATATGAATTTATTGGCCTGTGGTAATAGCAAAATAGAACATGACATTTGACCTTGACTGTCACCCTTCTAATAAGAGAGAGAAGCCATTTTGTTTTGAAACATGATTGTTGTTTATTGTTGCGTAGAATAATTTCCGCATTTTTATAATCATTTATAAACAAAAATCTTTGGATACATACATACTAAGTATGTATTACAAGTGCTGTGTACCAGGATAATATACAATGTGCAAAAAAGGACTCGAAAAATGGTTCTTTACGGATTAGAAAAAGTGAATTCGCCCATCTGCCACAACTCGTTTTGTGACTCCAAAGAAATCTTAACAGTATATCCATCGCTGTTTCAAGAATCGGAGAAGAGTGGCATCCCGTTCATCCCGTTGAACTCTTTGGAAAGTGGTAGTGTTTGTGTTCTTGTTCTACATGCCTATAAATGTTTATCATTAATACAATATATGTTTTATAGTGTATTTCAATTCTAGTTTGTATTTAAGTCGTATATTAAGTTCATATTATGTTTGTGTATATCCTAAAAATAAATATGTACCCATTATTAAATGTGTTTTAATTGTGTGATGATATCCATTTAAAAATAAATTCAAGAATCCTTAAAGCCCGTAAAAAAACAAAGGGGTGAGAGGGGCGGGGTAAGTCAAATGTCATGTTCTATCTTGCTATGACCAATCAGGTGAGCTTGCCCATGTCCAGAGCATTTTTACTGCAGATGTCCGTCTGATACGTTAGTGTCTAGTGTCTACTATTTAGTTTGTGTGTATGCCAGCGACACCGACAGTCGCCGACTGGGGGACTAACCTTTCCTACAGTTATAATTACCCGTGGTACGGTAGTACCAAGGACTTGTATTGTATGATGTTCCCTGCTCCTCCTTTACATACAGTCTCACAATCCACCATCGGTCGGATCTTTCTTGGTAACTTCAACAGCTCTGTCACGCCACGTTTCACTCTCCTAGACATCCATTCAGTCCTGTTATACCTACCTACCTAAGAATATACCTAAGTTTCCAATAACGCTCCACATTCCACAAGAATGGTTAAATTAAAATCTCTCGCTCGCTAGAGAATTAATATTCTTTGGTTAAGATAGATGTCTCTAATACTCGATCTTGATAATACTTAGCCTGTGCTGTGTGAATTATTTTATTCTTTGGTACTTAATGAATTTATTTAATATTTTTAATTTAATTCCAATTCAATACATATTTTCAATCAGTTTCACATTACAGTTTTAGATTTTTTGTATTATTGTTTAATGGATTATATTTGCTAAGATGCTTTGTAATTTTCCATTTAAAAAAAAGGATTTAGCAAAGCCTAGAATCAATCTGTGGATGTACGTCCAATCCAAGCATTTTTTGCAAGTGTAATGCAGATTGCAGTTTGTTTGAAAAGGAATTGGATTAATTGTATATGAAATTCGATGGAGTTCACAATCCTACCAGAAAACATTTGCCGAACGTGTCTAACTGAATCGGACAATACGATGTTTATGAATATCCAGGATTCGATTGCACATGATATGAATAAGATTAGTTTGGACAACACACTGTTTATGAACGTTCAGGATTTGATAGAACATGATACTAATAAGGTCAAACTTATAGATATTTTAGTATATCTTGACTGTGTTCAGGTAAACTATATTTTACTGTGCCAGCCATACACAATCGAATCAATTTGGCATGATATGATTGGCTTCATCAAGCAAATTTGGTCATGTCCAATTAACTTGATCAAGCCAATCATACCATTCTAATTAGACTAAATATTTAACTAATAAGGCAGGCATTACATATTTATACATGGTAGCATTAAAATGTTTTCTAATAAGTAATGCTTTCCATTATTTTCACAGAACAACGACGAAGAAAACTGGCCTCAAGGAATGTGCGCATCATGTGTGTCAACAGCTTTATCAGCATACAATTTTAAATTAAGCTGTCTTAGGGCTAATACAACTTTATCTCAAATTCTTACAATACAATCTTCGCCGGCTGTTAATAATGTACCGAGGTCTGATTTAGACTCTATTGATATAAATGTTGTATATCAGGACCATGAATATGAAATACCACTTCTTGGATCCCAATCATACTATGATTTTGAAGCACGCTTGAGAGAAAACAGCAATAAAGAAGTAACACCTTTACCGCCAGTCACAGAAATAACATCTACCGAGCAACCACCTAGGAAGGAAGGCAATAAGAAATATACCTGTTCCCTATGCCCAAGATCATTTACGAGAATATATGGTTTAAAATATCACATGGCTAAACATAACAATATCAGAAAGTTCTTATGTTCAAAATGTGGCAAAAGTTTTCATACCTCAAATGGATTGAAACAACATTTACTGTCACACAGCACTTCTCAGTTTAAATGCGGATTTTGTAACAAGACTTATAAGGCACGTCAATCTCTTAAAGAGCATTTTCGTACTGCTCATTCAAATAACCGACACTTATTTGTGTGTGTCACATGTGGGAAATGTTTCACAGCAAAATCAACTCTTGTGATGCACACTAAAATACATGAAGGCGTCAAACCTTTCGCCTGCCCTCATTGCCCTCGTACATACACTCGAGCATCTTATTTGAGGGCTCATAGCGTAGTTCATTCTGGTGTAGAGAAACCAAGACCATTTTCGTGTTACTACCAGGAATGCGATAGAAAGTTCTCAACAAAGCATTCGTTGCAAGTTCACGTAGCTCACACACATACAAATGAAAGGCCTCATAAATGTAATATTTGTTTAAAAGGGTTTGTAACACTCTCGGGATTGAAAATACACAGAGAATCGCATAGTAATTGTGAAATGACTTGTAATATTTGCAACAAGAAGTTCTCTTGTAGAAGAAGTCTCCAAAAACACATAAAAGTTCATGATGTAGACACAAGTGATATGATATTAGAGACAGTTGTAGATAATATTTTCTTTGACCAAGTCTATTAACCCTTTAACCGCTTGGTTTTGTAAAAGTTGTCGTGTCTCTAGTGCTTGACTCGTAATTTTCTTATTTTTTTTTCAGAAATAAATGCAATGATTTAAGAATAAACGTACAAGTAGAGGAATTTGTCTGGCGAAATGGACACGAAAATAATTAGTCAGATTACTCTGGCAGTTAAAGGGTTAAAAAGCATTATTACAATCACAATGCTAACAAATCTATTTTTGCATTTGGTTAAGTGAGACAACTGGTTATTGTATTATTTAAAATACTTACAGCTTTAAAAATTGCCTTTTGTATTAGTACTTATATTACTCTCAATTTTGTTGTTCATACTGACATCCTACTCTGCACTTGTAATAAAAAGTAGGTACCCAGATTTTCTGTTTTTTTATTTTATATGAACTTATAGTGCCTCCCAAAATTATTAGCTGAGGTTCAAACTAGATTTAGGCAGTCATAACACTCAAGGCAGCTTTGAAAAAAAGAAAGTGTAGTTACAGTTGGACTAATAAGATCTATTCCCACTAGTTCAATTGATTGAAATATTGGGACTTTTTATATAGTCTCTGTAATTCAGTTACATTAATTAATTGAATTAACAAAACTAAAGTATTAGTAGTTCAATTGACATAATTATAATTCAGCTTGAGTTGTATATTATATTTCTCATATTTTAGTAATATGAAAGAGTATAAAAATTATAAATTGCCTGAAGTCTAGCTTATAAGTTCTGGAAATCATGGAAAGCAAATACAGAGGAATAGGTTTGGTTGGAATCAGAACTAAATAATACATTATAAATAACTTTATTATAATACTCATTGAAATATATATTTTATAAACTTTATATAGATCCCCCTCTCCCTACTTCACTAACTTAAAACTCCAGTGAAATAACAATACTAGTATAATATATGGTTTTTATATTTAAACTGATACAAGCATACAAAGCCATATAAGTATATTTATAGCGACTAACAAATTACAATCTTGAAAAAAAAATTAACTTTTATTTTAAGCCAAATTATAATATACATCAAAAAGTATTGCCTTCATTTTTAAATACCTCTTATTCTTGCTACGCTATTGATATATTTTTGGATAATCAAACAAGTCAGGCTGTGGGCGGTGGTCTACTATAAATGCTTTTGGCTGCACACTATGTCACAGATGCCGACATTTGGCCATAGGTCGCATTTAAACACTTTGTGCTGCGTCTGTACAAAATATAAGCACAGGCAAGCATTGTTGTGATCAGACATATTTCGATTTTGAGATATGTATTTGTGCTGAAGTCACATGTTATATATTAGCATTTAATAGAAGACTATAATAATGATGAAATGAAATTGTTACTTTGATGTGGTACATAAATCTGATTACAAATGGGGTCAGATTACCAAAATATGACTGTACATCTCTATAATTAGCATATATTATGTGATAATACCAAACATTATTAACAAATAATAATAATACAGTGCTTAAATGAGGAAAAAAACTACATTATGTATTTACTAATTAGGTGTAGTGAACATCATAGTCAGATAAGCTGCTTATAGCTTATCTATTAGTTTTAATTACATACGCATTCATTAAAATTTATATCAATTACTAACAATAATCACTTTGTTTTGTTTCAAATAGAATATTAGGATGTTTATTTTATGAACTCACACAAAATTATAGAGCTGTTCACTAGTGTTCTATATAAACTATACATTTCATGTTATAATGCTCATGTTATTGCTTCCGAGGAATGTTTCTTACTTAGGTATAATGCTTTTGAAATAAATTATCTCTCACAAGACATATTAATTGTATGAATCATATGTTATTTGCCTAGAAGTTTGTTCATTTGCTTGTTTTGTTTACCAATTTTTATGTCAGACACCTCAACTTTATCTTGAATGTTGTCAATTAAGGCGTTCTGTTGCTCGATTTCTTCGCTAAGACCAATCCCCAGACCTTTTAGTCTCTCTATATGAGTGACCATTTCTTCCAAGTTGGCATCTAACATTTTATTAATTCGTTGGCTGTCTGTAACCGGCTCTGCCGAGGTCTGTTCGTTTAAACCTCGTAAACGTGTTGACGGATGAGCATTAAATCTTTCTTCTCTTGAGATCGGAGGAATATTATTCATGGAATCATTCAATGCACTATTGCTTGGACCTGCCTTTGCGCTTTTTGAATCAGGTGATGCTTGACTTCGAGGTGGTGTTGGATCAGATTTACCAGAAATATAATTTTTGAGTCCATAAAAAACTGATTTGATACCATTCAAATGTTTTTGGCTGTAGTTGAGATTTGTATTAATTTCATCCAACCTCCTGTTCGTGTTTTGAAGTTGTTCACGTTGACGCACTAGTTCTTCAGCAGTAGCGATACCGATTTGCTCCGAGTCACGAAGTAATCCAATACTGCGAGACGAAGAGTCGAGTGTACGTTGTTCTATTTCTCTTTGTCTCTCGAGCATAGCCTGCCTTTGTCTTTCAAGGTCGCCTATATGACCACCGTAGGATGTGGCTGCTGGTTGGGACGGAGGTTTGTTCCTAGCTCTGTAGCTATTCACGAAAGTGTCGTCATCAACTTCATCTTCAAACAAATTATTTGTGTTACTTACGTATCTGTGACCAGACATGTTTACGACGCGAACCAATAATACTAGTTGAACTTGGAAATAATGGATTAACTATTATTGAATGTCTTTTTCAAAAAAAGAGCTTTAAATAAATAAACACCTATCATAAAACTTTACACGTACCGACGTTCTAAAAAAATAATTTTGGCTAGTGTAGTGAAGTGAGTGGCCACTGGCCAACCAAAGTAATTTAATTTAATTTTGTTACGTAGGTATTAGTAGCACAGCACAGCTGCACCCAGTACCACAGCACAGATTATTATAATTTATATAGGTTATTAATACTCCCTCTACGTTAGGTTAGGTTACCACAGAGTATACACTCGCACTCTCACCCAAGAGTATAGTAATATATATCTCTCACCAGAGAGTATAATTATATAAATATATTATGTTATATTGTAAACTCAGTTAAGCTTGTGTTAAATTATAATAAATCTAATAAGTACCAAAAGGATTAAAAAGGACTTAAGGTGGAACCAAACTTTATAATTCTGTCTTTAGTGTTCGTCGTTACTGTATTATGCTCTATCGCCTAGTTGAACACAGAATACTATTGATCAAATTATACAGACTATATATATTCTAATATCCGCGAATTATCTATCTAATCTACTGTACCCATAACCCTACTTTATTTATGTACTTTAATAAAATTAATTAAAATTTAAACATTAAATTTAATTAATTTAATGAAATGAACATATAAAAATATAATAACATTGATATATAATAGATAGATACTGACGAAGGAAACTATTCTATTTTGTTTATTGCTGTGATAAATCATTGTTTTATTGTTATTGTTGAGCTCACTATGTAAGTACAGTATGTATGTATTCGTTTCATAAGAAAGTTTATAATTATATTAAAATAAAATCTAAACTATGTTTAATTGAAAAGTGATAGTTGCAATAAAAAATCATATTTCATTTATTTACAAAAAGAAAACCACCAATAATCATATTGTCGTATACATTTACTTAATTGTAATTATTTATAATTTCACAGGTGAACGAACTGCCAATGTTAATAGCTGCAAAATATAATTGAATTGGAGTGTAAACAAACGCACATTGTGTACTTTATTTTAAATTCGAAACAATGATGATGGCCGCAAAAGGTAAAACTTTAATAAGTTTTCCTAATGGCGTTTTTGTTTACTTGTCTTTATCTTTATTTTAATTGTCTTTTATCGTTGTAGTTATTTCGGAGACGGAAGAGCAGAATAGAATACGATTTCAAGTGGAGTTAGAATTTGTTCAATGTTTAGCCAATCCTAATTACATCCATTGTAAGTACATAAATGACCTTCCTATTTACCTGGCCCCAGGCGACTTCAAATCATTGTTGGTTTTTCGTGCTCGATAGGGACAGAGTCACATGAGCTAAGACACACAAAATGTTTCACCACACCACTTGACTTCAACTTGTACATGACAGTCTTCTGCAAGGGGAGCTGGACGAGCTGCCCAAATGACTGCAAAATACATTCTGCCCTGCCACTCTTAACAAATAACTAGTAACAATAGTAATGAGGCTGTTTAAACAAAAGATTTTTTAAAATATAGAGATATGCAATCAATCCTTTCGACTATGTGCAGATGTGTGGATTGACTATCATTCACTAGGAGATATTCCCCAATACGAACATCCTCCATATTAATATATTGGCTTAGTCAGTGGCGCCGAGATTCAAAAGTTTCAGATAGTCGGGCAACGTGAGCTGGACAGCGAGCTGGTTAGGATGATTGTCCAGTCTTATTTTGTATTAGCTGGTGCTCGCGACTTCGTCTGTATTGAAAAAGAAAAAAGTAGCCTATCCTGTGTACTGTACGTCTAAATGTTTATTTACCAAGTTTCATGAAAGTTAATACGTTTAAGAGTTATGGATGAACATACATACATACAATACCTAACACTTACAGATTTATTATTAGTATTTATTTATTTAAAAAGGCTTCCAACAAAATACATACTATATCACTATATACAACACTACTGAAAGGTATTAAGTATATAACTGAACTGAATCCCATAGGTCCAAATGGTTTTATGACAGCCTTGTAGATTAGGAGCTTATTATGCAGTGATAGTTTTGAGTTTCTACTTATGAATGTATGAAAAATATGTTTTTATTAATTAAAGAAATCTCATTTCAGTTTTAGCTCAACGGGGCTACCTTAAAGAGCAAACATTTATCAATTATTTGAAATATCTTCAATATTGGAGGGAGCCAGAATATGCTAGATACTTGAAGTACCCTATGTGCCTGCATTTCTTAGAACTTTTGCAACATGAGGCTTTTAGAAGAGAATGTGTATCAGCACAGGTGAGTGATACTTTTTGTATTCACAATAACAGTTTGTTCAAATTAGTCAATAAAAAAACATATAGATTCGAAAGAATATGACATTCATATAATAATACTAGTGGGTGCCCGCGACTTCGTCCGCGTTGAAGAAGAAATTTATGATATTAGTTTTTTATTTATTTATTTATTTATCGAACACATAAATTCTAAAAAAAAAAATATGATAACAATGTCTGTAAACCTTTATTAGGTTTGTCTAGACATATTAATTCACGCCATGACATTACAGTAAGTAGAAACTAGCAAACACATTAAGACTACCTCATCAACATGCCTAACTTTGTTGAAGTTATTCAGTTAGCAGTACAAAAACCGACCGAACGAGGCATCGGACACGCACTGTGCAACTCGCTACACAGGATGCTCCATTCTATGCAATACTTTTTAACAATTATTATCATCAATTATATATCAATAATCAAATAATTGATAATCAATTAATTAATAAATAAAATTACATTAAATTAAATCGATTCAATTAAATTAAGTCAATCAATCAATAAATAAAATTCAAAAACTAAGTCAATAGCTACTAGTGACTTCATAATCTCGTCTGGTATGTCTGCTTTGAAAGAGTTTGGAGGTAGTAAGTTCGCTATTTGTTTACAGGTGTGTAAGTTTATGGATGACCAGGCGATTTTGTTATGGCAACACTATACGAGGCGGCGCACGCGCACGCTTCAGCCGCCCGACGCGCCCGCGCCCCCCGCCCCTCCTGCGCCCCCGCAGCAAGTACCCCCGAGGCAACCGTGATACTGTGATACCACTAGTTGCGACTATACTCTGGCTCCAACAATTTATTCTACTTTTGACATTTTTGTACGCCTATCAAGAGATGAATTTTTTGATCGTAAGTGAAAAATAAAAGTCAGATGAAAGTAAGTCTGTGCGTCAGATGATCAGTATTTGCCTACTTTTTAAAAAGTGTTAAAACTTAATACAATTTATAAATTTTAAACTATAAATTTTTCGTTTTGCATAATAGCTGACTAACGGTGACTTTGTTTACTTAGTTAAAATTCAAATAAATCTAGGATTGGCTATTTCTATTTAACCCAACCTTAATCCAAGACTCGCGTAATTTTACTTTCTTAAAATGGTAATCCAAAAGCGAATATCAAAGTGTTAATTTGATTAAAATATCTTCCTAAATAGAGACGATTGTTATAAGAAATCACTAACTCGAGCTGTCAAAAGTAAAATAAACGGTTGGACGAAGTATGGTGGAGTATTTTATTATTAAGTATTTTCCATTAAATAATTAATTAATTGAGTTGTAATATAAACATATATTATAAATGTTTAAAATGTAAATACATAATATTAAGTAAGTATTAATAATTGTCTTTAAAGAATCTCTAAAAAGATTGCAGGAGACCAAGGCAATTGAAAAATTGTT
Organism: Synanthedon vespiformis; assembly: GCA_918317495.1. NCBI lineage: Eukaryota > Metazoa > Arthropoda > Insecta > Lepidoptera > Sesiidae > Synanthedon > Synanthedon vespiformis. The sequence goes on from OU906965.1 coordinate 2,211,166, forward strand.
AGAAATATGTTTTTTAAATAAAAAAAATATATATATATGTGTATTCTTTAAACAGCTTAGAAACATAAATCGGTGATTTAAGCTCAGCACAGACGTGGCTATAATTTATATTCAATATTCATTCAATTCAATACTAATAATAAATCTGTAAGTGTAGGTATTGTATGTATGTATGTTCCTCCATAACTCTTAAACGAATTAACTGATTTTCATGAAACTTGGTAGATAAACATTTAGACGTACCTACAGGACACAGGATAGGCTACTTTTTTTCTATTTCAACGCGGACAAAGTCGCGGGCAAGAGCTAGTTATTAATACGCAAAGAGAAAACATTCCCTCTTCAATAAAATTGCTCACATAGCCTTGAAGTATATATGGAGAATAAGCTTGAAGCTCAATCGCTCTTCACCTCCAGCACTTCGTTTCTCGTGTCTCTTGGGTACTGTTGCGTACAGATTGTTTTATCGTAGGTATTAGTAATACGTCATAGTGAAAAAATGCTTAAAAAAACGTTCTTCTTCGACATCGTACGATGATTTTATGGAAGGAATATCAATACTGCCTGTAATGTTAAGTCAGTAATGTGCAAAAAATACGAAAAAAGAAAAAAAAAATCATTTCCATTAGCAATTTTGTGCGCAATTCTACACATGAGCCGATTGCCGCTACTAGTTATACTATAGCGCTATATGGTGTCTCACGCCCCCACCTCATTGCATGTCTCATCAATGCATGTCGCCTCATCCATTTTGATACTGTCTCAGTGTGGTGTGTGTGTGTGGCTATTCTGGTGTCTGTATGGTGTCTAGTTTAGTAGCACACGGACACCACGGTGGCGCCGCCATGGTGCCCCTGTCAAATATAGCCCTTACAGTTCCACCTTCCTTCGTCCGAACTGCTAAGGAGTGGAACTCATTGTCTGCGTCCGTGTTCCCTCAGAGGTAGATGGGCACTTACTAGTACTAGGTAAGCGTGGTCCACCTTCGGCCGCATCTGCACCTAACACCAAGTGAGATCGCGGCCAAGCGCTGCCTTGATTTTATATATAATAAAAAAAATAATGAAAAGAGATTTAATTAATTTCTGTAGATATTTGACCAGCTGGTGACCACCAGTATTTAATATACTTAAATGTAAAATATATTATTTTTCCTTAAAACATTGCTGAAATTAAAATATTTTAGTATGCATTAAAATGTATATATTTATATTTTATAGGTGCGCGTGGTTTTTGAAAAATTACTATAGAAAATATATTGTAATTTGCGTTGCTAACTTGCTATGTTATAATTATATTAAATTAATAATATAATATTGCAGCTGCGTCTGTGCTGGACTTTAAGATTAGTTGTTAAAGAGACTGAAAATAAATGTAAGTGATTTTTAGTTAATTTTTTTATTTATTTATCAATCACTTTTTACATTTAATAAGGCAAACAAATGTTGTTTTGCAATGCACAATAATGATTTGAAAGCATCTTGAATTGATTCGAAGCACTATGTACTTATTTTGTGTATTATATTTTCTTATCAGAATTAGACAAGAATAAATAAAGCAAGGCCATGGAGACAACGGAAATAATATAAACGAAACTTTCGGGAGTTCTATATCTATATTAATGTTATAAAAAGAAAAGGTTTGTATGTTTGTAATGACCACAACTCAATTCTTTCACCTATAGAAAGCTACATTGTCATATCAGCGAGTAACATAGGCTATATTTTATAATGTTACGCGGGCGAAGTCGCGTGCAACAGATAGTATTTTAAATGTACTGTAATGCAATCATTAAAAAAATCATAAAAAGGTGACAGTTTAATAAAAAGGTTCATAAGAGAGTGTTGCCAAGATAGCTTTCCTGTACCAAGAAGCAAACAGGCCGATATATTTTACATGCTAGGGAAAAGATAAGAGATAATCACTTGATGTTGTAAAACCCAGTATGGGTCGGTTTTGTTTAAGGACAGGGTGACATGGGGTGATAGGAACCTGGTCAGTTTTAATGCCACCAAAACGCAAGCGTGTTTGTTCTCTGCAAAAAGGAGCCCCTTTGACGTCGCTCTAACTTTCCCAGGTTCATCCATACCTGTCGCAAATGATCTCGTACTTCTTGGCATGAGGTTGAGCACAAACTTCAACTTCGGCACCTCTATCGAGTAAAAAGCCCAGACAACGGCCAAAAGCTGGGCATCCTAAATAATAAAAAAAATCTAAAAAAAAATACATGTTTGCGTTGTCTCCTTGGTTGTTTTACTTTAGTCTTTATTGTGAATTATATTATTCTATTGGGAAAAGGGCTGTTTAGGTCGCTTCCGATGACTCAAACACATAACTCTCAGTGTTAAGTAGTATAACAGCTCGACTACGCTCATCATGCTGAATCCCATGCACAAGCCAAGTAGACCTCCAGTGTTGGCTGCAAAATAGAATTACATACATATTTTTATGCTCAGTGTTTTTTCTAAAAAAAATTGACAAGGACAGTGGCTCTAAAAAATTGTTATGAATAGAATTCTTGAGGGTACTTACATAGAAACTCCGTCAGACCAAATACCTCCCCTTTCGTGAACCTTATGAACGTATCTTCATTGAAATAAAAATGAATCACCAACATATTGTTTCTGAAATCACACGACAAAGTCAATCGATACATATATTGAATAAATAAATTTAATTTCCTAATTTTCCTACAAATTAACGTCTGTAAGCTGCATTTACATGAGATATTCGGCAGATTTCAATCCCAGACTTTTTGCCAGTTGTTCCACGAGATTCTTGCCGAGCGGCGCCGAGGAAATTCGTTCCAAATATGAAATTTCCGTGCAAGCGGGCAGACACTCATCGCATTCCTTCACACGACCTGTTATTGTGGAAAAGGAATAGAGAAAGGAAAATTGATTGACTAAAATCAACCCAAAAATCTCATGTTTTGGGGCCTGCAATTGGCCTTATGATCTTTTGATCTTGCCCGCAAACTCTTATGAACTTTTACGAACCTTCTGGTAAAATATTCGCAAGATTGGAATAACATTTTGCATCGGCTTTTCCACAAATGCGGGTAGTCTTGTTTTCTGTAAGAGGTATTCATTATTAGCAGTTAGTATTATCGGCGAGGACTTTCAAAATGCTTTTAGGAAGCAAAGGAATACAAAAAAAATTAAATCAAAAGTATAAGGGTCGCTAGTTGGATATATAATAACCGGCACATAACTTGGCAAGATTTTACCATAGTGGGAGAAAGTTTGCGCACGTGAGATAAAACTAATGCAAGTGTACGAAGAAGTGAGCAGGACATACTCGTATGCAAGGTGCGAGAGGCACGGGGCGAGTGGCGAACCAATCGCGCGGTCGGAACTATGTTATTTTGCCCCTTTGCCCCGCTTGATACCCAACCAGATCTAAAAAACGACTTCTGCGCATCTCGCCATTCTTGCCAAGTTACGTGCCGGGAATTATACCTAAATCATAGAATAATAAGTTATTATTCTATGACCTAAATGTAACAAAACAGAACTCAATAGAATTTTAATTTAGGTTTAAAAAAGGTTAGCAATTAAATTACATGTATAAATCGGAGCAAAACCTAATGGGCCCTGGCGATATCACGTGTCAAATATGCGCAGTAACCGATTTTGGGACTGTTTGTGAGGTATTGCGACGCGAGGATGGGGGAGCCAGGGAATGAGCGAGACGCAATGATAACACTTGTACGAGAGATAGCAGGACCGCCGTATTGTTCGCAATTCTACATGTGCAATCGAAAGATACGCGCTTAGAGGTCAGGGCCCATTAAGATTTGCGATGTTAATACCTACTCACTTGGCATATAATAGTATACACATTCGCATACGTCCAACATAGCTCTTGCCTGGCATTCCATTTCGCAATTTTTTAGCGTGTAAGTCCTGCATGAATTAATTACTAAAATATTAAAATGAGGTGTACACGTAAGACAGTCATTTGCGTTTATTTAAATTCTACACAAGGTTTTACGAAATTAGAAGATAATTTAAAACTAAGGTACTTTCAAAACCAAATTCTTGGTAAAGCTATAAAAATATTTTACCTGAAGAATACTAATTTCTTCTCACTGGAAAAAAGACAAAGCCGCTTCGAGATATCAATTTTGCGAAGAGCCGGCTGAGCGTCCAGAATTCTGGGCTCAATGGCAATGCGAGCTTCTGTACCGGGCCCGTAAATTTCACCCAGATTTGCTATCTTCGGCGTCTCCGTTGGGTTATGCAATAAAATCTAACAAATTTTATCAAGTTTAGTTCCTAAGTTTCTAAGTCCCAAGTGTTATCTGTTCAAACCGTTATAGCCCTCACGATGTACCTACATTGTACCGGAATGTTATGATAATTGGCTCACATCGACGACGTTGCTCTCCAATTGGTGACTTAATTTGCGACAGATATTACCTATATCTCGCGATTGCGATAAATCGCAATCCATATCATGTTGGATGTTTGCATGTTTGGATATTTATTACTCAATTACGCAAAAATGGCTGAACGGATTTGGATGAAATTTGCCACACCTGGATTAACAAATAGGATACTTATTATCTTCTGTCGTATAAACATAAGTTTACCTTAAAACCCGGACTTTTTGTGGACGCGCAATAGTATTCGGCGATATTAGCGTCCAAAATTAAAGTCAAACCGTGATGTATTCCAACACCTGTTAAACGAACGACCTTTGTTATAAAACTTATATCAAAATTACAAGTTACAAATTTTAAAACTGTTGGACCCGTTTTGTTAGTAAGTATAAAAATTAAATATTGAAATTACCTAATATTAAATAGCAATTATTACCTCTTGGTTTCCACGGTATACCATTAGGAGCGTCCTGAGGATAACCAGTTTCTGGAGTCCAATCCACCGAATTTGATGGAAATGTAATATTCATGTCGTTTAAATCTCTCCTACAATGTGGACAATTATTTTATTGTTTACTTATCGGCTTAAATCAAAAATAAAAGTGAGAAGCGATGACACTTACGGATTCCAGAACATTTTATCTCGATGTACTACGTTGAAGGTGCAACATAGACCTTCGTCAGTCAATTGTGCATTAAATAGATCCTCGCAACTCATATATTTTGAATCCCATATGCATCTCGACAGCATTTCCGAGCAGGGCTGTGTCACCTATAAGGCAAATGAGTCACCCATCAAAGTATACTTAGGTATAGCACAATGACATTAGACACTCTGACGACAATTTATCGGTTGAATATTTAAGGCGTTTACCATTTCACGTTTACCATTCAAAAAAAATAACTTACTTTCGGATTTATGATATTAGTTAGTGTAACTAATCATAATTTTTCAAGTTAAAGTATGTTAGTTAAGTTAAGTTAAAGTTAAGTTGTAGTGTATTGATTCTTAATTTTTTCTACGAAACCATTGAATATATCTTTTTTCAAAAATATATTATTCATCTATACTAACATTATAAAAAGAAATGATTTGTGTTTTTGTATGTAGGTATGTAATGAATAAACTCAAAAATTACTGAACTGATTTTAAAAATTCTTTCACTACTGCATTATCAGCGTGTAACATACAAAGTTGCGCGGACGAAGTCGCGTGCAACAGCTAGTACTAGTACATTATATATAATGTAATTGATACTTTAATATTAATGTTACACATAAAAGTAATAAGTTTATTATTAACAATATGTTATGTTAAATTTATGTTTATTTATGTTAAAAAATTCTTAAGAGAATCCTTCATTCATATACACCGAATGACTCCTTAATTCTTCTTTCAGATACAAAATTAAAAACATTTTATGTCTATTTAATTGTAGTATATTTTACGCTTAATCGCAGTGAAGGGGATCGGCAGATATTTATGTTTCCGAAGGCTTGTGAGGTGATAATCGAAATCGATACTGAGCATTGACCAGAATAAGTAATTTAATTAAAACACAAACTTAAGGCCTCCATTCACGGGCACTCCATTTGGCAGCGCCAAATCACTCACTCACTACACTCCATCACTCCAAATTCATGCATTATCTCATCGTGTATTTAATTAATCACGTGAATTTTGTATGATAAGAGTTTGGATGTCGTCCACGGATGTCGTGATGGAGTGGAGCGCTGCCAAATGGAGTGCCCGTGAATGGAAGCCTTAAGGTGGCCTTTAATCGAAGCGTAATATGATCTATAGATTAAGTATAGGTACGTTTGTTACTAACATTGATGAGAAACGCACGCGTGTAATCCCAGTCCGCACGGTCGGCAACGTGGTCTTCAAATAGATCTGCGTCGTCTTGACTTGTGCACAGACTCTCCAATAGTTTCTTATCAACTGGACGTCTGTAATAGAAAAATGATAATATTATATTATTGGCCGGAAACAATGCATTAATTAGGAATAGTGGAGGTGTTTGTCAGTTAGGTACTAACTTTACTAACGAACCAACCAGTTGGACATGGTCAAATTTTTTGTCTAATTTACAGCGTGGTTTGTCGGTTGGTAATAGACGAACGACATCACTCACTTTTATAAAAAAACAAATATATATATAAAAAAAAAATTAAAATTAATATTTAGCTGAGTATGTGACTCGGTCAACAATAATAAGACTTTTTAGAGTTAGAACTAAAATACAAAGTACAAGTCTTACCCAAATTTTTTGTATCGTTCAGCGACTGATTTTTTAGCTTGATTTACATTACACACCGTCAAAGCTGGAAACGGTAAGCTGCTCAGCGGCATGTTCTCTGGATTGATGCTCACAATCATAGGTGTCAATCTCCATTTTGCGTACACGTTCAGGATAAAGAAAGACGCGCAAACCAAAGAGCAACCGAACGCAGTTAACCAGAAGAATCTGTTAGAAAAAAGTTCATCAAAGAGTTATCATTATCACCTATTTTAAGTTTACTTATCAAATACTTACTTTTGTGTTTGTTTTTAAACAACTTTAATAAAAATATCTGATTTTCTCCTGAAAGAAATTTTATTTTAACTTTGAAAGTGGCGCGACTAATTACTTACTTACCGCTTAAGTTTTAAGGGTTAAGTTAGATTAAATTCTGTCGTATAACCATTAAGAATTAAACAATTGATCGCATATAGTTAAATATTAGACTCTAAATTTTTTTTTAATTATATTAATTCATATCCAAAACGTGTACCTTTCGAACCATGTCAGTTTCTTTTCTCCGATGTATCGCAAACCATGTAGCGTTGATGTTAGGAGATATTCCCTAATATCTTTGCGGAATACCTTCACATCGCAACCTGTAACTTCAAGGCAGCGAGATGGTCTCTCCTATTGCAAAAATAATTAAGGATTAACTGTTAGCAAAATACTTAATAGTAAAGGTGATTTTTTTAATGTAAAAGAAAATGTAGGTGTTTTGTTACGGCGTAGGGAAAATTTTGTGTAACTAGGTAAAATTTTAAAATTTTGTAACTACATATTTGTAAATATAATTACAACAATAAATATTTGTTTTAATGTGTTTGTAAATTTTGTATTTTGTGCACTCACGACATTGCGTTTGAACAATGTTTCGACAGTTTATCCTTTTTCTGGGCCCAGCTCAGACTTCAGAGTCCCACCATTTCAGACTGGACAATTAAGATTGCCAGAACATATATTGTGGAGGACTGCGCCAGTCCTCCGAGGTAATTAAAACAACTACCCTGACAAAGTCTTACCGTATCACGTTGACATTGCTTGTGCTACTGGTATGGTGGTCGGTATACCCACCTACTATGGCTGCGACATTTAAAAAAAGAACATCACATCATGTACTCACCTCACTTCTACTTCTGCTGGTTGGTTTATTCGAGTCCCAAACGTACCACGGTTGAGGTTCAGGAACGGTTTGTGTACTCCAATAGTGTTGCTGAATCCATAATCAAGTGAAATATTTAAAAACTAACTGTTGCCCGCGACTTCGTCCGCGTTAAAAAAGATAAAAAGTAGCCTATCACATATCCCGTACTTCTAAATGTTTATCTACCAAGTTTCATGAAAATCAGTTAATTTAAGAGTGATGGAGGAACATACATACATACAGAAAAAATATCTAAAAATGGTCAATTTAGTTTCAGTATCATGTATAGAGCCTATATACGCGATATTTCTGAAAACAAAGTAAATTACTCCATGACCGACTCCTACAGATTTATTATTACATATGTATTATTTAAAAATAAAAATTAGCTTCGTCTAGCGATTTCGCAATGTCAAATATTGTCAGCTTAACAGAATTAGCCATTTTTAATCTGAGTGATCCATGATCTATTTCGGATTTCGGATAATATAATATCAATTTTTTTTTATACAAAACACAGTATTTGCACGTATTTCATACACACAAACCTTCCTCGTTTTTCCCTTTTTTCATTATTAGTGAAAATCGTATCAAAATACGTTTCATGGTTTAGAAGTTAAACTTCTAGTAACTTAACTAGTAACTTATAAGAAATAAGTAACTTATAAGTAACTGGAGAAACAGTCACAGGCTTACAGTGACTTTTTTTTATGTTATTATAACTAGGAGATTCTTCTTATATGTGCCGACCTATGACCAGTGTTAACTAAATATGTAATACAATTAATTAAGAAGTGTATAGTAAACTAACTTGAAGTACTTAAAGATTTCAATTACCTTTCTGAAAGAATCAAAAAACGTCTTCTGTGGACGCATATCGGCGTCTTTGATATGGTATACCATTTTTAATAAAAGTTAGACGTCTGATATTGATAGATTTGCTAGTGCCACATAGAAACTCCTGGGTTAAACTTGACTGCCGATGCTTGCTGACAATTTGTACTATTAATCTAATTCCACAAAAGCAATGTTTGTCGTCTAATCGTTTGATTGCGTTGATCGAATGATAGATCGACCTTGTACCGCCTCCACAGCAAGCATTCGATAGCAAAATTATACATTTTCCAGTTATTTGTCGTCCTGGCCCCTGCCCGTATAATTACGTTGGTTTGCTCTAGTCGTAAATTAAAACGAACCTAATTTCACTATGTTATTTTCCCTATTTAGGTTGTTGCTGTTGAGAAACACTTGGCTTGTTCCAATTGTGAATTGTTTTGTTTTTTATAGTTTTCTAACGGCTATATGATCTTATAATGAATGTCTTCAAATGAGATTACACTAACGCGTCCGGTCCATTACAACCAATTCCCAAATTGCCTGATTCCCATTTCGCCTAAAATGCAAATGGCCTTTCCCATTACAACCAAATCTCAAATTGCCTGATTCCCATTTCGCCTGAAATCCGAAATGCCTTAGTACCAAATATGACTCTAATGAGATTATTTTATCTTCCAATGCTGTAAGCGGGCTTTCTATGAATGTGAATACGAATGAGCATAATCCATAAAGATTAGCAAGACTTACCAGGTCTTCCAATATTTCTAGTCTCCTCATAGTATTACATTTACTGTTAGTTAACTTTATTCCAATAGTGATCAACAAATATAACATATTAGACGCGAGCTCTTATAAATTATTAGCTGGCGCCCGCGACTTCGTCCGCGTTGAAAAAGAAAAAAGTAGTCTATCCTGTGTCCTATACGTCTAAATGTTTATCAACCAAGTTTCATGAAAATAGTTATGGAGAAACATACATACTATTACAATACCTACACTTACTTAGATTTATTGTTAGTATTGTAATGAAATTTTATAAAATTTAGCCTAAGTACTCGCTGATTATAGGTGAAAAGCTTTTCACATGTGAAAAGAATTCTTACAATCGGTCCATTTGTTTTTGAGTTTATTTTATAAAGTTACACAGGCGAAGTCGTGAGCAACAGCTAGTAATTGTATAGATATAGGATATGGATTCTGTCCAGCCAATAAATTCTGGTCTCCAATTGATAAATGACATCCGTTTGACGTTACCGCCAAAGCTCTATTATGTTACCGCAATATTTAATAACATGTCGTGTTTGTTATCAAACGTTGCATCGATCGATGTATTTGTATTACCGACTATTGTTCATAGTTAGACGTTAGGTAATATTTTCTTTACTACACAGCCAGCAACAGCAATTTATCGGTTAACAAATTATATAATAGTTTCCAGTGGATACCTAATTATTTTAACTAATAGTATAAATGTAAAAGTGACTTTGTAGTAGTTTGTTTTTTACGTTTTCACGCCTTAACTATTCAACCTATCATTATAAATGTTGTCTTACACATTGTCAGGGATATAGAGAAGGATACCTTTCATACGGAAAAGAAATACTGGCACCAAGGGATCATAAAAAAAATCAATGCCTAACAAATTAATATAAGCAAATATCGCGCACGAAGTCGTGGACAAAACCTAGCTTTTTATAGGCGGGTTGGCGAGCGTATAATATTTTATATTTGTCCACTTTGGTAGTTTTATCCTTAGTAACCTCTCTCCACGTCACTCATCCTGCATTCAATGTTATGATAATAAGGGAATACTATTCTAATAAGCCAGAACACGGCACTAATTATTTCTTATTGGAAAATTGGAGGGAGGCCAATGGCAACAGACGTATTACGGCCGAGATGATGATTACTTATTATTAGTTAGAAATGCACCTGTAAAGGATTCAAATAGAAACAAAATTATAATGTTTTTCCTTTTTATATAATTCATTTATTACGCATACATATAATTATTTATGTACAAAAGTTTTCGTTTCATAGAAAATTTCTCATAAAAGTAACAAGAAGCCACAGGGAATAGGATAGGCTGACGCACTTGCACTATGAAAAGTCCTAATCGAAGAAGAGATCTAAGAATGAAAAGGGCGCACTGTGTGTAGAACTACTTAGCGGGATCTCCAGGATCTGTAGTCAGATAGTTCTACACTTAGTGGGCCTTGGAAGAAGAAGAAGATGGAATTCACCAGTGCTGTTGTTGAGGATGCGCGGGGGCAGCGTGTGCTACTTGCGCGTGAGCGGCTAAGTGGGCAGCGCGGGCTGCGGCGACTTCGGGGGTGTCTAAGATACCAGATCCATCATGAGACAGTCTGATTTGGGCGGGTTGGTGAGCAGCATTTCCTTGCCATGACGGAGCACCGTTCCACTGGTTAGCTGCTGGAGCATTCCACTGCTGATGAGCGGGAGCATTCCACTGTTGTTGAGGAGCGTTCCAGTTCTGTTGAGCAGGGGCAGCGGATTTAGCTGCGTTCAAAGCGGCGAAATGGGCGGCACGGGCTTGAGCTACTTCTGGGGTTTCAGCGACGGGGGCTGGCGCTGGGCCGGCGGCGTTCCATGCTGGGGCGGCAGGTGCAGCGTTCCACGAGTGAGCTTGAGGGCCGTTCCAGGAGTTGGAAGGAGCAGCATTCCAGGATTGGGCAGGTGCGTTCCATTTGGGCTGTTCAGCTTGTTGCCAGTACTCTTCGTTGTCCCAACGGGGGTCGTATGAGCCGTCGTCATGAGGGTTGGGGTTGTTTTGGGAGGCCTGTTGTAAAGCGGAAATGTGGGCAGCTCTCGCTTGAGCTACCTCGGGGGTGTCCAAGATGTTGCGGCCGTCCTGTGACAGGGCAATGTTGGCGGGAGGACCGGCCCATCCAGATGCGTGAGCGCCGCACGCCAACGCCAAACAAGCGACAACGATCTGTGGACAAAAACACAAGCTATAATTAAAAATAAGCTCAAACATCTGCTGTATATTGCTGAGGAGTTGGGTATCCAGCGTCTACTTGAGTAACATCAGGTCAAAGTTACCATGTCATGGAAAAACCACCGAAGTAACCAATTAGTAACCAACCAATTACCAACCAAAAGTATACCAAATTTGAAAGTTTATTGAGATCCCTTTACCAGTTAGGGAATGATCTTCAAATGCTGAACATTTCTTGATCATGTCAGCTTTCAAACCAAAAATAAACTAGACAAACATAGGTCCATCTGTTTGGGAGTTATGATGACAAGACAGATACACACATTAAACTTAACAACACCCGTCTTATACGTCGAGCGTCGGATATTAATAAAATTTGATATAGATCAGAGAATGTAAACTCAACTGTTATCGGTTAAGTGTTTGGTTTAAATTGATTGTTATCAGCCATTGTCTGTCAATATCTGATACTGAGTACAGTTGTTGAATGTTGCGGTTCCATTTATTAACAAGATAATATTCAAAGTTGCGTTTCTCGGCTCTTTCCATTAATCTCGGCCAACTTGTCGATACAATATTTATACAGTACTAGTTTTCAATGATAATAAGTTGCCTTCCTTTCAGGTGTTTGTTGCGTGATACAGCTTTTAGTACCTATCCAGTTAAATTTGTTCGCGTTTCATTATGAAATGGATTTTTAAGGTTTTTTTTTAATGTCAACTATTTTGTTTGCTATTACACTTTTGCCAAGCGGTAGTTTTCCTAATTTTAGATGATCCTTCGGTAACAGTAGGTACTTTTTCTGGTCTGACAAGATGGTCTTTGCTACAAATAGCAAATGTATGGCGAGTTAATTATGATTAATGTTAACAACTAAGTCCTTTTGAATTTAACTTAACACTAAAAGATTTGTAACAGAAATAAGTCGTGAGAAGGCTTGGCTACGAAGCGGTTTTATTGAAACAGTGGGCGGTACTGTTTCTATTGATAATATGCTAAAACTTTGATTTGTAATAACATAAAATCCCTTATATAGGTTTCCATTATGTTGATTTTAATTCCGTACACGCCGTTTACTTGTGTGACAAGTGTGACAAGTAAACTCATGGACAATTTCATTTAATGCAAATAATTCATAAAGGTCGTTCATAAAGTTGCGACGGTGCACTAGATCAAGTTTAAACCCGATGACTACACGCCCGGAGAATGTCACCGCACCGAGTCCATTGTCAACTACAGCGGATAGGCCTTACCTTACAAATTACTGGTCCAAATAAGGTAAGATTATCGGCGAAAGACACCGAACACGTCCACCACATTATCGGCGGTAATTTTATTATAAGCAATTAGTATAATTTTGACACAAAATTGTATTTTATGTAAAGTTGTTTTTGTGTGAATTTAAAAAGAGGCTATAAGGGTATCTACACACGTGCATTTTTATTGAGTTTACTGAGACAAGTTATACCTGCTTTTATACAATATTCAATTTTTTTCTTAAAATTATATACACAAACTTTCTTGGTTTATCGCTCTTTCAATTAGTAAAAACTGTATCAAAATGCGTTGCATGGTTTAGTAGACGTTAGCTGATAAACAAACAGAGGCGGAAAGCGACTTTATAGAAGCCTTTTTTTATATAAGTTAGTTACTTAACTTTCGTTAGTTATTCCGGCTATGATTCTCATTATTTTAGCTAGTTTTTGTGATGCCTATTAAGCCAAGGAGAATAAAGACAGACACAATGTCGCATTACTAGTGTTGAAGTGCCTTTAGAAAAGAAGCAACATTAACATTAAGTAACATTAAGTAACATTGTTCTCATTGAACATTAAGTAGGTAATTACAAATGTAATTACTATTCATATATGAGCAATTAATATTTGTAATTAACATGGAGATTAATTCGAATGTAACGGTTTGTTGACGGTGAAATATGACAGGAACTCTATCATTTGTTGAAATATTGGGAACAGTAATTCATCAAATGATAGACCGAGTAACCGAGTAACCGATTATTTATCGTCAGGGGTACAAAAAAAAGAATATATAGGATATTTCTCATTCAGGAAAAAGTACTAGAGAAAAAGTAGCAGAGAGACGCGAACGAAGTCGCGATTAAAAGCTAGATATAATATTTTCTGTCAACGATAGCCTTGAAAAAGTGAAATAAAGGGCACCTGATTGCATCATGTTTAAAGGTAAATAAATACGATAAGAGGACTGGTAAGGAATTTGTGGCAAGCCCGCGTTTTAACTACGTAACGATGTCATGGCTTGTGGTCAGGTTGGACTGCTGGAGATCGGACCAACGTAATAGAATTGCAGATTATCTTTATGTATGCATCAGAGCGTCTCGTGTTATCAAAGTTATCTAAGCGTTGAGCGTAAGTGGCCTTCATATGCCTTCATGGACTACAGGCGTAACCGTGAAATTTTGAATACACGGTGTTAGGGATGTCATGAAAATGACATGCTAGTGTCCTTTACATCCAGAAAAAATTCACTGTTGCCAAAAGCCAGTACTACTTAACATACTTAATATATGATTTGATATAAATTAAGGCGTAAATCCTATTATTTATTGCCTGGATTAACATATGAGATATGATACTTCATTATCCTGGTAAAATGTCAGGTTTCCGACAGATCGGTTAAAAATATAAAAATTAGGACTGTCATCACAGCGATAAAGATGTAAGACGTTATTCAGGAGTTATATTTTTCATTTTGCAACGCAATTAGTGTTTATTTGAGCTACAAAACAGTATTTATTTGAGTTAATAAAACTTTTATATTGAAATTAAACTTAAATGTTCATTCATTTCGCTACCGCATTTTATTCCAGTGACACAAACCAAGACAAAAGTTTAAAGAAAATTACTATACCTACGCGGTTAATAAAACCATTAAGGCTTGATCACGGCCAATAACAGAGTGATAAAGTTGCAAGATCGGATCATGTCAAAGGCGGCACGCGCGAGCAATCATTTTTTTTTTATCGCGGATAGACATCGAGACCAATATCTCGAGTTTTTGTCGAACTATTTATGGACTTCCTACTCAATCGAGAGTTGAAATGTGAAATAATTACCTAGTTTACTGCGTCTATTCAATTCATTAGGAACACATAATAATATGTCAATGTATGTATGTCAATACCATCCACTAAGGATAAAATTAGATGCATTTTGTAAATGATTTTTTTCCAAAATGATCAAAGTAAGTTACAAACTATTTAGATAATTTAGAGATAATTTAATTCCAGTTAATTTTTTTTAATAAAAAATAACTTGAAACATATACGAGAAAAACTGGCTATTTTGAAATTGCCAGCAAAGTGTAGTTTTCCCATGAAAAATTATGATTGTGCGTGAAAATGTCTTATGTAAGCAAAATTTAATATTTCAATAGAACAATAGGTTGATAGGCATATGCTAATATTTTGATAACATTTATAAATACTGTCGTTAACGTTAACCTAGTTATGTTATTCTTGCTTATTCGTGCGTCAACCGTTAAACAGATTAGGATTTAATTCTATAAGATAATATCTTTCTCAGCTTAGTGCTTACACAGGTTACAATTCGAACCTACCGCAACAGGTTTCTTTCACGAAGTATACAGAGCAATTTAAATTCCTCAACGTTTGTTATCAGTGCGTTTGTTGCAAGAAATTTCTTCACACGTGACCTGAACTGTGACTTGCAAGGACGATAAACATTTTCACTGTACACTGTAATTTTGCTAGCGATCATAATCAGAAGTGTCGCAACGTCACGCGCAATGGAACGAGTGCATTCTCGGAGCGTGAAAACAATTCCGCAAAAAAAAATTTCAACGCAGGTAATTGTTTCATGTTCCATTTTTAAAATGGTCGGGTCAAAGATTTTAAAAATAGAATAGATTGTATTTTAATCTATACTAAAGAGGTAAAGTGTGTATGTTTTTTTTTGTATGTATAGTAGGCAACGATAATGTAGGAGAGATAATTTTCGAAACTACTCATTAGAATGGATTTTCTGGATGGACATAGGCTAAATATACATAGGACCAAATATGAAATATATAAATATGACTAAATATAAATATGACATAGGCACCAGTTATCTAAAAATAAAGGTCCAACGCTTGGCAAAGGCATCTTTTACTTTTCAACGCGGACGAAGTCGCGTTCATAAGCTAGTTAATTATAATTTGATTAATAATAACATGTGGATGAGGAAGGCGAGAGACAGGAAATTATGGAGAAAATGGGGGGAGGCCTATTAAAATTAAATCATGACAATAAAAAATGAGATGACAAAAACTTGTAAACTAGACGCTTTTATTTTTGTATAATTTGAAGAGAAATGACGTTATCTTATGTTATTCAAATTTATTATAATGTAGAATATATAATGTGGAATATAGCATTTGTAATGCTTCAGTCATTTGCGTTTTCAAAAATTGTCTTCCCTTTGATTGCTTCTACGACCTGTTGGTTATAAGATGGTGCATCAAATCTATTGATTGTGAGTTATGATATGGCAGTGTTACAATTAAAGAGTGCAAACAGAAAGTGAATGGCACCAAGGTCTGAAGGCCGATCGAAGGTCGCAAAGCAGGAAGTCAGCCTTCCGGACTTGCCCACATCTATACCAGTTACCCTCGCTTGTCATGCAGCTGGTATTTGCTTTTTATACTTTTTCTCAAGAATGTGAACTATTTTTCTGCTATCTAAATATTTGATAACTGTATAAGATTAAAACTCAACCGATCATCATGAAATTTTGCATACACATTGTCAGGGTACGATATTCTTTAAGAAAAAGGACTTCTCGAGTGTCGCCATAAAGAGCTACTTTTATTATATGAAATTTATTTTTAAATGTGTGGTGCATTTAAATAAAAAAAGAGCTAAATGATTAAGATTAATACGAACAATACATTTTTATGAGAATAGTTATAATTTTGACTCATAATCTCGTACTTGGACATTACCGAAGCAAGAATGTTTATCTCAATATACGTAACTCTCTGCGGGATAAATGAAATCGAGTAATTTTGCATTTAATGGATACCGAGTACTTTTTAATGTTTAATGTTATTAACGATTGACCTTCGTTAAAGTTGTTTACATTTAGGTGCGTCTGACGCAACGTTCCCACGGCATGCGTCAAACTATTTATAGGGAATGCGTAACGATGAGCTATTAAGACAGTCTAGTTTCAGTATTGCTTTTGTTTTTCTATGCCCTACAATAGTGTTTTCTATGCCCTACATTGAGATATACAAAGTGAAAACATATTTTGAAAATATTCAATAAATATTTAAGCTTAAAAATGTATGTAAAATAAATAAATTAAATCACTCTCTAGAAAGATTGATGTCATGACTGTTCTGATGGGGTGTGTTCTGACTGACAAAGCTCACTGGACATTATTAGACTCTTAAGTCGTCTTAAGACTTTTAAGAAGACGTGAAAAGCATGTGTGCTGTTTCTGTGATTGAGTAAGGGATGTCAGAACCCATTTCTCTATCCTATCCCCTCCTATCTTATCTTATGTTAGATCCTACTAAAGTTGGTACTAAATAATGTGTAAGTAAATTGAACCATCAAGTGGACCGTCAGCCTGCTTGCCTTACAATTTATTGAGTATATAATTAGGTTAGATTTTATTTGTAAAACTATTTTTATTATATTTTTTCTAAGACTTAAAATTTAAAGTTTACTCTTCGAATTTGACGCAAACAAGAAACCACAAACTCGCCACTGTTGTTGCGAATTAGTTGATAATTCTCACGGCAGTTCGGCGGGAACAATTTAGTCATTAACAAGCTTATTTTATTATCGCTGGGTTCATGATAAAATAATTAGGATAGCGATTAAATTGGCACGGGGCGGCGCGTGGGCATGCCCTTCTAAATCGGTGCGCGGAGGAATGCAGACAAAAAGCTTGGGCACGGAGTAATGTATCTATACAGAGAGACAGCTCCCTAGAAGCTTAAATTTTATTAGCCTATTCTTGTAGGGCTCCCAAAAATATATTTTTATTTTTATTTAAGTTTATTACTAGAGATCGGATTATATCGCTGCTTAAAAACTAAACGGCCACAAATCAAAATTACACTTTTTATAGGAGAACTTAAAAATTAAATTATTTTTTGTCTATATTTTTCTTATTTTACAAACTATAAACATCTAACCTAAGTCTCTATTATATTCTATTTATAATGTTATTTAAATATAACTAATTAATTTATATCTTACATGCAGAAATTAAATAACAATAAACATCCTTTACATTTTTCTTATTAGATATTTATCAGATATACTCGTACTTAAGCATATAAGTTACTTTTGAACAATTATTACTCAATAGCCCTTATATTTTGTGACTATTAATTACATTTAGTTGGAACGCAGGGTGAGTGCACTGCACTCGGAAAAGGAAAAAGTAGCCTATATAGTGTCATGTATCTAATGACGCGAGTTTTGTGTTTGTAGTACGTAGGTACTCGCGTCATTCGCCTCGCGTGCGTCTGAGTCCCTGTGACATGTACCCTCGGAATTGCCGAGGCCGCCCGAAACATACCTTCGGGTCACGTTCGTGAACCCGTCGGTGAAAGGTCACGCACACATAGCTGCGCATGTAGTGAAGTGCCCGGCGCCGTGCGCTTGTTGAAGCTGTTTCTCAGTACTCAGTGGCTTGGGTGAGCGGCGGCGAGGCAAGCGACACCAGTGGACACAGCTTGATAGGTGTGCCCGGCTACTGAGTAAGCAGGCGAAACATTTAAAATAGGGATGTGCTCATTGCGCTAGTGAAAATATCGACTAATCATAACGTCCTTTTGGAAGCAGAGGGAGACTATTCGCTAGACGCACTGCCGAAATGGCAAAAGATGAGACAAATCTTAACCTTTTTTATGTGTCTACATAAATCTGACGGATCACTTGATGGTAAGTATTTTGTACTATTTTATATTATACTAGCTACTGCACGTGACTTCGCCCACGTAACTTCATAAAATATAGCCTAAATTCTTTCAATTCGAACCTGTGGTTCCTGACTTTAGCGTGTACAACAAAACAAACAAACTCTTCAACTTTATATATTAGTATTTAGATTAGGTAACAATATTTTATTCTATATCTTCACTTTAAAATGTCGAGTCACTGTGTCGATCTCGAAACGTCGAACAAGTCGCATCACTACAAAGTAATTAAAGAACTACTGTGGTGGTTGACAAGTCGTCGTATTTGCTATGCCATTTCAAATTCATTGGTTATGGGAATAAGGCTCAAATGAAGTGTAACAAATTCGTTTGACAAGGTGATTGTGAGGGGGCGTACCACGACACCGGTCTGGTTGACATTGCATACGCAAATGGAGCATGAAAATACAAGTACACATATATCACAGGATCTGATATAATGAGACTTGGGTGACATTATAACCATGTTTTTATTAGAGAAATTATGGATTTATTCTGACACTATGTAGACCGTGCCCGCGACTTCGTATGCGTTGAAAAATTTAAATTCCTGACATCTTAATTGCCGTGACGACGGTGGCGTCCAATTTTTCGTCGTTCGTCCGTCCAATTCGTCGTTTATCATTCTTTTCACTCGTGAAAACCGTATCTAAATCTATTGCGTGGGTTAGAAGAGGTTAGCTGAGTAACAGAAAACGTCGCTATTTCATAACACATCTTCACATCAAAGCACCTCGCCGCGTCTGTCTGTCTGTATTTAAAGGATTTTCATGAGGTTTTCACTAATGGAATTAGTGTTAGACTAGGAAGGTTTTTACATATGTGTAATTTGCAGAAAAGAATTGCACTCGTGCGAAAACGGGTCGAAAGGGAAATGGAAGATTATAAAAAAACAACGTCTCCTGTCTTTGCAATTAAAATACATAAAGAAGTTCCTTTGGATTAGAAATATAAAATTTATACAAATCTTATGACTCGGTTATTAGTTTATTTGATAATTTCGTTAGTCACAACCGATTAGTATAGTGTCGCTTTATTATTTAATTGGCTAATAATAAGTTTAAGATAAGTTATCAGGTAACATTTAATGCAAATTATCATAACGGTAATGTTATTCCAATTCCACTATAACCACCTGGCGGAATATTATTTTATTGTGCAGCGACTATCAGTAAATTACAATTAGCACGCCTATTTAAAAAGTAGTGGTAGGGCATTTGGGCAACCCGTCTAGCGGCAGTAATAACCCCCTATACCTAGAAGACCACCGCGAAGTAACAGTTTGTGTGTTGTCGTGTTACGATGAGAGAGCAAGGGATATGTCAGAGCCCATTTCCCTATCTGCCTAAATATGGTTGGAAGTGCATTTGCAGCAACTGTGGCGTGGCATAAGCCTTATTTTGTGGCGACGGAAGCCACCTAGCGTCAAGTGGACGACTTGACAATCTTAATATAAAAAAATATCTATTCAATTTCTATAGAATTTGACATGTGCATTTGGGAAATCTACGGAAAATTTCGGAAATTTGAAAAGCTGGTAATAAAATATAATATCTAATTTTCATTAATTTTCTCAAGAATAAACAAGTACGATTTTCTAAAAATGTAATAAGTAATATGCAAAGGCGTATGTACATACTATAGCTTGAAAAATAAATAAAAAATATATAGATAGGGCATCGTCATAAAGATATGTGGTATCATAGACAACTTTCAATGACATTGACATAACAAGCCAACTGTCATTTTGTGCTCTGATTCACATTATGTTCGACGGAGCCTTAACCGCCTTATTTTATAGCTGTTGTGCTGTTGCATAAAAAATATTATAATATTACATTCGAATTTCTAACGAGCATTTCAATCACGTTATGGAACTATATGAATTGTGGCAAATAGTTGCCGTGACAAACGATTGCAATAAATTAGTTAAAGATAAAAGATTTTATTGCTATTTCTGATGAATGGTCGTTAGATTCTATTTTGTTTGCAACGGTTCGATTGAGCAATATTTTATATCAAATGAAGCTCACGTTTTCAGTAAAATTCATTAGTAATTATAGAAAATATGCAAAAATTAGTAATAAATAATAGTGAAAAAATATTGACATAGTAAACGAAATTAGCTATACATTATCATGCATTTCATTAAAATATTCGTCGCTTAGAAATTCGATAGGAGATACTCAAATAAAGTAAGAACTGAAGATTTTGGATGATTGCACAAATGCAAATAAACTATGCCTCAATCATTAAAATATTTTCTAATGAAAATGACGAATTTCTTGGTGAAATGTAAGAGCTAGTCTTCACAAAATAAAAAGCACGATTTCACACTTACATTAAAACAATATTTTTAATAAAAAATAATTAGAAATGGAGATTGGAATCTTGGAATATAAAATCTCAATATAGCTCACACACGTTTATAAAACCGACTTCACTATGTTGCCTGCAAAATTCTGCTTATACTTAGTTCTTATTCGGTCTGACAACAGTGATATTATGTTAAAAACGAGCACTGTCTGAGAGATTATTGTTTATTGACGCGATCAGTGCAGCGCATGCGCTGCGCTAACTATATCTTTAAAATTTTCGACACACGAGAATTTGCCGTGTCGTTAGCCACGACCGCTATACACGCACCTTAATTATTAACGCTCGAACTATACACAACACTTAATTACTTCTTGTTAACGAACACTTCAAGCTGTAACAATGTAATTATCTATGTATTGATGTTGCAAAAATCTGATAAACATACTTGTTAGTTACTTGTTTATATTTTGAAGTATTGTTTACTGTCAACAATATTACATATATTACTCACTGAACTCCAAAATTCTTCAGTATTAATTTTATCGTGCTTTCTTATACTAGCCATGAAATATTCCACATTAGTGTAATGTTTCCATATGTTAAGATCAATAGACAGGCTAACGGTATATACTCGGTACTAGGTTGTCGTCTTTAAACAAAAGCATTGTAATGCAAGTGCGCTGTTAGCATTAAAGGGTAAGGCAAGGTAAGGGAGATAGTGAGGTAGTGTTTTTTTTTGTGTACTTGCCGATAAAAAAATATTTTTCAAAATATATCTAAAGTCAAATTAAGTTTTTACCTTATATATGTATATGAAAAAAGATTAATTGATATATTTTTTATGAAATAAAATTAACCATCGCTAGGAGCTCAATTTTAAATAACTAGGAGCTTTTGAGACAGAAGAATTTTTTATTAATAAATCATGATTTTATATATAATGTAGCCCAAATATACAAAAAAAGTAACATGAAAATTTATGCAAATGAACTCGAAATAGCTTTTTTGTGTAGAGGTGTCTACGAGTTCGTAGAACAGCTACGAAACGTATATAATTATGCTACGTTGGGCTCATCTTCGGTCAAGTTATTGAGTGCACTAACACACGACTAAAATATGTGATTTTTTTGTGTTATTTACAATTAATCAAAAATATCACTATCAATCATCTATGACTCAACTTCAATTATTGAACAGTTCTGTAAGTTTCATAGCTAACATCTTCTTTCTGTACTACCCAAAACTACGGATTTTCATTGGGATCTCACTAATGGAAATAGCGATAGACGAGGAAGGTACCTAATGTGTATAAATTGTATCCTACATGAGAAGTCGATGTCGGGTCGTTAGTAAAATAAATAATTATTTGGACAATGTAACTTGAAATTTAAAACAAGCTTTTGTTGATACAGATTAATTGATTGATTGATAGAAACAAAGATAAATTGATTCTTTTATTTGATGAACAATTTTCGATTTACATTAGTTACGAAACATTATTATATAGTTAGTTACACTTGATTTGTTAGGCGGTTGAGGTCAGATATCGTGCAGTGTCTAACGACAGGGCGCGGACGGTGAAGTAATAACCACGTTTTGTTTCCAAACAAAACCCAACTGGTTCTAAATATCGGATTTAACAATAATGAATTGAGTTATCGCACAGTACCGCCGCTGGAAACACTTAATCAACTTAACGGAGCAAGTAACATTTGCATAAGTGATCTACGACACATCATTACTGTGATCTGTGATCTATGGATTAATGTCAATTGAATGTTTGACGTTTTCATTTTGAGGCGCCACGGCGTTTTTATAAGAAAAATTATATCGAAATTCAAACATACTCATTACTTACTCGAGAAATGAGTAATTAATTTTACTATAGAGTAATTTAATTGAATTAAAATATATCTTTCAACTATAGGTATTTTGTTTCAAGTATATTTTGATAAATTATTTATTTCTATTTGGACAAATACAAGTTATATTAAAGTATAGCCAAAGGTAATAAATATTACACGAACGTATTTAAAATAGGAAAACAGTAGAGACCTAGGTAAGTCATAAAAACTAAACTAAAAGAAACATTGTTACGGAAAATCGGCAAAAGGTGGCGCTAAACAAATTGTTTTATTAATTTGAATTTATAAAGAAAATTAATGGATACATACTTGAATAGAAGCCATAGTTTAAAACAGATTACAATTCATAATAAATATGTGCCAACTTCAATATAAATATTATATGGTAATGGCCTTTAGGCATCTAGTTGTTTAATTAATTAGATCACATGTCACTGTATGCAAATGATATTTTAAATTAATAATTAATTAATTAAAATTATTTTTTTTAATAAAACAAGTACTCACCATGGATTTCATTTTTGATAAGTTGAGCACAAAGGTGAAAGAAAAAAAGAGGTTTTTAATTGATTTATTAGCGAGTTTTTTTTTAATATAGCGCTACTGGAAGACTGATATCTTCCAGGACTCGCTATGTCGAAGTGCAACTTGCGTCTGTGCAAAATGAGGGCAGGAGCGAGCTTATATACTTCGGCGCGTGCGCAGAGGGGGTGTGCACTGCGCCGACCAAAGCAAACTTCGCCGCCGTGAAAGTATTGGGACAATGTGCCATTGATAATAGGCGAATATCACACCTTTCAAAGGCAATTCGCTCATATGTGTTCTAGTTATATTTATTAAATATTAATTAATAGTTTTTATATTTCTAATTACTATTTTATACCTTATGTTTCTAAGTATTTGTGTATGCTACCTAGAATTAGGTGTTTAAAGTTATTGTTACTAGGCATTGAAACTAAATGATAATTGGAGTACATACTTAAATTTTGAACATAGTTTTTAAAAAAACTTATAAAAATTTAAACTAGCTTCCAATATTTTTCCCGAGTTACTTACTAGGGTTCGCATTTATGTTAAATGGGTATATATGGTACTTTCTTATGCCAGTAATAATTAAATAAAATAAGTTACAATTCTAATAAATAGGTATATTCATATCCGCCCTACTTCCGCCTAGAAGATATACGATTCTTAAAGCGTATTTATTGTAAACGCATTCTTGTATCGTATGGTGTTGCTTGCTGGTGACACTTGATCCATTAAGTGCCTAGCATCAAAGTGGCAACGCCCGAAGCAAAAACGGGGTGTTATAAATTTGACGTGTGTGCATGTCTGTGTAATCGTAACCCTCACACGGATGCACAGATCTTGATACGTCTTTTCTGACGTGATCGGGATCGTATTGTTAACTATAATTTATGAAAATCTCTTCAATAAACCACGCAACAGATTGTGATAGAAAGAATGATAAACGAGGAAGGTTAGGTTTGTATACAATACATAATTTGCAGACTCCACCTAGGTGAACTAGACAGGTGGACCACGGGTAAGGAAGGATCCATACGAAGCTGGGTGCCAACCGCTATTATAGATTATACTTTTAAAAGTTAAAAATGACAGATAATTTAAATTATTTCGGAGTTTACTGCAAATAAAAACACTTTGGAGTCGTAATGATATTATCATTCAGATTACAAAGTGTGAATGCTCCTATTATAGTATTAAGTGATTAGATTTGCAGCTATTTATAAGGCCCGTTGCCGTCGCCATATTTGCTCCCTGTACAACAATTTGCAAACATTTGCATTTATTTCTTATTAACACTAAGTGGTTTCCATGCCAACACCCGACGCGGGGCAGCGTGCCGTGGTCCACTTTCATTAACGCTTTATTTCTAATGGAAATAAACAGAGCACCTTAAGGAGTATGACAGGAATTACAATTGTTCGAACTTACGAGTGCACCTAAGTCCTTCTCATTAAATCAGTTTGACGACACGTTTACTAGTGACTAGTAACCCAAACGGTCACTGGTTCGATTCCCGCTAGAAGCAAATGTTTATGTGTTAACATTTTACCTTTGTACCTGAGTCATGGATGTTTTGAATTTCTAATAAGTATATACGTATTTACAAAAAAAAAAATCAATGTAATATATCAGCTGTCTCGTTGCATAATACAATACTAGTACCAAGTTTTATGAAAATCAGTTAATTCGTTTAAGAGTTATGGAGGAACATACTTACATACAGAAAAAAAATCTAAAAATCGTCAATTTAGTTTCAGTATCATGTATAGAGCCTATAAACACGATATCTCTGAAAACAGTAACTTACTCCATGACCAACCCTTACAGATTTATTATTAGTATTGATGATGATGATTGATGATTAAGTACCCATTGAAAGTACGCATCGATCCTATTGACACGACATCCGCGACCCGCCGCGGCTGTCCAACGCGGGGACGGCTACGCTCCCTGTCGGAACCACGGCGTAACCGGAAGTGGAGGTGCGCCGGCCATCTTGGTTCCGGATGGACTAACCGCTTAGGTTCCGGTCAAGGGGGAAGGTGACGGACATAGGCCAGCGTCTAAAGGCGGATAGCTTCCTCTGCTTCCTTGCGCTACGTAATGGTCACGGTAGATTTCAAGTAGGTACACTTTTTCAAGATTTTTGCTAACATGAACCGACACTAAGTTTAAGTTTTGTCGTCATTCGACCGCAAACCCCTACTTGTAGCTTTTTACCATTTTTGTGTACGCAACAAAAATGTGGTTATACCATTTACACAAGCAACTATTAATTAATTTAATTACTCTGTATATAGTTGTTTCATTTACAATAGGTTTTTTGTGTATTTCGCTAACATTGCTTTAATCGCTTTATGCAAATTTAATTAATAGTGTAATGATTTTACAAAATTCGTTCAACATAGTAACACTAACATGGTTTCTATGTGTAATTTTTTTATATAGTTATTTCTAGCTGTTGCATGCGACTTCGTCCGCGAAACTTTATAAAATATAGTCTATGTTACTGCCTAATCTATATAGAATGAAAAAGATAAGTGTTTTTTGTATGGCACCACACTTATGTCATAAAATTGCAAAAAATATAAGAAACATCGGGAATCTGGCGTCTTTCAAGAATCAGTTACGAAATTTTTTGGTGGAAAAGGCGTATTATTCATTCACTTGATGAATTCCTAAATGATGAGAATATATATAGTGCGAGCGGTGAAAGCTATGTCTTACATAAATATAGCATGAAAAATAAATAAAAATACATAATTATTAAATTATCTTGAAGGAATTATTATTAATTTTTAGATGCTTTTTAAATTTGCACACCGCTTGTCACTTGGTTGAATATAAGTACATAAATATATTCAGCAAATAAATTATTTTGGATTTGAATTTGACTTCGTACGCGTTGTAGATAGTTTTTTGAAATCACACAGGAGCCGAACATTTTCCTGGGATTAAGTATATTAATCTAGGTAGTAAACTATCTATGTGCGAAATTCAATCCAAATCTATTTAAGTAGTTTTTATGTGAAGGAGTATTAACAAACATATTATGTACATCTATTCATCTTCACAAACTTTCACAGATATAGTATTAGTATATGAATCAATTCCTTTATTTATTGAACGTGTTAAAACGTAATCAAGTGAACCCAACCCACATAGATAAGTGTGTAATTCAATATATTTCGACCTCCAAACACTTCCGAAAGACGGCACGACTCGTTTCGCCATTTACGAGTTTGCGTAAATTTAAAATTTAACTTTCGTTATGACAAACCGATTGACCCTCGGTAAAGAGATCAGGTGGCTCCCCGGCAGCTCATTAATTGTCTACAGTGTTTACAATATAAAATGTGCCAGGTACAATGCGTAATGACTTCGACAGCACCCTTACTTGGCAAGTCATCAATAAAAGAAGTGCGTCTTAACAGCGCTCCGGACAATTATTGATTCGCACTCGTTACGTGCACAGATATGAACTTTAAATTATATCTTCAATTCGTCAGATTGCATTTTTACATAGTATTTTACTTACACAGTGTAATTCATGGCATGGTGATTATTTTTATGCAGTTCTCAACGTCATTATGGTAGAGAATTTTCATAGGAGATCAATCAGTCTTGTATGGAGATAAGAAGCCATCAGTTTTTATTATTTTCGTTTTAACATTTCAAGGAAATTTTTTGCATTTGGATTCTAAAGCAGACAAAGCCGCGATGCACAACTAGTTAGTTGTATAGTAAACGCTTTTCTAAGTCTGTTTACTTAAGAATATAATTTAAAGATCTAAGATTTCGTTTAAGGGAGTACTTAACTACATTTATTGAGCTTTTGTCTAAAGAAAATACCGGTTTTGTATTGAGACAAGTAGTAGCCGGTATTTTTTATGGACAAAAGCAGAATTTAGCTGAAATGTAAGTGCTCCATAAGTAGCTACATTTGATTTTGTTTGATTGCTTTTGATATTTTATTGTCGTCAATGCTAAAGTTATCCTTATTGCTGGGATCTTTAATAATAGCATTGAACACTTCTGATACAGCCCATCAACACGAATTTATTATCTATCGACGATAAGTACGGATCTTATTCGTAGGCTTACGATTAGTTAGCGTGATCTTCAGTGGATACATAATCGGGGATAGTAACCTTGAAGTAAAAAGTAAGAAGTACAGAAATGGAGGTTTGTAAGGCTGATAATGAATGGTGAGCTTGATGAAGAAGAAGCACAGAGACTACTTTTGACAACTGGCAAAATTGTGCTCTTAAAAATAAAATAAAAAGTGGAAATGAATCATCACAACGAGACTCGCATAGAGCGACCCAATAAAGTAAGAAACGTAGGCGGAGCGTTGATAAAATTTGTAAATGCATTAACGTTGCACAAAATAAACAACATATAAATCCTGACATACAATCTCAAATTGAAAAATAATGATGTACGCATAAAAATGAACGACATCGATATTTTAACTACCAACGTAACTACCATGAATTAATATCGATATCGATGTATAACGAGTCGGTTAATGGATTCGCGATCGATGAGAGAGAAGTACGCCTTGAAATGCCAGACGAGAGGTTTTATGCCGTTGGCAGGTCAAAGTTATGTGATACAAGTTCAGTAATTAGATGTTTTTTTTTTATTTTGTCTCAAACAGCGAGGCCCATGTTTAGAACTTGGAGACATATGTACGTGTGACTATTAAAGGTTCTTTAGAGCATACTGTATAAATAATTGAGGTTCTTTGTTAGGAGAAAATAGTTTTATTTACATAACATCAAAGGTAAAAAATCACAGTAAAAAACCACATATATTAATTTTCTGCTTACGCGACAGACTAAGTATATAGTTCTGTCCAAAGCAATGATATTAAAAATATAAATATTATTATTTTATTTTCTTTTCTTTCATGTTGTACAGTCGGCCGTATAAGTCGATTAACACATTCAAAAGTGCATAACAACTGAACACTCAACTTACTTACTTTCTGACTAACTGAAGCTTTTTATGATCGTTTGTACGTGAAATTCATTTTGAATGTGTTAATCGACATTTGCGGCTGACTGTACTATATCTCATTACTGTTAGTTGTATACCTATAAATATAAACAATTTGCTTTTATTTTAAAAATTATTGAAATAGGAACTGTATAGATAGATTATAATTAAATGTATAAAAAATGTAAAAATATGGGTCCTAGTTGCCTTCAAATAAATGAATTTGAAATTGAATAAAGCTACGCTGTCGACCTTAAAAGCATAAAGTATAAACCTTAGCTTAGCTACCTTTATCATATATTTTGAGAACACTTTAGTTAAGCCTCAGCATAGCGTCTCACAGTTCCTGGCCCGTACTGAAGAAATTCTTCCTATAGAACTGGCAGTTTTCATAGTTGCTATATCGTTTTAAAAATTACAAAAATGACAATGTATTTTTATGTAAGTAAGTATTCGTCACTTTCACTTGATAATTAATTGTCCTTGTGCTATTTCGAGTGATATAGTTCTTTTGGTACTTAGTCTAAAAGTTGAAATTTGGAACATACCTACTTAGTTTTTTTTTTATAACATAAACTTCCGCTAAGAAAGGATTTTTGATAATTTTGAGAAAAAAAAATGTGTCTGTGCTAAGATTAACTTAAGGTTAAGTTGTTCACTTTTTGGTGGTTAAGTTGTTCCCAAAAACTCTAACACAAATACGATATCTTGGAAATTAGAAAATGAAACTGGATGCTGTTAAGATGAAACCTACGACCGGCATCATCTTAACAGCACCCAGTTTTCTAAACGGTGAAATAAATAAAAAACTCATACATGTATTATGTGGAAAACCTTGACATTAAGGAACATATTAATGCTGGGCAATGCATAGTTGCATCACATTTTATTTTAAAAAAAATACAACAAAAACAACTTGCTCCGGTTACTAACCTAAATCTTTAACTTCGTAAGTGTTACTTTTCCTATGAACCAAATACATATCTTGTTCAGAAGTGAACTGGATGAGTACATTCAAAAGTAAAAGTTCAATGTAATGTAAAAATGTGGAACGATTCGCTTCGTAAGTACTTAATAAAGAAGACTGTTTCTTTATTGTGTCCTTGTCTGCATTTTCCACTTGCACTGCCCACGCTTCCGTTATTCGCGACGTTTTTTATTTGCTCTCGATTTTTATTCATGTGTATTTTTTTATCGACTCGGCGCTTGTTGGAAGAAAGACTTACTAGGCATTTATGGTTTAAAGTGTGGGTAATGTGAAGATTTAATTAATCAGGCGATACTTGTGATAAATCACACCGAGCTGCCTTGGAACAATGCGGGGATAAAGTAAATTTTTGACACGATCTTTATAATAATTATTATGGATTGCAGAGCGTTAATATTAAACAGACGTGAAATCATTTTTCGTTTCTGCAAAAACATACAAGTAGGCACTTTTCGAAGGACTTTTCGAGATATTGATAACCGAGTTATTTTTTATGGAAGTATTTTCTGTCTGTCTGGTTTTTCTACTAATATAATATTGTACTATATTTATCCTTAATCCTTCTATGGTCGGGAGCGCGCTTGCAGCATCTATGACGTTGCTTGTGTTAAACGCCACGGTAGCCACCTATTACCAAGAGGACCGTCAGCCTTAACATAATAACAAACCTTCCTTATTATCGCTAAAAATATCCCCATCCCTACCTTATCCCTTATCATTAATCCATCTATGGTCAGGAGCGTGCTTGCAGAATCTATGGCGTTGTTTGTGTTATAGGCGACGGTAGCCACCTATTACCAAGTGGACCGTAAATCTGTCTATCCACCTTAACATAAAAACAAACCTTCCTTGTTATCGCTAAAATATCCCCATCCCTACCTTATCCTTCATCCTTAATACGTCTATGGTCACCAGCGCGCTTGCAGCATCTATGGCGTTGCTTGTGTTATAGGCGACTGTATAGTCACCTATTACCAAGTGCACCGTCAGCCATAACATAAAAACAAACCTTCCTTGTTATCACTGAAAAAATATTTAAAGTTGTTTAGCCCATGAGACTTCTAGACTTTCCAGCTCAATTAAGAGATTTGCCTACACTATGTTCTAATTGATATTTTACCCCAACTTTGCCTATGTATGTATGGCGTATATGTAAAGTGACTTGTCTAAATGTCAGGGTGAGGTCATAAAGTAACATGTGCCATAACGTAAATCTGCAACGAATTGCTCAAAGATCGTGATCTGTAACACATTGTTCCTAATTTAATGGCGGCTACAAACTGTTACTTAAACTATTAATAATAATTACCTTAATCTTTTATTTGGAACCAGCACGGATGCTTTTTTGTTGCTAATTATGCTAATTTCTCCTTAATCGTTAATCGTTTATGGCTCTTTAAGAATTCTTGATATACTCAGTGGAGAAACAAACATAGACGCACATCGACCTTTTCTTATTATACATATACATATACAATATATACAATATGTATAATATGCCTTTAAAATATTAATATAATATACATAGAATTTTGTTCTACTTTTGTTCACATCGAGTGGCATAGGGATAAACATATAAAAAGAAATAGTTAGCCATGGTAATTGAGTTTTTAAAAACAATTTATTAGGCGACTCCAACGTCCAGATTCGCAAAAAAGTAAATCGAGAAAAATATAATAAATTCTAATTAGTAAATTGACTATTTTATAGGTAATGTAAAAATACACTCATTAATATTTTTCTATTAGGTTTCCGATTTCTCGTTTGTAAGCGCCCTTATGTTAACATAGCAGTTCATGCGTCAATATCAGTTTAGTTGACAGCGAACACACTTTATACAAAGGTTACAACTACCAACAAATTGATGCGATATGTTATGTTCAACATTCCTACTACATTGTTAAGGTCGGTGTATGGAAAAACACACACGAAAGCACTTATATTCTTACTAGCTGGTGCCCGCGGCTTCGTCCGGGTTGAAAAAAGAAAAACATATCTAACACTTACTTGAGAAAATACTGACATTTTTGTCGCTGTGACGATGGTAGCGTCATTTTTTTTATTTTTAGATGGTCCCTCGGGAACCTAACATTTCCAATATAAAAAGTATTCTGTATGTTAATCCAGGTAAACTATCGGTGTGCCGAATTTCACCCAAATCAGCTAAGCCGTTTTACTTGAAAGAGTAACAAACATCCATACATCATCACAAACTTTCGCATTTATAATATTAATAGGATATAACTAGTACCCTTGATTTTAATAAGTACAAGCGACTCGCTCGCAGCTTCGCACGGGGTGCTTTTTTTTCGTAAAAACCTTCCCTGGTTATCCCTGTCCATATGTGAAGATAGAATTAATTAAAAGTGGTCCAGCCGTTCTCGAGTTTTGCGCTTAGCAACACATTTAGAGATTCATTTTTATTATTATAGAAGATTATCATCCCAACTTTTAAACTTTATTTTTAAGCCTTTAATAAATTATTTAGTATTTTCTTGTAAGTATATGAATGTTGTCAGATAGACTCTAATGACACTTGCTTGATGGTAGGCTATCGTGGCTTTATTCCTAAGTATAGAAAATTTTCAACTCTGAACTTTATAATTTTAACTAGCTGGTGCCCGCGACTTCGTCCGCGTTCTCTATAGCCTATAGTCTTATTCGATAAATGGGCTATTCAACACAAAAAGAATTTTTCAATTCGAACCAGTAGTTCCTGAGATTAGCGCAGACAAACGAACAATCTCATCAGCTTTATAATTATATTGGTATAGATTACAAATTGTAACATTATGTAATAAATGTATTCAAAAGTCACCTTTACTCATACATATTTTTTATTTTACATACAATAACTATTTAAAATGCAGGTTAAAATTCTTTATATTAAATTTAAACGACTCGTGTAACAGATAACAGGTTTTTGCGAAATTTTTTAACAATAAAATCAGTACTCTTGTTCATATAAATGTGACCTTTACAATAAAGCTGGTGGTCGCAAAGAACTCCCGTTGTCTTGTATAATTAAAGGTTTTCACTCACTCGATTGGTGACAACGTTGTTTTTGATAAATCATTTCACAATTTTACCTTAAAAATCTTAAATTATTTGGCCCTTCTCTGATTAATTGATATAAATAAGCGGTTGAAAGATTTGTAAAGTGACAAATTGCATTCGAGTGCATTAAAAGGTTACTGCGCATCATATTTAAGTCTTTTTAAATTATTTTAAAAATTAAAACATCTTCACTGCAAACTATATGTATAGAAAAATTTCCTCCTTTTACGCTTTTCATCATTAAATTTCATACATAAAAATCCGTTGCGTAGTTTAAAATATCTATTTTAAGCGTATGTAAAATACAGAAGGACAGACGACGGAAAGCGACTTGTAAGTAGTTTTTAAATCAAAAAGTGATTTTTGTGTGGACCAAAAAAAATTATTATTTAAAAAAAAATCAAATCTTCTAACAACATTGCCTTATGGCAGCAATAATTTAACAAATCTAATATAATGCCACGGCATTTTATTAGCAATGAATGTCTATTATGGTATAGTAACAGATTTCAGATAACGTATCTAAGATATCGATCCAATATCTTATCCGCAGGATTAATCCTGCGCGCGCGCACCTGTTGAATTATGAATTTACAACTCGCTACATACATCTAAATTCTATAATGAGAAATGACATTTTTATAGATAATGACCACGTGAGTTTATATTTATATACTAGCGATCCGTTCCCGGATTCACAAGGGTGCATTTGTTTGCAAATGATATATAAAAGCCTTTCTCCTTTAACGCTCTTTCCATTAGTGAAAACCGCATTAAAATCCGTTGTGTATCCTTCTATGGTCCTTCTAATCTTTCTGTGGTCGGCAGCGCGCTTGCAGCATCTATGGCGTTGCTTGTTTTATAGGCGACGGTGGCCACCTACCATAAAGTGGTCTATCCTGTGTCTCGTACTTCTAAATGTTTATCTACCAAGTCTCATGAAAATCAGTTATGGAGGAACATACATACATAATTACATACAATACCTTTTTTTTAATCGAGGAGATATCCTTTTATTGATCCCCTACCGCTGGCTAGGCGGCAGGGGTATGTGGGGGTCGACCAGCAGAACTGGCCCCTACCCACTAAAACTCCCCGGTGTCTCCTTGCCCTTAGACTGGGGGGTGGACGGGCTCTGCCGAGGCAATTGCTCCGACCCAATTACATACAATACAGATTTATTATTAGTATTGATATTGATTGATGATGATGTTGATTGATATGACTGATGATTGATGACAAATGTATTTATGTCAGCGACGATGATTGTCGACACACCCAAAGGAAGACAAAGGAAGATTTGTTACAGATATTTCTCTCATTCGAGACCAGTTTCTTCACGATAAAAATTATGTGAGCTTAACCGGCGTGACCGGCACAAGGTCGCCGGGTCAACTGTCACCGCAGAGACAGTCGGCGTCACACGGGAAGTTGACACTCGCGAAAAAGTAAGGCCATTTTATTGTCATGCAACTTATTAGTCCGACGACCGAATTCGGTGCGAAATAAGCTCATGTGTAACGTCATATTGGTGCCAATTAAGAGACGTATTGCCTTTTAGAAATGATGTATTGTGCCTTTTATTGTTAAAAAGCCGCTGTTTATAGCTTAATTGAATTAATAGCTCTTTTAAAATTGGGTTAATGGAAAATTGAAAACTTATTTTGTCACTCAATTTTAATGTAATGTACGTGTGATTTTTTTAAATTTCATTTTATTAAATAATTTTTTTAAAATAGGATTATTCTCCTGTTACTAAGTGAGCATTTATTTGCTTCATAAATTCATAAAGAACTCACAGATCGAGATCAAGTTTCAATTCTTTTTTTTATTTAAACACATTGTTAAAGGTTGAATGCAATATTTTCGAATCGTTCGAAAAAAATTTTACTTTTACTGTCTGAGATGGAGTGTAAATCGTAAATTTATGATTGCATTTAGGATTTTACAAATTGTATATAAAATTGATTTTTGTAATTTATATAATTTTTTTTTTATTGTAAATCTCATTGAAAATAATATTTCACTTTTGTATTGTTGTGTCTTGTATTTATTGGTTGTTGTATATGTAAGAGCTTGTTGTGCGATTCCGAGGTAGAAAGGTTTTTTCGAGAGTGATCGCCAACGTCGGGGAAACCTGATAAGCCACTTATTGAAGAAGAAGAGTCTTGTATTTATATATATTACTATAAAATAAGGTCGTTGTCCGTCTCCGCCCGTTTTGTTGCTAACTTGTATTTATTCTATCTTAGAAGTTCTAATATTAGAACAAATAATGGAACTAGTTGAACTAGACTTTCCCGTGGCGGATATCCACCCAAGACTAAAATACTTACTAAGACTCCTAACTTTCCTGAAAAAATGCTCCAGCATGAATGAAAATTCTCTTTTTTCAATGCAAAATGAATATACTTCTGAAAATTCAGGACTAGTAGCCAGGTCCAGGACTAAACCACTCAACCAACGGGCTTGTCAAGTTTGTTTGAGAACTGAGTCAATGTTGCCTCATTGACACTCCACTTCTAGGTTAGTAGGTATGGACCTACTATATGTAGGTAGTATTAATAAATCAATTTGTACTCAAACATATATTTGCACGAGCGCCAAGAAGTGCATTGCTTATTGACACCGTTAGCATTTAAATAATTTTATTTTTCGAAATTCTTATGCTTGTAAAAAAGACGAGTGGTTGAGGTGCTTGCCTTAACGTTCTGACTCAAGAGTGTGCCGCGGGTTCGAAACTCGAGAACGGCTGTACCGATTTTAATTCTGCCTTCACTTATAGATAGAGGGATAATTAGGGAAGGTTTTTACGTAAAAAAAATGCACCCCGGGCGAAGCCGGAAGCGAGTCGCTAGTTTAAATAATAATAATAAATAAATAATATATTCACACATTCCACACAGCACCATCTAGTTGCACAGTAAGCAACTAATGCTTGTATTATGGATACCAGACAGTTGATATACTACATAGATTCCTTTTTTTTGTAAATATGTACATACATATTATACACAAACATACATGACTCGGGTACAAATGTGAAAATTAAATGTACACATAAACATTTGCGCCCCTAAGCGGGATTCGAACAGCCTGACCGTTTGGTTGTGTCGTCAAACAAAACTTCGATGATGCGGGATCCGGTATAACGTGAACACCTAAGTCCGGACGCCGGTTTCCGGCACATCTTCCGATCCGGCTTAGTGGGAACTTAGCTTATCTCTCTCTGTTATTAGTTACATGTGTTCGATATTTGAATTGTGGCTGTGGGGGTGTTTATACAGCCCATTTGTTGATAACATATCGCTCCTTAAAAACTAAAGGGCCACAAATCAAAATTACACTTTTTACAGGAGAGCTAATCGTAAAAAATTAAATAATTTTTTGTCTATTTTTTTCTTATTAGATACATATCAATCATATGTATATTATATATCGTTAGAAGCGTATTTTTAAGTAGCATTAAATTTTTTAAGTACTTTTATAATAAATTGGATACTAGAAGAGATATAAGCATATAATCTACTTTTGAATTTATAAAAAATGATGAAAATATACTAAATATGGAATAAAACAACCATAAGCCTTTTTGCAACATACAATATGAAGTATTGTGATTATATTTTTGCAATAAATTTTTTTTTGGATTTTATTGTTTTATGGCCCTTTAGTTTTTAAGGAACGAATTATGCAACGTATCCTCTCTTTTGCTTCTACCACGGCAGTAAGTGTACCAACGTATGTATAATTGAAATTTTGTGTCGGTGTAATAGAGGCCGCGCCGGTGTACTTGCCAACTTGAACTTGGTCAGAAAAAAAACCAGTGGAATGTCGATCGCCTTCTAAAAAGAGTTAAGTGTGAAAGGTATTGTGCGGCTTAAAGCTTTTCAAAGTCTCGCCTTAGAACCGATATAATTGATGATATGACATCATTTTAGATATTATATAAAATAAGTCGAAATTACGAAACATTTGTAATGTCAGTAAATACTGATTTATTTCACAGCAATTGTTAGAAACTTTATCAAAATATCAATCAATGTTACGCCAACGCTTATGTTTCTAAGGAATTGTAATAATAACAGGCTGTGACCCGCGGTTTCAACCGTGTTAAGGACAATCAGACAATGTAGGAAGATTTTATTTCTAAACTAACTTAAGTATGCCGGGGGCTGTTCCTCGGGAACAAGGACTTTTTTGTGGATAAAAATACCTATTATATCCAGAAAAAAACACATAATAATATTTACCCAATATGTTATCTGATTACACTTTAGTGAAGTTAGTGGAATATTTCATTGGGTTCATAATTTAGTTTGATGTATTACACTTAAAGTTAAAATTTAAAATTATAATTTCAAATAATTTATTAATAATTATTACAGTTGATTTATTAATAATTACAAATGATAACACGAGACTAAACCTCAGTGGTTTTTAGTGTTATCATTTTACATGTTATTTTATATATTAGCCGTTAAAATTGTAAATAAATAAATAAGTTAATTTTTAATATATTTTTTAAATTATTTGTTACTATTTTTTTCATTATGTGATTAGTGTTTGGTGTACAGTCGGGGTACAAAAAACTCGTCAATTTTCAAATTCATCCCAATCAAGTATAGTCTCTTACATTTAGCTCTTTTTAAAACTAAAGCAGACAACTAAGCAGACAACTGACTGACGTTTGATATGAAAATTTGGAATGACTGGATAATTGGTCTGGTGCAAATGTCTACTTAAAGATGATAAATATTTTCTTAATCCGACTGTACACTTAATACCTACACTTAATTAAAATTCAATTATATCCATTACTTTTATCAATAGTAGATGATTTATAGTGCAAAGTAAAAAATAGTGCTGTAACAACTAATTAGAAGCGTTGTCTGTTATTATTGTCAGTTTGATTTGTAGATAATGTTGTTCTGAAGCGAGCATGTAGGTAACATAATTGCTTATTTATGACTATAGAAGTATAATGGCAGTAATAGGCATTTATTAAATTTTTATTACACCGACTTGACTCTTAAATTTCAGGGTTGTTTTTCAAGTTGTTTTCTTTTTTATATGACAAGTAGTCAGACAGGCAAACAGTCCATTTGTTGGTCGTCTTGCTTAGCGTAGTGGTTAAGTGACTATAT
Organism: Synanthedon vespiformis; assembly: GCA_918317495.1. Classification (NCBI taxonomy): domain Eukaryota; kingdom Metazoa; phylum Arthropoda; class Insecta; order Lepidoptera; family Sesiidae; genus Synanthedon; species Synanthedon vespiformis. The sequence goes on from OU906965.1 coordinate 2,248,667, forward strand.
TAACCTCTATTCCGAGCTGAGGGAACGCAGGTCGTATCTCACCGCTACCTTACATTTTTTTGGATAACTATGGCGGGGCACCGATGTCGTGTCATAACGTCCCCTCGACTTCGTGCATCTACGACCGCCTAGGAAGTAGTTAGGTGTTTAGACAGTTCGGCATAAACCCACAGCCCGCAGCGTATTTATGAGAATTTTCCAATGTTAAAAAAAAGATGGCTTCCGTCGCCTGTGAGACAATTAAGCAAAGCAACTCTAAACGCGCTGCAAGTGCGCTGACGACCTTACCATTATCTATATTGGCCATGACCTTGGGTATGGCAAATACCAGTTGACATATTGTTATTTCTCCAAACAGTCAATCGAATTTGTCAATTTATTGAACAGTGAAATGGTGAGATTTATAAAAAAAAAAAAAAAAACTTAAAACTTTAATATTTTCTAGTCAATTGGTAAATGTTTCCTTATAGTCATATAATAAGTAACTTTATATTTTTAAATAAAAATTAATATTTACAAATATATATAAACTGTCGTCTGCACGTAGCACTGCACGTCAGAAGTGAAAACTATGCCTTCTGTCAACATCTTAACAAACTATTGACTAAGTCAAGTTTGTTATTATTCAAGAAGTACTATTTTGGGTAGATGGCGCTTATTTCATACAATTAAACGTCACTGAGGGTGTCACTCACGAGTTTACTATTTTTCCCCCCATAACAAAAAGTGTCCAACGCACCTAACGAGGTTTTCACTTCAAAAATATTAGCATAAAGATAAAACCTTTCGGAAGAGACCTTAATCGCATTTGAGTTTATTTTTTTAATAAAGGACCTTGCAAAATTAAATACAGCATAGCATAATCGTCCGCCTACCAGACACAATTAATTGAACACAAATTAAATTATGGCTTTTAAGGCTTCAATTAACCTTCTGTTTCATTCGTAATGGGAATATGTGGACGCTGTATCAATATTCTCATTAACTACCGACATATTAATCCATTAAAACAAGACGTAATAGTAATATAACACTCAAGATATATTGGCAGTGGACACAAAATTGATATGGAATAATTACTCTAATTTGAACCTAAACAAGGCCGCTTCTATCAAATAAGACATCATATGTTAGAACTAACTGTGCCCCACGGTTTTACTCGCCGAAAATACTCGCACACAATTATTGTTACGAAGAAAAGTGACCACGCCACGTTGTCTTTGTCAGCCAACGATTCACCACCCAATGAGCTTCCATCTATTTTGTTTTTGCTGATTTAATTTTCTTTTTACTCAGCTTCTAACGTCTCTAACGTAATTTAAAATATGAGGTGGACATCACAATTAATAAAATTATAATGAATGTTAGTGGAATGATATTAGTGGAATTTAATGGAAAGGAGGCCACCAATTGGAAAGCGTGAGAGGTCCAGGTGGACAGACGACCTGAAAAGCTTCGCAGAAAATATCGCAGGGGATAAATACCTACAAACAAACAAACTCTTGGGCCTTTTTACATTTACTGATTACATATTGCAATAATATTTTGGCAAATGGAATCCAAAGTTAATGCGTTTGAGTTGTTTAAAAAGGAAATCCTTATTTACATGTTTAACCTCAAGGAAAAACGTTGAGAATATTTACATGGGAAAAGTTTGGTCAAAATGGTCAAAAAGTGTATGTTTACTTGTCTCAATGACGATAATTTTTTTTTATTGTAGGTACATATATAATTATTTATGGCTGGGCTATGTTTTATAAAATTACGCAGACAAAGTCGCGTGCAACAAATAGTATTGAATATTTTCAATGTGATATTGTTAAATGGATTATACGTGTTGTTAAATATATATACTTAATAATAAATATATAATATCACGGTATACATACATAATATAATTTTGTAAATAATTAAGTACATAGTAATGATAACATATCAAAATATAATACCTATATATTAGTATAAATTACACGTGTACGATTTTGATTCGGTTCTAACTAACGGAAAGAGTGGTAAACGAGGAAAGTTTGTGTATATAACGTGTACATACATAACTTTGCATCCGTGCGAAGACGGGGCGGGTCGCTAGTAGGTTATAATGGCTTACCATTACTGTAAGTAATTATTGGGCGGCGCACAACACACATAGACATAATGTATGACGCAATTAATCAAATCCACAAGTAGCTATCTTATTTGCATATTTCGATAAGTATATTATGTCATTAACAAGTATTTATTTGTGGTGTGATACTGATTAATGTCCCCAATGAGATTTTTTTTCGCATATCTAAAAGCTTTTTAACACTTCAGTGAATCCAATCAAAAGTTATTTCAGTAAAATACACCACACTAACAAGCCGCCCCCGGCTTCGCATGGATTTTATTCTGCAAATTATATATAAAAAAAATTTTGAATTAGTGAAGTTGAAGTTTCCATTAGTGAAACCGCATTATAATCCGTTGCGTGGTTTAAAAGATCTAAAAAAAGATCTAATCGATTTTGTTGAAAGGATTTTCAACTCCATCCGAAGTCGGGCGCAGATCGCTAGTAAGGAATATTAATTCTTTTCGTATTCCAACGAAAAAGATCGATCGCAACAGATAAAAATTTGTAGGCCACAAGTACAGAGCCAAATTATTGTTTATCGCGTTATAAATAACATGTAACGAACGTTCAATAAGATTCATGTGGCAATCTGTTTTATTATTTTCCAAATCGAGTGAAGTTCGAATTGAGCGTGGCCACATTTAATTACAGGTGGGCGGGACTTTTACACCGTTCATACACGAAAACCGAGAGACATTTGTTACTAAATGGACGAAAGTATTACCTATACTAGGGATTTCGTACTATTATCAATACTAATAATAAATCTGTAAGGTATTGTATGTATGTATGTTCCTCGTCATCCATATAACTCTGATTTTCATGAAACTTGATAGATAAACATTTAGACGTACCTTTTTTCTTTTTCAACGCGGACGAAGTAGCGCGCAACAGCAAGTATCTGTTATATACTAGAGAATCGTATTTAATATTAATATATTTTTATATATAGGTACATTTCGTACAATTGATGTGGTAAATTTCTACCCAAATTACTTTACAAGGTTCTTTAATTAAGATGTAAACTCGTTCTTGGATATTTAAGTGTACTTACTTACATATCTGTTTAAATATAGCTTTTTAAAATATTTACATATTTCCTATACTTTTGAACGTTTTTGGATAATAAGTCAGTTTTGGACGGATGCAATCTAATAAAGGTACATACACTCACTTTCATCGTTTATCGCTATTCCAATTAGTGAAAACCGTATCAAAATCCGTTGCGCATTTTAGAAGAAATGGACTGAGAACTTTGTTTTATATTATTTAGATATTAGAGATAAGAACCGCTTCTAAAGGATTTAAAAAATTAAAATTTTAAAATAAAAAAAAAGGCTGAAAGTTTATCTACCAATAATAAGGGCTCCAATGCCTTAAAAAGGATGCGGACGATGTCGCGGGTAAAAGGCAGTTATTAGGTACATAAAACATTTCTACTTAAGTATAACTCTTGTAACACTACCGTACAACTAGGAAATACATAAGAAATATTTGAATACAATAGATGTGGAGACAATCGTGCACTAATAATATGCTACAAATATTTTTGACAATTGTTAGTGTCTCTGTACACGAGTAATAGGAAACAAAGCGAACAATGTCCATGTTTATAGGAGGGTGTACAATGTACATATTTATAATATAACTGGCTGTTGCGCGCGACTTCCACCGCGTACCTTTATAAAATATAGTCTATGTTACTCGTTGATAATATAGCTTCCCAACAGTGAAAGAATTTTTCAAATCAGTCCAGTAGTTTTTGAACCTATAAATCAAATCTTTCCTCTTTATAATATACTAGCACTAGCGGCCTTTTCCCGGCTTCGCACGGATGCAAATTATATACCAAAACCTTACTCGAGAACCACTCTATCCATTGGTGAAAACACCATGAAAATCAGTGCATTAGTTTTTGAGTTTATCGCGAACAGACAGCCTATTCACTCGAACTTTGAACATATTTGTGTTATATATAGGTACATAATAATATATCAAAAAAAATTAAACTATCACTATGTTTTGGCTTTGTTATTCGGTCTCCATTTCCTATATTCAGTGCAAATTGTGCTTTCGATTTCCTTATTAGAAACTGGTAGGTACTTTTAGAAAGGATAAAATTTGACCTACCTTAAAATATTTGCTTACGTTTCAAATAGAAGCTAAATTCTAGACCGGGTACGCCTCAGCACAGGTGAAGGCTATCTGCTTTGAGGGCAATGCTAATCAATATAACTTCGGACACACTTAATTTTTCTTAGTGTCCATTATGCTATGCTTAGTGTAATGTGTAAGCACCTTAACATTGTTACTTTGTCCCATTCACAAACACAATAATATGATAATTACAAAGATTTACTGGCTCAAACAAAACTAATTCAATTTAGGACAGCATTTGAGCATTAGCATCGATTAGGTCACGATCTATGTGTACAATAGATCATGTTATTGGCCGAAAAGACATGACACAAAAAGTGGTGATTTAAAAAAATGGTGTTCTGTTAATGGTCGCGTGGTTAACATTTAATCGCTCTTTTAAGTGACCCCGATTCGATTCCCGACCGGCTTGCGTTTACACAGTCATTTGAGGAGCTCTTTTCGCGCTAGTAACCACCCGCTTACAGAAGACCACAGTCAAATAACAGTTACAGTGTGTGTGTTTTTATGTTTCGGGTGAATAAGAGGGGGCAATACCTATTTTATATCCCTTTTCTTAAATCCTTCTAAACAGTGATTGGTAAGCTGACAGTCCTCGGACATAGGTTTCCGAGTGTCCACCTTAGGGTGGATTTTTTGGGGTGGATAAACGGAATAACCGGACAGTCCATGAGTGTATGTCACTACAGCTAGTCCTTTATAAACACGAGTAACGACAGAAGAATGGAACCCTCTGATACTATATTATGTAGTGCCTTTCCACATTGTCTCACAGGCTCATGGACAGACTCCCGACACTAACTGATTCCCACCTGAATCCAAATCTTTTCAAAGTTCGAGTGAATAGGCATCTTTTGGGTGAGCTCGCTCCACCTTATGCCTCATCCTTGCTACATAGTTGCTTGTTGACCTAGAGGTAATCTATCTATGCTATCATATTATAAAGCTTAAGAGGTTTTTTGTTTGTTTGGTTGTACGCGCTAATCTGAGGAACTACTGGTTCGAATTGAAAAATTATTTTTGTGTTGGATAGTCCATTTATCGAGGCTATTGGCTATAACGCGGGCACCAGCTAGTCTCTAATAGTGAACAAATCCAAGATGCATACAATATTATCCTTATGGATAATAATTTCTTGTATTAAGAATTTAATATAATAAGGGATAACTTATTGAAACAAGGGCAGCGCCGTTAAAAAATAAGGAATCTGGATTAAAAAAGTAGAGGTACAAGCTTACTTTTACTTACTTCATTCTTCATTCATACAAAAATAAAGTGGTGAAACTCGGCCATGACAATCAGATAAACTGGAATGCGATTGTTCGCAACAATTGTGGAATTGAATTAAAACAAATAATGAAATGAAACTTGCGGCTTGGTGAAATAAATAAAAAGAGTCATACGCGTGACCGAATAGCAAAACTCTGTAGTAATTCTACGTGTTAAGGTCATTAACAAGATTTTTTTTCCACTTGCAACACAGTTTTCAACATAGTTTCATTAAATTGCGATATCGTTTCCGGTTGTGAAAAGATTTGTTGGGTTTAATTTGCATTAAAAATTTTAATTTTTAAATAATAAAAATAAGTTATCCTTTTTATAAATGCGAAATTATAAATGCGAAAGTTTCTATAGATGTTATGTTTGTTACTCTCACACAAAAACTACTGAATGAATTTCAATGAAACCTTACAATAATATAGCTTATATACATAAGAATAAGACATAGGCTACATAAGACATAAAAAGGAAAAAAATATTTCGTCGTCACAGCGATAACGATATCACTCACATATTTTTCCTTTCAACGCGGACGAAGTCGCGGGCACCAGCTAAAATAATTTTATTTTAGGTGGTTAAAAATAATAATGTTGATGTTAAATAAGTAGATATATACCGACCTATCATAAGTTTGGCTTTTTTAATTTTTTTTTATGTTAAGGTCGACAGACAGGCTGACGGTCCACTTGATGGTAGGTGGCTACCGTCGCCTATAACACAAGCAACGCCTTATATGGGAATAGGAACATAGTATGACTAAAACTAGGAATAGCAAAACGCAGTATGCTAATTTATATTTTTTTCTATCATCAGTTCCTAACTACATTAGTGTTATATTAGGTATGTTTATTAATTGGTATAGTGTTCAAATAGTTAATACATAGCGTCATATCCGCGTGCGGTCAAGTCAATCTTGTTCGAAACTTGTTACCGCTTGGAACGGAAATTAAAATTACTTACCTATCTAATGATAAACGTGACACAAATATATATAACTAGCTGGTGCCCGCGACTTCGCCCGTGTTCAAAATGTTATATAAGTAGCATAAAGCATTCCTCGATAAATGGACTATCCAATACAAAAAATATTTTTCAATTCGAACCAGTAGTTTCTGAGATTAGCGCGTTTAACCAAACAAACAAACAAACCTACATATATTATAGATTTAAATATTAATTCTACTAATTTTAGGAATTAAAAAAAAAATTGAGATGGAAGATGAGGCCTAAAATTGCCCTTATCGAAAAGATTTGTTTGGATACACTATATGAGTACATAATATGAGCTCGAATACACAGAAGCCAGCAGGGAATATTTATATGATATAAATAATTTGAAAATACACAATACATAATGTAAATTAGAGCATTAATTTGCATGAAAATATATTTAATTTTAAAAATATGAAGTCGACGCCTGACTGTATTTAATAGCAATTAATAATATTAATGTGTGTTTCAATATGTTATTTCTAGATTGACGAAGGAATTTCACTAACTTTCAGACTTCAGATTGATATGAAATTTGGTATTTTCATGAATGGTATCTTTGACCTGGTTCTGCAGAATCAAGTAGTCTAACGGAATAAACGGATTTTTTCTTCAAATTATAATGTAATTAAAAACCTCGTTTAACACTAACGTAACATTTTAAAATCCGTTGCGTCATTTAAAAGATCTTAAGCGTACATACAGTGGGACAGAAGAGACTTTGAAAACCATCTACGCGCCAGTGATACCATAGAGTAACTTATAATATATACTGAAAAGTGATACATAGTGCATAACGTTATCACGTACTAAGCGTTTCATTTCTGCGTTCACAGGTGGCGCTGTTCACTAAAGTAATATCGCGCTATCATCTTGTTTTTTAGTTTTACACACTTTGAGTTTTTGCTATACGTTCCTCGTACTATGTACAATCCCATCAAGTTGAACATAGGCTTCTTTTTAAAGTATTTTTTGAGGGTTAGTTCAAACTTTGTTTGAAACCCCTAATAATAAATAATAAATAAACTTATTTATGTTGCACGACGCACGTGCACGCTAGTCGCGACTTCGTTTTTCGTTTGCGTAAATTGCGTAAAGCGCTTATCACACTATTCAATTTGAACGTATCCAATTTAAAGGGCTATCACACCTTACAATTTGAACGTATCCAATTTAGGAAATCGAAAGGTGTGATCGCAGAAAGAACAGATCGGATTCAATTTAGAGAGTTCTAACTCTCTGTTTCCTTAAATTGAATACTGTGATCGCGGCGTTTCAATTTAGAAAGTTTAGGGGTGTCCACTTAAAAAATACATCGATGTTTTTTTGTCGATGCGATACAAAGAGGCTATGCATCGGTTAGAAACATTGATGTTTTCTCAAAATCGAGTACACTAGCTGCTGCCCGCGACTTCGTCCGCGTAACGCGTGACACGCTAATATACAAAATGGTTAATTGTTTACCTTTTTAAAATCAAAATTGAAACATAAATAACATAGGTTATTTATATTTTATAACGTTACAAGGACGAAGTCGGGCACTAAAATAACTACTTAAATGAAATACCTATTTAAATGAAATAGGTAATAAAATAATATACTAAATAAATAGGTAACACAATCAAGATTCTTGATTGCAATTGATTTCGTTAAAATACCAGTAACTCGTTATATACCTAACTAGTAATTTCCTAATATTCCTAATATTTAATACGATATATCGATACAAAGCGAAGTATCGGGCATCCCTACTGCGTTCACAAGTGTTGCCAGATTTGTGGAGGCAAAAATCCGTACCGCCTTTCACTGTTTCCTAAATTGAATTCGATGTAGGAAATGCTTATCGCACTATTCAATTTGAACGTTTTCTATTTAGGAATCTAAGTAGAGAGCTCGTGATCACACTACGCTAAATTGATTTCTAAATCGAAGATATAAAGTTGAAAATGGATAAACTCTAAATTGAATCCAATCTGTTCTAACTGCGATCACACCTTTCGATTTACTAAACTGTAACATCGACATTTTATGACTGTTGCGGAAGCGGCAGCTCTGAACTCTACCTATTCAATATACTTTGTACTAATTCAATTAAATAGAAATGCCACAATAAAAGTAAAAAAGATTTTTAATATTTTCTAAAATATATGAAACTACAAGAGCAAAATTTGTTTGAAATTCTTTAGAATTTAATTATACCGAGTGAAGTATTACTTATAAATCGTATATCGATTTGTAGATATCAAAAATTTGTATAACCCATACTATCCATACTTACTAATATTATAAACGCGAAACTTTTTCACGCCTTAACTACTCAACCGAATTTTGCATACACAATACACGTTGTCAGGGATACAGGAAAGGATATAGGGTACCTTTCTTCCAAAAAAAAGTACTGTTCCTGAGTAATCGTCTAAAAATATAAATAATAGGGCGCTACCGTCGTCACAGTAATAACGATGTCAGGCGTTATTACTCATATATTTTCTTTTTCAACGCGGAAGAAGTCGCGGGCACCAGCTAGTAAATATTTGGTTTGAACTTAAAAAAATAAAATCAATAACTATTTGTAAATGTCTTTATTCATCTTAAATATAAAATCAAAATTTAATTCATAACAAGGCTTATTTATCATTTAGTAATTTATAGGTATGACATGCATGCTAAAAATCTGTAATGTATACCGAGAAATCCGTATACTGGCAACACTCTTCGATTTAGAAATCTATTTAGCGTAGTGTGATCACGAGCTCTCTACTTACATTCCTAAATAGGAAATGTTCAAATTGTAAGGTGTGATAGCCCTATTAGGAAATCGAAAGATGTGATCGCAGTTAGAACAGATTGGATTCAATTGAGAGTTTATCCATTTTGAACTCTATATCTTCGATTTAGAAATCAATTTAGCGTAGTGTGATCACGAGCTCTCTACTTAGATTTCCTAAATAGGAAACGTTCAAATTGTATGGTGTGATTGCCGTTTAAAGGGCTATCACACCTTACAATTTGAACGTATCCAATTTAGGAAATCGAAAGGTGTGATCGCAGAAAGAACAGATCGGATTCAATTTAGAGAGTTCTAACTCTCTGTTTCCTTAAATTGAATACTGTGATCGCGGCGTTTCAATTTAGAAAGTTTAGGGGTGTCCACTTAAAAAATACATCGATGTTTTTTTGTCGATGCGATACAAAGAGGCTATGCATCGGTTAGAAACATTGATGTTTTCTCAAAATCGAGTACACTAGCTGCTGCCCGCGACTTCGTCCGCGTAACGCGTGACACGCTAATATACAAAATGGTTAATTGTTTACCTTTTTAAAATCAAAATTGAAACATAAATAACATAGGTTATTTATATTTTATAACGTTACGAGGACGAAGTCGGGCACTAAAATAACTACTTAAATGAAATACCTATTTAAATGAAATAGGTAATAAAATAATACACTAAATAAATAGGTAACACAATCAAGATTCTTGATTGCAATTGATTTCGTTAAAATACCAGTAACTCGTTATATACCTAACTAGTAATTTCCTAATATTCCTAATATTTAATACGATATATCGATACAAAGCGAAGTATCGGGCATCCCTACTGCGTTCACAAGTGTTGCCAGATTTGTGGAGGCAAAAATCCGTACCGCCTTTCACTGTTTCCTAAATTGAATTCGATGTAGGAAATGCTTATCGCACTATTCAATTTGAACGTTTTCTATTTAGGAATCTAAGTAGAGAGCTCGTGATCACACTACGCTAAATTGATTTCTAAATCGAAGATATAAAGTTGAAAATGGATAAACTCTAAATTGAATCCAATCTGTTCTAACTGCGATCACACCTTTCGATTTATTAAACTGTAACATCGACATTTTATGACTGTTGCGGAAGCGGTAGCTCTGAACTCTACCTATTCAATATACTTTGTACTAATTCAATTAAATAGAAATGCCACAATAAAAGTAAAAAAGATTTTTAATATTTTCTAAAATATATGAAACTACAAGAGCAAAATTTGTTTGAAATTCTTTAGAATTTAATTATACCGAGTGAAGTATTACTTATAAATCGTATATCGATTTGTAGATATCAAAAATTTGTATAACCCATACTATCCATACTTACTAATATTATAAATGCGAAACTTTTTCACGCCTTAACTACTCAACCGAATTTTGCATACACAAAAAATGCATACATATAGGGTACCTTTCTTCCAAAAAAAAGTACTGTTCCTGAGTAATCGTCTAAAAATATAAATAATAGGGCGCTACCGTCGTCACAGTAATAACGATGTCAGGCGTTATTACTCATATATTTTCTTTTTCAACGCGGAAGAAGTCGCGGGCACCAGCTAGTAATATAATATTTGGTTTAAACTTAAAAAAATAAAATCAATAACTATTTGTAAATGTCTTTATTCATCTTAAATATAAAATCAAAATCAAAATTTAATTCATAACAAGGCTTATTTATCATTTAGTAATTTATAGGTATGACATGCATGCTAAAAATCTGTAATGTATACCGAGAAATCCGTATACTGGCAACACTCTTCGATTTAGAAATCTATTTAGCGTAGTGTGATCACGAGCTCTCTGCTTACATTCCTAAATAGGAAATGTTCAAATTGTAAGGTGTGATAGCCCTTTTAATAGTATAAATAAAATACTGAGGCCTATGTTGCTCGCTGATAATATTGCTTTTCGCTTTCCGAATAGGCTTCGAAGCTTATTCAATTCAAATTTCAAACAAACAAACAAATCTTTCCTCTTTTTATAATATTATTAATATATATATTTATTATTAAATACGATTTAGAGGAATGTAGCCGCTTTTCTTTAGATCGAGTTTTATTGCTTCGTGTCTAAATATAAAACTTTATAAAAGGTATTAAAAAATTGTAGACATACTTACCGAGGGCTTTGAGTAGCCGTTATTAATAATTCCTTCTCAGTCACGAGATAATATCTTTTTAAGTAAGTGGCGCTAGTGTGCCTAACTTTTATTTTATGTAACTCTAGTCTTGTTATTATAGTCATTGTACGATAGATGTCGCTCACTTTGGAGATTAAATCGCGCAATAGTTTTGTTCTTGTCAATCGGTTGGTATATCTAACATCCTGACAAGGTCTGATTGTAAAGTTTAATATTTAAAATTATTCATAATTTTTGTAGGGGTAGAGAGAGTGTCTACTGACTGTCTACTCTCTGTCAGATAACAGATTAATGTGATGAATTGTGTCAAAAGTAGAGGTGTAAAAGTAACGAAAAAAAGCGTACCCGTATGTATTCGGTACTATGACAATTAGTATTCGTTACTATCGTATCGTTACGTTACTCGGTACTTTTGGTCCCTCATCATAAGTCGTATTGGGTACGCGTACACCGTATGACATCGCGGCATCGCAACATTCGCCTAAGGTGCATTTTTTTACTTTTCCGTATTTTAAACCAGGCTAATCGCAATCTATTATGGCATCGATTATAATGAAGAAGCAACAAATAGGTGTCGAAAATAATTTATTGACATTAAATTGAAAGTAAACATAAAAAATGAAATTAAACATATTTTAAACAAAATTAAAAAACTAAATCTTTTTTTCTTAGAATAAATTAAACATAATAATAAAATAAGAACTTTGTTGTTTTAGTATTTAAACAATACTAAAACAACAAAGAAATACCTTAAATAAAGAGTAAAAAAATTAGACGACGAATTTCCAAAATATAGTTTACTTAATAAACAAACATCGTTCTTTGTAACGTACGTTTTTAAATTCACCGAATAAGCGCATGCGTAAAACATACATACGATCAGCCAGCAAGCGTTTCAATTCACGCATCAACGGTACTTGAGCTTGCGTGAATGAAACAGTGATACTAGTAACGAAAGATGCGAGTAACGAAATGCATTCGTGTGTAACGTTTCGTTACTCGGTACTAGATGGCGCACCCGTTACTCAGTACCGAATACATACGGTTTGCTACAGTTCTAGTCAAAAGTCAAAACTCAAATCAATAAATTAGGGATAATTCCTGGAATAAATTAGGGAGTCCAGGAGCAGTGTTGCCTATTGCCTTTAAAAAACTTTAAACTTGTTTAGTTTTTAGTTGCGTTGACTGAGATTCGTTTTACATAGTTAGTAGATGATCACACTAGTACATCTACCGTCAAGGTAAGGTAATACATTAGTATATTTATTACCTTGACGGTAGATAAAACCCAAATTACGGTGCATCTACGGTAATTAATACCTTGGTAATTACCGTATATATGGAGACACCGCATGACACTGACTGACAGTAACTACTGTAACCTTCCTGTAACAATAACTAGGGCTAGGATTTGACCTGACTCCATTGAATTTTGAATTGAAAACGGTTTGCAGCACAAACCTAGCACACCTAGATAAAAAAACATCGTTTTTGATACAATTTTCGATATTGGATATTTTGTATCGATATATCGGATCAAAATATATGGGCCAAAAATATCGATCCCCCCCTAGGTTGGCCATGACCTTGTCGTGGTGGGGGGGCTTACCCTCGACAGTCCGAGGGGTCGCAGGGGCCGGTGGTGGACAGAACCACCGACCTTTGCTCGTCCCATCGGATTGGTTGTTGGGGACCAACAAGGCCCACACCCGAGAGGAGTGCTCACAGGAGCGCTCTCTCTTTCTTGAGGTTGCCCTGGCGGCTGGGGCGGGACTTGGTATCCCTCTCTATGCCTTTCCCGTCAGCTGTCGTCAGGGATTTGAGTGAGTTCAGGGGAACAGGGAGGCCTGGAGGGGTGGCTCCTAGTCCCCTGCTCGTGTTGATGGGGCGGGACTTCTTTCTTTGTTGGTGTCCTCTGGCGGCTGGGGCGGGACTTGGTATCCCTCTCTATGCCTCTCTCGTCAGCTGTCGTCAGGGAATTTGAGTTCAGGGGATCAGGGAGGCCTGGAGGGGTGGCCACTGGTCCCCTGCTCGTTCGAGGGGAGTTTCGCCCGCGGTGCAGGGGGGGGGGGGAGCTCAATGGACACTATTGGTGTCCATTGAGTTCTACCAATAATATCACAGCAGATGGCAGGGCAGGAGAAGGCGGGCACCAGCCCGTCTTCAAATGCCCTCGGGGACCTGCGCACACAGCTGGCTAGGTGTGTGCCTGCACGGGTCCCCTCCGTCTGGGGTTTGCTCGGGTGTCTCCGGGCAATCCCTTCGTTGGTGTCAGCCTAGCCAGCAATGGCTAGGCCACTCGAGGGGGGTGGGTCGGAGCAGTTGCCTCGGCAGAGCCCGTCCACCTCCCACTCACTCAAAGGGCAAGGAGACACCGGGGAGTTTTAGTGGGTAGGGGCCAGTTCTGCTTGCTACGTGCGCAAGTGGAGTATGCTGGTCGACCCCCACATACCCCTGCCACATACCCAGCGGCAGGAAGTCAGTAAACGGATTCCTCCTCGATAAAAAAAAAGGGCCAAAAATATCGATATATCGAATCAAAATCGATACTTTTTTAACAAGCCTACCTACCCTCCTTAACATTAATGTGGTTATGGGGGTCTGGGTGTGGTGGGTATGTACATACAAGTATGTGTGGGTAATGTGGGATGGGTAGTATATTGTAATGGAATTGTGGAATGTGGATCTGGATCAGAAATATCAGAATATTCAGGATAGATTAGATACTTAGATAGATAGGAGTAGGAGCCTAGGAGAGGAGGTTAGGAGGGGCCGGCCGCTAGAGTAGAGACTAGAGACTAGAGAGTGTATTATGTTCCTTGGGAGGGGCCATCCCACTTCATCCCATTCCATTCATTTATTTTACTTTATGACGCCTTGAGTCTTGACGAGAGAGAGAGATCTCACTCAACTACCTTATTAAAAAAAATGGATTTATTTATTAGTTTTAGGGCTGAACAGAAGCAATCACCGCGCGGTACCGACCGTCCCGACCAGTGAGCATTTAAATACTAGAGAAGTAATGTCTAACAAACGATTCTCAGAAATGCGTAACCACTTGACAGTTCAAGTTTTGAAACCGATACATTATGCCAAAGTAAACTATATTTGTCTAGTTTCATCCACTAATTAACGCTACTTGATTAATTAACTTTCATTAATTAATTAACTTTAACGGACGCGTCACGTTTCCTAAATGTCAAGCAGGCAACTGACGTCAGATATGCCTGCAGGCATCTTATAAGTGGCAACGCGTCGCTGCTTTAAACTGCTAATCTAGTAACATATAATATCATTGGTCCCGACCGACAGGTCAATACAAAATGTTTGTAGAAAGAAAAGAACTTGTTTGTAGTCTTGCAACTCGTTTCTAGCTCTCTAATCGCTTCTCATTCATCGTCGGCAGTGGGACAACGGCCTTAAAAAAAACTCTTTTTAATCAAGATGTCGTTTATTTTTATCAATAATTTTTTACAATACTTTTTTAAAGAAAGAAAACCCTTTTCTTCAAAACAGAATGTACATTGTACAAATAGTTTCTTACAATGCGAATGGCAAGTTTGGTATTCTAATAGACAAATTTCCT
Source organism: Synanthedon vespiformis (assembly GCA_918317495.1). Classification (NCBI taxonomy): domain Eukaryota; kingdom Metazoa; phylum Arthropoda; class Insecta; order Lepidoptera; family Sesiidae; genus Synanthedon; species Synanthedon vespiformis. The sequence goes on from OU906965.1 coordinate 2,263,733, forward strand.
TAAAAATAAGTACACAATATTAAGTTAAGATGAACATACGTATTTTTAAAGTATATAATACAGTGAACAAAATAATACAAATAAATTATTATGCTAACATAATTCTTAAAATCACTAGTTCGATTAATTATTAAGGAATAATTTTACTTTAGGAATAATTTGCACGGAGGATATGTATTAATTAATGATGAGATACATTTTTGGATACTTACCATACCATGCATGGAATCACAAAAGTTTATTTCCAAAGTTGACCTACCGGAAATCGAACCCCGGATCCCTGTGACAGAGCAGCACTCTATAACCACTCATTCATTGGGTTCTTTAAAACGGGCATGCATGATAATTATATATTACCAATGAAATGAAAACAAAGCCACAAAAGGATACATGGCAATAAACTAAAAAGAAATTACTTATTTGGTGGAAAGTCGAGTGTGGTATAGGAAGGTCTAGTTCTGGGGACAGGAGGTCGTCTAGGTCTAGGATGCGTTTTGCCTCCCTCCGATACGGCGCTCACTCCCGCCTCATTTTCTTCCGGCAAATATGGAGTGCGTGGACTCAATACTAACGCTTTATATGACGAATGGGAATCCGCTATGCTTCTTCCATCGCCTTCGTCTCTACGAGAAAGCTCCGAGAAAGGTGTAACAGAACGCTTTTCTATACCGCTAGGGCCTGGAGTATCGTCTTTGACCAAAGGTTTAAGTTCATAAGCATTTTCTTCTTTCCGTTTAGGTTCAGTCTCCTTTTTAAACTTATTCTGTCGTTCTATGATCTCTGCTGTCGTTAAGTCCGATCCTTGAACGTCTGTATCCAAGGGAGGTGCGGACAACCAAGGCCTTGAGGTATTTGTGTTGCACCATCGTTCCTCATTTTCGCTAGCATCCCCTAAAAGGCCAAGTTTTTCTAGATTCTGTAACAACAGATTTTCACTGGAACTCGCTGCCCTCATTTCTGTCTTCGTTTCTTCGGTTAAAAGTAATTCCGCCAAAGGTGGAGCGAGACCTAGACCGATACTCCTCTCGTGATAAACCTCCGATATGGTTGGTGTTAGCTCGCCGCTCATATGTCTCACTTGGGCCATGGAGTCGCGACTGCTCGTTCCCATTTTTGGTCTTGGCACCCGTTTCGAAGTGGAAGGTTGATTCAGAACATCCTTATCTTCCTCCGTTCTACGAGGTTGCGCTGTGGCCAAATCGTAAAATGCATCTAAATATCTGGGATGTGAATGTTCCGGTCGTCTTCGAAGTACGGTGTCGTGGCCTGATGTTTCCCAATCTGAATCGTCGGTTGAGGGCGGTCGTCTTGTGTACAGAGTTCGTATTTTGGTTTGATGAGCTAAAGCTAAGGAAACGTCTCTTTGAGGAGCAGAAGGTGCCGGTTGTGGGGCCGCAGGCGGAGATGGAGTGAAGGCGGCGTCACTTTCGCCTCGATATCTTGGCGGCGGTGGGGCCGGAGGCGGAGCAGTTCTTCCATCCGGTTCCCCTCGACCCACTTCGGTGGATGATGTCGATCCTCTCACGTACATTGTGAATGCGCCTCCACAAGATCCCAAAGGAAGGGGAGGTGGAGGCACCGATGTAGAACTTTCTTCTGAAACACATACGTACACTAAATTAAATCGTTTGATAAAATAATGAGTCCATTATTGACGCAAGCCAAAAACGGTTACTTGCTGGTATGTGTTCAATATAAAATATACCTATATAAATTACTGTTAACTATTCCCTGTCTGGTGGGGTCTGAAATTTTTTTAATGATATTTTCTTATTCATGATCGAGTTTTTAGTCTTAGCACTATGAATACAATATTAATACACTATGAACTTTTTATAGCTGTCTTTATTTTGTGGGTAACGCTAACGCCACAAGTGCTGCGAGTGCAGTAGGATTAAGGATACGGATCCCTATGGGCTCTGGCATTCCTTACTCACGAACTAGAGCACAAAAGCACACGTGCCGTTATTTCACGGTGGTCTTCTGTAAGGGGGTGGTCACTACCGAATCAATCTAGATAAGTGAATACTAACGTCGATGTTGTCTTGGAGGCGGTTCTCCGTCAGAATGTGGTTCTAAATCTCCATCATCTATCGACGCGAGTGATTCAACACTCGAACTCGATTCCAGGCTTAGGCTGCGAGGCGCTTCTTGTGTATCTAACAAGAAAAGATAATAATTTAACATTAATTGTACATATAATTTTAACTTTATAAGCCCTCAAGTTTATTGTGTGAGAGAGTTTTACAATAAATCTTACCAAAGAGCGCCAGTAAAGCTTGATGTACGAACTGTATATGCCTTCGATTGGCAGCTTTGCCAGTGCGTAACGTGACTTCATCTGCTCCGACTTCAGTTAAGTCAAATCCTAGTGAAGCCAATAGTTCATGCACACCATTGACGCGCCATAATCTACAAATAATAATTAAATTAGTATGTAATTAGGGTGACGCTGCAGTCAAGCATTGCATTTTATCTGATTGATTTTGTTTGCAAAATAGATAACCAACAGCTTCTGAATTTTGTTATAACATGTGAATGCATTTGACGTCATGTCATGTTCCTTTTGTAGCGGCCAGTTTATCTATTTATTTGGTATGTTATATGTTATCTAGTGTATTTGTTTCTTTTTCTCTTTCTTTTTTTGTCTGCCTTTGTGTATGTTTTCTCTCAGCTTTCAATATCATGTACTCTTTAGTTTTGTAACTTATAATATGTTTTAGTAATTTAGTGGAAACTTTGTTGATTTATGTTTTACTTGTATGTATGTGTATAATGTGTATGTATGTTTTCCAAATATAAAGTATTATTATAAGGTATTTAGACTATTGTATGTTATTCAATAAATAAATAAATACCTGACATTCACAGCCACTTCAATGGTATCAGTGTCACAACTCTTGGTGGAGAATTGGGAAATGACTGCACGGATGACGCCTATGATGTCGTCAGCCACATCTCCGTTAGAAATTAGCTTTGATAGCGCTTGCAATGTTGTCGGAGTCAATCCTAAAAATTTAATAAAAAGCTTAGTTTTAAAAACAAATCAATAGAATAGGTATACGCAGGTAAACCTCAAAAGAACTCACCCAATAAAGCCTGCAGACTGGCTGAACATTGAGTCAATCTTTCTTCGGGATCGCTCTGAGGGAAGAACACACTAGACGGTATTCCATTTGCGGCTGGTTCAAATCTGTTAAATAAATGTAATTTATTGAAACCTGTAGGGTTAAATCTGTAGGGGCATGGAGTAATTTACTTTGTTTTTAGAAATATCGTGTTTATAGGCTCTATACATGATACTGAAAATAAATTGACGATTTTTAAATTTGTTTCTGTATGTATGTATGTATGTATGTTCCTCCATCACTTTTAAACGAATTAACTGATTTTCATGAAGCTTGGTAGATAAACATTTAGAAGTATGGGACACGTGATAGGCTACTTTTTATCTTTTTTAACGCGGACGAAGTCGCGGGCAACAGCTAGTATGAAAATAATAAAATAAAAATGCTCACCGAAAACCTACGCTCATAAGCAATTCTTTCCAACCAGTAATAGTGCCGGCTTTATTTTCTATGCTCTTTTGTGTAGTATACATTGCGTTCTTCTGTCCACGTACGATTCTTTGGAGAGATTTCTCAACTAAATGCAGGCAAACTCGTAACGCGTCTCTGAAATAAAAAAATAATGAAGGCTGGAAATTTTGTAAAAGTGTAACGTTACGTTTCGTTACCTTAGATCGATGAAAAAGTAATATGGTGTCATTACCTGCACTTGTCAGGTGCGGCGAGGAGGTCGCAGAGGGCCTGCCCCATGAGCGCGACCTTGTTACTGAGACGCACGTTTCCTCCAAGCAGAACTAACCCTGCCCAGTGCGCCGGGTGAGCGAAATGTTTCGTATGACGGACCGTTTGCATCGCGTCGCCCAATGCTCTAAACAAACAAGTATTAAAATTCTAACAGGCATCACAAGCTTGCTACTAGTTGCAATAGTATTTTGCCGACCCATAGCCAATTTTTTTTTTCTTTTTTTACAATTAGAAAAATCGTTTAAAATAATAACAGTAGTGATTGAAGACTCCTTTTAAGGGGAAGCCTGTGCCAGGAGCCTTCGCTCTTCCATAAAAGCTAAATATATATATTTTTAATTTTTAAACAAGATAACAAACAATAATAAGATGAAAGAATAAAAGAAAACAAGAAAAGATTTTTTTAAACTAATGTGAGAGCTCACGTGCGCGTCTGTTGCGCACGCGCGTTGTTGTTGACCATCGCTTGCAAACTCTGAGACAGAATTAATTTTATTGCTACCGATGCTTTTTTGCCGTGTTCAATATTGATTATGTGTTCAGAGAGAAAATATCTTGGTCACATGTTATTTAAATGTAAAATTATTACAACGGAAGGTAATATTTTGGATTACATGGATTACTTAATTTTGGAGTCAATTTTGTAAGATCCGAAAGACTCTGAAAGTCCAGATGTGAGCATCCGGACTCTTTTATTGCCCTCTTAGGTAACAATGGAAAGAGATAATTTCGGAGTTAACATAATAGAGAACGATCAGTAGGACTTTTTTCTACTATGATGCATAATTTCATGAAATAAACATCACACACACATCGCATTTAGAAACAATAATCTCAGTAACGTACTTGGCAACCCTACTTCCTTGCAGTAACGCAGAGTACAAGGCTCTGTACAGTATCTTCGTAGCGGTGTCTTGCGGAGCAGGCCATAGAGTCAACAATATAGCTTGAGCTCCGGCCGCTAGCAAGGCCCTGCACAGTTTAGACACTCCTTCGCCGGCTGTTGTAACGTTTTCTGACTCTCCAGCTGAACCTTGAAGTGCTGCACTAGATGGTGCACACGAGATTACTACCTGTAAACACATATTTATAAAATTATTATAGTGCTCTATAATATGACTATCAAAGACCTTTCTCGATTTATAAATAACAGCTACACCTATGATTTTGTAACGTGATTTGATTTGATTACAAATATTAAATGTGATGTGCTAGACGCACATCAAACTCGACATGGTGGGGATTTATGTGGCATTTTATTATTTATCTTTATTTTCACATTGAAAAACACGTAAAAGAGAGGAGGCATCAATTAGTATTGTATCCTGCTCACTGCGTCTAAAAATGAGATAATTTATGGTCCTCGCAAGTCAAGGGAGATTTGTTGTCCCGTTGAAACGACGTAAGAACGCATAATTAAAAAAAATGCCTTAATCTATACAGTTATACAATATATAGAAAAATGGAATTCACGGAATAATTATTACTACTGGACGGTAATTTGTTACTAATATATTTACCAATCTTGCAGTAATCTTTAAGTTCATAATTTCCGAGGCTGTCAACATAAACTCGGAAGCAGGAGGCAACTCTTCGTTGCTTGGTGGTAATTCTGCATCTGTGTTTAGTAAAGATGAATAAATTAAACGTTTGTTTAAATGAAAGCTTCATATTGTGTTAAAATAAAAAAAGTACTTACGTTCTTCTTCATTTTCCGTAGAAGTGTCAGCGGTTCCACTCGTTACGCTAGTATTTAGCAATCGTTTCGCTTGAGAGTCCACCTGTTGAATTGTTAATTTCTTTTATTGTTAAACTAGATGTTGCACGCGACTGTGCACGTATTTGATTAGGCTTACTTAAACTATCACACACATATTTGACCATGATAAACTTACAACTTCGCCAGGACTGAGGACAATAGCTGGAGTTTTCCAACAAACGTGCGTAGCGAAATGAACGCACTCTGCTTGTGGTAATTGCGCCAAAACCGCTTCTTTGGAAGCCTGAAAAAAAAAAAGAAAGATTTTTAGCCATACCTTAGTACGTCTCTGAAACACATCAGCAAACATATGCTGTTATTTCACGTTGGTCTTCTGTAAGGAGGTGGCTACCACTACTTTCGTTTTACATGGCGTCTTTAAAACTACAATAGACAGTGGTTTAATAGAGTCCAGGTATAATTACTTGATAGTCAGTGAGCGGTGCAACTCTTAACATGTCAGCTACAAGCTCCGCCTCTTTGAGTTGCGCGTGCGCAGCTGGCCACCTCGAGCCGGCGCGAGCGCTTCCCACTACCAGGCATCGCATGCCTGCCTCCGACGAGCTGCTATTTGATGATCCACCTAATAACATGTCATATATTCGTAGTTAAGTCTTTGTATTTTACTAAATATCTTGAGCAATTATAGCTATAATTTAGTCGAAAATTATAGCTTATATTTAATCTAACACTGTTATTTTACTCTAAATTTCCTCTAATCAAATTCCGTACTCTCTCTTCATTAAAAGACTATAGCTTATTTCTCATTCATGACTTAAATAGTATGTTCTACCCAGGCAACACATAGGCCAGATAACAGTATGAAGTTCACAAATTATTCAGTTTAAAGCTTTTTTATAAGGGTATTAGAGCTGACAAGATAGGCAAATGCTGTATTGAATGATTTTTGGGCTATTATAACACTATGGGCTATTATGGGCTTCTTGTTGTTTATTCAGCTACTATTCAGCTATTATGTTGCTACTATACAGCTTAAAGCAATTTATTTTGTGCCCAAATTGCTTGAATAACGGCTGTATAAATGCATTTATTCAAAGAATATTCAGCCATTCTGTGTTGCTTGGGTAATTCATGGCTTAAATAATTCATGGGTTAATTCTCATTAGAGTTATGTGTTCCCTAACTCTAGGTGTCTGTTGGTGAATACGTGCATTAGTCTGATAAAGAGTACTTACCGTGATCGTGTAAAGGTCGCGCGCGCGGACGCGTATGTTTGAGCGGGCGCAAAGCTGGCGCCGCCAACAGCGCGTATCGTTCGCAAAGCGGTTCAGTGTCTGCTGCACAACCGCGAAGTGCACCCCACGGACAAGTGTAGAGGGCACCTTCAACCACCAGCACCAACTCCCGCCGACCGCCACACCCACGGCGGCCGTGAGATGCTACAAAAATAATACTCAATGTTGTATGGAATCACTGTCGAATATTATTTTCATCACACATATTCAAAAAACGAGAAAAACTCCTTTAGATATATCGGACACCAAATTAAATTTTGTCCCCAAAAGAGTTTGAGTTTTCTCTCTTCTGATTTATCAGAGTTTGTAAATGGAAATAAAAATGTTTAATTATTTCATGTTGAATTCCTTGCTAAGCTTATATAGAATAAAATTCACTTTGCTCGGAATTCAAAATAACACCACTGAAGAACAAAATACTACTTTGTCCCCTTATTAGTTATTAGTAACACAAATTAACTATTATTATATGGGAAGAGTCCAAAAGATTTCGGCCGATTAAGACAAACAGTGTTTTCATAATTAAAATACAAACCATGATTATTGTTGCAGGAAGCTGGAAGAAGATCTTCGAAGGGCGCGATTAACATTTGATAGAGTGAGTTTAAGCAAGGTGGACCTTGCCACACAGGTTGCTTTTTACGAGCTCCATGAACGCTAGACCTGGAAATAAAAGCTCTAAGTTAATGATCCTGTAAAGAAGGATTTCCTATTAGATATTATGTTACGGCTGGCCATGGAACTTTCCGATAGAAGAAGTGATGTTTACATAATATATGGTGGTCACACCCGTTTGCAAATAAGTGCAAAAGGAAATTGGTCTAATTTTTGGTATGCTATTTGGAGTTTACATACCTAGTAGATCCCTGCAGACTAGCAACAGAACCAGCCACTGAACCACCAACTGATCCCACACTGAACAGGGAGCTTAGGGAGTAATTAGACGAATTCAAAAGTTGATTGCGAGTCACCTGAGAAATAAAATTTAAATATTTGTAATCAAATCAATCAAATGAAATCGTTTATTTAATAGGAAAAAATAAAAAAAGTATACAATAGCATAGTTACCATTCTGGCAAGACCTGCTGAGGGTAGTTCGTCCGGTTCCCACGTATCGTCATTGTCATTGCGACGCTCGGCCGCGGTTTTCACCCATGCCGACCATTCCCCAATACAATGTTCCAACTTGCCAAGAGCACCTTGAAAAATTCATTTATTTTTATGTTAAGGTCGACAGACAGGCTGAAGGTCTACTTGATGGTAAGTGGCTACCGTCGCCTATAACACAAGCAATGCCATAAGTGGAAGGATGGAAGGATTAAGGATAAGGGATAAGGGAGGGGATGGGGTAATGGGCTCTGGCATCCCTTACTCACTCAACGAAACACAACAGCACATAATGCTGCTATTTCACGGTGGTATTCTGTAAGTTGGTGGTTACTGCCGCCAGACGGGCTGCCCAAATGACTGCGAAACGCAGTGTGCCCTACCACTACTAAAAATAAAATAAATTTAAATTTTTTAAATTAATTATAAGTGTATAAGTAAAAAATTATAAGTAGAGATATAATAAACTAGCTGGTGCTCGCGACTTCGTTCGCGTAGAAAAGTATAAAACGCCATCTACCGTATTTTGGATAGATAGCGCTATGTCCCGGGCCAAGCCGCTTTTATTTTAGATTTCCCCTAGGGATGAAGCATTTTCCCGCAGTAAAAATGTCGGCTTCTAATGGTAAAAGAATTTTTCAAATCGGTCCAGTAGTTTCGGAGCCTATTCTATAGAAACAAACAATCAAATGTTTCCTCTTTATAATATTAGTATAGAAGTATAGAAGAGATCATACCCGTGTTGGAGTGAATATCGTCTGGACTGATGTCAGGCAGGCTGTTATCATTGTCATCAGCTTCTTCTAGTAGGGAGACTTGGTGGAATCTCAGTATACCTGGTGGCAAGTCCTTGTCATTAATGTTATAATCCTTACACATTGTAAAAGAAAGTCAACTTTGGTTTGGATCTAGAAAGTACTACTATAGTACTTTAGATGCTATCATAGAAATAGGGCTATAAGAATGTAATATTACCTTTGTGTGGTTGGAGCAACCAAGCATACAACCTCCCAGCAGCTAGGCTGTAGTATAGGACAGGAGCTTTCTGTTTATTTACAACTTCCAATATTTGCTCAACGTTGGATGGACTCCATGGCTCAGGTCGTTCTTTGTTACTATCTTCCGATGAGTTTCTGTTTGAACATATTTGTAATATTTAATTGATAATTGCAATAAATAAAGAGGACGATCAATCCAAATGGGTCTTTTGCTTTGATTACACCTGTCAAGTATGGTAATAAAAATAATTGAGATTTGACCGGATTCGTATTGATTATAGCCTACGTCCTTTCGAAGCCTAGGCAAACGAAGTCGCGGGACACAGTTTTTTGTAAAATCAAGTAGGTGTCAGTTTTTGTCCGCTTCTCCACTAATTTCTAAACCACCGAAAGAAATCAATAAACCCAATGAAAGAGCGAGAAATGAGGAAGATTTGTGTTAATTTGAAGAAAAAAAAATGGGGACGTGTCGCTAGTTTCAAAATAAAATCCCATTACCTTTGCGTTGCATGTATCTCTAAATGAGTTTGGTTCAGCGACTGAGATTTCTCTGAAACGGAATCGAGAGCTCGACATCTACCGCGCTCTGCTATCACAAGGGCTTCTGAATGGCGACCCAGTTCTGCGAAAATTTAAAAGACATCTAATCAAAGTGCATATTTAAGAGAAAGAGAGCATATCTACGAAGTCGCGGGTAACAGCTAGTATTACATAACATTGCCAAATACGAGTAGCAGAGTCTTACCAACTAGAACCCTTTGTAGTGCGTGCTGAGTGGACGCATATAGCGCCGCAGTTTTCTTGTCTCTATGTTTCTCCGCCCCCGACTCCAGCACTGTGAGGGCGACATGGAGTTGTTCTTTCGCTTCTTCTAACTCACCGGAGGCCCATAGAGCAAAACCGAGGCGATGACGCACTCGAGACTGTAATAAGGAAGGTATTTAGGTCAAAAGTGGACAATTTTCGGTGATATTTTTTTCCAGCAGTGGAATACTAAATTATTTTATAATACCTCTTCGTCAGCATCAGCGAGTCCTTCGATAGCAGCTAATGCCTGCCGCAGGTAGGAAACGGCGCTGCCACAGGCGCCCATAGCGAGGTGGGCTCTGCCCAAATCTGCAAGAGCCTGTGCACGGCCTCGACTGTCTCCTGTAAATGTAGTGATGATCATTTATAATGTCATCTATATAGCCATGAATGAACATTTATATCAACAGCAACAGAGTGATACCTGAGGAATTCGTTAAGTTTTCATGTAAATTGGTTGAAATATGACAATGATTGTTGAAGGTGTCGGAAAAATCAAGCCGTCTGAGAGCTTTAATCGAAAACGCTGCCTTATTCGTTTTATTTCCTTATTCTCTGCCTTGCTTGCTTAAGGCTTCATAACTTAAATAATGTATGAAGGGATTGTTTCTCTTTTATAGGTCTACAAAAAGGCATGTCTATCTGTTAAGGATACTTTAAAAATAATAAATTTAAAACCTTAAAAATTTAGTCTGACATTTAAAAAAGCCGTTTAGACTGATACAGTATAAATCAAAATATACGTTAGTTACCTTACGCATATCATACACATAATAAAAACCATAATAATAGCACTGTATACCACACAATTTACATGAATATCTTAGGAAAAGGAAATTGAAGCGGTCTCCCCCGCTCACGCTACACCACCTGCTGTCCTATAAAATTGTACCTGTGCGAAGCCGGAAGCGGGTCGCTAATTAAAGATGATATATAGTTTATTATATACCTGCAGCTGTAGCATGCCTTAACCTCGCCTCGTGCCAACGCGCTGCTTCGGCATGTGCATTGAGAGACGCATGAGCTGTCCCTAATCCGCCACATGCCCGGGCCTGAAACATTTCGAATCATTTTGTTATTTATATTTAATACTATAGCTGTTGCCCGCGACTTCGTCCGTGTTAAAAAAGATAAAAAGTAGCCTATCAAGTGTCCCGTACTTCTAAATGTTTATCTACCAAGTTTCATGAAAATCAGTTAATTCGTTTAAGAGTGATGGAGGAACATACATACATACAGAAAAAAATTCTAAAAATCGTCAATTTAGTTTCAGTGTCATGTATAGAGCCTATATAGACGATATATCTGAAAACAAAGTAAATTACTCAATGACCGACCCATACAGATCTATTATTAGTATTGATTCATTTCGTATTCAGAGCTGGGTAAATCCCGTCCTTTTTGGGCTAGAGATTGACCCAAATATCCTTATCACTGGACCCAATTGTTACATTTTTTTATTAGAGATGGGTTTGCCCTTGGCCAACAACCAACTGTGTAGCAAGGATGAAGCCTATGATTGAGCGAGATCGTCCAGAAAATGCCTATTCACTCTAACTTTGATTTGGGTTATAAGAGCTTGGAAACACAGACGCCGGCAGGGAGTTCCAAACCTTGGCAGTGCGCATTATAAGGGATGTTTTAAAGTGCTTATTCCGAAATAGAGGGATTTCGACAAGATAGAATAATGTAGAAGTCAACATAAAACGTAAGGAAGGAAGCCATTAAACATAAAAGTTTTCTGAAAGATAATATACCTGCAGATGCGTGAGTCCAAGCCGATGAGCTAATTCAAGTTCAGCGCGGTGATGACGTACTGCTGCTGCGTGGTCGCCTAGTGCGTGCCACGCTACACCAAGCGAATGCCACGCTTCGCATTCCATTATCTGGTTATTTAATTCCCTAACACAAAAAAAAAATGTTCTTTTGTATTCATAGACAGTTTGTTAGCTTTTTTTAATGTTAAGGTTGACCAGACAGGTGGGTACCGTTGCCAAGCAGACTTGACCTGACTGCTTTGGACTTGTCGGACCTGTTTTGGAATACTAACATGAGAAAATTATAGACTTGACTGACTAGACTTGACTCTGCTACTTTTGATTTTGATTTCAATAAAAAGAGGCTATTACAAATTGCTATTTTTACAAATGACACTGCGACATTAACTTGGCAGATAATGGCCATTTTAAAATGAGCCGCATTGCCATTTAAACCTAAGAAGAAGAATAACACAAGCAACGCCATAAGTGCTGCAACAGAAGGATTAAAAATAAAAGAGAAGAAAAGGGTGGATGGGCTAATGGCCTCTGACATCCCTTACTCAGGTGGGCAATGCAAATGATTGCAAAAATTTGCAAATTATTATGGAAAAAAAGGGGTATCTCTAGATATATTGAAAAACATACTTGGCTATATTTTTCTGGTGTTCCAAACAAGACACAGCCTGTTCTAAGTTGTTGAGAGAAATATGTAGAGCACCCAATTCTCCGTAGGCTTGTGCTTTGGCTTCAGGAACTCCGAGTTCATGGGAGACCACCAAACGTTTTTCTAAACAGACCAGGGCTTGCTGAAGATTTCCAACCGACCTGTTAATTGATAACGATTTATTGAACATTTTTAAAATGTTTAATTTTTTTAGTTGAAACACTCAAAACACGAATGATTAACTACTTGTTCAGATTTATAATAGTTGCCCCAAAGCTTCAAATTAAATTTGGTCTCTAAAAGTGTGAGAGTACCTACGACGATTGGGATTAAATAAATAGATTACTTAGAGACTCACTTATGACTAAGTCCAAGGCCACGATAGGCCCTCTCTTGTTCCCTAGTGTTGTCCAATTTTAAAGCAGAAGCTAGATGTTGTTCATGATATTTCGCTGCTTCGTCAGGATCGCCCAAAGCGTCGTAGCAGTCTCCTAAAGAACCCAATGCACGCGCCTTGTCTAATTGGCACGTCGGGTTGTTAACGCGCTCCAAAATTGCCAATTGCTGAAAATAAAAAAAATAACATTCAACTATTTATTTTATTTCATCTATACTAATATTATAAAGAGGAAAGATTTGTTTATTTGTATGTATAGAATAGGCTCCGAAACTACTGGACCGATTTGAAAAATTATTTTACCATTAGAAGCCGATATTATCTGTGATGAACATAGGATACTTTTTACCGCGGGAAAATGCTTTATTCCTATGGGAAATCTAAAATAAAAGTAAATACTAGAAACCTCAATGAATATATTATTAATAGTATTAGGTAGAAATACCTAATACTAGATTATTTCGATGGGTGAAACGACTAACATGACAACTGCTTGGTGATATTCCACGGTAGATGGCGTTTTATACTTTTCAACGCGGACGAAGTCGCGAGCACCAGTTTTGAACATAAACCTCACAGTAAAACAAAATAACATACAATAGACTAAGGGCCTCTTTGACCAACTACAAGTAAGTTACTTTTAGAAATAATTTTATGTTTTATTAAATTAATTATGCACTCAGTTTAGTGCATCCTTCGATAGGCGATTTATTTTAATTATTTTCTTATTAATGTTTGAGACTTTTACCGTATAAACAAAGGTACTTCTTCTTCTTCTTTTAATGTCTTGGCTCCATCAGATCTTCTCCGATGATTTTGCCAGTGTCATTAGTAAAAATAGCAATTTGTAAAAGCCTTTTTTTAACAAAAAAAGGCAAAATTGAATTAAAAATCAAAAATAGCAGATCCCGAGACTAGTCAGTCAAGTCAAGTCTATAATTTTTCTTAGTTTTCCAAAATAGGTCCGTCAAGTCCAAAGCAGTCAAGTCAAGTCCCTCTAAACAAAGGTAGATCAGTTCCATTATCCCTGGTGACAGGTGACTTTAAATGACGGTTAGCCTACTTGACAGACGGTGAAAGAGGCCACAGTATTACAACTTACTTTGCCAACTAAAGGGTTTCATTTTATACAAATTAAAATACTCACTTGCTCTAAGTACCCTATAGCATCTTCGTAATGACCCATGTTAAGTTTGGCGATCCCCAAGTTACCGTAAGCCTGGGCTTCTAATGCACAATCTTGTAGTTCTTGTGCTCTTTCTAATTGTTCCTGAAAATGGGAATAATCACAAATCATTTTTAATTGCCCACCGAAATGAAATCTTTCCAAAATATTTTTTCAATAATTTTGGCAATAGTTTTAATGATTAGAGAGAATTTAAAAATAGGCAACAGTTGATAACTAACTTAAAAAACTTACGCGATAGCATCTCGCTGCATGGGAATAGTGCCCCAAAGCCATATGAACAGCACCTAGGTGTGAATGGGCCCTTGCTTCGCCCGCCGCGTCTCCAGCTTCCTGACGAAGGGTTAACTCCTGAAATAAATAAAAAATGAGAATAAGAAAAACATTGTTACTAGGTTGTTAAACATAACTAAGCTCTTTTGAACCTGTGTGTGGTGTCCTAAGGCAGCGTCTAGTCTTCTTTGGAGTCTTCTCGCGAGACCTAAAGCACCGCAAGCAGCCGCTTCTAAAGACCGATCACGGGCCTGAAATATTTGTAATGGATGTTGTTACTAATTATACACTATTTAGAATAGAATATTCTTTGACAAGAACCGCAACAACTCGGCAAATATGAATTTTATATTGATGAATTACACACAAGCCATCCTCAGAAATTTCTCTTTCAATCGACATCATCAGAAACAAAATCTGTTCACCACTTTCCGAGATTAATTAGCTCATACATACAGACAGATAGATTACACTTAGGAACAGTAACCTTGGTAATTTCTATTTTTAACACGTAATTTCAATAATAAAAATGGTACATCTCAGTATAACAATATATATTCGGAGAATTTCACCTGTCTAGCAAATCCCAACTGCCTCTGATACATTTTCACAGCTTCCTCAACATCAGCCATTTTAATTAATACATCCCCAATGTTGCCCAAAGCTCTGAATTTTCCCTGCAAATGTTGTGTCATGTGGGCTATAGCCAGGAAGTACTTTTGACACTCGAGGGCCGTCTCCAGATTGCCGAGAGCGAGATGAGCAAGCCCAAGATTGCAATACGCCCTGCCCATGTTCATCTTATCTTGTAAATCTTTGGCTAATGACAGGTCTTGATCATAATATCTGAAATTAAATAACACAAGGTTATAGTTAATTTTCATATTTTCCATATTTTTCACTCCTTAAGTGCAATGTTGCCTAAATTGGGGTCCGCAAACTTGTTCTATAGGATGTGTGACAAATAGTTCATTCAGTTGCGGCAACACAAACCATCTCATTAGAATTTAATAAATATAGATCCACCTGTGTGGGTTAAATTAAAAGACTAAAAATTCTCCTGACTGACTGTATACTGACTTAATTACGGTAAAGAGTGCCATTAACTAAATATATGAAATAAAAATATGACAGAAGTTTTTGTTGTTTTATTTATAGGAGTTTGCGAATTACGGGCAAGTTGCGATAGAGGTTGGGAAACCCTGCCCTCTATTGACATTGTTTGGTTCATACCTGACAGCTTCTCGATAATTTCCCAAACAATAATGTGCATAACCAAGAAAATGGCAAGCTTTAGCTTCGGCCGTGACGTCACCCAACTCTTGAGAAAGCATAAGGTGTTGTTCATAATACGGGACTGCTTGAGCGAACTCCCCCCGAGAAGAGAGGCAATTGCCAAGATTCAAAAGAGCACATGCTTCTCCCGCCGCGTCTTTCAGTTCTCTTGCTATTCCTGAAATGAAAAGAAAAAAACATTAATATCTGGAAATAACACAAATAACTAATTCTTACTTGGCTTGCTTTCAAGCTCATAATACGTGGACCCCTTTATAGGCATAAAAACGTTTAGGCAAACGGCATAGTTACTCAATAAAATGGGCGAATGTAATAAATATAACACAAGCCAAAAGTTAATTGTAGATCAAACAAGGCCAAACGAAAATTTGATTTCTGATTTATTTGTTTATGGTTTATACTAGTAAGTATTGCAAATTGATGTTAAAAAAGCCAGTATAAGGCATTTTGTCTGTTCTTCTTCATAGAATATACATTCCGGACTGATGGTATATATGCAAAAAAATACAATCAACATACTGAAATTTCAATAAAGATCAATAAATAAAATGTTTGTTTTATTAAATTTACATTAAGTCTAATATGTGGTGTAGGAAATTACCTAAATGAGCCCTGTAATGAAAAAGAGCCATATCATGTGCGCCTAACGCCTGGTAAGCAACAGCCAAATTCCCATGCGTGGAAGCCTCTGAACTTCTATCGTGCACCTCTTTGGATATTGTCAACTCTTGCTTATGGTATTTGATGGCTTGTTCATAAAAACCAGCTGCTGAGTACGCATTGCCTATGTTGCCGTAAGCTCGACCCATGCCTGCTTTGTCCTGGAAAAAAAATTGTGACATTAATTTTCTGATGTGTTGGCGTGGCGATTTCAACATCTGGCTTAACTTTGGCCAACACTTCAGCAACTTCTAACTCTAAATAAGACCCTCTGGGACCCTCTTCGGGTAGGCGAGATCGTATAGCGTATGACAGATATCACAGCTAGTCATGAGATAAAGTTTTGTAAATAATTATGTGACTTACTTGTAGTTGTCTAGCAATAGACAAATGAGCCTGGTGCAATTTCAATGCAGCATCATGTTCACCCAACAATTGGTAAACAATACCCAAATTAGAACACGCTCGGCCTTCTCCAATCTGAAACAATTGATTTTTTAAATAAAATCTTATTTCTAATAAACACAATAATTTTACTGTCATTATTTATAAGGTAGTTTTCATCGTCATCATCATCAGCTTGAGTCTCTCTGCTGCTGCTGGATGTAGGGCTCTGCCAAAGCGCGACTTTTTAGGGTAGTCTGTCCGTTTGTCGCTTGGCATCCCACGCTGCGTCTTCTAATTATTATTTGCCGTGAGACAGATGTGACCGATCCATTGCTTCATTCTATCGGCTATGTCGAATCTTCAGCGTTTTTCCAGGATTTCTGACCTATCTACCAAACAAACTCCGAACATAGCCCTAGCGAGCATTAGGCAGTTTTGATGCTAATTTAGTATTATGATTTAATTAAATATTGCGTTTGTTTCTACAATAATTGTTGTTTTAGTAGTGGTAGGGCACGCTGCGTTTCGCAGTCATTTGGGCAGCCCGTCTGGCGGCAGTAACCACCACCTTACAGAATACCACCGTGAAATAACAGCATTATGTGCTGTTGTGTTTCGGTGAGTGAGTAAGGGATGCCAGAGCCTATTACCCCATCCCCCCCTTATCCCTTATCCTTAATCCTTCTATGGTCGGCAGCGCACTTGTAGCACTTATGGCGTTGCTTGTGTTATAGGCGACGGTAGCCACCTACCATCAAGTGGACCGTCAGCCTGTCTGTCGACATTAACATAAAAAAAAATAAAAAAAAATAAAAAACACGATAATATAATTTTATTATGTAAAATTGTCCCTACGTCCCTACTACGGAATATTTCTACTTTTTCTGCCTTCTTCCACTTGGATCCACAGAAAGTCTGATTTGATTCTATTTTAAAATTCGAACTGCTCGTTGGAATGAATGTTATTTTTATCACCTTATCCCTAGCTGCTAAAGCAACATCCAATTGCCGTTCATGCCATTTCTTTGCTTGAGTGTAATCACCAGCACATCTGAAATGTATACAGAATTTTTAGTATAGTTAATAAAGAATCTTCTTATAAACCAGTAAATATATAGATTTCATACCTAGCGGCGTGTCCTAATCCAGCATAAGCTCTGGCTTCAATAGCTCTATCGCCTAGACTTTGAGCTATTCTCAAGACATTCTCGTGGTAAGCTATAGCCTGAGAGAAATTTCGTCTATAGTGATAAGATGATCCAAGGTTGGAGTAGGCCCGGGCTTCCTCGACCTGAAAGAAGTTCAAATAAAGCACCATGTTTTTATTTTTATATGTATTTAAAATTAATTATGAAATCTTATTCAATTACTTTTTACATAATAATAGGGTAAGGTCGACAGACAAACCGACGGTCTACTTGATGTTATGTGGCTACCGTCGCCTATGACACAAGCAACGCTATAAGTGCAAGTGCGCTGCCGACCCTAGCAGGACGGGGAATTCAACATATTGGGATTTAACAATACGGGACGGGAATCCAACTTTCAGAGAATTCAAATTTTAACCGGAAGGATATTAATGATGATAATGATATTAGGGCTCTGACATCTCTTACTCACTCAGCGAAACACAACAGCACACATGCTGTTATTTAACTGTGATCTTCTGTACGTGGGTGGTTACTGCCCACTCCAGGCTGCCCAAATGCCTGACTGCCACTACCTTATGAATGACATGTACTCATACTAAAGTCTTCTTTTTCTATTTAAGATAGTAAATATGATAGTTTTGTGACATACGTACCTGGTCCCCAAGTCTCCTAGCAAGTCTTAAGTGTTGTGTATGACAATCGACAGCGGAGTCAAATTCGCCCATAGCTAGATAGACTGCGCCCACATTCCCTATCTCCCTGGCTTCCTGAAGCCGATCTCCCATTTGTTTGACTAGTTGGACGCATTGTTTGTGACTAGCTAGCGCGTTTGGATAATCTCCTATTGCAGTGTACACGTGGCCAAGGGACGTAAGCGCCGCTGCTGCCGCTTGTGTATCCTGAAACCAAGGTTAGATACTAGTAAGTAAATAAACTCTAACCTATGCCTTTCTAATCCTTAATTCTTCTATGGTCGGCAGCCACCAGAGAGGAAACAAAACATTGTGGTCATTTCTGGTAACAGAATAGTTTTTCTTCCAACTCCTCCTAACCCAGGTAGCACTCAGTTATAAAACAATAACGCCTGTCAAGAATAAACATATATGAGCAATGAAGATTGAATAAATGTCTTAAGGGGAGCGGACGAAGTCGCGCGCAAAGCTAGTAGGAACACGATACTGTGACTTGAATTAATTTTTTTCTTGTATGTCATATAATAAATTGAAACACTATCCAGTTTAAGGAGAATTACCCGACTACTACGAATATCCTCTAAAGCTGCTTATACGAAGCTGTTCTGAGCAATAACATAATGCGTGAGTATCATGGAGTTTATATCATTCCTTTATAGTTCGTGTCAATATAGTTACGTCTTGATCGCCGTTTTCAATAAAACTACTTACTCTTTTAAAAGCAAATCGCCAATAACAATTTTTATAGGCAATTTGGTCAATGTTCGCAATGAAATACGATAAATTCACAAGGGACATTTATTCGTCAGTATTCGTCTGAGAATTTAGATTTTATTGGATTAATGCGTAGCTTAGGTATACACAATCAGTTCTGTTGATTGTCGTGAATTATTCGTGTGAAAGTGAAATGTTTATATTTTACGTGTAAACACTAAGCAAGTACATAGGAATATATCTTCCTTTGTAATATACGGTCACTTTTTGTAAATAATACAAGGCAAATTAACAAGTAGTCTAGTCATAGTGGTACTCAAACGGCTGATCGCAACCACTTTAATTCCCGCCGATTCTTCTCCAAATTTCTGGTACGAGTGTGTGTGACCTAACCTACACTGCTACCCATATCACTATACCTACCTAAGTATGTGTATTGTACAGTACAGTACACAGTACACAGTACACAGTACACAGTACACAGTACATTTACCATTTATGGTAATATCTACATCTACTGTGTCGATCACTTGTACTCTTCTATCATTTACTACCAATTCTAATACAAAAGTGTATCTATCAAAATCAGAAGTAGGCCTTAAACTTGTTAGACAGAGAATTTAGCATAGTATAGAATATAAAGAAAGTACAGTGGTGAAATACGCCAAACCGAACAACACTAAAAACGCCTGCGACGACGCGCTCTCCTTTAGGATATCATGAACTATACGCGTCATTGCATTTTGAATTCAAAATATATTTAGTTCTTTATTTTGTGAACACGCGAGACATAAACAATAAAACAATAAAGTCCGCACTGAATACGCCGCTTATACGAAGGAAGTTAAGGGATAAAAAATATTTCCGACAATAGACTGGGGTCCTTTGTCTCCAAAAGGAATAGGTATGTTAATTAATGTTATCGATTTACGGTGCATTTTGAGATGAAGATCGAAGTTTTGGGGGATGATGTTTGATCATTAGTGCTTTCGGTGCTCTTGGAAACTACTGCTGGCAGTAGTGCTACTCCGGCTATAAAACGCATCAGTACTGTCATACTTCTGTTTAATTTTAATAATTTATAGTATGTATTTTAAAGCACAATACATTAAAACATTAATTAGAAGACTTAACATTTAATCGAGAGGAAAATACCACGTAAGACTAAGATTAGTTTCATATACGGCTAATTTTTAATGTCCACAATCTTGACAATTCATTTAATGACATAGTTTATTTACATTGTGATAATGTTATTTTTAATGACTAATAAGACACTAGCGCAGCAAACGTATACAAACGTACTTTCTGCGAAGAGTATATAATTTAGTAACATAGGTTCTAGCTAGACTTAACTCATACGGACGAAAAATTAACGACTTTTCGGCGACAAGGTTCACAAACACAACAAGTTCATCTGTCAATTAATGGCGTTTAATGGCTAGTGCTAGTAATTTTAAATTACGACACGTTGTCGCTTCAAATAAAGATTTTCTAGTACGAACTAAACTTTGGGTATGGGGCGATAGCCCGTTGTAATTGCGGTGGCAAAATATCGACGGACCATCGAAAGAATTTTACCTGTTGCGTGTATTGACTACGACGGATCGCCTGTCTGTGTATTTGAATCTATATTTGAATCTATAGCCTTAACGTCAGTTTTCTCGCCGAAAAGTAGCTCACCTAACGCCCAGTCTGAGTTAAGCTGTACCTACTCTTAAGCATCGATATCGATAAAAAAATTATATGCACTTTTCCCATCATTATTTGTATTTGAAATCATAAACCCCACAACGATCTAGCTAATTAAATATGTATAACGTGATACGATAACTATACCTTTTCCAACTATGAATCTCGCGAGGCGGTGTCACGGATCGGTGAAGCAACAGTATTATGCGTTTGGAGCCACACGTTTTTTGTGCATTTATTGTAGAACGTTTAAATGTATTTTAAATCTTTTATTGTAAACGATCCGCGAATGAGAAAGCCGTTTGTTAAGTTTTCTTATCTTGTAGCAGCCTTTTGTAGCGTCCTCCTTGTAATACAAATTATCGCATTCTTCCATATACTTATTATATAAATAGGTAAACACAAAATATTATAGTACATTTTTTTCCTCTGTTTGACAAAGTACGTATTTGGTTTTTTATTTAGTAGTTAGTGACTAATTTAAATGTTATACATACATATATTTTACTGTCATCATCATCATCATCTCAGCCGTAGGACGGCTGACTGCTGGACATAGGCCTCCCCCAAAATTTTCCAATTGGACCGGTCAGAAGCAGCCTGGATCCACCGTCGACCCGCGGCCCTTATTAGGTTGTCTGTCCACCTTGTGGGTGGACGTCCTACGCTGCGCTTGCTGGTCCGTGGCCTCCACTCGAGAACCTTCCGGCCCCAGCGGCCGTCGGCTCTTCGTACTATGTGCCCTGCCCACTGCCACTTCAACTTACTAATCCGACGGCTTATGTCGGTAACTTTCGTACGTCTACGGATCTCCTCATTTCTGATTCGATCTCGCAGTGTAACCCCGAGCATAGCCCTTTCCATAGCTCGTTGAGCGACATTGAGCTTCCTTACGAGGCCCATGGTTAGAGACCACGTTTCAGCGCCATATGTCATCACTGGCAACACACATTGGTCGAACACTTTTGTCTTAAGACACTGAGGAATTTTGGAAGAGAAGATGTCTCGGAGCTTACCGAACGCTGCCCATCCGAGCTGGATCCCTCTCGAAGTTGGCTCTACCTAACTGGACTATTTGTCCCAGGTATATGTATTCGTCAACAACTTCGAGAGTTGAGTTCCCAACTGTTACTGGGGCGTAACTTACGACATAACTTTCGACATATTTTACTGTACTGTAATCTATATTATAAAGCAAAATACGATTCACGATGAGTATGATGGATTTAGAGTGATGGAGTGGAGCGCTGCCAAATGGAGTGCCCTTGAATGGTGGCTTTCAGTTAACTTATTCAGGGAATCTGTCTTCCACTCTTCCTTAAAGATCTTCTCGGATATCATATCACAATGTTTCCATTATTTACTCGGCATTATCCGGAGTTAATTTACCCAGTAATTAATCATTATTTGAATTATCGGCTTCATTATTGTGAACAACAAACTAAATGGTAATTCGTTAGTATATTGGCACATTAAATGCCGTCGTTAATATTGTTGTTTTTTTTTTTTTAATTATTAGAGATTGGTTTGCTCTTGGCCAACAACCAGCTGAGTAGCAAGGATGAGGCCTATGATGGAGCGAGCTCACCCAGAATATGCCTATTCACTCGAACTTTGAAAAGATTAGGGTTATATGAGCTCGGAAACACAGACGCCGGCAGGGAGTTCCAAACCTTGGCAGTGCGCATTATAAAGGATGTTTCAAAGCGCTTAGTCCGAAAAGGAGGGATTTCGACAAGATGCGGATGGTAACCAGCCGTACGTCTGTATGTCCAATGGAAGAAAGGAGAAGGCGGTATGAGCTCATGCAGCTCCTGTGCACACTCTCCGAAGTACATCTTATAAAAGACACATAGACAGGCAATTTTGCGTCTATGTGCCAGGATATGTCTATGTTTATTCATTGTAAGCTCCGGAAAATGAACTTCTTAACGACTCGCTTAAAGAAAATCGAATTTTCTTCACTAGTTATACGAAGCTGTTTTATTGCTGTTCCGCGTGAAACCTTAGAATTATTGTCAGAGTGTTCTATTGCTCTCTCTGAACTACAATTAATCAATACTAATAATAAATCTGTAGGGTTCGGTCATGGAATAATTTACTTTGTTTTCAAAAATATCGCGTATATAGGCTCTATACATGATACTGAAACTAAATTGACGATTTTTAGATTTTTTTTCTGTATGTATGTATGTTCCTCCATCACTCTAAACGAATTAACTGTGATTTTCATTAAACTTGGTATATAAACATTTAGAAATACGGGACACGTGATAGGCTACTTTTTATCTTTTTTAACGCGGACGAAGTCGCGGGCAACAGCTAGAGTATTTATATAAAATTGGTGGTATACAAATACAATATGCTTTGGACTTCTGCTTGGACAATAGTTTTAAACTTTGACTTGTAATCGTAAATACACTTGAAGGATACACCTGTCTTGAGTGTGTAGGATTATTCTAGAAGCAAAAAGTAAATGAAGCTCGGCGAGTTCGCTTGCATGTTAACGTCAAATTATTCGCGGTTTCGTTTACAGATATTTTATATCCTTACCCACCTCAGTACCTGTTGAAATTATATAGTAAATTAAACATTACGGTAGGAAGTAGTTGCTCCAGATGAATAATCTATTTTATGTTAGACTAGCTGGTGCCCGCGACTTTATCGATGTTGGAAAATGAAAAAATATATCGGAGATCTTTGTCGCTGTGATGTGGCGATACAGCGACAGCGGCGCCCAGTTTTTTTATATTTTTATACGATCACTCAGGAACCTAACATATTTTCAGGATAAAAAGTACATGTTAATAGGTTTATGCGTGAAACGGTAACTAATATCCATCCTCACAAACTTTCGCATTAATAAAATATTACTATAAGATTTTTCACTCATACAAGACAAGTGTTATGACGGGCTCATGGAACTAATGGTCCGTAAGCCAGGCACTAATTTCGTCAATGATCCATAATTTCTCAATCTCAGTCCATAATTTGTAAAATGCCTGAGAGAGTTGTATCATGATGCGTTATGAACGTCAGCTGCGGCTCCGATGGTGGGTTGAGCAGTGGTAGCCCGTTACACTTTCAGAGCATCAGCTGACAAGCATTCCACCAAGATATAGCCAGCTGACTTTTTTATTTATTAACATAAACTATCATCTGATAAATTTTCTATTGGGAGGTAATCACTGAACACTTATATATTCGTATGACCTTCAAACGCATAATCCACCATTTTATAAATAGCTGACAATTTTGTTTCTTCAAAATATTAGGCTAACTATAATTTGATGAATTTTTAATCGGAAATAAATGATTAAAAAATTTTTTTATTATGTGCGTGGGCGGCTACCACTCTACTGCTCAACCCACCATCGGAGCCGCAGCTGACGTTCACAACGCTTCATGATACAACCCTCTCAGTCATTTTACGAGTTACCGACTGGGAGGAAATTGGTCATGAAAATCTGTCGCTGGCTCATGGACCATAAAACACAACATTTGGAACTAAAACGTATGGGTATGAAGCAGCGCTACACGTTAGCCACTAGGTGGCGCAGCTTTATTTAAATACAAATTCACGTTTACGCGTTCTATGCGTTTGATCGAGTAAAACTCGAACTACTAACTCTGACTATTTGCGGAGAGCTTATAGAATTATTTCAGTAAGCATTACAAATTGCTATGACCGCATTAGAAACTAGAAACGACCCGTGTAAACACAAGTGCATTGGTGCAGTATATAAAATAAAGTTCTCGTAGTAAGTCGGACAATTTACTGCTAATTACCATTTACAATTACCATCATTGCTACGTGTGCGGGGCGGCGATCATCAAAGAGATCAATAAGATGGCGACTTTACTATTTGAACGGTTTTAAAGAGTATAATACAGATACCGGTTCGAGAATTTAACATCTTGCACGCAATCATACAGTTACGCGAAAGTGATTTCTGCCACTACCATTTGTTCAATAGTTAATATTTTTTTGAGAATTTTTGTTTTGAAGGAACTGTTTATTACGGTTTCGTTTGATAAAGACATGCACATTTCGGGTCTTCTCGGTAATGCTCGTTTCTCGTCGGACGGCCGCTTTCTGTCCTTGAACTAGCCTTTCGCCTTCCTTCTATAGGCTACATTATAATCTAGACCCCTCATGGTCTTCTGTAAACTATACCTTACAAAAATAACCAATCTAAAATAATAGCGCGCGCGCATGATAAATGGTAAGGAACAAGGTGAGGGAGAGGCATTTATTCTAAATATAATTCTTTAACTCATAGCACTTCTAAAGCATACGTGCTGTTGTCCCTTCGTTATCTTATAATTTATCATTATTAAAGACAGTAAAATGGAGGGTGCCTGACCGCTATTAGAACATAATATGTCTAAGAAAACGTGAGTTGAGTTGGCTGTGTGGTAGGGGACGTGGCATTTGATGTAATCAGGTACATATCGTAAGAGAAAATCGATACATTTGACATTTTATGTGCACCGGGTACCCAGTCAATAAAAATTAACATTCAACATGTGTTTACTTAAATGTGGAGGTGAATTTATCCTTAGTGACGTGTAGACATAATAAGTTAGGCTTGTATTAAGGAACTGTTTCTACCGTCTATCATGACGTACTTCACGAAAAATATCAGAGCTTTCTTCATTGTTTTTTGTTTTTATTTATCACCTGACTTTTCGGTGACCCTGACTCTGAATTTCCAAGACAATTATTCTGTCTTCATAGGAATATTTAAAAAATAAGTGTAAATATTGTAACCGTAAAAGACCAATCAAAAGAAGGCTGGTTCCAACGTCGACCTATCAGGTCAATCTGTGGGTGGACGACCTACGTTGCCTTTGTCAGTTTGTGACTCCACTTAAGAACCTTCTCAAGGTTCCCCTGCCACTGCCACTTCACTTATGTCGGTAACTTTCGTTTGTCTACAGATCTTCTTACTTCTGATTCGATCTCGCATAGTAACCCTATCCGTAACTCGTTGATTATATCGTAGTTATTTCTGTACAACTAAAGTAAAACACTCACCTTACACTTCATTGCCAGTACCAGCTGGTACCTGTGAGCAGTCAAAGCATCTTTATACGAGCCTTGACTGAAGTAAGCCGCTCCGAGATTACCATGAGCCCGACACTCGCCGGCTGTGTCTCCGAGACTCTTCGCTACAGCCAAGTCTTGCTGCATATAATTTATGGCTGCGTCCAGTTGGCTCAGAGCCCAATGGGCCGAGGATAATGCGCTGAATACTGATCCACTGGGAACAAAAAAAAAGGACCCATTATAAGAATTATCAGAAATTCGACAATATTCAACATAACGCGACGTCGCGTGAAGCGACCCATTTTGTAGTGGCTGATAACGTGACTTCGCGTGGCGGTGCCTTACAATAATGTATGAACTATGTAAGTTCAGCATTTGGGCTTGGCAATTAACGTATTAATGAAATCCATTAGACATAACCCCCATACAGAAGACCACAATGAAATAAGAGTATATGCTATTGTGTTTCGGTGTGTGAGTAAGGGATGCCAGAGCTGATTTCTCTATCCCTCCCTAATCCCTTTATCGTCAATATAGTTATAAAACCGTTCGATGGTTCATAAGATGTTAGCGGAGTAACAGACAGAAGCTGTGTTAAAAAAAAAAAACAAAAAAAAAATCAGACTTATGATATTAGTTTATGAATTTAGTATTTAATTTTTGTTAAGTATCCGTTAAAAAAAACTCTGTGTGAAACCGATTGAAATAATCCCGAGATAAATATTTTAATTTGTGTCCCGCCATAATGAATCACCCGGCATCGTGTAATGTGACATCGAATTTTACACCTCCTCAGCGATTAATGGTATATTCTGGAAATATTCGAAACATATCGAGGCCACTACGAGCGCGATAACTTTTAAGCAAGAAAGACTTCAACTGCAATTTATTTCAGGTCATAAGTGTATCGTTTTGCTTATGGTAAACGCTGCAAGGTACACCAAAGAAGTTTTAGTAAGAGTATATTATTAATGGTTTAGCGAATAATCGCTGAACAGATATAAAAAAATATAGTTATTGGTTTAAAATAAAAACGGCTAAATAAATTTAGATATTTATTTATTTAATAGCCTTACAGCATTTAATATTTGACAAATATATAAAATAGATTATTTATATTTTTATATAGCCTATTACAAGGTTAGGCATCTTAAATTTTCTAATATTTATATTTATATAAATAATTTATATGGGACCACCTCTGAAGTATAACCTATTAAACAAAAATAGAATCATCAAAATCAAATCATAATTGGCGGAGTATTGGCATAACATACAAAAAAAATAGACAGGACCTTATTTTCTCAAGTCGGTTGAAACTGTACGTGTACATATTTATCGTTTTCAAGATATTTTCTTAT
Source organism: Synanthedon vespiformis (assembly GCA_918317495.1). NCBI lineage: Eukaryota > Metazoa > Arthropoda > Insecta > Lepidoptera > Sesiidae > Synanthedon > Synanthedon vespiformis. The sequence continues at coordinate 2,290,758 of OU906965.1, forward strand.
ATTCCATCGGTTTAATTTGTACTTCTGTCTGTAAGTCAGTCAAAGATACACATTTAGATGGCTTATAAAGGAATTCAACGTGCTCTAGAATTCAATGTTCAAAATAGTAAAAACCAAATATACGTACGTGTACGTGTTTTGAATTTAAGTATTTTTTTATATAAAAAGTAAATATCTTTCCGCATTTTAATTACTTTTCTTTTATTAGGACATTTTGAATTTTTCAACATTCGATGTTCAACACTCAATTTAATAAATATCCCTTTATTTTTGAAAAAAATATTAGATCTTAAAATACTCAATTCCCTTTTAACAATGCCCGATTGTGTTACAGAATAATGCTGTAATCGGTACAGATTCGATCAATCAACTCAAAGATAACATCGGAGGTGTAGGTTTCGTCGTCCCGGCACTCGTTGAAGTGACGATATTTTTGTAAGCAATTGTTTAATGTCGTCTAAATATATAGATGGGATTTTGAGGCTGTTTAATCAAAGTTTCCAAACTGCATACTATGTTAAATATAATAAAAAATATATTATTTTGTGGGAATTATGTATCTTAAGTAATTAGTTAATTGCAACTAAAACACAATGTCTGTTTGTTTCAAATATAAAGATGGAAATAAGATATTAAAAGCAAAGATCTTAATCGACTAAATTTTTTACTTCCTTTTTACTAATTTTTTACTAAATTCATTAATTAAACATTCATTAATGAAGATTTCATTATAAGACATGACTGACTGTTACACACTCCGCCGGCTGTAGCAATTTAAACTGGCCACGCATATATAGGAAAAGCTCCTATTAAAACCGCGGCTCATATATTCTCATAAAATTTATGCTGCGTCTTTATTCCCCGGTCGAAATGTGTATAAATCAAAACGTCGAAATTCCGCCAAAGATAACTGTACGTTAGGCACATATATTATCGTACTGTCAACCCGTTACATGCGGGAGGTGATTAAAAATAATAATGTTAGGTATGTATAGAGGGGTTTAATGAAGGTTCCCCGGGACGCGGAGGTGGGTCATTTGTCTTCCTCTCATTTAGCCTTTGAAATATTGAGTGGCGATAAACGTGTTAAAATTGTTCCGAGCGTATTACAATTTTGAGCCTTAGACGAGCGCGTGTGTAAAGATTAATAAGTTTCGCGTCGTGTTGCCTTTCATTTTATCGAAGTATTCGCACTTAAGAGCACTCCAAAGAAACATTAACAAATGGTTGATTTTTCTTAGGGAACTAATTACAGGAGTAAATATAGTTTATTTTATTTTCAACAAAAACACTACAGCAAAGTAAAAATAACATACAATATTACATAACATACGGGTAGTACATTGCTGGGTTTTATTATGTAGATCTTAAATAGATATTACCTAAGTTAAATATTAATTCTAAACCATGGGAGAGGGATTTGGTTTAGGGTATGGGGAATGTGTGTGTGTGAACTTAAAATTTTAAAAACACAAGTACCCAATTGCTGTCAGGCAAGGTAATGAATAAACTCAAAACTAACTGGACCGATTTAAACTGGAATGAGTGAAGTATTTGCTGTATTTGTATTCATATATTTATTGTAATAGTCAACTTACCGTAATTTTAATGAACACGAACCAATTCTAAGCGCCGCCTCCAAAACAGTTACAGCAGCTTGATATTGTCCAGCAGCTAACAGTTCTTGCCCCACGACCTGAACATAACGATATAATATTATGTAGTATTAATACACGAATCAAGCTATAATTAAAAATTATAAACTAACCCACCACATTCTAATGAGCACAAACAAGCTATATCTGGTGTAAGTTACTGAGGCTGAGGAGTACTTCAGAGATCCGGCAGATAACGTGATGCTGCAGCATCAGGTCTAGGCTACCTTCTCATGGAAATACCACCGAAGGTCAAGTAAACAGTACACAAAATTTCAAATCATTCATACCCTTGGAAGTTAGCGAGATCTGATCGTGAACTAAGAATTGAGCTGATGAATTTCAAACACCCGAATCGATTTTCATGAATTATTAGCTCGAAATTATCTCGATCACGAGTTCACGACAGATTTCATAAAAAAACGTGTTATTTAAAAGTATTTTATCATGGGGTATACGAATGGTTGTTGGAAGTAATGAGAGATAGATAGGTAATTTAGTTAACTGAACTTAATTAAACTTAATTAACTTAGGAACTACAGTTCCTGTGAAAGTAAAATAAATTTGTTAACACCCGAAATCCAGCGACCCTCATTTGAAACACCTACTCACGAGTCCGGCATCCAACAAACGGATCAAAATCCCTTCGTCCGTGTACGTAACTAAGTTTTGTAACTAGCTATACATTCTTTTGGGAGCTAATATGTCACAGACGACAGCGCCGTGTTTTCTATGGCGCTTACTCGTTTTGTTTAATGCCATTACTATACTAATTTACTGTAGAGTTCTATTGAGCACTGTGTTAGGTATTGTTTGGCACACCGATTTTTTTTCTCAATTGATAATAATTCGTTTAAAAATGTCTGTCGCCTTATTTCCTTTCGACGTAATTCCTTTTATAATCTCAATCCCAATTCGTATTAATGTTGCAAAATGCGAATTTGAGTATCATGCGCACTCACAAAAAGCCGACAGATTTTTAAAATGCCATTAACTGCACCATTGCGCACAGTGAAACATTTTGCTAACGGTGTGGTATTATTATATGGGTTTGGGTATATCTCAATTTATGAACAAATAATGCTTCTATATTTCTGGGAACACCCAAGACGGTTTTTAGTATTATTTTTTACCCTTTTTTATGTATACTTAGGTAGGTAAAATTCTTCTGTACGTGTGTATGTCACTAAAACCCTCTTAAGCCACTGGATAGATTTTGATGATTTTTTTATGTGTGTTTGAGTGGGTCTCTGGATGGGTTAGATTCACAATTAGACATCAATGACTACGGTGGCGCTCCCACAGCGAATGTGGTGCCCAATTTTTTTTATATTTTGGCACCATCTCTCACGAACCTAACATCTTTCCAGGGTAAAAAGTATCCTATATGTTAATCCAGGTAATAAAATGTCTGTGTGCTAAATTTTGTCAGCCAAATGCGTTACAGTTTTTGTGTGAAAGACTAACAAACCGTACAAACTTTCGCATTTAGGTGTAATAATAATAATAGATATAAACAGTGTGCAAATAATAGGTATGGCTAAAATTATTAATATTGAAATTCCAAAATTAATAATTTTCAATATATCAATCAATACTAATAATAATGTATGTATGTATGTTCCTCCATAACTCTTAAACGAAACTTGATAGAAAACCATTTAGACGTTACGGGACACAGGATATAGGCTACTTTTCAATGCGGACGAAGTCGCAGGCACCAGCTAGTATATTACAATATAATTGAATAAATGTAACGTACTGTATTAAATGAAGAGGAGAGATTTTTTCAATATATGGAATACGTTCTCAGCGAACATTTTATAGCGACGCCATTTTGACTATCCGAGTCACCGCTGCCGATCAACTGTCGCGCAGATTGTATGTAAATTCGACGGGGACGGTTCGTATTTATGGGTCTTTGATCACTCAGGGTCCATTGTCTGGCCAGTTAAATGCACCAAAAAATGTTCAGATGTCGGTGCACACCAGTGGAATGTATGCAAATGATGAGGACTCAGCGTACGGTGGGTGCTTCGAAGTCGCCATTTTAAAGATAGTCTCGAAATTATGTGGGCGTTTTATGGTGTCCCATGGTTTTGTGTACGTTTTATTGAACTAATAACAGTAGTATTTAATGTATGAAATCTAATGCTCTAATGCATCGTTTTTTAAAGAACAGTTCTCGTGCATACCATAAAGTGTAAAGGAATCATAGGACAATACTTTTTATTTTTATTATTTTATTTTATTTTAGAATTTTTATTAAATTTGATACTTGATATTAATTTGATAGTTAGAAAATCTTAAGAAATATGCAATATTCACAATAGTCATCGCAAATAATTACTTAAACAGTAACTGAGATGTTTAATGTATGTCTAATAGTAACTTAACGAAATTTAAGTATTTTATCATTCAAAATAAACGCAAAAACCATCACAATAACAATAGGTATATAGTTTTGTCCTTTAAGTTCATAAAGATAACTTAATTTTATCGTCGATATGTTAACATAAGTGACTAAAATATATTATGTATTTAACGTTATCTATCTACTTTATGACAATAGATAGAACTAGGTTTGAATTAGCATATATTAAGGACTAAGTAGGCACATGTTGGACAAACTAAAAACTTAAAAAAAGTGTAAGTACAGCAGATATAATATAGCTATTACTTTGATTGGACATACATAAAATAGGTATTTTAAGGCTTTTCTCGTGACATGTTGTACCTTTTTTCAGTGCCGAACAGTTTTATGTAAAACAAAGCGAATGACAATGTTTATTATAGCGGATACACTGTAATGGCGACCATTATTTTGAGGATTGGTTGCCGGCTCTGTATCAGATGGCGGTTAAACAGGACGTTGGTGACAGTTTAAATAATTCGAAAGTTCGACAGCAACCTGGCTTACAAAATCTTTAGTCACTTCAGTATATACAGTATGTTACTAAAAATGTGTACATGTAAAAATACATTTACAACATTAAATGAATGTTAAATGAATCCGTACTAATACTATAAATGCGAAAGATAGTATGGATGTATGGATGTTTGTTAGTCTTTCACGCAAAAACTACTGAACCGATCACCATGAAATCTTGCATACACGTTGTCTGGGACACCAGAAAGTACATAAAGTACCTTTCATCGTTCAACGCGGACGAAGTCGCGGGCACCAGCTATTATGTAATAAATTGGAAAACAGCAGGTACATATATCTGAATAGATAGGGCAGCGATCAGTTTCTCTGCAAGCTTTTTCTAAATCACTACTGTAAAGAGGAGCAATAAACGAGAAAGATTTGTGTATATAATTTGCAGAAAAAATGCATCCAATACTTGTATAACTAAAACCCAATATTTGTAACCCAGTATTATTATACTTATTAACAGTGTAACGTCCTAACAATTTTTTTTCGCAACTTATTTAGTAAGAGGTTCATTTCATTACCCTTCTCACTCGTAACAAAATGTATCAACCTGTATATGCAAAAACTTTTAAGAAAAAAATAACGAGGGTTTATTCAAAATTGAACTCGGGAGACAGGAGTGGAATAAACTGAGCCAGTTAAAAAGGCTGTCTGCCAGAGAAGCAACGTATAGTGTCGCTTCCCATTCTTAACCGTGTGAATCTCTCTAGACTTTTTTCTTTTTTCTTTCTGGGCTAAAAAGGTAGTCGAAGGCGTATACAAACAGCGCAGACAGAAGTTATTACATAATAAATTGACATAAATGGTATAATTGAACAATAGAATAACCATTTGTGTACATTTATTTATTGATTATTATAGAAACAAAAGAGAATAAATTTCGCGGCTCGATATTATTAGGACGCTTAAAAGGAGACAGTATGGTTTTAGAAATGCCTAAAAATAAAAATACCTATATATAGAAATATATTCAAATAAGAAACAATGCTTATGGGGCTTCGTTAAATTTCCTAACATTGTTTTTAATATATATAATATACTTGATAAGTGGCTATGGACGCCTATTAACACATTGAAATTTGGCACAGAGTAGTTCATTATATGGATTAAAATACAGGATACTTTTTATCCTGTAAAAATTTTGGTTTTCAGAGGGATGGTCTTTAATATATAAAAAAATTGTGGACGCCACCACTTACTAGTAACAAGTATTTTGAAGTATCAAGGAAAATAATAATTTTTTTAAATAGTTGTTACTCGATAGGCAAACTTTCATAATATCTATATATTTACTCTTGTAAATTTTGTTAGTATTCGTTTAATATCTTGGCATCATTAATTTGTTAATTAATTGTTAATAGGATTTTCCATATTGCTTCTATTATTAAATTCATATCAATTTATTCATTTTAAATTTCCTGGTATATAGCTATGTGTAAATATATTTATCAAAATTTACTAAGCAACATTCTCTACTAAAATCTTAAATGCATCTATTACATTCATTCTGAAAAACACCATTTGTTTTTTCAAAATCACATTCCAAATTATATTTCTCAAATTTATCACCAGTATAAAATTCAAACCTGTAACATTTACAATACAATGTGTATATACTTACTGAAATTAATACAAAAGGCGACTGGTCCAGTTTCATAGCCTCCAGTTGTCTGAAAGTAGGCTCCAATGTCGTACGCAGTGGCGATTTGAGAGAAGCTTCAACAAGGGCGGCCAAAAGTTGTCTCGAAGAAGGCTCCACTCCCAAACCCGAACTGAAAGCCGCCAGTGCTTCGCCATGTCTTCCCAGGCATTGTAGAGCGACTCCTGAGTAAATAACATATAATTATAGATCAATTAAAGAGAAACTGTATTTTTTATATTAATATTATATAGATTTCACATTACTAATTCTCAATGGGTTGGTCTTTGACTGTCTTTCTAGACACATCTGACTACATTTAATTTTTGCCTAGAGCTTAAATTGACTACTAAATCAGTCGAGCACTCAAATTGACTAGTGCATATTTTTCCTACATAGCATTACATACATTTCCTATCTTTTAATGTTTACCTGTCTATTTAAGTTAAAAACAAATTACACCAATCAATTTTTTAAGCAATAAAAGAGCTTTAAAATGAGGTACCCAATTTATTTTAATATCGTGAAGATTCATTTTAAGTTGTTTAGAATGAATTTATTTAGATTGTGTTCTGGACAGTCCAAGACCAACCCTTCTCAATGTATAGCCATCAAATCAGATTTCGACAGTATCGCATAGTGTATTGTTAAATTCTTTTTAATCTACAATAATATAACAAAGAAGCCTCTAAACAAATTAAAAGCGACAACAGTATATAGAAGAAAGTGATTGGATGTTGTAACGCATTGTAATGTAATTGAGTAAGTAAAAAAAGTGACTCAGTTCATTGATCGTGCACAATAGTAGCTGGAAGATGCGTGCGTATATAGTATTGATTGAAAGTTGTTCAATATGTAATAAGTGTTAATTTATTCAATTATAAGTTCAAGAAAAGATAGTTACTGTCAATGTATATCATACTAACAGAAGCACGCGACTTCGTCCTTTTCAAAATAATTATTATTCATCGCTTATTTTAGAAATAGGGCTTTTTAAAATAAATATTGATAAGGATCCATAAGAGAGGAGAAATCTATAATCATCCGTACGATTTCAATAAATATAACATAGTTTCCAAAACACAACATAAGTAATGATGTTTTTCAATTATGCTTCGATGCAACACGAACTTTTTGACCAGCTCATTTTTTGTGTTGCATAGCATTTGGAGGCCCTGGGTTCGATTCCCGGCAGGGTCAACTTTGGAAATTTTAATGTAATTTTCAAAATTGACTCTGGTCTGGATTTGAACAGTAGTGGTAGGGCACACTGCATTTCGCAGTCATTTGGGCAGTCAGTCTGGTGGCAGTAACCACCACCTTACAGAATACCACCGTAAAATAACAGCATATGTGCTGTTGTGTTTCGGTGAGTGAGTAAGGGATGCCAGAGCCCGTTCATTAATCCTTCTATGGTCGGCAGCGCATCTGCAACACCTATGGAGTTGCTTGTTTTATAGTCGACGGTATTAGCCACCTATCATCAAGTGGACCGTCAGCCTGTCTATCGACCTTAACATTAAAAAAAATTACAAAAGTTAATGTTCAATCAATTATTCCTGTTCAAGACCGGGAGCGGCTCGCTATAGCATTTATAGTCACATAAATAATAATAAATATTAGGACATAAATAATAACCTTGTCTGTAATACGCCTTTGGCCAGTTAGGACATAGTTCCCTAGCTCTGGTAGCATCCTGCAAAGCCGCGCCGAATTGACCTTGTTTTAATCTCGCCGCTGACCTGAACCAAAAAATATTAAAAAATTAACCAATTTGTACAACTTTTTGCATTATAAAATTTAATAGTAGGTACCAACACTGCGTTGCCACAGTCAGAACAACTAGGAAATGAGATGATTGTCTTCAAACGCTTGAAAAGATCTTTATGAATTACACAGGTCAACACGATTTTTGGGTCTGGCTTCTGCTATTTCTTCAAATTCAATTCAAATTTTAATTTCTTCTATGTTAAAAATAAGGGAATAAATATTTTTTTTGATCAAAGTTTGCTTTTGTAGAAACTAGAGCATTTTTTTGATTTTTTTAAGACAAATGATCGATTCATACATTATTTCCATACTTTTATTTTCAATTACAATTAGAAAAGTTTTTGTTGAACACTAGAGTCTTTGTCATTTAAGATTTTTGATAAACAACAGGAAATATATGTAAAATAACGGAAAAATTTAGTTCAAAAATTAATATTTTTAGTGTTTCTCTTAAGTTTGTATGGGCTGTCTCGTATCTTACTTATCGTCATAAATCAGGCAAAAGCAAACTTTAAAAGCTAAAAATGAAAATGTAACTATTTTTAGATGTCTAGAATCAGAATTTAAGCATTAGAACAGAAACCAGAAAAAAAATATTTGTTGACTGATGTTATAGCTAAGTACGATCCTGATCACGTCAGCTTAAAACAAAAAAAAAAACTGTAGAACTACCAAGAGTTGCTATCGAAATTTTACGTTAGTTTACTTCTGTCGATAACGAATCTTTCACCCTTCAATGTGCTAGTGAATGATTTAACTACTAACGTTACGGTATTTCTCGAGAGCATCAGTCAAATTTGAAACTCATGGTACCGATTGGTACCCATTTTGTATAGAAATGTCAAGTTAAACGTTAGTCACTAATGGTCGCTAGCGACTATATTCGATAGGTTTTTCACTTATGCAACTCATGTTACCGGTTTTAGTTCTTTGAGTGACCGCTAGAGGCGCTGTACAATTTTTCATACAAATATTTTACGTTCTCGCTCATCTCTCGCTAGCGATTTCGGTCGTCATAAACTCATGGTAGTGCTACTGATCAAAATCGGTCCATCCTTTTTGGGAGCTGCGATTCCACAGACAGACACACAAATACACAAGTTAAACTTATAAAACCCCGTTTTTGCGTCGGGCGTTAAAAATAGTGATCAATAAGTACCTGTTGCTATATAGAATATGATTGGCAGGATCCAAGGTGAGGGCGTCCGTGTACAATGCCACGGCAGTAGCAAAATCTCCTGCTTGACATGCCGCATTGGATGCTCTAACTTTCTCCACGAAAAGTGCTCTCGAAGCTGCACCAAGCGAAGCAGAGCCTGATGGCTCTACCTAAAACAAAAACAATTACGTATATTAGATGTAAGTTTTTTCTCAAAACATTTATCTTCGTCAACATTCTTTACAATTAAAAACTACCACCGCACCGGTTCGGAAAGCTGTTTCTAGGGGGAAGAACTCGACAAGAAATCCTAATGTTCAGCTTCATTACTAATATACTTCTCAGAATTTTAATGCAAAACCAAGACATACGTTTTGAAGTATGAAAATTCTACTTTCGAAATCGTTTTCGTAAATTGAAATCGGACAATACCTTTCGCAGGCCTGCTGGAAAATTGCATAGTAAAAAATTTAAATGGCCACAGATCGAAAACTATGCATCGGAAAGTGCCTGCTTTTTGCACATATAAAGCTTATATTGATAACTAATACTGGCCGGAATATCTACACTACAAATCAAAAAATAACCGAGTTATGAAGTTTTGAGAAAACTGCACTTTGGTCGGTTTTTTTCCGATTTTTTATCGACATCTATCGACCTCTTATTTTCTTCGTGTTTTCATTCTGCATCATGACACCATCATGATAACCCTGATAGTTTCAATTTTATAAGCAACAATCTAAAAAACAGCGATTTTTTTTGTATAAAATTGTTAATCAATGTTATAAATAATAAAGTCGAGTGAAAAACATGTCATATGAAACTATTCTCCAATCAATAGCGAAGTTGGTTTTCTTCTAATAATTTTTTACACAGAATGCTTACCCCAAATTTCTGCAACTTGGTCTAAACGGCGAAAATGTAAACTTGTGAATCGACCTGTCCGCTATCATCTCAAAGATTTCATTGGAGTTCCCCCGTAACCTGTACCTTTTTACCATGAGTTTACAATGACCGCACTCGCTAGCGAGAGCGTAAAATATTTTATATGGAAAATTGTCAAATTGACATTTTCTCATAGTAAAAAATGTACAGCACACAATGAATGCACTTCTTTTTTTCGGATAATGGCATAGAAATCATCTACCCGTCCAGCATCTGCAAACATTGGAGATGCGCTACAGAAGCGTGAATAAAATGCTAATAAAATAACACAATCGAAATAAAAATAATCATTAACATACACTTGGATCGTTTCGAACATAATCGTAAAAGATTTTTGTAAACTTTTTCTTAATCATCGAGTGTTTACGACAAGGGGCACGCACAATGAAAGAATTCCCAACACGGTCAATAAAAAATATAAATGACAACCTGCTACTGAATTTTTAAATCCTTTCGACGTTTCTTCATAGGAAAAAAAATTAAATTTGAAACGGGTAACGCCGCGTGAGGTGCATTTACCACCTTGCTATCTAGCGGAGCGCATCGGAAGCGAGAGTTTTTTTTTCTCACGAGCCGCATTCTATCGCCCCACCAAAGCGAACATTTTTACATTCTACAATACGATTTTCTTCACTCGACCGATTACATTGTTGCCTCTAACAACATTATAAATTGTCTGTCTCGAAGCGCGCGGGTAATGTAATGCGAGCAACGCGATTGTTTCTAAATTAAACTTTTTAAAGTTGAAATAAATTGTACTGGTTTCGAACGTGCCCTTTTACCTACGGCCTAATACGTGAATTGTGTCTTCGTTGAAAGACAAAGACGCAAACATGACACTTAAACATGACTTGCAAACATGAATGCAAGATGTATTCTACTTAGATTGGTATGTATAAAAATACATAATCAATGTTGTTCAAAATCATCATCATTATCTCAGCCGTATAAAATCCACAACCTCCTCCACAATTTTCCAATAGGACCAAACAGAAGCTTCTTGGATATACTGTCGACCTGAGCCATTATAAGGTCGTTTGTCCCAGCTTGTGGATGGACTTCCTATACGTTGCGATTGTCGGGAACCTTCGGCCCCAGCTTCTGCTCACTGCCACTTCAAATTACTTTTGGTAATTTCCGTTTTCTACGAATTTCCTAAATCCTGATTCGATCTTGCAGAGTAACCCCAAACCATGGAGCTCGCTATGGAGTTAAGTTTTCTCATGTGGCTCATAGTTATAGAAACCACGTTTCAGTGCTAATGTAAAAAATAACTATACTGCATTTTAAAAAATTCTACTGTCTCAATGCATGTCTGAAGACCAAGGTCTATAATCAGTGCGTCCTGCCAGTAATTACGTATGTGCCGAAACTTGGCCTCTCACGGCCTGGTCCGGTCCACAAGTTCATAGTCGTTCAGTGGAATTTCTTTGGTGATGGGGAAGTGGATATTGCGAAAGAAATCCTTTGGCTTAAATTCAGTTTAATCGCTTTACTTTACTTTTAAAATGCACCTTAAAAGAACGCGATTACATAATGCAACGTGATTAATTGAATTCGCCGACACAATTAATTGGTTACAAGTAACGGCGATGTAAAAATCTTAATATTGCGCGTTTAGTTTCCGTGTTTTGGGCGGTCCGCAACATTGTGTATAAAGGTACTGGCGATGATAAATGAGAGGCAGTTTAAAGAAAAAATAATGATCCAATATGTCGGCAACGCCGGTTATCAGGCGCCTCTTTAAACGAAACTTTAATAAAGCGAATAAGGGACGATTACGACCCTCATTTTTCAGTATGGCCAAACAATCGAGCATCAGTAAAGGTCATGTGCGTTGCATTTACGCGGGATTAATATTAATTGATATGCTGAACGATACTGCTATTTCAATCTTAGGCAGGTTAAGTCTTAAAAATTATGCATTGTTTGACTTATTCCTATAATTGTACACATAATTATAATAATTTTGCCTTTTCCACTGGCCGGAGCATCTAAAATATTATTTAACTAGCTGGTGCCCGCGACTTCGCCCGCCTAACTTTGTAAATGATATACTAAAACCTTCCTCAAGAACCACTCTATCCATTGGTGAATAGGATGAAAATCGGTGCAGTAATTTTTGAGTTTATTGCGATCAGACAGACGCGGCGGAATGACTTTGATTTATAATACGAGTATATAGTGATATACACTCGTAATTGATATAGTCATCTTCTTAGCTGTAGGACACTTATTAAAAATATTTTTTTAAATAATGATTAATGATGGGTTTTGGTCTTAGCCAGCCATCTAGTCGTGGAGCAAAAACGAGGCCGATGATGAAGCGAGCTCACTCAGAAGACTTCACTCGAACTTTGAAAAGATTTGCGTTATATGAGCCGCAAACACAGACGGCACTACGGCAGCGGCAGGGAGTTCCAATCCTTAGAAGTTAAACAGAGGGATTATGACAATATAGATTAGAATGGTAACCAGCAGTACATCTGTCTAAATATCAGAGAGAAGAAAAGGGAAGGTGGTACGAGCTCATTAGCTCCCGAATAAGACCAACGTAAGACTTGCAACGTAATCCTAGAAAGCCACACAATGGCTTGTGAGGATGTGAAGAATGCTTCTATCAAAAAAGTACTACAGTTTCTCAACGTGGTAGGTATAGGTATAGGTAGAGAGCTTTAGTTTACGTAGCGATCACAATATTTCAAAAATGGACGAAGTGATACTGGTTCTCTAGCAGACAGAAATAGCCACTAAGCACATAATAATAATAATAAGACTTGCAATGGCGCCGCCATTTTCAATTTCTTTCTTAAAATGATTAGGTTATACAGTCAATACATAGATTAAAGATTTGGTTTTAGGCATAAAGTAATAAGTATGTAAGTTGTAAATACGTTTGACTTAGAAACGACAGATTCAAATGAAAATCTCATCGTCGGCGATACTTTTGTAATATTTTTTTCTGAATTGTCCCTTTTTATTGTATGGCCTTTTTACCTGTTTCGAGAATAAAACAATTAACGTGTGTGGGTATGGCGAGACAAATCATAGCAATTTGGGACCGGATTTTAGTGATTTTAGTGGTTTAGTCAAAAGATTGTTGTGAGGACGTGCGTGAATATTTCGTGGGAAATCGTCATACGTAGTAATAATAACTCATTGGAAATCGTTCCGTTTTTTGTGTCATATTATTCTTGTATTTTTTTAATAATTATTTATTTTAACCTAATTATATTATGAATTAATTAGTAAGTGAATTTTACGCGTTTACACGTTGTCCCCGGGTACAGAAAAGGATATAATGTTTTTTATTTAATTTATTAATTTAGTTTAAATGTAAATTAAACTGGCGGGGCCGGACTGGCGATTAGTTACCCGCAGGCTTATTATCTATAAATGCCTCTGCTGAGCGACAGGCGAAAAATGCGAAAAAATTGTGCAATATCTCACTAAATCGTATCACGTAGCTCATAACACTAGTGTGGTTTGCGTAAAAATTAACGATTAGCGACAGCTCAGGAGAGGAATTTAGATAATAATAAGTTTGCCGGTCCATGTTACCGGGTTAAGAATGAGGAATGAGGAATTAAAAGCTTTCTGTATCTATTAATCCAGCCACTAGGTGATGGTCGAGGCTCTTCGCTATAAGATCGTTCGCAGAAACGACTATCGAATATCGATTCATAAATAATAAATATTGTTTAGAATCTAAAATTCTTGGATTCCTTTTGGAATCAAAATATTCTATCTTTCGGTCTTAAGGTTTTTTTTTATTTATATAATTGCAGATAGTACCGAATTCGGGATTATTCCTCAATACGTGTCGTTTAATGAAAACTCAGTATTCAAAATGAATTATTTAATATCTCCGGGCAGTCGCATCATTATGCATAAAAAAAAATCTCATGTATTTTGACTTCCGCGCATCTGTTCCCTGTGCCTCGAAGGCGTGGGTCCTATCACGACTTCCATACTTATTTCTGTTAACCGACCGAGATGGAGCGACCGGTTTCCCTCGGGTTCCGTCCAGTGTCGGTCGTATTCTCTTTTCCGTCGGGTTTTCGTTGCGAAATCGTACACGAAAGCGGTGGATTCCAGACATTCCTCAACAATTACCATTTCGTGAGCGACCCCTCGCCTCCTAGTGTCCCTGAACTGGTCCCACCAAAGGAGTTTCGACCTTTGACACGAAGCCCATCTTGGTATACGAAGAATAAGAATGTTCATCGCAATATTGACTTCGTTACATCGCTTTAAAGCTTGAATAATCCAGTCTAATTATTCTTTTTCAGTTAAAGAGATACCAGTTAAGAGTTAAATTTACTAGAATGGTTTAATTCTGTGGTACTTAATTTATTTTTTATTGGGTATCATTTGCATAACTACAAAATATAAATACTTTTGTTTAAAATAAAAATTTATGGACTATCCAAAGATTTAAATCACAGATGCGCCCTTGCCATACTTCAGGCGGCCGAAAATGTGTCATTGTTGGAAAGAGTGAGCCTTGTAGAAAGCACAGTGAGCGGTTCACTTTGTGTACAGTAGACATTATATTACGTGGACGGTTTTCAGAAGCAGAGGGCGCATCTGCTGTCATTTAAATATTTGGGACTATCCAACACAAAAATAATTATTCATTTTTCAATTCTAAGTAGTAGTTCCTGAGCAAACAAACAAATAAACTCTTCAGCTTTATATATTAGTATAGATTTATCGTGAAACATTCACATGAGTATAGTTTTTGTTCCGGCACGTGTGTCTCTGCCTCGTGTGGTATGCTCGTGATGATCGATTTCGCGCGCAATCATCATACGCATACGCCATGTTGTTTTTGCTGTCAAAATGACAGATCCTAAGCGCGTTCCGCGGCAAGCTACCGTCTTCCCATACAACTATTTTATGAAGGAATTTTATTGCAATTTAAACCATAATAAATCTTTAATAACTGTGAAGAAATGATGTGGGCATACCAGCACTATACCATTCTAATGTTTTATATGTAACTGTTACTATGAGAACGCTATTATATTTAGTATAGGACATGTTTACCTTTAGATTATTTAAGTATCTAAATCCATACTTACTAATATTATAAATGTGAAAGTAACTCTGTCTGTCTTTTCACGCTTAACGTTGTCAGGGATACAAGAAAGGTAATAGGGTATCTACCTTTCATCCAGAAAAAAGTAGATACTGTTCCCAAAGGATCATCAATCAATACTAATAATAAATCTGTAAGGGTTAGTCATGGAGTAAGTGACTTTGTTTTCAGAGATATCGTGTTTATAGGCTCTATACATGATACCGAAACTAAATTGACCATTTTTAGATGTTTTTCTGTATGTATGTACTTATGTATGTTCCTCCATTACTCTTAAACGAATCAACTGATTTTCATAAACTTGGTACATAAACATTTAGACGTACAGGACACAGGATAGCCTACATTTGCTTGTTCAATGCGGACGAAGTCGCGGGCACTAGCTAGTTTAAAGTAAAATAAAAAACATAAAAAGCTAACTCCTGGCCAAAGTGTTACATAGCAACAAGAGATTTTTCATTTTTCGCTAGTTCATGAATAAACTAGCTGCCCGTGACTTCGTCCGCATTTGAAAAGAAAAATGTAGCCTATACTGTGTCCTGTACGTCTAAATGTTTATCTACCAAGGTTCATGAAAATCAGTTTATTCGTTAGAGTTATGGAGGAACATACATACATACATACAATAACTACACTTATAGATTTATTATTAGTATTGTTTGAGGAAACGAAGTCACGTCTACATCTACATGGCACTCGTTAGGTTTACATAAAACATTACTTACTTTTAACAAAGTTTTTAAGTGACCGCAATTTTAACAAATGTGTTTCATCTCGCGTTTAATTATATTCAAGCTGTTATTACGCCGAACATTATCACGGATTAAGAGAGTTCTTTTATTCTTTTGGGCCCTCGCAAACCAGACCGCGTAGGCGTGGTGCACAAGTTATGTTTTATAGCTGGCCAGTGTTTCGCAGTCTCTATGGTTTTAACAGTTGTTTAAACCGAGACCCAGTGAACGGCGGACGAGGGCTCTCATTTTTATGGCCGCGCTGCGATTGCGACTCGTAAGACAAAACAAACAAAATATAAATGTACAAAAATTACATTATTCCGCTCGGTTTCCGAACGAGCCAGCTGTAATCGACTCAAGCATAAAGTTTTATAATAACAATCGCGATGTGCAGATTATCCGGTGAGACCGCGATATTCGGCAGGGTTGTCAAACAGTTTTAATCAATACTAATATCAGTTAACAAAAAAAAATTTTTTTTTTTTGGTTTCTGTTCTAATGCTTAAATTCTGATTCTAGACATAAAAAAATATTAACATTTTCATTTTTAGCTTTTAAAGTTTGCTTTTGCCTGATTTATGACGATAAGTAATATACGAGACAACCCATACAAACATAAGAGAAACACTAAAAATATTCATTTTTGAACTAAATTTTTCCGTTATTTTACATATATTTATTGTTGTTTATGAAAAATCTTAAATGACAAAGGCTCAACAAGTTCAACAAAAACTTTTCTAATTGTAATTGAAAATAAAAGTATGGAAATAATGTATGAATCTATCATTTGTCTTAAAAAAATAAAAAAAAATGCTCTAGTTTCTACAAAAGCAAACTTTGATCAAAAAATTATTTTTTCCCTTATTTTTAACATAGAAGAAATCAAAATTTCATATGCAGAAGCCAGACACAAAAATCGTGTTGACATGTGTAATATATCTGTAAGTGTAATATATTGTATTATAACTCTTAAACTCGTAGATGGCTTTTATTTCACTACTTTGTATGACATTGTAATATTTTCACATATTGTAAACAGGTAGAAAACTTGCACTGTATATAAAACGAATTAACTGAGTTTCATGAAACTTGATAGATAAACATTTAGACCAGGACATAGGATAGGCTAATACTTTTTTCTTTTTCAACGCGGACGAAGTCGCGGGCGCCAGCTAGTTTTACATAAATCAAATTATCGCAAAAATTAAAAATAAATAAATTATTTGTTCTCAATACCTACTAAGTACTACTTACTGCTAGTAAGAAGAAATAAGAATTTAAAAAAAAATAACA
The DNA here is from genome assembly GCA_918317495.1 of Synanthedon vespiformis. Lineage (NCBI taxonomy): Eukaryota > Metazoa > Arthropoda > Insecta > Lepidoptera > Sesiidae > Synanthedon > Synanthedon vespiformis. The sequence continues at coordinate 2,307,995 of OU906965.1, forward strand.
ATGGAACATCTGCAAAATGGGAAAATTTATTATTATTTTATTTTATATAGGAATTCGGATTATTTCAACCACATTACAATAACAGATCTTCATAATGTAAATGCTAAGAACGATCACGATCACGTCACCCCGGATCGAAATCGCTCCATCCGTATAGGAACTCACGCCGTTTTTGCTGACTCCCGGGAGTTAAAAATAAGGTTCAAGAGCGACCGGAGATATGAATTTCCCAAGTATTACAACCCTGTACGGGCTTGTCCAAAGGGTGGGCAAAACTTTAATTAGTAATTTATTAGACGACGTGCAAGAATGTGGTACAGACAACGCGAAGGGACGGGACGGTGCAGCGGCGATTTTATCTAAAAATTAGCCGCCGACCAAATTAGCGGTGTTACACATGGAACATAGGGCGTGGAAGTAAAGTACATTATTATATCTTTTTCCATCCGCACTATCCATACTTAGATACTAATATTATAAACTTTAGCTGGTGCCGGTGTCCTGTATCGTCTAAATGTTTACATTAAGGCGACACTTGTGGGGGAATCGGCGCATGTGTACAATTGCGCATAAAATTTATAAGGAAAATTACATCTTATTTTCTTATTTCGTAATTTTTCACCTCACTAACTTAACATTACAGGCAGTTTTGATATTCCTTCCATAAAATCATCGTGCGATGTCGAAGAAGAATGTTTTTTTAGGCATTTATTCACCATAACGTATTACTAATACGATAAAACAATCTGTACGCAACAGCATCCAAGAGACTCGAGACGCGCGAACGAAGTGCGGGAGGGGAAGAGCGACCGAGTCTACCAATAACGTGTTGGCACACCGACGCGTACCCGCCCCTCACTTTCCTCTGCCCCCTCAAAGACCTAAAATAGAATTCTGCGCACATTTGCCGAGAAGTCTTTATTCGCTACACGAACTATACAAAGCTAAATATTAACAAAAAAAAACATTTGCCCCTAGCGCGATTTCAGCCCGCGACGGTTCGGTTAACAGCTGGGGCCAAACGTGTCATCCACCAGCGACTCTTCCCCAGCTTCGCCCGGATGCATTTTTTTCCCTACAAAGCCCCCATTTCCCATACTATGGTCGACAGCGCACTCGCAGCAACTGTGGCATAGCTTATGCTATAGGCTACGGTAACCACCTACCATCTAGTGGACCCTCAGCTTGTCTGACGACTGATGACTAAAAAAGTACTAATGAGAGGTGCGTGTCAATACAAAACTGTTCATAATTCTATGACGATCCTTTGTCGGTACATTCAAAGCCACAATCACCGCAGAAATATAGAAAACCACAAACAATAAAGGTGGAGAAATGTTTTAATGCATTTCCTCAATGGATTTCAATAATAGAACTGTAGTACTTAGAGTTCTTTACTTTTCGAACTTATAGGTATATATGAAAGATTAAAAATCTAATGTCAATGTCAATGTGTTTTTCGTTGCTAATTTTAAATTTATGGCTTTTTTGGCCGCCGTTTAAATAAAAATATAATTTAGTATAGGTAATTAGCAAGTTATACGGTGTATTTCTTATGATAAAGTTCGGTAAATAGGCTACCTGAAAAATTCAAGAAAGAAATTCTGTAAACGCGTCGTTCGCGATTATAATCGGAAGCAATGTCATATAGATGCTGCAAATAAGCTATGACAATGAGATTTATTTTATTTTATTTACAGGTACATCATTAGGTACAGGAGCAACCCCAATCATATCCTTTGTATGTATATAATACAACTAGCTGCTGCCCGCGAGATCGCCTAACTTATATACTAATACCCTAATACCTTCCTCGGGAACCCCTCTATGCATTGGTGGAAACAGCATGAAAATCGTTGCAGTAGTTTTTGAGTTTATCGCGAACAGACAGACAGACACGGCGGGGGACTTTGTTTTATAATATGTAAGGATAAGGAAGGAAGGATAAGGATAATTGTGTCATGTTATTTCCTAATGGTCTTTTTCAATAGAGGTGGTTTATGGGTACGGAATCTAGTGTGAAATAATAATATGTATTTATTTTAAGAATATGCCTCCTTACAATTTATGGTTGGAAAAAATTTAAAGAGTAGTTTGGACAGAAGACGAATCAGTTCAATCGAAAGATTGTCTTTTAGTGCGGCATTGCTTGCTAAAAGTAAACATAATATGTGGTGTTGCTTGTGTTATAGGCGATGGTAGCCATCTGCCATCAAGTGGACCGTCAGCCATAAAAAAGCGGTCTCTATCGGCATAAAAGTTACACCTTTTTAAATGGGATAGAAAAATGATGCAATCGGTTTTACTAATCATTCTAAGTAAACCTAGTTAATATACTAAACCATAAATTTTACAACCTACGACAATATAATTAATATTATATTTGAATACAGTTTTATGTCTCTAGTTTTTTCATACACTTAATTAATATTCCATAACAAGAAAATGTTTCCAATTACGTTGTATTTTTCCTAATTAAAATTTAATCAAACGAACCTACCCATAATATTAAATTGAAAGTAGTTTTGTTATCGCTAAAACTGTTTATGCCAATATCAATTAATTTTAATTAACCTTTTCCTGTACAAAAATATGTTAATTACAGATGAGCAGTTAGAAAGCTCAACTTGATTATTATGGTTGGGGGCTTAATGGGAAAATTTCTAGCGAATATTCGTATCGAATTCGACAGAAAATAAATTGATAATTTTAAGAGCGTTCATGAATTAGAATCACGCTTTATGATTTTTAATAGTTTCAGATGTTTAGTTTGCAGATAAGATGTTAACGTCATATTATTTGCAGGTTTTTAATCTAGTACATGGCTGAAAAATATTTTAAAATGAATTCTCATTAGAACAGCTTTTAAACAGCCCTCTTTCAAACTTAGCGATCGATGGCCTACGCAGATAAAAATACAAAATATTAAAAAAAATATGAAGCAATGTTTTAGAACATAAATGATTTCACATACTAGTAGTCGAAGAAAAAACAGAAATATCTCAAATTTGGTCCTAAAATAAGACGTTTAATATCACGAAAAATTACTAAAAGTGACACTTTTGATTATTCTTTTCTCTATAGAATTGTTACAGAAATCGTATATGTTTTTTGACTATATACTAATAAATCATAATATGAATTTTTGGAAAAACAATATTATTATAAGTTTTTCACATATAATTTTAGTAATATCACACTTCTGCGTAGTCTCGTAATGTCGACCGCTAATTTTAAAAAAAGGGCTGTTTAAAAAGGGTTCTAATGAGTAAATTATCCAAATATTTTAAAATATTTTTCATACATTGTCTAGCTAAGTTATAAAACTACAAATAATATTAATACGTTAATATCTTATACATCATGGCATTATGATCCGCCGGGAATCTTAAATTTTGCCAACTACTTCCATTTTCCAAATTCGAATTTCGAACACACGGTTAAACCCGTTCGTGTCATCCTAATGTGAAACAAAATATATTATACGAATGAAGAATGCGAATATGTTCAATTTGTCTTGAAAATTTATCGCAAGAGGATATTGGAACATTCAAATTAATTTTTAATTACTTTTTTTTATTGCATTCCAAGTTTTGTCACATAATTTTTTACATTTTTAATTTATTAGGAAATTATAAACACCGTATTGAAATATAAATTAATTTAATGGTAATATTTCGCAGAGTTTTTAATACTTGTTAAATCATATTAATTAATTAATAAGTCACAATTTGGTCACAATAAATACATTCGGAATTAATGACCGATTCATTGTACCAGATATATATGCGAACACGCTGACAATTTTTAATATATGAAAGAAGTTTTCGTCCGCGGCTCTTTTTCTTAGGTTTTAAAACATATTTTATTCATTATTTTTTGTTCATAATATAATTATTTTATATATTTTTTTTTATTTCTACTTTATATGATCCCTATGGGACAGCACTTTTTTTCTGTATAAATAAAAGGTAAGTGCAAGTCCTAGTCTATACTAATATTAGAAAGAGGAAAGATTTGTTTGTTTGAATTGAATGGGGTTCGAAAGAACCCCAATTCAACTGGACCGATTTGAAAAATTCTTTCACTGTTGGGAAGCTATATTATCAGCAGGTAACATAGGATATATTTATAAAGTCACAGCTAGTCTATACTAATATTATAAAGAGGAAAGATTTGATTGTTTGTTTGTTTGTATGGAATAGGCTCCGAAACTACTGGGCGGATTTGAAAAATTATTTTGCCATTAGAAGCCGACATTATCTGTGATGAACATAGTATACTTTTTACCGCGGGAAAATGCATCATGCCTACGGGAAATATAAAATAAAAGTAAATACTAGCGGCTTGGCCCGGGAGATAGCGCCATCTATCCAAAATACGGTAGATGGCGTTATATACTTTTTTAAGCGGACGAAGTCGCGAGCACCAGCTAGTTTTAAATAAAGTACAACTATGTTTACATAGGTAAGTGGTTTTTATGCAACTAAGTATATCTAATATTAAAATTCTCGTGTCACAGTGTTAGTTGCCATACCGATTTTGATTGAATTTTATATGTACACTTGGTAGGTCTAAGAATAGGTTTTTATCTATTTTTATATACGCGGGCGAAGTCGTGGGCAGCAGCTAGTATTATATTTATAGAAGTCGTTCGGAGAGAGTAAACAATGAAAAATTACACAACATGCCCGGGCTTACTGCAAATTTATAAAGGCTTAACGATTGTAAATAGTTGTTAAGTATGAAAAACACAGATAATAAATCAATATAATGCGCATGCGCACACTAGAAGCTGCAGTGAGGGCGGTGATTTATGTGAGGGTAAAGTAATTTGTTTACATTAAACATTACGCCAATTAATAAGCTATGGGAATCTCCGTTTAAATTTATTCTGATACTAGCTGGTGCCCGCGACTTCGTCTGCGTTAAAAAAAATAAAAAGTAGCCTATCACGTGTCATGAATTATCTATTTATCTACCAAGTTTCATAAAAATCAGTTAATTCGTTTAAGAGTGATGGAGGAACATACATACATACATACAAAAAAAAATCAAAAAATCGTCAATTTAGTTTCAGTATCATGTATAGAGCCTATATACACGATATTTCTAAAAACAAAGTAAATTACTCCATGACCGACCCCCACAGATTTATTATTAGTATTGATGACTAGCTGGTGCCCGCGACTTCGTCCGCGTTGAAAAAATAAAAAGAAACGCCTTTAAACTTATCCCTTTAACGACGGTGGCGCCTTTACTGTTACTCGTATTTGGATGAAATTGATCACATAGAAAGTTTATTGCCTTGATTAACATATATGATACTTTTTATCCGCAAGAAATGTTAGGCTCCCGTGGGATCGTCTAAAATATAAAAAAAAATTGAGAACATTGTAGCCGTGGCGCCGCGCCACAGTCGTCACAGCGATAAAGATATAAGGTAAAATGACCTAATGTTGGCACCCCTCCAATTTATTAGCACCCTAAACTTTTCCCTAAAAAATAAGAAAACTGTTCCATAAACTGTGTTCCCACAAAAAAATTATAAATTGCTAACACTAAACAGTCAAATGATTTAAACATTGTCAAACTTTCAAACTTTATTGGAGTCGCAACGAATTTTCGAAACGAAACGAGTGTAATTGCCTAATAGGTAAAAATTTTTTAAACTTTATATTCTATACAATGCTGACAATGTAATAATTAACTCGAATGCATAATCAACATTATCAAAAGGATATAATAATATAAACTTTATATGAGATTTTTTGTATCGTATTTCTTAAAGTGCCAATAATTGGGTATTTTCCCCTAATTTTCTCAGGTGTAATATATTTCATTTATTAACGCTGACGAAGTCGCGGGCGCCAGCTAGCACTTGTATAGGTATGTTTGATAAATGAATTTTGACCCCAACTATAACATTTTCTAAAATATACCTAGCAATATGAAATATTGGAGGATTCTACCTTTGTGCCGTTGATAAGTGCGTTATACGATTTATTGTCTTCCCTTTAGAATGAGTTATTGCTTCCTGTAAACAGGGTATGTTATTCGCAGACTGTTGACATTAAGGCGCAAGCACACGGTGTATGAGTTGTATATTCTTTTGAAAGACACGGGTTATTTATATTCGTGCGTGCATACGGATTTTGTTAGAGGCTCGAATTTTATACTGGTGATAAATTTAAGAAATATAATTTGGAATGTGATTTTGAAAAAACAAGTGAAGGTGTTTTTCAGAATGAATGTATCATTTATAGAGCCTATATGCACGATATTTCTGAAAACAAAGTAAATTACTCCATGACCGACCTCTACAGATTTATTATTAGTATTGATTATAATATATAAATAAACCTTCCAGGAAAAATTATCTAACTGATGGTGAAAGTTGTATCTAAGTCCGTGGTACAGCTAACTCCTCCACTCCACTAGCTAATAGATGCGAACCTATTTTATTTGTTAGAGCAAATGATCATTCTTTTTATTGCACACATAAAATTGAAGTCAGATGTGCAAAGCCCTATAAATCTGAGTGTAAGATGATGGCAAGTATTCTACACATTGTGTTATGTATTGTAATAAATATAAAATAAATTATACTGTATAATGTAGACGCGATATTCTTTAAGTTGTCTTGTTCGATTAGCAGCAAGTAATGTTACTTAAAAACAAACTTGTGAATTACACTAGGTAGTTAAGCTCAGTCAGCAGTTAGCTTGTAACAAATCCATGGCTAGGAGGCGCCTGAGTCGCATTCCAGCTATCAGTAGACACGTAATTACGTATAGTTAAGACGATGCTGTTAGTGCCTATTTTCAAAACCACTCGATATTTTTTCAAATATTAAAACTTTTCTCTTGAAATGTTTGACATGTTAAAATAATATATTGTTGGTTTCACACATTTACTGAAACGAAAGCCAGATGACAAATTATTATATTTTTACGTCAGTAAGTAATTACAGCCATCAAAAATATAATTATTTGTTCGATATTCAGTGGCTAGAGAAAACTTTTGTATATTTCTTTTCTTTGTATTTTCGTATTTTTTTCTTTCTAAAGCGAAAAAAAATATATTGATGAATGGTATATACTCTACTTAGTAAGTATTAACTGGTGGCAAGGTGTACCGCGTTCTGCAGTCTAGCCCGCTTGATTGCAGTCCCTTACAGGAGTGAAATAATAGAAGTAAAATATTAGCGTTTGTTCTGTTGTGTTCTTGTTAATGAGTAAAATATGCTAGAAACAATTCCACTATCTTCTCGTTACCCCGTCGCCTTAACCTATCCTTATTTATGCTATCAAAGTCTACAACGCATTTGTAGTCTCCATAGTTCTGCAAGTGAGTTGCATCAAATGGATCGTTAAACTTTTATAAAAAAAATTCACAGATTTCGTGCCACACTATTTCCAATGTCAAAAAGTAATTTCCTACTTATGCTCTCGCTGTGTTGTGGGGAGAGAAAACCAAACAGTTACTGAGTATTATATTATATATTTCACACGTCAATCGTTAGATTATTGTTCAAATTGAAAGTCGCATAACTTTGAAAATAGACCCCTCACAACCGCCCCGAACGATCAGTGTAATAACAAGTAACAGTCTGTCTGTGTTGTTCTCGTAAATTATACTGAGATGACGCGAACCTACTACGCCTTAATTTCAGTACATTTAGAAAATATTCCTCTGCGCCAGTATCATACTGCAACTTATATTGGTATCAACCACCTACCGCAGATTACATGAATCATTTTTCAATTAAAGTTTTTATTGACAATTTATAAACATAAAAAAGCCGCCGTCGTTCCAATTTAAGTCTTACACAATAAAATAATAAAAGTAATTTCAATCGCATGTATATATTACATTGCCATGGTATTGTCGGTCAGTAAATTTGCAGGCAACAAAACTAGCTCGCAGCAATTATGTGGCGTGTACAAGTAGAATTTGTTTGTGTAATTTTTATCTAATTACTTTTGTATTAAGGTCTGTTTTTATTAAATTCATACTTGGGTTTTAAAAAATAATTCAATTTGCAAAATATGTTTTTTTTTTTTGCTTTTTTTTCTTGATCATCATAGAGTAAAGTCCCCAGACACGTTACCATATCCTCTTGGATACCTGGCAGTGTAGGGGACACGGGTTATGCCGGATTCGTAACAGCTAAGGGTTGCTATATAGTAATATACATACATGGTCGGGCCGGCACATTCGATTCGGCAATTTTTGTTGAACCTTGTTGGTCGACCCGAAGTGCCTTCTACATGACTACCAGTTGGCTTACCCGATCGGCAAAATCACCCGGCTTTTTCCAAGAGGCCTCCGATTCTACCGCCCGGCTATGGCGGTCCGACCATATTATGTAATATAGCAACCATGAAACCCAACGACTTTCTTTCGTTGATGGGCGGGGTCACAGGGACGTTATGTTATGACACATCAGACCTAGAGCTGCGTCAAAAATACAAATATTTCTGAGGTTAAGCAGCGTAACAGGTAATGCACCTACAAGAAGAGGTAGGTACTCTTACAATCTATACTAATATTATAGTGGTAATACTTAATTCTTTCAGTAACCAAGCTGAGTGACTGTGTCGCGTTAATTGCTAACTCCTGTGAACTTTCCGAACGCACGGCCGCTTGTAAAACCGCCATGCACTTTTCGAACGGTGAGATTAATCTTGTAATTACCGAGAGTCATTGTGTAATAAAATTTCGTATAAACGCTTGGGACGCTGGCATTATAAGGGTTATAAAGCCGCTCCCGTTCCCCGGTAAAACTATTAAAGATCATTTCTCAGAGTTCTCAATAGCATGGAAACTGTTGAACATAGTTTATAGGATTCGCGTGGTATCGCGTAGCGGGACCTCGCTCTTGAAAGATTTCTAATATAAATTTATGAATCTGCATGCGATGCCAAACATAAAGTTTAATTTGGTTTTGATTCACCTTGGCTGAGCTGCTTAGATTTCGATTTATATATTTCACTATTGTTATTAATTTTTATCAACTATTGTTAAAAAAAAATTTTAAATTAGCGACACGCTTTCGATTTCGCATAGATCCAATTTTTGTTCTGCAAATTATTCCAAGTTTCATATTCATATCATGTCGACAAATTGCAGATTAGTTTTATCATAAAAAAAATTATTAGTCATACTAAAATAAAACTAAATGAGGAATCAAATTAGACCACATAGTAAAATCTGTGGTACAGTCGGATTCAAAGCAGGTTGACATGATATGGTGCAATAAGGCACCAACTGACGAACCAAAAACTACCCAAAGGACTGTTCCCTAGTCCTGTAGGTACTACAGGCTTTATTTGGATGTGAATGACGTACAAAATGTTAGATAAAATATAAATATTACGGTGATTAACGCCCGGTCGCGAGTTTTTTTGGACACGAGTTGACCAATAAGTCCATAAACCGAGTAAAACTAATAAGAAATTCAAAAGCGCGATAGCTATTAAAAGTAATTTTGGACATTGTTGTTTTGACAGTTTAACTCGAATGATATAAAATAAAGCGGGTTTAATGGCTAACTTTTATGATGCTAATAAACCTTGATATTCGAGAAGAATGTTGGGTTACAGTTTTTATAATCTCGTAATAAAACTCACCTCCGAAAAATCCCTTTGCGACATATTTACTCGGCTCGTAAACGAACCTGGAAAGAAAAAGAACTGTTTATTCACAATCAAAGTATAATATACATATTGAACTAGTTGGTGCCCGCGACTTCGTACGCCTCGAATCATATTTATACACTTGTATATGAGCAGATAAATATATTAACTATGACAATATGTTTTTTTATATCTGTGGCGTCGCAACATTTTTATGATATTTTTAGATGATTTCTCAGGGACAGTAATTTTTTGTCTATTTGATTTTTTTTCAAAAATATCCTTTCTATATCCCTGACGTGTATGCAAAACTAATTCATGATGATCATTTGAGTAGTTAAGGCGTGAAAAGGTAACACAAATACATATAGATTTCCCTTTACATTTATAATAAGTATTAGTATGGATAATGGCTAAGTTAGATGTGTATTATACATTATATGTAGTTGAGTCCGGTAAGAAAGCGAATTTTGACAAGCCCAGAGGTTCGATTCCCGGCTGAGCAAACTTTCCCAGCAAGGAATTTAATCCAGAAAAAACTTTAAAAAAAGCAGTCAGTTACAGTGAAGTTATATTGTACTGTCATGAAATTTATTCATGAAAGTCTATCTTTAATGCAAATGACATCACAATCATTAGCAATTTTAAATAGTCATTTAAACTGTTTCATTAATAAATAATTCTGACACACAGATAACTAACAAAACCTTATGAAATAATTTCATTTCTAATTTTATTGATGAAAATGTCAATACGGAAATTCCGTAACAAATATTTATTCCCTTCGCCAGTTAGTTAGCGCGTGGCATTTGTTTCACCTATATTTCTTTGAATTCGTTATGCGTATCACTTTGTTAGGTTTTTTTGTCAGTAAAAATATACGACCAACATTATAAACATATATTAATAAAGCACATTAGTATCACACATAAACTTTGAAGTACCTTTAAAAATACTGGCCAGTTTCATCGGTCCTTGCTCGAAGGAGATTAAGTTTATAATTATACACTAACTATGGGTTTTATGTGCAATTTTGTGGAAAGCAGCATCCATTTAGTGCGGTATGCCAATTTAGAACTTGTCGCAAGTGAGTAAGGATGGCAATGGCTTGCATTTTGTAGCAAACGTTAGCCGGTGGCCTGACCAGGCATTAATCCGATGGCAGTCGGCTTCCGCCAGCGGTCGTCAAACTTCACATTAAAATGATTAGAAGAAAGAAAGCCGATTAATATGTACAGTTAATGTTTATTTAAATAAATCAAAAGTTTGCTTAACTTTTATTAGTTCTAGTTTAAAATTTTCATGTTTCTTAAAACTAGCAGCAATGAATAGCAGCAGAAGACCACAGTGAAATAACAGCATGTCTGCTGTTAAGTGTCGGTAAACGAGTAAAGGATGTCAGAGCCTATTTTCCTTAGATAAGGGTTGATTCTATTTAAGCTCTCTGATTTTAAAAAAATGTACCTTGCTCAGCTTTTATTTTCTACATCGCCCTAACTCTGTTAATTTTAATTTTAGCAGAAAAAGTTAATAAATAACATATTTATGTAAGACTAAATTCTTTGCATCATTTTTCTGGAATTTTTTTGTAACTCTTACCATGTTTGTATAATTTGAGATTAATTACAAAAATGCTCCTAATCTCAAATTTTGATTTTGTGGTAAATTTTCCTGGTAATTTTCTGGTAAATATAGAATAAAAAAAATGACAACTATAAAAAAAAAATCAATAATAAATAATCTTTCCGGTTGTATAACTATCTGTTGCATTCAACATGTTTTATTTATTTGTTAGGAAGATATTTTTACTTTTCCTGTTGATGTTGAAGATTCTGTAGCACTACCATGAGTTTATGACTACCGAAATCGCTAGCGAGAGATGAACGAGAACGTAAAATATTTGTATGAAAAATTGTACAGCGCCTCTAGCGGTTACTCAAAGAACTAAAACCAGTAACATGAGTTGCATAAGTAAAAAACCTATCGAATGTAGTCGCTAGCGACCATTACCGACTAACGTTTAACTTGACATTTCTATACAAAATCGGTACCATGAGTTACAAATTTGACTGATGCTCTCGAGAAATACCGTAACGTTAGTAGTAAAATCATTCACTAGCACATTGAAGGGTGAAAGGTTCGTTATCGACAGAAGTAAACTAACGTAAGATTTCGATAGCAAGTCATGGTAGTGCTACTGTTGAATGTTCTTAAAAGCATCGTATAGGTAACTACGACGAAACATTTCGATTACGAACCAATTACTTTATACGAGTATGTAATGCGTCGAACTCATCGTATAACATCGTCCGTGTAATCGAGTTTTTGTTCCACGAATCGCCCGGTGACATGCGAAAATTGATTTATTTTATCAATTCTCATTTCCATTCCTTGTCTTGGCTCGTATTTATATCGATTATAGTTATAAATAGTATAAATACTCGTATAGTTTTTAATTTTTAACTATGTAAAAATGGTAGTAAAACAAATACTCGAATAACCAGAACTTATTTTGATGTGAGGTGAATTGGGAATCGGGGTGCAAATTTGCAGCATCAAGTGTCTTTGGGACATCCAACTCCTCAACAACTTACAGCAGATAATGGGCTCAATAGTAAGTTAGTTTATAATTTTAATTTATGGCTTGTAAACCTTCCCTTAATTATTATTAATTAAAGTTTATTAAAAGCCAAATTTTCAATTCATCCAATTCTTTAGAAGCCAAGTCGACTTTACTATTATTAAATAGAGGGAGATGTAAAATTACAAAACCTTCGGGTTTCGTTTGTTAATATTGTAGTCTGCGATAATTGAATAAATAATATAAAAGCATGTTTAAAACGTTAGATGAAATTGCAGTGTACGTTACATTAATAATAAACGTTGCTCATGAGGTTAACGTCAGATTTGCACTGAACTGTGTAACTCATCTTGTGTTACATAGTAAAATAGTACACTCGCGGTCACAAGTGCAATAAACCGTCAGATAAATTAACTTGACGTCTAGGTTCATGCTTGACGTATGTACTAAAGTTGATATCACAGAAATAGAACGATTACTTATGCAAAAGAGAATTTCATGTGACTCGTGTGTACACTGTATCGATAAAGTTATACAAAACACGTATAAAAAGGTGACTAAAGTAACTGTAATGGCAGCAGCATAAAATATACACTCGACAGCAAATAAACCGGGCCACCCGCCACCTTGGAACCCCGATTCGAACCTCTCAAAAACTATAAGACCCACGTTCATGATGATTGGGTATAACTTTCTGTAGGTATAACTTTGACAGTTGCAAGTTTTATACCTCATGAGAAAACCGAATCAGAGCTCCAAAGCAGCGGGGGTAGAAAAATAAAATGGCTCAAAGTAGGTATGACATTGAGCTATACAAATTCATAATTATTATGATATACTTTTATTTCATATTTTTAACTGATATTATAATTAAAAATTGGAAAGTGAGTTTGTTTATTTGTTAAGCTTTCACACTGTAATAAAAGAATTATCATGCAATTTTGCGTACCTGTTATCAGGGCTACAGAAAAGGACATAATATAGGGTACCTTTAATCCAAACTAAAGGTACTGTTTTCGAGGGATCATTTAAAATTAAAAATTCAACGCCTGAGCCTAATATATGTTGATCTTATATTACTTATATTGTATCGATTTTGTATTATAATGAATAAATATTTTAAAACCAAGAAAAACCAAGTTATTTATAAAATTAGTAATGCAATACACATTTTTATATGATGTACATTCATAAGTTGAGTATTCAGTCAGATGTCCTCACTATTAAAATAAACATTAAACCTTCTCTCCTTTGCCTATATTTATTTGTGTGGGCGACTGTACATGGTATGTTAACGGCCTACCCAATGTCAAGGTATCGCCGTGTCATAAAACATACGCCTCTTCCATGCAGCTATGTTGCGGCAATGACTCGGATTATTATCCTATGAACAGCGCAATTACATCTGTTGTAAAACTATCTCGTAAATGTCCTTTCAATGAGTACGCGGACTATGCACACAGACCACGCACACTTGCAACCATTACCTCTTAGGGCCTCTTTCACCATCTGTCAAGTAGGCTAACCGTCATTTAACCCGGCGTGCGTAAGGTTAAAATTTGTAACACGGAGCATAAAGTGGGTGTCACAAACCCATATGATTAATTAGACACCGGGGATAATGGAGCTGATATACCTTTGTTTGTACGGTAAAACTCCCAAACATTAAAAAGAAAATAATAAAAAAATCGCCTATCTAAGGATGCACTAAACCGAGTGCATAATTTAATAAAACATAAAATTATTTTTAAAAGTTAATCAACACTACTTGTATTTGGTGAAATAGGCCTTTAGTCTCTTTATTCTTAGAGAGTAAAATTAATATTACACCTACAACTACATACGACTAAATTTTGCCTGAGGCTTAGTCCACATCGTCATAAAAACCGTTTAGCAGTTTTGCCGTGAAAACATAAAAATTAGACTTTCGCATTCATCTATTTTTATAAGTACTGTACTGTTTTTTAATAATATTTTATAAAATCAAAAATCCTTCCTTTCTTTCTCAGCTAAGAAACAATTTTTGAAATGGAGTTCAGTCGGGCCATCAGTTTATTTTCATTCTAACGGTTAAAACTTGTTTGTACCATTATTAGGTAAGAAGAAATTATGGATTTACTGAGAAAATATCGTCGTAATTTGGTAATGGGGTTCAGACAGGACAATGATTTTAATCAGGGCTTCGATCTTCCAATTTCGCCATAAACTTATCACAATGTTACGAAACAAAAGGAGAGAATTCTCAGACGGTTACTTCTATAAAATACAAAAGAAATCCAGCAAGTACAGTCTGTATTTCCACACTCACACATCACAGTACAAATTACATTTGATGCGCCAACGCACGCCAGATTACGTGTCTGTAATAACACCAGTCCGCCGTACTTCACATTGTTACTGTTTGAATTTTTTAGCCACCTGGCTACCGTTTAAGTGAAATAGCTCCGGGCATAAGCTAAAAGATTACACCTAAATTTTTTGATTCTACATAATTTCGGTAGCTTCGAAAAGTTAGATTTGAATTTTCCATTTCAAAATCGATTCCACTCCCTTTATATGTAGATATACACATCCATTTCACGCATGTTATTTTTGAAAATTATATAGTTTAGATTCGTCTACAATAGTAACTTCAAATACTAAAACGTCACCGTACCCATGCCCATGCTATGAGAATAACTCTTTTTAACAAAAAAAAAAACCGTTTTCTCATTGATGCAATTGTCAGAACTGTACCAAGTTGAAATGGGACCACACGGGAACAACTAGTTTTCAAATAAAAGAAGAATCTGATGATTCTCGCGTGAAATCGTTTCACCCATCGAAAGTTCTGAGGTAACAAACATAAAAATAATAAAAAAGATACAGTCGAATTGAAAAGCTATCTCTTCCTTTTTTTGAAGTCGGTTGTAAAAGTATATTTTCTACAACATGCAAAACTAGATATTATTTAAACAACTAGTTAATTTTCTAAGTTATAAATATAAGAAAAAATAAGTTTCCAATAATTTTTAGCAGTGGACACACTGCGTTTCGCAGTAATTTGGTCAACTCTGACGTACATGACTGTGAATCGTGAAATAGCAGCATTTGTATGTTGTATTTCGGTGAGTGAGTAAGAGATGCCAGAGCCCATTTCCCTAGCCCTTATCCTTAATCTTCTAGACGGCAGCACACTTGAAGAACCTGTGGAAAATGATAGTCTAAAGGTGACAACAAAATTGAGAACGATCATGGATACATTGGAGATATTTAAGTTATTTGTCTGTCTACTCTTAGTGGTTGCATCTTAGAGGAAAAGCACATGAAAGAGCATTTATTTTTGAAAAAAAAAAAAAAAAAAAACAGGTTTTGTAAGTATTCATTTCAAACAGTGACATCTCCGACACTAAATAAAGTAGGTCTGTCGGTTGTCAGCGAACGAACTAGTTGCGCGTAACTGCGTTGTTGCGGGCACAGCTCGTTTATAATATTAGTAGGGAGCATGTAGAGAGGGGTTTCATAGCCCGCTTGCCGCCCTTTATTTTAAAAAAGGAACGTCGATAGCACATTGAAACGTTTCGTCAAAGCGTTGCGTGCCAACACTCGTTCGATTTGACATATGAAAGAGTTACGCCTTACGGAGTCGCGTGCTCGTCCGACGTCGCCGCGGGGCTCCACGCGCCGCACTTCATTAATTTCATGAGACCACTACGGCCACGAATACAAATAAAAATAAAATTACAAGCTACCTGTGTAACTGTAACGTGTTATTATAAACAAATCCCTCGGGCTTTATACCCTACTTTACATGATTCGTTCGTTGCTAAGGTTCGCCATGTGCTTGCATCGAAGGTACACCTAACTTCCGATAAAAATATAAAAAGTCGAATAATGAAATTTTAAATAAATACTACAATGGGAGCAGCGTTCTTCTAATATGATAAACTGACTGGTGTCCGCGACTTCATCCGCGTTGAAAATTTTATTTTAGATGATCCCACGAAACAGTACTTTGGGTGAAAGGTACCTTATGTCCTTTCTTGAATCCCTGACAACGTCTGTGCATAATTTCATGATGATTGGTTAATTAGTTAAGACGTGAAAAGGACTTTGTAATATGTAAGGATATAACTATGGACATAAATATGGAAGGATATAATTTTGAATAAGCAACTCAAAATATTTCCAAAATATTCCAATAGATAGTTTGTTGTGGTTTTCAAAACAAACGCATGCTACGCTTATTATTAACTTGTACTTCTTATAAAAAAAAATCGTATTTTGAATACCTACTTATAGAGCGCGCGTTGATGTCTTTTATTAGCGCAACTATTGCTGTAGAGTGTAGCATAGAATAATTTTTACAGTACCTTTTATTATAAATATTTTTATATCAAAATTATACTGTGATAATTTCAAAATCGTTTGGCGCAAACATTTAGTTTCTCTTAAGTATATAAAATACTAGCGACCCGCTCCCGACTTCGCCCTTGGTGTAGTTTTTATAGACAAAAATATTCCTCCTTTATCCCTCTTTCCGTATATAGAGTTTTTGAAGCGTACATAAACCAACTTAAAAAATTTATATATAACGACTACGAGCGACTCGCCCCTGACTTCGTGTGCATGCAATTTTTTTAAGTAAAAACTTCTTTATGCTCGTTGGGTATTGTCGTTGGCAAATGTTCCTTGTTTATCGCTCTTTCTATTAGTGAAAACCGTATTAAAATCCGTTAGATGGTTTAGAAGAAGTTAGGAGAGAAACACACTGAGGCAGACAGCGACTTTAATTAATAATATACGTATAGATAAAGATAATAGTAGAATGGAATCGATAGTATATGTACAGGCTCATCCCGGTTTTAGCGGGGTGCAATCGGGTTAGTTAGTATACAATGTATAGTAAGTAATTAGTAAGCCTATCATATATAAACAAACATACGAAATCCGTTCTCTCTTTTAATCTTAATCTATACTCTTTTTATCTTTTTATCTTAATTTATACTCTATAACAGTATAAATTAAGACTCCCTATTTCAATAAACGAAGATCGTTTACAATATAAGTAAGTATAGAAAAAGCATTGACTTCAATAAACTATAGAAAGATATACCTAGATGCCTACTTTTTAACTTGTGCATATATAATTATGTATGTATACAATATATATTATATTATGTGATATTATTGGTCGTGTTTTACAAGCCAATTACATAGTAAGTAAGTATCTATTTATTACCTATCTATTACGTTTATAAACAACTTTCTAGACCCGACCTGTTAATGGGTATGTATTAAACTTGAAATGAATTTTCAATATTAAAAAGCCTACATGTTTATGTATGAGTAGTATAGATTTAACAAAACTACAAAAATAATTGCTTGACATACGGCATCCGAAAGCTTTTCACTTTACCAACACACACACACACGCAAAGGTACTTTATAAATATACAGACGCACACATACGGAGTAGCATTATTTTAAAATAAACAGTGTATCTTACCATGCCGTCTTCTGGTTTAGGCCAATTATAAACCCATTTCTTGGTTCAGAACACGGCTATTAGACACAGACGGATAAACAAAAAAATATCAATCCTAAAACCACTTTACATAAACACATGTAAACGCTCGTATTTGTCACGTCACTGGAGTCTAGATGTGTTGAAACGTTATTTCGTTCCGTCACACACACGTAACTGTTCCATTTTCAAAATAAAAAACTCAAAAACAGGTGTAAAATTCGAAATTTATATGAATTGGGACGCTTTCTTTGCGTAGGAGCATTGCATGCGCAAGCGCAGCCTTCATTCGACTGACCTGTCTAACTGCCGGTTTCCGATGTTGCCAGTTCACGTCAATAAAACTACTAAAGTAAAAAGAAATCACAAAAATCGATGCTCCTAATGCATATTGTATGCAGAATTGTGATCGAGAAAATTTGAAACAATCTAATTTTTAAAATAGAAATAAATAGGTAATTACAGAATTTGATGGAAATTATCTCAAACAAAAATCTCTAAAGTTATGATAAGATAAAATATCTGAGTTACCTGTTCATTGTTTTAAATTAAAGTTAATATAACGGTGGAAAAATATTAAAAAATACGTTAATTAAAATATTTAAAAAAATTATCATATTATCTGAATATTCATTCAAAAAAATTAAAAACTACAAGTAAGTACGTAACCTACTCAAAAAATATATAAAGTAAACACGAATTATGCTGTTTCTTGTAATGTTGGAACAATTATTATAATGTTGGAATGCTTGAAAAAAGTAATACTTTAAAAATATTACTACTATGTAAGTACTTAATAACCTTAATGTGTATGGACCAGCAATCGTTGTGTAGGATGAAGTTTTTTTAATAATTGTTTATAAAATATTGGCACCACAAAAAATCTGTGGAGTTAAATATGTACCTTCTTAGAACAGATATGTTTTTATTTTAAAAAACGATAACCTAAATTATATTCAACTATTATGACATTTTTAATTAAAGAGAATTATTAATATGGATAACATGCTCGAAAACACCCATTTAGTAGAAAAAGTTTATATGGCAACATTATATTAGCGTCCATATTGTTGAGGGATAGAGACAGAGATATCGACTTTCTCTTTTTTCAAGCCGGAATGTGACCTGCGCGCCCAATCACCTTGAAAGTCGATGCTTTGCGGAGGCTCCAATCAAAAGTGCTTGTAAGCTTAATCAGTTCAAGATTAGCTTTATTAATTAGTAGTTGAATAATTTAAATGTCTCGGTAATGCACCAAAGGAATTATTTACCTAAATCTAGCATCACATTAAATCTTTTTTTTCTAAAAATTTGAACATAAATATTATTATTTAGAAATTGATAGCATCAAATATAAAAAAAAGCTTTTAAAAATATTTACGCATTACCCATTATGACAAATGTTTTTTTTATTGTATTAAAATTAAAATTTGATGCTATCAATTTCTCCGCATTAAAAATGAAAAACTGAAACTTATGAATTGTCAAAACAATAAATAATTTAGGTACTTACATAAGGCATATTTTTGAAGTGAAAACTTTTGAGATAAAAAAAAAATTGAACTCGCGACCTGTTACCGAACGTAACCGACACCTCTGTACTGTATATTTTCAAATATTGCGCCATCTACAGAATATCACTGAAACTAGAATATATGTTACGTAATAATAAATCATTGCGAAAACTAATTGAATTGAAATAATACAATAATGCGAACAGAGAGATGGCGCTGATATTAATAAAATAAAAAAGAACAATTTTTGAGATGGGAAAAAACCATTGAACTCGCGACACTGTTACCGTAACCACCGTAACCGACACCTTTGCATATAAGTATGTACTTTCCTGACAATTCAAAAAATACACACATAAATTGTTCAAGTGTTCACTTCTTTCTTCACCAAGTCGGCACTCCCGGAGTGCCACTGTATTTTTTTTATTGAGCACACACTTCGTTGGCTCTGCTCTGGATCTGGAAGGATGTGGCAGGGCACACTGCGTTTCCCAGTTATTTGGGTAGCCCGTCTAGTGGCAGTAACGACCCCTTACATGTTACAGAAGACATAACAGCACGTCTGCTGTTGTGTTTCGATGAGTGAGTAAGGGATGCCACTCGCCAGAGCTAAATTTCCCTATCAATTCTCAATCCGTTATACTTAAAAACTTACTAGGTATAGTCGACAGCGAATTGCTATGTGGCGTTGCTTATGTTATGGGCGACGGTAACCACTTACCATTAAGTGGACCGTCAGCTTGTCTGCCAACCTTAACTAAAAACTAAAAAAAAAAATTAAAAATATTAAATACACTTATATTTTTAAATGCGTTTGTTTGTTTGGTTGTACGCGCTAATCTCAGGAACTACTGGTTCGAATTGAAAAATTATTTTTGTGTTGGAATATCACATTTATCGAGGAAGGCGTTAGGCTATTTAGTGAGTTTTCTATACTTTTGCTACAGGAAACGTTAAAATACAAATACAGTTAAAATAACAACCACCACTATGATGACTTTGATCAATAAAACTCAAATACTAGCTGGTGCTCGCGACTTCGTCCGCGTAGAAAAGTATAAAACGCCATCTACCGTATTTTGGATAGATGGCGCTATCTCCTGGGCCAAGCCGCTAGTATTTACTTTTATTTTAGATTTCTCATAGGAATAAAGCATTTTCCCGCGGTAAAAAGTAGCATATGTTCATCACGGATAATGTCGGCTTCTAATGGTAAAAGAATTTTTCAATTCGGTCCAGTAGTTTCGGAGCCTATTCTATACAAACAAACAAACAATCAATCAAATCTTTCCTCTTTATAATATTATTAATAGTATAATAGTATTATTAGTATAATAGTATATTATATAGTATAGATTTACATTATAAAAGCGATGCTTGCGTTGAACGAAACGTACATGGATACTGTCGGGTCGGTTGCTAGGCAACAGCCTATCAACATCAACATTGTCATGTCAAGTTAATCGATGACACTGACAGTTGACATCTGCAAACAAAATAAAAAATAAATGTTTTTTTCAAATTCGAAAGTTTCTCTGCTTCAAAAATAAGTTTGCAAGAGATATTTCGTGACTTTAAAGAATAAAATTACTTTTGTAGTGCTAACAGGACAGGAAGTGATTTTAGAGTTGTTTGTCCTCGTTATTTAATGCGAGGAGTTACGGCACCCACACGCAAGATATTCAATTAATATGACCCGACTTTGTGTTCCTGGTCTTGATATTAATATATTTGTGCAATGAACCACGGAGTTGTTACAAGCTATATTGATCTCTCAAACGACATGACTCATTTCGTTGTTACATTGTGTTATGATCGCTTTATTTCTCATTTTGCTTAACTACAAATTAGTTACTGTTTTCAAAAAAGTAGGTAAGTTGTAAATCTTTGTAAAAACAAATTGTATAAGTATGCCTTTATGTTAGTATTACTATAAAATTTGTATATTTGTTTAAGAAACCAAGACTACATACTAAATACCTACATTTTTTTAATTTCTTCATAATATTTCCAATGGCCTTAATTTTTTTTTATTGCAATGAATCAAATAATTGTTGCTAATAATAAATGCTACCTCATTGCAAAAAAGTTGAAAATATAAGAAAGATGGTCAATTTAACAGCTGATTTATTATTCGGCGTAATAAAATAGATCTTCTAATATCAATAGAATAATATCAATAGAATCGGCGTAATAAAATACATTTGAAAAGATAATACGAAAAGAGAACATAAACTATTTCTTAATTATACTTTGACTAGCTGTTACACGCGACTTCGTCAGTCTAATTTTATAAAATATAGCCTATGTTACTCGTTGATAATATATCTTCCCAACAGTGAAAGAATTTTTCAAATCGGTCCAGTAGTTTCGGAGCCTATTCAATGCAAACAAACAAACAAATCTTTCCTCTTTATAATATTAGGTATAGATAATCTTGAAAATCTATTCCCATTATAGAAAATGTCTCGTCCCAAACGGCAATGGCAGTTACAAGCCCTTGCGGCTCAGAAGAGAGACTTGGAGATTCGTAAAGCCGAAGAGATGAAGAAGGTAGCAGAATACTTTGAATTCAACACCAACAAATCAAGACACCATGAGCAATGGACTACTGAGGGTTACTATGAAAAAGCTAATAGGGAAGCTGAACTTTTGAGTGAAAGAAAAATAAGAGCAGCGTAAGTGTAATAGAATTTTTGTTTATTTCTTTACTGGTAGTAGATAGAAGCGAAAAGAGAATTTATACATGACTCACTATCCCTGAATGGATTTTATGAACTCAGTCCAATGGTCCTAGTTTCATTTAGTTGCATGAATAATACTGCCGTGCAATGAGTGATATGGTAATAAAATTAATTAACACAGTTTTTAATAATAATAAACAAGCAACAAAATAAGTCCTTAAATGGGCTATTTTAATGTATCATGGTATCACGGAAGGGATGATATTTTATTATATCCAAGTAGCCTATCTTAGAGCAACAAATTAGCAAGAAAATATGCCCTTTGGTGCTCGATTGGTCGATCAATGTTCAATTGGTGCTTTCTTTGTCAAGATATTTTAGTGTAGCCTAATAAGTCATGTAACCTAATATCAGTCTCGGTCTTTTCTTTAAACTAATGAAGCAACAAAATCGCACAATTCTTCTTTCTTGCGGTACATAATAGCAACAAATTCCCATATAGTTCTTAAGTCCACCTTATGAAATGGATAACATCTTATTAAATACCAAGGTGAGACGTCATATGATACACACAATATTATGTTCTTATTAGGTGGTCACTGTTTTTCTGAAATGAAAGAAAATAAATATAATAAGCGACGTTATTTAAAAATTTACATAAATGTACATAAATAAAAATACTATTAAATTGTATAATATATAAATATGTATATAAACTTGTTGTGTCTACAAGTGAAAAATTTGTATTTGTTTGTAGAATTTATATTGTGTATGTATTTTTTATTTCAGACAGCTGGAAGAGCGACGCAAGAAATTGGAGCTTCTGCTGTTCCAGGAGAATATGCAGTACCAGCAGGAGTTGAAAAAACTCGCCTCCCAACCAAAATTATTTAAAAATGGGTACGTCAAGGTCAACTATACTAGGGCCATTGAAAAGAGATACCAAATGCAAACAAAGTTACCGCAAGGTCATTTTTTTATGCAGGGCTTTAGCGCGGCGATGTCCGGGTTGTCCTTGAATATTATTATCAAACGCAAGCTCGTATGCTACATTATCTCTTTCTATCTTGTGTCAAATAGATACAACATAGAAAGAGATAATAGATTGTAGGGTGAATAAACTTTTGTATCGCTTCTCAATGGCCCTACTATATTTGGTTTCTGGTCAACGTTGAAAATTTCTTTCGCCTTTCTATATATTACCAGCTGTTACACGCGACTTCGTCCGCGTAACCTTATAAAGTATAGCCTATGTTACTTGCTGATAATATATAGTCCAGTCCAAATCGGTCCAGTAGTTTCGGAGCCTGTTCAATTCAATCAAACAATCTATTAAATAATATTAGTATAGATAATTTACAAAAAAAGTGAATCCATGCGAAACCGGTAGCGTTTTGATAGTGTACACATGAAATGAAATTTGATCAATTCTATTTTTTTTTTGTACAGATCTTACCTCAACGATGTCCCAACGTCGACACTTGAGCAGATAAACCAGGGTATCATGGAGAAAGAAGAGCAGTTGAGGAGACACGAGGCTGAGCTTCGTCTTCATCACGCTTGGAGACTTCGCCAGCCAGAGCTGAGGGCGGCATCCTCATATATAGCTAATGGAAAACTCAAGTCCGCATGGTAACTATGATAATCTATACTAATATTATAAAGAGGAAAGATTTGATTGTTTGTTTTGTTTGAATAGAATAGGCTCCGAAACTACTGGACTGAACTACTGAAACTTCTTTCACTGTTAGAAAGCAAATAACATAGGCTATATTTTATGAAGTCACGTGGACGAAGTTGCATGCAACAGCAAGTATGTTATAAAAGAGCCGAAACTCCTTAAATAAAATTTGTTAAATTAACCACATACCAAATAGATAAAAATAATACAAATAAAAAAATTGATATAATATAAAAATTACAAAAAAAAAATATAGCTAAAAATAATACAAATACAATAAAAGCAAAATTTTGCACAATTTCAAAAGGATGGAACAGATAGTGGAGAAAGAGATGCAGAAAAAGAAGGAAGAAGAGGAAACTCGTAAATCTTTGCAAGAGAGAGACGAAGCTTTGCGCAAACAAATCGCCATAGAAGAAGAAAAGCTCAAGGAGAAAGAGCTACAAGTGAAGGTATGATGTCGTAATTATAGAGAAATTTTATTGTCTACATTCATAAGGTCTTTGAACTTTTTGGCTACTATGTTACACTGGCACAGGACGCATAGGCGTAGCCACGGTGGGGCAGGGTGGGGCGCTTGCCCCACCGTGCCTCACCCTTTTTGTATGAAAAAATTAACCGGGGTAAGACCGCGGGTATAGTTTGCTAGTTACATATTATTTTAGACTGCTGCCCCACCCTGACCCCATGGCTTTCTACGCTCCTGACAGGACGTGCTGATTATTTATATATATTATGTTGGTGATTTGAGATGGGTCATTAAGGGTACCTACCTACCTAAACCATTACAGCTAGAACAAAACACACTTAGGAGACTGTTCATATTAATGTTAATAGAATAACTCATTTAATAGATGCGGAGGAGTATTTTCTCAATTCGACTGTATTTTCTTTGTAATGTTTGCTACCTGAGAACTTTCGACTGGGTGAAACGATTTTGATGATTCTTTTTTTATTTGAAAGCCGGTGCTTCCCGCGTGGTCCCTTTCAATTTGGTCCAGTTCTGACAGTGGCATCCACGAGAAGACGGTTTTTTTTGTCAAAAAGAGTTATTATTAATAAAAAAAGTATATATTTCAACTTATTTTTCCAACTAATTCTGTAAGAAATGTATGGAAGTAATTTTTGTTTTTACGATTTCTGACGTTTCTGAGGTTCATAAAAATTTACATACATATTTCATTAGGAATTTGGAAATACCACTCACCACTTGGTTTATTTTGAAAGTGTGACAAATATGTATTTACATAAATTAAGTATAAAAATTGTATGCATTACAAGGAGCTAAGGAACAGTCTCGAAGGTCAAATAGCAGAATTGAGCGAGAAAGAGACAGCCGTGAAACAGTTAAGAAAGCAGGAAGAGAGAGAGAAACACATACTGGAAGAGCTTCAGTTCATTTCGAGCGAGCGGGAGAGAGAACACGCGAGACTCGTGGCAGAAAGAGACGCACATATTGTCAATATGGGCTTACATAAGTACAAGTTGAAGAAGAAAGTGATGTCGGTTCTGAAGGAGATCGCTCTAGATTTGGAAATGCTGGAGAAAATACGTAAAGCCGTATTGAAGGTACGATTTTAATTGTTTTTTTATATGCCAATTATTGGCATCGACTATTAGTTCAACTCAAATAAAATTTGAAAGTTTGACAATGTTTAAATCATTTGACTGTTCAGTGTTAACAATTCTCATGAACCTAAAATTTATTTATTTTTTGTGGAAACACACTTTATGGAATATTTTTCTTATTTTTTAGTGAAAAGTTTAGGTTGCCAATAAATTGGAGGGGTGCCAATATTAGGTCATTTTACCCTACATATTTTATTTCAGACATTTCATTCTCATGAGACAAGCTCAATGCCCGCTTGTTGAACTTGTATATCAAGTGCATTATGGTTATTATAAATTATTACTGTTGCATAATATTATGTACAGGGGATTCAGGGTGCCATATTTACTACTAGATTTTCAGATGGTAAAAGTTGCATAGTTTTCGAGATTTTTGTGTCTTAAAGATTTTTTGGAAAATTGACAACCTCAATCTCTTATTTACATTCAAAAGTATTTCGTTTCCACAAAATAAATACGTACATACATACATATATTATTATTATTTTCAAACGGTTTCCTTTTAAATATTTCCAAAAGGTGGTACTGTTGAAGGCTTCAGAACCAATTTGGGTACCACAGAGATTGGAATAACTATAGTTGTCACAGAAAATTAGTTCGTATGGCACAGGGCACTCAAGCACTAGATTTGACAATGAAAACTTTAGAACTTACTACTTATCTAGTACACCTATATCGAGGTCAATTTTGTTTGACAAGTTCGTTTTTAGTAAGTGACCTTGTGACGACAATAATATAAAGGAAAATGTGGAACAAAAGTAATGAGAAAGTGCATTATTTGTTATTATTAGGATTCGGAAATGGAACACGACAAGTGCGCCAATCACAAGCGAGCCCTCGACGCGGCTCTAGTAGCGTTAGAGGAGCACAGAGATAGGGAGAGACAGAGACAGAAGAACATCGATGCCATGTACGACGGAGAAGCGAGACAGATCAACGAGAAACAAGACAAGGTATACTTGCATTACTGACTTCAGAGTTCTCTTTTTATTATTATTGAAGATGGGTTTGCTCTTGGCCAGCAAGATTGAGGCCTATAATGGAGCGAAGGTTCGTATTCAATCGATTTTGGAAAAGATTTGGGTTATATTATGGGTTATATAGGAATATAAAGGCTTGCAGGAAGTTCCCCGAACCTTGGCAGTGCGCTAAATAAAGGTGTAAGATCTTTCTCCCTCCGGTGGGTTTAGTTAAGAAGTTGACTGTATATTCAATGATATTTCTAAGTGTCATAATTATAATCGCCATCATCTCGGCCATAGGACGTCCACTGCCTCAAACCACGACTCTTATTAGAAAATGTTGTATAAAATTATTGTAATGTTCTCCTCAATCTTGTTGTTTATATTCCTTACTAATTACTTTATAGCGAATGTTTACGTCATAAAATAAACACATGTTCCAAATTTCAGTATTCTAGACTTAGTACTTTTGGCTGTGCATTGGTCACAGTCAGGACTTACGATTTTATAAGCGTAGATTACACCATTTTCAAACCATAGACATAGACCATCGTGTGGCCAGTGTTTGTCATTTATCTGTAATTTTGATTGGTCCTCAAAGTTACTACAGACCATAGACATAGAGATACATAGTTATTAGACACACGATCGCTTCCTCTCTTTCTAGACTAGTGAGTGGTCAGTTTCATGCGGTTCATTGATCAGTCCATTCTCTATGTCTTTAACTATTTGTTCAAACTATTGACTTGTACGTTTGACAAGCTCCATAAATGACCATAAATGACTTTTTCTGGTCTATTTTCTCTTTTAGATGTGGCAAAAGGAACGCGAAGCGCGCGCTACACTGATGGCCGATGTACTGGCAACACTGAAAAGACAGCTCCAAGAGAAGATAGAGGCGAATAGGCTGCGCCAAAGAGCGAATGTCCTAGACCGTGAGAAGCTTCTAGACCAAATGGACAGTTTTCATCAGGAGGTGAGAGCGAAGGAGCGAGAGTCGCAGGTAATTATGTTGAACTTTTCATTCGGTCCTTAACGTGTTTTTTTGATATTGGAAATGTATTTTCGTTCGCTTCAGTATAATATAGGCCCCGATTTCACGTAAAAATGCGATCCCCTTATATCTCGGAGGGTTGTGAAGATATGATATTCAAAAAGATATGATTGTGAAGATATGATATTCAAGAGCTGTAAGGTGCAAAAATAATTTTTCAAAAAAGTCAAAAACGAAAAAAGTTATAGCTGAAATAGTGAAAAAAAAATCGATTTTTTTTTTCAAAACAAAGAATGATATCAAAAATTTGAGAAAACCTCCTCTGGACAATTTCGTCAGCTACAATTTGAGCCTAAAATAAAGACGATCGGATTAAGAGTTTGCCATGCAGCTTAACCTTTTCGAAAGAAGTCAAAAAGTCAGAACAACATATTTTTTTCGAATTCCGTAGATTCATTTCCAATGTGCTCGATAGTCGTGTGAGCCACGAAATCTGTGAATTTTATATAATTAATTTTATATAATTAGTATATAATTTACAATGTTAAGCGGGCGAAGTCGCGGGCACCAGATAATAGACTATATTTTAAATGAATCGTATTCAAAGTCAAAGTAGGTATATAATGATTGCTTCGTGACACAACTTTCCAGTTAAAGAACACTTCGTACTCGGCGATAACAGCGCTTCAAGCGCAACTGAACGGGTTACGTCTGCAAAGGCAGCAGCTAGAAGCGGCCGTAGAGAGAGAACAGGAGATGAGACGGGAGGCGGTCAACGAGAGGAGAGTGAGAGAGGAGATAGCCAAAGCACAGCGCGAGGGCAGCGCCAACACGTGGACGTAATAAAATAAGGCCTCCGCTGAGTAGCCACAGAGGAGATAAGTCAAGTCGCAGAGGAGACAAACGCTCGACATAAAATATCCTCTTCCCGTTCGTACGTTTTTGACTGACTGACTGAGTGACAACACTTTACTTATAGTTGGTGAAAGAGGCCCTTATAAATTTACAAATATGAATTTTATAAATGTAAAATATTCACAAGTACATAATCACTGAAATTAAGACATATTTTTTTTACCAAACTATTCAAATGTGTTTAAAAAAAAACAATGAACGATTGAAGCCCATTTCAGCCAGACTGCATAAAATAATTTTTGAATGAAAATAAGTCTTTGATTTTTTGCAAGTTCTTTGCGAAATGTACAATAATGCAAGAAGATAGGTTTATACCGAAAAAAAAGGACTTTTTAGGTCTTTAGGTGAAAGACCTTTTTGTTAGGGACCATTCAAATGTTCCTAAATATAATAAATGATATTAAATGAAATAAATGATGAATGAAATATACTCTAATTTCTCATGTAATGATGATATTTGCACTATAGTGTGGCATTTATATTATGTAGGTATATATATTTTTCTTATATTATTATTATATTTTATTCTAGTCTCAGATAAAATAAGAATTAAAAATATGCCTAAGAGATCTGTGTACGGCATAGAAATGATAATATTAAATTATTATCGACATCTTATGAAATTGAAGAGGATTGTATTTTAAATTAATTGATAAGCATATTTAGTGAAGCAAAAAAAAAAAAAAAATACTGACTATTTTTGTATTACAATGATATAAGTTAAGAATTAATAAAGGAAGATTTTGCAATTTGGATTTAATTTTAATTCACCTCAGACCTTCAAGTTCAGGTCGCCGACTTGATTTACCCCTAATCTATACTTCTATACTAATATTATAAAGAGAAAAGATTTGATTGTTTGTTTGTATAGAATAGGCTCCGAAACTACTGGACCGATTTGAAAAATTCTTTTACCATTAGAAGCCGACATTATCCGTGATGAACATAGGATACTTTTTACCTTGGGAAAATGCTTTATTCCTACGGGAAATCTAAAAGTAAAGTACTAGCGGCTTGCCCCGGGAGATAGCGCCATCTATCCAAAATACGGTAGATGGCGTTTTATACTTTTCTACGCGGAAGAAGTCGCGAGCATCAGCTAGTATATAATATTATAAAATTTAATAAATTTATATACCTACAGTCCACATTGTTTTCATTGCTCTTCATAGTACAAGTACCTAATTATAGTCAAAATGAATACCTGGATGGTATATAAAGTTGATTCTACACTAACCTATGGTAACACAATGTTTGTCTGTAACATATATGTCGCATTTTTGGGTTTTCTCGTTTTTTTGCGTTGATGAAGGGAATATATCCATATGAATGTTTACAGACCTTAAGATCGTCGATTTAAGACATTTTTGGAATATAAAAAGTTGAAAAAGGTGTTATGTACAGTTAATTTTAAAAAGCAGAGTGCACAAAAGTTTATATTTGTTAATGGACGAGAGAGCTATGTTCACTTTTTTTAATTAAATTAATACTAGTGTGTACTGGCTATCATACCATTTTAATATTTTAGGTTGTTTACACAACTTTTCATCATAATTTAGTACAAAAAACAGTTCCGTGGCGACTTATCTCAAAAACTCAGTGTAAAACTTTAACCTCGATTTATTCTAAATTGGAATAATGCGACATAACTCACGTCTTCAAATGTAAATACTAACGGCTTGGCCCGGAAGATGGCGCCATCTATGCAATACGGTAGATGGCGTTTTATACTTTTCTATGCGGACGAAATCGCTAGCACCAGCTAGTTAATATATAAAAGGAGATGTGTCTGTGTATGTTCCCTTTGGACTCCAAAACCGCTGAACCGATTTCGATGAAACTTAGACAATCTACAAATTAGTCAAGCGGGTAATCCTGTGAAGTTTGGTAGCTATCGGACGCGGGCGAAGTCGGGAGCGGGTCGCTAGTCTTCTTCTATATAAATAAAAATGAATCCCTAAATGTGTTGCTAAGCGGTAAGCGCAAAACACGAGAACGGCTATACCGATTTTAATTCTGTCTTCACTCATGGTTAGATGGATAATCGGGGAAGGTTTTTACGTAAAAAAATGCACCGCAGGCGAAGCCGGGAGCAGGTCGCTAGTTATTAATAAAAGATGATGTAATTAAGTTGGCAGAAAAGAGTTGTTTGTTATCAATTAAAAGAACTATCCTCTCATTGCGCCATCTAGTGTATTTGATATAATTCAAATCGCCTTGTCAGATATGGAATTGGCGGTTTGCAATTGTTAGCTTAATTTATGGTAGATGGCAGCACAAAAGCACATTTTGATAATTATAATAATTTCATCACGTGACCACCATGAAACTGAAGTACTTTGTAAGATTACTTTGTAAGAATAAATCTTTAGATATTATAAAATAAAGTCTATTTATGTCCTTCTGCACGTTTAGATTTTTAAAACTACGCAACAAATTTTTAATCGAGGTTCATTTTTATAGATAGATAAGTACTTATACTTAGGTAATTTGCAGAATAAAAGGCAGCTTTTATTCTATAACTAAATATATTATCTTTTACATAACATGGCTACATTTAATTTCTTTTATTTCACTCATGATATTTTTCAAAAAAATATAAATTGTACTAGCTACACGCTAGGTTACCTATAGGTAACTATTTATTAGGTATTTAGGCATAGATATTATTTAGTTAGATTATTCATTCGATATTGTTAAATTCGATTCGCTTCTAGTACGTAACTGCTATTGGAGAACACATGCTATTGGAAAAATAGTAACTTAGTAAGTACTCGTGATACGAAAACCTTCATCAGTTTTCCAATTAATTCCTTTAAGAAGTCGCATTAAAAAGGCTATTATAGTTTATTTTTCTCCCCAGGCTCTCTCTATTTTCTAAATATTTATCTATCTGTACCTATAGGTACCTACTTATATATTAATATCATCTGTCTTAATTCTGAAAACTGGAACATAGATACCTAGTGTGCGGTGAAACTCTTATGAGTTTGTGTTTACACCAATGTTAATTTGAATGTAACATTATATTGTATTATTATAATAAATAAATAAAGAAATAATAAAAAAAATATATAGAAATTTCTTACATTAAATTCTTACGTCGTCAGCCGAGTGGTAAGCATTAGGTACCTATACCTACATAGGTAATATTAGGTAGGTATGTTCACTCATTTAATTACTTACATAGGTACCGAAATAAAAAAAGAATCTTACATTGAATTCTTACGTCGTCAGCTGAGTTGAAACCATTAGGTACCTATATACAATTATACATAGATAAATAAAGGAAATAGGTATGTTCACTCATTTCATTACTTACCTATTACCTACCTACTGTTCCTTCGACGCTCAACAACTAAGAAAAAAAAAAGGAAAAAACAAATAAGAAAGAAGGCACGAACGTCGGACGAATTCGCAGGCAAAAGCTATAGTTTCTAATCGATAGGTATACATAATAATATAGATATTTA
This sequence comes from Synanthedon vespiformis, assembly GCA_918317495.1. Lineage (NCBI taxonomy): Eukaryota > Metazoa > Arthropoda > Insecta > Lepidoptera > Sesiidae > Synanthedon > Synanthedon vespiformis. Next base: position 2,339,575 of record OU906965.1, read on the forward strand.
CTTGGGTAATATTATAAAGAGGAAAGATTTGATTATGTTTTTGTTTGTTTGAATGGAATACCTAGGCAAGTACTTACTCTAGCCAGCAATGGCTAGGCTGCCCTGGGGTGGATCGGAGTTGTTGCCTCGGCAGAGCCCGGTCCACCCCGCTCAAAGGGCAAGGAGGCACCGGGGAGTTTTAGTGGGTAGGGGCCAGTTCTGCCTGCAACGTGTGCATGCAGAGTATGCTGGTCGACCACCACATACCCCTGCCGCCTAGCCACCGGCAGGAAGTCAGTAAACGGATCTCTCCTCGTCAAAAAAAAAAAAAGGGAAGTACTTACCTACGTTATCGGGGAGTAGGTAACATAGGCTATATTTTATAAAGTTACGCGGACGAAATCGCGTGCAACAGCTATATCTATTAGGTATAGTATAAACTAAAGTCACAGTCCGCGTCTGTCTGTTTCTTCTAATCTCTTCTAAACCGCCTATGGATTTTGATATTATTTTCACTAATACCTAGACAGATTGAAAATCGAGGAAGGTTTATTAAGTATGTAGGATTACACCTATAGGTGTCTAGGTATACCTAATTGGCAAAAAAATCACCCGGGAGCGGATCGAATAGGTATAGGTAGTTAGTACCTACTATATTTTTTATATGCCTACGATTTTTTATATTCCAAGCCATATTATTAGGTAGGTAGGTACCTATGCCTACCTACACTTACGAGGCGAATCAAAAAGTTTTTAGAACTGCATACCTAAGTGTTATAATAATTTTTTTGTCACAGTTTTTTTATCTTTCGATTAAATCGATCAATCAATCTAACAGCCCATTTCTCTATCATCCCCTTACCTAATCCTATTATGGCCGGATTGGTAGGTAGGTAGGTAGGTAGCTACTTATCGCACTTGCAACTTTAACTGGTGTTAAAGGGGATGGTAGCCATTACCATCAAGTGGTGGACCTGTCTGATGACTTTTAGGTAGGAAAAAAAAATCTCTTATAATACCTAATGTTGAAGCATTTTCTTTACATAGAACTATAACTTATATGAAGTCGATTTCCGCGTCTGTCTCCTATTTGGTAGGCTCGTTAACCACGCAACGAATTTTGATGCGGTTTTCACCATTAGTCAGATAATTTTTTACTGTATTTTTATATATCTACTTAAGTAAATATTAAAACCTAATAATTGTTTTCTGGGCGAAGCCGGGAGCGGGTCGCTAGTAATATTATATTTGAAGTTCTTATAAAACACAACATCAGTAACAAATAGTCCAATCCCAATGAAGAAACTAAAGCAGTAACATCTGTAACATTCCGTCTCGAAGGCGGGAGGATCTGTCCGCATAAACATAACTCGCATACGCCCACGGTCAAAACATCCTTTCACAACACTCTCAAGCAAAACAAAAAAAAACAAGGCGGCTAGGCGACGCAACCGAAAAATCCAGGCTATATAATTACGTTCAGCTACCACTCGATCTACCGGGCGAGCCAATTTAAATTTACTGCGCACCCCGCACGTGTCCCACAAAATGAAATCCCACTACCGCACAGAAACACGCACTGCGAAAAAAAAACTAGAAAAATAACAACGCAAGCGCCGCCCACTCGAACGCTAGTGGCTGCTTACTTGAACCACGCCCATTTAGGAATGCTACTATCGCTGTCTCTTTCCCCCGTGCGCACACGGCGTATCGGTGTCTCGTTTTGGCGCGAAACGTCAAGCAAATGGTTAGATTCTTCGTCAGTACTCGTTTAGAGGTCGCGCGCTAGTGTTGTCCGTTGACGCCGCGCTTGAATCGCGTCGCGGTGTGTCAAAGTGTAGTGGCGTGGTATAGGTGCCGAGGTGGCGGGTTTTCTTGCCGCAGGACGGGGGGCCCATGCCCCCTTTCACCAACACCACATTGGTAAAAGTTAGTGTCTTGTGGTTGTAAAAAAAATAAAGAAAAAAAAACTATTAAAAAAATTCATACACCGCCTATGTGTTGAATGAACAGTGGATGTGCTTAATGATGCCGACGTATGGAGGTTATTTTGTTTTTGTTTTCTTTTTTGTTTTTTTAATTTTTTTTTCAAATGTAAGTGGGTATCTACTTGTCAAAAGTAGGTAATAAATGAATGTTGTAGTACCTAAATATAGGTATAGGTAGGTAGGTATACTTGGACTACATAACTTTTTGTTAACAGACCTAACAGTAATTTAAAAGTAAAAATAATATTAAAAAAATATTTTATTTATTGATTCAATGTAGGTTAGGTAACAAGTATTTTAGGAATTTAAAATGTATACAATTATTATTATTATATATCTAGAAAACAATAATTAATAAAATAAACTTTAAGACCATCAGTTCTATTTACTTACTAAATTTTACTAAATCATTAGAGGTAAACTTGACCTAGGTATATCTAAAATAGGTATATAATGCCTAAATTATATAGGTAGGTAATACCTAAATCAATATATTCATTAAAAATACTTTTTTTTAACCAGTTAGATATAAATTACCTCATTAGTATCTAATTGGTAATAAAAGGTCGGAAAGCCCTAAGTTTGTTTGTCGAAAGCTCATTCCGTAGGCCTAAATACCTAAGTAGATAGGTAAATACCTATTGTGTTGCCAAATTGTTCTTATATTGAGTTAGGTGTTTATCAACCAAAATTTTGCTTAACATACTATAATTTACGCGCGGTTTCGCCCGAGTTATCAAGTATATCAAGTTAACCATATACGAATTAACCAAAATTGGTTCCGGAGTTTAACCCAGAAAACATACAGACCTTAGGGTAAACATTATAATTCATGTTACTACTTATTAGGTATGGATTGGTTAACTAATACCTATCTTTGTATTTGTAATATTACAATTGTTATATTGGTGATAGGTATAGATACGTATTAGTATTATTCAATATTCAAAGTATAGGCATAATATTAATATGTACTTGTATCTATTAGTACATATAATAATGTACCTATGTACTAATAAATCTTAATAATCTTAATACATATTAATATTAAGTAATAATAATAACTTTAAGTAGTGGTAGGGCACACTGCGTTTCGCAGTCATTTGGGCAGCCCGTCTGGCGGCAGTAACCACCACCTTACAGAATACCACCGTGAAATAACAGCATTTACGTGCTGTTGTGTTTCGGTGAGTGAGTAAGGGATGCCAGAGCCCATTACCCCATCCCTTCCTTATCCCTTATCCTTAATCCTTCTATGGTCGGCAGCGCACTTGTAGCACTTATGGCGTTGCTTGTGTTATAGGCGACGGTAGCCACCTACCATCAAGTGGACCGTCAGCCTGTCTGTCGACCTTAACATAACATAAAAAAATAATTATGCCTACTTTGAATATTGAATACTTACCTATTTCATTCACAATTTAAGTTAAACCAAAATAGGTACCTAAGGCATTTTAGGTAACCATGTGAAATGAAGAAAGGTAATTTTTAAAGAATCAATGTGAAATGTAAAGTACCTATTTAGATATTTTTATATTGCGTTTTTTATGAGTTTGTGTGTGGTATAAGCAAAATATAAGTGCTTAGGTATTCTCAGGTAACAGTGAGTTTTGAAAATAAATCACTATTTGAAAAGTAGGTACCTATTCCATACGAAATATGTACCTATAGGTAGACACATTACAGATATAATATTACTAGCTGGTGCCCCCGACTTCGTCCGCGTTTACCGATAAAAGGTACCCTATGTCCTTTTTGGTGTCCTAGACAACGTGTATGTATTTGTATACCATACAGTTTCAGTTTCAGGTTCAGTAGTAACAAACATCCATACAAACTTTCGCATATATATTTATATTACTAGCTGGTGCTCGCGACTTCGTCCGCGTAGAAAAGTATAAAGCGCCATCTACCGTATTTTGGATATTAGATGGCGCTATCTCCCGGGCCAAGCAGATAGCATTTTATTTTAGATTTCCCGTAAGAATGAAGCATTTTCCCGCGGTAAAATGTAGCCTATGTTCATCACGGATAATGTCGGCTTCTAATAGTAATAGAATTTTTCAAATCGGTCCAGTAGTTTCGGAGCCTATTCTATACAAACAAACAATCAAATCTTTTCCCTTTATAATATTAGTATAGAAGTATAGATTAGGGGTAAATCAAGTCGGCGACCTGAACTTGAAGGTCTGAGGTGAATTAAAATTAAATCCAAATTGCAAAATCTTCCTTTATTAATTCTTAATTTATATCATTGTAATACAAAAATAGTCAGTATTTTGTTTTATTTTTGCTTCACTAAATATGCTTATCAATTAATTTAAAATACAATCCTCTTCTTATAATATTAGTATATAGGTACGGTAATGGTAAAAAAAATTACTATTTGAAAAGTATTCAATACGAAATATAGACACATTATCCTTATATACTTACCTAGTATTATATTAAGTTCCCAAAATACGGTTAAGCCGGAACGGGTTGTTAATCTTCTCTTTTCTAAATATTACAAAACAGGTGATTCTCTGTTAACTTCTTCTAACTGAACCAAGCAACAGATTTTGATAGGGTTTTAACTGATGGAAAGGTTTGTGTAAGTAAGTAGACAGGTAGGTAGGTACCTACATAAAATTTGCATTCGTGTGAAGTTGGATCGGCTACCTAATTAAATTAAAACGTAGATAATGATATTTTAATATTTTTTTTTATAAAAAAAATAATCTTTGTTTTTACTGTAACTTGGCAATCTCTCGATATTAACAATGAGCCAATCGCTTATGGTCCCTTTTTAAAACTTAGATCCAACTTCATCTAGTTCATTACTTATTAAATTAGTACATATACATACCTATACACCTATCAGTACCTATCTATAGGATTAATTTTCAGGCATACCTATGTACCTACCTAAGCTAATTGTCTATTGCTTGGGTACCTAAGTTCATAGTTAGTTACAGTAGGCACTTATACTTGTTTGATTGTAGGTACCTATGTATTTAATTACATATGCCAGAAACAACATTTTGAATGTTATGTTTTTGTTCAAAAATAAAAAAATTAAAATAAAAATGTTGTTCACACACCAATTAAAGACCTCATAAATGACGTGATCGGGAGCCAATCACAACCCACACGGCATCGCGACGCTTAGCTCTGATTGGCTAAGACGCCCGATACAACGGATACACTGAAAGAATCAACTTCATGAACGCAACTCCTTGTATAAAACTTCTATTAAACTTATCTCTAAAATATTGTCAATTGTATTTTCTATAATTAAATCGCTGCAAGAACAAGTATGTCTCATTTCCATCATCCGAAAATCACCGAGTCCCGATTACGCTTCACCAGCCAGCGCTTCACACGTACGCACCTACAAATGTTTATTAACAGTTAGAAAAATCGTTTACAATAATAGCCATGATTGAAGACTCCTTCTGTGCCAGGAGCCTATATTAATATTGTTTTTACTACTTCCTGCAAAGTCACATGCTAATAGAAAATGATAATAACAAAGTCAATTCGCAATTTCTTTGCACGGCTTCCGACGGCGGCAATTTGCCACTGTGATGGCAGAATCCTTACTAATATCACAAATGGGAAAGTGTATTTGTTTATTTCACGCTTAACACGCCAGGACTTAGAAGAATCGTTTTATTTTCGTCCCAGAGTCGTATAAAAGAATAAGCAGAACTTTAGGTCAGGTAACCTTACTATAAAAGTGCATTTCTAAAGATTATTTTATATAACTAGTGACCCCCCCCCCCCCCCCTACTCTAGAGTTAGTGAAAAGTTATAATTTAGTAAAATAGTATTTTAGTTTACATAGTTATTAAAAAAATCAGTTGTTTCTGTAATCTATAAGTGGAATTTTTTTATTAGGTTAAGTTGGTTTATTTACCACTATTATTAAGAAATTATACCTGTAAATTTCCCTAAAATAAAATAAAATAAAATAAATAAATAAATAAATAAATAAATAAATAATAGTAAAATATTATTCGTACCTAATGTGCCTATTAGGCCTTGCCTCTAAAACTGAAACTAGTGATGTGCTCCACAAACCTTTATTGTTTATCCCTCTTCGGCGAACTTCGCACCGGCTCAGAATAAAAAACCCGTTCTATAAAAAGAGAATAATAAATTTTATTCACAATTTTTCTTTTGTGAATATTTCTGCTTTGGGGCGGAGACAAATCCAGCCGCTTTAGAGTCATAAATAGTGTGTCTGTCTTTAATTAAATACTAGAGAGCGACCCGCTCACAACTTTGCCCGAGGTGCAATTTTTCCTCCCCGTTTATTTCTCTTTTCATTTGTGTGAAAACAGAATTAAAGTCAGTCCACCCATTCTCGAGTTCTTGAACAAAAATCAACTTAACTTTTTTATATCTATATAATTAAAAAAACTAGCTGGTGCTGGCGACTTTGTCCGCGTTGAAAAGTATAAAACGCCATCTACCGTGGAAGGGATCGCTAAAAATATCACCAAGCAGTTGTCATGTCAGTCGCTTCACCGATTCTGTATAGATGGCGTTATCAAGTGTATCCCGGGCCAAGCCGCTAGTATTTACTTTTATTTTAGATTTCCCGTAGGAATGAAGCGTTTTCCCGCGGTAAAAGTAGCCTATATTCATCATAGATAATGTCGGCTTCTAATGGTAAAAGAATTTTTCAAATCGGTCCAGTAGTTTCGGAGCCTATTCTATTCAAACAAACAAACAATCAAATCTTTCCTCTTTATAATATTAGTATAGATAATATGGATTCTTAACATTGTTAATATTTTAATGGACACTTCCCTTCTTCGTCATATACAAGCGTTTGTCGATGACCATAAATATACTTAAATAACACCATAAAATATAGACCAAACCATAAACTTCACAGTAAATTTGTTAAACCAAAAACTGAAAATATTTTCATAAGTAGGTATAAGTATTTAAATTGAATTATTCTTAAAACGAATGTTTGCGCAGGTGTAAATAAATCTATAATAATATAATTACCTATCTTCGTTGACTGTCTCATATACTTACTTAGGTAAGAATTTAAAAAAAAATGACTCGTCTAAGTAAGTGCTACAATGTGCTAAACCTTAGTACACCTGTTGCGGTGAGAAATATTAATAGATAGAGGGAACATGTCAGCCAGTTATTGCATATTAGTTGGCCCGGATCCTTCGTGTGAGTTGGGCAACGAACAAATTGGTTTAGCGGTTTACGCCCAGGTAGGTTGTTGTAGATCTACACTATTTTAACGCAAACAATTTTTTACTTACAAGTAAGTACTGTGGGTCTTAAGAGGATTGTGAAGCTGTAAATTTTCATACAAAAAGCTATAACATTTCCCCCCTAGTAAACATAGTCCAATTTTTATAATTTTTGGAAATGTTGTAGACATAATGGAAAACTAGGTCTATACGTCTTTATTTTTAAGAAATATTGCCTACGGTATAAGTTATTAGCATCTGAAAATCTACATTTTTTACATAAAAACTTCCTCTCGCATTTTTATTTTTTTTAAATTAAATTAAATTAAACTGAATTACTAAAAAAGCAAGACGTACAGATATCAAAATTGTCTTATTATGTAAAAGTTTAGGGTAAAAGCGTTATCGCCCGAAAGCATATTAAAAAAATGAAATGTAGGCATTTACCTCCAGGATTTGCAACTCACTCTATCGCACGATACGACTCAGGACAGAACGGTGTGAAACAGATAGCATTTTTGAAAAACCTACACGCGCCGCGTATGAGCACCTCACAATCCTTTTAAGAATGAAGTCTTAAGAATACCTATTCTTTATTTATTGTTAAGACCGCATAGTTGTTCTGCTAAACCGAATGCGCATTCAATCGAAATTGCTCGTCGTGCGCAGTTTTCAGACATTTTCGACTAACTTTTGCTTGAATCTTCGTTCAATATCTACACTGGACGGCAAAGAAAATGTGTCGGTTAGAAAATCTTCAATATCTTCAAAAGTACCTGGGTTGGCTTTATGAAATAAAGACTAATTTAAATAATATTTTAATGTGCTTAAATAAAAATAAAATTTAATTTAATTTACCTATTTTAGTCTAAATTTCATAAAAGCTAGGTCAGATACACCTACTTTTGAAGATTTTTCTAACCGACCCTTTTTCTTTGCGGTCCAGTGTAGGTATATTAAGGCCCATATCTTATTTTGATTTAAAAACTATATTACTGTAGGTACACGGCAGTTCCATTAAAATCAGTTCAGTAGTTTTTGCAAGAACAAAACTTATTTGTCAAAACTTACAAATTTGTAAAATGTAAAGTAAGAACTTCGTCCTTATAAATCGTAGGCCATGTTTCTGATGTCTAAGCTATATTAGGTACTATGCGTTTCAACTGAGAATAGGATCGCGCTTGCTGCAAACTTCACATGATCCGAGTCATCATAGTAATGTCGTCAAAAAAATCCGAATAACAAAAATATAAATATTTTTTATTTATATGTTATCTAATAAATTTATATATGTATAAATATATATATCCTTACTAATATTATAAATGTGAATGTGAGTTTGTTTGCTGTTTCATGCAAAAACTACTGAACCGATCACAATTAAATTTTACATACACGTTGTCTGGGACACCAGAAAGGACATAGGGTACCTTTCATCGTTCAACGTGGACGAAATCGCGGGCACCAGCTAGTATGTAATAACCATTAAGTAATTTAACTATGAGTGTAAATTACAGTACGATTTAAATCGTATTTCTACGATCTTTTCGGCTTTGGTTCTATGTAGCAAAGCCCTTAAGTTTGCTAACGCGTCTCCACGAGATAAGCAATACGATTTTATAATAAACTAACTGAATAAATAAATCACATTACAAAAATAATAATAATAATAATTAATTCTTGGATTGTTTTTTCTTGCACTCCGTACACATCAGTAATGAAGTTCGTGAGAAATGCGGTGCCAAATGCGAATTTCCAGTCCTATTCTCATTTGACACGCATAGTACTGTAAGGTTTCATGAAAGTTTTTGTATCAAGCCAATACATATAAAGTTTTATTCTAATATTTTAGTTTTATTTTATCTATCTAATAAATGCTATTAGGTAACTGTTGATTATTATCTTTGATGCCATTAATTTAAACAAAAATGTAACCTTGATTTGAAATCAAACTGTTATTTAACATACAATGCATGTTAATTCAAATATTGTTAAATTCACGCATTCTTTGAATATGGAATACATTTTAGGATGGTAACTACGTACCTATTTAAGTACAAAAATTACGTATTATGTTTTCAGAAGATTTATAGTTGATAATTTTACTGTACAATAACCTATAGTTACCTATGCCTGAGCCTATGCGTCGGTCCAGCCGCTGGTTATACCTACCCAAGCCTAACTATCGATTCGCTATATTATAGTTTATTATGTATGTGAACCTAACTACTTACTTTGTAAGCAATAAGTAGGTACCTACTAAATTTTGTAAAAAGGCTTTATAAAGGGAATGTTTTTTAGTAAAATAACGGTGTATGAAAAATACTTAGAAAAAGGTTTGAACATAAATTAGTTTCAAACAGTTATTGATTAAGTAAGTAAGTATATTGATTTGGTGGTAAAAATGCCGCAATGCATTTGCTCGCTCACTCTTAACAGAGATAACACTGTCAGCTTATTATTATTAGGAACTCTCAAAGTCCACAGAGTAAATTGCGTGACAGCGGTACATTTTAACCAAAAAATCACACGCACCGCTGCATATCCATAACCGCGGTGAATCGCCGTCACAGAATCATTTCTGAACGCTCCAACTGAAATGGCGCGCGACCAATCGGACATTCTCATTTCAATATGGAATATTAAACGTAAACCGCGGCGACCTTCATAAATTTAGCCAATAAATGTCAAAACTCACGCGGACGAATAATGTCGTGTGCGTTTCGAAAAAAGAATCACATTTGACGTTATTCTTTAGTTAAAGCCACGCTGCGTCTGAAGTGTCAAAGGGTTAACCATTATTATGGATTTTGAGTAATAAATCTCATTTTTGTTATAGTACCTACTTAGGTACTGACTTTTTTATTTATAATTTATTCTGTGGCTTAGTTTCGTGTGTGATGAAATACAAAATGAGCTGATAGGGGTTAATATGGAGTTTATTGTAAATTGTAAATCTATTCTATCCATCTTTTTTTAAATATAAAATGAAGTCGCTCTCTGTCTCTGTCTGTTTCTCCGCTAACTTCTTCTTCTAAACTACCTAATGAATTTTGATACGGTTTTCATTAATGGAAAAAACCTTAATGCCCCGCGTAACTTTGTAAATTATATACTAAAACCTTACTCGAGAATCAGTCTATCCATTGGTGAAAACACTGTTAAAACAGCATGAAAGTTGGTGCAATAGTTTTTGAGTTTATCGCAGACAGACATATAGACTTGGGAGGACTTTGTTTTATAATATGTAAGGATTATAACTTGAGTTTAGATGATCAATAGATTCTATAATATAGTCGGATTTCCAATTCCAATTCCAATTTTGTTGTTATGGCCCCATCGTATTCCACGATGATTCTGCCAGTGTCAAGGTCAGGCGAGACGGTGATTGAAAAGTTATCCTTGTTTAATCATTTAATAGTCGGATTTTTAAATAGCACGAGTAAAATGACAGTACCAAATGCCACTGTCAACAATAATGATTTTATTTACGTCATTTTCAAACGTTTTAATTCTCGTCTGCGACATTTTGAACTGTCACTTTCACTAGACTTGTCAGAAAGCAAACTACAGTTACCAAATTAATTTTGGTTTTTAATAGGGACTACCCACATAGCAAATTTTAATTTCCGCCATGAGCTGTCCTCGTTTAAGTGATATAAGCGAATTATGGGAGTAAAAATTGATTTTTTTTGACTAAATTCGATCTTTGTAAAAGCAAGATCTTGTAAAAGCATGTTTCCGGCATTAAATCCTAAGTCTGAGAGGTGAAATAGGTAAAATACCTTCATAATTATCTCGACATGTATTATGGCTCAAACGTACCACATACCTATGTGAAGGTAGGCACACTTACGTAGGTGCCCGACTATAACTCGAGCTAATAAAACTTTATGCAACCTAAGCTTTATCGATCGTAAAACCGAATCCCATTATGTTTCTTGATGTGTAGAGCTACCAATTTTATGATGAAGTATTGAAGGACATTTTCTATTTTTATATTCTGAATTACATGCCATTCGCTATTTCCATTAAGACATTATTTTCAATAGGTACGAAAGAGAACGTTTCCATACACTTTCAAAACATATTTAATACCTATACATACATACGTCTTTTTTGAAACCATTCATCTCTTGTTATTAATATTCTATATAGAACCTAAGTACATATGTATGTATAAATAGGTATAACAATCTTCTTATGTGTTTGTAGATTAATTTTCTTTTTATTCATTAGCGATACGCTCCCGGCTTCGCATGGATTAATATTTTTTGTAAAAACTGTAATTTTCTTTCTCGATCCATTAGTGAAAAACCGCTTCTAAAGTCCGTTGCTTAATGGTTTAAAATATCTAAGCGACATATTATAGGTACATATTAGGTATACACTTATACCGGCACAAAATGTAGCGCAAAGTTAAAAGTTCCACCCTGCTCGGAGGAACTCATGACGATGGGCGGCAGTCTCTCCCAACGCAGTGTGCTTTTTTTTACAAGATGAATCCATCGTGGATACCCACCGGCCTGGGGATAGTTATGTCGGACTCCTGCGTCTTGGTGTCCTATGTGTCCGCTAAGAGGCGAAGTTGCGAGGTCGGATGAACATTCTTCCGCAACTCCGCCGAACGCAGCGTGCCCTGCTACTATTGGTGGAAGTGATAATAAAATAATATATGTACTTACTGTGTTGGCAGGGCGCGGCGAAGCAGGCGGCGCGATGGCTTGCGCCGGCTGCGAGAAGCCGATCCTGGATAAGTTCCTTCTGCACGTGCTCGAGCGGGCTTGGCACGCGGCCTGCGTTCGCTGCGCGGACTGTCGTGCCCCGCTCGCCGACAAGTGCTATTCCAGGGACAACAAGCTCTTCTGCAGAAACGATTTCTTTAGGTGAGTAAACGCATTGTTTAACGTCCTTAACGTAAGTGTACATTCGCATTAGGCGGCCAATGAGATCTTGTTTTAGTTTGTAGATTTTAAAAGCTCACGCCCTGGGCCGCTTAGTATGCATGTACACAGACTTACAATAAGTCTTCTAAATCGAATCAGATCCACAAACCAAATAGGGATATTTGGTATACTTTTATAATAGAGATATATTTTAAATCAAATGGGTATCAATTATAAATTTGTAATATTATATACCTACTTAATTATGTGTGGTGCTCTTAGCGATAGTGTGATTTCGTAAGGTAAAACCTTACGAACTCTACAGACTCCACGATCTATACGCTCGAGAGACAGGTTGACGGTCCACTTGATCAGAGTGGCTATCGTTGCCTATAATAATACAAGAAATGCCACAGGTGTTGCAAGTGCGCTGCAAATCTATACTTTTACAGCTGATGTAGATGTACAAAGACCTCTACTAAATTAAAAATTGGCATTAGCGTTGATCCTCATACCAAGCTGTATTTGAAACGTGGGCGTCGACTTAAGAGTAGGTACATAAACCGCATACATAAACCCAAATAATCCTTCAATGGGAACAAAACAATAGCATCATGTGACATATGCAAGTCGCAATATTGTGCAGGTTACGCAAAATGTGTAAATCTTGTTATGTGCAGGTCGCAAAATGTGCAAATCTTTGCTATATTACAATAATCTCTACACCTACGCAATGTTACAAATTTGTACACTCCCATACCTAGGTACACGCTTGTGCATGTGTGTATGGTGTATAATACAAAAGCAACGACCAAAGCAATACTTGATAATACCTAGATAAATTAGATTTAAAATAAAGATTTTGTATGCCAGTAGTGGTAGGTCATATATATCAAATATTATTTAAAATACCTACATGTCTATTGACTTAAAACTCCCCTTAACTTTTTTCGACACTAAGTGACATATAGGTAACATACTACAGGCGGGTTAGACGAAAAACGGGCCTAAGATTGCATTAATTCTAGGTAGGAAATTCTTTTCACTTACCTTTAGGGGGGTCCACTGGGAGTGTAAAATAAAAATCTCGACCATTCTCAAGGTGAGCTTCGCCAGTTATCATGATATTAAGGGGTAATACATATTCGCTTATTATATAACTTCGTTATTTTTGACCGTACGACAAAAATGATAAGGACTAATATTGTTCATTATGCATTTCTCTACAAAATTTTTACTTACAATCAATATTTTTTGAGATAAAAAAAAAATGGGGTAAAATATATTTTTCAACATATATCTTTTAACATATCAAAGTTGTTCGAAATTAAATTTTCAATAATTTTTATCTCTAGGACTTTGTTCGTAGAACCAATATTTAAGGATCTACGTCCATGGCGACGAATCGAATATCGTCGCCGATTTATTTCCCCCCTTTTTTTTCATTTATCTTGAAAAATATTGATTGTACGTAAAAATGTGTAAGAAATATTTTGTAGAGAATTGCATAAGGAACAATATTAGTCCTTATCATTTTTCTCGTACGGTCTAAAATAACGAAGTTATAAGCGAATATTTGTTACGCCTTAATATCAAAATAACTGGCGAAGCTCAGGTCGAGAATGGTCGAGATTTTTGTTTTACACTCCCACTGGACTAAAGGTGGGTGAAAAGAATTTGCTACCTAGAATTAATATAAGCTTAAATGCTAACCCGCCTGTGGTAAATATACTTACTAATTACAATAGCTAATTAATTACCTATAGAAGTCTATAGGCAACTTTTAGAACTATAGGCAAGTGCCTATAGCATGAAGTTCTAATAAAATTTCAAGATATACATAAATAATTAATACAATACAGCGAATTCGATATTCTTGAAATGAATCATTTTAATTTGTCCTTTATGCATTATTTATATAATACGATGTAAAAACTATTTAATGACAATGTAATGACACGCCATTAGCGCTTCAGATGCAATCCTAATAATGCCTCGATTGTTGATAAACAAATAGACTTAAAGTTTTTCTATTTTTTTATAAGTATAAGTATTTATAGTATATTTAAAGCTATTCTTATTTTTAATTATATTTATGGATCGGCCAAAAATTATAACCTATGTATATTAAGGTGGGATCTGTTCTTAGGTATAAAATTTCTGAACATGACATGGATCTACTATAATTATGTTCTTATAAGCATCATATAAGTGGAAATTTTTGGTGGTGATCGGTTCAGTAGTTTTTGCATGAAAGCGTAATAAACAAACAAACAAACCAACTCACATTCACATTTATAATACTAGTAAGGATATATAATTTTATTAGATAAAAAATAAATTAAAAATATTTATATTTTTGTTATACGGTTTTTTTGACGACATTACTATGATGACTCGGATCATGTGAAGTTTGCAGCAAGCGCGATCTTATTCTCATTTGAAACGCATAGTATGTGAAATATATTATATATAATATGTGAATTATATATTATCTATACTAATATTATAAAGAAGAAATATTTGATTGTTTGTTTGTTTGTATAGAATAGGCTCCGAAACTACTGGACCGATTTGAAAAATTCTTTTACCATTAGAAGCCGACATTATGCGTGATGAACATAGGCTACTTTTTACCGCGGGAAAATGCTTTATTCCTACGGGAAATCTAAAATTAAAGTAAATATTAGCGGCTTGGCCCGGGAGATAGCGCCATCTATCCAAAATACGGTAGATGGCGTTTTATACTTTTCTACGCGGACGAAGTCGCAAGCACCAGCTAGTATATAATATTACAAAATATTATAAATTTAATAAATTCATATACAGTCCACATTGTTTTCATTACTCTTCATAGAACAAGTACCTAATTATAGTCAAAATTAATATACCTGGATGGTATAAAGCTGATACTACTTACACTAACCTATTGTAACTCAATGTTTGTCTGTAACATAAATTCTGTAAGTGTTCAGGTATATTGTTTTTGTTAGAACAATAACGGTTAGAATGTAAAATTTCAATTACCCATTATAAATAATGGCTTCCAATAATTTTATGTAGACAAGACTAGAGACGATAATTTTATCGATGTCTTGCAACTTAATATGGTTTGTTTTGCAACTTAACATAATATTTAAGTACATAATATGTTTATAGTTAACACATTGCAGTCTTTTAGTATTTCATAGTCAACTCAACTGTTGAGTAGGATTTTGACACGGTTTCACATTTATTTTTAACTAGCTGCTGCACGCATCTTCGCCCGCGTAACTTTAAAAAATAGGTAGCCTAAGTATGTTACTCGCTCTTAATATACACTCGACAGCAAATAAACCGGGCCACCCGCTACTTTGAAACTCTGATTCGGTTTTCTCAAAGAGTATAAAACTTAGAACTATCAAAGTTATCTACAGAAAGTGCGTTTCATGATGATTAGGTATAACTTTCTGTAGGTATAACTTTTATAGTTATAAGTCTTATAGTTTTTGAGAAAATCGAATCAGAGTTCCAAGGCAGCGGATGGCCAGGTTTATTTGCCGTCGAGTGTAGCTTCCCAACAGTGAAATTAACGAAATTAAGAAGAATTAACGAGTCCATTATATGGTCGTGTAATCAAGGTGCTAGCTTTAGCGCTCTGACCACTCAATGGTCCCAATTCGCGCTAGATTTTGACTTGCATAGTAAGTATAAATGAAATAAAACTCCAAAAGCTTTTAAATGGCATGAGTTTTATCACTGTTGAGCATTGGTCCAGACTCCATACTAATTTGCCCATGCTCCTTTGCGTCCGAATTAATAAGTTGCCAATTATAGTGTAAAAGTGTACCAAATTACTTTTTTTAAACACAAAAAACGGCTAATGGTCGAATCATATGGCGCCGTACGCAATAAAAAAAAAGTTAGTTCGTAAGGTCAGGTAACAGCGGAAAACAGTTCGATTATTACTTCCGTCGCTTCTTGATGATTTAATTTTGTGTTTTTTTTTTATTTGTTTATACTTGATGTCATCATTGTGTGACATTTTGAATTTCGAAACTTTAAGTGACATCATTTCCGTCCGGTGAAGTGCTGCCTTATTGTTTTCATGTTGCCATTATGATCCATTGAAATATTACATTTTATAGGGGGTTACCTTGCGTTTGTCAGAGGACGCAATTTTATTTTTTAGATATGAAGGGGGGGTTGGTGTAAAGTTAAATCCAAATTTGTCCCTTGTCCCACGGCCACCATCTTGGAAAAAAGGGTTAAATGCTTTTTACGGTTTATCTGCCAAACTATAGGTCTCACAAAGAAAATTATTTAACATTTTTTGTTGCAAATAAAATTATCTACAACTTTTGTCCAGTAACTTTTAGTCGTAGAACCATAAACAAAAAAGTTATAAGTGAAAATCCATAAAAATAAATATTTCTATTTGTCGATATAACTTTTTTTCTAATCATTTTACAAAAAAATGACGTTAATGAAAATTTTAAATTTAATTTATGTAATTACTAGCTGGTGCTTGTTTCAAAAAATAATAACTAGATTTTATTTTTTATACTGATAGAAAAACTCTTCAAAAAATTATTTAAATCCGATAAGTACCTAGTTCAAGCATAGGCTTATGTAGATAATATAATCTCCTAAAAAAATCCAGGAAAAATACAAAAAATATATATTTTTGTCTTCCTCTAAGACTACAAAATACTGTAGTAGGTAAACAAAAAACAAAAATTCATTTTATTACAAATCCATTCACAAAGAGATGCGTACAAAGAAGAGGTATTCAAAAATAGAGTTATTTTACCTATTGTTATTGTAGATGTCCCTTTCAATTTCATTTTTATCATTACTCGCAACCATCCGAGCGACATCTTGTCAAAGCCATTCTTCAAAATTGGTCGCTTTGCGAACGTTCGAAAAGTAAAATGGCGGTTTGCCAACTACAAACACGGAGTACCTACGTACAAGACAAGACAACCCGAGCCCCGGCTTTATGTTTTATTCATGCGGCCTCCATCGTTTATGCAAATGGGCCTGGTAATAATTCAATGCGATGATAAAATAATAATAAAAAAATATACCGCTGCACTGGTTTCCTAAGTGTATTTCGGCGATAGTTGCCAATATACCTAAATAATATTCTTGCAAGTTGTAATACAATTGTGAAAACTTTTTTGATTATCATGTGGACATTTTTTAAGAGGCTTACCCGCTATTTGACTAATTTTAGAAAATCGTTTTAAATTATTCTATATTGATAACATAATAAGCACACTACGTATTACACTAGTACATCTAATGTATTATTAATAAAAATCAATGTTAAAGTTTAAATTTCCAAAACCGCGCCAAAAACGCTGTTTCTGTATACATAATGGCGCTGGTCTTTCATACATGTGACGTCACACGCTAGTAAACAAAGCAGAGAACTAATATTAAGTGAATAAACACAATTTATTACTCTATGTCTGTTATGTTTACTAGCGTATGATGTCATCAGAGTTGCAATCAGTCACACGGCGTTTCGGCGCCAAGATAAAATTTCAAAAATTATGATTTTTGTTTCCATATAATTTGCAAAAAATATACACAATTTAGCTTTAAATAAAGTGGCATATTATGTTTTTTTTAAGCTATTTTTTGATAGGATAACCACAATTTGTTGTAGGTATATTTTAAATCTTGTCAAATAGCCAATTCCTAAAGTGGGTTCCGCGAAATCCTAATATTTTCTGGAAAAGTGACGAGGGTTTAGCCAAAATATTATTTTTCCCTTTAATAATACGACAGTTTGTATCTATTATTACTAGCTGGTGCCGTAGAAAAGGAAAAAAGTAGCCTATCCCGTGTCCTACACGTCTAAATGTTTATCTACCAAGTTTCATGAAAATCAGTTAATTAGTTTAAGAGTTATGGAGGATTTATTAGTAGTATTGATTATGAAACAGAATAAGATATGTGGTGAAGTTCATTACTGTTATGTAAGTGGTTATCTAGGTATTTAGCTATAGAATTTAGCTCGGACTATCGAGCAGCTTGACGGGTTGCGTATAACGCGGTAATTTTGTAATTAATATTGTAATGATTTCGTAATCATTTGATGTAGGATTCCAAAAAATAAAAGGGATTTGGTGTGTATTCTTAAAGGTTAGGAACTTCTGTTTTAGAAGAAGCAACGACAACTGGAAAGCAAGTTACGAGTAAGTTGGAAGACAAGGGAAAAAGTGGGAAATATAGGGAAATGGAATGGGATTTGGCATTTAGCTTGCTGATTTTGCTGATTCACTTTTAGGTCAAACAGATTAAGGATCCGAGAATATTATGGTTGACTTGCACGAAAACAACGACATAAGCTATAAGAATTTCTTATTAATGGACATAGTTTATTATTAAGTAATTTTTTGAACGGATATACAAGACAGATATCTCTTCAAATGGGACTGGCTTTTGCTCACGAGATCTTCCGCGCCCCTTTTTCTTATGTAGTAAAATATTTATTCAATCTTTTTGCTTTTATATTTTTATATTTTTATGATCCCTCTAAAACAGTACTTTTTTAGGACCCTATGTCCTTTCCTGTATAATTGACAACGTCTATAGTAAATCTTCACTCTACAAACACCTCGGCAACTTTAATAAAAACAATTTCTTTATCGGACTTATTATTGTATATAGGGAGAATTCCCTAAAAATATCTTTTATTTCAAATTCTTGCACCTTATCAGGGTCTTCTACCGTTAGATTCACTTCGGAGCACTTTTCTTGATTCACATCCCCTGCGTATTCTTGTTTTTGATAGCCATCTACCACCCTCTATTGTGGTCCAACCAATATATTGAACATTGGTTTTACATGTTTATATTTCTCTTACAGACGATACGGCACCAAATGCAGTGGCTGCGGACATGGAATTTCACCATCAGACTTGGTACGAAAAGCCAGAGAAAAAGTGTTCCACCTTAATTGCTTCACGTGTCTTGTGTGTAGAAAACAGTTGTCAACTGGGGAGGAGCTATATGTGTTGGACGACAATAAATTTATCTGCAAGGAGGATTACTTAGCAGGCAAGGCGCCGACGACGCAGCATTGTAAGTAGTTCTCTGCTGTTAATTTATATTAGGACTTTTGTAGTATTAAAAGAGGCCGATCTGATCTAATATTGTAGGAGGTTAGCTTAACATTGGCTGACCTGTATGTCTGCTATAGTTTATAGTGAACCTTCTCTACTTATAGAGTAAGATTCACGAGTCTTTATGGTGCTGAAGTTTTAAATCAAATATATATATAGAAAAAATATCATCATCGGCCATTTAATTTTCATTGGTTTTCATAATATTTGATTAGATAAAACACCACAATATGTACTTATTTCGGTTTCAATATAGGTTTTGCATGTATGCAATATTTGTCTATGAACACTTAGAAATAGTTTGTATTTTTTTTGAAATGGCAATGACCAAATAGACTTTTAAAAGCTTTTTAAAGCCATTGTAGAGAGTGACGATTCCAGGTCATTGTCGCAAATTGAATCTGTCAACAATTAAATTGCTTCGAAATTGCACACTCTTGTCAGCAAACAGAACATTATTTACGTAACTCCAATCAGACGTCGACACACGCTATCACGTTCGCAATCAAACGCAATGTTGCCATATGAAAAAAATGAGGTCTTTCATTGTCCACACCTCGGCTCGCGAACCCAATCGATGTAGAATAATTACATTTCTAAAACACGACCGGAGTCCCCTTCGATTTTTAAACGTGACATGTGAGAATTGCATTCCGTTTTTTGAAATGCGTTTTTTATATTGTTTAAGAAGGTATCAAGGCAACAATAAAACTCGGAGCACCCATTTCGAAATCGGATTTTTCGATCAATACGAACCGTAACCGAATCCACGAGTAAAAACGAAACAAAAAAAAGAACTGGACGCGTCCGACAAAAACCCAACCGCATTACACATTAGCTACGTCTCCACGCGGTAGTCTGTGGCACTACCACAGACTCGTAACGTCTTTTTTATAATATTATTTACCGCTTTGTCGATAGCACATAATACCTACTGCTTATATAATATAAAGTTAACTAGGTGTGTCCTGCGTTTTCACCTGCTGTTTATTTTGAATTGTTAGATAAATTTTGGCTTATCTAGGTAATGCTCGTTGTCTGTGTCAGGATGTGCACAATGATGAGTGTCACAGAGCAAGTTTTATTTCTTAGGTAGGTAGGTACACCAAATTAGTTCAGTAGGTATGTGTAGTGGGCAAGTACACTGTGTTTCGAAGTCATAAATTTCACCCACCGTCGTCTTGTAGCATTTATAGTGCACCCCCTATCCTTTATCCTTCTAAGGTCAGCAGCGCACAAGCAGCACCTATGGCCATGGCGTTGCTTGTGTTAATAGGCGGCGGTAGCCACGTACTAGCCAAATTATTTACACAAACCTTCCTTGTTTATCGCACTTTCCATTAATGTAAACCATATCAAAATCCGTTAGGTGGCTTAGAAACGTAGAAATGGACAGAAGCGTAGAAATAGAAATTTTATTTTAGAATATTCGTATCTGTACTCCTCCGTACTTATAATACCTATATTATAAATGCGAAAGTTTGTATGGAAGTCCATACCTCCACATACAAACATACATACCATACAAACATCCATATGTTTGTTACTACTTCACGCAAAAACTACTGAATCAATCACCATGAAATTTTGCATAGGTACATTGTCTGGGACACCAGAAAGGACATAGGGTACCTTTCATCGTTCAGCGCGGATGAAGTCGCGGGCACCAGCTAATATATATATAATAATATATACCACTGACAAGGAACTCCCTGCGTCTGTGTTTCCGTTCTCATATAACCCAAATCTTTTCAATGTCCGACTGAATAGGCATCTTCTGCGTGCTTATGGTCAATAGCAAACCCATCTATAATATTAATAAAAAAATAGCACCTATACTACCCATGACTGATTATAAAACATAGATAAGATAACTAATTGTAACACTTGGAGGGTTACCCTATATATACCGGCCAATACAAATATTTTGATTGGGTATCCCTCGTCAAGCTCAATCAGAAGAAGGTCGTATGTTATTTCGGTTTAAACTTTGATTCTTACGTTTCCGCTAACTGAGGCGCAACTGGGTCGTTTGTGTCTATAAAGTATTGAATTCCAGTATATCTGGTTTGAGTAGGTTGATTAGTATGTACCCACCGTTAATTTATTCCGTTTTCGCTACTGTATATTTTAAGGCTTTGTCGTTACACCGTCTGCGGGATGTTATAGCTTTGTGCGAGTATCATTGGCAGAAATGTTAAATAATTTTAATGCTTGGAAAATTTGCATAATTTAAATTGCAACAGCTGTTAAGGAACAATGATCGTTTGCATCCAAATGGTTACTAAACGAGTTACTGTGTGATGATAAAACGCTTGTAAATACTGCACTGAGTGAGCTTTAAAGTCTTAATACGAGTACCAAAGTGTGCATACTTCGGAACTAGATCCTTCTTATAGGTGGGTGATTGTGTAGACTGCCAGTTATGTTCTTATTTTGTTTGTGCGATAAAATAAAGCAGCGCACTTTCTTTATAGATGCCTACAGGGTTACGTATTAGAAAAATTATTAGTTTAGTAATGAAAATAATCTATACTAATATTATAAAGAGGATAGATTTGATTGTTTGTTTGTTTGTATAGAATAGGCTCCGAAACTACTAGACCGATTTGAAAAATTCTTTTACCATTAGAAGCCGACATTATCCGTGATGAACATAGGCTACTTTTTACCGCGGGAAAATGCTTCATTCCTACGAGAAATCTAAAATAAAAGTAAAAACTAACGGTTTGGGCCGGGAGATAGCGCCCCATCTATCCAAAATACGGTAGATGGCGTTTTATACTTTTCTACGCGGACGAAGTCGCGAGCACCAGCTAGTATGTTATAAGACTATACTCTTCATAGAAGACCTCAAGTGCTGCTGATGCGTTCCCGATGTATACAAGGAATACTAGAATTCAATAGATTTCTCTGTCCCTATCTAATTATACTGATTATTTTAGAAATTAAATTTGCGTTGCTTCGATCAATTTGTCTGCCGATATCAAGAAAAAAGATTACATATGCTTTTTTTTAATCTCAAAAAAAGAAACTTAATCAATGAGAAGAAGATTCATTTATAGTGGGTAATGAGTTGAATTTGAAATAGAAAATTTTAAATATTCAAATAACTGAATAATGAAAAATACAAAATTCACAGTCTCTTAAATTAAATAACTGATAACACGATGGGCTGTTGCGTTGTTTGTGTGAGTTCAGCCACAACGCAACATGTGCACGCCCGCGGCGCTTCTCGTGTTTGCGTAACGTAATTGTGTTTAGACATTGTTAGCTGGGAATAATGCAGGCAAATAAACTGACTCGAATAACACGCGACGATCGCATTGATGCGGGAAACATCAAGGGTGAAACGATCTTTAATATAGGTATATCTACATACCTATGTATAGTCTTCTGAAAGTAATGGAAAATCATATTAATTGTACTGTGCTTATTGTAAATTAGTTTTTTGGTGTAAATTTTTAAAGGAACAGTTTTCTTTAGTGTAGCGGAAATAAGTAAAGTAAATAAATAATTAAAATTTAAAAAAGAGAAATTAATATCTTGACTTTTTCCTTAAGATTCGAGCAAGTATTAGAATATTTAATCTGTTATTTAAATATTAAAATATTATAGGTAAGTGTTGGCCAGAAAGATATCGCGGTAAAAAGAATACTTTTTAAAAAATCAGAGAGAGCTTTAGAATTATGATTGTTAACCATAAAGCTCATGTAAGGTTTTCATGAGTAATGAAAGAAAAATGCTTACAAAAATACCGCAATACCGTTCAACAGAATAAAGCTCATGGCAAGCTTTCATGATGGTATGAAAGAAAAAGTCTACAAAGTACCGCAGTACCTTTATGAGAATAAAGTTAATGGAAAGCTTTCATGACCGATGAAAAAGAAGCTTTTAAAGATACCGCAGTACCGTTTGTGAGAATAAAGCTCATGGAAAGCTTTCATGACTGAATGAAAAAAGAGTCTAGAAAAATACCGCAGTACCGTTCGTGAGAATACAGCTCATGGAAAGCTTTCATGACTGAATGAAAAAAGAGTCTAGAAAAATACTGCAGTGCCGTTCGTGACAATAAAGCTCATGGAAAGCTGTCATGAATGAAAGAAAAAAGTTTACAAAAATAAGCAGAAATAACTTCAGTAGTATACAGTGTCTAATTCTGAGACCGCTTAGTAAGCGCAATGTTGAAGTTATATGGGGAGACGGCAAATAATAGGGAATTGTTTCCACTAGCTGAACTAAAACCCCATACACGGAGTAGATTACTGCCTTACTCTCGGATTGTGAGGGTTTAGGACTTAACATGATTAAGCGGTTATCGATATGATCCAAAAGCAATTGTGTATTGTAGCATATATTTTGTTTGATAAAATAATCTCTGTACTTTGATGTATTTATACCATTAACTGTTGCATGCGACAGTTAAATCTTAAGAGTGCTTCATATTCATACCACAAGGGGCCAGCCAGACATAAGATTTATATACAAAATAACTAGTATAAGAATTGGGAAAATTAAATGGGCTTTGGCAACCCTTATTCAAGCACCACACATAGCTCAATTACTATTATTTTTACAGTAATCTTTTTGAAAGAGACAGTTACTGCAATTACACTCGTTTATCAAGTCCATGAATGAACGAAGCAGTGTTAATATGCTTCGATTTTCAAAATTTTTAATTTCAAAAGAGTTTATTGATATTGTTGGAACATTTTTGTTCAATGCGTAGGTATATTGCGTAGGTAGGTATATGTAACCTTTCTCAAACAGGGGATCGTCGGGACCCTTCGCCTGTTCGGCGCGATAAGGCGTATCAATCAAACACACGCGCCAAACGCACGGTTCGCTCAGACGTTTCGATTTGCGCGGGAAAAATGTCCTATCATTTAACATTTTTCATTCAGATTGACATCTACGATTGCACTAAAAATAAAGTTGACGCGTACGAGTTGCCTTTTCGCATTGGTCTCATAGAAAAAGGATTATAAAATGCACCTTAATAACCTTCTACACAAGACTGAAACCGATCATCATGAAATTTTGCATACACGTTGTCTGGGACACAAGAAAGAACATTTAGGGTATATTTTATAATAATAATAGTATAATAATATATTACATAATTTGATTGTTTGTTTGTTTGTATAGAATATGCTCCAAAACTACTGGATCAATTTGAAAAATTCTTTTACCATTAGAAGCCGACATTATCTGTGATGAACATAGGCTACTTTTTACCGCGGGAAAATGCTTCATTTCTACGGGAAATCTAAAATAAAAGTAAATACTAGCGGCTTGGCCCGGGAGATAGCGCCATCTATCCAAAAACAAGTGAAGCGACTAACATGACAACTGCTTGGTGATATTTTTAGATGGCGTTTTATACTTTTCAACGCGGATGAAGTCGCGGGCACCAGCTAGTACTTAATAAAGTTACGCGGGCGAAGTCGCGTGCAGCAGCTATTATAAAATACATTGAACAATTTTTATGTACAAAAAATATTTATACACAAATAGGTAATTTTTTTTCCATACACTGCAGAATTATATCCGCATTAATAACATAACTGACTTCGTTTTGCATTTATTCGCGTAGGGTTGCCCCCTGTGTAAACATGGCGGACCTCCCGGCTGTTTGTGCTGGAACCGATACCGAGCGTTGTTGTTGTTTCAAATAAGTATGCTCTGACGCTTCCTTATCGACTCGTGTTCGTTTGCCGATTTTATATTTTAGTTTAATAAATCTACTAATTCAAAATGATTACCTTTTGTCTAAGGATTCATGGAAAAATTAATCAATATTATATTAATACATAAATATGAAGAAGTATTAAGGAGGTGTTGAAACATTTTGAGAAAGGGTTCAGACATTCAGACCTACATTAACATTAGCATAACATGAACAGATTTTAAGCGTTCTTTTATCATAGAATACTTTCTTATTATACAATTTCATGAAAAGAAAAATATTCTGTACCTGTATGTTTTGCTTTTATTAAATAGTTACTAGCCTTTTCCCCGGGACGGTATTTTTTTCTGCAATAAAGGTAAAGGTTCTGTAAGATAACATGCTGTATATGATAATTATATTTCATTTCCAATACAAAATACTTTTGCATATATTAATTAGGATACATTCTTTTATTTATTGTATACTGATACAATAATTATTTCCCATTTATTAAGTATAAAGTAAAAGAATTTAAGTTTTTCTGTTATGAAGTAGTAAAAGCTACTACAGTTTCAGCAAAAGTATACGCGAACTGGCACGAATGTCAGTTGAGTACGAGCGAACAACAAAAATAAAAGAAAAATTTTCAGACATAAACAAAATGAAACGCGACGAACCTTTCGTGACAACCCTAACGACTTTAGACCTTCTCTAGTACAGAATAATAGCGAGTTTTGTGTTGACGGATCCTTCTGTTTTATAGATATGTATAGTCACGTACTTCACGCGGACGGAGTGGAATGGAAGAGGCGATAGAATCCCATTTTGTCCCCCGCCACCCTGTCCCCTCGGTAGCTAGGGTGAGGCAGCCATTATTCGCGATCCTGCATCCGACACGGGTCCGATCGAGTTAATAACAAGAGAAGTCTTCTAGTTCGAATCTGCGGTTATCTTTGGTTTTCGCGAAACGAAATCGATTAATTATAGTCCAGTATCCCTCACCTGAATCTTTTTCTGATTAATAACTGGTTGAACTGAGTAGCTTCGGTCTGCCGAGACGTCCACCTTTTCCTCTGCGAAAATTCTCGAGAGAGGTAGCTAAAAGAGTTAGCAGCCGTAAAAACTACCGAGCGTAGGACTGGGAAAACGTACCACTTCATTTGTACGACTATGAGGCAATTTTATTATACACATGTTTACTAAGTTGCAGACAAAAAATCTGCTGGTTATTAATAATTTTTATGACCTATATTTATTGTAATATTACATTGGAAGTGGTTTCTTGGGAGGGATCAGATTACGGCAAACCGAAGCTACTCACGGAGTTTCATTCTGTTAGTAATCAGAAAAAAAAATCAGGTGAGGGATACTGGACTATTATATTTAGAACAGAACTTTCGTCATCAAAAATCTTTGTATCTTAATTGGAGTTGTGATATTCTGAGGTCTGTCAACATGATTTTCAGATGTTATCTATTTTTTATGTTTTTTAAAGTAAGATCACAAACGCATTTAAAACGAGGAAACGTAGGTAAATACATTCCTCTGGGTTTTGACACTAGTGTACAATAGATATTGAAACGACGCTTTATGTATTAAAACATCAATATCAATATTATCAATCATCATCAATATAGGTACTAATAATAAATCTGTAAGTGTAGGTATTGTATTATGTATGTATGTTCCTCCATACCTCTTAAACGAATTAACTGATTTTCATGAAACTTGGTAGTACAGGACACAGTATAGGCTATTTTTCTTTTTTTAAACGCGGACGAAGTCGCGGAAGCCAGCTAGTAGATATATAAAAATGTAATTACCTAACGCTCTAAGGCTCTAACATTTTTAATTTCACGTACTAATTATCTCAGTTATAGCTTCACGTGTAACGCCGCCACTGCGAATCTTTATAAGTTCCTCTGTGCTATGCCATCTCATTAATTTTTATTTATCGTTAAACCATCGATAGGTAGCGTGCTCGTAAACTGGCCGCAGTGAGCGTTTATGTTTGGCTTTTATGGCATTTTAATGTGGACTTTTTGAAAGCTCGCCAGTTTCTATTCAGTATTACGTGCTTGTGCAATAGAATTATATATCTGCAGTTAATAGACGCCGCCGAAGGCCCTTAGATCGTCTTTTTTTGCACTTATTAAAGTGAAGATGTTTAGATCATAGAGCTTTATATAGACTTCATGAACAATAGACAAAAAGCAATAAGTCGGTTGGTGTGATTGGAAGTTCCAGCAATAAGAGTTCATAATTATCCTTAATCTTAACTATGATCAGTTGCCCGGTTACCGCCTACCTTCTATTTTGAACCTTCTACCTGTTTGACGACCTTTACATTAAAAAAATATTGAAATCTATGTTAAATCTAGGTAATTTTCTAGTGTAAAAAATTATAGTCTCTTCATTGAATTATGTTGTAGATAGAGTGTAGAGTATAGACAATTCAAAATAATAAAAAGTCGTCCGTGAGCATAGTTTGCGAATTATACAATAACGTAATAAGTACAAAATCTCTGTAAATTTTAGATAAGAAAGTACGGGTCACGTACGATACAAATAAAAACAATAAAAAAGTCTAATTGGCCACAATTTCAACCGGCAGGAGCGTACCTTAAGGGCAAATTATCGATAATCGACCGACTAACCAAATAGCCGGTGTCGATACAAGTTATCGACAATAATCGTTATAATCGCTAGTGCCGCGCGATTGTTGCAGGTCGCCATTACGATACGTGCGCGGTGTTTCAAAAAATAACCATTTCCTTTGGCCTCTCGTTTGCAACCGTTACACCACTTATTGTGTCCCCTTTTTTCGAGTTCAGAGGGGCGGGGGAGGTCTCGTTAAAGTGGTGATCAAAAAGTTTTTGTATGCCTATTATTGAAATTATTATTTATTAACTGTAATTGTCGGCGACGTTTTGAGGGTTAAGTTCGGCGTTTAGGATAATTTGCTTCGACTTTTTCGAGGGTTTATTAGCGATTGTTAGCTGTCAAATTGTCGACGTCAAAAAGGTATATCTATTGTCTATGAACAATGAATATAGTCTGAGGTGAAGTGTACGGATTAACTAATTTGAATGTACTAATTATGAGGCACAACACTTGAGCACAGCTGTTCTCTTACGAAATTAGGTGTCTATAAGAAACAGTGTTAACTGTTTGTTATTTAAACACATAAATAACATTATTAATTTTGTCAATACTAAAGACAAATTAAGTAAGTAAGTTATAAGTATGCTTCAATCTAAACGCTAACTAAAACTACTTTTAAATAATATAATTCGCTTAAAAATATTATGGTTTTAACGTCTTGCAAAATGTATGGATAATTTACAATGACATAGAATTTTGTGGCATAGATTTCTTACTAAAATGCTTAATTTTAATAATTAATTTTACTAGTAGGTATTTACCTTTAAAGCAATTATCATGTAAAAAACATTTATAATTTTCATTGCAGTGTCGTTATTTGGCACAATGATTTATTATTTTCGAATGTTCGAATGCAATTCCGCTAGCGTTTCCCGCGCTTTCAGAACGTGCCACGAAATCGTGTGTTCTTTTTTTAAAACTATTTTTATTTTTTGCGTGCATGCATTGTATGTAAGTACACCGTGAAATTGAAAGTGGCCAGTGTTTTCTTTAATGGAATATTACTTTCGTTTGAAACTTTTGTTTGTTTAGAATTATGAATCCTTGATAGAAATAGGTTATGTAAAAAAATTTAATCTACATTCCAGACATTAATATCAGATTACTAACTAGTTAACATTATTAGATATTAAACTGGGTGAAATTTTAATAATTCTTTAAGAAATTTTACTGTAATAAAAGACGCAAGAAAATGTTAATTTCTTGCATAAGTAATCACAAAGATCTTGCGATATGACAACATGTTTGCCTTCAAATAAATTGTTTCCATATTAACATAGAGCAACAAAGATTAACAGCGACCCACAAGTACTAAACGATTGATTTCTTATTCCTTTTTCTTAGTCATTACTTATCGAGACATTCAAATTGCGACCCACGTTCGTATATATAAGTACTCGAATTGCTAATTAAGCAGAGTAAACTGACAGGTCGAAATGTCATCGAAATAATGTTGCCAACTTTCAAATCAAGTTGATTTGACCGGAAACGGAAGTAGGTATGTAGGTCAAAAAAGAAGGAAACACAATTTTGACAAACAAATCGATAGAATTTCAGACAGATGTCAATGACAGTGATGATGATTCATAAGATACAGAATAAAGTATTTTAAAAATAAGTGGTTTATTGTTTACTAGCTGGTGCTCGCGACTTCGTCTGCGTTGAAAAGTATTAACGCTATCTACCGTGGATCGGATCGCTAAAAATATCACCAAGCAGTTGTCATGTTAGTCGCTTCACCTGATTCTGGATAGATGACGCTGTCAATGTCAAGTGTATCCCGGGCCAAGCCGCTAGTATTTACTTTTATTTTAGATTTCCGTAGGAATGAAGCATTTTCCCGCGGTAAAAAGTAGCCTATGTTCATCAGGGATAATGTTGACTTTTAATGATAAAAGAATTTTTCAAATCGGTCCAGTAGTTTCGGAGCCTATTCAACACAAACAAACAAACAAACAATCAAATCTTTCCTCTTTATAATATTAGTATAGACTAGCTGCTGCCCGCGACTTCGCCCGCATAACTTTGTAAATTATTTACTAAAACCTTCCTCGAGAACCACTCTATCCATTGGTGAAAACAGCATGAAAATCGGTGCAGCAGTTTTTGAGTTTACCGCGAACAGTCAGACAGACAGACGCGGCGGAGGATTTTGTTTTACAATATTGTGCCATGGTTTAATAGTTAATTTAAAAATGGTATCGCTGGTAGCACACCTAAGTATATACAGGGTGGAATTTTGTAATGCCACCTGGAGGGAAAGTACCTACTCTTAATACTGTAGATAGAAAGTTTTATTCTTAACATTTCTTTATTTTTGAATAGAAAGAAAACTGCATTCAAAGATTTTCGAAAATTCGCTTGCCACACCCGAGAATCGAACCGACTAAAATCTATAAAAATTGCAGCCTGTACTTTTCTTACATCGATCGTTAGGGTCAATTATATCTAAGGATGAAATCTCTCTAACAATCAAGTTTTCTTTCTATTCAAAAATAAAGGACAATTTCTTTGAGTAAAATTTTCTATCTACAGTATTAAGAGTACTTTCCCTTCAGGTGGCATTACAAAATTCCACCCTGTATAATAATTGTAAAAGTTCTAACGGCAATCTTGAAGGTAATAAATAGAAGAAAAAATAACGTGGGTGATGGAAACGGCAGGCTAAGGAAATATTATTTCCTTATCTCCCCCTGGCAAGTGCAATTCACTTGCTAAGGGGTTCGTTCCCCCCTACCTACCAGAACCCCACCTATTTCGTACTTATTCTGCGTTTAAAGATTTCGCAACATGCATAAAAACAGTTCCAATGACTTTAAAAGGAAATGTAGGTACTGTGACTTGCGTGCATTTTTAATTTGAATCAAATTGAATATTTTTTAAAATTATTTTGTTTTGCCTTTTTTTTAATACAACAGTAATAAGGGTTAGTAAAGTTATATATGAGGAGACATTTTCTTAGTGTACATACATAGTCAAAACTCTCTTCAAAACTCCATTTTATTTATTAGGAAGCCAACTATAGGCTAACTCAGCATGCATAAACGAACATAAAAGACGAGTGACGACATTTTCTGTTTTTTAAACCGACTTCGAAAAAAGGAGGAGGTTCACGCGCAAAGATTTTTTTTTTTACAATGGACGTTATAAGTTACTTATATTAAATCTGTAAATAGTAAATAATACAATATCATGTTAAGTTATATTTAATGCGCATGAGCGTACAATCGTACATGCGCATAGTCCTCTAGCGTTTCCAACTCATACTTTATGAATGAGAAATTGTTGTCCGCCTATTCGAGTGTAGGCTTTTTTTTAAATCTTCATTAACCCTTTCCTTGATTAATACCGTTCGAGACGCGAAGCCCGAAGGCAGCCGGTGGGCCCGAAAGCCGATCGCCACAGGAGACCCTTGTATTGGGCCCCCCTGTGTCCGCGACGCACCGATGTGTGCGTTTATCGACACACCAAACACCAAATATTAGTTATGTGTGCGTAATAACCGAGGAAGTTTTCTTCGGCTATATAGATTATTTAAACACTAAATACAAACGCTCTCGACAGTCGCCGAACGGGCTGGTCAATTTATGAATGTGATGGACCTTTTCTTCTATATCTCTAGCCTCTACATAATATTAAGTAGTATAGTAATGGATGAATTGAGGATATAAGAGATAGTGAAGTGGGCTCTGTAATTACTTTTACTCACTCATTGAAACATAAGAGCACACGTGATGTTATTTCATAGCCTTGCCGGTGCTTTCTAGCCAAAATTCATAATTCATATATGTATATATCTATTTCGTGTAAAGTTATTTGAACTCTTGAATAACTAATCAATGTTTGTAGGCAAAATATTTTAAAGTTTTTGTACACTAGAATGACCTATTCACCCTCAAAGTTGCATTAAAACTTGTGTTAAAATATGGATTTTTCAAGGATCATATCTTTTAAATTAATACTTTTTTTAAAGTTTGTATGAGGAGGCAGGTAACCTCCCATGTCACCCGTACAAAGTATATGCTGTGAGTTAGTTAGTTATCTTGTATGTTTCCCTACTGGCCGATTTGTTAATTTGCAAAATTGTTCTACGAACTAAAACAATGGTCAACATACACGATATAGGATACTCGAGGGCCTGATACGATAACAGCCGACCCGTTCATAAGTCATAACATATGCACACAAACCGACCGTGGTATTATTCAAGTTAACCTTAACACTTTAATAGCCTGGATCGGGAATCGAAGCTGCGACGCCTCATTTCACTTAACTTCCTCGATAGCCGGCTGACATTAAAAAATCAACTCTATAATTATATGTACACGATACAAATTGGAACACAGCTAGTTTTGAGAAGTTAATTGATTCCCTCACAGCATAAAGATCTTATGGAATTTGAGAGTACGTTTCATAATTACACTTAATAGTTGGTTTATAGAGTTAAAAATTGAATGGTGGGGTTCGAGAGTTTTAGATTTGCAGTAGTTTTTACGGCTTTCCGGAATACAAGTCAAGGGTGAAGCAGAACTGGTAATTTTTAGTATAACGATCCGCGATCGGAACTCGGGCTCTTTATAATCGCGTTGTTTAAATCTTTTTCTGGTTAGTAACAGAGCTCGATGGAGCGAGAAGTTCATGTTGAAAGTTTAAATGACAACTCTATCTAGTATATCTGACGACACGTTTGGTCTAGTGGCTAGTAACCCTAGCTGTTAACCAAACGGTCGCGGGTTCGAATCCCGCTAGGGTCTCAAATATTTATGTGTTAACATTTACCTTAGTACCTGAGTCATGGATGTTTTGTATTTATAATATGCATGTATTTACAAAAAAAAGTAATCTATGTAGTATATCAACTGTCTGGTATCCATAATACAAGCATTTAGTCGCTTAGTGTGGAACTAGATGGTGCTGTGTGGAATGTGTGTCATATTTATTTATTTATTTATATGTATTATATGTAATATTATGATACTCATAATATTACTAATAATTAGTAAATATTATAGTGGGTTTAAAAGCGAGACTTCACTAATGGTCATTAAAAAAAAACCAAACACACATAACAAAATAACAAACAAACATCATAACAAAACTGAGCAAATTGTTTAATCCAATAGTCAATCGTCGTATAAAATTAAATGTTAGTAAACCTAACCTTGACTTCGCCTGAACTTTGGCATCCATCGACAGGTGTTTGATTAGCTTTTGTCTTTGAATTTAGAATACAAGCTGTGGTGCTGAGTTTTAAAAAAGGGGATATCAACTTTGTATTCTAATCGTTGCATAAGTATAAAAAATCAAAGTTGCTAGAATTAAAAATATATATTGAACTATTTTAGAGAAATATCTAAAGTTGCCAATTTGAGGATTTACTTATGATAGTTCAAAATCAGAGTCAGCTTGGTTAAGTCGTTGCTAAAGAAATAAAATGAATGCGTAAAACTCATTTTGGCAGAAAATTGACTTGATGCGAATGTCCCTCGGGCTATAGACTAAAAAAGGTTTTTCGCATTGAGCCCAAGGGTTCCCAGGCTACCGATTTGGACCTCCTTCCCCTTTATTGTTTTCAAATTTTTTACGAGCCAACACTAAATCATAATTTTCTGCGAAACGCCATCTCTTTTCGCATTTTAACTGCTCCAATAGTATGCATTGATGAAGTTCATTTATATTTAAATCGGCGTTCCGAGAACGGAGATTAACAGCCTCAGAAACTGCTTAATCACTGTCGTTTCCACCTAGAGATCTTGATAGACAACCTCCTCGCTGGACCGCTACAGTTGTGTGCGTGTATAGGTATGTAAATAAAGAGAAACAACAACAAAAACACCGCGGCAATATTAATAACGCGAAATGAAAACAAAAAGAATACATTCAAAAATCGAACTGCGGGAACGCAACGTCCATAGACAATAATGGAAAGGAACAAAGAGGTAAAAAAGCGGGAAGAAACCTGTCGACGCCATGTTGTGTGGCGCTCGGCTTTCACGCCTCGGCCGCCGAAGATTATCTTTTAAAAAAAGAACCGAACAGGAGGCACGTTTCGACAACAACAAAAGGTTCTATACGAGTGTTTGTTCCACGGTCATATAGCCTCTAAGTCGCTACCGATTAAGGATCACATTTGCGTGGAACGGTCTCCTACTTGTTTCCTTTTGTTGCGTTACAAAAGAAAGAGCATCGTCACCGTGCGCTTGCGCCGTCGCTGATGACCTGTCAATTCAGTCGTGTACGCCGAGGCCGTTGAGAAAAAAGCGACATTAGAGACTGCCATCTATTATTTTGACTTTATGTGGTGAGATCGAGTTGAGATTGATCGTGTTTGGCTCAGCCCTTTTAATTATATTGCATTCAGACGCCGCCGATGAATAGCTTTGAATGTATAGATCTACTGTTCAGTAGATGGATCTTATATTATATAACTATACTACCTACATACTATTAGTTTGTTGGGCTACCTCACACCCACATCACTGGTATATTAGATACTTCCTTTGAAATGATTTTTTTTCTTTCTAAATAAGGTTGCAATGTATCAAACAATAAGTTTCACTTCAAGACAGCCTTTTCGTGTCTTTGAGACCCGGGATTTTTGGAATTGTCCATAAATCCGTATTTTTGCGTTCCTTTATGTACCTCCATTTTGGTCTCAGGCCTCTCCTATAATCTACCACACCACGCTAGTTTACTGGAATGTAAATCCAATAAGCATATTTTCGCATATCCAAGAGCGGTAAGAACTCCTTTGTGTCAGAAATATTTAAGTATCTCTGTGTGTATTTAATAAATTCAAAATAAGCCATCCAAAATAAAAGATTTAGTAGCGGTTTCGCACAATTTTGTTTCATACAAATTGTGCGAAGAAATGACTTTAAAATTAAATATATTTTAGATGCAAGTCTGATCTGGATTCTAAATCCTTTTAAAATCTTAAAAACTACTCTTTTAATGTAACCTTGGCAAACTGAAGGTTGTTTGGGTGTTTAAATTATTTCTAAGAATTATGCCATGAATTAAGTAATATACATAATTATATATCTATAAGTACGTAGTGAGAAATATTTTTTTTTCGTATAATATTGATAG
Source organism: Synanthedon vespiformis (assembly GCA_918317495.1). Lineage (NCBI taxonomy): Eukaryota > Metazoa > Arthropoda > Insecta > Lepidoptera > Sesiidae > Synanthedon > Synanthedon vespiformis. Next base: position 2,374,182 of record OU906965.1, read on the forward strand.
AAAGAGCGTTCTAATAGCAATGTGTATTATGGCTCGGAGCGTTCGATTTGCCACGGTGCGTGTCGATGCGCGTGCGGCTTCTTGCGACGTCTTATTGTGAGATTCGATATGCTCGCACGTCATTATCGTTACTGTCAACTACGTTGTTATATTACAATCTGTTTAGGTTTTATTGTGTAGAAGTTTTTGCAGTATCGTCTAAGTCAGACGCTTCGAGAGTCCCTACTGTTGAAACGAATACTGGAGTATGTTCCGCAAAGCTCAAACAAAACTCTAGCTTTTGTCTGTTTTCTCAGTAACAGAACAGCTTAGTTGCGCTGCAATATCAAATGACATATTTTACTCAAATAGATCTATGATCAAACTCCGCACATTATGGAATTACAAGGCAAGGTTTAAAAAAAGGAATAGGTATCATATCAAATGACATTCGCTGCCATAATGACCACATACTGTTAAGTAATTTACTATTACAACTATAATCTATAATAATAAGTTTAAGGAAAGGTCGTTTTGCACACACCGAAGTACAACTTTTAGGTAGGTATATTTTTTAAATTAATGCCAAAATTATTAGAACCATACACTTAGAAACAATATATAGGTAGTTACTTTTTGTGGGCGTATTCTTAATGTTAATATCAAAAATTTTGTAGGAAAATATTTCTAATGCACTATCCATAAAGTTAAAATCTCATTGATGGCCTGTCTAATTTATCTTTCTTCACTGTGTAGGAACGTGTATAAGTACAGTCAGAGACATAATAAATAAATACAGCCCCCGCGCACGCACGCACCGTGAGCTGCGCGCGCGCAATCACAGAGGGTCACGATCTGCGGTCACGTAGCTCCTTACTCCCACACCGCGACTCAGCTCAGTACCACAGTACACCTCTACTTGATTATACCTCTAATACAACCTGGATCTTCGAGGCTTAGACATAGTTGTATTTATTTCGACTGCATTGATGCATCGGCTGAATGATGCAAACATACCTCGTACTCGTAACTTTCAAATAAAATTAAGTTGAAAAAAATAATGGAATAAAATATAATTTATTTGCAACTTACATGGCTTTTTACATACATTAGTAATAACTAACCACCCTCTTGTAAGGATCACCGATGTGCTTTTGTGCCAGATGCTAGAGTCTATTTTCAGTATTCTCAATCCTCTATCCACAATCCTACTAATACGGTTGGAAGTGCACTTGCAGCACATGTTTCTGCTGTTATAAGCGACGGCACCTACCATCAAGTGGACCGTGAGCCTGCTTGTCGACTTTATTTTATGGAAAATAAAAAAAGTTTAAACTGATAAAATTCATTCTATTGATTAAGTTTTACTTCTTAAATAAGTAGAATTGGGCTTAGTTTATGCGCAGTGAGCACCATGCAACGTTTCGTCGTGCGTACGAACAACCCATTGTGTTGGTTTAACCATGGCGTCACTAATGGCGGCCTTAGATGCTGACATATTACCTTTTCGAGTGTTCTTACCGTTATTTATTGCCTCACCGTCGTCGTTCCGTTTGAAATTAAGGAGCTTTATGTTCGCCGGTTCATCTCTTTTGACCTTTGCCAGTATATCATACAAATGTTATTGATTAAACGAATTATTTATTTGAATATCAAACTTCATAACAATGCATATGTTTTCTTATGTTAATTTTTAAAAATAAAATATATCTTTACATATAGCATAAAATAAAGTCGGTTCCCGCCTTCTGTCTTTTATCTTTTAAACTTCGCAACGGATTTTAATACGGATTTCACTAATGGAAACAGCGTTGATGATGAAAACCCAAGCAGTTTCGCTGCAGGCTCAAATCGGTGTCGCGTTCCTCGAATACTATGGGTATCCTCGAATACTACTGGTGGCTCGATTTAGTGCTGTACTTATTTTAGTTCTAAGCCAACCTTAGTATGGCACTTACGGTCTGCGAGGGCTTCTCCGATATGTTTGACGAATGAAACCATTTGTTTGGTTGGAGAATACGCCATCAGCGATCACGAGAGTGGTGAAATTTGCATGTTTTATTTCACAAGCGGCATTGTATTTTCTTTGTTTTTCGTATGATTTTAACACGGTCATGGCAATGTAAGTACATATTAGTAGGTAGTACTAGCTAATAGAACCCAAAAGCAATTGAATTTAATCAAAAGATGACTTCATAAAATTTGCAGATAAAATATGGTGGTTTCGCATTACGTGTGCGATGTGTGTATAGAACATTTTAAATTAAGGTAATACAAGTCAAATTTCTTCCATACAAACGTAAAATGATTACTACTCCGCTGTTTTATGTTTAATTTACAAAAGTAAGCATGACACCGATTTATCTTGTCGTTAACTTAAAAAAAAGTATAAAGTTAAAAGATTTTATCCTTCAAAAATCCATATTTTAACACAAGTTTTAATGCAACTTTGAGGGTGACTCAGTGTACAAAAACTACAAAATACTTTGCATATTCAAGAGTTCAAATAACTTTACACGAAATAGATATATGCAGTAGTTTTCTCAAAAAGAGTATATGCCCAAGGGTCTGTTTATGATTTTATATTTGGTATGAATCATTGTGCATCTCACTCGACTTTCTTCCCGCGCTTTGTGCTGTGTAAGACTTGTTTCACCTTAAGGAGTCGTAGTACTTTGAGATAGAGCAATAATCTCTAGAAGCTACGAAGGACATGCCTACTGCTACGCCACGCTATCAAGTCTACGCCATCGCTACGAAACGCTACGACTACCGTTTTTCATACTCACATAATAATTGCCTATCGTAAGTCTTTTGATAAGACGCCGTCGTCGGTTGTTCAGAAAAAGAGACGAAAAACCAAAAAGAAAAAAATCATTAGTCATTCGAGCCACACATCCGTCCAAGTCGGCGCCGCGAATCAAAATGCTCGAAAATTACAACTCATGCTTCTGTAAGCTTTTTTAATTGTATTCTCTGACTACCCTCCCACCGCTACCTGGAGAAGTCACGAATACATTTGTCTAAATAACCAGTACAAGAAGACCCCCCTTGTTGTTGTGCATCGGTGTTAAAAGTTCTGGCTTTGTGGGTCAAAAGTTTTTGGATATTAAGTCAATTTGTTCCATCAAAATAGAATAGGTGTATAGTTTTTATTTTAAACAACAAATTTTTATGTAAACTTTTGTTCGTTACTTTTATAGTCTTATAATGTTTATTATGTTCTATTATAAACTTGTAAAGTTATATCAAAATCCGTTCTGTAGATAATTTTTAAGTAAAAGAACAACAGAAATCCCAAAGAACTATCGCACTATTAAAGATAACGAAATTAGATTTTGATTCGTTAAAATTTAATTTTAACTATAATATCTAATATATAAAATGTCACAGGGTTAATTGCCATTATACTCCTATGAAACGGCTTAACCGATTTTGATGAAATTTTATATGTAAGTACACTTGGTACCTAGGTCTGAGAATAGGTTTTCATCTATTTTTTATACGCGGGCGAAGTCGCAGGCAGCAGCTAGTATATGTATATCTATAATATGTATATCTATATCTATAATATAGTATATGTAGGTAAGACATGAAAGACACAGCTCCTGCTAAATATACGCAGTAAACAAAGACAAAATGTGCTAATACAGAAATCTTTCCTATAGTTAGTTAAAAAGAAATTATCGAGACAATTTTTTTATATAGGCCCAAAAAGCTATTGGATCGATCAAAAATAGATTGGATCAAGATCTAATAAATGTTGCCTTGCCTCTCTTTATAATATTTTATAAGGAAATTCCTTAATTAAATTTCATTAAATATACGTCAACGATCACATTAATAAAGCGGAATTAATTATGTAATTTGTAATAGCAACAGTAAACATAAAACAGTAACAAGAGCAAATTTGTATTCTTTTTCATACAAATAAATAAATGCCTATGTAAGTATAAAAGATTAAATTAGCAAGTTCGTTATTCGTGTTACTTTATAAATTATTGATTATGTTCTTATTCTTGATATAATATAATAAACTATGCTACTGTAAAATTTCATTAAAATCCATTAGGTACATTTTTATGTTCTTCTTTCTGGTATTAAGTCTTTCTGCTCTTCAAGTTTTGTAGATTCGGTAAAAATACAAGTAAAAATACAGGTGAAAATCCAGATGTACTTACCTAATCACATTTGACTAGATTTTGATTCCATTAAATAGGAATTGAGTAGTCCTATGTCTATTTAATCAAGTATAACAATCTTTATAATAATATAGGTATAAAAATTTTATGTTTCTACACATTTCAATTCGGTTTTCAGTTATGAAAAGAGGGATAAAGGGATAACTCAGAATCCTTCAGATCTAAACAAATCTATTGACAATCTATTGACGATAGGAAGATAAACGGTTAAAAAAACTTCAAGTTTTCAGTAGATAAGGCAGGTTAATCATACGCAGTCACCCACAGAACCTCTCTTTTAACAATCGAGCCTTCACATGTAGATGTATGAAGAGCGGATTCCCACATTTTAAATGGAGAAATGGGAATGGCATTTTAAAAACCGTCATCCGACGATATCTATAGGCAGTTTACATATGCAGATGTTTCACACGCACGCACCCCGCGCAACGTCGATAAAAGGGGGCGTGGTCGCCGGTGAGAAGTCCACCAATCACGACCGCGCGTTTCATGTGTGCGCGCCCGTCACTTTCATGTGTGCCGCCCGCTACGCTTGTGTGAGTCGAACGCTATACGCGTGGAGCTCACGTATTTATATGGGCGTACAAGAACGCAGGCGGCTACCGGTACCCACAAAGAGTCCCCCATATCTTTTATGTTCTTAGATCCTTATCTTGCCGTTTCTTATTTTTACTTTTAAGATGGTGGTCTCGAATTAACGGCTGGCCCCCATAAACACGCTATTACAAACTTTAATATGGCCGTAATACAAAATAATCAGTGATTTTTATGGCGACTCAGTCAGTGTTAATGGCTTGTAGATGTAAAGATAATGTAATCAGTTGGTACATGATTAATATTTAGTGAAAATTGCTTTTGTTGATGTTGATTGAAATTTTAATATAATTATGATTGTTGATAATACCTAAGCTATTTGAAATAATTTACATTGTTTGTACAACATTAAGTTGTCAGATTATAAGTACTTGGGTAATTGTTTTATTTGTTTCAACAGTTTTAATAAAAAAGAAATACACGGAAATTAAATAAAAAAGAGAATAACACTTGTTAGAATTATTCAGAAAAGTTTCCCAATGATTAAAATGCTTAGTTAGACTGACTTGAAGGTCCAAAGGTTCCGAAGCCATCTTGGACTTGGTGAATGTTGACTTTAGTCCTTAATCACAGAGTTTGTACAAGATTATAATTTTGTTGGGACTTAGTTGGGACTTAGTTGGGACAATGATTGTGCATTTAGGTATGTATGTAGTAGATAATACTTATTTTTGTGTTGTGCGAAAATGAAGTAGGTACCTAGGTACTTATTCGTATATTTAAGTTAATATGTTGGAAAAAACTATTTTAGACTGTACCTATACAAGTTGAAATACAAGTTTTTTGGTTACACTAGACAATGTTTTCCTTTTCTTTGACTTTATCTCTTCTCTTTTAATTTTTTGACCTTCGCTGATGATTTTGCCAGTGTCATTTTGTAAGAACTGTAAAGAACACAATAACAAAGTGTTCTCCCATTAATAGAGACAATAAGAATTGTGTTAATGGACATTATTCTTAGTAAATATTACAGTTAGTAGTTTAGGTTATATTAAAATTACTCATTAGTCTTAGACTAGATTGTAATCTTATAAGGATGCACTTAAAAAAATTGTAAAAATAGCCATTTAGAAAATATTTTTTTTTTTAAATAAATACCTATTTTTTAAATTAAAAAATTGAAAATTCAAATTGAAATCAAAAGTAGCAAATTCCGACACTATTAGTCACAGTCAAGTCCAAAATGTTTCTTTGAGTTTTCCAAAACGGGTCCGTCAATTCAAAAGTAATCAAATCATGTCTTTGACATTTTTAAGAACTGCTGAATGAAATGAAATAAGTGCTTAATTGACTTTGACTAGGTACTTACTTGAAACAGTATTACCTATTACGTACCTACTTGAAATTACGTATTATTTTACGTTGTTTCACTATTAGGCCACGTTCGTATTGACTTTTGCGATAGATTCTAATCAATATCAAGACAATATTTGGGTTGAAGTCCAAGGGGTTTTGTACAATCAATTAGTTCCATTTTTTGTTAGTTAGTTATACCAATAATGAATTGAATCGACAAGTCAAAATGCTAATTAACTTGTAGGGGTATCTATCTAGATACCAGAGAGTTATAAATTTTTAAAATTTAATTGTAAACTTATGATTGTTATAACCCTTTACTTGTGCTTTGTTTAAACTTTAAAATGAGTACAAAAGTATTTTCTTCTGCTAAGCTGCAGAATTTATTAAGCAATATATATAAACGGTTAACAAATTCCCATTTAAAATGATTTCCTTTGGTGCCCTATTTAAGATATGTATATGTATTGGAATAATCGCTGTAAATTTAAACGTTAAAAGAAGCCTCATATTTGAATTTCCCCACATCAAAGAGAGTGCGTTCCACATTCGAAATTCAACGGGTATGAAAGGTCGTTTTCCCGCCAAAATTCGATTAGGGCTGTCGACCGGGACAAAGGAAGTCGTTTATTTGGGGGGCGGCTTTAAAATTGATTTTACAGTTGGGGCGTGTACCTACTTGCCTATGATTGTTTAAATGTGTTGTCCTCGCATATGAAGCGTGAGTTGTTCTAACTTGAACTGATTGCTATAACTTGAGCCGGCGAGTACGCCTGTCTTTCAAACATGGCTCCTTTTCAAGAGTAATTTTTATAGACGATATTTTGACAAGATTGTATAACTGATTTAGTAGTGGTAGGGCACACTGCGTTTCGCAGTCATTTGGGCAGCCCGTCTAGCGGCAGTAACCACCCCCTTACAGAATACCACCGTGAAATAACAGCATATGTGCTGTTGTGTTTCGGTGAGTGAGTAAGGGATGCCAGAGCCCATTACTCCATCCCTCCCTTATCCCTTATCCTTGATCCTTCAATGGTCGACAGCGCACTTGTAGCACTTATGGCGTTGTTTGTGTTATAGGCGACGGTAGCCTACCATCAAGTGGGCCGTCAGTCTGTCTGTCGACCTTAACATATAAAAAAACCCATATACTTAGATTAAACGGCGGTAAATCCATAGTAAGCACACAAATATATGAAAAAATTACGAAGAAAAGCTGTTTTGCATTTTATACTTATTATATTGAAACTTCATATTGTTTTAATTAAAATTTATATTCCCATGTAAATTTTATGTACAATTTTTTTTTCATATTTTGGTATACAACCACAACAAAGACGAGTAAAGTATGGTGTAGTGTTTGAGTTTAGTTTGTGGAACATTGGCGTTGAAGGGCTCTCGATGTCCGGACGTTTTACCCCCAAGTGTTTATACAAACAGCGATCACTTGCTCAAGAGTTTGTGGGGTGATGGAAAAACATGGCGTTAACGGTTTTCGACAATTATTGAAGGAGTATCGTCAGAGAAAATATAATAGGGTTCTGGTCTGATATTGATAGGCAGGCGCTATCTCGAAACCATTATTAGCAAATTAGCTAAATATTTGAAGATGTTACGAATATACCTAAACCAAAATACAAAATATAAATAAATGTAGTTACATTTAATTGTATTTTTTTCTCTAAAATTTACATTTACAATTTTATACCTAATGAATGAATTTTCATATGATTTTCACTAATGGAAAGAGCTATAAATGAGAAAGAGTTATATTTTTCAATACAAATTTTGGTTGTGTTAAAGAATTGTGTGTTGAACTGTACATATGTTCTGTCTCTTTGAGAATCTGTCCTTACGCGAATACCTAACCCAATTTTAAATTTACATTATATAGCTAGGATGTTTTAATGCTAAAACTTTTTTGGCTTTACGTATAGGTATAGGTAGTCAGTAAGTAACCCGCGAAAATATCACAAGCAACAAGCACAGCAGATGCTATATTCAACCCGTCATTCACATTTTAATTAACACAAAAAAGTTTCAGTTAAAAAGTATAACATAAAACAATCTACCTTCCAAAGTATTACAAACACAATAGCGGCTACACCTCGCCGCCTCCTCTAACGCAAACTCTCCCCCTACTTTCGACTTGGTTTCCCACAGAATGACTTGCATACCGCCGAACGCAAGTCAGCGACGAAAAAACTCGTATAAGATTAATATAAGTCAAGTTTGCCTCTTTATCGCAATCTCATTGCGGCCTATTTAGTTAATATTAAGAAAGTAATTTGCCGCATCGGAAGTTCTCGATAACACTCTTTATTATTCCATTCCACTTAGCTCATATGTATAGGTGTAGAAGGTGAAGGGTGATGTGTTCATATAGTCATAGCAATGAATACATTTTTGCTTAATATTAAGGTCGACAGACAGGCTGACGGTCCACTTGATGATGGTAGGTGGCTACCGTCGCCTATAACATAAGCAACGCCATAAGTGCTACTAGTGCGCTGCCGACCATGGAAGGATTAAGGATAAGGGATAAAGGAGGGATGGAGTAATGAGCTCTGGCATCCCTTACTCACTCACCGAAACACAACAGCACATAATGCTGTTATTTCACGGTGGTATTCATCTGTAAGGTGATGGTTAGGTACTGCATAATATCGTGCATACTACATAATATTTATACGAAAGGATGTCATTCAAAATCAAACCATTTTCGTAATAAAAGTATTTCTTAACTGCAGTAATTTCCTGAGAATATTTCAGATTTAATTTTATAAAAGTGAGAATATTTCAGATTATAAATTTTACAGATTTCATAAGTAGGTATCGACTTAAACATAATAACTCTTTTTAACAAAAAATAAACCAATTTCAAACCATTTTCTCATGGATGCCAGTGTCAGAACTGGACCAAATTGAAATGGGACCACACGGGACCAGCACCAGCTTTCAAATAAAAAAAGAATCATCAAAATAATTTCATCCAGTTGAAAGTTATGAGGTAACAAACATTTTAAAAAAATACAGTCGAATTGAGATGAAAACCTCGTTTTTTGAAAGTCGATTGAAAATTTGAGAAATACACGGTATTTTAACACTGTTAGTGTTATCAATAAAATAGTATAGAAAACATCTTATTTTCCCACTAATCCAAATGGCGACATTGCTCCCAACGCAACATGTAAATTAAGGACAAAATCAAAAATGGTTCATCAAATTCTCATTTTGTTTGTAAAGCGATTTTCTTCCTTAAAATCTGCCAACTTCGAAATATTTTGCGATTGCATCCAAAAAATAAATATGCAAAACTTTTTTTTTAGAATATCAATTCACCTAAAGTTATGATAAAATACAAATGCAGTCTAATTTACATTATCATTAACATGGGTGCGTAATGGAGTACATTTTTAAATAATTTTTAATCCCCGCCAAGACAACATCGTCGGTTGCCGCCCGCGGCAGTAAGGGCGTGTGCACATAACAACATCTGTCATGAATGAAGATGAGCTTGTCTACACAAGACCAAAGTGGATGTAGGTACCCGCGTGTGTCGAAATAAGGTCCGCTATAAATATTAATCACGTTGAAGGCTGAATAAGACGATAGGTAATTTATTTTGTCAGATGTTGAGCTACGGACACGAAATGGTGTGTATCTATACGATAGGTAATGCGCGAACTTAACATTTAGGTATTAAATAGACTGGCCATTTAAGGTAGGATGAGCTGTTTATCAAAATCGAAATGCATGCACACAATGCATTTATTTAATTTTGCTCGATACACTAATTTAATGTTTTCAATCTTCCTTGGTTCCTTAAGATTTATTGTAAGAGTAATTATTTTTAATAAAAAAAAACGGAAAAAATATCAAGTGTTTTCCCCGATCTTTCGTTGCAAATATTTTATAAATGCTGCCCAAGTGTTTGCGGAGGGTAAACTGTTCTTATGATCCCCTACTATTTTGTTACATTATATAAACATGTTCATCAAATCGTTGGAATTAAATTTCAAAGTTTATGTGGTATGACATATACGAGTATAATATGCTTTTACAATAATACTCATTTATTTTAACAAATATAAAGCCGAACACCCACTCACCGATCAACTACTCATAAAGTTCTCCGGGAAGGAGGGGTGGGGGGATTTACCAATATATAAAGCTGAAGAGTATTTTTTGTTTGTTTGGTTGTACGCTTTAATATCAGGAACTGGTTCGAATTGAAAATTTATTTTTGTGTTGAATAATCAATTTATTGAGGAAGGCTATAGAGAACGCGGACGAAGTCGCGGGCACCAGCTAGTTATAAAATAAATTCGCTATCTGTTTCTTCGTTGAAATTGTTTTCAATGAAATACTTAATATTATAACAAATTTAGCTCTACGAATGAAAAGTTCGCGAACTCTTAGTAACCCTACTATGCGTCTCCCTGTAGGTACTGCACATAAGTAATTGTTTTTGTGGCTAATTCTTTTTGTTCCCATTTCTTTTGGGGGAGTTGCGTTCCGAAATTACATTTTTATTTAGTTAAACCCGCAACGTTTCGAGTCGTTGGGGTCGAGTGATTGCTTTTTGATAAGTCAATTTTAGGACACATTTAGGGTTTACAGCGCTGTCCTATAGGGGCTGTAAGGTTTAGTCCACGTATACCCAGTTTTGTAGAATTCACCATTATTTTAATAGTGTACTTAGTTTACTTCATAGTATTGAGTATTGATTGATTGATGAGGCGATCACGTGAAAATAATAAACGAATTTTAGAGCAACTAGCGACTTATTATGGATAATTTTTTCCTGAAAATTATTTAATGAAAACCGTATCAAAATCCGAAGCCAAATTTTTATTAATGTTAACTTTTTCCTAAGCCAATTTAAAAAAAAATATATATTATTGATTTTAATTTTTATAAATAATTAAAGTTAATCTTATTATCATTATTTAATATTACCTTCACCAATATAATTTTACCCTACGCAACATCTTCCCCTTTTGTAAAGTATCTATACTTAGTGGAATCTATACACACACACATCAAAAGATTACAGCGAGTTACGATCTTTTATTCTTTTTCAGCGGAGTCCTCGTTACTGGGTTCAGGGTCAGACGACGAAGAAGAAGACGAGTCGAGAACAGCTAATAACAGTAGCAGTCCAGCTCATGCGCCTCATCCCGCATTGCATTCCGACCTCTCCTCACATAATGGTGATACCAAACCACACGAGGACTCAGAAGATCAGGTACATACTTCATAAGTAAATGCACCAATCAACTTTAAGTCTATTTGCCACACTGACTAGATAACTTTAAACGCGTTATCACTTTTAACACTAAGTACAAGACAGAAAAACACCTCTTCAGCTGTATTACCTATGACCTATAGTAATATCTACAATAGGAATAATCATACAGCAAATTAAACTAAGTAATAGTTTTCAAGGAGATATATTAGGGAAAAAGGAACATTGGAAACCCAGAAATTGAATGAAAAGCGAAAGGCTTGTGATAATCAAGCATGTTCGCTACCTACTAAGTATAGCATTGTCTTTTTTGTTAAAAACAATTTTCTTTCCACTGTGTATAAGAACATAATATTTATACTATTTTAAAATAATAATTTAATTTTGATCTTAATAGATTTAATTTTTACTTGCTAAAAATGGCTATATTTATTTGTTTTAACTTTATAACTTGTGTAACAACTGCCATAAGTACATATTGCATGAATACTTGTTTCAAGATTAACAATATAAGTACCTATTATAATTCTTGTCATCCTATAGAAGTCTTCTGTAAGTCGCTACCAGCACATTTAACTTTTTCCTTCTGCTTGCTTTCTATTTCCATCCAAAAATCTTAATATGAACTTACTATAATAGGTTTAACCTGCCTGCCACCTTGAGTAATACAAAAAAATATTAAGAAATTCGTTCCAAATTCGACCATTGAATCTGTATCACATTGGGACTCGTTCACATTGTCGCATTCAGTTGTCGTTTTTTGAATACCAGGGTTCCTTGGACGGCGACCCAGAAACCAGAGACTCTCAAGCCGAAAATAAATCACCAGACGACGGCAACGGAGGATCGAAACGCAGAGGACCAAGAACAACGATAAAGGCGAAGCAGTTAGAAATATTGAAATCGGCTTTTTCTCAAACGCCAAAACCGACGAGACACATTCGCGAGCAACTTGCAAAAGAAACAGGCTTACCGATGAGAGTGATTCAGGTGAGTTCCTATCACTTAATTGTACGAAGTATTCGAAGAGATACCTTATTAACACCTTCACTGCGGGGCGGGCCCAATTCGGCCCGCCGCGGTGCTTAAGTCTGGTGCGTACGTTGAAAACTATAATGAAAGTTTTGGATTTTCTATGCCGCAGTTAACGTGTTAATATTCGGAACAAATCATAAATCTAAACCATCATCATCCACAGAATTTATGACTCTTTAATCCAGGCTACTGTTGATGCTAAGTTATCAATAATAAATATATCTTTTATTATTGAGATTTGTTTCCTCGTGTGTCATCTATCTACAGGGTCCTCAACAATCTCTGGTCATCACAAGACTACTACTTCTGTAGGCGTTTTTCTTATAATTTAATATATAAATAGCTGCAATTATTAGATAGTTTTAAGGTTACACGTGTCGATAGAGAATTAGACCAAGCTGTGCGAATTTTTTTTACATTATAGTTTTCAAATCGATTATGGAAAGCGTGACTCATTCGGAAGTCGAACGGCGCGTCTCGTGGGCTAGAGTTCCCAGAATCGTTGCTTTTTGCTTTTACTAAGTAGTCAATTAAAAGTGAAGTTGTATAATGACAAGCCAATATCGTAAACAAATTCAACTATGAAAATAAATTTAATATTATTTAGAGAACTTGAAAATTTTGCAGCTTCCTTGCACAAGGATTTAGTTAAGAAAAATATTCTTTAAATACCCCTATTATTTCATTCTATTAAGAACTAACTTTTGCCCGTAACTTCTTTTTAAAGCGTTGTAACTTTTATTACTCATAACTATACCTATTTTAATCCAGCTTTGAATGTTCAATTTTAATTTATGTAGAATAGTGCTCTTTGTAGGTACAGGGATCAAAAGTATCCTATGTCCCTTTATGTACCCCTGAAAACACTAGTATTCAATTTATAAACGATTTATCTTTATAAACGAGCCATATATATCTTGAAAATGTGTTTGACACAGTTTCGAGTACCTAACTAATTCATCATGTGAAAAATACCGTAACAAAAAATATTTTTATCCGCTACTACCTTACATGCAATTATTACCTACCATAAAATTGATTCGAACAATTCTCCATTCATCACACGGCATAACCTTCGCTACAGCAACCGTTACAAATGGCCGCCACTTCGTCATAGTGGGCCCGAAACGTTCGCAAATTGAATATCGCGCGCATCCGTTCAGAGACGCCTCGCTCACCTGACAAATATCCTAATTAACGTACTCTGTACTCGAGAATATTGTTATGACAGTGACAGAGATTTGAATTCGAAAAGAACACGCGCCCTAGACGTCAAATTTAAATTAATTTCGTTCTAAAACCGTCTCGCAAACGAATTTAATATTATTTCATTTCAAATGTTTAACGTTCCAAATTCAAAATTCAAAATAGCGAATTTAAATTATAATATGGCACGTTGAAAATGATTCAAGTATAATCAAGCTTCTAATACATACCTACTATAGCGCCTAACCTCCATTACCTAGATCCAAAAGGTTTCAAAGGAACATTAATTTTTAGTCGTCAGCTATTTTTACCAAAAATTTAAAAATATCTTTAAAAAAAATATATTTTTTTAATGGTTCACGCTTTGAAATTCTAAAATATCTAGCTAAGTATTTCTAAGTATTAGCTAAGCTCTTTTTTAAAATTTATTATAGAATCGATGATTAGGTATTTAAAAGATAATGAAGCCTATATTAGATCTAAACGCATCAGAGCTCAGCTTATACTTATTATTTGTAGGATATCTAATAGGTCCTACATGTTATAAGGTATATAAAGAATTGAATGAGACTGTTTAACTTTCGACCATCAATGAATGATTGGTCTGTGATATTCACCATAGAATAGACTAATATATTATAGACTCCAATCTTCATTAAAATTCGACTTGATTGCCTTGAAATTTTTGTTAAACCTTTGGACTTGTTCAGAGTGACAAATTGAGCATCTGTAGCTGTCGAATGACTTGTGTTTTCCGATGAAAGAACCGAAGAATCTGAACACATGGACAACGTGGGCACGCACGGGCATCACGCAATTCACCACACTCTGTGCCTCAGCAACAGATGTCTGTTAAAACATCCGTCCGTCTGTCCGTCATGCTTTTTGCGTTCCTTCCTCTTTGTTTCACTTTTTGTCGTATCTACTCTTGTTTCCGAAAGAAAAAAATGCAACGTTTTTACTGCCGTCTCCGTCTAGCGGAGTGTTTGTAAACGTAGTGAATGCGGACGCTTTTATTTCATCACTGTTCTCTAAGCAATCGTCGCAATCAAGTGTTTTTAACTAGATTACAAATTTTCTATCACGTGGATACCTACTATGAAATGTTGTACCGGTTCCTGAACAGATTAGACAACCCAATCATCATCATCGAGCCTTTTACAAAGCCATTAAAACTGTAATTTAGTAATTTAAGTATTTGAAAACATGGTTTTGGCATCTACATATTTCTGTTTTATTAACAGTCTATCAAAAACATAATATGCGCTCGCTGTCTGTATCTAACTATCTACATCTTTTGCGATTTAAAAGGGATAATTTTACTTGTCCCAAAACAACGCAATTTAGAATTTGTTAACGCAATAGTGAACAGATGTCTTCTTTGACTTACTTATTCGATAATAGTTCAATGTGGTTGTTTCACAAAAATATTTGTTTTATAAAAAAAATAACAACGTCGAATATGTTAAGTGGGATCATAAACAACTTTTTGTGGGCATCCGTCAGGGCCGGTAGATCGCGCGTGTCAAATGTTTGCTAAGCCAAGCCACCATGTGTGCTTGAATAACTGTAAAATGGCTTTTTGTCCCCAACATTCCGGCATTAACTAGTTAACACCGCGGTCCGTGTGAACGTATCGTGTTTGATGACGCCGCGTATACGCAATCTTTGATCAATGGCGTTGATTTTTATGATTTTAGCAATATTTTTTTTGTAACTATACCTAGATTGTTACAAAAATAAAACAATAGTTTTAAAACTCGTAGGTGTTGATTACCTTTACCCAAAAAGGGATCCATATTTCATAATTCAGAAGAAAAACTAACAAAACACTAACAACTAAGTACAATGGGAATTTGGGATTTGGTTGTAATGGACCGGACGCTAGCCGTCTACCATTATAGACAGACAGCCCCTGTTTGACGCCCAAATTTTAATGAAATGTTAAAAGATACATTTTTATAAGTAAATATTTGAAATGGTCCATTCATCATCTGCACAGAGATTCGTGTCATAACCACGAAACCGTATAAGAATGCAGGAAGGGAAACGTTTAAAAATAACAAACACGCTCGTTCGCGACGTCACTCCACCTTAACGCGGTGTCACCCGACCGCGAAACGAGAAGAAAAAATATATGAAGATATTTTAATAAGTTCATATATCGTAATTTTCACCGCGTGACGGGCTGTCGTCGGTCGACGCGCGACGAACCCTTATTGGCTCATATTTTATTTTGACAGCGCGTGTAGTTATGCGACAAACTACGGTTGTAAATTTATATTTTCAAAAAAATAAATAAAAAAAATGTTGGATGCCACATCGTTATTTGTGGCTCAGATTTTTTTAATGAGCGAATTATTGACACGCAGTTACCATATTGATATAATTATATTTTGATATATTATTTAGGTTTTAAGTAAGTTTCTTTTTGGTTACAGTCAAATAAAACAATGAACCACTCATCACTGTTTGTCTGTTTTTCCGCAAAATTCTTATTATCCAGTAAACAGATTTTCATACGGTTTTTTACTAATAAAAAAAGCGATAATAAATTTCTTAATCCATGATAAAAAATATAAGTGGAAGACAATGTGCTTTAGTATTAGTACCCTTTTCTTTTATATTTGAATAAGCTTTCCATTTCTTTTCGTTTTGTTGTAAGATTCAGTGTTATCGAATTTAGACTACTAGACTGGTCTAATACTTCTGACTTAGTAGTATTTAATTAACACTAACCAAACCAAATGAAAAGTACTTAAATAAACAGTTATTTCTCGTTAAAAGTTTAATAAGACTTATCAGAAGCTAGTCTTCAGGGATGCACAGGTTTTCTTATCATCTTTTCTCCATCATGCTTGCTACTCAGCTGATTGTTGCCAAGAGCAAACCCATCTCTAATAAAAAAAAAATCATTTAGGTACATATATCCAAGTGGCCTTAAATGATGCCCTAATGTGTAGCTCCACATTAGGTAGGTACCCTTCAGACAAATTATTTTCACACAAACCTTGTAATGAACGTCGCAAAAAGCAAAATAATCTAATTTAATCTATTTATTCTAATCCACATCTTATTTTAAATTTATAAAATAAAGCAATATGGCCGAAATATTATTGTATTTTTCATTCATTATACACATCAAAATTCCGTGTTGACAGAACGCAATTATAAAGTTATGTGTACATCTGCGTTAAAAGGCAAGTGCGTTTTATATAAAATGTTTAATAATATAGATAGGGTTAATAATTTTCGAATAAATTAACTCGAAATGGTCATTTGTATGGTAGAATGTCGTCGGTACGTGGTTACACATTACAAATCACCTTATTACTCAAAAGACCATTCGCCGCCGTGCGGTTCAAATTAGCATTTATAATTTGAAATGTATCATCAATCATTATTAATTAGATACAAGGACAATTCTTGTGTTTATTACACGAATTACAACTTATGCATTTAAAGAACACGATTTTCAAACGTACTCTGTTTTGACGCTGTTTTGTTTGTTTTTCGATTGATAATAATTTATTACGATTTTTGACTCACGAAAAATCCGTAAAATGTCGTTGATCTGGTACTCATCGCGTACTGTGCAAGATATCTCTTTTAAGGAAGCGGTTGAAACGTTTAGAAATGGACATGTTTTATTGTATGTTTTTAATTTGCTTTTTAAGTTGACATATCATTGACTTTCGAATCAGGTTATAGGGAAGTATATCATGTATATGTATATACGTATAGGTATAATAACATTTTTGTAAATCACACAGGAACCTACAATATTTTCAGGATAAATAGTAGCCTATATGTTAATACAACTAGGTAATTAACTATCTGTGTGCCAAATTTCATTCAAATCTGTTAACCTTTTTTTTGAGTTATAGAGGAACAGGCATGCAAACTTACAAACTTTCGCATTTAAGTATGCTTAATTAATTAGGATACATATTATATGCGTATTTATATGTAGATACTTCCTTATTGTAGATGTTTTTTTTGAAAGTCTACATTTTTATTCCATTTCCGCCTGGAAGTTTCTTACGATAGCACTCTATTCAACTCTGTTCAAGAAAGATAGCAAGAAACTTCCAGATGGAAATTGGGAATATAGAAAGTAATTCCCACGCGGAAGCTCGTGTCACCGCTTGATTGATAGTCTCGTGATAAAAACTGTTTATCAGCGGAGTCGTGAACATGTTATTATGTCACCACAGGCCACTGAAGTGACGCGCCCCTGATTAATGAGTCGGCGGCCGTGTGTACATGGCTTAATGCGCGCTCGCGTCTACTGCTATTAGTTGTCTGTGGTCAGTGTGAGGACGTGACGTGACCACTAGTTGACAAATTTTTGATAAGAAAAAACCAACAAGCAACTAGAATGCAATGCGTTCGAAATTTAAATTATAATTATTTTTATGGGGAACAACATGTTCTGTGGTTTTTGCTAGGAACTTGTTTCTCATTACTCTTTCTTTCTTTCTTTTTTAAGAGTTTTTAGTACCAATGCTCTAATGTTGCCACTGTATGATGCTGAAAAAATCCAGCAATTTTGAATTCGCAAATCATCTTTTCTCTGAGAAAATGATCAACAATCGGAAACACCAATAAAATTTATGTGATTAGCTTCAACAAAATTAAAAGAGACATAAGTTCTGCATACGTATTTCAAATAATGGATTTCAAAGAACCGTGGCATGGGCGTGGCCAAAATATTTTTTCAAAACCATCTATCAATCTGCCGTTAGTTGACAGTCGACGGTGTTTATAGTGCGACCAAAAATGGATTGTCAGCTAAGTATTGAACAGTGGAACAATCTGTCGTAAAACCCGAAGAGGACCCGAGAATCGAAGCACACGAGGCGAAGGCACCACCGCGTGTGTCTCGTAACTCGTACAAGTTATAGTATTTTGGGCAGTTCAAAGCGGCCGACAAACATTAAACTTTGAGATATGGCCGTGCGACCGTCCGATGGACCTCTCATTCAACTTTGCTGACGTTTACGTGGATTTGGTCGGCCCTTAATTAACCGGAATAGGTTAAGGCTTAAGTCTTTTTAATGCGTTTCCATTAGTTACGGGCGTACAAGTCGCGTAATCCGATTTTTTTTATAGCGGTTATGTTAAAAATTTATTGTTTTAAATAAATACGTGTTTGGTTTGTGTTTGAAGAGTGGTGGAATATGAGCGAAATAGAATTAAAAATGAAGGGTTGTTTACAAACAATTGCTATTAGATTATTATTTCTCGAATGTTAGATCTTCAATTGTGAATAAATGTCACAATTGTGAATTGTGAAATGTCAATTGTGAATAATTGTGCAGTGAATAAATGTCTTTCTTTCTTTCTTTCTTTTTTTTCTTTCAATTTCGAATGCTTTGAAGAAAAAAGCTAGTAATGGGGGAATAGATTATGTAGGTTGATTTGTTTTATTATTAAATAATATAGGTACCGTAAGTATATATTTTTAAATAATTTCGCAGTCATTTAAGCAGCCCAAATGATTTGAAATTAAAAAATAATAATATTATTTTCGTTGCAACGGACCACAAGCCGAATTTAATAGTTTTGTTTTTTAACCCAAAAAAAATGAATCGTCTTCATAACGCAGTAGTATAAAACTCGGAATTGGCGAATATCGCGTATACGGCCCCTCATAACAGACATCTCACACGTGAAAACCGCACTTTATTACAATAAATTTGTAATTTTAATCGTCTTTATTTGAAACAACGGCGCGGCGAATATGCATACGGGCATAAAATAGATATTTTACACGGCATTACTTGTCAGCTCTCGTAAAAACGGGGGAGATACTGCCACGTATAGCGGGACTTCGCATCGGGCGACGACGCGACGTTTAGTGGTCTTCGTATTGTAGCTTAAATGCGGCCAAATGATATTTCCACAGTGATGCCGCTGCGGTGTTATGCTCAATCGATCTGGTAACCGAGCCAATGTGGGCACTCAAACTAACTCTGTTTTCTTACTTCCTAAACCGCAAAGTTTTAAACTTTTGAACGCCTTCGGTTAGAATGAAATCCATAGATGAGTGAATGCATTTGGAATTTTTTTTTTTTATTAGCTTTGTATTAAGTGTATTTATTTATTTATTTATTTAATAGCTAACCTTACAGCATTTAATATTTAACAAATATGTATATACAATAGACAATATTTTTATATAGCCTATTACAAGGTTAGGCATCTTAAATTTTCTAAGTACAAAAAAATAGAACAAAAAAAAGTGCTAGTACCTAATTTTAAAAAAATTATAACAATATACATACAATACACATCTATAAATTATATAAACATATTATACATTATATGCGAATGCATAGATATAAACACATATGCGTGATTGTGTGTGTGTGTTAATTATATAAATATACATTTATATAATTAACATGAATATTAATTAAATATGATAAAGAGCCCATTGTGCTCTGATTTTGCGTTGTATCGGATTCGTTTCTTGGCAGTTGGCAGGGCCAACTTTGTTAACTGGGACTTTAACTTTGTTAAAGTCTGGGTGTGGAGGATTTCGCCCCCTGTCCGTTGTTTATCCATCTTTGTCTTTAGTCTTAAGGTTATTATTGTCTATATTTATAAAATTGTTTGTCCTGACCGACTATCAATGCATAGCCAAAACTACTAAGTAAGTTTATAGAAATCTGAAAACTTAGGTTTATATATATTTTAACTTGAGCATCCACTAAGAAAGGATTTTGAAAATTATTTTATTATACAGATATATTATCTACAGGTATGTTTCCTAAATACATACCATCAAGTAGACCGTCAGTGGTCCACTTGACTGTCTGTGACTGCGAAATGCGGTATGCGAAAAGTAATGTAGGTACTTAACTACTCGTTTATTTCTTTTTGGCCAATCGAAGTAAAAAAATATTAGTATGATTTATCACGTAACAGACAGGAGCAATAGAAAATCCCTGTTGAACCCAACAGGTGCCTCTCGGCAAAACCTCTCGACGAAAGCAATAAATTATTAATTATGACAAAAAGCCGCGCGTCATACAATGCGTATTTGCGAAATATTATAAAAAAATGATATATCAAGAGCGGCGCCAAAAATGTTTTGTCTAGGAGACGTCCCGCGGGCACACCGTGCGGCGCTGCACAAAGGGAAGAAAAGTGTCCGCCGACACGGCGTACACACAGGGACAAAGCGCTCCCCGCGCGGACAAAAAATGACATCATTTATTTTATTGCTCCGGGTGAGAATGTGGCACATTAATATTGCGGAGGGCTTAATGTTCGATAGCCCTAGGCGCAGTCATTAGTCAATTTGGCCCTTGTCTTGCACGGTTTGTCCGTTGTTGCATTACGAATTAAGACTTTATTCCTCAAAGGTATGAAGTACACGGTGACGTCGTTACAGGTACTTTTAAACTTAAGTAGTGGCAGGCCACACTATTTCGTAGTCGTTTGGGCAGCCCGTGTGACAACCGCACCCTTACAGAAAACCACCGTAAAATAACAGCATTTGTGCTAAATGTGTTTCGTTAAGTGAATAGAGGATTCCAGAGTCCTTCCCCTTCCAAATCGCACCCTTTTATTCTTAATTCTATGGTCGGCTGTAGATTTGTAGTACCTGTGACGCCCAGGCAACACATAGGCCAGATAACAGTATGAAATTCACAAATTATTCAGTTTAAAGCTTTGTTATAAGGGTATTAGAGCTGACAAGATAGGCAAATGCTGTATTGAATGATTTTTGGGCTATTATGAGCTTCTTGTTGCTTATTCAGCTACTATTCAGCTATTATGTTGCTACTATACAGCTTAAAGCAATTTATTTTGTGCCCAAATTGCTTGAATAATAGCTGTATAAATGCATTTATTCAAAGAATATTCAGCCATTCATGTTGCTTGGGCGTAGCTTATTGTGTTATAGGCGACAAAACTCAACATTTTGGAAAAGTTAAAAATTTCAATCAATACATTTAGGTACACAATTTTTTAACCCATACACACACACATTAGTTATTGATAAATATTTTCTTTAAAATGTCTTCTTATTAAAAAAAATAAAATAAAGACATACTTACAATGAAAAGTAATCGAGCAGTAACCCAGTTCTCCTAAACACCTAATAACATCAAATCAAAACATCAGCGAATCATAATTGATGAATGATTAATGAGATGATGAAATAAAAAGCCATAAATAACAATCAATACTTGTACAATGTACATATCAATTGAATACAAGTACGAGAAATTTATTGTGAACCTTATTTACTTGTGTATTAACTTTAAAATTGTTTGTGTAGTATTTTCTCTGAGTTTATTGTAATACTAGCTGGCGCCCGCGACTTCGTCCGCGTTGAAAAGAAAAAAGTAGCCTATCCTGTGTCCTGTACGTCTAAATGTTTATCTACCAAGTTTCATAAAAATCAGTTAATTCGTTTAAGAGTTATGGAGGAACATACATACATACATGTGTAGAGCCTATAAACACGATATCTTTGAATTTTGTAACTTACTCCATGACCAACCCTTACAGATTTATTATTAGTATTAGTATCCTAGTATTATAGATTTAGTATTAGATCCTTTGGGAACAGTACTTTTTTTCTGGATGAGTGTTATCCTCATTCCTATGTCCTTTCTTGTATCACTGATTTCATAAATTTCATGATTTTTTGGTTGAGTAGAAGGCGTGAAAAGATAACAGACAGACATAGTTAGTTACATTACACATATAAATGTATACAATATAAATATAAAATATTATACATATTATAAAATTTAAGTAGGTATTTATATTTGAATGGTTTGAATGAAACCATTGGTTGTAATATTTTAGTAGGAAATTAAATGGGAGCTCTCTACGTGAGTGTAAACATGGAATGCTTACGCGCACCGATCCATCATGGCGGTCCCCGACAACATTGATTTATTACAAATGGCTGCCATGTACCTATACTCGAGAGAACCGGGCTTTATGGCAAATTAATTATACACTACCTAGTGGGTATCCGCTGACCCAAATTGACGTTATTGCACTACGACAAAATTTAACTTAAGACAGAATAAGTAATAATAATTATAAGTTATATGTCAGTAGATATCCATTTCCCCAGTCATTCCTAATACCTACATTATGCCCAAGACCCGCTGTGATTTTGATGCGGTTTTCACCAACAGTTGGATATTTTTTAACGAAAGGTATAATAAAATAATAAAACCTTTTTAACTTTTTATAATATAAGTACATATTAGTTGAAAAAAACAATATTTTGCAACCAAGTCGCCGCAACTCATCTGTTTCTCCGCTGATTAGTTCTAAAGCACTAAACATATATTGATACCGTTTTTTGCTAATAGAAAGAGAGATAAACGAGGAAGCCGAGAGCGGGTCGCTTGAAAGTTCGACTGTAAATTATAATTAAATTTATATACATATCTTTTAATAGCTTTATTTTCTTAGACTATTACTTCTTTAGTTAATTTACTTGCGAGAACATAGTCATAGTTTCTAACATTTTAAAAGTAAGGAAAACACTCTAACCTAAAATGTATGATATTATACCGCATAGGTATAGCTAAATGGTCTCAAGTTCGTTGACATTTTAGATGTTTTTGGCACATTTCTCTGGTGCGCCATTCGAGATAGGCACGTAACAGTGGTCTTTCACGCTTCGCGCCCCTCCCGACGTGACAATATCGATGGCGATACGCTTCGCTGATTCTCGATGTTTAATTTAACTATTTTCTTATTTGTTTTTTCTTCTGGTACCTACTTATTCTATCGAGTAAATATTTTATCGTACAAAAGACCGTTGTAACTACGAAAAGTACCTACCAACCAACTTACTCGTACCTACACATTTCTGAAGTTTAATTAGAGCTTTCCGGATTGATTAACTCTATTTACCTACTATTTTCTGATTTTTGACTTGTTATGTTAAATAGTTAAACATTTTTTAAATCATAAATTGCATATTTATTTGTAATTTTTATATTCGTTGATTTATTCATTTATTTTCAGGGAAAACTTACAGTGATTATACAAAAATTTACTTAGTAACTAAATGACAGATTAATTTGACACCATTTACAAGTTTCCGCATATTTATAAGTAAGTAATGTATGTTGTAATATTGAGACGTGCGTTCTCATCATATCATTTTGTAGATAAACCTCAGTCGCTTTCTTGCCTTTATGAAAATAAATAAATATACTCTAGCTAGGCTCAAGTTTGTATGGGAATCGGAGTTTTCCTTCAGAGAAATCAAAGTGAAGATATTATACTTCATTTTAAATAGTATTATCGGCATCACTGTTCTTCATTTTCGCAGACTGTTCAATGTGAAAAAAAAGTGGTTTCCATCAGAATAGTCGCGCAGTGCTTCAACAAATTTCACTGAGTTAGGTATGTCACAAGAATCGTGAAATCTATCACTAAACTCCAAGCGTCACGGTCAATCGAGTCCGCGAGGCCGGCTGCTATTCCGCGTTGTGACGTCCGAGCCATCTCGACCTCAGAATTCACTTCCTGGACGTTATTCCAACGATGGGCTTTACAATGAAGTGAATGGGATGACTTTTACCTAATTTATAGTCGAATTTAACGCCGTGCTTACGGATCGGACGTTGGTTTTATTCCTATCATACTAAATTTACCTTAACACGATTGTTTCGACTAGTATAACTGTAAAAAACTGAGTCCGTTTAGCAACAGTAACAACCTTCTAACGAAAGTCAGAGATTCAGAAGGACAGAGTTTCGTAATGTCAGAGTTTCAGAAGGACAGAGTTTCATAAAGTCAGAGTTTCAAACGGTCAGACATTCAAATTGACTTGGTGAGAATTATATTTCTCCTAATTTATCCTCTATTTTATTGTGGATGGCAGAGCATTTGCAACTATTAGGTAAAACTCATTAAAATCTTACCATTAAATGTACCTATTCAAAGAAACAACACACTCTTACGCAACGTATTCCAGAATAGGGACACGGATTTCAATCACGTACCAGGGTGATTTTCTCAATTGCAGCAAGCTAATGCTAACTTTCAGTAACAACCGCAGAATGGGCTTAAACTGCATGATGTCTTGCAATATCTGTTTATTTATTGTGCACAATGTTTATAACGAATTGTTTAGATTCAGCCATTCAGAAGTTTTGATATTTATTTTATTGTTAAGTTTACTCCAATATTACATATAGTCCTTACTTAATATTATAAATGCGAAAGTAACTCTGTCTGTCTGTCTCGCTTTCACGCAAAAACTACTGAACCGATCGCCATGAAATTTTGCATACACGTTGTCTGGGACACTAGAAAGGACATAGGATACATTTCACCCAAGAAAAAATAATGTTCCCGAGGGATTATCTAAAATATAAAACTGTAACTAACGCCTGGCCAATGTGTTATAGCAACAAGTTATCAAGTGTTGTAATTGCTTTTATATTTTTAATTTATCATCGCGTACGAAGTCGCGGGCACCAGCTAGTTTATTATAATTGTTTTAATAATAATAATAAAAAAAGTTAAATAATGAAATTAAATTAATTAGAAAGAAATTTTTCATCACAATTTTCATTAGCTATATTACAAATTAATTATATCTTGATACGAGTTAAGACATATTAATTATGTAATCATACACTAACTACTTAAATGTGCCGGATCGCTAGTAATTTATAAAGTTACGAGCAAAAACTAGTACCTAAACCTATGCTTATATAAAAAAAAGTTTATTACATGTTCAGTCACACATTTTACCTACACGTAAAAATTGGTTATATAATGTACGTACACTCACATAAATTTTGTTATCTGAAATCGTTAAAATCCGAGCCTGAATAGGATTCAAATAAACTACCATTTCGGAGCAAAGCGACCAATGGTTTCATCAAGCCTTATCAGTGAAGTCGACACATAAAAAACCTCTTGAATTGTAAACGTCGCGTTCTGATTGGTCGGTTGCGGAACGGTCAGCTTTATCAGAAATTAAAAATGTAATCTCGTTAGCAGGAGAAATGGATCATATTTTACGTTGAACAATAATTTCCACTTTTTGCACCATCGAACATTATTCAATGGTTTTCGTTTTCAACTTCGAATTTAACACTTTTATATCGACACTAGCTGGTGCCCGCGACTTCTTCCGCCTTGAAAAAAAAACAAGAAATACATAATAACGTCATTGCTATTACCTACACTTTTGCCAGACATTACTTTTTTAAATTAAGATGATCCCCTGAGAACAGTAGTCACTTTTTTCGGGATGTAAAGTAGGTAAGTTCCCTAGTCCTTTCCGGTATCCCGACAAAGTGTACAAAATTTCATGATAATCAGTTGAGTTGTTAAAGCGTGAAAATGTAACAGACATACAGACAGATACGACGGACAGACGGATCATCTAAATACATCTTAAATAAATAAGTGAATGAGTCCATATCAGGTCCAAATACACTCGAGGAGTGTGGTGTCCAAAAATAGTAAATCAATTTACGTGTTACCATCGTCGCGTCGTGTGACAAGTCATCCTATTAACTCGAATAAGACAAGTCATCACCTATTTTAATTAACCCAATGCAGTTAACATAGCAATATCTCTATTTTATTTTATTATCTCTATTCATGTTTCTCAGCAAATTATATGACACGCATTTTCTTTGTTTATCTCTCTTTTCATTAGCGAAAACTGTATCAAAATCTGATTGATATAGAATTTAGGACAAACACATTAGAGACCTATCTTTCATCTTATAGATGAAAATACCTAATGTAGGTAATTTTATTCTATATTAGAGACCTGCCCCTGGATTCTTACAGATTCATGTTTCTCAGCAAATTATATGACGCAAATTTTCTTTGTTTATCGCTCTTTTCATTAGCGAAAACTGTATCAAAATCTGATTGATAGGTATAGAATTTAGGATAAACACATTTTAGATACCAATTTTTCATCTTATAGATGAAAATATCTAATGTAGGTATTTTTTATTTATTTTGGTATCTATATTATAAAAAGTAATAAGAAGTAGGTACAAACGAATCGGCACACGGGCATCCGTTTAAAAAAGTGAATTTTATTAGTCAAAGAATTAACCCACTTTTTAGTGTTTTCACGGTTAATAAAAGCGCAAAATTTCTGTTTTCCAAATCTATTATTACGAAATCGTGATTGAGGTCGCTATCGGACCACACAGCTTTGATAGAAGAAAAATGTCAACTCAATAATTATTATTCTAGGTACATCTTGTCTACTAACTAGCCACATTAAAAAACCATGTATTACACTAGCTAGCATTAGCGCACTACTTCGTCCAAGTCTTTTGGAAACATCTTTACCTAACTGCTAAACCCCGCAACGGATTTTGATGCGAATTTTCACCATAAGTTAGATAATTAATTTTTATTTATATACTTAAGTACTTTTATATTTATATAATAGGTACGTAAGCTTCATATCGGTATTTTTATATTTTTGTTACTAAGCTTTAAAATAGCCAATCAAATTGATTGTCACTGTCAATTTGCAAATTGCGTACTTTTTGCAAACATCCCAATTTGAACGTCCAAGTTCGAGCCAAGTTTTCTGTTTTTATTTGTATAAATCATGTCCGTAAGGTCCAATGTAGATTGCGCGGGAACAGAGCTAACGTGGTCTGTAAACGAACAAAAGTAGCCTTTAATCGTGTTTTCAAAACAACTAATAAAAATTACAAATACGTATGGAAACAATTTTCTTTTGCCGATTTAAACGCTACGCCAATTGAGTGCAGATGGCGCGTGAGTACGCTCGCGGTGTGGTCGCGTCTTCACGTGACGCCATCTTTGTTTTATCCCTTTTAGAATTTCATGCTTTTTGTTTTTCACTCTACTTCCGACGTTTTTACGTATGGCAAGATTTCTTCAGCTAATTACCTCGGTATATTTCAATTAAGAATTATATTTTTTTCTTTTTAAGAGCAAATATTTAAACAAATTATAAGAAAAAGTACCTAAGTGTTAATAAACACAAATGTGAGAAGTTAATAATATATGGTACTGGACTAACTAATGTTATTTTCATGTTATGTCAATACTTAAAGTTTCAAGACAATTTGTATTTTAAGTGTTCCAAACACTCAAATTTAGCCCTTTAGTTCGCATTCACCTGCCATATGGTGCATAAATATAATACAACACCGTCTCGAACGAAATTGCAAACAAAAATACTGTTAGTATAACTATTGCACAGGTACATATAGTACACTAGCACTCACTATACTCCGACAACTTAATTGTAAGCGCGAAAGGTGATGTCACTTAAATGACAGCCAAATGCAAACAAAGCGAAATCTATATACTACTTTAGCGAATAAGTAGGTACTTGTAAACTACTTATGCTGATATACTACTTAATACATTAAATAAAAATTAAATAACAAATATATTTTTTGAATTGAATTGAATTTAATTGAATATTTTTTCTCTTTCAAATGTCACAGTGTAACTATATAGATAAAATTATAGGACCAATACGACTTAAACACTATATACTGATAATTAATGAATAAATAAACAAGGAAAAGATTTTGAAAAAATATCTTTTTCCTTTTAAAGGCAATCTCCAGTGCATTTCCAAATAAAAGAAAGTTACATAGGATAAAAAAAATATGACACAATGGCTATCCAGTATTGTTATTATTAAGTAGGTAATGGCATGCGTAGGTAATGGCTAAATTTGCGTCCTACAACTAGCAGCCAAATTAATTAATAAACATCGATAATATTTATAAGTTAATAACACTTTACTGTTTTTTTTAATCTATCGATTCAGTATATCTCACTCTAAAATAAACTATAAACCATATTTACAAAATTCGTTTAATCTTATGAATCACCTGTACTAGTGTATGGGTGGGCTTCAAATTGAGTTGTCGTGCTATACAGTTAGGTTGTAGCTCAGTTAGGTATAAGATCTCTCAGGCAGCCGACTGCTGACCGCCCGCTGAGGAGCTCTCGACGCTCCAACTCCAAATTACTAACTCACCTCAGCCACCTTAGTTGCCAGATTACACATCCATTTCGAGGCGTTGCAGCGCCTGTTCGTGATCAAAGCCTAGATTAAACGGGCGGACAAAGTAACGCAGAGCCTTTATATTTGTATAAATAGGTTTAAGCCACAGAAGGAAAGGTCTTTAGTAAATCAGTCCCGTCCTCCCGGTTAAGTAGCGAATCTCATTACATATTTTTGTATGTACATAGGAATTCCGTGAATTACATATGTAATGAATTAACGATTAAACATACAAGATAGGCAGTGCAAGCATTCCCAAGAATGCTTGTTAACGCACCTTGGCATAGCTTTAGACGCAAAACTTATGCAAAAAGAAAACTAGGTATTACGCTAAAACAACAAGCACTGCATCACGATTTTCCTTCCCCATACATGGTGGTTTGATTGAACGCGTTATGCATTGTAAGGGGATCCTCGTTTAGAATAAACCTCGGGTGTAATGTCGACTCATTAGCACCGGGGGGCGTCCGTGCCGCAGGTACGCCACTCGTGTTATTTATATACCCATACCCAGACCAGCCATAAAGGAACAATGTCCACGCCGATCGCTTATTAATCATTCCTTTATAACGCACCGGCACCGAACGACTCTCCGCTGACGTGTTAGCAAACGCTAAAATAAATAGAGCCTAATACCAACTAAATCCAGAAAAAAACAAAGTCTCCTAAATAATTTTACGAGATTTTTAGATAAATTACAACGCAATTACAACGCTTGACAACTTGTTGCTATGACACGTTGACCAGGCGTTAGTTACAGTTTTATATTTTAGATAATCCCTCGGGAACATTACTTTTTTATTGAATGAAAGGTATCCTATGTCCTTTCTGGTGTTCCAGACAACGTGTATGCAAAATTTCATGGTGATCGGTTCAGTAGTTTTGGCGTGAAAGTGAGACAGACAGACAGACAGAGTTACTTTCGTATTTATAATATTAGTATGGATATATAGTTATAGTAATATAGTATATATAGTATATTATAGTATATGTATAGTATAGAGTATAGATTGGCCCCATACGTACAAATGTTCTTGGATTTGTAACTCGTTGGGGCTCGCAACTCTCACTCAAAAATATATTGTGTGTCTGTCTACAATAGGGTCATTTTTTCGCTATTAGTCTAAGGGTCTCTTTCACCAATTCTGAGTAAAGTGTCAAGTAGGCTAACCGCCATTTAAAGTCACCCGGTTAGAAAGCGTACGAATTTCACCATCTTCGAATACTCAAGTACTCTCGAATACTTAAGTAGCTACTCGAAGTAGCAATAGGTAATTTCAATAAAATTAACACACAAGATACTCGTAACATTTACTCGCCAATTAGCGTTACTTGAATTAATCAACACTTTATTTGTAGTTGGTGAAAGAGGCCCTAAAAGTCTAACAGGAATTCTATTTTCTCATATTTAGTATAAGTAACCACGGGTTATTGTAAAAACTTAATAATAACAAAGACGTTTATTGATCATAATGTTGTTTATTTATAGTTAAACGTAAAACAGGTTGTGCAACTTTTATATATCTCTATAAAGCTTACAGAAATCATTGTTCAATATTACATAATAAATGTTGCGATGCGCGTAAAGTTATGCTAACTAATTAATGGGAACTTAAACTTTAATAACCGTTATAAAGTTGGTCTAGCACCGGCGGCGGCGCCAGTTCTTTATACTAAACGCTATTAACTGTATACCTACGTTAAAGTCTTGGACATTTTCTAGACCTATAGATCTATTGTGTTAAGGAGGCCGCACATCGGCTACGAGTCATTCCAATTAGTTGCACGCATATACCGGGGTACGCGAAGTTGCATCAAGGGGCAATCTCGTGATTAGTGCAATTTTATTGAATTTAATCCGTGAAAAACAATAAGGCCAAAAATATTATTTTTATCGATCCATGCACACATCGCCGAAATAATATCTTTTGTAAAGATGAGTCTGAAAGGGGTATTGATGTCATGAAAAAAATGTCCAAAGGCACATTTTTATAATGAATGGTGCTCGCGACTTCGTCCGCGTGGAAAAGTATAAAACGCCATCTACCATATTTTGGATAGATGGCGCTATCTCTTGGGCCAAGCCGCTAGTATTTACTTTTATTTTAGATTTCCCGTAGAAATGAAGCATTTTCCCGCGGTAAAAAGTATCCTATGTTCATCACGGATAATGTCGGCTTCTAATGGTAAAAGAATTTTTCTTATTGGCTTAAGCGATACTTATATAGTAGTTCACTTTCAGTTGCTGAAACGACCATCCACCCACACACTCTGTCCTGTCTTGATCGATGGAACTGTTGCATAAGCGACTATTCTGTCAATTTCCTTCATGAAATTAGTTGCAGAAGCAACAAGAACGATCGCACACACGTCTGCGAATGTGGAAAGTTGTCGCAAGCAACAATATGGAAGCCGAACCTAGACGAAAGGCGAGAACAATTAAGTTGCTCGCGTGATAGTATCCAGGCCAATGTGCGACCTCCCTTATGTGTTAATATGGACCATAACCATGAACAGTTGCGGCTTGCGAAAGCAAGCGAACTGTTTGAGACTCATGAC
Source organism: Synanthedon vespiformis (assembly GCA_918317495.1). Lineage (NCBI taxonomy): Eukaryota > Metazoa > Arthropoda > Insecta > Lepidoptera > Sesiidae > Synanthedon > Synanthedon vespiformis. Next base: position 2,405,356 of record OU906965.1, read on the forward strand.
GACAGTGCAATGCACTTCGTGTATTGATTATGAGGTTTGCTCAACAGTTTAATATAGTAGTCTCGTTAAAGAAAACCTAAGAAAATATTATACTCTTTAGAAATAGGTACCTATGCTCGAAGTAAACCAGATTTCTAAACTAAACTCATTGTAACAGGATTTGGAAGATATCTATACTAATATTATAAAGAGGAAAGATTTCATTGTTTGTTTGTTTGTATAGAATAATCCGAAACTACTGGACCGATTTGAAAAATTCTTTTACCATTAGAAGCCGACATTATCTGTGATGAACAAAGGATAGAACAAAGGATACTTTTTACCACGGGAAAATGCTTCATTCCTACGGGAAAACAGGTAATAGGACAACGGGTAGTAAGAATTATCCTTCCGTACTTATCTTTTTCACATAACTTCTAAACGGCTGAATCGATTGGGTTGAGAAATTTTATATGGGTATTTCGATGGTTTCCTGGATGACCCGGTAGGTGGCGCTGCTGTCTGTATGTCAACTACTAAACGGCTTGACCGATTGGGTTGAAATTTTGTATGTGTATTTCCACGGTTTCACAGACACGAATGTATTAATATTTTATAAAGTTACGCGGACCAAGTCGCGTGCAACGTGCAACAGCTAGTAAAAAATCATCTTATAAGAGGTGTTTCACAAAGAAAAGACCATTTGTGTAAGGTGTTTGCTGTACAAATGTAGGATAAAATCAATAACGGTGGGTTTAGTGGTAAGTTGTAGTGCGTTAGAAGAGTTAACGCGAGTATTTTACGAGTGTTTGTCGGCGAAAGAGAATGGCCGCTCACAGCGGTTGGACATATGAAATATTGTGTTTAACACCACTGCGCATGTTCCGTGGACGCCCCGGGGAGAGAGGATCTCGCCAACTCGCACCAATCGTATTCACGCACGCTACAAGCGATGTTTACATGTTTGTGTTTCTCTTAAAAAGGTGACTAAATTACAATCTTTTTTTTTAAGCGTGTACTTGGAAAAGTGCATCCTTATAAGATTAAAATCTAGTCTAAGACTAATGAGTAATTTTAATATAACCTAAACTACTAACTGTAAAATTTACTAAGAATAGTGTCCATTAACACGATTCTTATTGTCTCTATTAAGGGGAGAACACTTTGTTATTGTGTACTTTACAAGTAGCACTAACTTCACTACTACTACTTGTCACTAGCTTGTCACTGCACTAATTCAAGACACTTTGTTATTGTGATCTTTATGAATATCACTGTTTTAACACTACACTAGTTCAAAAGGTAAATTACAATCGAAAACTAAATTATGTTAGTATGACGGCATTATTTAGTTAATTCTCAAGAAATATGCCATTGATTTACAGCGTCTTTTTTTAATATAAAATAGGTACCTTAAACTATTTTTGAACAAAATGTATGAACATATGACACAAAACGTCCCATCACTTAGATACGTTTGAGTTTATAAAAAATGTATACATACATGGATGAATATATTCCACAACTTGAAAGTATTTGAGAAATTATTTAATACTAATTGGCGCCCGCGACTTCGCCCATGTTGAAATAGAAAAAAATAGCCTGTATGTGTCCTGTATGTCTAAATGTTTATCTACCAAGTTTCACGGAAATCAGTTAAGTAATTCGTTTAAGAGTTATGCAGGAACATACATACAATACAATACCTAAACTTACAGATTACAGATAAAAAACCTGATAACGGTAATTGTTGTATGTTTAGTAAATTTTACTGTTTAAATTCCAAAAAAATAATTGTTTCTGATAATAACGTCGTAAACTTAAGCGACCCTAAACAGAACTTACCTTTCAAACTTTTTTGTAAACATTTTAAAACCATTTCGTCTACGGGATAGCCTACGATTAAGTAATAAGAATGATGTTAGAAGATAAAATAACGGGACACCTCAATTTTGTATGTTTGTCCGACAATTTACCGGTATTCTTTCATTTTCATTACTTACAACAATAATAGTAATCTAGTAATAGTAATGTAGGATTAGTAGTAATAAGAACATGTTGTTATATTATAAGTTATGACTATAAAGTTAATTAATTTAACATTAAATAATATATTTTAGTACCTACTTACCTAATTAGTGTCAAAAATGGAGTAGTCCTACTGGCAGTAATAAATAAGTCCCTTGCAGAAATGATGTCAGAGTAAATTCATCTAATCCCCTTATTATAAATCATGGGATAATTTTTATAGCAGTGCCCTGTTAGGTTCTGACTAAACTATGTACGCTAATCCTATCTAATTGTTTTAGCGGCATCAAAATATACCAGGTTAATGGTCTAGCTAAAATATCTTAATTAATCCAAATCCCTCTACAGTTTACACACGATGCGCACATTATAGGTGAATTATTATATTAAGGTTTGAAGGCGACACTTGTGGGGGAATCGGCGCATGTGTACAATTGCGCATAAAAATTGCTAAGGAAAATGACATTTTTTTCTTATTTCGTAATTTTTCACCTCACTAACTTAACATTACAGGCAGTGTTGATATTCCTTCCATAAAATCATCGTGCGATGTCGAAGGACAACGTTTTATAGGCATTTATTCACCATGACGTATTTACTAATACGATAAAACAATCTGTACGCAACAGTACCTAAAAGAGACTCGAGACGCGCGAACGAAGTGCGGGAGGGGAGGAGCGACTGAGTCTACCAATAACACGAACTATACCTATTCACAAACTTTAAAATTATATTGGTTAGGAAGAAATAAGAAACACTCACAGACCAGGTGTGTAATATAAGTACCAAAAAGTACAGAGAAGAGAACGACTAGCAATTATTGTTATACATATAAAAGAAGACTTAATATATACAACAAGTTCTTCAAACAAAACAATTAAATTAGGAGCAACATTAAGACGGCGTTGTACCACGCACTGTTAACTCAAGTGAAGAGCAAAAAGCCAACACAATACCAGTAGAAGTGGTCGGTTCCGTTCAAGTATGTCCATTAATCAAAATCATAGCAACTTGAATTAGAGCAGCCGAGTTCGGAGCAGGTTGTAAATGTGATTTCTGTGCAAATGGATGCGTGGGCGCAGCCGCGGCGGCCATCAAAGTCGCGTGCGCAGCGGGCGGCGAGCCTTCCACAAGACAACACAATACCCCTCTTGTTTTTAGTTTTTAGACCAATTCTCTATAGTCATGAAATTTTGACCTTATTATGAACGGGCCTTTTAGAGCGAAATATCAAATGCTCACTAAGAACTAAATTTTAGTCGATATTTAAAGTAATTGTGAGGCAACGCCACTTGCAGTGTCTTCATTCATTTGGAGGTTCTTTAAAAAAGTTTCATATTATAATCATATTTCTAGAGCTCAAGAGTATTTAAATTTAATACATTTAGCTGTAAAAGTGAATTACAAAAAAAGATAATTGCACGGAAATAACTGTTTTGGTATTAATAACGACTAAATTAAGGCTTCTATAAAAATGAAAAGTATATGGTACCTACCTAACCTACTTTAAGAGGTATCTTAAATCCTTACTAATATTATAAATGTAAATGTGAGTTTGTTTGTTACGCTTTCACGCAAAACTACTGATATTAGTATACTTATAGATAGAATATAAAGTAATTATATAATAATTGGATAATGAATTTCTTTTAAATTTTGTGATTGAGGCAGCATTGATTTATGAATTTGCTATCACAAAGAATAACCTGTAGAAGGGAGTTTTATATTGAGTGCATAGATATATTAAATTGTATAATAAAATCAATCATTTGAAATGGTAAGACACCATTTCAAATACCCACTTCTTTTGAATTGAAAGCTATTTGTTTGCGAGAAAACAAATAACCATTTGACAACCGCAATATTTTTCATTGTGGTTTTGGAAAGCATTAAGTGTCTTGGTTGACAATGTGATCCCATTTTTTTTTTCTCTTTATTATCGCTTTATTTACAAAGTAATGCTTGCTTTTATTGTGCGGTCACGTTGTTTCGACGTGCCCATTCTAGTTCATTAAATTTTATTTGCATGTAAAACTGTTTCATGGTTATTTATATGAAAATGTGACGGGCGGGCAGACAACCCTTTTGAATTCTGAGTAGATATTAAGTATGTCAAAATGTATACATCAGCGAAGGTCAATAGATTAACGAAATACGGGAACGCTTACCCCAGTATCACCTTACCCATATTTTATTTCCACTAAAATGCAACAGTAGCATGTTGTTATGTCACTGTCACAACACAATCTTGTCAAAGTCATCCATTTTAATGTAGAATCTGTCTCTTGCAGGTATGGTTCCAGAACAAGCGATCAAAAGAACGCCGATTGAAGCAACTGACATCAATGGGACGGGGTCCTTTCTTCGGGTCTTCCAGAAAGATGCGGGGATTCCCCATGAATCTCTCCCCGGGAGGCCTCGAGGAGGGCCCGCCGGGGTTCCCCTATTTCGCGACTGCAGATGGCAAGTTCGAGTTTGGATATGGTCCGCCGTTCCACCATGATGCGCCATTCTTCCATCCGCCCCCATCAATGCCATTTAACCAGCCAGGTTGGTAGACTTTTGATTATTTATTAGATCAACCTCATTATACTTTGAAGCGCTTTGAAATATACGTACCTACTTACAAAACATTTCAAATAGGCACAGTGTATAAATTCCGTAAAGGACTGTAAAATTCTTATTAATATCTGTCTGTTCTGAGTATAGAATAACTCAGAAGAAAACTAGACAAAGATCACCTATCTTTGTACAGGAATAACTACATACATGATTATATTGTTAACTGGTTTAATTTGCACCAGTTAATTTCAAAACAGGGAATTTTTCATAACTCTTAAACGAATTAACTGTGATTTTCATGAAACTCGGTATATAAACATTTAGACGTACGGGACACATGATAGGCTACTTTTATCTTTTTCATTAGATCAAATTGTGATCAATTTACCTACCCTACCCCAGATCCCTCCCCCATTGTTTAGAATTAATAATTCGTAATCAATTTATACATAATTTTTAAGTCTTTTAAGTCCTACACAATGAAACCCTCTAATTGGCAATGTAAGCAGTAATAATGTGTCTATTGTATGTTATTTTGTTTTGCTGTTGGGTTTATGTTCAAAATAAAGAAATAAATAAATATAAGGACTAGGAGAAAATTGTAATTTGATGACTTAGGTTATCTAATATTTCATAAGATTTGATCTACAGTGTTCTCTGTTAGTAACTGGAGCAGGTCGTTTTCCAGGCGGTATGGAGTCGCTTCCGGGCGGCGAGTTTCCGGAGCAGTTTCCGCCCCCGGACCACCTGGTCCTGCCGCGGCCTTCATCCCCCGAATTCACATTCGGGGATGCCCCTCCTCCGTTACATCCCGAGGGCCTCGTCTGGTAGCTGAAGCCGGAGCCGCGGGACTACCACGACTGATGCGGCTCGACGGGCTACAAAGTGGACTATGACAGTTTTTACTAACATATACTTATTCAGTGTTGTCGGTTTCCGAACGCAGTGTTATTGTGATTCCAATTTTAAAAACTCAACGGTTAAGCGCGTTCCGTTTCACTCTATATATTTGTTTTTATTTTTACATTTTTAACTAAACTTTTCGCAGGCCTTGTGTTGTTTAACGAGAGATAAATGAAGACGTGAGTGGATGAAGGTGGTATGTCGCATTTTTGGGTTTTTTCGTTTTTTGCGTTGATGAAGAAGGAAGAGGGAGCTATGTTCACTTTTTTTTAAATTAAATAATATAAGTGTTTAATTGCTATCATACCATTAATATTTTAGGTTGTTTAGTACAAAAATCAGTTACGTGGCGACTTATAAGTCGAGGTTAAGTAAAACTTTAACCTCGTCTTATTCAAAATTGGAATTATGCGACATATCACCTTTATCCACTCACGTCTTCAAATGTATGTAACTATTTGGTGTCATTCTTATAAGTTTTATTTTCAATCATAAACCATGAATGTAGAATGGCGGACAGATGTTATTGTGATTACAATTTTAAAAATTCAACTCGGTTAAGCGCGTTCCGTTTTACGCTTTGTATTTCGGTGCGTGATTTTCCTTTTTTTTACATTTTTAACTCATTCACGTTTTCTCCGAGTATATATGGTTTAAAGAAAAATAAATGTATGAAACAATTTGGTGTCATTTTTAAAACAGAAGCAGTTTTACTTACAACCATACCTAAATCAAGTAAACAAAATGGCGTATCTGTATAGGTATTGTAAACTAGCGAGTGCCAGCGACTTCGCCCGCGTTAATAGTTAGGGATGTGTAGCGCCTGACTAAATGTGTAAAGCAATATAACGCCTGACATCTTTGCTGTTATAAAGTTTTCAGTGTTTGTAAGTATCTTTATTTTTATAAGATAGCTGGCGCCCGCGACTTCGCCCGCGTTGAAAATTATATACTAAAAAAACCTCATGAATCACTCTATCTATTAAAAAAAAAACGCAAACTAACTGCGCTATTTTATGTCATTGGCGATGATATTTCTCTATTTATAATAATATCCTTATTTAACTGTACCTATGGTTAATTTTTCTTAGTTCTCCTATTTTTATTAACATTTTTGTTCTGTCTGCTAATTTTAATTAACAGTGTTAACGTCTAATTAATAATGTATGTTATTAATTCTGTCCATATCTACTTCTTATTTGGTCTGAGTATGAAATAAAATCCAAATAGATACATACAGGTTGATGTTCCAAAATGGTTTCGTACATTTATTTGTTTATTTAACTATTCATGCAATTAATTATTATTTATCTATTTCATAATTATTGTATATTCTGCTACTTAGTTTGTAAACTGTATATATACAACAAATACATATGAAATATTAATGAAATAAGTGTACAGAAAACGTGTTTTTATTGATAGACTATTTTATTATTTAAAAAGAAATAAATAATTTATATTTAAACATGTCTCGGTTGAGGACATTTAAGAAATTTTTAGTTCCTATATTAAGGTAATGCACAACACAATATGTTTAAGCATTTTATTTTTGTGTATTTATTACTTTTTAGAATATTACATTTGTATTACTATTTGTATACAAAAAGATAAATGGGTAATAAGACTTTTGAATGGTCGTTTTATGCAAGATTTATGGAAGACATGGTGTAAATATGAAATTTGTAAATATGTATTTAGAATAAGTCTGTATTATATTAAGATTAGGATATAAATAATAAATGTTCTATAAATATTTTGGTTTTTATTTAAATTTTAAAGTCAGTTAATACAAAATTACGCTAGGATGAAGATGGTGCCATTTTATTTTTATTTTTAAACGATCCCTCGGGAACCTAACATTTTGCCAGGATAAAAAGTATCCTATATGTTAATTCAGGTAATCAACTATCTGTCTGCCAAATTTCATCAACATCTGTTTAGCTGTTTTTGTGGTAAAACCTATCCATTCTTATAAACTTTCGCATTTATAATTCGTTCGTGTGGACTTGATTATAAGAATTTTGTAAACAAAAACTGATAATATTGGCCAGCCCATTTGGCAACAGTAACCACCTCCTTAGGTACAGAAGACTACTGTAAAATAACAGCTAAGTATGTCTGTTGCGTACCGGTGAGTGAGTAATTTTAAATGAGTCAATAGTAAAGGATGCTAGAACACAATTCCTTGTCCTTAATTTTTATTCAGCAGCGCACTTGTAATAGCTGTAGTTATAGCTTGGAACACAAAATCTCAACATGTTACAAAACCGGCTTCACTATGATGTCCGCAAAATTCTATATATACCTATTTATTCAACTCAAATAAAATTTGAAAGTTTGACAATGTTTAAATCATTTGACTGATTAGTGTTAACAATTCTCATAAAACTAAGATTTATTTATTTTCTGTGGAAACAGAGTTTATGGAATAGTTTTCTTATTTTTTAGTGAAAAGTTCAGGGTGCTAATAAATTGGAGCGGTGCTAACATTAGGTCATTTTACCCTAGTTCTTCTTGGTCACTTGGTCTGAGGCAGCCATAGACTGTTCTGCTAAAAGTTATTCGGTCAGGAACAAGAAAGGTTTAGCAAGTCTCTCATAAATGCAAAGAGTCAAATCTCTCTAACATAATAATATGTAGGCGGCAATCGGACTCAGAATTTTTGGTATTTTAATTTTTTTTTTCATTTTGAGAGTTTTTCAAATAATTTTTTAATACATTTTCAAGAAATAGGGGCGCAGACAATACGCAGATGAAGTCGCAGGTAAAAGCTAGTGTATAAATAAAACGTTTTTATTCAAGTTTACTTGTCAAACTATAAGTAGATAAACTTTGGACAAAAATCACAGAATGCCGCCTTTGAAAATAATCTTATGTAACCTAGTCATAGCTTCACATTTAGATTATACTTTAACTCGTTCAAATGGCCATCGAATCTATATAAAGTAAGATTAAAAAGATAAAATCAGTGATGTCCTCTAGAATAGATGTTGAATAGACTCATGACCTACAGACCAACTTGTAGACCAACTAGTTGGTCCATGGAAAAATTCGGACCACCTCTTAGTTGATCCAAGTTGGTCAGTGGGTCCTTTTTCTTTAAAAAAAATGGACGAAGTTCCGCGTCCGCTAAGGACGAAGTTGCGAGGTCGGACGAACATATCCCTAATTATATTGTGGATTTCAGGATAAACTAAGAGACTATTATAGGCAATAATGTGATGCATTTAGAAACACAATATGAAGTGTAGGTACTTGAAATGACTTTAATGACAATTTTATAACAAAGAATTTAACAACTCTATAAAAACGTTTTCAAATAATTATCTCCATTACCCATATAATGTTTCATTTAAAGTTTATAAGTTTTTTATTGTGTTTCGAGTCACGATGGTTACTACGTGTAAGACATTACTTCATTGTAAGGTGGCCTTTGAAAATTTTATTGTATTTTTATAGCATTCCTAAAATACCTGTGATGTTGTACAAATCGGTATTGCGGTATTTAATTTAGATATCATTGCATCACTGGCTGTTATTTAGATATTATTTGACATTTATTTCTGCCACTATACTACCTACATATAATTATTAAGTCATACGAGCGTAGGTGTTAAGTTTATATTATTATAAATAACTAGCTGTTGCACGCGACTTCGTCCGCGTAACTTTATAAAATATAATACGTACATTCGTGTCTGTGAAACCATGGAAATACACATACAAAATTTCAACCCAATCGGTCAGGCCCTTTAGTAGTTGACATACCGACAGCAGCGCCACCTACCGGGTCCAATTGTATTTTTAAATCATCCATGAAATCATCGAAACACCCATATAAAATTTCAACCCAATCGGTTCAGCCGTTTAGAAGTTATGTGAAAAAGAAGTTAAGTACGGAAGGATAATTCTTACTACCCGTTGTCCTTTTACCCGTTTTCCCGTAGGAATGAAGCATTTTCCCGCAGTAAAAAGTATCCTATGTTCAACACAAATAATGTCAGCTTCTAATGGTAAAAGAATTTTTCAAATCGGTCCAGTAGTTTCGGAGCCACAATTCTATACAAACAAACAAACAATCAAATCTTTCCTCTCTATAATATTAGTATAGATTACTCAAAGGCCATTGCTAATAGGTAAGATTTATTAAAAGATCACCGTGAAATAAGAGCATATTATGTGCTGCTGGGTTTCGATGAGTGAGTCAGTCGGTGAGGTCTAGCCCATTACCCAGCAATCCTTTCTTCATCCCTCATCCTTTATCCTACTACGGTCAGTGTAGTGTATGCGTTTTAGGTTTGTTCACTAACTCACACAGACAAGCAAGGTGCAAAGTGCAAACGCTTCATTCCGTACTTCGGAAACGAAGAGAGAAGGCTTGTTGTAACGTCATAATAACATTTTGACCAATCACAGCGTGTTCTCTTAGCGAAGCGTAGCGTTTACGACTGTAGAAAGCACACATGGCTACACACAGTCTGTTTGCTAGCACAGAATGTGCCACGTGATTACGCAGGCAATCCATGGGCGAGAGTACTATTTGTGGGTGATAAAGATTGCACATCGACTTTTAGAGAGAGATGAGTAGCTTGTTTCGGCTTCGTAGAGCGTTATCTCTATCACACAGTCACCTACCTATGTGACGTTGCTTCGAGCGACAGAGATAACGCTCTACGAAGATGGCAAAGCCGAAACTAGCCGATCATCTCTGTCTAAAAGTCGATGTACAATCTTTATCGCCTACAACTGTACGTGTCAGGAGTCTGTCCGTAGTGCGTGCACGCCTACGAGACAACAAGTGAAGGCACTGCAGATAGCACTTGCAGCACCTGTGGTGCTATAGACGTGTATCATCAAGTGGACCGTCAGCCTGTCTATCAACCTGAACATAAAAGACATTGTATTTATATGAGGTGAACAAACCCTGCATTAGTTTCTAGTTTCAGATGATAACCACAGAAATCGTTCCACAGCCACGCACCCTCCCTCACCGACGTCATAACGGAAAATTGGAATTTGGGCGAAGGGCACGAAAACACGTGCCCTTTCACACGCTCGAATTATAACTGCGGTACTCCGACGGTTTCCTTATAATTGGGAATACTGTTTACTCAATTTTACAATCCTAAATTTTATCGCCGTTATACTTATCTATATCTATACACTAATACACTAATAGCCTACGCCCCGCGACTTCATTCGCGTGGATCTCAAGACAGTCATGAGCATATAATTTTGTTAACAAAAACTAATATTATAAATAAAACACAAACGTCATTTTTTTAACTTTTATAATTTTTCATATCCGTCGTCGTAAATTCAATTTTAAATAATTTACAGAGGAATTTACGTGTATGTACATTATAAATATGTTAGGTTAGACCTTAATTGAAACACCTCAATTGAACCACCAGAGAGAACAGAGTGTATGTTAACTCTATCAAACGCATCAAATGTCACCTAGTGGCTAACGTGTAGCGCTGCTTTATTCCCATACAAATTCAAGTTTACGTGTTCTATGTTCGGTGTTTTTGATCGAGCTTTTCAAACTCACACTACACGCTGGTTGACCGTACTCAAAGAGAGCTAATGGCAGTGGCTAAATGCATAGGGCGCAAAACTGAAAATGGAGGCTCTCAATTGAAGAAGCCTACTAATTATGATGATGATAATAAAGCATCATTTAAATGTGATCGTTTGCTCTAAACAAGATGAAAAACAATGTAAAAGAATCTGCATATTGTTTATATATTTGAAGTAGGTATATATTGAATGTGTGACGAAATCCGTACATTTAATTTCAAGAAATAAATAAATGAATAAATGGAATCTTGTATGTTACAACGGTTGTAAACGGCCAGTGGTCGCATCGATCAGCGTGACCAATTGTGATTGATTAAACTTCTGTTCACGTGTTCACGCCGGACTTTTATGGACCTCACTACTAGGAAATCTTACTTCATTCTATTAATGTCTACAAAAGGGCAAAAACAACCCAAGCAACACAGAATGGCTGAATTTTCTTTGCCGTTATCAGCCGTTATCCAAGCAATTTGGGCACAAATTAAATTGCTTTAAGCTGTATAGTAGCAACATAATAGCTGAATAGTAGCTGAATAATCAACAAGAAGCCCAAAATAGCCCAAAATCATTCAATACAGCATTTGCCTATCTTGTCAGCTCTAATACCCTTATAACAAAGCTTTAAACTGAATAATTTGTGAATTTCATACTGTTATCTGGCCTATGTGTTGCCTGGGAAAGACCTTACAGAAACGTATAAATTTTTTTAGAGTATAGGTACCTACAATACATGTGTTAGGTCTCTCCCTCTATGTCTAATCTATGTCTCAAGTGGATCCACCCTGCTAGCCGACCTTCGAGATGAAAAAATATATTCACGTCACAAACGCTAGTTTTCTCCAAAGATCTTAAGTTTTCTCGACATGTTTTCTCCATAAGTTCACACTAAGCTAGCAATTTAGTCGAGTAATAAATGTGTCAACACCTAATTTAATAACTAAATGTGACAACACCAAATACTTAATTAGTCCAGTGATTTAGTCGAGTCGGTACATTTTGTTTTGATCGAATAGCGCATGCAGTTCACTGACTATATTGCTATATTAATTGTCGCAAAAATTACGTTTCGCTAAAGCAAAGAAAATCTCCAGTTATTTGTAGAATGTTAAGTCTCCACAATATCTTGCTAAACACCTGTGTCTGTACTCGACCTTAATGCGAACGATTTCTGGGCAGTAACGAGTAGTTTAGCTACTAAATTAGTCGTCACTGTACTAGACTACTAGTAGTCTGAACATATCTTTAGAGCGATTAAATTAGCACTCATAGCGCTTTGACGGCTGATACAAGACAAGGTATGTCTTAAATTACTCTGAGTTTAATTGTCACCCTATAGTATTTACCCTCACGTAGAAAAGAAAACAAGAACCCAAATAAAGTAACAAATTTCACATATAACTGTCCATTAATTAGTAACAATTGTTGCGGTGGGGTGTACAACTACTTCGAATTTGTGCGATATCTATCTAGAGCACGCAACCCCCTACGCTTGTCACGTTATTATCGAAATATAACGTGTCAACCCACAACAATACTGTAACTGTTTATTAAAGAATTTGTGGAAAACATTCCCAAACAGGCGATAAACTTTGAGTTATTTGATGTTGATTACTAAAAGAATAGTGGAGAAAACAAGCACAGAACCGCACCTTATGGTAATCTCTAGGAGAGGCCTATGCTGAAAAGCAAAATAATCTTCATATACCTACTGGTGTTAGATCATTAGACGGTGAATGAATCATCAGCCTTTTTTTATTAGAGATGGGTTTGCTCTTGACCAACAACCAGCTGAGTAGCAAGGATGAGGTCTATGATGGAGCGAGCTCACCCAGAAGATGCCTAGTATGAGCTCATGCAACTCCTGAGCACACTCTCCGAAGTACATTTTATAAAATATATATAAACTGGCAATTTTGCGTCTAGGTGCCAGGCTCCGCATTTTTTTTTTATTAGATATGGGTTTCATCGGTTTGCTATTGGCCAACAACCAGCTGAGTAGCAATGATAAGGCCTAAGATGGAACGAGCTCACCCAGAAAATGCCTATTCACTCGAGTTTTGAAAAGATTAGAGTTATATGAGTTCGGAAACACAGACGCCGCGCCGGCAGGGAGTTCCAAACCTTGGCAGTGCGCATTATAAACGATATTTCAAAGCGCTTGGTCCGAAAAGCATCTAGATTTTAAAAGAGTATAGTCGCCAATGAGTCTCCTAGCTCTGCGTTCTACCGAGTCGTGTGCAGCCTGCCTTTTTTAACCTTGGGAAACCTCTTGGATCAGTGTAGGCTTGGATAACACTACGGGGTTATGCCGGATTTGTACCTGGCTAAAATCTTTCTAGCGCGGCCGTTGATGTGCTGGGTCGCGGGGAAGTTATAACACGACTTCGGTGCCAAGTGCCAACCGTCAACCTGCCTGCTTTTGACCTTAACCTTAAGAAATTAAAAATAATATGAACAGAAATTGTTGTAAAAGAGATTCAACTCTATATAATTACATTATCGCACGTGCTCTGCCTGACATTTGCGTGTACGCACCCCATTGATCGGCGCGTGATGTTCCATCAGCGCGATCACTCGAAATGTGGAAATTGTGAATCCGGTGTGCATTATTGATTACTTTCAAATGTCAAAGCGAAAATTTTAATTTATTTTACGTATAGTTTTTACAACCAGTTGTGTGTTAGTTAACGCGCGAAACCATAACATACAAACAGACTCATTTTTGAATTTGTAATATTACTAGCTGTTGCACGCGACTGTTGCTGTTAAAATATAGATGTTACTCACTGATAAATAATGTAGCTTCCTATAGGCGAAATAATTTTTATAATCGGACCAGTAGTTTGTGAGTTAATTAATTACAAACTTACAAATCTTCTCTCGTTATAATATTAGTGTTTGATATACTAGCAACCCTCTCCCAGCTTCGTTTCGTTCCAAACCTTTTTCGTTTAAAGCTTAAAACTTCCATTAGTGAAAATCGCATGAAAATCCGTTCTGTAATTTCTTAAATCATCGCAAACATACATACAGACAGACAGACGCACGTGGCGGAGTACTTTGTTCTATAATATTTAAGGACTTAGGTTAACCAAGGTAACAAATATAATATAAATATTATTAATTATTCACTTAATAATTGATTTACAATCATTACCTACAAGATACAACAATGAAACTTAATAAAAACCATTTAATAAACACATATACTAATGATCATGTCATTTTATTTTACGATTAAAGTCAAAGTTCTTCGATATAAATGCTACTGAGTTTTAATGACTGATAGGTTTTTCCTTGTAATTCCATTTTAATTTGTTCGCACATTGTTCATTTATGTTCACAAAAAAACGCTCAGTGTGTTCGTCATATTTCTGTTAATTATTTGCGATTAATAAAGGGTGAACTGCATATTAATGCGTCACAATAAAGCTCACATTATTTTATACTAGCTTCTGCACGCGACTTCGCCCGCGTAACTTTATAAAACAATAGCTGGCGTTCGCGACTTCGTCCGCGTTGAAAAAGAAAAAAGTAGGCTATCTTGTGTCCTGTAGGTACGTCTAATCTACCAAGTTTCATGAACATACATACACATACATACATACATACATACATACATACATACATACATACATACATACATACATACATACATACATACATACATACATACATACATACATACATACATACATACATACATACATACATACGCATTTTTAATATTAGTACGGATATAAATAATGTGTATCTTATGTGTATTATAGGTATTTTTTGCAATCAGCTCCAATTTCTCACACACCTTCGAAGAATAACACAGAAATAGATTGAGACAACCGAAATTATAAACTCAAACAACGTTTATTGTTGCAATATTTCATCCTTTTACACATTTTTGTTTCACCTGCGGAATTCAAATAGAAAAAAAATCGACCGCCCCGAAAAATGCCACAGAAATATTAATTGTTGTTTTTTCCTTACTCTCCGAGAATGCTATAACTAAAATTATTTGGTGTTTAGCCGCCAGTGGGAGGAGCGACATGTCATTAATATATTTCTATGGAAAAACATTAATGAGCTCGGCCACCGATACTCCATTGTAAAGGTGAGGTCAGACTGGGTCAGTTTTGGAAACGGCCAGTTCTTTTTTAATGATACCCAATTTTTTGTTTAAAGGCCACTTTACTACTGTCTTCAAATTAGCTTAGTTTTACCCGATTTCAATTATTACGAATTCCCTTGGATTACTGTTTGTTATTGACAACATTTTTGTATTGGGAAATTGAAAAGTCCATTGGTCTAATCTAACTAAATCAATCCTCATCAATATACTAATAATAAATATGTAAGTGTAGGTATTTTATGTATGTACTTATGTTCCGCCATAACTCTAAACAAATTAACTGATTTTCATGAATCTTGGTAGATAAACATTTAGACGTACTGGAAACGGGATGGGCTAGGTACTTTTTTCTTTTTCAACGCGGACGAAGTCGCAGGCACCACCTAGTTTTTAATATATATTTTAGGCGATCCCTCGGAAACAGAATTTTTTTCTGAAAGAAAGGATCCTATGTCCTGAGATATGCAAAATTTCATAATCACCAAAAAAAGTTAAATATATATGGAAAATTGGAAATATTCTGTGGCCGAAGGCGTTTCGCTAGTGCCTACCTATTTTACAAATAAAGAACTATTGAATCTAGCACATTTGTCATAGTATTTTTTTATTATACTTAATATATTTTATTTTTGAAAGATTTTTAATGCACTTTTTGGGTCCGGGCCGATACTTTTCGTGGTTGTAGCAACCACGCCCACTGTCTGGGAATTTGCATTCAAACTGTCATTGAGAGCTTCTAAAGATTTATTCGAAATATTTTACTCTACTATGAATATTATTTAAAAAAAAACCAAAACATTTATTATCATGTAAAATAAAATACCACGTCAAAACTTTTCAATTATGACTAAGTATCTACAGTGAGCGTAAAGGAATATTAATCAGTTTAGGGGTCAACTTATATTTGCCAATTACTTATTTTAACATATCACTTTGATAATTTCAATTTCATATCACTTTATATGAATATTATGAATATATAAAATATATCACTTTCTTGTCCTTCATAATCTTTGCATTTTATTTTATGGAAACAGTTCACACTAGAGTTGTATGAATGCCAAAAAAGAATAGAAAAAAGAATGCCAAAAAGAATAATTTCAATTGTCAATATTGTAAATTCTTATGATGCAGAGTTTCGACGAAGTCTTCAATAAGTTGCTTGAGTGTATTCAATATTTCTTCAGATTTTAGTTCAACCAAACAGTAAGGTCTTTGTTAACCGATTTCCTTTTTTGTCAAGAACATAGCTATTAGTAAGTTTTTTAAGTATGTTGATGTCCTAAAATCAAGATATTGGTCATTTTAGATCGTAGTATTTTTTGTACTTAACCTCCGGAATAATTATGGTCGAATTTCGACCAGCGGGGTCACTGGTTAATAGAAATAGTCGTAATCAGACACAAAATTCTCTCAAATTCGTCAACTCACCTCACCGGGCTCAAAATCTCCAATAAAATAAAGTTTTTATAATATTATTCATACAAGCCCACATCGCCCGCGGCATCTTCACAAAAATACAACAAAATAAAGCCCGAGTCAAACCGGGATTTATATTGAAAAACGACCGAAATTATAACCAATTTATTTGGACCTCCGAAATTTATGGTAACAGTAATTAGTATTAGTTCTTTCTAATTTGGAAGTTGGCACGAAACAATGCTTTAAGGGAATGAAAATATATTTGTTCGCATGTCATTAACATGTACGGACAAGCCGTAAACAAAATATGGTAAGTGATGAGGGTGTATCTTCAGGGCATATTATGATATGATTGTAATTGTGTTTTGTTCTTTATTTTTTTAATATAAAACAAAATAGAGTTTGTGTTATTCCCATATCTTATTTACCTAACTATATCATATGATTATAATTATGTATATTTTTAATGTTATTTAGTAAACATTATCTTCTTTACATATGTTATGTTATGTTGGTTTGTGTACTCTTTAAAAACACGAGAACGGGTAGATCGATTTTAATTCGGTTTTCACATATTGAAAAAGCGATAAACGAGGAAGATTTTTATATATAAAAATTGTCTATACTATACTAATATTATAAAGAGAGCAGGTTTGTATTTTTGTATGTTAGTAAATGAATAAACTCAAAAACTACTGGACCGATTTTAAAAATTCTTTCACCTATAGAAAGCTACATTATCAGCGAGTAACATAGGCTATATTTTATAAAGTTACGCGGGTGAAGTCGCGTGCAATAATTAGTTCATTGTATAATTGTAGTGGCCTAAACTGCATTTCTATACTAAGTATAACCAAGTTGAGCGGCAAGCAAGCTTAACCTGCTCTTACAAAAGACCATCATATTAGTGTTTTACTGCTAATATCTTAACTTATCATCTCCTTGTCTACCTTATAATAACGGGATTAGCAACAAATATGTATGTTTACGTTTATTACATAAACATGTTTATGTCCATTGAGTGAGACGTCAGTCTATTTACCGTATTTTATCATCAAAATGTTCTCTATCAAAATATTTCTAGTAATAGATAATAAATTAAAAATAGAAATTCAGATAAAACTTGCAGACTTTCATTTTACCAAATAAAATACACATAGGAGTTACACATAAAATACACAAAAAAAGGAGTTTTCTTACATGAAGCATTTATTAATAAAAAATAAAAAATATATATTAATAACTAGTGGGTGCCCGCAACTTCGTCCGCGGTTTATGCTATGCTAGCTTGACCCGAGCAAACATTGTTTTGCAACTATCACTTACCTACCGAAAAAAAATTCATAAAAATTGGCCAGAGATCGGACCTCAAACTACAACAAAATTGTGAACATATTTGACAACCAAGTGACAATTTTAGACAAAAGACATCAATAAAGTTTCACAGCTAGGAATATTTTGTATTGGAAAATTGTTGTCGTTTTAGTATTTAGTATTTTCCGTTACTTATTTATTTATGTTGTCACCGTTTAAACCTTCCCTGGACTTTCGCGAATATTGCAAAACCAAAATCTCTTGTAATGTCATCTCATGTCATCTCATATCGCTGTGACGACGATGGCGCCGCCATGCGACAGTGGCCCCCAATTATTTATGTTTTTATATGATCCCTCGGGAATAGTCCTTTTTTTCTGAATGAAAGGTACTCTATGTCCTTTCTGGGGTCCCAGACAACATGTATGCAAAATTTCATGATGATCGGTTCAGTAGTTTTTGCGTGAAAGCGAGACAGACAGACAGAGTTACTTTCGCATTTATAAATATATAGATATAAATTATAACAAGGAAAATTACGATATATTTTCTATACAAATATGGAGTGACCACACACGCATCTATAATATATAAATATTTCTAATGACTTCACCAACGTATACCGTAATATGCATATGTTATAGTTATGTTTGTGGCGGGCTTTATAATCTAACACTATTCTTTGAGTGCACGAGGCCATTAAAGTTTACAAGCTCCGAATCCAGATGCAAGGCATACTGTTCGTGATGGCCGCGAGCGTGGGCGGGCGCGTTTATTTTCAACCAGTAGCAAATTGTCTACCTTTAGGCAAATACCTTCAAACATCCGCAGATAATAGTATATCATTGGACATATTATTGACATTCGTGCATGTTTAGTTAAGGAATAATCTTTTAGTTAATTAAGTATTCTCGTAGTTAAATCTTCCAAGTTAAGTAGGTCTATGAATTTATGTAACTGTATTTGTATAAATCTGTTTACAAAACAGACATTATATAATACTAGCTCTTGCCCGCGACCTCTTTCGCGTCCTTTTTCTTTTATTAAAATATATTTCATTTTTATTTAAAAATAGATTTTTTTTTCATGGTCACCTTTTTTCATGCTTTACTAATTTAAAGATTTCCTGAAAATTTCACCACAGTCTCACAATTTCAGCAGATAGGTTGCCTCACGATGTTTTACTTCATTATTTCTAATCTACACACGAAGAGTGCAATATTATGACTAGAAATACTGTTTATGATTTTGTTTTCTTATATATTTTTCATTGTTATTACAAATCTTGTTTTTGGACAGAGTGGAACAAATGCAGATTCATTGAACGCTCCACCTGGTCTGTTCTGTATTCCGAGTTAGGCACAGAGCATTTAAACGTAGCCTCTAGCGTGGGGCGTGATTGTTGGCTACTAAATAAAAAGCGGTTCTCACGCCCGCCAGGCACCGTGGCCACACCCTTACAGAAGTTATAATTTTGAAATAATTTATAATAACGACTTCTATATACCTACGTACAGTTCACAAACTAAAACTTGGATACACCTGCACGGCTAGATGCTGGCCAAAAGCGAATTCATTTTAATAATAAAAAAAACATTTTTAGTTTATAAAAAAAAATAGTATATTGAGTCTAGTATCCACTACCTGGTTTTTTTTCTAATTACTAACAGGCTTAAACTCCGTGAGTAGCTTCGGTTTGCCGAGTCGTCCACCTTTTTCCTCTGCGACAATTCGTGATAGTATCTAAAAGAGTTAGTAGCAGTAAAAAACTTCCAAGCGTAGGACTGGGAAAACGTACTACTCAATTTGTAAGACTATGCGGCCATTTTATTAAACCAATGTTTAGCTGCAGACAAAATATCAGCTGGCTAGTAATCCCATCCCTCCCAAAAAATCACTCCCAATATATCACAATAAATAGGTCATAAAAATACTTAATAACCTTACTTAATACTTAATAAAATGGTACGTTCTACAAATTGAGTGGTACGTTTTCCCAGTCCTACGCTTGGAAGTTTTTTATGGCTGCTAACTCCTTTAACTACCTCTATTGAGAATTATCGCAGAGAGAAAAGGTGGACGTCTCGGCAAACCGAAGCTACTTACGGAGTTTCAGCCTGTTAGTAAACAGAAAAAAATCGGGTGAGGGGTACTGGACCATCAATTATTGATAAAAAATTTGGATTTTCATGCATTTAATGCGGAACTAAGTTTTGTTTACAATGTCTACCTGCTTGGTTCTCGTGAAGACTCTAAGGCTATGGGCGTCTCTACAACTGTTGTTCAGTAGTACAAAGTATAATTAATGTAGGCGGCAACCGCTTCCTGGGATCTCTTATGGGGAGGCTAATCTTTTTTCTGAAAAAAGCTCCCATAAGATATGTTACTGCGGATGAAAGTTGTGTTGGTAATTATAGATGTGGATAGTTGAAGTTGATTAATAGCAAGGATGATTACAAAATTTAGTGCAATTGAGTTACAAAATTTATCGAAACTTTGTCAACTAAAAAAAAAATTTAATGAAACGAGTGGAACTGAAAGATACTCTTTGGTTTTAAATATAATAATTATTTCGGATAATTTGTAATCCATATGAAAAAAAAAACTTAATTTAGAACTACATATTAACAAAAACAAATATTTAAAATCTTCATTTAGTAAGAACATAACTTGAGTGGAGAGGCATGTATACGGAGAAAGCAACGTTCACCTAGCAAAATTGTAAATAGGTTAATATTAATTAAATATTAAGATTTTGCGAACTAAATATTCCTATGCAGGTTTTATGTATAGGCATATAATCTAAGAAATGTGGTGCCAGCAAATGCCCTAAGTACTAACAATAAATTGTGTTTTAATTCTTATTATAAAACGCCATTTCAGATGCAAAATCACATTACATCTCGATGGGGTTGTCCGGTATAAGTCGGTAATATATTATTCGAGCACAGACTAGAGATACGAGAGAAGCAAGAAGCCGGTGCACCGGCAACCCCGTAATTAAGGCTGCTGTACGCGCACCGCCCACAACCTTCCCATAGACAAGTTTTTTTTTTACTTTTAAAAAACAATACACGTAGATATATAGAGGGAGTGGTATACGTGAGTTTCATATGTGCTCTTTCTTATATTTGAGAAAGCTACGTAATGTTATCATGATTAAGTATTTCTTTATAGTGAAAATAATCTAGTTAAATTTTCATTTCCTCAGACATATTGTAGCATAAATTATTTATTTATTTATTAATCAAATTATTTATTTGCATGTAAAGTCGGGGTACGAAAACCTTCGCCAGTTTTCAAATTCATTCCTTTATCAAAATCGTAGACTCTTAGTACCTTTTGAAACTAAAGCACTAAGCTAGACAATACGTTTGAAATGAAATTTTGACATGACTGACATTTGCCCTGGTGCAAGCAAAAATCGACTTTAAGGTGACGAACCTTTTCTTACCCCGACTGTACATGGGTGTAAAACCAGATATCATAAATAATACATCGTCCCAGCATGTACTACTTACCACTTTTTGGTGTACAAAATATATCTATCACATGAACAGAGATATTTTTGTTCACCTACGTCCTTAAGTGGACCCGGTCAGTTTACTTAAGGACGTAGGTGACTAGAAACACAGAGAGACGGACAGAGACTTACTTTTGTATAATATGTATAGGTAAAGATAGATATCGTCTAACCTTATAATAATATAACCTTACCGATGAAAATGTACTTACCTAAGTTTTATTCTATAGGTAAATGTGAGATATATTAATATGTAATTTTATGTAATATTAAACAAAATAGTAGCCCTTTTACTTGTGAAATATATTATTATTCTGTTAGATTTGCCTTCAATAAATAAACGCAGGAAAAAAACCGCTTCTATCATGCTTCTATTATAGTATATGGAAGTTTACATCGTGAAAGTCAAACATATTTTTTCCCAACGAGGGGTAGCTAGAATTATAGTATGTAAATCTAGCATTGAATTTAGTAATAAAATATGGTCTGATGACGTTCATAATGTAAGGAAAACTTTATGTAAAATAACTAGTGTAATTACTATAGGTAAGTGTAGGTGTTTGTGTAGCGACCGCACGTCACGTGTCGCAACTATCAACCTGTCTGTTCATCGGTCACAACCACAACATAAATTTTATACATGCGGCTTACTCAAAGTCTGTCCGCGGGTACAAACTTAGCAAACATTACGTAGGCAATTATAATTCATAAAGCTACATACATAGAGTTCATTTTTGTTTCTTCGAATTTGACTTTAACATATTCTTTTACTTGATTTTGCATGAAATAGTTTCTCAGTATTTGGGTACTTTCATCTTCTAACAATAATACTTCAAAAAAAGAGATTCTCCCTAATTATATCATAATGTCTTTTATCAGTTACAAGTCTTACACAATTTTTTTTTCTGTAAACTCGTTTGCACAAGTGCAAACCGTATCAAATCAAAATCCTTCAAGTTGTATGGAAGAAGTAAGCGGAGAAACTGATAGAAGCATTGAGCTAGGCACTTTATTTTATAGTATGAGTAAATTGGTATTCCAAAAAAATATAGGCGACTTCACCAACTAAAGTGCTTTTTGCATATCCCTTGGAAATCTTGTAAAAAAAAAGACTTAATTAGAAATATATTTCATTCATAGTTGTATTGTTATATATGTGTTCATTAGCCCCGATATACTTATCCTATATGTACCTGTAATCAATACTAATAATAAATCTGAAGTGTAGGTATTGTATGTATTTAACAAATATTCTTCCATAACTCTTAAACGAATTTACTGATTTTCATGAAATTTGGTAGATAAACATTTAGACGTACAGGACACATACAGGATTTTTTTAACGCGTACGAAATCGCGGTCGCCAGCTAGTCGTCTATATAACTAGCAAAGTAAAATGAGATATACAGATAATACGCATAATACAATGTTTAGTGTAATAATTCATTTGTTTCATTATTTAACAAACTATTGGTTGTTGGAAGAGTGGATGGCAAGAGGTCTCGTGGCCGGTCTTCAAGCCGATGGACAGGATCCAAGTAGTTGCTCTTACAGACCTTACGATTGTGAAGACTGTGAGAAAGGCTGACGACAGCGTGGTCGATGCCAAGACACGACCTTCAGTAATAAAGAAGACGACTCCATCTATCTAATATTACTATTGTATACCTATTCAGTATACAATAGTAATATTAGACCTAGCCATTTGTCTAGGTCTGGGGCCCTAGACAATGACCCTAGATTCGCATTTTATTTTTAGCGATTGACATATGCCGTCGCTAAATCACGTGATACTTCCCATACATTTATTCTATCGAGCTTCGTTATCGTTTCGCCAAATGTTACTTTGACTGGCCCCTGGTTTCAGTGGTTATATTACTTATAGAAAATCTATAAGTGAAGGCCCTTCACACGACCTATCCGTAATTAAAATAATGTGAAAAGAAAAAAGAACATTTATGAATGGATAAACCATGAGATCGCCTCTCTCATGTTTATTAAAATCTTCCACGGGATCGCGGGTTCGGTACCCGTCTGCGGATGATTTATGTCTTGGAAGGAGGCACGCAAGCCGCCTTCATTCATTTGTTTTTTAGTCTCTCTCACTCGAGAACTTACCCAGCGTTTTGTTACTCCATTTTCAGATAAGCTTGATTAGTTTTAGCTTGGATTAATCGACTCACTCCTTTTGTTTTGTGAGGGCGAATTATTTAAATTCGTCTCGTTTATTTATATACATAGATTTGTAAATATATTGATAACATTAGGTTGTAAACTTCAGGTAGGTATAATGTACACTAAATGGCCCAAGAGGTTGGTATTCGAGGCAAGCTGAAAACATGTCATATAACTCTTTATTTAATACCCCAAAAATGTTGCAAAAATTTTCCCGAATGCAAAAATAGGTAAGATTGACACGCATATATGTATATGTAAATTTTTCCCAAGGGACTAAAAAGTAAAATTGCGGTCAACATTTCACAACAACACCTTTACCCATGGTTTACCCATAATATTTTAGATTTATACGTGCTTGGCGGCTCGAACAAAGATGCTGCACAAACCAAGCTGCGGTTTGTGACCACATCAAGTGTCCAGTTCTCACAAGTTTGTACCCCATAACGTTGTTTAACATCCATTAAAAAAATTGTTTCTGTCATGAAATATCATATAATAGGTGGGTATGTTATTTTAGCGTTAACAGCCTCTAGAAGTACAATGCTGGACTTTCTATGAAATTTATATTATGTTTTTAGATTTTAGATGATATTTCAATAGTTTTTTTTTAAATATTTTTAGACTATCCCTCAGGAATAACACTTTTTTTCAGGGCGAAAAGAACTGTGCTTTCATTATATCAACAGACAGACATATTATGTTACTTTCATATTTATATATGGTTGTATGGATTTTATCTTTTTATTTTCATTTATGTTATTAAATAAACGTAGTTTTTAGTATTTATGTTGAATTTTATATATGAAAATTTCATTTAATAAAAAAAATTGTAAAAATAAGATAAATAAATTCAAGCATTGTTCTTAAAAAACTGCGGCTCCTTAAGTAAGTCGTTTGTATTTTTGTTTGTAATGAATAAACGCAAAAACAATTGTACTGATTTCAAAAATTCTTTCACCTATAGAAAACTACATTATCAGCGAGTAACATAGGCTATATTTTATAAATTAGGCGGATGAAGTCGCGGGCACAGCTAGTATTTTATAATACACAAAGTGATTCTCACTAAACTGTTATTGCTTCTGTCATCTGCTGCGGCACGTGACGTCACAGGTGCGCAGGCGCCTGCGCGACGACCGCTGACAATTTCGTGTCACGATCACCGACTTATTATCACAAATGAAATTGAAATCTATTCTGTACCACGTAAAGACTCAAATTCAATTATCCCAGTCTAGTTTAAAATAAATACTTAGAACTGAAATGACACAGAACAAAAACGTGAAATAAACTAAATTAATCTCTTTCTACATGTCATAGAGATTGTTATTGAGTGCACCTATGTTCTATTGTTTCGGTCGATCGGATATAATGACATAATGGGTCGCGAGTTCGATCCCGGGCAATTACGCGGCACACGATCGATTATTGTGATCGATACAGGGGTTAGACGGCGGTTTGCTGCCAATTTTACAATTTTTTTTTTATAATAATTTCGATACAAATAATGCGGTCGAGATGTGAGCATCGATAACTCTATCAACAGATGTTGAGGGCAGAATATAATTAAATTAAACAAGTCCATTTTTAATTAAAAATAATAATATTTATTTATAATACATGTATAATTAATTAATAAATACTTGAAATATCGACAATTGGTCAATTGATTGATTGATTAATTTTTTAATGTTTTAAAGTTGATGAACAGTAGGTGTTACATTTTTAAATTCACAATACGTCACAATTTGTGTGTCACAATTCACAAATTTGTGGCAAGGTTTCTAAAAAAATATGCTTTCTTAAATATGAAACCATTTTGTAAAACAGAATTTTAACTTAACACAGAACTGATTAAATTAAACACTAATTAACTGATTAATTAAACACTAAGTTGGGCAGACTTCGCGATGTCTGCACTGTATACTAAGATTAATTTTCAGATCGAGATAAAAGGTGGTTTCTGAGAAGACCATCACAGTCTTCTCAGAAACCGCCTTTTATCTTGGATTATTGGATTTATTTTTACACATAATTAGAATCTCATAGACCAATATGCCAAGTTTTCACGCCGAAGGGATTAAAAACATTTTGCCCTATATTACTTAAATGTTATTAATCAAATGGGAAAGTGGCTCTGTCGGTCTGTCTGTTACCATTTCACGCCTTAACTACTCAACCGAACATCATGAAATTTTGCTTACACGTTGTCAGAGATACAGGTAAGGACATAGGGTATCTACCTTTCATCCAGAAAAAAGGACTGTTCCCGAAAGTTCATCTAAAATTAAGGAAACTGGCGCCTGACAAAAGTGTAATTTTCAACGCGGACGAAGATAGTATAAAATAAAAATATCGATAAAGTGGTGTACAACACTAATCTATTGGTCGATCATCGACTCAGTCGCCGACATGGATGGACAATTTCGTAAATTGTGCACCGATTAGCGGCCGATTACGGACAGACGGACACCCGGGCCGGGGTCCGATTAAAATAATCGGTAATCGAAAAAAAATATCGATAAAATACCCTAACTCTTAGTTTTATCGGTTGTAACCGATTTTCTTATGCCCGAGGCCTCGGGAAACGACCTTGTTTTAATTCCTTAAGTGTTAAAAAATACACAAACATTCAATATTTTATGTGTAATATTCTCAAAGTGAAAGGATATTTTTAAATTTCACTAAACAAAATAAGTAAACAACGTAGTTGATAATTCGTCAATTACATTTCCATTGCAGTTTTTTTTTGTTTGATAACTATATTAAATACTAGCTGTTGCACGCGACTTCGTCCACGTAACTTTATAAAATATAATACATTCGTGTCTGTGAAGTTTCACTTCCATAGTTATGGAAATACACATACAAAATTTCAACCCAAACGGTCAAGCCGTTTAGTAGTTGACATACCGACAGCAGCGCCATCTACCGGGTCCAATTGTATTTTTAAATCATTCAGGAAATCATCGAAATACCCATATAAAATTTCAACCCAATCGGTTCAGCCGTTTAGATGTTATGTAAAAAAGATAAGTACGGAAGGATGGTAGTTGTCTTATTACCCGTTTTCCCGTAGGAATGAAGCATTTTTCCGCGGTAAAAAGTAGCCTATGTTCATCACAGATAATATTGGCTTCTAATGGTAAAAGAATTTTTTAAATGGGTCCAGTAGTTTCAGAGCCTATTCTATACAAACAAACAATCAAATCTTTCCTCTTTATAATATTAGTATAGATAACTTATAAGGATTCAGATTTACAGTTAATATCATGCATTATCGTGAGTATTGTTAATATGATCTACCTGAGGATCCTGAATATATCGATCCCCTAAGGGATGTAGTCAGAGTATTCTATCCGAATACTGCCCAGATGTATTGGATTTGTCGATTGACGTTTTTACCAAGTTGTATGTATAGCCATAAATTTTATTGTATAAGGTACGTATATTCTAAATAGCTGCTTAAAAACTAAAAGGCCATAAAACAAAAAATCCAAAAAAGTTTTATTGCAAAAATACAATCACACAATTGTATGTTGCAAAAAGACTTATGGTTGTTTTATTCCATGTTTAGTATATTTTGATCATTTTTATATATATTCAAAAGTAACTTATATGCTTATATTATCTCTTCTAGTATTCAGTTTATTATAAAAGTACTTAAAACATTTAATGCTACTGACGATGCTAAAAATACGCTTCTAACTATATATAATATGCATATATTTGACATAATCTAATAAGAAAAAAATAGACAAAAAATAATTTAATTTCGATTAGCTAGATCTCCTTTAAAAAGTGTAATTTTGATTTGTACGTACCACCAATGTTTGTATTCCGTCCGCAAAAAGGGTCCCTTTATGACTTTGTTAACTCGTCATAGATTTAAATTAGCATTCCGAGAAGGCGTAAACTTAGGATAGTGAATACTCGGAGTGGACCATAATGGAGCCTTGAGTTCATCAATCAATGTCCAACTTCTGATGATGAACTAAGACCAAGGAATAATATAAATTTTATTGAAATTAACTTACCTAAATTTATTATTTAAAGTAAATATGAGGACAAAATACTCCAGAGTAGACATCTAAAAAGTTTGGAGCGCTCAACACTTAACAGCTATAATAGTACGGTCGAATGATCTACCTATAATAATGGGGTGATCAGCTATTAAGTTTTTATTCTGGCAATTTTATAAATTGTTATGTTTAGCTTTATTATTAGTTAGTAACCACAGAGTTCAGGCGCGGGAGTAGTTGTTTTTTGCTCAAATGTTTCGTTGCACCAAGTATTTTAAAACGCTACAGAATTTACGGATAATTTTCCTGCGCTATTAAAACAAGATGTTGAATTGCTTCGCAATATTGTTAAAGCTTTTATGCATACATTTTTTTTTTCATTGTGCCTACATGTGGATTATGATACGTGGTTATTGTCAGAAAGAGACAATGAAAGATTGGAAGTATTGAATACTTAATTTGGCGATGAATTTGTTGGACAAAATAAAAGACCAGTTTTTCGTTGAAGACTTAGAAAATGAATTCGAATTTCTATTTGTTTTTCCATGGCATGCTGATCATCAATACTAATGATAAATCTGTAGGGGTCGGTCATGGAATAATTTACTTTGTTTTCAGAAATATCGTGTATATAGGCTCTATACATGATACTGAAAGTACTAGCTGTTGCCCGCAACTTCGTCCGGGTTAAAAAAGATAAAAGGTAGGCTATCACGTGTCCCGTACTTCTAAATGTTTATCTATCAAGTTTCATGAAAATCAGTTAATTCGTTTTTAAGAGTGATGGAGGAACATACATACATACATACAGAAAAAAATTCTAAAAATCGTCAATTTAGTTTCAGTGTCATGTATAGATAGAGCCTATATACACGATATCTCTGAAAACAAAGTAAAAATTACTCCTATACTGAGAAGAGTCGTCAGTCTATTTGTTGCTAGGTTTTCGATACCAAATACCTTCACCTAAGAAGAATTTCACGAGGAAGCATCAGGGTGCCCAACTGCAATAATTTGTCAATATTATAAAACATAAGAATGGAGTTTCAGAAGGATATAAATTTAACAAAGGACAAAACACTTCAGAAGGAAGATTGTTTGAGCGGGACAAAGTTATTCAAGGCAACTACCACCAGCTTATGCAGGTTATCTGGTTTCCTGCTGGCTATTTGGTAGCAGATGGCAGATACTTTTGCCCGAATCCCAAGCTGTTTGAGGATAGAGATATTTGTCGTCCAAGCCACCCATGGAATCCGTAACATCCAAAACCACATCTCAAAGGCATATTATCTTTTTGCGGTCGAATCGTTCAGAAATATCGAAATCTGTATTGATAAATATGCGGATGGATTCCGCACTTTACGGTAGTAATAAATCGATGTAAGCATTAATTTGAACAACTTATTACAGAACTCACTATTACAGCTGGTAGAACAAATGGTCCAGTATCCCTCACCTGAATTTTTTTCTGATTACTAGCTGATTTTTGGTCTGCAGCTTAGTAAATTGTATAATAAAATGGCCACATAGTCCTACAAATTGAGTAGTACGTTTTCCCAGTCCTACGCTTGGAAGTTTTTTACGGCTGCTAACTCCTTTAGCTACCTCTATCGATAATTTTCGCAGAGGAAAAAGGTGGACGACTCGGGAAACCGAAGCTACTCACGGAGTTTCAGCCTGTTAGCAATCAGAAAAAAATACAGGTGAGGGATACTGGACTAAAAGCGAGGCTACGTCTCTTCATAAACTAGGGGGTCCTAGACGTTCGCTATAAAAAAATGTTATAAAAAATATTAAATTGTTACATATTTAGGTCGTAATAAATTAAATATAATAGTACTGACATTTATAACTCAAGTAGTCGCAATGTGTTATGCATTAATTAATTCTTTAGTACTAGAAAAATCGTGTGTGGTATTATTATTATATCGTTAATTAAATTTTATTATGATTGTGTCAAAGAAATTTTCTTTTTTAATATACCTTTTAATAAATTCTTTAATAACTTATATAAAGTTATAAGCCAAGTACAGCCGGCAGCAGCTGACGACGACGCGTCAATTTTGTTCTGTTTCGTGAGTCGCTCGAGCATCCACTGGCATGGCATTACTGAACTACGACCGTCAAAACAACTGCGATCTGACGATCGTAGTTCAGTAATGCAATACTGCGATCTAATCAATAAGCAATTCATTATTGAACGCGTCGCTGCCGCTCGACACTGAAGTCATTCAGTGTCTAGTCATTCAGTGGAATACAAATGAATGCTCATTGAAATACATAGAAATCAGTTGTGTCTCTTGATGTTTGCTGCTGCTGAACTTTATTGACAAAGTATTGACCTAATATCGTTACCTTTTTGGCAATCAAAAATATTCTTGTTGCAGATTAGTGAAGCGTCTAGATAACCTCTAACGCCCATCCACTTGTTTCACTTCATATCAGTAAAACAACATCACATAGATACTTATCTATATACCTACTATTATATAAAGCTGAAGAATTTTTTTGTTTGTTTGGTTGTAAAATTGTAATCGCTAATCTCAGGAACTACTGGTTCGAATTAAAAAAATATTTGTGTTGGCTAGTCAATTTATCGAGGAAGGCTATAGATAGACTATAGAGAACGCGGACGAAGTCGCGGGCACCAGCTAGTGCTGATATAAAATTGACAAAAGAACTAATAGTCAGGTTACTTTTGTTAATAGATCACTAACTGTTAACAAGTGTAACGTTGATAAATATGATGATATCTGCATATTAAAATTAAATAAATGTACATTTTGTACATAAAGATGGTAAATGCGTCACCATATACATAGTTTCATAGGTATATAAATGTTTATAAACTTTAATCGTTCGACAAGCCACGAGGGCGGGGGGTTCAGTGTTCACTCAACCCTGAAATGAGTTTGAGGTATGGTCGCATTGCGGGCGAATTGTGTTTCAGATTCAAAAGGTAAGCGTTCCTTCATCTGTTATTTGTAATTAAAAACGAACAGAACAAAAACTAATAATTACCTAATCTTAATAAAAATAATCATAAAAAATACACCTATTTTTAAAAAGCAGCTAAAGTATTCAACGTCTCAAATATTATTGACTACGATAATAGCTGTAGTTTCTCAAGTCAACCAAAAAATAATTAAAGATAATGGATGAGGAAGGGATAGGAAAATGGGCTATGGCATCCCTCACTCACTCACTCTCTACAACACAACTGCACACATGCTATTATTTCAATGAGTTCATGGTTCATGAAATTACAGCATTTTTATTGACAGTCGAATGTGTCCTGCCGCTACTTTCCCGTTAGAGAGCAGAGCTAAATGTGAAAAGATTTCCAATGTTGGGCCTGTCGAAAATCAAATGGGGAAACATTAAAACTTGGCCAAGTGGTCGTCAAAAATTCATAACGAATTATGAATAAAATGTAATTAAAGTTGATATTTTTTGAAATTATTTCCGCTCGCAGTGAAGCCACAGTCAGGGGTCGCGGTGACCCGCGTGAAAGGGACTCAAACAGCCCTGTTTAAATTAGGATAGGCTTTGACATCTCTTTGGAGAATACTGTATGTGCGTACCTATCGGTTCTGATCATGTTGATGCTTACGGATTTTACTTACATGGATGGTTGGATATAATGTGTAGTATACATGTGGACATTAAAAATTACTATGAAGACTGATTGTTCCACTGATTGTTCGTTAGCATCGGCTGCTTTAGTACCTACAGTACCCGATACTATACCATTATTCCAATGTGGTCAAGTACTATATGTTAACTTGTCGACATATAGTCCTGTACCAGCACTCAAACATGTGTGACTACATCAGAAAACGCTTTTTCTTTCAGTATATGATCGTGCCAAATATTGTTTTCCATCTATTCCAGCCTACCTTTTAACTTATCGGTGGACCAAGACATGTCCTGAATGTTTCTATGGCAACCTATCTTGACAATAAGGTAATTTTAGAATTGCTGACATTTTTTGTATATTTATTTTTATTGGGTAGCCTATTTTTTTTCCATTTCCCATCATCAATCAATCAATAAATCTGTAGGGCTCGGTCATGGAGTAATTTACTTTGTTTTCAGAAATATCGTATATATAGGCCCTATACATGATACTGAAAGTAAATTGACGATTTTTAGAATTTTTTTCTGTATGTATGTATGTATGTTCCTCCATCACTCTTAAAAACGAATTAACTGATTTTCATGAAACTTGGTAGATAAACATTTGTACGGGACACGTGATAGGCTACTTTTTATCTTTTTTAACGCGGACGAAGTCGCGGGCAACAGCTAGTAAGATATAAAGATCGTAAATGAAGAAATTTAATATACCTAAATATCCTAAAATTATTTTATATGGCAAGAAGTTTTACCTATATACAGTAACAGAAAAAAATTAACTTATAAATACGTTTATCCTGCCACGTTGACAACCCCCAACGAAAGGGCTTAATTTGCTGAATTTTCGGCAAAATTGAAACTGCGGGGAGTTAACATACATTATAAAATGCTACAGTTTTCAATGGGGACAAAGAGAGTCCCTGCGGCGACACTCTGTCGCGTACATATGGTGTGCTTGGAGTGATCCACCTAACATAACCCTGGTTAGTATGATAAAAATAATCGTTGGAACTAAAAGGAAACAAACAATTAATTTATATATATAACATACATCTTAGGTGATTTCATTTTAATCATCCTAAATCGGCTCACTATTGAGACCCAAAAAGTCTCATCATTCCGATTATAGGAATAAGTAATCGAACTATACTAACTGATATTAGGCTGAAATATTACGTTAGTAGTGTAAGGGAGGAATTAATCGAATTTCCTAATATATCTCTTTTTATTATTCAGATTGAGATTATTACACATTTTATATTTCTAAGGGCCTCTTTGACCAACTACAAGTAAAGTGTTGATTAGTTACTTCTAGAAATCACTTTGTGTTTTATTGAATTATGCACTCGGTTAAAAATGCATCATTCGATAGGCGATTTTTTTTTATTATTTTCTTTTCAATGTTTGGGACTTTTACCGTACAAAAAAAGGTATATCAGCTCCATTATCCCCGGTTACCGGTGACTTTAAATGACAGTTAGCCTACATGACAGTTGGTGAAAGAGGCGCTTAATAATTTTAATAATTTATTAAAGACATTAATACAGTTCATTTGGCTTTAGCTGCTTACTTATTATCACTTGACATTACTAAATATCATTGACATTTGTGCTACAAAGTTACATTTCGCTGCTACTTAGTAAAGTGAAGTATGAAAAAACTGCAACCATTATATTGCTAGAAATTCAAGGGTGAAAACGCAATTATCATTTTGAAATCTAAATTATACTGTTTGAGTTGTAACCACACAATTTTTCCAATTTTTTTAATCTCATTGATCAAATAACCAATGGGGCCTGACCATGGAGGTTGTATAATAACATAATACGATCAATTTAAACGATTAACATCGGCCGGAAGTTATTCGCAGGAAGCGCGTTGTGGGCGGCGCGCGCGCATCCCGCGATCCAAATAGCGGTTTACGGATTATTGCCTTTCCACTAAATGTTCACTTTTGTGTTATTATAGTGTTATTATTTATTTGATAAAAATACAAAACATTTAGGGGACAGATGACAGATGTCATGGCTGCAAAACATCCGGCAGTGGACTGGAGTTTCGCTAGTGGATGAGCTCTTCCTCCAGCAGAGGACTGGAATTTCTAGTAGTGGAAGAACTCTTTCTCCAGCAGAACCTATACCACTATACCCATAAAAGAATCACGATGTACCGTGACGAATTAAATAAATACTACTCGCAATTGGTACAATTACACACAAAAGTGATATCATAAATTGAACAATGACAAGTACAGTCGCTTGCATAATTGGCAGTCAGTGCACGTGGTGTTCACCGATTTGACGCGACATTAACTCTCGCGTGCGGAAGAGTACCTCTTCTTAACAGTTTTTTCGATAAAATCATTACTTAGACAAAATAATTTAAATGAATTACGATGTCTATGTTTATGACTGTTAGTTCCAATTTTAACTACATTCTAAATTAGTAACTATGAGTATGTATTTTTAAAGTATTTGAGGTTTGATTTTCCGTTGAAATATGATTTTTATATATAACGTTGAGCTGGGACCTAAGAGAAAAAAAATACAGAAAAAATTGTTCCATTACATACCTACACAAAGAAAGCAGCGTTAAATATCCTTTGACAATATTACAATAATTTGTAATTTCACATAATAATTATAAAAACTTTGAGGAACATTGTTTTTTTGTTTATATAAAATCTCAAGCAAAAGTAAAATTTTCTCCCATAGAAGTAGGAATAACACAATTTAGTAATAACAGTTTACAATTCTATGGATGTTCCAATAGATACGTTAAATTTATATCCTTGCTGTCCTGCTTGAATTTTTCAACCTTGAATTTTTAAAAATTAAAAATACTTACAAAAATGGACACTACATACAATGTGCCAACCAAATCACGGGCATAATCATTATTATATTAAAAAAAAAAAAAAAATAATTTTACAAACAATCCGGTGGCAGATTAGTAACGAAACGAACCAAATGTAAGGTAACGAATCATTAGTAAACCGCACTAGTGATTTTATTGGCACAAATTGTATTAAATTTGCCCACAAGTTAGCCATTATTTAAGGCCTATCCGAGTGCATTTTGTGCTATATCCAATTTTATCAGATTTTTAATCAAGCTACCAGTACCGCCGGTGCTCCGAGACGAGTGGCGGCCAATATCTCAAATTATAGTGTTCGCAGATTGGCCACAGAGTTGGAACGACGTGACGGCGGATAGCTACGCTCCATCTCACGTAATGCGACCGGCTCCACGTGAATAGCTTCTATTTTAATATTATCTGAATATGTAAGACTTGCTGGTGCTCGCGACTTCGTCCGCGTTGAAAAACATAACATTATAACACTTAACGATAGTTGTCATGTTAGTCACTTCAACTGATTCTATTTTAAATGGATAGATCAAGTGTATCCCGGACCAGGCGCTAGTATTTACTTTTATTTAAGATTTCCCGTAGGAATGAAGCATTTTCCCGCGGTAAAAAGTAGCCTATGTTCATCACGGATAATGTCGGCTTCTTATGGTAAAAGAATTTTTCAAATCGGTCCAGTAGTTTCAGAGCCTATTCAATACAAACAAACAAATATTTCCTCTTTATAATATTAGTATAGATTGGTTAGGCAATAAGAAGCTACCTCAACACTATTCTTACTGCTTCCACATAGCAGTCCAATTTTCTATAAGTTTTATATAAAAGCATGAGACAGTAAATTAATAAGAGTTTAGCTATTTGTGTCAATAAGTAATTCAGTGTAATTTTTTGTTCAATGTATTTTTTTAACTTTTTGTTTTTTTTTTTGCTAAACATGATTTTGCATTGCTAGCATTAAAACGCATATCTTTCAAGTTAAAGTTAATATTCGTATAAATTATAAAAAAACACGTGCTACGTGTAACAAAATTGATATTTCTCGAAAGACTAGTTTGATAGTGCGTCTCTAATGTGTTTATAGATTGGAAATGTACCGTGTAATTGTCTATCAGAGGGTCAAACTCATGTCACATAATATTATTTATTTAATTCAAAGGGAAGTAAGGTTCGTCTGGTGCGGCCACGTACTGGGAGAAGCTTCGCAGAACAACCTTCCATTATAGTTGTGTGGGGCGCCTGTATAGAGGGCTCCCCAGCTGTGGGATGGTTAGATAATGTTCCCACGTATGTACATATATTGGTATGCAAGCTGCAGACTATCCCCGACTTCCACCAGAATGATTAACAAGCCTCAACTTAGTCAGCAGCCAATGAAACTCAAAATACATTTGCATTAGCACAGAAAAAGTCAGGTTGAAAAGCAATAGCAGAATGTTTTTTTACAAATTTTGGCAGCCCTTATATATTTTCATTTTGACAAGACATTCTATTTCAAATTCAAATCAATCATGGAATTAAATTTTAAATGTTCGTTCGAATTTTTCATGTTGACGTTTTCGAATCTTCGCTGCCAGCGTTCTATGAAGAGGTTGTATATGCGTATTTTGTAATGTGGAGTATCGCCACATATTCCCCCTGGCCAGACCATGACTATGGTCGATAGTAGTCTGGAAATCTGACTCGACGACCACTGCGCGACCTCTTCTCTTCAGGCTCGACGTTAGGTACGACGACACGACTTGAAGATGGCTCATAGGTCAGCTCACATCTGCCTTCGTTGAGTTGCGTTGATTCTCTCATCAGAAATGCCGGTTTCAGCCTGTCGATGGAGATGTTTTGAAGCTTGCCGCGGACATCGACGGTAAAGAATTTAGGTTGCCTCTTCACTATCTTGTAGGGTCCAGCGTACGGCGGTTCTAGAGAACTTCTGACATGGTCTTGACGAATGAAGACGTGTGTAGATGTATGCAGGTCTCGGGGTATGTAGAATGGTGAATTGCTGTGCCATGTGGTAGGTTGTGGAGTCAACTTCGCCATGTAGGAGCGAAGTCGGTTTGCGTACTCGGTGACATCTCTAACGTTGCAGTCGTTAGAGGGTGAGAAGAATTGACCCGGTAGACGCAGGGGCTCGCCATAAACAAGTTCAGCTGGAGACGACTGTAGATCTTCTTTCCAGGAACTACGCATTCCCAGAAGTACTAAGGGCAAAGATTCAACCCAGCTGGATGTGTTGTGGCACATAATGGCAGACTTCAGTTGGCGATGCATCCTCTCGACGATCCCGTTTGCTGCAGGATGGTAAGCGGTGGTGCGAAAGTGGCGCGCACCAATCAAGGCAGTGAGGGCCTTGAAAAGACTGCTCTCGAACTGTCGACCACGGTCCGTAGTCACTCGAGCAGGACAACCGTATCTGGCTATCCAGCCAGAGACGAGGGCAGTTGCACAGGACTCTGCTGTGATCTCCTTCAGGGGAAACGCCTCAGGCCAACGAGTAAATCGGTCGATGACTGTAAGGCAATATCTGAAATCATAAGATAAAGGTAATGGTCCTATGATGTCGAGGTGTATATGAGAGAACCTCGAGGAAGGAGTTTGAAAGCTGGAAAGAGGTGATTTGGTGTGGCGGAAAATCTTGCTTTTCTGGCACTGTAGGCATTCTCTTGTCCATTCTCTGCAATCCTTTTTAATTCCTGGCCATACGAATCTCTGCGTGACCAGTCGCACAGTTGCAGATACTCCGGGATGATGTAGACCATGGATCATGTCGAAAACTTGTCTACGTAGCTGAGGAGTGATAAACGGTCGAGGAGGTTGAACAGAAGTGTCACAGTAGACAGGTAAGTTGTTGTCCATATATTTCCTCTTCTGTAGTTTGAGTGTTGAACCGTTTAGTAGAAGGTCTTGCAGTTCAGGGTCTGATTCCTGATATCGTGCAAGTTCCTCGTAATCAATTGCAGTTGCAATCTCTTCCACTCGTGATAGTGCGTCAGCAACAATGTTATCTTTCCCAGGCAAGTATCTAATGTCAGTTGTAAATTGTGAAATGAAGTCTAGGTATCTAAACTGACGTGGAGTACATGCGCTTTTGTTCGCGGAAAAAACAAAAGTCAACGGCTTGTGATCAGTGAACACGACGAATGTTCTTGCTTCCACCATGTATCGGAAGTACTTGACTGCTTCATAAATTGCCAATAGTTCACGGTCGTAAGGGCTGTATTTCTTCTGTGAAGTAGAAAGTTTGCGTGAGAAAAATGCTAAAGGTTTCCAGTCTTGATTAGGTTTGCAACGTTGTTGGAGTACAGCACCAATAGCAGCGTCTGAAGCGTCCGTGATCAACGCTAATTCTGCGGATGGATCCGGATGGTTGAGAAGGGTGGCTTCTGACAATGAAACTTTACAGTCTTCGAATGCACGTATCAGTTCCGGAGTCATTTCGATATGCTGTGATCCTTTGACTTTGGGTCCGGCAAGCAAAGCATTAAGAGGAGCTTGAACTTGTGCAGCATTTGGCACAAATCGGCGATAAAAGTTAAGCATCCCTAAAAAACGTCGAAGTTCCTTAACAGTTTTAGGAATGGTGTACTCCTGTATAGCTTGAACTTTGGTATTCAGAGGCTTAATACCAGCTGCCGAAACGGAATATCCGAGGAAAGTTACTTCTGATAGACCAAATTTGCACTTGGCTGTGTTGATCAGAATGCCGTATTTTTTAAGTCTCTCGAATAATTTACGCAGGTGCTCTTTGTGCTTCTCTGGAGAAGGTGAAAATACTATTATGTCGTCAATGTATCCGTAACAGAATTCGAGACCACCCAAGACTTCGTCGATGAACCTCTGGAAAGTTTGTGCAGCATTCCGAAGTCCAAAAGTCATATACGGAAATTCGAACAATCCGAACGGTGTTGTGATTGCAGTCTTGGGTATATCCTCAGGGTTGACAGGAATCTGGTTGTATGCCTTCACAAGATCAAGTGTGGAGAAGACTGTAGCTCCAGCAAGTTCGTAGGTGAAGTCCTGTATATGTCGGATGGGATATCGGTCAGGAATTGTTCTGGAGTTCAGTGCTCTATAGTCACCACAAGGTCTCCAACCGTTGTCTTTCTTCTTGACCATATGCAGTGCTGAGGACCATTGACTTTCTGAACGTCTAGCAGTTCCACTTTCGAGCATGTCTTCAAATTCCTTCTTGGCTGCTTGGAATCGAACTGGATCGAGACGTCTTGGCTTGGAATAAACTGGAGGACCTTGCGTTGTACGGATGTGATGAAGAGTGTTGTGTTTTGTTGTAGACTGTAAGCCTGCTGGTCTAGTAATTTCGGGATAGTCACGTAAAATATCGTGAAACTCTGTTTCTCCCGAAACTATTTTTACCGAGGAGATGCCATCTGAACTTTTGGAAAGTTGGGCGTTTGCAGTTAGCGACGTAATAGTGTCGATCAGGCGCTGATGTCTACAGTCCACTAGTAATCCATAGTAGCTCAAGAGATCCACTCCAATGATGGGTTTTGAAACGTCAGCTATTATGAAGTTCCAAACGAAGTCTCTTCTGAGTCCAAGGTTTAAATGAAGCCGGATTGGTCCATATGTGTGTATTACCGTACCGTTGGCAGCTACCAACTCGTACGATGTTTTGGTACAGGGCGTCTTGACTGCTGCTCGCGGAAAAACACACAAGTCGGAACCAGTGTCCACCAGGAACTGCATTTTTGATGCGCGATCAGTTACAAATAGACGGCCTGTAGTGGATGATGGGCAGTCGCTGGCCGCTAATTCCGACTGCCCTTCGAGTTTACCGACTCGAAGCTGCATGGTTGGTTGCATTTTCTGGCTTTGTCAGCAAATGTGTAATGGTAATAACAGTGCGGATGATTCGGTGGTCGTTGTGGTCGGGAGCGACTTTGTGAGTGATTTCGGCGCATATTTGTTGTCTGGCGGTAAGTGGTGCGACTATGATCTTCTTCGTTTAGTCTGGCAGTAAGAGCTGATACCAGTTTCTTGAGCTCTGCTATTCGCGCAACAAGATCATCCGATGCCATTTTCTTCTTATGTTGACAAAACTTTCCGCTTATAGTGTACCAATTTGTTTTTTTCTGAATGAATCTTGCGTTTTCATTAACTCACAACTAACCTGTGAGACGTCGTTGGTCACCAGAATGTGGGGCGCCTGTATAGAGGGCTCCCCAGCTGTGGGATGGTTAGATAATGTTCCCACGTATGTACATATATTGGTATGCAAGCTGCAGACTATCCCCGACTTCCACCAGAATGATTAACAAGCCTCAACTTAGTCAGCAGCCAATGAAACTCAAAATACATTTGCATTAGCACAGAAAAAGTCAGGTTGAAAAGCAATAGCAGAATGTTTTTTTACAAATTTTGGCAGCCCTTATATATTTTCATTTTGACAAGACATTCTATTTCAAATTCAAATCAATCATGGAATTAAATTTTAAATGTTCGTTCGAATTTTTCATGTTGACGTTTTCGAATCTTCGCTGCCAGCGTTCTATGAAGAGGTTGTATATGCGTATTTTGTAATGTGGAGTATCGCCACAGTTGAAAAGCTATAGCTATGGTTGAAAAACTAAAGCAGCTAAAAGACTTATCCGCACTTAACGATCACACTTAGTTAATGATTCATTATCAATACTAATAATAAATCTGTAAGGGTTATAAGTTACCTAAGTACTTTGTTTTCAGAGATATCGTGTTTATAGGGTCTATACATGATACTGAAACTAAATTGTCGATTTTTAGATTTTTGTCTGTATGTATGTATGTCTATGTTCCTCCATAACTCATAACTGATTTTCATAAAACTTGGTAGATAAACATTTAGACGTACGGGACACAAGATAGGCTACTTTTTTCTTTTTCAACGCGGACGAAGTCGCGGACACCAGCTAGTTTGGAATAAAAATTTTGGCTTGACTGATGATTGCCCCGGTTCAAGCAAATATCGTCTCTAAGGTGACGAACCTTTTCATACTCCGACTTTATCCAGCTGAGATTGTTTTGTACAACTAAAGCGGATAAATAAACTAAAGCGGATCAAATCTAAACCTAGTCTAAATACAAAAAATAACATTGAGAGGTCATTCGTAACAGTGACTGATATACGTCGACCTTCAACCTCGTATAGCTACGAAAAAAATTCCTCGAATCTTGATGATATGGGATGACATTTACGATCTGTAAATTTCGCAACGCAAACTTTAATTTGAATGTTTTTGTTGATTTGTTTTACGTTATGAGTCCTCCTACCCAGCTATTAGTTGTGGTAAAAAAAGTTTAAAAAATGTTGTACATATTTAAATTAACGAAAATAACGAAAACTTCGGTGCATCACATTTTTTTAATATACCTACCGTCGTCTAAATAAGCAAGTTGTCAAGTGCGTTGTCTAACCATGCAGGATTTTTTCACTTCACTCTTGAAGAAGCTCACATTGTAGCTCATGGCTACCGGCCTTAAGAGGCCACTTTCCAACTCGAGCGGCTTACCAATTCAATACTACGTAATTCCATGATTACTCATTAGTTATTGGTCGTAGTAACACATGAAAAAACATGACTTTTCTGAGACATAATATGAAGGTTTGCATCGAAACAAAAAACTGAAATTAATTTCATATCTAGTATAATTAATTTTTAAAATGTGCAGAAATTGTCACATTTTCGCTGATTGAGATCTCGTAATTATTGATTGAAAGCCAATAATGTTTTCCGATGAAAACATCCTAGCTATAGTGTACATTAAAAATTGGGATGTCAATAGTTACCATCTAAAAAGGTTACCATCTAAAATATTGGAATTACTGGCGTATTTTTCGCTAGTTAAATAAGTGTCATCGTTGCTTCGCATTCTGTCTTAGGTTATTAGCATTACAGTAAGTTGAGACAACAATATCTCCCAAATACCTATTACTTGAGTTCCTATTAATACACAAGCAACACTAAGGGGGTACAAGTGCGCTGTCTACCAGACAAGCATTTTTTTAGCGCAATTGAAGAAACCCTTAGATGGAAACACCCCAGAAGGGAGATTACTCCAAAGTTCGCGAGTCCGTAGAATAAACCTTATGAGGAAACTCCGCAACTATGGCACTAACATTGATTTTGAAACATTGACATAAACTAGTATTAAGTACTGTTATTAAAAATAATACTTTCCTTTGAACTTAAATGCTTAAAAAACCACTTTAATATTTAGAAAGTTTATAATTGCGTAATCTCCTTTTAGGCTTAAAATCTTCATTTATACCTTAGTTAGACATTAGTACATCGCCGCCCACCTCAAGGTTATATAATTAAAATTAATTTCTACTTGTCTTACTAGGGCAAGGTCAATTTAGTTAGGCATTTAGCTATTAACAAAATATAATTTAATAGGTACTATACAATAATTGAAAAACATAGCAATCGCTTCATTTCGAGATTGTTGTACGATTAATTGTAAGAGGTAATATTGAATCATCAGCGGAATATACAACTTCATGATTGTTAAGACATGTCTCCTATACATACTTACATGTGTTTAAAAAAGGAGCCTAGAATAGTGACCTGTGGTACACCCGCACATGATAGTCGACTTGACATACATGATATTATGTATATTTTTTATGATAAGCTCGTTAATTTTTGAATCCAGTACCGAAGACCCGCCGACCGCTCCCGAACAAACCCGAGCGCGCGTGACGTCAATAATGTTTGTTTTGTCAAGTCACGTGTAATAGTCGTAAACGCTGTACTTACTGTTCTAAAATAGCTTTAACAATATGACGTCACAACTATGGTGACCAATCGTGGCGCGTTCGTCGCAATCGTCACGTGTTTTTTTTTTAAATTTTATCAATTATTAATTGTTTATAATTAATTGAAAAAAAAAAATTAAGATTTTCGCATTAAATATCAATATTATTAAGAATAAAGTTTTAAAATACATAAAAAAATCAATAACATTTTTTTTTTCAAAATCCCAATTCGCACATCAGAAATTAACCCAGCCTCTGTTAGATTTCGTTAGAGATATTCATATTAACCGTCGAGTTCTCTATGCAACTTGGTCATTTGAAAAGAGTGATATAATATAAAAACAGGCTTA
The DNA here is from genome assembly GCA_918317495.1 of Synanthedon vespiformis. Lineage (NCBI taxonomy): Eukaryota > Metazoa > Arthropoda > Insecta > Lepidoptera > Sesiidae > Synanthedon > Synanthedon vespiformis. The sequence goes on from OU906965.1 coordinate 2,447,609, forward strand.
ACCCATACTATCGCTATAATCGGTCGATGCTCGCGTGCAAGACACGTGGCTGAACAACATGCACATCACACTCCACGACAAAGCGTGATCGATCACGTCCTAACTACAGCGTTTCACCCTTTGCAACTAACTGCATTTGCATAACTGTTTCGCAATAGTTTAGCCAAATAAAGTAGCAACCAGCCTTCTATTGTATTCCGTCTTCCAATGTCTTTTTGACGTCAGTAGGTATACGTATCTAAAGGAGATCAATCAATCAATCAATCAATCAAGGACTTTTTTTATTATTTTTCTTTTAACGGTTGAAACCTTATACCATTAGTCAAGCTCTCCCTAAGAATGGAGGGTTTGAGATAGGAACAACCGAAGGACGTTACAGCCGCCATAAGGACAGTCCAGTTTACTAGTGCAGAACAGTAATCTTTTCTATTACGCATTTGTGCTCAAGAAAGTAATTTTCAGATTACCTTTGAACTGTTGTCCTCAAATACAAACTCAATTAACTTGAGTCCGGAACTTCCGAGACTACCGTATTCATTCCCGGATACAAGTTAGTTGAGATTTGGACGTACCTAAAAGCTTGAGGTCTTCTGTTTCAATCTGTTTCCAATCTAGGTAAGTACTTACATATATTTAATAAGTAATTAAACATAAAACAGTTTAGTATCTTTTCCTTACATGAAAGTTTGCCCGTACATTTTGTTACAAATGTTAAATATCTGCTTAATTAATGCTTTTTCACAAGAAATCAAATGATTGAAACGACTTATCAAAACCGTAACTTGACTTTGAAGTTCTCATCTTCATAATCACATTTACTGTACACGTTTATACAGGGCACCCCGTGTGTAGAATTTAAGAGGTGAGGTCCAAGTAATAAGAGACACGAATATTTCGAACAATAATTGACGAACTGTAATCGTGAGAAACTATTTGGAATATCTATATATAAATATTTAGTTGTTATAGATATATAGCTATATAATAACTATAAATTAGCTATATAAGCAAGTAGCCTATATATAACAATTAACAACTACAAATTGTATATATTATGAGCCAATGAGAGAAGCGAGTATAACACGGTAATATTAATAACTTTCTATACGATTCTATGCCTATATCTATATATATATATATATATCAATTATATTTATCTGTTTATTTGTTTAACATGTCCAACTACTTATATTTGACGCCTATTTGTAACACAACTATTTGTATCTATCGCGGCTGTTAAAAAAGTATTATTAATAAAAATTAATTAGCTTATAATTTAGCCACTAGATGGCGCTGCTTCATTCCCATACAAATTCACGTTTAGGCGTTCGATGTGTTTGATCAAGTAAAACTCGCACTTCACACTCTGGTCGCCTTTACAACTGGGACGTAGTGGGAATTCTTTTAGTGGAACACAACTCAATAGGACGATCCAGAGGCCTGTTAAATCTTACGAAAGCTTATGAAATTGTACCACAAACGAAGTTATTGTAGGGTTGTACGGTTGTGTACTCGCGTGAAATTTAAATTCTCGCTATTCATTGCGGCCTGTGAGCTGTTTTTCTGACACTCGTGCCCCTCACGTGGGGTCCAGCCCTTTTCCTAGGGGTTGTACCTGCTACAGTCGAGTACACAAATGTTAATATTATGTATTAAAATTCAAATTAGGTACCTACAGTAGGCTACAATTTTAATACCTACTAAGATACTCTTCTTTTTTGCAAATATTTGGTTACATATTATGAGCTATATTTTATTCGACAACTTATTACCTATTGTCCAATAAACGCAAATATAAAAAAACATCATTTTGTACACTTGATTTAGAAAAAAGAATTCGAAACTAAAATCTCGTATTCTTTCTTATAATAATAAATTCAAGCTTTATTCAATAACTAGTCCTAATTAAATTAAAAATGAGATAATAGTTTATTCATTAAATTCACATAACAAATTTAACTAATGAAAAATGTAAATTTTATATTCATATAACATTTTTTTTATCCTCGTGTAATATTTTATTTTAGTTTAATTCAGACAAAATCGGAATAATTAAACAAATGTTCCGAATACTAGCCAGTGAAGAAACTTTGAGGCAGTTTGTTTGTATACTGAAATCCCAAGCAACACAGAATGTAACATATTCTTTGCCGTTATCAGCCTTATCCAAGCAATTTGGGCACAAAATAAATTGCTTTAAGCTGTATAGTAGCAACATAATAGCTGAATAGTAGCTGAATAAGCAACAAGAAGCCCATAATAGCCCATAGTATATAATAGCCCAAAAATCATTCAATACAGCATTTGCCTATCTTGTCAGCTCTAATACCCTTATAACAAAGCTTTAAACTGAATAATTTGTGAATTTGATACTGTTATCTGGCCTATGTGTTGCCTGGGATGTGTCATTTTTAATTTCACAATTATTAACAAAATAATTTTGTTGTACAAAGAAAAACAAACTGAAGTAAGTAAATAATTTTATAAATACAAAAAAAATATCACCATTAAATTATAACAATTATTCAATTAGCACTTTTTACATCGACAGTACCTACTGCAAAAGTTGCTGCAAGCACGGCACATTGCTGACATTCTTGACGAGTCCAAAAATTTAGTGCATCGTTGCTACAGACGCTTGCCTCTGGGCCTGCATGACCCTAAGTTATGCAGCTAATATACTGCTCATACGGATCAAACTACGCCTCGCCTTATTATATTATAATATTTACTACGTAAGTACAAAGATTCCACAGGGGCGCCCCGCTAGAGATATGGCATATTAGAACAAACAACAATGTCACTAAAATTACGCACACTCACGTACAAATAGCACACAATGACAACCGAGCCGGCGTACCCACATACACGCACACAACTGCCGAACCAATAGCATTTGTTCGCTCGCTTGAAACACGTGATTGAATTGTCGATTTAGACAATTCGATTAGACTTTAGAGGTGCGATATCTAGCGGGGCCGCGCGCATTTCCGAAATCTGACAAGATCATAGAATAATAAGATTCACATTTCACACGTAAGCAAACTTGGAGACCAATATTTTCAATATGAATAAACGAACATTTTAATTATAGCTTCCAACACAAGATCGCAATATCTACTACAAACGACCTACACACACTCATGTCCGCAAAAGCTTGTCTATGTTCTTATTTGGTCTAAGTTAGAGACATATTTTATACTAACTGTTGCCCGAAACTTCGTACGTACTTCGTTTTATGAAAAATCCACGGAACCTAATCTAACATTTTTCCAAAAATAAAAAGTATCCTATAATTTAATCCAGGTATCCTTAATCCTATAATTACATCAGTGAAAACAGCATTCAAATTCGTTAATCTCAGAAATGAGATAATTATTAAAACTATTTTATTTTGCCTCGGAAACAAAAATACAACATGTACAAGTTATTTCAAAATATTATTTATTGAACAGAAACAGCTCGTTTACGATTTTATAGATTATTATAATTTCAACTAACTTTAATTATCAAACATGCACTAAATTTTAATACCAATACAATTTATTACTTAATCTCTTATTAAAAAGATATAATCATAAACTCATAATTCATTCTCCTAATATTGCAACCAAAGATTTCCCATAGAAATTGACACGTGACCTCTTTAGACACGGGTGTGGTCGTACGAAACAAATATGATACACAATGGACCAGTTTTCGAACTAAAATATACCCTATTCGTTTGTAATTACGAATTAATTTGTAAATTAGTTTAGAATTAGAGAATGTAGTGAGAGAAATTTATATTTAAAGCATGAAATAGATAAATAAAGATTGTATTTGGTCGTAATGGTTATTGGTGGGGCGTTAGTAGGCGCGTGTTTCTAGTTAGGAAGATTTTCCCGTGACTTTTGCTTTTAGGGCCGAATCACATCGTATGCTATAGTTATAAGCGATAGCCTTCTAAATCGGCTGAATTATAAAATTTCAGGGTCTAGTAATAAATATATTATTATATATAATATACCTAAAACTAGTATAGGTATATTCTTTACATAGTATGGAGCAAAAGTCACAATTTTGCGAGATTCGAAGCCGAGGGAAAGTCAGTAGTAACATATAAGAGATATATTTTATAGATGAGAGAATTGATGAATTGAAAAACTCAAGTTGGGCTTAATTGCCCAAATTTTTTAAATTAATTTTGAAGTTGAAGGCTGTATTGAAAACCTAACGGCAATTTAAAATCCATTTACCATTCAAAATCGCCTTTAATTCCCTCTTGTCCAATAAAATTTCTTTCATTGTTAATGGATTTAAACGGTCTCCGTTAGAACAGTTGCGTTTAAATTTAATACGTATTAAGCTTAGGGCCTCTTTCACCAACAACAAGTAAAGTATTGATTAGTTACTTTTAGAAATAATTTTATGTTTTATTGAATTATGCACTCGGTTTACTGCATCTTTCGATAGGCGATTTTTTTTTATTTTCTTTTTAATGTTTGGGATTTTTAGCACCTTTAAATGACAGGTAGCCTTCTTGACAGAAGGTGAAAAGGCCCTTAATAGAATTGGTTACAAATAGAAATATCTAAAGTCTTTTACGGAATTGACTTTGACTGACTAGTCTCGGGATCTGCTATTTTTGATTTTTAATTTAAATTTTGCCTTTTTTGTTTAAAAAAAGGCTTTTACAAATTGCTATTTTTTCTAATGACACTGCCAAAGTCATCGGAGAAGATCTGATGGAGCCAAGACATTAAAAGAAGAAGAAGAAGAAGAAGAAAGTCTTTTACCTCATGTTTAGGCAAATCATAAACAATATAATTAAAAGCGATCTAAGGAGTGAAGGCTCCCCACCATTATCCCATATTGCCACCGGTTTTAGGGTCATGTGTAGGCGCATTTAATAACATATTACTTAATATATTTTAATTAGTAAGAATTATGGTCAAAATAAATGTGTTCAGTCCAACAGATTACATACAATTATAGAAAAATATTAAAAAGTAACACCCATTTTTTAGAAGTGATTTAAAACCAAAGATACATTAAGTCTGCGTTTGTTGCCTTGTACAATACCTATATTGATTTGTGATGTGCCCATAAGAAAATTTAAACTACAATATATCTTTAAAAGGTTGTTATTTTTTTTTTCTCTTTTAAACCTTAATAATTTGAGCAACAATACTATTACAAACAACCGAACAGTCTACCCAATACACGCGTGTATATGTTACATTTTAAATAGGCGGTCATCGAACACCGCTCGCGACTCGACACCGCGGCGCTTTACAAAATAATTATTAACCAGAAAAACCACAAAAAACGCCACGAAATTAGTTCCCGATGACAATCGAAAAATATATGTTATATATTTTTTTCGGGTTTATAAAAAATGCGGCTCGTAGCGCCATGTTCGACACGCGGGCCTTTTAAACCCAGCGGGACTCCACCGTGGGTCTGTGGCACTAAATATTCACTGTGGCATATTTATTCATTTCACTCGGTTCCCAGATTATTTTCTACTAGAGTTTTATGATAATCGGCCGTGTATAACGACTAATGAATTACGTGTAGCCGTCGTTAATGTGACGATTGTAAAAAGTTATGACTTTGTGTGGTTGAGGTGACAAGCTTTTTTGTCGCATAGTTTCTTGTTTGTCGACATATTTTATAGTATAGTAGAAACATGTTTTTGTCCCTATTATGTAATGATACTTAGATAACTTGTAGTGCTTCAATACTTATCAATAATAATACTATCTTTGTCACATAATAAATTCTTGCTGTGCATTACATAGTAAACGTCGCTGTTGCTCGAGATTACTCTGCAGGATCGAATCAGGAATTACCGAAATCTACGACATAAACTGTAAGATCAGTAAGTTGAAGTAGCTAAGGGCAACTGGGCAGGACACAGACATCTGATAAGGGCTACGGGTGATCAGTGGATCCAGGCAGCTTCTGACTGGTACTAATAGAAAATTTCGGGGGAGACCCTTGGGTCTCTTCCATAGCACATCCATGTCCTACAGCTGATATGATGAAATCCTACTTATAGGAATTAGATAAATTAGAAAATATTTTAATTTTATGTTTCGGACAGTAGTTAAGGGATGTTAGAGCCAATTCCTCTATATCAACCTAATCTCTTATACTTCAGTTTATCAAGGTCACCAGCTTATTTATAACCTCTATACCAATTGTACCAGCGTCATCACAAGAACTTCCCTTATCCTCTCGTTACTCGTTTAAATTATCCTATCAAGGTCGACAATATGCGACGGTTAGTCACCTACTACTATCAAAGAGTTCTTAATTACTTTGGGCACATAGCTCGCAGAGAACCAGAAAACTTGGAGAGGCTGGTGGTGGTTGGAAGAGTGGCAGACCAAGTTGTGGCTCTTACAGGCCTTACATTTGCGAAGGCTATGTATGAGAAAGGCTGAGGACAGGGTGGAATTGAAATAGCTGGTAGTCGATGCAACCAAGGCATTTTAGAGCTTGCACGATCTTCAGCAATGAAGAAGACAACTCTATCTAGTCACCTACTATAACAGCATCGTCAGCTTGCCTTTTTTAAGTTGGGAGTTCCTCGTGGATACCTGGCAGCGTAGGGAGGGAACGTCGTGGGGTGAAACCGAACTCCTACCGACTTTCTAGCGCAGTCGTAGATAGGCAGGGTCGCAGGAACCGCTAACCGTCAGTTTGCCTGCCAATGCTATTTAAAAGAAAATAATGTTTTTCAATGTCTGTTCGTCAAAAGAAATAATCGTGGTATTTCAGTTACTGTGTGTGATATTTATGTATGTATCTAACATTTTTTGTACGTGAAAGTTGAACACAAATAATTTTAAATGGAGTCAGATGAATCCTTTATTATTTGTAGTTGATACAGTGTTGGAAATATGTAAGCTGCAGGTCAAACGACATGCTGTTAACATTAATCATCCACGCGCGTCAGGCCGCATCATGATGGATAGCTTCGACCGGGGAAAAATGATAATTATCAGTAATTTGGAACAAACCAGGGCTCCTTTGTTATTTTACAATCAGGTGATAATTCGTTACTTATTAATTTTAAAGGCGGTGGTGATTTCTTTCTAAGCGGTCACTCAAAACTCTGAGAACATTGTCTTCCAGTTTTCCCTTGATTCAAGTAAGATTTTCCACCTCGTCTCTTGTAAACCAACTTGGCAGCTTCTTCGTAAGGCACATTCTGTTTTAGGAATCTCTTTGAGCTGCGATATCAGTATGTACAGTCGGCCGCATAAGTCGATTAACACATTCAAAAGTGCAAAACAACTGAACACTCAATTTACTTACTTACATACTTACTTACATACTTACTTACATACTTACTTACTGAAGCTTTTTACGATCGTTTGTACGTGAAGTTTATTTGGTTCTCTAGTCCTGACAACGACTTATGGCGCGTTGAGTGTTCAGTTGTTTTGCACTTTTGAATGTGTTAATCGACTTATGCGGCCGACTGTACATCGTGTCGCTCTGTATATATGTATGTATGTATTAAAAGTTATTGGATTTAGCGGTGTAGTAGATCTACAAATAAAAGATATAATTCTTGACATAACATTAGTAGAGAATCCGAATAGGACGTCGACGTTCACCTATCTGGATGAAAAGTATTTTATAACAAATTACTTGATAAATTGATGCAAAATGTATAAAAAATAAATAAAAAAAATAATGAAAAATAATAAGTATTTTTTTTTTGTAAAGATAAATCAAATCATAATTTCGCATGTTTCCTATCACATAAAGTTGTGTCATGTGCTTGGTCATGTGACACAAATTATAATGTTGCTTCTCAACCGTGTACTATAAATAAATAGATTAATTTATGAATTTTCTTTCTACAGTCAGCGGTTAAGTTCCCCCGAGCATGCCCGAGGCTTACTTCCTTTCAATAGGTTGAGAGAGGCACAATTACATCAAATATTTATGACATAACACGGTCTTGTTTGAATTACTTAATTACTCGGCACTCAGCTCAAGGCGAATTAACGTGACACTAATTGTAATGGGCACTTAGGTCTTTATATTCTTACGCAATTAGTCAGGTGGTTCAATATAAATGACGGACATCAAGTTTGTGCAAAATATTTGTAAACAAAATATGTGCATTGACAGCAGGCTTAAAATTGTTTTCTCAATATAACGCTTTAAGTTTCTATTAGTTTATGAAAAGCTCAATCTTTTCTCCCAATACAAAAGAACCTAAGTTATAATTAACCTAAAGCAGCCCATCCTAATTAAATCGTGATTTTAAAAACCTGCAACATGAAAAAGAACATCTTGTCCCAAAAAGATAATGGTGGTAAGGCACTCTGCGTTCTGCATTCAAAATTTTGAAGTTTTTGATAACTCGAAAACGAAAATTGTTGGAATCCCATTCGTATATTTTTCATATTGAGGTTGTGGTTTCCTAAATCAACGCCTAAATCAAAGAAGAGAATTACGCCTCTATCCATAGATAAAACGTAATATATACCTATTATTACGTTAATGCTACTTCTTCGTCTTTATGCTGCACACGAAACGAACCCATCTTCGAAGTAAAGTTCTGAATTGATCGCTGCTATCTCCTGCTTGTGCGGAACGTTTTCAGGTCGGGCCATCAAATTGACAATACCCATTCTACAATCCGCCAACAAAAGAAATTTTCCTTCGTGGATAAATTTCAGGAAAAACTTGAAAAGTGGCATCAGATGCATGTCTACATCTTCATCTGAAACAAAAAAAAATTGGAAGGTAAATTACCTAACAAAAGTCAAAGCATCTGAATTCAAGGTCCGAGAGGGGAAGATTCATAATAAAACCGTCCCTTTTTCTGTTAAAGTTGTTCAATTGATATTATTGACAACCTTGCAAATAAAACTAAATCTTTTGAAAATTAAGCCCTGGGCTGTTTAGGTCTGTTTTAAGTCGTACACAAATTTTGAAGTGTAGTCATAAAGCACTTTTGAATATGATACCGCATAAACAAACCAACACACAACAGAAAAAAAGTCATAATATTAGCCTGACGAAAAGCTAAAATTAATACATGTAAAAAATGTAAGTATAGGACGCTAAGAAAATCGTATAAGCAAAATTATGTAAATAATATATCCTCCTGTTTATTAACAGAAAGAAAGTGATTGGATGCGAAACGCTTGAGGACCGTGCTTGAGAGGCACGTATACTAGTGATGATGATGATGATATTATTGTAAATATGTTGGACTGGACATGTCATTATTAAAAACAAAATACCAACGTATTGTCCGTAGTACATTAGGTACTCCAACAAAGAACCCGGGCGGTCCTCGGTCGTCAATTAACAGCATTTCTCGACCTGAGTTACTCATGGTAGCAAGTAAGCCTGGAGATTTCGAATCTGGCCGTTTTTCTAAATATTCATAAATTTCATCCATTACGCGTTCTTTTATCTGAAAGCATTGATATGAAGGCATATAACACACTGTACTTATAAGTAACAGAGAAAAGTCTCTTTTAATAAAACAATGTTAAGGTTGAAAATCCCACTTTTTTTTTAATATTAATCAATGTTAATTAAGTTATATTTATATGAAGTAGAGAATCATCGTCCGGACCGTCATAGAAACACATGAAAACTCAAAAAAACTGCATAGTTTCCTAAACGATTACTCGTATAACGCTTAAAAAAACTCACAAGTCGCGTTGCATTTTTAAATATGATGTCGATGCACGTAAGATTCCCCATATTGATGTTCCATGAGTAATAAATCCTCCATGGTCTTCCAATGACGCTATCATACTCGAAATTAGTATCCTTCATCAATTGCTTGCAAATTTTTTCCCCAACATTGAGGATTTTAGGTTTTGAAGTTTCAGAGTGAGAAAACACCACAGCCAGAAGAAGTACTAAGGCGACAGTCATTTCGCAACTAAACTGAATTCGCAGTCATTATGAGAACATTAATAAAGAAAAGTTGTGGGAAATAAACTCGTTTGAAATCAATGTTTGTCTTGGCTTTGACAGAAATTTGAAAACAAACCTTTTGTCTCTGTACAAGAAAGAAATTCATTATGTAAAATGTTGCATTTTCCCAGTACTTGCCTGACTTTTAATTACTTTCATTAGTGAATTGATACAAGGTTAATAATTAAATTGTCAAAATCAAAATAACAAAGGTAAAAATAAATAACAATGGTTAATAATAAAATTAATAATAATAGCTAAATGTTTACATAATAATAGAATATCTTAAACTAATTACATTACCGTAATAATGATTACAGTACAGGGTTTGAAGACTGATTTATTTAACACCTATTTTTGTCTACTTTCCATAAAATTTTTCACCATCTATTGTAACGAAGCGTTACATGGTTGAAATTATTATTAATAAATTGATAAATAAATAAAATTAAAAAATAAGGTAATTGAAAAACTAAAGTAAGTAGGTACACGCCCGGCGTGCAACGAATGCAATTGCGCCGGCGCGGGTGGTACCTACAACACGGATTTTGATCTTGATTTTGAAATTAAAGCGGAGTCGGCAAAGTAGCCGAGACACGGACGGTCCGCGCCACTCAGCGCATTAGTTGAGTGGTGCGGTCTAATTAACTGTTTAGTAATTATGTAGTTTAATATTTCGTATAATTTGAATCTCCCGCGTTAGGGTGAGTTTTAAATGGCACACAATATTTTTAACTTTTAATAATACATTTTAAAATAGCTTATTTTTTTATTTAATTGCTTCATCATATATTTTAAATTCATAGTTTGTTTTGCTAATATTACTTATTTTGCTTTGCTTATATCCCTTTTGCTTTCTAGTATATTTTAAGTTTTTTTATGTAGTTACTTAGATTTTATGTAGGCAAGTAAGACTTACCTGCTTAATTATTTTTTTTACATTTTAAATTTCATTTTTATATATCCTTATAAAATTGCTTTATTGCTTTATTGTTTTTTTATCCTTTCTAAAATTGCTTTATTGCTTTATTATTTTATTTAATTAATTCTTGCTTGGTGCATCTATCTCTTTGTAAACTCCGTTCTGGTAATGCACCACTGCGGCAATGCTACTGCTGCTTAGCAGGCATTTCATCCTGTTGCCGTCGTGGCGTATCCGGATCGGAGGGTAGATGTACCAGAGCGTAATCCCGTGGTCCTGTCGATTCCAGGAACACGCTTCGGGCTGAACAAGCGTACTTCCGGCTAGCAATTTCCAGCAACCTCCGGATTGAGCGGACGGCCAGCTGCGGGTCGCGTTAGATCCAGTTGCTGCCTACAACCACCGCCGCCTTACCATCGTCGGCACGCGCATCGGCAGGACACATACCACCACGCCCACTACGCCGCATCTACCACCTTCGTCGGCTGGATCACACAGGGGAGTGCCTGCACACTGCGTGAGGAGACAGACAGGCCGACCACCCACGACCTACACTTTGTGTTGCCTACCATTGAGCGCGTAAAATATATATTTTTTATTTACCGATCACGCTGCTTGTTTTATTTTCCGGTAGGCTACACTGGCGCCCAACATATTTTTTTAAAGATAGTTTTTCCATCACACTTTAGTCAGTGTCGCCGTGGGAAATTCCCTAAGCGCGACACTATAGACTGCTATTTTCCCTATACAAAAAGGAGAAGATTAGGAGGAGATAGTTTTGAAATAATATATCATTATTTCTCTAGATCAACTCCAAATCTTGTCTTCTTTCAATTATAACAATTGAATTAAGTATTTTTTTATGATAAGGTTTTTATGATGATTTATTATGATAGACACTAATTTTGTTGTTATATAATTTAACAATATATTTTCACACATTTTATTATAATCTGGGCTCAATTTTGGATTAATAAAAATTGTTGTCTTAAATAAATGTATTATTTTTAAATTTGCAACTGTTTTTATCTACACGAGGAAATTTATTCTAGTCAATATTTAGTTTATTTGTTATTATTTACCCTCGGGAGTCTACAATGATTTGTGTAACGGCTTTATAAGTAGGTATACATATAATTTTAGGATTCTTTTTGATCAACAATACAACATATCGCGCTGCTTAAAAACTAAAGTGCCACAAATCAAAATTACACTTTTTAATCGAAAAAATAAACAAATATTTTTGTCTATTTCTTTTCTTATTAGATATTGTATCAAATATATGCATATTATACATCGTTAGAAGCGTATTTTTAAGCAGCATTAAATGCTTTAAGTACTTTTATAATAAACTGAATACTAGAGGAGATATAAGCATATAAGTTACTTTTGAATATATAAAAAATTATTAAAATTTACTAAATATGGAATAAAACAACCATGAGTCATTTTGCAACATACAATATGGAGGATTGTGATTGGATTTTTGCAACAAAAACATTTTTGAATTATTTTTTGTTTTATGGCGCTTTAGTTTTTAAGCAGCGATATATGGAAATGAAATGTACATTGTAGAGTTTGGGAAGATCGCGTGCGTTTACGAACACCGGTGCAGCTCATTTGTTGCGCCCGTGGGCGTTTACGGAGCCCGCCACCGATGCGTATCTACGGAATAGGTGGAATTGGTGGGCGGAATATTATTACCAGTTGTTATGTTCAGTGACAGAGAGCGAGGCTGTATGTAATGACTGCGCCGCCCAGCGGTGCGGACTAAATGAAAAAATATATTTGAATTCAGTATTATAAAAATTAACCACTGAGTTAGCAATCGATAAACCTATATAATAAGGATAATATTTTATTTATTTATATATTTTTTGCCTTTTAAGTCACACTAAATACCCTAAAGCCCATAGCCTTCCTAGATAAATGGACTATCTAATACAAAAAAGAATTTTTCAATTCAAACCAGTTCCTGAGATTGGCGCGTACAACCAAACAAGCAAAGTCTTGCTAGTGATAAATGTGACCTAATTCATGTTGATGAGCGACTTTTCCTTTTTTTTTTCAGTGGCTATACTGACATACTATTAACCGCAATAATATGCTATAGTATTCAATGTAATTCGACAATATATAGATAGGCAAAGGCGCCAAGACATGGTGGCTAATGGCGTACGAATCTGTATATGACAGATTCAATTTGCCTCAAGACCACATTTCGCTTTTTGGACAGGTTTACTAAATAATGAATCGAATTTCGTATGCCTAGAGTTTTTCTTATTGCTATTTTCATTGCTGATTATATTATTTACCTAGTAAAACAACATTTCTGCTCCAAAATTATGAAAGATCCATGGTCGTCGGTCGCTCTCACCGCCTGGTTGATTTATAAGAAGAGAGGCTTCCTTTTCTTGATCTTTCCATCTTGTTGATGGCGTTTCAACGTATACTGTATGCTGATATATTTAGGAGACATAGTAAGAAGAGGTTGAGACAATCTGGAAAAGCTGGCCGTTATTGGCAACATCGAAGGCCTTACGCCAACAAAAGCAATAGACTCGGTACTATTTCTATGCTATAATTTCAAGGAGGTCTTTGTTAATGGTGTTACAAGGTAAGAAATAAAATAATGACAAAGGTGTGACAATTGATAATGACAATTGATACCTGGGTACTAAACTAAATAGTTAGATATTTATTTTTTCTAACTGAACCACATCCGTCAGCAAAGTTTAGGTATAAACCCTATAAAACTTCTACAAAGTCTTGACATGGTTCCTAGTGCCAACATTAACCTAATTCACCCTCTAATATATAACAAAATTCAAACGATATATCTCTTAAACAACCAAACTGATATCACTTTCACCGCGACTTTTCCTTTCACTATTCCGAATAAGTTAGGAAAACATTTTCGCCTCTGTACCCTCGCATAATCCTCTACCTGCAGAGATATACCGTACTTACCCCGCGCAGCCACTATCATCCTATACCTACTTTTATTTTTATAATAACTAACAGCCTCACTACCCAACACTGACAAGCAAATGTTGACTTTGTCTGTGAACACATAAAGTTGGATATAGAATGTGTCGTTGGGTCGGTAAAGATGTTTTTTCCCCATAACACTTTCTCCCCACCAAGAGTCTCTCGCGCCCTGCCTCATGCATTTAAATTGCTTCATTACAGAACTAGACGCCGGGGTATAGGGTTGTCTACTGGGAAAAATGTTTGTTTAATGCAAGAGTTTGTCTAAATGTTTGCAACTTCGCAATGCGAGCAGGGTTTACCATACTCTGACTGCTATAAAAAATAAATGCAAAAAGTTTATGGAAGACGTTTCAATATTTCTTTCCTGAACACACATATTCATAAAAAATATTAATGTTACATTAAAAAATAACATGAAATTGATGCATTTTTTGTGAGTGCATCAGATTGTAAGATCGGTGTGGTATTGACTAAAATTTTCAAATATGATTCAAATATTCTGATAAATCAGAAAGTCAGATTAGGTCAGCTGTCAGGAATCCCATGGATGCATTCAGCCTGGCCGATATAATATCTAGAAAAGGTAGGAACAACCTGTGCCTGTGCCACTACTAATTAAAAATATATTATACAAAGTAAGCATAAGTAAGATTCCAAAAACGTTCGGCGCAGACCTGACTGGTTACAAGACTTTTGATCTGTCAAATTATGTAGAAAATGGAGAGATTTTTTTTTAAACATGACAGTACAAAAGACCACCATGTAAGCTTACATGAGTGAGTAATGGATGCCACAGCACATTTCAATTTTTCAATATCTCCTCCTAAAGATATTGAGGTCGTTGCAGCAGCTATGTGCAAGCTATGCTTATGTGACGGTATACCTCTGCCATCAAGTGTATACTTAATTACAAGAAATATTTGTACTTCCATTTGAGTATAAGTGATTTTTTGGCAGCCCTGAAGCAGAAAACGGTCGGGTAGCGAGGGCGGAACAGTCCTATCTGCACGCCGATCATTAGTCCCCGAGAGTGGCCAGACACAAAATTTTGCATGCTACCAACAATATTCTGCTTGTTAAGTAACTCTAGTAATGAGTTCGCAAATGCTTTTCTATTACTTAAATTTGACATTTTCGAAGTTATTAACTTGATTCACATGACCATCCTTCGGTAGACTTGCCCATATTTTGTTTTCTCCTTCTTTATGTGCATCTCCACTGCTAAGAGTCTATTTCTTAAAGTTCTTGTCCTCCACCAGTCAAAACAATTGCTCTAGGTTAGGTACCGTTTACTAGTCCACCCTCAAGTAGTCTGTCAGTTTGACCTATTGACCTTCACATAAAATAAAAGACCATATATATACAATTAAAATTAATTAAAAATACACGTTTATAGTGGTGTTTTGCTATAATGAATAGGCTGTCCATTTGGCTCGCATTAACCACCCCTTTACAGATATTGTAAATCTATATAGTAATATATAAAGCTATAGAGCTTGTTTGGTTGTTTGTTTGGTTGTACGCGGTTCGAATTGGAAAATTCTTTTTGTATTGGATAGTACATTTATCGAGGAAATCGTGGGCGACAGCTAGTAGCAAAATATAAATTAACCTCCAATAAAATTATATCATCTCGTGTTAAACCCCAAGACGGATTTGAACCAACATTGCATCTTTGTTTTTCTGCTGATAACTTCACTTTGGCAACAAGCCTCGAGCAAAGCATTCATAGACGTAAAGTCCTGGGTATCTTAAATTGCTTTATTTTTGGGTTAAATAACCAAACTAACACATCCTTAACAAGAAATCTAATGCATATAAAAGCTTTAAAAATTGAAGTGACCAAAGCTATTGATTACATGATACAGGAATGAAATAATCTATAACTATATCTATATGTATATATATTATCATGCAACCTAATTATAATATTGTGCATTTATCAGTAGCAACTATTAATGGAAACCCATAAAAATGCCAGTCATTTGCAGCACATTAACTGGTGTCTAATAAAAGTTAAACACTCCCACTTGTAATTTTTCTTAGCCTGTTTTTTTAATTGCGTTACTTTCTTAAATTCACGCTCCACTGACGGCCAATACAATTGTATTGTATTTATTGTGTGTATTGAGAAAAAAACATTCGTCGTGTGTGGCCGAGAGAAAGTGTCAAGACTATTTTGTCTGAATTCTCTGTGCGATTAAACTGGAATATCGTCGTGGTCAAATCAAAATCTGCTATGTACACTTTATTCAGATTCTCAAATTCTGATCTTAGTGTATAGTTCACTACCTTATCTACCGTGTGAAAAACTGCTAATTTCATAATTATACACCATACACAATTTGTCGAACTGCGACCACTTGATAAAATATGCAGCGTTACTTATAGCTGTGCAGCGGCTAGAATCTGAAATGTAAAGTTTATTCAATTATTAAAATAATAAATAAACTATTAAATCTTTGTGTCTAAAAGACAAATAAGTCTACGTCGTCCGATCATTCGGACGAAGCAGTCGGACCACGCGGTCTCAGGGGAATATTTTGAGGAAAAAATTTCATATTGAGATTTTTTTTATGTTAAGGTAGACAGACAGGCTGACGGTCCACTTGATGGTAGGTGACTACCGTCGCCTATAACACAAGCAACGCCATAAGTGCTACAAGTGCGCTGCCGACCATGGAAGGATTAAGGATAAGGGATAAGGAAGGGAAGGGGTAATGGGCTCTGGCATCCCTTACTCACTCACCGAAACACAACAGCACATAATGCTGTTATTTCACGGTGGTATTCTATAAGGTGGTGGTTACTGCCGCCAGACGGGCTGCCCAAATGGCTGCGAAACGCAGTGTGCCCTACCACTACTTTCAAATCCAGACCAGAGTCAATTTTGAAAATTATATTATCGTCCAACGGGCTCGTCAATTAAATTAAATATTTAAAAGAAATTCTGGTCTAGACTCGATACGTACCTTGATATAACCACTTTGACTTAAACCTTCCCGAAGTATCATCAATCATAAATACTAATATAATAATAACTCTTAAACGAATTTACTTATTTTCATGAAACTTGGTAGATAAACATTTAGACGTACGGGACACAGAATAGGCTCTTCAACACGGACGAAGTCGCAGGCACCAGCTAGTCTAAAAGTTAAAATCCAACGCTTGGCAAAGCAATAACCAAATAAAGATTTCAGTGACCTTACAATAACGTCACCACATCGAAATAATAATTATATCTTTTATTCAAGTTCGCTTAAGTAAGTATGATATGATAAAATGTAATATCTAATTACGGACATTAATTACAGGACATGTGAATTGTATTAAAACTATAAAGAATCTGTCTATTAGAAGCATTTTACTTGGTGCTAATTGCGTTTAAAGCACGCGTGGAATACATTACAGTATACTTACAGACAGTATCCAATTATTCCTTTAATTGTACATATTAGTCAAATTAATTGGTATTTTATAACGATTAATATTAACGATAAGGGCCTGTGAGTGTTTTTAACGAATTCACTTTATTGAGTATCCAATTTACTTATTAAATTCCAACTACGCGCAGTAGCTCTTTTTTTAAAATCCGACAGGAACATTTTCTTAGGATAAAAAGTGTTAATCCAAGTCAACTATATAATACTAGCTGGTGTCCGCTACTTCGTACGCAATGATAAATTAAAAATATAAAAGCAATTACAACGCTTGACAAATTGTTGCTATAACCATCGAAATAATATATCTCTGGCTATAACACATTGGCCAGGCGTTAGTTACAGATAATCCCTCGGGAACATTACTTTTTCTTGGATGAAAGGTACCCTATGTCCTTTCTGGTGTCCCAGACAACGTGTATGCAAAATTTCATGATGATCGGTTCAGTAGTTTTTGCGTGAAAGCGAGACAGACAGGAGTTACTTTCGCATTTATAATATTGTAAGGATGTGCTAAATTTCATCCACATCTGTTGAAGCATTTTTGAGATTTTGACCTCGGTTAACATATTATGGGCTTACAGGATTCCGTAGGTTGTATCAGTCGTAGGCATGACTCATTTTTGTATAGTTTTCCTGTTAGTTTTCCTTGAAAATAAATAAATAAATAAATATATAGGTCGCTAAGCGTCTTTTAATTTGATGACAAGACATTTCGTCAGACCGTCCCCGTCTGACGAAATGTTCGACGTCTACACAGCAAAATAATTTTACTGGGAATATCCGCATGGGTTATTGTTTCCAGACACATTGCAGTGTGTCCTATCTGTAAAAAGCTGGTTCGATTTTCATATACCTAAGCAGCTGCATCCGTTCACAATTTAAAAGTCAACAATCAACAATTTATATATTTAGACGCTCATCGCATCTCAGGGTTGGCACAAAGCAGAAATCAGATATCAATAACACCATTATAAACCGACCAATCAAGTAAAGGTGTCACATTACTCTGTGTTATTGTAATACGGTGTCCATGTTTACAAACAAAATAGGGGCTTGTCGTAATCTGTTTTTGGATACGTCCTATCTATTTTTCGGTCTGGCAACTTTCGGTGTGGCTATTGTGTTTTTTTTTCGCGGCATTTCAGCAAAAGGTATGGATTTCAACGCCTTATTGTTGGTTTATCACTGAGCGTAGAATAAAAGATACGATACATAGAAAGGGAAGGTAAAACGTACTTATCCAAGAATAATACGATAGTTGGTGTGGTCTTTTCAATATTTGACACATGACATTTTTGAAGGGGCCCCCGTAAGCTCCTAGATAGACGTTTTACTTAGAACTGTGTGCTTTTCAAGCCACTCTTTGTGAATAAAGTATACCGCAAAAATGACAATTTTTCTTTAACTTTTCTGTATAACTAATACTGCTATGGGACGAAGGAGGAATTTTTAAGAATGTGAAACACTTCGAAGATGTGGCTTAAAAGGATTTTAATAAGGTTTACACTAATAGAAAATGCGATAAACGAGGAAGGTTTTAGTGTAATATAATTTGAGGCGAGTAGCAAATCAATATAATCAATCATCATCATCAATGCTAATAATAAATCTGTAGGGGTTGGTCATGGAGTAAGTTACTTTGTTTTCAGAGATATCGTGTTTATAGGCTTTATACATGATACTGAAACTAAATTGACGATTTTTAGAATTTTTTTCTGTATGTGTGTATGTATGTATGTATGTATGTATGTTCCTCCATAACTCTTAAACGAATTAACTGATGTTAACTGTATTGTATAAAATTATTGACTGAGTTTATTCTCAGTCCGTGGCCATAATTCAGTAGATAGTTAATTTTATAGGTCTTACTACACTTTGTTATGAACACTTAATGTTACGAAAAATATTTCCACTTTTCCTGTATACGTATTTTAAGTATGTACATACATTTTAAGTATTCGCACAGGATTCCCACCTGCCGACTCATTGAAGCTAAAACTTCACAAAACAAACAATACCATCGTACAACAATTACACGAAACCGAAAGCGTCAAATGCCAAACTTTGTTTTGCCAAAATACAAAGCATACTCACTGAACTTTCTCCCCCTAAGAATAGAGTCCAAATTGGCTTGACCCGAGACCTGTATTAATTTTATTTCAGACGGTGAGCGGCGAAGCATGAACGCTTGCGCGGGACATGAGGGGTCCGTCGGTTATTTTTTTCTTAATCCTGGTTAGGATTAGGTTAAAGTCCTTTTGATTGGCAGCCGACGTCAGCCGCACGTCTGGTTTCAGAGGTGCAATGTGCATCCCTGGAGGGGAATTGTAAGGGATACACCATCTAGAAAATATTTTCGTAAAGTCGTTATTATAAAAATTAATAAACATTTAGTGCCACGCTTTACAATCTCTATACGAGTTGGTCCAGTAAAATTTGCTTTAATATGTTTATAGTTTACATCTGTGTTAACTATTTAATAAATTATTTATTTCTTTTTCTTATTCTTCTATTTTAAAAATCACAATGTCTTCGTATATAAGTCAGGGTATATTTTCAATGAACAGTCACCGGTCACCGGGGATAATGGACCTTTGTTTGTACGGTAAAAGTCCCAAACATTAAATAGAAAAAAAAAATGTCTAACGAAGGATGCACCAAACCGAGTGCATAATTTAATAAAACATAAAATTGTTTCTAAAAGTAACTAATCAACACTTTACTTGTAGTTTGTGAGAGGCCCTAAAAGGAATAAAATAAATCTCAGTTATAATCTCGGTTATGTTGGTTTTTTTTAGGATACAGATTACTAGATCAAACACATCCGTACTTAATATTATAACTGCGAAAGTTTGTATGGATGTATGGATGATGTATGAATGTTTGTTACACACAAAAGCTATCAAAAAACTAAACCGATCACCATGAAATTTTCGATTATTCGCTAAATGGCAGATTCCTTTTTCAGAATCTGCCATTTAGTGAATAATCGGAAATTTTACATACACATTGTCTGGGACACCAGAAAGGACATATGGTACCTTTCATCGTTCAACGCAGACGAAGTCGCGGGTACCAGCTAGTATAATATATAACCTACACTTTCATTTGATTTATGGGTATAATTTAAGCATATTAAGTTATATACCTCCCTATATATAACTTTCTGCGTAGCTTCATGTCGATAATGTCGGCATTTTACCACTTTTTGTATTCAGAATGAAATAGCTCGACTAAATTCAGATGTCGGCCGCATAAGTCGATTAACACATTCAAAAGTGCAAAACAACTGAACACTCAACTTACTTACTTACTTACTTACTTACGATCGTTTGCATGTAAACTTTATTTTGTTCTCTAGTCGTGACAACGACTTATGGCGCGTTGAGTGTTCAGTTGTTTTGCACTTTTGAATGTGTTAATCGACTTATGCGGCCGACTGTACATCTGAATTTAGTCGAGCTAACGATAACTAATAGCTCATTAACTCATTTTAATAGTACATAACGATATATGCTAAGTATATATTCTGATAATTTAAACATGTAAGGTTATAACGACCTTGACAGTCACCGGTGATACGGACACGAAGATTTCCATTTGCTACGCAGCAGTTCTCACGCGCTACCCGTGTTGTGCCACTAAACCTCGCCGGATTATTCCTCAAGCAGTATGTAACAGGGCTGCCTCTTAGCTTGAAGCTAAACTAGAATCATTTTGAATTTATTAAAATGAGGTTTTCTTTTTATGTTAAGGTCGACAGACAGGCTGACGGTCCACTTGATGGTAGGTTGGCTACCGTCGCCAATAACACAAGAAACGCCATAAGCAGTGGCGGTCTTAGGGGGTAGCGAACGAGGCAATCGCCCTGGGCCTCGCTCTTGCAGGGGCCTCGCGCAACAACCCAAGCAAATTTGAAAAAATATGATTTTTCAACTATATTTTTTTTATTTAAAACTTTTAATTTTGATACCTAATTTATTTATGCAGGTTATAACATTAAAATTAATTAGGTAAATTAAATTAAAAATAGTTAACTAATTCATTCATTCAAAACTTAATTTAAAAATTCATTATGTAACTAATTGTGCTTTAATTAAAAATAGTCTTTATAGGAAAAGCCGCAAACATCAACTTTAAAATTTATCATCTCTTTATTTGTTCATTTTCAAATTTTTTTTGTATAACTTTAGCATTTCTCGTCAAACATAACAAATACCTAAACCAAACAACCAGACCTACTTTCGCATCACATACTTTTCACGAAGGACAAAGGGCCTCGCAAAGACCTGCCGGCCGGAGCCTCACAATGGGTAAGGCCGCCAAGAATGTCGAGTTGATGATAGTTCCTAAGAATGGCAGTCTCCGTTCTTGAACGGGGTTTTAGTAAGTTGGATTTTCATAAATAATTCAGTTTTCACTTATGTAATATTACACCTGCGTAAACAAAAACAAAAAACCACAAAATTATAAAAAAAATTAACCATTATAAATTGTTGACAATCGATAACCCTTACAAGTCGAGGTGTCAGTATCGCTCGACAGTGACAATTCATTCAACTACCTGCGCTTACACCGACCGTGCTCACACCTAATCCATGTGACATACGAGACACGCGACAAAGAATAAGTATGAACCCTCATATCGACATCAAATACCTACATCTTTCGTTACTCTAAATTACTCTTAGTTTTTTTATAAGGTCGACAGACAAGTTGACAGTCCACTTGATGGTAGGCGGTTACCGTCTCAAGCAAAGACCAAACACAACAGCACACATACCTACTGTTATTTAACGGTAGTAATTGGTTTTCTGTAAGGGGGTGTTTGCTGCCACCTGACTGCGGAGCGCCTTGTGCTCTGACACTACTTGCCAGATTTGAAAAGTACATTTCCAAAGTTGGGAAAAAATCCCGGCACTTTGAGTTATGATATTTCAACAACCCTTCTTTGAGTGCGCAAAGTCTGCGAGTCTTTTACTGGTTCGAAGCACTGCCGGCACATACGGTTTACTTATGAAAGTCATGCTGAGAATCATGAAAGTCATAACCAATTTATTGTCACATTTAAAGTTAAGTTATAGGTTAACCAAAAAATGGTTATAAGCTCGTGACGTCACATACGTTACGATCGCATAGTATCACATGACATAATTTCATTGGCTTATTATAATTCCAGTAAGTATAGGTAATACTGATACTTTTTTTAAAAAAAATTGCATATAAAATAATAATCATAGCACTACACTTATTACTACAACCATGAACATTGTGAAACATTTAATATAATAAAGATAATATAATAATAGAGGTGTGCGAGAGATGGATAAAACTAATAAGTTTACATCTAGTTTCGCGTCTCATTTAAATTTTATTCTTTGCCAATCGCTGTCGTTAAGATTTGAAACATTTATTGATATGTATTGATCTTGAGTGGATTTATTAAACAAATCCCTTATCTATAGTGAGGCGTTCATCACAATAAGTTTCAAAGTGTTTTAGCGATTCTTTCTCACGGTGATAACACGAGCCATGGACAGCTACCTACTACCGTTTCAATTAATACAATAATTAAAATCGCCGATCTACTTTGACAAAGACGTGCAATCGTTTGGTTACGCAATGTTAAAATAAAACGTGAACGTTTAAAAAAAGCGTAATAATTTAGTGCATTATGGACAAGAGTAATGGCTCCTATACTAAAAGAGAAAAGATTTGTATGTTTGTAATCAATAAACTCAAAAGGTTCTGGACCGATTTTAAAAGTCCTTCCATCTAAAGAAAACTACGTTATAAGCTATATTTTATAAGGTCACACGGGCGAAGTCGCGTGCGACAGCTAGTAAATAGTATTATTATTACTAGAGATTATATGTATCACCTAATAATTAGAGTACTCTTCTACTACTCTAATTCTATACTTTTCTATATTCTGTTCCGTTAGAATTTAGGAGGAAGTAGAAAAACTGGTGTGTTCCTCAAAGAAGTATATACTTATGCAAAATTTACGACCATTATTTATTATTGTGGTCATATTGAAATTGAAAATATATTACTCTCCTAATCGTTTGAAAGAGTTTTTCTGCTCGAAGTCAGTTACCGTATTACGTTTTGAATGAAACCATCAACTCGGTAAACCGGAAGCTGGAACAATGGTATATCATATGAAATTAGTGCACACAACGATCTCCCCAAAGCAACCAGCCAAGGAAAAACAGCGCACTGTATTTAAAAACGCGACCTTTTCAAAGACACTCATTTATATTCGAATTTCAAATTGAAGATAGCGTACATTTCGTGTTTTATAGTACAAAAAACACAGTGTACAAATTACACATTTTGCTGATCCCCACTCTTAGCTCTATCCTAACGGAAGCAGGGATTTATGAGAGAAATATCATATTTTGCACGTACGTACTCGACGTGTGTGTATGTATACTTCAGTATGACAATCATATTATAGGTACAAGCTTGTGGGATGTATATTATGTAGTATACGTATAATTAGAGTAGGTAGCAAAATAGGGGCTGAGATTTAGTTGAGCAGGAAAAGCGTTTTGTTTCTTTTGTAATAAGACCATTTGAGAAGAGTATAACTTGAGTATAACTATAAAACTCATTTTTTAAGTACAAAGTCGTGCGAAATTTTTTGAAACTAGCCAATTTTAAAACTAACAGTTTTATTATCATCAGGCGTGACGTAAAATAATCATTCTATTATTAATAATAAAAAAAAAATTATAATGTATTCTTGGTAAAATATACTTAACTAATTTTCAGTAAATGTTTTTGAATAATATTCTTGGGCGTGTTTTAACCGCTCGTTTTATAAGAAACAGCGCGTTATTGAATTCTAGTGCGTATAACCCAAACATCGATGCCAATCTTACCGGAGGACGCATCAGCTTATAGTCCGTCACATAATCGCGTTTTTGTATTTAAATTTTGACGATTTGAATACAATGTTATGCTACCGAGATCGATCCTACACTGATATGATGGGCGAGTCCTTAACATAACATTTTAGGCCGATATTAAATTTGCATCTTACCACTCTTACGCTAAGGTTGTGGTTACAATGACAAAAAAGAGAACTTTGGATTTTTTTACACGGTTAATGTGGACTGTTTTTCTCACCGTCGAAAACGTGGATTGTTCTCTTTAAGTCAATTATAACCACAATTCAATAATATTACCCTAAATCTGAATAAACAGATCACAGGCTTATTTTTTACAATTTTTTTTATACTCGACTACAATTAAAAAAGCAATAGAAGTTAATCCATTTCTAATTTTTCTTTTATATTAAGATCGACAGACAGGTTGACAGTACACTTGATGGTAGGTCGCATATGGCACAAGCAAAGCCACAATATATAAGCTACTTTTTTCTTTTTCAATGCGAACGAAGTCGCGGGCGTTAGCTAGTATTTAATAATGTTATATGTGGGCGAAGTCATGTGCAATAGCTTTAGTATATAAATAGATACCTACATATACTTTTGCTGTATTATTTACGACCCGTTTTAAATATTTTTTCTCGTTCTTTCAAATATTTATGCTTTAATGGTCTGCCAGTAAAACACTCCATAAATATTCAATTGACAGGATCAATAAATATTTTGTCAATATTATGTGAATAGAACAAAGTCAAACCTTTGTAAGTTATATTACAGTATTACACGGAAATTTCCCTCAAAAGTGACTCCCATTTACAGTTAGGTATACTTACAACTTAACAATAAGTGGTGTAAATCTAAACCATCACTAATAACTTAACCACAAACGGACAGACCCCTTTTGTGTGTTAAAAAGTAATAGTTAAAACACAGACCACACAGGGGTTGATTTTCCAAAAAAACTACGGGGTTCCCTTAAAAATTCATTTGTATACAGTAGTCCAGATTGAGGCACAGATAGATATATATTTTTTCTGAATTCTTTTTATTACGAGATCTTTATCGAGCGGACAGATTTAACAATCTCGAGGCGCGGTCGTGTCTTCACGGGTTTTTTTTTTGTTTTTTTTTTCAACGTAGTGTCAAAGCCGTCACATCGAATTAGTTAAATCCCATCTTTGGCTTAGAATTGATCTTTGTGGGCGCGAGAACACGGCATTTTACTTCTGTACAAAAAGACACGCAGGATTTATTCTATTTTTAGTTAGTCAAGTCTGCTAATAAACATTTTAATTATAAAAAAATATATAACGATTATTTTATAGTCATTGTAATGATCATTGTAGGCGAAATTCCTCAATCCACTTACTACGACATACTAAGCAAAAGTTCTGATCACACTCGCGTATGTTATTTACTCTGAAAAGCTTCTGCAGTTTATTTTATGTATTTTTTATTTAGATTGTTAGAAGGGCTGACGGTTTACTTTGATGATAGTTTGACAACCGTCGCCAGGTAGGTTACCAAAAAACAATGGAATTGGGAAAGTAGGAGGCGAATGTTTTCCGGGAAATAGGAAAAATAATATATTGTTATTTATAAAACTTCGTATATTATTCTTTTTAAAAAACACATGTGCATCTAAATCAGGGCCGTTTAAACAGTTAAAGTGAACATTTGTCAATGTAAACAAGCAATTAAACATTCAACAATGTATTGGATGAACCCTCACAAGTGTCAGTTGACAAAAGAACCATTTAATTTGAACCCGCGACCCTTTGACGCGTAGACAAATTGTTACCTACTCACATTGTGCCGACCGACAGATATATCAAAACAAATATTTTATTCGACATTTCTTCATGTTTTTCTATACTAATAGAATTATATAAAACTAGCTCTCGCCCGCGACTTCGTCCGCGTTTAAAATGAAAAAGATGCCTATTCTGTGTCTCATACGTCTAAATGTTTATCTACCAAGTTTCATGAAAATAAGTGTTATGAAGGAACGTACATACATACAATACCTACATTTACAGATTTATTATTAGTACTGATTGATAAATAATCTGTCACGAGTTCCAATAAAAAATAGTCAAACACTAACTTCTTAGACTACTCAGAAATATTAAATCATCAAAGAACTAAACATTACTAATCTATCTACACTAATATAATAGGAAAAAATAGTTTTTTGTATATTTGTAGGTATTTATATTGTAATATAATGGATAAACTCAAAAACACTAAATATATTTTAAAAATTCTTTCACCTATTGAAAGCTTATCAGGACGTATTGTATTTAAAAAAAAATTAAAAGTAATTATTTTGTGACACGCTGCGAAAACTATAGATGATAAAGACATTTTAAAAAAAATTGTTTAGGTACCTAAATTTAAAATTTGGACTGGGAAAGTAACAAATTGTTCGACGATCCCTGCATTGTAGTACTCAATACAATATGATACCCAAACACGAATCATTGTAAAGAGATAGCGGAAAAATGAGTGGTGCCCCTAATCTCGGCAAATCTAATCATACATCATCTGCGTTGGCGCATCTGTGTCTATTTCGAGAGAACGTTTATAAAGTCGCCAGTGTCGACCAACAGTTGGGGCCCTCGCGGATACATCCCCTTCGAAACGCGATCAGAACACACGGGACCGCAAAACGAAATAAAACGTTGTTTCTCTAACGAAATATAGTGGCTAGGTACCGTCAATCAGTACATCGTCTTTTTCTTTGTCTCATTGTTTTTATTCCTGTTTTTGTGATTGTATCGATGGAAAGAGGAAATGATGAGGATAGCTTATGTGTCCAATTCATGAATATCTAAGGTTTTTACAAACCTTAGATATAACAAGACATACACCGAGTTAACAAGAATTTTATATAAGAACGCGGCTTTTTTTATTTATACAAATATTATAAACGCAAATTTTTTAAGAATATTTTCACTTATAGAAAGCTACATTTTCAGTGAGTTAAATAGGCTATTTTTTACTAAGTTAAGCAGACGAAGTCGCGTGCAATACTCTTGTTACTTACTGATTCGATAATGTAGTTTTTTAAAGGTGTAAGATTTTTTAAATCAGTTTTTGAAGTTATTAATTACAAGCAAAAATAAATAAAATACCAATCTTTTCTTTTTATATGTAATATTAGATATTAGTATATATGTTACCTACATTTTAACAAACTATTGAAAGTAGTTCAAATAAATTTGAAAATACATTGGTCATAATCACTGACCGCCTGTAAAAACCAAAATAATAAAGAATTATGATATTGATTGTTCATAACTTTTACTTTTTTGTTACTTATTTAATTAGAAACTCGGCAATTCACATTAGCATAACATTTTATGTCTTTACTTATTATTATTATTAATATACAAGTAAGTACAAGGACGTACACGTTCGCAATAATAAAACTTGTGTTTACAAATGTGTTTAGTGTCACGGGAATTGGGAATTAAATGACAATTTTAACATGACTGATGAACGTTCGTAAATAATAAATATTTTTTGAAATACAAGTCGTGATTTAATTATGTAAGAAAAAACTATTTGTTACGAAAGAGCGCATGAAAGAGAAATAATTACTTACTTAACTTAGCTGCACTTGTTTATAAAGAAAACTGTGTTTTTCTTTTAATAATATACTTAGTGTTACCTTAATATACGAGTAACAAACCTCAATTTAACGATTTCCTCAATTCAGCAAATTTTTCTAAATGCCCTAGAATTTCCTGTAAAAGTTAATGCAAAATATATCTACCTCTACATTACGAATATTTCTTCTTGTATAATATTTTATTAATTTAAAAAAGAAAAAAAAAAACGTATAGCAAACAAAAAAATGAAAATAAAAGAATGTTATTTTTAAAAATTGCCATTTGTGTTTTTTTATTTTTTTTTTAATACTTACCCTTCCTTTTGTCAGGGGTTTGAGAACCCAACGCAATAATCGTCGGTGTTAAAAAGACACCCCTACTCACTATTGTGTGACAATGTACGGCTTCTTAACCCTTAAATGAATAAACTATTTGAAGCCAAATTGTGGATTTCTAAAGGCTTATTTAACAATAGAGACAGCATTGTGTCTTCTTTGTGGGATATCTTAGAACCAGTATACGTATAGTAATAAAAATTAATCATGTAGTGTAGACAATTTTATTAGTACATAAATATATATAAATACATATAGGTATTATTATCAAGTATAGTTTCTCTTTTTCAAATTTACTATAAAATGGTGTAATTCTTTTTTTGTTTTCCCTAATAAATTGGATGAAATAACTTAGATAATTTATTATCTGGTAATTAGTACTATGTAAAGACAAAGGTTAATTATTTATGGCATAAGTAACCTAATAAGAACTACTAACAAACTTCTTATACAAACCAAAAATAAGCTTATTTAAATTAAAATCTGGTAATTTATATAATTTATATAAAAAAAATTATCCTGAAAAATGTTAGGTACAGCTATATATAAACAAAAGCTATAAATAAAATAGCTAAGTATATGTACCTATATAAAAACGTGTTAGGTATAATTCCGATGGTCCCAGGTCGTTTACAAGGAATCGCTGTCCACCCCCGCGTATTTAACCTACTATAGGCAATTGTTTAACATAATTTATTGCCCCGCGACCAGTTGCATCAAACAGAGGAATAATCCGCAATACAAAACATATCAATATCGCAACAGTTGTTTCAAATGTTCACGCACGCGGTAACATGCCTCGAGGGGGTGCTATAGACCTGCTAGCCGACGGTGCCGTATGGCGCGAGATGAGATTCCATTATGCTTGTCTATTGCCGATTAATTTCGGTTGGATCTATGGTAACTTTGCGGAATTAAGGAGGGTTGCGGATAAAATGCATTCCAAACGCAGGTTCGATCTCGATCAAGACACCAACTCTAAAGGCTCAGTTACACAAGGAGAGTTTTTCGAATGCGAGAATTCAATTTGTCGTGAGACAGTATAACTATCGGCTAGTATAAACAAAATAATTGAAGTTTCTCCTCTAGAAAGAAATTATTGATACTTTAAATTCTTCTCGAACGACGAGCCTTAAGTCTTCTAGATTCTACTATTTGTTATAATACGATAGAACAAATTGCAAGTAGTTCTACTGGCGAGTATTACAGATTGGACTGATATCAACAATAACTCATGAAAGATAGCATACATAGGTATTTTTGTTATTAAAAAGACCATAGTTTTAAGTGTGATTCTTAAAGTGACTACTACTTACTGCCGTTTGGCAGATGCTTTTATGTAAAGGTTGTCAGACAGACCACATGAACCATCATGTGTTATAGGCATTATCATGTGAGCCTATAAAACAAGAGTGCCGTTGCTTGTGTGCTGCTGACCAATCAAGGATAAGGCATAAAGAAGTAGCCTCAGCATTTTCCAAAGACCCACTATTTTACCGTTGCAATCAACAAACACTTAAGAGAAAATAAACTGGTTCAGAATGTAGAAAATTTTCAACACTCTCTACTTAACAGCCCTTTGCGATTCGCTGAAAGATAAAATTAACAGTAGGGTGGGTTGCCACTTGCCATTGTTGCAGTACGTCTGCCACAACGCCAGTGTAAAGATAACGCTTGAAGGGTTCGGATGACTGCAACGTGCATAGATAACGTTTAATGCTAGCTCGTTAAGTTGGGGAGTACATTTTGTTACTGACTGAGATTATGCAAAGAAAAGGAAAATAGACCAAGAAAATACAATGCCGGGCCTTTCATTGTGTCGTTAGAGCTCGTTGAAATAGACAGTGTTTTATTACAGTAGGTAGGTATAATGTTGATTCTAAATTACTGTAGATTCTAGATAATTTAGAATCTACAATGATGGGATTCTATATTACAGTTCTACAGTAGGTAATGGGGTCCCACTACCTATATTGAAAAACAATTTAAAGACGCATTTAACTACGCCTAACCTCTCTTAAGGCCTCTTTCACCAACTACAAGTAAAGTGTTGATTAATTATTTTTAAAAATATTTTTATGTTTTATTGAATTAATGCACTCGGTTTACTGCATCATTCGACAGGCGATTTTTTTTATAAATTATTTTCTTTTTAATGTTTGGGACTTTTACCGTACAAACAAAGGTATATCAGCTCCATTATCCCCGGTTACCCGTGACTTTAAATGACAGTTAGCCTACTTGTCAGATGGTGAAAGAGGCCCTAAGCCTTGCTTAACTCTGCCGTTAATCCGGTTACAGATCTGATCACATAATTCCCTGCCGGCATCTGTGTTTCCGAGCACATAAACCCAAATCTTTTCAAAGTTCGAGGGAATAGACATCTTCTGGGTGAGCTGGCTCCATCATATACCTCATCTTCGTTACACACCTGGATGCTGGCCAAGTGCAAACCCATCTCTAATCTATATAAATAAAGATGAATCCCTAAATGTGTTACTAAGCGCAAAACTCGAGAACGGCTGGACCGATTTTAATTTTGTCTTCACTCACGGATAGCGGGATAATGAGGGAAGGTTCTTACGTAAAAAAAAATTATTAAAAAAATATTACAGCAAGAATTGTCTATTTTAGTTACTTAAACTTTCACAGTATGTCTTATGAAATCTTCTTTGAGGTAACACTGCCTACATAAATACACAAGATTACCATGTCATGGAAATACCGCCTATACCAAATTCCACATCAATCGAACATGTGGAAATTAGTGAAAACACTTCGTAAACAATGAAAATGGGCTAATGGTACTAAACGATACTTTTAGTACCACTAGAAGTTAAAATGGATCTCTTGCATAAAAAATATTTCCAGCATAGTATTTTTTTTTACAACTTATAGCCTCTGTCTAAGCGTCAATCAGTTGTCGATGCTTTTTACGATTTCAACTCACTAGTCTAAAAATAATCACCGATTGATTGATTGATGATCCTTGATGATAGTTCATTCACAGAGCTGTCTAACTGGTTTTTTTTTACCTCTAACCTCACTCGTTGAAACACTGATGAGTTCTGGAGTGGGTCTACCCATTTGTAACTTTATTCTTTTATGTAATGTATATTATTTTATATTTTACTAGCGACCTGCTCTCGGCTTCACCTGGAGTGCAATTGCAAACCTCCCCTTTTTCCATATTATATGAAAATCGAATTAAAGTCGGTCCTACCTATTTTCGAGTTTATGAAGCGTAAGTAGACAAACCAATTTAACCAACCAAAACCAACCAATTTTTATATACCTAACTAAAAAAGTTTATTGCATCACTTGTATAGGCAACGGTAGCCACCTACCATCAAGTGGACCGCCACTATTTACTTAAACTAAATTGATCTACCTTTTTTAAGATCTTTTAAGATCCATATTAAGTCGAATTGCGTGTTTTTACCACATAAAAAAATGAATAATCAAATAAACAGGCCACTAAAGAACAGGAATTCGGAAAGTGGCTCATTACATTTCTAATTTCATAGGTAATGTCACCATTAACGAAACTAAACTAAAACTTGGGGGTTAGAGACTCACCCTACACCATAAATCTACGTTGAACATTAAAACACCGCCCATTACGCGAAGGAATTGCCCCAAAATGCCTCAAACATGTGTCCAACAGCGACCTGTCATCGCGGGGTTGCCAGCACAATGCGGTACAATAGTTTGAAATTATAATTTTTTCTGTTGTTGCAACTCGGCGACAGACGCGCTCCACGGGGAACCTCCACGCCCCCCCTTGTTGCCGATTTGTTTTGTGCACAACTCATTTATAGATTAGACGGTGAATATCAAATCATTTCTTACCTACTACCACCCCTGAGCCTCAGGGAAAGTGAAAAGAATTTGTACCTAGATATATTTGTGAATTGTTATTTAAAAGTAAAATACAAAATTGAAAAACATGCAGTGGTTTTGATTTACAAAGGCTTAAATCTGGCTTTACATTTTTAATGTCAGGTCATATTGCTTTCTGCAAATTGCGATTACATAAAAATTACATAAACGCTTATACGAGTTCTAGGTTCCAGGTCGAATTTCAATACTATATATAGACTTTAAACTTGATAAAACTATAGACATTGAATCAGACTGGCACAGGCACAACCCATACATAGTTTTAATGTACTAACTATAAAATAAAGTCCTACGCCGCGTCTGTCTGTTCGCGATAAGCTCAAAAACTACTGAGCCGATTTTCATGTTAGTTTTCACCGATGGATTATCGAGAGGAAGGATTTAGTATATAATTCACAAAGTTACGCGGGCGAAGTCGCGGGCAGCAGCTATTGATATTATAAAACATTGTAACTATAATAAGTAATAACACATCAACTACCTGTCCACTCTGAGACATTAATTTAATCTATGCGATCTCGCTTCGAACTAGGCGTAGAATGCGCACCGCACAGAGGGTGCGTTTGTGCATAAAGGGTCATGTTTTGTGTAAAAATTAGGGCTCTTCAAACTAATTGTAGGACAAACGCTAATCCATATTACTGGGCAATTTTAATGGTAGTCCTGTCAAATTAGCTGCGGGTAAGTTCGCACTAAATACAACATGCTTTGGACAAACGTAGTACCTAGTTTTTTTTTATATTGTAAAGGATAACGTGCAGGCCGAAGAACCACTTAATGGTAGGTGGCTACCGTCGCCTAAGGAATTTTTTTACACAATTTTTTTATATGTGTCCAATTGATCGTAACTCCACAGTGCAGTGGTCTGCCGAAATTAAGTATTGAGGATAAAGGATTAGAAAAAGGTATAGGGTAGGGATAACTCACTCACTTACTGATACATAATCTTCTGGTTTCTGCTGGGAAAGGACTTAACGCTACTTCCACTGAGGTACACACCCCTAACTACTGATAAGGGCAGAAAAACATACAACATTACCTAAATCATTTTTCTAATATTACGAGTATTTTGAAAAAGTTGATTATCGCATTGTATAGGGTCTTTCTAAAACTTTTTTGAGCACCACTACATAAAATCGAATTTATATTTGCTAATCCCTCTCAGCCGTTGATTTTGGACAGTTGTTCTACAAACGAAGGGAACAGCTGGATAATGCTTGCTGGACTTTCAAGTATCTCACGCTGATATCAATATGTTAGCATGCTGAGTACATAGATTCTTTTAATAATAGAAAATGTACTACTAGTTAAACTTGGGTACATACTTATATAAAAATCAAATGACAGATTTGGAATGAAACCCAAATTTTGAACAGTTTGTCTACCTAGTTCATTTTGCCAATAATCGAATTCAGGTCTCTCGGGTAAGAGATCTAACATAAATTTACCTTTGAGATTATTTTTACACTTAGGAGCTGAGGTCGAGCTCAGCGAAACCTGTAACACAATCTAAGATTGATATGAGTAACCATAATATACCTACCTATATTTTTTACTATAGCAGCAAATGTATGTCACAGCAAATACCTGCATTATTTGCTCTATAGATATAGAAATAGAAAATAATAAGTGCGATAATAAGTTTGTTTGTTATTACTACTTATAAATTTTTTTTTTCGACGACGTATACTTTTTTAACGCGGATGAAGTCGCAGGCACCAACTATAGTACTAACTATACTAAGTCATAATGTGCACGTTGAACCAATTTGAGCACAGTAGCAAGTATTATGGCCCCCGGACAAAATATTGCCAAGTGCACTCAAACAATCTTCGCAATGTGTGTTCGATAATTTTTATAATGCTCTTCAAACTCAAGTGAGTTTTGAACGATCGTAACACTTTTAGCTAAACGGCCTGTGATATATTCAATAGTGTACTGAAATTTAGCAAAATTAAATAGAATAGAATTTAGCAAAATAAAATTAAAAAATGGCCACCAATAATAAAAAAAAATTATGGCTCACTAGGATAGGTTCAGTGGGACTCAGTAGGTGTTTGGCTGTAATGCGTCTAAAGGGTTCTTTCTGTCACATACCATCAAGTTGATCAACTTGATGGTCAGCCTGTGTGACGTCAACTTTACTAAAAAATGTGGCAAACCTAATAGAATGAATGAATAATACAATTTATACAATGAATGGGAAATATATAAAGAAAACAATTCTACAATCACAATTTTTGATTTGAGTCTACACCTGTGAGTTTTCCATCAATCTTTTAGTGAATAACTCTTTTTAACAAAAAAAAACCGACATCAAACCGTTTTCTCGTGGATGCCGTTGTCAGAACTGCACCAAATTGAAATTGGACCACACGAGAAGAACCATCTTTCAAATAAAAAAAAGAATCATCAAAATCGATTCACCCAGTCGAAAGTTATGAGGTAACAAACATTAAAGAAAACAGTCGAATTGATAAAGGAGGAGGCTCCTTTTTTGGAAGTCGGTTGATAACAAAAACAATTTAGTGAACCGAAAAAAAAAATACAAAATAAGTAGGTAAGTCTAACTATTATTTATGACACCATAAATAATTTGGGCTTAACAACATCTTGATTCAATGAGATCAGCGATTGTCGCCTATGAATATTAGATAAGGTGACGTCCTCAGAGGGTTGCAGCCCCACGCGCAAAACGGAGCGGGAAATACTTAATCTAAATGTAAGGGTCAAACTGCTGGTATCTTATTAACTTAAACAACCATAACCGAACCACAATTTTTGAGTAAATTTTTTTTTAGAAAAACAAGACAAATTTTATACTAATAATAGCTAGCGAACGCGACTTCGTCCGCGTTCAAAATGTTATATAGCCTTAAAGCCTTCCTCGATAAATGGAAATGGACACGCAAAAAGATTTTTTCAATTCTAACAACTGGTTCCTGAGATTATCGCGTACAACCAAACAAACAAACTTCAACTTTATAATAGAACTAGCTGTTGCCCGCGACTTCGTCCGCGTTAAAAATGATAAAAAGTAACCTATCACGTGTCCCGTACTTCTAAATGTTTATCTACCAAGTTTCAGGAAAATCAATTCGTTTAAGAGTGATGAGTGATTCTGAAAACTAAGTAAAAATTACTCCATGACCGACCTCTACAGATTTATTATTAGTTAGATTAGATTTTGCTCGCGACGTTTTATATCCTTTCGTGTTTATATTTCAACGCCTGAAAAAAATATATGACTTACATTCTTGGACAAGGGGTTTCACTAAATTCCACATGTTCTATTGGTGTTAAATTTGGTATACTATTACATCGATGGCATTTCCATGACATAGAAACCTTGATCTGATGCTGCAGCATCTAGTAGTCTCCGGGACATCCAACTCCTCGGCAACTTACAGCAGATATAGCATGTTTGGGCTCAATAGAAAATAATTTAACAAGCTATAATTTTTAATTATAACTTATTATTTTACAATAGCCTGCTGTAAAAGGGAGGTTTACTGCTATCTCATGGGCTGCCAAGCTTATAAAGCTCTCCCATCTGAGCTTTCATTTGCTTTTGTCAAAGTTTTTCAAACTACATAATAATAAATGAAGTATCCATTATGATTTTTATATCCAACATCTAATTAAGTATTGGTTTTCATTATTAACGCAATGCTTCTAATCCGAAAATGACTTATAAATCTGTTACATTTAATCTCCCACTCCACCGACGCACAATACGTCCCCAAACACACTACGTACAAAGCTTATAATTAAATCGGAACGTTTTTGGCGTATTTCTACCCAAACTACATCAGCAGTCACCGTCACAAAGGGAATTTGATATTGAACGTCAAAAAATCACTGTAATTCTAGCACCGCCACGCCCTACACAAGGAAAACCTAATCAGGACGTTCTGCGCTTACGTTTCTGTTTCCGATACGATATACTATACCGTTTGAACATAGATTATCCAATCAGTTAAGATAAAGGACACGCTTTTTTAAATGTTAACATTTTAGAAAAGAATTATAAGGCGAAATTATACTGTTCGAATTGGAGACTTATGTGTGAGTGGGTAAGGATGCTTTTGCAGTGTTGTTGGTGGTTCTAAAAGGACGTTCATAGAACTAGGTTTATAGGAAAGGTTGTCGTGTGCAGGAGACGGTCGCGTGTCGGTCACGTGATCGAGATTAGTCGGAGTATTCACGTCGGATGCACAAAAGAGTCGGGGTTCGCGTCGCGCGGCCAAAACGTCAATTGTATGCGGCTTGGGGCTTGGGGGAAGGAAATTCGCTAAGTTTGGTTGGATTCGAATTATAAAATGCGAAATCCTATACGCCTCTATTTGCATATCCCACGGGCTTGAACTTTTTGTGACTGCATTTTGTTTTGTACACCTATAACTGTGAACAATAATTTTTTTTATGAAAAAACCTTTCTTTCTACCTTCCCTTTCTACAATTTCTAATGACAATAAAATCTCTAATGCAAATTTAAAGTTCATTCAAATATTATTCAAAATATGAAATTCAGTATTATGAAACAGTTTTCCAGTATCGTAAAAATTCAAGAAAGGAGTCTGAGCCATGTTGAATTAGTTCACGAATGCAACACGTTTATTAAAATAATTTTGTTTGTATTCTACATAGTCTGCCGCAATATATTATTCATATTATAACCTCTTCAAAAAGAGAGACTTTTGCCTACTAATAAAAATTACTTTGTAGTGCTAAATCCGTCCTGTTTCGGCGGCTGTAACTCCTCAAATTTCCAAGTCTATTTCAAACTAATCTTGGGAATAATAAATTGAGTTCTTGCTTTGAAATACTGTTGAGAAAGTTTGTAGAAGCAATGCCGGTGGCACCCATCTAAATACATAACTAAATAGACAGGCCTTATCCATTGGGGACATGAATTAAAAAATAAACGAACGGTAAACAAAAGCGACAGAAACTGGAGTTAGTGTAAACACTTGTGCCCGCACGGTGGGTGTTGAGCGAGGGAGCAAACAAAATCAAGGCTAGATCGCGGTGCTACCCAATAGGCACGGTTTCGGGAGACCACGCACAACGATGTAGGAATAATGGATGTGCATTTCCATTCGACATCTAAAGAATTATATATTTCTTTTATGTTAAGGTCGACAGACAGGCTGACGGTCCACTTGATGGTAGGTGGCTACCGTCGCCTACCAAGCAACGCCTAACACAAGCAACGCCATAAGTGTTACAAGTGCGCTGCCGACCATAGAAGTATTAAGGATAAGGGATAAGGGAGGGATGAGGTAATGAGCTCTGGCATCCCTTACTCACTCACCGAAACACAACAGCACATATGCTGTTATTTCACGGTTGTATTCTGTAAGGGGGTGGATAATATGAATATTATAATATAATATTCATAATATGAAGATGACGTTAATGGATTAACACACGTATTCGAAAATAGGCCTCATAACATAAAACTATGTACGTAAATACTCGTATGTATGTGTAATAGAGAGAGTGGACATAATATATATAATATATTCAAATGGTAGAGTGAATGAGATAACTGCTATGGTATGAGCTATGCAAAGTATAAGTTACCTTCTACGAATCCACACCACATCCAAATGAAAGCGGGAAGGACACTTGTCGGGGAAATGTTAAGCGAAATTATTGCCGATAGGAAGTAGACATGAACAATGAGAATCACCTTCAACAACAAAGCCTACACTTACTTATTAGGTTGTATTCCTGTATATTATTTTCAAAACTAAACAACTAAATATACAATGATAAGAACGACAATATCAGATGTCTTTTTAAAGTTTCATGCGAGCCAATACGTGAGTAAGAGTTAGTTAAAAATAAATAGAGGGGGCCAAAAAAGGCTTTGTCAACCACTTTTAAATAATTATATGTAATGAAATTCAGTAAATTAGCGCATCCATTTCTGTTGGCATTATTGGTTTAATGTGACCGGTAGTCTCTCGGGGCTCGGTCCCCATATTGCACTCATTTCATTATGTACATACGATTATTACGATTCGGAGACAATTTATCCACAGATGCACCAGTTGTCATGTTTTATAGTAGGTAAGAGCGTATTTTTAACCTCGTATGCAAACTCTATAAAACATATAGGTACGTAATAACGAATTTGACGTCTATTGACGAATTTTCCACAAAATTTTAAGATAAAAAAATTACCTTTTTTAGGTGTTAAAACATTCGTCGGAACCAGTAGGTACTTTTTTCTGGATGAAAGATATAAACTTCATGTCCTTTTCTGTATACATAACAACTAAGTATTTGCAAAAGTTGATGGTTTCATTGGTTGAGTAGTTAAGGCGTTGAAGCGTAACAAATAAATAAACAAACTCACTTTAACATTTATAATATTATTAGTTAGGATTCAAAAATATTTATTGAGAAAAGGCAGAACTATTTATTAAGTATGTTTAATTATTTAAATAAAATATTGTCTGGTAAATTTCTCATTATAGGTAAGTACCAAATAAAATCGTTAGTCACTTTAGAATAATTATGTTAAATGTCGGTAAACAGACTGCTGCTCCACTTGATGGTAAGTGGCTACCGTCGCACTATGGGACGAAAACGTGATTTGCGTCTCATAAATCTGTAACTTTTTTTCTACTACACCTAGGGATACGAAATTTCGCATACAGAATCTTATATATATAGGCTATGAAATGATACCACTAACATTATATATTTAATTTATTACGACATATAAATAAACATACAAATTTAAGAAATGCCACTTTTTCATACTATTTTTTTTTTTTCATACTAAAATTTGCTTATTTCGTGAATATTTATTTTTATTTACTTCAGTGTGAGATTACCTATATATGATGTTCACGTGGGAACAAAATAATGTTATCAACGAAAAATGGAAAATTTAAATTTTTAGACACCAATAAGTAAATTGATAATTATTATTTTTCGTATTAGACGCGAATTAAGTGATTACTTTTAATAAAAATATCCATACTAATATAAAAATTATTGGAAAAAAATTAAAATCTAATGGATCTTATCAAGAAATTAAACTAACATGTAATTCCCAAAGTTTGGAATTGTCTCCTTTTTTCCAATAATACGTCTCATCCCAAATGGAGCAAATATGAGCAGAATTTTTTTTTTTTTGCCCTATAATATACAAATACTGAGGTATCCGATACAGGTGAAATGAGAGTGGAGGCAAGTGGAGATAACTGTCAAAACTCTATTCAAAATTTTCAGTCATGGAAAATCAGTCTTGCGGAAAAAAATAGATTGTGTTTTTCTGGTTAATGTTTTTGACCTAATTATTATTTTAATCGCTACTCTATTTAATTGCCTTTCCAACAATATAGAACACTTATATGATTTATTACAAAAAAATAGAAATATACTCATGTAAACATCAAGTATTTTTGTCTATTTAAATAGCACCGTATACAACTTAAAGTTCAAAGTCAAGTACTATTACCAATAAGTATATTCTAGTCGATTTTATTAGTCTTATATGATGTATTGGTCATTCAGTTACACATTTAAATAGTAAAATCATGCAGATCTGGGTATTGTAAAAATGATTTTCGAGACGCAAATCACGTTTACGTCCCATAGTGCGTCGCCTATATAACACAAGCTACGCCACAGGTGCTGTATAAATGCTCTGAAGGGATCAGAAAATGGACTCGATGGTGATTCGAATATTCGGTAATAGAGCCTTAATTAATTACAACTGGGAGTTAATTTGACAATTCTTACTATTTAAACAAAAATCACACAATACTTTGTGCCCTATTGCCATTGTTGTATTCGTGTGTGATATTTGGCTGGTAGTTATGATAGCATAATGTATTATTTACGGCGGGCGAGTGAAGGCGGGGTGGGGTTCGTTACCCGGTTCACTGGGCCATAATAACTTCAGGGAATACCGGGAGCGCACTACTAACACTCTTTAATACGAAATGTTCGCTCAATTAGTGTGCGATACTTTAGTTTGTACATAAAAAATGTGTTTTTTTTAAGCGATCATCAAGAATTATAGAAGAAAATTTTTTTCATGGAAGAGCATTATTATGCTGTCAAGTTTCAAAGCAGGCGAAGCAGTGGAGCATAGCAATTAATCTTATAAAAAAATTTATTGACCATTGTTTAGCTAGAGAATTGAGTTAGGTATTGAGTTATGTTCTTAAGAATCTTAAGAATTTTTAAGAAGGAATTAGATTTATTTTTAATTTCAACTCCGTGCGAAACCGGGGTCGGGGTGCTAGCATTAGGTAAATAACAAATGAGTTTCAAACTATTTTACCCCTTAATCCTATATTCATATTATACAGGGATAATTATTTTGTTTCTTAATGTAAAGGAATCTCTTTTAAATAACAAACAGAATCTTATTTAAAAAAAATTAAAATGCAACAACAAAACCACGGAGCGGAACTAGTACAGGATAAATTTTATCAATAAATCCGTGTTTGTTTTCGTCTCTTTTATCTTTTATTGTAATTTGTCTGAAACTTAATATAGGTAACTTAATATAGGTATATTTTAATGTAGGTATATTATGATACTGTTTTATATTATGATTCCTTGATTATTTTTATCATTATCTTTTTTATTTTTCCTACAATTTGAAAAATGTGCACCATAAACTGGCGTATGATTCGTACCGCGATATAATGTTGTCGCTACATCTATCATCTCTCGCTTACTCCGCGACACATGTGCCGATTCCAGCTCGTACTTGATACACTTTAATCATATTTCACCCATTCACTATAACTAAACTTCTATTTCATGGTAAAAATAAATATTTTTTTCTAAGTCATGGGGTTTTTAAGTCATTGTGATAGCCATAAAATTCTAGTTACAAACACCCCTTATGTTACTAGAAGATCGATTATACTTTAAACAGAACTAATACTTACTGCTAATAATAACATAGATATTGTCACAGGTAAGTTACTGACTTAGAGGGTAGGAAAACTGCTAGAACGTTTTGTAAAAGTAGACAAGAGATAGGTACTATTTAGCAATGCGTGTGTTGCGTTTGTTGGTGTCGTGGCTCGTGGTAGATACCTCTAAGTATAAGCACATAAGCTAGCACACGCATTCGCGTGCATGTCACTCAGCGTAAACACCACATGTACAGACAGAAAATAAATTTTAAAAACGCTTATTTTTACTTTAATAACTGATAATAGTTGTAATAGTTATTGAAGTGAAAACTTCTATAACCGCATTATACGACTTTGGGTAGGGAAAAAATGTATGGGTTCGCGTCAGCAACATGCTAATGCTCACAGTTAATGTGATCTCAAGAGAGCGTAGCAGTGAATGAATGCGGAGCGGAGGGATGAAAACCGAATGTACTGTGCCTAATGGCGCTCAATTAAAAATTACTATGTCCAGTATTGGACACTTAAATAGAGTGAAGTAAATTCATTATTTCTTCATCAGTGCCGGATTAGATACGTAGCAAAAGTAGCAATTGCTACGGGCTCCGCGCATCTGAATCCGGCAATGCTGTTCATTATTTCGTCAAACTACATATTATGAAACACTAGGGTCAATAAATAACAAAATTTCAAAATAAATTATGCCATTTCGTGCACTTTTAGAATAAATCATTTAAAAATACATGATAAAGTTAAGTACGGTACTTAAAAAGACTTGAGCTCCGTTGCTACGAAATTCTTGCTACGAATAATTTGACACGTTTGGTTTAGTGGCTAGTAACCATAGCTGTTAAACAAACGGTCGCGGGTTCGAATCCCGCTAGGCAAATGTGTAAAAACCTTCCCTGATTATCCCTCTATCTATGAGTGAACACAAAATTAAAATCGGTCCTGCCGTTCTCGAGTTTTGCGCTTAGCAACACATTTGGGGATTCATTTTTATATAGATAGATTATTGACATTTATTATTTAAGAGTATATCATTATTGTTTTTTTATTAGTACAATACACCAGACACCTGCAAGACGCACGTCAGTTGTCAGTTCCGCACAAATCAGTGGTTAGCGGTGAGCGGTGAGTTGTACATCGCGTGCTTTGGACTGCGGCTGTTCAGCGATCGATACAAACCTTCGTAGACATAACCCAACATCTGAAAGGTTACTGTAGTCTTTGTCGTTAAAAAAAACAATTACTTTATTTATTACCTACTGAAAAAAATACTAGGTAGGTATTTAATTACCAAAAAATAGTAAAAAAATAGGTTTTTTGTCAAAATTACGTGTTTCAAATGGTTTATTTTATTCATATTTTAGCAACACACTTAATTTTGTTAGGACCATAGCTACAAAAATTAATTAATTAGACCATAAAAAGCTATTACATGTTTTTTTTATTAGAAATGGGTTTGCTCTTGGCCAGCATCCAGCTGTGCAGCGAAGATGAGGCCTATGATGGAGCGAGTCAATCCAGAAGATAGTATTCACTCGAACTATGAAAAGAAAAACACATAAAAGCTTCCATGTTGTTCAATGTTCCAAACATTGGTAGTGCGCATTATTATAAATGAAAATGAAAAAATTTTTATTGCATAAATCTTATACATAACAAGAAAATGGCTAAGCAACTCTAATACTTATCAACTAACATTTTACAATCTTCGCTTGAGAATAAAGCAAGGTAAGTATGTAGTTAACATATTTAAAATAATATATTATAAATATATGTAAATCAATATTGTCCCCTGACCTCCAAGCTAGGATGATGACTAAATGACTAGCTAGTGCCCGTGACTTCGTCCGCGTTGAAAGGAAAAATATGTGAGTGGTAACGCCGATGAGTCATTATCGCTGTGACGACGAAATATCTTTTTTTAATCTTTTCTTGTTTTTTCATTTAAAAATATAAAATCTATAGAAAAAGAAAATCTAAAAATAAATTATTTGAATTTATATTTTTATAAAATATTTGTTAACAATAACCTAACTTTATAAATTATCTTCTTCTGCAATGTCTACAAAGAAACTTAGTATGTTGCAGAAAACGTTAGCTTCATTTGCAATTGAAGTCACTGCCTCCTTTTGCTTGTAAAAAAAAAACCAAAAAAATGTACGCGCTATTTGACAAATCCCTGTGAGGCGGCGCGCCGCGAACCACGCTACGCCCGCCTGCTCTTTCTTCGCGTTTTTTGCATCTTCCATCCCTTTCACTCTTATGACAATAAAGCTAAGGCTCTCTCGAGAGCGCTCCTCCTGCGAGAAACACGTTTATTTTTCATTTCTTAGGGGACGAAGAAAATAATTTTCTGTGAGCTTTGAACCCAAGGCGAGGGAAAAATGGGAAATTTGGAAAATGTAATTGGATTCTGAACTAATCTCAACGCCTCTCGTATCTTATGAGGGGAGTGTGGTGGGTGTTGAAAATAAAATACCTATATCGATTCATATAGATAACTAGGGAACGAAATCCTCCTATCATTTTTTACGTAGCAACCTTATTGTTGAAACTATATTAGATACATATTTGAAGCTATATTAGATTCCTATATAATGATATAAAAAAATCATTAGGTACATAAATATCATTGTTGTCAGGCTCTCAGGGGTGACCAAGTGATGCCCTGCCACTACTTGTCAGATCTTATCTACTTATTTTTGTCATTTAGATTAGATAAATGACAACTTAAACTTAAACTTAGGTAAACGTTAACTTAGGTTTAGATAAACGTAAACTTAGGTAAGTAATGTAGCAATTTTTATTGGCGGTTTTCTAACGACTGCTTCGTACTGAATTAACGAAGTATCCAAATAAGTAAAATGCCATCCATATTGTAAGTATACTTACCTACTTAGAAGAAAAAAATAATAATATAATGTTTCAAAATTGGTTGTGGTTTCTAGCGCCAAAAGGTTAGAAAAACTACTTATCTTGGCCATAGGTAAGTGTCATAGGACATAGGATAACAAAATGAAATGTGAGCCCAGTTTTACTGAGACTAACTATACCTACTTTCCACCATCAGATTTTTTAAC
Source organism: Synanthedon vespiformis (assembly GCA_918317495.1). Lineage (NCBI taxonomy): Eukaryota > Metazoa > Arthropoda > Insecta > Lepidoptera > Sesiidae > Synanthedon > Synanthedon vespiformis. Next base: position 2,491,671 of record OU906965.1, read on the forward strand.
GTATCTACTAGTTGAATCTATGAATGTATGATGAGGACCAAGGAAATATTGAATGTATGAATGAATGTATGAATGAATCTATGAATGTATGATGCGACCTTAAGAAAATAAGAAAACCTTAAGACCTTGGGAAAACCATATTTTTATTTTGAAGACTATCAAGACTTCAAAAACCAATCAATTTTTGACATTGGAAATAGACTCCGATTTCACTAAAAAGTGCGATCCCCTTATATCTCAGAGAGTTCTGAAGATATGATAGGTATTCAAAAAAGCTGTAAGGTGCTAAAAAAATTTTTCGAGTTCGAAAAGTCAAAAACGAAAAAAGGGTCGTAATATCGATATTTTGGAAACGAAGAATGATATAAAATACCTATTTGTGAAAAACTCCTCTGGACAATTTAGTCAGCTATAATTTGAGCCCAAAATAAAGATCGGGTTAAGGGTTTGGCATGTAGCTTAACCTTTTTGAAAGAAGTCAAAAAGTCAAAATATTTTTTCGAATTTTCCAATATGCTCGATAGTCGTGAGGCACGAAATCTGAAATAATCCCGCTCTTTTTAAAAAAATCTACGATTCTTGTACTAACTAGTCTATTACTGCCATCTGTCGACGTTGTCCGCAATAGAAGAGATACTTTCCACTAGCACTCCTAAAAACCAGAACAAGCTAATTATAACTAAAAAGAACAGATGGCGCTGAAACCGTTAAATCTGGTAACACCAAATTAAAAGCTTTAGGTAAAAAAGTAAATTTTTAAGTGGACTCGACCACAAACTAAATAGTAGATACTAACGTATCAGACGGACATCTGCAGTACAAATGCTCTGGACATGAGCAAGCTCACCTGATTGGTCATAGCAAGATAGAACATGACATTTTACTTACCCCGCCCCTCTCACCCCTTTGTTTTTTTATGGGCTTTAATAAAGACTCTTGAATTTATTTTTAAATGGATATCATCACACAATTAAAACACAGTAAATAATTGGTACATATTTATTTTTAGGATATACACAAACATAATATGAACTTAATATACTATTATATGTAAACAAACTAGAATTGAAATACACCATAAAACATTATTGTATTAATGATAAACATTTATAGGCATGTAGAACAAGAACACAAACACTACCACTTTTCAAAGAGTTCAACGGGATGAACGGGATGCTACTCTTCTCCGATTCTTGAAACAGCGATGGATATACTGTTAAGATTTCTTTGGAGTCACAAAACGAGTTGTGGCAGATGGGCGAATTCACTTTTTCTATTCCGTCAAGAATCATTTTTCGAGTCCTTTTTTGCACATTGTATAATATCCTGGTACACAGCACTTATAATACATACTTAGTATGTATGTATCCAAAGATTTTTGTTTATAAATGATTATAAAAATGCGCAAATTAATCTACGCAACAATAAACAACAATCATGTTTCAAAACAAAATGGCTTCTCTCTCTTATTAGAAGGGCGAGAGTCAAGGTCAAATGTCATGTTCTATTTTGCTATTACCACAGGCCATTAAATTCATATGTCTAGTGATTTTTCCTTGAAGATTACCAGCCGTGGACTCGACAATATAGAAGTGTTTAAAACAATATTCAATACATATTACAAAATAAAGTCAATGTCTGACTGTCTGTTTCTCAGCTTATGTCTTTCTAAGCCACCCAACAGATTTTAATACGGTTTTTTTACTAATGAAAGGGCGATAAACGGGCAAAACAAGAATCTTGTCTAATCCAGCTTCTCCCTATCTCAAATTTGCCGAAGAACGCGTAAGTCTACGGTTTCTCTATAGATAGGTATTAAAATTTGAATACGTGCGAAGCCATATGAAGTACTATAATTTACAAATTGTAGACAGAAACCAGAATAATGGTCTCAGTGAAATCTTTGTTTTTGACCAAATGTTCCCAAGATAAATTGTGACCATATTTTAAGCTCCTCTTAAATTTTGTAATTACATATTTTAATAATAAATCATTATTTATTTATTTATTTATTTTTCAGAGTAGACTACATTTTTTTTAAGTGATCGACAAAATATTATTAGTCAAAATATTATTATTGCTTAGGAAGCGACAGAAGAGCATTTTACGTGAGTGCTGGAAAACATATGTGAATAATTGCGAAAATTCAATTAAATCCAATCCTAGACACTTCTGGTCTCACAGTAAGTCTTTGCGCAGGGACAGGGGTATGCCAACTCAGATGACTTATGGCAGCAGGGTAGCTAATGGAGGGCCCGAGATTTGTAGCATTTTTTCACAATATTTTCTCTCTGTTTACGTACGACCATCAGGCCCAATTAGTGATGATTCTCTTGCTATGAATTTAAGACCATCTCATATAAATACAATTTCTTCGGTGGAAATATCACAAGCAATAATCCTAAGATATATAAAGAGGTTGAGCGCTGGTAAGGGTGCTGGTAGTGATGGCTTTCCCTCGTTATTTGTAAAATCTTGTGCTGAAGCGCTTATCCTTCCGTTATCCTTAATTTTTAGACAATCTCTTGAAAGTGGAATTTTTCCGAACAAATGGAAAGAACCTTATATTATTCCCATCCACAAAAAGGGTTCTAGACAAATGGTTGAGAATTACAGGCCAGTTTCTATTTTGTCCGTCTTTGGAAAGTTGTTCGAGTCTATCGTTTATGATCAGTTATACGTGGTTGCTGCATCGTATATTCCCACAAGTCAACATGGTTTCATGCGCAAAAGATCCACTATTACCAACCTTGCAGTGTTCACCGATAGCGTCACGAGAAGCATGGATCGCGGCTCTCAGGTGGACGTTGTGTACACTGATTATTCGAAATGCTTTGACCGTATTGACCACAGTATCCTCATCTCGAAGTTAATAGATATCGGTGTTCACCAAATGCTTGGGTTTTTGCACAGAAGTGCTAAATGCTTCCAAAAAGTTGAAACCTTAAAGCTTTTATACTTCGCATATGTTCGGAGCATTATGGAATATGCCTCGCCAGTGTGGTCCCCATCGTATGTGACCTATATTGCTCGGCTGGAATCTGTTCAGCGGCGCTTCACTCGAAGCTTAAATTACCGTTTGAAAAGAAAATGTGATTATGCGGATAGACTTATCTCTTTCGATCTGCAATCGCTCGAAGACAGACGGCTGGTGGCGGATTTGAGGTTTCTGTTCGACGTGGTCAATTCTGTAATAGATTGCCCCTATTTAACCGAGCGAATAGGATTGCGTGTTAGTGTAGCTCACACTAGGCGTAAATGCCTTTTTGACGTTGGTGACGCGCGTAACAACTATGCTAGGAGCTCTGTGTTGTGTAGAATCGTGCGTACATACGAGAACAAATTTAACGATCTCGACATTTACTTTTTGAGTAGACGGTCATTTATCGGGCGAGTGTTTGATGGTCTGCAGCATATTGCAAAATGAACTGGTCCCCTCCACTGAGCAATACCACACACACACACACTCACACACACACACACACACACACACACACACACATGCAGACACACACAATAATGAATGTATAATATGTTTATATAATTTATAGATGTGTATTGTATGTATATTGTTATCATTTTTTTTATTTTTTTTAATTAGGTACTAGCGCTTTTTTTTTGTACTTAGAAAATTTAAGATACCTAACCTTGTAATAGGCTATATAAAAATATAATCTGTTTCATATATTTGTTAAATATTAAATGCTGTAAGGTTAGCTATTAAATAAATAAATAAATAAAATAAATGTATAGTGAAAAGGTTAAAAAAATAAAACATTTTAATTGTAAATATTTATTTCAAATACTATAAGTGCTTATGGTAACTAATGATACAATTTTTTGTTCATTACTGTGTCACTCACAATAATAACGCTAAATACAAATAATTAGCCTTGGCATTTTTATCACACCCTATTCTTGTCTGCCAAGCGCTGGACACGACGTCACGAAAAGAAATACTCAAACCACCCCAACTCCTGTTTAGGGGCAGCTTACAAAACTAAATATAATTAATTTAAAAATTCCATTTCACTAAAAATCATGACAGTTTCATTTTTGAGTAATTAATGTATAAGATTTTCAACTTTTTTACTCTCTATAATAATATATACCTAATAATCTATACACGGAGGCACACAATGCTTAAAAACTAGCTCACAATTATCCATCGAGCCTACAGTCTAGGTATAAACGTTATCGATAACCACTTAACACTAATGAAACGTACTCCAAATATAGTTTCTTCATACTTAAAGTATAAAAATAACATTTGGTGAAACTTCTCTTTCTATACTCTTTCTACTCGACACATTGGTACCTATTGTTTACAATCTTTATTGACTTGCATTTTTATAATTGTTGTAAAGTCTCACATGTTTTCGTTACTTTAAAATGTTACAAACTATATGTGACAAGAAAAAGTTATGTATAATGAAAACAAAAAAGCGCAGAGCATTAATAAAAACCACATAGACAAATCTCACCTCTCATTTTCAACTTCAAGTATCAATCACGTCATCTATAAGAGAATACGTTTCAAGCTTTCACAATTAGAAAGATCCATATATAATTAATTTAATTGTACAAACACTTTAGGCACCCTAAAATGTATTGTTTTTACCTTAACACTATAGGCGGTCCCGACCACGTTAGCCGTACGTCGGTCACACATTAAAAACCACTGACCTTTTTGTATTAATGGTGTACTAACCATTTAATACTGGCGTGGTATTAGCGATATGGATCTCGAGTGTGCAAACTTGAGTCTTAATAATTCAGAAATAAGACTGTCTTCACTTTGTTTCAATAATATAAGGCTCAGATGCAACATCGTGTTCAATCAAACATTATACTATACATTCAAACTATTTACATAATGGACAAATTCAATGTTCACTGTATATCAGGCAGAGTTGTTGCGGATGCAGAATTTTGAACTACCAGTGATTTCAAGTTTTATTTTTTATTTTTATTAAATATTTAATCACTGGAATTGATCATTATTAAGTATAATCAAATTTTTACTAGAAATTTAAACAAATTAAATGAAAAAAAAAACTTATTATGGACAGTGTCAGATGTAGGACACGCTCCATATACGCATCCGCAAAAGCTTCACATTTATTATTGCGGATGCGGATACAGTTGCGGATAGCTGAATTGATGCATAAGTTTCGCATTTGCTGATGCGTATATAATTGTCACAGTATAATCGGAAGAAACTGTCATAACTCTTGAACGCTGATTAGCCGAAATGAACGTTACTTATACTGATGGATGCGGTGATTGACCAACCATAACAGAGAAACTATACATCATTGACCAATCAGAACAGAGAAGCTATATTGACCAATCAGCGTTTTATTTTCTTATCGTCCTAAACAAATTTGGATTTTTTCAAAAATCCTGAACATAGAATAATAATAACTAAAGCATAGAAGTAAGGAAAAAATAGCAACAACGTTACATTAGTTCATGAATACTCTGTTCACTTATGACTGTCTAAATTTGTAATTTAGACTGGCTGTCACTAGGTCAAATGAATAATTGATGTGTTTTTTTGATGTTTTTTGAACAAAAAAAGGTTTTACGAACATAATACTACTGCATATGCATCTCATTCTAACGCCTTTTCAATGTAAGTGAATAGAGTATGAACTAATGTAACTTTGTTGCTATTTTATCCTTACTTCTATGTTTTAGTTATTATTCTATGATCCTGAAAGTACCTCGGATGATTAAAAATTCGTTGTTAATTTTTCCTATTATACGATGTTTGCAATCTTACTAGGATTTTTACAAAAATCCGTTTTTTATTATTATTATTATATTGCGACATATTCATATTATCCGCAACAACCGTGACAATAGATGCACAATCTATCGAGGGATATGTGCACGAAGAGACTTGCAAACATATTGGACAGATAATAAAAGTAATCTTAGGCAAAGGTAATAGTGAAAATTATACACATGTTAATCGTAACGTCACATAATTAAAAAAAAAAAAAACAATAACACCTTAAAAACTAAAAAGCGACTAGAACTAAATAAAATATGAGCTACATAAGTGTATGTTTGAAGTCATCCAACTAAAATAAAAATTATATTAGTCACATAGGAGTGAAAAAGTATTTTTGAAAATTGAAATTATGTACAAATTATTCATGCTTATTGAAACGTGCAAATCGGAAAGTCACTAAGTCACTGTCACTATGCTAAATTTTAGATGTCAAGCCGTTTTCGATTATCTCAAAAAACAGAGCCAGGCAAAACATGTTTTTTCGAAAATCTAACGAATGTGCTGCATTGTGCTAGATTTGTGCTGGACTGCTGCAAAGTGCAAACCGTTTTCGATTATCAATATTTTTTTTCTCGATATATCGAGATCGAGATTATCGAGTTACGAGTATCGACGTCGATATTGATATCCCTAATTACTATCAGAGTGTCAGGTCAGTCAGACTCATTCACAGACGGCTCAGGCAGGCCTGTCCTGTCATCCAACATGCTGTATTATGTAATATGTATCTCCCTCCCTTCCCCTTCTCTAGTTTAGTTAAACATTTTAAGGCAGAGACAAAAAGCTCTCTCTCTACCCCTACAAAAATTACGCAATTATATTATTGCGTTTAGTATCCCCTAGGTAGGTCAAGACCTTGTCGTGGTAAATCTGCGAGTAGATGTTAGATATACCAACCGATTGACAAGAACGAAACTATAGCGCGATTTAATCTCCAAAGTGAGCGACACCTATCGTACAATGACTATAACAACAAGACAAGAGTTACCTGAGGTTACTTAGGTGGCGTTTGGGAGAATTTGTTGATTTGTTGTGTACAAATACTACAATAACCGAAAACAGAATGGGACGCAAGACGCGGTACTTACCTACTTATTGAAAAATTTTAGAAAAACCTTTTTTATTTATACATTGTAAATTGTAACTATTGACTTGACATCCCTATTTAGGATATTTAACATTTTAGATTTTTTTTTTCAAAAATGGAACTCTTGTAGTTTACACAATATGCGTTGGTTTTAAAACGTCATAATAGTTGCGTTATCAGATGTTTTGTTTTAATATAAAAAATAAGAAAGAAATTTATTTAAGAATAATAACTTTAGTTTTAGCATATTTCTATAATCGAATTTTTGATTAGATGGTAATTTTTAATTAATAAAATGGTAACCCACCAAATGTCATTTTAGTTCATCTAATTAAAAATCCGACTATATATATAATGCATTTCAGGGTTATCGAAAAGGTATCAATCAATTTTCTTTTAAAGTTAAAGGTATGACTTTATTTCACTATTTTTTTTTATTGTTGTTGAAGACTTTCTTGAATTGAATTTACATATATTGTTAAAATATTTAATTAACAAATACTGTCAAGAAATGTTTTCTCAGAGCAGATTCATGTCAGATATTTGGTGAAAATAAATTTTAATGTGTTCTGTTACTTCAAGTCATTAATTTTAAATTAAAGCTAATTTGGAAATCATCAAAACGATCAAAGTTACAGTGACCTTATTGGAACATTTATTTTAAAAAAAAAGACAAAACAAATAGACAATAAAAGAAAAAAAAACTATACTAACACATAATTAAAAAGAGAAATCCACTTTTTTCTTTACTAAAAAGATTTAATTTAATTATACATTTTTATGCAATTGATTTTATATTTTCATTTATAAAATACTTTACTAGAATCGAACATTAACATATAAAATAATAAACCTAGTAAACGCATAAAAATGGTTTTTTTTTTAAATCTATTGACGATGTGACAATAAAAACTAAAAATTTGTTTTTTTTTTTTTTTTCATTTAGTGACTCTTCGTCCTGCAAGTTTGAATTTAAAAGAGGGAACGAAAGAAAAATATTAAATTAATCTCATGGTGGTGCCTATACTCAATACCCAGTTGACTCATACTTAACTCATACGAATTTTAGCTAGCATTCGTAGCATAGCATAGCATAGCTAGCGAAAAATCGTTAAAATGTTATATCCACAATCTGATTTAAATTTTTAAGCCATAGACTAAACTTAAGTTTAGCGTACGGCCTACAAGTTTAGTAATAATGTAAAAAAAAAAACTCTTTACCATTTAGAGCAAGCTACGAGAGACTAAATTAATTATTTAAGTGAAAATTTATTAATTAAATTAAGACGTATGAACTTTCACATATGTGACGTCATCGACCGAGTGGACATAGTATATTATGTATACTCAAAAAAAGGGGGCATAATTATGTTATTTTGCGGGTTTAAGTATACCTAACCTAATCGCAACTTTATAGAAATTGGTCATAAAGATAAAATCACAACAGGTTTTATTTTACACAGTTATTATGGGGATGGGCAAAATGAAACATTATGAGATCAGTTCTATAGACAGCTCCACATTCAAATAACATTACAATAATAAAATATATAATACCGACACAACATTTCCAAATAAAATAAATACATATAACATTTTATATAATTTGATGATTGTGCAGATAAATGTGTGCTCTCCCAAGCTCTAGCAAACATTGGCACTATTCCTTTGCTGTGTGAAACAAACACATGAATAATTTTATATTGAAAACACATTTCTTTTTAGGCTGCAAGGACATTAATTTCACTGTCATGTTAATTAAAATCCCAATTCACATTCAAACAAGTTCTCTGTTGATATTAACATGAATTAAACATAGTCCGATCAAAATAGACATTTCAAATTGCAACTATTTTTCTGACTAATTTGACCGGACTAACACATTACCTACCCATTTAAAATCATAAAATGAATATTTAAGCACATGGTCCAACTATATTTTTCCGTATTTTCTTAGCTTACGACAAAATCAAATTCAAAGATTAGTGGTAAAAAATTTATTCTTAATTTTGTAAATAGTGCAATAATATGTAGTTTTTTATAACATAAAAGCACTAAACGTGCGATTTTTACGGAACTTAATTGGACTTATGACTTAATATTTAAAACAAATAATGTCGCTAATCCTTAAATAAAAAATAAAAAAAAACTAATAAAATGTGTGATAATTAATATCCTCGTTGCTTTGTGTGTGTTTGTATTCAAGTGTGGTCTTATGTTAAAGCTAAATTAATTCATAGTTAATTTACAAATCGTATCACTTTAAACTTTAAATACCAAATTCTATCAAGTCTTTGTTGTATCTACAATTATTTGTGTGTTGATAGCAGAGAAATTAATGTATTTTTTATTATTAAAATTATTAGTTTTAAATCACTATGCAAAGAGAGAGATACTGACGATTTAAATTATCAAGCTTATTGTGACGATGACGTTGAACTTTTTTATATTCAAAATTATGGCTCAGGGGGTAATTAATTAATTACCATTTGATGAGTGTTTTAGTTCAGAGGGATCATAAGAACCACGACTAAGGGCTAAGTATGAAAACAATCGAGTTTGAAAACAAACAATGACTCATTTGGTTGTAGACTAATTATTTATTTATGTTCCCTTTGAAGACCCTTCGTACATTACGATACTCAAAAACGATTATTGTCCTCCTACCAAAGTATCTCAAATACATTTGTATGGCGAACTTTATATTATTTTGTTCTAGTCGTTGCGAGGCGAATAAAGATCTAAAATTTATATCTGTGAAATACCTAATATATGTCCAGAATTTCCTTTTGTTTTCGAAGTCTTCTCTTTCTATTAAATATAAAAACTGCAAGTGCTTCCTTCTTCGTCTCATAGTGAACATAATGAAAAAGATGGAAAACGTCAAATTGTTATTCGACTTAATTATCGCATCTAATGAGTATCATAATGTGCGAAATACTATTTTTTACCTATACAATTTAAAAACTGGTCACTCACGTTTTTATTTCCAATGCCAGCAACACACACTACACTATGCAAATATATCACTAACAGTCGTTCACGCGACCCTCGACGGAGGCGACGCACCTAGCTCCGTCCTCCGCGTTGGGCGTGTGAGAGTCCTCCACCACAGCTTCGGAGTCCTCCACGTGATCGCTGGACTCCTCCATTTTGGCGTCGGAGTCCTCCACCGGAGGCTCCGGGGCCTGACATCAGGTCTTCCTCAACTCCACCAGCTTAACATCCTTCACGTGCAAGTTGTGTTTCGATTTGGCAGCGAATTTGATGACAGCCTGTGTCGATACGAGAGGCACGTGTCGAAGGTCCAGTCTGTTGAAAATCATTGGTTATGGTTAATTCTTTGATCAAAAAATTAAAACAGCCTACGTGTATAATGAACACTCACCATCAGTTGGCATGATCGAATGGCTTGATCAAGCTAACTAGCCAAGCTAAGCCACTTTGTCAAAATAGCTATAATTCGTAAGCTATAAAGTATAATTTTATTAGCTATATTGCCAATATTATCTAGTCCTTGACCACTCAAAATTCAATCAAACGATACTTTTATGTGATAGATAAAATAAAAAAATGGTCAAATTACCTGATAAGGTTGGGCGAACGCGAGAGGTGATCGAGCGCGGCCTCCGTTAAAAGGCGACAGCCGGCGAGCGATAGCCGCTGCAGCGCGTGGTGCGCCAACTGAGCCGCGCACGCGTCCGTCAGTCGCGCGCACGACGACGCGTCCAGCTCTTGGAGCTTCGGCAGCGCTTGCACTATGTACCGCAGCGCCACGTCTGTAATATCAGTGCCGGGGAGGCGTAGCACGCGAAGGGCCGCCAGTCGCGACGGCTCGGCGCCCGTCCGCGCGCCGCCACCTGGTCGCGAGTTCTCTGGAGGGGCGAGGATGCCGCGCAGCTTAGCATCGTCGAGGCTACGCGCGAACGACAGGTCCAAAGAGGACAGCGGCGGGCACGACGACGAGCGTAGGGCTAGCGCCGCTTCAGCAGGGGAGCCAGCCAGCGACAGCGAACGCAACGCCGGCAGGCGGCCGAGCAACCTGCAAGTCAGTGTGAGAGTTACTGAGATATAAAGTCTGAGATTACTGAGATACTGCGCATATAAAGTCCTCTATTGGATCGAACCTATATAGATCGGTTTACATTTGCGCGACCTGTCCAAGCTTTTCATAGTAATCATGCGCAAACCATGTGGTTGAGAAGATTTGAATGATTCAGGACGAATAATATATTAATAAATTATTTATTATTTTACGTGTGACATATTCTAACATAATATTCTCCAAAATATTAAATCCAAACTAGAACAAAATTAAATTAAATAAATATAATATTTTGTTTTAGATTTTTTGTTGTTACAGTCGGCCGCAAAAGTCGATTAACACATTCAAAAGTGCAAAACAACTGAACACTCAACGCGCTATAAGTCGTTGTCACGACTAGAGAACAAAATGAACTTCACGTACAGTAGCACTACCATGAGTTTATGACGATCGAAATCGCTAGCGAGAGATGAGCGAGAACGTAAAATATTTGTATGAAAAATTGTACAGCGCCTCTAGCGGTCACGCAAAGAACTAAAACCGATAACATGAGTTGTATAAGTGAAAAACCTATCGAATGTAGTCGCTAGCGACCATTAGCGACTGACGTTTAACTTGACATTTCTATACAAAATCGGTACCATGAGTTACAAATTTGACTGATGCTCTCGAGAAATACCGTAACGTTAGTAGTTAAATCATTCACTAGCACATTGAAGGGTGAAACGTTCGTTATCGACAGAAGTAAACTAACGTAAGATTTCGATAGCAACTCATGGTAGTGCTACAGATCGCAAAAAGCTTCAGGTAAGTAAGTAAGTAAGTTGAGTGTTCAGTTGTTTTGCTCTTTTAAATGTGTTAATCCACTTACGCGGCCGACTGTACATTCCGCATTATTCAAACATTTAATTTATAATAATTATTATGGGCTTAGTAACTCACCAGGCAAGCTGTCGCCTCGCCAGATGGCACCACTCGAGTCCTAGAGACAATGGCTGTCTGCGCGCGATTCCAGCCAATTGAGCGGCCGAAACGCGCACTTGCACGAAAGACATACTACGCCACAGCGTCGGATCCATCTGTAATTATATAGGGAACAATTTTAATCAGCACTTTTAACTTGATATATAAAGTAAAGGTGCTCCCTCACCGCGAGCATTCACAATGTAATGTTACAGTACATCACTGAAGGAGGAGAACCGAGCGTTACATCGCGCACCTTGTAATGATACAATGTGCAATATATTGATACAACTTGTAACATCAATACGCTTCACTTGTAATGTTGTTACATTACAGATCAGTGTTCTGATCTGTATCGCGGCTTTATTCAGCGCACGAATGTTACACGTGAATGCTCGTCAGTAGGTTGTAATGTAATGCTCAAAGTCGAATCTTAAAATGTTACATTACACGTGAACGCTCGCGGTGAAGGAGCACCTTAATATGTACAAGGCGAGTGAAAGGCTTACTTTGGGAGCCCAAGATATATTGCGACACAAGACATGAAGAATAAAAATATTATCAAAGGTAAATCGTAAAAAAAATAATTATATATTTTTTCAGGGTATTTTATAATTTTCTTGGTTGAAAGAGATTTCAAATCTGAAAATTTCAAATCGATATTTTAATTTCTAAAGGTCGCTCAATATGAATTAGTGAAACCAAAATATTTTCGAGCAACATCTAAATGTATTATTAACGAATAGGTATACATAATTAATAAAAAAAATTACTGATCGGTCATATACCACATAATAGTGTACTCACCGAGTATTCAGCCCAAGCCTTACAGACGAGCGCACACGTTGCCAGCTCGTGCGGCGTGAGCCTCGCGAACACACAAAGCATCGCCTCGCGGTCCAACCAGGGCGAGCCTCCCACGACCGAGGCCCCGAGCGGCGCTGGCCGGATCGGGTAAAGGGGCTTCTTTAGTGCCTGCACATTCAAACATCTATTTGTTACATAAATTCTACATATACCTATTGAAAAATAAATTTTCGCACTACTAAAACCAAACGTTTTAATTTCGATGTACAAAAAAACGCTCGCGTCTGCCTAAGCGAATTCGGGGCTCGCTTTCCCACTATATGCAAATACATTCGTTGCATTGCACATCTATACGGATTGTAAAATGTGTGATAAAAGGTTACCTTGTTGGAGTGATGTGTGAGCTGTAGCGCTAGATGCGCCCTGAGCGCTTGCTTCTTGGGCGCCTCTTGCTCGTCGCTCGGACGTCGCTTCTTGACGGCCGGCTCCCAATCGCCGCCCTCTGTCCTGGCGACGCCTTCACCTCCCTCCTCGTCCTCACGTTTTATGTCTAAAACAGTTATAACTTAAAATTAGCAATAACTTAAACAATTGCTATGACAGTAGTTCCACAGTCGAATTGCGCAAAAATTGGACATAAGAAATATTATTACATACTTTACATACTATTATTATTATTATGTGTTTCACTATTAGAGAAAATTGCACGAACGGAGGTGTGTGAAATTTGGTGCATTTAAATTTACCACACACGTTGTTGATACACTCGATGTTACTCTTTTGTTTATGGTCGAATTCGACCACTGACCCCTAATAATATTATAGTAATTTCGCAAGTGAAATGCAAACTTACCATGATCGCTTTTGATGTGCGGGGCTAGCTCACTCTTGCTTTCATTATCTGAATTCATTTCAGTTTTTATTTGGGGTGGCGGCGGTGGAGGCAGTTTGTTCTGTAAACGTAAAATATATTTTTTAATACTTATTCTTTTTAAATAATATTGAAACTAAAACTAAGTAAATAGGACACTACGCGTAGGTATTCAATTATGTCCAGCTTCAAAGAAAAAACATTTTGCCTAAAATGCGTTTTCAATTTTCATACATCGGTTCAAGTAAGTATTTCTTCTTTTTTCCTTATTTTGGCATATTATTTTGGTTTTGGTTGAACAACACCTTAATACATAGAGTACTGTACCTGACTTAGTTGACTGACATCGGAACCGGCGCTCATGCGGCGGAGATCAGATGACTTTTGACGTGCGCGAAAATGACGAGGCTGAAAATTATATTAAAAAAATCGGGTGAACATATTTCATTGTGGCCTTACTTTGAAGGGGTTGTTGGTTACTTCTGCTAAATCAACTACTTTTTAAAAGAGCCAACTTTGAAAAATGCATTCCAAAGGCGGTAGCGTAATCAGTCATTCAACGGGCTCCAAATGGTACACGCTGTTATCTTATGGAACTTTATATCGGGTAAATTGTCGACAAAATGGCAAAAGATAAAATATACCTTGTAATCGTGGTTAAGCCCCATGGACGTGCAAGTGGGACACTCCCACGAGTTGGGCAGGTCCTCGTTGATCTGCCCACCGGGTGGGACGCACTGCGGGTGGACAATGCTGTAGCACACCGAACACTCGCGGAGAGATGACGGACCAGCACGTCCTGAAAACAGTGAAAATTTATATTATAAAGAGAGAAGTTTTGTATGTTTGCAATGAATAAACTCAAAAACTACTGGACCGTTTTGAAAATCACATTATCAGCGAAGTTACGCGAGCAAAGTCGCATGCAACAGCTAGTCTTCAATATAGGCATAAGGTTGTACAATTAATTGTACATAATTTGAACAAGAGATTTCAAGAAGAAATCAAAACACCTTTGACTTTAAATTGATTGAAGTGAAAACTGAAGTTCCGCCCCCATCACACTCTGTGGGCGACACCCTCAGTAGCGTTTAATTGTATGAAATGAGCGCCATCTACCCGAATGAATACGTACTTCTTGGTACATAATAAGATTAAATAGTTTGTTATGATGTTAACAGATGGCAATAAAAGTCATAGCGAAAGTTATAATTACCAGAGTTTCCTTTAGCCTGTGGTGCGACTGGAGTTTGCATCCATCCGTCCAGGTGACATACGGCACATGATGCTGTTACCGGCAACATAGGCTGAAAATTATAAGAATTTTGCGATTAATTCGTAAATATCCGTACTGTCTTGTCAATAAATGTTTCGTAGACACGATCAGAGTAACACACGGACCGATGTACTCGTACGAGTCAATTTCATACGAGTGCTGTAATAGGACACGGCCCTAGTGCGCTCGAATCGGACGAAATCTTCCGAGTGAGCTCGTAGTACCCGGTTGCTATTATACGAGTAGCGCCCGAGTGCACTCTGACCGTGTCAACGTGGCTTAAGATTTCAATACAAAACCACTTAAGAATAGATAGAAAGATAGCTTTCTAGAAACCTTCATTCCCGTCTTCTGAGGTGATGGTTATTGCCGCTAGACATGTTTTCGCCTTACAGACATGACTCCGTTCGATATTTTATATATTTTACTTTTTTATAGCCTGCCTTGTGCTATTTACTATGAAATACTATATAGTTTAGTATAAAACTATTATCACCTGTAAACACTGCCTCATAATGCACGTCTGTTTGGCACGACCGAGTCCGCCAAACTTGACCATGTCGTGACAGAATACACACTCGCTGCAGTCCGTGCGTTGGCAAGCCTCGCACTTCTTGCATCTGCAATCACATGGAAATATGTTATCATATGGAGTATATCTTATAATATGTGCTTATTGTACTTGCTCATGAGCTGCACGAGCTCATACTGGCTTCTCCTTTCTTCAATCGGAGGGTAGATTTTAGATTAAATATACACGGGTGAATTTATGGAGAAAATTTAAGACAGGTTTCTCATAAACCTAAACTTAATGGAATTAATGTGTTCAATTTTTTTTTTCTTTCTGACTATAGTTATCCTGTAACTTCTATGAAAAAAAAATGAGTAGTGTACGCTACCTAGTACGCCTCCTACGGGGTGCGTTATTGGCATGTTCAGGCCTCGGGCGAGCCGGACCGCCTCGGTGACCGCCGCGACCTCCACGTCCACTCGACTGCCTTCGCTCGCCTGATACCACCTCGTCGGGACCTAGCAAAATCATTACAATCAGCCTTTCACATACACACCGTTACAAGCTATAATTAAAAATATGAATAATATTTGATTGTTCTCGTTGCGCTCGACTAGATACATACAGCCGCCGTACTTGAAAAATGCGGCAACAAATACTACGCCGAATTAGTCACACTGCAAACTGTCTGGGATGCAACGTTCCGAATGTTTTATTAAATTTTGGGCATGATAAAATGCCAATTAGCGCAGTTAAACTGTGTAAAAATATAATTAAACTATGTAAAAAGTGATAAATAGTGACTATATTTTACACACACTACAATAAAGTTATAAAGTATATATAAGTTATATAATTATATAAGTTATAAAAAAAGTTGCCACATTCACGGAGCTATTACTTTTAGGCAGGGTCGTATCTAGTCGAGCGTAGCGAGACCAATCATTTATCTACGGAATAAAATATTTTCTTCAACAATTTATTTTCATTAGCTTAAGTACATATTGTTTTTAGTCTAACATTTTACTAAAGTCAGTCAGTTTTTAAATATTTTTATTTAAATTGGATTATACCTTTGAGCACGGGTGTCCCGGTGACTGCGAGGTGTTGCTTGTCGTGACGGTGCGTTTCTACCACGGTGCGGACGTCTCGCACTAGTGCTATTGGATCCGTCAGCAACTCTGGTACTGACTTTCGCGCCGCCGGCAGCTGGTGTAGATACAACACTATCGCCTGAAAACATGTTTCAGTCATTACAATTTACTGATTAAGCACTGAAAAAAAAAAACTAGCGACCCGACAACGGCTTTGCACGGATGCATATTTACACAAACTTTTCTTTAGTGAAAACTATATTAAAAATCTGTTAAGTGATTGATATATAAAAAGTTAGCAGAGAAACGGTGAAAATGAAAGTTGTTGGGGATGTATTACTCTTTCACACAAAATTCTATTTTTGTTTGAAATTTATTTATACTAGTTTGTGAACAGAATTGAACGTGTTCGGCTCTAATAGGCTTGCACACCATTTAATGGACCGTGATATTAAGCTATGGGGTTTGGAATGTTAAGTGTGCTGGGTAGGCTGTTGGTGATTTAAACGAATGAGAATCTTCTGAGGTTTTACCTTGAGACCGTGCAACTCGATCTGAGTGAGATGCACGTGTTCCTTGGGGGCGACGAGCGGAGTGGCCTGTCCCTCTGTGTTGAGGTGCGTACGGCCCAACAGAGCGCACACGTACCGGTCGAGCACGTACCACAACATCTCCGTGAAGAACGGGTAGCGGAACTTCTGCGGCACCTTAGTCACATCTTCGACTTGTGCGATCTTGAGCTGTTTCTCAATGCCAAACTGGTGTAGGAAGTTGCCTCCGAAAACGAGCGAATCGCTCGGTGTGTACACCGCGTGTATCCAACCGGTCGGTATGAAGAACGTGTGGCCGGCTTGAAGCTACAAATCACAGAAGAATATCCAACTTTAAAACTATCCAACACTATATTTCGTTCAAAGAAACGAACTAATGAGCGCTTTCTCTTTCACTCAATTCCATACAAAAGACAAGGACAGCACATCTTGAGTGGGCGTTTACAATAATAGGTGAATTATACAGAAATTGAATAGGTGAGTTTTTATTTTTTCAGCCACTTCTAAAGAACCCATAGACATAATTATATATGTAGAAAAGAAATCAGTCAAAAAAAATATAAGAAGACTGAATCTATTTGAGTGTAATACTCACATGAACTCTGATACATTTTTCTACTGTGTCCCCGAAAAATACGTCAGACTGTTTGCCAGAGAGTACCCATTTCTCGTACAGCTGGAGATTCTTCTCGGTCGGTGGAATCAACCAGAACACCTTTGCACCTGAAATATCCAAAGACAAAAGTGTTACAATACAACAATTCACTTGGTCGAATGTGTATATGTAAATTTGTTTAAAATAAATAAATAAAACAATTTGTGTATGTTGTTCATTTATGTTAACGAAATAAAAAAAAAATACTTTTTAAAATTTTGTCTGTTTGTCTGTGCACGCTAATCTCAGAGACGGCTTGAAGGATTAGGATAAAATTTGGCACACAGAAACTTATTAACTGGATTTGCATAATATAGGATACTTTTTGTGGGAATCCCATCTATATCCTATATTAAGTGACGGGCACAGCTTTCTCTAATAAGTTATTGTCAGTACCAAAAATTTTATGTGACAAAACTCAGTAAATAGTAAAGAAATTTAGTGTCTGCTAAATTCACAATAATAATATATTTGGCAGCCTATCTCCCATTTAGAGAAAACTTTTTTGTTTTATAGAGGGAGTAAGAGATGCCAAAGCTCATTTTCCATAAACCCTCTTAATCACTTTGTGTAAGCTTAAGCACCTTTTGCACTAATGGCGTTGTTTGTGTCACACCACATCCTATTAAGTAAACCATCACCGTGTCTGCTGAAATTTACATAAAAATAACTCTTTAAAATATTGTCTCGATTGCTCTTACCTCGCAAAATGTGATACCAAACGGAAGTACCGCCAAAATCAATATGAAAATCCGTGTAGCATCCTTTGACTGACATAAGACAGTATTTCTGCACCTTTGGATACATCATGTCGTCTAGAGCGTTTGTAGATTCAGTCTGAAATTCAATCATATATAATTTCTAAGTGAATTTAAGTAACACTATCGCATCACCGTCAATATCTACTCATCACAAATAACAGCCCAAAGGACTAGTACATACTTTTCGATTTCAATTGTGTTCCGAGTTCATATTATGCTCTAAGGGCGTGTGTGCTTGATAGAATTAAATTGTTAATTTACTATGGCTAATTTACTATGCAACGGGTTAAGCATTAAGTTAAAAGAAATTTACCTGCTGATCTTTCAAATGTCTCGGCCAAACTGCCTCCACCCAATCAATCATTCTGACTATACGCGGCGCTTGCACATAGTTCTCTAGACGAGTGTGAGAAAATTCCAGCGATATCACATTCAATAAGCGCTCTTTATTAGGATCGTCGTAGTATCGCTGCCAATCCTGTATTTAAAAAAAAAAAGAAAAACAATTTGACAAAGTCAAATATGGCAACAGACATCAATAAAGGATTTAATATATATATTTATATATCTCTTAATATGTGCTTACGAGTCCTAAAAATATTGGTATTTATCACGAGGGTAGATATTCATATTATATATTAAAGGTCCTCCATTAATTATTAACGCTACATATAGTTTATATAGACAGTATAAATTCATGTTCGTGGATTGTTAATATTGGCCCTCTTTTCGGCATTTTTAAACACTAAAAATACCAAACACCAGATTGGTTAACAATGCAAAGTTGTATGACTTTTAAATAAAAACAAACCCTAATTATTCTGGGTTTAGGTTCCGTTTTCCCACGTCGTGAAGATGCAAAAGGAAGGAAATCTTTGGCAAATACAAACTGCATGCGTATTGCATCCTGTTTTTATATACAATTTCCGTCACACGTTTTACACAGTTCGTATACTGTACCGATTCAATTGAAATTTTGTATATACAGTCAAATTATGTTATATAATAATATATGAATTACATAAACTCATAAAAAAGGAATTCTAACTACACGAGCAATAGTTTAGAAAACCAAGGTTTTTTATAGTTATAAGCCTTTCTCCGCGAATCTTTGTAATAATATTGTTTTTATAGTCGGATTTTTAATTAGATGAACTAAAATGACATTTGGTGGTTTACCATTTTATTGTAATGTAAAAATAGTGTTGTATCCTGAGTAATCGAGTATTAGGTAAGAATCGTGATTCAATCTTTTTATTTTATAATAAGTTTGTTAGTTGAACTTATTATTTTAATAAGTTTTTTAGTTGTTGCTAGCTGTCATTTTAGTCCATTAATAAGGCGACTGAGTTCCATTATTTTGTTCGCTTCTATAACGTGATCGATACTTACAACTTGGCCATAATGATCGAACTCGGTTATAAATGAGTCATACTACAACACTACGCTTCATGCTTGCAACATTAAAAAAATAAAAGGCCGATTTCAGCTGTCATTTTAGTCCATCTAATTAAAAATTCGATTATAGTTCATTAGTTTTTTTTTTAGTTTGAAAACTAAAAAAACTTTATAAACTTATAGTGAAATTTGAATTTATATGAAATATAAATAAGTCCTATAATGTATAAAAGAATTTTATATTTTTTTTTTTATTAACTTAATATAATATACAGATTAAAAAGTAAAAAATGAAACAAATCTTAACTAGGTCAATTTATATGTGTTGCTCAGATATATTTTATGTCAACTTATTAATGAAAAACTAATACTAAATAAAAAACAAAAAAATAACAGACAAACCCAGAATTAAGTATTTCATAGGAAGCAACAATTATTTATTGTTTGCGCAAACATGATAAAATATTTGGTAAGAACTCGATTGTATTTTAAAATTAGTTGAAATAAGCTATTAATATCAATCAACTAACACATTAAAAAGTCTAATTATGATTTGACAATAAGTATATATTTTTTATTTCACAACCTAACTAGCTAACTACACCAAAAGTAAGTGAGAGAAAATGTTATACTCGTATATAGATTTAAAGAGGTTTGTTCCTGTTGGTTCATCCATCCTCTAACTAATTTGACGAAAGGCTGATAATGATACATTTATGAGCGCATACAAACCTTCATAGTCATCTCAATGTTTTTTTGTGTGTTGACATCCATCACGTCGAGGAGACGCCGCGAACCGACGCACATGCGCACATCGTTCACTGTGAAGTTGCTTGTCGGCACTCTGCAACAAGCGGTGCATGTCAACGGTTTACTCGACTATTGTAACACAGCGATCGTGCTTCCGATCCACTCTAGACAAACGGTCTCGTAGACAAATTTGTACTGAATATTGTTCAATTAAAATATACGGACGATACATAGTTTCATATAATATATACATTATACGATTACTCTATCTATCGAGTACAATGCGCCAATCATTTGCAAACGAAAGTAGGCGCTGGCTTTTAACGATGCAATTTAACGATTACTCGTTTTCATTTCAGTCATCAAACATTTTAGGAACGCTCGAGACACAGGCAGGTACACAGCAATAAGGTTAAAACATGGCGTCCGAAGGAAAAAGAACATTGGTTCTAATTAAATACAAATTGGAATTGAATAACATAACATAAAAATTATGTAGAGCGTGTGTACAGTTGAATAGATCAAGGGGAAAATACTTTGTTTTATTAAAAAGTTTCAATTGTTAAGCAATTACAATCGCCTAGCAATTACGTAACAGTATATTACTTCGATGTGGGTAAATGGTATCATTTACATGCTTCGTCTTATATAATAATTTTATGAAATAAATACTATATTAAATGATTTTGTGCAAATTTTATTGAGAGCGCAAATAATGCTTGCGGCAATACTAAAAAGCTAAAACAGGACATATGAAATAGCAGTAGTAATATGATACATGACACGACATAGGTAAATTCAGCTACGTTAGTAGAAGAGTCATAACAAAGCGACAAAAAGCTTAAACCCAATATGAGTGTACGAAATGTTATCATTGTTATAAAAGATTTAAATAGGTTGTTATAAAAAATACGTCTCTTGCTAAACACGACACTATGATTCATTCACACAAACACGTTGCCAAATTCATATTTAATTAAAAAATA
This sequence comes from Synanthedon vespiformis, assembly GCA_918317495.1. Taxonomy (NCBI): domain Eukaryota; kingdom Metazoa; phylum Arthropoda; class Insecta; order Lepidoptera; family Sesiidae; genus Synanthedon; species Synanthedon vespiformis. The sequence continues at coordinate 2,513,229 of OU906965.1, forward strand.
AAACAATTTGTATAAATAACATCGCCAAGACTAAACAAACCAATAATTGTATGCCGCCCAAAGTAAACAGAAACACTATTTAGGCTTGTGTTTTGGGTTATGGGATAAACATCCAACGGACAGGAGGGGCGAAACTTTGCACACGCAGAAATTTTGTATGTTTGTAAATAAATAGCTTAGGTAGGTACTAAATCTTGTATTACATTATTGTACTTTTCGTAGGGATCTCAATTTTTTTTTTAATTAAAATAGTTACTCGCTGATAATGCAGCTTTCTATATGCGAATTTTATTGTGCAAAAAATAGTTTTTGAGTTTATTTATCCATTACAAGCAAACATACAAAAAAAAAAACAAATCTTTCCTCTTCATAATATTAGTATAGAGTTATTTATTTATTTATTTATTATAACACAAACAACAAACGAACGAAAACGAACGAACGAAAGGTAATACATTTGAGAGTAGTATTCTTAAATTCTTGTCGGGGCCTCTTTTACCTTCTGTCAAGTAGGCTAACCGTCATTTAAAGTCACCGGTCACCAGGGATAATGGAGCTGATATACCTTTGTTTGTACGGTAAAAGTCCCAAACATTGAAAAGAGAATAATAATTAAAAAAATCGACTATCGAAGGATGCACTAAAAACCGAGTGGATAATTTAATAAAACTTAAAATATTTCTAAAAGTAACTAATCAACACTTTACTTGTAGTCGGTGAAAGAGGCCCTCAGTCTAAAATCGCCACAGAAATATGATCTCTTTTTACCTGTGCGCTGCATTAGCATTTTCTTATCGTTTGCAGTTACTTGCATTTATCGTTGTGCATAAATAAAATGTTATAAGAATGTGATGTTGGATCTTATCACGAGTCCAGGTTGAATGTTAAAATGAAAGATGATTTTAAATTGATGAATATTACTCTAAAAAAATTACAATTAATGTTTTCAGACAACGATCAAGGAGACGAGAGGACTGGCTTGAACGCAATGTATAATTGCTTATAATAAATCAGCTCGATCGTGTTGTTATTATCAAAATTATTGAATGTAATATATATTATCAAAATTTATTTCCAAAAATTAATTCATGAAGTTTCGAAATAATGACCTCAGACTGATTTATGAGTATTGTGTATTAAAGTTACATCAGTATTTAACGAAAATACAATCAATATTAAAATATTTGAGGAATACACACGGATCTCTCTTTATACACCCAGATAATATACTTACCCTATATATTTTTTTCAAACAGCAAAAGGCAATATCGGCTTAACCGCAACTATTTATTTTATTTATAGAATATTTGTTCTTATTTTATATCAACAACAATCTCAAAGAGTATGAATTAAAGACGCCTTTCGATTATTATTCAAAAGTTTTATAACTTAAGTTTATACTTATATAAGTATTAAATTAAGTTTCTAACTTAATTTCAATAATTTTTTTATTTAATACATTTTTTAACTTAATTTAAAAATAATAAAAAACAATGTTAAAATATCGATAATGAATGTAAAAATATTTAGACAGCTTTAAAATTTAGGTATGTACTTTGAATATATTATTTACTAGCTGACGCCCGCGACTTCTGCCGCGTTGAAAAAGAAAAAAGTAGCCTACCCTGTGTCCTGTACGTCTAAATGTTTATCTAGCAAGTTTCATGAAAATCACTTAATTCGTTTAAGAGTGATGGAGGGATATACATACATACATACAGAAAAAAATTCTAAAAATCGTCAAATTAGTTTCAGTGTCATGTATAGAGCCTATTATACACGATATTTCTGAAAACAAAGTAAATTACTCCATGACTTACTATTATTATTGATATTGATTGATGATAAATAAGTCAAAAAGCACAAAAAAATTTCACAATTGGACGCGATAGGCTTATCGTAGCGAGTGTGAATGAGAACGGTGTGAATAGAGGGAGCGTCCTTGTTAAATCAACCTAACAGTAACTATTGCAAGTTTAGTTGAGATTTTATAAGACGACTTCTTTACTAGGTACAGTCCTTACATAGGAATATAGGCGTTAGCGTAACTCGATTTAAAAAAAAACCTAATGTTTGCATGTGTTAGGTTACATTGCACACTTACGCACGTATATGTGTGTATACACACACTACAGCAATTAAATAAATATGATGTCAAATCAGGTTTCAAAATGCATCGGACCTTAAATTTTCTACATACAAACTTTGTAAGTTTATTATTCGAGCCGACTATCGACAACAGGAAAAAAATGTTACATGAAACCTTTAGGGCTCAGGTAGTAGTTTAGTATTAAACATTACTTTCATTCAATTCATTAAAAAAATCCAAATATGCAATGAAAAACATTTGCTCAGTTACCTACTTATTTGTTATCTTGTGTTTGATAACTATTACGTATTAAATAGGTGATTTATACAATGTAGGTATAGGTATATTTATTTATTTATTATTTGCTTCTATCTACGGAGTAGGTAATAAATACAACATTACCTATTACAATTTTTTATGGATATGGATAACTTAATTAGTTAATTACTTAACTCAATACCCTTTTTTTCATTTATCTCAAAAAATATTATTTTGTAGAGAATTGCATAAAGAACGATATTAGTCCTTATCATTTTTGTCGTAAAGTCAAAAATAACGAAGCTATATAATAAACGAATATGTGTTACCCCCCTTAATGGTCGAGATTCTTATTTTACACTCCCACTGGACCCCCCTAAAGGTGGATGAAAAGAATTCGCTACGACAAATTAATGTAAGCTTAGACCAGTTTTTCGTCTAACCCGACTGGACCTATTTTCTTTCGCTTTTCAGAAGCTATGTTATCAGCGAGTAACATAGGCTATACTTTATAAAGTTACGCGGACGAAGTCGCGTGCAACAGCTAGTAATGAATAAACTCAAAAAAAACTCAAACTCGACCGATTTTAAAAATTCTTTCACCTATAGAAAGCTACTTTATCAGAACATGGCTATATTTTACAAAGTTACACAGGCAAAGTCGCGGGCACCAGCTAGTTATCTATATATATTATAATATATATTTATATATAGTTTGAAATTTTCGATTTCAGTAGGGATTGTGATTATAATAATCGTTTTTCTTTAGAAATTGATTTTAAAAGCGTAATTATCAATTTATTATCATTATCAATTTCATATCAACAAAGTTCATTGAAGTCATATTAATGACTCGCCCGTTCCAACTATCCCTAGTAATCCCTACTAAGGTCCCCACAGGTAGGTAGGGATATCTCAGTTAGATAATTCGTTAAGTTCATACAACAATTAAATACTATTTTACATCATATTCAAAAAGGAGCCCATCTCTTGTTCTCGATGCTTTGTTCACTGCTTCGTACGACCGCGTGTAAAGTTAAAAAAGTAAGTACGGTACCTACCTGTATTTATTCATCTAAGGCTTACATTTTTAATGATTTTTAATGATACAGGAATTACTTTCGTGTTGCAATAGTATGGATAAATATCCTAATTATAGAGAGACACAATGTTAGAATATATTCATTAATATAGTAAGTTTGTAACGTCACAAAGTAAAACGATAAATAATGTGAAGAGCAAAGATATTTGACTGGTCTCGCTGCGCTCTACTCAAAGATTTAAATCGAGCTCTACTAGATACAGCCGCCGTACTTGACAAATGCGCCAACAAATACTACGCCGCATTCGGCGTACCCGAGTTAGTCACACTGCAAACTGTCTGTGATATGTACGTTCCGAATGTTTTATTAAATTTTGGGCATGATAAAATGCTAATTTGCGTAGTGAAACTGTGTGGACATAACTATAATTGAACTGTATAAAAAATGATGAATAGTGACAATGTTTTACATACATTACAATAAAAAGTTGCCGCATTCACGGAGCTATTGCTTTTAAGTAAGGCCGTATCTAGTCGAGCGCAACGAGACCAATCATTTATCTATGGTGAAAAGCATAGCTGTCGATCTATTCACCGAGTGCTATACCACAGATTGTAGTAAAAGTATCTCTACCATTTGAAAGAAAAGTCATTCATAGAAGTAGTAGGTATATTATTTACGGAGGGGAGAAAGTCACCAATTACTTTTGAGGGTGTAATCTTGTGTCTATAATATACGGAGTCGGGAATAGAAATTTCTTCACAGAATTTTTTGCATATGTATATGCAAAAAATTAGCAAATGACATCTTTTCAACTCTAGACGTAACCTAAAATCTTTAGGTTATTTGTTACTCTTTCACTTAAAAAAAAAACTACTGAACGAATTTGAATGAAATTTGACAAATAGGTAGTTTATTACCTGGATTAACATATAAGATACTTTTTATCCTGCTATAGTTGTAATTTTCTAAATGCTAGAAATAGGTGCTAGAACAGGTTTAGTTTTAATGCTAGAAATATATCTAGTTAGTATAAGAAAGATTACAATATACCTAAATCATATATGTATGTACACGTAAAGTTGCATAAAAACCTTAACATGTAAACATAAAAACTTAATATTAAAAAAAAAATTACAACATACCTCAGCCCCAGTCCGGTTTTATCCTTGAAGAGTAGAGGAGTAGTGAATCCATGTTTTTGAAGGTAGGATATGGTGAGATCTGCACCATTCATTTCCAATACTGAGCCAGGGTGGTCAAATCTGGAGCTCTCCAGCTTGTCAGCGAGTGAGAAGCCTCTCCCACCTTCCACCTCATCATCCCCGAGAGCCCACTCATCAGAGTACAGCTTTCGTTGCTTGCGTTCACGCTGTTTGAAAAAATATATAAGTTCATTACTCTAAGGTTATGTAATTTTAATTTAAAACTAGTTACTTCAAATGACCAATATTACCTTTAAAAAATACACTAATCTTATAAAGAGTAAAAACTTGATTTCTTGTATGTTTGTTTGTAAACTAAAAAACTACTTTACTGATTTAAAAAAAAAACACAGAAAGTGACATTATCAGCGAGTAGCACGGGCTGTATTTTATCTCCAAAAAAATTAAAGATTCTAACGAGAATCACAATATTGAAAGACTGAAACCAAGGTCTCGAAAATTTGCTAATAGAGGTCATTATTTGGCGTGCAATGCGAAAATTATTTACTAGGTACATGTTTATAGTGTTTATCTTTAATTCAAAGTTCGCACAGCTATAGGTTTAACTTTTATAGTTAAGTCACTGCAACATTTGCAATAGAAAGATGACATTCACATCATGATATTAGATCTTATCCAATTAAGCAGTTGCATAATCAAGGTTGAACATGTATGTAGGAATAATATTCATCTTTAAATTATTGGAATCAAAATTTTTCTTTAAAAGTTTAAACTATCAATATTTAAGTACTTATACTAGCTGAGCGCTGACCTGGAGAACTAGATACCACCTCAAAAAGATAAATTTCCATGAATAAATCAATAAGCAACTCAAAAATCGGTTCAGCCTTTGTTTTCTGAAAAGAGATTTGTACATCTGAAGCAAATTATCCTAAGTCATATTTAGCAAATTATATTCAGTATAGACAGTATAATATTATAAAGCTGAAGAGTTTGTTTGTTTGAACGTTTGAATGCGTTAATGCTATTTATCGAGAAAGGCTTTAGGCTAGTGGACAAAGTTGCGGGCAACAGCGTATAATCATAAGTGAAACTTTTTTGTTTTCTTTGATAGGATTTAAAATAGAGCATAAAATACTTATTACAATGGCATCATAAAATAATTTTCTTTTACCTTCGGTATAAAGTACAGTCGGGGTAGGAAAAGGTTTGTCACCTTAAAGTTGTCATTTGATTGCACCAGTGCAATTGTCAGTCATTTTAAAAATTTCATTTCAAACATCTGACAGTTGTCTGCTTAGTGCTAATTCAAAAGGTACTAGCACTTTTGATAAAGGAATGAATTTGAAAACTGACGAAGGTTTTATACCCCGACTGTACCTCTACCATGAGTTATAATTACCAAACTCGCGAGTGTAAAATATTTATATGGAAAATTGAAAATTCGACATTCGACAGTTGACAGATCACTAGCGAGTGTGGTCATTGTAAACTCATGGTAAAGCTATTATAAAAATATAGTGGTTTTTTTAGAAAATTCTTATAACACAATCAGCACAAGAATTCTTTAAAAAAGTAATATCATTGTGTTTGATAATAATTGTTAATCTAGTAATAATGAGTAAGTAGCGTTATACAGAGTTTTTTAGCATCTAGGCAGCAATTCTAAACTTATTACCTAGCATAAATAAAAGCTCAATTGATGGATTTGACTATGAGTTTATACTACATTTTCGTACTTTAATATTCACGTTTTTTATTTTCGTGGACGAAATCGCAGGCACCAGTTAGTATTATATAATTTTATGGCTTATCTAGTACCTACTTAGTACATTATGTAAAGTTACTATAAAAAGTTTCCTGTCTAAAAATCTCCTAATTCTACTAATATTATAATTGCGAAAGTTACTTTTTATGCCAGAAAAATGTTAGATTTCTGTGGAATTTTCAAAAAACGTACTACTACCAAGTTGCAGGCACAGCTATTAAATTTTAGTTATTTTCGTGTTTATAAATAAAAAAATATGGATAAGCTTAGCTATGAGAGTTGACAATTAGTGATTTAACTATGTCAATAAATAGATCAAAATAGCGAAAAGATCACGAACTAAAAGACTAGATTGGACAGTTTTTTATGGCAATAATATCCAAGTGTCCAGTCTAAGACAAATAAATAAGAATATTTAAAAAAAAATACAAATGGGCAATGCTCTGTTTACTTTCCAGAGACGTAACAAAGAAACTAACTAGGAAACGTGACGAATTATTTAAAATGGAAGTAACTATAGTGTTATTGTTGTGGCAATATTTGTCGTGTCGGTCATTTGACTCTCGGTTGAACAAAACAATTTATTGTTGGGCGATAGATTTAACCAAGTAATTAATAAAAGTAGATTGCAAACAACGAGTTCGCTCGACGTGTGGTCGCACGTAGCGCGCACGCCCCTGGCCTTCCATTTCATCAGCCCGCGGGAAACGCCTTCGGCCCTACCAGATGCTCAGAAAACTTCGTCGGGAATGGACGACATGCGCTCCTCTCCAATGACGACTATCAACACGACCATTGTCGCTACACATATCGCAATGCTGCGGCCTACGGAACTATTATAGATTTTGACGCCTTCTCGCATGCGCGAATGCATACGGGCCGCCGCGTTTTAAAAACTCGGCCGCGGCGTGATCACAAAAAAACCCGAGACCGATGACCCTCGGCGACAATCATCACCGCCAATATCTCGTCCTCGAGTACCTATGATTTCTATCACACTATATTTTAACTTTCGCAAATCGATACACAATGCAGCGATGCACCGTTTCATGTTTACGTGATCCCAGATAAAGCCACCATGGCGTCACCCGGGACTAAATATGTAAAAAATTAACACTACAACACTCACCAGTTGCCTCGGAACTTGTTTCTTTGTGTTCGGCAGTGTTTCCGACATATTTCTGTCAGTCAGAAACACTGCACATTGAAATTAACACAATTTTACGTAAATATTTTACACGGAGCACGAGAAAAAGTAACGCAATCCACCATTTGCAACAGTTCACACTGCTGCCAACAAAACGGCAAGCAATCACTCCGACATTTTTTTCGATGTTGGTACTCTGTAACGTGCGCTATTGGTTTATTTGTATTTCGCTATAGCGCCAACATTTGAATAAGATAAATCGGAGTTAATAAAGCCAATTACTACTTAAATAAATGTATTATAATATAATGGTTTTACATTTAACATTAAATGTAATAACCGATTTAAATATATCACAGAAACAATGAACTACAATTCTCTGAAGATATTTTATGAATCGGAATTTCACCATGCAAACCCATTTAGGTTATATTATCCTATTTCACTATTGTTGAAATTTAATATAAAGTACCGATGTAATTCTTCTTTAAAAACAATTTTACTGTATTAATAATATAACTTTTTTGTAAGTTTAGTGAAAACTACGTTCACAGATTTCAATACATTTTTTTCTTTGATAATAGTTAATAGACAAGACATATGCAAATCTATGCTTTACATAATAGGTATGTATATAACTCCATAGTGATCTATGAATAAACCATTTTTAAATATATCTAGGTTAAGGTAAACTTATATGTACCTATTATAAAAAAATAATTATTATGTACCTATACGATGATTATTTTCAGATCCTGAACAGAAACATATTTTATATATAACCTTATCTATGTCAACGGCGTATTTGCTAACAAATTTGGCTAGAGGCTTTGACATTCGTTTCGTTATCCTTGGTTATCCTACTAAATATTATAAATGCAAAAGTTTGTACCTTTTTAGCCAAACGACTAAACGGATTTGGATGAAATTTGAACCTGGCTGCATATAGGATACTTTTTATCCTGAAAAAAATCTAAGACTGAGGAGGGATTGATATCTTTTTAGACTGATCGTCTAAAAATTACTCTGAGAAAAATATAAAAATTAAGGAGAAAATATTGGGCGCCACCGTCGCTACAGCGACGAAGATGTCAAATATGTTATATTTTCTCACGTGTTATATTTAAAACTAGCTGCTGCCCGCAAATTTGCCCGCGTAACTTTTTAATTATATACTAAAACCTTCCTCGAGAACCACTCTATCCATTAGTGAAAACAGCATGAAAATCGGTGCAGTAGTTTTATCGCGAACAGACAGACAGTCAGACGTGGCAGAGACGTGGCTTTCTTTTATAATACCTACAAAAATCCGATGTCGATAAAATCCTTATTGATTTTACAACGCGGACGAAGTCGCGGGCGCCAGCTAGTACATAGATTATTTTGTAGTTCTGTCATTTTAGCGTGATGGGAATTAAATTGATCTTCTTAACTCCAGCGAACTGCAGAGTTATATTAATTCGATGCTTAACTCCCGTTGGTTTTTATTGCATCCTAGATTTTAATCATTTTTTTTCTCGTATTCTGATAATGACATAGATAGATTACTTACCTACTAAAGTTTAAATTTTCAAGCAACTCGTTTTCTTCGTTGTCCTTTTTTTTCCCTATAACAGCATTAGTAAGAAAGGCTAATCTATTATATACATAAATAAAAATGAATACCTAAATGTGTTGCTAAGCGCAAAACTCGAGAACGGCTGGACCGATTTTAATTCTGTCTTCACTCATGGACAGAGGGATAATCAGGGAAAGTTTTTAAGTAAAAAAATGCAGCTCGGACGAAGCCGGGAGCTGGTCGCTAGTAATATAATAAATGGGCTCTTGCTTCATGTTTCATCATTCATGTTCTCTACAGAAAACCACCGTGAATGCCCAACACTTATGACTTCGAAACCCTGGTTGCTGGCACTATTTAACAAGTAATAATTAGGTAGTGTATATTTAAAAAGTATATAAGTACATATAGGTGTTGAAAAATTAAAAGCAGTCAAATTGAAAAGTAATTATATTATTTCTTTTCTATACATTTTAAAATATAAAATAACATAGAAGTCGGTTGAAAAGTATTATTTCGTTAAAATTTACGACAGTAACTATTACTTAATTTGAGGTTAAAGTATAAGGAATTGACAACTTTTCTTGTTTCAATCGTAAACTTCCTTATCCAGTCTATAGTGATAACGTATGATACAAGTTGGTTAGCTTAGCCTCGCTTAGCTAACACTTGAGGTAAATCAAATTGATGGTTTAGATACCACGAATTATAACCAGATCAACCTGAATAACCAAAGTTGGGTTAACCTTAATTTAGATTTATTAGCGTTTGTAGATAACTAGCCCTTAACATGAGAAAAGCTCCCCATCTGGCTTTTTTGCTTTAAGTGATATTTTTTTTGCTTTTAGTAGGTAACTAACTGCTAAGTGATTAAGAAGAAAATAAAACTCAATTTTTATTAAATTTGCCCCTAGCGGGATTCGAACCCGCTAGATGGTTGTGAGGAAGACCTACCGACTAAACCTCTTAATTAGGTACCTATATTTGCTACAAATTAAGCCTGTATTTTAGTTCAAGCTACCTAGGTTTTGACATGAAAAAAGTCTTCTGTATTCTGGAAAATTGCATAGTAAAAAATTTAAATGGTCACAGATCGAAAACTATGCATCGGACAGTGCCTTCTTTTTGCACATATAAAGCTTATATTGATAACTAATACTGGCCGGAATATCTAAGCTGCAAGTCTTAAAATAACAGAGTTATGAAGTTTTGAAAAAACTGCACTTTGGCCGGTTTTTCCCGATTTTCTCCTAAACTAACGGTCCGATCGAGTAATCATCGTTGACATCATCGTGATTACCCTGATAGTTTCAATTTTATAAGCAAAAAACTAAAAAAACAGCTATTTTTTCCATAAAATTGTTAATAACAATATTATAAATAATAAACTCGAGTGAAAAACATGTCAGTATAGCAAATGAAACTATTCTCCACACAATAGCGCAGTTGGTTTTCTTCTAAGACTTTTTATACAAAATGCTCACACCAAATCTCTGCAGCTTGATCTATTTAAGCAGTAACGCTGTTGACCAGTTAACCTACCGATGAATTTACTTACAGTTGAAAGTAAGAGTAGGGATGGAGTGTTTTGCATCCCCCCTGCATACAGTGCATTCGTGCCACTGTATGCAGAACTCGCAGTAGGCGCATTTATTTATTTTATGTTAAGTTCGGCAAACAATCTGACGATCCACTTGATGATAGGTGGCTACCGTCGCATATAACACAAGCAACACCACAGATTTTGCAAGTGCGCTGCTGACCATTGTAGGATTAAGGATAGGGATTAGGAAGAGACACCTATGGCCATAGGTAAGTTCTGTTATGTTGTCGTTTTTATACTATAAAAAAGAACAATTTAAACATATATAAGTAGGATAAACTATTATCTAATCGTTTCTGTGACTGACTAATCTATCAACGCACGGGCGAATCCACCAAGGTTAGAAAGATAATCAAAAATATTAGAAAATAAATTGTCACATAATATTATGTTTAAAGAAGGCTCTTTTCCTAAGAAGGAAGACCAAGTTTTCTTATCAAAATATGGACAGAAATGTATGCGGAAGGCAAAAGATACAGGAAATTATGGAGGTAATTGGGGGAAGTCTACGCCGATGAGGTGAATACATAAAGTTTTAAATATCTAAATTGGACGCTTATATTTTTATAAAATTTACAAATTTGTGACTTACATGGTTTTGCCAGTCGATTTCTCGAAAAACCGAGTTAGACCGATTTGGTTCTTAACCGTTACATGTATCTACGCTACTTAAATTTTGTTCAAATGTATTATTATGTAGAATAAATGGCTTATTTTTATATATGTACTTACTAGTGTCTGTCCGCGTCCGATCGCTACCAAACTTTACAGGAACACCTACTTAGACTAATCTGAAGATTGTCTAAAAGTTTCATCAAAATCAGTTCAGCGGTTTTAGAGTCATGAGTCTATAGAAGACAAACATACATACGTCAACTTTTATTAACAATTCTTCTTCTTATAAGAGAAGATATTATAGAAATATTTAAAACTACTTGTAAACAAAGTCCATTTAATTATATAATGATGTAAAAAATTAAAAAACGGTTTAGCAATGTAAGTCTTTATTAAAAATCATTAAGTATACATAATATACATACAATGTTAATAGGAAAACTAATAATAATTGACAGCAATATTCATCATACTGAAAGATTTTTTAAATTGAACCATTATTAATATATGATTCATTACTTGTACACAATAGTTACTCTTTCTTATGTTACAAAATGTTTCTTATGTTTAGGTACTATGTCATAATAAGATAATTTAGATACTTAGCTTAGCTTAGTAACGACATTCTGTATAAGCTATTGTATATATATGTAAATATGAGAGGAAAAAATATTTTGAGGTCGACGTTTCATTTATGATTTTGTTAATAAGTCAAGTGGACCGTCAGCCTGTCGACCTTAACATTAAAAAAAAAAGTTAATTGTATCAATTGATCGTTAGACAGAGGGATTCTTGTAATATTCAGCTACACAAAAACATAACCTAGAAATATAAAAGTGGGGTAAAGCCATCAGTTTTATCGGGGCAAGTCTATCGTATGTTAGTCTTCTGACCTATAATACCCTCGTGGTTAAATGTCTATCTATGGAATTGATAGCCATCACATGTCATATACTTATATTATTGAAATGTCTGTCATACATTATTTTATTTCTATAATTTGATTTCTGTAGTTAATTAAAGCCAAGTTATATAAGTATTTGGTATTTCCTTTAAATGTATCAATTTAATTAACTACAACACAATGTCTGAAAGCAAAGAAGAACGGAAGATAATATCTTCACATTCTTTAGCTAGATATCTTCGACCTGATCGATTTGATGTCGAACCTATTGCACCCGGAGCAGGAGAACAGTGGGCCCATTGGTACCACACCTTTTCAAACTTCCTTACGGAAGAAATACCTGCCCACGTCACGGATTCAATAAAGCTTAAATTATTAGCAACCCATTTATCAGCGAACATATACATACACATGAAGAATTGCCAAACCTATAATGACGCTGTTTCTATCCTGAATAAAACATTTCTTAACCTTTGAGAGGTTCTGGGTCTTAATTCGAAGGCCACCTTGTGATTTTCAGATTTAGACTGCGCGCCGCGCGCAGCGTACTTGCTTTGTTTATAATTAAATATTTTCCAATAATCCTTCTACGCTATATAATGTTGCGATTATTACTGGTACCTAGATAAGTAAAGAATATTATAATCCCTTTTATGTATGTGTACAGTATTTATTTTTCATACCACGAAAACAAAAACATGATGAAACAATTAATGAATATTGTCGTGCTTTACAACTTCTCGCGCAAAATTGTAATTTTAAGTCGGTGTCTGTTGATGAACACAGAAACCAAGCAATACGGAGTGCCTTTTTATCTACTAAAATAAGAGAACGGTTACTCGAAAACCCAACGCTTTCAATGGATGAAGTGTTCGACCATGCCGCCATCCTGGAAACCGCTGAAAAGGACTCTACAACAATAGGCATCAGTAACACTCACACTTTGAATGCCTTACCAGTAACTGCTTCAAGACAAGAACACTTAGTACCGAATTCTAATAACGCTGCAGTCTCGTCTACACCTCAACCAACGGCAAAACGCTGTTTCTTTTGTGGTGGAAAAGTGCATCAAAGAGTTAAATGTCCAGCATTCGACGCTTATTGTCAACTTTATTCTAAGTCAGATGTGATAAACATTTTAGTTGAGGTGTTTTACATACATTACAGTATATTCCTACAATATCAATTAAGTATGTTTTATTCGTTAGTCATACAACATGGTCCGAAGTTATGTACGAAAAACTAATAAGGCAGCTTCCTATACCAAAGAACAATTGCTGGAAGCTGTTGATAAGTAAAGTAAAAAAAAAGGTTACATGGTTGAAAAGGTTGAAATATCAGCTTACATGGCCTCTTTGGAATATAAAATTCCTCGACCAACAATTGTAGCCCGAGTCCACGATAGATATGGATTAAAATCTAATTCTTAAGGCAGAAGTTCTGTTATTCCTGAAGAGCTAAAAAAGGAAATTGGCGATGAATTTACACGGAATGGAAAAATATAAATTTGGATTTAACGCGACAGGAAATAGACGCGAAAGGAAGAACCTTGTTGGACAATATGTCATTAAAAATAATATAAAGAATCCATTTAAAAATGGCATTCCGGGGAAAGAATTGTTTTTGGCGTTTAAGAAACTGGGGGCAGTTTATCCGTCAAAAAGCCACAAGCAGTAGAAAACACGCGTAAAAAAGTTTGTAATCCCTGATACGTATTGTGTTTCTCTTCACGATAATGTACGCGATATGGTTCAGGATATGACAGTATTACAATTTTACTTTTTCACATGAATCGTAAATTTATAGTGGCTATAAGATCCGTTGGATATTTGAAATTTTTCCAAACATCTTCTGATGTTCTTCCTTCATTTTGACAAGCAATAGTTGTTTGACCTTTATTTTATTTCATTTGTTGCGTCCGTATCTCAAATATCGCTTAAAATCTTCACTTTCAGGATAAAAATCTATATGAAAACAAGTATAAAGTAATGTTCCGAGAGTAAACAGTACAAAAAAAATTACCTATAAAGTTTTTAGCTTTATTTCGGACACTAATCACGTTTGAAAAATGATATTTGTATCACATTAACGAAACATTTAATAAACGAAACGAATTTTTCAGTGAGTTCGAGACGTTTGAATAAGAAATTGGATTTTAGTGTTAATAAACAAATTTCTTCTGATATGTTTTCACTGCTGTGAAACTGTCATATTTTAATTATAATCATTGCAAATGAGTGCATTGGTCATTGCATTGGTAATGAGGTCTACCACAAAGTGAATTACTTAACGAAATTTCACCACTAGATACCAAAAGCTGAATACACAGTTTATCGTGGCATTTTCAAAATTAATTGATTAATCAAATGAACAATTAGAAAAAAAAAAACAAAAAAATAAAAAAAAAATTTTAAAGAATCGTTTATGGATTGGATTGTCTTGTTCACAAAGGGATTTAATTGATTTATTAATTACAATTAAGTTGGTTTTGCAGATATATAATTGGTGCAAAGGTATTAATTTAATTTTAAAGGGATCTGTCCAAAAGAAAATTAATCCTTCCCAAATGGATTCAAGGCAAAAGTTAGCTTTACAAAAATTTGAAAAAACAAGAAGATTCAATAAAACAAAGTAAAAATGTTCATTGGTCTTTTAACTCAATAAGTAATGTGTACGGATATCACTATTATCGATACGATAACTGAAATATTATGGGTAAGGTCAACCGGGGCAAGTGCAGCTATGGGGATATGGCAACTAAACATCATAACATTGTACATGCCTCCTTTACATAGGCTTTTTATAACCTCGCCATCTATGATATAACAGACGAATCATTATTACCCCCCATGAAGTGAAGATGGCGCCACTGTGATGAGATTTGTTTGACCGACATGACATTTTTTCAAAATTTTCAATCCGCCATTTTGAAGGTGCTGCACGTCAAATCATCGTCAAACAAATCACGGTCGTAAGTTTTACAAGAAAATAATATTTTCGTGTGGATTTCTACACTTTTTTCTTATTGGACACAACAATACCAAACCGTAAGTTGTTTTCTTTCAATTTTTAGATACATTTCTTCAGTTTATCTCCTTTTATAGACGTAGTTACAATTTCCCGGTGAAAATCTCAACATGAGGTTAATGCAACTTTGAGTTTAGTTACAATAGCCCCGTATATTTTTGTATGAAACCGAAAACAATAGTGATGTGACAATGTCGATATTTTTTATTAAGTGTATTTTTTTCTACCAAAATTTTTTTTTAATTAACAAGCAAAAATAATCTTAATTTTGATTGTTCTTTGATATTTACACTCAAAGATGTCAGACCAAAAAAAATCAAGAATCTGACATAACGATTAAAAATTATTTACCTATGCTTTAAATTATTAAAAATCTCGTAATGTACATACTTAGTAATAAAAGTCGTGATTTAGCGATTATAATATTGTAAAATGTTTGATGTGTGTTAACAATTTTATAAGTTTAATTACTTACCTATTTAAAAATTAAAATACCTAAATTCAGCCAAGTCGATAGCTATACATTAGCAAATTATACTATAATTATCAAAATTATTTGTGAACATTATTTTTATTGTTTAGGTTAGTACTGTACCATCATCATTATTCATGGTGCGGCATTACAAACGCAAGAAACAAGATAGTTATACGCGAGACAATCTTTTGAAAGCAGTGGAAGCCGTGCGTAAAAAAAGAACTAAACAGTTACACAACCCCTGAAAAGTACGGGGTCCCAACATCAACGATAATTCATCGTATCTATGGGATAACGACAAATCTTCATGTTATGGAAAAGTGTGGTTTGCCTCTTACTAAAAAAGAAGTTAAGTTTATGATTACCGAATATATTCGGCGCGATGGGATCATTAGGTACCCCGTTCAAAAATGATGTTCCTGGAGACGATTGGTTTAGAGGCTTTCGAAAACGTAATAACATATCACTTAAAAAACCTCAATCTGTTGAGATTGCCAGTAGAAAGGCTTGCAACCCGTTTACTGTATACCATTATTTTGACTTATTAGAACGAGATTATTATTATTTGGGACAAAAAGGTTATCGCTCGACAAGGACTACCAGCTCACCGGGCAAAGATAATACTAAGAGCCTCTTTCACAAAGTCCAATTAAAGTGTCAAATAGGCTAGCCGCCATTTAAAGACACCGGTAAGACAGCGTACGAGTTTCACCATCTTCGAGTAGCGTTACTCAATGGGTTAACTAGCCTGTAACTTACTAGCCGCTCCATCTGCCCAATAACGTGTTTTAATTGACGGGTATTATAAATTTATAACCTAAAACACATTTGAAGTTGTAACTGTCAAATACTTACAATCAATTTATTTAAAAAATAATAATAACAATGGATTTCTTTGAATTTAGTGACCATCAACTAAATGGAATACTATTCATTGAATAGAACTCCATGTATCCGTATATTTAAATTGCGTGTGGATTTTATAATCCGTACTAATATTATAAATGCGAAAGTTTGTATGGATGTATGGTCGTTAGTTACTCTTTCACGCAAAAACTACTGAACCTATCACCATGAAATTTTGCAAACATTTTGTCTGGGACACCAGAAAGGACATAGAGTACCTTTCATCGTTTAACACGGACGAAGTTGCGGGCACCAGCTATTAGTACTTAAATAAAACAAAGGTTATATTAAATCAATATTAATTTAATTCGCTTCTTAATTTTTGTATTTTTAATTTATATTCCTCATTCTTCCATTGTCGTTCCTGTTCTTGAACAACGAAATCAACGGCCTCTGTAAAACAATTTGTATTGTAGATAAAATAGCTTGATATATTTTAGTAAAAGATCACTTGAAAAAAATGAAAAACAAGTTACCTTGACTTACTTGGGCTTGAGATAATATATCTGAGTCGTAGATGCCTTCCAGGCCCCCGTGCTCAAGGAGATCATGGATTTAATTTGCTCCTAAACATTATCCAGCGGAGGTGCTACATTTTTACCACGTCCGGTACGATATAGTTCGGAACGTATAGCAGCCGACTTTTTTCTAACTGTGCATTTGAAGCCCTCGTACTTAATAGATCTAAAAATTCCTCCAGATCTAGCATTGAATTCGTTTTTTATGCTTTCCCAAGAGGCTTCTTTTTTTCTTCCATGTGGAAACATCCCTTTGTTTGTTTTCTAATTTTGGTATTTTTGTATCAGGGATATTAATAAATCTCTCTTCTCCTGTAAGGTAAAATTTGCACTTCGCTCTCTTTTAGTTTTATCCATTTTATTTTAATTTATAATACAAATGCAACGCGAGATAAAAATTTACGAATTGAAATAAATAACGAAATTGACAACACATTTGACGTATTATTGAACGAATGAACGTCTAATTTGCTATGACATTCATTTAATGTATAAGTTGTCACTCGAAGCCTTGATTTGGTTTGTGAAATTGAAACAAGATACTCGTAACATTTACTCGCCCAATAGCGTTACTTGAAAAGCAACTAATGAACACTTTAATTGTACTTTGTGAAATAGGCCCTAAGTTCTTTTGACTGCCAATTAGCCTTGTGTAGTTCGCGAACGAACTAGTTCATAAAAACGCTCCCATAGACAAACTATCCGAACTAGGTCAGTAGTTGGAAATTTTGGCATTATGTATTCTATGGTATAGTATTTTAGTAGTGGCAGCATTGAACAATCTGAAAATCTGAACAATACTGAACATACATTGTTCCAACCAGATTTTTTTCCACGGCAAAAGAAAAGTAAAATAAATAATTATTTGTTTAAAAGTATAATATACTGTTGTTATCAGGTAAGTTAATGTTTGTTTTGTTTAAGGTTATTTTTTAAGATGTCATTAAAAAGAAAACATAGCTCCCTATGACTCCATTTTACAGAGGAAATTGATAAAAAAAAGGCAAAATGTAATTATTGTTCAACTTTAATAAGTATTGCGGGAGGTTCGAATGGGAATTTAACTCGACACATGAAAACTAAACACGCTTTGATTCCATTAACTGTAGAACGACAAACACCGGTATTACCTAATTTAAACATACTTCAATCAAACCAAGGCACAAGTGAATCGGAGAAGATAATTTCAGGGAACGATTTGTCTGCCTTCCTCTGCATTTCGAGCTGGGAGCTGACGAACTAGAAGAGCGAATTAGTTCGTTTAGGAGCGGCGACCTAAACTGAGTGATCTTAGTCGCGAACTACTATGCACAAGACTATTGCCAATGCACTAGGTGACAAAATCCTAGCTTTGATAGTTTTTCAAGGCCAATTTCTATGGACCGAGTAAAAAAAAATGTAAATGTATTTGCTTTACCCTTCAGAAATGGTAACTAGAATATGCAGGCGGTGTGAACAAATCATTCGATGCCCAATATCTTCGGATCAAAATTCGAAAGTGTATTATGAAGATAAATTCCGTTTTGTAATGAAACATTGAATAGTTTTATTAGTGGAGACATTTCTCCCCAAATAAAGAGTCACAATTGTGATCACAACATGGAAAGCGCCATGGAAAAATATATAGACATTAGATCACTTTACCTACTTACCTTTACCACTTTTGTTACCAGTGGCTGTTGAAGCGAAATCTAGGCCAAGTTCTACATATTAGGTAGCAGTTTATAAAGGAAGACCTTTACTATAATAATCATAAATTCTGGCAATGGATATCATAGGTGGCACTTTCCAAAAGGAATTCCCAGAATTCACCCTCCTTTTCACTATGGCGAAAGCAGCATGTAGCCTGCCCATTTACTGCGACAGCAGCATATTATTGTTTATATTCTGAATTAAATTATTATTAAGTAATAAAAACGCTTTCTACTATACCTACTTTAAGTCCCTAAAATCCATTAAAATAGGACGAAGACTAAGACAAAAGCTAACCTAAGCTCAACCCCAACCTCAAACCATATCCCAAACAGTTCCAATGCCAAATTCGGCTCTTTTGTCAAAAATCAACTTTTGTGAGCTGGACTTTGTACTATAATGCAGAATCTATTTGGGGGTTATCTGTGACTACAACCTCTAAAAAAATATTAGCACTGAAGCTCTATTATTAAAATCATTAAATTTTCATGATTAAAAGAATAAATTAAACCTTATGTTTCAAATGAAATATTTTTTTTTTAAATAAACCTTCATGTAAAATTCAGCAAACTTTTTTTGTCGATATATCAAAGAATTTACATTTTTGGACATTTTTTGGATTTTAGTTTGACAACGACGATACAATTTTTAACTGTACCTACGTTTCACTATTCACAAAATCTCTAAGAGTAATTCTATAATATTTCGTTACCGGATCCTCTAAGACACATTCGCAGTCTATCAACCCGTTGTTTTCTAAAAACTCAGTTTGCGATCTCAACCAATCCAAATACAACCTTAAATACCTGTCGTTAGGGTCCAAATCCGTGTGACCCAAACAAAAAATCCTGTACGCGTCCTCCCCATACTTTCCTATGCCGCACAAATCGCTCGCTCGACGCCATTTCGTTGAAACAAACTGGTAACTTAGTTTCCAAATCATTTCAGCTCGTTTCCTTAAGCCCAATGTATCGAAAAACCGCTCTAGTGCTGTCGGACTACTGTTTAATACGTGGTAAGGCGTCGGATACTCTTCGAAGAAGGATCTCATGTGAGGTCTGGCTGTCTTACCAGCAGTTTTCGTTAGAAATATTGTTGCTATTAACATCGCCCAGGGGTTTGAGGCGAACTCCTCTTCCAACACGTAGTGTGGTGATATCGGCATTTTTCTTGGTGTTATATTGAAAAACGGCTGCACTCTAATGGGCTCTTGCTCTTCAATGGTGAGTTGTGATAGAGACAGCGAGCCTGCGTCGGAACTTAATGAGCTTTGACTCGAATCTTTTGAAGCGTCGCTTGAAACTGACCAGTCCTCTCGGAAAAATCTGCTGGTACACTCCCATTGTTCGGTCTCCATGGATTGCGAATTCTGAAACGCATATAGAGTATTAAGATTAAGTAATAATACCACTTTATCGTTAGAACTTCTGGTTTGCGTATGGTTTGTGTGTGCCCGCGATATCTTTAATTTTCAGTACTAAAATGCTTAATTTCAGTTAAAAAGTAGCCTAAATAAGGTTTAAAACTATCGGCGAATTTGGCCTAAAGGCATTTTTTTTAATTCCTTTAAAATAACCTAAATTGTTTAGATTTAAATATTGTAAATTGATATAATAGATGCTGGTGCCGACGTTTAGAAGAAGTAGTTAGGAGAGAAACAAAGAGAATAGAACTGGCTGCTGTAATTTATAATATCGCTGCTTAAATTCAAAAGCACCACAAATCAAAATTACATTTTTTTACAGGAGAGCTACCAGAAAATAATTAAATTATTTTTGTCAATCAAATATAATGCATATTATACATCGTTAGAAGCGTATTTTTAAGTAGCATTAAATGTTTTAAGTACTTTTATAATAAACTGAATACTAGAGGAGATATGTAGGCATATAAGTTATTTTTTAATATATAAAAAAATATCAAAATATACTAAATATGGAATAAAACAACCATAAGTCTATTTGCAACTTTGCAAAAATAGAGGATTGTGATTGTATTTTTGCAATAAACATTTTTGGAATTTTGAATTGAAGCAGCGATATGTATTTGTTTGTAGATATAGTATATAGAATAGATTAGAGGTGTTTAGACAAACATGGTTAAATCAGCTAATATAAAGAGTTCCCACACTGAGTGTCAAGTACTTTTTTTAATGTCAGTGACAGAGAGAGATGGAGAAGACTAGCGGTGGCCAAGCCAAAGATAGAAGCCACATATTATGATTCAAAAATGACAAAAGTACTAAGAATAATCATATCTCAAATACAGTGTCACTGTCATCAACTTATTCATATTAAACTTAATAATATTAAAAATTTGAATAAGTAAATACAGAAACACATAAGTATACAGTATTTAATTACCGTATTTATTTGCTAACAAACTCAAGAAGACGTAGGCGTTGAAAATTATTTTTTTCTCGTGACTTTTTCGTTTATGTGGTGTCATCATTATTTGGAAATACATATTATTGTTAACTTGACTTAGACTTAAACACATGTGAAAGACAAATTGTATTGTTTAGAACTTTCGTTTCAATTTACCTTTATACGAGCTAAAAAAATACTGAAATAGAAACTACAAATTTGTGTTTTGGAATGAGTAAGTATATAGATGATAGTATTCGACATAGGCAGAAGAAATAGGGAAAATCCGATAAGATCATCGAGTAAAAAACTTGACAGTACTTTATTATCGGATCAAAACATTTTTTTTAATATACTGAGAAATGAGTTACAAAGAATCATCGTATTAGATCACTGACAAGTAATAAAAACCGGTTTTGTTTGTGAATCTCTCGAAGATTGATCAAACAAACACTGTTTAGACTGTATACATATTTCAAATTACATATTATAAGGCGAGTTAAAGTAAACCTACTACTGTGGGTGGGAAATATACATAGTAGCTGTTGCATGCGACTTTTTATAAAATATATAACCTATGTTACTCGTATGTAACATATATATAACCTATGTAGCTTTCCATAGACGAAAGAATTTTTTAAATCGGTCCTACTGGACTACTGTTTTTGAGTTTATTCACTCCAAACAAAAATTACAAATCTTTTCTCTTTATAATGTTAGTATAGAAATACTACCTATACTTAATATGTACCATATATTATTAGGACAAATTTAATGATGGTACAATATACAAAGATTAGTATTAGAAAAATCTGAGGAAGGGAAAATTATAGGCCGCATTTTTATCTAATATTATTGTTTAGTATCTATTTCAATATTCCTTTGCTTAGTCGATACGTTACGTTACTAAGCCCTGGTCAAAATGTTGAGTTAATTTGCATACTTGTAAATATAACAGCATTCAATACAATCGTTAAACGAATTTTTTTTTTGGGCTCGACTGACTCAGGATTTTGATTCTAAAAGCTTGTAGGCCGTTGACATCAAGCATGCCTTCCTACCATATAAAAACCTGGCTTGAAATAAAAAAGCCAATTTATTTTTTTACTAGCTGTGCCCGCGACTTCGTCCGCGTGAAATAGTGACTTTGGGTAGCATTTTTAATTATTTAAGCTTTTTATTTTACAAATTAGACACATTTTAGTGAATACTTATTAACTCTAAAAAGAACATTCTAAAGTCGACAATAGTCGTATGTCATCCGTGACACTAATCATCTTTCAAAACCCCGAGCGCAGAGTTTCCATACAAATGACGATACTTCCATACAACCTTTTATCTCCCCTTTCAACCCCCTACAACCCTTTTTCTTATTAAAAAGTAGCCTATGTCCTTTCTGAGGTTCTAGACTACCTGTGTGCCAAATTTCATTTAAATCGGTACAGTAGTTTTGACGTGAAAGCGCGACAGACAGACAGACAGAGTTACTTTCGCATTTATTAGTATAGATAGTATAGATTACAATAAGATATTTTTTAACTGCCTACACGAGAAATCTTAATTGTACTTACTCGTAGTTTAAAATTAGAATTCATTCAAATTTTTTTCATGTATCATGGCCATTGGGTGTTCTAGTATATCAGCTTGGCTCACTTTAGATTTGTAGTTCCATAGTTTGTATAATTTTCAGCACTCGTATTACAATCAACCCACTCTCTGCATAGTATAAAACAAAGTCGCATCCCCACCGTCTGTCCCTCAGGAACTAAAGAAACAACAGGAAATAAAGAAACATAATTATTAAAGAGAAAACATACATCGGTAAGTACCTACATTGATTTCTGCGAATAATAAAAAACCAGAAGTACTTTACTGTGTATTCAAAAAACAAACTTTTTGCTCGATGAATAATATACTTAAAGCCGACATAAAGTACCATCAGCCGGCATAAAGTACCTTATATCGGCTGATGGACAGAACTGGTTTTTTTAAGACATTTTTTTTTACATGATTAATAAAATATAACATCACATTTTACTGTGAGTTTTTTAAATTAATTAACATTGATTTTACAACTGCTACTATGATCTTCATAAGAACCTTCCTCGGACCTCAACGAATATTTTAACAAAAAAAAAAATAACCGAATTTCTCCAGTCGTTCTCGAGTGTTACGCTTGACGACACATTTATTCATTCTTACTTATGTAGAAGATTCACAGCTGTATGTATTGTATTGTAGCAGGTAAATATCGACATATTTCCTCGTAAATTGCGTAGGTAAAAGTTGCCTAAAGTAAGTATAACGTTGTTATCCGAACAATTCAGGTTTATGCTTGCTTATGCCTCGTACGTCCAGATATCACGTCCCACATTCCAATTTCCTCGTTTGTCCCATAACAATATTCGATTCCTGGTTCCACAGTCTGATACTTACCTTTTTCGCGTCGCTGGATTAACTTATGAAGGTGTTTACAAGATTGTTTTCAAGATTATTAATTGAAGTATAGACTTTTGATACGTTACCATAAAGTTTAATAACTATCTAAGGTCCTAATGGACCTTAGATATCAATGTCCTAGTGGAGTAGAATGTAAGTATAGAAACGTAGTCTGGATGACGATTCTAAATTTTTTTCAAGTGAATATTTTGTGTATGAATCAATCTAGCTAAACAGTACGTAAAAAATCAAAACAAATAAATATCATAGATGCCACAAAGGTGAGAAAGAATTATTGATTTAAAGAGTTATAAGAGAAGGTAAAAGAAAAAATGAAATATAACAAAGAAATAAGCGAATGCAACCGTGTACGCAGGTGCTTTGGAAACAAACCTTTAATAAGAGTAAAATAGTTTTTATGTTTATAAATCATATGTTCTTCAATTCATTATGCTGGGATATGTACTAATATAGATTCAATTTAATGCTTGCCATATATTAAGGACATATATTTTAAGGACAGTAGGCAGGTTAACAGCCAATCTGATACGTAGTGGCTACAGTGTCCTATGAACGTGAGCAACACCGGAGGAACCCGATAATATCAACGGAGAACGGACAAGACGAGGGAAATGAATTCAGTGAGCTGAAGTGGAAAAAGGCGGACTATGTGGAGCAAACGATTGTGGTAGACGACGCTTGGAGAGCACTGACTACATGCTTGCTGGATGTATGAACTCAAGACAAGCGGTCGATAGTGGACGAGATGGATGGAAGCGTAAAATGGAAGCTCAATGAAAAAGGCTTATTTCCAAATTTGGACGATTATAAACTGATAATGAGGATGAGGCTGATAAGTTTGCTAATATGGAGTTGCTAATTCAGATCAGGCACTAGAATATGACGGCCTTTAGATTTGGCCATAATAAAAATAACATAGATATACTTATAGATCTAAGAAATATAGCTACAGATCTAAAGATATAGAATACAGATAATGTATGTTATAGACAAATCTATAGCTATGATATTGAATTGCATTCGTTTTCAATTACCCTTAAAATACAATGTAAATCAAATTGTCATGTCCCTTGATTCGACACAGTAACCTGCAGTATCAAGTTTAGTGTGTGCAACACCGCCTTAATTGTCACGTAGATCGGCTCTCTTATCATTCTCATGTTTACTGTTGAAACTGTTGTGGACGATACGTGTGCGCCATGAAGGTTGTTAAGTTGAGGCGGCCAATATAAATGACTACTTAAGTGTTTATTTGTGAATCCACTAACATCAGACTAATTAAGGCTGCACTCGCTGACGACGTTCCCTTGGAGGCATCGAATCAAATGAAACAACAAAATAAGGTGATGGCAGAATCATCCTGGAATACGATGGGGTCATAACAACAAAATTGGAATTGGAAAATAAGGTGACATTACGAAACATCGCAATTTCGTATACAAAAAATTCACGATCTAGTAGAACATTTAAAAAATATGTAACTGCATTTTAAAGTCTGGTCAGTAAAATAGCTGCCAAAGTTTTCTTTATTGTGTGTAAAGATCGTCCGACAGTCTGACGGCCAACTTGATAGTAGGAGGCTACAGTACTACAGCAAACGTCACAGATACAGATGCTGCCAGTGCGCTGATAACTTTATTACCTTACTAGGATTAGGGTTTAGGAAGAAATAGGAAAATGGGCTCCGGAATCCCTTGTCCACTAACTGAAACACAACAGCACGCATTTTGTTATTTCACGGTGGTCTTCCGTAAGAGAATGGCTACTGCTGCTATTTGGACCCAAATGATTGCGGGCATTGCAATGACTGCAAATGCCCTGCCACTAATAAATATAGAACAGTGAGAATTTATTAAAGTTTTAAAAAAGTATCGTGTGAGTTACATTTCTAGGAAATCAACAGTGGTACTTAATTATCAAGTTGCCATAGTATGGATGTACAAGTTTTAAGTAATTAAACACTTTTATGATGCCCAAAGATTGACTTATGTTTATTGTCTGATAATAATTTAATAATTGGGAGACTCTTCAAAAATTCAACCCAGAAGGTTTTATATATACTTATAAGAAATTAGTATAAAAAGTCGGAAAAATAAGCGAAAACCGAAGAACGACTGATATGAAGAAAGAACATGTGCGACCTTCAGGTCAATAACCAGCGTAAGGTCGCGGAGAATGGGACAGATGTCACCTTTAACCAGAAAAGTGTAAGTAATAAATAAATAAATTTCAAACCTATACAAAATTCCATTGCGTTCACTACATTAAATTTTAAATTCTATCTAGGTACAGTTACACCAAAACTACACCATTGATGCTGTAAACGCCAAAACCTTGCGAAGGTATTTTATTGATGTTGCGGCAACGCCTGGTCAAAGCCAAACATTATCTACTTAGCTACCTCATGACATAATGACTCAAGTGTGTGCGATATGAGAACACACTTATTAAACATTTTTATTGCCATTTAACATGTAGCCGTGTTGAAATTAAGTATATTTTTCAATGTCATCTAAAGACTGTGCAATGCGGTTCATTATTACATCTGTCTGATGTCTTGGTCAATTAAATTGAGTAACATTGCTGTTGCTATGTGCAAGTTGTTTTTTATGTGAAAACGATTGTTTTGATTATTTTACTTCCAATTTATATACCTCCAAATATGATCTATAGTTATATTAGTTTATTATATCATATTAGTTTGCGTCGTGAATTTCCATCTTTAGCCGGTTAAAAAAATGGCTAAAAATGTATTCGATGTATTCGGCTAAAAATGTAAAATGAGAGGAGAAACGAATTCGCGAATTTGAAATTCCATTTAAACAAATAGCTCCTAATTATTTTATTTTAATGACTAACACTGCAGAAGTTTTATTTTGTAATTTTAAATACAGAAGTATCTGTAAATAATGAACAAATGGTACCTTATTATTTTAATTTAATGACTAGATATTGTTTTCAATAATTAATACTGCAGAAGTTTTATTTTGTAATTTTGAATACTTACATAAGTATGTGTAATGTAGAGTGATTATTTTTTAATAATAGTATTCGTGTCGAAATAGTAAACATTATTATACCGTTTCCTTTTTTTCATTTGCTTCTACATTTTTAACCAAGGGCCTGCAGTTACACTTAAGTTTAGCCGACTAACGATAAATGAAACTCATATTAACATCTCGAAGATAAACCTAAGTTTAGCCGGCTAATACTTCAAATAATAAATCGGACTAAGCCGGCCTACCACTGTTAAAACAAAATACGTCTTTGTAGTCACGTCAAAAAAGGTCTTATTTGGATTCCCTTATAAAAAAATATAATCTGCTGTTGTGCAAAGAAAAATTCTCACCTACTTTGGACGCGTTTCCAGCAGGGGTCCGGACAGTGTGGAGAGACTGGTCGTGCAGGATAGGGAGGTCAATGGCTTCAGATCACGAGGTCGCTCTTCAATGCTCTGGACAAACCAAGTTAAGCCATTAATCATGAATATTCTCATCAGTACTAATAATAAATCTGTAAGTGTTAGGTATTGCATGTAAGTAGTATGTTCCTCCATAACTCTTAAACAAATTGACTGATTTTCATGAAACTTGGTAGATAAACATTTAGACGTACGGGAGACAGGATATAGGCTATACTTTTTTTCTTTTTCAACGCGGACGAAATCGGAGGCACCAGCTAGTTCAAACTAAAATGTTAGTTTGTTTGTTTCAAATAAGTACCTACTCAACCGATTATTATGAAATTTTGTATACACGTTGTCGGAGAAACTGAAAAGGACATCGGGTGCCTTTCATCCAGAAAATTAAAAATTATGTGCCTACGCTTATATCTTTTAAACTACGCAACGTATTTTAATGCGGTTTTCACTAATGGAAAGCGCGTTAAAGGAGGAAGGTCTATATATAAAATAAAGTCGTTTCCCGCTGTCTGTCCCTCTGTATGTACGCTTAGATCTTTTGAACTACTACGGATTTTAATGCGTCTTTCGCTAATGGAAAGAGGTTATTATATATAAATTCCAGATAACATTGCACCAGTGCGAAGTCAGGAGACAGGTATAAAGATTTATTCCATTTTTTCCTGGAAACACCGCTGCGATTGAGAGTTCGTATTAAACCTTTGGATCTATTAAACTCAACATTCACAACATAATATGTGAGTAAGTATATTTTAATCAGATCGCGTGATAAAGACTATAATACAATCCAATTTATAATTGCAACCGGCTTTTTCTTCAGCCATTCATCCAACAAAACGCGACAGTCTTCGCTTATTTCAATCGGCTGCATCGATGCGACAACACGCGTGTGTCGTGACTCGTGGCGCGTAACGAAACGTCAATAAAAACCGAAAAACCGCGATTAAAAAATACATCCAATCACATATCGATAAATCCGCACGTAAACGAACGCAAGTTTTGAAAAAAGAACAACAGTTTTCAACATCATACTCAGTTCGGAATTTGTTTGTGGTTTTATCGGCAGAATAATCAATCGGGTGTTGTGCATTCGATACTGGTTAACAGGAAGTGATCGTCTCTAGTTTGTGCCTTTCTTTGTTGGTAAGGTCAAGGAAATGAAGGACTTATGAACGTCTTGCATTATGATGTGCTTCGATGATACTACCGATTAGCAACATTGTAAACTTGGAGGTGAGATTTTTATATATTTTATTACTGGATTCCATTTGAAAATTTCACATTAAAATTTATTTGCAAAAGAAATATAGCTATAATATTTCCACAATGCCAATCATAACTTATTACAATATTATCAATAACCGCATTACAATAGACAGAAACATGTGGGAATGCTATATATACTTAATGGCATTATTGCCTCATTGTTTTGCAGAAAAAAAAATATATTCCATCCTATATTTACCTATTAACAATGAAGCTAATAATAAAATGTAGACTGAACTGAAAATACAACCTTAATTTTAAATTATAGTATAAAGTTTTGGTATGACAAATATTTTTATAATAATAATCTTATATAAGAAAAAGAAAGTCGTGGTAGTTACACCATTTATAACTCGAGAACGGCTGGACCGATTTTGATGATATTTATTTTGTTGTATTCGTCTCCGTCCGGAATAGCAGAATAACCATTAAAATATTGAAAAAAAATAACGAAAAATATATTAAACTTTTGTGTATAAAAATATTGTGTAAGTATAGGTATTTCTCAAATATTTTTTATATGATACTTTATCAGTTATTTATAGCAATTTAATACATTTAAAAATATAATAGGCAACTTCTTATTATGCAAAGAGAAATTTCTTCGGTACCTTGACTACAAATGTCATTAAAAGTTACAGGATTACATTCACAGATGCATGTTTCATTCCTAGTTTCCTACCTCTTCGATAAAGGCGTAACATTAGTAATGGCATAACATTAGTAAAGGCATAACATTTGCTATTTGATGAAAATTTGCTAAGGGTTTAATTGATTCATCTGAATTATTATCCAAATTATATTTAAATGTCCCTCATACTAATTTGAGAAATCGCTCTTTGCTTCATGTAGCTCCTAATAGAATAGTAGGACAAATTATAGGAAAAATAAATTCATGTTACGTTCATGTAAAGTTTTTAATGAAATTTTATTAGAGGATACAGATGTGGAACAGAGGATACCTGTTCCACAGTTCCATAGTTAAAACAGAAAATAATTTAAATAATAAGCCGATAAATTTTTCAATGGCCTACTTTAGCACTTATTATCGTTGTTATTAGACTAGTTTGCTATCTATAAGTGGAATTATTAGGTTATTGAGTTATTTTTTATTAGGTTTAAGCTATTTACTCACCACTGTTATTATGTTATTATACCTGTAAATTTCCCTAGAATCAAATAAAAAAAAAGAGGTATAAAATGCATGAAGCCTTGCGCAGGTCACTAGCATTTAATAAATGACTTAAAAACGCGAAATTGCTACCATTGACTTAAATTATTGTTAATGGGAAAAGGCAAAAACCTTAAATTCGACCGTTCCACCTATCGCTACTATGTATCCCCCCTGATAGGGACTTTAGGTAACTTTTAAAAGACGTACCTATTGTAAAACCCCGAACCTATTTCCTAGACATGTGAAATGTGAATCCATAAATGTTAAATCACATTAATAAGTGTTACTGTGACAATAATTACAGCGATTTAATTAACAATACAAGCCCAAGAACAGTAAATTAGGCTAATTAGGAGATAAGTACCTATAAGATAAACCAAAACTCTACATAATTCTTAATACATATTACAGAAATTTCATAAAAGATGAGTGAGTATAGATAAAAACAATAAAGATGCACATATTCCAGACAAGGCGTGTCTACAAACAAGTTGCATAAACGAGTTCAGCAGAAACAAAACTTGAGAAACTAAGAAAGAAACGAAAAAATGTTATCAACAAACAATTTTTTTAATAATCAAATATAATACCTCGATGTAAAGATTATTAACAATAATTAGAAACCTCAGCCACACGAGTCCTCAACTGCACACTTAGATTATTATTATTATTATCTGTTAATAAAATATAACAATTAATAATACAAGACAACTGACTAGGATAGGATCGACTTCCAAATGTTTTGTGAATCGGTTTTTTGAAATGAAAACTTTCTTTAGGCGCGTTGGGCACTTTTTGTTGGGGAAAAAGCCCAACGCGCTTAATTCGCGTGACGTCATATATATATATATGTGTGTGTTTAAGGTAGGCTAAGTTATACCAGCTCTGGAAAAAATAAGAAAAAATACCAGGTCACTTGGTTAAAGATTTTTGAAAATGTATTCGTAATTTTTTTGTAATCGTAATTATTCTGCTATACGATATACGACACATCATGTTTAAAGTACTTAACATGTATTTACTTGTATCATAGTGTTGCTCAAGAACAATTAAAATTACTTTATCGTTGCTTGATCTCCCAGAGGACAGTAATATATGACGCTTTGTAATTGAACTAAAGATGGCAACAATTAATTGCCAACAACAATGATGATGGCAACAACAATTAATTAACAATTAAATATATTCTTTACAATCATTTAAAGAAACGGGACCATTTTTTGTCACTAGTATATGGTAAGGGCGCATATCCTGTTTTGATTAACACATTACTGGAGAAAGTCCATTAGAAGGTACAAGTTTCACAAACTGCAAATGGCTCGGTACCTAACGAACTTGTGCGTACATAGCGTTGTTGTTTAATCACCTATTGGACTTACGAGTACGTAATAAATTAAATGAATGTAAGACATCATCGCCACAATGCTTGTAATCTCATTGCGAATTCTCTAAGTCATACCTAATCATTATTTTCTTTTATAATTAACTGTGTTGGTAAGTCAATAAACATTACTTGTTAATAAGCTGAAAGAATTACATACAAAGGACACATTTTGAAATAAATATTAAAGGTCCCACTAATTTTCACACCGGGCTCGAGATCTTACTGAAAGCAATAATCTAGGACTCGTATTTCCACTGAATAAATACGAACGAAAATTCTTATGTTTAGAAACTTACAGATAGGTATTTAAACAAAACAATTTTTTCTCTTAAGAATTCACAATTTATACGTTGGTAAAAAAGTTTTAAATTAGCTGGCTTTTGCAATAGAAATGAAGGTGTCCGGCGTTATATTGCTTATATTTTTCATTCTATAATTTATAGCTAGTCTATTATTATAAAATCGTTTGTCCTGACTGTCAATCAACACACAGCCAAAACTACTAAGTCTACAAAGCTGAAATTTGGAATATACATTAGTTTATTTAATGAAGTAAGAATCAGCTTTCCTAGCTTAGAATTTTTAAAAATTTTAACTCCGTGCGAAGCCGTCAAAAAAGGGAAAAATTCGATTATTAATATTTTGAATATTATAACATACTTAATATAATATATAAATAAACATTTTTAAATTGAATAAGAAATTGTAGATGAACTGCATGTTGATTACCTAAGTAGATACTCCATAGTTATCACTGTCATCGTGTATATATTCAACATTACGATGAAAACAATGAAAATATTGACTTAGGCTTACACTCACATGATATTACAATCACGTGTGTTAATTATTTAGGTATTTATAAATTGCAAAAGTATGATTTCACCATATTATTCAGTATTTACCTACTACTGCCACATTATAAATATAGGGTTTTCCGAGTTAAACTGAGTTTTCAGGAGAACAAAGAAAAGAAAAAGTAATATCTATATAACTGGAAAGATAAATGATAATACCTATCTATATAGGATCGATATTAATAATATGTTTATCGATATATCTATAATCCATATAGGTATATATCTCTTTAATTATTTCTTACATTTTAAAGATTCATATTAATAAATAAAATATGAAAAAAAAATCCATTGTCATTTAGTTTCTATTTAGCGCGCCCAATTTTCCTTCTTATAAAATCCTATAAAATATTTGATATTAAAGTAACTAAAGAAATGGGAAGTACCTACTTAATAATGCATTCTTTTTTTATATAATGTCTTTATTACTTATATTATTATTAACAAAATAGACGGCTGGGAATTTATGATAAATTTTATTGGGTTTTATGTATCGACGAAAATATTAAGAGTCCAAAGGTTGAATATATAATAATTATGTATTATTATGTATTTTGATATACGTTATTTAAAATACTTTATTGATATTATGCAATTAATTCTATGGAACGAGAACAAACCGGTTACAAAAGGATGTTACATTGATACTCACCTATCTACTTAAAATCGATTACAGTTCCAGACATTATTTGAAATCACAGAAATCGGAATAATAAGATAAGGCAATAATTGCCTTGGAATGAACACAAATAATAATATATGTATTAGTTAATACTGTAAATATTCGCCCGTTCCACTTATCCCTATTATCCCCACAGGTAGGGATAAGACAAGGACTAACCTCAGACCGAATACATTTTTTGCCATAATATAACTCTTTTTAACAAAAAATAAACCGACTTCAAACACTCTCATGGTCTTTTCTCATGGATGTCATTGTCAGAACTGGACCAAATTGAAATTGGACCACACGGGAAGCACCACAGCTTTCAAATAAAAAAAGAATGAACAAAATCGTTTCACCCAGCCCAGTCGAAAATTATGAGGTAACAAACCTAAAAAAAATATTGAGAACCTCCCCTTTTTTGGAAGTCGGTTGAAAATGAACACAATCTTAATAACCTATGTAAGAGCGAGGAAGGAATCCGACTGCGACATATACAGGTGTCCCAAAAATGAACGCCAAGTGGACACGTTGCTATAAGCTAGATTATAATATGCAGAAAAGAAATGCAATTGCAATTGCAAAAAAAAAACATTGCAGAAGCCGGGGACTGTTAGTGATCGATAAGACGCTAGATTTATGTTCCTTTATTTCTTAGCTGTAAACTTTAAGGTTAATTATAAATTTCCGTAATATTCAGTCACGATTCCAACATCACTTGCTTCATTATTATGCCAATTGACTTATGAAACACATCTTCGATTGCCTAGATGTTTATCTATACTTAGCAAGGAATTCATGTATTGTTTATTAAAGTAAACATTAAATATCTAGTTATTAAACTTCGTTATGTAATTCTTCTTGGCAATCATAATGACATTTTTAATTTAGGAAACCCAAAAATTTTGCAACTAAGGGGTTTCTTGCCGAGTTCTTCCCCCTAAAAACAGCTTTCCATAGTACCATTATACCATAGTAGAATTAAGGTAGGGATAGGAAATGGGCTCTGGCATCCCTTTTCACTGACCGAAACACAAGGTGTTATTTCACGTTGGCGTTCTCTTCTGTAGGATGCTCAAATGACTACAAGACTGTGTATCCTGTCACTTTTCCAGATCCAGACAAGAGCCAACAATGAAAAGTTCATTTCATTTTTTAAAAAGTTCATTCATGAACCCGGGGAGACTCCACTCCACACTTGACCAAGGAATTGATTACCGCGCAACTCAATTTATACTCTACTCTGGTCACTATTTAAAAAAAAATGCGTTTCTTTAAGATTTCAAATTTAACCGTTAGTTGTCTCAACAGTTACTTTTTCACTTACACGAATAAACTAAAACGGTTGATGTTAACATAGAAAATAGAAGTAAATTTATTTAATAACATCCGATGACTAGGCAACAAATTATTTTCGTCAATACATCATAGTGGCAGACGAGTCCAAAGTTTATCTCGATGACCGATCGCAAATTCAGCATTATTTTATATGCGCGTGCACATAACCGTAACGTCCTGTAATTAACTACTTAGTACCTATCATTCTACTAATTTTGGTTATAATGATGATATCACTATAATGTTAGGTTCCAGTGCTACAGTTGTTGTGCGGTACGATACTCTAGTATTATAAATTTGAAATTAGATACTCTAATGCCGCATTTTTTGGAATAGTTCCTACATAAAAGACTTCCTGTCCCTCTTCCTGTCTGCCGATGCCATAATAAATAATAATTAGTATTTAATACTATTTATTCTAATGAAACTTTTCATAGAAATAATAATTAACAAAGAGTGACATTTACAATATTATACTGTCATATATATCAAGCTGAAAAGTAATAAAAAAGCAGTATTTCTATGAAACTTTTCTTGCACTACGCCATTCTCTTAGATAAGCACAAAACGACAACACGATATACTTCCAATTAATTGCACATTACTATAGATATATTTAACAAAAAATAAATATAATTAAAAAAAATACATGCTGACTGTACCTAAACATGTAATACCTTTCTTTGATTGACCTTTAATTTAACCTACCAATTAGAAAAAGCGGTCGTTACTTCTAGTCACGTGACGCTTTCTGACCAATAACCGTTACAATAGAATAGGTTATGCGTTTTATAATTGTTGTAAGTTATGACAATCCTGCCTTTGTACCAAAACTAACAGAACGGGTACTTGGAAGTTAGAAACCGAACAATAAACCCATTAATTAACACATACATTAGGTGACGTCATGACAAACCAGTAAGCTATGCAAAGAGCATCTTCACTTCAAGTCAAACCGCACCCACACCCACATGACGTGTGATACTTCAAATTTTCATATTGTCTAGAGTGCTATATCATAGAAATAGATACTTTAATATTTGTTTTTTTTTTTAATAATTTCGAAAAACTGCTATAATTTAAAAATTGGCCAGAAAATTGCATCCATGAGAAGCCGGGTGCGGGTCCGGGTGCCGGGTAATAATAAAATAAATAAGTAAAAGTCTTATTGTACTCATAACGATTATTTAAATGAATGAATATAATTAGTCATAATTTTAATGAAAAAGAAACTAATATATTAATTAAACATAAACATATTTAAAAAAAAATTATTAAAACGTAAAGTTATTTATTTACCTAGTTATTCTCTTATCACTTATTTACTTATCGCTCTTCAAAAGCCTCGTGATTTTTTTTTATAGTCAATCAGTATGTTATACTATTGTACATACGTTTGCTATATAATTTCATAGAGCATGTCCAGTTACTAAAACTAATCAATTTTCCTTGACTTTATTATTAAACAACAATGCAATGGAAAGTAAGATAAAATTAAAATTAAAATGTTATCTGTTACCTAACAGCTGTTTGATTATAATTTCTTTAGGTATATTACCTAGGTATGTTAATGTATTTACTTATGTATGTCACAATGAAATGATAAAAACGAAAAACGAATGAAATGATCAAAGCCCTAAGGTACTTACAATTAGATATTCTCTGTGGGGTTATTTCTCTAAAGAACGTAGGTGATTTGTTCAAATCACTCCACTGTTTTAGTGAAAAGATCAAATAAAAAAAGCCAAGATTCATTGATCTGTTGGTTTGGAATTGAAAACCTCATAGTTATTTCAGTTGTTCAGAAGTTCTTTTCTCTGCACGGCATATCTGTCTTAGCGTTACTTGTCCAGTTTACTTGATGGCACAAATAAACACAGTGTTTCAATAAAAATGAATGGGTGGAAACAGATAAAGCCAAAAATTCTACGCCGTTTCCAACGTCCCAACGTTAAAAAAATTTACTTTTTTCATATAAACTTATTTGTGATAATAGGATAAGATAATAAATATATACATATTTTGATGTTGAGGAAAATTTAATTTTATCATGGAACTCCCTAACAATTCTACATAGTTGGATTTATACACTCAAAAATGAATTTATCTTAAAATATATTCTCTGCGGAGCAAAGACGATTAATAATACACAGACTGTCAGAATTAACCTCAGAGTGCTCGTACGGTACTCAATAAAAACCCACTCTTTTTGCTGTTCGTACCGCGATGATAATCAAGGTTTTTGTTAGATTAACAATAAGTAAGTATCTCTTCTGTTAAAGGCAAGAGGAACCGGTACTGACTGCAAAGATAACTTAAGGCTTTAAGGCGCAACAAATAAAGACTAATTTGGCACACAATTCAATCGAAATTTCAACACGATTTAAAACAACTAAATTTAAACAAAGCTTATTAGTAAAAATGTGCACCATTAGCTGCATAAAATTCGTATTTTCACAGTCACAAATATACTAAGCAACTAATATTAATTAATTACAATTTTCATTGCATACTTACATAAAATTAATGA
This sequence comes from Synanthedon vespiformis, assembly GCA_918317495.1. Classification (NCBI taxonomy): domain Eukaryota; kingdom Metazoa; phylum Arthropoda; class Insecta; order Lepidoptera; family Sesiidae; genus Synanthedon; species Synanthedon vespiformis. The sequence continues at coordinate 2,549,458 of OU906965.1, forward strand.
CTTCATTAAACAAACTAGCGACCCGCTTCCGGCTTCGCCCGGAGTGTAATTTTGTTTTATGTAAAAACCTTCCCTGATTATCCCTCTATCCATGAGTGAAGACAGAATTAAAATCGGTCCAGCCGTTCTCGAGTTTTTTGTGCTTAGCAACACATTTAGGGATTCATTTTTATCCTATATAGATACTTTATAAAAATATATTTTCCTATAAAAGTATATATTTTCCTTCTTCCTTTATAATTATATAGGTACTTTTTTCTTTTTCTTTGTGGTATAGGTTTTTTCAAACATCTATTCAGAATTAAGATATAATTATTTCAGCGCCATCTACTGTCGTGTCAGTGAAACAAATTTTGTTTAAATTGTGTCAATAATGTTCTTGTTGTTTGTGGAACAACAAGAACATTATTGATTTTTTTTCTATGCTTAAGTGTTAAGGTCTGTCTAACTTAACACATAAGGTGGATAGACATTAAAGACAGTGATCGTAGGTGTCTATCGTTCCCTATAACTGTGCTGCAAGTGAGCCAACGTAGTCTGATTGAGGATAACAGTTAGGAAGGTAATAATGGGCTCTAAGACATTTAGGACTCGTATTCTTGAAAAGTTCAAAAGCTGTGTTATTTTGTAAGTTAAGTTAATTTAAGCCCGCTTTCCTATGGAGACTAAAAACTGTAAAAAGCGAAGTAACTAACTACATATTATCTCTTGAAGTTTAGTTCAAAAAATGTAGTTTGAGCGTGAAAGGGCTAAGAAAAAAATTATACTAGAGCAGCCAGCAGCGTCTATGAGTAACTAAAAAACATTCTGTAGAAAAGGTCTTTGTAGCTAATCAATCGATAAGGTTCATGGAATTTCCAACGCAATTGGCAACGCATTATCTTGCGTCAGCCTAGGATGACTATTAAAAATTACAAATTACAAGATCGTCCACCTATTCTACAGTGTTTTTTTCTGACCATCTGACTGTCCACTTGATGGTAGGTGGCTACCGTCGCCTAAGTATTAACACAAGCAAAGCCTATTAAAGAAAAACCATATCTATTTTTTTTTGGTTTCCTTATTTTTAAAATGGTACATTTACAATCTGTATATTGTTCGATTAGCCTTATGTTTATAGCCATTTAAAATTACTTGGGTAGGTACTGGAACTTTAAACCTTTTGAACGATATTTAACAACTTTTATCGTGCTGTTATTATAGCGAGCAATGTTGGTGTAGTTGTTGATCTTTTTGTGTGACTTGTATGTTGACATTTAACGAGAATGTTTACGGGTTACCGGCGAGAGTTTTCGTGTACAATCCGGTCACATATCTACTAGTTTGTCCATGAAACCATTTTCCTATAAGTCAGTATTGTACCATTTTTACCTTGATATGTTACCTACTTGTTAGTAAGTAGAGATTTTAGTTGAGATACGCTACGGCTGAATTTGCACCATCACCATGTCAGAGGTATGATTGACGCGTAGGCTTTGATTCTCCGCATATTTCGAACTAATGGTAATGTTGTCCCATGAGTTCTGTGCGTTTAAAAAGCTTAGGCGCCGTGCTTTGACCGCATAGTTCGTTCGATTGGACAATAGTAACTTTTATTCCTGAACCATTCAGACTTTCTTGTTCCCGGAACTCGACTATGAAAGTCGAACCATAACGACTGTTTAACAGGTCGTTACTACACATATAATGGGCTGTCTGTAATTCCATTCACAAACATCCAACTTTAACTACAAGAAGCAGTCGAAAATCGTCAGATATTCAGTAAAACCTCACAATGTGTACGAGTATGTATGTAGTTAGTAAATGTTCTGAGATCGACATGTTAAGTGCCATCGAATAACGTTACGTGGTTAAAGTAGCAGTTGTTAGACCGGTTTCTATACATAGAGGGATGTGGGTTATAGCGAATTTTCTTTGTAAAACCAACAGCTACAAGACGACAAAGGTGTTCAGAGAACACGTCGTTTAAAAATATCAACGCGGCTCTTGATTTGAATAATTCCCATGTTATATGAATATGCAGGAATAGGAAATTACTAAACTGCAACTATTCTTAGTACATGTATTAGAATTAATTGTACCCACTTATGTTTAAGTGTGAATTCTTACTTTTACATAGACAATATTATGAAACTGGTGATAATGTTGCCTTCTGCCATTAACAGTAACTTACTGGGTTAACTACTACCGATGACAATGAAACGTCTTCTGCTTTTGATAGAAAAATAAGGCATCCTACTTTAGTATTCACATTGAAAACTAAAGCAAAGAAGAAAAGCATAAAAGAAGAAGTATTTTAACACCCAGAATATAACTAAAAAAATATTGTCTATACTAATATTATAAAGAGGAAAGACTTGATTGTTTGTTTGTTTGTTTGAATAGAATAGGCTCCAAAACTACTGAACCGATTTGAAAAGTTGTTTTACCATTTGAAGCCGACATTATCTGTGATGAACATAGGCTACTTTTTACCGCGAGAAAATGCTTCATTCCTACGGGAAATCTAAAATAAAAGTAAATACTAGCGGCTTGGCCCGGGATACACTTGACAGCGCCATCTATCCAGAATCGGTGAAGCGACTAACATGACAACTGGTTGGTAATATTTTTAGCGATCCATTCCACGGTAGATGGCGTTTTATGTTTTTCAACGCGGACGAAGTCGCGAGCACCAGCTAGTAACGTATAAAAAAGGTAAGGTCGAATAAGAATTATTACTATGATTTCATAAAATAATTATTGCTTTTATGGCTTTTAAAACATTACTACAAAATATATTACCCATGTGATTCTAATCACAAAGTGCTAATGTCAAGCAATCCATTACAAACCCGTAGTTCAAGAAAATTTCTAAACAGGGACACCATACCAGTGATCCGGAAATGGCCATAAATCTAAATAATTGCGCGTTTCCTAGAAAAGGCAACGTCGTGCGATTTGTTTATGGTCTTGCTTACTATTACCGTGTTTCTTAAACGAAACGCATTGAAAAGGAAGTTTGGAATTACTGTTAATGAGTATAGGATTGTCATCGTAAAAGCGACTTCAAATTATACTATGTAATTTGAATTGAGAAAGATAAGGTTCTACATTATGTATAATTATGAAAAATATACATACTATTTAATTCGAAAGTACGGAGAAGTCTGTATTCTGGATTTTCTAGATTATTTTTATAATTCTGAATTTAGTTTATCTTTAAAAAGTTTTTAACAACCTGAACCTCCTACAATATTTAAAAAAAAAAACTTTTAAGTGAATATTGGCGATATTCTTTATTTAAAATTCGCCACTTTAAAAATCATAGGTTTGATGTCACAAGATATCAGATGACCCATCCTGGATATTTTATCACTTGTGCGCCTCACATATGGACGAAACACACTATCAGTCAATCACGTCAAATGGACTGACGTGAAGCAAAAATTTGATCATGAATGGTAAAATCCATTGCCTTGATGTCAAAAATTGGATTTCCAATCACGCGGTGGCGTCACGTCAGTTCATCGCGCCATTTAAGTCGTTTGGAATCACGTCAAATGACTGATCATGTATTTCATCCATAAAAATCATAGTTTTGATGTCACAAGATAATATCAGATGACTCTTCTACGCCTCACATAGACATGCATAGAGGATGGACAGATACTTAGATAGAGTGTATAGTGGCTTGCTCTGCACCCTTGACTCAGCTCGATTTGTAGTACAGCAGTTCTGGTCAAACTATAGCCCATGTCTTTAACTGAGTTTCACCAAAATTGATTCAAATGTTTAGTCATGTAAACACAACATACTGTTCAGGTGTTCAGATGTTCAGGTGTATAATTTACTCATAGGTAAGTGAATGAGATACGAGTGAGATATTCGCAACCTACATAATTATGCTGACGATAAGCTATGACAACACAAGGAAACCACTTTTAATTAGCACTCACTGACTAAATGCAACAGTTGAAAATAACACATTATGACTAACAAAACTACCAAGAGTGTTTCATGTTTATGTTGAAGCCAAGGCCTTGATCTTGACATATTTTTCTATATATAACCTATAAAAAAATTGTAAGCATAAAAATCTGGCCTACCAAAAAGCTAAATTAGTTAGGAATGGTTGTTAGCTTTATAAAAATATAGTTTTTATGTCTAGGAAATCCATTCACAATTAATTTTATAAACATTACATTATGTTTTATAACACATTTTGAAATGAACCAGAGTCATAAACATTACAAAATCTAACCTATTTTGTTACCAATCGTACTGCTACAACCAGTATTAGGGGTGGGCTCGCTCCGCTCGAATTAATTTTCATAACATTCCGGAACCTAACCTAACCTACTTTTTTCCAGTGAAGTAAGTATTGTAACACATTTTGTAATAAGCGCACAATTGTTATGTTTAAAAATGTTTTAAAATGTATATAAAAATAATTGTAAATGGATTTCCTAGGCATAAAAACTATATTTTAATAAAATTAACAAGCATTTTTAACTTATTTAGTTTAGACACTGTAAAAAACGGTTACAAGATTCAAAAGCCAACCCGCTTTTTATACTGTCAAAATGTTAGGTTCCAAGCGATTGTCTAAAAATATAAAAAGTGGGCTCTATTGTCGCAATGGCGAAGCCGCCGGTGTCAATAAAGATGTTTCATATTTTCTCAGCTGTTTTATATTTCATTTTCAACGCCGACAAAGTCGCAGGCACTAACTAATTGGTTATAAGTATATAGCCATAATCCATATGTATGATAAATAGAAGCAAACCACAATATATCATATCTGCTGAATAGGTTATTTTTTGTAAATAATAAATTAAACCCGAACTGGGTTCGAATATGGGCGATTATATTATTTCCGAAACAGCCGGTAGTACATTACAAAATAGATTACTTACTAGTGTTTTTGGAAATCTTCAGTTTTAATAACAAATAGTCTTTTACAAAATGTGATAAACATAATCGAATACGAATAAGTGAAACAAAAAAAAGAACTAAAATACACAAACTTCAAAGGCTTAGTTCAAATTATAATTTAAACAAACAAAACAAAGTAAACATATTTATAAATAAAATATAAATAAACGATATTTTATTATTATGAAATTTAAATTTATTTTTGTTTTGATACGCACTCCACTCGTCAATGTCAAAATCAAAAGTCAGTCAGACAGAATCATACATATCACTCAATGTCAATGTGAATGTCAGCGCGTGTCCACAGGACAACAAAATATGCTAGTTGGAGTTAACATTGATAATTGATAACAGTGCACATAGAGTAAATACAGCAATTTTATTCAATTTTAGCGGCAAATTCAAATAAATCTCTATTATTTCTTAACCAAATGACCTGGACTTTTTTCTTATTTTTCCAGATCTGGCATAACCTAGTTCATTGCCCCGGTTATTCCGTTTATCCACCCCAAAAATCCACCCTAAGGGGGATACTCGGAAATGCATATCCGAAAATCCCCGTGCCCGCTTGGCGTTGATTTTTGTGACATTGTATACTTACATCGAAATTAGTTTCACAAAATTACAAGTTATTTGGTAAAAAAAAGTATCTTATACTTACAAAATATTTAATATTTTTAATATTGGTACCTATCAATCTGTACCTTCTCAATCTATTAATTTCATAAATAATAAAAAATTTAATATTTTTTTACAGTTAACAACGAACATCAATATTTTACGAGTATGAGATAAACTTCGCAGCCATGTTGGATGTAACGGACACTGTAAGTACAACTTAAATTTTATATACCTAATATTTTCTTACTACATTCTTACTGTATGTACATATTTATAACTATTGTTATATAAACTTCTAAATAGTAAAATAAATTATTAGTATTCAACCTAAATTATTAGTAGGTAATATAACTAATACCTAGTAATGATTTAAATAATAGTATTGAAATTATAACTTATTAAATAATAATTAATTATTTAAATTAATTAGTGGTACTTTAAAAAATAGGTATTTGAACTTGAGTTTGTGTATTATTGAAGATATTAATAGAACCAAAAGAGTCACGCCATCTATAGACTATACTTCGGTTTTGGATCTCTATCAATGACCGCTTAATTAAAGCAAAAAGTTTTGCCAAAAAATCTATTGTGAGATCTATTGTACGGTACGGTACGCAGGGCAGCCAACAAATAAAAACAAATATATAAATAACTTAGTACGTTACTTTTTATTAATCCTACTAATATTGTTATAAATACGAAAGTTTGTGAGGATGGGTGAAAAACTTCTTAACGGATTTAGGTCAAATTTGGCACACATATTTTATTACCTGGATTAACATATAGTAACTTTTTATCTTGGGTAAACGTTAGGTTCCTGAGGGATCGTCTAAAAGATTAAAAATCGGCACCAACACAAGGATGCCGGCGCATCCTTGACCAAGACAAGGATCTTATTACTATAGAGTGAAATAGTTACCTACATTTACATTACTCATATATTTTCTGGAACTTATAATAAATATATTTTATTTTTTAATCTTGCATTATATGCATTATGCACAATTATCATTGTGTTTCCCCTTGTCCATTTAAAAAAATCATCACTAAAAAAAATCAAAATTATCACTAGTGCATTTAAAAAAATGTAGTTCGGTATCATCGACAAAAGTCTAAAGAAAATTTGATATAATTATTGCACTATTTTATTGTCATTATTTTATTAATATAAAAAATATATTAATAAACTAGTTACACCCAGACAACAGTTTATATCTAAATAAAACAAAATTATGTTAAGTATCCTCTGACCAAAAAGCTTTGCGGTGGTCACTCTGACCCATAAGCTAAGTAAGAATAAGGATATGTTTGGACATCAATAAACCCAAAATATTTAATTATAGCCAACATAATCTACAGTTGCATGCAAGTAATATTCCATCATAAAATATCACCTTACCATAAAACACAGTAATAAAATAATTTAACAGTTTATTCAGCGCTCATGATATATTACGTTAGCAAACAAAATCTTTATCTATTTCAAACTCGCAACTAAATAGTGTCACGAAATGACACAATGCTCTAACGTTTGGATTGTCTCCAATACACCTTGTGATACCTATCTGATTCATTACTAACATTTAGTATTAAAACGTACCTAAAGATATTTAGATCGCACGAATTTAATTCGCTAGAAATATTTATTATTTTAAGTATATTTTTACCGTGCAATGAGAATTATGTGAAATGAAACTTGAAAAACTCGTAGTTAACACTGATAAAATTTTAAATAGATACATAGAAAATATGGTGATTTTTTTAAAGTGAGATATGCATAATAAATCTATATTCAAGAAAAAAGTGAGCCAAAGAAGCGTCTTATGTAAGGTCAGTTTTCGTAAATTTTGTACATCGCACTTCGCATTATTTTGTTCAATCGAAACTAGGCTAAACCATAGATAATTAATATATTAATATAAAAAAATATATAGATATCAGTTACACATTAATTAATTATTAAATTTACATCAAATCAATAGAATTTTAAGTTCTTAGCCCTAATTAATTATTCAAATTAGCTTATCTAATTAATTTAATTTAGAGACTTTGTGAAACTATGTAAGTACTACTCGCGAGTGATAGTACATTACATATTATAAGTACCTACATGTGTTAACAAAGTAAAAACTGTTTAAAAGTAAAAACAACTTACAAATAATGTCTACTTTCGTATGTAACAGAATGTCCATTCGCACATGGAGTAAAAGTGGTTAAATATCTGAAATGCAATATCTCTTAATACACAATACATTTCGTTTTAAAATTATAATTATAATATGATACTGTCTTAAATTAATAATACTGTAATAATTCCATTATATTATAATAATAATATTTAAAAAAAAAATACTATAGGTACATACTTAGCTATAGTGGGTTACAATTAAATATGTCTAAAAAATATTGATTGACAGTAGTATTTTTTATAAATACTAATAATAAATCTGTAATGTATGTATGTATGTATGTTCCTCCATAACTCTTAAAACGAATTAATTGATTTTCATGAAATTTGGTAGATAAACATTTAGACGTAAATACAGAAAAACTACTTTTTTCTTTTTCAACGCGGACGAAGTCGCGGGCGCCAGCTAGTTTGTAACTAAAATCATTATGTTCCTGGACATTGACAAATAACGCCAAGAAAAGCATTAAAATTTCCCTGACAGTTGTATTATTTAGCACTTGTTATGCTCCTTTGTTTATTGGTAGGTAAATTGTAATGAAAGGCGTATCTATCTTAATATTTTACGCATTTAGACCTAATTCATTCTAACACACAATTACACTGATTTCAGGAGACAATGCTATATCTTCATGCACGCTTAAATATTGACACGAGCATTTAGTAAAATTTACGTTTGGCATTTACCTACTCTCCAACTTAGGGTTGACACAAAACAAAAAAAAAATACATCGAGTATATTTCTCCTTCTTTTGTATGTACCTAATAATAAAACAGATAATCCTACTTTCATATAATATTCGTTAATACTGGTTAATACTACTTCGTATTAATTATTATTATATGTACCTAAATGTGAAAGTTTGTGATGATTGATGTACAGGACTCTTTCATGTAAAAGCTTTTATCTAAATATACTTAGGTAGGGACTTCTGTACTTACTTAATACATATTATAGAAAAGAGAAGATTTGTATGTTTAAAACGAATAAGCTCAATAACTACCTACTGGACTAAGTACATTGGTACTTGTTTCTTACTAAATATATTGTTAATTGTTTTTTTTTTACTAATAAGTTTATATTGCACAGAAACCTAATTACTAAAAAAAAACCCGCTTATCGTTATACTTATCGTCTTTTCAATGTTTCATTTTGTTTTTATTTTACTACCAAAATTTAATGTTACCTATTTAGTAACATAATATAGGTAAGATAACATCATTATAACTTTTTGTTTTATTAGACAAACTAGCTGTTTAACTGACTCGACAGATAAGATATCGGTCTGTCTAAAGCTAGTGTAGCAGCTTGTAAGTTAAAAAACCTTCCTGACTTCAACGAATATTTGAAAAAAAAATATCCGAATTAGTAAAGCCGTTATCGAGCATTTAGCTGACCCTGACAGACTTCGTTCTGTGAAATATTTAAATTATCATTTAGAAACTTTTATTTGGATGGTAAAATGATGGGAAAAGTAAAATTGGGTTTTTTATTATTTATATTTTTCTTTATATAAGAATCAGACCTCAACAAAATAAAAAAATAAAAACTTAACCGACTTATATAGTCCAGCCAAAGAAAGTTTAAATTATTCCAGCCCTTCTCTAATATAGCGCTTTTATTTATATAAATAACATATTATTATGTAGATTAAAATATACCCACAAAGTTAGTTAGTATTGAATAACAGGCGACCTTCATTTTTATTAATCCTTCGTGACAACCGCTGGTGACAACCCTATTGAAGTTTATACTCGTACATGGAATTGTTCTCGAGTGTTAATTTGTGTTCTGAAAATTGTCTGAACCGCTTATCAGTCTCACAAAAACCTTCCTAAAGTGATCATCACTATACCTATATGTATGTATATGTGTGTAATAAAACAATTATCGAAGTATTTGCTTTGATACTTACATGTAGTGAAATTTTATTTGGTGACAAGGCAATTTGGGATTCTCCTTGAGAATTAACAGGTAATTATAAAATGGTGTCATTCGTGTTTTACCCAATTATTAAGACAAAGAAAATTTTTATTTAGGAATCATATTACCTACCTATTAATTTTCTATAAAAATATTTAATAAAACAATGATGGTAATAAAATGTAATTATAAACAATTAAAATGTATGCAGCGTTTATTAGGCGACAATCAAATTGTGTATTAAATTGGGAATAGTGTAGTGAAATTTGTACTTTAATATTTGCGTATTAAGCTCAAATTCACGTTGACTACTTATTCGACGGTAACTGTTTAAGGAAAGATAAGAGAATTGTTTGGGTAGGTACTACTTAAGTATTATACTTGTTTATCTTGAAACTTGGTAGAACTTAAATTGCAAGATGGATTTTCCTTACAAAACTGTGCTAGGCAAATGCATGTAATTCATATCTATATATAAATAAAAGAGAGTCGCGTTAGTTACAACATTTATAGCTCAGAGAACGGCTGGACTTGTTTTTATAATCTTTGATTTTTTTTAATTTGTGTTCACCACTAATGCAGAATAAAAACAAAAAAATAAACAAAAAAATTGTTAACGTACATTAAAATATGTATCATTATGTTAACTCTCATGTCATATTCCAAAAACTATTTTACTATACCTCGCTAAAATAAGTACCTATAACGTGTGCAAATTGTTTTTTGAAAAAAAAAAAAAATTGTACAGACACTGCTTGTTTCCGATTTTTTATAATTTTTTTTAGGGCCTCTTTCATTAACTACAAGTAAAGTGTACATTAGTTACTTTTAGAAATAATTTTATATTTTATCAAATTATGCTCTCAGTTTAATGCATCCTTCGATAGGAAATTTTTATAATAATAATTATTATTATTATTTAATATTTGGGACTTTTACCGTACAAACAAAGTTGTATCAGCTAAATTATGCCCGGTGACAGATGACTTTAAATGACTGTTAGCCTACTTGACAGATGGTGAAAGAGGCGCTTATTCTGATTATGTATAGATAGATAAGATATAAATAACACAGAGTAAATAAAGCTGAAGAGTTTGTTTGGTTATAGATACTGCGCTAATCTCAGGTTCGACTTGAAAAAAAAAATTGTGTTGGATAATCCATTTATCGAGGAAGGCTATAGATACTCTATAGAGAACGCGGACGAAGTCGCGGGAACCAGCTAGTATAAAAAAACCCCACCTTAATTTATCTATTAAAATTTATTACTTCATTCGTTGCTAGAATACGAATAGACTTTGGAATAGATCTTTTTATAGAAACCAGTCAAGACATTTTTATATCAAGGTATTTTCTTTTCAAGATGAATACAAAAACAGCTTCCATAAATAGACAATCAATTAATAAAAATATTGGACCCGGACGCCGTCCAAAGTTCAAAGTCCAATTTAGTGTACAGAGTGTACTCACAAAAAAAATGATCAAAGGTTTTCATAACGAACAATTTAAAAAAAAAAATACGTGGGCTTTCCCATAATACAACTTATGAATCCCCGCCTAGTGACTTGGTTCATCGCGACTTCTCTCCAACAAACACGTTATAAACATTTACAATGTAACAACACAATCAGTTACCGTTTACCGGTCAATGTGCGGACATGTTTAATTCAAATACAAACGTCAGATTTCCCGCCACAAATTTCGCACGAGGTTCCCTATAATGCCGATGGGATTCGTTTTTTTTAATTCAACTTTCCTTGGCATGGTTACGTAAACGTGTTTCTATTTCTGTGATATTTTGTATAAATATATTTTATAAAATATATTTATTAATTTAATATTATACCTACTTATTGCAAAGTTAATCGACGACTATTATAAATTATAAATAGTAAATTGTGTAAAATAAAAAGTGATGTGTGTTAAAATATGATTAAACAAATGGAAAAGGTGAGATATTTTTTTATAATTTAAAACCGCGAAACATGTTGCACGCGACTTCGTCCGCGTAACTTTATAAAATATAGCCTCCTAACAGTGAAAGAATTTTTTTTATCTGTCCAGTATTCAAATCAAACAAAAAACAATCAAATCTTTCCTCTTTCTAATATTAGTATAGACTAGCTGTCGCGCGCGACTTCGTCCGCGTTGTAAAAGAAAAAATAGTAGCCTATTCTATGTCCTGTACGTCTAAATCCTGTGTCCTGTAGGAACATACATACCTACATACAATACCTACACTTATAGATTTATTATTACCTAGTATTGATTGATGATATGATTGATACTTATGCCTAGAGTTAAATAAAATGTTACTGACAAACTTCTACTCCAATTAGCAAGAACTTCAAATTGCACATAATTCAAATCTCTAATAAGATTGGACGTACGTATAATACGGTTATATTGTACTAGCTTGGATGTAGGCTACAATGTGTGGCTTATGTGTACGATGTACAACATACATACTACAATCACAATCCTTTATATAGTATGTTGCAAAAAGATTTAATAGTTGTTTTATTGAATATTTAGTATATTTTGATCATTTTTTATATATTCAAAAGTAACTTATATTTAGGTATAGCTCTTCTAGTATTCAGTTTATTATAAAAGCACTTAAAACATTTAATGCTACTTAAAATCCAAAAATACGCTTCTAACGATGCATATATTTGATATACATATATATCTAATAAGAAAAAAATAGACAAAAAATAATTTCATTTTTTTCGTTTAGCTCTCCTGTAAAAAGTGTAATTTTGATTTGTGGCACTTTAGTTTTTACGCAGCGATATTAATATTTTTGGTACTTAAGGGGTTTCCCCCTCAGTTAGGCAGTACAAAAGTACAAATTTCTTTAGGCTTATCCTTAAGAAATATGCTTTGTTATATAATATGTATATCATACTACATATAGAATCTATAGATTACCAGGAAAGCATCGTAACCGGAAAACCTCCTGAATGGATTTCTTTCATTTTGTATTTTTAAAAAATAAGAAAGTCGGCTTCCTCACTGAGTAGTTTAATAACGCATATTTTTTAAGATTAATAACACATTTTTTTAAGTATTTAATTAATTTTAACTAGTTGGCGCCCGCGACTTCGTCCGCGTTGAAAATAAAAAAGTAGCCTATATCCTGTATCCCGTATACGTTTAAATGTACGTCCCGTATACGTTTAATAAATCGGGAATTCCAGAACGCGTATAGGTAATGCATAAATTTCGCCACATTTACCTGTTACAAGTTAAAAATTCAAAAGGTGTACTGTACAGTGAGTAATAGATACACACATTATGTAGGTAATAAGTGAAAATATTATTTTTGAAAATAAAATTAGCTACACGTTAGCCACCAGGTATCGCTGCTTCATTCCCATACAAATTGACATTTACGCGTTCGACGAGTAAAACTCGCACTAGGCCCTCAGAAAGGACATAGGGTAAATTACAGTACGAATTAAATCGTATTTATACGATCTTTTCGGCTTTGGCTCTATCTATGTAGCAAAGCCCTTAAGTTTGCTAACGCGTCTCCACGAGATAAGTAATTCTTTTATGGGTCAATGTATACGATTTTATAATAAATTAACTAACTGAATAAATAAATCACATTACAAAAATAATATTAAATATCAAACATTAAATAGAAAATAATAAAAAAAAAATCGCCTATCGAAGGAAGCACTAAACCGACTGAATAATTTAATAAAACAGAAAATTATTTCTAATACTAATCAACACTTTACTTGTAGTTGGTGAAAGAGGCCCTTACAGTGATAGAGGAACATACATACAATACGTACATACACTTACAGATTTATTATTAGATTTTTTATATAATTTTTTAGATATTTTTTAGGTTTATTTAGTTTTAGATTTTAGTTTAGTTTAGTTTTATTAGTTATTTTTATATTACATCAATTATTAGTATTGATTTATTAGCTTTTGCCCGTGACTTCGTCCGCGCTCCTTTTTCATTCAACCGTATGTCTACGTATGTTTCCGATATACAGACAACGTACACCAGTAGTGTGGAGGTATTTTGAATATTATGAAAAAATAATAAATTGAAGTTTAATGACATTTTTTTACTTGATGACGTCACAAGTGGTTAGTTGTTTCGTTTTTTGTCACCGAACTGATTTAAAAATTGTTTTAAACGAACACTTACAATAGACTACCGTAGAAAATGCGCATCCATTAAAACTACATCACCACTTGTTCACTGTTATTATAAGGAACAGATTATATTTTAAAACGGAAGCGTTTTAATAATAATATTAAAAAAATATTTAATTATTAAAAAAATATATTTTACAACACAAATTAGGAGTTAAATGGCGTCTCGGCAGAGCCCGGTCCACCCCGCTCAAAGGGCAAGGAGGCACCGGGGAGTTTTAGTGGGTAGGGGCCAGTTCTGCTGGTCGACCCCACATACCCCTGCCGCCTAGCCAGCGGTAGGGGATCAATAAAAGGATTTCTCCTCGATAAAAAAAAAAAAAAAAAAAAGGAGTTAAATGGCGTTGCCGTCTGTTAAATTCATAGAATAATAACTAAAGCAGTTCAATTTCTTTTATTAAATCGTATTTAACAAATTACAAGTAGTTAGCGACCACGATTTGTATCGAGAGTGCGCTAATATGAGAACGATTGTTTCATTGTGTCTTTTATACACTCAAAATGTTTATTTAATATAAGGTTGTTTCTACCATTTACCTACTTATAGACCTTGCGTTTTATTTGAGTTTAACTTGGGTACGATTGGTGGTTTTTTGGGTGCAAGTTTGTACACCGTCCTTGTATTCGTCAGGATAATTCAGGGAATAATCCAATCCAAGGATAATACAGGGAATATCGAAGTAAAATAATCCAGAGATCGCCCCCAGTACAAAGTAGCCTAAGTTTGCATTTAATGACGGTCCCCAAATTTGTGGGGACGATGGTTGGCACTCATACGTATTGTGTTTGTGTTGTCATTTGCCATGGCTATTTGTATGATATATAGAGGCGGTGCCGAAGACACCGCCCCTCTATCTTCGGTGGTTTTGGAGATATCCCAATTTGAAAATTTTAAAAAAGTTGTTTAAAAAAAATTAATGAAAGGGGTGGGGATGACTCGTTCTGTGGCACCTGCCGATGACCCTGATGACTATCCCAATGACTATCCGCAAACGCCACCTTTCTACCCCTCGCATTTTCCGAGATCCCGTCGCCAACTTTTTATCAGGTCAATGTACTAAGGGTCCCGAATTAATCCTTTTCTTCCTCTACACAATGAGCCCCAAAGGGGAATCCCCCCACCACTCCTTCCCGGAGAACTTTATAAATTTTATTATTGTTGACAAGTAATTAAATCAGATGAGACATTAAGTATATCGGACGGCTATTAATATAAGCGGAATTAACACTGACCTACGTTTTGCATAATATTTGCTATTTTTTTCCTATGTCGGTATTAATAAATAACTTGCGTCCATTGAGTAGTAGTACAGTTAATAGATTAGTTTTATGTCGCGACTAACATGGACGGAAATAAATATTTTATGTTATTACGCTTTCTTGGCCGACAATTAACTTTCCAAGGTTTCTTGGACTGTTTTTCTTAATTATACTCTTATTATGAGATCCTCAGTAATAATAAAATTAAATAATATAATCACCGCTTTATAAACCAAACATATTACACATCATAGCCTCATCATAGTTTTAGCCAAGTTAAAAAGTATGCTATACATTAATCCAGGTAATAAACTATCTGTGCGCCAAATTTCATCCGAATTCGTTCAGCTAATTTTGAGTAAAAGAGATTAATTTTAAGTACATCCTTCAATACATACCATACATTACATCCGTCCTCACAAACTTTCGAATGTATGATATTAGTAGGATTTAAAGTAGGTATAAGCCAATTGAATTTTTGTTAAAATACGCTTTCTGTCCTCACTAAGGCCTCTATGTAACTCAGCCAATGTCAATGTCATACTCATGTAATAATCGCCGCTAACCGACGGCAATCAGTGAAATGATAATTTTTCTATTCGTTCCCACACGAAACTCATGTTACGCCTCGTTTCACTTGTTTGGCGTGTTCTTTTTGTTGATTTTTCGCTGTCAATGCGTGCAAATATTATTAACAGTCTATCAAGTAAATAAATAATTATAAAAATTTGTCACTTTTTTATTAAAATTATAAAAATATAACTAAGTATAAGCAACCGGTGGACCGTGTGGCTTACTGTAACATAAAGCCCTGCTGTTATAAGCGACGGTAGCGACTTATACCTCAAATAGGACCGTCATCAGTCTGTCTGACGAACTTAATATATAAAAAAACGTATGTTAACTAATTATTAAAAGATTTATGTCATTATGCCATTTATATTCACACAACATGGAGAATCTTCGTTAACATTGGCTACTTTGGATAATTTGAAATTTTTTAGTGGACACATATACTCTTTTGGAGCCTTTTCATACAGTAAAGTCTGGGTTTTCCGCTCCGCACAGCTCCGCTAGACTCTTTCGCGGTCGAGCCTCATCTATGAAATCTATCAAACCGATGCGAGTTAAGCGGGCTCATTAATGACCTCGCTCATTTCGCGGTCGAGCCCAGGCTTAAGGGATGTTAAAGCCCATTACCCCATGCCGTTCTTCTATGGTCTGAAGCGCACTTTCACCTACCTCAATAAGGTAGCGAAGGTCGCCGACCTACCTCAATATGAATTTGTAATATTTTGTAATATTTTTTTTTTTTGTATATAAATGTAAAATCCATAATTGGCTGTAGGGTGTGTTTTTTGTTTTTGTCGGTAATTTTTTTTTGTTGAGAGCTGTGGATTTTGAATAAATGTATAAATAAATAAATGACATTAAAAATTAAAAAAAATATTCAAGTCAAAACGTGGCGTTTCCTTTACAGATATCAGAAGCCAGCTTCGTAACGAGCTTCGAAGAGGCGACCAATAACAGTGTCGACCAATGCACGCAGACACCGCCCAGCGGCAAGCCGCGACCTCGCACCCTCCAAAGGTACCACACGTCTGATCATCTCTACGAGAGAACGCCACATAGAACATCCAGATTCAAGCACGAAAACAGACCGAAAAGCCTAGGCCTCAGCGAGTCTTATCCCTATATTGGAAAACCACCAAGCTATGATAGTGGAATTGCACCTTCAAAGTAAGAAGACCTAAATAATTAGGAGCGCTATTGTGACTAATACCTCATTTTCTTTAACTAATCCCTTATCTCTTGTATAGTATTTCATTGTACAGTAATTCAGAGAGTACCTGAGACAGAGAAGGGGTTGTCAAAGAATATAAAGTTTAGACATTATCTGATTATAAGAATATATACTATTTATAATTTAGAAACTCTGTAAATGCCAATGTCTCTAATCCTAATAATATTATGAATTCGAAAGTTTATACATAAGTAATATATTTGGATTTTTATTAGTCAATCACGCAAAAACCGCTCATCGGATTTGAAGGAAATTTATCACATATTTTGCTTATTACCTTAATTAGCATATAGGACACTTTTTATTCTGAAGAAATGTTAGGTTCCTGTAGAATTTTCAAAAAACAAAATACAGCGCTTACGAAGTCGCTGGTTCTTATTATGTATAATACTTATTACATAATTATGTATACTACCATGTACTACAATAATAATAATATTAGGTATTATTATTAAAGGTATTATTGGCAATAGGAAAATTACCCATTGATAAATTCGATTTTTCATTTTTCGCAAATATTATTAACTTCTATTAAATCACACACTCTTGCTAAGTGTACGTTAATTGCCAACCCACACACATAGTATATAATTATGGTATTTCCAAAATATCTAAATCTATTTTTGGAACTCTGTTGACCTTAAATCAAAATTGATTTATTGTTTTAATTGCTATTAAAGCATCATTAACACCTTCCGCTTTTGATACGACCAATCAAACCCTATTAAATGTGAGTCACGGGTGACCGATTGACCTAGTTTTAATTCCTCATTCATTTAACAGATTCAAAGTAAACGTTACGGACAGTCCGACAATATCAATCACACCTCCCCACAGTCTGGACTACGTTTGTCCGAAGGGCGGTGCCTCTCCTAACGGCAGCGCTACGCCAAACGGCATGCTTAAGTCGCCAGTGTCCACTGTACTATTGAGCCCTGGATATCTTCAAACCCCATGCCAATGTAGTCAGTCAATTAAGGTAAGAGTTCTTTTTTTTGAAATTTTTTGTAACCCCCTTACGCGAATAGAAGTAAAACGAGGTGATATAGTCAGCTTTCAAAACGCTAAAACGGGGTGTTGTAAGTTTGACGTGTGTGTCTGTGTATATCAATGTTGAAATCGTATACTCTCGAACTTTTTTTGTTTATCCCATATTTTTGTTTTTCTTAGCCATAATTGATTAAGATCTGTTCAAACTTTTAAAGACCATCAGCCCGTTTGCTAGTTAACGAAGGGATTTAAATAACTTCCACATGTTCGAGTGGCGTGAGATTTGGTATACTGTTACTTCGTTAGTATTTCCATGACATGGCAACCTTGACCTGATGTTGCAGCGTCAAGTAATCTGCGGCACACCCAACTCCCTAGCAAATCTAGCACAGATATAGCTTAACGTAGGATGTGCAACCACAAGGTGGACAGAACTTGTGGGTGCGGGTTGACTATGCTCATTAAAGCCTCCTGAAGTCTATCAGGCCAGTCTACAAAGGATTCCCTAGGACTTCAGAAGTTCTGTCTAAGGAGGTCGAATTTAATTCAACTTGGATCTTTTTCTACACAACACGCGAAATAAAAATGTAAGACATGTTTAGCTAGTTTTGCTAGTCTAATGCCAATTTTATAGGTACTGCCACTTTTCAAAGTGGTTTCCTGTGTATAGGATTTTGGCCTAAATAATATCACTTTGTGTTTTCAGAGTGTAAGTGAGGTAGCTTTAACAATGCCAGTGTCTCCCGGTTGGAATGAAGACGCCCCAGTGGAAGGCTCTGACGGATTGTCTTGGAGAAGACTTCACATGTCCAGAGCGAAGCTGAAAGCTACGGCCACAACCTCCGAATTACTGTCCGGTAAGAATTATGAGATACAGATACTTAAGAAGTAAGAAATAAAATGTTTTTGTTCTCCATTAATCAAAAATTAGAAAAAGTAATAGAGATTTCTATTTATTTTAAAAGCACATTACATCATTGACTTGATGTTAATAAATTAAGTGGTAAAACCCGGAAAACCACGAACTTGCAGGTAATAATGACTATTTCAATGCACAAAGTAGATATTTTTCCTTAATAAAATTATCACATATGCAAGATCTAATCTATGTGGTCATATTTGAAATTGCGTTAGCATTGTTATTGTCAATACATTTAAT
The DNA here is from genome assembly GCA_918317495.1 of Synanthedon vespiformis. Classification (NCBI taxonomy): domain Eukaryota; kingdom Metazoa; phylum Arthropoda; class Insecta; order Lepidoptera; family Sesiidae; genus Synanthedon; species Synanthedon vespiformis. The sequence goes on from OU906965.1 coordinate 2,568,506, forward strand.
GCACCATTGTTATTTCGCATTTAAAACCCTATTTGATGTACTACAACTATTTTTAGTCTAGTACTATAAGTAGTTACATCTAGACTAAAATCTGCCCCAGGCTTCGCACAGATACAATGTTCCGCGTAACTTAACTTGCTAGGACTTTAGCGAATATTTGAAAAATATTGGTCCTGCCAACCCTTTCATTCATTTTTAACCCCCGATGCCCGACACAAAAACGGGTGTTATAAGTTTGTCGTGTGTCTGTCGTGGCATCGTAGATTTTGATTAGTTTTATTATTTTTGAAAGCTCACGTGATCAGAATTGTTCTTAACTTATAAAGATCTGTTCAAGCATTTGAAGACTATTATACTATACCCCATTTCCTAATTAACGAAGGGATTTCAGTGTATGTTTCCAATCGATAAACAACATCGATAACAACCAATCGAAATACAAACATAAAAAAACTGAATACCACGCGTACGAAGTCGCGAGTATAGCCATTTTAAAAACGTACAGTTATTTTTGTTTTCCTTGCACAGTGCTTTTTCTTTTCAGGTTTCGCTATGGTTGCAATGGTTGAATTACAAATAAACGAGCCAACGAACGTGCCAGAATGGTTGTTTGTTATGTTCGCAGTATGCACTACAGTACTTGTGGCGGTGCATATATTCGCTCTAATGATCTCCACTTACCTATTGCCCAACATAGACGCAGTAAGCAAAATGGAGACCCCCGGTGGGCCTACAAGAGCGTTGAGGGATTCCCCTCACGAGAGAATGAGGGGATTCATTGAGCTGGCTTGGGCGTTTAGTACAGTTTTAGGTGAGGCAAAATCTGTCTAAAGCAAGGCCAACGAGACAACGCAAACTTTTCAAAAAGTTATCAAGATGAATGCATATACCATGAAACAGATAACGCTTCGTGTGAGGAAAAGGGACAGACGGTCGGGTTTGTTTATAATGTTTGCGTTGTCTTCTTGGCCTTACTGTACTTAAAATTTTATTTACCTAATGGAATTTGTTTCAAAAGTTAATTGTGTAAAATACCCGCAAACCTTCAAAGCATGGTAAAAGTAACAAAATCGCGTGTTAAAGTAGTTTTTAATGCCCGACGCAAAAACGGTCTGTGGCATCGCAGCTCCCAAACGGATAGACCGATTTTAATCCGGTTCTTTTTGTTTATAAGCTGACATAATCAGGATTGTTCTTAGTTATAATTTGTGATGATCTGTTAAAGCGTTTGAAAACAATCACCCCATTTTCTAGTTAACGAAGGTAACTATTTCACTAACTTTGATGTTAAATTTGGTATACCGTACTGTTACTTCGGTGGTATTTTCATGACATGGTAACCTTGACCTGATGCTGCAGCATGAAGTAGTCTGCGAAATTTAAGTATAGCGTGTTTTTGGATGTCGGATAATTTTAATTTATACTTCACCTTATTTATACTTTTATAAGGGCAAACTTTTTAAAACTTGACTCTGAACGACTTCTCTGGATTTCTAAATGCTGTCTAAATAAGACCCATGTCCATTATAATTTCATCAAAAATTTGGTTATTTTTTTATAGTGTCAGTAATCAAAAACCATAAATAAATCTCTAGGGGTCGGTCATGGAGTAATTTACTTTGTTTTCAGAAATATCGTGTATATAGATAGGCTCTATACATGATACTGAAACTAAATTGACCATTTTTAGTATTTTTTTCTGTATTTATGTATGTTCCTCCATCACTCTTAAACGAATTAACTGATTTTCATGAAATTTGGTAGATAAACATTTAGAAGTACGGGACACGTGTTAGGCTACTTTTTATCTTTTTAACGCGGCAACAACTAGTTTTGTAATATTAGGAAACTTTAATTTCAGGATTATTTTTATTCCTCGTCGAGATAGCCATATTGTGTTGGGTGAAGTTCTGGGACTATTCGTTTGCAGCAGCGACCGCAGCTACTGTCATCGTTATACCAGGTAACTAGAAATCTTTAACACTTAATTTTTTTTTTAATGTGAGGTAGGTACTTACTTATGTCTGTGTATATTTCTGTGCGTCTTTCTGTAGAATCGTAGCTCCCAAACATGATCCAGTAACCTAAAGCAAAAGATCTATTCAGGAGGCCCACACTCTGGCCAATTTTTTTATAGGTTGTTTGGACCTACAAGAATATAGTCCTGAGTTTTCGGACGTTTCCGTAGTAAGTATATTTTAGCAAATAAAAATTATTGAAAATTAAAAAGTTGATATTTTTGAGATATTTTTTTTGGAACGCATCCTATCGAAAAAAGTTTCAAATAAAATTTGTTCATCATAATGTCCTCTGTAAAAAAGGTCCTGACAAAAAAGTGCTAACTTTGATAATTAAGCAGTTAATGGCAAATGAAAATTAAAATTCTGCATTTCGTACGAGTTTCAAACCGATATGTTGATAAACACCCGATTGCGGCGGCAAAAACGAAAAATTATCTCAAAAATATCAATTTTTTAATTTTCAATCATTTTTAATTGCTAAAATATACTACGGAAATGTCCGAAAACTCAGGACTATATTCTTGTAGGTGGCCAGAGGGTGGGCCTCTTGAATAGAACTTCGTATAACAATTAAGTGAACCGTTTTGAATCCTTTTTATTTTGTTTTGTTTAAAAGAATAGAAAGAGTTTAATTAAGTAATTAGTTTATAATTTTTAATTACATCTTACACAAATATCTACACTCATGTTAAATTTATAACACCCCGTTTTTGCGTCGGGCGCAAAAAAAAAAAAAAAAAAAAAGTATGTAAGTAAATCATTCATGTAAATATTAAGGGTTACTTACTTATACTTATTTTATTTTTTTTGTTTCAGTGCTAGTTGTGTTCGTAATTTTCGCAGTCCACTTCTACCATTCGCTGGTGGTTCAGAAATGCGAGACCTCAGTACAAGACATAGAGCAATTGGAAAGCATGAAGAGGGATTTGGACACTGCGACAGTTAAAGTCAACATGTTCTGAGTTTTAATCGACTGCGTCGACTATGGAGGAAAACGATTTACTAACTGTGTGTCTTGTCTCATACCTACTCAAATTGGAGCAACCGTTAGTTAGGTACGTGAGCAGAATAGCTGAAATTGTTGAAGAAAAAAAATAATACAACCAAAAATATTTGATTGGTCTCGCTGCGCTTTACTACATACAGCCGCCGCACTTGACAAATGCGGTAACAAATAGTACGCCGAATTCGGCGTACCCGAGCTAGTCACACTGCAAAATGTCTGTGACGTGTACGTGCCGAATGTTTTATTAAATTTTGAGCATAATAAAATGCCAATTTGCGCAGTGAAACTGTGTAAAAATATAATTAAACTGTGTAAAAAGTGATAAATAGTGACGATGTTTTACTTTACACACACTACAATAAAAAGTTGCCACATTCACGGAGCTGTTGCTTTCAGGTAGTGCCGTATCTAGTCGAGCGCAGCGAGACCAATCATTTGTCTATGAAAGCTGTATAATTTATTTATTCAAATTTATTTTATTTGAAATGAATAAATTTTAGTATAAATAAAATATAATAAGTATATTGAATATTAAGCTCACTTAATTAATGGATACCCTCAAAAATGAGTTTGGTAATATTTACTAGTATGAGATAAGATATTCAAAATCCAGAAAAACTATTACGAAGAAAATAAAATTTAGAATGTCTCAACTGTTTTAGGAGCATTGTTATTTATTAACAATAGGTAATTAATTAGGTAAATATTTATAGTTATTTATTAAAAAAAAATTACTATGTTTATAAAAATTATATTAAAATTTTCTGAAGTGTTCAAAAATGCGATACTTATGGCTGGTTTACACGCTCACTGGTTTGTGATGCAATAGAGTATCCAAATTGTGATAAGAATATTAAATTGAATACTTTTTAATACTTAATTGACTTCAATAATGGCTCCCAGTTACATGTTCTTTTTAGTCAGAAAACTCAGAAAAAAATCTTTTAAGAGGGCAAAAATCTAGCAGTGTATAATTTTTTTAGTTTTTTTTTCAAATACAAAAAAAAAATCAATGTATCGTGAGATTATCATAATGAAATGATCTGAGTTTCGTAAAGAATACAAAAACATTCAAATACACAATCTATAATCTATATCTTCTACTTATATAATTAAATTTTATATTCTATACTAGCGACCCGCTCCCGGCTTCGTCCGGGGCGCGTTTTTTACGTAAAATAAAAACCCCTCTATCCATGAGTGAAGACAGAATTAAAATTGGTCCAGCCGTTCTCGAGTATCTCTGTCTGTATAACCACTCTAACTCCTCTTAAACCACTCGAGATTTTTATGCAGTTTTCACTAATACTATCAACGGGGAAGTTTCTTCTAAAAAAATGCAAAAATAATCCGTGCGAAGCCGGGGGTCGGCCGCTAGTGACTATATAAACTTGAGAAAGCTGTATCAGTATTCGATCTATATAACCACATAATATATTTATATCTAACACATAATATAATTATATTTAAATCTAACATCTAAATGTTTAAAAGAATATACCCACCATTTAATTGTAAAGTAACCGTTTGTTTATAACTAAACTAGCTGCTGCCCGCGACCTTGTAAATTATATAGTAAAACCTTCTCGAGAACCACTCTATCCAATGGTGAAAACAGCATGAAAATCAGTGCAGTAGCTTTTGAGTTTATCGCGAACAGACAGACAGACAGAAGCGGCGGAGGACTTTGTTTTATAATAATATGTAAGAATATAAATCGCAAAGTCCTCCGCCGCGTCTGTCTGTTCACGATAAACTCAAAAACTACTGCGCCGATTTTCATGCTGGTTTCATCAATGGATAGAGTGGTTCTAGGGGAAGGTTTTTAGTATATATTTTGCGGTTACGCGGGCGAAGTCGCGGCACTAAAATAACTGCCCATTAATTGAGGAAACATTACAGTGTCTCCGCTTACTTCTTCTATTGTAAATCAAAAGGATTTTGATACGGTTTTCGCTAATAGAAAGAGCGATAAACGAGTAAGGTTCATCTATGTAATTTGCAAGAAAATATTGAAACATTGTTAATAAATAGAGTTGCTATAGTTTGTATATAGGAGAATGTGTGGCTATGTAATGAACTGTTATTAAATTCGCGCATGGACAGTATTTTATTGTTATTGAAATAAATGAAATAAGTATTTTATATAAGTTTCATTCGTCCAGTAAAAAGTAAAGTATTTACTTAGATGTATAAAATAAAGATGTCTTTAGGCTTTACAAATAAATTAGGTTAGCATTTTTTTTATTATAAATATTAGGTACTTATCATAATGCGTTACAGATACGTGTAAACCGACCTTTATATTTAATATCGAAATGAATCTCGTACGAAGAAACATCGAATCTGTAAATCGAAAAGTAAAATTAGATTCATTATATTGTATTAATATACATAATTAAATTAAAATCCCCAAATGCGGAACTCCCGCACATCCGTAATAATCAGTGCGAATCTTTTTATACGTAAGTAGTTCTTACCGTGTGATCCAGCGCAAAATACCGCGATAGACGCTTGATTTTCAATGTCAACAGGAGAACGTAGCAAAGGAAATTAAGCCTAGACAGTTTTGAAATAAGTCACAATATCGTTTCTCAATAGTCAAGTAATTATATGAACGTGGATCCACGTTTAGACACACAACGCACCGAAAATACGTGGATCCGCGTCTTAAACACACGAAGGTGGAAATGGCCGAAACACAATAGCACACCTGCTACAATACAGATATCGTTGGATAGGTTTTACCCAAAATTGTTGTATAATTTGAAATGTATGGTGCTAGAAACTGTAAATATGAAAAATGTTACAAGTATTATCGCAATAAATAATACTGATATGTACTAATGTGATTTGTTATTGTAAGTTTTATAAATTAAGCAGAAAACATTTACTTATTAGTTAATATTTAATTATGATAATTTATTAACAGAGTATAGGTAGGACATAATATCTATAAAAGACAAATATATATGTTTGTATTTATTTTGAAATATACATTAATATAATATGTTTAGAAAATATCAGATTAAATGAAGTTTAATAAAATATGAGAGAGCCTATTTTGATATGGTAGCAAATGAGGCAACTCTAATAAATGGACCATAAAATTATTATTGTCTTCGATATTTTTACGTAAGTAGATAAATAGATAAAAGTATGTACATAAATAATTAAAATACTGATATTTTTGATGCGATGTGTTAAAATACTTGTGATGAAAAACATCTTAATTGTTATAGATCGAAAAGAAAATTAAATTATTTTAAACAAAATAAGTTTTTTTTTTGTTGAAGAGGGTAGAGATATGCATTAAAAAGTGTTCCCAGATAATCAGTAAGTTAAGAGGGTAATAACTCCTAGTGTTATATTGACGAGTAAATTAGGCAAAGATACATAAAAGTACTATGCGTGTCAAATGAGAATAGGACTGGAAATTCGCATTTTGCTCCGCATTTCTCACGAACTTCATTACTGATGTGTAATGGGAGTGCAAGAAAAAACAATCCAAGAATTAATTATTATTATTATTTTTGTAATGTGATTTATTTATTCAGGTAGTTTATTATAAAATCGCATACATTGACCCATAAAAGAATTACTTATCTCGTGGAGACGCGTTAGCAAACTTAAGGGCTTTGCTATATAAAACCAAAGCCGAAAAGATCGTATAAATACTATTTAAATAGTAATGTAAGCTGGTGCCCGCGACTTCGTCCGCGTTGAACGATGAAAGCGTAATAAACAAACAAACCAACTCACATTCACAAGTGCGATCCTATTCTCATTTGAAACGCATAGTAATAGAAATATTCATAGATGCTACACTAGCGCCGTTATGGCCACTTTTAGAACCCTTATTTTTCAAATTCAAATATTTTATTGCAAACCATAATGTATAAACGATGTTACAATATAAAAATTTATTGTTGGATATTAACGGTATGGTAGTAATATAATACTTAGGACCATTTTTTCAGTTTGATTGTCATTATGAGTCGGCAACTCAGTTGCTCGAGCGATAGTAGTCAATGTATGCGAGTATAATATTCTAGTTAATAGTTAAGAAATATATAGGTGGACTATGGACAATAAGTCCTAAAATTTCCAATGAAACATTATTGAGGTGGACTATGCGCAAGTGGTCCAGCCAGTTGGACAAAGTAGGTGGACCACGGGAAATACCCGATAGGTAGACGTACCTACTACCTACTGTAAGTAGCTAGCTTTCTTTTTATCTTGTCTTTTGTTGACTAGTCAGTTTTTGCCTCGACCACTTTGATTGTCAGTGACATCACGTTACCCTTACCTAATGTGGCCTTCACCAAATTTATACAACAGAAATAAAACAACATTTTGGTTACAAAAACTTATATTTATACTTAACAATAATAATATTAATCAGACTTTACACTTTACGGTACAAATACAGACATCATCGTCAAATTAAATAAAATCTTGAGTGTTTTAAGAGATAAACAGAAATTTTGTTATTTAATGAAATATACATTATAAAAAAATTAAATAAGGAACAAAATAAAGTTATTCCAGCCTAGGATTGTATTGTTTTGTATAGCCAAACAATCTCTTTATACATAAAAAAATAGGTTTAATTAGTAACTAATATAAAGAAAATTTTTGAGCATTTAACGAAACAATCTTTAAGATGAGAAGAAAAATTCAAATTATATTTGCATTTTAAAATGCTTATAAATAATGTACTGAAGTATTATGTGTTTTAACATTCAGATTAATCGAAGCACATTATTTTCGTAAAATATTCGTCACTATTTTGGATATTTTAATGAATTTAATGAAAGTACCATATAATTTGTTTTATTCTCAAGGCTGCACATGAAGAAAGTTTTCGATAAATACAATAATAAAAAGAGTTGGAGACTCTAGAAAAAAAAATACTTGAAAAAAACACTCAGTTCTACAAGATCACCTACAATGTTATATTATTTATTATCTCTTACACAATTAATAGTTAACTAATTAACAAGACCGGGACCAAACCATAATGTTAATCTATAAATGTTGTATTGGTTTGTGTATTAGTCAAAAACTCGAAAACTAGCTGACGGATTGACTTGAAATTTTTACTCAACATTGCACTTATTGCTCAACTTTATTTCCTAAAATTTCAATGGATAGACATTTTTTATATATAAAAAAAACATAATTTTCATACGATAACCATTGTTATGGCAACCATGGAACATTGGTGACTGAGCCACAGCTAAGCGTGGCCGGGTTCAACTATTAGTTTATTTATATCATTTTTTTTTACACAAAACTGTACATTGCTTTTGTTTCTTTTTTTATTTTCTTTACTCATTGGTCCGGCTTTAGAAGCTGATTTGATCTCTTCAGTACTACTCTTAGCAGATGGCTAAAATTACTTTATTTTTTTTAACAGAATTAACATTACATTTTATTACAAGTATTACATACAATCCCTTTTAAAATTAACTACCATTCATTCAATAAACAAAGTGAAAAGACATTTAAAAACATTTTAACACAACTCACTTTACACTTAAATTTACATTTCAATGTCCATTTCTCCATATTCCGATACTAGTAAACCATTTCGTCTTGACTGTACAGGTTCGTGGGTTTCGGTTTCATCGTCTTCCTTCTTTTTGGGTTCAATTTGCTTCTCAATAAAGTTCTCTTTAGGTTTCCAAAGTACCAACGACATACACGGCTTTTCCAATCTGCAAATAAATCAATAAATGGAATTTTATAAATAGAAAAAAAAAACTTAACTAACATGGAAATGAAGTGGCGGTTGATTCCCATTTCGGGATCCATGAATTTATAACGTACTAGCTGGTGCTCGCGACTTCGTCCACGTAGAAAAGTATAAAACGCCATCTACCGTATTTTGGATAGATGGCGCTATCTCCCGGGCCAAGCCGCTAGTATTTACTTTTATTTTAGATTTCCCGTAGGAATGAAGCATTTTCCCGCTGCAAAAAGTAGCCTATGTTCATCACAGATAATGTCGGCTTCTAATGGTAAAAGAATTTTTTAAATCGGTCCAGTAGTTTCGGAGCCTATTCTATACAAACAAACAAACAAACAATCAAATCTTTCCTCTTTATAATGTTAGTATAGATAGCCTATGTTAGTAGCTGATAATATAGCTTTTCTATATAAATACTTAGGTGAAAGAATTTTTAAAATCGAATTTATTACAAATATTTACCAAACAATTTTTGTACCAATGCTTGATACAAAAATAATTTTAGATTTACAATCACAATAAATACTTTTTTAATTTTTGTTTTGATTTATTGTTATTGATTGATTTTATTTTGTATACATTTGATTTACATAAACAGCTATATAGTAAATTGATAAAACAAATCTGATTTTGCTTTCGCATTTACCTTTCTAATAGAGCCGCTGGTATCAATGGTGTATCTCTTATTTTCTTTATTTCATCTGACAGTACTATGGTATGCCCTTTAAGTCTCTCGCTAACCGACGGTGTTTCCATGGCTACATCCATGACCTCTTCAGTTTGCAGTGAATGTGTGGTGTAATCTGATGATATGTGGAGGCCATTCAAATGTGCAGCCATTTTGTCTTCTGTTATAAGTTGCTTTGCTGGTCTACAAAACAATGCAAGTAAGATTAGTAAGCCTTACTCTCTAACCGAATGTATACTATTTCAAGACCATTTTTTTTTTAATCATTTTATGACGCCATTAGAGTAAGCATTTTATGCTCTATTGACTTATGCACTTTTTTAAGTCCTAACAAAAATTAACAAAAAAATTCTGCTTTTGATTATCTAGTTATGTTACAAGTTTTACGTGATTACACTCAGTCGTTTATTGTGAGTACTGAATAATTTGCTAAATGTGACTTAGGATAGTTTCCTTCCGATATATACATTATTATTGTAATATTCCATTATACGGTGAATTATTGTTTAAGTTTTAAATATCTAAACACTTTCCATAGTGGCAGGTCTCGCACTATGTTTCACAGTTATTTGTGCACCACATACCATTGAAGACAACTGTGAAATAACAGCATGTGTGCTGTTCTGTTTCTAAATTTAAGCCTGGTCAGCAGCAGACTTAAAGCACTAGTAGCATTAGATTAGCATTAGATGATGGTAGCCACCTACCATCAAGTGGAAAGTCAAGCTATCTGTCAACTTTAACTTAAACATAAAAAAACATAAAAACTTAACATAAAAAAATGAGACCAATAAGACCGGTGGATATCTTGCGCTGTGCAATTTTAAAATATATATACTTACATAGGTGCTTCTATATCATAACTCTTTCGTTTTGTATGTAACACTGGCGTCTGTAATTTCTCTTCAATCATTGGTGGTTGTCCGGTAAAATTCATCAGCTGTGGCGGAGATCGCATGCCCCAGGGAATACCCTGAATATTCCAGGGAGCCCCCGTAGGAGTTGGCATGGGATGAGAGGCCGGCATAGCATGAGAATCAGGCACTTCATGATTACGAGGTAACGAAGAGGCCAAAGCTTGTTGAGCAAACATTTGTTTTGCTAGCTCATCGGATTGATTGTATTGGTACGGCGAATAGTTGTAGAGAGCCATTTTAACTGTCCATTGAATATTTATTTTTCAATTATATTGTTATCTAATGAATCGCAATATTTCACTGCACAAAATACTTGCTGCCACAACAATAATAATAGCAAGAAATGCCCTGAACGACTGATTAAAACTCACTTTCACTTGGTCCTTGATAAAATCAAAATCAAACGCACAATAAATAAAATAATGTACACACACCACAAATACAGATTTGCCAATCAATGCCAAAGTAAAGTAAGTAGGAAGGATGACAGCAACTAGAAGTTTCCTGAATTTTCTGTGGTTTTTTATGTTGCAGTGTGGTTGCAGTAAAGAGTATAGTAATATATATGGTTGCAGTCTTTTGAAATGTTTTTTTTTTCTGTTGCAGTACCATTAGCTCAGTAACTCTAGCATGGACGTCGTCAAAGTGCATGATGCATGACTCTCAAATTGTCAATTTCCATTTAAAAATTTTACGTTCTATCTAACGAGTGCGGGCAATATTAACTCATTAGCCTTGAATTGTTGTTTCATTATTTATTTACTTGGTCTGTAATCGTTATGTGAGGTAAAGACTAATATACTAATATTGGTAGTCTATGTTATGCTGTTGTCGTCTCTGTTATTATAAGTATTGAAGTCATAAGTATATATATTTGAGAATATTATGTTCTGTGGCGTATTATTTTTTAAGTTCGTTCGCGGTTTGTCTGTTTGTCTGCCTGCCTTTCACTTTAGGCTTTTCAACAATATTATATTTCAATTAATTGGCTATTATACTAATAGCGAGATCAAGTAAACTAATGGCAAATCTATTGTAACTTCTAAAATGGGCTTGGATTTTGATGTATTAGAATTTTGCAAGAAATTACGACAAAACCGGCCACCACCGTATCAATGCCCGCTTGAAAAGTGTGACAAAGTATATAAAAGTTTATGCGGATTGCAATATCACTTGGTGAATTATGATCACGACAACCCTACTCCGGCTACACCAGCCGTTGCTAATACTCGTAAGAAAGGACGATGGAAAAATCCAGTGCCGACTGGAGACATAGCTCTGCAAAGCCCACCTAAGGAAGCTCTTACGTTTGCTGAAGCGCAAAAAGTGGTACAGTTTGAGATCGATGGTAAAATAAGTAGAATCCCCATAGACCAACCATTGCCCATTATATCATTGGAAGAATGGCAAAGAAAAAATGCTGAATTGGAGAAACCTATGCCTTTCGTTGAACCTCCTGTAGAGCCTCACGTTAAACTGCCTGAAGCAAGCTTTAAGGTAAATTGAACATTATTCTCCTTGTGAATGAACTCTACCTGTAAATCCTAATTTATCTTTGTGAATGAACTCTACCTGAATTAATTTATTAAGATTGAGTAAACGTTTTAATACCTAAAAAGTCGCTGGCAAAAGCTAATAGTTTCTAATGTCAGTATATAGTAAGATTCACATTGTTATTTTATTTTATAGGTAATCCCCGATTACAATGAAAGAGTGTGTGATGCACCACCTAGACCAAATGCATACATTCGTTTCATTGAGAAGTCAGCGGAAGAGCTTGACGGTGAAGTGGAATATGATGTTGATGAAGAGGACACTGCTTGGTTGGCCATTATCAATAAGACAAGAGTTAAACAAGGATTACCACTTGTCTCCGTTGACACCTTGGAGTTACTTATGGACAGGCTTGAGAAAGAGTCTTATTTTCAAGTAAGTTAGAATAATCTTCAAATAATAGGAAATGGGTTTTAACATATTTAAAATAAAAATTGTTAATATTAATGAAGTTTTGATAAATTATTGGAATTAGAAAAAAAGTAAAATGCTCTGAGAAAACATAGTTGTGTGCTCTAACTATCTCTATAAAATCTCAAACCTGATCAGCTCTATTTCTATGGTTAGTTTTGATTTCAGAATGATGGAATAACCACAATAAAGGGCTCAAATAAAAAATGATTTTCTTTAAAAAGTACACTCTTATACTCCCGTGTATTTATATAAATTGGCAATAAATTTAACAATAACATTTGCACAGGCTACCCAAAGTGGTCAACAAACACAAGCTACCGTGGACGAAGATGCAGTTTGCTGCATTTGCATGGACGGAGAATGTCAGAACACAAATGTTATACTGTTCTGTGATATGTGCAATTTGGCTGTACATCAAGACTGTTATGGGGTAAGTTAGTCAACTTATCTATATATAAAAATGTTGTGTTGGTTTGTGTATTACTCAAAAACTCGAAAACTAGCCAACGGATTGACTTGAAACTTTTACAGCGAATATACAATCTGCTTTAAAAATTGATCATATACATATATCTACTTTTCACATAACTATATAATCTCGATTTCGAGAAAATTGCTTTCTTTACGGCGCTATCTGCCGAAAGTAAGGAGAACTCACTCGCTGTCACATTTAAAGCCATTGTCAGAAATTGTTATGGCAGTCGAGTTAATATACGACTGAGGCACAGCAAAGTGTGGTCGGGTTCGGCTACTTGTACATACTTCATACCTTGAGCTCCTCTAAAAGAAGGTTGTATTTAAGACAGCGTCTAAACTCAGAACAAGTAATTAACAGTGTGACTTGCCAATGAAAATGAGCTAGTTTGGTAGAATGCACATATGTATTTGAAATAAGCTTTAAAGATTACTATTATTATTGGAATATGTGTTCGCAGGTGCCTTACATACCCGAAGGTCAATGGTTGTGTAGAAGATGTCTTCAATCGCCATCACGTCTAGTAAATTGTGTCCTATGTCCAAATACAGGAGGTAAAACACTTTCATTATCTATATATACATTTTTAATACATTTGCGCCTATTAATGTGTGAAATTTGGTATAATTAAAGATTATTTTGGAGAAGGCCTAGAGAAAGCTATTTTTTTTGTGCGACAATATCTTTTATGTAATTGGTTCTCAACAATAAGCTTATCATATGTATTATTATGTGAGTTTCGCCCAGCTTATATTCTTATAATTTTTGTATAAGTTATATTGTTTATGGTTGAATTTCGACCTCTGGGTGACCCTTATTTGTGACTAATATCCTTATCAATACTAATAATAATTCTGTAAGGGTTGGTCACGGAGTAAGTTACTTTTTTTTAGAGATATCGTGTTTATGATACTGAAACTAAATTGACTATTTTTAGAATCTTTTTCAGTATGTATGTAATTGTGTATGTTCCTCAATAACTCTTAAACGAATTAACTGATTTTCATGAAACTTGGTAGATAAACATTTAGACGTACATGACACAGGATATAGGCTACTTTTTTATTTTTCAACGCTGATGATAATATAATGTATTTGCCAGAAATACTTTAATTTATGTGATGTTACTTGTTGCTTGGTTACACTGGTTACATCAGGCCAATTTATTAACAGAAATGCACCGTGCTCCGCCCTCACAAACCACATAATAATATATACATACATGCATATAATGCAAAGAGTGTTTGTTATGTTTCAGGTGCATTCAAACAAACAGACCAAGGAACGTGGGCTCACGTAGTATGTGCTCTTTGGATACCTGAAGTTAGATTCGCTAACACTGTCTTCTTGGAACCAATAGGTATCATCTTTTAACTAAACATTTATATAAATTTTATTAATAAGGGTACATTTATTTTTTTTACTTAAAAACCTTCCCCGATTATCCCTCTATCCATGAGTGCAGACAGAATTAAAATCGGTCCAGCCTCTCTCGTGTTTTGCCCGTAACAACACATTTAGGGATTCATTTTTATTTATGTATATAGAAAAAATTTCGATGTACGAATTAGTTAAAATAATTAATAATATTATAAATGCGAAATTTTGTGAGTATGGATATTTGTTACTGCTTCACGAAAAAATGGCAGAACAAATAAGAATGAAATTTGACACACAGATAGTTTATTACCTGGATTAACAACATATAGGATGTCTTTTTATCGGGAATTTTTTTTAGCCATTTTTTTCCTTTCTTATTCCCATTATGAAAAAATGTAAAATCAGTGATTGGCTGTGGATTACGAGTAAATGTATTTAAAATGAATAAAAATGTTGTTTAGATTCCATCGAGATGATTCCGGCCGCTCGGTGGAAACTCCAATGTATGGTGTGCAAGCAACGCGGCGCAGGCGCATGCATCCAATGCCACCGTGCCAATTGCTACTCCGCCTTCCACGTCACTTGTGCACAGCAAGCGGGGTACTACCATAACCATAGACTATAAATAAACAATAGCAGACGGAACATAATGCCTATAGTGGACCTTCCAGACGATCTCTAGACCGTATAAGATTTTAAGCACAATATAATATTTATTTTTTTTCTATTCAGTTAAACCTTTTGATCTCTAGACCGTATAAGATTTTAAGCACATTATATTATTATTTTTTCTATTCAGAAACTATTGAAAACAAAAACTCGTAGAATTCACATGGAGTGTTTATATATGAAATAATCTAATTCTAATATCTAATCTAGAAAGTTCCAAAATGCGTGCAACCTGTCAAAATCGATTCGAAACTTTCCAGAAAAATCTAAAAAGTTCTAGAAATGATGTAGAAAGTTTGCTTAAACCAACAACTATAATATAATTTGATATACTACTTAAAAAATGGATCCTTAAATATTTTTTAAACCGAGCAACGCCGGGTTTCGCTGCTAGTTTATACTAATATTATAAAGAGGAAAGATTTGATTGTTTGTTTGAATAGAATAGGCTCCGAAACTAGTGGACCGATTTGAAAAATTCTTTTACAATTAGAAGCCGACATTATCCTTGATGAACATAGGACACTTTTTACCGCGGGAAAATGCTTCATTCCCACGGGAAATCGAAAATAAAAGTAAGAGCGGGAGATAGCGCTATCTATCCAAAATACGGTAGATAGATGGCGTTTAATCTATCATGGCCCGATAGCTTGGCCCGGCATACACATGACAGCGCCATCTATCCAAATCAGGTGAAACGACTTAACATCTCAACCAATAATATCGTGGAATTTCCACGGTAGATGGCGTTTTATACTTTTCAACGCGGACGAAGTCGCGAGCACCGGCTAGTTTTGTGTAATGAAGCATAAATTTTGATTAAAGTTTACACATGAAGATGGAGGCTGCCGGTGCCGGAAGGGATCCCAGTCAACCGGTTCAGGTAGCCAAGATGGCATACTGCGACGCTCACACACCGGCTCATATTTTACAAGTAAATATATCAATCATCAATCTTTGTATATATCAATCAATCGATACTAATAACAAACCTGTAAGTGTAGGTATTGTATGCATGTGGAGGCGTTCAAGTATTCCGTAACACAATTTGGGGGGAGGGGGGTATCGTAAAACGTTGCGGCACGTTACAGGGCCGGGAGGGGGGTTCGAGCAATGCGTTACGTAATATTTTTTTTTTTTATTTAAATAAAACGGTTTCCGTTTCTAATTGCATTGCCTAAGGTTAAAATAAATGTGTTACATGGGAGGGAGGTCTAAAAAATCGTTAAAAATTGCGTTACGTAATACTTGAACGCCCCCTGTATATTTCTCCATAACTCTTAAACGAATTAACTGATTTCCATGAAACTTGGTAGATAAACATTTAGACGTACAGGACACAGGATATAGGCTACTTTATTCTTTTTCAACGCGGACAAAGTCGCGGACACCAGCTAGTCCTCTATATATGTAATTTAAAATGTACACGTGAATTTTTTAGTCACCATCTAAAAAAAATATTAGTTAGTTAAAGAAACCAACTATGAAAATAAACTACATAAAGGAAAAAATATGATCCTCGAAAAATTAAGAAATTTTGTAAAGGGATTTTTTGTGATGGCTTAATGTCACTTGATATTATTATCGTACCTGCAAAACTTGTAGTTAACTTAATTGCAAACTTAACTTAATAGTTAGGGCTTCTGTAAATATTTATGTACAATTTATTTTCTGTAAATTGTATTTATAAACTTTCTTCGTTCATTTATAAACATTCTTTTTTTTTCTTTTTTAGGAAAGACGTGCTTTAGAATCGGAAGGGGATACAAAATCAACAGACTTGTCAGTGATCAGGCAAAAAGGGAGGGACAAGATTAAGCAAGTGAGGAATGTTATTATTATGTAAATTATCTCTATTAATGAAATGTTGCATTTTGTGCTTTATAATTATTTTGGGCTATTTTTACAAATTCAGCAGACCGTTTGTTGAAAAAGCAACCTAAAATTTCAATGCTTAAAAAATAAAAATAAAAATAGGGGAAAATACCCAATTATTGGCACTTTAAGAAATACGACCATTTATTGGCACCTTTCGACCTATTTGTTCAACTCAAATAAAAATTGACAATGTTTAAATCATTAGACTGTTTAGTGTTAACAATTCTCATAAACCTAAGATTTATTTATTTTTTTTAGTGAAAAGTTTAGGGTGCCAACATTAGGTCATTTTACCCTAAATGAAAAATGCACGGAGCAAATACACGCAGCGTTAAATTGTTATGCGCTCTTAAATGTCTCCTATGGTGTCAGGCGCGGCGAGTGTTGGCCATGAAGCGAACCTGGGCACCCGTTGTGCTAGTGCCAACTCTTCCTGCGGCGAGAGTGGCCGAAATTGCCGCACTTGCCCGAGGCCCACCAGCGGCAAGAGCCCACCTCATCAAGCGTCTACTTGCCTACTGGACCCTCAAGCGTCACAGTCGAAACGGAGTTCCGCTCTTGCGTCGCTTGCAAAGCCTCACAACTCATCACGGTCAGTTTTCTTCCAAATTAAAGCTCCATTTGATTGTAGGTTGATACCGTTATAAACACAAGTGTGTTCCCCTTATGTCGAGTCGTGAGCTTGGTCTCGCTTTTATTTACTTAACGTTGAGCCTATAATTTATCTCTTGCTTAAATTCCCTTTACATAAATAAAATAATTATATGATTGTTGTGGTACATTGCAGGCACACGAGGCATTCAAGATGGCACAGTAAATGTGAGGGAGTTATGTAACCAACTGAAATATTGGCAAAGGATACGTCAAGACTTGGAGCGAGCTAGGTAATTAAGTGCCCTTTCATGGTCTTTCCATACAACATCAGTACAATGTGTTAATTTTTTTTATTTAAGGTCAAAATGTTGAGATCTAAATGGTTTGACATCGACGACATTGCGATTTTTAGGTTACTGTGCGAGCTGGTCCGCAAGCGGGAGCGTCTCAAGGCGGAGTACACTCGCGTGTGGGAGCGCTGCGTGATGCATTCGCTGCGACCCGAGCGCGCCGCCCTCCACAAGCTTCATCGGCTGCTGCGCCAGCGAGACTCCAGCGACATCTTCACGGAGCCCGTCGACCTCAACGAGGTATGGGTTTTTTTATGTTGGGTCGGCAGATGACTAAGCTTGCATATTCTAAACTAAAAATGACGATAAATACCGCCGAAAAAAAAAACGACACCCTTTGCTGAAATCGTCTATTTTTGTATCTCTGTAAACTTACACAGCCTGTAGCCCCCTAAAGTATTGATCGTAGAGTAAAAATGAATATATCCAAATTTGTAGAAAATTTCATTTAGAAACTTTGGTCATAAACAAATTAAGTGCTATTCCTACAGATTTTCGCGATATGAGCAAAAACCTGATAAAAGGTACCTTCACCCTCAGCACAATCCCCACCCTTGAGGACTTTTAGTATGTTAATCTGGATACCGTAAAGTATAATTCTAACAATTTTCAAAACTCCACGATTTATTTCCCCTGATTACTGATATTCGTCTTAATTTGACTGGGATATATATAATGAAAATATGTTTAAAGACCATCAACCCAATTTCTTAGTTGATGGAATTTTCCTTCAAGGAAGGAAGGAATTGATGTGAAATTTTCCATTGCGTTTTTCGGTAGTATTTCATGGCGTAGTACCCTTTTTTTTTTTTTTTTTTTTAACGTTGGGAAATCCTCTTGGATACCCGGCAGTAAAGGGGGACTGCCGGGTTATGCCGGATTCCTACCGGCTAAAACCCAACGACTTTCTATCTGTCGCGGCCGTTGATGGGCGGGGTCGTGGGGACGTTATGACACGACTTCGGTGCCCCGCCACGGCTATCCAACGCGGGGAGCCTGTGCTCCCTGTCAGAACCTTGACGTACCCGAAAGTAGAGGTACGCCGGCCTACTCGGGGGACCTTATGACGGGCGGTAGTCTCCCCCAAGACTACCGCCCAAGTCCCGGTCAGGGTGGAAGGCGGCGGATATACGCTGCCCGCCTGCGCCCGAGCCTTCTCCGGCGGATTGGCTGGGAGAGGGGGTCCTCTTCCCGCTGCCTTTCCGCCGCTTCCTTGCGCGACATAACGTGCTCACAGAACGTGAGCATCGCTTGCCACGCAAGGTCACTACCAACCATCGATTTCACGACGGCCGGCAGCGAGAGATCAGCGCCCACGACGAGAGACAAAGCGGCGCGCTGCTCTGCCCATTCGGGACATTCAGCCAAAGTGTGCTGCGCAGTGTCAACCGCGCAGCCACAGTGGTGGCATTCCTCCGTCGATGGCGTAGTACCCTGACCTGATGCTGCAGCATCAAGTAGTCTGCGGGATACCGGGACCTTAGCAACTTACAGTTTGGGCTCAATAGAAAATAAGTTTAGTCTGTGAGTCCTGGAATCTTACTCTATAAAATGTTATATGTTGTTTTAGGTACCAGATTACAGTACCATAGTGAAGCATCCAATGGATCTGAGCACCATGGGCAAGAAGCTAGATCGTGGTGCTTATAAAACCATAGACGACATGGAGGCGGACTTCAAATTGATGATTGAGAACTGTCTCACTTACAACAACAAGGACACTGTATTCTACAAGTGAGTGAAGTGTTATTTTTTCGATAATAATTATTGTCCAAAGAATATTATAGTTAATAAAAGCCAAACTTTTCCTGAAGGACATCACTCCAAATCTCAAACAATACAAGACGTTATAACAGTTGATAGTCAAATGAACTGTAGTAACAAAGCTGTGTTGACTTTCAGGGCTGGTGTGAAGATGCGCGAGCAATGCGCGCCCCTGTTCAGACAGGCGAGACGCGACCTCCGCGAGGCGGGACTTCGAGAACTGGCCGGTGGCAACCCTGTGCCTTCGCCCGGTCCCCGCCACGCGTCCCCTGCTCCCTCCGCTCCGCCCACACCGCCCCCGCGGCCCTCCGCTGCACGCGTCACCAGCGACAGCGACAACACACTGGGTAACTTATTACATCTAGCTCGTGCAATATTTGGCCAATGTGCAAATTTTGTTTTAAAGCGCGCGTTGTCCGTGCCGTCTGTACTAGGGGACGGCGCGGCGATTCTTTACTCTGTGGTGTATACGATGCCCTTAGTACTTTTAATGAGCGCTTATTATGATTGTAATTTATTAGAGAGCCGCAGCGAGCGCGCTACTTCACGTGCGCGTAGTTCCCGTCGGCGCAGCGCACCGCGAGCCGACTCGGACGAAGACATCATCACGGTAACTACATTCTTTCTTGCTTCTTTTCAAGAGTAATTGTATATTACGTGTTTCACAATTACTTTTGAAGCCTTTGTTCATGCTTGTCCAGTTGTCAGTAGGATATCACACAATGTTTTCCTTCGCCGTAACAAATAGGCGGGTCCACACAGGCCGAGTAGCCTCGAGAGAAATTCCGCCCGCGGCAGTCTCGGTAGAGTATTTGTAGAGTATTTGTAGTATTTTGTACGCGAGTTCAGTTGAGAGATAAGGCACATATCTATTTAGGCAAGTATTTTATTTCTGTCATTTGTATCTACCTACGCGCCATAGTACGCGATAGACTTTAAAATGTTATACTGTGTAATTAAAAACGTTAAAAGTAGGTTAATTTTCAGTCGCGTAATGTCCGAACCTCGAGTTGCGAGCGAGCACGTAACTGATGGTATCGTATTGGAGTGTCGTAACGTGCGAAGGGCCTATATAATACTAATGTTGATAAAATGTGTGGTGTGAAGCGTGACGTGACCCCGGAGGCGAGTTGGTCGGGTCGCGGGACGAGGGCCCCGGGGACGAAGCGCGGCAGAGGCAGGGGACGAGGGAGGCGAGGCAGGGGGAGGGGACGCGTCGATCTCTCCGCGCACAGACACGTACCCGACAACGGTAAGTAGCCAGCTGCCGCGATGTTAGCGTGCGCCGTTTTACATCTTACGCGAGTGTGCATTGTATTATGAACCTTATAGATATTGAGTCTAAGGTTAATTTTAATTTTTTTTTCTTTCTTCGTTAATCGTCGGAGCCGTACTTCCTTTTCTGCGTGAACGAATATTCACGATCTTATCAAGTGTGTATTACACTGTACATAAGAAAGAAAGAGACAGTGAGATAAGACACCTACTCCTCACTGCTTATTAAAATTTTCTTTCTCATTAAAACCAATTTGGTTTCAGAAACTCCAACGTCCGGTTCAGAAACACCGGTGTCTGTCAGAAAGAGTGTGGAACGAACACACAAACTGGTCACACCGGAGAAATCACCCACAAAAGCAGACAACACAACCAGTAAGTACATTTTCTCTTTCCTGTTCTTTTCACGGACAAAACTTTAAAAAAATGTTAAGTTATTTGTGTTGCAAATTAATCAATTCGTACTATTAAATTGTTAAAACTTATATCCTTCCATTTTCAAGAATGTTTCCTCTAGTACAAATTCCTTATATTGATTTGTATTTTTCTGATATCTGGTTATACAGCAATAATTGTTATATCTATTTAAGGTAGTAATTGACAATAATTTGTTTAATTTAGGTTTTAATGATAATAAACGGTCATAAAGTGTCGTTTGTATGTATGGGACCGAATTATAAATTTTTTAGGTCTTAGCCTAATGGGTGGTTTAAGAAAGCCAACACTTTTGTTGCCATCGGCTGCTACACCCCCAAAAAGCTTCGGCTCGGACGGTAAGTGAAAGTAGTTTTTTTTATAAGTTCATAACAATTATGTAGATAGTTTTCATACCATGTTCATTATAGTAGACCAATTTGTGAGTCTTGAATTTTAGCTGTTCAAATTTAAAATCGGCGTGGAAGAAAAACGTTAGTATAAAAAAATTATATTATTTGTAATGTATAACATATTATATAGTATGTTAAGTGTGAACACCGAGCAAATTGTTAAATTGGGTTGTCTTGTTTATTCAATAATTCTAAAATAAAAAAATATATATATTATATGAAATGTTTCCATAAAAAATCAATAGGGCGCGGGCTAACGAAAACATTTTTCGTTCATCCCTTATTTTACCCTTCTAGGGATGGAATGCCTTTTTAGAGATGGCATTGATATTTTTAGAGATGCATCAACTGACAAAATTGCTAGTTTTTCACTTCTGTGGTTCAATTACTGCCAAAATCAACGCAGAGGCGTTGATGGACCACTCAGGGTGAACTATTTTGTATATATTTTTATTTTATACTAGTTGCTGCCCGCGACTTCGCCCGCGTAACTTTGTAAATTATACACTAAAACCTTCCTCGAAAACCTCTCTATCCATTGGTGAAAACAGCATGAAAATCGGTGCAGTAGTTTTTGAGTTTATCGCGAACAGACAGACAGACATGCGCGGCGGACGACTTTGTTTTAAGGATAAGATTATTTGTATAATTTCTCAATAGCGTGAGTTTTTAAATACTGATGTCAGCAAAAGTATTAAAAAAAGTATTAAAAATTTGTAAAGTGCAAATTAACAATTTGTTCTGTAAGTATAAATGAATTGTATGTAGCCTCGTTGCCGACGCTGTCTTCCAGCGTCGGTCGGTCGGCGGACAGCTCGCCCAAGAAAAAGGGCAGAGGCCGCCCCAGGAAGCACGACAAGGAAAAGGCAGCCTCTTCGCCAGACTTTTTCAGGTAAGAACTAATAAGCGCGCGAGTAAGGGCTGGTACACACTAGGCGTTTGCTAACGCACGCTTTGTGAATTATGAAGTTCTAACGCAACGTCAAGCGCTCAATGTGTACTCGCTCTAAGAACTTCATACTCGTAATTCTCAAAGCGCGCGCTTCAAAACGCCTAGTGTGTACCAGATCTTAACTCTGCACCTCGCGTCGACTACGTCATATTGACGCTCCGGTATGGTGTGCAAAAAAGAAACAAAAATACCACATTGTAATTATATCCATATACTTACTAATATTATAAATGTGAAAAAAACTCTCTGTCTGTCTGTGTCTATTACCTTTTCACGCCTTAACTACTCAACAGATTATCGTGAAATTTGGCATGTTGTTATGGATGGGCACAAGAAACGACATTGAGTCCATAACAACAAATACTGTCCCCCAAGGGATCAAATAAAAACTAACGCCTGGCCAAAGTGTTATAGAAACAATAGATGAAGCTTTATATTAATTTTTTAACGCGTACAAAGTCGCGGGCATCAGTTAGTTTAAAATAAATTTTTAAATTATTTTAATTAGGGGTATCTCATTCCTGCGAGGTGCAGAGTTAACTCGCACGCGTAGTACTGATATTTTTCTAACTTCTTAAGTATCTCTTTGTTTACTTGTGATTTTCATCTGTAATATTTCATGTTGACGTTTCCTTCTATCATCTATCAATCAATCAATCAAAGCTTTAATAAGGGCCGGCGCTGATTGCTTAGGCGCACGTGGTACCGATAACTATTCAGGCTCCTATTGCGTTATTCTGAAGTCGGTTGCGAATGTTGGAGTGTTGAAAAGGTCGTAGCGTTCCGCTAAATTAATTGGAATAAGTCATACCGTCAGTCAGGGTCGGCCTTAAAAAATTACGAGTTAATATTAAAGGTCGCAGTACGACAAACAGTGCTCATAAGCACTTTGCAGTTTTTTTTATCAATACTAATAATAAATCTGTTTGTATGTATGTATGTTCATCTATAACTCTTAAACGAATTAACTGATTTTCATGAAACTTGGTAGATAAACATTTAGACGTACAGGACACAGGATAGGCTACTTTTTTCTTTTTCAACGCGGACGAAGTCGCGGGCACCAGCTAGTACGTGTATAGTGTTGGAATTGACAGTGAAGAGCCAGTTTAATTTTCCATTTGCTTCGACATAGAAATAGCTATGTAACGTAGAGTGGGAATGGGAACGCAGGTCGTTGTCGGGCGCGGGCCGCAGTGCAAGCGGTGGCGGAAGCGAATCGGCGGTACCTGCTTCGTTCCTTCAGTACCGCGGCCCGCAAGGGGAACTGGGCAGCGACAGCGATCTAGCTCTGTCCAGGTACCTATTAAATATACTTAGTGTAATTTTTTGTATTTTTTGTAATGTTAATAATGATTTTATGTTGATAACAGATCGTCATCGAGTTCCTCTGGATGGTCACAATCTTGTTCGTCTTGCACTCATTACGACGATGACCTGTCAGACCGTGACGGATCTTTCTCTTCTAGTGACGGGTGATTTGCACTATAATGCTAATAATATTATAAATTAAATTTGGTATGCATATAGTTTATTACCTGTTAACTGTTTAGTTCTAGTTACAATGAGACGCTGGAGTCTAACATGGAGGGCGGCGAGGCGGAAAGGAGGCGATCGCGTCGTAGTACGCGAACGCTACACACACCCGACCCAACTACTCCTACCAAGGTAAGCACGTGCGCACACACGCATCCATACACAATCACACACACCACACACACACGCGCGCGCGCAACACGACAGCAAACACGCATGGGCACGCACACAATCTCTGTGAGTGTGAGAGATCTCTCGCTCTCTCAAAAACACGCTAATTTTATTTTGATTCTGTCGTAGGGTCGCGGCACCAGGTCTTCGACATCCAAAACGCCGGTGAAAAATCCACCAACAGATATGCAATTGGAGCCTTTACAGCTTGTATGGGCCAAGTGCAGGTCAGTGTAAAAATATAATATAATATAGCTTAGCAACATTTTTCCTAAGCAAATTCAACATTTTTCTAAGCAAATCCAAAAATTTCCTTAGCAAATTCAACATTTTCCCAAACAAATTCAACATTTTTCTAAGCAAATTCAACATTTTCCCAAACAAATTCAACATTTTCCCAAGCAAATTCAACATTTTCTCCAAGCAAATTCAACATTTTCCCAAACAAATTTTTTTCTCGATTTTGGTAATAGCCCAGGTTCAAAAAAAGAAATGTTTTAAAGTGCGAACCAATTTTAACGTGCGAAACAAAATTTGATTGCAGAGGCTACCCATGGTATCCGGCGTTGATAATCGATCCGAAAATACCAAAGGGCTTCATATACAACGGCGTGCCTCTGCCCGTGCCGCCCCAGGACGTGCTCAATCTCAAGAAGAATCACTCGCACGAGCCGATCCTCTATCTGGTGCTCTTCTTCGACGTGAAGAGAACGTGGCAATGGTTGCCGCCGGCCAAACTGGAGCCACTCGGCATAGAGAAGAGCATAGATCAGGGGAAACTGACCGAGTCGAGGAAGCCGACCGACAGGAAAGCGGTCAAGAAGGCGTACAACGATGCGATGCAGTTCAGGAAACAGGTCGACGGCGAAGACAAATGACAAAGGTTCAAATTTCGGTTCCGGAAACCGGCCAGGAATAGAGGATTAGCGTTTGGTAACTTCTCGCTAATGCAAATAAGGACCCCAGACGACACAACGGACTCATCGTTTTAGTATATATGTATGAAAAGATAATAATATTCGAGTTTTGCGCTTCGAGCAACCATATTTAGTTATTCAACTTTTTGAATAACTAAATGTGGTTGCTCGAAGCGCAAAACTCGAGAGCGGCTGGGTCGATTTTAATTCTGTCCTCACTCGTGGATAGGATAATCAGGGAAGGTTTTTTTACGTAAAAAAACTGAACCCCGGAGCGAAGCCGGGAGCGGGTCGCTAGTATCTAATATTAATGTGATGTGTGCCGCAATTTTATCGAAGAGTTGAGTATTTCTATTTATTGTTGGTGGGTATTTTTTTTAGGGTACGTTGGACACTTTGTAATATAAATACAAGAATAAAAATAAAGTCTATTTGAGTCATAGTTTAAAAAAAAATCAGCCATCTTTGAAGCTTTGTTTTTAAAAAAAAAGTGCTCTGCAGCCCTTGAGGCAAGATATTTAAATAATTAATGGCCCATTTAATTCAATTTTCAAAATTGTACAGCACAAGGTACTAAAAAACCTCAAAACCATTAAATAAATTGAATTTCCCGCCATTTTACTCTGTAGGCTTGATAGATTTTTCAATGCATGTTATGTATATAATTTACAAAACTAGACTATGATATAGGTATTTATAAATATAATTATACATTGTATGTTGGAAATATTTAAAAAAAATTTGAACAAAAAAAAAAGCACCAAATTAATAAAATATGAACAAAAAAAAAACACCAAATTAATAAAATTTGAACAAAATAAAAACACCAAATTAATATAATTTAAAAAAAAAAAGCAATCCGTCTCTTTAGTATGAGAAGTTCCACAATCGGTGAGGAAACTTTTTTGCAATCTGGTCAAACAAAAGTGAAAACAGTTCTTTCTTATGTCAAGATCGACAGACAAACTACAAATAAACTAAACTAAGTTAAATTAAACTCATATATATATAATTAGTAAGGGTAAAAGTGTTTGTTAAGAGTCATTGCAGGCTTATAATTTCGTTACGACCGTCTATCGTAAACTTATTTGTATATTTTTCTCTTTTTTCGCATACATCAGTCTTGCCAAAATATTATAATTATATTTTTTTTTTTTTTTTTTATAAGAGATGGGTTTGCTCTTGGCCAACAACCAGCTTGGTAGCAAGGGAGAGGCCTAAGATGGAGCGAGCTCACCCAGAAGATGCCTATTCACTCGAACTTTGAAAAGATTAGGGTTATATGAACTCGGAAATACAGACGCAGGCAGGGAGTTCCAAACCTTGGCGGTGCGCATTATAAAAGATGTTTTAAAGCGCTTGGTTCGAAAAGGGGGGATTTCGACAAGATGAGGATGGTAACCAGCCGTACGTCTGTATGTCCGATGGAAGAAAGGGGAAGGCGGTATGAGCTCATGGAGCCCCTGAGCACACTCACCGAAGTACATCTTATAAAAGACACATAGACTGGCAATTTTGCGTCTATGTGCCAGGCTCTGCATCTTAGATTTTAAAAAAGTACCGTCGCCTATGAGTCTCTTAGCTCTGCGTTCTACCGAGTCGAGTGCGGCAAGTTGGTATTTGGCCGAGCCATCCCAGAGGTGGGAGCAATACTCCATGCAAGAACGGACTTGCGCCTTATACAAAGATAAGAGCTGTCCAGGCGTAAAGTATCGCTTCACCCTGTTTAGGATGCCTAGCTTTTTGGCTGCTGTTTGGGCTTTGGACTCAATAGATGTGCCGAAGTTGAGATTAGAGCTCAACCTCACGCCAAGAAGTTCGAGATCATTGGCGACAGGTACAGATACACCACGGAAGGTTGGAGTTAGGTCAAAAGGGCTCCTTTTAGCAGAAAACAAACACGCTTGCGTTTTGGTGGCGTTGAAACTAACCAGGTTCCTGTCACCCCACTGGGATACAAGACCCAAGGTAGAATCAATTCGCTCAACCATTGCCTCCCTCTCGGAATTAATTTCATCGCGACTAATGTATGTCGTTTAATACCAGCAAGAGAATAGGCGACGTATAGAAATTTTAACAACAATTACCAGTTATATTAGGATTATAACCTGAGTTATTCTGCTGTAATAACTATATTATAGCAAATTTTCTTAAAAATTTAGCATATTTTAAGAGTATCAAACATTTTTATAAAGTTTCGCCTTTATAATAATATTAGGAAGCAGGATTTCATATTAATCCTATCTACTAATATTATAAATGCGAAATTTTTGAGGATGGATGGATGTTTGGTTACTCTTTCACACAAAAACGGCTCAACAGATTCAGATGAAATTTGGCACACAGATAGTTTATTAGCTGGATTAGCATAATGATATATAGAATACTTTTTATTCTGGAAAAATGTTAGTATTTGCAAAGGATCGTCTAGAAATATAAAAAAAAAATCAGTCCCCACCGTCATCACAGTGATAAAGATGTCGGGTCTTATATTTTTAATTTTTCATCTCAGACGAAGTCGCGAGCACCAACTAGTATTGAAAATACCAGTTTGGTTGGACGAAATGAAATTGTAAGTCTTCAATGGCTGTTTGTGTGTATTATGTGTATCTTTATATGAAAATATTAGTCTATTATTTTATTTATTAGCAGGGAATTTCTTTTTTAAGTGTAAAGATAATAATTATTCGCTCTGAAATATTAATCGTATTTATATACTTAATATTATTATCATCTTGTATCTGAAGTAACCATCATATTGTGTCATTTGTTGCAAATAATGTTTTGTTTTTTGAATATACCATGGTAAATAAACAATGTTGAGTTTTTTTGTTGAAAATCTTTCGATTTAAAGTTTCCAGAATGTTATGTACTGAATATGCATAATATCGATGAGTGAAAGAAATTTTCGAATCCAAATTGTAGGACTGAGTGAAAAAAACGATTTAAAAATTCCTCAAATTATATAAAAACGGAAAAAGTTACAAAAAAGTTTCAGACAATATTGTAAAATAATTTAGTTTTACATAGCTTTTTTTTGCTAAAATAAAAATTAACAGAGTTAGGGATAAAAGAAGGTATATAATTTAGTATATAGGAATTAAGACAAAGATTGGATTCAGTTTCATTCATTTAATAAATGTTCATAAATACAACAAACACTAAGTAAACTTTTTACAATTATTTTTTTTATTTGCTACGAAACAATGTTACGTTTTTAACTGTTTATGAAGAAATTTCAGAATCTAGTAATGTATGGTCTATTTATACATTACCTATCAGACTCCATTTAATATTTGAAAATATATAATGATGAACAAAATTGATAATTATAATTTAACTATTAAAGCCTATTGTGATTTAAGCTTATAGGTATTTCATTTTTATGTTAAATTAAAATATATGTTTAAATTAGTCATAGTGTTTATCCCAAAGGTACACTTTTCCAGGAGTTGGAGTCACAGTTGCTGCCGTTTTTGGAACACTGCAAAGTAATGTTTTTGGCTCAATAAAATAAATTTGCATACTGGAGTATTTTTCGCACATATATTAAAATCTAAAAGTATAAAAAATAATCACAGATATTTTAAAAATTAAATTACCCGTCATCAGAACTAGCTGCAAGTTGTTTTTGAGTTACGTCTATTGGTGGAGCTACTTCACGGCGAGCGTCTCTTGTGTAGTAATAATTATGAGCATGTCTGAAACAAAGTAAGTACATATAGTAAATATAAGTACTTTTTAAACGTACTGCAGTGATATGTTAACACCTTCACTGCGGGGCGGGCCCAATTCGGCCCGCCGCGGTGCTTACGTCTGGTGCGGACGTTGAAAACTATAATGAAAGTTTTGGATTTTCTATGCCGCAGTTAACATGTTAAACAAGAAAGGATGCACCCTTACCATGCTACCAGTGACAAAAAAAGGTCCTCCTTTCAATTTGAATTTTTATTTTTGATTGTACTCTGAAAGTTTGAAATTACCATTTGAAAGTCTGACGATTTGAAAAACTGACCATTTGAAAGTAAAGGTATGTAAGTAAGTAAGTAAGCACATGTACTAAAAATAATTTGTTTTCATTTAAAACCTTAATACGTATTTTTATTTCTTATTGGCGTATTCTGTTATTGTAAAGTGTTTTTATTGGATGATTGTTTCTTGGAGTGGTCGAGACGTCAAGAAAGCAAACTTATGCGTGTGGATACATTGGGAAGGCGTCACATACATTGCTTGGAGGCGTATCCTTTCTTGTTTAACATATCACTGACTGAAGGCGTTTAAGAAGCAATAGGCATAGGAAAATTTGTAGCCGCAGGGCATACTGCATTTCAGAGTCGCAGTAAACATCCCCTTACAGAATTGCAAAATAACAGCATGTTTGTTGTGTTTTAGTGTGTGAGTTAGGGATGCCAGAGTTCATTTTCCCTATATCTTATCCTTAGTCCTACTATGATCACCTGCGGTGTTGCTAGTGTTAAAAGCAATGGTAGCCACTTACCATCAAGTGAACCAACAGGTCAAGCGGACTGACGTGAAGCCAAAATTTGATCATGAATGGTAAAATCTGTTAGCTTGATGTCAAACATTGGATTTCCAATTGCGCCGTGGCGTCACGTCATTTCGTCGAACTGATCGTGATTGTAGAAACCAAAGATCTTAGGAACGGTAGTAATTCTAGATCTATGGTAGAAACACTACGCCGTGGCATCATGCCGCGCTTCCGAATCATGTCAACAGTCAACGTCACTCGACCCAAACACATAAAGACAAAATTGGACTGAGCTAAATGTGCATCACAATGTTTGGCGTCGCTCCATTTGATTTAAGTCTTTTGGAGTCACGTCAAAATAACTGATCGTGTAATTCGTTCTTAAGAGTTCTATATTTAAAATCTTACTTGTGAGTTACGCCGTCAGGGATTGCCGGAGGAGGTTGTGTCCTGGCGGAGACGAAAGGCTCAAACCGCAGCGCGTTCGTGTGTTTCCTCTAATAAAAATATATTGTAAACGTTTCTTTTTATGAATACTTTAAAGTTACATAATATTTCAAAACAAAACAAAACTTACACCAAGAAGAAAATCTCTTACGGCCTGCAATACAGGCGAAACGTCTCGAACTGCTACTTTTGCTTTGCTCATTTTGTAGTGTTTTGAACAAATTGAATTCTGCTGCAATTTTCTTTGATAGAAGAAAAATCGAAACTTATAACCTCACAATATAAATAAATACATAAAAAAATAACAGCTGAAATATGTCATTGTCAATTTGACGGATAGAACAGAACACTATATACTCACAATGAATTGTCAAGTACCACTTAAGTATGTGTCCGTCGGCCTCCATTTATTAGGGGGCGCTGTAGTAACATTAGGATGTGGTGCAGAAGTCTGATTTTATTTACGGTGGTTTCTGTTTCTGGCTTTCTGGATCAATCATACCAATCCCCAATGCTACAGTACAGAAGGGCCCCATTCCGGCCAATTAAGAATGTTGAATTCTTTAATTTATGTATCATTTATTACACAGATAGGTAACATCTATACTAATGTATAAAGTTGAAGAGTTTGTTTGTTTGATTGTACGCGCTAATCTCAGGAACTACTGATTCGAATTGAAAAATTATTTTTGTTTCCATTTATCGAGGAATGCTATAAGCTATAGAGAACGCGGACAAAGTCGCGGGCTCAAGCTAGTTATAGATTATAAATATTACTTAACCAGTTAAGTACTATTTTATGTATGGTATTATACTTACTTTATCTTAAATTTGATGGCTGTATCACAGTTTAGTTCCCATATAATTATGTTACCTGTATTCTTTAGGCTTTACCAAAAAACAGGAGGAAACAGTGGGTAGATTAAAAAGATATACTTCATATTTACTTGATGGTAGATGCTCACCGTCACATATGACAAGCACCATAAGGGGCCCTAGACAAAGTGACATGACGAAGACGATAACGAAGTTCGAAAACAATAATATGTATGGGATTGACATATGCCTTCGTTAAGTCACGTGATACTTCCCATACATTTTGTTGTTTTCGAACTTCGTTATCGTCTCGTCATATCACTTTGTCTAGGGCCCCAGGTGCTGCAAGTACGCTGTTCACTGAGCAAATTGGTATTTTATTATGCCCAAAATTTAATGAAACTTTCGGCACGTACACATCACAATTTGCAGTGTGACTAGCTCGTGTACGCCGAATTTTGCGTAGTATTTGTTGCCGCATTTGTCAAGTACGGCGGCTGTATCTAGTAGAGCACAGGAGACCAATCAAATATTTTTTGATTAAATACTTATACATATATTATTATTTTATGAGCTTTTTTAAAATAAAACGCATATATGAAATCATCATATTTTATATAATAAACAAGGAATACCAGTGACAAACAACATATTATATTATATTTCTTACAAATTCTAATTAATATATACAATTTTAGTTACATAGATAGATAAAATCATAAGACCAGCTTAGATTGAGGCTTTCCGTTGAGACCATTGAGACCAAAATTAATATTCAAAAGTTACACATTTGGTTTTCAGATATTCGTTTAATGCTTCTTGACCTGAAACAAATAAAAGGAACAATTATTATTATACAACGATGTGCTATTCTCTTAAAAAAAATACTAATAGATATATCCCCATGGTTCAGATTCTTAGAAAAAGTTCTAAGGTGTCATAAACTCAGATAAAATAAGAACTGAATATGGTCCTTCGATCCGATTGTCGAATTCAAACAAGACTATTAACTACAGTTGTTAAGAAATTTCAATATCCGCAGGGCAGTAAAATAAAATTCATTCCAATATGGTCCTTCGATCCGATTGGCAAATTTAAACGGATACTATTAACTATCTGGGGGACAGAACAAACTTTCTAACGCTTTTGATATCTCATTTCTATATGGTCCTTCGATCCGATTGGCAATTTCAAACGGATACTATTAATTATCTGGGGGACAGAACAAACTTTCTAACGTTCTTGATATTTCATTTCAATATGGTCCTTCGATCCGATTGGCAATTTCAAACGGATACTATTAATTACCTGGGGGACAGAACAAACTTTTTAACGTTCTTGATATTTCATTTCAATATGGTCCTTCGATCCGATTGGCAAATTTAAACGGATACTATTAACTATCTGGGGGACAGAACAAACTTTCTAACGTTCTTGATATTTCATTTCAATATGGTCCTTCGATCCGATTGGCAAATACAATCGGATACTATTAACTATCTGGGGGACAGAACAAACTTTCTAACGCTTTTGATATCTCATTTCTATATGGTCCTTCGATCCGATTGGCAAATACAATCGGATACTATTAACTATCTGGGGGACAGAACAAACTTTCTAACGCTTTTGATATTTCATTTCAATATGGTCCTTCGATCCGATTGGCAATTTCAAACGGATACTATTAATTACCTGGGGGACAGAACAAACTTTTTAACGTTCTTGATATTTCATTTCAATATGGTCCTTCGATCCGATTGGCAAATTTAAACGGATACTATTAACTATCTGGGGGACAGAACAAACTTTCTAACGTTCTTGATATTTCATTTCAATATGGTCCTTCGATCCGATTGGCAAATACAATCGGATACTATTAACTATCTGGGGGACAGAACAAACTTTCTAACGCTTTTGATATCTCATTTCTATATGGTCCTTCGATCCGATTGGCAAATACAATCGGATACTATTAACTATCTGGGGGACAGAACAAACTTTCTAACGCTTTTGATATTTCATTTCAATATGGTCCTTCGATCCGATTGGCAAATACAATCGGATACTATTAACTATCTGGGGGACAGAACAAACTTTCTAACGCTTTTGATATCTCATTTCTATATGGTCCTTCGATCCGATTAACAAATTCAAATTCGAATTAGGAAACTCTTTTTACCTAAATCCTTTCCGAAGCCAGACTGCTTGAAGCCGCCGAAGGGTGCGGCGACGTCCGTCTTGTTGTAGGTGTTTATGAATACAGTGCCGGCATCTATGCGCTCCGCGAACTGTAAGGCGCGCGATACGTCCTTCGTGAACACTCCGCTCGCTAGACCGTACTCTGTATTGTTCGCGCGACGAATCACATCCTCCATGTTCCTGTTACATTTGAACGTATAGTTTAAACACATATCAGACTAGAGTTGTAGCAAAAATAAGTAATAAAATGGGAGACTGACTTGCTGGAGAACTTGCTGATGATCATGATGGGCCCGAAGGACTCCTCCTTGGCTATGTACATGTCGTCTGTGACTTCGGTGAAGACCGTCGGTGCCAGGAAGTACCCCGGTCGCGGCAATCGACTGCCTCCGCACACCAGCCGAGCCCCCTCCGACACCCCTTTCGCTATGTACTGTATTAAGCGAATGTCACGAATTAACTCTCTATTCCACGGTCAATTTTGGAAATTAAATGCACAAAGTTGACTCTGGTCAAGCGGTAGTAACCAAACCACCCCTTACAAGAAGTTTCGGGTGAGTGAGTAAAGCAGTTATCACACTATAGGTATTCAATTTGAAGGAAACAAATTTAGGAACCTAAGCAGTGAACTAGTTGATCACACTACAGCTACACTATATTGATTTCTAAGTCGGAAACATAGAGTTGAAAATAGAATCTAAAATTTAAATTGGTTTCAATCTGTTCAAACTGCGATTACACCTTCCGATCCTAAATTGGTTTCCTTCAAATTGAATAGTGTGATAGCGGTTTAAGGTATGCCAGTCCTTTTCACAGTCCATTATAACTGCTAACTGCAACGGCATAACTGCATAAATACGTATAAGTCTATGACATAAACTGCATTAATGCATATAAGTCGATGGCATAACTGCATAAATACGTATAGTCTATGGCATAAACTGCATTAATACGTATGTCGATGACATAACTGCATAAATACGTATAAGTCGATGGCATAACTGCATAAATAAGTATAGATCGATGGCATAAACTGCATTAATACGTATAAGTCTATGACATAAACTGCATTAATACATATAAGTCTATGACATAAACTGCATTAATACGTATAAGTCGATGGCATGTTTATGCCATCGACTTATACGTTACGTTATGTTATGTTTATGTTAATGTTTATGCAGTTTTGCATTAAAACATATAAGTCGATGGCATAACTGCATTAATACCTACATATAGCTCAATGGTATAAACTGCATAAATATGTATAGTTTTCATATATGTAATACAATATTTCTCTCTGAGCTCGATCACCGAGCGTGTCGCGTGTAGGTCCTTTACTTTACTTTACTTTACTTCCAACTGCTAGAGTCCGCTTAAAGTTTTCTTTTTTAAAAAAATACATAATAATAATACCTCAATTAATTTGTCGAAATGTGCCTTGTGGTTCTGCGGCCCGTGCGACGTGCTTCGATTGAGGGGATCCCCAATGGCGATCTTCTTGGTTTCCTCCACCACTCTTCTCACGAACTCATCGTGTATCCTCTCCTCGACGAAGAGGCGACCGGCCGCTATGCAATTCTCGCCCTTATTGAAGAACACAGAACCCATACCCTGTGGAGCACGAGGTACACAAAAATTATCTTTAGTACTTAACTTAGCGACACGATGCATCTGTACTAATCTTCTATACTATGTAAAGCGGAAGAGTTTGTTTGTTTGGTTGTACGCGCTAATCCCAGGAACTACTGGTTCGAATTGAAAAATTATTTATGTGTTGGATAGTCCATTTATCGAGGAAGGCTATAGAGAACGCGGACGAAGTCGCGGGCACCAGCTAGTTTTAAAAAAAATATTTTTTTTTGTATTTTTGTTTTTATTTAGAATTATATTATTTGGAATGTAAACTTACATTTCTGACAGCCTTATCGAGATCTGCGTCCTCGAAGATGACAAGCGGAGATTTGCCTCCAAGTTCCAAGGACACTTTTTTCAAATTGGACGCACACGACTTCATTATTGTCTGTCCTGGAAATTTATAAATCAAAATTTAGTTTAGAAGCGTTTTAAAAAATTAATAATACTTTTAGACCCTTAAGGGTAATGGTATAACTGACTTTTAGACCCCCTTAAGGGTGAAGGTGTAACTTGTAGGCATGATTTTTAGACCCCCTTAAGGGTGAGGGTATAACTTGTAGGCATGACTTTTAGACCCCCTAAAGGGTGAGGGTATAACTTCTAGGCATGACCTTTAGACCCTTATAAGGGTATAACTTTTAAGCATGACTTTTAGGCCCTTAAAGGTGAGGGTATAACTTTTAGGCATGACTTTTAGACCCTTATAAGGAGAAAAGGGTAAAACTTTAAGCATGACTTTTAGACCCCCTTAAGGGTGAACGTATAACTTTTAGGCAGGACTTTTTGAACCTTATAAGGATAAGGGTATAACTTTTAGCATGACTTTTAGACCCCCTCAAGGGTGAACGTATAACTTTTAGGCAGGACTTTTTGAACCTTATAAGGATAAGGGTATAACTTTAAGCATGACTTTTAGACCCCCTTAAGGGTGAACGTATAACTTTTAGGCAGGACTTTTTGAACCTTATAAGGATAAGGGTATAACTTTAAGCATGACTTTTAGACCTTTAAGGGTGAGGGTATAACTTTAAAGCATGACTTTTAGACCCTTAAGGGTGAGGGTATAACTTTTAGGCGTGACTTTAGACCCTTATAAGGATAAGGGTATAACTTTTAGGCAAGACTTTTTAGACCCTGTAAAGTGTATGACTTTTAGATAGAAATTCTGAGATTAAATTTTTTTTTTCAATTTTCAACTAGACACAAAGCACATTAAAAAATTAAAAATGATTGCGTCGGGCGTTGAAAATTTTAAAAATGAATACTAACCTATTTCGGTGCTTCCAGTGAAGCCAAGTTTCCTAACAAGCGGATGATCAGCGAGGGCCTGTCCGCAAACTGTGCCACTTCCTGGCAAAATGTTGATGACTCCTGGAGGGATTCCTGCCCTGGCCGACAATTCGGCGAATTTCAACGCTGTCAATGGACATACCTGTATCGAAACGTATTTTTAACTTAATAAAAAGTTGTATTAGGTTATTTTTTTTTGTTTAGGGACGTTCAAGTATTACGGTTGAAGATTATCACTACATACTTTAAAACGAAGTCCTCCGCCGTATCTGTCTGTCTGTTTGCGATAAACTTAAAAACTACTGCATAGATTTTCATGCTGTTTTCACCAATGGATAGAAAGTTTTAATATATAATTTACAAAGTTATGCGGGCGAAGTCGCGGGCAGCAGCTAGTTGATCATAAAATGATGTACAAAACGAAAAGGGTAGCCAACTTAGGAGATTTAAATTCCCTAGTTTTTTATTTAAATAAATTTGATTAAAATCAGTTCAGTAGTTTCGGAGCCTGAACATATATTGTGACACGACGTTTTTTTATATAATATATAATATGAGATAGTAACCATTCTTTTAATTAAAAATATATACATAGCAGAGAGGTTAACAAGTTCTAGAATGGATGTCACAGCTATATATTTTATGACCTAAAAACTGAGATTAGGACTTAAACACTTACCGCAGCTGGTTTCATTACTACAGTGTTGCCAGCAGCCAAACACGCAGCCATTTTCCACGACAACATCATAAGAGGGTAGTTCCACGGAGTGATCAATGCGCAGACCCCTATCGGTTCTTTTTTGGTTATGGTTAAGTTTCTGTTCGGTCTGGCGTGGTTGACCGGTATCGTTGTCCCTTGAATTTTGTCACACCAACCGGCAAAATACCTCCACGTGTCTATGGACATGCCCACGTGAGTTTTCAACGCTAGCGTGTACACAGCTCCGGAGTCTATGGATTCTATTGTTGCCAACTCCTCTTTATGTTCCTCCATTAGATTTGCTAATCTGTATGGAAAATATATCTATATGTAATATTTTGTCTTATGCTTGGCGCAATATTGTTATTTTCTTTTGACAAATAACAATTAATATAGTGATCAGCCCCCGGCTTAGCATGTAATAGATAATCTCCACCTACACTACCTCTGAGTAACATGGACCATATTTTTTTTTGTACCTCAATATTTTAAAATTGAGTTGGTCAAAAGCGCCATTAATGGACTGGGATAAAAAAATATTTACGAGGGATTATTGGAATTTTTTATAGATTTTAGCTTACTAATTTAAAGCGGATGAAGTCGCAGTGCAAAGTTAGTTGCATAATATTAACAGAAATTAGTAGAAATCATTTACTTATGAGGACATATTTATATTTATAGATATATATATTTATTTATACCAAAATTAGTATTTTTCCGTTATACCAAAGGCACTAAAACTGTTTTTAAATGGGAACTTCTTAGTACTTTTAGAATGAAAAGAAAAAAAAAACATTAACTTACACAGCCATTCTCTGTGACACCCTCAGTGACGTTAAACTGTATGAAATGAGCGCCATCTACCCGAATCAGTACGCACTTATCGATTCATAATAAGATAAATTTTAACAACATTTTGTTGAGATGCCTATTAATCGCGTAGTTTTCACTTTTGACAGCAAAACTGAAAGTTCTTTTTAAAAATAGTGAACTAAAAAAAACTTACTTGAACAGCAACTGCCCTCGATCCCTAGGACTAATTTTAGCCCACTCTCCTTCCTCGAAAGCCTTCTTAGCAGCCTTCACAGCCTTATCCACGTCACCTACAGTCGCACTTTGCACTTTACATATAACCGACTCATCCGTAGGATTCACTATATCTAGAGTCTTGCCGCTCTCACAATTCACAAATTCACCATTAATAAACAACTGTGTTGGGAACTTTATTTTCATTTTATTAACATCAAGTTCAACGCCTTCATAGACAATCTCCTTTTCGCTGGTACCGTCCCTGGACTTCAGAATAGCCGTATTGTAGAACTCTTCAAACGTTGTGTTCATGTAAACATCTTCGTTCTGAAGTTCCACATTGGCCAAGTCTTTGACTTCCTCCACTAGTCTGACCACGTCCATAGAGCCGGCACCGCACTCGAAGAAATCCGTGTCATTGTCTATGTCCACTCTCAATATGGCTTTCCACACTTCGCGAACGTTTTCAACGAACTGTTTCTCTTCAGCGGTCAGTTCGAGAGTTACTTTGTTTTCGTTCGCTTTGAAGAAGTTCTGGGCGTTTATCATTTTCCCGTTCACTTTGAGACGTTGAATATTTAACTGTAAATTAAATGAGAATTAAATGAGAGAGGTAAAAATTTGTAACTCCTCCGAGATAACAGAGATTTTTAAAATTGGAAAGATTGTCCGAATATGAGGGATTAAAATTTTAGTACAGAACTTAAGTTAATTAATTTTGGCTTTTTTCGTTTTTTTGGATTAATGTAGGTAATATGTCCTTATGAACGATTACAGACATTAAGGTCGTCGATTTAAGACATTTTTGGAAAATTAAAAGTTTGAAAAGGGTGTACGATTAATTTTAAAAAGCAAAGAGTGCAGAAAAGTTTACTTTTGTCAACGGAAGAGGGAGCTATGTTCACTTTTTTTTATATTAAATGATAGAAGTTTTTAATTGCTATCACACCATTAATATTTTAAACTTTTCATCTTAATTTAGTACAAAAATCAGTTCCGTGGCGACTTATCTCAAAAATGAAAAGTAAAACTTTAACCTTGATTTATTCAAAATTGGAATTATGCGACATACCACCTTCATGCACTCACGTCTTCAAATGTAATTGTCATTTAAATTTTTTACTACTGTGACGAAAAAAAAAATTTACTATATTTTTTTTTCAGAAAAGATATTTTTTTTGTATAAATATTTGAAAAGTAAGTAAAGTAGTAGTCTAGTTTTCAAATATGTTCTGTCAAAGTTTTTGTCAAGTTTTAATTTTACACTAAATTAATAGTCAAATTGGGCGATGGCGTCAAAAGTTCTCGCCTTAGAAATAGGTAGAATTCATATCAAGATTTAAAACCCACCTTGACCCCATCGTTAGCTGTGATAAGAAGTCCTGCTTCGTGGACTATGGCTGCTTGTTTTAGTCCGGGAATTATTAACTTATCGCCCTCTGTCTCATATTCCCCTTCCCAAAGCATTGAACCGAAGAACTTTATCTCAACATCTGCGTCTTCTTGAAGACCATCTCTGTTCTGCTTCTTGATGGTGGTTGTGGCGCCTGGAGAAGAATCCAGGCCACGAATGAAGTTGTGCAATGCGATGCCACCTTTAGACCAGTCAATCTGGAAACGAATTCACAAAAAAAGACCCTTTTAACCCACTGATGTGACTTTGAAACGCCTCAATTGTCCCGAGAACTGATTTTGGCGTTTGCGTATCTATACTAATATTATAAAGAGAAAGATTTGATTGTTTGTATTGAATAGGCTCCGAAACTACTAGACCGATTTGAAAAATTCTTTTACCATTAGAAGCCGACATTACCCGTGATGAACATAGGCTACTTTTTATAGCGGGAAAATGCTTCATTCCTACGGGAAAAAGGGTAATAGGACAACGGGTATTAAGAATTATCCTTCCGTACTTATCTTTTCACACATAACTTCTAAACGGCTGAACCGATTGGGTTGAAATTTTTATATGGCTATTTCGATGGCTTCCTGGATGATTTAAAAATACAATTGGACCCGGCAGGTGGCGCTGCTGTCGGTGTGTCAACTACTAAACGGCTTGACTGATTGGGTTGAAATTTTGTATGTGTATTTTCACGGTTTCACATATACGAATGTATTATATTTTATAAAGTTACGCGGACGAAGTCGCGTGCAACAGCTAGTATTTAATAAAATTTGAAAAATTAATTTCCGTAACTGCCGGAATTCGAAACCGGGAACACTGGAACAGAGCGTCTAACTAAGCAATCCACTAACTAACCTAACGACTCATCCAACGGGTTCGGTCAAGACTCAATTTACTTCTGCAATTATTTATGGAGTCTTGGACAATACTTACAAGATGTGAAATGCGCTAACTTTATCACAATTAATAATTCCTTTAGGTTTTAAGGGTCTTATAGACGTCGTCGCAATTTGTTGGCCAACCGACAGCCGACGCCGACAAATTGTGTCGTATATAGTCATGTTGGCCAACATAATTATAATCTCCAACATTTCGGTTGGTTGGGACGAACATCCAACTACACCCGACAGCCAACTAATTGTAGTGTCTATAGCGTAGTTGGACAACCGCACCGAACCATAGCGTGCTTTTCTATAGTTCATTCGTGACTTTAGTCTGTGCTTTAATATTTTAATTGAAACTAAATATTCTGTTTTTCACTTTCATTCATCACTTTGTATCACGCAAACTTTTATTTCTTTTTTATGTCTTTGTATTTTTATGAAGCCATAAAATAAGTATTTTCATATTTTATACTTCTGTCCGCCTGTTCGCTGTAGGTAGAAACTGGCAGTTGGAGAATTTTGTTGGTGTGTCTATAAGCTAACGCCGATCGGTTGTACCAACTTGTTGTCCCGACAGATTGTGTCGTCTATAAGGGGTTTTATTTTTAGCACTCACCTGGTGGGTTTCCGGTTTAAATAAGGCCGGGTCGTATGTGGCACCTTCTTCGGTTTGTGTTATTTTAGGAGCTGTACCGTTTGCCACCATATTGACGGACTCGGCGAGGGCCTTAATACCTTTAAATAAGTAATTAGTTTTATTTAAAAAACTTATTTCTCTTCGAGGATATACCACACACACACACACACACTTATAGATGTGTATTGTATGTATATTGTTAACATTTTTTTTAAATTAGGTACTAGCACTTTTAATAAACTTTTTATACTAGCCTAACCTTGTAATAGGCTATATGTAAAATATAAATAATCTATTTTATATATTTGTTAAATATTAAATGCTGTAAGGTTAGCTATTAAATAAATAAATAAATAAGGTACAGTCAGGGTAAGAAAAGGTTCGTCACCTTAAAGTCGATATTTGCTTGCACCGGGGCAATTGTCAGTCATGCCAAAACTTAATTTCAAACGTCTGTCAGTACTCTGATTATTATAGTGCTTTAGTTTTAAAAGGAATTTGAAAATTGACGAAGGTTTTCGTACCGCGACTTTACTATAACTTATTAGAGGAGCTATCTTAAGTACTAGTTAAATAACTGTGGTGCTAAAACATAAATTATAAAAACGGTAGCAATCTACCATCAAGTCAGTCTGCCTGAAGACTTTCACATAAAAAAAATGACAGTGGATGTTGCATTTCTATAATGGGTTTATTACTGTCCGCACATGGACAGCTCTTTTACGAGAGCAGAGTGCACTGTGCCACTTCGGCCGCCTACGAAACCAAAGCTACGAAACCAGTTACGTACAAAGAATTTCTTAGAAAGAAGAATATAAGCCAATACAGCATTTATTGTACTGACCTTCAGGATATAAGTATTTATTGTAAAGAGTGTCGACCGTATCATCTGTAGTGACCGGGAAAGTTTTCTGTAAAAGAATTGGTCCAGTGTCCAGGCCGTCGTCTGCCCAGAAGATCGATAGGCCGCATGTTGTGTCACCTTCTATTAAAGTCCTGGAAAACATCATTATGACAATTGTATAATGAGGAAAAGCCTTACGAATATATTTTTTTAATATCTCAAAAAATGAAAAAGTTACAGCCTGTCAAAGTGGGCGCGATAGATGAGCGCTCAAAACACGCGTGACGTCACTAGTCGTTCGGCCGTTGGCCGTTTCTCAATGAATCACAGTGAAATCACAGTTAAGTCACATTGAAATCACAGTGAAGTCACATTGAAATCACAGTGAAGCGTTCGCGGGACGGGCGCCTCGTGACGAGTTAATATGTCGGCTGTGTGAAACCCTATCTACACTAATATTATAAAGAGGAAAGATTTGTTTGTTTGTTTGCATTGAATAGGCTCCGAAACTACTGGACCAATTTGGAAAATTCTTTCACTGTTGTGAAGCTATACTGTCAGCGAGTAACATAGGCTATAAATTTTGATATAATTGAAAAAGTGCCGTACTCCACATGTTAACAAAATGAAGACATCATTTTGAAGGAGACTTCCTAATAATTAATGCAGAAATATGTAGATTTGTTAATACTCGTTGCAAATTGTGGTAACTACGTATTTGTTGCAATCGATAATAAAATCACATTAAAGTGTATCAGATAATTGCAAGTATGAAGCGAGGCCAGTTCAATTAAAGTTTTCACTTAAATGAAACATTACATCGACATGCATTCATTCACTTCATGTGTGTAATTTCATGTTAATTGCACGTCAATTTAATAAGAATTTAAAAAAATGTGGCTATTTTTATCGACTTTTATACTAATATACTAGCTGGTGTATAATAATTAAATCACAATGTGTTCCAATGGATGTTTCATATTATAAACACAAAAGACTCGATTGCATTTTATGTATCTATAACTTTTATGTATTTTTTACAAATAATTTATAATCTGAAATCAATGTTTATTACATTATAAACCGCTATCTATAATTTATTGCTTAAAATTGTTTCATAACACAGATAATTTTATCTATATTTTTCTTAACTATCGAATTGCATAACTAAGTATTGCTATAGTGTTTGAAGAATAACATAATATATATATATATCTATAAAGAAGTAAATTTGTATGTAGGAGGTAAATCTTTGAAACTAGTCATCCAGTTGACGACACGTTTGGTCTAGTGGCTAGTAACCCTAGCTGTTAACCAAACGGTCGCGGGTTCGAATCCCGCTAGGGGCAAATGTTTATGTGTTAGCATTTTACCTTTGTACCTGAGACATGGATGTTTTCTATTTATAATATGTATGTATTTACAAAAAAAAAGTAATTTATGTAGTATATCAGCTGTCTGAGATCCATAATACAAGCATTATTTGCTTACTTTGGAACTAGATGGTGCTGAGTTGAAAAAAAAATAAGGTCGGAGATAGGTTAAATATTCAATGCGGGCGAAGTCGCGGGCACTAGCTAGTTTACTACAAATTTATAAATATATTATCGCTGGTACGTCTAAATAAAAGTCCTCCGCCGCGTCTGTCTGTCTGTTCGCGATAAACTCAAAAAGTACTGCACCGATTTTAATGCTGTTTTCACAATGGATAGAGTGGTTCTCGAGGAAGGTTTTAGTATATAATAATACAAAGTTACGCGCTAATTCTTTTTGTGTTGTGATAGTCCATTAATCGAGGAAGGCTTTTAGGCTATATAACATTTTGAACGAGGACGAAGTCGCGGGCACCACCTAGTTTATTATATTTACTTACCAGTTAATAGAAGAGGCGCCTCTATGTCTTGGCAATATGCTGGGATGATAGCATATGCTTTCATACTTTGGGTGAGTGATCACTTCCATTGGTATGAATTGTGTGCAGAAAGGCAAGACATTTATGTCAGCATTTACCTAACAAAAAAAATTTTTTAATTTTTTTTTATTGCCTATTAAGTTTTCAAAATCTGAATCTTTGATTTGTGTCTAAATATGAGTTTCAAATGCAATTGGTGCTTTTCCAGAAACAGATAAAAAATTTTGGTAAAAAATGGGGTAGAGAAATAGAAAACAAAATTTAACAGTTATATAATGTTTTGAATAACAAAACCATTAAAATATCATCTGATTATATAACATATGTTTTATGTAAATGTTTAAACATGGTGATAAAACACATGGGTTATCACACTATGGCACCAATGACCATATCTTATGGTCGTATGACGCAATACCATTTAGAAACATGTCATACTTAGTCAGATAACAAAAATATATATATATATATAACCTTTTTTTTATATTGCTTACTTAATGTAACATGTGATAGCTTTTATTGTTTATTTTTTTAATGTTAACAAAAATAATTCTTATAATGGAAAGCAGTGTACAAAGAAACTTAAATAAATGAAGTTACAGTAATTAATTAATTTGATATTGTACCTATAAGCTCTCTAACATGAAAAATTCAAGTCAGAAAGCAATAGTTAAGTCATTCAGGATAATAAATAATGTTCTGAATGCATACTTTAATAACATTTGTATCATTATTTCA
This sequence comes from Synanthedon vespiformis, assembly GCA_918317495.1. NCBI lineage: Eukaryota > Metazoa > Arthropoda > Insecta > Lepidoptera > Sesiidae > Synanthedon > Synanthedon vespiformis. The sequence continues at coordinate 2,612,680 of OU906965.1, forward strand.
TACAAAAACATATTTCGCTAACTCGAGCAAAACTCCAGAACGGCTGGACCGATTTTAATTCTGTCTTCACTCATGGATAGTGGGATAATCAGGGAAGGTTATTACTTTAAAAAAATTGCACCCCGGGCGAAGCCGGGAGCGGGTCGCTAATAGTAATAAATTTTAAAAACTATAACGTCAAATAGTTATGCGCTCTAATATCTAAACTAAACCAAGTGTACTAATAATATACTTAGGCATGCTATCAGAATGTGCCCAATATTAATATTGCGTTGTTCGGAAGTATGAATTTGTCCAGAATTGTCCAGTATATAAACAGATAGCGAGGTCATGAGTGCAGTGGGATGTTCTCAAACAAAAAGATATCAATAATATGTGGCATGATGACGAAAACAAACTATTTCACCTATTTTGGTTATCCAGAATAAAGACTTTATTTATCCAAAACTTTGTCTTGTACAATTACATTGTTTTTTTTTTTCTTATTAAATAGAATTATTCTTATTATAATTAATTAAACAGCACTGGTAATGTAGTTACACTGTTTACTATTTATTTGTTTGGACCCCTCTTGGGAATAACTAACATAAAATATCTGCAAACTTTCTTGTTATATTTCTTCTGTTACCTTTGTTATTTTTTGAATGGCATAATTAAAAAAATAATCTAAAATAAATTAAAAAACCAAAATAAATAAATAATAATAATTGAAAATAAGAGATAATTAATGAAAAAAATGTGTGTTAATTTTTTTTTACTGAAATATGCAGTTGCATATTAATATTATTTATTATTAGACCTGTAAGAATCACATTATTTCGTGGTTCAATATTGTTGTTAGTGGTTACACTAGGAAAAGAGAAGTAAAAGCAAGACACAAGAAATAGCTAAAAAAAAAATTCACTTACAGATTTGTATTGTCTCAGTACTTCTGGAATCACTTGACCCTTAATTCTCCAGGTCTTATATTTGAACACTGGTATACCATTTTGAGCACCAATTGTCGCTGTAATTACACATATAATTTTTCTTTATTTTTTATACCTATTGACCTGGAGTTTTGAATTTTTTTCATTAACAAGCTCTATTAAATTCCTATTAAAAATAACTAAATGAATGAAAAAATAACTAATAATAATGTAAATTTTGATGTCTAGCAAATGAAAAAAAAAAGTAAAAAAAAGTTTATTTTTATAAAAAACTAGCTGGTGCTCGCGACTTCGTCCGGGTTCTCTATAGCCTAACTAAAGCCTTCCTCGATAAATGGACTATCCAAAAAAAAAATTTAATGAGTAGCCTGAGATTAGCGTGTACAACCAAACAAATAAACTCTTCAGCTTTATATATTAGTTTAAATAAAAAAAATATTTTTTATTATTGCCTTTCATTGGACTTCATAGCTTCAAAAAAAAAAGTAAATTTACAAGAAAAGAAAGTCCTATTTTTCTGTTATTAAATTATATTCTGTATAAGAAACTTCTCTTTTATTAAATTTAAAAATATTTAATACTGGCAGTAGTAAAATTAAAATTTAGGTAATGGTAGGGCACACTAAGATTCACAGTAATTTGGGCAAGTTTTTTTGTAAAAAAAAAAAAAAGAAGATTTTGGCGAGTAAGGAATGCTAAAGCCCATTTTCATGTCCCTTCCTTCTCTTATCCTTAACCCTACCAAGATCAATACCACACTTGCAGTAACTGTGGCTTGTACTGTCAGCTTGTCTGTTGAACTTAGCATAAAAAATAATTCTGTAACAATTAAAACTTACCAAGTGGATCCTCCCGGTTTCCTTTGTCCAGCACTGTGAATACACCGACAATATCATGACCATCTCTCTGGAGCAATTTGAAAACTTCAGCAGCAAACAAGCTCTGACCAATGATGGCAACACGGAGTTTCTTTTTTGGGGGCTGTAATAATACATTTTCATTCTATATAAATCAATGAATGCCACATGATTGTATGACGGAGCATCACTTGAGAGATCATTAGAAAAATTCAGGGCAAATGTCGGAAATTTTAATGGTATTTCAATATGAAACTAGCTGGTGCCCGCAACTTCGTCCGCGTTCTGGATGAAAGGTAACCTATGTCCTTATATGCAAAATTTTAAGGTGATCGGTTCAGTAGTTTTTGCGTGAGAGTATTAAAATATCCATCCATACAAACTTTCGCATTTATAATATTAGTACGAATTGACAGGGCAACGACTGGGTCAGCTGATATAAAATATAAATACTGAAAAAGAAATTAGAGACCATCGAAATAATATATCACTGGATTTATTATTATAGAAATAATATTATGCGAAAATAGTATTTAATGTCAAAACAAAGGTCAAGTTAATATATAATTAAGGTAATTATACTTTAAATAAAAACACAGTTAAATGAATAATACCTCCTCCGTTAACGAAACAGGTGGCATTGTTGAAAGTGGAAGAAAAACTTAACAAAAATTATGAAAACTTAACAACAGCTGTTGAAAACCTAACACCCCACTTATCTGGCTGTGGAGTTTAAACGAACTAACTTGAAATTTATCGGCACGTTCCTATTTATTTGTGACCCTATTGCTTACATCTTCACCTTGACTCCTCTTATCTATCTATCATATCAATAAAAATGGAGAAAAATAAGTGTAAACACAACCAAATCAGAAATCGCAAGCACAAACATACATAAAACATCCATTGCCTTGCCGCCAAAAACAGACGTCAGTCAACCTTCAAACCTGAACACATGTTATTTGACAGTTGACAGTTCCTGTAATTGTGACGTTTCAAAATCAACCAATTACAAGCCACAGGTCATTTTTTTTGTAATCCTAATTAAAATAAATGCGGTTTGTTACGATTTCACGACTTAAGTACTAAACCGATAAAAAATGTTATGTTCTCGAGGAATCAATAACAAATAACAAGAATAATAAATATTTAAAGGATAACTTTTGAATATTTTAAGTTTTTTTTTTTGTGGTAGGTATTTCAAGTAGGATTTCGTGGTTCTACCTATAAGCTATAAAAATAACTGTAGTATTTATTTGTTGCTTTAAATAGGCGATAGATTTACCTATAAACTTAAAATGTTTTTGGTCATCTTAAAAGGTTTTTGTTGTTTTTTAAATATAAGATCACGCTATGTATTCTTTACTAGATGTAAGCAGTTTTGTTTATCTAAATAAAGCAATAACAACGGTCAAGAAACTACTGATAATAAACCAGTTAGAGCAGGTTTCTATTTCCAGCTTCACATATTACCAAAGTACTTATTTATGATATGAATAATAAATTTCATTTAAATAACTATGTGGATTTGGGTATACGACGAGCTTTGCAGTCTTTCAGTTGTTATTCGGTTATGGTTCTTGCAAGTAGTTTCAATATTTATTAATTTTAAGAAAATGTTCAGAGCCAGTGTTTTTTGTCATAATGAGCCTCTGATTGCGTTTGGAAAATAATCGTTGTATTTTTTAGTGATTGCAATACATATAGATGCAAAGAAACAGCATAGGATAGGCAGAGCTGTTTCTAAAATATTTTCTGGTGTTGTTTTATCATTAGCAGTAGTACTTATTTCAACCGCATTTTTAATACCCTGATACAAAGATATTTGATTGGTCTCGCTGCGCTCTACTAGATACAGCCGCCGTACTTGAGAAATGCGGCAACAAATAGTCACACTAGTTACACTGCAAACTGTCTGTGATGTGTACGTTCCGAATGTTTTATTAAATTTTGGACATAATAAAATGCCAATTTGCGCAGTGAAACTGTGTAATTAAATTGTGTAAAAACTGATAAATAGTGACGATGTTTTACACACGCAACAATAAAAAGTAGCCGCATTCTCGGAGCTATTGTTTTTAGGTAGGGCCGTATCTAGTCGAGCGCATCGAGACAAATCATTTATCTATGACCTTGATATCTATATTTATGATTATCTTTGTGGTCAATTATGATTGACAATGTTTTTTTTTTGGGCGGAAAAACCATCCTCCTTTAACTTTTCTTTTCAACTTTTTAACTGCGTTAAAATCCGTTGCGTACCACATAATTTAAAACCTATCTCAGATGGCGGGAAGTTGGCGGGAAGCGACTTTGTTTTATATGCATGTAAATATTCATGATTTACGAAATTTTTAATTTAGGTAGGTATTAGGTATACCTATCCTTACTACCTTACTAATATTATAAATGCGAAAGTAACTCTGTCTGTCTGTCTCGCTTTCACGCCAAAACTACTGAACCGATTTTGCATACACGTTGTCCGGGACACCAGAAAGGACATAGGATACCTTTCATCCAAGAAAAAAGTAATGTTCCCGAGGGATTATCTAAAATATAAAACTGTAACTAACGCCCGGCCAATGTATTATAGCAACAAGTTGTCAAGCGTTGTAATTGCTTTTATATTTTTAATTTATCATCGCGTACGAAGTCGTGGGCACCAGCTAATCTATTATAAGGCCTTAATATATAAGTATATTGATGAGTGCTTAATATACCTTAAGTAGGTAAACAGATTAGAAATCAACGCTCCAATGAGAACCTTCAAATGTTTTGTTCGTAATGAATCATGTCATGACACTTTTACTAGTAGGAATCCAGTAAAATCCGATTATCACTAAAAGGATAATTAGAAAACAATACATCAAGTTATTTACTCTTGCTGTTATCTAACCAATTACTAGTAATATCCAGATTCTTTGAGCGTGTGTGCCGCTTCAATGATAATTGACACCTCTTCGACCTGAGATAAAGAAATGTTACTCAAGGCTTTTATAAGTATCTATTTTTGTGTCGTAATATTTCTCGTTTTAATTCAGATTGTAAGTTGTCGTGGCAAACAGTGACACGTAACTTTCATTTTTTTTATCTTCCGAAGTTTATCGCATGGCGTGGCGTGATTTCTTCAAATATCCTTCCTTCCTAAACGTAGAAAAAAAAAATTTGAATCCAAGTTGCCGAAGCTGTCGAAGAACATACGTACCTATTAAGTATAAAGTAAAGTCGTTGACCGCTAACTACTTCTAAACCACCCAACGGATTTTGATACGGTTGTCACTAGTGAAAAAAGGGACAAACAGGAAGGTTTGTGTATATATAAAAACATAGCCTAGCTAGCTAGCGGGTCGCTAGTTAGTTAGGTGATAATAATGTGTCTCTATTTTAGCTCTTGGAGGAGGGCAAATTCGAAGTTCTTTAGTTATTTAAGCCATAGAGCAAAGTGCCCAGAGAGGTGATGATAGCACAGATTTTCAACCAGTTTAAAAGCAAGTGCGATAGATATGCTCGGCGTTACACTGCGAGATCAAATTAGAAATGAAGAGATCTCGTGGACTGAAAGGGTCTCCAATATGGAAATTCTTCGAAGAGCTCATGCTAACAGCTACTGGCGAATATTAGGGTTTGTAAATTTGCACGTCTGGGTCATATCCTGAGGAGGGGAAAGTACCATTTGGTCCATCTTATCAAGGACGAAGAGGAGAGAAGATAGAAGACTTGGTTAAGAAATATCAGTCAATGGACCGGAATTACGGGAGTGAAAGAGTTGCTCTGAGTGCGAGGCTTTTTCGAGAGTGCTCGCCAACGCCGAAGAAACCTGATAGAGGTACTTAAAGAATAAGATAATATCGATCCAACCTTTTAGTATTGTTTTTGCTGACAGTACTACAGTTAGAGTCTAGGGAAAAAGTAAATTTCCCGTCAATTCTCCAGAAGACAATGATTCTACTGTTAACCAAACATCATTGTGTTTTTCTTTCAACACTGCGTTTGTTTTAGAACCATCTCAGTCGAATGTAGAAATTCCTTAAGAACAGTGAACAGAATATCTAACAATATCTTTGTAAATCAATTCAATATCGTGTTCAATATAGTTTAATAATGGGCATCAGTGTTTGGCAAATCTTATTAACGCTTACTTTATTCGAGGTATCGCATGCATATACCGGTAACATGACAATAGCTTTGCCATTATTTTGTAAATTAGGCTTAAATCGGTGCACATTTAACTTTCATTTCAATTTTGATCTTTTCAGAATGTTTTGGTATGTTTTTAATAATTTCTTTTGTGTGTGTCTTATATTTAATTTCAAAGTTCCCATTTAATTTCTTAGTTCATAACAACAGATGGCGCTGCCATTCTCATATTTTATTCGTATTGATAAATTAAATATACAATGTAATTTAATTCATCAAAGTGAGTGTGATTTGTTGTTTTATTCTTTTTCAGAATATTTTCGCAGTAACAGAAAATTTAGCAATAGATTACCCGTTTTCAAAGTCACTGGGGTACTCCGATCAAAAGAATTATTTAGATAAAACATTATCTGACTTCCAAATTAGTCAGGAACATAGGGAACCTTATAGAGAAACTTTGAAGTCTAGTCAAGGATCGCTTGAAATAATTGATGATACTGAGAGTAAACAGCTCGAGAAAGTCATTGGAAGTAATAATGCAAAATTAATGAGACAAGGTAAAAATGGAAAGAAATTATCATGTTTTTAGATTACTGCTGTGAAATAAAAGCACTTGTGCTTGGTATGGTAGTGCTGTGTTAATCAAATAAGACCTACATTCAATGCCTATTTATTCCCAACATGTACTAGCTTACCTTTATCCTATACTCTCTAAAAGATTTTTGTCCTTGGCTTTGCATGGATGTATTTTTTTCTGCAAATTATATACACAAGCATTCCTTGTTTATCGCTCTTTCTATAAGTGAAAAGCGTATCAAAATCTATTTAATCAAAGATTTAATCGTTTAGAAGAAGTTAGCGGAGAAACAGACAGAGGTGAACAGCGACCCTCTTTTGTAATAGGTATGAAAAAGAATTATCAAAATCGGACTACTCTGTAAAAAGTTATGCGTGGTTATACGCTACAATCGGTGAGTGAACAATCAATCATCCCCTGTTTTCCTACCCTTAGGGTTGGAAATTATTTTCCAAATTAAAATGGGACCCCTTGCACCCTTTCAAATAAAAAAAAAGAATTATCAAAATCGGACCACCCTGTCAAAAGTTATGCGTGATATGTGTCGAATTGAGAACTCCTCCGTTTTTGTTTTTTCGTTTTCGTCGGTTGATAAATTATGGATAATAATAATATGTATAGTTTATATTATAACAGCCTGTTTGTATGTGTTTAAACCGTTCTATAAGGATACTAATTTTTAGGTTTAGATCGCAGACGCAGTACATTTCAGTTCAGATCTCCAGCTGGACGTAGACACACCAGATCCCAGGCTTTGCGCAGAGAAAAACTGAATGTTCAAAGTTTAAGAAGTCACTTGTCACACACTAAACACTCAAACGTCGACAAATAGTGTTCATTCAAAAGTGTTGAAGGAGGATCTTCCTATTTTCATTTTCTCTCTTTACTACCTCATATCAATCAATGGGATCCATTATATATACAAAATCAAACTTATCTTTTAAATGCCCACTTATACTTGTTTCTTCTCAATCATCATTATGTACAAAATGTTATAAACATTTTTATAAAATCAAAACGAAAACCATCTCTACACTTTTACACACCTCAAAACTTCATTACTATTTCATTTCATACAAGACATCTAAAACGATGTCTTGTAAGCGACTACATAATTTTCTATCTATATTTGTCAAGCAAATTCTTTTTCTATATTTTCATAATAGAGTTAGCTTTTCCAGTTTATTTTAAAAACCAGCCAGTATTAAATTAAATACCTCAACAAAAAGTAGACCTCCAGAAATAATTATTAGACTAATCTAATTAAATGTGAAGTTTCTTTCACAACTTAGTGCGTTAAGTATGTGTGCGTTTATTTGTAAATACAAAGCTTTTATTGGTTTGTATGTTTGACGCGTTCGCCTTGTTTTTTTTTTAATATTTTTCAGCCTTGTGTCACTTATTTTTATTTTATTTTAGACACATAATTATCTCGTTACACATTATAAAGATACATACAAGAAGAATAGAAATCAGCAAAGTTACCACTAATTACTAAGATATAGTCTATAAAACACTATATATAGCTTTAACGCACATATAGCGATGCTCGTCAATATGAAACAGGATATTTTTTTTAAAATTTTTTGTAACGTTTTTGTTTGACTTCGTGAAAACACAGTAAGTAATCAGAAATTGCTTCAAACACTGTATGTTGTAAATAAAATAAGTTTTCTTATTAAAAATTGGATCTAAGACTTTTTCAATTGGTTTTCTTCTCAAATAATAATTGTGTAACACAAAGTCACGATGGTCTTTAAGATTTTAAAAAGCTGTTGTGGTACGTGTTATCATAAGAAGGTTTGATAAGTATGTAATAAGTAGATTAATAAGTATGTATGTATATTTAAAACTCTTTGAAGTTGACATTTTTCAGTTACCTAGTCCTAGTATAAAAAACGTACGTAGGTAACTCTTGGTGTACCTAGGTGTTAATTAAGACTTACGTACCTACTTTTTGTGACGAACCATAACTTCATATTCGGTCTTCATCATCATGTTAACATAAACATAGAATAAAGAAAAAAATGTAGAAAAGTCGAACTAAATATTTATCATAGCAAAAATGTTAATACAAACAGTATTGCTATATTAAATTTTTCAGGCGGTCTCTGAAATGTATTTTTTTCTTCATATTTTCACATTTATGTATTGTTACGACCAACTAAGTATAAAAGCACCGAATGATAGAATTACGTAGTTATGTATTAGACGTTTTCTTTGTTATTTAATTAATTTTGTTCCTTACACCTTCATTATGAACATGGCACAGACATAGGACATTGTTTATATAGGTATATAAATATTATAACATATTATTGAAATTTTCTTATTTTAGGCCTTATCATCTTCTAGCATACCTACTTTAAGTAAGGAAATCTTATGATGCTTGAAGAGTAATATTAATTTCTATATTGGCGTGCAAAAACAGCTAAGCAATAATTTTGCTGAATCACATAAATTTGCTGTGTAATTCTGTCTAACAATTGTATAAATAATTTTTTATCGGTTGCTTACTTGATAAGAATGAATGATGCGACCTTAAATATAATTTATTACGTAACAAAACACGACCGGAAATTTTTAAATTTTTACATAACCCAAGAGACCAAATTGTGAAATTCTTATCGCGACTAACTAAAGTTAAATGTCGATTGTAGATTTTGAAAAATCATAAAAGTTATTCGGTAACCCAAGGATTAGTGTTGTTTGGGGTCGTTCGTTTAACTTACTTATTAGATTAGATAAACAAATCATGCGATGTTATCTTGATAATGCCATCAGACAAGTCAGACATTAATAGCCAACGTTCAATCAATATAACAATTCGGCAATAAAACCGAAACAATCTTAATACGTCATTAGATGAGATTAACAAAATCTTACAATAAGATTTAAATGAGAACGAATGTATCGTACATGATTTGGTAGACAATTTCACGAATTTCTTATCGGCGAAGATAAAATTGAGTTTTTCTTAACGAATTCAAAGTTACACACGCTTTTGTCTGGTAACAAGGGGATTAGTGTTAAATACAAGTAATTAAGGATACCGATAAAGAGATAAGGAAATGGTTTTAATCTGTGATTCTTATATGTAGAATATGTTCAATAAATTACTCCAGGTTGTTTATATTGAATAAATTATCCTTACATTAATATAATTACCTTCCGCAGCGTATGTCTGTTTATTCGCGATATACTCAAAAACTACTGTACCGATTTTCATGCTGTTTTCACCAATGGATAGAATGGTTCTCGAGGAAGGTTTTTACCTTATATACTTACGTATATAAGTTACTAGCTGGTGCTCGCGACTTCATCCGCGTAGAAAAGTATAAAACGCCATCTACCGTATTTTGGATAGATGGCGCTATCTCCCGGGCCACTTTTATTTTAGATTTCCCGTAGGAATAAGCATTTCCCCGCGGTAAAAAGTATCCTATGTTCATCACGGATAATGTCGGCTTCGAACGGTAAAAGAATTTTTCAAATAGGTCTAGTAGTTTCGGAGCCTATTCTATACAAACAAACAAACAATCAAATCTTTCCTCTTTATAATATTAGTATAGACAAAGTCATGCGGGCGAAGTCGCAGGCAGCAGCTAGTTATTGATATAATTATTATCAACTGGGCCACGTATCGCTGTGACTCAGTCAGCAACGTTCCACGGTTGCCATAACAACGGTCAACGTATGAAAATTTTGTTTTTCTTATAAATAAATCGGTATCCGTTGGAATTTTGCAAAATAAAAGTATATTAAAATCATTCCTCTGCTTAAATGCAATGTTTTGTAAAAAATTCAGGTCAATCCGTCGGCTATTTTTCGAGTTTTTGTGTAAATGTTTATTACACAAAAACTCGACACAACACAACATTTTTATATAAGTACGAGTATTATTAGATTGTAAACTATAACATTTTAATCTATACTAATATTATAAAGAGGAAAGATTTGTTTGTTTGTTTGTATAGAATAGGCTCCGAAACTACTATACCGATTTGAAAAATTCTTTTACCATTAGAAGCCGACATTATCCGTGATGAACATAGGATACTTTTTACCGCGGGAAAATGCTTCATTCCTACGTGAAATCTAAAATAAAAGTAGATAGCGCCATCTATCCAAAATACGGTAGATGGCGTTTTATACTTTTCTACGCGGACGAAGTCGCGAGCACCAGCTAGTGAAAAATAAAGAGGCGAGAACGAGCGGCCATGGGGATTTGGTTCCCAGATATTCCCACGCAAAAAAGGGGGATGGCTGCATCAAGCGATCTTTTTCTCTCCTGTCGTCTATTAAAAATGTAGCTAGATACTTAAGTCTAGAGATGTACTAATATATAAAAAAAAATCCTTTGTAAGTCCGGAGTGGTCAACTAAGTATTGCCCTCTTAATGTAGATTCTAAAATACGCATTCGAAACAACGATATCTTGCTTTTTCTTGGATTCTATCTACGTCACTAATTTTATATTTCAAAACGCGTGAAGTGTCTTATCAGTTACATCATTATCACTTAAATAAACAAAAGATACACGACGGATCCCGTTCATCTTAATTATTGAGTAAGTAAGCACTTTGCGATCGTTTCATTTAAATAATTCGTGTGCAAATATAATAAGATGTGTGCAAAATTTTAACGTTCTTCCTATAAATGTGGGAAGTCAATCATTCCAGTGCCTCAAATGAACAAAATTTACTTAAGTAATATGAATACTTGTGCATAGCTTATACTCTTTTGATTTCTTTACTTGGTAAGTCATTTTTAATTTACTTAATAAGTGTGACGAAAATTTCCAATGATATTATATGTTACTAGATTAGCAGTTTACGGCAGCGACGCGTTGCCACTTCGAAGATGCCTGCAGGCATATCTGACGTTAGTTGCCTGCTTGACATTTAGGAAGCGTGACGCGTCCTTTAAAGTTAATTAATTAATTAATTAAGTACCATTAATTAGTGGAAGAATCGAGACAAATATAGTTTACTTTGGCATAATGTATCGGTCAAGTGGTTATGCATTTCTGAGAATCGTTTGTAAGACGTCACTTCTCTAGTATTTATATGCTCACTGAAAATTTCCGTAGGGCAGGACGTAGGTCCCCCCCTCGGTGGGTCATGACCGTGCAGTGGTGGGGGGGCTTAACCCTCGGCAATCCGGACGGTTGCAGGGGCCGGTGGGGTCACCGGTCTTTGCTTGGCTGATCGGATTGTCGCGGGGAACAAAGAAGACCCACGCGTGTGTGCTCCGAGCGGGCTCCGACCATCGGAGCTCGTGACGGAGCAACAGTTTGGAGGCTCCAACTGTCCGTTGGAGCTTCACCGGTCACCGCTCGCTGGGCCGAGGAACCGTACTCGGCCCACGCGGGTGTAGGCCGGTGAGAGACGGCACCCCCGGTCTTTGTGCGTCGGACCGAGGTATGGGTCTCGGTTCTGCGTACGAAGACCGGCTCAGGTCGCAGCGGGCGGATTCTCTCGGATAGCTCTGTCGCTCAGTGGTAGTTGGGCAACGCACGCGAAGACGGAGCTCTACGGCAGGGAAGGACTGTCTGGTAGAGTACTGCAATCGCGGCTTTGTGGAGGGTGGTGAAGACCCGGTAGCGCGGCCGGCCTAGTAACCACCCTCTGCAGTCGTTCGGAAGAGTGAACACCCGGCCTCGCCACCCGGCTTAGTAACTCTTCCGACGACAACACGAGGTGGAGCTGCCGCGATTGATGTGGAAATGTCAGTCTGAAACCCCCTTTGGGCCGCCCACCCTTAATGCCGTAGAGATGAGCGGCCACATGAGCAGGGGTTTTCCGAGAGTTTCAGGTGGAAGCGGCCTCCAACTCTGCGGTAGGTTGTGCCGCAGAGAAGAGGTTATGGGGTGCTTCACGAGTGAAGCCCCTCGCTGACTGCCTGCTGCGAGAGGTGGAGAATAGGCAGCCTGTGCCGCTTCGCCCAGGGGCGGCGGACATGGGGTCGTCCGCCGTCATCACAACACCGGGCAACGAGGGGAGACGTGCTGTGTGTTTCCGGCGCGTCTCTTCACGGCGCGGAGGTTACACTCCGCGCCTTATCGAGGTGGAGCCCGCAAGTGTGCGGGCCTCGTCTGGCGGGGGAACACCGTAGCGTGTCTAAACGTCCCCTGACCCCCGCCCATAGACGGCGCGAAGAAACACCGCGAGGTTTTAGTGGGTAGAAGTCCCACATACCCCACCGATCTCCCCATGTTCGGTGGGGATCTGATTCGCAGATTTCCTCGCGTAATAAAAAAAAAAAAAAAAAAAAAAAGGGCAGGACGTAGGTACAGCTTCCACAGACAACTGAAAACTGCTGTTATCAACCTCTAACAGAAGAATTTGTGGGGTTTTTATGTGTACGTGTGTTTTTTAATTTTTTGACCAGTGACCTCTATCTCCAAGTGGATAGATGAGAATATCTCTAAGATATTCTGCCACACTTTATAAAAAATAAGAAAAATACATTAATAAGTATTGTTTAAATTACTGTTACATTAGAAACTGTATGTTTCGTAATTTAAAAAATATATTACGAGTAAATGCTTGTGCATTATTTGATAGTTCAGTGGTATAACAAATCAAAGAGTTAGGTATAATATATTTGAACTCAATTGTATTCATTAATGTTAGGAATAGTACTAGTTATAGATAATAGAACCAACTTCGTCATGAAGCAATAGAAATGCCCGCCATATTAAATCGTAAGAGTTGGTAGGGTTGACTGAAAAAGAAATCTATCGATATCTAAAATTATAGTAAGTAAATATAACTTGCCGTGGGCACCTAGGGTATATATAGCTAGTAAGTGTTCATTCATTAATATGAAAACGAGTGCAATCACTTTCTCGAGTTCTCCTCGCTTTCGGCAGATGGCGCCGTAAAAGCGATTTTATCGCGGTATTTTCTGTAAAAATTTCAAGTAAATCCGTCAGTTAGTTTTCGAGTTTTTGATTTTGAGTAATACACAAACCGACACAACATTTTTATATATACATATATATAGATTACGATGGTATACGTCACCTGTACGTACCTGTACTATACTGCTTATAGTACAGTAGTACAAAAACCAACAATTCCTTCAGCATTTTAACAAAAACAAGTCTTGTATTAATTTAAAATAAATTCATTATTAAAATATTGCCTTTTTTTTCTGACACTCCTACGCTTACAAACATCTCAATTGTCATTTGTTAGTTAAGTATTCTTCTTGTTTATTATCTCAGTAGTTATTGAATGTAATAGTATGTTTACATATACATACGACGTCAAACTCGTCATTCAACACACAGTAACTAACTTGGAAAGACCTGCTTCTATACAGAAAACATATACTTATTTTAATTTTAACATATATCTTTACTGACAACAATTTTGGAATGATATAACTAAAACAGGTTAAGAGACCACTTCTCCAACAATCAAAAGATAAATGAAATAAAATGACATTTATAGTTATTTAATATTTTTCGGTTTTATTAAGTTACGTCATAAATTTTTCCATTCAGATTTGTTACATTGCTGTTGGAAGCGAGACGTGTGCTAAAAAAATTAGCAAAAGAATAAATTAAAAGAAGAAAAATGTCGCAGACAAAACGCATATTGGTTATTTATACAGGTGGCACATTTGGGATGTTGAAAAATGAAAAAGGCGGTGAGTCTATGAATTCAATTAGTGATTTAATAAACAGTTCTATTTTAAAATTCATTTTAGAATTTATAATTTTGAAAAAATTGTTCTCATTAAGTATGTAATGTTAATATTCGCAACGCTAGATAATTTAAAAAAAATGTTTTATGTGTGTTTTATGTGTATTATTTAGATTTGACCTATAAGTGATGTTATCGTAATATTGGTAGATAGAGAGAAGTTTTACTTTTTGCTTATGATAAATCTTAAATATATGTCAAGAGTATAATACTGTAGATAAGCTGGTCATAGAGTCTAATTAAGGTCACATCACATGGTCTTAACTTTTGGGCTGTAGGCGAAATTATGGGTAATATTACCGTAGCTGAATTTGCTGGTCTTTACAAGTTAGATAACAAATAATAAGGGCTTATCTGGCCTCTGGTGCGGGAAAGTTCTCGATTAAAGGCCAAGGAACAGCGAGCACAGTGTAGGATCTTCACTAACAAGAGTCTCAAGAAGAGCAGACGACCTTTTTTTTCCCCAGATGGAGGGGACCCGTGCAGGCACACACAGCCAGCCAGCCGTGTGCGCAGGTCCCCGAGGGCATTTGAAGGCGGGCTGATGCCCGCCTTCTCCTGCAACTCCTCCGAGCAGGGGCCACCCCCCCAGGCCTCCCTGTTCCCCTGAACTCCAACAAACACCCCGACGACAGCTGGCGAGAACTTGCATGGAGGGCTACAAGTCCTGCCCCAGCCGCCAGGGTGGCCTCCACAACGAGCAGGGGACCAGGGGCCACCCCCCCATTCCTCCCTGTTCCCCTGAACTCCAACAAACACCCCGACGACAGCTGGCGAGAACATGCATGGAGGGCTACACGTCCCGCCCCAGCCGCCGGGGTGACTTCAACAAAGTGCGCTCCGCCACGAGCTCCGCTGAACGGAACCCGCTCGGAGCACACGGGTGTGGGCCTTGTTGGTCCCCAACAACAATCCCATGGGACGAGGAAAGACCGGTGAGAACCACCGGCCCCCCGCGACCCCATCGGATTGTTGAGGGTAAGCCCCCCACCACGACAAGGTCATGGCCCACCTAGGGGGGGAAGAGCAGACGACCTAATAAATACCCAAGTTTGTTCCGACAGGTCCTATTTGGAAATTATAGGGGAGGCCTATATGCAGCAGTGTGGCCCCAGTCACATCCTAGGAAGCCACACAATGGCTTGTGTAGATGTGAAGAATGTCTCTATCAAAAAAGTACTACAGTTTCTCAACGTGGTAGGTATAGGTAGAGAGCTTTAGTTTACGTGGCGATCACAACATTTCAGAAATGGACGAAGTGATACTGTGGTTCTCTAGTAGACAGAAATAGCCACTAAAGCATATAATAATATTAATATGCAGCAGTGGACGTACTACGAAATAAATCAGTAAATTAAAACGATATAATTTTTTTAAAATTGTTTTGTAATGAATTAAGACCACTAAAAATCTAATCTAATCACTAGAAATTCATATGAAATTTCATAAGAAAAACATATAAATTCTTTAATTTTTAGTGTTAGTACCACAAAAGAACATAGAAAAAGTAATAAGAGGGCTTCCGCAACTTCACGACGAATATTATTGGCAGAAGAACCTTGCAAACACTGAACAGAAGGAGTACCTCGTATTGCCAGGCAAGTGACACATGAAAGATTTTTTAATCCAGCTCGAAGGATCAATTTTATCAATACTAATAATAAATCTGTAAGTGCAGATATTGTATGTACGTATATCTCTCCATAATTCTTAAACGAATTAACTGATTTTCACTTAGTAGATAAATATTTAGACGTACAGGGCACATGATAGGCTAATTTTTTCTTTTAGAACGCGGAAGAAGTCGCGGGCGCCAGCTAGTTTGTTAATCCTATATTATATGTTAATATAGGTAATAAAGAATATGTGTGCCAAATTTCACCCGAATCCGTTAAGCCGTTTTTGCGTGAAAGAATAACAAAAATAAATACATACATCCTCATAATCATGTAAAATTGTAAACATTTTATAGACGGCAAAGACACTGAGTTGAAGGTTCTGTACAAAATACTCGAATATGATGAGCTGAAGGATTCTTCAGACTTCACCATTGATGATTGGATCAAACAAGCGAGGGATATTAAGGTTATTATCAATTTATTTTTTTAAATTGAAATTTATATAATATACCAAACGAGTAGGTATTTTGTTTCGAGTTTGACTTAGAAATTATATATTACTAGCTGGTGCTCGCGACTTCGTCCGCGTAAGAAAGTATAGAACGCCATCTACCGTATTTTGGATAGATAGCGCTATCTCCCGCTCTTACTTTTATTTTAGATTTCCCGTAGGAATGAAGCATTTTCCCGCGATAAAAAGTAGCCTATGTTCATCACGGATAATGTCGGCTTCTAATGGTAAAAGAATTTTTCAAATCGGTCCAGTAATTTCGGAGCCTATTCAATACAAACAAACAATCAAATATTTCCTCTTTATAATATTAGTATAGATAATTTGCATGTAGATGCCTGCAACTGATTATCTGTTGAGTAAACGGTGCTAAGTATTAATTATGAATTTTCAGAAATTCTATTATGACTACGATGGATTTGTTGTATTACACGGTACAGACACAACCGCTTATGGAGCGTCGGCGTTGTCCTTCATGTTTGAGACTATCGGAAAGACCGTTGTGCTAACTGGAGCTCAGGTAAATTAAGCGCCTCTTTCACCAACGTCAAGTAGGCTAAACCGTCACTTAGTCACCTGCCACCGGAAATAATTTAGCTGATATACTTACCTTTGTTTGTACGGTAAATGTCCCAAATATTAAATAGACAATAATAATAAAAAAAATCGCCTATCGAATGATGCAGTAAACCGAGTGCGGTTTCAATTAATACGGTTTCCCCAAAGTATGAAAATCACACTTTATTTTTTTTTTCACAACTTCTCGGGGTTATTTTAAAAAAATACTTTCACAGGTCGTTTTCTAATCTTTCAAAGAAATTTATATCAAAAATTCAAGTACTTATTTACCTCATATTTGTATTTAGAGGCCTATTTTATTGGACTAAAAACAGAAAATGATTTCTAAAAGTAACTAATCAACACTTTATTTGTAGTTGGTGAAAGAGGCGCTTAGTGCAATTGGTATTTGACGACACGTTTCGTCTAGTGGCTAGTAAACCTATCTGTTAATCAAACGGTCGCGGGTTCGAATCCCTCTAGGAGCAAATGTTCATGACCATTTTACTTTTGTACCTGAGTCATGGATGTTTTGTATTTATAGTATGTATGTATTTACAAAAAAAAAGTAGGTAATCTATGTAGTATGTATATCAACTGTCTGGTATCCATAATACAAGAATTAGTTGCTTACTGTGGAACTAGATGGTGCTGTATGGAATGTTTGAAGATATTAATTTAATTATATTAGTATCTCCTAAAGTAACACTGACTTGACAAGCTATTATGAACTTTGTGTCTAAAAATTGATTGATATTGATAAAATTAAAAATTTGTGTACCAAAAAATTATGGCTCTCAAGAAATTCCTCGTATAATTCCAAGAATAATACAGCTACAAGTCTGCATTGATTATGTTAGAATCCATGTGAATATTGATGGTCTTTACTGTGAACGATTTTTGTAAAGTTCTTGTAGGCCTCATTAGTTCTTGTATCTTTCCAGGTGCCCATCTTTCAGCCAAGGAGCGATGGTAACAACAATTTATTGTGTGCCTTATTGATAGCAGCTACTCTGCATATACCTGAAATCACAGTATTCTTTGGTGCTAAACTTTTTCGAGGTACTAGGTAGGTTTTTAGAGGTTTTCATAAAGTTAACAGTGAGTTAACTTGTATAAAGTTAACAGTGAGTCGATTTTGTAATCGATTTTCTACTTTTTTGTATTGGAGTTTACTCGTTAAGAGGATTGTCAAGCTGTAAATTTTCATACAAAAAGCGATAACGTTTCCCTCCCACTAAACATGGTCCAATTTTTATAATTTTTGGAAATGTTGTAGATATACTTAGGTCATACTAGGTCCATACGTTTTTATTTTTAAGAAATATTGCTTACGATATAAAGTTATTAGCATCTAAAAATATATATTTTTAAATGTAATTAAACTGAATTACTAAAAAATAAAAACGTACAGACTTAGATTAAGGCGTATTGAATCCAATGATATCAAAATTTTCTTAATTTCTAAAAGTTTAGGGGGTTAAAAACGTTATCGTCCGAAAGCAAACCGATGTTTCAGAGATATTGCACCCTCTACACAATATTATTTTAAAAAAGAACAATGTTGTTCTTTCGGATGAATAAACCCCAGTCGTGTGTCAGAGCTGACCCACACATACATTTTTTCAAATTCATTTTCATATTAGTTTATGGTATCGTTTGAATTAATTTTCAGAGTTAAAAAAGTTTCAAATACGAGGATTTATGCCTTCGATTCACCAAACTATCCGCCACTCCTCGAGGCTAAAGCGTACTTGGATATTGATCCAAAGATGCTCATACATCCGCCAGGCTCAGTGCCCAACGAGTGTCGACTACATGATAAGTTGTGCAAGAAGGTTTACGTGTTGAAAGTACTTCCCACAATCACTCCGGAAATCATTAAAGCTGTTTTCAATGGAATGGAAGGTAAAATTATGAATAAAACACTTTTATAGGTGATTACAAAAATGGGAGATAATTTTAAATTATCTAAAACAAATTCTTTGGAAAATCTCTGTACGACTTTTTTATTGCATGTTAAAAAGGGTTTTATATAATATTTTATGCACTTGAAATAAAGTGCGAAATTTTCGCTGTATATACTTACAACAGTTTTCATAGTGATTGGTAATGCAATGTAAAAGTTGTACATGCAGCGCCATCTAGCGGCGAGTTACAACAAAATAGATACTTACTAACTTTGTGTTATTGAGTAGTTGTTCGGTTAAGGTTAAGCTGTTTTGAATTCGATAAGTCATTCATTTTTTTATTTTAAATTATATAGACTTACACATAAAATAACTTAAATATAACAATATTGATATTATCGTCATAATTATTATTCTTAAATCCAATAACTGTTTTTCTTCAGAATGAATGCAAATTTTAATTTTTTGCACTAAATCGTCTTTCCTCCTTGTTTAAGAATCTAAAAGAATTTATAAGTAGGTACCATTAAAAAAATTACTTAGATTTTTTTATCATTTTCTTTGAAATTTCATTATAACAGGTGTAGTATTGGAAACATATGGGAACGGTAATATTCCTATAAAGCGGAAGGAGATATACAAAGAGATCGAGCGTGCTGTGAAGAACAATGTGCTGGTGGTGAACGTGACGCAGTGCATCAACGGAACTGTACTGGGAAAGGCTATTTATGAGACAGGACTGGTATGAAAAAAAAAATCCACTAGAGTCTCGCATCCGGCTTCGTATTTATACATTTTATTCTGCAGTTTATATTAGGTATAATACTAGCTGTCGTCCGCGACTTGAAAAAGAAAAAACGTAGCTTATACTGTGTCCTGTACTTATGTCTAAATGTTTATATGCCAACTTTCATGAAAATCAATTAATTCGTTTAAGAGTTATGGAGGAACATTCATACATATGTAAAGTCGGGGTAAGAAAACCTTCGTCAGTCTTCAAATTCATTCCTTTATCAAAGTCGTAGACTCTTCTTCTTCTTCTCTTTTAATGTCTTGGCTCCATCAGATCTTCTCCGATGATTTTGCCAGTGTCATTAGTAAAAATAGCAATTTGTAATAGCCTTTTTTTAAACAAAAAAGGCAAAATTGAAATAAATCAAAAATAGCAGATCCCGAGACTAGTCAGTCAAGTCTATAATTTTTCTTAGATTTCCTAAAAGATCCGTCAAGTCCAAAGCAGTCAGGTAAAGTCTCGTAGACTCTTAGTACCTTTTAAAACTAAAGCACTAATCAGAGTACTGACAGACGTTTGAAATGAAGTTTTGGCATGACTGACAGTTGCCCTGGTGCAAGCAAATATCGACTTTAAGGTGACGAACCTATTCCTACAGCGATACACATACAATACCTACACTTACAGATTTATTATTAATATTGATGATTGATGATACACAAGCTTTACTCGTTTATCGCTCTTTCCATTATTGAAAACCGCATCAAAATCCGTCGGGTGTTTTAGAAGTTATCGGAGAAACAGATTGGCGACGCAGTTAACTTCTGAGCCGCCATAAAGTTTGATTCGGACTATACCTACCTAAGCGATATTTAATGATTTTCACAATGATTGCAGTTGTTAGTAGAATGCGGTGTGGTTCCTGCCTTCGATATGACCACGGAAGCGACATTCGCCAAGTTATCCTATGTGTTGACCAAAACTGAATTGACTTATCAACAGAAAGTTGAGGTAAGAATATTAATTGTTATGTTTAAATGAACCTTAACTGTTAAGAAAACAGGGATGCTATCATTACTTATATTATAGTGGGTTGAATCTCTGAGTACTTGCTTCTTCATCACCATTCTATGTGTAGATAATAAACATCACTTGGTATAACTAGTTAGCACAAAATTTATAACGAGGAAGTTCTCCTATCTAAGAAGAAAATATTCCTTCAAAGCTATGATGAAGTTGAAGATTACAAAGCGCTAGCCCTCACAAAATAAAATGAGAGAAGAGATAAGTATATAGCTTATAAGGAAACGTATCCGTAAAAAGAAAATCCCTAAGACTACTACGCCATCTGTTGGAGATTAGATGAACTACTGAAAAGTATTGAACATCATTCATAATAGTTATTTAATTTTGTTTATGAATCAGATTTGGTTAGTTTATTATAGTATTATTAATAATAAAACAATATATATTCTGCTTAATCCTCAAGCAGAGGTCAGATTACATGGTTTGTTGGAGAGAACATTAAAAAAACGTCATCTTCTTATCTTTATTCAAGAACTGTAATAAATGTTCTGCCTTATATAAAAATTAAACAATTGCTCACTTAGTACGAATGTACTTGAATGTGTAATTATACTAATTATTTGATTTTATTTTCTTACAGTTACTGAAGACGAACATTAGAGGCGAGTTGGATAATCCGAATCATAAATAGATCCCGTGAAAATATCTCTGAAAATAAAATGCATTTTTAAACTTGGTGTTTCTTTTTTTATAAATGTTCCCATTGGTCCATGAGCCAGCGACAGATTTTCATGACCAATTTCCTCTTAGTCGATAATTCGTAAAATGACTGAGAGAGTTGTATCATGAAGCGTCGTGAACGTCAGCTGCGGCTCCGATGGTGGGTTGAGCAGTAGAGTGGTAGCCGCCCACGCACATAATAAAAAATTTTTTTAATCATTTATTGCCGATTAAAAATTCATCAAATTATAGTTAGCCTAATATTTTGAAGAAACAAAATTGTCAGCTATTTATAAAATGGTGGATTATACGTCAGCAGGTCACACGAATATATACGTGTTCAGTGATTACATCCTGAATAGAAAATTTATCAGGTGATAGTTTATGTATTACTGTCAATAAATAAAAAAGTCAGCTGGCTATATCTTGGTGGAATGCTTGTCAGCTGATGCTCTGAAAGTGTAACGGGCTACCACTGCTCAACCCACCATCGGAGCCGCAGCTGACGTTCACAACGCATCATGATACAACTCTCCCAGGCATTTTACAAATTATCGACTGAGAGGAAATCATTGACGAAATTAGTGCCTGGCTTACGGACCACATGTTCGTTCATTTTTCCAACATTCCTTTACATCACTATTCACTTTTTTTTAAATGTAAGTTCGACAGATGACAGACTTGATGGAAGGTGGCTACCGTCGCCTTTAACATAAGCAAGTGCGTTGCCACCCATAAATAGAAGGCATACATAAACATACCATTCAACTTCTTAGGTATACGATTACTTTTTCTAAATATAACATTTAAACATGGACTAGCTAATCTATGTTAAGAAATTTAGCAGAAAAATTTAAAAAAAAATGAAATAAATACTTCTAAATATTCTATCCGTTGATAGCTACTTAGTGAAGGAATTATCAAAGATAAAATACCCGACATGATTTTATTGACTGACAATGAATGTTTCCATTGTCAAATACTTCTTTTAATAATACTTAATTATTATTCGTTAGTATTTTTTTCTTCACTAGATGGAAGATGGTTACTTTTGCTTAGGAACTTTTGCTTCGGTTACTTTTGCTAGCCATATAGGTGCTGCAAGTGTGCTGAAGAGCTTAGTCAGTAGAATCTATAATAACATTATTTATACTAATAAGGAAAGATTTGATTATTTGTTTGTTTGTATAGAATAGGCTCCGAAACTACTGGACCGATTTGAAAATATCTTTTACCATTAGAAGCCGACATTATCTGTGATGAACATAGGCTACTTTTTACTGCGGGAAAATGCTTCATTCCTACGGGAAAACGGGTAATAGGACAACAGGTAGTAAGAATTATCCTTCCGTACTTATCTTTTTCACATAACTTTTAAACGGCTGAACCGAATTGGGTTCAAATTTTATATGGGTATTTCGATGATTTTCTGGATGATTTAAAAATACAATTGAACCCGATAGGTGGCGCTGCTGTCGGTATGTCAACTACTAAACGGCTTGACCGATTGGGTTGAAATTTTGTATGTGTATTTCCATGGTTTCACATACACGAATGTATTATATTTTATAAAGTTACGCGGACGAAGTCGCGTGCAACAGCTAGTAAAGGATAAAGACTACGAGGAGAAAAGGGGTCTGGCCTCATTCACTCATCGAAACATGGTCTTCTGATAGGGGGTGACTACTACCACCAGTTAGGCTGGCCACTAATAAATTAATAAAATCGTGCATAAAAAAATAGGAGGAAAAAAATGTCCGTTACAAATCTGTTTCCACAGGCGAGCATTGTGTTCAAAATATCACCTTTTCTGACATCACATAAGTATATATTAATGTAATACCTATATTTTATGTATGTATGTGACACTCGTAAATTAAAATGTGATGCCATTACTATACGTACTAGCTAATTTAAGATAATCGTAAAACACACAATAAACTTGTTTACAGATATCGGGACTTCCCCTTACGTCCTTCATTAAACATTAATATTTCAATGAAACTGTGCGATAAAATGCTATAATGAGTCAGGCAAATATGAGGCCACGTTAATAAATCTTTAATAGGTAGAATATAAAATAAAAATGTATACATATTCTTGAGTCTAAATAATAAAATTCTCGGTATAGATAACAATGAATTGATCGTATTCAATGTTCCAAAGTAAAATTATTTTAACGATAACATGATTAGCAACAAAGATAAATAAACAAATGTCTATATGTAAAAAACGGGTCGCTATTTATAGAAAAAAATCTGTTTCCATTATTACACGACAATATTTAATTGGCTCAACTCATTCGAGTATTTCTATGAAAATGTCGTGTCGGATTAAAAAATGGAGATGTGTATTTTTATCTCTATTTAAATATACCTTTTACAAGCATAAACGTATAAAGAGAAACATCATTTCCACTATTTGTCAGTGCAAACGATAACAGAGAACAATAAATACTTATTATATATTTTGTGAATTTATTAATAAATATGGCGAAATTAATACTGTTCATACTTTTCTACGTGTTGAAGTTAACTCTTCAGGTACGTTATGTGTGTGTGTGGGTGTGTGTACTTATGCAAAAACACAATCTTATTTCTACATACAATTATAATTAATTAATATAGATTTGTAAATTTTTCCTCAAAAAAAATTGAAATATTTCTTAATCAATACTAATAATAAATCTTTAGGTGTAGATATTGTATGCATGTATGTATGTTCCTCCATAACTCTTAAAAGAATTATTTGATTTTCATAATACTTGATACTTAAATATTTACACGTACAGGACACAAGATATGCTACTTTTTTCTTTTCCAACGCGGACGAAGTCGCTGGTACCAGCTAGTTATGAATAAATCTTTTAAAGCAATTTTATATGTGATTTTAAATTTATCAAATAAATTATTTATTACAATTAAATACAATACAAAAAATATAGACAAATAAACAACAGAATTAACTCACTCTGAAATTAATAAATTCGTTTTATTAGTTGATTAATAATTAAATAAGCGAAGCATTTAGTCCAATTTCTTTAAATAATGTAATATATTATTAAATTATAATGATACAGTTTAATATGAATTAAAATTGTTTAATATAAGTGCTTAAATGTTTACAGATTTTAGTACATAAATAAATCAATAAGTAACTAACAAAGATTTTTGTATACCACATTACTATAGATAGGTAATGGAAACAGATTATTTTTGCAGAGGTCAAACTTCTCTCTGCGCCTGTGCGTTACTCGCAGTACTGAATCGGACTTTCTTGTAACAAGACCGAATAAACATTCAAAAGCTTGTTGACTTTCAATTTTACACTGTATTTTAATGTTTCATTTGTGCAACATATAACATATAATAATGAAGTTTTCTGTGGTATTAATATTTGTGTGTTTAACTTTCGATTCCACTAATCAGGTGAGAAAGTATGAATATAATCTATATTTAACAAAATTATTGTTTATATTTTTGTTTGTAATGAGTAAACTCAAAAACTACTAGATCGATTTTAAAAATTCTTTCACCTATAGATGGCTACATTA
Organism: Synanthedon vespiformis; assembly: GCA_918317495.1. Lineage (NCBI taxonomy): Eukaryota > Metazoa > Arthropoda > Insecta > Lepidoptera > Sesiidae > Synanthedon > Synanthedon vespiformis. The sequence goes on from OU906965.1 coordinate 2,637,527, forward strand.
ACGGCGAGTAACATAGGCTATATTTTATAAAGTTATGCGAACGAAGTCGCATGCAACAGCTAGTCTAGTATGTATAGTAACCTACACTGTTGTTTACTTAGCAACTATTTGGAAATCAAATTGCATGACTAATTAATAGTATGTAAATATTATGTAGTGTTTTGAACATATTTAAAATATTTTAAAAATAATGGAATGGAGGTTACTTATAGTTCAAATTTAACTAATTAATAGTTAAATTTGAAAGAAATAATGTTTTAAAAGCACAGTTTTAACATAGCAGACGTTGCTTATTCTTATTATTATTTCAAAAGTAAATAAAGTAATAAAAAGTTTAAACTTATGGATAATTTAATAATTTAATCTTTAACAAAATATTTCTTTGGAACTTTTTTACACGATATGAAATCTGCTTCAAGGATTGATCATATCTATTTTCCAATTTTTTACGACGCCATCTGCCGAAAGCGAGGAGAACTCACTCGCCAACGAGAATCGCTGTCGCATTTAAAGTAGAAGTTAGCCGTTGTTATAGCTGCCGAGTTAAAGTAGAGTTATAATTTCTTAAATTTGCATTTCAGATGTCGACTCCCGAGAGCGAAACGTATGTAGCCGCTGTAGTGGAATACCAAGTTAACTTGAACTACACTGAAAACGTTCAAAATTATGTCAATTTGATAGGAGAAGCTGCTAATCAGGTAAAGGCTTCATTTAATTAATTATCAGATAATTATTTTCACAATCACAACATGTATATATGTCGTGGGCAGATTGTAGAATTGGGCAGATCGTGAAGTATGAAATCAAAAATCTTTCACCAAAAGTCAAAAATAGGTGCGACGAGGAGCGGAGCGAAGCAAAGCGAGGAAGAGCGTGTTAGGTTTACATGGAAATAAATTTGGGGAGGCGAGCGAAGCGGAGTGGAGTGAGACGACCCTCTCAGTTTTAACAGAAATATTATCTGCCCAGGAATATCATGATATGCCCAATTCTACGATGTGCCGACGACATATACAACACGGTGAATACAGATCGCGCGGCGAGAGTTTGGCTTTGACCGTTATTGCGCAGAAATCAGAAATTGGGTATCAACGGGCAATTAGCGGGGTGCGGGGCGGGTGTGTAGGCGCACGCGGTGCTCTGATTGGCGCTCCAGTCGTTCCCTGCCTCTCGCATCGATACGACGTACCGCGCACTCCTGTTGTACAATCACGTTCACAAGTGAATTGCTATTTTCGTTAATTGTTTATTGTTGTCGATTGTTATTATTTGTTGAGTTTGTTTGTTTAAGTTTGTCAGTTAAGTTTTTTTTGTTAAATATTAAAAAGTGATTTGAAAATGTGTAAAAAAAACATTGTTTTAAAAAGGCTGGTACATAAAAAAGGAAAAGTATTGTGTGCGTGACAGTACCCATGCGCAGTAATCCCCTCCACCCGAAGGTCAAAGCCAAACTCTCGCCGCGCGATCTGTAACTATTCTATAGCGATATAGTAGGTATACTTTCCAGACAAAATATTAACATTTGCGCAATCAAGTGCATATTTACTTGTCAAATAATGTTTTAAAGCTAAAATTAACTCCTCAAATGATATTTTAATTACTTAGCAGTATTGTTGCAAAGACATTTTAAGTGTCATTCAAATCTACGATGATTCCTACATAGGAAAAACACGTTTGTGACTGTTAAAGATACACAGGTACTTACCCCAGACCAAGGCTATGACTATGACGACGTCGCTAACATGTCGCCTGCAGTCGTACTAAGTAGCTACTACACATTTTCGTGATTATGTCAGATAATCATAAATATTGTACTTAGATTTTTACAAATTTTGTTCATATGATATTTAATCTATTAATAATAAGTTTTATACGATATCAAAAAGTTATGGATATCATAAATGCTGTTACCGAGCCCATTTCAGGGAACCCGGGTTCTATTCGGGTTCGATATGATATTAATTAATTAATTAATTATGAGTTTTATACGATAACTAATTATTTCCTTATCAAAAAGTGTCATAAGATCTTAATTGTAGACCATTAACGCTCAATATGACATTTAGACTAACCCATTGGTCGTAGTTAAGTTGCTTTAACGCTCTGTCTCAGAAGTACCAGGTTCGATTTCCGCCAGGTCGGGCCAATTTTGGTAAAAAAAGGTATCCTTAGGGATTAGGGGGTTATAAAGGATACTTGGTTCATTTTTTTCATTTACATGCTATACTAGCTGGTGCCCGCGACTTCGTGCGTGTTCTGGATGAAAGCTTACCCTATGTCCTTTCTGGGTGTCCCAGAGAACGTGTATGCAAAATTTCATGGTGATCGGTTCAGTAGTTTTAGCGTGAAAGCGTAACAAACAAACAAACTCACATTCACATTTATAATATTAGTAAAGATTACTCTGTAATTTAAGGAAGAATCTATAAGAAATGCCAAATAAACATTGATGTTTTCAGAATGCCGACATCATAGTGTTTCCCGAAATGACCTTGACAAGCGGAGGTCGAAAAGTAGTCGTACCAATTATGGGTTTGTTAAAGGATCGTCCTATACCGGCCGATGAACCCACACTTTATGACGAGGTTTGTAACAAATATACTAAGACAATATAGGTGATTTAATATAAGATTTGAAGGCGGGACTTGTGGGGGGAATCGGCGCATGTGTACAATTGCGCACAAAATTGCTAAGAAAAATTACATTTTTTTCCTTATTTCGTAATTTTTCACCACACTAACTTAACATTATAGGCAGTGTTGATATTCCTTCCATAAAATCATCGTGCGATGTCGAAGAAGAACGTTTTTTTAGGCATTTATTTACCATGACGTATTTACTAATACTATAAAACAATCTGTACGCAACAGTACCCAAGAGACACAAGACGTGCGAACGAAGTGTGGGAGGGGAAGAGCGACTGAGTCTACCAATAACGTGTCGGCACACCGACGCGTACCCCCTCTCACTTTCCTCTGCCCCCTCAAAGACCTAAAAGTAGGATTCTGCGCACATTTGCCGAGAAGTGTTTATTCGCTGCACGACCTATACATACACGCAATATAATTTAAGATCATACTCTACTCATTAGTTAAAAAATACTCATAGTAGGTATACATGTTGAAAAATGTTATTTTGGTTTGTGTACGCTTCAAAAACTCGACGGATTGACTTGAAATTTTTACACAACATTTAAACAGAGGAATAATCTTTATACTTATACTTGTTTCCCCAAAATTCAAAAGGAAACTGAATTTTTTAAATAAAAAAAAAACAAATTTTCATACATTGACCGTATTGGAACGTTGCTGACTAAGCCATAGCTTCAGTTCCCAGGCCAGTTCAGGCCCAGTTCGGCTAGTATATTATAAAAATCTAAGTAATTTAAAATTATTTTTGAGGCAACCGAGGTCCATATAGGTACGTAAATACTGTAAACAATAAACAATTACTTATGAAATTATTCTTAAAAGGATATTTATTTATTTATTTTATTTTAGGGAAATTTACAGGTATAATTACTTAATAATAGTGGTGAGTAAGCAAACTTAACCTAATAAAAAAATTCCACTTACGTATAGATAACAAAAACAACTGGTTTTTTTTATAGGCCACTGAAAAATTTATCAGCCTATAGGTATATAGGTAGCTTATATATGTAATAGGTATATAGGCCTTTATTGAAACTATAATGTATCCTATAGCTAGTATATAGGATTCTTTTATGTTATTTTAATAATGAAGATGTCATAATTATTATTTTTAGATATTAGTGGCTATATCAGCAGCGGCAAAGGAACACCAGATCTACGTTGTAGTAAATTTACAAGAGATGATGAACTGCGAGGAACCCAATGAGGAACCAGGGGAACTTTGTCCAGAACCCAAAGAATACCTCTTCAATACTAACGTGGTTTTTGACAGGAGAGGAGCAGTTATTGATAGGTAATAATCCCATATGCAGTGTGTTAAGGAAATGTTAATACATAAGGATCACGTAAGTGTACTTAGGGCCTCTTTTACCAACTACAAGTAAAGTATTGATTAGTTACTTAAGAAATAATTTTATGTTTTATTGAATTGTGCACTCGGTTTACTGCATCCTTTGATAGGCATTTTTTTATTATTATTTTCTTTTTAATGTCCCCGGCTCCATTATCCCCGGTTACCGGTGACTTTAAATGATAGTTAACCTACTTGACAGATGGTTAAAGAGGCGCTTAATGCTATATGCATTAAGCGCTGATAATACAGTCGCTGATACCCGCGACCTGAGAAAATATTTCACACCTTTATCGCTATGGGGTCTGTATGGGGTGCGTTTTGTGTGCGCCCAATTATTTAAATTTTCGACGATCCCTCGGGAACCTAACATTTTTCCAGAATAAAAAGTAAGCTATATGTTAGTCCCGGTAATAAGCTATCGGTGTGCCAAATTTCATCAAAATCCATTAAGCCGTTTTTGCATAAAAGAATTGAAACAAACATCCATATTATATATCCTCAGCACAAACTTACGCACTTATAATATTAGTAGGACCGGACTTGTTCCCGAAGTATTATTACCTAAAAATAAAAATCCGACGTCTGTCAGACTAATAGCAATAAGGAAGTCAGGCGTTATATTTCTTACGAACTTTAAAATCTTAAAATTATTAAAAGTTGAGCAAGTCGTGGGTACCAGTTAGTTTTATATAAATCAAATAACTCGCGCCCGCGACTTCGTCCGCGTTGAAAACGTTATCTTATGTCCTGTACGTCTAAATGTTTATCTACAAAGTTTCATGAAAATCAGTTAATTCGTTTAAGAGTTATGGAGACACATACATTGCATACCTACAATACCTACACTTACAAAATTTATTATAAGTATTGATGATAACTGTTCGTTCTGCACACAGATACCGAAAAATAAATTTATTTGGCGAATTTACTCGGACTCCGGCATTGGAGCCGGATCTTGGTGTATTCACGACTGATTTTGGAGTGACTTTTGGACACTTTATCTGCTTCGATCTCATGTTTCAAGTGCCTGCTATTCAAATCGTCGAGAAGAATAACATCACCGACATCGTTTTTACGACTATGTGGTTCTCCGAAATGCCTTATTTGACTGGTAAGTGTCAATTCTGGTATCTACCCCCTCCAATAGTTATATTGGATAGCTACATTTGGAACTAGGCGCCATAATAATTTTTGTTCAGCTCAAAAATAGCTACTTTGGTGACTTTCTCCTCTCATCCAATGTATAATAGAAGTAGCAGAGTTTATACATTTCCTGGCAACCTCCTTTGTATTCATTTCTGATCATTATTTTGCCAGACTCATTTGATGATCTTATTTCAGCTGTTGAAATTCAAGAGGCATACTCTTACGCCATGAACGTAAACTTCCTTGGATCAGGTGCAAATAATGTCAGAGTTGGAAGCGCAGGTATTACAAATATATTGTTGAAACATAGTAGATAGTAGAAGAAAAGTAATGCTTTATTGAATTAAACTTTTTAAATTTTAGGATCTGGAATTTTTTCGGGTAAAGCTGGTGCCCTAATCAGTATAATGCCCGGTGTAAGCACTACACGACTTTTGGTTGCCAATGTACCGAAAGTCCCTGGTCAAGTAAGTTTTAAACCTGTTCAATACGAAATTATTTCAACCCAAACGGTAAAGCCGTTTAGAAGTTATATGTGAAAAAGATAAGTACGGAAGGATAATTCTTACTACCCGTTGTCCTATTACCCGTTTTCCCGTAGGAATGAAGCATTTTCCCGCGGAAAAAGGAGCCTATGTTCATCACGGATAATGTCGGCTTCTAATAATAAAAGAATTTTTCAAATCGGTCCAGTAGTTTCGGAACCTATTCTATACAAACAAACAAACAAACAATCAAATCTTTCCAAATTATAATATTAGTATAGACAACCAAGTCGCCCAACCTGTACGCCTATGTCTATTTCTCCGTTAACTACTTCTTAATTAGCCAACCGATTTTGATACGGTTTTCACTAATCGAAAGAGAGATAAACGAGGAACGTAGAAAACTGTGAGACAGATGAAGCGATAGTGCGGCAATTACGACTGGTCCTAGAAGTTACTACAGACCATAGACATGCAGAAAGGAAAGAGATAGGTAATGACCACACGATCGCTTTCTCTCTTTCCAGAGAGTGGTCAATTTCATGCGGATATTGCTCAGTCCATCTCTCATACGTGTGTAGATTTCTAATTATATCTATAAAAAATACATTGTTACGGTTAGAAAAGTAGAAATCACAATAAATGAGTAAGAAATCATGTTACCATTTTTTCCACCAGGTCACAGAGTCATATCCAGGTCCCATCTACGATAATCCAACAGATCACGACAGTCTTGTTCTCATTAGTGACCCGTCTCTTCCATCACATATAAGTAGAGAATTGCAGTCAGGATATCAGGAATTCACACTGGTTGATAAGGAAGTTAGCTGCAGGTTTAGAGTGAGGCTGAACCTTCAGGAAGGGGAAGGGGTGAGTTCAATTAGAACTTTTTAAATTTCAATTAGAATTTTGATTTCTTAAGGTGCTTGCCAATCTTCAAACAGCGCTTTCCCTCAGAGGAATTTTGGATAATTTCTTTAAGTCGACTCTATCCTGGGTGTGAAGGTTGGCCGTTGTTTTAAGACTCGTTGTGAGTGCCATTGGGGTGTGTTTAGTTTTATCGATTTATTTAACATTTATTTATTTACTTATTATTTAGTGGAATATGGAATTAACTCACAGAGAATTTGAATTAACTTAATCAAAACGCACAATAACGCCGCCTGAACATGCGCAGTTACAGCTTCATTTAATAACGTGGATATTGTTTAAAAAATAATAACATAGAGGGGAGCCTATGTTTTTAACAATATATTTGCATGTTTTTAAAGTGAAACTTTTATTCCTTCGCCTCAATTTTTTTCGTCCATATCCATCGCATGTCGCATTAAATACATCCGGTTTATTTATTTTTTGCATGTTATTTTGAGAAGGTAAGTCATATCCTATATTAATACAAATATTATAGCACGGAGAAGGTTAACATTGCAATATTAATATTTGTTTATCTTTAGTATATATACGTTTTAAATGATAACATTTGACTAACAAACTTATGGAGGATGATAACCATTATGGGGGTGACATCTAGAGTCTTTCTTCTTCGGAAATAAGCGTCAGTTTACATTGAAACACGACGACGACGCAATATACATCGTCAATAATCTTCAAAGATGCCTTTTCAAACATCTTCATATCGCGTCACGTAACGTCGCGTTTCGGTGTGAAATGATGCTTAGTGTTTTATGGGTTGTAATTTTTTTTTACTTGTTTTAGGGTCCAATATATCGTGCCTTCATTCATGACGGCACAAATACATACGCCCGGAGAGTAGTCGGCGTTGCGGCTTGTTCAGTGGTTGCGTGCGAAAACGATCAATTAAGTAGCTGTCCTTACAGGTAAATATTCACACAATCACGCATATGTATTTTTATATATTGTTACGTGCGGGGTGAGTTAAAATGGCGTTTAGGGGTGTAAGAACACGATTTATTTTCACTGACCAGAATAACTTCCAAAATAACAGAGCTTCTACAAATAATCCGTAGAACTTGCCAAAAGTCGCCAATAATTCAGTCAACGTGGCACTAATGTACTGTCGCAGAGGTCTTCGAAAAAGTTCGCAAGAGTTGTTTTCGTGTCGCTAGTTATCGCAGAACTGTCCCACTCGAGCGATCCCCTCCGTATTTATACTCACGCAATCTACCTCGATGTTTATCGAAATTGCTAGAACCTTAAAATACGTAAACAACATATGTATACCTTTCTGGAAACCTATTGTTGTTAGTGGAATATGAACCTTATATCGCAATCATAAGGTACAGTTTGCTTTGACGCTTACAATGGGACGAAGGCAATTTCCGTACGCCAAACAAACAAACAAGACTTGCGCTCTTGACTTTTCGAGAATATTCTGTACCTTGGTCGTAACATTATGTATTCACATATAATGTATAATACGTTTATATAATTTATAGATGTATATTGTATGTATATTGTTATCATTTTTTTTTAATTAGGTACTAGCCCTTTTTTTGTACTTAAAAAATTTAAGATGCCTATCCTTGTAATAGGCTATATAAAAATATAATCTATTTTATATATTTGTTAAATATTAAATGCTGTAAGGTTAGCTACTAAACAAATAAATAAATAAATAAATAATTGAAAACCTGGTAGATCAGGTTCAGACTGAACCTGGTGAGACCATGGCGTTTAATGTCTACATACAAAGAATTTATTTGTGCCTTAGACGTCACGTACGCGTGGTTATTTAATAGCACGTATTGTACAATAAATTTTTTGGTTGTAAACCGATTAGAATGCTTGCTTGCTTTGCTACTAATCAGTTAAAACCACATTAAAATCGGTTTAGCCGTTTCCGAGAGATCAGCGTTCACAAACGCACAGACAAAAAATAAAAAAAAATTTTGACCTTTATAACACATTTAACCGTGTAGGTACAAATGTTTTTTTTTAACATTTAATATACACGGCTCGTTTATAAATTACTAGCTGGTGCCCGCGACTTCGTACGCGATGATGAATTAAAAATATAAAAGCAATTACAACGCTTGACAACTTGTTGCCATAACACATTTGCCAGTCGTTAGTTACAGTTTTATATTTTAGATAATCCCTCGGGAACATTACTTTTTTCTTGGATGAAAGGTATTCTATGTCCTTTCTGGTGTCCTAGACAACGTGTATGCAAAATTTTATGGTGATCGGTTCAGTAGTTTTAGCGTGAAAGCGAGACAGACAGACAGAGTTACTTTCGCATTTATAATATTAGTAAGGATAAGGATTTTATTATAAACCAGCGACCCGCTAAGAATATTCCCCTTTTTGAAGCATAGATACACAAACTAACATAACATGTTATGTACACATAGATAGATGTACAGAAATTATTGCATTATGATGTATTGTTTCAGATATGACCATACAAAGACGAACATGGAAATAGAAGAATTAGAGATAGAAATGTCAAGTTATCGTGTCCACTACAACAATACACTCAAATGCGACGATGTTCTGTATTATCCAACATCACTCACCACTACAAAGTTCCCCTTGAATCCCGTTAATTTTACATACATAAACATCGAACCTAAAACTGATTCTACAAACGGTGGTCGCGAACGAGTTATTTATAAACTAAATAAGCCTCAAAATAATTTAGTAGCCTTTGGTATATGGGGAAGAGTATACTATAAAGATGTCAATAATTATAGTTACAAAGACGTGTCTGCGGAAGATATTGAAAAATACAATAATATAGAAAATTTGATTTATGGAATTTAAGACATTTTAAAATTGTCTTATGGTTGATAATTTGCTTTTTTAAAAAACTTAATTATTGATCAATTTTAAGCTATAATCTCATATAAATGATCAAATGTTGCCGCCTAAGCACCAGTAGTGTTGAGGAGGTATTCAAATCCTTGTCTTTTTGCAAAAATATATCCTATTTTTTTTGTTTTTCTAATACAATTATATAATTATAAAAAAATATTATTGTTAGTACAGTATTTTCGTCCTTAGATTTAATTTTTTTACAATATAACATAAAAAATATTATAAAAAACTTAACCTCGAGTTAAGTTGTAAAGGCGACCGAAGCTTGTATTAAGATAATGTTAAGTTTTAATGTTAATATTAGCACTATTTGTAAATAATTAAGATTATTAATTATAATTTTTTTCAATGTAATTTATATAATGTATAATTATAATATAATTATGAGGCCTCTTTCACCATGTCTGAATTAAGTGTCAAGTATGCTAATCGCCATTTAAAGTCACCGATAAGAAAGAGAGAGTTTCACCCATTTTACCATCTTCGAGTAGCATTGTTCAATGGGTAATTTCAATGAAATTTACACAAGATACTCGTAACATTTACTCGCCAATTTGCGTTAAATGAAATGTAACTAAATAACACTTTACTTGTAGTGGTGAAAGAGGCCATAATCTAATCATTTAATGCTTTATCAGAACAACATGTAAGAAAAAGACTGTTTATTTTTAAAGTGATTGTAGCAGATTAATTCGATGGATTGTATAGGTAAGTCAAATAAAACCATATTTAAAAGAAAAATATGTTTCATTTCAAGTATTAATTTTATTTTTTTAATATTTCTAGCTGCTGCCTTTGACTTCGTCCGCGTTGAAGAAGAAAAACTTGAATCCTTTACATATCGCTGTGACGATGACAGTGGCGCTATTTCTTATATTTTTCACAAAACTATAATTAATAAAAAAAACCATGTGTGCCAAATTTCATCCGAATCTGTTCAGCCGTTTTGCCTGACAAAGTATCAAACATTTATAATATTAATAGGATATATACCTATTTTATCCTTACATATATATGGGTTACTCGCATAATGACTGATTTCTTTCACACATATTGACTGATATTATACGCTTATTGATTTATAAGCGTATTGACATACACGACGAATACTGTACACGACCCCTTTGGATGAGTGCTAAGAGTGCTTGCCTAACGTCTCAGGGGCCCCAGGTTCGATTCCCGGCCGGGTCAACTTTGGTATTGAACAATACTAGCTTACTCCAAAAACGTTGTTTGGGTTTGGGTTATAAAAAATAGTTTAAGTACAACCTATTGTCAGACCTACACAAAAAATTTCATAAAAATCGGTCAACACGTCGAGAATTTTATATATAAGAAGAAGATTACATATACTTTCGAATCAATGAATCTTATTTCTTATATAAATCAATGAAAGAACCGCTTCTGTCAGTTTTACAGATACAGGGCAGCTGCATTCAGCGGAGTACGTACGTTCAGCGGATTGGCTACTGGTGGGAACAGAATCTGTTCGGTGGTCGCTTGTACTGGAGATACTATTGATACCTGTGGGCGAAGGTTAGAAAAATATATTTTAAAAAAATACTACCAATAAGTACCTTGCAAACTACGGGATCCGGTCCGCGTAACTTTGTAAATTATATAGTACTAGCTGGTGCTCGCGACTTCGTCCGCGTTGAAAAGTATAAAACGCTATCTACCGTGGAATGGATCGCTAAAAATATCACCAAGCAGTTGGCATGTTAGTCGCTTCACCTGATTCTGGATAGATGGCGCTGTCAAGTGTATCCCGGGCCAAGCTGCTAGTATTTACTTTTATTTTAGATTCCCGTAGGAATGAAGCATTTTCCCGCGGTAAAAAGTAGCCTATGTTCACCACGGATAATGTCGGCTTCTAATGGTAAAAGAATTTTTCAAATCGGTCCAGTAGTTTCGGAGCCTATTCTATACAAACAAACAAACAAATTCCTCTTTATAATATTAGTATAGAGTATAGAAAACTTTCCTCGAGAAACCACTCTATCAAACGCGGGCAAACTTGCTTGCAACAGCTAGTATAACAAAAAATTAGTATTAAATAGAATATTATACCTACCAAATTACCAAAATTTGCAACAAAAGTTAAGTACCTATACTTAATTTTTATATTATGCTGTTCCAATATTCTAACTTTTGAAAAATTCTATATTAATTTTCTTTTAGATTTCCACAATATGCAGAGAACAGAACGAGTTTCTTTGAAGAACTCTCCATATCTGCTTCAGTGCCAACTCCAGTGACTGTTCAAACGTTGGACGCCAGCGATTCTTCATACTTTCCTATTTCCTTAGACGTCTCCATAATGCCATTGGAGCCAAGTGAATATACTTATGATATAGAAACAAATGAAAGTGTCACTGTCTATACATTAACTCTTGGCGATGTTAGCAAGGAGTTGTATGCTTTTGCGGTTTGGGGCAGAGTATTTGAATGGGACGGACAAGACGCGTCGCCTCCAGTAGACTCTTCTGTCATCCAATTCCATACAATAAGTTTTACCATAGTAATGCCATTTGTTATGTTATTACTTAGATAGATACTCTGTTAATTGGTGATTATGAAATTGTGAATTAAATTAAGTATAATTAGGTACATAAAACCTAAACAGATTCACCAAAAAAAGTTAGAAGTAAAATACGTGGGTAGCTTCCATGTGGCTGTGGTTATTTAAAAATAAAGATTTGTTTTGTTTATTTATTTGTCTGTTTATTTATTTATTTGAAAAGGTTTACCAACTAAAGATCACAACCGTCACAGAAAGGAAAATTACAAGTATGAATTTAAATTGTACGAAAGCACAGCATTACCAGAAATTTGCTAAACTAGTTACTAGTTAGAGAAAGAAGAAAACTAGGTATATGAAAGAAAGAAAGAAAGAATTTATTTAGATATCTATCTCCTATATAAATTATGTAAATAAAAATGAATCCCTAAATGTGTTGCTAAGCGCAAAACTCGAGAACGGCTGGATCGATTTTAATTATGTTTTCACTCATGGATAGAGCGATAATTAGGGAAGGTTTTTACGTAAAAAAAATGCACCGGGGCGAAACCGGGAGCGGGTCGCTAGTTTTAAATAAAATTATTTTGAGATAATTGCGAATTAACTTTCATTTAATACTAGCTGGTGTCCGCGACTTCGTCCGCGTTCTGAATGAAAGGTACCCTATGTCCTTTCTGGTGTCCCAGATAACGTGTATGCAAAATTTCATGGTAATCGGTTCAGTAGTTTTTGCGTGAAGGCGTAACAAACAAACTCACATTCACATTTATAATATTAGTAAGGAAGTGAGAATTTTTTGTAGAATATTTTTCATACTTTTTATACTAAAAACCATAGGTAAGGATTGAGGATAAAATATCAGATAATGGGATTTGGCATCCCTTATTCATTCACTGAAACACAACAGCACATATGCTGTTATTTCACTGTGGTCTCCTGTACTGCTGCAATGACCGCGAAAAACTGCCACTACTTTGAATACCACCTAATACAATGCTTAATGTCCATTTTTTATATTATAATGAAGGTAAATGATAAAAAAATCATTTGTTTAGAATAAAATCCTAAACAGAAAAAATATTTAGATGTCGCTAACTTCGTAATAAAAGACGATAGCGTTTCGTTTCTTGTGCAAGATTGAATAAAAAAATGTCATTCGAATTGATATATTATTTATTACGATTACGATGATGATTGACAAATTTTAGTAGACTGATAAAGCCCGTCAGGCTTCGTCCCATTTAGGACTAAAGTCCTTTGGGCTTCAAAAACATTTTTTAGACGTCCCAATACTTTTTTGGTCTTGGGACCAAAAATTAGATAATTATGTTTTAGATACCTACGATTTTGTGACGTCCCATTTATAATTATATAAGACAATATATTTACATGAATTAATATGAAATATAGGTATTTAAACGAAATGATTGTTTTTGTGAAAATAATATTAGAATCAGCTCAGTAGTTTTTAAGTTTATTCAAACAGACAAAAATACTAATCTCTCTCTCTCTCTCTTTATAATATTAGTAATCTATATAAACAACAAAAATGAATCACTAAATGTGTTGCTAAGCGCAAAACTCGAGAACGGCTGGATCGATTTTAATTCTGTCTTCACTCATAGATAGAGGGATAATTAGGGAAGGTATTTACGTTAAAAAAATGCACCCCGGGCGAAGCCGGAAGCGGGTCGCTAGTAGAAAATTATTACCTTCTCTGGTGTTTCTCGAAGTCTTCTCTAGGACCAGAAGCATTTCAGTTTTCTTTATTATTTTCATTTTAATTAGATAAGAAAAAAAATATATATAGATTTTAATGGGAAAATATTGTGTAATTTGGTGATGGCGTTTCATAGATATTTAAGTTTGAAAGTATATTAAAACACTGTGCATTTCCCAAATACAAGTCATAATATTCATATTCAGTTATGAAATACGAAAATTTATAATCTAGTTACAATTAGCAGGAGCACCATAAGATTGAAAAGGAAAAAAGAAAAAAAAATACATTTTAAAATATTTTATTCAAAAATAAAACATCCACTGAATACATTTTGAACCTTACCTCTCAATTTTGGTAAATATTTCATGCATTTTTTTAACTTAAATTTTTTTAAACTAAAAAAGAAAAACTGTTACATCTTTGATCTAGCTAGACAAAGCGAATATTAATATTTTTAAAATTACATATCGAATCACGAACACCAATACAATCGCGAACACAAGTGTTAACATTCTTTTGACAATCCCTTAAAAAAATATTTAGAAAACGCTACTATACGGCTTAAGAAAAATTATATATTTTCTAAACTTTCTAAACACACCATTTATTTCACACGTAAATGTACCTACAAGGCAGTGTCTTCACGAAGAACACATATTAATTTCAGAGAAAAAACTTGTATAAACTTCAAGTTTTTAAAGTACAAAATTTAATGTTTAGGTACACTACAAGTAAAGATCTCAATAGGATTTCTCAGTAAAAATATCAATACAAATCACCTATTCGCTAAACAGTTTAATTGTGTCTAGTCACACATTTACTATTTTATTAAGGGCCTCTTTTACCAACTACAAGTGAAGCTAGTTAGTTACTTTTCAAGTGAAGCCAATTTGCGAGTAAATTACGAGTATTTTGTGTCAATTTCATTGAAATTACCGTTGAGTAATGCAACTCGAAGATGGTGAAACTCGTTCACTTTCTTACCGGTGACTTTAAATGTCGGTTAGCCTGACACTTTACTCAGAGGTGGTGAAAGAGGCCCTACCCGAAGTCATAAAATATTTGACGTAGGTACTATTTGACGATTAATTTCGTATCAATATCCGACTATATGTCCCATTCATTAACACTTTACTTTATACTGAAGAAAAATTTTTATGATTACGATTATAGAAGGCAAGAAAGTTACAAGAGATTATACACTTTCAAATTTTAACATAGCATTACATATTACTATTCTAGAATCGAACACATTACACAACAGACTATTTGATTCGATTTTTTGCTTTATAATAACTCAAAGAGAATGGATATCACTATTATTGAAGTTTCACGAAAGAACGCCCGGAATTTCGCGGGTGTGGATTCGATCCGGTCATTTTAACCGACAATTTAGTCCGAATGAAATTATGCTCGAATGAAGTCCGGACCAAAACAGCTCCAATGAAGTTCGGATCAAAATATATAAACTCGAATGAAGTCCGGAACAAATTATGCTCAAATGAAGTCCGGATCAAAACATGCTCCAATGAAGTTCGGATCAAAATATGCGTGAATGAAGTCCGGATCAAAATATATAAACTCGAATGAAGTCCGGAACAATTTATGCTCGAATGAAGTCCGGATCAAAATATGCTCCAATGAAGTTCGGATCAAAATATGCTCCAATGAAATCCGAATCAAAATATGCTCCAATGAAGTCCAGACCAAAATATGCTCGAATAATGTCCGGATCAAAACATGCTCCAATGAAGTCCGGACCAAAATATGCTCGAACGATGTCCGCATAAAAATATGCTCGAATGAAGTCCGAATCAAAATATGCTCCAATGAAGTCCGGATCAATAAATGGTCGAATGAAGTCCGGATCAATCAAAATATATAAACTCGAATGAAGTCCTTATAATATTATAATATCTAAATTAAAAAGTACATTCATAAATAAATGCTTATAATATTAAAACATAAAGAGGTATATCGTGATTGAATTGTACGTAGACAGTTCTGCTTTTCTATATGAAAATAATATGAACTTTTCGAGAATAGTTAAGATCACGTGATTGATACATTTTATTGTTCTAGAAAGTTAGGTAACTATGGCACGAAGATGTGGAAAGTATTGATTGCTTTGAAGAAGTTAGCAAGCTGCGACTTTCTTGCTGGCAGCCGCTGCCACGGCGGCATTATCTGTAAGCAAAGGAGATCAATCAGTTTGTATAGACATCAGGCCATCAGTTCATTTTCGTTTTAAGATGATACAAGTCATCTTTCCTCCATACAAACGTAGAATGATTATTACATTTATTACTCCGCTGTTTTATATTTAACTTACAAAATTAAGTATGATACCGATTTATCTTGTCATTAACTAGTTTCCTTCCCTGTAAGGGAATCATCGTGTAACTTGGTAATGAGATTTCGTAGAAGTTTGAAAGCGTAGATAAATGATTGATCTCGCTGTGCTCGACAAGATACGGCCCTACCTAAAAGCAATAGCTCCGTGAATGGGGCAACTTTTTATTGTAGTGTGTGTAAAACATTGTCACTATAGCACTTTTTACACAATTTAATTATATTTTTACACATTTTCACTACGGAAATTGGCATTTTATCATACCCAAAATTTAATAAAACATTCGGCACGTACACACCACAGAGAGTTTGCAGTGTGACTAGTTCGAGTACGCCGAATTCAGCGTAGTATTTGTTGCCGCATTTGTGAAGCACGGCGGCTGTATCTAGTCGAGCGCAGCGAGACCAATCATATATCTTTATTTGAAAGTATAAAAATACGTTGCATTTCTCAAATATGTATGTACAAGTACATTTATCAAAAAAATTTCATATTTGGCTTTGAAATCATTTAAATTTTATAAATCTGAAATATTCACAGGAAATTACATTTATTTACCAAATTTTCCACGAGTTTTTCATTCTACCTATTCTCGAGTTTTTGAAGCGTATATACACAAACCAACAACATTTTTAATTTTTATATATATTAAGATTTAAAATTATAAAATTACTTGAGCAATTTTTAAAAGCTTTCTTCTAATCAACTGCGATGATCACTCTGCAACCTGTTTTTGAGTTGAAAAAAGTATTTAAAGAGCGATTGATTTACCGGCATTGGTGGTCGGATGGAGACGCTTCAAGACTTGGGTGAGGTCGAGGCCGGTGAGCGTCTTGATGGCGGGAGGCAATCCACCCGCGAGACGCGCCACTTCCCCAGTGGCCCCGTTGTCTCCCACCAACACTATCTCGTCCGTCTTCGCCAACGGAGCGGACACCTCCGCTGCGATCTGTTCACCACATAACATCACACGTTAATCTAATGTGTTAACTATAGTAAAGCCAAACAAACAACGCCAACATTGTTAACAAATCGACCTCTCTATCCTTTCCTCTCACACGAAGCGGCGCTCTATCTGTTTCGTGGTTTGGGAACCCATCTTGGCAACCTTTGACATTATTTGCGTTGTTTCGTTGGCCTTGCTTTAGGGATGTAAAGATACATAATTTTTCCGATACGATTAATATCGATGGTTTAATGAATAAAATGAAATAAAAATACAAACTCTGTGTAGTGTGAAAAATCAAAATTCATAGAAAATATTATATTTATTTAAGTAGCTATATTGAAATTAGGAAAGTAATAAATTATTAATTATCATTACACATTTCAATTCAACCTAAGTAGGTAGCCTGAATATGAAATTTTTATTGAAACATGGCGCAGACTACTACACATAAACACTATTACCTATGTATTTTCTTACAAAGTGGCAATATTTTGCGAAAATATTATGAAGAGCACTGAATTTTACAATAAATGTAGTTGACAACTTTGCTTATGTTAGTATAATGATCCAAGTTACCTTAGGCAAAGCTTCAAGTACGAGCGCCATGATGGCGGCGTCGCCGTATTGGCGATACACTTTGGCCTTCGCCAACATCCTCTCAGCGTCAGCTTTGCCGACGTCGCCGATGGCAACGGCTTCGGCGAGACCCAAAACCTTTATACGTTCCGCGTCCGCTTTGGCCCCTTCTACTGTTTGCGTGCTGAAATTTATCAAGTACATAAGTACTTAGAATAGCATTCATTACTAGTGACCGCACCCCGCTTCGTTCGGCGACCAATTTTTTGTTTACGTGCAAACCTTCCCCGATCATCCCTCTATCCACGAGCGAAGACAGAATGAAAATCGGTCCAGCCGTTCTCGAGTTTGAGCGAGACAAACGAACAGCAATTGATTTTTATATATAAGACTAGTGGGTGCCCGCGACTTCGTCCGCGACCAATTTTATTTTTACATACAAATTAACCATTCCTGATTATCCCTCTATCCATGAGTGAAGACAGAATCAAAATCGGTCCAGCCGTTTAGGAGGAGTTCAGTGAATATATAACACATTTGTAGGTAGTGTAAAAATGTATGGACCCCTCCTTCTTAGCTTTTATAGTTGCCGAGATCCATATTTAAAGCATGTACAGTCGCAGGACTGCATAAATGGCAGAAGTGATTTTTTTTCTTCTAAAAAAGTGCCCTACGCGCTTAGTAGTTTTCACTTCAAAAACCCTACGGAAAAATAAAATTAGGTACCGCTTTCCTTCCGCGATCGTTTGTAAACGATAGGCCTCAGCTTCAGCGGGTAAACGTACAGTCGCCACCAGTTCCTCTTCCCGACGCATGATCTCTTGTTGTTCCACCTGTGATCACAAATATAACAGACTATAGCTGATGCTCACGACTTCGTCCGCGTTGAAAAATATAAAACGCCATCTACCGTGGAATATCACCAAGCAGTTGTCATGTTAGTCGTTTCACCCACATCGAAATAATATATCCATATATCTTTGCGAGGTTTCACGTGATTTGGATAGACGGCGCTATCTCCCGGGCCAAGCCTTATTTGCTTTTATTTTAGATTTCCCATAGGAATGAAGCATTTTCCCGCGGCAAAAAGCAGACTATGTTCATCACAGATAATGTCGGCTTCTAATGGTAAAGGAATTTTTCAAATCGGTCCAGTAGTTTCGGAGCCTATTCAATTCAAACAAACAAACAATCAAATCTTTCCTCTTTATAATATTAGTATAGACAACCAAGTCGCCCAACCTGTACGCCTATGTCTATTTCTCCGTTAATTACTTCTTAATTCTTAATATTAGTATAGATTCTTACATAAGTTTTAAGTTTTACTCAGACTTATTCAGTTTGAATATTTGGAATTTAACGTAAGCTAAGTATAATCCAAATTAATCTTGATTCAACAAATTCACCACTCCAACAAGTTAGAAAAGGAAAGTGCAAAAGTTTAATGAGTTGCTCTCACCTCGATCTGCTTCCTACGCTCTACGACTTCGATCTGTATTTCTTCGTTTCGGATTCTCTGCTTGATTTTCGCAGCTTGTAGCTCATAAGCTAAAGCAGCTTCCGCTTTCTGGAATTAGGCAAATTCATTAATGAACTTATTAGGTACTAGCTGGTGCCCGCGACTTCGTACGCGATGATGAATTAAAAATATAAAAGCAATTACAACGCTTGACTACTTGTTGCTATAACACATTGGCCAGGAGTTAGTTACAGTTTTATATTATTTTAGATTTTAGATAATCCCTCGGGAACGTTACTTTTTTCTTGGGTGAAAGGTAACCTATGTCCTTTCTGGTGTCCAAGACAACGTGTATGCAAAATTTCATGGTGACCGGTTCAGTAGTTTTGGCGTGAAAGCGAGACAGACAGACAGAGTTACTTTCGCATTTATAATATTAGTAAAGTAAGGATTTTATAACTATTTTTATCAGTGTTTTGTATGAACGTAACAGTAATGTTAGGACATACTATATCCCCATCACAGAAGACATTAAAAGCTGTTGTATTTCGGAGTGTGAGTATGGGGTATGTTTTGTCCTGACCAGAGCCAACTTTAAAATGTTAATTTCCATAATTGACCCTGCCGGGAATCGAATCCAGGATCCTAGGAACCGAGCGTTGAAATTATAGGTAATTAATGATTTAAAATCGTGTTTACCGCGGTGTTAACTTCTTGGTCGAATTGCGCTTTCTGCAGCTTGAACATTCTTGTATTATCTTCGATCCTCGTGTCCATTGAATACTTTACATCCATTGCGCTTTTCTCGCATTCTGCTTCCTAAAATTAATTTAAAAAATGTCTTACTTTTTTCTGTGAACGTAAAGGTTTCAGCGAATTTTTCCGATTCAGGTCACGCATAATGGCTTGGCTATCGTGAAATAAAAAATAAAAAAGACTGAAAGTCCACATTTTTCCAGTGCATTTCCAAATCTATGCATTTTGGTTCAGTCTTCTTACATATAAACCGCAATTTTGATATTAAATGTGAATCTACTCTCAACTATTATTAGATTTTCGTCTACTCCATTCAAGTGACGGTAGCCACCTACATTCAAGTGGACCGTCAGTTTGTCACACTAACATTTGACTATTGCACCCTTAATGATCGGCCGCCGACGAAGCCAATGCTACGTAACCGTTTACGTGTGAAGGATTATTTTTCTTGCTACGAAACTAGTTACGTACGACCGCCTACGAAACCAATGCTACGAAACCAGTTTCTGACACATCTTTGCATTTGGGGGAAAGGGACAAAACACATTTTTGTATTTCGTTAACACAGGCTTTGCTATTGGCTATTTATTTATTTATTCAAAATCCACAGCTCTCAACAAAAAATTACTGACAAAACACACCCTGTACAGCCAATTATGGATTTTACATTTATATAAAATTTCATAGAAAGAAAAAAAAAAATTGTACGTAACAGGTTTCGTAGCAAGAAAAACAATTCTTATCATGTAACTGTTTACGTAGCGTTGGTTTCGTAGGCGGCCGTAGGGGACATATAGTTACCCTGATTCCAGCATCGCGATTAGCTTGCGCGACGCCCACGTCAGCATCGCGCTTCACGACAGCCGTCTGCGCCTTCCCCAAGCTGGCGAGGTACTGGACGTCATCGTACACGTCCTTGATCGTGAAGGACAGGATCTCGATGCCCATTCGGCCGACGTCCGGCGCTGCTACTTCGCGGACCAGACCCGCGAACTGATCTCTGTCCTTGTACACTTCTTCGACTGTAAGCGTTCCTATGGACAAGCACAAAAGCACATTTACTACTACATTCAAAGTCGCTTAGGCTTATTTGATTTTGGATGCGGCAATTACACACTGTGTAACTGTAGCTCCAACCCCATTAAGAAGACAGCCCGTGAAATAGAGGCCGTGCTAATAGGATTACGGTGCGTGTGGCGTAGTGATACCAGAGCCTCTTTACTTGTTGGCTCAATATAAAACATATAGTATTGCATACATATACCCCTTAATCTGCTTATCCAAACTCACTAATATAACCTTTCTTACTTAGTCATATATTCTTATATAATTATTCCCTAAACGTTCGCGCCGTTTAACTCGAAGCTTACAAAGTTCAATAGTACGTAATTCCATGATTACTCATTAGTTATTGTTCGTATAGGAATACATAAAAAACATGACATTTCTGAGACATAATATGAAGGTTTGGATGGAAATCAAAAACTGAAATTAATTTCATATCTAGTATAATTAAACTTGTCATTACTGACTAAAACCCAATGTTTTACAGTGAAAACATGCTACCTATTATATTAGTACATTTAAAATTGGGTTGTCAGTGGGTACCACCTATAAAGGTCTTTCTAAAATAATGGAATTACTGGCATATTTTGTTTTATGTCTTGCGTATTTCTTGCAAAGACAAGGTGTTGGAAAAACCGATCGTTGGTAATAAATCTAATGCCTAATAAAGGCTTATTTATTTTATGTTTTGCGTCGCATTCTGTCTTCGATTATTCACAATTCTTAGTAAGTTGAGACAGCGAATTCTCCCAAATACCTATTACCATTGAGTAAATAGTACTTATACAGTAAGTAATATTTATTCTATGCTATTTACTGAGTTCCTACGCTCGTATAGCGCCTCCTTAAAGCCTCCTTAAGGTGTTAGCTGAACTTATTATTTATCCAAATGAAGGTGCTTACTTTTTAATGTTTAGACAGGTGAGTCCAATAATAAGAGTGAGCGGCACAAGGGCGAAGCGTAGCATCTCCATAGCTGCACTTTTATTTCGCACACTTTCACTAAAAACTTTTTAATCACTTTTCATCATTACCACTTGACAATGATTTCCTTATTTAGAACAGATACATTTTATAAGGATTTTTCTCGTAGATAGTTATGTTGGAACACCCTAAACTTACGGTACCTTGTTACTGTTACTAAATAATTATAATAATATAATTAACAATATGAGGAAATGAACGATTTTTTCAGATAAAAAAAAATACAAAAAAATCTTATCAATTAAAATGTCACATAAAGAGAAAACGTTTGTATGTTTGTTTATATGTAAATATTAGTTAGACCTTAGTTAGAATAGAATTTCAGTATGGCCATAGGGTAAACATTCCACGCGTTTTCTAACTTCGATTAAAATACTTCCTGTGTTATGCACACATAAAATGTGTCTGAAACAAGTCTTGGTGGCAAAATCATTGTTTTCAGTAAACAAGTTGTGATATCTAGAATGCATATTGTTATAAAACTAGAAAACATATTTAAATTCCATTAGGTATTCCTAAATCTATATAATGCATGGTTTTCGTGTGGATACTTTGAATTCATGTATCCAGTCCAGCGATTGAAAACAACCCAACTTTTGCGCAACGGAATAACTTTAAAGTTCATTCATGCATAACGTTTTACTAAGTATATCTAAGTATCTATACTATACTTAATCTATACTAATATTATTAAGAGGAAATATTCGATTGTTTGTCTGTTTGTTTGTATAAAATAGGCTCCGAAACTACTGGACCGATTTGAAAAATTCTTTTACCATTAGAAGCCGACATTATCTGTGATGAACATAGGATACTTTTTACCGCGGGAAAATGCTTCATGCCAACGGGAAATCTAAAATAAAAGTAAAGGGGGCGGGAGATAGCGCTCTATCCAAAATACGGTAGATGGCGTTTTATACTTTTCTACGCGGACGAAGTCGCGAGCACCAGCTAGTAATATTATAAAGAGAGAATATTTGTATTTTTGTATATAATTATGTAATGAATAAACTCAAAATCTATACTGGACCCATTTTCATAATTCACCTATAGAAAGCTAGGTACATTGTCCGCGAGTAATATGGGCTAATAATATTAATATTAATCAATACATACTAATAATAAATCTGTAAGGGTTGGTTATGGAGTAAGTTAATACTTTTTTTTCAGAGATATCATATTTATTGGCTCTATAGTCTATACATGATATTGAAATTAAATTGACGATTTTTACAATTTTTTTCTTTATGTATGTATGTTCCTCCATAACTCTTAAACAAATTAACTGATTTTCAATAAACTTGGTAGATAAACATTTAGACGTACAGGACACAAGGTAGGCTACTTTTTTCTTTTCCAACACGGACGAAGTCGCGGGCGCCAGCTAGTCTATACTAATATTATAAAGAGGAAAGATTTGATTGTTTGTTTGTATAGAATAGGCTCCGAAACTACTGGACCGATTTGAAAAATTCTTTTACCATTAGAAGCCGACATTATCCGTGATGAACATAGGCTACTTGATATCGCGGGAAAATGCTTCATTCCTACGGGAAAACAGGTAAAAGGACAACGGGTAGTAAGAATTATGCTTCTGTACTAACTTCTTTTTCACATAACTTTTAAACGGCTGAACCGATTGAGTTGAAATTTTATATGGGTATTTTGATGATTTCCTGGATTATTTAAAAATACAATTGGACCCGGTAGGTGGCGCTGCTGTCGGTATGTCAACTACTAAACGGCTTGGCCGATTGGGTTGAAATTTTGTATGTGTATTTCCATGGTTTCACAGACACGAATGTATATTTTTTTAAATATTTTACTAGTACGAGTATATATAGCAAATTGTCAATTTTTCATATAAATGTTTTACATTCTAAGCGCAGTAAGTACGGTCATTATAAAACTCATGTTAGACCCACAGAAAAAAAATTCGATATCGGATTGTGTCTGAAATATTACCCCGAAAAAAAATATCTACAAAATGCGTCTGTAGATTCTGTTTTTCTTTAGCGAAAACCTTTTCCTGGGGGTCACAGAATTCTATTGTTTCTTATTGATTTCTTACGTAATAATTTAGTAGAGCACTTTTGACCTTCAGGCTTCAAGCTTCAATGCACTTCCTATTAGGAATAAACAGTAGTACATCAGTAGCATGATAAGAATATTATATACGCATGATGGAAATTGCATTATGTAAACCTTTGTGTATATAACTATTAGTTTAATCTAGTTCTATCAATTTCAATAAATGATTTTATACACTTTTATATAGATCATCCTTGATTCGTCGATAAGATGTTTTGGAATCTACTAAGTCTCAGAAAATCATGTAACACCTTGATAACCCTTAATTATAAATATAAAAATATATATATTTCTCAAATCTGCGCCAGGCGGTTGTGTATTCAGAATCTAATGTTACATATTGTACTACAAATTTGTATTTCTCTTTATAATAGGTATATTTCACGTTAGTCTCGCAAAAACTCATGAATGGCTAGACAGATTTTAATTCTGTTTTCACTTATGGAATGATGGATAAACGTGGAAGGTTTGTATAAAGTCGAAGTACGAAAACCTTCGTCAGTTTTAAAATTCATTCCTTTATCAAAATAGTAGACTCTTAGTACTTTTTAAAACTAAATCATTAGGCAGACAAATGACAGACGTTTGAAATGAAATTTTGGCATGACTGACATTTTGCCTTGGTGCAAGCAAATTTCCACTTTAAGGTGACGAACCATTTCTTACCCCGACTGTACATAAAAATTGCCGATTTACTATAATCAATGCACTAATAAATGCAACCTATTTAATTGATAATTCCTAATGTGATTTAAAAGGTACAGACAGGTAAGGTAAGGTAAGGTAAAAAATATTTCACTCGCGCACACTACAAACCGTATTATTAGGGAAACTTCAAAAGTCACGTGATCACTTTTCAAAATCGCCCAGACGTTGTAATCAACGCAGCTGCGACAGTATACTGGGAACACCAGCACGAGTTTTCGAGGCACACAGTCAACAATTCTTACAAACCATGAACCTTATTGCGGTGTGCTAAGAGTGTTATCAGTTAGAAGGCGTCATTAAATCATGTTTATCACTATTTACATTGAGAACGATATATAAATATGATAATGATAACGTGTGTGGAATTGATACCTATATATATTGTGAGAGGTATTCCGCATAATTTAGGCTTTTATTTCCGCGGAGATAGATATTACGCAGTCAACGCATTACTTGCTGTTATATTTTTGTCGTTTTATTTTTATAATTATGATCTTTCATTTTTTTCTGTATGAAAAGTATGTCATTTTGTAGGAATTCCTGACATTTAACTTATTTAAATTTAATTACGATCAGTTAATTCACTCGCATTTGTAATATTAGTAGGTACTTAGGTAGATATTACAACAGATTAGATACTCGCAGTTCATTCAGGGTGTCCTATTGAATTATTTTCAAAGAGATTTTGTCCCGAAAAATAATTTATTTAAAAAAAAATCGTCAAAAATTTAAAATCTATGGTATTATGGTCGACCAGAAAAGTGCTTTATCAGTTTCGATGGGAGAGACGCAAGCTTGTGATGATTATATAACTTGCAGACAAAATTGCATCCGTGCGAAACCGGGGGCGAGTCGCTAGTATTATATATACCCACTGTTTAACGTCATGTAGTAAAACATTAACAATAAATTTGTTCTGACGTAAGTGCAAAATATAGGTCCGTTCATGAAACAAACTCGTATCAGCAGTCTTGACATTGACTTTAATTTGTCTCTTACGAATGTAGTGTGTTTTGCGCAACTACAATGTACAGTAGAGGTCTCGATCTTAATAAGGAAATTCCATTCCACGTCACTATTAATACCTACATACTTACTCGTATACATATAGTAAATATTTACATAAATGCGTTTAATCAACCGAATTGATTAAAGTATACGTCAAATGACGACACCCAATACATTGAGATTTCACTTACAGTCATAAGTCTTATGTAATCAATAACACTCATTTTTAACCCAAAACGGGGTGTTGTAAATTGGATAGATTTTTGTAACAAAATTTTCAGTATCATGCGTTGATCGTATAGAATATTGCTTAAAAGGTATGTACGCAACTTATCGACATCAGCGCCTGACGTCTCACAATATTTGAAGGGCTGTTCAAAAGATGCTGCCTCGGAATTTTCTTTAAGTTTTATCGGCATTTCCTCAGCTTGAGCGAGATAAAAACTGACACTTCGGAGTCTTACTACATACCTACTATTTATCAATATTTCTAATATTATAGGTCTTTTTCTGAAGAAATAATAAATTCATTTCTTCGGATCCAATATATTGTACATTTCAAAGGCAACTAAAACTGACATTTCACGAAATTCTTTGAAATTTTACGAATCCTAAATAAAATCTGTAAGGGTCGTGGATAGGATCTATACATGAAACTGAAACTAAATTGACGATTTTTAGAATTTTTTTCTGTATGTACCTATGTAGGTATTTACTTTTTCTTTTTCAACGCGGACGAAGTCGCAGACGCCTGCTAGTAATATTATAAATGCGAAAGTGAGGTTGCGTTTGTTTGTTTGTTATGCTTTTTTCAAAGTTGTAGGTTGATATATAAACACAGTAGGTACATGAAGTCTTAAACGAGTTGATTGATTAACGGTTTTACCCGGAATGAAGCAATGAAAGGTCAGCGCGGTTTTCCTAATCGCAACATTATCAACGTTATGGGTTTCCGATAATGGGGCGTTCTAACTGGTTCAAACCCACAAAATTGTATCAGCAAAGGTACGACCACAGTGTGGGGCAATAGTTCCATTGTGACGATGTATGGACTATAATCGACCAAGTTAGGCCATTGTGTATTAGCAATATGTATCTACCTATTTTGGGTGAGGCCTACGTCCAGTAACATCTTACAGTTGAGATTATTCAAGGCGTCTAAATACAAAAAAGCAGGGCGAATTATGTGCATACGGCTCGCTTGAAAAAGCCCGTATTTTTTCTACATGATACATGTTTTCTTCGAAGATTGGTAACCTAGAACATCCCAGGAACATCAAAGTTTCTTCACAAAGTTTTACTTCACATACAATTATCATGATTTCTAATCAAAACATTTAATCGAAAAGCAGACAGGCCAACATAGATTCAGGATGGGTTTACAATTTCGATAGTCCCAGGGATCGACACACTATGCTTTATGAAATGCAAAGTCAAATTAGTATAGGAACATCTACATCTATATCACATGATAATAAATCTTTTATGTGGTTCACTAAAAAGAGAATAAAATTGATGTAAACATTTTTATAGAAAAACCGATTGATCGGTCGAGAGTAATGGTTGACTTGACTCGTGTTCATGGGACATAAATAGGATTTATATGCAGGGCCAATAACGACATTATCATTCTTTAGTCGTAAAAAACCTAGATACAGTCTGTATGGCGGTACCATCACCTTACAGGACAACATAGTGAAAACTTAGTGTTTAACTGTCTTTCGGTGCTTGAATGGGGTCTAGGCATCCGCGAATGGGTTTAGCATTGCTCTTCGGTTATTATATTTGGGTCAGCGGTTTACCTAAATCCACTTAGTGTTACTTGTGTTTCTACAAGGCATTTCAATATCTATCCACCGTCAGTGAAACGTCAGCCTTATTTGTGCTCTTTATTAAAAAAATAAAATGAAAGGCTACTTTCGCTGATTGGCTCCATCGTCCAATTTAAAAGGTTAAGTCTAAAAGGTTTTCTATTTCGTGTTTGGCAATATCATTGTAACAATAATAATTTTTTAGTCAATTAATTGTTATAGATGCCATTGCATTTCTCACCCTCCAATTAGGAAATCATGGAAACAATAGTCCACATGCATAAAAAATTGTATAAATTCCTAAGACTACAAAAGTTTATTTCCGGATTAAGAACACAGAAATTTCCGAAGTTCATTAAGTAAATTACTTACTTAAGCAAGTGTCTTTGATTATATTATATCGTCGAAGAATTGACCTTTCGGCTGTAATAAAAGTTTAATGTTGTACATCAACTTGATCAACACTATTAATAAATCTGTAAGTGTAGGTATTGTATGTATGTATGTATGTTCCTCCATAACTCTTGAACGAATTAACCGATTTTCATGAAACTTGGTAGATAAACATTTAGACGTACAGGACACAGGATAGGCTACTTTTTTCTTTTTCAACGCGGACGAAGTTGCGGGCGCCAGCTAGTATAAAAATAAAAGACTTCCATGCAGTCTTCGCGGTGAAAGGGCATTTTATTATCAGACATAAAACCTTATATTAATGTTGTGAATGTATTCTTGGATATTAAATAGTTTTAAAGCTTTTATATTTACAATTGAGATTTCACTGAAGAAATAATAAAACGTTTGCAGTAAAATTCTAGGTAGTTCTGAAGAAGTAAAACAATCAAACAAAAAACAATTAAAATCAAATCAAAATAAATATTCAAAATGAATAAATATTCATCAATTAGATTGCTACAAGAAAATCTTATGATCGTCATTATAAATTTAAATCCAGGTTTCATGCGAGATTTTGTAATAGCCTTTCGAGAGGAGTTTGCTTTTAATGACGCTTTTAAATTTATTTATAGATAATTAAAATCATCATTAAATTTACAAATTATATACGCATTAAAACCTATAATATACCTATATGATTTTGACCAAAATTCAATAATTGAAGTACTACTCATACCGCTTATTTAAAGAAGAAAAGATAACGTGTAATAAAGGGTGCACTTTGACACTGTTCCTATTGGAAAACAAACTTGCGTTTCCTAAAATAATAATTGCACACAAGACATGCATCGAATGCAACCCACCGCTCGACCCGCCGCTCGTGACGACCGCGGCGGCGGGACTGGAGTTCCCGACCCGACCCAACACCTTATACAACCTTACATTATACGGCAAATAAACCGGGCCACCCGCCAACTTGGAACCCCGATTCGATCCTCTCAAAAACTATAAGACCCACAACTATAAAAGTTATACCTACAGAAAGTTATACCTAATCATCATGAAACGCACTTTCTGTAGGTATAACTTTGACAGTTGCAAGTTTTATACCTCCTGAGAAAACCGAATCAGAGCTCCAAAGCAGCAGGTGGCCCGGTTTATTTGCCGTCGAGTGTATAATATATATAGGTAATACACTTCCCTAGTGCTTTGGTAACAGAGAAAGATTTTTCTCTAATATTACAAGTCTTTGCCGGCTCTTTCGATTTATTTTCCTACAGGACATGTTTATATTTTCAGCAGGCGAAGTGTCTGCACACTACTCTATACTTATAAAATACACTGGACCGCAAAGAAAAAGAGTCGGTTAGAAAATGTATTGTATTGTATCTCTTGTGTGACTACACATAGCACAGCACTAGGGAAATGAATGACTAAAGTATCAGTCGATTAGCGAAGAAACAAAACTAAGAATTGAATCGCACTCTAAGTTATGTGACGAAACTGCACTAAGTATAAATATTTAACACAAGAATAAACGCACTTGGTTTTGAGACTACGTGACAAGTGTCAAGAGACTTGAACAAAACTGGTCATATTTCATTGGTTTCTCTAAAAATTACAATTAAATTGTCGACAGACGACGCGAAGTTACAAGGACACTGCAAATAGACCGCAAAGGTTTCTACTTTCTATGTTGTAATTTTAATGTTTTAAATTTTCTATTTTTTTTCGTCCGATGGCAGTTTAAAGAAGCAGACAGGGGCCCTAGACAAAGTGACATGACGAAGACGATAACGAAGTTCGAAAACAATAAAATGTATGAGATTGACATATGCCTTCGTTAAGTCACGTGATACTTCCCATACATTTTGTTGTTTTCGAACTTCGTTATCGTCTTCGTCGTGTCACTTTGTCTAGGGCCCCAGTTCTTCACTGTTAACTGTTGACAACGGTGGCCAAGTCCTAGCCGTTATATTGCAATAATTATATTAATAACTTAGCTGTTGCCCGCGACTTCGTCCGCGTAGAAAAGTATATAAAACGCCATCTACCGTATTTTGGATAGATGGCGCCTATCTCTCGGGCTAAGCCGCAAGTATTTACTTTTATTTTTGATTCCCGTACGAATGAAGCATTTTCCCGCGGTAAAAAATATCCTATGTTCATCACAGATAATGTCGGCTTCTAATGGTAAAAGAATTTTTCAAATCGGTCTAGTAGTTTCGGAGCCTATTCTATACAAACAAACAAACAATCAATCAAATCTTTCCTCTTTATAATATTAGTATAGACTAGCTGTTGCCCGCGACTTCGTCCGAAAAAAAAAAGATAAAAAGTAGCCTATCACGTGTCCCGTACTTCTAAATGCTTATCTACCAAGTTTCATGAAAATCAGTTAATTCGTTTAAGAGTGATGGAGGAACAGAATTTGAATGATTGTTTGTTTGTTTGTATAGAATAGGCTCCGAAATTACTGGACCGATTTGAAAAAATATTTTACCATTAGAAGCCGACATTAACCCTGATGAACATAGGCTACTTTTTATAGTGGGAAAATGCTTCATTCCTACGGGAAATCTAAAATAAAAGTAAATACTAGCGGCTTGGCCCGGGAGATTGCGCCGATGAAGTCGCGAACACAGCTAGTTAGTAATATATTGAGTATTGATAAAAAATAACTTTATTTCATAAGCCAGTAAGTATCATTTAACCAACATTTAACAGGAACATAGCTAGGCAATAACATAGGCTTAAGGCATAGTCCCCTGACCTCCAAGCTAGGATTGCCTGTGTTTTGGAGATCAGTGTTAAATTGATGCTAATAAGAAGTTAGTGATGAGATCTGATTTCTAGTATTCCTGAAGAATATAGATATTATAAACGAAAAGAGGGCTTTAAAATAAATGTAAAAAATAAGGAGAAGCTCACTTCTTTGTTAAGGCATAATTTCTTATGAAACGTTACAATATTGCTAACCACAAAGGCTTGAAGCATCAGCAGCTAGCTACAATGTAATTTTACGCCTTTATTAGGTCAAGGATTCATTTCACTTCTAAACACATTTTAATTTAGATTTGAAGAATTTTTTTTTTAATTTAAATACCTATACATTAATTTAAACTTTAAAATTAGCTTTAGTCTGTCTTGGTATGTATGTACAGGATTATCTCAAAGACTACTGAATGGATTTTCATGCAGCTAATGGAGAGAACGTTAAACGAGGAAGGTTTTTATATTTAATTTACAGAAAAAAATACACTAGGAATAATAAAAAAAAAATAAAGTACATACGTAATTATTTTTTGGATATAAAATACAAATCTTTTCTCTTCATACATATAATATATTAGTATAGACGAGCTATTGCAGGTTACTTGGTTCGAGTAATTTTATAAAATACTAGCTAAACGCTCCCTGCTTTGCTCGGGTTCAATAAAAAACTATCCTATCTTTTAAGTTGGACCAAATTACACATAGTTACGAAGTTTTATCAAAATGGGGTCAGTAGTTGAGGAGTTCATTGACCTCAACGTGACACGTAATTTAATGTTACTTGGTGATAATGTAGCTTTCTATACATGAAAAAATTTTCAAAATTGGTCCAGTAGTTTTTAAATTTATTCATTATAAACAAAAATACAAATCTTTTCTCTTTATAATATTATTACAGATATCGAATAATATTTCAGGTACGCCTTAGCTCCAATGTCTTTGTAAATTAATTTAAATTGTAAATTGGATTTAAACTTTTAAATATCTCTCCCTAAATAAATTAACATAAGTTTGTAAATTTTGCAGATTAGACTAAATATTGCAAATAGACAAAATAATTCCATTTATCCTTATTTAGTTCTCTTTTGTATATGAAAGAAAAGATCATTAGCTTTATCTTTTCTGAACACGACGAGAAACTTTTCTTTCGCTTGTCAGAGGTTTACCCCGTGTCATAATGATAGACGTGAAAGGTTACTCCATTTTCCTTATAAATACCTAATTTCTTTATTATTTAATATCCACCTTTTAATATATTTCCCTAAGCGACTAAGCTCAGATTAAATAAGAGTTATTTGCCCGAGAGCAGGCTTGCAAGTATGCATGCAGTATGCTTGCATGCCAATCTTTAACGTAAAAAGGCTATAAGTCTATTAAATTGAATATATAAAATTTAAAAGCAATACATGGCCTTATATCTAACATATCATCGGATATGTCGCATCTTAATCTTGATATATAGTTAAGTACAAATTATGTTACGTAAGTTAAACTTATTACTTAGTTTGAATTGTCCGATAGGAAATTTGTATGTGAAAAAAAAAAGGAGTTTTTATTTTTTCCCAGTAATTTTTCCAAATTTTCCCTACATATGATCTTTCCCCAGACTTCAACTGATACGTACGTAGTCACACATATAGCGTTTTTTTTTATTTATATAGATTATAGATCATAAAAATATTGTTCCATAGAAAAAGTTTCTCACATTGTCAGTGTATATTTATTTCGCGAAGAAATGAAACCAATCTTCTATCTAACAATATGTCTACCCACAAATGATGTGAAGAGATTCCCTAAATTGAATATCTACTGCCCAGTTCTATTAATATTTGAAAAGATTCCTGAAGTGAAGTGAAAATACAAGTGAAGATGAAATGGATTTCCATCCATTATCTAGGTTTCAGATCTTTACCAAGTCGACCCGTAAAATAAAATGGGAAAATTGGTATAATTAATAACTAATTAGTTACGAAAATATCTAGACCACCGAACAAATTTTCCACAAACCAAAAGAAAATGTTGAAAATCTTCTCAACTTCGGGGGATTGTCGATAAAAAATTTCACTTGAACGATTGGTTTCATTCAGCTAAAGCTTGTAAACAAAAAAGTTAGCTCGAGACTGATGGCCTGTCATTTCGGGACTACGAACCCGGGATAACCGGGATTATTTACAGATGAAACACTCGATTACGCAGTTTTATAACGGTAAATGTTTCCTTTTTTGTTGTGCTCTTAAGAAAGCCTTAATCTCTTTTATCTCCTCAATTTTATTCCGAATCCTCTTTGAGAAGAACTCGCAAATGTTAAAGATTATCCAAAAATTCATACTTATAATAATAACTAGCGACCTGCGCGCGGCTTCACACAGGTGCAATTATGTTGTGACGCTTTCCGCGTCCATCTGTTTCTCTGCTAACAAAACCACATAACGGATTTTC
Organism: Synanthedon vespiformis; assembly: GCA_918317495.1. Taxonomy (NCBI): domain Eukaryota; kingdom Metazoa; phylum Arthropoda; class Insecta; order Lepidoptera; family Sesiidae; genus Synanthedon; species Synanthedon vespiformis. Next base: position 2,670,578 of record OU906965.1, read on the forward strand.
ATACTGTTTTAACTAATGGAAAGAGCGATATTCTTGTTTACTCCCTATTATACCCAATTTGCAGAAAAATATTGCATCCGTATGAAGCCGAACGCGGTCTGCTATAATATAATAATATATAATATGATATTTATAATATGTACTAGCTGTTGCTCGCGACTTCGTCCGCGTTAAAAAGATAAAAAGTAGCCTATCACGTGTCCCGTACTTCTAAATGTTTATCTATCAAGTTTCATGAAAATCAGTCAATTCGTTCAAGAATGATGGAGGAACATACATACATACATACATACATACAGAAAAAAATTCTAAAAATCGTCAATTTAGTTTCAATATCATGTATAGAGCCTATATACACGTATTTCTGAAAACAAAGTAAATTACTCCATGACCGACCCCTACAGATTTATTATTAGTATTGATATTGATGATAGACAATGACCTCTCATCATGACGCTAGATTTATAATATGTATTATAAATTATGACCTTTCATCATACATCATCACGCTAAAGATAAATTGTGCTCTTCGAAGAATGAACGTGCTAATTTGTCAAAACCCTAATTCATAACCGAAAATAGATAAGAAATATTATTACAGTTGGCCAAATTATAGCCCGGATGCATGGAGATTTATATGCGGACTCGTCAGTCATCTGCTAGACTGTAATTGTCGCTCGTCACAGGTGGTTGAAATAGAATTATTCATATAGAGATTAGATGCAAGTGTACGGCATTTGGCATGCACCGTTCTGGTGGCGGTGAAAAATTAATGAGTTCATGGAACTAACTTTGGGAACGTTCATGGAACTAACACTGTTCACTTCACTTAATCCGTGACAGCTCCTTAAATACTGGTGTGATTTAAATGAATTTGGTATCAATTTAAAGTTAACAGTTTAACCTTTAAAATGGTGCCATTTTTATTATTATTAACAAATTATTCAGTACTCAAGAACGCGCGGAACCAATTTCAAGTAAGTGATTCCATACTTTTGCTCGCGAGTATATTACTAGGATACTTTTTCAGTATCAAATCTTAGCCTAAGATAATCTATAGTACAATAAAAAGAGACACAATAGCAACTGTAAGAGGGCCATTACAAAATTTTAAATTATGAGTTAGGTAATTTTCGCAACCGGCATTTCAAATCGATACAAAAACTATACTATACTGCTAAGCTCGCGTTACCTATTGACTCATTAATTATAATATATTATATGTATACCAATATCAAACAGGAAATGGGCATAAAAATAAATTATGGTTTTCAGGGCAAGATTGTTTATGGTAACAATAATCGGTTTATATGTAATTCAGTAACAAACAATTGAATATTTTATTACAATCGACAGAGTATACGGCATTATTATTATTCGGCAACTGCATACTTAATAATATCAGAAATAGCGATTTATGGTAAGAAAATAAAAGAGTTTCATAAAAGGTTTTAACCTTGTTAATGGAATAAAGGAAAATAAGACAAACAGTCAAATATAAAAAATACCTGAAGTAAAACTAGGGTTGTCAACTTTAAAACAACATAACGTTCCTATTTTATATTTTTAATAAGAAATTTAAAGTATTTGCAAAAAATTGTGACAACAGGATAAAAAGGTAGGTATTGTCAATTTCGTGTAAATTGTTCTGAAAGCTACGTCACTTTGTAAAATAACCCGTGTCAAATGGTCCGTAAAGGGAATTTGGTTCGGCCTTCATTAAATGTTTGTTAATTTGGCAGAATAACTAATGACTTTTCAGTAAACATTACCCAGTGGTTACTTTCTTTTTAACGCCTGACGCAAAAACGGGGCGTTATGAGAATAATTATTATAATGTTTACAACAAAATCGTAAGCTAGCGGCTAGCCGTTTGTCTTTGCACGCTAATCTCAAAATCAATCGGAGGTGTTTATTATTACCTGGATTAAGATGCTAGGATACTTTTTATCCTGGAAAAGTGTTTGGTTCCCTTGGGATTTACAAAAGTTGCTGGTACAGCTAGCATCTACATAATTATTGAATATTGAAATTCATTGACTATAAGTAGTTACTTCAATAGGAAACGTAGTTACGTGGAAGGGTATCCGATTTATTTAATGAAAATTGAACATTGGTCCTTTACGGGAGACTGTGAAACAGCACATGCGCCGTTGTGTCCCTTTGTGTTTGTGTGTCTCTTCTATTTGAAGTGTTGTGTTACAATATCTATGTGAATAGGGCTGCTAGAACACAATCATGTTCCCCTCGTCACGTACCATCTCTATGCCAGTAACACAACCAGCAACGCACTTGCATTGCATCATCTTGCTCTGACACACATGTGTTAATATTTTTAGGGATTTACTTAGGCAAATAAAATTGATGATTTGACTTCTACGCTTAGGCACTTATGAAGTTATGGGTACTTATGAAATCAAATAAATAAGCGTTGGCGGCACCGCCAACTCGCTGGACGCGAAGACGCATTTATTAAAAAAAAATTAAACTCATATTAATTTAGGTATTTAATCGATACAGGATTCATTAGCACGCAATAAGCCGTGATAAAAAAAAGCAATAATAAAATAATAATAATAATAATAATATATATACTCGTATATGCAATTGCGTTTTCTATTTCTTGTAAATTCTTCACTAAACAGTGCATAATTTTAGTAGTTATCTACCTAAGTACTTAAACGGTAGACGTCTGTCAAAAATGTATCGCCGCAGCCCACCGTTTATTTTATCGTAAAAAAAATAATAATGACGCGTTGCCGGGTTACATACAATAATAAAGCGCCGGCTGCCAGTGCCAGCCGTCCACCTACTTACGGCCCGACCTCGCAACGGACTGGCAACGTCGCCACTCGCCACACGCCGCCAAGCGAGCTCCGAGCAATCAATGCTACGTACGTTGGCGACAGCGCCCGAGCGAGCTGGCAACTGGCAATGTTTGTTGGTTGGTTGCTTTTAGTAGGTAACCAACTGCGTCGCCAGACGCTCGTTCGTTCGTGAGTTTGTTTATCAGTTTTAAAAATGGCCGGATTCGACAATGAGAAGTTCATTGCAGAAATCAAAAAGAGACCGTCGATTTGGAACAGTGCTAGTGAGGATTATTCGAATCGTGAACTGAAAAGATCCTGCTGGGCAGAGATTGTCGAGATATTTAGCGACAATGACGACATGACAAAGGTGGAAAAGAGGGAACTGGGTGAGTTTATGTTGCTTATTTTATAATTATTATAGATATAATTTAGTAGGTACCTATTAATTTCATGTAGGTACATCGGACACTTTTATCTATCAATGAAAAGAGAGTTTTAGCGTTTTAGACTTTATTTTTGAGTTGTACGCAAGTTGTACGCCAGTATGATTGCAACATAAGTATAGTCTTTTCTATAAAAACATACATTGATTTGTTTACATGCACAATTTTTTAAAGAGAATAATATAAAAAAAACCATACAATTTTCAAATTAAATCTTTTTAGTGAACAACTTTAATTTAGGCACAAGTTTCAAAAGAAATAAGAATGAAAAAAAGAAATAAGATCATTCGTAATCATAATACTCATGATAGATAAATGTCAAATGCACTTGACAATGACAGTGACAATGCCCTATAGGATGGTAGTGTAATTGTTATTAATCTATGGTACTTAATTGTAAGGACAAAAAAGTTTTTGAAACTAATTTTTATTATTAATAATTTATTATATTTTCTACAAAAAAAAAAAAAATTGGCAAATAAATAAATCCTATTACTAATATTATTAATGCGAAAGTTTGCAAGGATGGGCGTGTAGTGTTTGATAATCTTTTACGCTAAAACGGCTGAACCATAGAAAGTAGGAATATATAATACCAATAGAAGGTGAACTAAACAAACTTACTATGCGGCCCTAGTGAACCGCGTACGGGGGGTGTCGCCTGGGGTGAAGCGCAGAGGGGTCGAAACACGTGCAACATCTAGGGAAGACAATAGGATGCAGATGTGTCGCCGAGTTATCGATAAATGACCATTGCTAAGAATATTTTGTTTTACGTATTCATTTATTATTGACGTATAAGTATTTACACAACTTATGTTAAACTCTACATTTACATTAAATAATATTAATTAGACTAACAACTACGATTACAATCTTAACATACAATATTACAATATAATTATTTTTAAACATAATAGCATTACAGGTAGGTACAATAAAAACTAGTAGAGAAGAACGTTATAGGGAAAAAATATCTACAGAAGATTACCAAAATATAATAAAAAAATATGGAAGCTTTAGACAAAAACAATACCTACTGTCCCTGAAACAAAACCATTTTATTAAAAACTTGCCGTTTTGACGATTCAGATTGTCGATTCTTTGTCAAGAAAAAAACTCTAATATTTAAATATATATCAATCACTGCTTTGACCAATGTATTCCGATGATTTTCTAAAGGCGCCTGATCGAACTGATGTTCAGTTAAGCATTTAAAGATATTTGTGCCTATAAACCATCTTAATATGGAATTAATAAAAACAGCCTTTTTGAAATTATATTTGATGCAACCATCTTCAATATATGTTTTCAAAAGTTGTTCTGTTTTTAGACACACTGTTACTACATCTGCCGAAGGATATAACAATCCTCCAAAGTCTCTTATTTTAATAAAACCTAAATCTTCTTGTCCTAATTCGTAACCACCACTAGTCGTAATACACGCACTGACGCACCATTCACAAGAAATATATTTTTTAATTTTTTTCGCTACGAATCCGGCAATGTACGTTGTAACTGAACGTGAAAACTGAGTAATTGTTTGTAACTCTGATAATAAATTGTAATTTAAATCGTCATTGCTTAATGTAGAATCGTTTAAACGGGCTCGTTCATTACTTTTGTTAATGCTTTCGATGGCCGAAGAACAAGATAAAATTGGTATTGTTTCAAGAGGAATACAATTTTCATTGCCATAAAAATGTAGTTGGGATTTTACAAGTATTTTTCGATATGCCGAACGAAATTGTAACGCAGTTGGATTATTGTTATATCCTCCTTTAGCACGAATCACTGAAAATACCATCTCAATGTGGTCTTGGTTAAACTTATAAAAAGGAATGTAATTGAGGAGGTTTTCCTTTATAATTAATGTTTCATATAAAAATTTTAAACTTTGAATACCTGTTAAAAACCCTATAAATCCTGTTTTCCTACTCGAATTAATTAATTGAACGTTAGTTTCTACTTCACATTTTAACATTTTACTAAATTTTGTTTCCTTTACATAAAGACCTTTTATATATTTTTCTGCTAGTTCTAAAAATTGCAGAATACTATGAAAATTTTCTTTACAAAGAGGTTTCTTGAAATTTTTTTGCAACATATTTTTAGAATTTAAAACATCGAATAGATCATTAATTATTTTTAAAAATTTGTATGTTCCATCTACCCCATTAAACTCTGTAAGATTTAATCTATTAGCACAAAAGTCTAATGCAACTGCAACACTTCTGCTAAACAATTGCGAAGCTAGTTTTACTTTCATTATATTATTTTGAAAGTTCAAATGTTTAGATCGTAACTTATTTGCTAGTACGAATGTTTCGTCAGTTTGGAGTTTATTCAATTCCACCAAATAACTCCATTTTATACTTAAATTATCTGCATCATATAAGATACATTTAGCTTGAAAACAGTTTCTTACTAATTTTAATGCATGACACGGATCTATAATAACAGCAATATCTCTATTAGTTGTTTTACTTTGAAATGTGATTTTCATGTTATTTGCAGATAAGTTACAACCAAGAATATTCGCCATGTTGATATTGGCTGGACAACCATCAAACGTAATGGATGTAACCCTTACTCCAACATTTTCCAAAGCACTTATACATTGGTGCACTAAATTAGCCTTTTGTTCTCCTTTTATTCCATTTACCAAGAAGTATACGATAGGAATCCTCCAATAGCAATTTATAGCCACTGCCAGAAAAACTAAAGCGTCTTTCGCTTCTTCAATACAGTCGCCATCTTCGTCACCGCCAAAAGTCACATGTCCGTGAAATTTATTACCATCCCACTCAATTTTTTTCCGTATAGACATCTCATCTAACACTAAAGAGCACAATATAGGATACTTAGTGTTTGATACTACATTTTTTATTGCATTAAAAGACTCCTTCGTAAGACCCGGACTACCATTAATGTTTTGGTACCATTTAGATAACGTGGAAGTGTGAGGTAAACATGATTGAAAAGATTTTCTCACGTAGTCATATGCCCTAGGGGAGAAGTAATGTAATGTCAAAGCAAAGGTCCTAAGTTGCTCCGAATATTTCCTTTTCATGGGTAAGTTTTTATGTGTTAATAATTGTCTTTGCATTATTTCAGCATTACTTATACTAATTGTTCTTAAAATATCAATGTCATTATCTTGTAATAATGATTTACTCTTTAATTCCTTGTATAAATCTTCCATTTTACCCATTTTTCTTTTAAGAGTCCTTTGTCGATGTTGAAGCCGTTTAATATTTTTTTGACGTTGCTTTAAGACAGTTTCCAGATATGCTATCCTTGAGAGCATTTTCTTTTTACGCGGTGTATTACACTCAGACGCAGTGAATGGCTCCACAGCCATTTTGATTTTTCCTTGATCGGGGCTAAGGGCTTTGTCTGACATTTCATCATCCTATAATATAAATAATTAAGTATGAGATACACTTTTTATAGTAATAAATATAACATAGTAGAATACACAAAATAACAAATTAATTTTGTTAAAAAACAAACAAATAAAATTTAAAACAAAGGTATTCACCTGTAAACTGATAGTTGGAGATGCTTCTGATGTCAAATAACATTTATTGTTCAAAAAGTATATAAAACGTTTTTCAAAATGTTTTGAGCAAATCGTGGTACTACGGTTGGGAAACCACTCATTACCTCTGTTTACAGCTTCTATCCACAGTTCTTTTCTTCTTGGATCAGTGGGAAAGCTAAAACAAGGGTAAATTATAAAATTAGTTGCTTATTGCTCATTCCTTCTACTTTTTGCGCAACTTTTATTGCGTCTTGTGCAATTCCATTTACAAAATAACACATGGTTATTGTTTATCACTACTATAATATTTTTAGGACAAAAATAGTAATATAAAATAGAACACTTAATATTTATTTTACACTTAATTCTAGATCAGCAACACCAAATGAACACCCCTTTACATAATTTACTAATATGTAATTTAATATTTATATACATATAAAACAATATAATATTATATTGTGCTTGCGATAAAATATAATAACTTATCGATAACTCATAAGACGACCAGCGGGACATCACTAATGGTCATGGCGCGTTCACAATTTGGCATCGACACTGATTGAAATTATGCAATTTTATAATTAGGAATAACTTAAAAACAAATACTTACCGATGAAATGTTATACCGCTATTTTTCACTTTTTTATTTAAAGAATGGTTTTTGCACACTTTTACGGCACAAGATGGCATTTTTACACAAGAAAATAATAAAAACTTGGGAGTTCCTATCCGCACTGTGAACAAAATACGAGTAAGCGTGGGCGCAGTTGGTGCACTTATTTTAAGTGTTCGGTTGGCAGGGCGATGTAACCGTAGTGACAACTCTATTCAGTAGTAACAGTAACAGTTCGTAACTCTATGGGCTGAACCTAAACGCTAGTTTATATAGCCGCCGGCTTATGTCGGTAACTTTCGTACGTCTACGGATCTCCTCATTTCTTCGATCTCGCAGCGTACCCCGAGCATAGCCCTTTCCATTACTCGTTGAGCGACATTGAGCTTCCTTACGAGGCCCATAGTTAAAGACCACGTTTCAGCGCCATAATATATCGGGGGTTAGTTTATAATTATAATTACCTATAACTATTTTGTTTATTACAGAGAACGCTCTACACAAAAGATGGAAATGTCTGCGCGGTTGTTTCACAAGAGAACTCAATCGACAAAAGTCTTTGAAATTTGGACTCGACGTGGGACCACGTAAAAGTGAATACATATACTTCAAGCAGATGAAGTTTTTGACAAAAGTGGTCGCTCTGAGAGAATTTGTACACCCGGTGGATTTTTTGGAGTGTGTCCAACAGAATGAAGAGAAACGTGCCCCGAAGAGACGGAACAGTGATAGTCATACACAGGAGTCATCGCACTATGAAAATACAGAACACGATGAAGATAAGTTATTTTTATTGTCCCTATTGAGCCAACTAAAGAAAGTACCTGAAAGTAAAAAAATGTCAACAAAAATCAAAATTATGTCATTACTCGATCAGGCGACGCAAAATGTGGATGCATATGAGGTGTAAAGGTGTAAATAGAAAAGTAATAAGGAGATAGGTTAATTTTAAATTCTAAATTCACTCATTGCTCCGTATGGTTTAATTTTTTCCAATAGAACTTACTTAGATAATACAGGAATAGTTCAATAAATCCACTAACTTTTTGTTAACCAAAAACTTTTTTGAGATTCCAACATTTTGACCTTAGTCAACAGACCTTATCTAAAAAAAAATATGATGTGCAAAAAAATATGATAGTCAAAACAATAAATAAACTATTAAATTTTGATGTTTAAAAGATAAATAAGTTGATGTAAAACAACCATAAGTTTCAAAAAATTACTTTGTTTCAAAAAAAACCTGAATGTAAAATTTCTCACGAAAACTTTTTTGTCAATATTTTTTGCACATAGCAGATTTTGGTTTGACAACGACAATATATTATAAAAATTCGATATGAGGAAGGAATTCATTTCCTCACATCGAGTTTAGCAAAACTTTGAAGCTACTGCCTACAAGTACATAGAATCTATCACTGGCATAGTACCTATCAAGGTATCTAATCTACGCATAGGGTGGTAACTTTACTAAATGGACTGGATAGGTACTTTAAAATTTCTGTAAGTACTGTAAATATACATATATATTTTTTGCACATCTGTGCACTACGTCATCATCGCTATGATAAGTTAGATTAATTTAGTAGTTAAGTTAAAAAATATATAATATATTACTACTAATGCCAAAAATTCTATTTTCGATGATTTTTGCAAGCGAAATTTCCAAGTTTTTTAAGTGATGATTTCATTTTAGGACAGTCAAAGTGTAAACCTGTAAATACTGGAGCAAGCAAATTTGTCAATACTGTTTTTATCTTAAGGTCGACCTTATACTTGACTTTGGGCTTGCCTCGACCTTCGTACGATTCAATAACGACATAGATAAATGTCAAACGAACAAAAATAACTACACTATCGACTAACATTGATTGTACTTTAATTACCTTTCTACCAGAATTTCGTTCATTGAATATTAATTAGAATGTCTATAACTAGGCCGGTTCCTGATGGTTCCTCTTGTAAAAAAATAGGAAGATACTCGTATTCTGTTTGATTATCATTAACTGAAGTGAATGAATGATTTTTTTATGAAATTTATAAGCATTAAAAGTGAAAATATTACAAAGAACTCATTGTATTTGGATTAAAATAATAAATGTTTTATAATGACATCTTGATTTTTTTTATTAGAAATATAATAATAAAAGGATAATAATAGTATAATAATAAAAATATATAGTTGTGGCAAATTTAGTTTTAATCTCCTAATTTTAAAGATTACATAATTTTAAAATATTTATACTTTCAAAAAAAAAATCTAAATTATATTGAAAATCGCGCACATCGAAAAAATACATCTAATTTAGAAAAAAAACAGAAACTGCTAGACGTATAGAGACATTTGCATCGGTGTTTTCACGAGAAGACAATTAATTAGTGTTGTTTCACATTATCTTTTCGGTTTTTAAATCATTCAGAAGACACAACTTTGTGTAATTCCTATATCAGTTTTTACGTTATACAGTAGCAACATCTTGCAACACTGAGGCGTACAAAATGAGGCATTGTGACCGTTCATTATTACTTTATTAATAACTAGCTGTTGCCCGCGACTTCGTCCGCGTAGAAAAGTATAAAACGCCATGTATCGTATTTTGGATAGATGGCGCGATCTCCCAGGCCAAGCCGCTAGTATTTACTTTTTTAGATTTCCCGTAGGAATGAAGCATTTTCCCGCGGCAAAAAGTAGCCTATGTTCATCACGGATAATGTCGGCTTCTAATGGTAAAAGAATTTTTCAAATCGGTCCAGTAGTTTCGGAGCCTATTCTATACAAACAAACAAACAATCAAATCTTTCCTCTTAGTTATATGAATAAATCGGATCTAATATTCTTGATTCTGTCTTTTTGCGAATCTGTCCTTATGCCAGCTCATTAGAAATAGTGGGTGCTCGGGGCGACTTGCTAGGTTGTTTATTGCATGTCGGTTCTAGACTTCCCGCATTTCCGCTAGGCGAGGAAGTTACAAAGTAAAAACCTTCAAACTGAAATTGAATGTCGAACACATCGGCGTAGCTCTAACTATTTACGGGGTAAAAGTAGGTAAGTATATTAGTCGAATTTCCTCTTTAAAAAGTCTTCAATTTTTCCTATTTCTATTTATTTTGCAAACTCTTTTTAACAAAAAAAAAAACAGACTTCCAACAGTCTCAATTGAAAAAATTGAAATGGGATCACACGGGAAGCTTCAATTAAAAAAATAATAATGAAAAACGTTTCACCCAGCCGAAAGTTCTGAGGTAACAAACATTTAAAAAAAATACAGTCGAATTATTGAGACCCTCATCCTTTTTTGGAACTCTGTTGATATAGATCTAACGCTAATATTTGGCTATCAGGGGCCTTAGCCAAGAGCACACCAATTTCACCGCTCCCTTACGAAGTTAGAGAACTATAGAAAATAAAGCCCGATGATTGGTCAAAATTTTATGTGGGCGTTACAACAACCAATCATCAGGCTTTATTGTCTGTCGTTTCGTCAATCTACAACGCTCCCGCTTGCACTGGGTGCTCTTGGCTAAGAGCCCAGGCGTTATATATTTTACTAGCTGGTGCCCGCGACTTCGTCGTGTTCTCTATAGCCTATATATAGCCTTCCTCGATAAATGGACTATCCAACATAAAATTTTTTTTTTTTTCAATTCGAACCAGTAGTTCCTGAGCAAGTAGTTCCTAACCAAACAAAGTCTTCTGTTTTATATTTTTAGACGCGAACGACGTCGCGGGCACCAGCTAATGAATGAAGTAGTGTCCTTTTTAAATTTAATGTAAATCACTCTTGAAAATATGTCACTAAAATCACCTTAGTAACGCCACTGGTTACAATGAGTCCGCTAAAAATGTAAAATAAAATTTATATGTTCCCAATGTATGTTCCATATTGCTTAACATGCAACCGGCTAACAGGTGTTTTGCGAATAGCGATATATTTTCATAAACAATACTGTAATGCCTCCATCCATACTGTTTGTTATCTTTGGACGGATGAACATAACATAGCGACCCGTTTCAAACGTATTGTGTCCGCATTTTAAACAATAGAGCTTGTGCAATTCCCATTCATTCATTCATTCAGAGTGCATTACATACACATTTGCCTTTCTTTTTATATTATACTAGCTACTGCCCGCGACTTCGTCCGCGTAGAAAAGTATAAAACGCCATCTACTGTATTTTGGATAGATAGCGCTATCTCCTGGGCCAAGCCGCTGGTATTTACTTTTATTTTAGATTTCCCGTAGGAATGAAGCATTTTCCCGCAGTAAAAAGTATCCTATGTTCATCACGGATAATGTCGGCTTCTAATGGTAAAATAATTTTTCAAATCGGTCCAGTAGTTTCGGAGCCTATTCTATACAAACAAACAAACAAATCTTTCCTCTTAATAATATTAGTATAGATAATAAAGTTACGCGGACGAAGTCGCGTGCAACATCTAATCTAGCATGGTATATCCATCGAATTCGAACATAATAATAAATTAAAAATGCTACTTTTTTGTGGCAGCTAGATTGAACTTCGCTTTAAAAATATGACATTGCGGGGAACCTTGAAAAAGTAAAAAGTATCCATTTAAAACTCATTAAGTTGTGTACAAATTAATATTTACCCAGGAGAATTAACCCAATGTGGTATACTAAGTATACGGCCGTAGCGTGTTGGCGTGTGATGTTATATTATTAACTAAATGTAAACATCCCTTTGGGCATGGACAAATGTTATGCTTAGGTTTTCCGTAATAAACTTATTACACGCGTGTCTTTCAAAATTTTTAGCCTTTCAAAAAATTAGCAATTTAGAATCGTCTAGGTACGCATCTATGTACAGTCGGAGTAAAAAGGGTTTGCTACCTTAAAGACGACATTTGTCTTGTAGAGGGGATGCCACAGGCCATAGCCTATTTGGGATATTGATATGATATCGCTATATTGGGATAGAGATCCTATTACTAATTATTATTACTATTAGTAATACTATTACTATTACTTATCCTCAGTCCCACTATGGTTACCACCAGATAGGCGATGATATCCACTACCATCAAGTTTAAGGTCAGCCTAATTGTTGACCTTAACACGACGCCTTAAAATAATAATAAAAAAAACGAGCACTGGCAATCCTTACTCGCAGCAATTCCTTATTTAAATATTATTTCAGAACACTCACCTTTTAACAACGGCATATGTAGCTCCAACAGTTAAGCCAAGATTAAAAGCACTCATCCATAGTAGAGACATGATTGCTATTTGGTCTCACAATGCGACGGGCACGTGAAACGGAACGTCAAGGGCACTGCACTGCACTAGGGGATTGATGCTTTCATTTTTTTTTCACTTCGCGCATTTAAAAATGGAACTCTGCTGCGGAAACGGAAAAAACGTATACGAAATTCAAACCGCTGATAGGTGCAGGTGTACTCTTCGATTAAAGTACAAACGCGCACGTTTCAAAAGATTACCTATATCCAACCTATATTTTCTTAAATAGAGCAGTTCGAATTGAATATTTGAATCGATCAAAACGTAACACTCGAATGAATGTATAATTGATATGATCGAATTTCGTATATGAATAATTTGTATAGCAGTCCGTTTCGGTTCGGTTGTAGTTCAATTCAAGTGAGTCGCGAGTACAAACGTTAGTTAGCAAGTGGCGCGCTCGCACGATCCTTTACAATATAAACTTGTAGTTTCCCCCCGCCCACCCCTGGCTGTAACCGCTGCTTTTCTCGACACTCTAAGTACGTCATTTATGGTGCAATATAATTCCGTTGCAAACACAAAAATAAAATACCCTATTGTTAAATGCATACCTGACGCCTATTTAGTTCATTGCAACGAGAGAAAGTTTTGCAATTGCAACTTTTATGTTTACTTACATAGCTAAAAACCGTACTGATTTTATAAAATGTTAGAGTAACTCTGTCTGTCTCTGTCTGTTACCTTCTCACGCTTTAAATTTTGAATAGGTACACATTGTCGAGTTGTCGGCGATACAGAAAAGGACATAACCTTTTTGTCCAGAAAAAAGTTCTGTCCCCTAGCGGGCGTCTAAAAATAAAAATACGACTAAGTACTTACCTATTATATTTTTATAATCTTTATAAATAAAAATGAATCCCTAAATGTGTTGCTAAGAGCAAAACTCGAGAACGGCTAGACTGATTTTAATAAATTATAATATAATATAATATAATATAATATAATATAATATAATATAATATAATATAATATAATATAATATAATATAATATAATATAATATAATATAATATAATATAATATAATATAATATAATATAATATAATATAATATAATATAATATAATATAATATAATATAATATAATATAATATAATATAATATAATATAATATAATATAATATAATATAATATAATATAATATAATATAATATAATATAATATAATATAATATAATATAATATAATATAATATAATATAATATATATAATATAATATAATATAATATAATATAATATATTTTGTCAGGCGTTATTTTTTATTTAACGCTGACGATGTCGCGGGCACCAGCTAGTACTTATATAATTAATACTGTTTGAAGAGCCCAATGGTCGAGTGGAATCAGGGGGTCCGGGTTCGATTCCCGGTTGGGCCAACTTTGTAAATGAACTTTTTAAAGTTGGTTCTGGTGTCGATCGACGCAACGCATACATAAAAACCATCGTTATCAAAACTATATAAAACAAAAAAATATTTTTGTTATTGCAATATTAAAAGTTTAATTAAAAATAGATGACACCAAACAAATTATTACGTTGCTTCTGTGACGGTAAAGCAAATATTTTGTATTATTGTATAACAGAGATGATGACGTAGCAAATTGTCTGCAAATACATTATAATAATGAGCATATTTTGATACATATGTTTAAACAAACCATAACGATACAAATAAGCCCAATAAAGATGGTATTTGGTAATGACATTGCAGCACTAATGATTTTTAGTCGAAATTTAGGTAATTACTTGACAATTAAATTATAAATTTTAGTTAATGAATAAATAAATAACTTAAGTAGATAACAGTAGATAAGTTTATTCTGTCTTTCGCCTTCTGTCAAGTAGGCTAACCGTCATTTATGTTATATAAAAATAAAAGTTTTTTATTTTTATATAACAGTCGATAGTGTAATTATTTTAAATTATTGTAATTATTTATAAAAGTTTTTTATTTTTATATAAAATATTATGTTATATAAAAATAAGTTTTTTATTTTTATATAACAGTCAATAGTGTAATTATTTTAAATTATTGTAATTATTTATAAAAGTTTTTTATTTTTATATAAAATATTATGTTATATAAAAATAAAAGTTTTACATTATATTTTTTTCTATTTCCATTGAATTGCACAGTAATTAAACTACTTGTTTAAAGTTATCAGTTTAACTGCGATTTTTTTAACATTAATTTTCGTTACATTGCTCTCGATAATGGCTACAAAACTCACAGAATTCAAAACGAAGCTAAAATCATAATAAGATAAATAAATTGTAAAACTTAGTCGGACTCTAACGAAATTTTGTTTAGATTTTCTATTGGAAACAGTTTGCAGGCAAAGCCATATAATATAATATAGCTTCATTATGAAGCTTTCCGATAACAAGTTATAAGTGAAAATTATAAACTAATCCTCAAACACGATACACCATAAAGAGTCGGGTATATCTCAGACTAATTAGGTTTTTAATTATACAAATCAGTGTAAAATTATCTAACTAATGGTGAGAACTGAGGCCATACAGAGTGACGCGAAATGCGACTTCAAATTATACTATACATACTAGCTGGTGCCCGCGACTTCGTCCGCATTGAAAAATGAACGCCTGACATATCTTTATTTCTATTAGACCTTTGCCAGCCGTTATTTATCTTAATTTTAGTTTATCCCAGGGAACAGTATACCTTTTTCTGGATGAAAAGTACGTAAGTCCTTTTCCTATGTCCTTTTCCGGTATCACTGACAACGTGTATGCAAACTTTCATGATGATTATTTGAGTAGTTAAGGCATGAAAAAGTACTTTCACATTTATAATACTAGCTGGTGCCCGCGACTTCGTCCGTGTTGAACGATGAAAGGTACCCTATGTCCTTTCTAGTGTCCCAGACTACGTGTATGCAAAATTTCATGGTGATTGGTTCAGTACTTTTTGCGTGAAAGAGTATTATAACAAACATTCACATTTCTAATATTAGTAAGGAGTAGCTGCTGCCCGCGACTTGGCCCGCGTAACTTTCTAAATTATTATACTAAAACCTTCCTCGAGAACCACTCTATCCATCGGTGAAAACAGCATGAAAATCGGTGCAGTAGTTTTTGAGTTTATCGCGAACAGACAGACAGAAGACTTTGTTTTTTAATATGTAAGGATAAGGATATTAGTATGGAAGTACGGATAAAGATTACAGACAGTAATGTAATCAGGTAATGACATTGATAAGGTCAACCAATATTTTACGATTTCTAGTAAACAATTTAAATATTATGTAATATGTATAAAAGTACCTAACAAATGTTGCGTTAATAAAAGCTATTTTTTGTCATGCATAGTGATTGATAAGGAAAATTTTCTACAAATAAATGTTCCATTTTTTATTGATAAAATTATAATGAACGTCATCTTGTGTTTATTTTTAAATACGAAAAAATTTCCATTAGAAAAAAAATAATATATAAAATACATACAATGATTATTACAAATCTGATTTTACCAAGGTCTTTTAATGTGGAAGTGTATATATTTTCTTTTATTACATATGTGACGAAGATTAAAGAGAAATGTTACCTATCAGTGTTTTAGCGTTTCAATTTTATTTATTTTTATTTACTAAATAAAAATAATTTTTATCTAGTTCCACACTAAGCAACTAATGCTTGTATTATGGATACCAGACAGTTGATATACTACACACATTACTTTTTTTTTGTAAATACATACAGTATATTGTAAATACAAAACTCAGGTACAAAGGTATAAATGTTAACACATAATCATTTGCCCCAAGCGGGATTCGAACCCGCGACCGTTTGGTTAACAGCTATACCTAGCCACTAGACCAAACGTGTCGTCAATTATAGGCACTTAGCTACTATGTAGCCATTTTCACATATGTTCCACTTAGTTTTGAGCTTCTTAAAGGATTTAATTTTCGTATGTGTGCACTCCCGATAACCCGTTCCAATTTCGAAGCCGATCCTCTAAAAGAAATCTTTCTAAGCCTCTAAAAAAGTTTAAAAAAATCCTTTCTTTTAAAGGGCCCACATATTTTTGAGAATAAAATAATTTGCGAATATAATATTATGCTCACAAGCGATGGCAACTATGTGGGCGGGTGAAGTCGCGAGTTTTTTCGGTTTATTAGCGGTATATAGGTATAGGCATAGAGTAAATAGTTACTTAACCAGTAAGTTAAGTTACCAGTTTCTTACTGGTTAAGTAACCATTTACTCTATGCAATAAAGAGATGAGTCCCACTCATTTCTTCTGGGAGACCAAAAATAAAATATTAAACAATATGTTGTACACGAGTTGTACACTAAATACTTACCTAAAACTAAAACTCAATATAAAAATGGACGCTTTTTACTTTAGTATTAATTAACTAATATAAAACTAATATAAATAATTCTTCTTCTTCTTCTCAGCGTGCCACTTCTCTACGAAGGTTGGCGACCATCATGGCTATTCTCACTTTGGAAGCTGCTGCGCGAAAGAGGGAGCGAGTGTGCAATCCGAACCATTCTCTTAAATTCTTCAGCCAGGATGTCTTCCTTCTACCTCTGCTCCGCTTCCCCTGTATTTTCCCTTGCATCACTAGCTGAAGAATACGGTATCTTTCGCCCCTCATTACGTGCCCGAAATACTGCAGCTTCCTCTCCTTTATAGTCCTCAGCACCTCCATTCCTTTTTCCATTCGACGCAAAACTTCAACATTTGTTACTCTCTGCATCCATGATATTCCAAGCATGCGCCTGTATATCCACATTTCGAATGCTTCTAATTTCGAACACAATGCTGAAGTCAGCGTCCAACTCTCCATTCCGTAAAACAAAACACCCCACACATAGCAACGGACCAATCTCATGCGGAGTTTGAGGCTGAATCGTCTGCAACACAGGATCTTTCCCATTTTTACAAAAGCACCTCTGGCCTGTTCTATGCGAATCCGAACTTCCTGCTCACTGTCCCAACATTCATTCACATAACTGCCCAGATATTTAAATTTATTGATACGTTCAATTGGGTTATTGTTCAACCACAAGAATTCGTTGATGACTGGAACCTTAGATATAACCATAAAATTTGTCTTTCTCGTGTTGATTTTTAAGCCATATTTGTTACTAACTCCATTTACCCGGTTCAGCAGATTTTGAAGATCCTGAATATTCTCCGCAATGAGTATCGTATCATCCGCGTAACGTACATTATTGATGATTTCCCCATTTATCATTATACCCTCTTCGGCTTCATGTAAGGCCTAGGCCATTATTCTTTCTGCATAGACATTAAACAAAACAGGCGACAAAACGCACCCCTGTCTCACACCCCGCTCGATGTCAGTCTCTTTAGAAATGTGGTTTTCCACCCTCACCACTGCTTTTTGTGCCCAGTACAGATTTGTTATAATTCTAAGATCATGCTTGTCGATGCCAATATTTTCCAGAATCTGAATAAGTTGCTCATGGCGAACCCTATCGAATGCCTTTTCATAATCGATGAAACACAGGTATACTTTCTTGTACATATCTAGACATCTCTGTACTAGCACATTTAAACAGAACTGGGCATCTCTGGTGCCGAGACCACTTCTAAAACCGAACTGGGTGTCCGACATGTATTCTTCACACTTACGATGAATACGGGAGTGTATAATTTTTAGGAAAACTTTGAGTACATGACTCATTAAGCTTATCGTTCTGTATTCCTCGCAGCGCTTTGCGTTATGCTTCTTGGGTATAGGGACAAAAGTAGACCTCAGCCATTCAGTAGGAATAACACCTCTACTGTAAACCAAGTTATAAAGCTCCTTTAAGACCCGAGATGACTTACTGGACATGATTTTGAGAACTTCGACGTAAATATTATCAGAACCTGCTGTTTTATTGTTTTTTGAATTTCTGATAGCGTTTTCCACCTCGCTATCTAATATTTCTAAATAATCCAATGGGACCACAATATCTTTACCTTGGGTCCTGTTGTCTTCAAACAGTTTCTCTATATAAAGTTCCCATTGCGCAACTTTATCTTCAATTGTATGAATTAGGTCTCCCCTATCGTTAACCAATACTCCTGTATTACGCTTTCTTATAGGTTCTATCACTTCCTTGATTTTCTTAAACATATTGAAACTATCATGCTTCTGCGACAGAAGTTCTATTTCTTCACATTTTGCTACCAACCAATTTTCTTTTGCTTTTTGAATTTTAACATGAATTTTCTTATTTAATTCTAGGTACATTTTCTTGTCCAACTGCTTCATTTTTCGGCTCTCATCGCACATGTCCAATATTTCGGTCGTCATCCAGTTTTTTCCATTTAGAGCCCGGGCATTTGTAAGATATTTATTTTCCAAATCTAATAATTTTGTTTTCATAACTGTCCACCCGTCATCTACATCTCCATTATGTACGTCTATAGCCTCAAACGATTTGTCAATTTCATCTGATAGGTGTTTCCTAATATAGTCATTTTTTAGCATTTGTACATTTAATTTTTGAGGTATTACTTTTTTAACTTTCTTAAGCTTCACTTTCAGACAGCCACCAATGGGTTGTGATCAGACCCAATATCTGCTCCCGGAAAAGCTTTGACGGAGGTCACACTGTTGCGAAATCTTTTATTTATCATAATGTAATCTATTTGGTTACGCACTACATGTCCCGGTTTGTCCATAGGAGACTTCCAAGTAAACAAACGTCGTTTCGGTAACTGGAAGAAAGTGTTTGTTATAACAAATTGGCTTTCCAAACAAAAGTCCACCAAACGGTCCCCTCGCTCATTGCCAGTACCAAGTCCGAAAGGGCCAACTACGTCATTTTTAGTTCTTTTGCCAACCTTTGCATTCAGATCTCCCATAATGATGTTGATATCATGGTTTTTAGTCATTTTTAAACATTCTAAGACATCCGAATAAAATGACTCTACCTCATTATCCGAACTATCAGTCGTGGGCGCGTATACCTGAATAATATTCAGTCTTAAAGGTTGACCATCTAGTTTAAGTAAAGCCACTCTATCAGACAATGGTATAAAATTTATTCGTATATATGGTACATATTTCGCTATTTCCCTTGTTAATATAAAACCAACCCCATTTCTATGATGGGTTTCATCATTCCCTGCAAAATACACCCTGTGCTTGTCCCAATCAACTTCTCCGCTCCCCTTCCATCTCATTTCACTAATCCCCAATAAATCCAGCGACATCCTATCCATTTCCTGTATAGTATTGTAAGTTTTTCCATCTTCGTACAAGCTTCTAGCATTCCAAGTTCCTATTTTTATTGTGCACCCGGGGATTCTTAGCACCCTGTGACCATTTAAAGTCTGCCGGGGACTCAGGGCCATTCCTTGTTTTATACTATCCATGAATATAAATAATATATTAGTAATTACTTACTAATATATTTATTTGAAAAAACCTTAGTGGCATGCGGTAAAAATCATTATAGTAAAAAAAATTGACTGTCTTTTTATAATGTGCAATTTCCGTAAATTACTCATATCATGTAACTTGAAAAATATATCGAATGCGTCTTGCAGACAAAAAATATATTACGCTGTAGTATTTCAATATGTACTTTACCTACCTTTAATTGCATAATTCCTAGAATAATGTTGAAAGATTATTTTTCAAAATACCGTTAGCAAGGTGTTTAGTTCGTGCCTACGTGATTTTATGCACGTATGCAATGCTCCTGCCTGAGGTAGAGATAGAAAAAAAAGATGACCCATCTGTACTGTACCACATTTTAAACTTTTTTTTAGTCATATTTTGTTAAAATTTATTTTATGTTAAATAAAAATAGTAACTTATAAAATATTCCTTCTTCTTTATACTAAACACAAAAAATCACTTTTATAATAAACTAGCGACCCGCTCCTGGCTTCGCCAGTGTCCGATCTTTACCAAACTTCACAGGAAATGAAAGTTTCATCAAAATTGGTTTAGTGATTTTGGAGTCCATAGTAGTGAACATAGGTATCTACATAAATACATACACACATTGACTTTTATTTACATATAAAGAAGATTAAACATGTTTGTGTGTATATAAAAAAACTCATATCACATATAAATACGGGGCAAAATTACCAAAATTTGTTAATATCAATATTAATACTAAAAAAAACAGGGTCGTAAACAAATGTTGCTAGATATATTTAGAATTAAGGCTTCACTATGTCATCGTGAAAAGGGTTAAGGGCACTTACGTTGCATTGCATATATACAAGGGCTAGCGAGTAAAGATGATGCAACACGAGTAAAGATTACTGCATTGAGGCACCTTCCTCCTACTATTACTGTCTATGACATAATTCATGTTTAAATTTGGGAAATAAATTATTAAAACTTAATCTTTTAAAAACTTCTTAGATCAAGTTCAAAGTTCTTGCTTCTATTGCTATAGGTCGTGCAGCGAATAAAGACTTCTCGGCAAATGTGCGCAGAACTCTATTTTTAGGTCTTTGAGGGGGCAGAGGAAAGTGAGGGGCGGGTACGCGTCGGTGTGCCGACACGCTATTGGTAGACTCAGTCGCTCTTCCCCTCCCGCACTTCCTTCGCGCGTCTCGAGTCTCTTAGGTACTGTTGCGTACAGATTGTTTTATCGTATTAGTAAATACGTCATGGTGAATAAATGCCTAAAAAAACGTTGTCCTTCGAAATCGCACGATGATTTTATGGAAGGAATATCAACACTACCTATCAACAGGAAATCATCTCAATCAAGCAAGCCTTCCAACAAAAAAAACCGGATCAATATCGGTCCATCCGTTTTGGATTTTCGATGCCACCCACAGGCAGATACACAGACACACACGTCAAACTTATAACGCATGTTTTTGCGTCGGGCGTCGGATGTTAAAAATAGTACTCGACGTTTCATATAGCCAATGTGAAAACCGGCTTCCAAGTCAATTAACTTAGAGCACGTCAATGACCGAAACGCTTTTTAGCATCTGAATAAAAAGCGGAACACATTATTTATGAACAAGTCTTAGAAATAGTCAGTGAATATCAAAGACGGGAGAAGACCGTTTCCTGAAAACTACTCAAATAAAAAACTTAGCAGAAAAGCGTTATTTTCGACGCCTAATTTGATTTCTAGGAAGTCTCTGGGAATAGGTTTTATAAATGTGAAAGAAACTTTGTCTGTGTGACTTGTCTTAACTCGGTTATCATGAATGGTTATCATTAAATTTTGCATACACGTTGATCATCTAAAAAAATAAAAATTTTAACGCCTTAAAAAATGTATGAGCAATAAAGATTGATTTTTTTAAAACACCCAAAAAGGGTGCAGACGAACTCGCGGGCAAAAACTAGTCTATACTAATATTATAATTAGGAAAGATTTGATTGTTTGTTTGTTGGTATAGAATAGGCTCCGAAACTACTGGACCGATTTGAAAAATTCTTTTACCATAAGAAGCCGACATTATCCGTGATGAACATACGGTACTTTTTACCGCGGGAAAATGCTTCATTCCTACGGGAAATCTAAAATAAAAGCGCCATCTATCCAAAATACGGTAGATGGCGTTTTATACTTTTCTACGCGGACGAAGTCGCGAGCACCAGCTAGTAGATAATAAAAACAGAATAAGTTTCCGCACTGTATATTTTTGATCTGTAGCACTACCATGAGTTTATGACGACCGAAATCGCTAGCGAGAGATGAGCGATAGCTCTATACTTAATAGAAAATGTATATACTTAAACAGATATACTTAATAGGAAAGTGAAGTATCAATATACTATGCGTTTCAAATGAGAATAGTATATTATGTGTAATTCATTGTTTATATTTTTATGTATTTACTAACTATAGCTTTTGTAAGATGTAATACTAACACTTTGGGTCCAAGTAACCCGATTAAAGAAATTTATTATTATTATTATTATTATTATTATTATTATTATTATTATTATTATAGTAATGTCGTCAAAAAATCTGAATAATAAAGATATAAATATTTTTTATTTATTTTTTATCTAATAAAATTATATATGTATAAATATATGTATATCCTTACTAATATTATAAATGTGAATGTGAGTTGGTTTGTTTGTTTGTTTGTTTATTACGCTTTCATGCAAAAACTACTGAACCGATCACCATTAAATTTTACATACACGTTGTCTGGGATACCAGAAAGGACATAGGGGTACCTTTCATCGTTCCACGCGAACGAAGTCGCGGGCACCAGGTAGTATATATAATAACTATTAAGTAATTAAACTATAAGTGTAAATTACATTACGATTTAAACACAAAACTCGTGAGAACTATAACATATAACATGCTTCCCCAAAGAATACAATGAAAATAGGATATATTCTTGGTAAATTGACACAAAAACAGAGAGTAGTTTTTTTTTCGAATATTTGTCTTTCCCTTGAGTGCATCCTGTTTAGTGACTCGGATGAAAATTATTAATTTTGATAATATAATTATTTGTTTATCCAGTCGCAAGGCTGAACTGTTACACTACGATTTTTCTCTAGTAGTGAAAATAATTACTCAAAATCTGGTTCACAAGCCGAGTCCAAACAGTAAAGCAAATCAGAATCAAGTCCATCAACAAATACTAATATGAGCGAGTAAGTTGAAATATTTAATCAAAACGCCGATACGGCGCGACGCGCGGGTGTGGTAGTAGGTGTTGGTGTGGGCCCCTACGCTATGCACACAAACACAAACTATTCACACCACATTCACACACACATAGACAGCTTGTCGTTCGGGCGCAGCGCGATGGCAATACTTTCTTCAAATACCTATTTTTCAAATTCTGCTGTACCCGAGTTGCCTGTTAAATCATTCACTAGCACATTGAAGAGCGAAAGGTTCGTTATCGACAGAAGTAAACTGACATAAGATTTCGATAGCAACTCATGGTAGTGCTACTGAATAACCGCGATATCGCGGGCGCTCACTCAACCCAGATGTGGGCTTGTAGCCTTCGTCCTTCATTTCCTTGAGACTATCCTACCGTACTAAATACTTCCTTCCTAGCTAGATTTACCCTACATTATTTTTAATTTATCTTCTTTTTAAATTAATCGAAACAAATTAATTACTTACAATATAGAGGTCCAAGCACTATTTTAATCACATTTTTAGAACACTATTATTATAAATGTTTGTGAGGATTTTAAGAAGGATGTTTGTTACTGTTTCACACAAAATTTGGCACATAGATAGTTTTTATCTTGGAAAAATGTATTACATTCGTGAGGGATTAGAAGGATGTTCAACTCAACTTAAATCAAACTTATTTTAAATTAATCTATAATATTTTTCAAATTGATGCAGCTCTTTAAATAAAAAGGGGTAAAATTGTCCTAATAAAATGAAAGTTACAGAGAATTTTACAAAATAAGTTATTTCACGTAGTCTGGGAGGTAATACTAAAAAGAAAAACATTTAGTGTAATGTGTCTAGACATCACTTGTCGTTAGCAATGAGTTGTCAAATGAGTCACTGGAAGGCCTTGCATTGCATGTCAGCCACCCAAAATCGATCGTTGACCTGTCAGACTCCAGGTCAAGTTCTACTGCTTCTCAATAGGCCAAAGTCAAGAAAAAACGAACACATTATACAGACAGACAGCGTGTACAAAACTCAAAATAAAAACGTCACAGGTATTATAAATGTTTAGACGAAAAGAAAATGAGGCAGGAACATTTCAGATTCGAAATACGCTGCAAGTATAGGATTTCGCTTATTTTTAGTAGGGTCGAACATCACCGCATAAATTAACTTCTTTATTCAACTTTTCCATACATAAACTCATGTAAAGAAGAAAAAATTCGTCACCTTAAACGATTTTAAGGTGACGACATTTGCTTGCACCAAGGTTTATCAGAAAGCCAAAATTTCATTTCAAACGTCTATCTGTCGGTTGTCTACTTCTCGCTTTAGTTTCAAAAGGTACAGTCGGCCGCAAAAGTCGATTAACACATTCAAAAGTGCAAAACAACTGAACACTCAACGCGCCATAAGTCGTTGTCATGACTAGAAAACAAAATAAACTTCACGTAAGAACGATCGTAAAAAGCTTCGGTAAGTAAGTTAAATAATTAAGTAAATTGAGTGTTTAATTGTTTTGCACTTTTGTTAATGTGTTAATCGACTTATGCGGCCGACTGTACTAAGAGTCAACGAATTTGAAAATTGACGAAGGTTTTCGTACCCCAAATGTATATAAATTTGAAGTAATTTGCAAGTATTAATATTTTGCTAAAAAAGGGAAGCGGTCGTCTTCTACATGTTGTGATTCAAGGTCCTTTGACTTTATTAATCCGGTCACGGCAGTTCCGAACAGCCGTGTCGGAAGTGATGAATGGTAACTGCCTAACACCTGTTTCCGCTTTTAAATTACTTGACAATAAACGCATTAATGTGGAACATTGAAGGCAAATCTAGTACTATTTGAATTCTAATAGGATAAAGAACGACAGATTGCAGAATAAATAAAAATGGTGTCTTAGAATGTTTATGCAGTTTACTTATTCGATACCGTTCGCATTAGAAAAAAATATTTGAAAATATGTATTTTTATAGTAAGCCAGTGATCGATGATTTTTGGACCGTGTTCCCTGTCCCTGTCGACCTTTACAAAGTGTAACAAATAATAAAAATGTGTAGGTACTTTTACACACTTAACACTCCGAATTATATAAAAAAATATGTCCATGAACCTATTGCTCGCAGATATATAATATTATTTCGATGATTTGCCTTCCTCCAGTAGAAAACAGGGAGCCCTCTATCCTCTATACGTGTACCAACAAGTTTCCTGAGGCAGCGACATCTGCATCACTTTTACAAATTAATACACCTCAGAAGTTTCTCTTGTACAATAAATACGTCAATCTGTTAATAGATGTCGCTGAATATAATTTCAAGTGACTACGAATTACGATCAGGTTGTAAGCATCAGGTTACCTGAAGCGCAGTAAAACCTGAAGAATAGAATAGAACAGAACAGAACAGAATAGAATAAGATAATATAGAAGGATGTTTTTATGTTGAGTAACGTATTTATTTATTTATTTATTTATTCATGGATGGTATGGAGTTACTATCATTTTCATAAACACATTCCATAGAGAATTTGAGAATATGATGTCATGAGAATATGATGTTTTGCGAATATCGTCTTTTGCGAATGTTGTGTTTTACGAATGTGGTCTTTTGAGAATATGATATTCAGCGACGGAGCGCCCATTTTAGTAAAATAATTGATTTATTAAACTCACCAAGAATAGCCCTCAAATGGCCCTCCAACGTTTGCAGTATAGTCATTTTCACTTCCTTGACGGTCTTGCCTAAGAACTGCTCGCAGGCAGTCGTTAGAAGCTCGTCTTCGTTCATAATCTTGCACTGCGCCACCCCGGTGACGGTCAGGGGCACACCTTGCGCTGTCTCCACATTCTCACACATCGGGTTCAATGTCATCACCTGGAAGTAGTTGAAACTTTAGTAGCATTTCCTTCCGGCATCGCTTCTTAGTTACAGTTAAAAGTAACCCAGTTAAGTTGTTGTTGTGTCTGTATTTTTTAGTTATAGAAGGAATTATTTCCTTCTATAACTAAAAAATACAGACACAACAACAACAAATTTAGGAAACAAGAAAAAATTTAGGAGGTACAGTCCTAGGGCTAACAAGCCCTAGGACTGTACGTCCTAAATTAAAACTACATCATCTGTTTAAGTTTATTATGAACCAAGAAGTACGTCCTATTCTGGGTAGATGGCGTTTATTTCATATAATTAAACGTCATTGAGGGTGTCGCTCACAAAGCGTTACAGCGCGAGTTCGCTGCTTTCCCCCATACCAAACAGTGCCTAAAGAAGGTTTCACTTTAATTAGTAGAATTTCGTATTTTACTTATTAAAATATTAAAATTCAATAACCTAACCATACATATAAATATCACAATACGTCATGTCGCATGTAAGCTATTCCTTCATAATTTTATCTCAGCCGTAAGAAGTCCACTGCCTCCCACATAATTTTCCAATCATATAATCAGTGGCAATATTGAGAGGGTGGTGGTAGGGGTAAAATCGGCCACTACTCCACACACGTCTCTGCCAGCCTGCATAAAATGCCGCCGACACGTCTCGACCACGCTGCTCTCGCAGGCACGCCAGCGCAGTGAAATTGCCCCAAAATCGCCACACCGTTGCGTCAACGCTCCTTTGACGAGATAAATTGCCGTTGAGTTGTGAGCTCGTCTAACATGATTTCGAAGTAGGAGTAATAATTATTATTATGTTTAGGATTTGCCCACACACGATGCAATCTACGGAGTGATCTAGGGGGCTGCCCACCACTGCCCCAATGCCACTGATTGCAGGTACGTGTATGGCCACTTTTAGACACTGAATATTGATATTTACCTCGAGAGAGATTCGTTGCACATCGGTCACTAGAAACCAAGCCCACGCCCAACCGCCCACTATCGTTCGCTTCTGCGTTGAACCGCAGCATCCTCCTGCAATTAAAACAAACACTTGATGAAATTCTATTTTTATAATCTGCAAAATTTTAATTCTGGAAAGAAATATACTGAAAAGAAATCCTGGAAGATTGTTTCTTGTCACACATTAATGATATACTTTTCTATAAATATTTCAAATTATAAAAAGAATTAGAATTTATTTATTTACTAGCTGCTGCACGCGACTTCGGCCGCGTAACTTCATACAAAGCCTAAAGCCTTCCTCGATAAATGGACTTTCCAACACAAAAAGACTTTTTCAATTCGAACCAGTACTTCCTGAGATTAACGCGTTCAACCAAACAAACAAACAAACTCTTCACAGCTTTATACCTATGTAGATAATAATCGATCACATTATAATGAAATTATGGGTAATGTCTAATACGTACCAATGGTACCAACGTTTTTTTTTTTTATTTAGATGCGACCAGGATTCGATCTTGGGTCTGTCGTGATGGTCTTGTAATTTTTTGAATTGTGAGTTGCGTATAAAAGCGCTTTTATATGTCGAGCTGCATTCGGTTGCATATAAAAGTGCTGGGGCAATACGAGCGAAATTTTTGATTTGTACTTCTAAAAGTGAAAACTTCTTATAGGCGTTGTTTATAGAACCGAATGCACTGTAGGTAAATTACGCGACTCACAACCCAAAAAATTGCACTTGTTTGGGCCCAGCCTTAATCGTCGATTAAAGTACAGTTATGTAGTAGTTAGTGTGTTAATCTACTGTTAAAGTCGTTAGCCGCTTGAGTGTTTAATTAGCTTGTCGATTACCAATAGAAAATCAAGTATTATGTTATGTAGCCGTTTAAATTAGAGAGAAAAACTTTTCTCAATTGAGAATCTTCATACGCTGTCATTTGTTATCTACTAGCTGGTGCCGGCGACTTCATCCGCGTTCTCTATAGCCTTCATACAAACTTTCGCATTTATAATATTAGTACGGATTGGCAAGTAACTATGAGCATGCAAATGAAAATAACAAGATGTATAATTCTTCGATAGGGTATTCCAAGGGAGAGTAGTTTGGTAAGAAACAGGTTTTCCTTCAGAACTAGTTAATTAGAATTACGGCCATTGATCCTGGACACTTTCACCATAATAATATTGCCACGAGATTATTATTAATACCATTCCTGAGAGCCCTAGCTCTCAGTTTAAGTTTTTTTTTTAAATTTTTTAGTTTTAAGAATTTTGGTTCGGGTTATTTGGTAATTCGTAAGTTAGAATGTAGAGAAATCTCGAAAATTTATTGAGAAAGCACTAAGACACTACAGATTAAAAAGGAGCAAGTATCAACTCAATGGTAAGTACCTATAGGTACTATTTAAGTACTTAAGTTATATTTAGGTACATTAGAAGCCTTTGAATTAGTAAAAATTATGACAGCAATATTTTTCTCATACAAACCTCTCCCAAGTACAATTACTCTTATAATAGATAGCAAAATATATAGATTTGAACTTTCTAAAATTTCTATGCGTTCAATGCAAGCTTTACTTTCCCGGACAATTTCCGAGAGTATTTTCGATGTAAGATTTTTATAGAAATTGTTGATCGGTTATGACTTGACAGTTTTGGTTTATAAATACTCGTCTAGTCTCCGTTTTAACTGACTTTAAAGAGCTTCGAATAGGTCACAAAACATCAAGTCCACTCGATGGGAAGTGCCCTTGTCACCTTACCTTAGGAAAACCAGCACCTTAAGACGTTAAGAAAAACCAGGAGAATGCTTATAATGACTTCATGCTCATTCAACTACAGCGTGTATGAAGTCGC
This sequence comes from Synanthedon vespiformis, assembly GCA_918317495.1. NCBI lineage: Eukaryota > Metazoa > Arthropoda > Insecta > Lepidoptera > Sesiidae > Synanthedon > Synanthedon vespiformis. The sequence continues at coordinate 2,699,560 of OU906965.1, forward strand.
GGGCACAGCTAGTGCAAAATATTTACAAGCCAATTATTACTAATCCGCCAATGACTACACAATATTTACTTATTAACTCGCTGAACTAGTGTTATAAAAAGACATGTTGTGATATACAAGTGCTATTCGCGCTAACTGCCCTGTCCTATTAGGAGAGCAGACATACATCTAGATTCTAAGATCATTAGTTTGATTTACTTATGGATCAATTAGTTAGGTGCGGTCCGTTTTGTTCTTAGGATAAGAACAGACAAGTGAATAGAAAGACGCTTTTTTAATCTAGCTAGATGACTGATTCGGATCACATTACATCAGTCCTAATTCGGATCAATTAGGTGACTCATGTAGATCTGTTTTGATTTTAGAAGATTGGCAACGGTATTGCTGTTTTCATACAATTGTCTATGTTAATTAAAAACATCAACATAACAAATTAGCCATTGGCAAATATGGCAATTACAATAAAAAATTTAAAAAATTGTTAAGGTTGACAGACAGGCCACTTGATGTTAGACGGCTATTGTCGTCTATAACACAAGCAACGCCACAGGTGCTACAAGTGCGCTGTCGGCCATATACTTAATATACAAGGATTAAGTTTAGAAGCTTTAGTTGACGCGAAACAATTAAATACATGTGTTGAAGTTTCAATAATAATAAAAAAATTAAAATATTAACCTCATCAAGACAGTGCAACCATCACGATACAGGCTTTAACAAAGTTACGGGTGTCAGTCAGGATGATACAACACAAACAAAACACGAGAAGTAATACAGGCGTATTGCCAAGCCTAAAGCTCATATTTTAATTAGTAGTGATTTAGAAAATTATTATTAAGCAATTAGAAATTTTTAATCATATAATGTAAAAAGACATCAAGTTCTTAGACTTCATCTAAATGAAAAATATACCTCCTGAGAAAATATACGAGTAATATAACGACAATGGCGTCCATTGTTTAAAATATTTTTAGTGATCCCTCGGGAACCTAACATTTTTCCAGGATATAAATTTGTTGTTTTTGATTGTTTGCTTTTAGTTATTTATTGTTTAGTTGCTATGCGTGTTTTATCGATCATCTCTATTTTTAGTTTGTAGTTTATCTGTGTATGCCTTAAAATTGCCTTATGTTACCTATATACCTATTGTAAGTTTTTTGTTTGTGCTGTCAGTGTACCTTTTGAAAAATAAATAAATAAAGTATCCAATAAATGTTAATCCAGGTAATAAACTATCTGTGTGAGAAATATCATACAAAGCCAATAAGGCGTTTTCGTGTGAAAGAGTTAAAAACATCTATACAATGTTTATAATAAATTGTCGTACTGTCGGACATTTTTACCGGTTTCATGTTACTGCCTTTATTTTTACTCGCATTTTCACTACTTATTTACTGTCGCGTAAATGTTTTAAAATGTAAATGGTTTAATTTATAGGTCTACATTATAGCTAACAGGAAAGAGAATTCCCGAGAGACTGCATTATATAGTTGTTTCAGATGCAGGCGTAATTATATTTTACATCAAGAAAGTTTTCTTAGAGAATACAACCATATGTTTAGACTTTAACCCTAATGAGTATTTTTCTTGTTCAAAAGTTATTTAAACGTAAGATCTTTACCGTGTTAAAACTGTTTCCTAGTTATGCTTACAAACTGACAGCATTTAGCAGCTTACTTCCTGGAGAGCGCTACAACTACTCGTATATGTTATTCAACAAACCAGATAATTTTTCTCTTAGATCCGGAATCTTGTCTTATACCTTCCTTGTGTCGGTTTTGTAACAAAATATAAAAACCAGCATATGTCAACTATTGCAGCAATTTTCTCACTTAGGTATTTGAAATATACAGAATAACACTATTATATGTTTTTGTAATAAAATTCCCGTTATATCTGACAATTGCACAAAGACTCCGACACACGACTGAAATTTACTCCTTACGAATGCATGCGTTATGTTTATGCGTAAACATAGAAATGAATTAATAATAACTAAACTTTTCACAACAATAATTACCTACAGACTCATAAAAGTTTGATATTCAAAAAACTGTAAAAAAAATACAGTTTCTATATGCATTTATAAATAAAAAGTACAGCAGGAAAATCAACACAAAAAACAAGTCGGAGAGTATGACTCAACGATGAAAGTAAGCTGCTGTGAATTTCCTGTGATTCCATTTTTGTAGCTTACAAGAAAAACGTGACTTAGTCCTAGTGATCTCTTTAAAATGTATGTATATATTCCTATACTGCATCGTATTAATAAATCCCTTAAATGTACCTACTTATTAAAACATATTTTCTATAAATATTAACCATTGATCTTATGTCGTAATTCGAAATTTCAACCTGCTTCTTCCGCGTGTTTGCCTCATTGACCTAAGTAAGTATCGCTTAATCATCAAGTTGGTTTTGTTTAATATCAATTAATTTACTTACGTAAAATAAATTATGAACAACATCTAGTCATGCATTTTAATCATAAACACGATTTCACCACAAATTTGGCTCATTAATTTCTAGACAATTTACATTTTTGTCTCGTTTCGTAGAAAAGTCTATCTATCTTTACAGAAATTACCAGGCAGTTATAACCTGTATAAGGTAGTTCGGCTAAGGACGTCATATGTGCTACTATCACAAATACATGAGCCACATGAGCTCTTGAGTTTCGGTGAATAAGTAAAGGAAACCAAAGTCCTTATGCCCTCCACCTTTATTCTTTGTCATACCCATTTATCGGTGACTTTAAATGGCGGTTAAAGTCACCGGAGGTGATGAAAGAGGCCCTAAGTGCATATTTTAATATTAAGAAGCCTAAACAAGTTGAAAAAATAAGTACCAGCCAGTTATACCAAATGGATTCCTGTCTGCCGAACTCTACATTTTAAAATAACTCTTTTTAACAAAAAAAAAACCCACTTCAAACCTTTTTTTTCTCGTGTATGCCACTGTCAGAACTGGACCAAATTGAAATGGGACCACATGGGAAGCAACCAGCTTTCAAATAAAAAAAGAATCTACAAAATCTTTTCACCCAGTCAAAAGTTCTGAGGTAACAAACATTTTACAAAAAAAAAAAATATCTACGTAATTGAGAACCTCCTGTGCTTTTTTGGAAGTCGGTTGAAAAAAAAAAACAAGGGATTCCTTTCTATCACTAAGAAAGGAATCCCTTCTTAGTGATAGATTAGCTGATACTTGATCAAATATCTATTACTAGCTGGTGCTCGCGACTTCGTCTGCGTAGAAAAGTATAAAACGCCATCTACCGTATTTTGGATAGATGGCGCTATCTCCCGGGCCAAGCCGCTAGTATTTACTTTTATTTTAGATTTCCCGTAGGAATGAAGCATTTTCCCACGGTAAAAAGTATCCTATGTTCATCACGGATAATGTCGGCTTCTAATGGTAAAATAATTTTTTAAATCGGTCCACTAGTTTCGGAGCCTATTCAATACAAACAAACAAACAATCAAATCTTTCCTCTTTATAATATTAGTATAGATTTCCCGTAGGAATGAAACATTTTCCCGCGGTAAAAAGTATCCTATGTCATCACGGATAATGTCGGCTTCTAATGGTAAAAGAATTTTTCAAATCGGTCCACTAGTTTCGGAGCCTATTCAATACAAACAACAAACAATCAAATCTTTCCTCTTTATAATATTAGTATAGATTTCCCGTAGGAATTAAGCATTTTAACGCGGTAAAAAGTATCCTATGTCATCACGGATAATGTCGGCTTCTAATGGTAAAAGAATTTTTCAAATCGGTCCAGTAGTTTCGGAGCCTTTTCTATACAAACAAACAAGTCTTTCCTCTTTATAATATTAGTATAGACAATAGGAGACACAGGTGACGAATACTGATTGCGTTTTACAATGGCATAATGTCTCCCACCATTCGAAACCAACGGTACAACCGTCTACGTGTTCCAGGAGTCGTGCTTCGAGCGGCGTACCATTCAACCGTTATCTAGCCTCACAGTTCGACACTCGAATCAGCTTCCATTTCTAACCAAAACTATTCCAATGTCATTCAACATAAAAGTGATACATTATCAGTGATACTGTTACAACCTTACTGCATAACATTTTATCTTACTTGTGGTTTCAATAAGTGAAATTATTTTTTTATGTACGCTCTCCGGCTTTATTATGTGTTCTTTATTTTGTTTATCTACATTTCATAGTGAAAGTTTAATCTGAAAAGGTATTGTTGTTTTATGTTCACTTCTCTTTAATTTTATATTGCCTATTAAAAATAATTGTTATTCACTTTGAAGGAAATTGTGAAATGCAGCTGTGTTTGAATTCTAAATCATTATTAATATACGATTACTAATATTATCATTATTAATATTCAATTTAAAAAAAAAATAACAATAACACAACATTTTTTTAATGTTTAACATTAACAGACAGATTGACGCGTGACGGCTCACCTGATGGTAAGTGACTACCATCGTCAATAATGTAAGCAACACCACAGATGCTGCAAGTGCGCTGCTCACTCACCGAAACATAACAGCACACGTACTATTATTTCACGGTGGTCTTCTGCAAGGGAGTGGAATCTATTATACGTCACAAAATCCGCCAATCGTTGCAAAGCTTAAAAGCTTTAGTACATTAACTTGATTATTATATATTATCATTATATTATTATATCATCTATTAATACATATATTATTACAATAAATAACTATATAGATCTACGAGTAACGACTAATCGTTGTTTATATTATGAAAAACTTTTTCTTCCAAGTATTATTGGTGGTTTGCTATCCCAGATTTAAATACTAGTATTAGTCAAAAACCATTTAATAATAATAATAATAATAATAATTTATTTGTTGATCATATGTACAGAAATAGGTATATATTAACTTTTTTAAAATATAATTTTTAATCACTACACATAATCAAATTATATTATACTAGCTGTTTCGTCCGCGTAACGTGGCGTAACTTAAATGTACCCATAATAGGCTTACTCACTGATAACGTAGCTTTCTATTAGCTGATTTTTTTTAAATTGGTCTAGTATTTTTTGAGTTTCTTCATTACAAATATACAAATCTTCTCTCTTTATAATATTAATACCTACAGATATATTAAATCACATACATACATAAAATCTGTGTTTGATACAGTGGGTGATACATACAGTGGGTCCAAAGGGTCCAAAGACAACATTTCAATATGATCGTTGAGCCATACATCACCCATGGAATTATTAATAAGTTCGATTTACATAACTCGCTTTCCAATCAAACAATTTTGATTGTCTTTTGAATGAATATTCAGTGTAGATACTCTTTCTTAGCACGCACGTAATCTAATTTACGACGCTTGTTATATAATATTAGTCAATTTTCACCGGAACATTTAGCATTCTGAAGGTAAGCGTTTGCAATTCGTACTTCACTTAACTCGCAGTTCCGGTCGAACGAAGTCGCGTTCACTTTCTACGTAAATCTAAGGCGTACCGAAATTTCTGGATTTTTTTTTATTAGAGATGGGTTTGCTCTTGGCCAACAACCAGCTGGGTAGCAAGGGAGAGGCCTAAGATGGAGCGAGCTCATCCAGAAGATGCCTATTCACTCGAACTTTGAAAAGATTAGGGTTATATGAGCTCGGAAACACAGACGCAGGCAGGGAGTTCCAAACCTTGGCGGTGCGCATTATAAAGGATGTTTCAAAGCGCTTGGTTCGAAAAGGGGGGATTTCGACAAGATGAGGATGGTAACCAGCCGTACGTCTGTATGTCCGATGGAAGAACGGGGAAGGCGGTATGAGCTCATGCAGCCCCTGAGCACACTCACCGAAGTACATCTTATAAAAGACACATAGACTGGCATTTATTGTTATAAATTTAAAAGTCGAAACGCACGTTAACGATTCACTTGGTGGTAACAAGCAAAGACATAGGGACTGCAAGTGCACTGCCGTCCTAAGAATAATGGAGGACATGAATGGACTCAAATGGCAGAGCTTATCAGTATCAATTGCTATATTCTTAACTTGTTTACCAAGTCAGCTAAACAACAAGAATTCTTTTGTTCATCATCATTGATGGTCTTGAACTCGAAATTCGGTAAAACTCGTTTTTAAGACGCATCACTTTCAACCTTTTCGTGTAATTATACAGGTACAGTCGGCTTTATAAAACCTTCTAGTCCAAGATCCCTCAAAGGAATTTTTTTCTGATTACTAAACAAGCTGAATCTTCGTGAGTAGCTTCAGTTTGCCGAGACGAACAACTTTTTCCTCTTCGAAAATTCAGTTACAAGAAGCATCAATAAGATTTGGAAAATAAGAAGAGTGTGAACTCTAATAATTTTACATCTACACTAATATTATAAAGAGGAAAGATTTGTTTGATTGATTGAGGAAAATTCTTTTACCATTAGAAGCCGACATTATCCGTGATGAACATAGGCTACTTTTTACCGCAGGATAATGCTTCATTCCTACGGAAAATCTAAAATAAAAGTAAAGGGGGTCGGGATATAGATAGCGCCATCTATCCAAAATACGGTAGATGGCGTTTTATATTTTTCTAAGAAGATATTGTTATTGTTACATACAAGTCATACAACCCAGTAAGAGGAAGGAAGCGGAACATGTACTGTTCGAAATAAGTATTTTTAATAAATTTAGCTTTTTCTCTTTACAATTACAGGGGTGAAAATGAGCTCCATAGTGAACGCGGCCGCCGACGTAATAACGGGGTCGGCCATTGCCGCCGCAGGTACGCAGGTATTGTATATGTTAATACGTAAATTTAATAAATTGACAACAAATTTAAATCACCAAACTATCTGGTGCCCGCGACTTCGTTTGCGCTGAAAAATTCTGCTATCCTTCCTACTGTTCGGCCGTTTTTGGCGTTATTGAGGAATAAACGTCCACTTACATCCTCATAAACTTTCACATTTATAATATTAGTATGATTAAGATAGGTAATTAAATAAACAGTTAAATGAAACTTTTAAAAAACCAGGAATACAACACTGGTACTGGTAAACGTAAACCTGTAAATGTCAGTTATTTTACAGCATAAACCTTTTGTTGTCAACTGTACCTAATGCATTATTTGAAAGGACGTTACTTTCTCTGAACTTTGTTCACCGTGACACTCAATTGGCTTGTGACCTGTATTTACCTACGCATTGAGACAGTAGGAAGTGTACATTTATTTATATTTAATGCAACATAGCAGAAAAGCGTTATTTTGTCGCCTAATTTGGCTAAGTACTCAGAGCAAAATTAAATCATAGAGAAAAATACAGTCTGAATCGGACAGACTTATGTGGAGAAATCTATTTTGACTGACTCGACTGAATTAGTTACTAATCTACTCGACATTTCTTTTGGTGATCAGACACGTTTAGTTCGTAAGACTAAACCGTAAGACTGGAACGCGTATGAAACTAATTTCAGCAACCAGTCGCAGAATTTACCTACACGTGTAATTAAGTATATTTTTTTGATTTAAATATGTTTATAATTTCAGGTTGCCTGGTTCATTCCAATGCTGGTGGCCGCGATAGCTTACTTTCAATACGATCAGACCGACCCCGAAGGGCGACCGGTCAATGTGGACGATGCGCAAATGCTTCCAGAATACGACTTCATTGTTGTAGGGGCGGGTTCCGCCGGTCAGTGAGTACTTTTATTCAGTCGGTAGGTAATCGGTACTAAAATGGACAATTTCCTCTACAAGGAAAGCATTACACATTTTTTTTAAATGTCAGAACGATTTCTCTAATTATGAACGATGCGACGAAGGTCCAATTATTGACGTCACAAAGAAAGGAAGGGAGTCTTGCATCGTCTACAAACACAAGCGAAACCAGTGGAAGTGTGCGAGTAACGGAAGTTGAGTATAGAGGGAAGTGCCCTGACATCCCTCAACTCTTACACCGAACCACAACAGCACAAGGTCAAAAGCCTTCGGAATGATACACTTAACACATGCTTAAATGGTTTTATAGGTGCTGTGGTGGCAAACCGTCTATCAGAAGTACCACATTGGAACGTGTTGCTGCTGGAAGCGGGCGGAGATGAAACAGAAATATCTGATGTTCCACTTCTCGCTGGTTATTTACAACTGAGCAAGTTGGATTGGAGATATAAAACTGAACCTCAGGGAACTACTTGTTTAGGTAAATATTCGATTAGGTTTAATAATTCTATGAGTTAACATAATTATTATTGGCGAGTAAAACTAATAAAACTACAGCACCGAATGATTGAATTATATCTTACATAAATGAGTAATTTTTTAAACTGTGCATTTCAGCAATGGAAGGAGGTCGCTGCAACTGGCCGCGAGGTAAAGTCCTGGGTGGCAGCTCGGTCTTAAACTACATGCTGTATTTGAGAGGAAACAAGAAAGATTACGACACTTGGGAATCCCTAGGAAACCCAGGATGGGGTTACAAAGATGTTCTACATTATTTCAAAAAGTCTGAAGACAACCAAAACCCGTATCTTGTTCAAACACCATATCATAGTACTGGAGGTTACTTGACTGTAGCGGAAGCGCCATTTCGTACACCACTCGTTGCAAGTTTCATTGAAGGCGGCGTTGAAATGGGATACGTTAACAGGGACATAAATGGAGAGAAACAAACAGGGTTTATGGTTGCTCAGGGGACCGTTCGACGAGGTAGTCGTTGTTCTACTTCCAAGGCCTTCCTACGAACAGCAAAACACCGCCACAATTTACATATTGCTATGCACTCACATGTAACAAAAATTCTTATTGATCCAAGAACTAAAATAGCCTTCGGAGTAGAGTTTATTAGGAATAAAATGATACATCGAATTCGAGCACGAAAAGAAGTCATACTGTCAGCAGGAACCATTAACTCAGCGCAATTATTAATGTTGTCGGGTATAGGACCAGCCGAAGAGTTGAACAAACATCGAATACCTTTAATACAAAATTTGAGAGTTGGACAGAACCTTCAAGACCATATAGGGCTTGGCGGTTTAGCTTTTATGGTCAACAAGGAAATATCTATTGTAGAACATCGTCTCCATACTGTCAGCACCTTAATGGAGTATGCAGTGATGGGTGAGGGTCCGCTCACCATCATGGGAGGTGTTGAAGGATTAGCTTTCGTAAATACGAAGTACGCAAACGCTTCGGATGACTTTCCTGATATAGAATTTCATTTTATTTCTGGATCGACTAATTCTGATGGAGGCGAACAGTTACGTAAGGTTCATGGGTTGTCAGAGCAATTTTACGATGCCGTTTTTCGTCCAATCAACAACATGGATGTGTGGAGCATTATACCCATGCTATTGCGTCCGCGAAGTAAAGGCTTTTTACAACTTCGAAGTTCCAATCCCTATGACTACCCATACATTTACCCTAATTATTTAATGGACGAAATGGATTTGAAAACTCTAATCGAAGGCGTAAAGATTGCAGTGGCTTTATCGAGAACTTCCGCATTTCAACGTCACGGTTCCGTATTGAATAAACACGTTTTTCCTGCTTGCGCTAGTATAAAGAGATATACAGATGATTACTGGGAATGTATGATCAGACAATACACTTGTACAATATATCATCCAGTTGGCACAGCTAAAATGGGTCCGCAGTGGGACCGAGACGCTGTCGTTGACCACGAACTGAAAGTCTACGGTGTCAAAGGCCTTCGTGTAATTGACGGCAGCATAATGCCCAACTTAGTAAGTGGAAATACTAATGCACCAATCATCATGATAGGTGAGAAGGGTAGCGATATGATTAAGGATTACTGGTTAAAACGGAGAATATCTAGATATTATGCCTGATGATAATGTACAAATAAAATTGGCATTTTATACCCACATTCAAATCCGTCTTTCCAAAAGTCATAATTTAATAATCATGTTCATAAGTATATTAATTTATTTCGTGTAAGATATGGTCCTATTTAAATGTAAGTCACTATTTATTAATTATAATTTAAATGTAAATATTATCTGCTAAATAAAGATTGCTTAAATCAGGTGTGATTGTTCTTATTTCTTACGTTCAGTATCAAACTTCAGCAACCATTATTAAGTGGATAACAATTAAATGTAGGTATCTAGGTCGTTATTATAATATAGACCTGACACAAGCAATTTTTATAATATCCACATACGACATTACACAGTGTAATGAACCGTATAAATACAAACTGGTTTATAAAATACTCTAGCTGGCGCCCGCGACTTCGTCCGCGTTGAAAAAGAAAAAAGTAACCTATCCTGTGTCCCGTACGTCTAAATGTTTATCTAAAAAGGTTCATGAAAATCAGTTAATTAGTTTAAGTTATTGAGGGACATAAATACATACATTACCTACACTTACACATTTATTATTAGTATGAAATTTTTTATTGAATTTTTAAACAAGACAAGTTAGTTTAATCCTCACTAGTCCATACTAATATTACAAATGTAAAAGTAACTTTGTCTGTGTGTTACCTTTTCACGGCTTAACTACTTAACCGATTTCATCATTAAATTTTCCATAAGTACAGGTTGTCAGGGGTACAAAAAGGACATGTACATTTCATTCAGAAAATAAGTAGGTACTGTTCCCAAGGGATCAGCTAAAATAAATAAAAAAATTAACGTCTGACCGTTTAGCAGTATGAGGTCAAGCGTTATATTTATTTTTTATTTTTCAGTCGCGGGCACCAGCTAGTCTATACTTAGCTAGACTACTAGTCTATTTGATTCTTTTTTTGTTTGTTTGTATTGAATAGGCTCCGAAACTACTGGACCGATTTAAAAAATTCTTTTACCATTAGAAGCCGACATTATCTGTGATGAACATAGGCTACATTTTACCGCGGGAAAATGCTTAATTCCCATTGGCCGGGATATATTTGATAGCGCCATATCGGATTTGGGTAGAACTGCTTGGTGATATTTTTAGCGATCCATCTCTTGATGGCGCTATCAAGTGTTATAAATTTATACTTTTCAATGCGGACGAAGTCGCAAGCACTACCTAGTATAATATAAATTTATTTCTATTACTTTTGTTGATATTGTATACATTACTTTATCTTAAAAACGTGTTAAAACAGAAATTGCGGTTGTACAGAAGCACCAGAATAATAAACAGAGATTGGGATCTAACATATAGGCATGAGCGAATTCAGACAAATAGGCCGCACACACGAGATGAATTCTGAGTAGAACGCCTTATTATTTTTCTCAATTTTGTATGCTTAAAGGGTACCTTTAAGGAAATTATTAAGTTACTACAACTCTGTAATTTTCCCTATTAGTTATGGATATATTTCGTAAGTAAGTAAATAAGCAATAAAACTACCACGTCAATTTTAAACTTTAATATTAAATTAAGGTCGGGAGAGTGTGCCGTTAGCCTACTAAATAAATGAGTATTAATTGGCATTTTAATAATCTAATATCTATATCTTTCATATCAAATTAAATAATGTTTTACCCGTAATATAAACAGAATGGAAAGACAAACATATTTAATAGAGACAGACAATGGGAGTAGTATTATGACTTTAACAGGCAATAAATTTTTCTAATGTAAGTATGGATGGATGTATGTAAGTAAGCCTAAAGTGAGTTTAGGCTATTATTACCTTATTATTTCCGTCTTAGAGTCGCGTTAAAATTCAGCAACGATGGCTCGTGGATACAGTAATTAAAAACCGGGATAATATACAGTGTAACTATTGATCAGAATTCAGAACAATTACGCAGTTCGTAGAATTTATCAATTCTGTTTACTGTAACTTAAAATTACTCTGTAAACCTTACGTCATAATTTATTTTTTTGCTGTGTGCGTCTTTTTGCCGAATCAATAAGCATTATTCTCTTTTACTGTCAGTTATAAGTTTACAGTGGCCAATTGCGGTTTTAAAAATGTCGAGTAATGGAGGTGCACTTAAACCTATTCTGTCAAGTACTCGAATTATGTTCGGTCTTTTGCCTGGTCTTGGTGCTATGATAGCTTTTAGAATGGCGATACATCTCTACAGGCCGGATATAGAAGATGCCGCAAATCGGGTGCGGGATCGCTCATTAGATCAGCTCTACGATTGCTATGATTTTATCATAGTTGGAGGAGGATCAGCCGGTGCTGTCTTAGCCAATCGCCTTTCGGAGAATAGTGATTGGAAAATACTCTTATTAGAAGCAGGACAGGAAGAAAACGTGTTAGCGGACGCACCAGTCCTATATCCAATACTTCAGACTTCTTCTATCGATTGGCAATTTGTAACTGAGCCCAGTGATAAATACTGTTTAAGTATGATCGACAAAAGATGTAAGTGGCCTCGGGGTAAAGTGCTAGGTGGGTCGAGTGCATTAAACGCCATGCTTTACATTCGAGGAAACAAGCGAGATTACAACAAATGGGCTGAAATGGGCAACTCCGGTTGGTCATATGAAGAGGTATTCCCTTACTTTCTTAAGGCTGAGGATATGAGGATACCAGAGTATATGAACAATCCCTATCATGGAACCGGAGGTCCCATAACCGTTGAACACTTCAGATATGAACAACCGATCACAAGAAAGATATTAGAAGCTGGCGCTCAACTTGGTTATCGTATAGGTGATGTCAATGGTGAGAAACAAACTGGATTTACTCGTTCTCATGGCACAGTTCGTGATGGATTGCGATGCAGTACTGAAAAAGGTTATCTCCGACCTGCAGCGAAACGGTACAATTTACACGTTAGCGTACATTCTCTAGTAGAAAAAGTGATAATAGATGAGCATAAAAGAGCACACGGAGTAAAATTCACTAAAAGAGGTCAGCAGCGCATTATCAAGGCTAACAAGGAAATAATATTATCTGCAGGTTCAATTCAGTCTCCGCAACTGTTAATGCTATCGGGCATCGGAGACGCTGGTCATTTAAAAGAAGTAGGAATTAACCCCATAGTCAACCTCGCTGGAGTAGGAAATAATTTACAAGATCACGTTGCGATTGGTGGACATTCTTTTCTATTTGACAATCCTTACGAGAACGGTACCGACTACTGTTTTAATTTAAGAACAGTGTTTTCTCTTGGAAACCTAATAGATTTTAGTGTACACCATAACGGATCGCTATACAGTATGATGGAAGCTGAAGCCATGGCCTTTGTCAACACCAAATATCAAGACCCCGAGGAAGATTACCCCGATATTCAATTATTCATTGCTCCTACAGCTGACAACATGGATGGTGGTTTATTTGGCAAACGCTCAAATGGACTCACAGACGAAACATACGCACAATTGTACGAAGACATTATATACGAGTCCTCATTCTCAATAGTACCTCTTCTACTAAGACCAAAAAGTAGAGGTCACATCAAATTAAGAGATGCGAGTCCTTTCACGCCGCCACATATTTATCCTAACTACTACTCTCACCCAGATGACATCAAAATAATGGTAAGCAAGTATTTGTAGTATTTAAAAAATATTTTTAGACTGCAGGTTCAGAAGATTTTTTTTAAGCAAGCAGGTTATAAAAATCATGTTAAGGCAATGACTTAGCAGAGTAGAATTATTTTCGTCGCTTGATTTGATTTTATGAGTTAAATTAAAAGTTAGTTAAAAACACAATGCACATAGATATATTTATAAAAAATAAAAAAAAAATATTTCTGAGAAAAAAATAGTAAATTACTGCTCAAAAATACCCAAATAAAAAAATACAGCGACAATAACATTTGTTTTTAAACTTATTAATTAACTTAAGTTCTGTACTAAAGTTTCAATTGGTTACTTTATTTCTTTTCTCACAAAACTTTAAGTAAAAGCTTAATATTTAAGATAAACCTTCCTATTATAAATATTATGTTCGAGAAAATAAATTTGACGGTTACGTTGCGCTCATTTTGGTAAAAAATTGTGTTCGGTCTGTGGCTAGTCCTCGTCTATTCTTTGTTTTTCTTTTTTGAACTAAAAGTTTGAAAATTGTATAAATTGTAAAAGATTTAGTGATGAACATTTTCAATTTCTTTATATTATTTTTTAGATAGAAGGTGCAAGAATAGCTCAAGCTTTGGTAGAACAACCGGCTCTACGAGAACTCAACGCACGTCCGAATCCAAACCGTAACCCTGGTTGTGAAGAACACGAATTAATGTCTGATGAGCACCTTGAATGTCAGGCCCGTCATCATACACTTACTATATACCATCCAGTTGGTACATGTGCTATGGGTCTGCCTGAAGACCCTTCGGCTGTTGTGGATTCGAGGCTGCGTGTAAGGATTTACTGTAGTTAACATATATCACATCAATTCAAATGTAAAGTCATCATTGAAATCAAGTGAGATCGCGGCCAAGCGCTGCCTTGACTCGATAAAAAAATTACATTTATAACTGACTAGCTGGTACCCGCGACTTCATCTGCTTTGAAATACAAAGCATGTAACGCATGGGAAAATATCTGAGCTAGACATTTTTATATTTTTAGACGATTCGTCGGTAAACTAACACTTTGCCAATATAAAAAGTATGCTATATGTTAGTACAAATAATAAATTACCTGTGTATTAAATTTCATCCAAATCCGTTCAGTAGTTTTCAAGTGAAAGAGTAACAAACTTTTGCATTAGTAGGATATGATGAGGTTATTAACATAGTCACCATATCACATATTGATTTATAGCGAGCTTTATTAATTCAAGTACAATAATAGTTGAGACAAATATCAAACACATGATAAAGTAAGTACTTATAAATCAACTCACAACGCCCCTATGCAATGGCTATCGAATATTATTAACAAGTAAATAGTACCATTATAATGGAATGGTAAATGGTAATTAAGGCAGCGTAACTCACCTTTTGTTAAAAATAGTTTTATTGATGATGATGACTTAAGACGTAGGTATGTGGTTACACAACATCTACTAGAAAACGTAGAAACGTTTCCTCACTATTTATAGGTTTTAGTTTTATAGTCTAATGTACGCTTTTGCGTCCGCGTGACAGGCTAACAAAAATATCCTGTGTGGTGTCAAAAGATTTGAACTTTTTGCTTATCAATTTATGTATGAACTAGCTTTGTGCCTGCGACTTCGTCCGCGTTGAAAAAGAAAGAAGGTCTAAATGTTTACTTATGAAAATTTTATGAAAACCAGTTAATTCATTTAAGAGTTATGGAAGAACATACATACATACATTTACAGATTTATTTCAGTATTGATAGGTATTATATCAACATCTGATATAATTATAACGCATTTATAACACCAATATGGATTGTCAATTAAAATACATTATTAATTAACAAATAAAATATCCTTATTTTAGGTTTATGGTGTTAAGAATCTTCGTGTAGTGGACGCGAGTATCATGCCAACAATCGTCAGCGGTAACACCAATGCTCCAGTCATCATGATTGCCGAGAAAGCTTCGGACATGATCAAAGAAGATTGGCTTGAATCTACTCAAGAAAACCATTGTCAAATAACTCCCGAAGTTCAACGAGAGCATACGGAAGACGAACGACCAACTAAATTTCAAATTACACCAAAAGTTAACTTATTTAGCGAGACTGCAAATCTATTTCCCAATTTACCTATGGATGCGAAACATACTGATTTGGATTCACATAACAGAACCATCTCTTCTCATTCTTATATAACTGAAACTGATAGTCAACATTCAGTTGTACCAGATGTAGTTCGGATTTCTCCTGATATTAAAAAGCGAGTAAACAAACAGCAATCAAACAGTAAAGCAAATAAGGAAAGTGTAAGCTACAAAAGGTATCCCTACCAACAGTTCCCACGTTATGACACCACCGGCTACACACAACAACAATCATATGCTCCCGAAATATATAAAGAGGTATTAAATCCTTACGAAATAATTTTCAAACGCAACAAAAACAATAGAAGATTATTATATCATGTGCCGGATTATCCATACATAGAATCAAATGTAAAGCAACGAATGAATGGTTTAAAAACTATGTGGAACAATGACAACATGTACTCCAATACTTACGATTATCCCATAATGGATCAAGACGATAATGTTTACTATGAAAGTGATCAAATAATAACAACAAACGGTCAAAAGAAATGCAGAGTATGGTTGTATTACGATGGTGTTAAATACGAAGTTTTCTTGTGAAATTTCTTTTATCTTTTGAATTAAGTTAGCAAGGCTTGCTTTTATTTAACTTTCTTTTAATATTTGTAATTTCTTTTCGTTAAATAAATTATTATAATTCATCCATAATTTTTTTTTTAAATTATATATTCTTTGAACATTGACGAGCCTGTTTAAAGGAGTGGTTGGTGTGGTTGCCTTTAACGCTCTGCTCTAGGGTTCCTGGGTTCGATTCCCAACAGAGTTAACATTGGAAATGAACTCTTCAAAGTTGGTTCTGGTCTGGATCTGGAAAGTAGTGGCAGGACACACTGCGTTTAGCTGTAATTTAGGCAGCTCATCTAGCAGCAGTATTACCACCACTTTACAGAATACCACAGTTAAATAACAGCATATTATGTACTGTTGTGTTTCGGTGAGTGAGTAAGGGGTTCCATTTCCCTAATCCATTCCAAACCCTTATCCTTAATCCTAATGTAGTCGGCAGCGCACTTGCAGCACCCCTCTGGCGTTGCTTGTGTTATAGGCGACGATAGCCACCTATACCATATTGTCTTCCATTTGACAATTGACCATTGACAAATGACCATTAGACACAAAGTCCTCCGCCGCGTCTGTCTGTTCGCGAGAAACTCAAAAACTACTGCACCGATTTTCATGCTATTTCACCAATAGATAGAGTGGTTCTCAAGGGAGGTTTTAGTATATAAACAAAGATACGTGGGCGAAGTCGCGGGCAGCATCTAGTGTTACATAAAAACCGCTTTTCTCTTCACCGAAGCGTAGGTATTCAATTTATATTATATTACTATACATCTCAATAATGTAAACATCCATTAGAAAAAGTGATAAGTGAATACTTATTAATAGAAGAGAAGAGTACACAATAACGCATATTATATTGTGGGTATGTACTAGTAAATATTAATACATAAGGAATTTATAGCGGAATGAACATGAATTTTACTCAGTCGAGCGAGAGTCGGTACCGGTGAATGTCGTGGTGCATAACTGCACTTACTTACGAGTTCATTAAACTGTAGAAATTCAGAATCTCAAGATATCGACGTTCAATTAAACTGCGAAGAAAAACACAACAATTAAACTGCGCGAAAAAAACAAAAACATAGGACGAGAAAGTCATCGTTACTGATGTGAGTACTAATGAAGTTAAAAGGAAAAGTGGGACGGAAAAAGACGAAAGCAAACAACTTTATCTTGGTTTTAAAGAGTAATTCATTAAAGTGGGTTCGTCCCTTGTTTGCATGTTGTGTTAACTTAGTTTACAGTAAATTATTTTAATTTAATTAGAACAACATTTAGACGAGCCCGTTGATCAAATTAAAAATAGTCTTCTAAGACAAGGTTCAATTTTTGACAAGTATAACAAAGCTATATATTCGTAAGCTATATATTTGGATTCACATCATCATCATACTTGCAATTTTTAATTAAGTATCACAAAACATCTAAACTTATATATTATTATATATATTTTTCTATAAATTACTCATTATATATAGGGGGGATTGAATCTAGAGACCTTGTTTACATTTCTGTTCCTATTAATTTTGGTTGAGTCTGATGGATACCGTTGCCAACTTATCTTGCTCGCGCGAAAACTACTCAAAGTTGGCCTTGGTCTGGTATTGCTGAATTTAGCTCCAAGTGGTTCAAATAGTTCAAGCCTACTGCCACTAATGCTTATTTTTGGGGCAGTCTGGTGTTAATTATTTATTTGTTCGTATACCTAGGCTACATTTAATTTTAAGTAATAACCAAGCAAATGTTAGAAATACTAAAGTTTATATTTCTCTAGATGCAAACTTTATCAAATGGTCATTTGAGGTTACAATAACAACATTAATTACAAGTTATTTAAAGTGCAAAAAAAAATATTAGGATAGCTTGCCTTAATTTAAAAAAAATAATATCAAATTGATTCAGTGGTTTCGAAAATTGGCCCAGACAGCAAACGGACAGACAAGAAATATTTAAAAACGTATGTACGAGCAAATATACTCTATAGATTTATTAGTACAGAACACAATCTAACGACAATGATAAATTTACTTATAATATAAAATAAATTTATTATAATACAGGCCTATTATATTTTTTATCTCACATCATTAGCCACCATAATAAATAACAAATTGCCTGTTAAATTAGTTAATTTAAAAATATTTTAATTTAATAGCATATCGTTAAAAGAACATCAAAACAAACTACCAAATGAGACATTGTATTTAGGCGTTTATATTTTAATATTATTGCTGGAAACTATTTTTATCACATTAAGTATAATTTAATCATTAGTTAGTATATCGTCTTTATCAGAAGCAGTCAGACGTCTCTCTTATATATCCGCAATTTTATTGAGCCTGGAAACTTCAATCGATACAATATTATCAACAACCTAATTGACTAGCAATTCGTGTTTTCAATCTTACGAGAATTTTTTAAATCATATTTTCAGAACAGAATGTGGCCATGCGATCCAGCCCTTGTTTCGACTGTCTTGGGGAGTTACCAAGTAGCTGGTCCCCTCTTCGTGCAGACTTTGCAAACATTTCTTGCGGCTCATTGCGCCTTGGTCGGTGACCATCTGTGGCCACCTGACGCAACGAATTCTGTTATTGAAGGTTGGTATCATTTGACTCCTAACATAGAATAAGTATAATTGATATTGTAACTAATAATAGCAGCCAATACTAGGTCATACGTGGTCGTACGGTATACTCTGAGCCTTTGCCTGCATTTATTCCTACTCCACGACAATGGTAAAAGAAATTTTCACAGAAGAAATTTTCTAATTTAAATTTTCTTCTTCAGCCATGACTTTTTTATTCGGCCAACTTTCCTCTTTCCATGCAGAGCTTTGTCCATAATTACTGGCTTGATTGCTTATTCTTGACTAGCTGATGCCCGCGACTTCGTACTCGTTCTCTAAGCCCATAGCCTTCCTCAATAAGTGGACTATCGAACACAAAAAGAATTTTTCAATTCTCATTTCTAGTTCCTGAGAAATGCAGTTGACATTGGTATGATTATGATAATGTTGTCTGCTAAGAACAGCAATCTTTGGAAGTATAATTTTCTCCAAATGTAATTTAGCAATTCTCAAGATAGATATTAAAATACTTTCAGATCCGAACTACGACTTCATTGTGATCGGAGCGGGTTCCAGTGGATCTGTGGTCGCCAATCGTTTGTCGGAGATATCGGATTGGAAAGTGTTGCTGGTGGAAGCTGGAGGCAACCCTTCACTAGCGACAGTGGTAAGTTAGCGATAATACAAGTCTATCCACACAGTAGTTACACGTATACTTTATAGAGTTTATAGGGCCAAAATGAGCAGTGCTCTTCAAGAACTTTATTTCAGCTGATTTATTGATTTAAACAAGATAAGAATCGTCAAATTAACATTACAACCGTTTTTAAAAAAATGTTTAGTGTATACACAAATATGATTAACATCTTCAAACTTGTTTTAGTGGTTTTAGTGTATTGTAAATTGGCTTAACATATTATTGCGGTATTATTTATTTCACTGACTGAAAGGACTGACTTTACAATCAGTATACAATACGACTCACCACCATACAGCACTTAAGATAATTATGTAACACAAAAAATTTTAATCATTATACATATAAAATAATATTCATATAATGATATTGTTATATATTTATTTTTAATAATTAATTGATAAAAAGGTAACATTTCTGACACTCAAACTTTTTTTTATTTCAGATTCCCCAACTATTCTACAACAACATGAATACTGATGACGACTGGGGTTATAAAACTCAACCTCAGAAAGGCGCTTGCCGTAGTTATAAGACCGGTGGCTGTGCTTGGCCACGGGGAAAGACACTAGGAGGCTGTAGTAGCATAAATGGAATGTTTTATGTGAGAGGAAATAAAGTAGATTACGACGAGTGGGCAGCTGACGGAAACACTGGATGGAGTTACGACGATGTCCTACCTTATTTTAAGAAAAGTGAGAACTTTACCTCACTTCTCTCTGATGAAAAGAGAATATATCACGGCACAGATGGATATTTAACCGTGGAAAATACTGAAAATTTTCATGACATAGAGAAACTAATTGTGAATGCTGCATCTGAGTTAGGACTTAGTGTTGTAGATGATGTGAATGGACATTCACAAATGGGAATAGCAAGAAGCTTAAGTACAACAAAGGATGGAATAAGACAAAGCACTGCAAGGGCGTTTTTAAACCCCATTAAAGATAGGAGTAATTTACATGTAATCAAAAACGCATATGCTACAAAAATATTGTTTAAGCCTAACACCAATGAAGTAGATGGAGTACTACTCAAAAAAGATGACAAGGACGTCGTGGTCAAAGTACAAAAGGAGTTAATATTGGCAGCTGGAGCTATAAATACACCACAACTGTTGTTATTGTCTGGTATCGGACCAAGAAAGCATTTAGAAGATATGAACATAGATGTTAAGGCAGATTTACCTGTTGGGGAAAACTTACAAGACCATTTATTCGTACCAATTTTCTATTCTATGCCGGGTGACAAATCGTTAAGTTCTTTATCCAATATAATAGGCGTTTTGGCGGAATCCATTCTACACAATAAAGGCCCACTTTCTGATGTAAGCCCGCATAAAATTATCTCTTTCATCAATACTACAGATTCCAATGCCATTAGTCCGGACTTGCAAAATCACTATTTAGTATTCACTCCTCGTCTGTCAAATTTATTGGATGTATACAAACTGCACGATTTAAGTGATGAATTTTACAAAAAGTTTACTGAAATGAACGATGAAAAATTAATAATAAAAGTGTACAATGTTCTTTTAAAACCAAAATCAAGAGGAAGAATATTACTTAAAAGTAAAAATCCTAGCGATCATCCGTTAATATATGCAAACTATTTTGAAAATCCTGAAGACATGCGGACTTTGATAAATGGAATTAAACAACATGCAATGCAATTAGCTAAAACTAAAAGTTTCCAAGAGGCTGGACTCAAGTTAGATTGGGTAGAACTAGATGCCTGTAAATCTTTTAATAAAAACACAGATGAATTTTTAGACTGCATTGCAAGGGAAATAACATTTTCTTTGTATCATCCAACAAGTACTGTAAAAATGGGTCCAGATAACGATCCTACAGCTGTAGTAAATCCTGAACTTAAAGTCAAATACTGCAAAGGTCTTAGAGTAATTGATGCGAGTATAATGCCAACAATTGTGAGAGGAAACACAAATGCCCCAACTATAATGATTGGTGAAAAGGGCGCTGATATGATAAAAAAAGAATGGCTCACACATGACGAATTATAAAATTTTCGCACCGATAAAGAAAAATCACAAGTTTTTATATTTGGTATTTTATTTTTTTAAATACAACTGTCAGAAATATAGAATTTTAAAATAGATATTTGATTTAATTTGCATATCCCATTTTTTATTAAATTAGGGCGGAACCCGAGAATAAATTATTTTTACAGATACATTTACATAAGTTAAAAGATATCCTATTACAATATGAATGTTGCTATATAATAGTCATGCTTGAATATTGTCACGGAACATAATCTTGTAGATCTTAGTTAGAAGAGGACGTTTAAACCTAGTTTCCGTAAGTATAAAAATTTCATACTAGACAGGTATAGGTAATTTTAAAATGTTAGACGCATATAATTTAGAATTAAATAAAAAAATCTACAATACAACGTTTAAAGCCCTCTTTATACTTGACGTTCAGTTAAGCTTAATAGCTTAGATATACAGAATTCCTTCGTTGTCAATTAAGCAAAATAAAATCATTACATCAAGTTGATGCCTACTTGTCAAATCAAAGGTTAATAATAATAAAATAAAAAAAATAGTGCTTCCTCGAACTCAATGATTTTATAAAAATATTCATAGAATTCACAATAAATACAGTTTAGATCATAGTACGTAAATAGTTTTTGTAATAAAAGTCTGCAAAGCTTTAACATACTTTAAAAATACTATTATTTTTTCTTAGTATTTTTATTATTTCAATAATTGAATCTTTTTTCGTAATGTTACAGATTACAGAGGTCGGGTAAACAGTGATGGAAGAATTACAGGCCAACATAGCTTCGGCCTGTCCATCAGCATTTGCTGGTGCAAGTGGAAATTTGTTCCTTGGGGCATTAGCTGCTGTAGTTGCCGCGCAATGTTCAATTTTTGACGGGATTCGGTGGCCAAAGGATAATGCCCAGGAAATAATCAACCAGAGAGGTGTTGATCTAAATTTTCACACAAGATATTATTTAAGCTGGATCTAGCCGTGAATAAGACTTTACCTATTTGTTAAATTTTCAGTGCCAATTTCTTACGATTTTATAATAGTTGGAGCGGGAACCGCTGGTTCATTGCTAGCAGCACGTTTAAGTGAACTAAACAATTCATGGAAGGTTTTGTTGATAGAAGCAGGTGATGATCCGGGTTTAGATAGTGAGGTAAATACAAAAAAAAAAACAACCTATTATATTCGAAACACCTATTGTAATCACAAAAACACCTTTTTTAACCGACGAAAACGAAAAACGGAGGAGGTTACAATTCGACCGTATATATACTTATTTTATTAGATATTTTCTTTCACACTAATGACTGTCGTCAAGTGATAATTACTAGAGCGAACGAAACGCATACCACTCACGCACGCATACCACTTATACATATTTAAAAAAAGTACTGTTAATAAATAGTAAAACTCTTTTTAGGTACCATCATTCTTAGCTCTCAATAGGCACAATAACTTCGACTGGAATTACCACACCTCACCCGATGGCACCGGATGCTTGGGATCGGTAAACAGCAGCTGCGTGTGGAGCAAAGGCAAAGGATTGGGCGGATCCAGTTTACTTAACGCCATGCTTTACATAAGAGGTCATCCAAATGATTACAAAATCTGGGAAAAATTGGGAAATCCTGGCTGGGGTTATGAAGACCTTTTACCTCACTTCGAACGTATTGAGAATGAGCTTAATGTAAACAACTACAAATCGACGGAAAACCCCTGGTATGATTTATTAGGCAAAGCTTGGCAAGAGTTAGGATACAGAAGCGATGACAGAGAAAATAACGAAGTTCGTGTCGGAACAAGATTGACTAAATTACTTATACAAAACGGAAAACGACACAATAGTGCTAAAAGTTATTTGAAGGAAGCTAAAAATTTCCACGTAATGAAAAATACTAACGTAGAAAAAATTATAATAGATCCACGGGCTAAAACCACTAAAGGTGTTGTAATACGTCACAACAGTGGCGTTGTTATGCAAATGCACGCTCTTAAGGAAGTGATTATATCAGCGGGGTCCATTGCTACACCACACATTCTTATGTTATCGGGCATCGGTCCTAAAGCTCATCTTCGAGAAAAAAATATAGATTGTATTGAGGATTTACAAGTCGGGAAGAATTTACAAGATCACGTTTTTTTTCCATTACTGCTAAGAACTAATCAGAATATCAAATTACCACCAGAATCTATTATTACGTTTCTCTTGCAGTATATGCTTACGAGAACCGGTCCAATGTCTAATATAGGTATAACAGATTATATGGGATTTATAAATAGCAGCGGCGGAAAAGATCAAAGTGACATTCAGTTTCATCATCTATATTTTCCTGTAAACGAAGGTTTATTGCTGAAACCGTATTATGATGGAGTTGGATTTACGGAGCCTATAATAAAATCAATATTGAAGATAAATGAGAATAGCGATTTACTTGGAATTTACCCAACACTGTTATATCCGCAATCGAGAGGTGAAATTTTGTTACAGGATAACGATCCACAGATCAGTCCTTTGATTAAGGCAAACTATTTCAAAAACTACGAAGACATTACTGTTATGATAAAAGCCATCGAGTTTGTTCGAAAGCTCGAAGAAACGGAAATATTCAAAATGCTTGGCTTAAAAATTGCTAAGATAGAGATACCAGATTGCTCCTACTTAACGTTTGATACAAAATCATATTGGGAGTGTTACGTACGACATCTAGGAACAACCTTATATCATCCAGTCGGTACAGTCAAAATGGGACCTAAAACTGACAAAACTGCAGTCGTTGATAATAATTTGTTAGTACATGGAATTAAAGGGCTGAGAGTGGTCGACGCAAGCATTATGCCCTCAATACCTGGCGCTAACACTATGGCAGCAACTTTAGCAATAGCTGAAAACGCTTTTAATATTATGAAGAAACAATATTATAGTAAATATGAACTATGAATCTTCAATTTAAAGTGTAAAATACAAGCCCTAAGCGAATAAAAAAATATATAAAAGCGACCACGAAATAGTTTTAAGTCACACTTAGGAGTTGTTAATGGGATACATACATTTAAATAAAATATAAATAAACAGACTGTAAAAATTTCATTTGAACTATTTGTGTGTCAATTTTCATCCAAATCCGTTGTCCAAAGAACAACAAACATCATCTACATCCTCACAAACTTTCGTATATTTTATAAATTAAGATAATATTGTGAATTAATAATATAATATTGTGAAGGCACAGTGTTTACACGTACCTTAAGTTCACACACCAAATGCCAACTGTCTAGACTGCGTTTTTTGAAAAACTATTCTTTGGTTAAGCATGTAGTAATTTTTTTTTGAAACACATTGTCCTGGTTTCGTAGGACTCCGAAAACTGGAAGTTAAAAATGTTAAAATCTACGTAACACGAGTGGTTCAAAGACAAGTGCCACTTTTTTATTACCTAACTACTAGACAAGGGTCAGACCTTGGAGACGTTTCGTTTGACGTTCATATTATTGCGAAACGCAGTTTCCTATGCAAAACCACTACGAAGATAAATGTAGGAAATTTTACAATACTTACTTGAATTATATATTTTTTTTAAATTAGCGACCCAACCCCGGCTTCGGCCAATTTCTACATTTTTTCCTCTTAGTAAGAACATCCCTCGAACTTTAAAGAACAATTAGATAAATGTTTATCAAATTTTGTGCTTAGCAAGACATTTATTTAGTGATAAATTTTTATTTATGTATAAATTTACAATAATTCCAATAAAGTAAAATCATGTAAACATAACATATTTTAAAAAAAATGTGCAATTATTCCCATTTTATAAGTTAAATAATCACATTTACTTATTACAAAATGGTAAAGACGTTTGAATACTAAATACCTGTCACAGTGTAAAATTACCATTTAGTTATGTTTAAAAAAAATATAAATGAAGTTATTTGCGTGTTTAAACGTCAATTAGTGACCACATGGGCGTAGAAACGGTACGTTTTACATTTAAATTTATTCTTTAATTTATAGTTTTAAAAATTCATTTTTTTATATGTATGTACAGTCGGGGTACGAAAAGCTTCGTAAATTTTTAAAATCCATTCCCTTGTCACTATTGAAACTAAAGCACTAAGCAGACAATTGACAAAATGTTTGAAATGAAATTTTGCCATGAATAATCAAAGGTCAACACGATTTTTGGGTCTGGCTTCTGCATATGAAATTTTGATTTCATCTATGTTAAAAATAAGGGAATAAATAATTTTTTTGATCAAAGTTTGCTTTTGTAGAAACTAGAGGATTTTTTTTACTTTTTTAAGACAAATGATAGATTCATACATTATTTCCATACTTTTATTTTCAATTACAATTAGAAAAGTTTTTGTTGAACACTAGAGCCTTTGTCATTTAAGATTTTTGATAAACAACAGGAAATATATGTAAAATAACGGAAAAATTAAGTTCAAAAATGACTATTTTAGTGTTTCTCTTATGTTTGTATGGGCTGTCTCGTATCTTACTTATCGTCATAAATCAGGCAAAAGCAAACTTTAAAAGCTAAAAATGAAAATGTAAACATTTTTAGATGTCTAGAATCAGAATTTAAGCATTAGAACAGAAACCCAAAAAAAAATTTTTTTTGTTGACTGATATAATCTGATAGTTGCCCTGGTGCAAGCAAAAACCTTTTCTTATTGGTCCCATATAAGCCTTCACTAAAACTGGAACTGTTGTATTTAGAGATATTTTTTTGAAAAATCGTCACTCTACATCATTCCCTGTTTTATGGAACATGCCGTTTCCATAAAACAGGGAATATTTCTAAACTGCTTTCTGTCAAATGTTCTTTCAAAACTGTTAATTAATATTTTCCGACTCAATATTTATAAAATTAGTGAGAAATGTAAAATTATTGTATTATTTAGATATTTAAAGCCGATTTTCCTAATATATCAAAAAACTACATATATTATTAATCAATAATGATATTCCTTACTTACTTTACTTAAGTACTTACTTAGTGCATTTTTGATTTCATTAGATTTTATTTTTTACCTCTTTTATTTTTCAAGCGTTTATTAATAAATAATGATATTTCTTACTTACTTTACTTACTTACTTAGTACATTTTTAATTTCATTAGATTTTTTTTTACTTTTTTATTCGATAGTTTTCAAGCGTTTCTCTATACTTGCAGAATACGAAATTACGAATTAATGTGCAAAGGGTAAAGTTCACGACGTCATAATATCTACACTTTCGTAACATACAAACTTACAAATTACGATCGGACATCAACATTTCAATACACGCTATAAAGATCCGATCATATTCTCGTAATACGCAGTTTAATAGGGCCTATCTCTATGTCTATGGCCTTGTAAATTGGCCAATTACACTAAAACAGATGAATTAATTGTTTAATAGTAACATTTTTAATGTATTTCAAATACTTAGACATCCTGCTAGACCGTTGAGGATTGCATGTCGGCTGATATAAACGCTCTATTTAATTTATAATTACTTGTAATTGATAATAATTAATAATAAAAGGTGGAACATAAGATATTAATTATAAATACCTAGTAATTAGTGTTAGGTAGGGCCACACTGAGTTTCGCAGTCATAAATTGGGAAACTCGACTTGCGGCAGTAAACATCTTAATTTGGTTGAGAAGTCGAGAACCGTGAAATAACAGCATTTGTGCTTTAGTTAATGAGAGTAAAGGATGCCAGAGCCAATTTCTCTATCAATGCCTGACCTCTTATCTATACTTCTATACTAATATTATAAAGAGGAAAGATTTGATTGTTTGCTTGTTTGTATAGAATAGGCTCCGAAACTACTGGACCGGTTTGAAAAATTCTTTTACCATTAGAAGCCGACATTATCCGTGATGAACATAGGCTACTTTTTACCGCGGGAAAATGCTTCACTCCTACGGGAATCTAAAATAAAAGTAAATACTAGCGCCTTGGCCCGGGAGATAGCGCCATCTATCCAAAATACGGTAGATGGCGTTTTATACTTTTCTACGCGGACGAAGTCGCGAGTACCAGCTAGTAGTTAATAATCCTAATAAAGTGGTGTCGCTTGTGTTAATTTGTAGCAACAGTAGTCATTTAACAGCAAGAGACACGTCAAGCTTTTTGACGAACTTTTTATAAAAAATAAATAAAAAACCATGTAAAAAGAAATAATTATTTCCATTTAATAGATATCTAATAAATCCGTACTATTATTAATATTATAAAATTTGTATGGATGTATGGACGTTTGTTACTCTTTCACGCAAAAACTACTGAACCGATCACCATTAAATTTTGCATACACGTTGTCTGGGACACTAGAAAGGACATGGGGTATCAATACTAATAATAAATCCGTAAGTGTAGGTATTGTATGTATGTATGTTCCTCCATAACTCTTAAACTAATTAATTAAATGGTTTTCAAGAAACTTGGTAGATAAACATTTAGACGTGCAGGACACAGAATAGGCTTTTTTCTTTTTCGACGCGGACGAAGTCGCGGGCGCCAGCTAGTATTTTATAAAGTTACGCGGGCGAAGTCGCGTGCAGTAATAATATGAAAATAATATTGTAATAAAACCTAAACTTTAATCAAATTAATCCCAATGGTAGAAATATAAACAATATATATTCCTAAGCAAACTGCTAATGTCAAAAGTTTGTGACAAGTATTTTATAAAGCGCATTGTGAAATATGTAATTTCTATGGAAACAATCGAAACAACCATAAATGGAGATTGTCAAAAAAGTAAGCGACAATTTAGCACATAAACGACCGAGTAATTTCATTGTTGTTCATCCACATTTCAAGGACATTAAACTTATTATTACTAGCCACTTCGTACACATTGCAAAATAAAAATATTAAAAAATAAAAATCTTTATTGCTGTGGCGACGGTGGCGCCGCCACAATTTTTAAAATTTTTAAATGATCCCTTGGGAACAGTACTTTTTTCTGGATGAAAGATCTCGTATCCCTGACAACATATAAGTATGGAAATTTTCATGATAATCGGTAGAGTAGTTAAGGTGTGAAAAGGTAAAAAACAGACAGACAGAGTTACTTTTACATTTATAATATTAGTATGGATTAAATTACCTCTTCCTCTTCACCAACTACAAGTAAAGTGTTGATTAGTTACTTTTAGAAATAATTTTAAGTTTTATTAAATTATGCTTCGATAAGCGATTTTTTTTTATGATTTCCTTTTTAGTGTTTGGGACTTTTACCGTAAAAACAAAAGTATATCAGCTTCATTTATCCCGGAGACAGGTGACTTTAAATCACGGTTAGCCTACTTGACAGACGGTGAAAGAGGCCCTAAGTATAACAAAACTTACTACTTGCTGTAGAGCAACAATCTGTATTAAAACAATCTAAAATTGGTATGATTTATTTGACATTCTTCTATTCTATTATCCGTTATGGAAATCATAAATTACTATCTAAATGTATATATAGTTAATATATTCTAGACATCTGGTCCAAAAATCGATCAAAAGACGTATCATATTTTATTCGAAAATATAAAAATATTTAAGAAATCTACATCTCTAGATGCAAGGATCTTTTTTGAAATTTTCTTTTTATATAATGAAGATTACTTTAGAGCTCCTTGACACTAATTACACTAATTTATTCAAGATCCCATTTCAGTTGAAACCACAAATAAAATTATTAAAAAAAAAACTAAGTAGAGGTCGGAGTGCATAACTGAATCATTAGTTCTTGGTTTCACAAAGTGCAAAGAGCTCTAACAATAACTAAATACAAAATTTCACCTAAAATATTTAACAATAAATGCATTCATCAATCAATCATAAAAAGGTTTGGTTACATCACAAGAACTAAATGTGTTTGAATTTTTTAGTGATGAAATTTATCTATTTCTTTCCGTTAAGGGTAATTTATGACTCATTTGGCAATAAGGGCGACATACAGTTAAAGTATAGTTGCACTTTAATGTTGTCCGCAATTTCAATGTAACAATAGACAAACACTTTACGTATAGTTTGTTAAGTTCTTTTATGATAAACTAGCGACCAGTTTCCGGCTTCGCCCGGGATCCAATCATCATCAATACTAAGAATAAAACTGTGAGTGTATGTATGTATGTTCCTCCATAACTCTTAAACTTGGTAGATAAACATTTAGACGTACTATTTTCTTTTTCAACGCGGTCGAAGTCGCAGGCACCAGCTGGTCTATAATAATATTGTAAAGAGAAAATATTTGTATTTTTGTATATTTGTAATGAATGAACTCAAAAACTACTGGGCCGATTTTGAAAATTCTTTCACCTATAGAAATCTACATTATCAGCGAACAACATAGGCTATATTTTTTATAAGTTACGCGAGCGAAGTGGCGTGTATCAACTAGTTTTTGTTAATATTTATAACAAATCTTCAATTAGATTCAAGAAAAAGTCAACTAACTCTAAACTAGAAGTATTTAACTCTAAACTAGAATTATGAACTTTAATGAAACTAGAATTACTTTAACACCTTGAAAACTTACAAGTCAATGCGCTGCCAAAGATTATAGTTCAATGATTATGTGTATTGTGGTATTACCTAATTATAAACTAAATAAACCAGAACTATTTCGTAATTAAGTACATAGGTACTAATTGTTGTTGCCCTTAATATCCAAAGACAGCCAAAAAAAATGGAACAGAGAGTTGGGTAGTAATGTACTATTTTTTTCTCAAAAAATACAATTTTTTGTATAAATTTGCCCTAAATATTCTATATTTAAAAAAATTACATTTTAATTATACTCTATGAAGTGAGATGAAGTCAAAAGACGACAGTACCTTAACACTTTTTTGCTTTTGCCTGATTATTTGTATACATATATGTATACGTTTCTTTCACTTACGAAATTATTGACAGGCTATTGCATCTTGAGTAACATACGGTATATTGAAATTTAACCGCTTCTCCTATTACCTATTAACATTGACCGTTCAACGTGTTGCATAATGCCCACCGCAGACTTCGGCGCAGTGTGGTTCCAATATGCGCCGTGCGCGCTCGCAACTTTGTCAACAACCTGCGCATTGTCATGTGGTGTAGTGATACATTGTGATATATATATACCTATATTATGTATGTGAACTATTGTTGCACACTTCATACTTAGATCGGTATGTGTTTTTCTTTTATCCTGCTAGCTTTCGCGAACGGCTTCGTCCGTGATAAGAACATACATACCACCATATTAAGCTTTTTTTTAATAGGTATAGGTATTCCCCGCAAATTTTTTGTTCTTATATTTATTTTGCTGAACAGTTTCATCAGTAAATTCTTTCAGTATTTTTGCGAGAACATACATAACATACAATTCATATATAAAATAATCAAAAACTTTCAAATTTATAATATTACTAAGAAATATACTTACTTAGATTGGTATACGTGATTTTTTTACTACTATAGCTTTCGCGTACAACTTCGCCCGCGATTAGGTTTTTCCCCAGTCTAGACTAGGTAATCTGGGTTTTCCCCGAGACTTTTATTGCGTATTACATATTATAGTATTATGTCTATGTGTTATTCGGATGTTTAGGTAATCTATATTACTAAAAAGTTTCATCAAAATTCTTTCATTTTTTTTTTTTTGGAGAAAAATTAACAAACATCCATGCATTTATTATTTATTATAGTTACAACAATAATACAATTTCTACAAACTTCTTTTCTA
Source organism: Synanthedon vespiformis (assembly GCA_918317495.1). Classification (NCBI taxonomy): domain Eukaryota; kingdom Metazoa; phylum Arthropoda; class Insecta; order Lepidoptera; family Sesiidae; genus Synanthedon; species Synanthedon vespiformis. The sequence goes on from OU906965.1 coordinate 2,730,738, forward strand.
TACTTATAATTCCAATTCTAATTAGAAATTCTAAACCTACTTAATTATTATTAACTTCGCTCTCTCTACATTTACTTTAATTATTTTCGTCATTGTATAACCCCCGTTATCTCATTTTTACCATTTACATACTTGCACTCATTTCATAACCACTTTTTCTTTAAAATTAAATACAGTTATAATATTATGTATTCTCAACTGGGCGCAATTTAAAAATAATTTCAACCATCGAAAATATTTTATTTACAATATACACAGTAACAAAACAACATTCCTCGTTACTAGCCCAAAGCCGGTATCTATGTCCTTATATTATAATTATTACCTATATTATACATTAGACAAATTATGTCAAGGTGGATAAGTTTGATAGAAAAGTAACTTTATAACTTAAAATAACTTAGAAAAGATAGTTACTGTATTACTAAGTGTGCGACGACTGCGAGTGAGTCGAGTGACAATACATTACAATTTGTCTGAACTATCTTACAAGACAAAATACAAAAAAAAAAGTACTTAATGAAATTATCAAACAACTATCTAATGAAACGAATTTAAACACTTCGCAGAATATTAAATTTTAATTCTTTCATCATGAAAATTAGCATCTTATTTCGTTTTCTACTAACGACCGACGCGACGTGAATATTGCTTCTAGATCAAAGTTAAAACGAGTAAGTTTGAAATAACTCTGGAATTAATATAGATTTTTTGGTGATGACGTGTAAGTAGCTTGCAATATAACTCTAACACACTGATGTAGATCTTATCTGATCATATAGGTATCTACACTCCCAGAGAGATGAAGCGTCTTAAGAAAAAGTCTTGAGACAAACAAAAAGGTATGAGGCAAAAACCTATTTCCTAACTGACCAGCCAAGACATTCGCTGATACGGTCATATTTGTTTATTGCCGCAATCGAATGTAGGCAACCGATTTGTTCAAAGATGCTTACAATTCTACTATCATCAATACTAATAATATATCTGTAAGTGTAGGTATTGTATCAATTGTATGTATGTATGTTTCTTCATAACTCTTAAAACGAATTAAGTGATTTTCATGAAACTTGGTAGATAAACATTTAGACGTACAGGACACACAACAGGTTACTTTTTTCTTTTTCAACTCGGACGAAGTGGCGGGCGCCAGCTAGTCTATATCTATACTAATATTATAAAGAGGAAAGATTTGTTTGTTTGTTTGTTTGTATAGAATAGGCTCCGAAACTACTGGACCGATTTGAAAAATTCTTTTACCATTAGAAGCCGACATTATCTGTGATGAACAAAGGCTACTTTTTACCGCGGAAAAATGCTTCATTCCTACGGGAAATCTAAAATAAAAGTATATACTAGCTGCTTGGCCCGGCAGATAGCGCCATCTATCCAAAATACGGTAGATGGCGTTTTATACTTTTCTACGCGGACGAAGTCGCGAGCACCGGCTAGTATATTATAAATGCGAGGATCTTTGTTACTCTTACACGTAAAATAATCTAGCGGATTTCGATGAAATTTGACACGCAAATAGTATATTACCTGGTTTATATCATAGGTTTTAACTTTTTGTCCTGAAAAAAAGTTAGGTTCCAGTATAAAAAATGGCTCCATTTTCATATTTCGTTCGTGTAACTTTATAACAATAATAGCCTATGTCACTAGCTGATAATGTAGCTTTCTGTAGGTGAAAGAATTTTTAAAACGGTCCAGTAGTTATTGAGTTTATTCATTACAAACAAAAAAAAAAAAAACAAAAAAGAGAAAAGTCTGTAATATTATTAATATTTTCCTTTTCAACGCGGACGAAGTCGTAAATGATTTGATTTGATATTTTTTTCGTAAACATTTGATAAATTTGATTTAATCTCGCAAATAATTTAATTTCCTAATCTGTAACGTTTCTGAATTTATTAATATCTGAATTTATAATATGCCTATTGTATAAATTAATAAAATTAAAATATTTAAACAAATGTTTCACAAAGACATGAAGTCTCTTTATAAACTCATCAGTTTTTTTTATTACGAAATGCCTTCATTTTGAAGGTTACCTATTTAGAAATATTTTTGTATCCAAATATGTATATTTAGCCATTTTGATCGCTTCATTGACATCATTCATTTAATCCATTCATATCGTATATTTTATCCATTTAATTTTACCATAGACATATTACTCCATATGATGATAATAACGGTACACATATACATCAACACTGTTTTTTCCTAACATTACGATCGTTTTGCATAAGAGAAAACACGGAAATGAATTTTATAAACAAAAACTATCTAATACTATGAACAAACTCGAAAATATAATTTTTTAAAGCAATTATTTTTTTATTTATAAACACTATCTGTCAGCGACTTCGTACGCGTTGAAAATATATCGATTTTTTTAAAATATCTTTAGACGATCTCTCGGAACCTAACACATAACATCCTTACTAATATTATAAATGCGATAGTAACTCTGTCTGTCTTTCTCGCTTTCACGCAAAAACTACTGAACCGATCACCATGAAATTTTGCACACAGATAATCTAGAGCCTGAGAAAGGACATAGGATACATTTCATCCAAGAAAAAAGTAATGTTCCCGAGGGATTATCTAAAATATAAAACTGTAACTAACGACTGGCAAATGTGTTATGGCAACAAGTTGTCAAGCGTTGTAATTGCTTTTATATTTTTAATTCATCATCGCGTACGAAGTTGCGGGCACCAGCTAGCTTTAATATAAGTAATTTTCAAAATTGACTCTGGTCTGGATTTGAAAAGTAGTGGTAGGGCACAATGAGTTTCGCAGTCATTTGGGCAGCCCGTCTGGCGGCAGTGACCACCACCTTACAGAATACCACCGTGAAATAACAGCATTATGTGCTGTTGTGTTTCGGTGAGTGAGTAAGGGATGCCAGAGCCCATTACCCCATCCCTCCCTCATCCCTTATCCTTAATCCTTCTACGGTCGGCAGCGCACTTGTAGCATTTATGGCGTTGCTTGTGTTATAGGCGACGGTAGCCACCTACCATCAAGTGGGCTGTCAGCCTGTCTGTCGACCTTAACATAAAAAAAAACATAAATAGTTTATTATCCATGTAATAAACTATCTGTGTGCCAAAATTAATATAAATTCATTCAGCCGTTTTTGCGTTACTGAGGAATAAACGAAAGTATATACTTTTGCATTTATAATAATTTATTAATTAGGGTTAGGATTAATTAAATTTGTCTCGCTACTCACTTTTCTTATGATCAAACAATATGAAACAGCCACATTACTTTAGAATGACTGTTTCATAAGGTTTATGAAAAGAGTTAATAACTCTTTTGCAATCCTTTTGATAAGTTAATTGAGTGATTGGTTCAAAATGCCCTATAACATTATGTTATTGATAGAATGCTTGCGAGCATTCTCTTTTATTACAAACATAAGTCTCGTAATAAGCGTAAACAAACAAAAAAATAACATTTAACTAGATCTCGGTTACAAATCCCATCGGCAACTAATATAATAAACACTAAATCTTTTTAATATGTTTATAAACATTTACGGTAAAACCAAATAAAACTATTTCTTAAGTAATAGTAAAGATAACTATACCCATTCTTAACTTTAAAAAATATTTCAAAAATGTGGTATTTGGAAAAGCAGTTCAGACGAAATCAGATTAATCATTAGAAATTTAAATAGGTACGTTAGCTACCTTTATAATTTCATGTACATTATAATTACAGCATATAATTTAAATTAATATCTCAGGAGTTATCGTAAATTGATGCAACAAATTCCGCCCACGCTCGTGCAAAGCCGGGAGCGGGAGCTAGTATATAGTAAAATAAAGTCCAAATTACTAAGTACGATCATAAGTAGTGCCTAAGAGAGTATGAATATTGAGTAAACGTTCGTGTTTCCAGTCTATCATTACTTTAAAATAACTTAACGTTCATTTCAATCACTTCTCTTTCAAAATAAGTTAATGTAATCGATAATAGGTGTCCTAGGAATATATAAATGCGAAACTTTTAAGAATGATTGTATGGATGTTCGAATAGATATTGAGTTTAAGGGAAATGAAATTAAACGATATTAGTTTAGTATTCTTGACTTCTTTGACTTCCTCGTGGCCAGATATTAATACAAACAAGAATACTTACTTCCTCTTCATAGATTGCAATGAACAAATCGTCACGTTTCATTGCACCTGTCATACGATACCTTGTAAGGCTGGTGTATGCATATTACTATGTACATTACAGAAATTTTAGCCACATCTCCGGATGAACTATTCGTGTTAACCTTCATAACATAACGTTAGATAATAATTATTGAACGAGTTTCTAATTATTGCGTGCACTTTTGATACAATCAATTTACTCTTAATTAGTTACTCTTTAAGGAAAATATAAATTACCTGAATTGTTTTCGGACCGGAAGAGGTTTTCGGACCAGATAATGATAACTTTCGCCTACAATTCTTTGTTTATATAACCGGATATATCAGGTTTTAAATTCGTTTTATGTATACGACTGACGGTCTACTTGATGGTACTTGATGGCTACCGCCCAAGCAACACAGAATTGCTGAATATTCTTTGAATAAATGCATTTATACAGCCGTTATTCAAGCAATTTGGACACAAAATAAATTGCTTTAACCTGTATAGTAGCAACATAATAGCCCATAGTGTTATAAAAGCCCAAAAATCATTCAATACAGCATTTGCCTATATTGTCAGCTCTAATACCCTTATAACAAAAGCTTTAAACTGAATAATTTGTGAATTTCATACTGTTATCTGGCCTATGTGTTGCCTGGGCGTCCCCACAAGTAATTCCATAGATACTGCAAGTGCGCTATCAAACTTAGTACGATTATGGATTAGTACATCACAAACACAAGGACACTTGCTGTTTACAACAATTTAAGATTACTAGGTATTTAGTTCACAATAAAATTCACAAATATTGTTATCACAATAACTAGTTCGATTTGTAGTTATGATAATAATCTGTAGCGGCTATTATTTTTATGAGTATTTTTGGAAGAAAAAAAGATTAATATCAGTTTATTAAGCGTTAACTGCTGGAAACGGAACTCCCCGCGGATTGCCACAGTAGCATAATTATTGTCATTAAACTTAACAGCTCGCATCCACGGTTTCCTGTTACCTTATATACTTAGTCTTTCTGAAACACGCTGTAAAATCTTCAATTTCCGCAAAATTACCTATCTAATTTCTTCAACGATAAATTTCTTCGAAGAAAGGAATGGTAGGAAAGCTTACAATAGGGAGATAGATAGGTTACATAGGGAAGATCATCAGCGTCGTGGCTGAGCAGATACCTTTGGGTATCACTTTCACAGTAAATTATTTTTTGAAATCATGTTTTCTTTTCTATTATAATAATTTTACTAAATTAACATTTTTTTTTTGTTTCCTATAATCTATTAATTCTAATAATCTAATTATTATTATTTCCAATATTATCTCACTAAATACTACGAAACAAAAATTGAGTGGACATCAATATGAGTGTAACTGAACTAAAGTATATTGCTATAATCACAATTGAATTTTCAAAAAGTTGGCAAACTGTGTTGGATATTATGAAAAATTAAAAAAAGTAGGCACGGTTTTAAAAAGTTGCCATTTTGATTTGTGCTATGTACCAATTAAGTACACAAAAGTCGACAAAGTGCAAAGTAGGCATCGTACTACGAAATCAACAGGTATGTTCATTCCGATGTCATCGATGTTGACGTTGAATGTGTTACGTATTCAAACGAAGGTCATCCTGTGAAAGTGCAACTCAAGACGAGACTCACTCTTGTTGATCCCCGGTTGTGTAATGGTTCGGAAGTTATATGGGTCAAGTGATAGTGGCGTGTGTCTACTTTCTAAAAAGGTCCCGTAATGTTTGTTTCCATTGCAGTCACTCACGGGGTTGAGTAATGTCTCGGGTCAGCATCCTTTACGCTATTTGTAATGTACATTACCGACCGATATTCTTGACTCCGGTCACGTAGGTCCTACATTTTCTTATATGGTGTAAATGGTAAGGTGAGACAAGCCTCTACAATATAAGTATACGACTTATATCTTGACGAGCCCGTTGGACGAGTGGCAAGGGTGCTTGCCTAACGTTTCAGGGGCCCCGGGTTCGATTCCCAGCGGGGTCAACTTTGGAAATTTTAATATAATTTTCAAAATTTACTCTGGTCTGGATTTGAAAAGTAGTGGTAGGGCACACTGCGTTTCGCAGTCATTTGGGCAGCCCGTCTGGCGGCAGTAACCACCATCTTACAGAATACCACCGTGAAATAACAGCATTATGTGCTGTTGTGTTTCGGTTAGTGAGTAAGTGATGCCAGAGCCCATTACCCTATCCCTCCCTTATTTTTTTAAATTTAAATTTAAATTTTTTAAATCTTCAGAGGAAAAAAGCTCTTTTATTAGCTGAGGAAACGCAAGACTTGTCCATAAAAAATCAACCTACAAATCCTATAGGTTTTTCTTAGACGCAATATTATGTTGGTATTTATGGTGTTCATTTGATAGATTTGTTTTTTAACGTATTTTACATATTGTTTTTAGTTTTCTCAAACCTTTTTATGATTAGGTATTTGAACAATAGTTAGTGTATCTAATAACGGTTAATTATAAAGAGTACAGGTTCACAATCGATTCATATCTTGAGAACTCGATTCTCAATGAACTACAACGCCGATAGTCTATGAAGCAATCTCTTACAAAGGAATAACCCGATTCCCATAGATAGACGTATGAATGGCAATTACTATACATGTAGCTATCGATACCTGGAAATTGCATTTTCATCACGGGAGGATATAAAACTTTTTAACAAAAAATAAAACCGCCGAAAAAACCGAAAAGCATAAAATAATCTTATTATTTTACCTAAGTAATTTTGAGTCGCCGCCGCGCATCACTCTTTACGTATTTTTTCTTGTTTGGCGCCGACTCAAAATTACTTAAGTAAAATAATAAGATTATTTTATACTTTTCAGTTTTTTCGGCGGTTTTATTTTTTGTTAAAAAGTTTTTTTTTTTTTTGTGGCTATAATCTAATATTTACTACATGCTTAATTTTTAATTTTCCCACCCTTAGGGTAGAATTTTATTTTCAAAATTTATACGAGACCAACTTCGAGGTATACCCTATCCATTAAAAAAAGAATTACCAAAATCGGACTACTCTGTAAAAAGTTATGCGTGGTTATACGCTACAATCGGTGAGTGAACAATCAATCATCCCCTGTTTTCCTACCCTTAGGGTTGGAATTTATTTTCCAAATTAAAATGGGACCCCCTTGGGGGTGCACCCTTTCAAATGAAAAAAGAATTATCAAAATCGGACTACCCTGTCAAAAGTTATGTATGATCACATAAAAAAAAAAAACGAAAAAAAAAATTAAAAAAATATACGCGTCGAATTGAGTACCTCCTCCGTTTTTGTTTTTCGTTTTCGTCAGTCGAAAAGTGAAGACTATTCGTAGATATTGTAGAGCTGTATGTATTTCTTATTCTATTAATTACTACTAAGTACCTACTCCTATGCCCGAGTTGAGTTGAGTATCGGTGGTTGAACTTTCGCATTTATAATATTCAGTACGTATTAGTATGGATTATTGTATACTATTATAATTCATATTTAAAATATTAACGCACATCACAAATGACAATCATGTACAATGTATGCATTACGTCTTCAACCGGTTGCTTTACATAACCGTTGCGCGAACTATTTCGCAAATGTATGCATCTTTACATATAATTATTTTTTCATGTCCTTAACAATAAAGAGGTAAGTACACTACTCGTGTAACTAGGAATATTTTCTTACATATTATGCTCTCTAAGTTGTTCCAGTGAATATTAATCAGAACTTACTTGAGAACTGTTGATGCTCTTGGGATAACTTATTCTATTAAAAAAATACTGTTAAAAGTCAACTATTGTTCTACTAACTCGGGGTACTCCTGGCTGTTCATCCTCATTTTATTTATAGGATATAATATTTTTTAAGGGCCTTAAATGTAAAGTTTTTATAAAATAGTTTTAAAACTTATTTGACCTATTTTTGTTTTATCGAAGCCATTATCTGTTTTGATTATAATATCTATTATTATTTTAATGTAATTTCTTATTGTTGTTCTTTATTAGGCAGGATTTTGTTTAATTTTTTCTGTACCTATATATGATTAAAGCGTATCTTATTAAAGCGTAGGCACAATTTCAAGAAACATTTCTTATTTTACAAATGTTATTTACTAGCTAAAACATAATATAATCTTATGTTTAGCTGACACACACAAATAAATAAATTTTGAATTCTTCATAATAATCTATGAAGATTATATTCGTCCAGCTAATACGGATACGGATAAATCCATAAATTTAAGAAAATAGTTGGAACAAAATTAGACATAGCAACCTTTCACTAATTTTGCTTAGCCTTACCATTTTCAAAGCTACTACAGGGGCTTAGTCAAAGTAACAATAATTGAAAACGATAACGAAGTTCGAAAACAATAAAATGTATGGGATTGACTTGACATATGCCGTCGCTAATTCACGTGATATTTCCCATACATATATTCTTTCGAATTTCGTTATCGTATTTAAAATGTTACTTTGACTAAAGCCCCAGGTGTACCTACAGAACATTTTGGAGAACTCGTTTAAAATGGAAACCTCAAGTACTCTCAGTTACCTACATACTTGAACGCTAAACCTTCAACTGTCCCACTTTCATCACTATTGGATACAAGTAAAGTTGTCCTTCACTGACCGGCAAAATGTATATGGGGTGTCGGCGCTCGAGCCGGTAAATGTTGAAATAACCCTAACCGAGAAAGCCCCAAAAATTTTGGCAACACCAGAAAGCGATAATTAATCGGTCAGACGAGTAATATGAACAAAAGTAAACGAGTCTCAGTTGTAGTCGCATATTATGATGTGTAACATCTGACATCTACGTCGTTATTATGGCCTAAGCTCTCTACTATGTTCCAAAGTTTCTATGATTTTGACTATTTAAAAACTCCTGTTTAAATTCCTCACAAATGATAGCCGTTAAAATTCTTGTTTTATTTGAAAAAAAAAACTCCTGATTATAAAAGAAAAATGTATAAAAACCAAACAATAATGTGTTACAATGAAGATTACAAATATAAAATAAGTATAAAAAATAAGGCTCCTTAAAGAAATAATTCGAAACAAAAGGCATAAAAACCATAATAAAGAACACAATATTCACAACCGCACATTACAATTTTAAAAATATATTTACAAAAGGTAAAAATGATACGTTTGTACTCAATTATAGTTTTCGTAATTTGGTTAGAACGTTATAACCAAAACCTTGTGTATAAAGACCGTTAGTATAATTGATCAGGTCAAGCAGTCAAAGAACTTAAAAAGTATACAAAAAATATCAACAGCCTTCACCAATCATGCGAATTGGTACCACATGAAATGACTTCTTTCACAATATCGCGGGGATTTGCATTAAAATACTTATTAACCACCGACGCCGACGCAAAAACAGGGAGTTATAAGTTTTACGTGTGTGTGTCTTTGTTTGTATCTATGGAAGTTTTCGAAGGGATTTCCACTAACTTCCACGTGTTCGATTCATGTCATATTTGGTATACTTACTGTTACTTTGGTGGTATTATTTCCATGAAATGGTAATATTGATCTGATGCTGAAACATCAGAAGAAGGTGGACTGCTGGACACCTAACTCCTCAGTAACTTCCAGCAAATAAAGTGTGTTTAGGCTCAATAGAAGACTTAACAAAACTATTAATCGAAAATATTTTAACTTTTATTATTTATCAATTCCAGATCCTGAACATGCGCGCACAATAAATTATTTACAATGGGAGTAATAACTGTCGCTTCTGCGGCTGCGAAGTCAGCTTTAACCATAGCAGGAATCAGTAAATTAACATTCATCCCTGTTATGCTGGCGGCTATGGCGTATTTCCATTACGAGGTCGTCGATCCCGAAAGTAGGCCATTTAACCAACAACACCTTAGAGAGAAATATGACTTCATAATAGTTGGCGGAGGATCCGCCGGTTCAGTTTTGGCAAACAGATTGTCAGAAGTCGAGGGATGGAACGTCCTTTTATTGGAGGCTGGAGGCCATGAAACCGATATCAGCGATGTTCCACTTCTCTCCTTGTATTTACATAAAAGCAAATTGGACTGGAAGTATCGGTAAGTGTCATTTGCACAACTGCTATACTACAATTCTTTGGTTTCTCTTTTATTGCTCATAGCGCTCATAAGAGCTAAAAAATATTGTTTAAATGACATTGTGAATTGTGACTAACAGGCAAGCAGAATAGAGGAATGTGTGTTACTCTACTTGAATATGATCAATCATATATTAATAAATTAAGAAACTGGTTTAGAAAGCATTGGTAAAAAATAATATGGTACAACCAGACACTAAGGTCAATGTTTAACGTGAAAACTTCCTGTTTAGAATTATTGATTTTAATAGATTAAAAAGACTTGAAGATTAATTAGTAATTTAATAGAAAATAACATTAAAAATATCGGTATAAATGGATAGGAACAACCAACTGATGACTCTCATATTATGTTATGTATGAGGAATTAAAATTTTTATTTATCTTTTATATTTTCCAGGACTCAACCACAGGACTCAGCTTGTCAAGCTATGATAGATAAACGTTGCTGTTGGACTAAAGGAAAAGTACTAGGCGGATCATCAGTACTAAATACTATGCTTTACATTAGAGGAAACAAACGCGATTTTGACCATTGGGAATCCTTGGGGAATCCGGGATGGGGATATAAAGATGTGTTGCCTTACTTCAAAAAGTCGCAGGACCAAAGGAATCCTTACTTAGCTAAGGATTCTCATCACCACGCTACGGGTAATTATTAGAAAAATTGTTTTTTTAACTGCCTCTTATCCTTATCTCAGTTAAGTGTCCATCACGAAGGGAGTGTTCGGTACTTATCCGTCCTAACCTGTCGGCAGTCCTCTTATGAAAATAAGTAATTAAAACAAACATTTTGTGTACATTTCAGGAGGATTCCTAACGGTACAAGACGCGCCATACAACACACCCCTCGGAGCGGCCTTTCTACAAGCTGGTGAAGAAATGGGCTACGACATAATCGATGTAAATGGTGCACAGCAAACAGGATATGCATTCTATCAATTCACTATGAGAAGAGGTACGAGATGTTCGGCAGCAAAAGCCTTCCTCAGACCCGTCAGATTACGTCAAAATCTTCACGTTGCTCTTTTCTCCCATGTGACTAAGGTGTTATTAGACAAGGACAATAAAAGAGCGTACGGTGTTGAATTTCTCAGATATGGTCAAAAAAATGTAGTTTACGCTACAAAGGAAGTGATCCTTGCGGCTGGGGCAGTGGGGTCACCTCAACTACTGATGCTCTCTGGGATAGGACCGGAACAACACTTGCGGGAAGTTGGCATTGACGTTGTACGTAATTCTCCAGGAGTAGGAAGAAATTTGCAAGATCACATAGCGATTGGCGGACTAGTTTTTCGCATTGATTACCCAGTGAGTTTAGTTATGAATAGACTAGTAAACATTAACTCGGCTTTGCGCTACGCTATAACAGAAGACGGTCCTTTAACTTCAAGCATTGGGTTAGAGGTCGTTGCGTTTATAAATACAAAATATGCAAACTCATCAGACGACTGGCCGGATATTGAATTCATGATGACCTCAGCTTCAACTCCATCAGACGGAGGAACTCAAGTTAAGAAGGCGCATGGTTTAACGGACGAGTTCTACGACGAAGTGTTCCGTGAAATTGACAACGAAGATGTGTTTGGCATATTTCCAATGATGCTGCGCCCTAAGAGCAGAGGCTTTATTAAATTACGCTCCAAAAACCCTTTAGATTATCCACTAATGTATCATAATTATTTGACTCATCCTGATGATGTAGGTGTTTTGCGTGAAGGTGTTAAAGCCGCTGTAGCCGTGGCTGAAACCAAAGCTATGAAGCGTTTTGGGGCAAGATTTCATAGTAAACCTTTGCCGAATTGCAAGCATCTGCCGTTGTATACAGACGAATATTGGGATTGTTTGATACGTCAATATACAATGACCATTTACCACATTTCATGTACGGCTAAGATGGGTCCGTCTAGCGACCCAATGGCAGTTGTCGACTCGCAATTAAGAGTTTACGGAGTTCAAGGTCTCAGAGTAATTGACGCCAGTATAATGCCCACAATTACTAATGGTAACATAAACGCTCCGGTCATAATGATCGCAGAGAAAGGTGCAGATTTCATAAAAGCGACATGGCTCAAAAAGAGAAGTCGTAGATCGACAAAATGTTCAAAAATTGAACAGTTAGGTCTACCAAGTGTAAAAGTTGATCCTCTCTGTATGACAGACAGATGACGAATAAGTGTGAAAATTTAGTAAAATGTTGTGTAACCAGTGTGAAGCCATATATTTGTTACCGTAGTTATAATAAATTATAAGATAACCAAAATTATAGGTAGTAAGATAGAAGTATATTTTTAATTAATTTCTAGTCTCAACTAAGTTACGTATAACAGGTGTTAGCCTAAGTTAGTGTATGTTTTTTTTTTATTATTATTGTTTGAATGTTCGTCAACGATATTTTTATTTTCACTTTTAAAATACAGGGACACGAAAATCGCACATTTCGTGTTTTCCCCTTATTAGTGAATACGCGGCATTATTGTTTTAATGACTTCGCTACCTAATTACAGTAAAGGTACTTACTTACTATTTAAATTCTAAACTATCTGAAAGTGCTGGAGAGTTATAAAATAAAAAATTATATAAATATTTTTATTTTTTCAATTTTGAGCACATAGCAAACTTGAAGCACAGATTATTATAATACATATTAAATGATTAATATGTAATGATAAGTAATTAAATGATAAGACATTGTCGAATGACTTAATTAAAAAACTTTTAATTTTTTTTAAAGCTTTTTATTTGTTTTTTTTTTTTAATTTATATTAGTACAAGCTGGGTGCCCGCGACTTCGTCCGCGTTGAAAAAGAAAATATATACGATGATATCGCAAAAACAAATATAAAAAGCAGTTGCTATTTGCGCCATCTGGTGGTTAAAAATAATAACGTTATATTATATTATAATGTCACTTTTCACTGGCAGATGGCGCTTATTGACGCAAATCGAATTTATACTAAAATCCCCTCGGGAGCAATACTTTTTATCTGGATGAAAGGTACCCTATATCTTTTCTGGTGTCCCACAGACACTATACTAATATTATAAATGTGAATGTGAGTTTGATTGTTTGTTACGCTTTCACGCAAAAACCGATCACCATGAAATTTTGCATACACGTTCTCGGGACCCTTCATCGTTCAACGCGGACGAAGTTGCGGGCACTAGCTAGTAATTAATACTATGTAGAAAATTATAAAAGAAAAAAAACTTGTGTAAAAATGTGTTTTCAATACCAGCACCATCTGTACTTTTAATATCTGTGTTACTGTTTGTTAAAAGTGTTAAATCGTTAAAAGTGCAAGTATAAGAAGTACGTAATTTGTGGAGAAGATGGCGCCATTGAGATCAATAATGCTAACATTTTTCCAGGATAAAACGTATCCCATATTATGTTAATCCATCGATGTATGTTAATCCAAGTAATAAACTATCTAAGGGTCAAATTTAATCCCAATCCGTTGAACCGCTTTTGCGTGAAATACATAGGTACATATTTATATATTTGGATTTTGGATAGATGGCGCTATCTATATCCCGACCCCTTTACTTTTATTTTAGATTTCCCGTAGGAATGAAGCATTTTCCCGCGGTAAAAAGTAGCCTATGTTCATCACGGATAATGCCGGCTTCTAATGGTAAAAGAATTTTTTAAATCGATCCAGTAGTTTTTGAGCCTATTCTATACAAACAAACAAACAAATCCTTCCTCTTTATAATATTAGTATAGATAATTATGCAACAATAAATATTCTAACATTACATTTAATACTTATTGTTTAAAACCTACAGTTTATGGTACCTTGGTAGGTACCAACTCGCTTAGAAATCGTATAAGTAAAAGTGGAATCAAGTCTCATCATAAAACATGCGGAAATTTATATACATTACATTGTATGCTATATGCTATGTTGAGTTACATGGTGGTGTCTGCGTTGTAAAATTAAATTATCTTTGGATAAAATATAATTATACGGGAAGTAATATTGGTAATATTACGCTTTCATTAGCATTGCTGTAAAAGAAGCCTGTATATTTATAGTATTTCTAAATGATTGAGTTGCCGCCATACATAGATTTATGCTTTATAGACATTTCCAATTAAATTTCCAGCAGAACTTTCTTAACTTATAAGTTCTGTACTAAAGTTTTAATGGGATACATTTATTTCTTTTTTTATAATTTTCGAAATATTTAAGAAATATTTAAGACCTTCCAATTTTAAATGTGTTCTGTTATCTTCGAGAAGCATCGAAGTACTACATTCAACTGTGGGAAGAATATTGAATGAAATAACACCACATTTTAGTATTGTACATTTATACATATAACGTTATATTAACAATTTACATTATGTACAAAGACGAGTGCATGTATTTACAAATTAAAACATTGGCGAGAAAGCGCGTGCTTTCTGTAGCTGCGTCAGATGTGCACTGATCTGTCTTGGTTTTGATTCTTTTAAATAAAGAAATCGAAAATCAAAAAGTCCGTTAAAGGAGGTCGCTACACAACTATGGAAATTGCGTCACAAATGCAAAAGCAGCACATAAAAAGTACGCCTAAAACAGAATCATGACGGAGTCTTGCCTTCGCGCGTCAATGGTAAAAGGTTACTAGGTAACGACCAACTTCTACTATCGATTTTAAACTCCAATGTGTTGACGTAAAGTCACATTTTCTTTTCTTTACTGGTTCATTTTAAATGAAAGACGATAGTTTTTTTAAATTTTTCATAGTTCGTAGTGTTTTGTATGACGTGCAAAATCCATAGTTGTAGTACATTGATGCCGAGAAGCAGCTTGTTGTGCAATATTGCACCTTTTAACTAGTAGGTTGTGTTCATTTTGGTAATTGTGTTTTTTTTTATCTTTTTATCTTATCGCAGTATCTTTTTTTATTAGAGATGGATTTAGTTTCCTGGCAAGCATCCAGCCGTGTAGCAAAGATGAGGCCTATGATGGAGCAAGTTCACTGAGAAGATGCCTATTCACTCGAACTTTGAAAAGATTAGGTTTATATGAGCTCGGAAACATAGACGCAGGAAGGGAGTGCGAAACCTTGGCAGTGCGCATTTTAAGGGTCATTAATTCATTATCTCAGATTAAATAAGAGTTACTGTCGTACCATTATAAAGTACCTTTAGAAAAGAGCGCCTACATTCTAAGGTTGAATTTCATAACAAATAACATTTTGGAGATTAACTATTTGGTGTATTCTTATAAACTGTACCTATTGTTATACGAAATCTCGACATCAAATGTGTGGTCTTCTTGAACTGACAAGGAAAACGATTTATTACGCGTAGGTAGGTATGTATGTATGTATGTATTATGTATATGTCACGAACTTAGATGCAAACGCGCGAAGCACTACCGGTAGTTGCTGGATTTCAGGTTAAGCGTTTAGCAAAATACTAAGCAGTTATGCAATGAAGACAATGCGGATTGAGTGCTCAGAAACAACCTAAGTGACGCAATTTTTTTTATTACTTTTTTACTTCTGATTTCCAGTAGAAATAACAAAGAAAGAACAACGTGTGTGAGTTATGAAATTGTTTTTGAAGTATTTCACCTATTTAGACAAGAAAAATGTTGTGTAACATGTGGGAAGTTGGACAGACAACCTAAAAGGCTTTGCGGTAAGCAGCTGAATACGAAGGACAGCAAAGTAACATTTTTAAAAACTAAGGCCTTGACTAAGGCCCCAGTCAAAGTAACATTTCTAAAAACGATAACGAAGTTCGATAGAATAAAATGTATGGGAAGTATCACGTGATTTAGCGACGGCATATGTCAATCCCATACATTTTATTTTTAGCGAATCGAATGCGAATCGAATGCCATTTTGTCTAGGCCTTGGAGACGAGCCTTGGGCGATGCCTTCATCCAGCAGTGGAGAGACAAAGGCTGATAATGATAACAAAAATATATAAAGGTTTGTAAAAACAACAATATTTAATCGGTAATTGTTGTGATTGAAAAACTCATCAAAATTCACCAAAAGTTAATACATAGATAGATAGTTACGACATCTATCTGCTAACTAGTTTTTATATTGTTTCCAAATGTTATCACTAGATGGCGATTTACAGCTAGGTTATAACACGCTAACGCTTCGTCGTCTCCGATTAGGTACTAAATATCTAGTACATAGAACTCGTCCCTTACTTACTCACGTTGAAACGTGAATTTTTGCAAAAGTTAAGATTCGATGGAATCCTAAACTTTTATTTAAAAAATTAAAACTTTTAATAATAATCCATAATTAACAACTGGCCTAGTTAGTTGCTGCCCGCGACTTCGCCCGTGTAACTTTGTTTGTAATAAAATAACTTAACTTATGACTTATTATTGTATGGTATGTAATATGTATTTATGTATTAATTACTATGTATTTGTATTCATGTATTGTAATATTTGTAATGTAGAGTAGATATATTATAATATACAATGATACATCCTTTACTTTCAAAAGGTTAGACTTTCAGATTGTCTGTTCATCTGTTGTCAGTTTTTCAAATCGTCAGATATATATATATATTTTTCTAATATTCATTTCTTAATTTCTTTATCTTGTCATAGAGTTATAATAGAATAGAGGCCTGGCTTCATCTACCGATCAACATTAAACGTAGTCAACCAACACTCGTCATCACAAATAGCTATATTTGTTTGGAAAAGTAAAACAAATAGGCTGACTGTCCACTTGATGGTAGGTGGCAACCATCGCCTATAACCTATAACACAAGCTACGCCACGTGTGCTTCAATTGGATAAGGGATACTGTAATTCTGTTCAGCAAATGTGCGGTTATTTAAGTACTTGTCCTTTATTGTGATTGATTAAATAAAGTTTGATGTTGCAGTGAAAACTCGCCGAGTTCATTGGCTTCCTGTGTCAGCTTTCACTTGAGAGCTCCAGGAGAGCACAATTTCCCACTGAGGAGATTCAATCAAATCAATAATTTAGATAGCGTTTGAGCACTTTGTAATGTCATCTAGCTTGGACAGAGGCTACACTTGATTTATCTTCTCGGTCTGTTACACAGCTGTTACATAATAAGACACAGATAACACCGTTTGTCACATCCGTACCTACTAATATTATAAATGCGAAAGTTTAATGGATGTATGAAAATTTTTCACTCTTTCATTTCACGCCTCAACTATTGAACCACCATGAAATTTTGCATACACGTTGTCTGGGACACCGGAAACGACATATATATAAGGGTACCTTTCATCCAGAAAAAGAGGACTATTCCCGAGGGATCATGTAAAATAAAATAATGCCTGGCCAGTGTTGCAACAAGTGGTCTAGCGTTATATTGCTTTTTTTATTATTTTTCAACGCGGGCGAAGTCGCGGGCACCAGCTAATAACATAAAATGGATAGGTACAATCTGATTGTACCTATCCATTTTCCAGAACTGTAGGTGTATGATTTTTTTTTATTATAGAGATGGTTTTGTTCTTGGCCAACATCCAGCTGTGTAGCAACGATGAGGCCTATCATAGCCTAGCCTATATGAGAGAAGCTTACATAGCATTACATATTTCTTTACAGGGAAGTAATCAGACATCTACTTGATCTATCTCAACATCGGTAATGTCACACTACACAGCAATCAGAATCCTCGTATTCACATGGTCTGTAATCAAGTGAAAATCATAAAGGAGATTTTACACTCAACCAATTTTCAAAAGAAAAATTAAATGGAAGTTCTATGGGGTGTCAGTTTTTATTATTAACTAGCTGCTGCCCGCGACTTTGCCCGCGTAACTTTGTAAATTAAATAGTAAAACCTTCATCGAGAACCACTCTATCCATGGGTGAAAACACCATGAAAATCGGTGCTGTAGTTTTTGAGTTTATCGCGAACACACAGACAATTTCACCGACGCCCGACGCAAAAATCGGTATTATAAATTATGTTTGATCTGTGTGTCTGTCTGTGGTGTCGTGGCTGCCAAACGGATTGACTGATTGATTCGGTTTGATTTGTTTGAAAGCTGTGACATGAGCCTTCTGTAGCCCTTACTGTAAGCCCTTACTGACTTCCACAGGTTCGATCTATGTGAAATTTGGTATACTGTTACTTCGATGGTTTTTACAGGCCATGGTAACCTTGACCTTATGTGCAGCATCAACTCCTCAATAGAAATTTATAATTTTTTCATTATGACTTATTTTAATTTTCATATTATAGACATGATTTGCTCCGATTTGCATAATCTTTCAATTTACCTTATTTACATGAAATTAAATAAGGTTAATTACAATGAAATTTACCTATTTCATTGTAATTTTTTTTTTCTTCTATAAAACCCAAAGTGTGCGAGACGACTATTAGAAATATTTTTTAGAAATAAAATTGTGTGACGACTACTAAACCACCTGTTTTTTATATAAAAAATAATCTATTTGATAACATTGACATTAGATCTTCAAAAATTTTCATTGCTCGCATTAATTATTTAAAAAAAAATTAGATTTAACCGTATTTAATGTCGAAATTATTAGTAAAACACTTTTACTTTCACTACTGCGCCTGCAACTAGACATTGTAAAGTGCTGCATACCACTGACGAATGTTGTACAGTTACGCTATAAACACTTCATTACCTGAAAAAAAAAAGAACAAGGCGTTTTAAGCACGGCATTTTTTTAAATATAATATTTTTAAATATAAATATTAGATTTAACTCCTCCTAAACCAAGCAACGGATTTGGATGCGATTTTCACCATTACTTAGATAATTTTTAATGGAAGGTTTACTACATAATAAAAAGGAAGTAGAAAAAAATAACAACATTTTGCAATCAAGTCTCCGGAAGTAACCGCGTCAGTCTGTTCCTTCGCTATCTGCTTCTAAATCGTTCAACGGATATTTTTTAATGAACGGTTTTCAATAATGGACAAAGCGATAAACGAGAAAAGTTTCTACATAATATAATTTGTAGAAAAAATGTACCGTAGGAAGCGGGACGCCGCTACCCTATACTTACTAATATTATAAAGAGGAAAGACTTGATTATTTGTTTGTTTACATTGAATGGGTTCCGAAACTGCTGGACCGATTTCAAAAATTATTTCACTGTTTGGAAGCTATATTATCAGAGAGTAACATAGGCAATATTATATTTAAAAAAAATAATAGGGATCCTTACTAAATCTCCAATAATGTAACCCAAGATGTAAATAATTATCAGCGAGTAACACATATGCTATCAATCAATATTCAATACTAATAATAAATCTGTAAGTGTAGGTATTGTATGTATGACTGTATGTATGTTCCTCCATAACTCTTAAACGAATTATCTGATTTTCATGAATCTTTGTAAATAAACATTTTGACGTACGGGAAACATGATAGGCTACTTTTTTTTCAACGCGGACAAAGTCGCGGGCGCCAGCTAGTATTTATAAAGTTACGCGTACGAAGTCGCGTGCAACAGCTAGTAACAAATAAATCAATAACATGCAAATATTTAATTGCCTGTAACTTGAAAATTTGTCATACACAGGCCGCACGTCCACGGTTCTGCGTTTGAAATATAATTGTAGACTCTTCCCTCGTGCGCACCACCAGCACTGACTAGACTTATTAAAGAGTTTGCATAACTGTTTGTTAACTATCACGCATTATTCGACAACGAGTCTTTGCTGTAGTCATTTTATATTACCTGACGATGGCACATTTGATATATACTTAAATAGAACAACTAGAAAACCAGATATTCTAGAAACTTAGCATACTTAAGTATTAAATGCACGTATTATTAGAGCCCATTACCCCATCCCTCCCTTAATCCTTCTATGGTCGGCAGCGCACTTGTAGCACTTATGGCACTGCTTGTGTTATAGGCGACGGTAGCCACCTACCATCAAGTGGATCGTCAGCTTGTTTGTCGACCTTAAAATTAAAAAAAAAATGCACGTTCCTTTGAGCTCATAATATGTGTTGGACAGACGGGACTAAGGGGTGAAAATGTAACATTTCCTCCATCTTATCAAGATTTAGCTTGGCAAGATTGGGCAAAGGCTGTCTTAGTTGAAAAACTTCCATACAAAACCGATTGATCGATGATTTCGAAACATTTTATATTTATTTTAAAACGTAAGCATTTGATAATTTTGAAAATAAATAATTCCATGCGAACCAGAGTTACTGTAAACCTTACCTTTTTTATTTTTTCTTGGGATTTACCAGCCGTGCCGTATCTTTTTCAATAATCCAAACAATTACATTTCTTACAATACAATTCTTCCTAATTACATCGATAAGTTTAATTTGTTAAAAAATTATGGTATTTTTTTTTTATTTTATTAGAGGTGGGTTTGCTCTTGGCCAGCATTTAAATAGTATAGCGAAGATGAGGCCTATAAACTTTTTCCTTCTGCTAAGATGTCATCTCGCAGAAGGAGGCGGCGGAGAGAGAACGGGAGGACGACATCCTGTCCCATCCGCTCCGTCGCCGACGAACGGGACGCAGGCGGCTGGCGTACGCTCGCCACCTGGATCCCTGACAGGACTAGGGCGGTAGATGGGGACTCTACCGCCCGCTTCATCCTGAGAGGCACGGCGCACTTTGGCAGTTCGGGTGCGCCGTCCCAATAAGCAATGTCCGGTTTTGGACCCCCGCGGTGGAGTTGCGGAAGAGTGTTCGTCCGACCTCGCAACTTCACCTTATAGCGGACGTGGAGGACGCCAAGAGGTTTAGTCGGTAGGTCTTCCCCAATACCATCTCGGGGCAGGAGTCCGACATAACCCACCGGTCTGTCCCCAGGCCGGTGGGTATCCATGATGGATTCCTCTTGTAAAAAAAAAGGCCTATAAACTTTGGCAGTGCGCATTATAAAGGACTAGCTGGCGCCCGCGACTTCGTCCGCGTTGAAAAATAAAATTTGCCTATCCTGTGTCCCGTAACTCTAAATGTTTATCTACCAAGTTTCATGAAAATCAGTTAATTCGTTTAAGAGTTATGGAGGAACATATACATACATACATGCATATAAAACAATACCTACACTTACAGATTTATTATTAGTATTGATTGATGATTGATGACCTAATAAATCCCTCTGAGAGATCAAAATACGCAATTGACATTATTGGCTATAAAAAAAAGTTCTTAAATTAGAAGTTAGTTATGGAATAGATTTTATAGATTATATTAATTTATAATTAGTATAAATGATCATATTGCACAACTTAATGGGCACTTTACATATTCATAGAAATAAGTGTGCCATGGTTTATAAATTAGTTAAATTATATGGAAACTGTAACAATTTCCTGAGCAATTGTGACGTAACTTACATCTTCCGATTTTCATTTATGATCTTATTAGGAATATTGATTTTATAAAAAAATGAAATTCGAAAACTTTTTTTAATGAACGCGTTAGATAACACGATATATGTAAAACTAGCAGGTGCCTGCGATTTCGTCCGCGTTGAAAAATGAAAAATTATATCTAATGAATATTATATCTAATGACTATAATATTATAAATGCGAAAGTAACTCTGTCTGTCTGTCTCGCTTTCACGCCAAAACTACTGAACCGAACACCATGAAATTTTGCATACACGTTGTCTGGGACACCAGAAAGGACATAGGGTACCTTTCATCCAAGAAAAAAGTAATGTTCCCGAGGGATTATCTGAAATATAAAACTGTAACTAACGCCTGGACAAGTTGTCAAGCGTTGTAATCGTTTTTATATTTTTAATTTATCATTGCGTACGAAGTCGCGGACACCAGCTAGTTAATAATAAATAAGACGAGCCAATGTGTTCTGTTAACTCTCTCGGAGCTTCAAAAAATTTATATCGTGATATTATTTAAATGGTTGTGCAACACCTTCATAAGTTAAGGTTGCGATAATTTTAGTAGGAATTGTGTTCGGACTGAAGTTAGTCCTTGTCTTATTGAGTGTATTCATCAGTATATGTAAATACAAAGTAATGAAAGAGTCTAGAAATATAATAACAAAATTGAGTTGGCCTGTTCGCTTGTTACGTACACGAAGAAAGATACATGCGTACACGCAATATCTAAATATCGGAGGTACGATCTGTAGTGCGGAAAGGGTTGCCAACTCAGAGTGTAAATTCCAACAAGTAGGTATTACGGTTGCCAACTTTCTGTTTAGTTATGACTATCCGGGTTTTACCAGACTTACCTATATTTTTATTATTATGGACATTCAACCCAATCGGTTCAGCCGTTTAGAAGTTATGTGAAAAAGATAAGTACTGAAGGATAATTCTTACTACCCGTTATCCTATTACCCGTTTTCGAAGAAAGTAGCCTATGTTCATCACGGATAATGTCGGTCTCTAATGGTGAAAGAATTTTTCAAATCGGTCCACTAGTTTCGGAGCCTATTTAATACAAACAAACAAACAATCAAATCTTTCCTCATTATAATATTAATATAGATAGTATAGATTTTAAGATTAAATCTCAATTAATTTAGTTATAAAGATTAACTGGTATTACAATTAATTTGCAATGGAATTTCAAATATTATTAGCTTCTATTGCCTCCTTCCCTTGAGGAAAAAATTAATGAAATTATTATCATTATGACGGTGTAAAGCCAATGCCTAGGTATGTCTATAGGTCTCTATTAGACCTAGCAAGCTAGCAACCCTATGTTCAGGAACACAGCTGATTAAAATCATTTTCAAGTCTGCTTCACTTTCTATATTCCTTTTATGCAGGAAATATCACTCACTACAAAATTATGCTCCAGGCAATTATTATTATAGTCCTGTATAGTCTATTAAATACAACTTATGTGAAGTAAACGAACAGCAGCTTTGACTCGCAGAAACAACCATACTTATTAAAATATCATTTGTTTGAAAAACTTAGAATACTGAATAACAACCACTCGCGACCGCACACTAACCATACGAAAGAAGAAAACATTCTTAGACTATAAAACACATACATATTTTTGTTCGTTTTCGAATTGATATTTTCAGGGACTATAAATCAGGGGAAATAATTCGTGTAGTTTTGAAAGAACATACATTTTATATGTTAACAGAGAGTAAAGTTGTGTAAAGGCCATCCACGGAGGTGTTAGAAGTCTGTTTGGAACTCAGCATAACACAGGCTGTTTAATTTTGCGTCCATAGCGTGTAGTGAATGTCGACTGTTTATCTTCTGAAACTTTGTCTTGTCATAGACGCGTATTCGTCGCATATACGCATTATACGCAGTGTACGTCTGCTTGCAGCTTCCATACAAAACCGTATTACTCTCTCGACGGAGCGGCAACGTCGCGCTCGTGTCGCTGCATGCAGGCGTCATGAGTTCATGACGCCTGCCGTACCGCATATCATACGCCGGGGCGTACATACGGTTTTGTATGGAAGCTGCAAGCAGGCGTACACTAAGCGTATATTAACGAATACGCGTCTATGAAGCTTCGCCTCCGTGGATAGTAGGCCTTAGATAGTGTTGTTGGGGAAGATGTGGATTTAGTAGTTCTTCAAACTAATGGCTCTATCACCACCAGTTAATATTCCTTGTCAAGCCAAGAAAAGGGAAAGTGTAAACCGAGATATTTTTGTCACAATTTATGAGTAGGAAACGCAGTATGTCTAGTAATGTATGTATGTACATTTACTAGACATACTGTAAAAATATGAAACAATATTAAAACCAGCCATCCTTATCTAATTTCAACGAAGCCACACATTAACTTAACAAAAAAAGTGTAAAACTTCAGTCAAGTCGTACCGATTTAATCGTAATATGATTGGTGATAGGTTTACGCTATATTTCATTGTACTGATAAGTGTAAAATGATTTTAGTTAATGTTACCGCTCACGCGATATGAGAAAATTTACAATGTTGTTTGATATACACTCATTCTTTGCGTGTCAACCGAAGTAAACCAATTTTATTGGGTATGCCTACGATATGGTGATATTACTTGTAAACATCCACTATGGAAGGTTTTTATAAAATTCCACCCCTAAAGGGATGAACGGTTGTATGGAAACTCGTCATTTTCTATTTAGAATAATAAAATTCAATATAAAAGTTTCTGTGCAAAAATAAATACGTATTTCGTCGTTTTTGGAAATTCAACCCCGAACGGAAGAAATGGAAGAAATTGAGTAGTATCGTAGTATTATATCATAAGCAGTGTACAGTACTTTGCCAGTACCAGTTCAGCTAGTAGATATAGTAGGTACAGATTGCTGAACTACAGAGAAAAGTAGCGCTAAACCGTAATTAAATTACGCAGTAAAAAATGAGCAATGCACATTTATGAGCTGAGTATTCCTACTGTGGTTTGTGGCGTTTCATGCACATTCGTTGTGAAATTTAATGAAATCGAATCAAAAGAATTTCAGAGATAAATATTTCCTAATACTTCTGAAAAATTTGTAACTAGTAGGCTCTTTAAAAAAAAGCACATATTTTGCGATAAAGATTTCTTTAGACGTTAAGTACCAAGGGAGCTCTTGTGAAATTTGATTGATCAATGGGCGAGCAATGAAACAAAGCACTGGGCAAATAGCCGGCCTGTCTCCGTGGAAGGTAGGAGTGATTACGTTCCACGTTCAGAACACAACACGACTCGTGCGCAGTGCGATCGGTGGTAATCGCGCGTCGGCTGTTTCGGCGACACTCTCCATTTCTAGTGAAAATTAAAAACGCGCGAATGTGAGTGAAGCACAAACCGTGGAAAGATTCGGAGAAGAACATTTCACAACATTTTGGTGAGCGTTTTACAATTACTGTTTCATATTTTAGATTTTATAATTGCGTGGTTAAGAACAATTAGATTTTCCATAAGTAATAACATTTATGATCTTTTCGACCGTGACTTTCTTTCTTGTGGCATCTGTCATTCCTTTTACTGTTGAGTGTTCCGTAAAAGGCCTTTGATGTTTTGGAAAAAAAAATATCTCGAGATCTGCCACTTTTGATTCCGATTGGAAGATCTGATAGAGCCAAAACATTTGTAAAGAAAAAGAGACGCCTTTGAATATCAAAACTTCCAAATTTCTTACTAAATTCGCACTTACTTTAATCCAAATTAAACGCCTTAAGTAATTAAGTTTAGTCAGCATAAGCTAAGCTATGTAGTGTAACCAAAAAACTCAAAAAATTTCAAAATTTAGACAGTTACACATTCATAAGAAAGTCTCCAATATAAAAAAATAACAAATAGATACAGAAAGTTATGTAGTTTTATGTTTAATATTTAGGGAGGGACACAATTTTCCTTGTGTTATTTATAATGTTATTGTAGTAGTTCTTAAGTAACTTATTATTCACGAATGTTTGATACAGAACAAAGTCATGATGTATGAAAGAATAACTGCAATACTAATTACTGTGGGTAATGAAAGTTTCAAGTGAAATGTACTATTAAGTATAAAATTGTAAGAACCTATAAAACACATTAGATGAAAATCCTATAAACATAATGAAATGCTGACATTTATGACACTAGCTTTTGTTTGTTGTCTTACCAGTTAAAAAATACCCCATTCATAAGACATTGAATCCAATGTTCAAAGTACGAAATTCCAATAAAATTCTTCATAATGTTTATTTCGATAGATGTATCGATTATTGACGTTAAGCAGCCGTAGGCAAGTCAATACGTAATCAAGTCGTGAATGCATTCACCTATTTCTATACAAACACTGCGATTGACAGGTCTGAAAATGCTAACACCTTTTTTTAAAAGTGTGCCATCGTCCAAACAAGTTTTTAACAAAGGGATAACGGCCACTACTTCACGTGTTATAATCTCACTTCACGTTACGAGACTTACATAATATTATTACGTGCGCTCTTGTAAACAAAATGCACGGATATAGCCTCGGGCTCGGGCGGGTGTGATGTTTAATCAAAATGCCATCTCGGTACGTCACTAATGCAGACATCAACTAGGTTAATGAAATGTGTGATAAATAAACGATAACAACTAGCAAATGGTTTTGCTATGCAAAAAATAGAAATAGGGGAAGGATTTCGACCAAATTTAAATAAATTTGATATAGAAGTCTTGCATGTGACTCATTATCATAATCGTGTTCATTTCCATTGCTCTCCCTATCAATGTCCTCGTAACGGTCGTTGCTGTCGGTGCAGTCAACGACATATTCGTCAAGATCATCTGTATTAAATTTTGCAGAACTGTACAACTTTTAAATTCGTTGTACCCTGTAGTGTCATTGCCATTAGGGGCACAATTACCAAGTGGTTAAGATTTTTATCTTTCTAACTCGATGGACTCAGTCTTATTCAACTACATAGGTATACATTTTTTTGATAATCCGTTAAATGGCTTCTATATTATAGTTCAGTACGAAAATGGATGGGCTATTGATGCGATATTCTTACAATTATTACTATACAAAAGGTTTTAAAAAACCTAATTTAGCTAACATTATTTATGGTTGGAAGCCTGATTATAAACTTGACGAAAGCTTGCCTAAGCAACAGTAAGGTATTATATTTATAAGTACATCTATTTGCGCCATTACGCTTCCGGCAGGCCCTAAAGAGAAATTCCTCAGTGTTGATAAGTTAACATTTTCCACTCTCTATAGACAATGATTAAACTAGAAAGAGTATCTTTTGCTGGCGCATCCAAATACAAGAGTGTCTTTGTTTGGAGGTTGGCTGTTCTCTTTATGACTGTACTAGCTGGTGCTCGCGACTTCGTCCGCGTTGAAAAGTATAAAACGCCATCTACCGTGGAGCGGATCGCTAAAAATATCACCAAGCAGTTGTCATGTTAGTCGCTTCACCTGATTCTGGATAGATGGCGCTATCAAGTGTATTCCGGGCCAAGCAGCTAGTATTTACTTTTATTTTAGATTTCCCGTAGGAATGAAGCATTTTCCCGCGGTAAAAAGTAGCCTATGTTCATCGGGGATAATGTCGGCTTCTAATTCAATTACAATTTTATTAATCAACTACCTGGTGCTCGCGACTTCGTCCGCGTAAAAAAGTATAAAACGCCATTTACCGTATTTTGGATAGATGGCGCTATCTCCCGGGCCAAGCCGCTAGTATTTACTTTTATTTTAGATTTCCCGTAGAAATAAAGCATTCTCCCGGGATAAAAAGTATCCTATGTTCATTACGGATAATGTCGGCTTCTAATGGTAAAAGAATTTTTCAAATCGGTCCAGTAGTTTCGGACCCTATTCTATACAAACAAACAAACAAACACTCAAATCTTTCCTCTTTTAATATTAGTATAGATTACAATTACAAAATATATGTTAAAAAATACTTGTTACGAAAGATTTTGTTTATCTATTAATTATTTGTACCACCATAGGCGTAACAAATTGTTGTAACCGTAAAGGGGTCGAGTTAATTTGCAATTTTTAATTAATTACTCATATCAACATTCGTATACTAATTAGCTTGTTGTGGGTAAAATAAAAACAAAATCATTGGTTCACTTCCTTAATAAAGCGGATACGTCTCAGTTGCGAAATCTACTTCAATAATTATGTTATGTTGATGAGTAAATAAAAACTGTATTGAGGCGTATTTTATGACCGCTTCTTGTTCTTTGTTGGCGCCAGGGATATTAACATTTACCTCAACGCGAATTTACGCTTTGTACAAGTTTTCTTTATGAAAATCTTGTTATATTTTCACGCGTGTGTTTATCCGTATGTCTGTCTCTCTATAGCATCGTACAGTCGGCCGCATAAGTCGATTAACACATTCAAAAGTGCAAAAGAACTGAACACTCAACTTACTTATTTAATTACTTACTTACTGAAGCTTTTTAATCGTTTTTATCGTTTGTACGTGAAGTTTATTTTGTTCTATAATCGTGACAACGACTTATGGCGTGTTGAGTGTTCAGTGGTTTTACACTTTTGAATGTGTTAATCGACTTATGCGGCCGACTGTACCTCCTAAACGGATGGACCCATATTTTTGTTTATTTTTTATTTTATTTTTATTTGAAAGCAGATGTGATCGAGAGGTTCTTAGCTATAATTTTATTTATGAATCGTTTGAAGATCAGGCTATTTCAAGTTGTTCAGGTAATGTTCAAGCCCATTTCATAAGTTACAAAGGGATTTCACGAACTTACTAACGCAGGTTCGATTGATGTGAATTTTGGTTACGTCGGTGGTATTTCCATTCCATGACATGGTAACCTTGATCTGATGCTGCAACTTACAGCTCCTCAGCAACTTTCAGCCATTATAGAGTGCAAGAAGGGCGTCGCCAAGGGGGCTGCCCTCCCCCCCAGAGATTCTAAAAAAGTTGCCAAAGTTCCAGTGCTCTCGACTTTACCTACAATAATAATTATTCATATTTTTCTCATTCTCCATATGACATAGCCAGGGTTTAGTTTCTAATTTATTTTATTTATAGCTACTTTTCCATTTAACATTGCATCGCTACGAAAATTTAAAATCTAGAATTGGTATTTTACTAAAACTTCGCCACGATATAATACAATATTATTGCGTTGTGACTTGACTGCGCGTGTTTGGTTAGTGATTTATATTCAGTAACAAATTCATATTAAATTCGCTTTCACTGAGTTGAGATGACTTATTAAATAATTAGTGCTAATTAGGTAGTCTTTATAACTGTCTTGACTAGTGAAAACAAAGAAATGTATCTATACTTTGTTAAGTCGCGTTACGAAATGCAAAAAAAACTTGCAAAAAAATTGCACCTGTGCAAAGCCGGAACCGGGTTGCTAGTATCGTCGAAACTGTCCGCTTTTGTCTGTCTACCGCTGATTAAGTACTTCTCTACCACCAGACACATTTTTATACGCTTTTCACTAATAGAACGAGGGATAAACGAGGATGGTTTGTGTTACATATAAAAAAAAATGCTTCCCGGGCGAAGCCGAGAGACTTCTACCACTTTAGACGCTCATTATTGATTTCCTCCTCCATTATATTTTCCATCAGTGTCTCCATGTACATGGTAATTACCGTAGATAATTTCAAATTTTTCAGTGATCCTTCCTACGCCAACGAGAGAGAGATACTGAAATTTGATTTGATTTTTAAATTTACTGATTAAATGTGTGTGTACACGATTTTTTAACAAAGTAATTGTTCAAAATGTTGTTTTTTCTTTTGAAAAATTACACGGATTATATACACGGTAAACTTTTAGCTAAAGGAACACTAGCGCCACTAATTTAAAAAAATATTATCTCGTGACTGAGAATGAATTATTAATAACGGCTACTCAAAGCCCTCGGTAAGTATGTCTACAATTTTTTAATACCTTTTATAAAGTTTCATATTTAGACACGAAGCAACAAAATACGATTTAGAGGAATTTCTTCAGATCCTTCTATCACGAGATATTTTTTTAAATTAGTGGCGCTAGTGTACCTTTATACGCGCTCTTAAGTGTAAAAGTGACACCTATCGAGTAAATCAAACACATACTAGTTACTCGATATTTTAATTTCGTCATTGAAAAACAGATGGCGCTGTATACAAAGTTTTAGCTATTGTCAACAGATCGCGTTAGTGTACCAAACGAGCCCTTTGGACGAGTGACAAAGGTGCTTGCCTAACGTCTCAGGGGCCCCGGGTTCGATTCCCGGATGGGTCTCAACTTTGGAAATTTTAATGTAATTTTCAAAATTGACTGGTCTGGATGTGAAAAAGTAGTGGTTGCACACTGCGATTTGCAGTCATTTGGGCAGCCCGTCTGGCGGCAGTAGCCATTACCTTACAGAATACCACCGTGAAATAACAGCATAATATGTGCTGTTGTGTTTCGGTGAGTGAGTAAGGGATGCCAGAGCCCATTACCCCATCCCTCCCTTATCCCTTAATCCTTCTATGGTCGGCAGCGCACTTGTAGCACTTATGGCGTTGCTTGTGTTATAGGCAACGGTAGCCACCTACCATCAAGTGGACCGTCAGCCTGTTTGTCGATCTTAACATAAAAATAAATCTCAAGAGCTCCTTTCAAAGCATATTTTGGAAATTAATAAGATTAATATATTATTATCATACTGTATGAGACGAAATAAAAAACTTTCAAAATAGAGATAGAAATTGGAACTAACCGCCAAGATTGTATTAACGATTCTAGTGCCACCACCGCCAGTTGTTGGAACATTATCTACTAGCTGGCGCCCACGACTTCGTAAACGTTGAAAAAGAAAGATGTAGCCTACCTGTGTCTTGTACATCTAAATATTTACAGATTTATTATTAGTATTGATACCAACACATCAATGCTGATAATAATAATATAAGTCCATTTATTTCATGGCAAAGTGACGACTATATATACTCGTACATTATTTTTTTCAACCCCTCTCCTCCATCTGCGTTTGACGATACACTTAAGTATTGCGAACTAAATAAGAAAAGCATCGATCTTGTTCACAATCAGCGTTTCATTAAAAAGTGACGATGACGATTCGATTGTCAAAATGTTGGAAATTGCTAAAAAAACTGGCTCAAAAGTGTTCCAAACTAGACGCGAAAGAAATCTGTGAAAGAAATGACCGACCAGAGCGACTCTCATCAACTGGTCCGGCTACTCGGAACCGCATTCGCTTCGAACCACACCGCGTCATCGCACGTGCATCACGAACATAAAATACCGGAACAGATTTCTATCAGACGGAACATTCTAATTTAAAAAAAAACTATTATTACCGGCCAATCTTCAACTGTGTTTCCGATTCAAAATCGTCGCAGTGATAGTGTGTGACAAAAGTGATAATTGCAGTGAAATTTGATTACTATTGTCATTTTGGGTGATTTCTGTGAACGTGTTTCTCCAACAAACTCATCATCACAGAAAGGACCATCTCTCCAAAGTTGCATTAGTTTTTATTGCAACAATGGCTTCGAGGTAATTGTAACTTTAATTTGAACAGAAGACCTTACGTAATCCTGTTTTGAATAGGCACCAACATTAGTGGCGTAGATGTATATCGAGATTTATATATGAATATAAAAATATAATAAAAAAGGCTAAGCCGAGAGAATAAATTGCTTCACGTCTCACGTCTACTGATAAGACGTTGTCATTATTTTCTTTATAAAGTACGAATAAACTTTAATGATATTGACTGGCGAAAGTTTGTGCGAAGTCAATGGTGTAAATATTAATAATTGAATCAAAAATATTTTATAGAAGTTGATATACTTTTTGTTCTCGGCTTCATCTGCTTGTAAACTCATCTAGAAATGGTGTCTTTTATAAAAAAACCTTGTCAAAATTGGGTTATTGGTTTAACCGTGAAACGTAATATAAAATTACAAATGAGCCATGCTTAAAACTACTTAAAACCAATAATTATGAAAACGATAATAAATGAGAACAAAACAAAAGGTTCAGAGACAATGGTTAGAGACTAACAAAAAATTTATTCTAAATGGCCAACTACCGTTTCACGCGTAGAATATTTAACATGGAAAGTTGTAAGTTTAAATTGACCTACAATGGATTTTTATTTAAATTCAGATTGCCTTCCATCCACCATTCACCGAATAACAAGGACACGTGTTGGCAATAACATTATAATAATTATAAAACTGAGACTAAATTTTGCTAAATGAAAAAGCCTTTTGTTCTGTTTAAGAGAAAGCATAATATCTTAATTGTGAATCCGATTAAAGGAACAACTTAATCTTTCTTTATTACTGTCGAATGCTTATCAATGAAAGTATGAAAAATCTTTGAATAACTTGACCTGATTCACAACAATGTACATGAAAATTACAATAAAATATGTCGCTCCGGGACATGGCTCTTTACATGACAGAACGTCCAAATAATACTGGCTTTATATTATAAAAAGAAATAGTATAAAAGACAGGAAGTATATATATACGAAGTAACTTCTAAAAAAACCAGAGGTTCTGAACAACAAGATTGAAGTACTGGATGACAAATTATATAAATCAATTGCAAAATAGTTATCTATACTAATCATATTAAAGAGAGAATATTTTTATTTTTGCATGTTTGTAATGAAAAAACCCAAAAACTACTGGACCAATACTCTACCAATACTGAACCAATTTAATCTGAGCCTATTGAAAGCTATATTATCAGCGAGTAACATAGGCTATATTTTATGAACTTTAGCTAGTACCTATCATATATATTTTTTAACATATCAACTATCAAGAAACTCAATGTCATCTAGGAGTCTGTCTCGTCTTTACATTTCTTTATTTCTGCTTACAATTAATTTATATATATCTAACCATTGTTTGCGCGTTATGAAATCCATTAGCAAACTGAATATTTCTCTAACTCCCTTGACCCACCCCATCAAGTAGTCGCTTCTTGAAGTCTTTCTCAACAATTAGAGTGTCGTGAACTCTGACATTTACACTACAAATTCTACCGTTCAATCATGAAACACTGTTTAAACAAACTATTGCTTCGTCTTTACCAATTATTGTTATGTTTCACTTTTGCAATATTATGTTATACAAGGTCATTATAATAAATAGTATTTCAATTGTAATTTGTGGTCACATCAATCAATACTAATAATAAATACTAGCTGTTGCCCGCGACTTCGTCCGCGTTAAAAAAAAGATAAAAAGTAGCCTATCACGTGTCCCGTACTTCTAAATGTTTATCTACCACGTTTCATGAAAATCAGTTAATTCGTTTAAGAGTGATGGAGGTACATACATACAGAAAAAAATTCTAAAAATCGTCAATTTAGTTTCAGTATCATGTATAGAGCGCCTATTTACACGATATTTCTGAAAACAAAGTAAATTACTCCATGACCAACTCCTACAGATTTATTATTAGAGTGTATGTATGCATGTACGTACAATAACTCATTTAGACGTACATTACACAGGATAGGCTTCATTTTTTCTTTTTCAACGCAGACGAAGTCGCGGGCGCCAGCTAGTTTACAATAAATCTATACTTACACAACTATGTTAATTTTTTATTTAATATATTCTAACTCTAATCCATTAACTAGACCTAAACACAAATCTCGTGGATCCAAACTCAAGTACTAAAATTATTGTACAACACAATTAACTGGAACTGTAACTAGATCTGAAAATCTCAAAGATCTTAAGTAGTAAAAGGGCTAGATAAGAAAGTAATGGCAAGGATAACAGCAGATTATGCAGAACAGAACATAATAATTATAATCATGAATTATAACTGTGAAACTTTATAACATCATTCATAACACTTTGCCTTCATGACAACAAAACACAGCAGTACAAACTTTTAATATATACTGTTTTTATCTGTTCATATAATTAGTTTTGCTTTCCTCAAGTTCACTGATCACTTCAACGACCACCGGTTGATCCGGATTCCTTACACTTTCGTCCTGGTTATTTACACTCAACTCCACTATTGCCATCTCCTTCTGGCTTATTCTATTCCTTTACACTACTCTTTTAATTTCTTTTTATTATGTTCTGAATGAATACAAATTTAGATTGAGCTCGCTCCATCATAGGCCTCATCCTTGCTTCACAACTGGTTGTTGGTCAAGAGCAATCCATCTCTGATAAAAAAAAATAAGATGAAATATAATCACTGCTGTAACGTTCTCGTTAAATTTCCTCGTATTTTGTATGCGTATAATACACACAAATACATACATACAGAAAAAACTTCTAAAAATCGTCAATTTAGTTTCAGTATCATGCATAGAGCCTATTTACACGATATTTCTGAAAACAAAGTAAATTACTCCATGACCGACCCCTACAAATTTATTATTAGTATTGATGATATTGATAACTTTTGGTGTTACATAGAAAATGTAAAAAGTTATCATTGTCAAGTCGAAAATAAAAGATTGAAAATATTATATTATGTGCTTTAATAATCTCCACGTCTATAAGGCTTTTGGACCTTGGAGACCCACTGCTCAATGCCACCAAATAATTTATCAACAGTTATAACGTTTATTTACATCGGAATCCCTAAATATAAAATTTCTATAATATATCTCTTATATTTACAAAGAGCGCTTTAATACTTACAAAGCGCTTTAATTTCGACACAAAATTGAAAATGGTTTTGTTAATCATAAAGAGCACGCGGTCATTGCCAGCGTAGGACCTGTTCGCGCACATTGGTTTATCTGACACACTGACCGACTCTGCGACGATTTCTAATGAGTCGATAAAACTATTTATTGCGTTTAACTATATTGCTAGTTACAGTGATAAAAATGCAATTTAAATCCCACCCCAAGCCATATATCACTTATATAGAAACTTAAGGAAAAGTCGATGAAAGAATTGACCGAAAAAATTAAAACTATAGCGCTTCCTACAAACAATTAGTAATGAGCCCGAATATTGGATCATTCTACTTTGAAATATAATGATATAGCCTATTCCATCAATGATTTAGATAATAGACAATAGAATTCTAGTAATATTATGCACAAGATATTGATAGTCACAAAATTAAATGTCCCAATAGTTTTAACGCCTTTTAACGTTGCTCGAGGCAAAAACAGAGTGTTATAAGTTTGACGTGTGTGTCTGTGTATGTCTGTGTCATCATAGCTTCCAAACGAACGGACCAATTTTGATCCGATTTTTTTGTTTGCTCACGTGATTGGGATTGTTCTTATGAGAATCGGGCTTTTAAAGACCCTCAGCCCATTTAATAATTAACGAAGGGATTTCACTAACTTTCACATGTTCAAATGATTTGAAATTTGGTATACTGTTTCTTCGGTGGTATTTCCATGACATTGTAACCTTGACTCGATCCTGCAGCATCAATATTCTGCGGGACACCCAACACCTTAGCAACTTACAGCAAATATAGCGTGTTTCGGCTCAATAGAAAGTCGGGTGTTAGTTTATAACTTTAATTATAGCTTGTGGTCTCTTTAAACAGTCAAGTTAATCAGGTCCACGTCAGTTTCTCCAGAAGCAAAAATAATCACAATTTTCAATACTGGACTGGACAAATTTACTAGTACATAGTTACTGAACAAATAGAATTTTCGGACACATTTGGGCCTGTCAAATGCTAATAATTACCAACTACTCTATTACCGCTACTACTTTTAAGAAACACGTAGGTTTGTTTGATATATTATGTAATGTAGCTTTAAATACACAAAGACAATAGTCAACTGTTTGACTGAGACTACAATTTGAAACAAAATCATCTCCCGCTTGCAAATCTCCAACCTTTATACCATTTACTTACTAGGTAGGTACTTTATTATGCATACTTGATTATTGTAGACAAAATATGTACAAACTAGTATACTTACAGAGTTCACATCAGTCAAACAACTCTCACTAAACTTGCGGCTGGATTAATACAACCTGTATTGTTATGTTTATCATTCCTTTCACTCGAACTTTATAGAAGAAAGAAAGAATTATTCATAAATAGCTGGTGCCAGCTGTTGTTGCTATTACAGCTTGGCCAGCGTTAGTTTGTATTTTATATTGGATTCCCTTTTGGGAAAAGTACTTTTTTCTGGATGCAAAATTTCATGATGATCGATTAAGTAGTTAAGGCGTAAAAAGGTATCAGGCAGAGTTACTTTCACATTTAAAATATTAGTATGTGGAATTACCTATAGATGTAGGAATATCATCAAAAAATGCTTTATTTACATTAGAACCTCTAAGGAAGAAGGAATCTTCAACTAGGTATGTGATTAACATTTTCTCTAGTGCTTCCAAAGAATTTCCTTGCATCAATCTTCTAAAATTGGATTAAAAATATTCTTGCGCCGTACTCGCAAATTATGCGATTCCACTACTAAACCAGCTTTTTAAACATCTCATCATCATTATTATTAACATCTTAGCCGAAGACGTCCACTGCTGAACATAGGCCTCCCCAATAATAACTTTTTAAACAAACACTGTGCATTCTGTGTAATAAACTGGAAACTTGTGTATTCTCTTACTCTCTTACGAAGACAACGTGTTGAATAAGCGATTTCAAAGAACGTTCATTCTTCTCTCAACCTTTCATCCTATCAGGGTTGTTATGTTACTGCATGTTCCTTGTTCGTTAATGCAAGATATTCCAAGGGAACAACAAGTGAAAGCAACGTACCATCAAATGAACTGCCATTTTGTCTGTTGCCCTTTATGGTAAAAAAATTAGATTCCCATCCGACTAAGGTATTCAGTAATTTTGTGCGGTTTTCTTGCGTGTAATGCGGCCGACAAACCTAATAGAGTGCCTATTAACTATATATGTATCTACGCGTAGCTATAGCAAAACTGACTACGTTTCAGCTAAAAATAAATGTGACTTAGGTAGGTACTTCTTTGTGGTATACCTACTATGACTTATTCTGTGCATAGGTTAAAGAACAAAATCTCTCTATATTTATAAAAAAAAAATCGTGTCACATGTTCGAGGCCAATGTACTCCTAAACTACTGAATCGATATTGATAAAATTTCGTAACTGTGTATAATTTGGTCCAACTTAAAAGATAGGATACTATTATTTTAAACCCGAGCGAAACCGGGAGCCGGTCCCTAGTATATAATAAAACCTAATTGAGATTTTTCCTGGACGAATTCGGGAGCGGTCTTTATAATATTAGAAGGATATAAAAACAGAAACGTTTTCAATTGTAAATGGTAATTGCGTTCGTGATTGTTTGTAAATTGAATTCATTGTTCCAAATTCTTGTTTCATCTGCAATTCAAATGTTGCATTCTCATGATCATGTCGAGCCTCGAGATTAGAAGCTGCATTTCCGTTCGTGGTATACAAAATAACATTGCAATCATCATGCCATTTAATATCATTATATCTCATTAAGGTAATGATGAACTTTGGCCTTGAGCTGGAATAGCGTTCATTAAATGCTTTTTCACGCAATTTTGCTCTAACACCTTGGAACAAATCCCTATTAAGTAGTTAATTTACCAGCCAAATTAACCAATAATAGGTTTCGAGACAGTCCTTGCTGTGTATTTTTAGCCTCCTACATAAAAACAGGGTGTTATAAGTTTGACTTGTGTGTCCGTTTATCTGTCTGTAGAATCGTGGCTTCAAAATTGGATCAGAATCGGATCATAATCAGGGTGGTTTTTAGTTATAATTTATGAAGATTTGTTGAGGCGTTTGAAGCCCATTTCCTATTTAAAAATAAATAATACTTAAAAATAGTACCTAGTATTACTATTTTTAAGAAATAATTAATTTTTTGGCTATAGTATACAAACTAAACTTGCCAGACCATAGCACACACGACAAGCGAGTCCCATTTCGTAACACTTGTGAAAATGTTTGTATCACTAGAAGCCTAATGGTATGGTTGTGCAATAGACAGGAACGGACAGGTGATCCTAAAATGCACATGTCAATAGAAATTGAGAGTGCCATAATTCGAAGTTACGAAACAGACAGAGTGCGCTGCGCACACGCAGTGGCTAGCTAACCATTGACTCGGCAAACAAAACGAACGAACAATCTTCAGCTTTCTCCGCAGTGGGTGGACAACTGCGAATCAATTACATCGACATTTCCTACTTTAAATTCTAACCGAATTTGAACCCTATCGCTTCGCAATACAGAATAATTGACGGTCACGTTCTTTGGTACGCTGCATTGTGCACGTAGGCTCTTCAAAAATTCATACCACTGCTCCACATCCAGATGTCAAATATGGTGTGCATTGAATCGGAAATTGGTGAAGTGCAAATACGTGTAAACTTGGCACAATTGCGGCGGCCGGTTACGACGACGGATGTGCTTGGACGCACGTTTGATTTTAATTTGCGGTTTCATTATATAATCATAATCAATTAATTAACAATCGCATTAATCTACATTAGGAAAAAAACATTAATAAATGCCCATTTAATTGTTAAAATAAACGCCTTTGTATTGTGTCACAACATTAAAATAACATTACGTGTAATAATTAGATTAATTTTTAACTGTGCCTGCGACTTCGTACGCGCTGATATTTTTTTTAAATCCCAGAGGAACCTAAAATTTTTCCTGGATTAAAAGTATCATGTATGATGTATGTTAATCTAGATAATAGGTAACTATCTGTGTACCAAATTTCATTCAAGTCCGTTCAGCCGTTTTTGCGTAACAAACATACAAACTTTGGCATTAAAATATTATTAGGATTAAGATTATTATCATTAGAATTATGTCATCCTTACATATTTGTACTGCATATAAAAAAAATGAATCCTGAATAACAAATGACGGTAAACGTGAACATGACTGAATACAAACCAGAACTAATTCATTCGCTGCATGAAATCTTTGCTCACTCACCTAAATATGTTAGGAATACAAACGCTACATTATTACTCCTTACTTATGGTCTTCACGTCTTTGAATGCTCTGTTCCGTGCTTCAATAGACACAATAATACACGATTACTTACTTACATATATAACTATAGGTATAATACGATTACAATCCTCCAATTTACGGGTAGAAATGTTAATGGTACTTTACTGCTAAGGCCGGAAAGCAATTGTTGGTCGAGTAATATTCGAAGTACTAGGCTAAAGCCGAGTACTTTCAATGCAAGTGGTGACTACTGGAGAATAGTCAGACAAAATCTTACACCTCTCTTTTCTTCGTCTAAAATGAGCAACATATTCCCTCTAATCGAGAAATGTACGCATCAATTCGACAAGCTTTTGATGAAGGAAACTGGAGACAATCCCACTAAAGATGTTAGATTACTGCTTTCTATGGACCAGGTTTACCATGGAATGTATAATATATTCGTGTGCTTTCGGTTTAGAAACAAATGTCATGGGGGACGATCTTAAAGAAAGTCCATTCAGGAAGTTCAATTAAAACCTAGTAAAAGAGGTTTTCAGAGTGTTAAAAGGCAAAAATGCGAGTACTTTCCGAGGGAATTTAAAAGGCCTGATAGATAAATAAATTAATATGATAGATAATATCTTATTCAAGACACGAACCATACTGTAAAAAAGTACGATTAAAAAGAAAAGAAAACATAATTTTATATATACTTGCAAAAAATATATAGGTAGTAAACGACTTTACCTACATACTTGATCCATTATTTTTGAAAATTGCAAAAGATACTGTAAATTAACTTGACACACAGGCACCTGGTTATACTACTTTTGTATCGAAATCGTTGTCGTTGTCCAATATCATTAACCCACAACTTGAATTCTTTAAACATGTGTGCCTTGACATAATGTCAATACCTTTCAACCGACCACTATAATTATAAATGTATTACGATATTTATTTTTGCTTTTCGTGAAATCTAAGCGGTTAAGTAATATATTGATATCTAGTAAACTTGCAAGTGCAATATCTTAACTTTATGGACATACATTTTGGGAATTTCATTTTTTATATTGTATATCAGTAAGTGAAGGTATTGTTTGTATGTATTTACTTATGTATGTTCCTCCATAACTCTTAAACGAATTAACTGATTTTTCATGAAACTTGGTAGATAAACATTTAGACGTACGGGACACAAGACAGGCTTTTTTTTTTCAACGCGGAAAAAGTCGCGGGCGCCATCTAGTTTACAATAAATCTATATTTACACAACTTTACTATATTAATTTCTTATACCAAAATTTTACGATAATCAGTTGTGCAGTTAAGGCGTGAAAAGACAGACAAACAAAGTTACTTCCACATTGATAATATTAGTATAGATAATTAATTTCTTTCGAGCAAAATCAGTCCTCCGCCACATCTGTCAGTCTGTTCGCGATAAACTCAAAAACTACTGCACCGATTTTCATGCTGTTTTTACCATTGGATAGAGTGGTTCTCGAGGAAGGTTCTAGTATATAATTTAAAAAATTACGCGGGCGAAGTCGCGGGCAGCAGCTCTAGTATAATTATAATTTTCATCAGACTTGTTGTACGCCTTTTCAACATTAAATCTTACCACATAACTATTAGGATAATGGACTCGAGCTAAAATAGGAATGGGTACGTACATGTGAAGACAAAAAGATGAGCATACTTATAATTAGGTACGTCAAAGAATCGCACAAACGTATTGCATTCATTATATTATCACATTATGTTACACAATACTTAAGGCACTTATATTAGTGATGTATTGTCGCACACGCATTACCTAAACCTTAAAACTATTAACTGTCATTTATGACGACTATTAAAAACTTTATTACTGAAGAACGTATTAATAACTGATTTCGACACTGCATTTTAAATTTTTTGTATAAATAAAATACATCAGTTTACATCACATAGGTAATATGTAATAGTTAATGGAAAATTTTCATTTTGAGATTGCAATAAATTGCAATAAGAGGCCCTAACTTTAGTTAGGGCCTCTTATTCACCAACTACAAGTAAAGTGTTGATTAGTCACTTTTAGGATTTATGTTATGTTTTATTAAATTATATGCACTCGGTTTACTGCATCTTTCGATTGGCGATTATTATTTTTTTTTTCTTTTCAATGTTTGGGACTTTTACTACCTAGCTAGACTTTCAACAATGAATCGAATTCAACACACACACACACACACAAATTGTGATTTAACGACTTTTAAACTAAGTTTAAGGTAATACAAGTCAGTTTTCCTCCATACAAACGTAGAACCCTAATTACTCCGCTGTTTTATGTTTTATTTACAAAAGTAAGCATGATATCAATTTATCTTGTCGTTAACTACATAGGTTCGAATGCATACAAACTTAAAAAAAAAAGTATTAATTTAAAAGATATGATCCTTGAAAAATCCATATTTTAACACAAGTTTTAATGCAACTTTGAGGTTGAATAGGTCACTCTAGTTTACAAAAACTCAAAAATACTTTACATATAAACATTGATTAGTTATTCAAGAGTACAAATAACTTTACACGAAATAGATATATGCAGTAGTTTTGTCAAAAAGAGTATACGCCCAAGGGTCTGTTTGTGATTTAATTTTTGGTATGAATGATTGTGCATCTCAGTCGAGTGCTCTTCCCGCGCTTTGTGCTGTGTGAGACAGGACGCATTTTAGCCATGAGACCGATGAGTTCGGGCCGCCGACTTGTTTCATCTTAACTAGGTAAAGTAAACCTAACATAGGTACCACATGGGCACCACAATAGTGGACGCAAATAAAATACTGGTCCCTTTGGTAAAAAAAAAGATAGAAACTAAGTTTGATTGCAAAACAGGGCACAAAAAAAATTGCAGACAACTTCCTCAGTCCGCAATCGCAAACCCTGTCTTTGGCATACAAGTACAAGTCATATTTGTCGCGAACGAGTTTACGTACATAAATGGAAGCTCGCTCCGGCATACAGTTAGCTCTTCCAATAACGGTCCACGATTATGTATATTGAACTAAACAGAACGTGTGAGCCGAACAACTGTTTAATCGATTCATAAACATTCGTCACTTACTAAACTTGTATAGCAACACAATTTATTTTTTTATTTTTTACTAGCTGGTGCTCGCGACTTCGTCCGCGTTGAAAAGTACAAAACTCTATCTACCGTGGAATATCCATGTTAATCGTTTCACCCATCGCAATAATATATCTCTGCGAGGTTTCACCAAATTTGAATAGATGGCGCTATCTCCCGGGCCAAGCCGCTACTCGCTATTATTTACATTTATTTTACATTTCCCGTAGGAATGAAGCATTTTCCCGCGGTAAAAAGCAGACTATGTTCATCACGGATAATGTCGGCTTCTAATGGTAAAAGAATTTTTCAAATCGGTCCAGTAGTTTCGGAGCCTATTCTATACAAACAAACAAATCTTTCCTCTTTATAATATTAGTATAGACTAGCTGTTGCACGCGACTTCATCCGCGTTGAAAAAGAAAAAAGAAGGCCTATCCTGTGTCCCGTACGTCTAAATGTTTATCTACCAAGTTTCATGATAATGAGTTAATTCGTTTAAGATTTATGGAGGAACTCGGTAACGCACTTAACTGCTATAGATTTTTGT
Organism: Synanthedon vespiformis; assembly: GCA_918317495.1. Taxonomy (NCBI): domain Eukaryota; kingdom Metazoa; phylum Arthropoda; class Insecta; order Lepidoptera; family Sesiidae; genus Synanthedon; species Synanthedon vespiformis. The sequence continues at coordinate 2,772,995 of OU906965.1, forward strand.
CAAATCTGTATCTTAAAAATAAATAAACAAAATAATAATATTTGCAGAATTTTGGACAAAAATGAAAAAATAAAAGTAAAAATAAGATGAAAGTGAGATTTCAACGTGGAAAGTAAACTTATAAAGCGAACGTTAAACACTTAAAAACTGTTAAATTGAATGATCAAATAATAAAAGTATTGCTACCTGTGACCTGTGAAGGAACATTTTAAAAGCGATGAATCGCGAAATCAATATTTAACTTAAGGCCTGCAAGTTAATATTGACTTTGTGATGAGAGAAGAAACATCTTTTAAATCTCCTTCAATATGTATAAATAATAAAATATCCTTTGACTTTTGAAGTTGTTCAAACGTGCAACACGAAGATTGTTCTTAAAACAACGAAGATTTCACGGTTTGTAGTTGCGGTTCTTGTGTCCAGTTTAGTTCTACTTATTGTTTGAGTATTTACGAGTTGTACAAGTTAATTTTCTTTACAAAATGAGACCTATTATGTAGTAGGTGTCTTTAAACGGAATAAATTTAGAAGTGCACATAGATTTCCTATCTCTATCAATCGTAACTGTAATCTTAATCTTGAAATAAAATTAATTTAGTATTTAATCGAAGAGCTTTGCTTCTTTTCAACCGACGAAAACGAAAAAACAAAAAACGGAGGAGGTTTTCAATTCGACGCGTATATTTTTTTTGGTTTTTTTTTTATTTATTTTTTTATGTATGATCAGATCACGCATAACTTTACACAGGGTGGTCCGATTTTGATAATTCTTTTTTTATTTGAAAGGGGGTTCCAAGGACCCCCTTGGACATTTTAATTTGGAAAAAAATCCAATCCTAAGGGTAGGAAAACAGGGGATGATTGATTGTTCACTCACCGATTGTAGCGATAGTCGGCGTCAAACAAGCAAAAATTACGTAGAGTGATGCGCGGCGGCGACTCAAAATTACTTAGGTAAAATAATAAGATTATTTTATGCTTTTCAGTTTTTTCGGCGGTTTTATTTTTTGTTAATAAATCAAAGAAAAGCTTTTAAAGTTCATAAGTTACTGACTGCCATTATAACTTTGTATATGTTTAAACAGTGAATACATCATCATTTATTATGTAATATTAAATATAATTATGTAATGCTATATAGACGTATGTATTACAATAGAAGTTGAACTTCTTTAGAAACAGTAAAAACAAATAAAGTACATTTATTTTTATTTTTTTATTTCTTTATATCGTTTGGCATTATTAGAATATTAGCATAAAATTAAAAAAATAATATTTAATATTCAAAAAATTTTACATGTTGAGGATTAGGGCAGTCGTAGACTTGAATAGCTGTACTATGTATAGTGACTTTTATTTCTAAAATTTACGGAAGCGATAGTCAATCTGCACTTGAAAATCAACTTTAATCATTGTTAAATAACGACCAGTTCCTATTTGAAACGAGATTTTCTAACACCTTCATCAAAAGTGAGTGTGCGAGTGATCACTATCAGAGCAGTCTAAGCTACAATATGTGTTTAAGCTTATTAATTCATTCAAGTTTTAATCTTAACGCTATATAAAATAAGGTCTAGATTTGTATAAAAGTAATTTTACAATTTACTTGGCCGAGTGGTCAACACACAGCATATAGCAATTAACACATATGCAATGGAGACACAACAAACATTTGAGAGTGAAATTTCTAGCGCAACTTTCGTAAGCAATTTTATTGCTGTTCTTATTTAATATCTCAAATGTAAAAATATGAATGTACCTATAGTTATGTCCATATTTTTTTTTTAGTTTAAAAAATTTAAAAAGTAAATCATCTGAAGAATTTAGAATACTTAATGCAATCTAAAAATATGAGCAGTGAAAGTTCGATGAAAATCTAGACTGGTGGCAGTTACATAAAGCTTCATTAATGTGTGATAAACGCGTTTAGGTTAAATCTTCGACAAAAATAAATTGCTCATTAAGATATAATAATCAAATAAAAACAATGAATAAAATAAACGAATAAAAAATACACAATTTGTGGGACTATCTCGAGCATATAAAAACTATTTTCACTCGTATATTTACAAAATATCGTTAGGTTAGGTTAGTATTTTAACAGTTATCCGTATAGGACACTAGACCTTTTTGGTTAAATGTTTATAATGTTTGCAAGACACGTTAAAAATGCTTTCTTTAATTATTACCTTAGCTAGTTATTTACGTAACGCATAAAAAATATATCTCGCTTAATTAAAAAGTTAATAAAATTAACAAATATTATAATTATATCGATTCGAATTACATTTATACAAAGCTCCACCGGATTACGAATTACGAGTGTAAAACAATAAAAAAAAACAAAATCTTACGTGTAGAAATAATAAAACTGCTTTTGAAATAAATATTAATATACATACATACATATAATACATACACTTACAGATTTATTATTAGTATTGATTAATTGATTTGTAGCCGTACACCCCGTATAAAATTATTCCATAATTTCATAACGGTCAAGGTCAGCAAGCAAATCTATCGCCACTTGGCAATGTTGTGCGACAGATGGCGCTGCCAATGTCGGTTATATCGCGCTAACGTTTCGTCGCTACTTGTTTCACTATACTTTGGCCAGTGGAGATGCTAAATTGCCATCAGAAGGGTCTTAACTGACTCGACTGAACAGCGAGTGATGAGCTCGGCTAATGAAATCCTGTGATTTCACTGCACTCGCTTGCAAGTCACCTATCGCAGACTTGCTTGTCGAATATCTGACGCTGTTTTTGGCCTTTTTTTTTTCAAATATTCATTTCATAATTTTCATATTCATATTATTCATTCATGTTGATCATTGATCATAAATTCATATTTCATACTCATAGTCATACAGAGTCGTAAAGGTCGTATTCCTTCATTTCCTTCCCCTGTACTTACTTACTAACCTTACAATTTGAACGTATCCAATTTAGGAAATCGAAAGGTGTGATCGCAGTTAGAGTTAGTTGAGTTAGTTAGCAGTTAGTTGGATTCAATTGAGAGTTTATCCATTTTCAACTCTATATCTTCGACTTAGAAATCAATTTAGCGTAGTGTGATCACGAGCTCTCTACTTAGATTCCTAAATAGGAAACGTTCAAATTGTATGGTGTGATTGCCGTTTTACCTTGCCTAGTACCTACATGTACCTATATTTAATTTGATTTGATTGAATTGAATTAATCAATTTTCAATTGTCTATCTAATCTAATTATCTATCTATCTATATCAGATATCTTAGATACAATAATTTACTACTTGTCTAGCTTTATTTACTAGTCTAGTCAGTCAGCAGTAGTCAATTTAATAGCTATTTTTATTTAACTTTACTTTACATTTTAGTATTAGTTACAATACATTACATTACAATATTGCTTTATACAAATTAATGGTTCTTTCAAAAGAGCAAAACTTCCTCAGTTCCCAACTTACTTTTACACAATGTTGCTTATAATTATAAAAATCAATACTAATAATAAATCTGTAAGTGTAGGTATTGTATGTATGTCCATAACTCTTATACGAATTAACTGATTTTCATGAGACTTGGTAGATAAACATTTAGACGTACAGGACACAGGATAGGCTACTTTTTTCTTTTCAACGCGGACGAAGTCGCGGGCGCCAGCTAGTTTCTTAATAAGTCATAAATTCCTAACGTCACTAGATGGCAGTGTATAAACCAGGGCCCCTAGCCATGAGCACACCAATTCCAACGCTCCCTTACGAAGTTAGAGAACGATAGAAAATAAAGCCCGATGATTGGTCAAAATTTTATGTGGGCGTTACAACAACCAATCACCGGGCTTTATTTTCTGTCGTTTCGTCAATCTACAACGCTCCCGTTTGCACTGGGTGCTCTTGGCTAAGGGCCCTGGTTATATCACACTAACGCTTCGTCGTCTCTCGTTTAGTACTAAATTACAGTGCGAAGAACACGTTCCCTTTCTCACAGGCTCACATACGTACGAAACGTGTATTTTTGTAAAAATTAAGATTCGAAAGAATCCGAAACTTTTAATTAAGAACTTTAAGAATAAGAAAAGAAGCGAAAAGGGCATAATAAATAAAATAATATTAAAAAAACGTCATTCAGCCAGCATTATATTTATATTTATGTACTAGCTGTTGCCCGCGACTTCGTCCGCGTTAAAAAAGATAAAAAGTAGCCTATCACGTGTCCCGTACTTCTAAATGTTTATCTACCAAGTTTTATGAAAATCAGTTAATTCGTTTAAGAGTTATGGAGGAACATACATACATACAGAAAAAAAATCTAAAAATCGTCAATTTAGATTCAGTATCGTGTATAGAGCCTATAATCTATATATATACATGATATTTCTAAAAACAAAGTAAATTACTCCATGACCGACCCCTACAGATTTATTATTAGTATTGATTTATCCTTAGTAGAACTACTCCATTGAAAAGTTGCGTTTGTCAGAGGACGCAATTTTATTTTTTAGATATGAAGGGGGGGTTAGTGTAAAGTTAAATCTTTATACTTGTACGAGATTATGTATCGAAAGTACGAGATTTTTGGCATCTCTGGTACGAGAAAAAAAGTCCGGCGTCTGGCAACCCTGCTCAGCACTCACTCACAACTCACAAGCTCACTCACAACACAACACATTCACTGTTCACATCGGTGAATTGATTTGTGTTGTGATCACTCATATGAATTGATCTATCTGTCTGTGATCGATCAGTCATCAGAGACTTGTGATTCACACTTGCTGCTTGCTGATCTTTGCTGACTAAGAAAATAGAAATACAGTGCATATCTAGTCTAGTATCTATCCTAGAACTAGAAATACCTAGCGTGGCAGGTCCATCTGCATCTACTTTTACAAAATATCTAATCTACTCAATCCACTATTTAATTGCATATTTTTTTAAATTAAGGTCCACTTGATGTGGTAAGGTGGCTACCGTAGTCACCTATAACATAACACAATCGTATACTAGTCTGTGATCAAAGCCATCCATAGCGGATAGCGTATACAATACATACATACGGAAAGGGACAAACGGCGGAAAGCGACTGTATTTTATACTATGTAAAGATGTATAATTTAAATAATACCTGGGAATGAAAACGATACAGCTCTATACAGTAGAAAAACATACCTCATGGTTGGGTTACTACGCAAATTACAGCAAATTACCTGAAATCAAATATAAATCTTTTGAGTAAATCTTACAAAATGCAGGCATATTGTATACTAAAATGAGATTATTTCTTTTATTGCAGAGAGCAATCGTTGAGGGTGCGCAGCCGCGCGTTACATTATGGGTCAAGACCAGTCATACGTTGGACACGCTAGCGTCACACAAGTCAGAAAATATAGGGACAAATACGAAGATCCTGTACAATACAACTACCGAAAAAGTGACTTCCAAGACACAGACTACAAGAGACACAAAGCACGCAGAAGCGCCGGTAGCTACAAAAGCGATATCTCATCGACGGAAAGCAGCGGTTACAGGAGCGGTGGTTCTAGCAGTTACGAATGTCGTTCAGATATATCTTCAAAAAGCGACTACTACTGCACCTCTTTGTACAAGAATGATCATTACAAAGATGTCAACAAGGAACTTTATAAGCCGGTCAAGATAAAGGAGAAAAAAATCAAAGTTCAACTATTCGACAAAGACGAATTGAAAAGCGAGCGCTTGAAGAGCTACCGGAGCGAAGTCGACAAAGTAAAATTAGAAGTAGCGCCTCCTCAGAAAAGGATTGGAATTAGGAATTACACACCCAAAATTCTAACCGAGGAGGAGCAAAAGAAGAAGACAGATCGGAAATAAGAGAATTATAAGACTAGTAGAATAAGTTGTAAATATTAGTGTAGCAGTAAATGAATTGTGAATTTAAAGATGGAGGCGGCAGGAGCGCTCGCAAGCTTAGCACCGTCACCCATCACTGTACTGGGACTGATACCACTCCTGGCTCTAGGAATCACGTACTTCAGGTACCAGCAATTCGACCCGGAGTCACATATAGCGGATGTCAATGTTGTAAGTATTTTTGTGTATTTATCACTCAATTGAACTAAAGAGAACCGATAACTTGTTTATTTAATTAAAACTGCATTATGTTTTCTTTATTGATAACACAAATAAGAAAAACTTACTGAACTGTTTTGCTTTACCTATTGAAAATTAAATTTAATTAAAGATTTAATTTAAAAAAATATTACAGAAAATTATGTATGCTTAATATTTTTTAATAATAAATCATCTGTACAAAGCTGTCAAAACTCATATTAGCAAACAAGTATAAATATTTAAATTTATTTTAATCTAACTGTATATAATGTTTCAGATAATGCCGATCTACGATTTCGTAGTAGTTGGTGGCGGTTCAGCGGGAGCTGTCGTCGCGTCGAGGCTCTCGGAAATCGGCAACTGGACTGTGCTACTACTCGAAGCTGGACAAGACGAGTCCGAGATATCCGACATACCGGCGTTGGCAGGATACACGCAAATGTCGGAAATGGATTGGCAGTTTCAAACGACACCTTCCAACAATCGTTCCTACTGTCTCGCAATGAACGGAGATCGCTGCAACTGGCCCAGAGGCAAAGTACTCGGCGGTTGCAGCGTTCTAAATGCCATGGTCTACGTCAGAGGCAATCGCAACGACTACGACTTGTGGGAGGCGCTTGGCAACCCCGGCTGGTCGTATGATCAAGTTTTACCTTACTTTTTAAAGTCTGAAGACAACCGTAACCCATATTTGGCTAGCACACCGTACCACGCAGAAGGTGGTTACTTGACTGTACAAGAGGCTCCTTGGCGAACACCATTATCGGTGACATTTTTGAAGGCCGGCATGGAGCTCGGATACGAAAACCGAGACATAAATGGAGCAAAACAAACCGGTTTCATGTTAACTCAGGCGACAATGCGCCGCGGTAGCAGGTGTAGTACGGCCAAGGCCTTCCTGAGGCCAATCCGCCAAAGAGAAAACTTGCACATAGCGCTTGGAGCTCAAGTGACACGAATTCTCATAAATCCTGTAAAGAAACAAGCCTTTGGAGTTGAATTCATTCGAAATGGACAAAAGCAAAAGGTGAGAATTAAACGTGAGGTCATCATGTCGTCTGGTTCCCTAGCCACTCCAAAACTCATGATGTTGAGCGGCATCGGTCCTGAGGACCACCTCAGAGAGCATGGCATTCCAGTAATAGCAAATCTGAAAGTGGGTCACAACCTACAAGATCACGTCGGCCTGGGCGGCCTGACATTTGTGGTCAACAAGCCGGTAACATTCAAGAAGGATCGTTTTCAAACTTTCTCAGTTGCAATGAACTATATTTTATACGAGAAAGGTCCGATGACAACTCAAGGCGTTGAGGGGCTCGCGTTTGTGAACACAAAATACGCACCTTCTTCTGGTATGTGGCCAGATATACAGTTCCACTTTGCACCTAGCTCCGTAAACTCTGATGGTGGCGAACAAATTAGAAGGATTCTGAACTTACGTGACAGAGTTTACAATACCGTTTACAAGCCGATAGAGAACGCCGAAACGTGGACTATACTTCCCTTGCTGCTTCGGCCGAAAAGCTCCGGTTGGGTGAAACTGAAGAGCCGCAATCCGTTTCATCCCCCGTCTATTGAACCCAACTATTTCGCTTACAAAGAAGACATTAAAGTATTGACCGAAGGCATAAAGATTGCTATGGAAATATCAAACACTACGGCCTTCCAAAAATACGGTTCCAGACCTCACAACATTCCGTTACCAGGATGCCAGCATCATGTGCTGTTCAGTGACGAATATTGGGAGTGCAGTCTGAAACACTTCACGTTTACTATATACCATCCAACTGGCACTTGTAAAATGGGTCCGAAGCACGACCAAGAAGCTGTAGTAGATCCAAGATTACGCGTGCATGGAGTGGCCAACTTGAGAGTTGTAGACGCCAGTATAATGCCCACTATAATAAGCGGCAATCCAAATGCTCCGGTGATTATGATCGCAGAAAAAGCCTCGGACATGATAAAAGAAGATTGGCTTGTGTTATGACAGTGATGTGATATTGTGAATATAAACTTCAAATAAAAAAAAACTATAATGTTTACCAGATGCGTGTGTACTTTTTACATTTATTACTTGACTTTATGTGTATAAAATGTTACTGAAACTATTTTACATTATATTTATGGCTGTAAATAGTAATAATGGTTAAAATAAATTATCATTATTCAGTAAGGGTCAAGTCTTTTAGCTTATTATTGTAAAACTTCGTTGTGTGTAACAAGTAGATTTCAATAAATTAATACGTCATAATTATTACGTTTTGTTATTTAATTTTATACATTAATTTAAGTACTTATTTTGAAAGGTATTTCAATACTTAAAAGTATATAATTTGGAACTCCTGCTTCAATAAAAATAAATAAATTATTGACGCTTCATTGAAACCTAACTTCACAAAGTTTTTTCTGATATCCGCTACTCTATAGTTGCACTATTCTTTATATATTAAACAATGAAATTTAATATCTATAGATTGCTTATCATAAAAAAGTCCCACCCTAAGTAGACCAATAAATGAGGCGTTAATATCGTGCAACTTATTGCACGTGAATATTGGTTTAAGTCCCCCCCAAATTCAAAAAATAACTCTAAATTAATGTCGTGTAGGTTTCCTACTATTATGCTCACTGAGGTAAATAATTTATTATAGTAATTAATTTATTAAAATTTATTATTTTGTTCCGCTGTATACTTCTTTGATGAAACGAACTCCAGCCAAATTCAAAGTCGAAGTCTAAAATTAGATAAAATAACATCAGCTACCTCTATTCGTTTGTATCCGAAACGTTATGTGCTGCCCCCTGCCCTTGGTAAATGAATTATTAATGTTGGATTATTGAAACATAATAAAAGTACATCAGATAGCGTCTAGATGGCGCTGGATACAATTTTAATTGTCTCATTTCGTTTCGACCATCTCATAATATTAATGTGTTTGTCAGTTTGTCCTGTCAGATGGAAATTAGTAAGAAGTTTTCTAAAATTTGCCAATAAAATTTATGAGCCAGCGACAGATTTTCATGACCAATTTCCTCCCAGTCGATAACTCGTTAAATGACTGAGAGAGTTGTATCATGAAGCGTTGTGAACGTCAGCCGCGACTCCGATGGTGGGTTGAGCAGTAGAGTGGTAGCCGCCCACGCACATAATAAAAAAAAAATTAATCATTTATTTCCGATTAAAAATTCATCAAATTATAGTTAGCCTAATACTTTGAAGATACAAAATTGTCAGCTATTTATAAAATGGTGGATGCAGGTCACACGAATATATACGTGTTCAGTGATTACCTCCCAATAGAAAATTTATCAGATGATAGTTTATGTATTACTGTTAAGAAATAAAAAAGTCAGCTGGCTATATCTTGGTGGAATGCTTGTCAGCTGATGCTCTGAAAGTTTAACGGGCTACCACTGCTCAACCCACCATCGGAGCCGCAGCTGACGTTCACAACGCATCATAATACAACTCTCTCAGGCATTTTACAAATTATGGACTGAGAGGAAATCATTGACGAAATTAGTGCCTGGCTTACGGACCATTATAAAGAAGCCAAATTAACGAATGTAATGCACTTTTATACTAATAAACTATTTAAAAAAAATAGTCAACTATACTGAACTACTTTGTTTGCGCGCTGAGTTACTGAATCGTACGCGGCGAAACTAAATATGGTAAAAAATATTTATTTTTACGACACTATTTAGGAAATTACTCTGTATAAGAAATGTACAATTAAAGTAAATATTTAGCGAAGCGTTAGCATAATAAAATAGCAAAATATTTTAGATTTTTGGCGAAGCTGTTACAAGATCATGTGATATTCCAATAAGTTAATGAGACCTAATTAAATTTAGAATAATTATCTTGCGGTATTATAAGACAATTTACAACCTAATTTAATCTATCGAAAAAAAAATTACAGAAACGTTAAAACAATACGAAGACAATAACAAATATAAAGAAGACTCAGATGACATAATTGGAAATTCAAACAGAAATAATAATAAAGTAAAATTGCGACCCACTAATCTAGTTAAAGTCGAACAAACCATAAAAATTGATGCAATTTCATGTGGGATTAGCAATAAAAGTTATATAACCATAGAGAATTTAATATTCACGATAATGTCAAAACCACGATTCTTTAATGAGTAATATGAGATTTATATGAGATTTGGTGAATGGAGATTTTTTTTTCAGGAAAGTTTAGTCTCCTACTAACTTTCTTAGTAAGTATTTTCCAATTACGACGTCATCGATTTTTTATTAAAAAAATATACGGAGACCTATCGAGTGGGGAATCAAAATATCTGATACTAAAATTATACCACACCATTAATTACACTTGAGCACATTTTCAAAACGCACTATAATGCTTGGGTGGCTCTTTCTGACAGGAATTATTATTTCTAAAATATTCGCCGAATGATTCGTTATTACTTTTCATATGTAAAGTAAGACCTAATGTTTTAACAATGATACAGAACCAGCGATCATGTAATTTCTAAACACGCAAAGACTGATGTCGATGCGCAAGATGAGCAAAGAAGATCTCGTACCCGTTGGATGAGTGGTCTGTTCTAGGGTTCCCGGGTTCGATTCCCGGCAGGACCAACTTTGAAAAAACAAAGTCCTATTATTTCAGAGGTAGCAAAGTGTTATGAGGAGATCGTGTTTTGTTTTTACTTAGATACATACACCTAACACGACTAGACGCGTTCGTTGATGCAACCAACTAGTTTGAATTCAGCCGACCGTTTCCTAAGTTATACAACAATTGTAATACCCACATATCTATAAAAGAACAAGTTATATGTGCATCGCGGCATTTTACATATTAACTAATCAACATACTAGTTGTAGTTCAAGGATTTCGTTCGCCTCGTGTGTAAGTAAATCTTTGAAGATTATCGAGAGGAAAACTATTATAATGTCATTGATCTCTCATATTTTGCTCAATTCCACTCTAATTTGAGCTTATTTGCACCGATAAGTACATACATAACAGCAGAAATCTTCTTTACATTTATATCTATATATACTAATATTATAAAGAGGAAAGATTTGATTGTTTGTATAGATTAGGCTCCGAAACTACTGCACCGATTTAAAAAATTCTTTTACCATTAGAAACCGACATTATCTGTGATGAACATAGGATACTTTTTACCGCGGGAAAATGCTTCATTCATACGGGAAATCTAAAATAAAAGTAAATACTAGCTTGGCCCGGGAGATAGCGCCATCTATCCAAATCAGGTGTTCCAAATCTTTCTAACGGATTTTAATTCGGTTTTTACTTATGGAAATAGGGTTAAACGAGGAGCACATTACATTGGAATAGGTTAACGAGTGTTAAATTGAACCCTGGGCGAAGCCAGGATCGGGTTGCTAGTTTAAAAATAAGTTTTAAAAGTATGACATGAAAGCGCAAGATTAAACTTTAGTGGTTTTTATTTATTTATTTATGATGTATGTAGGTGTGTATATGAATAACTTTTAAAATTGTTAAAATAATAAGAATAAAATAAAACATTTTTCACTGAGAGAGTCAATTCAGGCAGCAAAATTCAAAAATCTACCAAAACCCGAACCGAAAATCTACTTATTTATCAATATCATTAGGAGTTAGACCACTTAACTAATAAGCCCCCCACCTGTCGTTACACAGCAGGCGTTTATTAGCCTAGACATTTTATGTAAATCTAACAGTTAATTACATTAATAATTGAGTAGTTTTGTGGCATTTTTGTGGCTATTTTGCTTAGGATGAGTAACGAGAAGTAGTATTTCCATAAGTTTTAGTCGATTTTCACATAACACCTGATTTTCACAAAACACTGGTCAGAGTACGCTGGCGTATGTTTTATTATTTTCGCGAGTTCAATTCTGTTATTTGCATTTTAGTAAAATGAAACAACAAAATACCTATTTCCGAGTTGACTCGCAACATGATAACTCGCCGGTTCGGTGAGATAAATTCGGGCGAGTAATCTAGTAACTCTTTACTGTCCTTAAATTGAGTAGCCCCTAGAAGACCTTTATAGAATGACACGTATGTAACCGTGCCTATAATTTCAAGAGCATTTGTTTTGTGTTTCGGTGAGTTAATAAAATGTTCATTTCCCCATCCTCTCCTCATCCCTTATCCTTAGTTTTGCAGCGCTCTTGCCGCCCTCTTAGTATTATTTGTGTCCAAAGCGACTGCGCCTTAAAAGTGGACTTTCAGCATATCTGCCGCCCTTTATTGTAAAAATATCAATTGCAACAAATTCCAAAAAAAAATATATACAATCTGGTTACATAAGATGATGGCTCGCGCATCGCTGCCCACGACTGCCCTCGATGTGAGAGCTACGATATGGACGTTCCTAAACTAACCTAAATACATTGACATGCGAACTGAATGCTAACTGAACTGCGATGTTCACACATTTTACGTCTACGTATATGTGAAACAACGCAACGCATTTTCGTACACGTATTGTATAACTCATTAAGAAATCAATTTTATTATGTCATGTCATGTCATGCGCATTGACAAAATATATTCGTAGGGTAGTAGAGACAGTTCCGGGACTTGGGGAAGTCCCCGGAAGTCCCCGAGATGACCGGCGTACCTACACTTTCGGGTGATGTCGAGGTTCCGACATTACCCGTAGCTGTAGCCCTCCCCGCGCCGATGTCTTGTCAGTAAAGTAAAATAATTGTTAGAAAATATACACCCTCGATCAGACCAAACAAGACTTCAAATGAAATTAATAAATCCTACTAATTTATAAATATCACCGCCCTAGGTGGGCCATGACCTTGTCGTGGTGGGGGGGCTTACCCTCGACGATCCGATGGGGTCGCGGGGGGCCGGTGGTTCTCACCGGCCTTTCCTCGTCCCATGGGATTGTTGTTGGGGGCGTTGAAAAAGAAAAAAATAGCCTATTCTGTGTCCCGTATGTCTAAATGTTTATCTATCAAGTTATGGAGTAACATACATAAAGTCATACATACATACAATACTTACACTTAGGGTATAGATTTATTATCAGTATTGATGATTCAATTCATTCTTTTTCAACGCGGGCACTAGCTAAGTAGTTAAGTAATACATTAAAATTAGCTAGTAAGAAAAGTTTGTTCAACTGCAGTGAATTGAATAAGGTTTTGTGGCTGACACATGAAAAAGATTAAACATAACATATTGTCTCTGCTTCCGTGTTGCCACTGCTGTTGCGTTTCCTTACGTTTTCTACAAACAGCTCGGTCGGGATTATGTGTTGCATTTCTGTCGGCATCGCGTTACTGTTGCATAAACGGACTATAGACAATCATAATTTACCTACTTCTGTTTGCCCAGTCATCCACTTTCAAATCTAATCACATATACTTAACGAGGTTTTAATAAGGCAAACAAAAGCATAATACAATGTTGTCAAAGTCAAATGTTGTGATAAATCTATACTAATGTTATAAAGAGGAAAGATTTGATTGTTTTTTTGTTTGCATTGAATGGGCTTCAAAACTACTGGACCGATTTGAAAAATTCTTTCATTGTTGGAAAGCTATATTATCAGCGAGTAACATAGACTATATTCTATAAAGTTACGCGGACGAAGTCGCGTGCAACAGCTAATATTATAAAGAGGAAAGATTTGATTGATGGCTCCGAAACTACTGGACCGATTTGAAAAATTCTTCTACCATTAGAAGCCGACATTATCTCCGATGAACATAGGCTACTTTTTACCGCGGGAAAATGCTTCATTCCTACGGGAAATCTAAAATAAAAGTAAATACTAGCGGCTTGGCCCGGGATACACTTGACAGCGCCATCTATCCAGAATCAGGTGAAGCGACTAACAAGACAACTGCTTGGTGATATTTTTAGCGATCCGCTCCACGGTAGATACTTTATACTTTTCAACGCGGACGAAGTCGCGAGCAACAGCTAGTATTTTATAAAGTTACGCGGACGAAGTCGTGTGCAACATCTAGTAAAATATAATCTTCGAGCGAATGGAGTTATTTTGAGCCTCAGATAAAATAAGAACTAAAGATAGCGCCCTGTTGGTAAAAAATAAAGGAACACCATATAGAGAATTTCTTCTACATATTAAATCTTTGTTCTGTAAACAGTCCCAATAGCAATTTAGCCTCTTTCCTAAACAAGTCACTAAACTCTAGTATGTCACTAAACCTAATTTTTATTTATCATAATGGTCTAGAAAAACTATTTAGTTTAATAACTAATTCTGAAAGGTGATAGCAGTCAGTGTTTAATAAATAGATTAAGGTCAGCGTAGACGTTCTTTTTAGATTAATTCCATATTTTAATATCGGTAATATAAGGAATAAAAAAAATCTCTTTCTTTTTGAAATTCCTGTCAATTTCGAATTTTCCCTGTAAACGAACATTTCTTTTCAGCTTAAAGTTCCGTTAGCTAAAATTGCTGACATTTGAGGAAAATTCCTATCACCTGATAGACGTCCCTTAGGACTTATAGAGGTACCTAGCAACTAGTCACTAGTAACAGGAAGATTATCGTCATCATAGTTTTACATTTTCAATTCAGTCTCATATAAAAGTGGTCATAATATCTTATCACCAATAGATTCTTATTTAAACCAGTTTCGTCATCATTGTTCATAGGAAATTGAACGCTCTACAAAAATGATAATTTATGCTTTTTTCATTAATCTAACCATTCAAAAGATATTTTGTAACTTACTAAAAAATAATTATTTCAATTATTAAGTATTTCTGTAGGAAATTGAACGAATAGGGACACTGTCCCTAATGTCCCTATACCTATATGTGAACCAGTAATAAGTAAAAAACACAAAGGCCGTGAAAGCTTTATTAACAAAGTGAGCGCATTGTATGCACGGGCCGTGGTTGCTGTTAGCCTAGGTGACGCAAGCCGCCCCATTACCGCACTAACTTTCGATTTCTGGATGAAAACGAGTTTGCTTCCTTCAGTGTTGAGTAAAAGGGTTTTTTGACCTTGTAATCTATAATTGGCTTTTAGATTGTTAAATTGACTTCGAAGTAAAGTAATATAACAGTTTTTCATTTCCTCAAAATTAAGAATTCTACGGAACATTTCAATTGAGGATTTTTCTATACTAATATTATAAAGAGGATTTGATTGTTTGTTTGTATTGAATAGGCTCCGAAACTACTGGACCGATTTGAAAAATTCTTTTACCATTAGAAGCCGACATTATCCGCGATGAACATAGGCTACTTTTTACCGCGGGATTCCTACGGGAAATCTAAAATAAATGTAAATACTAGCGGCTTGGCCCGGGAGATAGTGCCATCTATCCAAAATACGGTAGATGGCGTTTTATACTTTTCTACGCGGACGAAGTCGCGAGCACCAGCTAGTAAAAAAAGGTGAACTAAGAGAGAGAGATTCGAACGTTCTTTCGAGCGTTGAATGAACTTTGTGGTATAAAATACGAAATGAGATGAAAGAACCAACAAGTTGAGCAATAGTTTATGTCTTTCCACTGTGGAGAATATTGAAGCAAGGTGAAGTTCGTGACTGTACTCACGTAGCAGGAAGAGCGTCAACTCTCCGTGTTAGCGTAAGGCAAGGCGACAGCGCATCTTTCACAACCGAAGGATTTAGGACGCCAAGTTGGTGTCGCAACGCAACTAATTACGTACACCCATTGGTTTTCGTCACCCAGTATTACGCGGACTCACTCTAGGAGACGGTTTGGGCATCAAAACCTATAATATGTCCGCTGCTGGACATATAGGTCTATAATTTTCCAATAGGACCAGTCAGAAGCAGCCTGGATCCAGTCAGCCCTATATATCCCTTATTAGGTAGTCTATTTAGCATGAGTGTGTGTGGACGCTATCTCTACTAGGGAACCTTCCGGTCCCAAAGGCAGTCAGCTCTCCGTACTGTGGTCCTGTCCACTATCACTTCAACTTACTAATCCGCTGGATTATGTCGGTGACTTTCATTTGTTGTTTGTTTCATTTCATTCTTCGTTCGATCATTCTTACGATTTTGTTTGATAATATTATCTCCTCATTCCTGATTGGATCTCGCGTAGTAACGCGTTTATAGCGTTTAGGTACTTAATTCAATATTGTATACTTAAAACATAAAAAAAGAAAAAAAGCCAATATCGACTTAAAACTTAAGTTTAAAAACAAATGTAGGTATTTAGATGTCGCTAAAAAATTTTATTACTGCGACACAAAAATACATTTTTTCATATAAATCTGCCCGATTTAAATTTTTTTAAATACAGTCCATTGTGCACTATTTATATGAAGTCAAATTAGGTCAATAAGTCCTCGCTTTAAACGAAAAAAAAAAACATGGAGCAGAAGTCAAAAGCCAAAAAGTTGGGAGTCTTTAGGTGAAAGACTAATTTTTATTTAGTACACGAAACGTAAGGCGCGTGGGGGCGCAGGCGTCATCAAAGGCCGCAAAGCCTGCGCAAGAGTCTCAACAGTTTACAACGCGAAGTCGCGTCGCGCACCTGCCGCGCTAACGGACAGTACGCGCCGAAAATTCATAGACAATACAACCAGTCAGTAGGAACTAATTTATAATATTTTTGTGTAGTACAATTTTTTTTGTGTAGACCCTTCGTGTACAGTGGAATATACACAATAAGAAAAATATTTTAAATTTTAATTACTCGCTGTGCCCGCAACTTTTTCGGCGCGATTTTCTTTCATAATAATACGCAACCTGTCACAGTATTTGATATATTTTTGTGTGGTACTAAAATTCACTTTTTCGACTTTACGACTATGACTATATTATGATTTGTATATATAACTAGCGACCCGCTCCCGGCTTCGCCCAGGAAAAAACTTAGTTAGGTTTAGCAAGCGAGAAGCTTGCTACAATATAAATAGTGAGAACCGCATTCAAATGGATCAAGTCGTTTCTGAGATAACGTGTACAAAACGCATAGGCAATATGACAAAAAATTTAAAAATTATGTATTATGAAATTATGGAAAAATATTTAATGTAATTTCAGACACGGTTATTTTAAGTTTTAATTATATAACTAGCTGGCGCTCGCGACTTCGTCCGCGTTGAAAAAGAAAAAAGTAGCATCTATCCTATGTCCCGTACGTCTAAATGTTTATCTATCTATCTAAATATCTATTATATATATATCTATCTAAATATACATACATACATACTATACCTAAACTTACAGATATATTATTAGTATTGATTGATTTTGATGATACGTATTATAATTAAAAGTGCAAAATAATAATTTTGATTGTATTTAAAAAAAAAACTCTATTATTTGTTTTGGTAATCAAATGTTGATAAAATAATAATTAATCTCGACTTCTAATCTCATTGACATTTATGGTGTATTATCAAATATAGAGGCCGCACTGATTTGTACCATTTATCCATAAACTACACGACTTACCTAACCTAACGTAACAAAACACGATTAACTAGTTACAGTTACATAAAAACGTTACAAATTGATTCAAATTTTTGCCATTTAACGTTCCATATATGTGCGTACACAGTCATTATGTCAGTATAGAAAATTGGCTAAAGCTTTGGTAATTTGAAAAAAAATTCCGAGCAAATAAAAACTACGAAACGTACGTTTTTAACTTTCAATAAAATCAGGCAAGTCACTTTTAAGAAAAAAATGTTTAAGTTAATCACAGCTAATGAGGCTTAAAACCTACCTAATAAATTTCGATGTTCGTTTATACTCATAACTATATGTAAATAACGGCTTCGCACGTGTGCTTTTTTCTATAAATTCCTCCTCACAAACGTTCCTCGTTTAACGCTCCTTCCATTAGTGAAAACCGCATGAAAATTCGTTCAGGATTTTTAAAATCGGCCCGGTACATAGTTTTTGAGTTTACTCATTACAAACATACATATCTTTATAATATTAGTATAGGTATAATAGATATAGAAAAGGAAACAAAAAATAATGCATTTTTTTTTCATCTCAGTTCTCAGAACTGCAATAGCTTTGTGTCTATTAGTGTTAAAAAAGATCGCTATTTCCGCATTTATTATACTTTTGTGACAATTCTTTTCATTGCAGTTCCACGACCTGTGCTGTCAAGTCTTTAACTATTTAACCTATAGCGTTGAACCTTAGGTAATTACTTCCTCGCTTGTCATCAACATTCGACTATTCATTAGTCTGTCTCGAAAACTAACGAAAACTATTTGAGGGGAACAAGACGATTTGTTAATACGAAACTAATGGCATTACAAAAAACATACCATACAAGTTTTACTGGTAATCATTTAATTTATGAACCATTAAGAACGTTCGTGGAATTCCTACGATCCATACTAATATCATCATCAATACTAATTTTATAAATCTGTAAATAACTCTTAAACGAATTAACTGATTTTCATGAGACTTGGTAGATAAACATTTAGACGTACAGGACACACGTTAGGCTACTTTTTACTTTTTCATCGCGGACGAAGTCGCGGGCGTCAGCTAGTTATAAATATGAAAGTAAGTCTGTCTATTTGTTAATTTTCATGCGTCAACTATACTCAAACGATCACTGTAAAATTTTGCATGTACAGTCGGTCGCATAAGTCGATTAACACATTCATAAGTGCAAAACAATTAAACACTTAACGCACTATAAGTTGTTGGTCAAGACTAGAGAACAAAATAAACTTCACGTACAAATGATCGTAAAAGCTTCAGTAAGCAAGTAATTAAGTGAGTAAGTTGTGTGTTTAGTTGTTTTACACTTTTGAATATGTTAATCGACTTATGCGGCCGACTGTACACGTTATCAGGGAAATAACATAGGCTACCATAGGTAGGTGCTATAACAGCTATAGGGCATCAAAGATTATTCCACAATTTCAATTTATCTTCATACCAGAACATGTTTACTTATAAATTATTTCTAAACAGCTCTAGAACTTAAAACTTTGAAAAGCAGTTGTTTGTTTAGCTTTCAAAATTTGACCTCTGATTTTCCAATAACATAACATTTACGAAAAAATATTATTAAAATTTAATAAAACTGCACACACGTTCTTATTTCATTTATATTATCTTATTTATTTTTTTAATAAAATATCGAGTCACATTTCTGTCCTCATATTAATTCATGAATCTTATTAGTTTTTACTTGAGGTGTCTGTCTCTTGACACTTAACTTATAGTTCTTTGTAGATCAGTCGTCGTGACAAGGTCAAAGTGCATCGATAGTGAGAACTCGTGAGAAGAAGTGCAACAAAGACACAGAACTATTATAGCAAGGATTACAGACGCGCCACTTTCGAAGTTAGAGACGTCTTTAGTGTAATTGTGTGTTTATTAAGACTCGTCATCAGCAAAGAAGTATACTCATATCAAATTTGAAGACAACGAGGCCTTCTTGCGAAGCAATATTTTAAAAAAGAGCTGTTCTTGAAAATCATCAGAGATGATCGTAAGTATTATTTAATTAATTTTAATTTAATTTTAGTACATAGTAGAGAAAAAGAGATTACACTCGTATTATCAGTACTTACTTTGACATTACTATATTACGTTTTTTCGATACCTTTTGCGTTTCTTGTTTTTATACGTTTGCAACATTTTGAAAAATCGTTCTATTTTCAAAATAAACAAGTTGAATTGAACAGAGCAAAGAGACATTTCGGAACGGAGCAGCGCCTATTTTTCCATTAGGTCCAGATTAGGTCTTATGTATAAGGAGTATTACTCCATCACCTATCGATGTACTGGTACCGATGAGTAGTTATTATCCCTTGAATAATTTTCCTTCTGAGAGGTTTCAACTCCATCATCAAATACATACGCCTCCTTCATAATTTTCCAATTGGATCGGTTAGAAGCAACTGGAATCCAGAGTCTCTGTTCACCTTACGAGTGGTCTTCCTATGATCCCTATGAACCATAGGGATCATAGGAAGACCAATATATTTTTTTAGCATTTTGTGGTTTTTACGTTTCCGTAAAGGGCTCGCAGAGGAGAGGTATATTAATTCGATGACTATTATAGATATGACGTCGCATTTCAATACCATGGATGTTGCAGACGTTCGATCAGATAGAAAATCTTGACATTCAAATCTTAATTTCTAATTGTACATTAACTAATAATTATAACATTCTTGAAAGCCTACATAAATCAAAGAATAACATCAAACATTTTTAATGATGACGTTGCATCATAATTATAACCATTATATAGTAATATCTATGTCAAAATATCATGCGAATTGATGCCAAGGCCAGATACATACAAAAAAAAAATGTTACCAACACAAATTGTTTTTAAGGCGTGCAACATTCAAACTGCACATTCACGATTGCGTAAAATATTAAAACAATACTGTTTACACTGCGCGTTTTATAACATGTTAGAGAAAAACTTAGTTCTAAATTTTAGATACTAGCTGTTGCACGTTACTTCGCACGCATGACTTTATAAAATATAACCTATGTTACTAGTTGATAATGTAGCCTTCTATAGGTAAAATAATATTCAAAATTGGTCCAGTAGTTTTTGAGTTTAAGCTATATATGACAACATATAATTAAAAATTACTACTTAGCGATCCGCTCCCGTCTTCGTAAGGGTGAATCTTTTTTTTGTATACATTTTTTGTAAATATCTTCTCTATAAAAATCTTCCTCGTGTGACGTCAGTATCACTTACGACACTTTACGATATAATATCTTCAGATTCTGATTTAGTTATTTAATTGTCTCCTGAGATCTTGAATTCTTAAAACAGTTTTTTCAAAACTAATACCTCATAATTAATTAAATTCTTAAAGACATCATTAATTTTCTTCCTGTTCGGGCTAGTCCAACCGGCTAATGTTCTTATAGGGCAGTAACAGTTAAACAGGAAAAACTAGGAATGTGTGTATTTACTAACCTAAAGAAAGTACATTGAATCAGAAACTTGTTTGTGACATAATCTCTTAGCGTACGAGAAGTTTGCGGAAAGTATTAAGAGCTTTATTCTACTTGTTTTATGTCAAACAGTGACTTCGTAGATAGTTTTATGAAAATCCCACGGGAGCCTAACCATTTTCTAGGATAAAAAGTAACCTATATGTTAATATATGTAATAAACTACATGTATGGCAAATTTGATCCAAATCCGTTTTCGCGTAACAAACATCTTAATATAAAAACTTTCGGATTTAAATTACGTATCCAGACCAATTCCGCCTCTAAATATACAAAAGTTCTGTATGGCGTTGTTGTGTTGTTTTAGTTATTCTGCTATTCGAGGATTCCGCAAATCAATAAAGATCATAAAAATCAGTCTAGTCTAGACGTTCCCGACTCATAAATTGTGTAACTAAGATGAACTTTCTTTTATTTATATTATATGCATTGAAATATTACAAAATTATATGTAATTATATATGTACATAGATTAAATATTCGAGTTATTTTTTAGGTGAATAGTGAGAGGCAATTCAGAAAAGTGATAACAAAATCGAGGGATACAATTTTATGCTGTTTCTAGATTAGCTCTATTTGTACCTACATAGGTAGTTTTTAAATAAAGTACACTTAGTCACACGCGGAAATGTCCACGACTCAGCCACACCCAATTTTTTCATTACTATTGACATTATATCGCAAAAGAATATTGTTTGCTGCAGCATAATATCAAGTTTACCTTATCATAGAAATACCACCGAAGTTTGTATACCAAATTTCACATCAATCGAACCTGTGGAAGTTAGTGAAATCCTGAACAGATCACATAAGCTATAGCAAAGAACCATCTCGATCACAACCAACAAAAAATAAAACCGTATCAATATCGGTCCATACGTTTGGGAGCTTACGATTCCATAGACAGACACCCCAGATACGTCAAACTTTTAACACCTTGTTGCGTCGGGCGTCGATAATTAAAGAAAAATTTAAAAAAGTAACAAAAAGAAATCGTAGTACCTATATAAGTTGTTTTTAAGCATGGTCGTGGCGCGATTTAGGCGATTATGCAAAAGCTAAACGCTCTTCGATACGATCTAGTTACGTCAGACCATGTAAGATTTTTGATTTACCATTTTCTTGTAATAGCCGTCATGGATATTGGTAGGAGCAACGTGAGAATATTTTAAATGTATTTAATAATAATGTAATATTAATATTAATTTAGCATGAACAACATAATCTAAGAATTTAAAATATTTCACGGCAGATTGAGATCGAACTATATAAGTAAAATTTCATAATAAGGTTATTTTTTCTTAATGACATCGTTTCCATGCCAGTGCCTTTTCGATTGAGGTGCATGGGGTGAAATAAACTTTTTTTACTTGAGACAATAAGCTAACCCTGATCTCCGCCGACCATGGGGAGATCGGCTGGGTATTTTGATACCTTACCCAATAAAACGCACGGTAATATTATATGCTAAAGTAATCTTTTGAATTAGTAGTGACAGGGCACACAGCGTAGGCACTGCCGTCATACATTGGCAACCGTATGGAAGCAGTAAAGAATGATCGAGATTCTAGTTTTACACTCCCAGTGGACCCCCCTAAAGGTGAGAAAAGAATTCGCTACCCTATAGATGTAAGCTTAAATGCTAACCCGATTGGACTAAATGTACGAACCATAAAATAGCAGCCGCAGCGAATTGGCTTCTTGTATTTGTTTTGCCCACTAGGGAATTAAATTCAATGATTTTAATATTTCGGCCGTCTACGTAAGTTCAGCATTTCGGATTGGCAATTAACGTGTTAATAGGCGACAGATAGTAGCCACCTATTATCATGACTGTAGATCGCCAGCTTCTCATTCTCGTTTAGGCCAAATTCTCATTTAGGTACCGTATAGATCTTATGCTGCACTAAATCGTTAAATAACATTGACAGTTTAATTATTTGCATAACTAAACAAGTATCGCAAACTGGTATTAAAAAATTGCAAGTGTGTCAATAGAGCTGGTTTACGCCCCGGGCAAATTTTAAGCAACTCATCGTATCTCGTGACAAATGTATACAAACAAGATCGTGTACCTAACTGGAAAACAGCATTGTATACAACACAGTCTATGATACAATAACATTACACAGCATAGCTATTTAGCATATATAAGATAAAATGTTACCTACTTAGATAAAATGTCGAAAATTTTTGAGGATGTTTGGACG
Organism: Synanthedon vespiformis; assembly: GCA_918317495.1. Lineage (NCBI taxonomy): Eukaryota > Metazoa > Arthropoda > Insecta > Lepidoptera > Sesiidae > Synanthedon > Synanthedon vespiformis. The sequence goes on from OU906965.1 coordinate 2,796,235, forward strand.
TTTCTTCATCTTTCACGCATATACGGCTTAACGCATATGGCATACAGATAGTTTATTACCGTTATTAAAAAAAATCCACAATATTTTGGGATGAACTAGGCAGAAACCGCAATAGAAAATACCTGACGAGTTTGTGAACTCAACTAAAATAGAGCGCATATAAATTCAATAATTAAACAAATAATTACCCATAAAATTAACTGGAGGTATTTACAAAGTCGTAATATATAAATATTTAAAAGTTAGGAGTACTGAAGCATTTTCATGCACTATTAATTTCGAACGCAATGCAATTATGACGCAACTTAACGAGGAAGGGCTTACGTTCTTAGATAATAATATAATTATATTATATTTAGATTATTTAGTGAAATCCAACAACAAAGAATATCATAGGTATATATCCCAAGATAATACGTAACTTGGTTGATGTAAATATTTGCTAAAGTTGTAGCAATTTAGTGATTAAGTAGTGTTACAGTTATTTACCTTATTCCTTATTCGTGAAATTGTGTTTCGGTGAGTAAGCAAGGAAATGTAAGAAAGAGTCAATATGTGTTAGGTTCATAAAATCTTAATGGGCATAATGTACAGATTGTCATAATGTACAATATGTCATGGTGGTAAAAAGTCGAACTCTTTTACTACTGTTGGCACTTGAGGCATTGCTTTTCTTAATAGGCTACGGAACTACAAAACATCAAGTGAACTTGGTACAAATTTTAATAAAACTCAAAGAATCGACAACAAAAAAATATCTATGTGTAAAGTTAAGTGAGAACAAGAATAATTAAGTTATTTTTCTGTATCATATAAACAAAAGACAAAGTACCTGTGAGACACAAAAGTTGTGGATCAAACGACAGAGAGGTGTAAACAGAGAGCATATAAAAAAAGATAATTTTCTCTTTAAGTGCGCGCATTGCCATATAAAACGGCTAAATTACCTTGATTTTATCTTGAGATACGCGCAAAGAATGTTATTGGTCTCTTTTAAGACATTTAAGACTTCTCATCATCGATACGCATCTTTCCCATACTGAAGTCGTGTTTTGCATTATTTGTCGCTAGCATCATCGGTTGGGTTGATATCTATCGGCTTATGATCAGCGAAAAGTTGATGCTATTTAGTGGTATATATTTATTCCTCTTTTCGTACTTAAGTTGTATGTTTATAATTCTAGCGATTCGCCCCCAGTTCGCACGAATGTTTTATTTTTCTGCAAATTTATACACAAAAACTAAAAACTTGTATATGATTCTTGTTACGTTGATAAAATTGATCTACACACAGCTTTCCTATCTATCTACACATTATTATACTACCATAACTCCGGTAAACGATCATCTGAAAACTTTTGCACTATTACAAAAAGGAAATTTATGAAAATTCACAATGCGTAGACCAATTTACACAGTAGTAATAAAAAAATGAAATGCTAACTATATTTGAAACGTGTTTGTTTGACCTGTTAACATTATGAATGCGTGTTACACTTGTTACATCATATTTTGTTGAACACTTTTTTTAAGAAAGACTTGACTTGATACACAGTACACACTTTGGTTGGAATTATGGAGAGGTTGTTAGGATATAATGCCAAACACTTTCTGTGCTGCATACAAAAAATCTGGAGAAATTATGCTCTAAACACTTGTAATTCGTTTCGCTTTCCATATTTGTTGGAATACCACATTTGCATGGTTAGAACTTACAATACAAGCGATTTCATGGCTTAGATCGTATAATTTAAGAAAAAAAAAACGCTGCTATTTATTTCAACCTCTTATGTTTTGGTTAAATAGACTATCTCTTTTCATATTATGTTCATCGTCTCAGCCGAAGGACATCCCATCTGGGCCTAGGACGCTATAGTTTTCCTGGATCCACCATTTTTGTAAAATTACAGTGTACAAATACTAGAAATGCCAATCCATAATTTTCGTCTTTATAGATCGATTTTATTTTATACTTAGTCATTGATTTCAAGAGCGTTACGGGAAAATTTGGCCCTCAATTCCGAGTCGCGCGTACTTATTTGACACTATGCCAGGTCAATAGTCAATGACGTAAAACAAACAATGGGAATTCATTATGTGTATTAGTAAACATTTGTATAATGTGAAAAAATCGTTTGGCGTTTTCTTAAACCCACCTATTGCTTGATGTTCGATTTTACTTCCGCCGGAGTTGCTAGTTTCATTGCACAACTTTACTTGTTTCAAACGTTTTGTGTGTGTAACTTTAGACACATTTATAAAAATTATTACTTATCATCGTCATCATCATTATCTGATGCCATAGGACGTCTCCCCATAATTTTCCAATAGGAACGGTCAGTAGCAACCTGGATCCACCGTTGACCCCGGGCCCTTATCAGGTGTGCTGCCGAAGTAGGGTTAAGGATAAGGGATTAGGGAAGGACAGGAGAAAATGGGCTTTGACATTCCTTACTCACTCACCGAAAGACAACAATATTCAGGCACATCATGTGCCACTACTTGCCAAATGCAAACCTGAGCCAACATTGAAAGTTCATTCCTGCCTAGAACCGAACCCGGAACACCTTAGATAGAGCGCCCAGAAGAGCACAGAACTCGACTAACGGACTCGTCAAAAAAACATCAGATTCGGATATAATCTCTTCATTTATGGAGTCGACAAATTTTCCGCGTCGTAAGCCTTTGCAAAACATTCGGAACTAAACACAATTTTATATTCAAGAACGCGTACCGCACCTCATTTACTCTTTTATAACTTGCTGTAATAAAATACCATTAAAGTAAATGGACTATAACGAAAGTTGATGTAATCGCAAGTACATTTATGAAGACGTCGCTTGCCATTGTCTGATGAGACGGGCTATTGACTTATGAATGTAGTAAAACTTGAAAACAGGCGTAAAGGTAATTATTCTGATTGTAATTTTTTTTACAATCAAAATAACCTTTTTTTTTTAAACGATTAGATTAGTCTTATTAAGGGATTAGGGAAAGGAAAATGAAAAGGAAGGCATTCAAATCAGACACATCAACTGCCCTTTTTGAGTGAAAATCTGAATGAAATGTCCCCTCGAAATCCGAGTGAAATACAATATTGTAAAAAACCGTAACAATTCTCTTGTATTATTGTTCAAATTTAATAATACACGAGTACGAACAGAAGTAAACAACAATGATTTTATCAGTTCAATGTAAATTGCGGGCTATTGTTGAGAGCAAATCGTCTCTAAAGAGACACGAGGAACTTCTTGCATATCTGATAGGTTTCTAATGTAATAGACCTTTGTTTTGAGTGTAGTAACGGTATGATTATGGTTTAGTAACCCATTGAAACTTAAGTCTTTACAATTTGGATAAAAATAATTAAAACTTTTTTTTGTCTTGGCTAATTCTTAAAAAAATATCAAACCAGAGCCAACTTTGAAACTTGAAAACATTTCCAAAGTTTACTGCCGAGAATCGAACCCGGAACTCCTGAGACAGACGGTTAAGGCAAACACCCTAACCTAACCACTCATCCAAAGGGGCTCGTCAAAAACAATCATTATGACATAACAAATGGCTTACTTGCCAACAGAATTTTTAAAAAAATTGTTGTATTATGAAAGTCCACGTGTTGGTTGACCTAGACACTGCGAGAACAAATCCATTTTTGTGTACAAGTACTGCGTGTATACGGAAGACTAGTTTGCGAGTCCTTGTTCGGTCGATAAGGCGTGGTGTTGCAACTTGCTTGCGCGCGCGTTCAATTGGAAAGCAGTGTCGCGACCGAGGTTGCTGTGTTAAGTAACCGATGACATCTCTTTGTCAACAAACAGTGAACAATATAGCTCAAATTGTGATTATGATCCTATCTAATCAACTAAATTAATTCTGTACTTTCAAAAGGTCAGATTTTCAAAAGGTCAGACTTTCAAATGATCAGTTTTTCAAATCGTCAGACTTTCAAATGGTCAGATTTGGTACAGTCTCTATTAAAATTACAAGTGTAATTGATGGATAACATACAGTGTCCGACTAGAAGACGGAGACGGCAAACGATTTCAAAAGATGAACAATGATCCCAAATTATCTCAGACCAAATTTCGAAAAATATTACTCCTCTGAGTAGTTTGCTTACAAAGGCTAGTGAGAGTCATTTGGTCTTAATTGACGCGGTATAGCTTAAAGTAAAAAATGAGCTTTTTTAAATTTGCTTCCATAGTGGGACGCATTTCAGAAAACTGATGATACACAATCGAGGGATACAGTTTGATTCTGTAGCTCAGCTTTACCGTCAATAGCTGTATCTACAAATCTGTCATCTACATCCAAAATTTAATGACACCATTCTATAGCTAAATTCATTTATACATTAATACGATCAAAGAAAATATTACTCGTAACGTATTCACGTGGAACACACGGCCGCAAATAGCGTTATATGCTTGGTTATCCCTTACTCACTAATCGAATAGTCATATAAAATAAATATAACCTAAAAGTGTAAACAAACTATAACTAAAATTATAAACTAACCCTTGACTTTCTTTTGAGCCCCAACACGCTATATCTGCTGTAAAGTTGATGACCGTTTGGGTATCCCGCAGACTATTTGAGGCTGCATTTTAGTTCAGAGTTACCATGTCATGGGAATACCACTGAAGCAACGGTATTAAAATACAAAATTTCACATCTATTGAACTTGGAAATTAGTGAGATCTCTTCGTCAATTAGGAAAGGGCTGATGATGCATGCAAGAACTATCTCGTTCACGTTAGCTTTTTAAAAAAAATCAAATCAAAATTTGGAACTACAATGCAACAGACAGACACACATACACAACACCCTTCTTTTGCATCGGACAGCAGACATGGTGCTATATTAATAACATTACTGGTGTGTGATCATTTTTAAATGGCCCGGGCTTATTTACCAGACGGGCTGCCCTACTAAACTACATATTTATACCCACTTTATGACCTCAAAGAGCAGTGTGCCCTCCAAACTTTTACTAGGTAAAAGTTTAAAACAAAAATAAAAACAGATGTGATGTCACACGTGCCAGTTCCAAATGGAAAAAGTGGAACGCGACCGCGAATCCTTGCGGGGCAGCAATTACAAAACTATCATGCCATTGGAAAGGAGTTAATGTTGTCAGGTTGGCAGCGCCGTTATGTAATTGGCTGACTGTTTCGTTTCAACACAAAATGCATCACCGCTTGCACTCCGATTGATTTGTGGAAGCAACATAATATGATGATACTTTATAGCATTCTTAAGAGTGTTACATAATTGGATAACATTCTTGTTCCGATCGGTTTAAAATTTAAAATGCAATCAATAAAGACCCCTTCAACGACTTACATATGAGCGCTATTGTTTCTTAATACAGTCAATTTATAGTTCCAAAATGCAAAAGAGATAGAACCTACTTCACCTAATAGTTCTAGTCCTGTGTAATAAAATCTAAAAACATTTTAAATCCTAAAAACAGATTTTGAAGATTTGATAAATTAGTCTCAGAATGACGAGATCACAGGATGACGATATTTACTAAGATCAATCTGATATTCATGAAAAATATCAGATTATTTAAGAATAATTTAAAATCATTTATGAAAATGCACATACATCATAGGCGATTTCTTTGATAATACTCCTGCAGTTATATTAATTCTTATTTATACACAATGGAGCCTTGTGTAAATGATGCCTCGACAAATTGAGCAATTAGCATCGAATTAATATAAACTCTGCGAGCATGGAAACCGTCCCTTCATACTAGTTACCGTAAATTTTTGACGCCAAAATATGACAAATATAGAATATGACATAGAACGCAAGTATTAATACCTTCAAACTATTAGCATTTAAAAAGAAACTTTAATGATAACACGTCTCGGTTGCTATTAGGATGCACTTTGTACTTACGACATTTTATAAATAAGTTTATAAAAGTTCGATCATTTTTCAAAATTTGACATTAGATCAGACAGTTGATGGCTAATAAGCGGGGATGTTTCATGCAAGAGTCAACAATCATTTTTGTGTAATAAAATTTAATTCTTTTTTCAAGTATATAATAAGAAAAAAGTTAACAACGAGTAGAAGTAGTTATTCATAAATACAAAATATTCTACTTCGAAAAATTCAAAATTCGAGATAATTCGAGATATTTACATACAAAAAATTACTAATTATTTCAGAATTAAATTTGATATTTGGTCAAAGTAAAGGACTGATGGTTCACAAAACGTGCCTAAAGATGTTTTCACTTCAATAAATCTTTGTATCTTTTTCAATAATCTTTTTCCAGCTGAAAATGAAAATAGGAACTCGAAAACTAAATAATATATTAGTAATAATTATAATTATAATAATAATTTATTTATTTATATTACTTTTTTATATATGTATGTATATTTATTGTCTTATATTTAGTCCCTATAATAAAATAAAATATAATCTTAATAAATTGCATTAGATCATTTGGCATAATGACATCCCTAACAAAGAATATGAGATATTTTAATTTTAAGGTTTTGTATAGCAAACGGTGTACTTTTATGTGAAAAGTGATCCCATTAGCCTTGAGATAATGGGACGAATTATTTTTGCACCACTTGACAACACACGAAGGCATGTTGAATAAAATAAACTATTTTTTAAAAATTTCTTTGACAGCGTTTAGACGTCCGCACATGACAATGTGGCAAAATGAACTAATTCAAGTCGCGGCTTAGTATTTCAAGCCCTGCCCACCTCGGCTCAGCTGTCGAGGGGTCATATTGAGACGCTAACAATATTTCCAGTATTTTTCATTTCGCTGGCAATTAGTTCAAATTGTCACCAATTTTAATACAGTGGCACATTCAAAATTACCTAATTTTCCAACTCATGAACAACCATGAACCAAAAACCTGTTTTCGGTGGCTCAGGTCACATGCAATTTTGAAATTAATCATACTAATCGAGATAATTGCATTGGCAATGGTTAGTGGAGATTTTTCAATTGAAATATTAATTTTAGTAATATCGCGTGATTTATCAGAAATAAAAAGAGAAAATCCTTGGTAAAATTATTTTGTCCCTGAGAGATTGTCCCGAGAGTTCGGATACTCGAACTATTATAATATTATAAATGTAAAAAAAACCGTATGTCTGTTGGTTTTTTCATGCCTAAAGAATCAAAACAAAATTGGCTACTTTTGTCGTAAAAATATAATTTGAGGGTTTGAATGGAGAACCCAATCATTTATTTAATTAATTAATTAGACAATTGTATATAAGAAGAAATAGGGTACTCAAAGTATATTATAAACAGACGAATTCCCGAGTACTTGCTAGTAATGAATAAATTAAGAAAATTCAAAAGTTTAATTTATGGTCGCATGATGTTTGAGCTTAACTTCAGGATTATTTTTCATCAAATTTTGATATCCATCAAATTTTAATAAACTTTTCTATAGTAAACCAACTAAGACTAATTTCTTTTAGAAAATATGCAAAGTTCAATAAAATTATGTGTAATTTTATTCATGAGATAATTACATTTTATTTCAGTAATTTTATTATAGATAAAGCTGAAGAATTTGTTTGTATGTTTGCTTGTACGCGCTAATCTCAAGAACTACTGGTTCGAATTGAAAAATTCTTTTTGTGTTAGATAGTCCATTTATCGAGGCAGGCTATAGGCTATAGAGAAAGGCTATGTGCTCAGTTAAATAAAACGGCCTTTGGAAGCTTCGGAGATGTAAGAAAAAAAGAATGTACTTTATCACAAAGTGGCGATACGTATGTAAGTAGAACATAATTTGAATAGTAAACGCACTACTTAACAATTTTATTGGAGGGTGCGCCAACAACGTCACCGTAACGTATTCGCTAAGCATTCGTAATATATTACGCTTCGCATTGCGTCATATGCGTGCATACTCTTCACAAATTATACGTATTTTTACTCTATCCATCATCATAACTTGCCAAGTAACCAGTTACTACATATAAGTATATAAGGCCCAGCAAATAAGTATATAGAGCAGACGTGGAGCGAAAAACTTTGATACATTTTTAAGAAAATTTCGCGGATGGAATTGTCAAAATATTTTTTTAAAAAAAATCTTTAAAAAATATATATTAACAAATCTTTATTATTACATCGACATTACTGAAATCCGTTTAAGCTGGACCGTTTGTCAATTTGTCTTGTATAATATTTGAAACGCCGGCTAATAGAACCATTATCCGAAACTCTTTGACTGCATTACCACTTTTTATATAGAACAAATAGTGTTACGCAAGAAATATTAAAGATCCGGAACAAAGTAAGAGGCGCGTGTAATTTATTCTCGGCGACAGCAAGAGCAAATAAGAATAGTTGTGGCAACGTAATTTTTCATTGTGAATGAGATATCAAGAGGAGAAAAGATCGATTAGGCTGCGGTATTCAAAGCAAATACTTGTACACCTCTTTTTGTTATCGACGTCATTTCCTTTTAGGAAACGTTGATGTACTTCGTATTAATGTAATGCACGTAATGTTGCCAATTTATCTTTCGATGGATGTGGGAATAAATTCGACTAAACGAGCTATCATGATCATCATCTCAGCCGCCAGGACGTCCACTGCTCTCCATAATTTCGCAATAATAAAACAAGCTACAGGTAATTAAAATTACAAAAATAAGCCCCGACTTTCTATTGATATCAAACATAGGGTGTGCCCTATATTGCTGAGGAATTGGGTGTTCCGCAGATGATGCTGCAGCATCAGATCAAGATTGAAACGTCGTGGAGGTAACACTAAAGTATAATATCGAATTTTTTTATAGAAAATCAACAAAATTAATAGGTACTAAAGCAAAGTATGTATACTATGTACTTATAAATGCCCATAAGAAATCGTCGTCCATTTCCACATATGAAAAAACGAAATGACTCCGAACAATCCGTTCAATAACATACTGTGTAATCAATCATACTTTATTTATTAAAACTGAAGATGGCTATCACAATACAAATAAACAGTAGGAATGTTTTACTAAAATAATTCTCGCAAGTCTGTCACACTAGAGGCGGGGCGTGGGGAAAGGTGGGAGGGGTATCTTTCCTTGATTGCTAAACAACGTTTTAATCGTTTGCCTTGGGATCTATAACATTTTCTTCGGCTGTAAAATAATTTAATGAATACTGACAGTCAAAACCAATATCCAAACATTTTTGCGCATTTTATCATAGCAAAATAATCTTGAAGATAAAGCAATGACCTGATTGTCATTTTATTTTTATTTTTTTTTTAATTTTAATTATAACTATTGAAGGACTAACTAACAATATTTCTAAATTTCCAAATTATTCTCTAATAAGAACCTCACTGGCACTTAGGCGAATATAAAAAAATGGCCGAATCGGTCCAGCCGTTCTTGACAATAAGTGATAAAAGTTATAAAAAAAACAAAAAATGGTTTCGGAGTGCTACGAGATTTAAATAGCAATGGAAATAATAAAATAAGTACATACTATTATATGACTTACATCATAACAATGCCGACAATTAATTTTTCTGATAGGCCCGTTTTATCGTTTGACTTAGAAAGTGTCTTCGAGCTTGGTCATACACTTTAATATATTCAATCAACCTGTTAAGATTGCATACGGTAAGTTTACAAGTTTTGTGGTGCATGTGCCTGTTACCCGACCGGTCGCGTCGTGTGGCATTCGGTAGAGAGTGAAAGTAATTCGGCGCGGCCTTCACCCGGTGAAACACTAAACGGTAATCAGGTTATTACGATATCTCACCCATCTTTTGACGACGAGTTTGACGTGGAAATGACTTTATACGCCTATATGTATATTGAAGTCACGACATTGGTCAACTGTGTAAAATGACGCTGCAACGTCATTTAATCATTAAGTCAATAAATGATTCCTTAATTCAAGCTTAGAGCAGAACTGCTACATAATTTTATTATGGTGTTATGTGTCGTCAATGGAAAGAGCTTGTGCAGAAAATATATTGCAACTTCGTCGCATACTTATTAGGTACATTGTGTTAGCGTGTGTTATTCTGAGTTTCAAAAAAATAATTTTAATGGCAGTTTTTTTTAACAATTTTGTAAGACAAAAGCTTATGAAAACACCTCATTATCAATTACCAGCTAAATATGTTTCAAAATATTGGTTACTTTTAATAAGTTATTAGGAAATATCTACTCTAGGTTAGTTTTTCGTTTCGAAATGAGACTTAACTATGGCTCAGATTAAATAAGAGTTACTATCGTAATTGAATTTAATAATTATTTTCTCAGGTCTTTGTATTCTGTAGTTTTTTTCTTTTATCATAAAATCTTATTTTAGTGTAATATTTTATGTTGTTATGACGCAATAGTTAGCAACTTCACTGCGGACCTTTTACTCGATGTTGTCAACATTTACAAAACTTTTACGATAATTGAATAATAATATAACCTTCACCCGAATAACTTGAGATGTTACCACATTCATAGCAACTATTACTTAAATTTTGATGATTGATTGAGACGTATATATATTTACGAGTTAGGCAACGATTTATTTCTCTCTTGTCCTGCCTAAATGCCCTGTATTTGGAAAATGTTAAAAATCACTAACATGAACGGATTTTCATACAGTTTTCAGTAATTTTTTTAGTAATAAATTGCAGATTGCACCTATGCGAAGCTGGGAGGAGGTCGGTAGTTGTCTTACAAAGTTTAGTGATGGTCTTTTATGACTATTCACGTGACCAGGAGCCCTAGTAGGATTAAGGATAGAGGAGTAGCTAAGGTTAGGGAAATGGGATCTGACATCTGTTACTCACTCACCGAAAGACTACAGCAAACATGCTGTGTTATTCACGATCTGTAAATATCAGGTACAGTCTGGGTAAGAAAAGATTCGTCACCTTAAAGACGACATTTGCTTGCACCAGGGCAATTATTAATCATTCATTCCAAAATATTTTTTTCATTATTTTTGTCAGTTGTTTAGTTTCAAAAGGCTCTTAGAGTCTTTAGACTAGACAAAGCAATGAATTTGAAAACTGACGAAGATTTTCGTACCCCGAGTTTACATAAACAAAATACCATAATGGATAATAATAGTAATACAACCATTAGAAATAGTTAATTGTAAAGAACAATTGAGGTATTGTTACTCATAATTTTATTTTAGGCAATTTGGTGTTGTTTTGTCAGTCATGTTGTCATGGTTATTAGAGCAAAACGGGAGTTTTCGTGTTTTTCAATTTTATTTCTTGTTCAAGAAATAATACATATAATATATGCGATTTTCTTAAAATAGTGGTAACTAAAGAAACGTTTAGAGATAAAATAAATATAAAAACCTATACACAAATAAATAATAATAATATAAATTTAAGATTTTGTTATTAAAATTTATTTATGTATTTAATTATTTTTACTTTGATAAACTTATTATAATAATAATAAGTATTGATAAACTTAGTTTACCCAAGTATTTTATTCACAAAGCATACTCGATCTGGTTGGCTATTGTCAATGAAATCTTTAAAATAATGATTGCATATTATGAAAAAATAAAAAGTAAATAACTGCTTTCCAAGGGTACAGTGCATTTTTTATATATAAAAAGTAATATCAATTTTAAAAGAAAGACAGATTTCGTGAGAAGTGGTTAACAAAAGGCCTTTGTCAAAATTTACATTTGGTGGGTCTCTTTATGACCGAATCGGTAACCGTGAAATCGATATAAAATCACTTTATTTTATTATGTGTAGGAGTGACATAACGGACTGCCATTATTTCTTTTTCTATGTTAATTTAGGGAAATTTGCAATTTTTGCTGCACCTACTTGCTCCGTGTTTTTGCTTCACTTTGTCACCTACTTTGAACACTAAAATTCAACTTACTTCTAAATTAAAATCTAAGGTTCTGTTCTTTTATTTAATTAATCCATGAAAATTATTAATAATGCCTATACTAGCTGTCTTCAAAATGTGCAAGGAAATGTTTTCAAAATGTGAATTTGGATCTAAAAAAAAGAATACCAGAAAAATATATTAAATTTTATTTTATATAAATTTCAAAATAGTGTAATCCTTACTAATATCGTAAATGTGAATGTGAGTTTTTTTGTTACGCTTTCACGCAAAAACTACTGAACCGATCACCATGAAATTTTGCGTGCACGTTCTCTGGGACACAAGAAAGGACATAAGATACCTTTCATCCAGAACGCGGACGAAGTCGCGGACACCAGCTAGATTCTATTCTATAATAATAACAATACATCGAAACAATGTAATTGTTCGAAACAAGTAATTGCCACGTGTTGCGTTTACCTATATATATAAAAACACCCAATAAAATGTTTAGTCTGATTGATATTGAACAATTTTTTTATTTTATCTTTGTCGTGTCTGTTCCGCGCGGTCTCGATCATTGTTTTCTAATTTGTTCAATCGATTATAAAATAGCTCTGGCCTCGAGTCGTGTGGTGCACCAATTATAACATTTATAACTAAGTAATTTAGTTTTTATATTTTTATATTGTATCTATCCATATCCGTATCCGTGCAGTATCCCTCAAAGGAATTTTTTTCTGATTACATACTAACAGGCTGAATCTTCGTGAGTAGCTTCAGTTTGCCGAGACGAACAACTTTATCCTCTGCGAAAGCTGATTTTTTGTCTGCAGCTTAGTAAATATTTGTATAATAAAATGGGCGCATAGTCCTACTAATTGAGTGGTACGTTTTTCCAGTCCTACGCTTGGAAGTTTCTTACGGCTGCTAACTCCTTTTGCTACCTCTATCGAGAATTTTCGCAGAGGAAAAGGTTATTCGTCTCAGCAAACTGAAGCTACTCACGAAGATTCAGCCTGTTAGTAATCAGAAAAAAAAAATCCTTTGAGGGATCCTGGAGCAGCTGCTAAGTATCCTCACTGGAAGTAGAAATAGTATTGATGGGCCTTGGACAAATTTATTATCCATATCAGTATATCTCTATGATAAAATATTATATTAGTTTCCATAGTAACAAAAGCGTTCACTGAATTATTGATACATAGAAAGTATGTCAAACTGTTGCTACATGAAATATTACAATTAGGAATGTTGACAGTTATCTCTCAATTTAATTTTCTACAACAATGAAGCTAGCAAGTATGCGGGCATGGCGTGCGCTTTAGGGTTGCCAATTTTTTTTTTATGTTAACACCGGCACACAGGCTGACACTTGATGTTAACATAAAAGTTAATGTTTATGTATTACTAGCTGTTGCACGCGACTTCCCCCGTGTAGCCTGATATGATAATGTAGCTTTCTATAGGAGAAAGAATTTTCAAAATCGTTCCAGTAGTTTTTGAGTTTATTCATTAAAACTGATACAAAAATAAAACATAGAATACTAACTTTCGTAAGAAATTTAATAGATAAATTGTAAAAAAATTATCAAAATCCGTTGCGCAGTTAAGAAGAAGGCAATATAAAGACAAAGAAAACAGATTTGTATAATAGATTTGTTTTATGTTAGTGAAGTGAATTTGTGATTATGATAACGACATAATTATCTTAGCCATCAATCATCTTTTCAATCCACGAGTAGATAGACACATTGTTCAATATTTGGATCTCGCAAAAGTAGGTAATAGGATAGGTATTTACTTTGAAATAGGGCACGTTAATAAAAGATTGTGGTCATAATCCATTAGTCGGTCGGAAGAAACGAAGTTAAAGAAATAAATGTCTGTGTCGGAAGAATTATTGTGTCTGGCGAATTATTGTGGGAATGGCTAATATTCTTCGGGCTATCCGTCAAGTTTGTCGTAATATTATTCAAATGACACATAAAGGCCACCTTAGTTCATCTTATCAATATGATCAATACCCCTTATAGGCTTACGACTGTGTGAAAGAAAGCGTTAGTCTTGCAACTCAAGAGCTTGAGTATTCTGCAGTAAATAACTTACAATTTCTGCTTAAAATTGAAATAAAAACCACAAACAAGTAGACGGGTACACGCTGAGCGTGATTTGAGCTTCGTTTTATTTCATTACATAAAACAAAACACTATAAAATGAGATAGAAAATGCACTTAATACGAGGAAGTAAATGTAATGTCGCGAACGCCCGCGTCTATCGCCGCTTCCTATCAATAAAATAACCGCAAGGTGTGATATCATCAACACGTAAAGGCGCTTCTACAATGGGAACTCGTAATATTTATTTTTTTACTAACGACTCGACCGCCTTTACATGGATGCAATTTTTGTTTTCATTCTTTTTTTTTTCGTCATAATAATATCCCTCGGACTTTGACATATAGGGGAAAATACCTAATTATTGGTACCTATTGTTCAACTCAAATAAAATTTGAAAGTTTGACAATGTTTAAATCATTTGACTGTTTAGTGTTAACAATTCTCATAAGTTCAGGGTGCCAATAAATTAGAGGGGTGCCAACATTAGATCATTTTACCCTATTTTAAAAAATTGTTGGCCGAATTGGACCAGCCGTTCTCGAGTTTTACTTGGTATGCAAAAGCCGTTTTTGTATGCCTCTCCGCCAATTTCTTAACGTTCTTAATAAAACCACTCAACGGATTTTATAAGGTTTTCACTAATGGAAAGAGTGATAAATGAGGAAAGTTCATTTTGTAAATTTGCAGAAAAAAATTGCATCCGTGCGAAACCGAACTGAGGGCGGATCAGAAATAAATCAATCAATAATCATCATCAATACTAATAATAAACCAATCTGTAAGTGTAGGTATTGTATGTTAAGAGTTATGTTGCTCCATAACTCTTAAACGAATTAACTGATTTTCATGAAACTTGGTAGATATACATTTAGACATTTAGACCTACGGGACACAGAATAGGCTACTTTTCAACCGGCTTCCAAAAACGAAGGAGTTGTTTAATGCGACTGTATTCTTTTTATTCTTTTTCAACGTAAACGAAGTCGCAGACACCAGCTAGTATATAAATATAAGTAAAAAATAATATTAAGTAGGCACTTATCTAATCATTTATTACAAGGCGCTTAACTTTTCATACATCATTTGAACGCGCCTTTATGTAGTGTTAAACTTTGAAATGAATAGTTTATTACTTAACATGTCAAATGTTTTATCTGATAGAATTACTTTTGACCTGAAACAAATCTAAAATGACTAGGTACCTTTTGTTGGCTGGCACAAAAGAAACGCTTTAACGTCACTTTATCCGACGCAAAAACCAGGTGTTATAAGTTGGACGCGTGTGTGTGTGTGTGTGTCGTGTGTATATCTTTAGCTCCCAAACAGATGGACCAACTTTGATCCGTTTTTTTTTATTGATTTGGTATACTTTTACTTCCATGGTATTTCCATGACATGATAATCTTGACCTGATGCTGCAGCATCAACTTGTCTGCGAGATACCCAACTCCTCAGCAGCAGATATACAGTGTTTGGTCTCAATATTTTATTTTAATATCAGTGTTTGTTTTTTTTTAATATATAATACACTGTGTACTAAAACAACGATTCGAGCAATGTTCGTTGATATTGTAACCAGAACAATTACATATTTTCTTATATATTTTTATTAAAGTTTGATATAAAAGTCTGTCTGTTATAAAAGTTTGATTTGTAAAAACTCGTCTATCAAGACTAAATTTCTTTGATAAAGTATACACTAGCTAGATTCAGGTTCTCAAACAAAATCACTGCGAAAAGTGTCCACTAGATTTTTTCACTCGTTAATTTCTGATAAAAAGATGAATAATGTAAATGTTGCATGACCTGTGAATTTGAACCTTAATATTTAGTAATAATGGTTCAAATTGTAACACGTGTTCACCTTAAGGACAACTTTGTGCAAATAATTTGAAAATATCTACTATGCCACTTTTAGTGAAGCAACCCAGAATCTAGTGTATCCGAATTTAATATAAATTAATTTTTATTTAAATTAAATATTAATATTCGAGATACCCTAGCTCGAAAAGTATCGTACCCAAACTATCACTTTCACGAGAATGGCACAAGAGGTAAAGTATAGGAATAAGATTGTATCTTCCGCTCAACTAGGAAATGTGTTGCCATTTCATTGTCCCTCTCTCGCAAACCTCTACTCGCATCTCGGCATCTCTGTCACTCTGTTAACATCAGAACCATATTTTCTCGAACACTAACTAAGCACCAATATAGTTATTATATTTTAAAACACTGTATATCGTTCGTTGTGAGTCTGTGCTTTCTCTTTGCAGATGACTGAACATAAAGCCCTCTATATATTTAAACCATTTAAGTTACAAGTCTCATTCCTGGTTCAATGTTCGATGTTCTCTCTCATGTGTTCATAGGTATACCTTTTGTAAGTAAAGGATTCCAACCAACTGGTGTAAGCGACTTGGTACGCGTTGAAAAAGAAAAAAGTAGCCTATATCCTGTGTCCTGTACGTCTAAATATTTATCTACCAAGCTTCATGAAAATCAGTTACCTAATTCGTTTAAACGCCTCTTTCACGTAGGCTAACTGTCATTTAAAGTTACCGGTAAACCGGGGCTGACATACATTTTGTTTGTACGATAAAAGTCCCAAACATTGAAAAGAAAATAATAATAAAAAAAATCGCCTATCGAAACCGCGTGCATATAATTATTCAATAAAACAGAAAATTATTTTTAAAAGTAACTATTGAACACTTTACTTGTAGGAGGAACATACATACTTACAGATTTATTATTAGTATTGCTGACGGTCACGTAGTATAGTTAATTAATTAGAAATAATCACTACATTTGCCAGTACATACTTGAAATGAATATTATTGGTTTCATAAAACCATTGCGTGTACCAGGCCAACGTAATAGACTTGCAATTTTAGCGTATTCACTGGCGACTTACTTTCGCATTGATAACAGCGACAACGTAATAAAGTTTCCTTGAACATTTTGTAGAGGGAACTCACAAAATCTAGCTTCTATCCGGTCATTATTACCTGTAAAGGAAAGAAAAAAAATTAGCTTTACATAGTGCTTGTAAAAATTAACAACTTATAATTAAAAAAAACGAAAGCTCCGAGACAGCTTCTCGTCATAGTGGAAATTTCAATTTCCCTGTTAATTAACTGCATTTGTAAGGTTTTTTTAAAATCATCATTTTCTATAGGTAAAAATAAAGTAGCGTTTCTCCCTACCGGACACATCCACTTGATTAAACATATTATATTTTTCTTGTATACAGAACTAGTGAGATACATTTTTCCCACTAGTTTTGTTTACAGAACTACTGAAACAAAAAGTCTCATTAGTACTGTGTACACTAGTTACAGAACTACAGCACAGAACTAGTGGGAATAAGTGAAAAAAAATTCCTCCGTGTTAAATCTAAAATTATAGCATCCGTTCATGAACCATTGAAAGGCTTTGAAATTTGAAAATCGAAGCAAGCAAAGACGTGCGACAGAGTAGCACTAAGCGTATATTGATATACAGCATAGCAGCTACCATTTTTTTTTTTTTTTTTCAAGTTGTGAATATCCTTGAGCATATTATTAAAGGCTACACAATCGCTATTTATTTTCTCATATACAAGATAACAGATACAAGATAAAATATACTTTTCGTCTGGTAAACAGACGGGTGAAGACTTCGGATCTTAGTGCATCCGATCGGCTGAAATAGAATTTAAATTAAAAAAAAACTGCAAAGAAAATTAGAACATAAAAATTGAGGCAGGCGACCGACGACGACTGTCGGTCAAGCACCGTAGTCTGCGTAACAATGCATGTTAAGTGCACTCAAAGACTAATTAGTAAGTATAGTACATAATCTTTGCCCGGTATAGGTTCAAGAAAAATTATCTTGTGCGTAACCATTTAAACTTGTGTAACTAATTTCTTCCTTCACACGTCACACATCGTATCGCATAATATCTGTATTTGAAAGACGTTCGTGATTCAAACCATTATTGTGTAAATAATAACGTTCACTGGCGTAAAAAATAACAAGAGAATACTGAAAATGTAGTAGTATTACAATGTAATCAAAGTTATGGCCTATGTAATATACAGATATATTTTTTCCAATAATTTTGCAAGATGCATGCATTTTTTTATACTACACTAGCTGGTGCCCGCGACTTCGTACGCGATGATAAAATTTATAACGCTTGATGTGTTGTTGCTATAACACATTGGCCAGACGTTAGTTACAGTTTCATATTTTAGATAATCCCTCGGGAACATTACTTTTTTCTTTGAATGAAAGGTACCCTATGTCCTTTCTGGTGTTCCATACACCAGTGTTCACCGTGTATGAAATTTTGCATACACGTGGTCTACGTGTATGCAAAATTTCATGGTGATCGGTTCAGTAGTTTTGGCGTGAAAGCGAAACAGACAGAGTTACTTTCGCATTTATAATATTAGTATAGAAGTAAGGAGTAAGGATTATCAAGACTGTCTGTGTCATATGGTCATACATGTCATTCAAGAATATTTTCTACCCAAGATCAGTAATCAATTCCACGAACTAAAAAACTATTTAGAACAAATTTTAATAAACGAATTCAACTGTTTCAGATTCGAGCAACAGGAGAAATCAACATCTTTTCCGGCGAGAGCGATGTGGCATAACATGTTCCGGCCTCATCGGCAACCTTTGCAAAACATCAGCAAGCCAATGAGAAGAAGCAAGCCACCAGACAAACACAAACTAACTTACAATTAAACAGACAAACCAACACTAAAACAAACTAGTCCCGTAGAAGAAACCAAAGCATTGAGGAGTTTCAAGAGCGCTGTGATACTCGCAATATTCGTTGTACCTTTGAAATTTAACTGTGATACAATTTGTG
Source organism: Synanthedon vespiformis (assembly GCA_918317495.1). Classification (NCBI taxonomy): domain Eukaryota; kingdom Metazoa; phylum Arthropoda; class Insecta; order Lepidoptera; family Sesiidae; genus Synanthedon; species Synanthedon vespiformis. The sequence goes on from OU906965.1 coordinate 2,815,069, forward strand.
CCGATGTAAAATTATTTCAAGATGGGTATACACGTACTCTTGGCGTCAACAGCGCTGAAGACAGTCAGTGTTACTGGATTGTGGTTAATACCATTATTACTTGGAGCGTTGACGTATCATAATTACAATTCTTATGACCCAGAGGCCAGAGTGTTAGACAGGGAACCGAGGAAAGAGTACGACTTCATAGTCGTCGGTGGCGGATCAGCTGGTGCAGTGGTGGCGAATAGACTTACTGAAGTTAAAAATTGGAATGTGCTATTACTGGAAAGTGGTAAGTAGTCACTTTTCAAAAAAAGTCAATCCTAAAACCTGTATATTTGCAAAGCTGTAGTTTGAAAGTTAGTGTGTTTTAGAATGAGCCGGTAACATCAAACACACAAGTGGCGCCATCTATTGTTGTACTTTGCACAGTCTTTCGTGGTTGCTCTGCCTTTTATCGTCGTTTTATTAGTTGATTCGCTCAGCACGCTTCTACAATGAACTTTTTAAAAATAAATTCTCAAATTATATTTGTAATTTCCGGACACTGACGCTAGGCTTGTACTCCTATGGAAACCTCAAAATTAACTGGATTCGAATTCGAAGTTCAGTAGTTAGTAGTGATACAGGTTTTTGTAGTACCTAGAGCTGTCCAGGATTCGAACTGTGCGACATGTTTTAGTTTAAAAATTCAGAAATGCAGAAAATTAAAACATAGGTAAGATAGATAAATATTTTCTTAATAATTCTATTACTATCAACGACCGATAACATCTGCTTTCACTCTCCTCCCTCTACTTATGTTACATATTAGTAAAAAAAATGCAAAATGGTAGCAATATAAAGCAATAAAAAATCTACAAATTTAATTCAAACTGTTCCAGGTCCCGATGAGAACGAGATCACTGACGTCCCTTCGTTAGCCGGCTACCTTCAACTAACGAAGCTCGACTGGCAGTACAAGACGGAGCCGACGTCTTACGCGTGCCTTGGTTTCAGAAAGAGAAGATGCAGTTGGCCTAGAGGCAAGGTAAGAATTCGAATACATTTTCCGTTAAAAAGTGATTACCCTAAAAGATTTTGACTATATTAGAATTTTGTTCAAAAGCACCATGCCGTCGACATGAAAATTTGCATTCAAAAATTAGAACAGCTCGGATGAACTATAGAGTAAAGTCGTGGAGCACAACTAATAATTGTATAACAAAAAGTAACCCGCTCCCGGCTTATCTAAAACCTTAATGTTCAGAGATTTCAGGGAAAATTTATTCTAATCACAATGAATAATAGGTACTTTATTTAATAAACTGAAGCATATTTTGTTAACTCTAAATTTTTAACATTTCAGGTGCTGGGTGGTTCGAGCGTCCTCAACTACATGGTCTACGTACGAGGCAACCGTTTTGATTTTGACCAGTGGGAGTCCTTCGGTAATCCTGGCTGGGGTTACAACGATGTTCTTAAATACTTTATCAAATCGGAGGATAATAGAAACCCATACTTGGCTAAAAGCAAATACCACGGAAGGGGAGGATATCTAACCGTACAAGAAGCACCTTGGAGAACGCCATTAGTCGCAGCCTTCGTAGAAGCAGGAGTGGAAATAGGTTATGAAAACAGAGATGTGAATGGAGCCATCCAGACTGGATTTATGATTGCTCAAGGCACTATACGCCGAGGTTCCAGATGCAGTACAGCAAAAGCCTTTCTTCGACCAATACGTGCACGTAAAAATTTTGACGTTTCTCTCAATACACAAGCCACAAGAGTACTTATTAATCCGGTAACTATGAAGGCTCATGGAGTAGAGTACGTGAAACGAGGTGTAAGACGAGTGGTATATGCGCGCAAGGAAGTTATCCTATCAGCTGGAGCCATAAACAGTCCCCAGTTACTGATGTTATCCGGGATAGGCCCTAAAAATCATTTGCGCGAAATTGGAATCCCGGTATTAAAAGATTTACCCGTTGGTGAAAATTTACAAGACCACGTCGGTGTTGGAGGATTAACATTTCTAGTCGATAAACCCGTTGCAATCGTTCAGAACCGCTTTCAAGCGTTTCCCGTCACCATGAACTATGTTGTAAACGAAAGAGGTCCAATGACCACACTGGGAGGTTTAGAAGGTATAGCTTTCGTTAATACAAAGTTCGCGAACAGTTCTGGTCTCTGGCCTGACATACAATTCCATATGGCCCCAGCATCGTTTTCTTCCGACAATGGGCAGATAGTAAGGAAAATTTTAGGACTCACCGATGAAATCTACAACACAGTATACAAGCCTATAGCTAATAAAGATGCGTGGACTATCATGCCATTATTATTGCGTCCAAATACAAGAGGCTACGTGAGACTAAAGAGCTCCAATCCCTTTCATTATCCAATAATGAATCCGAGGTATCATGAGGATCCTATAGATGTTGCCCGTTTAGTGGAAGGTATTAAGATAGCAGTGCAAGTAGCTAACGCTTCTCCATTCAAGCAGTTTGGGTCGAGGCTGTATATGAAGCCATTACCTAATTGCAAACATTTAAAGTTTATGTCGGACGAGTATATAGAGTGCCAAGTGAGAACAATATCTATGACAATTTATCATCAGTGTGGAACTACGAAGATGGGTCCATCTTGGGATCCTGAGGCGGTTGTGGATCCAAGACTTAGAGTGTATGGTGTTGAAGGACTTAGAGTGATAGATGCCAGTATAATGCCGACTGTAGTTAGCGGCAATACAAACGCCGCTGTCATCATGATCGGTGAGAAAGGTGCGGATTTAATAAAACAAGATTGGTTAAGTAAGAAGCGATGACAATGGCCGAAAAATAGTTTAGGTTTTAACTTTAACCAATTTTGTTAGAATTGTTACCAATTGTAATTTCATGGTGTAATTAGTGATTCTTTAGTGTTGTAAGAATTTTAATATTATGCGAAGAACATCTGATTTCTTAGGTGTAATAAAGTGCAAAAACTTTTTAGCTATAGTTTTAAAATTATGCATGGATTATCATCATACTTACATAGTATTTACATAAAATCATTTTTTTAATCAGTTAAGGGGTTAATCTAGAACCCATCCGGGGTTCTAGAATTTATATCTAATTATTTAGACCAAAATTCTTTCTTATCTCTTTCTTTGCCTGGAAAAAGGCGATTTGTGAAAACGTTATTTATTTTCATGGATTTTCATGGATACATATGGAACATATCTGTATTTGGAACAAAATCGGACTACTTACTCAGTAAAAAGTTATGCGTGGTAATACATTACAATCAGTGAGTGAACAATCATCCCCTGTTTTCCTACCCTTAGGGTTGGAATTTTTTTCCAAATTTATATGGGACCCCCTTGAGGTTACACCCTTTCAAATAAAAGAAGAATTATCAAAATCGGACGACTCTGTAAAAAGTTATGCGTGATTTGAGAACCTCCTCCGTTTTTGTTTTTTAGTTTTCGTCGGTTGAAAATGGTAAACGAGCGGTATACTATAAATATTTAATAAACAAAAATTTCTGTAAAATTTTGTTCTGTAAAATTTTGTTGAATTCTGTGTAAGAGATTTGGTTGTAATAAGTTTTTATATTATAGTAACGAATAGCGCCTTTAAACGTATAAACGTATATTATGTATTTGTATAAACCGTAGATTTTAATTGTATAAGTTGATATGTAAAAAAAATATCTATTTGTATTGTTATTGTAATGTTAACGTCGTTTCATATTTAATAACTAAGTCTTACTTTAAAGGCAAAAATAAAGTAGTGCCATAATTTAATAAAACATAATACCTACTTTAAGAACTTAGATTAGATTTTGTTACATCTTCGCACATTTCGTACGAAATAAAATCGTGCAAGATGACCACTAAACCAATATGGCATATCAAGATTTATAATTATGGATCACCCAGTACTTACACTAAGACCACAAATCATTACATCATAAAAATATCTTCAATTGCATTCAATAAGTATGACTTGGCAATTTTCGGTGAAGACACATACGAGTTCATGTTGTGTTTGCAATAAGTATTTATTAGTACCTACAGGCAATAGAGGAGCCGTTTACTCTTATCCATAATTCACTAAATTACAAGTCTTTATTTTAGTTCAGTACCAATACTGACCCTAAATGCACAAAATCCTTACAAATTAGGCGGGCGGAATTGCCGTCTTTTTGACCAAAACCGTTTCGTCCTATATCTCCGTAACCGTGCACTTGAGACCAAAAATGGTAAGGTTATTACCTTATTACAAGGTTATTGTAAATAAATAAATTTCCTATCTTTTTTTGTCAGTATGTGATACTGAACGTATTTAAAAAAAGAGTTGTATTTGTTCATGTCCATGCCAAATTTGTGTCAATAAACAAATCGTAGTAGTCGAATAAGTTGTAAACGGTAAGTGATAGACAAAAAGTATTCGATAAAAAATATGGATATTTATTCAACTACAATAAAGGTTATTAGCACTTTTGGCCTCAAGTGCACGGTTACGGAGATATTAGGCCGAAACGGCTTTTGTCAAAATGGCGGCACTTCCGCCCGCCTAATTTGTAAGGATTTTGTGTATTTAGGCTCTAAATACACAAAATTCTTACAAATTAGGGTCAGGTCGTGTATAGGTCACTAAACCTATTTTAAAAAAAAATAAGAGTACTAATTTAGTGCAGAAGAAAATTCTATATTGCCTGTAATATATCATGCTCATCATTTCAGATTTGTCTATAGTATAGACAAATAATATTATAAAGAGAAGATTTGTATTTTTGTATTTCTGTTCGTAATGAATAAACTCAAAATTATTATTTCATCTATAGCTACATTGTCAGTTAATAACATTGGCTATATCTTTTATAAAAAGTCACACGGACGAAGACACGTGCAACAGCTTGTTGTAAGTTATATTATGTATAAGGAAAATAAGCAACTTACGAGTTGAAAAAACTGCTTAAGCTTAAAAACGAAATCCTTATCTCGCATTACATGTTATTAACCTAAACTATAATAATATTTTAATAATAAAAAAAACTACAACATTGTTATTCAGTTATTTATCGACTAAGGGCAAAAAAAATCACATTCACATTAATTATATTCTTATACTTTTTGCGGCGAGCGAAAATATTCCGTTTGGGTTTTTGCTCTGACGTTGACTCTGACTCTAAATATAACTTGTGTTATTATGTGCCTATATTTGTATCTTAATGTTATAAACAATAATTATAACTTTTTTGAGAAATGTTATGTAATAATTTAAATTCAAAATTCAATAACGATAAAGTACCTACTCGTAATTTGCCAATATTCAGTCATATCGTGGGTATTACATTAATGTATTAAAATATCACACATTGTATATTAGTGATATATATAAAACATACTGACTATATTAATTATATAACAACAGAATGCATATTTCTATAATTTATATTAACATTGTATAAATTTTATCAACAAATACCAAAAAATGTTTGTTTATGGAATATTAGCTATTTATATACACGTTATTTACAAAATAAATTCTATTAATTGTATGTTAGGGTATTATAGAAGAAATATTCAGCTTCAGTTTTCAGTACAAGTTTTCAGCTTGCCTAAAATACCTACCCGGAAACGACTACCATCTCTCGGACCACTAAGGAAGAAAGACGTATTCGAGCGTCGCAACAATAAAAACCAAATTCTCCTAAAAAATGAAAAAAAGTTCATAATTTTCCGCAGTCTCAAGTCATTAAGTCTGTCCTCAGCTTTACAATGTAATAAAAAGATGTAAATATAGAAACTTTAAAAGTTACCAAATTTATTTTTGTTGTTTTATTTATAACAAACTGGTTTTAGAATTTTTTTAGAATAACATATACGTCAAAACTATCTCACTGATCGAGATCGAGGATATTTTTAGTATGTTTATCAACACAAAAACTCTATGACCGCATGATGACGTACGCAACCGTATTTGTACTCACATTTTTTTCACCTGATTGCTTTGCCTGATTGGTATAATAGATTGTATTTATAAATAGCTTTATCTTTCTGGTTGATAACACGAACACGTGATTTGTTTTAGATAAAGCTATATTTGAATTTTCATTACAAACTTACATCGATACTACGATAAACAGGGAATCGATAATTTTTATAGGAAACTAGTGCCTGCGACTTCGTCCGCATCCGATCGCTACCAAACTGCACAGGATTACCCGTTGGACTCATCTGATTCCCGGGTTCGATTCCCGGCAGAGTCAACTTTAATAGAAATGAACTTTTCAAAGTTGGCTATGGATATTGCATTCCGCAGTCACTTGGTCACTTGGGCAGCTCGTCTACCGACGTTACCACCCTCTTACAAAAGACCACCGTCAAATAACAACACATGTGCTGTTGTGTTTCGGTGAGTGAGTCAGGAATGCCAGAGCCTATTTGCTCCCTATCCCAATCCCTTATATTAAACCCAACCAACGATAGTCTGCAACGCACTTGCAGATCCTATGACGTTGCTTGTGTTATAGGCGACGGTAGCCACCTACCATCAAGGTGGGCCATAAACCTGTCTGTCGTCTTTAAAAAAAAATAAGTCATACATGACAGAAATATCTCTGTCTGTCTGAGGTCTGCCAGTTGCTAACAAGGGCGACGAGTGTTAATATATATTTATTTTATTTTATGTTCAGTTAGTAAATAATGGTGTCAAAGATTACGTGAGGTCATTGATTATGATGTCATAATTGAGCATGAAAAATTAAGATGCATCACACTAAGTAACAGTAAAATTAACATGTAAAAACAGACTAGTAGAGAACCTTGCCATTTTGCTAGGCTTTTTTTGGCTCCATGCTGCTTCTGAACGTCATATTGAAAAATTATAGGGAACACCTATGTCCAGCAGTGGACGACTTTCGCCTGAGATAATGGTGATCAAAAATGATGAAAATTCAGTTGAAATACCCATTTTACTATTTTTAATTGAATAATATGTTAAATTTCCCAGGACGACGAAAACAGCAAGCAACACAAGCAAGTCATTTGCTGCAAGGGATCTGTGAAGGGATATATCACTACATATTATAAAAAAAAATAAAGTCCTCCACCGATTTTCATGCTGTTTTCAGCAATGGATAGAGTAGTTCTCGAGGAAGGTTTTAGTACATAATTTACAAAGTTACGCGAGCGAAGTCGCGAATGTTAACAGGAATACAAGAATATGAGAATATGTTGTGTTTAAGGAGTATCTAGTACATTGTAATGATATCTGACATAAGTATCAATCAATGTGCTAACTTGGTTAATTGGTTAGCGGAATGCCCGATATACCGATATGTATACACTACACACAAGTAAAAATCAAATCTCATTCAAAGATTAATACAAACACTATAAAGAAAAACCTATTGATCTAAAAACCGGTCTTGTCTGATGCAAAAAATTACTATGATACAACTCAACCGATTAATTGCTTTGAAAACTTTCCATGGAGACGATACAAAATATTTTTAACGAAATATTAGATACGGGTGTCTTTTTAAATTAATTACCTGAATAAGTTAAGGATTTAAGAAGTTGTGTCTTCAAAACAAGCTACAATTAAAAATTACCCTTTAGCATTTAAACATTCTTATGAGAGAACGCTCTAAATCATTCAGTTTGCTGGCTGTATATCTGCTGTAAGTTGCTGAAGAGTTGAGTGTCCCGCAGACCACTTGATGCTGCAACATCAGGTCGAGGTTACCATGTCATGGAGATACCAGCAAAGTAACAGTATACTACTAGTTCACATTAATCGAACGTTTAAAAAGAGTTAGTGAGATTCCTTCGTCAACTAGGAAATGAGCTGATGATCTTCAAACGCCTAAACAGATTTTCATACATCATAACTGAGAACCATCACGACCACGTCAGCTTTCTACGATGCTACAGACAGACACACAGATCTAACTTATAGCACCCCTCTTTTGCGTTGGGCGTTACAGTACTATTCTATATTGTTAGACATTTCAAATGTAATTAAATTGTTTTTAACGCCGTTTTTATGTTAAAGTGTAACAAACATCCATCCGTACATCCATATATCCAAACTTTTGCATTATACCTAATATTAGAGTGATGTTTATTTGAAGGTCAGCGGAAACTGCGTTATTCCATTTCCCACGTCGTTTACGGGTAACTACGTGTAAATTGCTGTAGTCATTGTCTCCCCATGTAAAATATTACCTACACCTCGCCCTATAAATAGGTATCGTCTTTTAATTTTAACTACAGGTTATTAGAATCGTTCTTTTATGCATTGAAGAAGTTTTTTATAAGAGCTAGCATATTACTATGGAAAAAAAACATAAAATTTCTCGTACGAAATGTAATATCCAAATATATTAGTAATATCTTACTAATATTATGTATGGATGTTTGTTACTCTTTCACATAAAAATTACTTAACGAATTTGGATGAAATTTGGCACACAAATAGTTCATTGCATGGATTAACATACAGGATACTTTTTGTCAAAATAAAAGTACCTAGCTACTGTTTGAGTTGTTAGGGTTTTTTTGGGACTCCTTAAAACTGGAGCAAGCAAGGTTTTTATAGTTTTTAAGGTTTAATCTGTTCATAAATAATTCAAAGTCAATAGACAATGATTCTCTATTGACTTTGATCTATTATAATTCACTTTATGTCTTCACTAGGTATTGGAGGTCGATGCTAGGGTCAAAGTGACCATCAATCCGTATTCAGATCACGCAAAATGTTGCCATTGAAGAAACATTTTACACAAGTAGTGAGCAAGGATGAACGAGAAATGTCCGCCAAACTCCATTCGTAATTCTACCGAGGAATAAAACAATCGAAGCTTTACTAGCTATTGCAAGCGACCTTCGTTTGCGTAACTTTATAACACACTTCGTCCGCGTTGAAAAAGAAAAAGAAAAATGAAAAAGCCACTTTTTTCTTTTTTCTAGATTTACAGGGACACATTGTGTCCCTGTAAATCTAAATGTTTATCTACAAAGTTTCATGAAAATCAGTTTCAAATTCGTTTAAGAGTTATGGAGGGACATACATACAGTAGTATTATAATATTTAAAATAGTTCGATGTTTAGTGATGTCTTAATTTACTGTAGTGTGTTACAAGACAGAGAAAACTTTACTGCGATCTCTGTTGATGACGTCCATACTATGCGTCTGTAACATTATTAATGCCAATTCGGAAACGAATATCAAGGTAATCATGAAGAAACTTCATTGGGCATTTCCAAATTTTTATGCATATAGTATGTACCCGATTCTCGAGAATTAATTTTATAAATAGGACAGTGCATCTATTTTCTCTAACCCTCTAACTAGTTTTAATATAAGAGGGGCTTAAATTTTTTTGTGAATTACGAAAGTAAAGAAAGGAACAAATACGAGACTTTATGAGATTAAATTAAAACATATTTTTATATTCTTTCTCATATATATAAGACGATGTGACTATGTATGTATGTCCCCGTATGTCTCCTTTAGACTCCAAAACCGCTGGAACTCCAAAACTGTGAAGTTTGGTAGCGATCGGACGAGGACGAAGTCGCGGGCAAAAACACTTTTTTAACATGTTCAAATTTTTGAACATAAAAATAAAAACATAGATCATATAAATACAATGTGTACCCTCTACGTGATCTATCTCTATTACTACAGGCAATAGAGGAGCCGTTGTCCTCTATTGCTCTTGTCTTGTCCATAATGCACTAAATTACTACTCTTATTTTTTTTTTTATAGGTTCAGTATCACGTACTAACCCTAAATGCACAAAATCCTTATAATTTGTGTAAATAAACAAATCTTAATAGTCGAATAAGTCGTGAACGGTAAGTGATAGAAAAAAAATTATTGATCAAAAAAGGTAGGTAATTTATTTATCTACAATAAACCATTTTTGGCCTCAAGTACACGGTTACGGAGATATAGGCCAAAACGGTTTTTGTCAAAATGACGGCACTTCCGTTCGCCTAATTTGTGAGGATTTTGTGCATTTAGGAAAGAAAATATGTGCAGAAGAAAATATTCTATTGTCTGTATTAATAGTCGAATAAATCAAATCAAAATCAGGGCAAATAAATTTTTTTTTATTTGAATTTGAATTTGAATTTCGTAGTCATTTGGGCAGCCGTCTTAAAGAATTCCACCGTAAAATAAAAGCTTGTGTGCTGTTGTTTCATTCAGAGTATATCAGAGCCGATTATGGTATGATGGACCCTTCACTTATTCTTATTGCTATGGTCTTGTAGCATCAGTACCTCTGTGTTATAGGATCAAGAAATTTAAAAGGTAAAAAATATAACGATGCCTTCATAATAAAAAAAAATAATTGCCATCGAATTATAAGAATTGTCTTTTTCTTTTCCGATAACTTAAAATAACCTTAAAATAAAAATACGATTTCTTGACGTCACGACATCACATTGGGGTTTTAACCTTTTTAAACCACAAGAAACAGTAAATTAGTGTGCAGAATAAAAATAAAATAGACGCAAAAAACGGAGTGTTATAAGTTTGACGCATGTGTCTTGTCTGTGTATCTGTTTGTGGAATCATGGCTTCCAGTAAAACCGATTTTATCAGGAAATTTTGTTGGAAAACTGAAGTGATCGGTATATATGGTTCTTACCTATAATTTATGAATTTCTGTTCAGGCGTTTGAAGACCATCAGCCCATTTCCTAGTTCACTAACTTCCACGGGTTCGGTTTATGCGAAATTTGGTATACTGTTACTTCGGCAGTATTTCCATGACATGGTAACCTTGACTTGATACTGTAGTAGCAAGTAGTCTGCGAGCACACAACTCTCGGCAATTTACAGAAAATATAGGGTTTTTACGTTCCACTGGTTCTTAAAAGGACAGCACGGAACACTTTTATAATCAGTTCGTTGTCCGATCGTCCCCTCTGTCAGACCGGTCAAGCAAGTAGGTTAGGTACCTTTCTCAGGAATGTATTTTATATTATTAAAAAACCGTCTCGTGAAGGTGTAAAAAAATCAAGGTTAAATTAAACGTTAATTCAGTATCTGTAGGTACAGTCGGATTTGTTTGCACCAGAGTAATTATCAGCAGTCATGCCAAAATTTCTTTTCAAACGTAGGTATGTTGTTAGTTGTCTGCTTAGTGCTTCAGTTTCAAAAGGTACTAAGAGTCTACGATTTTGTACGCCGACTTTACCTATAAAAACTTTATCTATAAGACTTTACCTATAAACAGTTTTGACTGACGACAAACGCACAGGCAAAACTTTTTTAGTCTAGAAAGCTGAAATCTGTAACATAGGTTTATATTTTTTGGTATGTTCGAACCTACAGGACAGTTTAGATAGAAGAGTGGCACTAGAAAATTAATAGGTATCATTTATGGAAATACCAACCAAAAAAGTGTTCTTGGTAACTATTATAAAGAAAGAAAGCTATAAGAAGTGAAGCTTTTACCTGATTATGGTTGTACTAAAATACAATTTCTAGTAGTTATACCTTCTATAAATTAAAACGGTACATCCGTTTGATCCGAATTACGAAATCCACAATACATATTCTTTTAACTTACACACCCTGTAGCTCCTAAAGTATTGATCGTAGAGTAATTTTAGAAAATTTTATGTTGAAGCTTTTGTCAGAAGTAATCATAATGCTACTTGTACCTACAGATATTGGCGATATAAGCATAAACCTGATAAAGGGTTACCTTCAAACCTCCTCTTACACCTTCAGCACAGGCCCACCCTTGAGGACTTGTAGTACGTACATCTGGATACAGTAAGGTATACCTAACTATATCAATTTTCAAACGAATTATTTCCTCTAATCACTTAACAAATCACATATAAACAATGACATAACGTCACCGATTGTGGTGATGATAATTTCAAATTAATTACAAAATACATTAATAACATGCACAACAAAGCCAAGTAAACAATAAATGTAAAAAAATCAATTAATTATTCCGCTTATGTAAAGTATTAACCTCTTACATAAGAGCAATGTAAAATAAAAGTACATGGGCTGTAGCTGACCCTGTAGTGTGTTGTTGAGTATCTAATGTCAATTTCGGCAGCGCATTTGCATCCCCCTATCTATTTTCATAGACATTATCACCCAAGTACCTATACATAGTCAGCTTGCTTGGCAACCTTTGTTTTTTTTGTTTGTATTATATGTAGGAGGCAATCTTCGAAATTATAAAATTTCAGGGTGGACAAAGACTAAATTATCCATGCAAATAAAGCTTCGGGCAGTTATCTGAAAACAATGATCCAAAGCTTACCAAAAGTATAATGGTCATGCGTCAATGTACTTCATGTTAGGCGTATATTGCTTTACGCATTTGTTCAGGCGTTATATCTTTTATTTTTGGCCATGCGGTTTAATGTTATTTTATATTATATTATGTCCCTTACGTTCATTATTAGTTAATTTCAAATTATTTTAAATCACTGTGAAATAACAGTGAAGTGGTGTTACTTGTGTTATAATAGGCAACGGTACATTTTCACTCAATCCCAACGTACAGGCATTGTAAGCACCAAAATGTTGCCTGCTATCACAGCAGAAGCGAGATCGCAAATCCAGGTTATTGGGATTAGAAATTATGTATAGTATTTCTGGCTGTGGTAACTTTTTTAAAATTTTATTCAAATAAGATAAAATAGGCCTGAGCTGAGATTTTACAAAGGCTTACACACTTCGGCTATTACTATTGATTCGTTTTCGCTTAACGTTCACACTGACTTCTTTTTTTTTCGACTTCTAAGCGACATTGTGTAGTGTTAAATATCCTTCCTCAAGAATTGGGCTATTAAATGCAATTTTTTTTTTTAATCCGCCTGGTAGTGCCAGAGGTTTAACGAGTTCGACCAAACAAACTAACTCTTTAGGCTGATTTCAACGCGATACCAGCCAGTCAGTATCCATTAAAAGTTAGATGACTAGATGTCTTTTAAAGTTAGTTTTTAGAGAGAATTTTGTTTGATTAATATTGTCGACAATTTTTTTCTCTAAACTGATTAGAATTAATACACCCTAGCTAGGTCCCTTTGAAACCGAATCCAAAGTTAATCATAAGTCTTTTGACTAGTCTTTAAATTAACAATATAATTAAAGCACACAAACTTATCAAACCGTACCCCCGATCCCCTCCCCCCTTTGTTTTGCTTGTTTTGTTGGGTTTGTGATCAAAGTAAATAAATAAATAAATAATTTCTAGGGTCGCCAGGGACTTTTTCTCAATCAAAGTTTAATCACAATTTATTTATCATTAGTGGAAAAGAAATAAATCCGACAGCGCATAGTGCGGGCACGTCGTGACGTCGTTGCTAAGGTTTGTGCGTGCGTCAATTTCCTCGAGTATAACTACAGACGAAATCCTTAGAGGCTTCCAGTGTCCGATATGATGGTGTCCAGACTGTGATCGACGATCATGCGCGCTGGAGCTATCTCGAACAGATAAACATTCACGCATTCACGATAATACAAGATTCTCAGGGATTTGTGGATATTTGTGAAGTGACTTATCAATAAACCCTGTTAATTCGGAAAATTGTTAATCTACTACACAAAAAAATCGAAAGGTAAATATTTCCACCAATAAATAGTGTTTAATTAGACTAGTGAAAAAACAAAAGAATAATTTTAACAAGATTTTTGGTACAGACTTGTTTTGGTCTCAAAATAAAACTAAGTACGTACGTAAAACTAAGTTTAGACTACGTAAAACTAAGTTTTACGTAGTCTAAACACAATTAAAAATATTACAATAATAAAGTTTTTACCTCTTAATTATTCTGTTATTGCTAAGGAATATCTTGTCAGTTATATTTCGTAACTAACAGATTTTTTTCTTTTGTTTTTCCTTCCAACTTACATAAAATAAACACTGAAACTGATGAGCAGAATGTCTTGTATATATCGAAAACCAGGCTTGGTGATGGTGATCAAAGATAATTTCGATATATACCAATTATTATACCAGAAGTGAAAAGGAATCCGAATGCACAGATTTTATTGACTGAACAAAGATAGAGACCATTGCAAATTTAGACTTCTTCCACTTGGATACACAGCTTCGCTCCACATGTGGATCCGCGAATACCTTTATTTCCTCTCAAACCCACATTACAGTTCTGACATGGAAAGTGAAAAAAATTTAAAACTTCAAAAACATCTAAATTATAATAGAAAAAAAGACGATAAAAAACACCGAATACAACATTCAAAAATCTTTGCACAATATGTGAAAAAATAGAGACCCTCTCTATTATATTGTATGATATTATAATGCTAACGTCAAAATTGATTTAATAATAAATTACGTAATTCTAAGTTGGAGACAATTTTTATTGTATTTATATAGATGGTTAATATTTTGATAAAGGATCTCAACAAATAAAGACTGATTACTTAAAAATTTGGGTATATGCTCTAAAAGCATGTCTAACATTTTTACTATGAAAAGTTTAGTTTGAATCAAACGGAAAATAAAAACAGAACTAGGACTTTATTGTCTTGACGCGGAAATTGCAGAACAGACGTATAAGGTAGTTAATCAAGGGCCTCTAGTCTTTATAACCTTCCTACTTAGCTATAAACTATGGCTACAAGTTTACGTCTTTTCTAATACCTTATTAACTCTGTTAAAAAAAAATAAAAAAAAAAAACAAATCCCTTTTATACACATTTTTTGTACCATTTACCACATAGTTGTACCATTTATACACATTTTTTTTTCTCATAATAAAAAATATCGCCGGACGCAGTTAGAGCAAAAAGAACATGCAAATACGTCACCCAACGAGCAGACTTTGTTGTTGTTATCCTAATAATATTTTTTATTTTTATTTTTGTGGTTATTTTATATGATAACTAGCGGCCCGTCCACGGCTTCGCACGGATGCAATTTTTTTTTTTTTTTTTTTTTTTCAAATTATGTACACAAACACGAACTTTCCTCGTTGATCTCTCTTTCCATTAGTGAAAACCTTATCGAAATCCGTTGGGTGGTTTAGAAGAAGTTGAGACTTGAGACTCACACAGTACAGACGCAGTCAATGCGATATGTAGAAGAAATTAGACAAGTTTAATGAAAAATATGGTTCAAATAGAGATATGCCATCGCGGAGTTTTCCTTAGAATTTCAAAAGAACTACAATTCTCTAGTACATCATTTTTATCTCTTAAGGTTTAGCGTATTAGACATAAAAATTTATTTTTCGGCGACTTGGTTGCAATTCATTGTCTTTTTCTGCTTTCATAAAATCTTAATTGGGTTTCATTAAAATTAAAAATATTTCTTTTTTTATTAGTTTTAGGGCCTCTTTCACCAACTATAAGCAAAGTGTTGATTAGTTACTTTTCAAGTAAAGCTCATTGGCGAGTAAATGTTACGAGTATCTTCTGTCAATTTTACTTACTCAGAGATGGTGAAAGAGGCGCTTAATGTTTCAATTATTATTTTTTTAACTTAGGTAACTAATTAATTAGTCTGTACGGATATACAGACAGACATACGCAGCTACGATTTATAATACGTATAGAAATATACAGTATAGAATAAGTATAATTATACCAGTGCAATGGAAAAACAAATGGCCAGTGTCAATGGCCTTGATTCAAATCGTGACTAGATTGAAACACATCAGGCCGTTTCTTGGCGTCTCTTACTTCGGCCATGGTCAGGGCCGCAAAATTATTTACAATGAATATCCATTTATTTTGTGAATACACGTTGACAAGGTAACATTTCTCTGACCTAATTTACCATAATGGCAATGGCGAGTTATGTGAAAAAAAAATACCAAAAATTGATTTTATTGCGGTCTAAAGATCTAGAAAAATCAGCTACAAAATATAGAATATACGTATTGTATTATACAGTAGGTATTGCCCGGACAAAGACTAGGAATATTCTAGGTAAATTTATTTATCTATTTTATTTTTATTTATTTATATATACAGGGGGTCCCGTTATTAATGGATAAACCTTGCACGTACATGTAGACAAAGGTTACCCATACAAACTGCTTTAAAAAAATTTGGTTTGCACGGACTTTCGAGTTATACTGATTCAAGCATCAGGAGAGCACTGAAACCAACCTTACGACTGTGGTATGCAAAACTATTATAAAAAGTGGATTTAATAAAAAAAAGAAAAGATAGCCTATGTTAGTGATCATGTAGCTTTCTATAGGTGACAGCATTTTTAAAATTGGTCCAGCAGATTTTGAGTTTATTTACAAACATAAAAATTATAAATCGTTTCTTTTTATAATATTAGCGTAGATTTGTAGAAAGAAATCCATGCAAAGCCGGGGGCGACCCATTAGTATTAAATAGAGGGAACTTGAAACCGGAAAATGGGCGAATAATTCCATATCACGTTGTAATCTTCTTTCATCTTCTGACCTCAAAACTCGACTTTAAAGAAACGATGTAATCTTAACTTATATATAAAAATGTTACTGTTAGTTTTTGTGTATAACTCAAAAACTCAAAAACTAGCCCACGGAATTACTAGAAATTTTTACACAATATGCAATCCGCTTCAAGGATTGATCTTATCTATTTTTTGCGTAATAATATAACCTCGATCGCTAGAAAAATAGAGTTTTTTACGGCGCCATCTGCCGAAAGCGAGAGAAATAACTCGCCAACGAGAACCGATCACATTTAAAGTGGAAGTTAGCCGTTGTTATGGCAACCGCTGACCGTTGAACGTCAAAGAAAACCACAGCGAAGCGTGGTCGGGCTCAGCTAGTAAAAAAATAAAAATGTTTTTGAAGAAAATAATTTTTGTTTAGAGCCGAGTGACATCACATAATAAAAAGGTTAATTACACGTACATTACTAGGAAAATAACTACAAAACAATTAAAATTGTCTCAATTTTAAAGTCAAACGTCAATTTCAAAGGTCATCAGTCTTCATAGTACCTCATCATTATTTTGTGCTCTACTATTGTAAATTTCATTAAAACCTTCTATAAAATCAACTTAGATAAAAAAAATCGTTTTTGAAGCAAAATAATTTTTGTTTAGAGTCGTGTGACCCACAATAAAAAGGTTATTGATATAAAATAATCGGATTTTTTTATGTAAATGTAAATGTTGACAGGCAGACTGACGATCCACTTGGTGGTATATGGCTACCGTCGCCTATAACACAAGCAACACCACATGTGTACAAGTATGCTGCCAACCGTGGTTGGATTAAGGATAAGTGATTAGGAACACAACAGCACAGGTGCTGTCATTTCACTGTCGTCTTCCATAAAGGGGTGGTCCTGTTTTATAAAAATGCTGCGGTATCTCTTTTTGTCGTTTTGGGTAAATTGTTGACACTTCTATTTCGGGAAAAAAGAGAAAAAGAAAAATGGCTGGTCAGCACTCTGTACCGTATGTATGGACGTGCTTCTAAACCCAGATTAAAAAACATCTATGCTGTTACACTGCCAGCTATACAAGATCTCTGACCTGTGTCAGAGGAACCCTAGCCGGTAGGACAAAACAAAAAAAAAAGGGGGTGGTTACAGCCACTAAATGGGGTGTCCAAATGAATGCAAAACGCAGTGTGCCCTGACACTATCTACTTTACAAGTCCAGACCAGTGCCAAAGTGCCAAACTTTGCGAAGTTCACTCTGGTATATCTTCTCTGCCTGCTGGGAATCGAACGCGGGATTAAGGCAAGCACCCTAACCACTCATCCAAGAGGCTCTCTCTTCACAGGCTTAGATACATTAGTAAATAATAATAAAGAAATATGTCATTTTTAAAGTCAAGAGGTCAATTATCAATTACCTCTATTATCAATTATTATAATAATTTTGTGCACTACTATAGTAAATTTCATTAAAATCTTATAACATTGTATATTGCACGCTAAAAAGCTACCGGTAGGTACCACCTGTTAGTTCACAGACGATGATAATACAGTGAGGCAAACATGTACATATTGTGAATTAACAACTTGGCAATTGCAAATTATACGACAATTATAAAATTAAAATGTACGCTACAATTATCAATTAAGTAGGTACGTGCGTTTATACAGATGCATTGTAACCTGATAATGCACAAGCAAAGCGAGCGATCTACCTATGTTACACGAGAGGAAAACAACCTCACATCAATTGTACTCTAAGGCATATCAAGGTTGCTGTCTACCTTATTAAAATTCCAAATCACGCCATGTTCTATTGCAGAATCTTCTGAACAATTAATGCCTTTACTTTTCCGCCTAGGCTATAAAAAGGCAAAAAAAAAAGTTCTAGTTTTATTCGACCTAACCTTAATAAAGGACACAAAAAATGTATCATGTGATTGACTTAAATAAAACAATAGTCGCGTTATTTTATTTTTCCTATACTGATGTTTATACGATGTTTGAACGAGTAAAGAAAACAATAAACAAGTCCGCCCTATTAAAAAATGTAATATATATTTTTTGCAATTTATTAAATGATTGATTACCCTTGATTTCAGATGGGACATCTGTATACGTCGCTTCGCACGGTCATACTGTTCATGGTATTGCTGGCGCTACCCCGGATCGACACACGATTCTCCAGTCCAGTGTCTTCGTTCATGAGATTTCTGAGCGAAGGCACAAATCAGCTAGACAACGAACCACCTGATGAAACGAACCTGCTCTCGGAATACGACTTTATCATCGTAGGTGCTGGTACAGCGGGGTGTGTGCTTGCGAATCGTTTAACAGAAGTGCCAGAATGGAAAGTGTTACTAATAGAGGCAGGAGTCAACGAAAATTTTGTCATGGACGTTCCTATTGTTGCCAATTACTTGCAATTTACAGCTGCTAACTGGGGCTATAAGACACGACCCTCGAACAGATACTGCTCTGGTTTTGACAATCACCAATGCCACTGGCCTCGTGGAAAAGTAATGGGAGGCTCGAGTGTATTGAACTATATGATTTACAATAGAGGAGCGCCCCCTGATTATGAAAATTGGGTTGCCATGGGCAACGAGGGCTGGGGGTGGGACGACGTATTGCCTTACTTCAAAAAAATTGAAAACTTCAACATCCCTTCCTTCGATAATCCAACATACCATGGTTATGAAGGATATTTAAATATTGAACATGCCCCTTTTCGAACGACAAAATCAAAAGCTTGGGTCAAAGCAGCACAAGAGTTGGGTTTTAAATACGGTGACCATAACGGACCTGATAACTCAGGAGTATCGTTTTTACAATTGTCCATGAAGAATGGAACTCGTCACAGCTCTAGCCGAGCATATTTACACCCCATTAACCAAAGAAATAACCTTCACGTTTCTAAGGGTAGTATGGTGACAAAACTTATTTTTGACAGAACACAGACAACAGTTATAGGCGTTGAAGTGGAAAAACGTAACAGGAGATTTAAGATATTGGCAAAAAGAGAGGTAATACTTTCTGCAGGAGCGATCAATACTCCTCAGTTGTTAATGCTGTCAGGGATTGGTCCTAAAGACCATTTAGAATCTAAACGAATACCTGTCATAAAAGACTTACCTGTAGGATATAACTTAATGGACCACATAGCCGCAGGTGGCGTACAATTTATGGTGCGAGAACAAAATGTAAGCTTGAGTACAGAGTATATTTTAAATCACTTAGAATTTGTATTCAAATGGATGAAAACACACGATGGTCCCCTTTCAGTGCCTGGTGGTTGTGAAGCGCTTGTGTTCATGAATTTAAAAGATAAATTTAACTCAACAGCCTGGCCAGATATCGAACTTTTGTTCATAGGAGGCGGTTTGAATGCCGATCCATTGTTAAAACGTAATTTTAACTTCGACGAGCAGATTTTTGCTGACACTTATGGCCCCTTGGGCAAATTGGACTTATTCATGGTTTTTCCTATGTTAATGCGTCCGAAGTCTAAAGGAAGAGTCATGTTACAAAATAGGAATCCAAAAGCTCAACCGGTATTGATTCCAAACTATTTCGATAATCCTGAAGATTTACAGAAGATTGTTGAAGGTTTAAAGGTTGCTATTGACATATCACGGCAGCCGGCCATGAGGAAATTGGGTACGAAACTGTACGATGTTCCAATAGAGGAATGCCTCAAGCATGGACCCTTTGGGAGTGACGCATATTTTGCTTGTCAGGCTCAAATGTTTACATTTACAATCTATCATCAAAGTGGTACTTGTAAAATGGGCATTGAAGACGATCCAACGACTGTTGTGGATCCTAGACTTAGAGTACATGGTATAAAAAGCTTGAGGGTGATAGACGCTAGTGTAATACCAGAGATACCTTCAAGTCATACAAACGCACCAGTTTACATGATAGCTGAGAAAGGAGCTGATCTAATTAAACAAGACTGGGGTGTGCTACGAATACCTTATTGATTTTATTTAAAATAGTGCATTTATTAAAATTAAATATATATCTTACGTATTAAATAACACTCTAGCTGTAATGTTATAAACAATAATTAATTAATAAAAGTCTGTGATGTAATTTATAAAATTATAATAAGTAATCTATACTTATTAACATAACATTGTTAATAAAACCAGTCACAATATGATATATAATACATACGTACCACCTATACCAAATTTTTAGCGTAAATTTTATATAGGATTAACTTAGTAAATATAATTTATTAAATAAAAGAGTGAATAAAATTGATTTATTTTCTTCTCTACCAAAATTAAGTTTATTTTTAATTTCTTTATCTATGTTTATTTTTTTAAGAAACAAAGATTCAAGTTTACAAAAATCTATAACCTTACTAATATTATAAAGCTGAAGAGTTTGTATGTTTGTTTGTACGCGTTTTATATCCTTTTTTTTATTTTTATACCTTTTTTTTTTCATTACATAAATTACAAAGTTTGTATTGACGTTTATCTGAGACTCTGGTAGAAATTCTTAACGCCTGTTGAAAATATGAACGCAATAACACGCCAACTTACTACTAGCTTATTAAACACAGGAGTGTTTAATAAATTAATGGTAAAAAAAACTTTTTAGAAACAAGCTTTTATTTAAGTGCCCTAAAAAGAAGAAAATAAACTTTAAATTAATTGAAATAGTACATGTATTACACAATTTATTAAATGATATAAAAGCTTGTCGCGAGATTTAGTACTAGTATTGCTTGACATACTTATTATAAGTAATTCTATGAAAGAAAATGTTTCTTATAAAATATGCAAATCTCGCGACAAGTGCAAATTGTGCAATACATGTTCTAAATTTATTGGTTTAAATTAATTTAAAATTTATTTTCTTCTTTTAGGGCACTTCAATAAAAGCTTGTTTTTAAAAAGTTTTTTTTTTACCATTAATTAATTTTTTATTTTTTAGTTATATGTTTCTATAGCGGTATCCTGCGGCAAGGGCGTTTCGTATAATTTATTGAACAGTATTTTATATATTTTATCTTCTTTTATTTATCTTATAATTATAATTGTTTATGTATTTTATCTCTCAGCCAACCTCAGCAAGCCCTTTCATTTTGATACCCATACTGTGGTAGTGCAGAAAAAGTAACTAGTCCGCCATCTTGGAATAAGAATGGCGTCACATAGCTAGTTTCAGTATTTCAGTATCATGTATTGTATAGATCCTATAAACACGATATCTCTGAAAACAAAGTAACTTACTCCAACCTTTACAGTTTTTATTAGTACGAGTATCCGGATTCGATCTCGCAGTGTAACTCTGAGCATAGTTTCAAAACAGGTATTATACGGTTATAATAATTAAATCATAGTTATTTTTAGCAAAAAAAATTGCGTGGTTCTAATTTCAAAACGTTTTAAGTTAAGAGTTCATCGAACCAGCATGCGTACGCGCAACCATCGAATGCTAATTTTTGTTATGTCAATCTTTTACAATTACTTAGTCATAATAACAGTTTCGTTGGCACATTACACTATTATATTTTTATATCATTTTAAACAAATACTTTACTATTCAAGTCTTTAGTGATAGGCCAGTCATACAAGGGTTATAAGACTTATATAATCTTAGGTCGCAGTAAATTGCACTGTCTTGATTTTTTGAGATGTTTTTAGGGTGGTCTAAAACCAAATTTGCAGTTTCGAAAGACTTGTGCTAACTGCAAGGTGCTCGAAAAAGCTCGAAATCCTATGTTTCAGGGTTCCAAGTGCTAACATATTTTTATTTCACGTTGGGTGAAGGATGGTCACTGACGCTAGACGAGCTGCCCAAAATGACAGCGATACGCGGTGCAGTGACAAGATAATTAAAATAGTAATAAGGTATAGAGAAATAGAGGTATGTAAAAAGAAATATACTAGCAATAGCTTTTTGCATCGCTCCTGTAAATTTTATAATGAACACTTGCTACATCTGGATATTTTCAGTTGTCCTATAAAACAGGCCCTCGAAAATATAGTTGTATGTATAGTCTTCTTTTTGTAGCGGCCAGTTTATCTTTTTACTTGGCATTTTATATTATGTTATTTGTTATATTTATATCTGGTGTATTTATTGTTTCTTTTCTCTTTCTTTTTTTTTTGTTTGCCTTTGTTTATGTTCTCTCTCAGTTTTCAATATTATGTACTCTGTAGCAGCGAACTGAAAAATACTGGAAATATTGTTAGCGTCTCAATATGACCCCTCGACAGCTGAGCCGAGGTGGGCAGGGCTTGAAATACTAAGCCGCGACTTGAATTAGTTCATTTTGCCACATTGTCATGTGCGGACGTCTAAACGCTGTCAAAGAAATTTTTAAAAAATAGTTTATTTTATTCAACATGCCTTCGTGTGTTGTCAAGTGGTGCAAAAATAATTCGTCCCATCATCTCAAGGCTAATGGGATCACTTTTCACATAAAAGTACACCGTTTGCTATACAAAACCTTAAAATTAAAATATCTCATATTCTTTGTTAGGGATGTCATTATGCCAAATGATCTAATGCAATTTATTAAGATTATATTTTATTTTATTATAGGGACTAAATATAAGAGAATAAATATACATACATATATAAAAAAGTAATATAAATAAATAAATTATTATTATAATTATAATTATTACTAATATATTATTTAGTTTTCGAGTTCCTATTTTCATTTTCAGCTGGAAAAAGATTATTGAAAAAGATACAAAGATTTATTGAAGTGAAAACATCTTTAGGCACGTTTTGTGAACCATCAGGCTGGGGTCGGTGATACTGAATGAATAGGGAATATTAGGGAATATTTGAACTCAAGCCCGCTTGGATTGGTGATACATTGTATCGTGTGTGTGTATGTGTATAATGATATTTATAACTTTAAAATTGGAAAAATAGAAGTTTTCACTTTTATCTGCGTTTACAAAATTCTTAATAGTATCACAATGCATACTTATAATATTTTATTATCTATCCTTTACTTTGACCAAATATCAAATTTAATTCTGAAATAATTAGTAATTTATTGTATGTAAATAACTCGAATTATCTCGAATTTTGAATTTTTTGTGTTTATGAATAACTACTTCTACTCGTTGTTAACTTAAAGATAAATAGTATACGGTAAAGTAACTATTTATCTGTGCTATTAGTTAGTCTATTTGGACAAAATATAATAAAATACAAAGTAAGTAATTAAGTGAAGAGATAAATAAGACCTAATAAATTACGTTGAAATTTTCGTGTTAGAGTCGAATGCAATTAGCGACAAAACCGAATGAATCAAGAAAATTTCCTTTTTTTTCCACATTATTGTAAATAGTTCACACTAATTGAACAAAATTGTTAATTAACGACAAAATATAGAATTAAAGTAGTTGTGCAATTAGGCGTTTAGTATTATTTTCCATTAACGTCAATACTTAGTCCTTTTTAAACTTAGTTCTTAGTAAAAGAATTTTTTAAATCGGTTTAGTAGTTTTTTAATATAATCATTGCAAACAAAAATACAAATTTTCTCTGTTTATAACATTAGTGGATTTATAACCACATATTCTATCCTTTCAGATCGCTTCATTCTTTCAACTAGTAAAAGAAAACCAGGAATGTTCAAAATTTGAGTTGCTTTGAAATCCCGTAGACCCGTATATTATCAAGTTCATACCGATTTTGACAGATCATATAGTTATGCCGAATGCCGATATGTCCATCATATTTCTCGTCAATGCATTTTTTCTTATTTATATACTAGTTTACGCCCGCGACTTCGTCCGCGTTGAAAAAGAAAAAGTAGCCTATTTTGTGTGCAGTACGTCTAAATTTTTATCTACCAAGTTTCATGAAAATCAGTTATTTCGTTTAAGAGTTATGGAGGAACATACATACACATACATACAATACCTACACTTACAGATTTATTATTAGTATTGATAGTATTGATTGGTTTAAATTTTTTTACCGCTTCTGAATTAAACCATCCAAACTATTGAATTTGTAAGAAATAAAAAACTAAGTCGCCACACATACGAATCTTATTAAATTTAAAACACCAAAACTGGCCACCACACCACTCGTTTGTTGCAACAATATAATTATTATTTTTTGTTGCAAGATGGTTGCATAACATTCTAAACAGAGCTGACGGACTTAGTAAAAGTATCTAAAAATATCAGATTGTAGTTCAAATTTCGCTATACTCAAATATATTCGAGTCAAGGTGTAACATTATTGCAGTGACTTGATAACTACGAAACGTAATGGGTGCATTGCGTTCACTACTGTATCTAAAACATCGGAAATACTGCGTACGTACTTCGGACACGTGCTTTATAAGGTAGTCTCGTTGGTGCAATCGGTCCGTGCGCCTTTAAAACGCGAATAAATTAATAAATAAATAAAATCTCTTATCGATAAAACTAGTTTTAAATGCCAAAATTATATGTCCTTAAAACGTGATTAAAGAAACAAAAAGATCTGTTATAATTTGCATAAAATCTAAGGTCGTTGGGTGCGGACAAAATAGTTAAAACCAAAAAAAATATCTGATAGAATTTATAAGGTGCTTCAAAAGCCTTTAGTGCAGAGGAAACTTGTGGAGAGTTCAGTGACTTGTGAGACGTAAGGTGAGT
This sequence comes from Synanthedon vespiformis, assembly GCA_918317495.1. Taxonomy (NCBI): domain Eukaryota; kingdom Metazoa; phylum Arthropoda; class Insecta; order Lepidoptera; family Sesiidae; genus Synanthedon; species Synanthedon vespiformis. The sequence continues at coordinate 2,840,085 of OU906965.1, forward strand.
TTTAATTGAAAAATCCTACTTTCAATAGTAACAGTATTTTATTATTGTCGTTAAGTATTAATTAATTAATATTTATTCACTGTCACGCGTTTAGAAATTCATTCGCAATATAAATATATGTGCGAATAAATTAATATATACATTTTAGCAGTGATACTTTATGCAGGAACATCCACTTAATTATATGTATTTAAAAAAATATATCAACTCGTCTTACTGTTTCAATAATATAATAAACATCTTTTGCAAAATTCTCTTTACAGTTAAAAAAAATGGCAAAAAGCACAAAGTTATTATGGACAATAACATTACTGGTTTGTCTTCAAGTGAACACAGTCAGTGTTGTGAAGACAGAAAATGAATCACAATATCTCTCCTACACACATTCTAGCAGGAGAACTGCAAGATCGTTGCGTCAAAATCCTATAATAGACTTGATCATGAAATCAGTGGCACCCAATTACGAACCACAAAATCCAGGAGACCTGTTCGACTTCCTGAGGGACCAGTATCCATTGCCGAATGGTAAGTTTTGCGAAAGATAACTCTGTAAGTCTGTTTGCTACCTTTTCACGCCTTAACTACTTAACCGATCATAATGAAATTTTGCATACACGTTGTCAGGGATACAAAAAAGGATATAGAGTACCTTGCATCCAGAAAAAGAGTACAGTTCCCGAGTGATCGTCTAAAATTCTAAATATATAAAGAATTGGGTGGCACTGTCGCGTGGCGGCACCACCGTCGTCACAGCGATAACGATGTCAGGCATCACATCATTACTCATATATTATGTTCTTTTTCAACTCGGACGTAGTCGCGGGCTCAAGCTAGTTACAAATATTTATTCACATTAATTTTTGCGTAGTTTTTTGTATATATACTATCTATACTAATATTATAAAGAGGAAATATTTGATTGATTGTTTGTTTGTTTGCATTGAATAGACTCCGAAACTATTAGTTAGGCCGATTTGAAAAATCCTTTCACTGTTGGGAACATAGATGTAGAATTACTACCGTTCGCTATATTATCTGCCAGTAACATAGGCTATCAATCAATACTAATAATAAATCTGTAAGTGTAAGTACTGTATGTATGTTCCTCCATAACTCTAACTGATTTTCATGAAACTTTATAGATAAACATTTCGACGTACAGGATAAAGGATAGGCTACTTTTTTCTTTTTCAACGCGGACGAAGTCGCGTGCAACAGCTAGTTGTAAATAAATTAATTATGATATGCTCCATTGTAAACATATTTTTTTCGACCAATGGTTTAATGGTCAAACAACTGGCTTTCTTCTATTTAAAAAATGTTACAAGGTCTTTCACCGTACTCTACATGCACAAGGTCAGTAAGATCAACCACTTATCTATTTTTTCACCATTGTTAGATAGCAATTAATTAGTTAATTTATAATTAGTAGGTTGTTAGATTATTTATTATCTAGGTACTCAGTTTTTTCTGATTCATTCATAATATATATTAGTCTGGTCGAGAAGTGAGTTTCCTGAGAAGCCCTCCTAGTAGTTGCCCCCATTTTTCTGCCAATAAAAATTGCGTTTATTATGAACAAAAAACAAAAAATAAAAATGGGATTTAATTTTTTGACAATAACTCAAAAACTCTAAGCCATAGAGAAAAATTTTAAAAAATTCCAAAAAGAGAAGGAAATTTCTGATGAAAAAGTCCCAACTCATGGAACTCTAGCTCTAATATTTATAATTTTAATTTAACGTTGAAAATAGGTCTCCGCGCGGAACTTTCGGCATGCGCGTTCCGCCTCTATAGAGAGTACAGCACATATAATAATTTTTTTATAGTATTAAATATCAATTTTTTTTTTATGTTAAGGTCGACAGACAGGCTGACGGTCCACTTGATGGTATTAAATTAAAATTAATTAAATTAAATTAATTAAATTTAATTAATTAAATGGTATTTTTAAATTGATGGTATCAATTTAAAAATTTGGAAAAATTTAGGTGTTATCTAGACACTCCAAAGAAAGTGATCCCGTTGGAAAAAAATCGTTATCTCAATTTTTCAAAAAGTTATGCAATTGTTAACTACCTGTTTTTTTTTCGGGTCTTTTTTGTCACAAATGGCGACATAAAAGTTTAAATAATTGACCTATATTTTTTTTCTTCTTGGATCCCTTTTTTATAAACATACTGAACAAAATGACATCATAAATTTTTTTTTTTTTTTTAATTTTGTTATTTATGAATTTTTAAACTTCACAACAAATTAAAAATCAAAATATTATAATTAAAAAATATTTTTTGCATATACATAATATGTTATACTATTGCTGATTTTATATCTAGCTAAGGTATTAACTTTTATTAGTTTAATTTTTTTCATGGAATAATTTTTTTTTTTTTTTTTCATTTTTTTCATTAAGGTTGAGCAAAAAAATTATGATTAAAAAAATATATTTTTCAATAATAAAATTCTTTTGCCCAATTTTAGAGCGTAACCTCATTCAAATAGACCTTGGTGCTAAATTTATAATTATTTGATGGAAAGGTTCATGTTGCAACCATAAATTGAGCATACGCATTATTCTTATTGCTATCGCTTATGTTAGAGGAAAAATTTGTAAGTGAATGTGTGTGTGTGAGTGTGTGAATGTAGGTGTATATATTTGAGTGTGAGTAAAAAATAATATACGATTACATTACATAATTAATTCCATTCATCTATTACAATAACAATAGCTTTACGTGTATTTGTATTATAATCACCAAAAAACTTTAAGTATTTTATATATATTTCATTTAATATCATCAATCGATACTAAATCTGCAAGTGTAGGGATTGTATGTTCCTCCATAATTTAACATAAGTTTTTATGAAACTTGGTAGATAAACGCAACGCAGACGAAGTCGCGGGCACCAGCTAGTAATTTAATTAAAATCAAATAATGTTGTGCTTTCTTGCTTTTATATAATTTAAATTCATACTTGTGATGTTCCTTTCAGTGTTGTATAGATAGTGCTTAAGTATGTCTTTAGTTGGTAAGCCTTTTCAAATAAATAAATAAAAGCAAAATTGATTTTGTATTCACATTCAAACATTGTATGTGTACGAGACACATACATGAATAGTTGGTAGTCTTTGTTTTTCTATTAGACCGATTCTATTTGGCACTCCAAGAACGTTGTGTGGACATCACCATTGAATACAAATATTTTTCTACATAAGGAAACGTGTAATGAAACAATACCACCTGACTCAACATAATAACCTATAACAGATGATAAAAATTTCATTCTATGCGCACTAGCAGATGATAAGACTTTGTTAAAAAAATTATATCATCAGAATCATCTCAGCCGTAGGACGTCCACTGCTGGACATAGGCCTCCCCTAAAATTTTCCAATTGGACCGGTCAGAAGCAGCCTGGATCCACCGTCGACCCGCGGCCCTTATTAGGTTGTCTGTCCACCTTGTGGGTGGACGTCCTACGCTGTGCTTGCTGGTCCGTGGCCTCCACTCGAGAACCTTCCGGCCCCAGCGGCCGTCGGCTCTTCGTACTATGTGCCCTGTCCACTGCCACTTCAACTTACTGATCCGACGGCTTATGTCGGTAACTTTCGTACGTCTACGGATCTCCTCATTTCTGATTCGATCTCGCAGTGTAACCCCGAGCATAGCCCTTTCCATAGCTCGTTGAGCGACATTGAGCTTCCTTACGAGGCCCATGGTTAGAGACCACGTTTCAGCGCCATATGTCATCACTGGCAACACACATTGGTCGAACACTTTTGTCTTACATGTAAAATTATGTATGTCTTATGTAAAAAATTTACATAGGTATATCATATCTTTTTGCTTTCGAAATGTATTTTTTCCATTGTATCCCCAGGTTTAAAGACACCATTATCGGAATACGACTATATCATAGTGGGAGCGGGTTCGTCGGGCTGCGTACTGGCTGCTCGATTGACGGAAGATCCAAATGTAACAGTTCTACTTTTGGAAGCTGGCAAAGCGGAAATGATAACGACTGATATTCCTGCAATAGCGCCATACTTCCAAAGAACAGATTACACCTGGCCTTATTATATGGAACCTCAATCGGGCGTATGTCTAGGTATGTAAAGATATTTTTATCTCTTCGTACTAATTTTATTACTGGTTCAGGAAGCTGACAACCAAACATCAGGACTGAAGGTCAAGTGATACTGTGCTTGCCTTAGCGCTCTAACTCCTGAGTTAGAGGACCCTGGTCCTGGGTTCGATTCCCTACAGGGACAAATTTGGAATGGACCTTTTTAAAGTTGACTGGTCTGGTGGACAGACAACAGACAAACAATGATTTTATTATAGCAGAAACATGACTGTGGAAATGTTAAGGCGGCGCATAAACTTCTTAAAACCCCAGTCGTGCAAGCATTCCTGGTGTCTAATTGTACTGATATTAACAATTTTAATCTACATTAGTTACTTCCTTTACGTAATTGACAATGAGCGGTGTACGCTCATATCTAGGTTAGGTACATTTTTAGTAAATTAATATGCAAAGGTTTCATGCACAATTGGTTGTGTTAATTAATTTCAGGAATGATAAACGGCAGATGCTTTTGGCCCCGAGGTAAAGCAATAGGCGGAACCAGCGTAATAAATTATATGATTTACACGAGAGGAAGGCCACAAGAATGGGATCGCATTGCAGCTGCTGGTAACTACGGATGGTAAGATTCAGAATTAAACAAATTATGAAATTTTAATAATTCATGGTTTTTTTTTATTTTATTTTTATTTATTTTTTATTAGAGATGGGTTTGCTCTTGGCCAACAACCAGCTGGGTAGCAAAAGGATGAGGCCTATGATGGAGCGAGCTCACCCAGAATATGCCTATTCACTCGAACTTTGAAAAGATTAGGGTTATATGAGCTCGGAAACACAGATGCCGGCAGGGAGTTCCAAACCTTGGCAGTGCGCATTATAAAGGATGTTTCAAAGCGCTTAGTCCGAAAAGGAGGGATTTCGACAAGATGCGGATGGTAACCAGCCGTACGTCTGTATGTCCGATGGAAGAAAGGAGAAGGCGGTATGAGCTCGTGCAGCTCCTGTGCACACTCTCCGAAGTACATCTTATAAAATACATTATTATATATGGTATTCTTAAAATTAAATTTTAATAAACATTATAGGTCGTACCAAGAAGTTCTTCAGTACTATATGAAATCCGAACGTAGCAGTTTAAGAGGTCTAGAGAATTCGCCATATAGAGGAAGAGCTGGTGAAATGAATACCGAATTCGTATCTTTCAGGTTTGTATTCACATACGAGTATTAATTTTCATTATGTTAAGGTCGACAGGTACTGTAGTCTATAACACAAGCAACCCCATGGTGCTGCAAGTGCGCTGCCGACCACAGAAGGGTTAAAGGGATAATGAAGGAATGGGGTAATAGGCTCTGGCATACCTTATTCATTCAACAAAACACAACACAGCACGGGTTTTACTGTGGTATTCTGTAAGAGGGTGTTTGCTGCTTGCAGACGGGCTTCCCAACCCAAATGACTACGAAACGAAGCGTTCCTCCCTGCCGGGAATCACTTCCGGGCCACTAAGACGTTAGGCAAGCACGTACCCTTACCACTCATACAATCAATTAATAAATATTTGGTTGACTAAATATTCAACTAATGATCGATTTTATCATTTAAAATTTGATTATTTCTAGGACACCTCTGATCGAAGCATTCTTAGGAGCCGGAAGATTACTTGGGCACCCAACTACAGATTACAATAGCCCAGAGGAACTTGGTTTTGGATATGTGCAAACAAACACCCAAAATGGAAAACGAGTTAGCACAGCAAAAGCTTTCCTGCATCCAAACAAAAATCGTCAAAATCTTCACATCCTTCCTATAAGTAGAGTAACCAAAGTCCTTATCGATAAAAACACCAAAACTGCTGTTGGCGTTCAGTATGTGAGAAACCGCCTCAAATACAATGTCAGGGTTCGGAGAGAAGTTATACTTTCAGCTGGACCGATAGCCTCACCACATCTTCTTATGCTATCCGGTATAGGTCCGAAAGAACAACTTAGCAGACATGGGATCCCCCTTATTCACGATCTTCCTGTCGGTCGTACTCTCTATGATCATATCACATTCCCCGCAGTCATATTCACTATAAATAGAACTGGCATAAGTTTTAATGAGAACAGACAAAATACATTCAACAATGTTTTACAATGGATTCAATACGGTGACAGTGCACCGAGTTCACCTGGAGCTGTGGAAGGTATAGGTTATATAAGAACTCCTTTGTCAGATGATCCAGACCCTGTACCAGATATTGAATTAATTAGCATCGGTGGTTCTCTAGTTTCCGATGGTGGACCCGGTGCAAGTATGGCAGCGAGGAGAGGAATGATGCTTGCTGACGAAATATTCAATAGCGCCTTCGGAGAGATTGACAACACAGACACTTGGAGTGCATTCCCAATGTTATTACATCCAAAATCTGTGGGATTTTTAGAATTAAGGAATAACAATCCGTTCAGCTATCCACGTTTGCACGGAAACTATTTGACTGATCCACGTGATGTAGCCACTTTTGTTGCTGGGATTCGATACATTCAAGCTTTAGCGGCAACAGAGCCGTTTCAAAGGCTCGGAGCTCGTCTACATCGTGCACAGTACCCTACTTGTCGTAACCTTGTTTTCGACTCTGACGAATATTGGGAGTGTGCGGTGCGTACTTTTACTGCAACATTACATCATCAGATAGCAACTTGTCGTATGGGTCCCGTCGGTGATCCACAAGCAGTTGTAGATCCAGAATTGAGAGTACACGGAATCAAACGACTCCGTGTAGTCGACTCAGGCGTAATACCTCGAACAGTATCTGTTCATACTAATGCTCCAGCTATAATGATCGGTGAAAAGGCAGCCGACATGATAAAAGCAACATTGAGTTGACAATCGAGTTGACTTTATTGTATGGTTATAAATTTTAATAATATAAGAAGACTGTCTAACCTGTGATTTATAAGTTTTTAATTATGTGCATGTGTACCTTAAATCTTTAATACTCACATTAATTTAATATTATAAGTCCAATGTTATTTTTTAGAGTTTTTAATTATGTGCATGTGTACCTTAAATATTTAATACTCACATTAGTTTAATATTATAAGTCCAATGTTATTTTTTAGTGTAATTTATATTTTTAAATAAAAAAACAAACGTTACCAGTTCCGCGAAACCGGTACCGCATTTTTAAAGACCCGTTTCTTAATTAATATATTTCAACGTGTTAAAGAACTAAACTAGTTCTTATATTCGTATTTAAGAAAACTAAAGAATTATAAGCCACAGAAACTATATAAACAAAAATGAATACCTAAATGTGTTCCTAAGCGCAAAACTCGAGAACGGCTGGACCGATTTTAATTCTGTCTTCACTCGTGGATAGAGGGATAATCAGGGAAGGTTCATACGTAAAAATGCACCCCGGGGAAGCCGGGAGCGGGTCGCTAGTCAGTGGCGGATTTACACATTTGTCGCCCGTAAGCTATTCAAATTTTGCCGCCGTTACAAGGCCCTTACAGACCCCTGCAATTCGATACCCTAGTTCACCTGATTTAATAAGATACTCCAATTAAGTCACAGTATCGGTTTCCGTCACTGTTGGCCACAATGCGAGCATTTTCTGGGTCACCTGTATAATATTTTTTTTTATATCTGTAACATTTTTTGGCCAAATTTGCCACCCTAGGCTCCAGCCTTCTAGTAAATCTGCCACTGTCGCTTAGTTACAAATATAACTATGCATAAGTAAATCGTGTGTAATGTTATAACTATCATGCACAGTGTAAGTAATATAAATAGTGTAAATAATTAAATTAACAAAAAGATTTAAATGACACTTATTTTTGACCTCCGCTAGACATACCTAGCCAAAATTCTTAATAGCAAAGCTTTTTCCAGAAGCTTTCAACAACTCATCGTACAATCTCGTAGAATGACGCACAGGATAAGGCTTAAAATTTAGCCTCATGAATCTCCAATCTCCAAGTATCTAGAAGTACAATATCTACAGCCTTCGAGCTTTTGCAAACAGCTAAATTGATAATTCCTCTAGGAATTCTTTCGTTATTAAGTATTTTTGTCACGTAAACAACTGGCTAACTTTGCTTCATACGTCATTATAAGGACTAATACAATAATTTGACTATTATTGTTAAAGTAAAAATTACAATCAAAGACGCAAGGATAGAATATTTTTATCCAGACAATACAAAAATAAAAACTAAGTATGAAATAATACTAACAGGCGATTCGGATGTATGCGAACAAGTATCATGTAGAAGCAAGGATCATAGCGGACGCCTTCTTATTTTAATGCTTATAATGTTCCGGTGAAGTCATAGTACCTCTAGCCTTCTCACGGTAACCATCTTTGTTGATTTTTTGTGCCGTATCGTGTATAATCTTCTTATTTTTTATTCCAATTAACACATGTGGCCGAAGAACTCATCATCAGTGATGTTTAAATTATTGACAGTATTTTTGGTGTTAAAAAATGTAAGATGCATCTCATACGATTCTGTAGTTACGAACGAAAACAATTCATATAGACCGCACAGTTACGAAAGTGAAGTTAAAGAAGAGGCAGATAATGAGAGGAATGGAAGACTATTATGGCCGTTTCCGCAGAGTCCTGTCATAGATTTAGTTTTACAAACGCCCGCATTCAATAATAATAATAATAGAGACTTCTTTCATTTTTTAAGGGAAACATATCCCTTGCCTGGAGGTGAGTAATTTGATTCTTAAACCCCAACGCCCGACGCAAAAACAGGGTGTTATAATTTGACGTGTTTGTCAAAAGCTGACGTTATCGGGATGGTTTTTATCTTTCTTAGTTGTATTTATGAGGATATGTACAGGCGTGTGAAGACCCGCAACCCATTTCCTAGTTAACGAAGAGATTTTCACTAACTTCCAACATGTCTGTGTAGTAGTTTTGCCAGCAAACTGGTTGCCACATAACGTCACGAATTTATAAATTTTACTAGCTGGTGGCCGCGACTTCGTCCGCGTTGAACGATGAAAGGTACCCTATGTCCTTTCTGGTGTCCAAGACAACGTGTATGCAAATTTTCATGGTGATCGGTTCAGTAGTTTTTGCGTGAAAGCGTAACAAACAAACAAACACATTAACATTTACAATATTAGTAAAGATTATTACGTAGGTTAGGTTCTACAATCTTTACATAGTATGATTTGAAGTCACTTTCCGCGAACGGAATTTGATGCGGTTTTCACCGTTTTCACCTACAGTTGAATTACTTTTCACGAAAATTTCACATATGATATTTTTTTTCACGAAAACCTAATGAAATTTTTTCCTGGACGAAGACGGGAGCGGGTCGCCAGTATACTTATATGAATACATAATATTCGTACTTCGTAATGGTGAACGTAAAAATAATTATCGTGACACTTTTTCAAAGTCAGCAAGTATGTAGTATAAATTTAAAAGTTTCATAATGTGACCTCAGATTCTAACAGAAGCAAAAGCAACTTGAATGTACTATACAGTATATAGGTAGGTACATAGGTTACAACACGTGAAACAAATTTATAATTTGAAATCGCCAAAACACGAAACTGCGTGCATGGTTATATTTATCTTTCTATATATAAAATTCTCGTATCACTGTGGTGTTTGTAAGTAAAATCCTCCGAAACGGCTTGACCGATTTTTATGAATTTTATGTGTATATTTTCGATAGGTCTGAGAATAGGTCGTAAACTATTTTTTATACCCCTAGGATAAGGGTGGCCCACCACAATTCCTTTTTTATTTTTGGCACGTTTGACGGGTCATCTATACTAATAATATTATAAAGAGGAAAGATTTGATTGATTGTTTGTTTGTTTGTTTGTATAGAATAGGCTCCGAAACTACTGGACCGATTTGAAAAATTCTTTTACCATTAGAAGCCGACATTATCCGTGATGAACATAGGCTACTTTTTACCGCGGGAAAATGCTTCATTCCTACGGGAAATTTAAAATAAAAGTAAATACTAGCGGCTTGGCCCGGGAGATAGCGCCATCTATCCCAAATACGGTAGATGGCGTTTTATACATTTCTACGCGGACAACGACGTCGCGAGCACCAGATAATAGTTTAGTATATTTATATATTATAATAATTCGTAACTGTCAGTCTCAATAATTGTTACCATAAAAATGGTAAATTGAAAAGCACTCTAGTGCTTTATATATTTTAAAATTAGACAAAGACAACACAGTAAAAGTATACCGTACTTGTTCAAACGAAGTTGCAAGTAGTACTAGATAAAATCGATTGTAAAAATGAATAGCTATGTTTTATTTATGAATATGAAAGAAAACCTTGTACGAATTCCAATGCGTAAAATAATCTAATCGTATCATCTGGTAAACAAGTACAATAAAATTGTTTAACACAGTTCAGTTACCTGTAACGTGCAGTGCAAATCGATCCAAGTCAAGCACATTGATCTCTTTATTTATTTTATAGCTGGTGTCTTCGTTATGAATGATTGGACCACTTAACTTTGCTGAATACAATAATCCTATAGTTAACAAATCTTATCTCATCTTATATTATAACATATGAATACCTATAATAACCTTTTTTGGTTCATCTTTCTATGAACCCTTTTTTGGTTCATTGTCAACTTAAATTGAATATTTGTCAACTTAAAAGAGCAAATTCTTTCTAAAAAAAAATATGGATTCAAAATAGCAACAGATTCAGAAAACCTTAGCAAAATTGGCCACAATTTACAAAATTAACATATATATTTATTTATTTATTTTTTATTAGAGATGGGTTTGCTATTGGCCAACAACCAGCTGAATAGCAAGGATGAGGCCTATGATGGAGCGAGCTCTCCCGAATATGCCTATTCACTCGAACTTTGAAAATATTAGGGTTATATGAGTTCGGAAATACATATTTTTCAAATTAAACATAAAATCAGTCAGCATAATTATAACGTTTCGGCCGGCCGGGGACAATCTCGCGGGGACGAAGTGGAATAAATACTCCATCACAAGTGCCTTTACAGACTCTGTTAAGACAAGGACAGTGGATGCACCATTTTAGAGATTCGTTGCAAATCGTATGAAATCAGTTGTAGGAGTTTAAAAAAAATACAATATAAATAACAACGGTGTTAGATGCATACATACAACACAGGCAATGTCAGGGGGATGTATAGGTGCACTTAATGGGGACAAGGATTATCACAAGCTGAGAGGCCAGGGGAATGGGGTCTGGTATATTCTTAACACGTGCTGTTATTTCACGATGGTCATCAGTAGCACTACCATGAGTTGCTAACGAAATCTTACGTTAGTTTACTTCTGTCGATGACGAACTTTTCACCCTTCAATGTGCTAGTGAATGATTTATTTATAACATTACGGCATTTCTCGAGAGCATCAGTCAAATTTGTAACTCCTGGGCCCTTAGCCAAGAGCACCCAGTGCAAACGGGAGCGTTGTAGATTGACGAAACGACATAAAATAAAGCCAGGTGATTGGTTGTTGTAACGCCCACATAAAATTTTGACCAATCATCGGGCTTTATTTTCTATAGTTCTCTAACTTCGTAAGGGAGCGTTGGAATTGGGGTGCTCATGGCTAGGGGCCCTGGTACCGATTTTGTATAGAAATGTCAAGTTAGCGCTAGCGACTACACTCGATACGATAGGTTTTTCACTTATATAAGTCACGTTACGTTACTGGTTTTAGTTCTTTGAGTGACCGCTAGAGGCGCTGTACAATTTTTCATACAAATATTTTACGTTCTCGCTCATCTCTCGCTAGCGATTTCTGTCGTCATAAACTCATGGTAGTGCTGCTGATGTGAGAGGGTTGTTACTGACGCAAGACTCGCTCTCAGGTTTATTGAGACTGCGAAATGCAGTGCGCGCATTGCCACTACAAATTAAGCTTATTTTTTTAATTTATGGCTGGCAGCTGGCACCGTGTGTCAAGACTAACGAGTTATTTATCCAGGCTAAATACCGAAACGGTTAAATAGGCTATGGAGTTTTCAGAGAGTCTAGGATAACTTTTATTCTGAATTTATTCTAAAAATAAGTTTTACAATCACGTGTCACATGACATGTTCAACCTAACTAAATATAATAATTTGATATTGAATAAAAACTATCTAGTCAATGACCATTTTATTATATTCTTACATTTTACGCGGTCAGTGACTTGAAACAACCAGTTTATAAGTACCTACAATGTCAATTCAAGCACAGAAATATATTAGACCAGGAACATATACATATGTTAATAATGTAGTTTGATGTATTTAATTTAAATAGTGAAGATGTGTCCGCTCCCCAAATAAACACATATTAATAGTCTCTTAATAATAGCAACTTCGATTTATTCAGCCTAATCCGGACAAATTTAACCAATAAATAAGAGTGAAGGTACATAAATTTACAACAAACTGAAAGTGAGTAAAGTTATTCAAAACGTAATTAAAAATAGCCTTACCTTTGACAAATATTGTAGCGGAAAAGCGATAATCTTAATTTTCTACCAGAAGCATAGAGTACAATTTAATACATAAGCCCATTTTTTTTTCAAACTTTATAAACATTTAACAAACAAACAAAATGGCATAGAGCTAACACCATGGAGAAAGACTTATTGGACTGGCCTCATAAAACTTTAATTACGGATTTATGGAACTGTGTAATTTTATGTTAACATTATCAATTTCAGGGCTCAAATCTCCTTTACCAGAGTATGACTTTGTGATTATTGGTGGAGGTTCAGCTGGTAGTGTATTAGCATCGCGTCTTAGTGAAGACCGCAACACAACAGTATTGTTGTTGGAAGCAGGCAAAACAGAAATGATTCTCACTGACATACCAGCATTGGCCCCCTATTTTCAGTCTACTGATTATACTTGGCAGTATTATATGGAACATCAACCTGGAGTTTGCATGGGTGAGTAATATACTTAAGATAAAAAGATCTGTGATCGCCTCTGATATGATTTAGGTACATAGATTTAGTTACAAGATACATCAAGGCATAAAGGGAATCACATATAATATCCAACTCTGTGAGCTCCCATTGATAAAAACTCTTTGCGAGCATCATGTCTCTTTTTGTATAGAATTGTGTAGAGACCTACTTAAATTGCAAAATATAAAATCTAATTATGAAACTCTTTTAGGCATGATTAATGAACGATGTTTTTGGCCCCGTGGTAACGCTCTTGGCGGAACTAGTACCATTAACTACATGATATATACGCGTGGAAGACCCCAGGAATGGGACAGGATAGCTGGTGATGGAAATTATGGCTGGTAAAAAGAAAGATATTAAAAAAGAAACAAAGTTGTAATTTTTTTAAACCATTTTTTTATAGAAAAATATTTCGTTTTGCAGTTTAAATTCTATTCGAACGACCTGGATTTTTTTTTTATAATATAAAACTATGTTTAATATGATACGTATTGGTTTAACGAAGTTTTTAAATTAAAATTTTTATAAATCCGTTTCAGGTCATACAATGATGTATTAAAGTATTATATTAAAAGCGAAACAGCCCGATTGAAAGGCTTTGAGAATAATCCCTACAGAGGACGTGAAGGAGAATTGCCTGTAGAATTTGTTCCAGTCAGGTATGTAAAATAATATGTATCACCATTTATGAGATAATCCTATAAAATTTATATTAAATGTTTTGAAACAACAAACTTTATTTCAGAACCAAACTTGTTGGTGCATTCTTGGAGGCTGGTAGAACTCTTGGACATCCAACTGTAGATTACAACGCACCAGATGCATTAGGGTTTGGATATGTTCAGGTCACACAAAGCAATGGGCGACGTTATAGCGCTTCTAAAGTTTTCTTACACAGTCATAAAAACAGGCGCAATTTGCATGTACTTCCCGAAAGTAGAGTCACTAAAATTCTAATAGACTCAGAAACTAAAACCGCTTACGGGGTCGAGTACGTTAACAAAAAACGCTTTTATACCGTTAAAGCCCGAAAGGAAGTAATTTTATCAGCAGGTCCGATTGCCTCACCGCAACTCCTCATGTTATCTGGCATTGGCCCGAAAGACCATTTGTCGTCTGTTGGTGTTCCAGTTATTAAAGACCTTCCCGTTGGGCGTAGTTTATATGATCATATTTGTTTCCCTGGACTAATATTTGAATTAAACACTACTAACCTAAGTTTTAATGAAAATAGAGATTTAAATTTTAAAGCCGCAATCGATTGGCTACAACATGGTGATGGTATTTTAACTACTCCAGGTGGAGTAGAAGGCATAGGTTACATTAAGACTCCGATATCAAATGAAATTGAACCAATACCAGATATCGAGCTTATAAGTATTGGCGGATCCATCACTGCTGACGGAGGCTTAAAAGGCAGCAAAGCTGTACGCAAAGGAATGAGAATATCTGAGAAAGTTTTTGACGAAGCCTTCGGAGAGATAGAAGATAAAGACACGTGGAGTGCATTTATAATGCTACTGCATCCGAGATCATCGGGTCGTATAGAGTTGAAAGACAACAATCCATTTAGTTTTCCTGCAATGTACGGAAACTATTTGACAGACCCTCAAGACGTTAAAACGTTCATAGCTGGGATTCGCCACGTGCAAGCACTGACTGGAACGGAATCGTTTTTAAAGTTAGGCACGCGTTTGCACCATGCACGATACCGTGCATGCACTGCGATGGTTTTTGACTCCGACGAGTATTGGGAGTGTGCTATACGTACGCTGACGGCAACACTGCACCATCAAATAGCGACTTGTCGTATGGGCCCCGAAAACGATCCTCAGGCCGTGGTCGATCCAGAGTTGCGAGTCTATGGAGTACAGCATTTGCGCGTGATTGACTCAAGTGTTATACCAAGGACTGTTTCAGCACACACTCACGCACCAGCTGTTATGATCGGAGAAAAGGGTGCCGATATGATAAAGAACTCTTGGAACCTAAAATAACTGACTTCATTGTTTTAAATAAAACAATATAACGAAAACAATTAAATAAACCAAAATTTCACATCAAAATTGTTTAATTTTTACATAACAATATTACCAAACTTAAAAATTAAGGCAGGTCATTCTCCAGACTGGTTATAATCTGTTACCAGATTTTGTTTGAACCAGATACTAACTTACACAACAATCTGTAACACGAGGGACCCTTCTTGGCGTTTACTGTATTTTCGACCGTATTATTATTACAATTCCACTGCTTTTACTTACTTTGTGGGTCACTTTCTTCACCTGCTCTTACAAGTTAATAAATGCCAGTTCCAAAAGAGTTGCCATTCAGTACTCCTTTGCGGATTGGTCTTTTGTTACACAAGTTGTTTTTTTTTAAATATTAATTAAATTACTTTCAAAAAAATTGAGAAAATTCGTTTTCGGGTGTGTACGTAAAGAATAACAATGCGTTATTTATTAGTGTGTGTATTGGCTCCGGTATTAGCTTCCCTGCTTTTATTAACAAAAAGCCAGAAGGACGAGTATCTCAAAGCGCAAGGACTGTATACCGAGTTCCAAGACTCGTCGAACATAACGGGGCCAAAGGATTTACCTCGCGGTGTAATGATGGATGCAGTAATGCAAGCTTTGTCGCCTAATGGGTGGCAAACCGGATCTTTCGACCTGTTTGCTTTCCTGCGAGATTCTTATCCTCTACCAAGGGGTAAGCGTGTGCACCTTTTATATTATTAATCAAAGCTAAAACCCCCTAATAAATTCGTGTACAGCTGGAACTTGGTAATATAACTAACGAGGGTCTGTTTTTATAAATATTTTTTAAACCAGCATCATTTTAAAGTATGATTTCTTTAAAATTACTGCGTATTTAGTGTAAATAACATATTAAGAAATAAAATTTCCATAATTTTAAATTTATAGTATATAAAATATAAAATATTATTTTATTATATCTAATACATAAGATTCTCGTGTCACAGTATTAGTTGTCATACTACTCCGAAACGCTTAACCGATTTTGATGAAATTTTCGATATATATGTACGCTTAGTACGTCTGAGATAGGTTTTATTTAATTATCATACGCGGGCGAAGTCGCGGGCAGCAGCTAGTATTATATAAAATAAATTTATTAAAATAATTTAAAACTTGTTCATTTGAGAAACAAAATTGCCTCTATGTTTTGTCTTATAGGCCTCCGTGGCCTCTTTCCTGTATTACTTATATTAATTTCCTGATAATAATGTGTAAGTATTATGATAGTTATAATTGTCCTAAACATATTAGTTGTTGAAAAAAAAATTAGTTCAATGGATCCGAGGTTCAATACCTAGACTAAAAAATCAAATTTGTTCATATTTGATGTAGTGTACGGTGGGATGATTGTGTAATTATTGGTAAACACAGGTGATATCTCTTTTTTCTTTTACACTACTATCTCTTGCTTATAAGTAAGGATTCTACATAATCCAACATGATATGTGTACGTGTATAGAAAACCATTAAAATGATATTGTCAGCGCAGCGATACCTTGTCTACCTTGTCTCTCACCTACCCTATTGGTCTTGTGTTTCTTTTGTTTCTAGGCGACGACGGTTGCCACCTACCTTCAAGTGGACCGTCAACATGCCTGACTTCCTTCATCATTAAAATAAAACTACTATCTAAATTGAAGATTGTTAAATGGTCACAATTTCAGGTATAAATTCTCTCTGGGCGGAGTATGATTACATAGTCATTGGGGCTGGGTCAGCGGGATCTGTTGTCGCATCTCGATTGACCGAGGACCGTGATATCACCGTTTTGGTACTCGAAGTTGGAAGACCAGAGTTCGTTCTCACAGACGTACCGGCTCTCGCTCCATATTTCCAAAGAACAGACTACACTTACCAGTATTTGACTGAACGACAGCCTGGGGTGTGTGAAGGTGAGATTCTTTACAATCGTAAATGCACATGTCTTGTTATGTTAGGCCATAAATACAGCATGAATTCAATCATATAGAGACCTAAAGAACTAGAAGAGTTCGCTTTTATAGATGAAAAACCAAAATGCTTATAAGAGTAAGTTATTAACTTTTCGTGTAAGATTATTTGCATGGTTTTTTAAACAATTTAACAGAAATCATAACAAATATTTCTATCGATGATATCAAATATCCGGTATTGTTATAATGGACATTTTGTTTTTTTATGTTTTTTTTATCTTGTGTAATATTTTACGTCTTATTACTTACCCGTTAGCATAAAAAATGCTAACAGTAATAAGTCGTAAAGTACGTATGTCTAGCTAGAATAATTAATTATTATAATAATGTACATAACAAATGCGTCCGTCCAGTTGCTTTAAAATAAATCATTCTTTAAATTTTTTTAACTGCTTTAAAATTTAAGACAGATCTTAACAACCCGAAAAAAGTATAACCATTCATAAAATACAATGTGATTTTCTCGTCGTTTACTTTATATTATAGAACGTTGAACTATACTCGTGTACTATAAGTTTAGGATACGATCGAGGTCGACCACAAAGTATTATTTTACATATCCACGTGTTTTTATTATTGATACGATTAACTGTATAATAATATGCTCTAGACCATGTATTATGTTATTTATTGTATACTAGCTGGTGCCCGCGACTTCGTCCGGGTTGAAGAAGAAAATATATGAATAAGTAATGTTATATTATCGCCTGACATCTTTATCGCTGTGACGAATGGTGGCGGCACCACGGCGACAGTGTCGCCATATTTTATATTTTTAGGCGATCCCAGTATGTAAAATTGTTAATCCGGGTAAACTATCTGCGTGCTAAATTTCATCCAAATCCGTTTAGTAGTTTTTACGTGAAACACTAACAACATCCTATTCAAGTATTCATACATACATCCTCACAAACTTATGAATCAATATCATCAATACTAATAATAAAGTTGTATGTATGTTCCTCCATAACTCTTAAAACGAATTAAATGATTTTCATGAAACATGGTAGATCATTCAGGCGTCCCCTTTGGCGTTAGTCTAGCCAGATATGGCTAGACTGCCCTGGGGTGGATCGGAGTTGTTGCATCGGCAGAGCCCGGTTCACCCCGTTTAAAGGGCAAGAAGGCACCGGGGAGTTTTAGTGGGTATTCCCAGTACCGCTATGATTAGGTGCTGGGCGACCCCCATATACCCCTTCCGCCTAGCCAGCGGTAGGGAATCTGTAAGCGGATCACTCCTCGTAAAAAAAAAAGATCATTTAGACGTACGGGACACAAATGTGTTACTTTTTTTTCTTTTTCAACGCGGACGAAGTCGCAGGCACCAGCTAGTTTATAATATTAGTAGGATATTGACCTTGTATTATGTCATATATTGTTACTACTTATATAGGAATAGAAGGCCGGCGTTGTCTATGGCCACGAGGTCGGGCGGTAGGCGGAAGCAGTGTAATAAACTATATGTTGTACACACGCGGCCGCCCAGAGGATTGGGATCGAATCGCATACGATGGGAATAGTGGTTGGTAAGAAGCCTTTTTAGTATCGCATCTAAGAGAAGTCGTCCTTCACCCATCAGCTGTTTACAAGACGAAAATTATAAAGAAATTTCGTATGCTAATAATTAATCAAGTTTAACTTTTATTAAGAATCAGACAAGGTGTGATTTACTTATACAGTGTGAGTACAATCTGGGTGAATCAAACAGTGACTGCGTAACAAAGTTATCCGGCAGGTTTATAAAACAGGATTGAAACCTAAACCAGCTCAGATATAAAGTTCGTGGCAACAGTGCATGGTGACTTGTATATTTTTAAGGCAAAACAATAATAACTCCTGACGTTATTTGATTGCAATTACTTTTAGTGGCAATAATTGTTGCTAGCAATAACACACTTGTAGTGCATAATGGTTGTTTCGTTTATAGGTCCTACCAAGATATTTTGCCCTACTACATACGCCTAGAAAAGTCGAACCTGATGGAAAATAATGAAAGCCCGTATAAAGGTCATAGCGGAAAAGTGTCTATTGAAAATCCTCCCTTTAGGTAATAAATTACCAGGGTCAAATATTTATGAAGTTATATATTTATCTTTAAGATAATCTCACAAATTTATTTATTTTCTTTTTTCAGAACTAGATTAATTAAGGCATTTCTAGAAGCTGGTAGAATGATGGGAGTCCCGACAGTTGATTACAACGAGGCCAGTGGTCCTGGCTTTGGATACGTGCAAATTACCACTTCAAAGGGACATCGGCACAGCTCCGCCAAAGCCTATTTACATCCACATAAAAACCGCAAAAATTTACACATACTACCGGAGAGTAGAGCATCTAAAATAATAATCGATAAAGATACAAAAACTGCTACTGGAGTGGAGTTCATACGATATGGTGTTAAATATGTAGTTAAGGCAAAAAAAGAGGTCATAATTTCGGCCGGTCCAATAGAATCACCTAAACTATTAATGCTTTCAGGTATAGGACCAGAAGACCACCTTAGACAATTCAAAATTCCCATCATTCAAAATCTAAATGTTGGTAAAACTGTATATGACCATATATCTTTTGATGGCCTAATTTTCACATTAAATACAACTAACATCAGTTTGATAGAGTCAAGAGAAGCAAACCTCCCTAATATTATAAGATGGCTTCATTTTGGTGATGGGGTGATTGCATCGCCTGGTGGTGTTGAAGGCTTAGGTTTTATTAAGACAGAAGTGCCGTATGAGCATGATTATGTTGTGGATCTTGAATTCATTTGTAATGCTGGATCATTAGTGTCAGACGGTGGAGGCGCTGTTAGAAGAGGAATGCGTATAAGGGACGACGTTTTCAACACGGCATATGCTTCGATTATTGGAAGGGAAACATGGAGTGCCTTCCCTTTACTATTGTATCCTAAATCTAAGGGTCGTCTAGAGTTAAGAGATATAAACCCATTTAGTCCTCCAAAGTTAGTAAATAATTACTTGACACATCCAAGAGATGTAGCCACGTTATTAGCTGGTATTAGATACGTTATAAATTTGGGTGAATCTCCCCCGTTTCAAAAATACGGTGCCCAACTCCATCGGCCTGATTTCCCTGAGTGTAGAGGTATCAAATTTAATACTGATCAATTTTGGGAATGTGCTCTAAGACAAATAACAACTACTGAGCACCATCAAATAGCCACATGTAAAATGGGTCCACCGTCAGATCCTGATGCGGTCGTCGATTCAGAACTTCGAGTATATGGAATAGAAGGTTTGCGAGTAATTGATAGTAGTATAATACCTAGACATATAGCAGCACATACCAATGGACCGGCCATGATGATTGGCGAGAAAGGAGCAGATTTAATCAAGAAAACACTTCAATAGGTATATGTTCATTTAACTTTAACGATAGCGGATTTCATAAAGTATATATATAAAAGATATTTTTATAAAATAATACTTATTTAGTATAAGTAGGATAAGTATAGTGTAAATAGGAATTAACTACTTAAGCATGAATCCGTCTTTTTATTTAGTATGTAGGAATTATTAAAACTCAACAATGAAGGCCAAAAAAATATATTAATACATGGGCCAGATGATAAAGAAACTTTTATTATGATGAGATGAGGACTGATTTTATATAATGTATTAAGACAGAGAATACTTAACGTCCAATGTGTGTGATTTAAATTGATAGTAATATTTCAAAAAAATGAGAAAATATTTATTTTCTTGTTACTTTATTGCTCAATTACCTAATCACTAAACTAAAATGTTTTATGAAAATAAAAAACGACAATAAAACTGTATTATTCTTTTTAATACACTATTTTTTATGTACTATAACAGTCCCCCGTATCGATTATTCAGAAAATATTAAATATTTCCCAAAATAATGGAAATATTTTCGTTCATCTGCTGCTTATTATTAAAGAGGTGAAAATTATTCGATTCATAAGATTTGATTTACATGTATATTGTATATACATTAAAATTGCCTAGACAAATTCCTTAAGAACGAGTTGCCAAGTTTACAAAAAAAACAGCTATATATAGATGTGACAATTCAATACCCGTATAAGATGTGCTAGGTTAATTAAAGAAAATTGTGCAAATTACGTATAATATATCCCAATACGCACTGGGATTCGCAGTAAGTATTAACTTGACAGTAACCAACCCCTTACAAAAAATAGACCACCTTTAAAAAATAACATGGATAAGGGAGTGGATTTCTCTTTTCCGTCCTAACCTGCTTAGCTTGCCTAAAAACATTTTAGCCCATTGCAGAATAATAGCACTTGATTATATATTCACCGGAAAATCAGTAAATATACTTCCGAAAAACGTTTTTTTTAATCGTTGAAGGTTAAATCTTCAAAAGGATTTTAATGTCATCATGATAGACACATAGAATCAGTAGTGAATCACATTTCTCATATTTTCAGCGCAAATGATGGGCCAAAATACTTCCGTTTGAATAACTCAATTATATACTATTAGATAAAAACACACGTCGCATTGTATATATACGTAATATGGAAATCATTAGCACTTAAACTTTTTTATAAGCGCCTTTAAACCAATTTAAATTAACTCTCACGGGCGAGAATCTCATTGCTGAACGGATAACGGCTACGAACAGGTCTACAACCTCATGTTTACCGGAAAACATGGAGAATATAGCGATTCTGTTTCTCTTGTGTTTAATTAAACACGCGAGCTTATTAGGATACATTGAAGAATGGGATGATGAAGTGATAGAGGAGAATGAATATGCCGTACCATTTAAATGCGATAAATCATACTGCGATGACAATCCTAAGGAATCAAGATCCAGCCGAAACGATGCAAGAAATCGTATCATTGACACCATGTTGAACACGCCATTCTTAAATTTGAACCGAGACGACCCGGACATATTATCCTTTACGAGGGAAAAGTATGACTTGCCTAAAGGTAAGCAAATTTTATTTATTTAACAGTATTATTTATTTACTTCTGAATCAAAGACTTGGGTTCACTTTGTAAGTTCACTTGGATTACACAAGCCTTTATATGAGCTTTTATTTCAAACTTGAATAACTCAGTTTGTTTGTAGCAAAATGTTGGTATAATTCACATTTATCTGCTTTATGAACATCATTGATACGTGTAGCACCTGTGACGTTACTAGTGTTATAGGCTAAGGCTACGGTAGCTATAGCTATCTATCAGCAAGTGGTCCGTCAACCTGTTAGACGACTTTAACATAGAACGAAAAAAAAGAAAACAAAAAATATATCCATTTATTGTTGGTTGGATCACACATTATCAAGTTTACTGCCTACCTTAATTTGCACCTCAAAAACATTAGTTTAGAAGACAATGACCCATCCTAACAGTACTTATGTACTTATGTAAGTACATGGGAACAGTTTTTAACATACTGCAAAATATATAGAACTAGCTGGTGCTCGCGACTTCGTCCGCGTTGAAAAGTATAAAACGCCATCTAAAAATATCACCAAGCAGTTGTCATGTTAGTCGCTTCACTTGTTTTTGGATAGATGGCGCTATCTCCCGGCCCCTTTTACTTTTATTTTAGATTTCCCGTAGAAATGAAGCATTTTCTCGCGGTAAAAAGTATCCTATGTTCATCACGGATAATGTCGGCTTCTAATGGTAAAAGAATTTTTGAAATCGGTCCAGTAGTTTCGGAGCCCATTCTATACAAACAAACAATCAAATATTTCCTATTTTAATATTAGAATAATTTATAATATTAGAATAGATTGACATTGCGCGGTCTTCATTGTGTCATCGATTATTCTATAGCTCTTTATCCGACATGTGCGAGGATATTAATTATTGTATTGTCCTTCAAGTTTAAATTGTCACTTAAAATAATACTTTAAAAAATAATTCCAATCTAACAGACACTTTATATTAAAATATTTGTGATTTACTTAGAAATTTATTCAAACATTTTTTGTAGTCCTGTAGCAGTAACCATAAGGTTACTGTTATTATCTAATCAAAAGCAGGATTGATTGAAACATAGTTTATAATAAAGAATAACAAAATTGTAAAAGATATCAGCTCTTATAATTTTTATCTTTTATACTCCTTTTGAAAGGCTATTATAAAATCACTGATTAAATTATTTAAGCGACAATGAAGCCTGGATTTAAAACCTGGATTTGGAGGTCATATTATGTTTAATATTGTATATACATATATATAATTTGATTTTGATAAAGTATAATTCTTGTCCATACTAATATTATAAAGAGGAAAGATTTGATTGTTTGTTTGTTTGTATAGAATAGGCTCCGAAACTACTGGAACGATTTGAAAAATTCTTTTACCATTAGAAGCCGACATTATCCGTGATGAACATAGGATACTTTTTACCGCGGGAAAATGCTTCATTTCTACGGGAAATCTAAAATAAAAGTAAAAGGGGCCGGGAGATAGCGCCATCTATCCAAAATACGGTAGATGGCGTTTTATACTTTTCTACGCGGACGAAGTAGCGAGCACCAGCTAGTAATTTTATATTTTTAAGATGACAAAAAAAAAGATTGATTCTTAATCTTTCATGAGTTATTTATCTACAATTAAATACAGATAATATCCACACCTTACTAAAACTTAAAACTTTATTTTATCAAATCCAACAAGAACCTTGCTACAAGAAACATTGCTGACCTGTGTTTGTCACACAGGTCATAGTGGTAGTGTCACTTCTACTAAAATATGTAAATATGCACGAACAGCCCAGCCCATAGAGACAAAAAAAAATGCAGCCATAAAAGAAAACATCCTCAATTATTATGGACTTTACAATGAGTCTCTAATTTACAGGGTTCAAAGGTCCATTGGCTGAATACGATTTTATTGTCGTCGGTGCCGGTTCAGCCGGGTGCGTATTAGCGTCGCGGCTCAGCGAAGGCCGCAAATACTCAGTCCTTCTCCTAGAAGCAGGCCGTGGTGAATCCTTGTTCACCGATGTACCAATATTAGCTCCATTCTTTCAACAAACTCAATACGTATGGCCTTATTTGATGGAGCATCAACCAGACGTTTGTAAAGGTATAAATCTTGATTTATCAGATGAGTTTATCATCAGACACTATACAAACTTTGAGTATTTTAACATTTCAAAGTTTTCAATTGAAAACTCTTATCATAAATTAAATATAAAATAATATCTACTCACCTATTGTAAGTAAATGTTTGCCACTGATAAGTGGAGGAATGTAATTTCTGAATCACCATCAGTGATGAAAACAAATTATGTACCTAGACGAGTACGAAACAAACGTATGACGTACGTCTTGAGAATCTGTTAGACATTTTTTGTTAAGATTTCTCGACATAAGTTGATGGGCAGGCAGGACACATAGTACAGAGAGCCTTGGGCCGCTGGAGGCGAAAGGTTCTCGAGTGGAGGCCACGGACTGGCAAGGGCAACGCAGGACGTCCACACACAAGGTGGACAAACGACCTGATAAGGGCCGCGTGTGGACGGCGGATCCAGCTATGTCCAATCGGTCCTACTGAAAAATTATGGGGAAGGCCTATGTGCAGCAGTGGACGTCCTGCAACTGGACTGATGATGATGATGAACCTCTAAATTAAAGGAATTTAATCTCTCAAGCTACACCAAAAAATTAATTTTATTTAAATGAATAATCCTTCAGGAATGGAAGGTGGAAGATGTTTCTGGCCAAGGGGTAAGGCAGTAGGAGGTAGCAGTGTCGTCAATTACATGATTTACACCAGAGGACTACAATCTGACTGGGACAATATAGCTGCTGATGGGAATAATGGATGGTGAGGATATTTTTAATAGAATGATTAACAGTCGGGCGGAGGGAGTGGTTAACGAGCTTATTGGTCGTGTGGTTAAGGTTCATCCATTAACGCTCCGTTTCAAGGGTCCTGGGTCCGATTTCCAGCAGGATCAATATTGGAAACAGAATTTTGAAAAGTTTTCAAAATAGGAGGGATTTACAAAAAAAATACGTATTCTTATAAATAAAAATCTTGCAGGTTAAAAAATGGATATAAGTTAAGTTGCTTAAATTCTACTTACTTACAGTCAGATAATATTTAAAGGTCAGAACAGGTACACGGTGATCAGTTCAACTCGTTCTTACCTAAAAAAATTACATTCAAATAACAACATACTCAATTGACATTAAAATATCAACATTTATTATTAATTTTAACATTATTAATATAAAATTAATTAAAAAACATTAAAATATAAGTTGAAAAATAGACATTTAAATATAAACATACGACAATAAGAATAACATAGGTAACTACACTAAAGGGAAATTCTTTACTTTCAAAAGGTCAGATTTTTAAAACGACAGATTTTCAACTAGTCTTTAAATAAATTTATCATTTTATTATAAGATTATTAATTTATTGGCTTTCATTATAAGAAAATATTAGTATAACAAAAAAAAATCATTAACAAGTAATACCTAAAGGATGCCAAAAAAAATCAACTTTGTATTTAGCTAAATTGTCCAGTTTAAGCATGATCATTATCAGCAATACTATATTATTATTATGGAACATTTTTATAATTTGTAGTAGGTACCTAATGTGCATTTTAATTTTAGGTCATATCAAGACGTATTGCCATACTACATGAAGTCCGAACAAGCGCGGCTTAAAGGGTTAACAGATTCGCCGTATCACGGAAGGAGTGGAGAATTAGTCGTGTCAGACGTACCATTTAGGTATGCATAGCCTTATTTTATCAACAAAATACCTACATATAAAAGTAGTCGTTTAACAAAACAAACAGAGGTCCAGTCACCCTCCCTTTCGAAAAAAACGCCAATCAAGAAGTAAAATCGAATGTTCAAATATTGTTGGGCTCATTGGAATAATTTAAATCAAATTAAATCCATACAGTATTCTATAATACATTTTAGCGAATTCTTTGTTATTATTAGCCTCCTATGCCTTTCAGCAACAAAGATATATTATTTCGATGCCTGTTAGTGTGTCGCTAAATTGCCCCTTGAGAGAGCGTTCGATCCCCTATTTAAACAAGATTTATATGGAGGGTTTGAATCAATACTTAAAATACTTTATTACCTCAGAACTAAATTACTGAATATGTTTTCAGGTCTAAACTTTCAAAGGCATTTTTAGACGCAGCCAAATCGCTTGGACATCGCAAAGTTGATTACAATAGTCCTGATGGCATAGGATTCAATTACATTCAAGCCACAATGTCACAAGGACACAGGCAGAGCAGTGCCAAAGCTTTCCTTCACAATAACAAAAGAAGAAAGAATCTTCATATACTGCCAAACAGTCGAGTTAGTAAAGTCGTCATAGATGCCAACACAAAAACTGCAACCGGAGTTGAATTTCAACGAAACGGACGTATGTACCGAATACGTGCAAAGAAAGAAGTAATTCTTTCAGCTGGGCCTATTGAATCACCTCACCTGCTTCTTCTATCTGGAATCGGCCCCAGACAACACTTGAGATCACTTAATATACCTGTGATACAAGACTTAAAGGTTGGGGAAACCTTGTACGATCATATAAGTTTCCCTGCTCTAACTTTCATTTTAAACACTACGAGATTAACTTTGGTAGAGAAAAAAATTTCAACAGTAGATAATGTTGTGCAATTTGCACAATACGGCGATGGGCCCTTGTCGTCCCTTGCAGGCGTTGAAACTATTGGCTATATAAAAAGCAATATATCAGATGAATTTAGTTACTACTCTGACACATCTGATGAATTCAATGATAGCCCTGATATTGAGTTACTAGGAAGCTGCGCTTCTTTAGCTTCTGATGAAGGCTCAACTGCAGCTAAAGGCATACATCTCGCTGACTGGTTGTACAAGGACAACTTGAAACCAGTGGAGAAATATGAAACATTCACTATACTTCCCATGTTAATCCACCCAAAATCAAAAGGTCGTTTGAAATTGCGTTCGACCAATCCATTTGAAGATCCGTTATTGTATGGCAATTACTTGAAGGATCCGCGGGATACAGCCACTATGATAGCTGCTATAAGATACATAATTAAATTAGTTGACACACCAGCATTCCAAAAATATGGAGTTCGTTTGCATTCAAAGAAATTTCCTAATTGCAAACAACATTTCTTCGGAAGTGATCGTTACTGGGAATGCGCATTGAGGACAGTTACTTCTACTTTGCACCATCAGATATCTACTTGTAAAATGGGACCGGCGTCCGATCCTGAAGCTGTAGTGGATCCAGAGCTAAGAGTTCACGGTGTGAACAATTTACGAGTGGTCGACAGCAGCATTATACCACGAACAATAGCGGCGCATACTAATGCACCTGCAATTATGATTGGTGAAAAGGCCGCTGATATGATTAAAAATACTTGGGAATATTAAAAGTGTTATTTTATTTAAGCAGCATTGTTTTCAGCAAGCGAACTGCTTTTCAAAATAGGACTGAAGCAAATCTAATGTGAGAAGACATTGATTTATAGATACAATATGTGACCTGCTCGAACCCTTCCTCGTTATGGAGTTATTTTGTGACGTGTCAGCAGTATCAACATCACAAAATTACTATAAAATTTTCTATACTTGACAGTCTTGACTGTTTGCTAATACTAATTATAATTACGAATATAGTGGACGCGTGAAACGACAGCACTTGCGGTGTTCTATTTTGGTAGATAAGTAAAAGCGTCCAGAGCCCATTTCCCTATCCCCAATCAAGGTCGGCAGGGCATTTAGATTTAGATCCCTTCTTGATGTTGTTTGTATTTGTATAGATAGTAGCCACCTACAGCAGTGTAATAAGTTCCATAGTTGGACATAGGTCTGAATAAAATGGCGCTACTTTTACATGACTTAAAAAGTTGGAAGAATGTTCATAGATGATACATCTTCAGCAAAAAGTGATTGCCGAAAAGTGTATCATTTTCGACATGTTAAAAATATAAGAGGATAAGTTTTAACAGCAAAGATCGTCTATAAAATACTAGAGGAGACGACTTATTAATATGACTTACTTATTATGTCTTAACGACTTTAAATTCATTCAGACAGTCTGACGGTCGTCTTAGGACACGGTCGTATTATTCAATAACTTTAGATGAAAAATTTCAAAACTTCGGAAAAACTCCAACCAAGCTGAAAACTCCACCCCTGGACTCGTGGAACTTTTCAGAGGTTATTTAGGAAGCTAAAAGGTACACGTACCCACACAAATTTTCAGCTTGGTTAGAGTTTTTCCGAAGTAAAATGCTAAAGTACCTGGATTAGTATGCATTCCCTACACATCGAAATAACAGCATTATTTCAATTCAATGTAGACTTCTGTAATGGCGTGATTAGGTTTAGGCACTGCTGCCAGGCGGACTGCCCAGTTTGTGAATGTAGATGCTAGTGTTCCCGGCCAGTTCATATTAAAATATATCTTTATGTATGTCCGATAATATTAGGATTTCTAACAGAACAAAGGAGAAGTTGTTTTTGCATACCTAATTTTTTGTATCTTACAACTCAGATAAGGTTTATTATTTTACAGGCTTATCAATTTACTTATCAAATTCTTAAGACCTTTAAGATGTGAGTCAATACAACTTATTTTTATATATAATATAAAACACTAATTTTATTAATAATAATTAGCCTGTATATGAGAAAATAAAAATGTGTAGGTATATGATTTGTTTGTGACATTTTGAAAAATAAAATTTTTGTACACCTAAGTAAAGCTTTTAAGACTTTCTTTTTGTGTTATGTGTTACTGACTGAATAGTTATTTCTTTTAACACCTGTGGCGTTACTTGTGTTATAGGCGACGAAAGCCACCTCCCAATAAGTGGACCGTCAGCCTGCCTATCGACCTTAACATAAAAAAATTATAATAGTTAATGGGCTCTGTAGGCTCTGGCGATGTCACATGTCAAATATGCGCAGTAACCAATTTTGGGACTGTTTAATTCATGAGGTATTGCGAGGATGGGGGAGCCATGGCATGAGAGAGACGCAATGATAACTTTTGTACGAGAGAAAGCAGGTGCGCCGTATTGTTCGCAATAAATTCTACATGTGCATCGAAAGATACCCCGCTCAAGGTCAGAGCCCATCAAGATTTGCGATGTTTATACGATAACGGCAAAATGTATTGTTTATTTCAAATTTTTTGTTTAATGTTCGCATGGTAAAAACAAAATATAATAATTTCCAAGCGGCTTGTATGAAATTGAAACATTTCAAACTAAAAGTACTATAAAAAAAAAAAAATTAAGGTCAAACGTCAATGTCATTTGCCTCAGAGAATCCCTTAAATATTATTGGCATTTTGTCGGTGGTAAAATACGAAACTTCATGTGCGTGATCTAAATGACAGCAGGTAAAGAAATCACGTTATTATTAATAGATACTCGATGTAGGTACCTAATATACCTAGTCACCGGCCGGCGTAGTATAGTTTGCCAATTAATTGGAATTAATATAAAGAGTAAGGATATATATCCTAATATAATACCCAAGGAGAATATCTCTACCCTCCTTAATAATACCTAACCTATCTCTGCTACTAACTATAATACCTACCTGTCATACTGAGATAGGTACTTAATACGTCATAATATCTGTCATACTTAATACGTCATAATACCTGTCATAATCGTAATGCAAATAATGGTTTGTGTTGTGAAATTGTAATTGTAAGTAAAGTGCAGCGGATTAGTGTTAATAAATGGAACACATTGTGAAAAGGCTATTAATAATTTTATTAAAATTGTTAAAGAAGCAGCTTTTTTTACTCAATAGTCAACAATAGTTATGCCCAGGCATCAACGCCTATAAATATAAGACGGCTAGTTTATTTATTCAAAACAATACTTAGGTAATTCATTTTTTTAGTAATTTATAACCTATAAGTACTTAAAAGCTATGTAGTTACAATTATGTCTATAAAATCAGACAACCACAATTTGTTTTGTAGGCTATAAAGATTAGGTATTCTCTAGACAAACTTGAAAATAGGTCGGCATTTAAAGCAGACAAACAAATGGGTGTTGGCTACGAAGTAGGTACGAACATTGAAATAAGTAAGTACCTATATGTTACGAAATCATTGGCTACAAACCATCACATAAAATAAACAAACAATAAAAGTAAAAACATGAATGAAGGTTTGTAACGTAACTTGCGTAAAAACAATACTCGCAAAAGAGCTATATAGGTAATGATGATGAAGGTCACTATAAACCCGGTTTAATCTCGCACAACAACATTTATGCACAACCAACAAAATGATAAAAATATTTCTATATGGCTTACTTATATCAAATTTTAGACTTAATATTCTTATACCTGAAACTATCAGTGCTTCATTCGGTCCCACAGTATGAATGTTTCCCATGTTTTTCCTCTAAAATCACACACAAATTCAAAAATACCACAAAATATATATAGAGATTACTTATAATATCCACAACACAAGCTCAAATGTTATTGTTAACTTGACCCGGAAATCAATACTACGTGAAAAGGGGAAGCAATAATGTGCCCACAAATTTAGATAGACGCGATTTCGCAGCTTGCTTTGCCGCCGCTAGCCTTGAACTAAAACTATTTTTTGTGTGAGTGATAATGTGGATGTAATGTGCATACTTGTGTCTCTCGACTGATAGATAATAGTATGTAGTAGTTTCATATATATATTTTCATAGGTAGGCATATTATATTTGTGTAAAATTGAGAACGGTCACGGTGCGCGATGCGCGCGCAACGCAAGTTCTATTCAAAGTCAAACAAACAAAACCGAAGTTATTAGCTTGAAGTTAAAATACCTACCAAATTTTTAGAGAATATTTCTCGAGTATTAAAATAGAAGCAACATACAGCATACAATAATTAGACCCATTTTACGTTTTTTTTATAATATATGTAGGTAGTAAATAAATGTAAAAATAATATTTTTGTTTTTTATTCAGTTCCGTTTCAGTTCAGGCACCTAACCTAAATTTCTATTTCGTCACAGAATACAGAAAAGCATTTAGTTAGTTAGGACCAAAGAGTTTAAAGTACCGTTAGGACATTGACATTTTATGCGGTTCCTCCCTGTGCTTACCATACAATCATAAAAATTATGTGCATATTTCTATGTAATTAATCACTAGCATTTTTTTACTACAAACTGTGTACACACTTTTGCTAATAAGTGTAAAAAAATCTTTTTACTAGTAATATAAATAAAAAATAGAATAGAATTTTGTCAGAATAATTTTGATTTTGGTTTCATTTCGATGGCTATGTTATTATTGCTACAAATATTAATAGGATCCAGGCCCATATTATTATTATCTTACGTATGGAGTGTATTATATTAGGTGTTAAACCTAACGGAACGGTAGTAATACATCTTAAATGATAAACTGAAAAAATGGCAAGCTAAAATTGGTAAATTGATTTGATTGGTTGATTTCGTAGCTAGTTCATGAAACCACCGAAAATAAAATGCATAGAGGTTGGGCCTCCTTACCTCTATTCTCCATGATCTTATGATACGTTTTATAAATATTTTTGAAAAATTATTAGGTAAATCATAATTTTGATGAGTAAAATAAAGAAGGGTCTGTACCACAAACTATATAGTAGAGACTAACGTATCAGACGGACATCTGCAGTACAAATGCTCTGGACATGGGAAAGCTCACCTGATTGGTCATAGCAAGATAGAACATGACATTTGAGTTCCCCCGCCCCTCTCACCCCTTTGTTTTTTTACGGGCTTTAGAGATTATTGAATTTATTTTTAAATGGATATCATCACACAATTAAAACACAGTTAAATAATAGGTACATATTTATTTTTGAGGATATAAACAAACATAACTTGGACTTAATATACGACTTAAATACAAACTAGAATTGAAATACACCATAAAACATATTATATTGTATTAATGATAAACATTTATAGGCATGTAGAAAAAGAACACAAACACTAAGTACCACTCTTCTCCGATTCTTGAAACAGCGATAGATATGCTGTTAAGATTTCTTTGGAGTTTTTGTATTCCGTAAAGAATCATCATTTTTCGAGTCTTTTTTTGCACATTGTATATTATCCTGGTACACATCACTTGTAATACATACTTAGTATGTATGTATCCAAAGATTTTGTTTATAAATGATTATAAAAATGCGGAAATTAATCTACGCAACAATAAACAACAATCATGTTGCAAAACAAAATGGCTTCTTTCTCTTATTAGAAGGGTGAGAGGCAAGGTCAAATGTCATGTTCTATTTTGCTATTACCACAGGCCAATAAATTCATATGTCTAGTGATTTTTCTTTGAAGATTACCAGCCGTGGTCTGTACCTCCTTGTGAGTCATTTGTGAGTACATATTGTTCTATGGTCTGTATTGTAAAAATCGGGGAGTAAAGTCAACTGTCAACCAAGAAAAACGTCTGTGGTCCTCGTTCGTTCCATAGGTTCGTTCGTAGATTATTCTATGGTTCGTAGCATAGAATATTCTAGGTTCGTTGTAGAAGAGAAGAGTCCGGTCAAAACTGATCTTTATATACCTCTGGATTGGTTATCCCATAAAAATTACAGATACTTTTGTGTACCATTTTGAAGCGCCGCCGTACGTAAGTACTGGAACTAATTTTGACGTTTGTGTATTTTTAATCCGTAGATAATATAAAAGTGTCTGTTTTATTCACGTTTTATTCTATTTGTTGATGTCTTAGGGACTGTTTAAGTTTATTTGTGTCCGCTTGAGTTTTGAAACATGAAGAAATGTGTATTCTGTATGATGCGGACATCACTAGTTTAGTTCCATGTACTTACACTCCATAGCCTGCAGCGCCAAAATAGCGATTTTCAAATATAGTAGAATCCGTTTATTATGATTCCGCCTACATTGACCAACCACCTATTTTGACTTAATTACACAACAAAATTTGGTTTTCATATAAAATTCTTTGTAAAAGTCGGATGTAATGACTTCGCTTACAGTGTCATTTCGCTTATTATGAACCATTATGCGCTTATTATGCTATGTTTCTCTATTAAAATAAGTATTTTCCTAAAAAAGGTTTTTTTTTTTCATTAAACGCTTTGTATGACGCCGCTTATTATGACATGTTTGTCAAGGCCATTCGATGTCATTATAAACTGCTTCCATTGTAGACATAAAATAATTTGACAGCAGCCGATCCAGAGGTATATAGAGATAAGTGACGGTCAAGCAAGAGAGTTTAGTTACTCTATAGTTTATTTAACGTAATGGCGGATTGTGATTGTTTGTAGAATTGCTTGGTTAAATAGGTTACATACTGAGAGCTTATTTTTACTTAATTTGTGCTACTTATTTGTAAAATCAAATTTGCATTCTAATAAACTTTCATTGTGGAAGAAGTTTTTGATTTATCAGTTTTATTTATCACTTGTAGGTAAGGTACATTTCCACAATATCTTCAAATTCTACGAATTTTTTAAAAGGTACTAGTTTATAATTTCTTTTCTCCCGTTCTTTGTTTAGTAACAATGTCTGAAACTAGCGACTTGGATCGTCAAATTGAACAACTGAAAAGATGTGAAATAATTATGGAGGCAGAAGTGAAGGCTCTTTGCGCGAAAGCTCGCGAAATTCTCGTCGAAGAAAGTAACGTCCAACGAGTAGATTCGCCCGTAACAGTAAGTTTATTTATTCACAATGGACATGTGAACAATAATCTCTCAAAAATTCACACTTCCTATCCCATCCCAATCTCTCATCCTTAGGCGACGGTTACACCGTACGATATTTACTGTGATCCGTCAATAAATAATTATGTATCGTGGTATTTATTGAACGTGAAGTCTAGTATTGATGGGTGTCAATATTTTTTCTATGCATTTCTAGATTTTTTAACATTCATCAATAAATACTGAACTGATAGATCACAGTAAATACCCTACACATAACCTTAGATATAAAACTGTAATGATCGGCGGTGCACTTGCAGCACCTGTGGTGTTATAGACGACGGTGGCTACCTACCATCAAGTGGATGGTCAACATGTCTGACGACCTTCTGTCAGCCTGTCTGTATGAAAAAAAAAATTGCTTTCTTTCTTTAAAATACACTTGGGTATTTAAGCCGACGGTTACAAATAGGGTATTAACTGTGATCCATCAATTCAGTATTGTTGGATGTTAAAAAATCCATAGAAAAAAATTATTGACATCCATCAGTACCCTAAACGTTCAATTATCACAATATATAATTATTTATTTACGGATCACAGTAAATATCGTACGGTGTAATTATAATACTGTTATAACAATATAAAACTATACAAGTAAGAATTATAACAGATCTATAGTAATTATAATAAGCTAGTAGCTAGTAGTATTTCGCACTCAGTTTTTCTCAGCAAAAACTTACGTTACCATTGTTATAAAGTAAATCTGTGATCATAATTTTGGCCTAGTATCAGTAGTCCGATGATCGGACTGGTGAGACTTTTTCGTTTCAGTAGTCTGATGATATAGAACATCGGACTACTGAGCCTTTTAGTCTGGCTTTCCAGACTTAGTAATTTTGTTGATGTCAGGACATGATAAAGGATTCTAAGGGATTGATGCTGGATCCGGGATGTTTGTGACCGGTCCTATTGAAAAATAATGGGGGAGGTCTATATCAAGGGATATTCAAGGCTAAGATGATGAAAATAAGAATTTTTATATGAACAGGTCACATAGCATTCACATTTCACCGATTTGAATGTAGTTTCCATTTCACTGATGTATACCACTATACATCAGTGAAAACAAAAACAAACTTCCCCTAACATTTAGTGTTTGTTTCACTCCAAATTGGTTTAAAAACAAAAGTTATACAGAATATCAAAACACCAAGCATTCGAAAAGCATACCACTGCTTAAAATATCCTCTTCTGCACATGACCATTTCTGGATTTGACCACTTCTCGTTACACCCAGTTCTGGTAAAGTTCATTTCGTTTGATGACTTAGGGTTGGCTTTTGAATCTTGTAACCGTTTTTTTAAACTAAATAAGTTAAGAATGCTTGTTAATTTTATTAAAATATAGTTTTTATGCCTAGGAAATCCATCACAATTATTTTTATAAACATTTTAAAACATAATAACATAACAATTGTGCGCTTATTACAAAATGTGTTACAATACTTACTTCACTGGAAACAAATAGGTTAGGTTAGGTTCCGGAATGTTATGAAAATTAATGCAAGCGGAGCGAGCCCACCCGTAATACTGGTTGTAGCAGTACGATTGGTAACAAAATAGGTTAGATTTTGTAATGTTTATGACTCTGGTTCATTTCAAAATGTGTTATAAATCATAATGTAATGTTTATAAAATTAATTTTGAATGGATTCCTAGACATAAAAACTATATTTTTATAAAGCTAACAACCATTCCTAACTAATTTAGCTTTAAAACACCATAAAAAACACTTACAGGATTCAAAAAAAATCCCATGACTTAACGTACAGTATGTAATGGCTGGCGCCCACAACTTCGCCCGAGTTGAAAAAGAAAAAGTAGCTTATCTTGTGTCCCGTACATCTAAATGTTTATCTACCAAGTTTCCTGAATATCAGTTAATTTGTTTAAGAGTTATGGAGGAACATACATACATACACTTACAGATTTATTATTAGTATTGATTGATTGATGATAATGTAGATAATTAAATGTAACTATTGTATATTTTTGTTTCAGGTGTGTGGAGACATTCATGGTCAATTCTATGATTTAAAAGAATTATTTAAAGTAGGCGGTGATGTTCCAGAGACCAATTATTTGTTTATGGGTGACTTTGTTGATCGTGGATTTTTCTCTGTTGAGACATTTCTTTTGTTGCTTGCATTAAAGGTAAGTGTTTCTTAACATTACAATTTTTTAGCAGCTTTTCTGATTCAAGATTCACCAAATTCAGAGAAATCAATTCAATAGTTCTATTATTGTGGATACATTGCAAAAAAGATACTCTCTACTATTTTTATTTAATTTTACTAGTTTTTAATTTCTTACTTTGCATATTTAAAATTAATAAAATTATTATTTATTGCATAGGACTACCTAATAATTATCAGTTGCAGCTTTAATAGTCAAGGATAGGCTATTTTTTTCTTTTTCAACGTGGATGAAGTCGCGGGCGCCAGCTAGTAAAGTTATAAATTATCTCACACTGCTGTTATAGTTTACATAATATAGCAAACATTTACATTTTAAATTTTAGTTTACATTTTAAAGATATAACATTTATCTTATAATTACTACTGAAAAGTTTTTATTCCATCTTTTCTCATAAAATCCACAAAAATACGAGTTAATGATAGCTGGCGGTATATAGTTTTCCACTGACACCATCCAACACAACCTAAAACACTTGGTAATTTTTTTAATCTTTTATATTTTTTCACATTGAATAATAATATACCTACTTGATATTTAGATATTTTTAATATACTTAAATTAAGTTTTGATTAGTTCCTTTTCTTGTATTAAATTTTATCATTTAGTTATTACATACTTTTAAAGTATTTACTGGTCTGCTATTACACATACTTTTCTATTAATATCATTTTGTCTTTTAGGTTCGATACCCAGATCGCATTACACTTATAAGAGGAAATCACGAATCCAGACAAATCACACAGGTATATGGTTTTTATGATGAATGCTTGAGGAAATATGGATCTATAACTGTTTGGAGGTGAGTTTATTTATGTGTGCCACATTAATGAATTAAATGAAATTCAATTCAGTGTCAATGTGGAAACCATTTGATGGTAACTAATTGTGGCCATTACCAATATGTGGCGTCTATTGGTGGTATGTCTGACGTACTTAACGTTAAAATAAAATTAAAATATAATAATTTCAGATATTGTACAGAGATATTCGATTACTTGTCACTGTCTGCGATCATTGACGGTCGGATATTCTGTGTTCACGGTGGTCTCAGTCCGTCTATACAAACGTTGGACCAGATCAGGACAATTGATCGCAAACAGGAAGTGCCACACGACGGACCCATGTGCGACCTGCTCTGGAGTGATCCCGAAGGTGAATATATTATATAAATACATTTTTTTAAATTGTAGAGAATAACTATTGTATTGACGTGACGACACCATCATGACGTCATGACTGATAAGTAATGCAAGCGCGCTAACAGTGTGAAAGATTTAGAGAGTTATGTTGTTTTAGATGTTCAACCACACTCGAGAGTGATATTATAAACTCATACTAGTAGTACATAACGAACAACATATAGTTCCTGTAGCGAATAAAGACTTCTCGGCAAATGTGAGCAGAACTCTATTTTTAGGGCTTTGAGGGGGCAGAGGAAAGTGAGGGGCGGGTGCGCGTCGGTGTGCCGACCCTTTATTGGTAGACTCAGTCGCTCTTCCCCTTCCGCACTTCGCTCGCGCGTCTCGAGTCTCTTGGGTACTGTTGCGTACAGATTGTTTTATCGTATTAGTAAATACGTCATGGTGAATAAATGCCTAAAAAAAACGTTCTTCTTCGACATCGCACGATGATTTAATGGAAGGAATATCAACACTGCCTGTAATGTTAAGTTAGTGAGGTGAAAAATTACGAAATAAGAAAAAAAAATGTCATAGAAATTTTGTGCGCAATTGTACACATGCGCCGATTCTCCCACAAGTGTCGCCTTCAAACCTTAATATAGTAATTCACCTATACTCAACAATAGTACATAACTTGCTGCACAGTATTAAACTCACCTACTTGTTCTTACTTACATTTTTGCATATATATTTTGCAATCGATCTAATCGACCATAAGCAAATGTGTTGAAAGATTGTGGCAGGTAGAGATGTGTCCCATCAGACACACCACATTATGTATTAAGATGCCCATTACAGTCCATCTAGTTGTAAGAATCTAAAAGGAAAAAATGTATACATACGTTTGTTTTGTTTTAATTTGCAAAGAAACAATTTTAGGAATGTTTATTTTTGTGGAGTCTTATTCACTGAGACGACAATAGACAGTTTGTGAATGATAAGACTGTGTTAGAACACAACGCAAGTGCTATATGCGCGACGCTTTAGCACTTTATAGCGCTTGAGGCGCGCGCTAAGTACACCTTCTGTTTGACGAAGCTTTTTTAAAGTGTAATTTGCGTGTATTTTTAGACACACAAGGGTGGGGCGTGTCGCCGCGCGGCGCTGGCTACCTGTTCGGTTCGGACGTGGTGGCGCAGTTCAACGTGTCCAACGACATAGACATGATCTGTCGCGCCCACCAGCTCGTCATGGAGGGGTACAAGTGGCACTTCAACGAGACAGTGCTCACAGTGTGGTCCGCTCCCAACTACTGTTACAGGTACATATTTTTATTTACCCTATTAAGTAAGTACAGTCAGTGTAGTGTATGCATCTTTGGGATTTGTTCACTAATTCATACAAACAAGCACAGTCTCAAGCGTACCACGTGACTGGCGCAGCAATCCACGTGGGGAGATAAATATGCCAGTCGCGTGACGGAGGTCTGTCCGAGTGTGCGTGTGTGAGCTAGTGAGATGATAGTAAAGGCACTACAAATGGCGACGAGGAAAAAAAAAAAAAGAAGAGAGGAAAAAGATAAGTGATTAATATTTATTTTCATTTGGGATGTTCTAAAAAGTTCATTTTAAAAAAAGTCAACTGGTTTGAACAAGTTTCGCAATTTTATACGTTAATATTTCTTGAAATCGACATGTTCTTGTTAAATTATTTGTAAAACGTTTCATAGATAGTTTGTCGTAATATAAAAGGGGTCACATAGGACGTCCATATTTACATTTGAATGAATCTGCCGAATAAAGTAATTTATTAGTCATGTAATAGAATTCGCGGCAAATAACAAACGACAATGTTGACCAAGGTAT
Source organism: Synanthedon vespiformis (assembly GCA_918317495.1). Taxonomy (NCBI): domain Eukaryota; kingdom Metazoa; phylum Arthropoda; class Insecta; order Lepidoptera; family Sesiidae; genus Synanthedon; species Synanthedon vespiformis. The sequence goes on from OU906965.1 coordinate 2,879,039, forward strand.
GGTTCGTTAAACCATAGCTTTGTTATAAAAAAAAAAAAAAAGAAAAAGCATGGCTTTTGTTTTAAGTAAATAAATAGTACGTAGCATGGATACAATCGAATAGACAAGGAATACCTACCGCACAATTTGTGATCGTATTGCGTTAAAGTAAACAGAGTATTACTTATCTTTTGTACTTTTAATTTATTAAATGATAGCACAGGGGAAACCTTAGTTGGTTTTGGCGATAATTACATGTATTGTATTATTGTCTTAAAAAATAATAATAAATATATATATACATATATAGATTAGAAAAAATATTAGAAATAAATTTTGAAACTACCTCTATGTTTACCCATGAAGCGAGACGACCGCGGAATATTTTGTTTTGTGGATACTGTAGGGTAGGTTGTTAATTTCAAGCGGGATGTTGTTTTACATTTCTTATTGCTGTGTAAGTAGTACCTACTTATCATTTATTTAATGTCATACGATTAACGAATACATTTACTAGTTATATTTAAAATTCTTGCCTCTGAACTACAAGAGCCCGGGTTCGATTCTCGGTGGGCTTGGAATTGTGTATATTTCTCAGATTACAAAATATATTGTTGAGTGCATGATTGATTTCGTTATCTAGTCTAGATTAGAACAATGTTGGATCGGTTTATTGTATCAAATTCAAAGTAATGAATTTTGTACAAAGGAGAACACGAGATGATGCCTGTTAGTACAGGTGACACCTGTAAGGACTTCATAATGTAATTTAGTACAGGTGATGCCTGTATGTACTTGATCCGATGCGACATAGGTATGTCAGAGGATGGGTGCATGGAAGTTTTGCATACGGGTAACGCCCGTTTACTGGAGTTTGAAGACAACTCAAGACAACTGCATTGATCCTAGGGAGTAGAGATGGGGCCGTTCGAACGTTTGCTTCGAGCGCGTTTGGTGTAGAGGAGACTGGCGCCATCTGTTAGAGCTTTAAGATGCTACTGCCTTTGCTTTTGCAGCTCTGGTACATGGGCTGGTCTCTGGGTCTGGGTGACTGAGCTGTCATTGGTGTCACTTTGCGATTTTGACACCGGCTCGTCGGGTGGCCTTGTCCTGACAACTCTAATAATGTAGTAGTAACGCAGTGCTAGATGCCTACAAACTAGTGTTGCCCAACATTTGATCATTAATTGCTTTTGATGTTTCATAAAAATATCTTGTTAACATACTGTCTGTGTAAATATCAGCATTATGCCGAATTGTTTGTTCAATCCTATTCGCCCTGTGTTAGTGTCGGAGTATAGAAGGGTACATTGAATGTTAAATAAACTTAACAATTTTATATACGGAACTGAGGAGACATTTATGTGGATAGACATTGACATGGTCAATGTTTGGTAATGTGCAATTTTAATTAAATTATAGATGTTATTATTTGCGGTAATCAATATTTATTTTGGACAAATCCACTTGAGCAACGCTTGAGAAATAATATCTTATTTTATTATAACACTGTGGAGATACAGTTAAATAGTTCAATCACCTTAATTTCTTAGAATTCTTAGCATCACGTAAATGTAAATTCCAAGCAGCGTAATCGTTGATAAAACGTGCATTAACAATATAAGCAATAATTTCCTTGCATAGTGACGTAGCAAGTGGAAAGTAATCAAGAACTTTTTATTATGAAATTTCGTCCTATAGAAAAAGGGGATTTGAAGTATAGCTGTCTTTTGAACAAAAAGTTATCCATAATATTTTTAACAAATTTAGATTTCTTCTCAAAATTGTCATGAAATGGTACAGTATTAAATGTGGTTTTGAGCTTTGCAAATGTGACGGTTTAGTCAAAATGATATAAAGATATATAATATTAAAGGACCGACATGTTAGCCATATGTGGTTATACAAGTGCAAATGTGTACGAGATTAGGCATGCTTATGTGATTGATTAATTTCTATATTACACACTCACTTTGGATACCTACATAAAAGTATATCACAGGAGCCTACATTTGATTATATTCTCATAATTTTGAAAATAATATAGCTAATTGATAGCACAGTATCAGTGATACTATGTGGCAAAATCATATTCTACTGTAGTAGCCGTCATGAAATGATTTATATTGTTCTTATTTATATCTATAATAAATGTTAACAGCATACGTATGTTAGCGAGTTCGACTCCCGCTAATTCAATAGTGATGTACCTGATAGTTGTGTAGAGTGAGTGATATTGTCCGGGTCTCGCGGAGATTTCTGGTGATTAAAGTAAGAAGAAGTTAGGTTCCGATAAATTATAGTCTAGTGGCTAAGAGCCCTGGTTCTCAACCAGGAGGGTTTGGGTTCGATTCCTGGTATTGAAACGGAAATATGGACCATAATTAAACTGAAGGCATTGGTTAAACTGAAGGCATTGGCTGCCATTAAATTGGTGGAGGCTGCCATTAGATTGGTGGAGGCTGCCATTAAATTGGTGGGTGCTGCCATTAAATTGGTGGGGGCTGCCATTAGATTGGTGGGTGCTGCCATTAAATTGGTGGGGGCTGCCATTAGATTGGTGGAGGCTGCCATTAAATTGGTGGAAGCTGCCATTAGATTGGTGGAGGCTGCCATTAAATTGGTGGAGGCTGCCATTAGATTGGTGGGTGCTGCCATTAAATTGGTCGAGGCTGCCATTAAATTGGTCGATGCTGCCATTAAATTGGTAGAGGTTGCCAATAAACGACCAACGCTGCCTATCAGTTTAATTATGGTACCTTTAATTATGAGTAAACTTAGCTGGCATTCAATTTGTATATTGAATTTAGATGTGAGTAAATTGATAGACCGAATTGTACTGCCATTAATTTAGAAGGATAAATTACGCTGCCATTAAATTGGAAGGTTAAATTGTAATTAATTGTGCTACTATTAAATTAGCAGATTAAATTGGGCTACTATTAAGTAGTAAATTAAATTATGCTACCATTATATTGGAAGGTTGGATTGTGCTGCCATTGAATTAGTAGATTGAATTGTGCAGCCATTAAATTGGTAGATGAATTGCGCTGCCATTAAGTTGGTAGATGAAATTGTGCTGCTATTTAATTGGGAGTAAACTTTGCTCTGTTGCCATTAAATTAGAAGAATAAGTTGTGTTGCCATTTAAATGGTAGGATAAATTGTGCTGCTATTAAGTGGTACATTAGATTGTGGTGCCAATAAATTGCTAGATTAAATTGTGCTGCCATTAAATGATTAGTTTAAATTATGCCGTCTTCAAAATTTTATGCTAAATTGGCTGTAATTAAATTGGTAGTGTCAAGTGATGTTGTCGGCAGTACGGGCTCTCGTGGAATTGTAAACCGTGCATATTCAAGTTGTTTTGTAGACAGTATAGGACGGGCTTTCATAAAATTGGAAACCGTGTGTATCAAGTCGTGTTGTCAGCTCTACGGGCCGTCATGAAATTAGCCATGAAGCTTTCGTAGGCAGGCAGTGTTGTTTGCATTAAATTGCGGAATATTGTGGTTTTATGCATTAAATTGCGGATGTTTGCATTAAATTGCGGATGTTTGCATTAAATTGCGGATGTTAGCATTAAATTGCGGATGTTAGCATTAAATTGCGGTTGTTTGCATTAAATAGCCGTTGTTTGCATTAAATTGCGGAATATTGTGGTTTTATGCATTAAATTGCGGATGTTTGCATTAAATTGCGGATGTTTGCATTACATTGCGGTTGGTTGCATTAAATAGCGGTTGTTTGAATTAATTAATTAAATAGCGGTTGTTTTAATTTAAAAAAAATGCTTCACTATTTCTTTTTCTAGGAAAGCCAAACAATCCTATATAATTATAAACTTAAAGGACATAATTTAGAAAAAAAATCAACAGTAAGGGATCTAGGAGTTCCCTTCGATGATAAATTAACTTTTCGTGACCACTACGATCAGTATTATCAGTAAAAGTACTAGGACATTAGGTTTTTTGACTAGAACTACTAGGGATTTTAGGAACCCTAAAACATTTTTATATCTATACAATACGTTAGTTCGCAGTGTTCTTGAATATAATTCCTGTGTTTGGTCCCCTTACTATGCAATTCATAGTGGCCGTATTGAAAATGTGCAGAAGAAATGTTTGAGCATTCTTAGTTATAGATTTGGCTTTCACCGGAGTATTCCATTATATCGAGATAGACTAACAAAATTTAACATGGTTGCACTTGAGGACCGCCGTAATTATCATAACCTCTTGTGTCTTTTTAAAATAATTCATTCCCGCATTGACTCACCATATCTCTTGTCGCTTATTAATTTTAATATAAAACTTAGAAAACGAAACCCTTTTGTCAATACCTTTGCCTTACAAGTACACACCAATAATACCTCGATTTATAACCCGCTCGTTAGGATGTGTCGACAATATAATGACCTCCTGCTTAAGCATAGTGGTAAAGTTGACATATTCCATAATAGTTTAACTAAGTTCAAGAAGCATATAATGGCCATTGTGGCTGCGAGTGTCACTAATTCAAATAGATAATTATATGTATATGTCTGTGTTGGTGTGTGTATATGTATGTACACGTGTGTGTATATGCACATATGTGCACATGAATGTATGGTATAAATATACTCATACTCAATCTCAATAGGTACTGTTTTGTTGCACTCATATTTAATTTTATAATATCTGTTTTGTTGTGACTTTGTGGAGACGTTCTTTCATCTCATATTGATTTCTTTTGCAAACGGCTAAGCTTGCTTTTGTATGAAAGTGCGTCTCTTTTCTTTTCTTTCCTTTTGTTTCCTTCTTTTGTCTTGTGCTGCAATTTGCAAGTAACACTGTTTTAGTTTGGACATGCTGTGTACACATGTTTTGGGCCACTGTCCAGCTCACTTCGATGTAATTTATCAATGTAATTCAATGTATTTGTCAGTGTCCTGTTTTGTGTACCTTATTAAATAAAAAAAATAAATAAAAAAATTGCGGAATGTGTGGTTTTATGCATTAAATTGTAATGGGGTGCAATAAATTGGGTTCGTTGCACCGCAACCGCATTAATTTGGGTTTTTTGCATTAAATTTCGGAATATTGTTGTTTTATTGAATTTTAGAGGGGAATGGAAGTAGTATTGGAAAGAGGAAAAGGAGATCATGACTACCTAAATAATAAAAAATTGTAGTTGAGAACGTATATTATGCTAAATCAATTACTGTACTGTAGATTTTGTTTTGATTATTAATTACAGTTCGAACAAATAAAATTTGTGATAAGGAAGGGATGTAGTGTATGCATCTTTGGGATTTGTTCACTAATTCATACAAACAAGCACAGTCTCAAGCGTACCACGTGACTGGCGCAGCAATCCACGTGGGGAGATAAATATGCCAGTCGCGTGACGGAGGTCTGTCCGAGTGTGCGTGTGTGAGCTAGTGAGATGATAGTAAAGGCACTACAGTCAGGAGTATGAGGTGTGGCCTCATACTCTGACTGTTATCTATACTATATATTGTTTGATTGTTTGTTTGTATTGAATAGGCTCCGAAACTATTGAACCGATTTGAAAAATTATTTTACCATTAGAAGCCGCAATTATCCATGATGAAAATAGGCCACTTTTTACCGCGGGAAAATGCTTCATTCCTACTGGAAAACGGGTAATAGGACAACGGGTAGTAAGAATTATCCTTCCGTGCTTATCTTTTTCACATATAACTTCTAAACGGCTGAACCGATTGGGTAGAAATTTTGTATGTGTATTTCCATGGTTTCACAGACACGAATGTATTATATTTTATAAACTTGCGCGGACGTAGTCGCGTGCAACAGCTAGTCGCTATATAATTATGTTTGAACTATAAAACAAGGAGCACCGAAAATACATAATAATAATCCTTACTAATATTATAAATGCGAAAGTAACTGTCTGTCTGTCTCGCTTTCACGCCAAAACTAATGAACCGATTTAAATGAAATTTGGTATACAGGTAGTCTAGAGCCTGGGAAAGGGCATAGGGTACTTTTCATCCAGAAAAAAAGTAGGTACTGTTCCCGAGGGATCAAGAATAAAAAATAAAAAAAACTAACGCCTGGCGTAAGCGTTATAGCAACAATACATCAAGCGTTTATATTGCTTTCGCTGACGAAAGGGGTCATATAAAAATATTATCACACAATTACACCGTATTATACGCGAACGAAGTCGCGGGCACCAGCTAGTGTGTAATAATTTTTATGTCTCTGGCAGAAATTCGATCTTCGTTTGAAAATGAATGAATTTTTTTAAGATGAAACAAGTCGTTGGCCCGAACTTATCGGTCTCATGGCTAAAATGCGTCCTGTCTCACACAGCACAAAGCGCGGGAAGAGCACTCGACTGAGATGCACAATCATTCATACCAAAAATTAAATCACAAACAGACCCTTGGGCGTATACTCTTTTTGACAAAACTACTGCATATATCTATTTCGTGTAAAGTTATTTGTACTCTTGAATAAATAATCAATGTTTATATATAAATTCGGCTTTATAGTTAACTAGAGTGACCTATTCAACCTCAAAGTTGCATTAAAACTTGTGTTAAAATATGGATTTTTTCAAGGATTCATATCTTTAAAAATTAATATATATTTTTTAAGTTTGTATGCATTCGAACCTATGTAGTTAACGACAAGAAAAATCGATATCATGCTTACTTTTGTAAATTAAACATAAAACAGCGGAGTAATTTGGGGGTCTGCGTTTGTATGGAGGAAAACTGACTTGTATTACCTTAATAAAATAACACAGAGTCAATGAAAATTTCAGGTGCGGCAATGTGGCCGCAATACTAGAACTGAACGAGAATCTTCAACGCGAGTTCACGATATTCGAAGCGGCGCCGCAGGAGGCCCGAGGGGTTCCCTCCAAGAAGCCTCAGGCCGATTACTTCTTATAATGTTCCATGCGATAGACACAAAAAAAGTAAAAATAGTATTACGGTTTCTTTCTTCATAGTGACAAAACGTTTTGATATTGTGATCTTAAGACTGCTAAGTGTAGTAGTGGATTTGAAACTCTACTATAAGAATAATAGTGTTTTTTTTTTAAATTTTTTTTAAAAAGCCAAGGGGTGTATTCTGAGTGAAAATTATCGCATTTTAAAAAATATATTAATATGTATATTGCAAAGTCGAATTTTTCTAACGACGTCTCCGTTTTATAGCCAATTCTCTTTGGTTGTTCTATAATAAAATTTACTATGTCTGTCTGTCTGTATAAATCTTTCAGTAAAGTAAAGAGATCTATTGTATTTTTAAGCCAAGATTCGTTAACTTTTTTTTTTTTTTTTTTTTATTATAAAATTCAAATTTATTGTGAATTCAAGTCAAAGTAAATTAGCAATTGTTGTGAAAAAAAAATTTTTTTAATTTATTTATTTAAGATTTCATACAGCCATTATTTATCTATTATATATATAAATTAAATACAAATAGGCCTAAACAATCATAAAAATATATTACATTTATCTATTAATTTAAAAAAACAAATTAATATAAAACCAAAAAGAAAAAGAATAGAATATTCTATGTGAAAAACGAAAATATATAAACAACTTCGAATTCGATTGGAATGAAACAAACACTAAATGCTACCGGAAGCTCGATACAACACATCAGTGAGAACTGTATAAGTACCAACGTATTTTTTTTTTAATTTATGTACAGATAGACAGCTCGTTGACGAATTGAATTTTTTTTTTTTGCTTAATTTCATTTATATACGTATTAAGATATATATAGTAAAGTTGAATCACTATAATTGTCACTGCCGTAATAAAATTGTAATGCAAGTAGGTATATATGTGTATGTATGTATGTATTTATTTGGAATAAAAAAAATATTTAGGTAAATTTGTCATCACTTAGTTCTATCTATACTTTGTATTTTTTATCATTATATTGTAAACTTCAGTAGATAAGTTAAGTACTATACTAGCATAGATAAAATAGTACTCAACCAGCACCGATTAAGGTGGTTAAGTATTATCTAAGAGTGGCTACAGAACCAAATTGACCCAGAAATATAATAATTAATTAATTCAGTTAAATGATATATCACAAAACAGACTGAAAACCCGATTTGTTTTAACTGGAATTAATAACTTTTTTTTTTTTCTAAATAAATATGGGTTTATTTTATAGGTATGTTAAACGTTATATTTGCTTTCCTATAACGCTTAAAATTACGAAGTTTATTCTAAGGAAAGCAAGTGTTGGATTAAACAAGTGTTTTTTTTTTTTTTTAGTTAAGAGTGATAATGTCTATGTTATGTGTGTCTGTGTTTAAGAAACATGATACGTATGGAATTTTACAATAATTATCCCTAATAGGAAATAAATCTATCTCTAGCTTACTTAGCTTATACATTATCAGAAACAATACACTTATAAAAGTCTCCTTTCGATTTCCCTTTGGCCGCCAAAGTCGGATTTATCCGACAATTATTTTCGTGTCCGTTTCGCCGGAACCGAATATATACGAATGTTTATTTTTAAACAACTCCTACAATACCAAGCGGATAATACTAAAATTTATTTTTGTCTGATTCAAGACAAGTTTTAAGCAATTGTTTGTTTTAAAGATATAAAAAAAAACTCTCAGACTACTATAATGTCTATCCTTACCCTTCATTATTTCTTGGTACCATCAAATGGACCGTTCATAAGTAATAAAATTAAAAATAAATTTGGATTATTTTGCTGAGTGGAAACATTGTATTTTCGACTCGTTTGTAATTGAAATATTTTAAAAAAATGTAATTAGAAACATTAAAAAATATGCATTTAAAATGTCTGTTTCGCTATAGTTTGACCAATACCGCTATACCACGCCCTAGACATGTGCGGGGCGGGGCGAGGCGGGGGTGCAGTCATTACATCAGGTCTCGGGCTATCCGCGTCAGACGCACATGATATATAATATCTAGAGATGGGTCGTCCGATATCTCGTGATGGGAAAACCGTAATTTTTAAACGGTCGAATATTAACATTAGTTTTTGAATTTATAACATTAGTTTTTTTCTGGGCACATAAAATGTTAAAATAAGAATATAATTTAATTAATATTATAATTAACGAGCTGCTTTTGATTATCATGTTTGTGCCCGCGACTTCGTACGCGATGATTAATTAAAAATATAAAAGCAATTACAACGCTCGACAACAGCTTGTTGCTATAACATATTAGCCAGGCTTACAGTTTTATATTTTAGATCGGGAACAGTACTTTTTTTCTGGCGGAAAGGTATCCTATGTCCTTTCTGGTATTCCAGAGAACGTGTATGCAAAACTTCATGGTGATCGGTTCAGTAGTTTTGGCGTGAAAGCGAGACAGACATAGTTACTTTCGCATTTATAAAATTAGTAAGGATAATATACGAATCCCCATGACTGTAACTTCATAATATTTTAAACAGATATTATAAGATTTATCTGGACAATAAACTACCTCATGTAAACTCAATCTCTTTGCTACATCCCACCCGCTTCACCGCGCATTCCTAGGGCGTGGTACCAATACCGCGGTCACATTATAATTAAATTGATAGGGAACTTGTGTATTTCTAAATGTAAACTTATTTCAATCAATATATCGGTCGTTGTCAAACCAAAATCTGCAATTTCCTGAAAATTTATTTTAAAAAAGGATTTTATTTTGTACTTTTTTAAGGCAGTTTTAAGTCACTAAGTTCAAAAGATTGTGCACATAACATATTTTGATTTGACAATGACGATAATATTGTATTTTTTGACCATGTTAGACATTATTTAATTTCATTTGGTATGTATATATTTAATCTTTCGGAGTATTGACATTTTTCTATCATGAATTTGTTGTATATATAGAAGTATAATACTATAAGTAACGAAACAGACTTAGCTATAATATATTTAGGGCTCAAATTGTGAAATGTTGCTATAGAAGTAATCGCCTCTTAAAATCTTAAAAGTCTAATGAGATAATAAAGAGGGGATCTGTTCTTCATATCATTTCGTAATATGGACTCTTACACTATACATAGTGTAATTAATATAATGATATTGCTTTGTCTTATTTGAAATTAATGTTTTGATGTCTTCTAAATATAAGCCTGTTGATTGAAAAGTGTCAGTTTGTTGATGATGTAAGTATCCATTTTGTATCTCTGAATTTGGAATTAAATTGAAAATACCATAAAGTTGTTTTAATGTTTCTTCTTTTCCTACAATGACAATGTCTTAAATAGGATTAAATTAAATCTCTTTAATTAATGGATTTTCTTTAAGAACGTTCTGTGCGCGTAAAAGCGTAGTACAGTCGGCCGCATAAGTCGATTAACACATTCATAAGTGCAAAACAACTAAACACTTAGCGAGCCATAAGTCGTTTTCACGACTAGAGAACAAAATAAACTTCACGTACAAACGATCGTAAAAACTTCAATAAGTAAGTTGAGTGTTCAGTTGTTTTGCACTTTTGAATGTGTTATTCGCCTTATGCGGCCGACTGTACATGGGGTTTTTGTTTTAAATATCATTAGAAATTTTATAAACTTATAATCTATATACTAATATATAAAATTGAAGAGGTTGTTTGTTTGTACGCGGTAATCTCAGGAACTATACTGGTTCAAATTGAAAAGCGGTATTTTTGTGTTGAATAGTCCATTTATCGAGGAAGGCCATAGACTATAGAGAACGCGGACGAAGTCGCGGGCACCAGCTAGTAATAATATAATATTTATCTCTTAATGTAAGGGGATATTTTAAGAACAGTTGTTTCTTCACATATTTTGTTAGGCGTTATATCTTTTATTTTTCGAGGAGGACGAAATAGTGCCAGTGTAAAATAAACACAAGATATTTTAATTCAAATAAATTCATCAACAATTATTTCAAAATATACTACATATATCATAGCTAACTAACTACCTATACACATTCGGTACCTATTCTATATAATAAGTATATTTAATTTCGCTATATTTCAAATTTGTATTTTACATACAAACTGTCAACTACATATATCACAGAGTTCCGGTAATATATCACCACATTTCGTTGACACTTTGATATCAACCATTGCATCAGCCCTTGTTGGCCCTATATTTAATATTGCAACCTCCTTATTTTCTTCTTTTGCTTGTAAAACTATCCTATAACTGGAATAAACGGTCAAACTTGAGCCCAAAACAAACACCGCATCGCTATTACTAACTCGCCATCTCACTTCTTCGACTCTATCTTTGGGAACATTGTCACCAAAAAATACTATATCAGGCTTCAGGGGTCCATCACATTCAGGGCAAAGTGGTGTTTTGAATTGATCTACTTGTTCCTGGAAATAATAAAAGTCAATAAAGTTGGAATGTTTTTAATATATGTAGGTATCTGTATTGGATTTCCATTTCATTATATTATATCTGTACTAGACTGGGTGACAGAGCTTTGCTCGGGCCAATGAAGAGATATGTAAGAAAGTCTTTGAAACACTAAAAAAAATCAAGATTCAAAATTTTATAAAATAAGCAAGCAGTGTTACTTTTGTAAATGTTCAATAAAAAAAAACTACCTGACAAATCGATTTAGACCTAATAAACTCCTAACCCTAGATTTTCGTGAAGTGTACCAAACTCACTTTCATGTAATATTAGTTAGGATAACTTATAATTATATATCTACTAGCTAGAGCCCGCGACTTCGTCCCCGTTGAACGATGAAAGGTACCCTATGTCCTTTCTGGTGTCCCAGACAATGTGTATGCAAAATTTCATGGTGATCGGTTCAGTAGTTTTTGAGTGAAAGCGTAACAAACAAACAAATTCTATAACATTAGTAAAGATAAACTATTTGGTTGAATGGGTTCAGATGGGTTTCATTAAGCCTCTCTTAATGGTGTAGGCCTCTTAATTAATCTTAATCAAATCAGTCACAAACCTTCAATAAGTCAACATCTCCGTCAGGCCTTATCATTGTGAAACTGCTTTTCATTCCGGGATTATTTTTTAACAACTCCACTTGAAGCTCTTCCCTTCCAGTCTCATACGAACAGTTCAAACATTTAACTATGTAACCGCTCCCGTGAAGTTCTATGACATCTTCGGACCCCGCTTTATGGTGAAGCCTATCTACGTTTTGAGTAACTATTGCACTGACTTTTCCTGCCTAAAATTAAAGATACTTTATGTAAACTTATCATTAATTTCTTTGTGAATGGCACATTTTAGTTATACATAATTATCACAAAAGTCATGTTTTATAGATGAAAAAATATCACAATACAAGAACAAGTCTTACTTTTGAACTCACTCACTTACTTTTGATTATATATTTTTTAATAATATACAAGAAGGCTATGAATTTGACGTGCCTGTTGGATGAGTAGTTAGGATGCTTGCCTTAACGATGTCTCGGGGGTCCCGGGTTTGATTCCTGGCAGGGAAAGTTGGCTCTGGTCAGAATTGGGAATGTAGTGGCAAGACACACTGGCAACAACTAGCCCCTTACCGTGAAATAAAATCATATTATGTGCTGTTGTCTTTCAGTGAGTGAGGGATGCTAGAGCCTATTTCTTATTCTTAATCCTATTGCAGCCAGCACTTGCAGTTCCATTATTGGCGTTATTTGTGTTATAGGCGACGCTTGCTATGTATACCTACCATCAAGTGAACCGTCAACCTGTGTACCGACCTTATCATAAAAATAAAATTCATATATTTGAATCTATTTATATACGTCAACCTTTATTTATAGTCATTATATTAATCTCAACTTTATCTAGCTTATGATAACTCTTGAGAGATCTTCCCTATAGGTACATTCCTTTGAATACATAATGAATGTGTTTTTGACCATTACTAAAGAATGATGATAATAATAAAGATAAAAAATTAACCAAATCACCTTTTCCAAGTCCCTGATAGAATAATGATTACCGTTAGGTAAAACGGAGGAGAAACGTGGCCATCCGACGAAGTTCCTTGCCCAATATCTCTGCCTGACCTTTGGATACTTTATAAATTCCTGATACTGGACTGGTTTGTGATTTGTTCTCGCATATAGACCAACTTCCTCAGATCTGTAGTCAGGTATACCTGTAAATGTGACAAAACTGTGAAATCTAGTTTCTTTTAGTTAAATATTGATGTGTTTAGTTGTTATACAACCAATTTCCTTTCCAATACCTTATCCTAAATTCTCCTGTTGTCAGCAGCTAACTTGCAGCGCCTGTGGCTTTGCTTATGTTATTATAGGTGATGGTAGCCACCTACCATCAAGTGTACCATCAGCTGGTCTGTTCAACATTCATTTATGTGTTCAACATTCACATACAGCTTTTTGGAAATACCAGTCTATAAAACTGTATGCAATAGAAAAACATTTCTGCTGGCATATTCTAAAAAAAAGTAGAATGAGTGTGATGCATGATATTTTATCTACGTAATATAGTTAAGTGTCTTCTTACAGATGTGTTTCTCTTTACTTACCAGATTCCGTAGAAATGCCTGCGCCAGTAAGTATAAGAATTTTATCATGTCTAGACAGAAACCCTTTTAGTTTAGCAATGTCATTTTGGTCTGGAGGTTTATGTTTAGGAACGTAAACAACATGTCTAGTAAATGTAACGCCATTCAAAGGTACGAATCGTCTAAACATTTTATTATAGTAATAGAAATTACGAAAATATTTAAGAGCTAATTATAAATATCACCTCGCTCGCAGTATCTAATCTACATCATAGAGAAACTTGATATGAAAATATCATCTCATCATTCATCGAAACTTTAATTATTGGCACAACACAAACGAAATAGAATAAGTATATATGATAATGACGTTTTAGTTTTGATAAGATAAGATAATGATAGTTAATCATAAATTATTCAAATTTCGAAATAATGAATGAATATTATGTTTATGGCTGATTAGACTTGTCATTTATGATTATATCAATCACTAAAAATGAACATAGGCCATGCCATAATACATATTATTATATTTCATTGTAGACTGAACCTTTTTTAAATGCGTTATCTCCGGTCTGTGAGTCTGTGGTCTATACCAAGGAGAATATCTCTACCCTCCTTAGTCTATACGTTATCAATCAATGTCATGTCAGTGTCAGTCAACGTAACTATTTCTTTTTGTTATTGTGTGATCCTAGGTTTTTTAATTTTCTATAATTTTGTTTGTAATTATTAGTGCAGCGCACTAAATAATGAAAATATAATCATGACATTATACAAATTAAAAACTGCACCCATCATATTAATTGAAGATGATTGTAACAAGAACATATTGCCACTCATATTTGAACTTATAAAAGATAAAAGTGTAAAATGTTTTTGCTTGGAAAAAACAGCAGATGTATGGAATCGTGTTTTTGAAAAACATGCAAATATTACATGTTACGATAGTTTAGTCGTAGACGAATGTACTCGTTTAAAACATGCTATCCTAATAGACTCTGTAAATCAAATGGCATTGAATTTAGGTTGGGAAGCGTGCTATAGGCATTTGAAACAATTTCAAAGGGACTCGAACGTAATACAAATGATATTAATTTTACATAAAGACTGCTTCATGCCTTCTTCAAAAATTCAGACTAATTTAGAACATTTCGCTAGTGCTATTGTTTCATACAACACTAGTTGTAAAGTTAACTTTCAAATAAAGAAAGGCGGGAAACTTCTGAGGTCGGATGAAATTCTCTGTTACGACATTCAAAACAAAGTGCTAAAGTCAAAACCAGATGTGAAAGAGAACAAAACGGATGAGGAGCCAGAAAATCCTTTGCCTAAGAATTTGACAACATTTAAGATAGAAATGGAAGAAAATGAAAAACTCGATAGATCTAAATTAAAATTGCCATATATGAGTAAACAGGAGGGAGAAAGCAAAGTATTCTACGAGCCAGATGCTGTAGACGATTGGGACGAAGAAGATCCTGATGAAGATTTAGATATATAGAATAAAAACTATTTTAGAATAACACTCTTGGTATTTTCTTTACATTGTATGTAAGCTTTCCTATTACAATAAGTACTTAATGTTTCCAGGAACCAAACTGTTCAGGATGTTATACACAAAAAGCAAAATGAAAAAAACTCTGTTAATTTATGATATTAAAACTGTTTGGTCACTTGATTACAAGATAATCATTTAATTTAAATTTATTGGAAAATTATGGGGGGAGGCCTATTTCCAGATTGTCCAGCAGTGGATGTCCTGCAGCTAAGATGATAATTTCACTCGATAGGTTTTATTCCTTACTAACATAGTTAAAATTTTCAGTTCCTTTTCTACAATTTTAAATTAAAAATCGCTATCCACATCTGATTCTCTTTTGTTGTGCTAACTTCTAAGACATTCAAAGAATTGTGAAAGAGTGATCAATGATGAAGGCTTATGTATATTAAATTGCATCCATACAAAGTCAAGGATGACTGGCTTATATCATTAAATAAACCTATGTACCAAATTTCAGCTTTCTTGACTAAATAGTTTTGGGCTGTGCATTGAAGTCAGCACACTTATTTTAATTCTGAGTTATATATATGAAATTTGCAATTTTCATAGAAACTCAAAAAGGTATTCGATGCTCATAACACTTGTTAAATAAATTTTAAAATGGCGTCACAAATTTCTAGTTTGTGGGTATCAAATTAAAATAAACCCTCGGTTTACAAAGAATCAACTTTTTATTTATTTTTCTATGTTCCGTTACAATTTTGCCATTTTTTTTTTAATTATTTATCCACGTATACACTATAGTAGGTACATATCTAATATGATGAAATCAATGTACGTGGGGATTACTTTTATTATTTAAACTTCATTAATTAAATTATTTTAATTCAAAATCAACTCCCTAAGTTACATTTTCGAAGTTCCCCCTTCAATGGGAGATCGCATTTGTAAAATTGAAGGTTAAAACGATGAAGAGAAGAGATATAACAGAGAATTCCATGCGGAAACTCCTTCATACAACACGTGGGAAATATGTGAGCACCTCACAACAATGCAAACGCGCGTCTAAACCTACGCTTACACGTTTATTTACTACTAGCTGGTTGCCCGCGACTTGGTCCGCGTTTTCTATAGCCTGTGGCGTTCCTCGATAAATGGACTATTCAACACAAAAATAATTTTTCAATTCGAACCAGTAGTTCCTGAGATTTGCGCGTACAACCAAACTCTTCAGCTTTATTATATTAGTAATATATTTTATCTACACTAATTATTAAAAAGCTCAAAAAGTTACAAACTTCAACCAAACATTGGTTGAAAGCGTTAATCTAATGAACTAACCGGTTTGAATTGAAAAAATCTTTTTGTGGCTATTTAGGCTACATTGTAACATTTTGAACGCGGACAAAGTCGCGGGCATAAGCTAGTCAAGTCATCAATAAATGTTTTAGCATGAATTTTAAATGTGCTTTTAAAAATATTATTTATGTTAATTTAATTTGACGTTATTAAATGAATAAGTTTAAAGTTTGTATGTAAGTAAACAATACATTTTAAATAATAATAATAAAAAAAATTTTTTTTCTTCAGTGCATTCTTTCTAGGTGCCAAGACATTTCCGACGAGTTATACACAATAATAATATCGTCGTCACAATAGGCTACAATAAAATTAAAAAACCTTACATTATGTTTAATTACATATTATTATATATCAAAAATTACAAATCGATAAAGTAATTTTTCAGTACACATTGAATTTCATAACAAAACAATTAATACGAGAGTTTCTATCATTAATAAATCAAACAAAAGCCTGAAACGGAATATAAAATAAAAACTAGCATTTTTTTAGTTATTCCATCCATCGAAAGAAGCAATGTGTTCGAGCGTACACTAAAAAAAAAGCTCTGTACACATTATTTATTTATATAAAACTAATAAAATATTAAATCAATTAAACGATTTAGTTTAGTAGTACCACATAAACTTAAAAAGGGGGCAAAATTAACATTGATATTGATCTCGAGTGATTCGATTGATTGATTGATAACGAGCTTTGATCTCGTACAAAATCCAAGTCGAGAAAATATACTTTGATTTGCACACTTGACACTTGATGTTTATTGATAACATCTAATAGACAATAAGAGTCATAGATATATATCTCAACTTGGACAGTTAATTACATTTATTTTTTATTCAGCTCAATTCAGTGGCGTAGCTTTGGTCCTAGATCGGGGGGCCATGTATCTAAATTTTTTGGGGGCCTTTCTACCTAACTGTACCTACTCGAATGTAGGGTAAAGATTTTGGCCATGCCATGTATCTAATTTTTGGGGGCCTTTCTACCTAACTGTACCTACTCGAATGTAGGGTAAAGGTTTTGGCCATGCCATGTATCTAATTTTTTTGGGAGCCTTTCTACCTATATACTCGAATGTAGTATAAAGATTTTTTTTACAAAATAATTCATATTTTTAGATGTAATTCATTTATAATTAAAACTTTTAAACGGTAAGCTCGTAGCTCGAGTATATACACAATAAAATTTAAAGTGATATTTTACGAATTTTTGCCTGCACACGTCGGGAACGTATATTATAGAGGAAAAATATGTTCCATGCTTGTAGCTAAGTTAAGACATTCGAATCGAGTTACGAACGTGGACTAAAAGGCTTTATGTGGCTTATGAGGCGGGAGCTACGCCCCTGTCTCACTCAATTCAGCTTTTGTAAGTAGAAAACCTGTTTTCTTCTCTACGGACAAAAGCTTACATTCAATGAGCTGAATAAACGTAATTACTTCCTAATACATCACAACTGTTTCACCGAGAATAAGCGATGTCAAAAACAAATTATAGCGTGATTTCTATTTTCTATCATCCACCTGTGTAGAGATTTTGTGAACAAAATTTAAGTTAGTTTTAAACGCTTTGAAAAAAGAAATAAAAAAAAAATAAACAATTGCACAGTTCATTGTGACACAAATATTTTAAAGTTAACGTTGCCAAAATAATGTACAATTTTTAACACAGCACACTGAAACGAGAAAGGACTTCATCGGGATGATACATGTACACACGGGAAGGGGTGAGTGAGAGTATGCGGTGAGGTGTGTAGGGGCCCCAGCCTTTGGGGGGCCCTTACTCGTTGGCGAGCTCTTTGAGCCGTTCTTCCCGCGGCCTGGCCCCGCCGAATATGGAGGAGGCCTGCGAAGTGGAAGCGAGCGAGTTGACCGGCTCTTGCACTGTACGCTTCTGCAATACCAGCTTCGGTCTGCCTGTCGTATCTGCGAACATATTTAGATGTAGCTTTCTATGGGTAGTTTTCTATGATAATGTAGCTTTTTATGTGATTTTTTTTAAACCGGTCCGGTCCGGTTTTTGAGTATGTATTTACATTACATTATAGGACACAATATGATGATGATGATGAGCTGGAATGGGTAATGAGTGTTTGTTGATTGATCAATGTTGCGAAATAGGACACGATATGACGATGATGAACTGGAATTGGTAATGAGTGTTTGTTGATTGAGCAATTAATTACCTGGGCGTGAGGAAGGCATGCCCTCGAAGTTGCGACGCGGCTGGCCGCCCCCCCGCGGGGGTCCGGCAGCCCCGCCCGAGCGCCCCCCCATGCGGCCCCAGTCGCCGCGGGGCTCCTCGGAGGCACCGCGCGAGCTGCGTCCTGGTGCCTCGCTCCAGCGGTCTCCTCCGGCGCCTCCGGGCCCACCCGGTCCCCCGCGCTCGCGGTCTGCGTAGTATCAATCGGTCATTAATAAATATAAACCGTCACAACTAAATAAATAGTCTTTTGACTATTTATTTATTGGTTTTAATGACTATGTGCATGGTGTATGTGTTATGAAATAGAAAGTTTATGACAGTTTTAGTGGTGAATTTTATGCCATTTTCTTTGTAACGTTGTAATGAATTGATGTTCGATTATTACCTTTACGTTAGGAAGTTATTGACACATTCGTGCTATTAGTAAATGTTTTTAAAAGAATTCAACGTTGATGATCACATTAAAATTAAGGTGCCTCTAGACGTGCTTGATCGGCATGGCATGGCAAAAGGTGCGTGCACACAAATGAAATGCTTTTTGAGAATGCTTTACCTCAACGTCTGTCCATCCGACGTTAGAATGCACAAAAGGTGCAACCCAATTTGCGGACGAACATAAAAGCTGGTGAAAAGCTCAGACCAAATAAGAACTATAGACAGAATTTTGCCGACTTCATATTGAAACCGGTTTTATAAATAAATATTTGTGGGCAGGCCGTTTACTGTATTGAGGGTTTGTGTTCCACCAAGCTATTTATTTAATTTCATTTTTGTTCGTTTTTATTATTTTTAATAAATAAAATAAATATTTTTAATTATTGGTTTCCAAGTTTACTTTTATTTATGTTAAGATCGGCAGACAAGCTGACACGGTAGCCGTTGCCTATAACATAAGCATCGCCACAGTTGCTGTAGCTGCCGACTACAATAGAATTAAGGCTAATGGATTGGGAAGGGAGGAAGTCGAGGCGTAGTTTCACCGGCTTCACTTGGCCCTATCCCTATCTTTAGTTGTCATTTGATCTGAGGTGAAAAGTGAGTTAGTGCGGCATGCGTGTTACCATGAAGCCCGCCACCGTGGTGCCTGGGCGCACGCGGGTCCACTCCGTCGAACTGGTCGTACATACCGCGCCCTCCCTCTCGCCGGTACCCGCCGCGTCCGTCCCGGTCCCGGTCCCTACCTCCGCCGCCCTGTCGCCCGCGGTCGAACCCCCCTCCACCCCTGGACAGACAAACGTTAACTTTACACCACACGGAATCTCATTGGCAGAACTAGTCATTGGCGGCTCGAACGAACTCATCAGTGCGTGTAGCTAAAATTCATTCTGTCTCACACAGCACAATGCGCGGGACGAGCAGTCGCCTGAGATGCACTATGATTCATACCAAAAATAAAATCATCAACAGACCCTTGGGCATATACTCTTTTTGACAATTTATCAGTTTTTCTTCAAAAATACTTGGAATTAACCAACCAACCAAACTTATTCATTCAAAAACCACCTTGAAATGTGGAGATATGCAATTGAAAAGATTGTGGAGATATGCAAACGGGACTCGTGTCGCGAGTCAATTCTCCTCATTCGTACGACCGACAACTCACCACACGAGTTCAACATAATATTATACCGTTGGCCATTCATGAATTTTTGGTGCGGCAATAAATGTGTTAAAACATTTCATTAGAGAGATATAACCAAAATAATTAACATACATGTTCAATTAAAATTTTGCAATGGCAACATTGTTCCCAGTTCACTGTGCCAGTTTAGAAAATATTGTACACACCCAGGTACTCACCTATCATTTCTTTTTTCTTCAGCGACATCTATTTTTATTTCTTTACCCTCTAAAATTATCACTCCGTTCATTTCAGTTGCTTGTATTAAATCTTCCAAGCATTCAAATTCCACATAGCAAAATCCTTTAAATTTATCCGTTTCTCTATCCATCACCAGTCTAACATTTTTTATAGACAAATTCTGAGAAAAATAAAAAAGATACATTAAATCAATTATAATATTGGCCTTTTATAAATTTATCTTACTAATATTATAAATGCGAAAGTTTGTGAGGAGAATGGATAAATGTTTCTAACTTTTTCATGTTTAGGCGCTAACATTTTCATTGTATGCTTTAAAACCAGTGCACATATGGCCACAAACCAGACTCTACCATAATCATTTTAAAAATCATTTTCACCAGTACTCACAAACCATTTAAACCATATGGCAACCATTGCTGACGGAGTCACAGCGAAGCGTGGCCCAGTTGATAATAATTATATCAATAACTAGCTGCTGCCTGCGACTTCGCCCGCATGACTTTGTCTATACTAATATTATAAAGAGGAAAGATTTGATTGTTTGTTTATTTGTATAGAATAGGCTCCGAAACTACTAGACCGATTTTAAAAATCATGTTATAAGTGTTCTTAATTAAGTTAAATTAATAATAATAATCTTAATTAATAGTTATAAGTGCTCTTAATTAAGTTAAATTTGTGTTATGTTAAAAGTTGTGTTAATCCTTACATATTATAAAACAAAGCCCTCCGCCGCGTTTGTCTGTCTGTCTGTTCGTGATAAACTCAAAAGCTACTGCACCGATTTTCATGCTGTTTTCACCAATGGATAGAGTGGTTCTCGAGGAAGGTTTTAGTATATAATTTACAAAGTTACGCGGACATGTCACGGGCAGCTATTTGTAAATAAACTGTAATAATTTTTATGATCTATCTATCTCTGTCTCTTCTAACCAAACGGTAAACCACCATAGAGTGCATGCATGGTCCTTCGAGCCTGATAAACCAGTGAATTAAGAGTTGTCCTTGAATCAGCGACCTACGGAATGGTAACCAGGACTAAAATAGAGTGGAAACTGTTAGATGTTTAGGATATAAATAAAGTATTGTGAATGCCACCACAAGTAATATATATCTTTAAAAAAAACTCCTTATCATAATGAAGACTTATAGTCAGTTGTCATAATTAAGACTTGAGTCATTAATGTTTCACTTATTTAACTGCCACATTTAATAGTGGTAATGTTGAAATTTACAAATACATTGGGATAGAATGAAATGTCATTACCTAATTAGGTCATTGCCATAGCTTGATTGGTCATAACAAGTTTGATATTATGTTCTTTAATCACATAATAAGTAACAATTTTTGTTACCAAAAGTTAAAATTTAACCTATTTATGATACATATTTACAATGTGAAATAGATTTCACAATACAGTAACACACCGCTTTACACGAATCCCGTCACGCACGGCTTCTATATTACGCGAATTTCAAATTTTGCGCAAAAAAGCCTTGCTTTACGCGGATTGGTTACTTGCATGTAGTAAATTAATTGCCTAACTTGTCTTTGGCCACGGGAATTCCCACTTTCTCTGACCATTCTGTTAAGATAATAGGGAGTCCTCTCAGAATAAGAATTTTGTAAGAACAAATTACTAGAATGGTCATTTTAAAATTACTTTTAGATATATTGATTGTTAATGTAATATACTTAAATATCCATTCTCGCCGCGGGAATTCCCACTTTCTCTGACCATTCTGTTAAGATAATGGGGAATCCTCTCAGAATAAGACTTTTGTAAGAAGAAATTACTAGGATGATCATTTTAAAATTACGTTTGACATTGTATTTTAATGTAATACACTTAAATATCCATTCTTTTAATATTTTAAAGTTAAAATGATGGCACAAGATTAAACGTTAGTTTTTTTATAGTGCTATTGTTACTAGTGTAGCTGTGTTATTATTTTTAACTAGCTGGCGCCCGCGATTTCGTCCGCGTTGAAAAAGAAAAAAGTAGCCTATCATGTGTCCTGTACGTTTAAAAGTTTATCTACCAAGTTTAATTTGTTTAAGAGTTATGGAAGGAACATACATACATACATACATACATACATACATACATACAATACCTACACTTACAGATTTATTATTAGTATTGATTGATTGATTGATGATAGTTAAATAATGAAAATCGTGTTACAAAAAATATCTTTATATGTAAATACAGAAAAAAGAAAACATGCAATTAATGCAAATATATATACTTCACTTGGGGTTTTTTTTTTAGAAACAACTAGCCGGTGGCCGCAACTTAGTCAACATTGAAAAATATGTGAAAGCAATTTGCTTTATACTTATGATTTTGCTGAGCATTGGATTTTTATTTTTAGGTAGCTGGTGCCTCTGGCTTTGCCCTTGTGGAATGTTTAGCCTATATCCATCCTGAAATACTATTTTAACTAAAGTTGAAAGAAATTTTTAAATCGGATGAGTAGTTTCGAAGATTACCTCCTACATACAACAAACTTTATCTCTTTATAATATTAGTTTAGTACAGATAATATAATTACTTAACAACATAGTACCTATCTCCGGTAAAGTCTATTTCTAAGACTGAATAACCTAAAAATAACTGTCAATATGTAATAATAATAAAAATAACTGTGATGTTTTAATTAAGTATTATATAAATTAACAACGTTTCAGTACACTTTGTAAACAAGGTTATAAGGCTTCTCTTATTTAGTTACTTTCACCAATAGCTATGTACTGATTTTTTTTTGTTATTTAAAGAAACAATTATTCTTCTTAAAGACTTAGCATTCATTTAGATATCAGCTTACGGTAAAACAGATAAGTAATTTTATATTACTGATAAAACTAGCGCTAACAATTTAGTATAGGTACTTACTGGAAAAATTCTGTTTATGTCGCCTTGAATTATACCAGAAGGAAGGTTCCCGACGTAAGCTTTGTAAGGAGGCTCAGAGGGTAGCAGGCGGCCGCCAGCCGTTCTTCTGCCGCCTCCAAAGTCCCTGCAAGTAGCATTTTACCACTGTAAATCATAACCTATAAAAACTTAATAACACTGCAATCGTCGCGCAATTATCACTGAAAATATCGCAGTATTTAATATTTTCATGTAAATACTAACGTCAATTCATTATTTTATTCTAAAATCCCACGTTTAGTGAATGTTATCGCTGTGTCAAAACAAGTGAATTACATATACTTATATGTTAAAGAAACAAATTTAAAGTGAACTTATTATTGAGAAATATTTAAGTGTTCTTATAAATAGGGGAAATGGTGAAAAATGAAACTGTTAAGAATTAAATACCTGGGATTTCCATCATCATATCCACTACGACCTGCCATGTTTAGAAACATGGAACACTGAACGCGCGCGCATCAATTTCAGAAGCGGCCATTGATTTTTTAATATAGCAACACTGATTTTATTTTGAATAATATTGTAGATAAATAAAATAATATTACCAAGTGGTATTTTAATAAACATATTTTAACATTGATTTCTTCGCCGCAATTATTCAATCAATCAAAAATATAATTCACAAAACAAGTTTAATAACTCAAGTTAAATTAAGTTAAATTTTGAAGCAGTTCAAAAATAAATACAAATTAATTCTATTTATGTGAGGGCTTATGGCTTTTTTGTAATATGATGTGGGTGGAGACGATTTTTTTGTAATTAAAATCATGCAAAAAAATGCTTTTATAACAATCAATAACAATACTCTTTAGAACAATGACTTCACTGTTCATTGTTGATTTTAAGCTGACAAAATGGTGTAATGTAAACCTTTTTGGACATGTTTTTATTGTTTACTTATTCATAAATGTGATGACTTTTGTATTGCGGACATTTGATTGATACTCATACTAGAACCATAGTAATTTCTTTCCATGATGTAGTAGTCTTTAGTCTCTCACAAGAAAGACTATTGTATATTCTGCGGTATTGTGTGACGTCTCTTGTTGTCTAATTGTCTATGTGATAAAATGTGATCTGTTTGCTGTCTGTGACATTGACATCCCATCGTATCCCATGTGGTTTTTTGATTTGGCTGGTCGCATGTTATTCGCAAATATTTTAACGTGGTTTTTGAAAAGTATTTAAAATAAATAAATATTTTTGCACTAAACTTTGTGCATTTATGTATTCATTTCTATTCTACTTGTTTACTGTTTACTACATTTTACTTCCTGAATTTTATCTAAACTTGGAGTAAAAAGTATGTGCGTGAAGATTTGAAAATGAAAGATACAATGGAAAATGTTGATGTTAAACCTAAGGTGCAGGGAAACTTAACAGCTTCTTTGTTAGATGCTTTTGATTTATTGAAGGCACCCAAAGATGACACAAGGCTAACAGGAGGCGCTAAAATTATTTCACAGCTTCAAGGCAATGAGGTAGGTAGACTCCTTTTGAAAATGCCTTCTATCTCACAGAACTTGTGATTTTGTGTTTACTTTTCCATTCTTAACCGTCTACCTTTTATTGATAATAATAAGTGGTAAATTTTAATGTGACTATGGAGTCACATAAAACACTCAGGATAAAGCCACACTATACATGCCAACCTTGAAGCTTTGCTAGGAGCTCTTGCACTTGTGTACAAGATAACAAAGGTCAACTTGCAATGTGGCTTGTTTACTAGGATCTAAGAGAGTAACTTGTGGCTATTTGTGGTGTGGCCTTTGCCTTATAGTTTTGCACTTGCAATGCAAACTTCATTTCCAAACACTAGAGATGGCAAGTGTGCTCTCAATGTCATGGTGTATTGCTAAATAGCTATTTTTAAATGTGACAATATAAATATTCATATAATATGAAAATTTAAGTATGCATCATGATTTTTTTCCAGACTGAAAAAGATCTTCAGTATACACTCAAGCGTATTATTAGAAGTTTGGGTGCAAATAGTTCTGAGCAAAGAGCTGGATTTTTTGCTGCATTGGTGGGATTGCTAAGTAAATTTGAACAAATATCTGTATCACAAATATTTGACCTAATAAAGAAGGAGTTACATGCCAATGGTTCCTCTAAAAGTGTAAGTATTCATTCATTAAAAGTTCTTTACAGTGTAGCCAGATCTATGATACTTACATGATTTTGTTAAAAAAGACAAATTGATTTAAACTGTTTTCGTTTTTAACAAACTAACTAAATTAAGCAGTCAAGTTGAGTCATTTTAACCATTGTGTCTTGTCACAGTGATAATACAAAAATAGCTTCTAAATATCAATACTAATAATAATAAATCTGTAGGGGTTGGTCATGGAGTAATTTACTTTGTTTTCAGAAATATTTTGTATGGATATAGGCTCTATACATGATACTGAAACTAAATTGACGATTTTAAAAAAAAAATTCTGTATGTTCCTCCATCACTCTTAAACAAATTAACTGATTTTCATGAAACTTGGTAAATAAACATTTAGAAGTACGGGACACATGATAGGCTACTTTTTATCTTTTTTAACGTGGGCAACAGCTAGTAAGAAAATATGACTGCTTTCACTTGTAATGCTTTTCTACTTTTGAAATGAGAAATTTCCGTGAATAATAAGTATCCATATTTAAGCTCCTTTTTGTTTCATATGAATTAATTTCACTCTGCAGGAAGTTGGAGACGTTGCTCTTGGTCAGATCCTGGTTTGTGGTGCAATTTTTCGCTCCGGTCTTATGCTTAAATGCAAAGAGGAAGACCAATGTGAAGTTATTAAACTAATCCTGAATGCTAGCAAGAAAAAGTCTTACCTCACCACTGTGGCTTACCTCATTTTATTGGATTTTGCCAAAGGGGTTTGTTTGCTTTATTTAACTTTTTATAATTTAGAGAAAATATTTTCAAGCGAAATTCACCTTTGTCAAATATTGGTTCCATTTAAATGCTTCATTGTTATTATAACATTAACTATATCTTATTTTTGTATAATATAGTTTGGGAAGTTTCACCTCTTTCAAAGTCCCGGGACATAAGTCAAAGGGACTTCCAGATTTCAATGAATAAAATTAGAATTAAGTTGTGTGTCAAAAAGATGTTTTATTATTTTTTTTTTATGAGAAAAATCAATTTTTATTTTGGTTTTATGACCTAACATTTATCATTAATCAGGAGTTTGCAGTTATCTTATGATCATAAAACAAACTTAGCTGTAATATTAAACTGATCATTAATTATATGATGCCTGTCAATGCTAATTATTCTTACAACAGAAATCACAGATTAATTTGATTAGTATTAATATTTTTTAAATATGAAACAAATTTTATTTACACAAACATACATTAATGATTATTTATTATCACCTAGTGTCTGTTCATATCTTTTAAATAATTTTCTGATTGGGACTAGATTGTATAGTGTTAGGAGAAACTTAAACTTTCCCTATTATACGGATTTTCCTCAAATCACATCAAAAATTAATGAGTAGATAAAAAACTAAAACTTTGTGGTTTTTTTTTCAGTTGGATAAAAATGAGTTCTCATCCATTGTATGGTCAAATGTCAAAGAAGAGTTCAAAAAGAGCCTAAACGAACACACTTTGGATTCCCTATATTTTCTGCTTGTTGTAAGCAAGAAATTTCCGGAGAGTGTGAAGTTAAAGAAACTTGTAGGAAGTGCAGATATTTTGTGTGAAGACAATATCCATGTACTGTGTGAAAAGTTAATGGTGAGCTTTAAACAGTATCCTGATATAATTATGCAAACATTGAAACATATTTGAAAGGCCATTTATGATATCCAATCTGCTACCTAACATAAATTAAAAAAATATTTTAAATATCGTGTCAATAAACTAACTCACACCGCCATCTGTTGGAAACTTGTAGAATTTTACACTCTTTGTTCTATATAAAAAACTAGCTGGTGCTCGCGACTTCGTCCGCGTTGAAAAGTATAAAACGGCCATTTACCGTGGAATATCACCAAGCAGTTGTCATCAAAATAATATATCTCTGCGAGGTTTCACCTGATTTGGATAGATGTCGCTATCTCCCGGGCCAAGACGCTAGTATTTACTTTTATTTTAGATTTCCCGTAGGAATGAAGCATTTTCCCGCGGTAAAAAGTATCCTATGTTCATCACAGATAATGTCGGCTTCTAATGGTAAAAGAATTTTTCAAATCGGTCAAGTAGTTTCGGAGCCTATTCTATACAAACAATCAAATCTTTCCTCTTTATAATATTAGTATAGAAAACATGTAATTTCCAATATAATCGAAATAAAAAGTCGAATAATTTAAGTTGGACCAAATTACACATACAAATTACATTGTGTATTCGTGTAGTGATGTAGTCACACGAAATTTTTATATATATATGATTTATATAGATTCACGGACAAAGTCGCTGTCCAAAGCTAGTGAATATTAAAGGATGCGAAGGTCCATTCATCTATATTTACCTTGTCCTTGATCCCCTTGGGATAATTCATAAGTTACATGATATAATTTCAATAATAAAACACACATTTCCCTCCTTTTTTACTTAAACATTGGTTAAATTTGTTCCAAGAAATAAGAGATACTAGTTTGGTTATGTATTGAAATTTATAAACTGTCATTTCTCTTTCAGGGCGGGATTGATTTCAGTTTGATAAATCACCCAATATTCACAGAAATTGGCATTGATATTGCTAAATCGCCACATTTACAAATTTTTTGGACCTCCGGCATTGATAGCCAACTTGTGAAACACAACAGGAACCGAGAACTTGTCGCCATCAATATTCTCACGACTATACTTAATAACATGAACGATAACTTTGATGTACTGCCCGAATTGATTAGCAGAAATTTCTTCAAACTATTCATGGACTGGTTCAAAGGACTGCAAACGGCTAGCAAAGTGAGAAATAAAAAAGACACCGAGGACGACAATAAAATTATGATCAAGAAAGAAAAGGAATTGTTAAACGCCCTGGCTAAGGTGATGAAATCCGAAAAGGTCACCGGTGAAATAAGAGTTGCCGTGCTTAAAAAGCTGCTAATAAATCCTGGTGAAATTAACTTCACAGAGATAACGGGAACGAGTGTTGTCAAATCTATCATAGCGGACCTCGGCATAGAAGAAGTTAAGAAAATGGGTAAAGTGTTTAGGGGAATATTGAAAAATTCTTCAAAAAAATACGTCAAAGAAGACGTAGAAAGGAATTGGTACAATAATGAGAGGTTGAAAGCCGCAGAACTCCTGTCGTATTTGGTCAGTCACGAGAGTGTGAAAGACGATACTGATTTCAAATTGACTTACATGAAACTAATAATGTGTTTTGGTTTTTTCAAAATTGGCGGAGATGAAAAAGTTGCAATCAGTAATGAGTTATCGGGTAAGTTTAGATATTTTTTTAACTTTTTCGTGGAAAAGGTTACACTGCAAATTGGCAATTAACAAGATTAACAATGAGCCAATTGCTTGTAGTTTTTTTTTTCTTCTTTTGATGGGAATTGATTGATTTCCTGTGTCCCAATTTCGAATCTGTTCTTCAGATTGGGAAAAAACTGTGTCCTTTAAATCGGGAATGTCTTATAATCCCTGATGCTTCTAGTTTTGTTTTATTTTTTTGTGAAGTGAAACTTTGCAAATGAGGGTAAAGTTTCAAGGCCATTACCGTAGGGGGACCTTGAACCCTTCCTTATCACTTATCATTAATCTTTTTATGGCATGACGTTTGCTTGTGTTTTAAGCAACGGTAGCCACCTACCATCAAGTGGACCGTCACTCAGTCTAAAGACCTTCTTCTTCTTCTTAGGTTAAATGGCAATGCGGCTCATTTTAAAATGGCCATTATCTGCCAGTGTCAAGTTAAAATAGCAATTTGTAATAGCAAAATTGAAATCAAAATCAAAAGTAGCAGACTCAAGTCTAGTCAGTCAAGTCTATAATTTTCTCTTGTTAGTATTCCAAAACAGGTCCGCCAAGTCCAAAGCAGTCAGGTCAAGTCCCATAAAGACCTTAATATTTAAAAAATCATCCGACATTGTGTGACGATCGAATCATGACGTGACGCTTCTTGTAACAGACTATAATTGTGTTAATATCTTTCTGTCCACAGGCGCCATCAAGACTTGTTTCTACCGTTGCTTCACATCTAAATTCTCAAATGTGGACAACTTGGTAACGGTGCTCTGCTCGCTCAGCGATTTCATAAGCTCTACTCTGGCTAAAGAAAATATTCGGGCTAAATTGGAGAAACAATTTCCAAAAGAAAACATGGAATGCTGGGAAATGCTCGTGAATGTCTGTCAAAACATTCAAAATAACGTGGCACTATCAAAAGTCGATAAAGTGTTTTTGATTTTATTACACCAACTTGGTCTTTTCCTGTTCTCGGAGCCCGTTCACGTTAAAATGGCCAAGAGTTCTATCAAAGAATTGAACAGTTGCTACGAACACTACAAGAAGGGACAGAAAAAAAAAAATCATGATGATTTATCCGAAGATGAACCGCAATGGATAGAAGTATTGATTGAAGTGTTACTATCAATTCTTTCCACCGAGTCGAGTATACTAAGATCTGTCGTGCAATGCGTATTCAGATTGCTTTGGGAGTATTTGACACCGTCATCAATCGAGCAGATTGTCTCTGTGCTAGATCCGGAAAATGAAGACAATCCCTTGGCACAAGACGATGAAACGGACAATGAAGAATCATCCGATGAAGATAGTGACAGTGGTGATGAAAAAAATAATAGTGGTGATGAAAGTGAAAAGAAAAGTGATGTGGATAGTGACGATGGAATTGATTTAGAAGACGAAGATGAAGATATGAAAACGCCTGATCAATTGAGGTTAGCTGTGCAACAGGCGTTGACAACTGTGGGTAAAGATGATGACAATGAAAGTATTGATGCCGATTTGATTGATGAAGAGGAGGGTAAAAAACTTGATGACGCATTAGCGGAAGCTTTCAGGCAATTTCATCAAGGGAAAAACAAGAAATCGAAAAAAGAACGCAAAGATAAAAAAGCTCTATCAGATTTCCGAATAAGGGTGTTAGATCTAATAGATATTTACTTAGAAAAGGATCCGGCAATGGACATTTGCCTGTCCATGATTGCTCCGTTGACTAGATGTCTAGAGTTTTGCATACAAGACAATCAATTCAATGAATTAGAACACAGAGTTAGAAAAACTATAAAGATGCTTACAAAAATAAGGAAATTCTCCACTACAGAAAATGTTGATATTAATGTGCTCAGTGATTATTTGAAGTCGTTCATCGAGAAGGGTTCTAGATCGCACTTTTTATACCAAGCACTTGGTGATGTGATAACACATTTTGCAACTTTCATTATTAGTTGCTCTCAGAAGATTAACGAGAAATCGCCCAAGAAAAAGAAAAGCTCGCCACTGTTTGATATTTTCAGTGAAGCGTTACAAAGTTATTTCCAAAATCGCAATTGTCTGTTGCCCATTATATTTTTCCACAATGTTTTGCAAACAGAATGGGAAAGCAACTATGACTTGATACCTATTATCATAGAGAATATATTTAATACTAACGTAAGGCAATTCAGACGTAACGAAGGGATTGAATTGATAGCGGGTTTCTATCGTGCTCTAAAAAGGTCAAAACCTACTTCGGAAAAGTTACTAAAAAAGTTGTCCAATGTTGAAGCAAAGTTTGAGAGTACATTATTGAGTACATTGAAGGAAACAGAGTACGAAGCAAAACAAAATTTCTTTGTGCTGTTGAGAAAACTAATAAATACAATGAAAATGATTCATGAAAGTTGCCATATTGATACGAATTTAGATTTTACCGTTTTAATTAATACTGTAGCGGGTTGTAAAGGCGTGAAATCAAATAAAATTCAAAATGGCGTTCACGAGGGACAAACCAAAGCCAATAAAAGAAAAAACAAAAAGAGGCGTCATTCCGAATTGGGAAATGGTCACGAAGAACCGAAACATAAGAAAGTTAAAGAAGGTTAAATATAGACAACTATTTTATTAATAATTATTGTCTTTTAGGTGATATTGTTAATTTACATTTTAAATAAAATAATTTTTACGCAAATTCGTAAATAATTGTTTTAATGTACTTAATCCCTGAATTCTGAAAAGAAAACCTTGAAAACAATGTTGTCCTATTGAGCTCAACACCGCTATATCTGCTGACAGTTTCTGAAGAGTTAGGTGTCCAGAAGACTTGATGCTGCAGCATCAGATCAAGTAACAGTATACCAAATTTCACACCAATGGAACTGGAGTTAGTGAAATCCTTTCGTCCACTAGGAAATGGGCTGATGATCTACAAACGCGTGAACAGATCTTCTTAAACTATGTCTAGAATCATCTCGATCACGTCCACTTTCAAACAAAAAAACCGTATCCAAATCTGTTCACCCATTTGGGATCTGCGATAGCATAGACAAACATCCCCTTTGCGTCATGGGTTAAAAATATACTGTTTGTCAAGCGTATTTTGGCAAAACTACATTGAAAAGAAACATTATAATATAATAGTAATTATGATGGAGAAGAGGTAAGGAGGACAAACTCTATACACGAGAAAGTGTTGGTCGGGTCGGCTACCATATAGTATTGGCTCCAACTATGGGCTCCAATTGGCTCTGTGGGCTCTGACCTGGCGCTGTATTGATATTCTTCTATTTACAGTGGTTAGAGAGATCTATAATAGATGAGTGAAGTGAACTACATAACAAACCAATGCAACACAAGGGCCATTTTTACTAATTTGTGAACAATTACAAATTTTAGCCCTTCGCTCTATTCTCTATGGTGATGATATAGAATATAATATAGATAAATAATCTACGATCCTCCAGGCTCCAGACTACACCCATACTACACCACTAACAATGACAATGACAGTGCCTCTGTCAGTACGGCCTTATCTAAGTTACAAGTTACAAAAATACACGTAACCTTAAATATTTTTAGATTCATAATTTTTACCATGTAAAATAATATTATTTATTTATACAAGATTTTAGTCACAAAATTTAGGAGTAACTTTTTTTTACGTAATTTTTTTTAATTTGTACTTACAGTTAGTGACTAGGGTAACCTATTTAAAAAGATATTTAAAGGCCCAACTACTTAATATGAAATTAATCGAAATTAATAGCGCAAACTTAGAATCTACTATTTAGTTTGTGGCGCAAACATTTATTTGAAGTTCAATTTGTACTTTTGCTACAATGCTGCCAATCAATTTCACACACATGTAAGCAAAATTTATGTATTGGCAACCCTAGGAGCCGGAAACAAGCGACTCATATGTTTCACAACCTGCCCAAAACTCAGCCAGCCATCTTTTGTGAAAAAATCATTTGTTTCGTGTCGTCAGGGTAAATTCCACAATTGTAATTAATGTCAGAGCCACAGTCTTCGCTTTTGTTAAAAAAGCAATTAGCAGGTGAGCATATTTTTTGTATAAATTAATTTTGTGTGTCAGCAAATGCGAGCGTCCGATGACTCCGCTCGTATGTGCAATCATTGACCTTAGCTACTATAGTAGCAGGTCGAATTTTGAGAATCTCTTTGTGGTTACTAAAGTATATTTAAAAAAATAAACATTAAATTCGGTGTCGACATGTCCACTTTCATTACATATAGGTGTAACTTTCCAATATTTTTAAAATCAATATCTAAACGCAACTACAGACTTACAGTGCCAAAAATCTTGGGACATTCGTGATGTATTTACGGTTCGCGCTTTGACAATGATTCACGTACAGTTAAATATACATAAAAATGTGCGATGATACGTGCCTCGATTGGATTACGTTAAGGTTATAATGGAGATATGATTTCCTAAGTTTTTTTTTTCTTTTCAGAACTTAACAAAAATCCGGTAGAAGGCTTTTCTGCTGGATTGATAGACGACAATGACATATACAGATGGGAAGTTCTCATTATTGGACCTCCAGATACGCTTTAGTAAGTGATTTTTGTTATTTTACACCATTATTAAGAGGTTGTGTCAATTTGAAACTGTGTTAAACAACTTTTTATAATTGAAAGTGAGTACGAATTTTAATCATTAAGTATTATTACACTTTTTAAAATTTGTTTTGAATAGTACTTTAACTAGTGGTGTTTAATGACAAAAAAAATGCTTTATCCCTCAATTTATGCTGACACAACTCAAGTACAGTGGACCCACGGGTAATCCGACAACCGTTTTGCAGGTCCAAGTCAAACTATCGAATAGAGCCTCTTTTTTAATGTCATAAATTGCGTATTCACTTTCAAAACTACTGAAAGATTCATCACTGCTTAAGTGGTCCAAAATATCACACTTTTCTTTGTCAGTGTTTTGTACTTTCGCTTCTGGACTTGTGACAACATTACTAGATAACATTAGCGAATATTGTCAAAAAATATTCAATAACTAGCTGGTGCCCGTGACCGCCATAGTCTATCCTGTGTCCTATACGTCTAAATGTCTAATTATCTGTAGAGTTTCATGGAAATCAGTTAATTTGTTTAAGAGTTATGGAGGAACATACATACAGAAAAAAATTGTAAAAATCGTCAATTTAGTTTCAGTATCATGTAGAGAGCCTATAAACATGATGTCTCTGAAAACAAAGTAACTTACTCCATGACTAATCCTTAAAGATTTATTATTAGTATTGATGTTAATATGTACAGACGTCTGAGTACAAGGGGAGCCAGATTAGATGGGGGCTGGATTATCGGGGGTCCACTCAATGTGGATCCGATTCCTCTAATGTTTCACTAGGGAGTTCGGATTATCGAGGCCTAGTTAATATTTAAAAAGTTTTAGTCTTTGATTACCAGTCTTACTAATTTGTAAATCAATTTTTTTCCAGTGAGGGTGGTTTCTTCAAAGCACATTTACATTTTCCAAAAGAATATCCATTAAGGCCACCACGGATGAAATTTGTTACTGAAATATGGCATCCTAATAGTGAGTATTATCAGTTTTATCAATTGAAAACTATCTAATACAATTTCACAGTGATAAAAGTGAAGATAAAATGTTAATTATTGTATTGTAAATATACAGTTAATTGTGATGTATTTTATATAGAGCACAATTGTGGTATGAGCAAAAGTGTAAATTATACAGTACATATTATTATCCTTACATATTATAAAACAAAGTCCTCCGCTTAGTATGTCTGTTTCTTTTTGCGATAAACTCAAAAACTACTGCACCGATTTTCATGCTGTTTTCACCGATGGATAGAGTGTTTCTCGAGGAAGCTTTTAGTATATAATTTACAAAATTACGTTTTTTAATCGAGAACCACTCTATCCATTGGTGAATTTTTTTTTATGTTAAGGTTAACAAACAGGCTGACGGTCCACTCGATGGTAGGTGGCTACAGTCGCCTATAACACAAGCAACGCCATAAGTGCCACAAATGTGCTGCCGACCATACAAGGATTAAGGATAATGGATAAGGGTGGGATGGGGTAATGGTAATGGGTAATGGTATTCTATAAGGGGGTGGTCACTGCCGCCAGACGGGCTGCCCAAATGACTGCGAAACGCAGTGTGCTAAAAAATTACAAACTGAAAACATTGAAACATTTGACATGACATATTATTGATGTTTTTCAGTTGAAAAGAATGGTGATGTATGTATATCAATATTACACGAGCCCGGTGATGATAAATGGGGCTACGAAAAGGCATCAGAACGATGGCTTCCAGTTCACACAGTAGAGACAATCTTGATCAGTGTCATCTCCATGTTGGCCGATCCAAATGACGAGAGCCCCGCCAATGTTGATGCTGCGGTAAGAATTGTTTTTTTTTTAACCTCGGCCTTATTGTTAACTATAGTGAAGCCAAGGTGACAATGCAAACATTGTAAAATGTAAACGAACCTGGCCGGTCCATCCTTGTCTTGTTGAAGCAGTCTCGACAACACATTAAAGTTTATTTATTTATTATCATTTCAACAAAAAATAAAATAACATACAATAGATTCAATGTTACTACTTACATTACAAATGACAGTGTTTCATTATGTTTGTTTGTTGTCTTATTGGCCTTGCTTTATATCTATTTATTATTGGTTATCGTTTTAGTGTTTTTCTGTTAATTTTTGCTTATTTCGAATAAATCTGCAATACTTGCGAGTTTCAACATACAATAGAGGAAAAGTCTTTCATTCCTAATCCTAATATTATGTACTTATTTTTATATTAGTAATAGAATAATTTAGTATATAGTATGAGGGAAAATCAGAGATTTCAGAACTGCACTTTTTTAATTGAAATATTATTAAGTTTAAATTAAATTAATAGTGATATAACAATACTCTCAGGTTTACAATTTTACAAAATCAATGTAATATGTTTGTTCCCTATGAACTCGAAAACTGCTGAACCGATTTTAATTCTGTTTTCGCTTATGGAAAGAGGGATAAACAAGGAGAGTTATTGCACCCCGACTACTCTATATACTAATATTATAAAGAGAGAACGTTTTGTACTTTTGTTTGTAATGTCTACTGGACCGATTTAAAAAATTCTTTCATCTATAGAAAGCTACATTACCATCGACTAACATAGGCTATCAATTCTAATTATAAATGTGTAACTGTATGGATTGTATGTATGTATATTCCTCCATAACTCTTAAATGAATTAATTTATTTTCATGAAACTTGGTAGATAAACTTTTTCAACGCAGACGAAGTCGCGGGCGCCAGCTAGTATTCAATAAATTTTTAGATTTTTTTTTTTAATTTAATTTTTAAAAAAATATGATTTCAAACACCTAAGTAGCATAATGTACAATGTTATAGTGAAATCTTTGACTAGAAATTGGCATTTATATGTATAAGTAAGTCAGTTATTTTATTAAAAAAAAATTTAATAACTAAATACTTATAATTTCATTGCTTGTGATTTTTTTTTTAGTTGAGTGTTTCCATTTGTTTACATTTCATACAAAAATGTTAATAACAATATACCTTAATGAGATTATTCATTTAACCAGAATATTATTAGACTCATTTTTAATTGATTTTAAATATTGAAACAGATATTTGTTGTTTCCTTTGTTATAATTACGTTGCTAGAAACTTGTGTACGTAATATTTTATGAGTTTGTATAAGGCTACCAGAAGTAGAATATCATCATATTATTGTTGTGATTTGTCATTTTTTTTAAACGTCATAAATTAACTTAACTAATAATGATGTGATTTTTTGTATAAGGTTATTTGACTTTATTAAAAATGTGTAATACTAATGTTCCAATTTACAGTATAAAATAATTTATACTGATAAAAAAAATTGTCAGATGTTGCCTGTGTTTTTTAAAGTTCCATGTTTTAATATACATAGAATTAGATGTATTACTAAAATATGACTTTTATGAACATTGGTATAATGTAGCGTGTTGTATTTAAACTTATCATCCTTGAGTTTTCAAAGTAAAAGTTTAGATAAAAATCCTTTTTACAAATGAAATTTTAAATCAACAAGACTACTTTCTTTGTCGACTATACATAACATGACCTATACCTATTAACACATTCATTGCCAAGGACTCGCCTGGCGAGTTCGCTAAAATTGCATATCTATGGGGTTTTTCTACAAAAATATTAGCAATTAAAAGTAAATAAATAAATAAATAAATTAATGTAAAACACAACTTATTCATTCAACCACATTGAAATGTGGAGATATGCAATATTCTCCTCATTAATACGACCGAAGACTCGTCACACGAGTTCTTCATTTATTATACACTGGCCATTCATATGAGACTTCATGTGTCAATATGGAACATGGAACAAAAACAGTCAAATAGCCTTACGTTTTGTATGATGTGTGACTAATAAATTAACTCGTATAAAAAGGCATGAATCAACCCAAAAACCTCACCTAGGCCCTTGTTTCTTTTTTGTATTCGCAGAAAGAATGGAGAGAGCGATATTCGGATTTCAAAAAGAAAGTCGCCCGATGTGTTAGGAGAAGTCAAGAGGATTGTTTCTAGGAGTGTGTGTTGTTGGGTAGCGTTATCATTGAATGTGGGTTTTTAATGGGGCCGGCCGGACACGCGAACGACACTACACCATCACATACCGCATACCACCACCACTCTTGCCACCACTTGACCGCCCACGTGTGCTCATTCTATTTCTTTTTGCAGAAGGAATGGAGAGAGTCCTATACGGAGTTTAAAAGAAAGGTAGCACAGTGTGTGAGAAAGAGCCAAGAGGATTGTTCCTAAATAACAGTGCCCTGTTTATATATTTTTTTTTTAATTTTTTTTTTTTATTTAATTTAATTTGTACAGTGAGTGTTTGGTGATGCGATTGACTCCTGAGCCGCCGGGGACTATAATGAAATTGATTTTTAATGAAATATAATAATAATAAATAAAATATGTAATTAAACGGTATTAGCTGCCACATCTTATATATATATATATATATATAAATATAATTAAAAACGATTATAGTTTCGATGGTCTTTTTTCAAATATTTTTTAAGACATGTTAGCTAGATATTCTATTAATTGCGATGATGATAACAATTAAATGTATATTGTGTATTATTATTATTTTTTTTACATTGAAGCAAAACAAAATGTGCATTTGATTGACTAACTACCCTACTTTTTTTGTGTGTAAAATAAAAAAAGTTGATCTCTTGTATGATATATAATGTAATGTAAATCCGATGTTTTATTTTATTTATTTGTTGTCTCTACCTTAAAGGCAGTGAGCTCACCATAGCTTAACCACTCAGTGTGTAATCTAAACGTGAAATGGTTATGTAAAAATGCAATTAAAGATCAATTTTGTAATGATGATGTAAATTGTTGGTTACCGTGAATAAAAGCAATCGTTTTTATTAATAAATATAGCTCACTGGTACCTTGTATAACTGATATCGCGCTTCTCAAATTCAGAACTAGTGCTAATTTAGTAGTAAATTTAATATCTAATAATTTTTACTGAATAAATACAATTTTTGTAAAGGTGCAGTATTATTTCGGAATGGTTTTTTTTATTATAAATTTATTTATTTGGTACAGTCGGCCGCATAAGTCGATTAACACATTCAAAGTGCAAAACAATTGAACACTCAACTTACTTACTGAAGCTTTTTAAGAATGTTTGTACGTAAAGTTTCCAATTCTAATTTTGTTGTTATGGCCCCATCGTATATAACAAAAAAAAAACAGAAAACAAAGAAAGACTTAAATAAATAGATATGTTTGCGATAATAAAAGAGGGGATATATGAATAAACTTTGAAGTTTATTTTGTTCTCTAGTCGTGACAACGACTTATGGCGCGTTGAGTGTTCAGTTTTTTTACACTTTTGAATGTGTTAATCGACTTTTGTGGCTGACTGTACATAAAAAAAGTTAGTACAACTTTTGAATATCAAATTTATACGAGTGCATGTAAATTTGATTCCATCGGTTTTTTAACCAATGGAATGAGCGTTAAACGAGAGATACTGTATAATTTAAAGCAACGAAGTCGCGGGCATCAGCTAGTATAGTATAATGAAATAGATAAAGTAGGTACACGATATTATATCTGGTCTTCAGATATTGCAGCAGAGGTGACAAGTAGAGAATGACGTAGCTTCCCGAAAGCAGCCCAACCCTCCAAAAAATATCCCCTTTCCTCCTATGGTAGCCAAGTGGAGGGAAGGAAAAAAACAGTAGATTGAATAAGATATTGCCCATATATTTCTGTCAGGCGCTTAAGAAAAATGGGCGCAAACGAAGTCTAGGGCAAAAACTAGTTCACTAATATAGAAATAAAACGAAAGGCACTGTGAACCAAAATGACATATATTGCTTAATTGTTTCAAACCAGTTTCCACATAATTTCATCATTTCCTTATAGGTTTTAAACCTATTGCTTGTTTGTATAGAATAGGCTCCTAAACTACTGGACCGATTTGAAAAATTCTTTTACCATTAGAATCCGACATTATCCGTGATGAACATAGGCTACTTTTTATCGCGGGAAAATGCTCATTCCTACGGGAAAACGGGTAGTAAGAATTTTATCCTTCCGTACTTATCTTTTTCACATAACTTCTAAACGGCTGAACTGATTGGGTTGAAATTTTACATGGCTATTTCGATGGTTTCCTGAAAGATTGAAAAATACAATTGGACCCGGTAGGTGGCGCTGCTGTCGGTATGTCAACTACTAAATGGCTTGACCGATTGGGTTGAAATTTTGTATGTGTATTTCCATGGTTTCACAGACACGAATGTATTATATTTTATAAAGTTACGCGGACGAAGTCGCGTGCAACAGCTAGTATATTATATATAGGTTTTAATATGACGCATATTTCGTGGGCCAGGGGTAAGAGTCTTATTTATTGAAGAGATTGCGACCCATCTTGAGTGTGACCTCACTAGGGGTCAAGTCAAGTCACCCTGGGGTTTGAGAAACTTTGGTATGGGTTTAAAAATAAAATAAGGCTTTTAATGGTAAAAATATAATTTAATCACTGTCCGAGTTCTCTGCTAATATTGTACGCTGAGTGCATCTGGGTTCCAGGGTTAATTCAAAACACTTTTTAAATACTAATTTAATTCTATTTCTAGACGTTGGCGAAGGTGGAATATTATCACAATCCATTTCAACATCGCACTGTGTGTCATCCATTTCATTGGAAACTTTCTCTTTTTGTATTTCATTATTGTTGTTAACTATATAATTATTTGGAGGTTTTTCAATAAAATTAAATAACTCTGATTCATCCTGTACATCTACCGAACCATTTTCTACATGCTGTTTTTTCCTAGGTGAATTATATATGGTTGTCTCTTTTCTCTTTCTTTCCATTTGTGTTGTGTTTTGTGTTATTGTTGAATTATCCGGTTTTGTAGTAGCCAACACAAAGTGCGCCTCAAATGCTGTACCATTATTCACAATAAATGTGATCGGTTTTCCTGTTGTTTCGAAATTAATGTGTAGAGGTAAGTTTAGAGCTTCAACAAAAGCCAATACAGCTCTGAACTCTTTTAATGTGAAAGATATAGTTGTTTCTTCATCAATGTTGTAACTATCAAACTCATAACAATTCAAAGTTATCTGTGTCCTTATTATTTTTGTTAAATCAATGTTATTGTCAATGTAATTTTTTAAAATAATGGAATCCTTAGTCGCTTCAATGGCCACATCATAGTCTGTATTTTGGAAGTTACTTAGAGCCTCCAAGAATATCTTTTGAGATGATGTTATTCTGAAATAAAATATTTGAATTATTGAAATAAAATGACATAGAACTTGTTAGGATTACAACATACAAGTACCACCAAAATGACTGTCATCGATTTGGGTGGCATTGCAACACAACTACTGGCGATTCTCTGAAACATTCCAAACCTTGGGAAATGCATTTTCACATGAGAATTAATATGAGTCACCGCACACCTGCACCGAGAACCATCTTAAATACTCCGTTCCAAGTACAATCGGCGGCATTTGGTTCTAACATCGACCAGTGTCCACTTCAATGTAGTTATAAGCAAATTCTAAGTGCATTTGGATCTAACATTGACTGGTGTAACTTTAACGTAGTTTAAGTCTAGTATTTCTTTTTTTTAAATAAAGTTAATTATAAGTAAAATCGTTTTTTTTTGCATCCACTGCTGCCACCGAACTTAACTAACTTGTAAATATTGCAGAAACAAATTTTTGTATATTCTCCAATATAACCGATCAAATTTAAAAGTTACTTTATTTTCTTATATCTTGTCTCAAGTATGAAAAAGGAAATAGAAGTGGCTGACTGATTAAAACTTTAGTTAATTAATAAGCTTAAATACAAAAGTAGTTGTCACTGAAATTTTTAATACTGTGATATGAAAGGTATAAAACCTTTCATTAATTTACCATTTTTTACCATCTACCATCAAGTGGAACTCAGAGCTCCAATCAAAAGTCTCTCAGACCTCACATTCAATTTGCAATAAAAGTTGCCGATTTAAATTTAGAACAATAACGATCATACAAACCTGTTTGGTACAGAGTCCTTAGTGGTAATATAATTCAAAGTTTTATTGTTTAAAATAGAAACATAATGTGTCTTCACAATGCCATGTTTACATTTCGATTGAAATATCAAATTGTGAAATTCTGGATCAAATCTTATCTCCAAGTTTTCGACTTCTTTGTCCATGTGCGCAGGTGATTTAAACGCGTTTAGAGCAGATTTCATAGATATTCTACATTCTAAACCCCCATTGTCAAATGTAGAATAGTAATTGTAGTTGAAATACAGAAAAAAGGTTTTGTGAAACTTTATAACAGCGTAAGCGGTTTCGGTCGAACTGAAAGTTCTAAACGTCATATGATCTGGGAAAGACTCCAAGACTAATTCATCACCAACTCTTGCTAAAGCATGTATACTTCTTCCTAAAACTAAAATTACATAGTTTTTATTTAAAGATACACGATTTTTTAACATCAAAATAAAAGTTTCGACATATTTTAAATTCCTCACCTTTCACATTGGAGCCAGAAATGTGGCACTTCATTGTATGATATTTTAAAAGTATTCATGAAGCTTTTATTTACACACAATATTATTCATTAAATAATTCCCATTATTTATATAGCATGCATAAAGGAGGCAAAATTATTTGAATTGAATGATAAATTAAGAAATGAAGTTTTAGTTTGATTTCAAGTTAATGTCAATGTCAATTGTCATTTTTGACAGCTATAAAATTGCCAACGTTCATCATTGGAATTTCTACTACATTTTTCATACTGCACATTAGATTTTAAAAGTGCAATAAGTGTGAGTTCATTTTATGCGAAAAAATTGTCCTACATAAAAGAAAGCACGCGTGTGTACAGAGTGTTTCAGAGTATTTGTGTCAGAAGTGAATCCACTTCTGCGTTTACATTAAACAAGCTGTTGCACGCGACTTCGTCCGCGTAACTTTATAAAATATAATACATTCGTGTCTGTGAAACCATGGAAATACACATACAAATTTCAACCCAATCGGTCAAGCCGTTTAGTAGTTGACATAGCGACAGCAGCGCCACATACCGGGTCCAATTGTATTTTTAAATCATCCAGGAAATCATCGAAGTACTCATATAAAATTTCAACCCAATCGGTTCAGCCGTTTAGAAGAGAATATTATAAAGAGGAAAGATCTGATTGTTTGTTTGTATTGAATAGACTCCGAAACTACTGGACCGATTTGAAAAATTCTTTTACCATTAGAAGCCGACATTATCCGTGATGAATATAGGCTACTTTTTTACCGCGGGAAAATGTTTTATTCCTACGGGAAATCAAAAATAAAAGTAAATACTAGCGGCTTGGCCGGGTTACACTTGATAGCGCCATCTATCCTTTTAAAATAGAATCGGGTGAAGCGACTAACATTATAACTGCTCGGTGATCCGCTCCTCGGCAGATACATAGATGGCGTTATCAAGTGTTATAATTGTATACTTTTCAACGCGGACGAAGTCGCGAGCAACAGATAGTTTTTAGTATTTTAGCAATCGAATTTTGTAACGTTGGCAACTCCGGTCCGTGCCCAGCTGTACACTTTTATTTATTTAGTAGCTTTTGGAAACTTTTGGTAGCTTTTATTGGTTGTATTGTATTATTATTTTTTGTTTGATTGATAGTTTTATTCGGACTGCTGTGGGTGTATGTCGCGCTTCGTGCTGTGTTGCATGGTTGTTGAAATTTATTTCGATAAAGCATGCAGTTTTAATTATAACTTATAATAAATAAGTGTACACATTGAATGGCACAAGATAATTTCTTGGACGCTTATTATTATAATATTTAAAACATTTTGTAACGACACACGCACGCAGTATATCGGAACGCAATGGACTTAACTGGTACAGTACCCTCATTTACTTAATTGCATTTAGGTACACTAGAAATATACTAATATTATTTTACAAATGATATTTAATACATCATGCTTTTGCATATTTTTTCAACGAACGTATTAAATATTTTATTTAATTACTTTTGAGCAATACTTATTCGGCTATTCAAAAACTTTTTAAAAGTTGAATATCATCATGGAACTTAACCAGAACTAGTAGTGATTTGTTTATTCATTTGAATTTGTATAGTAATTAATAATCATAATTATTATTACTTAATGTCATTAATAATCAAAAATGAATAAAAATTCCTATCGACATGTTTCACAAAACTCGTACCTACAGTTTTTGTAGGTATATATAATTTCCCGCTTTCACATTTTAACTATAGTTAAGTATTAGGTACAGTCGGGTTCAAAAGTGTGTAGGTGTTTTACTGTTGAAATAAAAATAAACCTGACATATTGGCTTACTTATTTTTAATTATTCAAGTAAATTGCCTATTTATTTATAGCAAACAGGTTTTGAAGTTTTATAGCAAACAGGTTATGAAACCTATGGATTAAATAATGACCACGAATACGTTATTTTTTTTTTTTAATATTTTAGAATAACTCAAATTTCGTACATATTGCGCTATCTATACAATATTATTTAAAAAAAGAACAATGTTGTTCCTTCGGCGTGTTCTCATTGTGAAAATTTTAATTTTCAAATAAGGAGTAAACTGTCGTGTGTCGGAGCTGACACACACAATTTTTTTTTAATAAAATCGTAAACGAGCCGTGTCTAAATTAAATATTTAAAATAAAATAAAAACTAACATAGCATAGTATAGCATAGTATAGGAGTAAATATTTACAGTGTTGCTGTAACTAAATATTACAGACCCTAATATTACTGCTTTGCTCACTGGATTAGTTTTAAAAAAAAAGAAAAAGTAAAACAATAAAAAATATTATTATTTTATTTAAAAAAAGGACTTACAATATTACACAATTTAATATGGGTAATAAGATTTTATAAAATTTTTCACAAACTTTGATTCGTCTTTCAAAAATTCCGTATTCGTTACGGTTTTATTAGAGATTTGCCACGCCGTTATTAATTTACACAACCCTTTGCTCTGTACACAATATTCAAACGGCAGGTCGTTAGCAGACAAGCCCTTGTGAGGATAGTAAGTGTAATCGACCAATATCCGAATACCGCACTGTTGCATGTTGTCAGATGTGCTTCTCACGACTCCTGAGAACAGAAACATATTGAAAGCATAAAAATTCTTGAGAGCTCAGATAAAAGAAACAGGAAGAATTAGGTACAGCAAATCAAAATAAAATGCGGCACGCACTGATCTCTAAGCAGCACGACAGGCAGGCTCTTACACGAGCCAAAAAGACTTTTATCTAACATTGCACGCGACTTCGTCCGCGTAACTTTATAAAAGATAATACATTCGTGTCTGTGAAACCATGGAAATACACATACAAAATTTCAATCCAATCGGTCAAGCCGTTTAGAAGTTATATGTGAAAAAGATAAGTACGGAAGGATAATTCTTACTACCCGTTGTCCTATTATCCGTTTTCCCGTAGGAATGAAGCATTTTCCCGCGGTAAAAAGTATCCTATGTTCATCACGGGTATTGTCGGCT
Source organism: Synanthedon vespiformis (assembly GCA_918317495.1). Classification (NCBI taxonomy): domain Eukaryota; kingdom Metazoa; phylum Arthropoda; class Insecta; order Lepidoptera; family Sesiidae; genus Synanthedon; species Synanthedon vespiformis. Next base: position 2,923,900 of record OU906965.1, read on the forward strand.
TCTAATGGTAAAAGAATTTTTCAAATCGGTCCAGTATTTTCGGAGCCTATTTTATACAAACAAACATATCTTAACACTAACTTTTGCCCACGACTTCTACTAATATCTACTCGTAAATAAGTGCGTGATTTTTTATACTACTTAATAAATAACAAATTCCGTGTTATTCTGATGTAACTATATTAACTATATTAGTTACTGTGAAGTTTCATAAAAATACGTTCAATAGTTTTTGCGTGAAAGTTCAAATGCATTCTCGCAAACTTTCGCTTTTATTATAAGAATTCTTAGTACCTACATAAGTAGGCTTTACTTTAGTATATATAAGTAGGTAATATATATATGCATTTTCCACTGCCTAATATAATATTCATTTATTATAATATAGGTCGATCTGTGATACTAATCAAACACCTTTTAAGGTTAGATTTTAGATTACGTCTTGAAAGAGTTGCTTAAAGAAATTACAATAAACTATTGTTATTCTGATTTTATTTTCCGTTGATAAAATAACACTAGACTTGTGACATATTTATAAATAGAACCAATTCAACCAATATAAAGACCGGTTTTTATTTTATGAAACATCTACCGCGGTAATTTAATTTACATAGGTACGTTGCTATTTGCCTACTCCAGTTCAGTGACTGTTATCAAGGAAATAACCTTACTGCGGAGTTATATAATGGACTTCGTCCGCGTTAAAAAAAGTAGCCTTATAGTCCGTCTAAATGTTTATGTACCAAGTTTCATGAAAATCAGTTAAGAGGGAAGTATAGCTTTGCGATAGGTATTTAGGAAAACACATGCTATCGCTTGTGCGCTCTAGCCCCGGGGCAGTCGTGCGATAGAGAGCGTTGCAGCTTCCGACTGACAATAGTACTTTTTTTGATGAAATTTCATTTCGGGAGAAAACAGTTTCCACTAACTAAATCTTAACAAATCACTTTGATTTTCATGTCGATCGTTTCAGCATAATATATTCTAGGTTTATAGCTTTCGCTTTTTTTAAAAAATTAGATTGTTTTTATAAAACAAACGATTTAATTCGACAAAGTTTTAATCATAAAAATTAAGTTATTTGAGGTTAAATATTGGAAAAATGTTTTCTCTTTTTGTATGGACGAGTGCGTGCTATTCTTCCCTCTTAATTCGTTGAGTTATGGAGGAACATACATACATACGATACCTATACACTTACTAATAATAATCAATCAATACTAATAATAAATCTGTAAGTGTGTTTTGTATTTACTAACATAGTTTTAAGTTAATATTGTTACTAACCATTATGGATCTGTGTAATCCGAAATAAATAAATAATTATATTAAGTATTATTATAAATGTAGGTTGCGTGTTATTATAATGATACATAAATAAATACCCAAATAAATATCCTCGTGTATAAAAATTTTTGCCATGTCATCACGAAACTGCTAATCGGATTTTTTTCTTCTTATAATACTTAGGGCCTCTTTCACCATCTATCAAGTAGGGTAGGCTAACTGTCATTTAAAGTCACCGGTAACCGGGGATAATTGAGCTGATATACCTCTGTTTGCACGTTAAAAGTACCAAACATTGAAAAGAAAATAAAAATAAAAAAATCGCCTATCGAAGGATGCACTAAACCGAGTGCATAATTTAATAAAACATAAAATTATTACTAAAAGTAACTAATCAACACTTTACTTGTAGTTGGTGAAAGAGGCCCCTTAAAGAATAACCTACTTTCACTTTTAACGGTCATTATCACGGTTTCGTTTCATATGTCATTGCGTGTTCACCATCCAAAATGTTACCGTTATATTGCGTAAGTACTAAGTATATATTTATATACTACTAGCTGACGCACGCGACTTCGTCTGCGTAACTTTATAAGAATACTGGCTGGCGCCCGCGACTTCGTCCGCGTTGAAAAGTACAAAAGCCGTGGAGCGGATCGCTAAAAATATCACCAAGCAGTTGTCATGTTAGTCGCTTCACCTGATTCTGGATAGATGGCGCTGCCAAGTGTATCCCGGACCAAGCCGCTACTATTTACTTTTATTTTAGATTTCCCGTAGGAATGAAGCATTTTCCCGCGTTAAAAAGTAGCCTATGTTCATCACGGATAATGTCTGCTTCCAATAGTAAAATAATTTTTCAAATCGGTCCAGTAGTTTCGGAGCCTATTTAATACAAACAAACAATCAAATCTTTCCTCTTTATAATATTAGTATAGATATAAGAAGCTGGCGCCCGCAACTTCGTACGCGTTGAAAAAGAAAGAATAGTCTATCCTGTGTCCTGTACGTCTAAATGTTTAGCTACTATACCAAGTCTCATGAAAACCAGTTAATTTGGAAGAACGTACATACATACAATACCTACACTTACACGTTTATTATTAGTATTGATAATTTGTTACAATTTCATTTTTTAATTATTATAATTAATATTATCCTTAGAAAGATTAGAAGATAGGATTGATCCTATTTTTTAACTGAACCAAATTACAAATAGTTACAATACAAAGTTTGATCAAAATTGGTTGAGTGGTTTAGCAGTTCATCGCAGACGAACATGTAACACGTAATTTTTATATCTATAGAGATAATAATTATAGTTAATTTTTATATTATACTAGCTGGTTCCCGCGACTTCGTTCGCATAAAAAATATATAAGCAATAACGCCTCGGGAACAGTATTTTTCTGAAAGGTATGCCTTTCCGGTATCCCTATTCCCTATACCTTTTCCATATAAATTTAATATAATATATAAATTTTGTGATGATCCGTTGAGTTGTTAAGGCGTGAAAGGTAACAGACAGAGAGTTATTTGTTATTTTCACCTTAGTATGGATCAAAAGATAAAGTAGTATACCTGAGCGAGTACTAAAGTACCTAATATACTAAACTCAGGTATTAAGGATAAGCGATGAAGTACTTTACAGATTTCTTTACATATTGAAAGCGGAAATAAGTCAATAGTTCAATAGTCAATAGTGCGGTTTGTCAGAAAATGCTATTTGCACTTGCTAACAAAACTTAGTCGGCTAACTTTAGTGCTCGTTCCATGTAAATTGATTAACAAGTACCTTGTATGACTATTTAGAGTGTTTACATGGTTATAAAGTTTACCTATTCTTATGACCTATTTCTATTGGTGAAAACCTTATCAAAATCCGTTGAGTGGCTTAGAAGAAGTTAGCGGAGAAACAGACAAAGGCGGTGAGCGATAACCGACAGCTACTCAACCGATTATCATGATTTTACATACACCTACACGTTGTCTGGGATACAAGATTAAGGGCACAAGATACCATTTAATCAGAAAAAAAGGTACTGTTCCCAAGGGATCTGTTCCCAAATAAAAAACTAACGCCTGGATAAGGTGTTAAAGCAACTAAAGGTCAAGCGTTATATTGCTTACTAGCTGGCGTCCGCGACTTCGTCCGCGTTTTATAAAAAAAAAGTAGCCTGTCTTGTGTCCCGTACGTCTTAATATTTATGTACCAAGTTTCATGAAAATCATATTTACGTACAATACCTACACTTATACGTTTATTATTAGTATTTATTGATTAGTATAAAGAATATACTGATGATATTTACGTATTTTTTATTTTTCAACGCAGTCGAAGACGCGGGCACCAGCAAATTTTTACAGAAAAGCAATAGTATCGTTTGCGGTTTTCTGCCTGCGGTCTTAAGCGCCAAAAATTCTATATATGTAACTATAATTTTGTGCTAACTCACCTTTGTCGCACGTTTCGTTTATAATATGTCTCGGAACACTGAAATACTGTTCAAGCGTATTGTTGAACGATGGTTTCAAACAAAGATAATTGTCTTCTGTATACTCTGCTCTTCTCCTGTTTGATATGGTATCGTATTTGATGACAGAGTTGAACACACAGGGATCTCTTCTTGAAAATATCTGTAAAAATAGGTATATTAAGCATACAATTTTTCGGTCAATTTCAACATTTTCCTAAGCAAAGTGTCCTGTAGGTATGTAAGTACATAATATATAAATATGTTTACTTGGTTAGATAATAGAAATGGAACAAGCTCGTCAATTAATTGCAAATTATAAATCAAATCAAAAATAGCAATTGTTGATAGCGTCAGACAGTTTCAAAGAGCACTTTTCTCAATATACCGTACGATACAAGTATATTTCAGTTGAATTATTTAATTAAAAAAGTATTTAATTAAAAACCCATTTTCCTTTAACTAAAGGATGGTAAAAATCGCATCAAAATCCGGTGTTTTTTATAGTTGATATTATAAAACGCGAAAGTTCTACGCCGCGTGTATCTGTCTGTCTGTTCACGATTAACTCAAAAACTACTGCACCGATTTTCATGCTGTTTTCACCAATGGATAGAGTGGTTCTCAAGGAAGGTTTTGGTATATAATTTACAAAGTTACGCGGGCGAAATCGCGGGCGGCAGCTACCTAAAGGCAGACGTCGACTAGGCGGAGCGCGTCGGATCGCAACGCGTCGCATAAATACGCCAGCCTTATTTTGTATGAAATTGCGTCCATTAGAGTCGCATCGGGTCGTCCGTCCTGATGCGATGCGATCCGACGCGCTCCGCCTAGTCGACGTCTGCCTTATCTGCCTTGAATAGGTGATAAAAAATCTTACCTCCTCACCGATACACCTCGGTGGGACATGTTGGTACATTTTTGTGACTCCATTCTGAATTATTCCGTTACAAAACATCCACACACCGTCACGTATTATGTAAGCCTTTGTCATGCCAGACATCATAGTTACCTTTGCTGTAGTTGTACCGGAACTGAAATTAGGTATTTTTTATTTATTTAGATTCCATACGGTCATTATTATAATTATCTATCATTATATAAATTATATACTTGACAAATAGGCCTAAAGAGTCATGCCATTACGTATTAACATTTATCCATTAATTTAAAAATAAATAAATGATTATAAAACAAAAAAAAGAATGTGATAACAATTTTTTTTGTAAGTATTCAAATTGTTGAAAAATATGTCAATATCAAAATTTGTGAGAATATTACGATATTATTTTAAACTAGCCGGTGTCCGCGACTTCGACCGTGTTGAACCTGAGAAAATATCAGCACGGCGACAGTGGCGCCATTTTTTCTATTTTTAGTTAAACTATCCCTCGGATACCTAACATTTTTTAAGGGTAAAAAGTGTCCTGTATTATATGTTAATCCAGAATCAACTATTTTTGCGTCAAATTTCATACAAATCCGTTTCTGAGATAATTTAAGCGTTCACATACGCACAGAAAAACAGTCAAAAATTCTAAAAACTATATTTTTATATCTCTATATAATATTCTACATTTGTACACTTTGTACTTATGTGAAGTGCAACTTAACAGGTTCCTGTGGGATTTTCAAAAAACCAACTAACTACATAACAGTGCGTACTAAGTTGCGGACTTCAGCCGGACCATGAATACTACAACACAGATAATCTATTATTTCTAATCTATATTATTAAATAGTAGTAAACACCCTATAGCTATGTACATTTAAAATTAAAATTTATTTATTTCATATTATAAATTAATACTTATAACCATGATGCAGCATATTTCATAGAACGATGCCGTCACGCTGACGTAGACAAAATAAAATGTTTGCCTTCCTGTAGCTCGCTTAAAATTTAAAAATAAAGACTGCGTCTGTTATTTATCTAGTGTTAAGTCTGTTTTTGTAATAATTATGGTATATTTCTCACTAGTAGTGGTAGTACTTTAATTACAAAATTGACAATCCTATTTTATCATACGTTTACCTACTATACAAAATTACCAAAAAAATTGAAGCATACACCGACTCCCAACACAATTTAGCAAGGAAGAGAAAAATAAATAGATTAGTTAAATAATATTAATTAATTCTTTACTATCTTAAAAAATAGAATACTCGTAAATAGTTACATAAATATAAATTCAGTGTAACTACTAGAAACAGAGGGAAACAAAGTGTCTTGAAACTTTTCCAGACTAGTTCGTACGCGCTGTTTTGTACCCTTAGGGCCTCTTTCACCGACTGTCAAGTAGGCTAACCTAACCCTCATTTAAATTCACCTGTCACCGGGAATAATTTAGCTGATATACCTTTGTTTGTACGGTTAACGTCCCAAACATTAAATAGGTAGAAAAATAATAAAAAAAATCGGATATCGATGGATGCACTAAAGCACTAAACCGAGTGAATCTATATATAATAATATTATAAAGAGAAAATTCTTTTACCATTAGAAGCCGACATTATCTGTGATGAACGTAGGCTACTTTTTACCGCGGGAAAATGCTTCATTCCTACGGGAAATCTAAAATAAAAGAAAATACTAGCGGCTTGGCCCGGGAGATAGCGCCATCCATCCAAAATACGGTAGATGGCGTTTTATACTTTTCTACGCGGACGAAGTCGCGAGCACCAGCTAATAATTTAATAAAACAGAAAATTATTTACTTGTAGTTGGTGACAGAGGCGCTTAGTAGATTATTTGAACTTTTCAAGATACTTGTAATTCTAACTATTCAACATACTTTTCTCGCATAACTTTTAAAACTATTTGTATAATATTTAACTTACATGCCGTTGGCAATCGCTTCCTTTAATATTTTCTCACGATTCGTCATTCGCATTATAAGTGATCTTAATGTTTCAACTGATGCTCTAGCGTTTTGCAAAGTCTCTTCTAATTTCTCCTTGAGAATATCTTCTGCAAATTGGTCATGCTCCAAATTGTACTGATCGTATTTACTCATTTCTCCCAAATTACTGTCCAAAGTTTCTACGTCGTCCGGAATAATTCTCGTGTCTTCTTCATTAAGGGGGAATATTTCGATATTTTCTTTGCTACAAAAAACAATTAATTCATATTGCATATCAATATTAACTTTAGACTTGATATATTATAACTATTTTCATGTTATGTATAAGTATTCATTTTAAACTCAAGTTGTTTACTTACAATTGTTCTTGAATTGGTACCATCCAATCGGAAACCTAAGAGAAAAGGAGTGTTAAAATAGTTCGTAATTATAATATCACAAATTATAATGAAATCAGCTTGTTATCTATTTCATATTCCATTAGTGTGCAATAATGCATAAATATCATAATAAAACTTACCCATCCGCAATAAACAACTCGTTGGTAACAATATAGTAAGAACAATTTCAGCAAAACCATTTCGAACTAATTTTTTACAAGACTGATCGCTCTAAAAACAATTGTTAAATTAGTAGCGTGCCTAGTAAAAATTCAATGGTCAATAGCTTCTATTGTTCTTACCAATCTAAGTAAAAAAAATAACATTCACAGGTGGCAAAATGGAAGTTTGTTATTACCTATATTACTTTTATTGCAATTTATTAACAATAGTATTAATTGTCAGACATTTATTGGCAGTCCCAGGAAAATTCCTATGAAGAGAAAATTTGGAAAATATTTTCAAAAAACGTAAAACCTTTACAGAAAACCATCGTATAGGTGCTGTTGTAAACTTATAAAGAAACTTATGTAAAAAATTGTAAACTTATTTCTGTTAGAAAAATTCAAATACATAAGTTTACTTATAAAGACACATATTTATGTTTACAGTACCTATTTAAAAATGCATACTAAATTAATATTGATCAGAAAAGGATTGTGGACTCTGATAAAGAACCTAGGTACATGTCTAAGTCTGGGCCTAACTCTGAAACAATAAATGGGAAACAAAATATGGTAGCACTTGGAAATGGCAAGACAAGTATACCAAGATACTTATGAAAATTAATTGGGCCTTGTACAGTCGGCCGCATAAGTCGATTAACACATTCAAAAGTGCAAAACATCTGAACTCTCAACTTACTTACTTACAGAAGCCTTTTACGATCGTTTGTACGTGAAGTTTATTTTGTTCTCTAGTCATGACAACGACTTATGTCGCGTTGAGTGTTTCGTTGTTTTGCACTTTTGAATGTGTTAATTGACTTATGCGGCCGACTGTACACTAAGGGCACGAGATGCCTTTTAAGGGTTTTTGTGTTTCTGTTGAGTGAGTAAGTAAACCCCATTTCCCTATCCCGCTATAGTCGGCAGCACATTGTTTCAATAATTTTGAAATCAATATTAAATAGGTACCTACCTATACTTTGTTTCAGTGGAAGAAGTGGTAGAGAACTTACTGACAAAGGAAGCTCTTGAGAAACCGATTGATACAGACAACCCAGAGAAAACAGATTTCCATTTACCAGAATGGTACGACGATAAACTTTTTAATAAGTGAGTAACTTAACTAATATATATTTAATCTATACTTACGATACTTTTAGGTTTTCGATGCCAGAAGGCCACTGCAAATTGAGTTTCAATGCGTGTAGAGCCCAGTACCCTATCTTAATAGGAGTATCAAGTGTCTAAACTTTGATAATACAAGCTGGTGCTCGCGACTTCGTCCGCGTTGAAAAGTATAAAAATTATAACACTCGATAGATGGCGTTATCAAGATACCGGTAGATGCCGTGGAGCGGATGGCGGATCGCTAAAAATATCACCAAGCAGTTCTATCCAAATCTGGATATCAGTGTATCCCCGGCCTTTTATTTTAGATTTCCCGTAGGAATGAAGCATTTTCCCGCGGTAAAAAGTAGCCTATGTTCATCAGGGATAATGTCGGCTTCGAATGGTAAAAGAATTTTTCAAATCTGTCCAGTAGTTTCGGAGCCTATTCAATACAAACAAACAATCAAATTTTTCCTCTTTGTAATATAATTAGTATAGATTTTTTCAAGCTTTTTGTTCTACCCATAAGCGAAGGTAGGCTTATTAAAAGTACCCATTTGGTGCACTAAGCTCCTTAAGCTGTCACTAATTTTGTTTCTCACTTGTTAACTTCAGAGCTCGCCGGTTTTACTGGTCACAATCGTTTGCTTTGTCCACTACAATGCTGGTCGGCTTGGTCACTGTGTTCGCAGTGCCATCGATACTTAAAGTGCTTGTGGACTCAAGACGTTCTTCTTCAGTGTATACCGCGTACAAGCGGTACTTATCAACCTTGCTACACACCATATCTTGGTTCGAACACGAACTAAAGCCCGGATCTATGTAAGTATTGTATTTTATTTTTTTACAATTTGTGTTTTTTCTATGCATATACCTACTGTTAATTTATTTAGGATTTTTTTTTGGTAAGCATAAGTTTTATCAAATCGTAGGTTAGTAGTGCCTAACTACAGTAGCAGCGCACTTTCTACAGCTGTGGCATAGTTTGTGTTATAGGCGACTTAAGGCGACAGTATAGCCACCTACCCTCAAGTGGAGCTTCAGCATGTCTGCCCATCTTAACATAAAAAAAATTAAAATTATAGTTGTTGCTTAATGACATCCGCTTATGCGTATCTCAAATTATTTTGTCCTTGGGAATAAAGTGTAAGTCATTTGCTTGAGAGTAATCTCGTGAGAGAAGGGCTTTTAAAAATGATTACAAGCAAAGTCCAAAGTTAGCTCTACTATAATCTTGTTTGATTGATGATTGTTGTAATGGTTAATTATTTTTTTCTTTCGCCCACGCTTTCGTCATGCTCACCGTGACATTTCCATTTCGTCTATTCCCATTAGGTATGTGCCCACAAGAAAAATCCCATTTGGGACATTTGGGCCCCCATCCCCGCATCGCAATACCTCCCAAAAAGCGGACCCAAAATCGATTACTGCGCATATTTGATACGTGATATTGCCAGAGCCCATTAGGTTTTGCGCCCATTATAAGTAGTGATGTTCTTTGCACAGATCGTGGAGGTCTTTGAAAGCGGTCCGAAGCCGTCATTTCCGCGCCACTCTCTCGGCCAAGAGTCGCGGCAACGGCATTGTGTCACAAAGGGATGTGGCGCTCACACAATTCGGGTTTATCGGTCTCGCAATGCTCAAACCAGACAAATTTGGCATTACTCAAACGGAGGAGGGTGACTGGGAGGCGTATAGCCATTTCTGGAGAGTTATTGGATATATGATCGGCCTTGAAGACAGGTTTGTTTATTAAACTAGCATTTTTATGATTTATGTTAAGGGTCAATTCACACTTGATAGGAATGATAGGTCACTTGAAGAGATAAGATCTTGTGCATTGTGAAGCTATAAAGGACGCTGTGACGCCGGGCACACACAGTTAACTCTTCTATTGTCTTACTGGTTACTACTGTCTTAGAGGACGCTCAAGTATTAATTACGTAACGTAATTTGAGAGTGTGGGGGCGTCTTGTAAAACGTTACGATGTTTTACAGGGGTAGGAGATGAAGATGAATCCCTTGAGTGTTATTGTATTGTACTTTTCTTATTTTGTTCTCCCAAGTTGGTAACCATTTGCGTTGGTAAAAATGGTCACTTAGTAAACTTGGTCCTAAACGTAACAGGGGTACAGAAAAACGTTACGGCGGGCGCGTTATAGGTATGGAGGGGGGGTTATTCGAAAATTGCGTTACGTAAATACATTTGACGGCAAATAAACCGGGCCACCCGCTACTTTGGAACTCTGATTCGGTTTTCTCAAAAAGTATATTATATCTACAGAAAGTGCGTTTCATGATGATTAGGTATAACTTTTATAGTTGTAAGTCTTTATAGTTTTTGAGAAAATCGAATCAGAGTTCCAAGGTAGCGGGTGGCCCGGTTTATTTGCCGTCGAGTGTATAATGCCATATAAGACTTGAACGCCCCCTTACTGGTGTTTCCTAAGATACAACATATGCCGCAACTCGGTGGTGGAGACCCGCGAGGTGTGCCAAGAGCTTATGGAGCGAGTGTACACACCGTGTCTCGAGAACGTGCCCGAGTACTTCGAGCACATGGCGAGCGTGATGCTGGACGGAGTGAGGTCCGTAATACCGAGCATTAACATAAAGGCGGCCATATTCTTCGCGAAACACGTGTGCGACGTGCCCGGCTACGTGTACACGGAGCAAGAGCGGATCACCTTCCAGACCAGGCTCAGCAAGGCGCTTAAGGGGAAGCCGATTGATACCGGTTAGTTTATTCCGTGGAGACTAGAGGTAAGGAGGCCCAACTCTATAAGTACATGAGAAAGTGTCCGTAGAATATCTAGTAGCATTTCATGAACTACGAAATCAACCAATCGTATCAAACACCATTGCTACACTAGCGTCATTCTGGTCAATTTATGAACCACTATTTAATGTTTTTAGCTTGCAATTTTTTTCAGTTTAACACGCTAATAAGTTGGTCCTACTTACTTCTAGTCTCCACGGTTTATTCACTGACTATTTACTGAAAGGTACACCAACAAAAAAATCTTACAATAGCCATAGGTATAGAGTAAATAGCAACAAGAGGCTAAGCGTTAGTTTTTTTTAATTATATTTTAAATGATCCCTTGGGAACAGTACTTTTTTCTGGATGAAAGATACCCTATGTCTGTCTTTTCCTGTATCCCTGACAACGTGTATGCAAAATTTCATGATGATCTGGAGTAGTTAAAGCGTGAAAAGGTAACAGACAGACAGACAGATAGAGTTACTTTCACATTTATATTACACTAGCTGCTGCCCGTAACTTTGCCCGCGTAACTTTGTAAATTATATACTAAAACCTTCATCGAGAATCACTCTATCCATTGGTGATACAAACAGTATGGAAATCGATGCAGTAGTTTTTGAGTTCACCGCGAACAGACAGGCAGACAGGCGGCGGAGAACTTGTATAATAATTATTATTACAAATTTGAGTATGCAATTCAATGCTTATTTTTAAATCATTACATCTCTTTCTCAATTGTGCACGTGCACACACACACACACACACACACACACACACAGGCGCGTATAAGCGCACATTCGTTCTTCCGCTTAAAAGGAAGGTCTTCAATCATGGTTATAGTAAAAACGATTTTTTTTCTTTTTAAAAAAATTACGAGTCTGGCGACAACTACAAAATCAAGCGGTTAAAGGGTTAACTGATGAATATTTTGTTTGTCAAAGGCGTGGACGTGACGACCCTAATACGTGCCCCAGCCGTAGAGGGACTTCCCGAAGTGCCACCGAGACTACTTTACTATCGGGACTACGAAGTCATGCACGAAGTGCCGCCCTACAAACAGCTAACTTTCGGCGAAAAGTTAAATCTAAACTTCGCCTTCTTCGTCACTTTCCTGTACACAACATATTTGGGGAAAGCCTATTTCAATCTCCAGCACAGGTGGAGTATATTTTTCGCGAAATATTTGCCGTACTTGGCGTTCGTGAAGTTCGGCATTCGAGCGTCTTACGTCAATTTATTCGTCGAATCGCCCAAGGACGACACGCAGCCGATCAAAAATGCCGAATATTATAAAAGAAACTCGACGCCTGTACCGTGGTACAGATCTTTGTTTAATATACTGTGATATAGAATAAGTTAGTTTAATGACAAAAGCTCAAGAGCGAGTTTGCATTGCAGACATAGATGGAAGCAAAGGGAAAGATTAGTGACTTACTTTCCAAACATGGACGTTATATACTGAGTCCAATGAACTAAGTACATATTTAGCCATATATATAGTTTTATATAGCCCATTTATTATTGCGTAATGTAAGAACCTACCGTATCTTTCTTTTTGCTTCCATCTACGTAAAAATTTAATCAGATTTTTGAAGCGCAAATTGTTGACGATAAAGCCGTAAACGGTTTTCCGCTTTTGATGCGATTTCTTACTGATTTGACAATAAGCTATTTTATATAGTTTTTTACAGGGATTTTAAATTGGTATATGGTATTATTATGGTTTAGGGTATATTAATTAATTATTATTAGCCAAAAATTATATAATTCCTTATTTTAATATTCCATTTAGAATAAAAATTTAATGAAGATTAATAAATTTATGATGAATAATTAATGTATTATATGTATAGAGATTATTAATTTAATAAATTATCGAAGTACCTTTTTATTTTTATCACTGTATCGAATTATAGAAAACATGATAAAAATTGTTTACTAAATATATTAATTGTTAATTACATTTTATGTTAAAATAATGCATTTTAAAATAAAACTATCTTTCTATAATAAATAATGAATTTAATTTTAACGTATAATGTTTACAATATTAATATTGCATACGGAAAACCCTTAATGTTTTTTTTTTATTTTGCACTCGACAGATAGGTTGACGATACGCTTGATGGTATGTGGCTACCGTCGCTTGTAACACAAACAACGCTATAGGTGCAGCGAGAGCTGTGGCGAACTTAGAAGTGAGATGATCTCTGGCATCCGTTGTTCACTCACCGAAACACAGCAGCACACGATTAATTATGCTGTTATTTCACTGTGGTCACTGCTGCCAGACGGGTAGAGCACTGACACGACTTTTAAACTTTAAAAAAAAATCCAAAGTTGACCTTAGCCGGGGTTCGAACTCGGGACCCCTGAGACTTTGGGCAAGCACCTTTTACCACTGATCCAACGGGCTCGTCAAACACAGTCATAGATGTATGAATAGGACTATTGAAAGAAGTCTTGCGCTGTCATCCTTTGCCTCTTGGCGACGTTGATTTGGAGCAGATTGTCTGTGATGTTGTCTACGGGCGGGTCGGCGGGCGGCAGTGTTGCCACCTTGTTGGTCGAGCCGGGAGTCGCCACGAGTGGAGTTCTTCGCGAAGTGGAAACTCTCCGACGGCGTGGAGAACCCGTGGGGAGAACGCCGACATTGTTCGGCGTCAGTTTGGTACGCGGCGACCACAAGTGTTTCGCCGCCAACTTCTTGGCCGCGGGCGACATGCTCGCCAGTCTTTCCGTGTTCGTTCTGAAACTGTACAAACACGACATAAAAAAATAATGAATCAGGTCAAATTATTTTATTTAGAATTTACAAGTTACATGAGCTTAGAAACTTAGAAAATTGAAAGTATGACAGTTCTTTATGCTACATTAACGGGTCACAACACACAACAGGTCGCGGATCAACAGGAACGAACCATTCTAGATTAGAACCGAGATATAACTAAACTTAAATAGATTCGTTCAATCGCGACCTACACACCACTAGTATACAATACATACGTGTATGGGGAGGGTGTCCGGGCCGGCGTAGTGGCGCCGGCGCGACGACTACGCGCTGCTTTCTCCGCTAGTTGCAAAGCGAGACGTTCTCGAGTTCCGCCTTCGAGAATTCGGTACGCGGCGCCCGCGCCCACTCTGCGTGCAACAAACACACATTTTACACTTTACGCTCTTAAGGTGGCACTGGACGAGCGTGGGAACTCAGTAATAGGTGTTTGGGAGATATTGTTGTCTCAACTTACTGTAAAGCCGGAGCCAGATACAGTCAAATGTTTGAACAAAGACTTTGAGCTACTTTGCTCACACATTTGAACACAAATATGTTTATTGTACTTGCCAGACATGCTTTGCAGACACGTTCGCTTCACAGTATTCAAATAGATAACAAACGAGATGGACGACGACTTTATGGACGCAGTATATCACTATTATTTAAGTCTACAAAAAATTAAGCTATGCCAATAATAACGCTTTTATGTGCGCTCCAAAAACCGACACCGAATGGCAAAGTGCAAAGATGTAATCAAACTTTGAATAAATACCCAAATGCCCGTGGCTCACAAGTGTTCAAATATTGTTGCTATGTCTGGCGCCGGCTTTATGCTAATAACCTAAGACAGAATGCGAAGCAATACATTCGCGCACTTATTCTTCAACTAGCGAAACATACGCCAGCAATTCCATTGATTTTAGAAAAACCTTTATAGACGGTAACCATTGACATCCCAATTTTTAATGCACACTATAGCTAGGATGTTTTCATTGGAAAAAATAATTGGCTTACAATCAATAATTACGTGATCTCAACCAGCGAAAAGGTAAAATAAATTTCAATTTTTTGTTTCGATGCAAACCTTCATATTATTATTATCTATGTATCAGAAAAGTCATGTTTTTTTTTATATTATGTTCATCTACGACCACTAACTAATGCCGCTCCAGTTGGAAAGTGGCCTCTTAAGAAACCTGTGGAGACGCAAAAATTGGGTCTTCGACACAACGTCAAAAAACCCAATATTGCGTCGGATGTTAAAAAGACTTACGTCGGCAGTGGCGTGTCACCTCCGTCCAATCGAAACGGTGTCCCCTCTATCTCGCCCCACGTCATGAGGGGCGAGTGATCGACGCCTGGCCGAGGGGACGGCGTGGCTAACAGCGGGTACTGTGCGTCGCCCGATCCCGCCGTCGTAACACTCACACCGTCGACTCCAATCTTGCCGGATATGCTTGCGTCCTGTAAACAAAAAAACACCAGTCAAATTTAACATCTGTGACGTCACTGGTCGTCAGCAAGCTAACATGTTACACGTTACGAGAACAACAACCACAAATGTTACGGGAAGCTTGTTACAGTATATGTATCGCGTTTTTGAGATTATCGCGCACAAACGCTCAGACAAACTGACAAAAATTCTGAAAACTATTTTTTTGACCTCAGTAACGTACAAGTACAACATGTAAAATTGTTTTTTTTTTTTTAAATTTTGACACACGACTCGTTGACGATTTTATTATATATAAATACTGATGTATAATAATTTCAAACTATATCGAGACCATAAAAATCATATTTAATTGTAAAGGGATACGCGGTTGTCGCGTGGCAACGCATCCTAACTGGTCACGTGACGCGTCGCTCTATGTTTGTATTCAATCGATTGGCTTCTTAGATTTATTATTATTTAATTACATATTTAACTATCAACTGTACAGCACAAAACCCCAATTTTGTGATATCACTTTTAAGAATTGCCCTCCTCCACTATGAAAGCATCAAAAAATTATATTAGTCTTTTGTAAGAGGGTCAATAAGGTGCCAAGTTTAGATTACTGCTTATATGTAGTATAAACCTGGTGAACGCTGACACTCACCTGAGTTCTGGCGCTAGCGGTGATGGTCTCTTTGACCTTGTTGTGGTCGAAAGGGTCCGCTTGCAGCCTAGTGTTCTTGTGAACGAGGAGAGGCTTCGCGCTCGGAGGCTGTGAGGCGCCCGATGGCACGTACATTATGTAGTTGCGAGCCGTGAACTTCCAACTCTCTAGCTGAACGTCGTGCAACATGTTAAGTTAACTTAGTATCGGACAGTAAATAACAAGCTACATATATAAAAAAAAACTATTGAGCCCAAACACGCTACATCTGCTGGGAGTAGCTGAGGAGTTAATGCTGCAGCATCAGATCAGATATACAATGTCACGGAAATACCACCGATGTACTGTCTTAATATACTATCAAGCAAAAGTATGGAATCACTTTGAAATTGGTTCCGTGTGTTCTTGAGTACTGAATAATTTGTTAATAATAATAACAATGGCACAATTTTAAATTAATTTAAGTTAATTAAATGGTTTTATTGTTATTAATATTGTTTTTATTGTTATTTTTTTTGTTTTTATTGTTATTAACAAATTATTCAGTACTCAAGAACGCGCAGAACCAATTTCAAAAGTAAGTGATTCCATACATTTGCACGCGAGTGTGGTATACCAAATATCACATCCATCGAACTCGTGCGAGTTAGTGAAATCCATTCGTCAATAATATATAATATCAGTCAATATCAGTCAATGCGTAACTTTGTTAATTATATAACTACTAAGACCTTCTTCGAGAACCACTCTACGCATTGGTGAAAACAGCATGAACATCGGTGCAGTAGTACAGACGTGGCAGAGGATTTTGTTTTAAAATATTTGTAGTGATTATTTACGTGACTGACTGTAATAAATAACAGAGATGGAAAAATAAATCTGCTTTATTCAGAGTCATTCACTTACCTCCAGTGGTCTCTCAGTCTGGTCCGCTTGTTGCTCTATTGAAGGCAGTTCCAGTGCGGCTTGCGCACGCGCCGCTGACGTCACTTCCGCCTCCAGCTGATCTGTCAGTTTGGCCACTCGCTTCTTCTCCTCTAAAGCGATCACACGATCGTAGCTCGCGTTGTCTTCGCTCGTGTATCGAGCGAGAAATGAATCTGGAATAAGGATATAGTAACTTCTATTATCCCATAAAATAGCAACCAATTTTATTGAGGAATAATATTTTTAGTAATACAGTAGTTTCAAAGATTACCTACAATACGAATTTTAATTGTCTTATATTAAATTAATAGAGACTTATTAGCTGGTACACAAAGCTTGTAATGACTATGATAATGTGAGACCAATATTTTTAACTTTGAAAGTTACATCCCTTTCACTGTTGGCTGTATTTATTGGCTGTTAGTCAACGTAATACAAACCCAATGTGTGGCTGTCCGTTGTATCTTTAGTTTTATCGTTGGGCTCCACCTCAATGTCAGCTTGTAACCTATCTTCCCTGACTGTGGGCGCACTTGGCGTGTAGGACCCATCAATACTTGGTGTATCAAAAGTCGCGGGGGAATTATCTGAAATAATAATAAGAAATTTATATATATTATCATAATAATTGTCATAACTCCCCATTGTCACACAATATGAACATTCTTACATGGCTCCGTTGGAGGTCTACTGCTGCTATATTTTCTTGTTATTTCTCTCAATTTTGCATAATCTTTATTTTCTGTGGCTTCTAAAAATTCATTTTGTGCTTTTAATTTTTCCAAGTCTGGGAAAAAATCTCTTTGAATTATCTTTGCTATCCCCTGAAATTAATAAATAAATAAATTTTAAAAGACCCTTAGTTTATGTAATCTATTGCAAAGTCAATTGAGGCGGTCTAAACATATTATTTTATGTGTTCGCGGATAACTTTGTTGTTTATGAACTGATTTTGATGATTATTTTTTTATTGGAAAGGGTATACCCACGAGGGTGGTCCCATATAAATTTGGAAAATAAATTCCAACCCTAAGGGTAGGGAAAACAGGGGATGATTGATTGTTCACTCACTGATTGTAATGTATGACCATGCATAATGATAATTCTCTTTTATTGGATAGGGTATACCTCGAAATTGATACCATATAAATTTGGGAAAAGGAAAACATTGTCTAGGGAAACCAAAAAACTTGTATTTGATGTGATACAGTTAGCTTTATATATAAAGTACTACAGTGCCTTCATACACTATGTCAATTGACTTTTGCAACACACTTTACCAAAAGTAGACATACATTTGTATTTATTTAAAACAACAGTATCTAGATTCTTACTTACTAGCCCAAGGCTTCACCAGTAAATACAGTAAACCCATGAAAATATGCATTAATTCTATATACTTAGCGTAAAACTAATATTGGTGTCATAAGATTGTGGGATGAATGGTGAAAGGAATAAACACCACATTTTAAGTATTGTACATTTATACATATAACGTTATATTAACAATTTACATTATGTACAAAGGCGAGTGCATGTATTTACAAATTAAAACATTGGCGAGAAAGCGCGTGCTTTCTGTAGCTGCGTCAGATGTGCACTGATCTGTCTTGGTTTTGATTCTTTTAAATAAAGAAATCGAAAATCAAAAAGTCCGTTAAAGGAGGTCCCTACATCAGCCCCCTCGGAGACCGTAGGTCGTAATGAAGTAACGAAGAAGCTTGAGCAGAATGGAAGACGTAGACTTGGAAGCGACACACTCGCCAACATTAGTCGCCGCAAATGCCTGCCACAAATGCGTTCCCCAAAAACGTGCATGGTTGACAGTACATAATGGCACGTTGTTGCAGTGTCCAGCAGTGTCCGTTAGCTGCATCGTTGGCGTTGGACCGGCTGCTGGAACGTGTTTGTGTGCGCCAGCCTGGATAACGCTCCCTTGTAGGAGCGCGCGGTCGCGTCGATATCCACAGGCCAGCGAGCTTGTCCGAGAATCTTCGATGTAATAGTTGCAGCTCGTTTGAATCGTTTGACGACGTAAAATCTTCGATGAAAATGCAATTTTGAAAAAAAAAACTTTCGTTTGTTTCAAATGTCACTTTGTCAACAACGGTAGCTTGGAATTTGTCCAAATGTTCGTTTTTCTTCGCGGGTCACCAATTGTGGGATGAATGGTGAAAAGAACACCACATTTTAAGTATTGTACATTTATACATATAACGTTATATTAACAATTTACATTATGTACAAAGACGAGTGCATGTATTTACAAATTAAAACATTGGCGAGAAAGCGCGTGCTTTCTGTAGCTGCGTCAGATGTGCACTGATCTGTCTTGGTTTTGATTCTTTTAAATAAAGAAATCGAAAATCAAAAAGTCCGTTAAAGGAGGTCGCTACAAGATAACAGATAAGACTTAAGGTGACAATAATGAGTAAAATGAGTTCTACCTCAGTTAATAATGGAAGTTTCTCAGACTCAGTTAATATTTTTTAATACTTAAAATGCGAATACTTAAAATTTTATACTAGTGCCAATTAGTATCATAAAGGAATTTGCTATTAAAGATAAAATACTTTGTTAGCTTAGTTGGTGTCTACTATATAATTTAAATAATAACCTATCTTTTATAACAATAAAAAAACTTTATCCCAAAAATTTGAATAGAAAGAGATTTTTATATACCTGTACGTAGACATCTTCATCCAAAACTTCTGTTTTACTACGAGTTTTCTTCTTTTTTGGCAATTTTGGAACTTTAAATACTGCACTTTCTTTTTGCAGTAATTTCATGTTCTGTAATGCTGCTTGGCCAGGTTTGGCATTGGTGCAATCGTTTTTTTCACTCATTATTGCTTTTAACGTCATTAATATAATTTATTTAGTAATTAATTATATATTAATTAAGGAAATTAATGAAATAATAAACACCAAAACGTACAAAAATATTATGCTGCTAATGCTTGACATTAATTGACATTGACACTTGACAGTGATAACTTTTTGACTACCTTGACAATAAGCTAATTGAAAATGACATTGACAACTCTTTGGCAACTCCACAGAACACTATATATCAACCCTAAACATAGACAATTTTTTTTTGTGCCGAGAACAGGGAACACAGCAAACAGCGAATATTTCATTTGTAATGCTTTTATTTTAGTAAAATAAAAATTATATTATATGTAAGTAATGTCCAGTACTGCGCGCGCTATACACGTACGCCGCAGCGAAACCTGTTATATAATAAGAACCATATGTATTACTATACTCTTTGTATATTGTAGGTATTCCCACATAAATTTGAAAAGGTAGTAAAAATAAAAATAGCCACCAATTTGGAGAAACATTATTTTATTGGTATGACAAAAGTATAAAAGTAATTTGCACAGCTATTTAATTTAGTGTTACGTGTCTTTAGTTTTTTTATTCTTATAGATGTATTCCTTCATATAGAAATCCACGAACAAAATCAGTATTAGTATGTTGTGTGGCAGGAATACGAAGGACACCCACTTGGGATATTCGCAAGACGGTTCGAATATAACGTGACCGAAATGGAGAATCAGAAGTAGAAACTGCAACTGTAAAAAGAAACACTATGATTAGTTAAAAAAAAAACTAATATTTCTGGGGAAAATAGAAATAAAATACTAACAATTTGTAGTTGCGTGATGTATTTCTTCCACCAAGTTCTCACCCACTGAGGCCTGGTGATTGAAATTAGGTAATACGAATACATGACAGCGTGCACAAACGAATTGATGCATCCCAACATTATGCCGTGTCCACCTGTTAACAGGAACATTTAATTACATTAATTTAATGTAATTAAAAATTTAATCGTATATACCACGCATATATACGAGGTTGCAGTAGGTAACAAATCGCTGCTTAAAAACTAAAGGGCCATAAAACAAAAAATCCAAAAATGTTTTTATTGCAAAAATACAATCACAATCCTTCATATTGTATGTTGCAAAAAAACTTATGGTTGTTTTATTCCATATTTAGTAAGTATATTTTGATCATTTTTTATATATTCAAAAGTAACTTAAGTACATGCTTATATCTCTTCTAGTAATCAGTTTATTATAAAAGTACTTAGAACATTTAATGCTACATCAAAATACGCTTCTAACGATGTATAATATGCATATATTTCAAATATATCTAATGAGAAAAAAATTGACAAATATTTTTTTTTTTCGATTAGCTCTCCTATAAAAAGTGTAATTTTGATTTGTAGCCCTTTTAAGCAGCGAAATGAGTAAATACATACCTGGTACATATTTAGTGCCAATGTAACCCAATAAACACATGCCCAAGTGATGGTAGACGTGCAAGAACGACACGTGAGAGAACTTCTTCCGTAATACAAAGAATATCTGTAAAAATATTGATAACATATCGCTATTACACTTTCACTAGTAGTAGTAATAAAACAGGAAGGGCGCTAAGCGAAAACTTAGTTAGATAGTGACTATTTGTACCTACTTATAACATCAAACGACGGGTGAAACCGTGGGATACGCCTTATAACGCCTGACAAAACATGTAAAGCAATATAATATATTATATCGAATTATCGGCGGCAACAAAGAACAAACGGCTATCTACAAAATCAATAGTTTACAGGAGAGCGTTTTTAACGCGAAAGTTTGATAACTTTTATAAGAACAAAGCTAGCTTCTTCAAATTTGAAATAGTTAATTAATACGAGTAGTGGTAGGGCACAATGTGTTTCGCAGTCATTTGGGCAGCTCGTCTGGCGGCAGTGACCATCCTCTTACAGAATACCACCGTGAAATAACAGCATCATGTGCTGTTGTGTTTCGGTGAGTGAGTAAGGGATGCCAGAGCCCATTATCCCATCCCTCCCTTATCCCTTACCCTTAATCCTTCTATGGTCGGCAGCCCACTTGTAGCACTTATGGCGCTGCTTGTGTTATAGGCGACGGTAGCCACCTACCATCAAGTGGATCGTCAGCCTGTCTGTCGACCTTAACATAAAAAAAATATAAATAAAAAAAATATGGCATTCTGAACAAAATAGTAAAGATCATTTAACAGATTTTAATTTTATTTTCGAAATACTGCAGATGACTTTTTCTACTTTGCAAAAACAAAATAACTAACCGACTCAACTGCCATATATTCGATTCTACATTGGACTTTCTAATTAGTTATTTCCCGAATAATTTAAAAAATCATTATTAGATTCATCAGTATTAGATTCATCAAAATGTAGATTAAATAAGTTAAAATGTTGTAGGAATAAATAAGTATACAAGTACACTTATATCCTTACTAATATAACTCCTAACAATAATCAACTCATACTCTAAAAATTCTGATTTTTATTTACTAGGAGATACAAATATAAATCTTAAAGCAATCAACCCTATAAAACATAAATACATTAATATGCTACATAGTATGGGCTTTGTGTGTGGAATATCAGCACATACTAGAATCGAGATAAGTAACAATAAAATTAAAATATTAAAAAATGAGCTGGTGGCCGCGATAATTAAATGAATATCAAAAAATAAATTACAATTCATCAAGCACACGATACAGGCTTGTTTGCCTAGTGTCTGTTTTCATAGCCAATAAATTACATAATTATGTTTCTGTAAATAAATAAATAAAATAAGATAATATTAGTATAGATAGATGATCCAGGTAATCACCTAGTTTTTGCTTTGGGCAAGTATGCTGCAAGAAATGTATTATTATCCATAAATACAAATTGAATTACCGTATCAAGGAGGTCCATTATTTTAATAATATAGTAGAGCCAGACGCGCGATACAATTAATTGCTCTAACGGCGTGTTTTCATGGATTATTTTCTGACACCAAATACTGTAGTTGCCAGGAAGATACACCAAGAACAAACACTGGAACAAGAAAAGTGCAATGAAATAACCTACAGTGTGAGCTATGGTAAAGTACTTAGATAAATATAAATTTATAAACACACATCAATATTTTTTTTATATCGTCTTAATCGTTATTTTATTGTAAATTAATTAAGTAAACTTAACGACAACCTTCAGGTACATTGTAGGTATATTAGTCAGAGTATTACTGTCAAATTTTATCGCAATTAGTAGGTATGTTCGTTCGAAGTTGTTTCTATACATATCTATATATATTTTTAAGTTTATACGGCCTTTTTATTTTTTAAATTATTATAATAGTGATAATTATTGGGATTTTTCCTGTCATTTGGCTAATTCGTAGTGAGCATTCTGTGTAAAAAGCATTTAATAGAAAACCAACTGCTAATACTAATACTTGTTACATGTCAAAATTTATGTCCTTGGATGCTTGCATGTATGTAGCTTGGCGTAATAGTGATTACTTAGTTATGTACTATTGAAAAAAAAAAATTAATGACGTTAAACTAAGTTTATGTAATGTTTTTATTGTTTGAATAATCTTTATTGGTTTACACGGAGGAAAGCGGTATAAGCCAATATAAGCTCATGGAGCTCCTGAGTACTCTTGACTACCTACCTAATACACTTTCAGAAGTACACCTTATAAAAGACCCGCGACTTCGCCCGAGTAACTTTGTAAATTATATACTAAAACCTTCCTCGATAACCACTCTATCCGTTGGTGAAAACAGCATAAAAATCGGTGGAGTCGTTTTTGAGTTTATCGCGAACAGACAGACAAACAGACGCGGCGGTGGACTTCGTTCAGGCTATTTGCGACTACTAAGACAGAATTAATCATTTATGATTAGTTTTATTAAAGTTTCGTGTTTACAACCTCTAAATAAGTCAACAACGCAAATGTATAACGCTACAAATACGCACCTATTACAAAATGCCTATAATTGTGGCATTGTTCTGCAATCTGTTGGTTTTTGTCATCACGTTGCCTCTTAATGACAACCTACTACTGTTGCGGAACAGAGCAATGAATTCTCTTAATTTCTAAACGACATTCACGTCTCTCAAGTTGAGATTTTCGTAACGGTTCGGATTACATTCATTTATTTTAAAAAAGGAGAGTAAATTCCGTACTAATATTATAAATGCGAAAGTTTGTATGCTGGATGTATGGATGGATGTCCAATTGTTCATACATCCATATGTTTGTAACTCTTTCACGCAAAAACTACTGAACCGATCACCATGAAATTTTGCATACACGTTGTCTGGGACACCAGAAAGGACATAGTGTACCTTTCATCGTTCAACGCGGACGAAGTCGCGGGCACCAGCTATAGTACGGGAAATAGCGACACTGATTTTTGACACATTTGCGCAACATTTATTATATGGTTTTTGTATCTTATTAGCCCTTGTTAAACATAAAATCGACTCCTGCCGACGCACCAGCGGGACAACCCTTATTAGCAAAAATGAGTGAATGTCAAAAGTGCGCAAAGCTGAAACTTTAAATATTGTTTATTGGCAGTCCATTATAGAAAAAATCACTTCCTGCCACCTTTAACCTCGAACAATAAGTTCCTGCCATCGACATAATAATGTTAAAAAATAAAATAAATTTGACTTATATGCGCAAAGCTGAATTTTTTTTAAATCATTACTTTAATAATTAAGAATGTGAAAAAAATTATGCTGCCAGCCATTTAACAGAACATGGCGTCGGCAGGAGCAACATAGTCATGTACGAAAATCCATGATACATTCCATTATGTCGATGGCAGGAGTTTGTTGTTCAACATTAGAGGTGGCAGGAGGTATTTTTTTTTCCTTAATAGACTGCCAATAAACAATATGTAAAGATTCAGCTTTACGCATTTTTGACATTCACTCAATTTTTTTTAACACAATTGACATATCACAGCCACTTGTTGTCCCGCGATTGAGATGGCAGGAGTTCATTTTTTTGATAGGCTATATTATCACGACAAATAAAAAAAAAACCAGGCTTGCGCAAATATAGCAACCAATAGTGTCGCTATCTCCCGGACGACTACTTAGTCCTTACATATAAAACAAAGTCCCGTCGCGTCTTTCTGTCTGTAGGTATTTTCTCGATAATCTCAAGAACTACTCAACTGATTTTCATGCGGTTTTCACTAATGGAAAGAGCGTTAAACAAGGAAGGTTTTGGTATGTAATTTGCAGAAAAAAAATATACGTTATCCAAGCTATATAATATCATAATATGGTTTCTTATAAAGGTTTCTGTGGGATTTGACGACACATTTGGCCTAGTGGCTACTAATCTTAGCTGTTAACCACACGGTCGCTGGTTCGAATCCCGATAGGGGCAAATGTTTTTAAGTCTTCAAATTTTACCTTTGTACCTGAGTCATTTATATTTATTTATAATATTATGTATTTACGAAAAAAATAAAGTTTGTAGTATATCAACTGTTTGATATCTATAATACAAGCATCATTTGCTTATACTTTGAAACTTGATGGTGCTGTGTGGAATGTGTAAAGATACTTGTTATTTTTTATTGTTATTATTATGGAAGATGCCTATGTCCAGGAATGTACCTACATCATACAGCTGACATTGTGATAATAATGGCAATAAAAGACTATGCTGTTTAGTAAAGAATTTAAGAACACTTACTTGGAATGTTAAGTATCCAGACAGGAATATTTGTATAATATTGTAGAGTACTATTAAATTCTTCAACTGATAGGGCTCCCGATTTTTCATGAAATCAGGACCCCAATAGCGTACGAATCTGTGGTAACAGTACATTATTGTCATGATGGGAAGCGGACTTGAGGCTAGAAAGAAACCTTTCGTTCGGGGATCTGGAAAAGTAAAATAATAAGTATCTATTTATTAAAAGATATAAACATAGCCAAAGGTATTAAAATCAGATCTTCAACATTATGGACTGGACGATTCCTTTGAAACCTAAAATTTTTTCAGGATAAAAAGAATCTTATACCAGAGGTAATAAACTATCTGTATGCAAAATTTTATACAAATATGTCCAGTAGTTTTTACGTTAAAAAGTAAAAACAATACATAGTCACGTTATAAGTAATATTATAGTAGCATGTTTAAAAATTACTATATAAAATTTTAAAGATTACTATATAAAATTTGTTGTGTATGTTTGAATCGGGCAGATTTATATTACAAAAATACTATTCTCTAAAAAAAAATTAGTAAATTTTCTCCAAAAAAAAACCTTTCGTGTCACAGTAATAAAAATTTTCAACTACAACCACATTTGTTTTTAATCTTATTAATTAACTGAACATTATATATCATTATTATCTATGCTAATACATATTATAAAGAGAAAAGATTTGTATATTTGTAATTCAAAAAATACTGGACTGATTTTAAAAATATTTTATATAAAGTTACATTATCAGCGAGTAGGTAATATTTCTGTGAAAAAAAATATGTTGTTTTTAATGACAAAATATTTCTTTTTTATTATACAAACGGAATAAATTTGAGTTCGAACAGGAATTACCTACTTAATTAAGATTTAAATTTTATACAGGAATTAACCTCTAGCCCTACATGACTCGGTATAATTTAATTATGTAGGCATTAAGCGATATGATGCACTATGTTTTTATCGATCTTTTATCTTAATATCTTTTATTTTTTACACAATCAGAAAGTATCTAGAGATTTCAACGAGATTTCATCGACATTATGTCTGCTAAGTCTCACCTTAACATATTAAGGGCACCAACACCAGCTTATCTGTACATAATATATAGCAAACTCTTAAGAAAAAAATACAAAATTTACCTGCAAGATCGTCGAATACATAATTGTAATACGAAGATATGTTGTGTATTAGAGTTCCCATGTTGAAAGTTTGCCTTTCTTTTCTGAAATTTAAGTTTAAAAAAATAAATAAATCACATCATTTACGAGACATCAACAAGCAAGCGCGGAATTTATCGAATTAAATTACTTATGGTCCGTAAGCCAGGCACTAATTTCGTCAATGATTTCCTCTCACTCGATAATTTGTAAAATATCTGAGAGAGTTGTATCGTGATGCTTTGTGAACGTCAGCTGCGGCTCCGATGGTGGGTTGAGCAGTGGTAGCCCGTTACACTTTCAGAGCATCAGCTGACAAGCATTCCACCAAGATATAGCCAGCTGACTTTTTATTTATTAACAGTAATACATAAACTATCATAGATTTTCTATTGGGAGGTAACCGAGGTAATCACTGAACACGTATATATTCGTGTGACCTGCTGACGCATAATCCACCATTTTATAAATAGCTAACAATTTTGTTTCTTCAAAATATTAGGCTAACTATAATTTGATGAATTTTTAATCGGGAATAAATGATTAAATTTTTTTTTTATATTATGTGCGTGGGCGGCTACCACTCTACTGCTCAACCCACCATCCGAGCCGCAGCTGACGTTCACAACGCTTCATGATACAACTCTCTCGGTCATTTTACGAGTTATCGGCTGAGAGGAAATTGGTCATGAAAATCTGTCGCTGGCTCACTGACCATTAGTAATGTTGTGAATGTTGGAAGTATTTATTTGAATTTAATAATGGCGGGTTTTAAGAAAATAAAACAGTTTAAAAATTATAAAGGAATTATCCATTTTTTAATTTAATAATTTTTTATTGCTAAAATGTCACGGAAATGTCCGAAGCGACACCCGAGGACTATATTATTGTAGGTCCAAACAACCTATAAAAAAATTGGCTAGAGGGTGGGCCTCTTGAATAGAACTTCGTAAAAAATCAAGGTGACTGGACTATAAGAGTTATGAGTATTGATTGTTATTGATGATTGATTGATTCAGTTTCTCTGTTCATGCCCATGTTTAGCAATCCTATAAATTTTGACTGCTTCGTGTATAAATTATACAATTTTAACTAAATATAAGTATATATTATAGAATAACTAATAAATTAACTTTTCTTTTATATTCAATTGTCATGTCTTCGTTTTTTGTAACTTCGCTAAGAGACCAAAACCATTTACGTGTTTGCAAAAAAAAAAAAATACACAAAAATTTTAAAATGCAATTATTATACATGTTAATTAGCTGTTTGTTAATTTTTTGAATCTATACTTACTTACGCAATAAAACGTCAAAGGGAAACAATAAATATCATTTTGTTGTCATCATCAGCGATCGACAATCTCACCATTACTTTTACAATTTCAAAGTATGTTGGCATTACCTTTAATTAAACTCTATAAATATAAAAATTTCGTGTCACGTGTTTGACGCCAATGAACTCCTAAACTACTGAACCGATTTTGATAAAACTTCGTAACTATGTGTAATTTGGTCCAACCTAAAAGATAGGATAGTTTTTACTTTGAACCCGTGCGAAGCCGGCAGCTTGTAGCTAGTATATGTATATATGTACTGTAATATATAAAGAATCTTAAGTCAATTTGTTAAAGTTTTATGTTTTTTAAAATTTTGTCTAAACTTAGATAGTTCATATATATACTAAACGCAACAATTAAAGGATTTAAAAAAATATATCCAAATTTTTAGGTGATTTTCAAAAATGGTCGTATAGAGTTCATTAAAAAAGGAAATTGTAACTTCAAATCTCTAGTTTTTGTATGTTCTAGTAGCCTATGTTCATCACGGATAATGTCGGATAATTTTTCAAATCGGTCCAGTAGTTTCGGAGCCTATTCTATACAAACAAACAAACTATCAAATCTTTCCTCTTTATAATATTAGTATAGATTAGTATTAGTATAGATATCTACTATACTCGTTAGTAAGAAAGGGAGTTCCTTAGTTTTTGTTGCCTATTAGTCTATTCTCGATTTATCTTCTTTAAAAGTTAACTATTTTGAGTCTGAGTACTGTTTAAAATTTAAATTATTTTCTTTAGTAGTGAATTGAGTAGAATTATATACATAAGTTTTATTTAAAACAGTTTTATATGTAAGTATTATTGATAAAGCAATAACTGTATTGTCAATTCCAAATATATTACGTGCCCATTTAATAAGTATGTAAGTAAACCCTACAATGTCTAAGGTCACGAACTATAGCGATATTCTAAGTAGGTACATAAATTACAAGTTGTAGTAAAATAGTTGTAATTTACAACTATTTTACTACACAAATACACTACATACTGAGTTTAAGTATACGTACTTCCTCTCTTTGTGGAAGACATTTCTTTTTTCTTGAATATTCTTTACATGTGTACAAAAAAACGAGGACAGCGGCTTCAATCTATATACTATACTAGTATTATAAAGAGGGAAGATTTGATTGTTTGTTTGTTTGTTTGTATAGAATAGGCTCCGAAACTACTGGACCGATTTGAAAAATTCTTTTACCATTAGAAGCCGACATTATCCGTGATGAACATAGTATACTTTTCACCGCGGGAAAATGCTTCATTCCTACGGGAAAACGGGTAATAGGACAACGGGTATTAAAAATTATCCTTCCGTACTTATCTTTTTCACATAACTTCTAAACGGCTTGACCGATTGGGTTGAAATTTTTATAAAGTTACGCGGAAGAAGTAGCGTGCAACAGCTAGTAATATTATAAAGAGGAAAGAGTTGCATTTAATAGTCTCCGAAATTACTTTACCAATTTGAAAAATTCTTTCAGTGTTGAGAAGCTAATTATCAGCGAGTGACATAACTAAAGTTACGCGAACGCAATCGCGTGCAATGGCTAGTTTATTTATAATAAAAATATGCTAAGAAACGTCAGGTAAAGAAAAAATTTTTAAAATGTAAACTCCGTGTGAAGCCAGGACGGGTCGTTAGTCTATACTAAAATTATAAAGACAAAAAATAAACTCAAAAATTACTGGACCTGTTTTTAGAAATTCTTTCATCTATAGAAAGCTACATTATCAGCGAGTAACATAGCCTATCAATACTAATAATAAATCTGTAAGTGTAGGTTCCTCCATAACTCGTGGATTTTTATAAACATTTAGACGTGCAGGACACAGGATAGGCAATTTTTTTTCAACGCGGACAAAGTCACGTGCAACAGCTTACATAATAATATATAGACAGATAAATTTTTCACTTGTATAATTACTATATTTAACCGTATGCAATCAAATGTTAGGTACATAATTATGAAATTCTTTTTTTTTAATTTTCCACCGAGCAACTAGAGCACTGGCACTTTTAAAATTTTTAAATTTGGAATTCAATTTTTTTTTTAATAATTTATCTCGCACGGCACTATATAGTTTCTTAAAATTCTGTCTCAATGAACACTTATGTGAGAAGCGAGTTGAGTTGAAGTACGTATTTGTGAATTATGAATAAAATACATGAATGAATGGTGAATACCTGAATAATGGTCGCTAACCCGCGAACCACCACACCGCTTTGCGTTTAATGGAAGATTGAAACAAAACTACTTTTCACGCGTAACACCTTTGTCTGAACCGATATTAATTTAATGTTTTAATTAATATTTAATTACTCGCCAACACAACAGCACTTTATAACGTGTCGTCGTGATAACGCAAAATTATATAATAATATCCTAACAACATTTATAACAATTGTTTAAAAGAATGTGATTTTACGAATTTCACTAATGCGCAAAGAAATTACGGATTCGTAAGAAATGAAACTCGTTAAATTTTTTTTTAATGAAATGGCTGTTTCGACGACATCTATAATTATTGTTCCACACCTATAGTTTATTTTGACCCTATAAAAATTAATTGTGATTCCAGTAAGAATATACAAGAATATACAAGACCGCTCTAACTAAATATGGTTTACAAAATCAAATACAAAATCAGATCATACAAATATTATAAGTATACTAGCTGGTGCCCCCGACTTCGTACGCGATGATAAATTAATAACGCTTGACGCCTTGTTGCTATGACACATTGGCCAGGCGTTAGTTACAGTTTTATATTTTAGAATTTAGATAATCCCTCGGGAACAGTACTTTTTTCTTGGATGAAAAGTACCCTATGTCCTTTCTGGTGTCCCAGACAACGTGTATGCAAAATTTCATGGTGATTGATTCAGTAGTTTTTGCGTGAAAGCGTAACAAACAAACTCACATTCACATTTAATTTTATAAAAAAGTATATACCTATGTACTTTGTCATATTTTGCTTGTCATACTGGAGCTTTATATTTTTGCTCATATATTATTTTCTGCTTATAAATTTTTTCTCTTATTTTTTTATTTTATTTTCTGGAAACAGTACTTTTTCCTGTACGAAAGACTTTTATATACATATCTCTGACAATGTGTATGTACAGGATATTATTGTATACACAGACGATTAAATTTGAATAGAAATTCCTTGTAACCAAAAAGTGTTTCTCCACTATAATTAATCAATTAATTAGACAATTGAAAGTCCAGACACATTTGTAAGTACCTACCGACCAACTAACGTCATTTGTATTGTGTAGACGTTATTCCAGGGTCGTCATTCGTACACTGAAATGACCCCACTAAATGCAGGCGTACCGGATATCGAGTGTAAATTAATTCAAATTCATTGCTGTTACCGCCAAAACACCAAAATAATATCATTACTTTTTCATAGCGGGTCGCCCTCGGCTTGGCACGGAAAAAGCCTTCGCTCTTTACATTGGTGAAAACCGCATTAAAATCAGTTGAGCAGTTTGAAAGATCTAAGCGTAGGTACATACAGAGAAACAGATAGCGCGAAGAGACTTCGTAAGCACTCTGGTTTGTTTTTTGATAATCCCTCGGGAACCTAACATTTTTCCACGATAAAAAGTATCCTATAATAGGTATGTTAATCTATGTTATACCTAAACTATCTGTGTGTCAAACATACAAATTCGGTCAGCAGTTTTTACGTAATCCAAACATAAAATCTTTCGCATTTATAATATTACTAAAAAATACCAAATTATATAGGTAATTATTAAATACATAAAAGTTTTTCCTAGTGCATGCGGAAGTAAAATAGGTTCTTTTTGTTTTTTATTTTTTTTCTCACTTTAGTAATAAGTTTTGATGTGTGTGAATTGTGTGATACACTCATATAGTGGTCCGTCTGTCCGTATTAGGATCTATTACTTGTCTCCCCCTCCAAAAGCTAAAATAAGGGGAGACAGTGTTACAATCATAGATCTAGAATTACTACCAATCTTTACAACCAACTAACACAGACCATCACTTTACTGTTGAGGCTTTTGAAAATATCAAACTATCTTGCTGATAAAATGCGTGGAATGAATTTGTATATTAAAAAAACTGTTTTTAAAAATGGAGATTTTCATGTCAAGTTTATTCGCCGTGGAAACAGATTTCCAGACTGGTGCTAGATATTATATTAATTTACTAATTTTATTGTGTTTGAGGCCTCAGAATATAATATTTAAGTTGTTTTATTTTAGTCGTTGTTTAGTTTTTATAAAAAATAATCAAACAATTTGATTTGAAAACCTGACGATTTGAGAGTATGACCTTTTGAAAGTAAAGCGTTTGAGGGCCTATAAATACTTTTGTTCCAATTTTTTGCTTCTACTACGTTTAGCACTAATGTAAAAAGAGGTTTTAGCTCATTTATCTAATCTGTAGTTACGTCAACATTGAAATTGTCAAAACTAGTGAACGAAAATTAGAGAGGAAATGAAACTTACTCGTTGCTTCCGATTTTTTTCTTCATTTAATCAAAAACACAATATTAAATCAGTTAAACTGTCATTTAAGATTATAGAATCTTATGTTTCAGACGAGCCGCCCGTCTTGCTTTTTCACGGACTCCTCGGCACAAAGAAGTATTGGGCGCGTTTAGGTAAAACCATAGCCACTTTGACGAAACGAACGGTGGTTGCTGTCGATTTGAGGAACCACGGATACAGCCCTCATGCGAAAACCCATACGTATGAGGAACTGGCTGCAGATGTGTTGGAACTGTATGAGAGATTGGAAATTAATAACGCAAGCCTTGTAGGTCATAGTATGGGGGGAAGGACCTGTATGTGTTTAGCCCTAATGGAGGTAGGCCTAATGGAGGTTATTATGTTAAAATATCTCTTTTACTTTTTCTTAAAACTTTGTTACTGGTACTTACTATGACGATTATTATATTAAGACTAGCTGACCCGACAGTCGTTGCCCTATTGATTTCATAATACAAAACATCATACAAATTGTCATTCTGCAAGCTGTTAAACTCAACTCCTCAACACTATAGAATAGAGCAGGTTAATTGTGTTTGATATGAATTAATGAGTTGAAAGACTCAATTAGGGCAAATACCTGAAGTTATGTATTCTTAAAAATCTGGAAATATAAGTTAAATCATAAAAAACCTCCTAACCAAAATCTGTAAAGAGTAATCTAGCTTTTTAATTAAATTCGTCGGAGGCTGTTTTTTTTCGGGCGACTAAAAAGTTAGGTCTCCCAAATGGCTCGTATTACTTGCCCATTGCAGTTGCTGTGTAATATCAAGAGGGTCGCAGTAGCGAGAATATTAAAAAAAAAAGGATAAAATCAGAGACATCGTTTAGACTTACCTTGCAACTGCACACGTCTTATTTTCCCAGCAGAATTTTACAGAGGAATGTGGTTCTTGCCAAACAAACTGGCTTAACATGCTCTCAAATCGAAGTAAATTCTATCGGCCTTCTCTTTCAGCCGGATAAAGTAGCCGATCTAATCGTGGTAGATATTTCTCCGATATCCAGTCCAGGACAACTGACGAAATTTCCAAAGATTATGACAGCCATGAAAACTTTGGACTTTCAAGGAATAAAAAATGTTAAGTCAGCACGAAAGAAGGCGAGAGAGCACTTGTACGACGTCATTAAGGACTGCATTACGATGAGGACAATGAGCGCTAATATAAGACTAAAGGAGGACGGAACTATCGGTTGGATGTGTAATTTGGACACGCTTATAGAACAGTTTCATAGCATTGCAAGTTTCCCGCAATATTTACTCGCAAAGAAATATTTAGGACCGACCATGTTTATAGGTGGACAACTGTCAGACTTTATTCCGTACGTACGTATATTTTTGTTCCACTTCCATTTACAGAAGACCACCCTAAATCAACCCTAAATAATATAATATATATTAATATTACAAAGCTGAAGAGTTTTGTTTGTTTGGTTGAGCGCGATAATCTCAGGAGCTAAGCTCAGGACATATTCCATTTATCGAAAAAGGTTTAGGGTATTATAACAATTTGAACGCGGAAGAAGTCGCGGGCAACAGCTAGTAATAGATAATAATAAACTTTAGGTATTCATCATTTTACCAACAAGCAACATAAGACAAAATTTTTAATATAACTAAGAAATAATAGATATTGAGAAAATGACAAGATTTAACTACATATTTAGAGATTCGATTCTATGTAATTGGATCCCTGGCTGAAATGATTTTTCATTCATACCTATTATTTATCAGTCAAAATGAGTATGATCTCTATCTTGATCTCTATACTATCATTGATTATTTTTAGATTATTACTAGCTGGTGCCTGCGACTTCGTCCGCGTTGAAAAAGAAAATAGTAGCCTATTCTACGCCCTGTACGTCTAAATGTTTATCTACCAAGTTTCATGAAAATCAGTTAATTCGTTTAAGAGTTATGGAGGAACATACAAACATGTACATACAATATACAGAAAAAAAATGTAAAAATCGTCAATTTAATAGTTTCAGTATCATGTATGTATAGAGCCTATAATAAACACGATATATCTGCTCTGAAAAGAAAGTATGTAACTTACTCCATGACCAACCCTTACAGATTTATTATATTAGTATTGATATCTATTTTTAGATAGATATTACCCCGCCACCACACTCTCGCGAAGTTGGGCGAGGCGCCTCGCCTTACTTCGAACGAGCGTTTAACGTCATATTTCATACTTCGGCCAACTTTCCCGAATACTTCGTCGAGGAACTTTAAGAGAGTGTGGTGGCGGGGTTAGAATTATTTGATCCTAAGCATAACGTGGACTGTCTTGACGTCAACCTGTCGAGATCATCGTAATAATGATAATGCTCAAATTAAATTTATTAAATCTGTTTTTAGTGCCGACGATCTACCGGGTATCCGCGAAATTTTTCCACGGGCAGTGATTAAGTACATTCTAAAAGGTGGACACAATCTTCATATAGACAACACGAAAACATTTCTAGAATTTGCTATTGCATTTCTAAAATATGAATCTGCCTATTATAAATAATATTTTTAATACTTAAGCTGCGAAAATCACAACACATTTTATTAAAATAAATACACAGTTTAATTAAAAATTGACTTTTTTTTTCCTAATTAAAATTTTTCTTACTGTTATTGTATTTATTGTTAAAAGAGCAACTTCTCATAAGAACAAATTCTAAAATAGTTTCAAAAATTAAATATAGGTAAAAATATAATAAAAATATAATTATATGCAAAAGTAGATAAGTTTTTGTGTTCGTTTGTTACGTTTTCACGCCTTAATAGTTCAACCGATCATCATGACAATTTGTACTAACAGTGCGTTTGACCGAACTAGTGAAACTTTTTTTCCCAGTATCCGATCGTACAAATCAACCCTACCTACAAGAAAAGGATATAGGGTACTCTTAACCCAGAAAAAAGCAGTTAATCAGTACTTAATTAATTATATCTCATATTAGCTGGTGCCCGCGACTTCGTCCGCGTTTAACGATGAAAGGTACCCCATGTCCTTTCTGGTGTCCCAGACAACGTGTATGCAAAATTTCATGGTGATCAGTTCAGTAGTTTTTGAGTGAAAGGGTAATAAACAAACTCACATTCACATTTATAATATTAGTAAGGATCTGTTCTTATAAAAGTAAAATAAAAAGAGGTGGGACTTTTGTTAAAAAATATTTAATAAAATTATGTGATGTTGGTAACAACGGTACTCTTTAGTTTTAAATCACCGGCAAAATTGTTAATTTGTAAAATTTTAATATCTGTGATATGACACAGAGTAACTCTTC
Organism: Synanthedon vespiformis; assembly: GCA_918317495.1. Classification (NCBI taxonomy): domain Eukaryota; kingdom Metazoa; phylum Arthropoda; class Insecta; order Lepidoptera; family Sesiidae; genus Synanthedon; species Synanthedon vespiformis. The sequence continues at coordinate 2,959,672 of OU906965.1, forward strand.
TTGATTGATCTGTGCTGTCAATAAAACATGATAAATCAATTTGAAAGGTGGATTTTTTATTTGATTAAACTTTTAAATTCATATATTATCTATCTGTAGCTTGCCTAAACAATAACTATAATTGACTACAGTAGGCATAGAATCGATGTATCATCCTTTATTTAGACGTTTAATATTGGAATCCTTCAAACCGAATACTTGCCGGGTTCGTTCTGCTGTTGATCTAGCTTATAAAATACACGGCAAGAATCCATCGGGGGAAACGGCTGTTTTAGTTTTACACGGACTTCTCGGATCAAAGAGAAATTGGGAGAGTATGTCAAAACAGATTTCGCTAAAAACTAAAAAATCGGTCGTTGCAGTAGATTTGAGGAACCATGGCGAAAGTGGTCACGATAATTCACATACATATGGAGAGCTTGCGTCTGACGTTTCACATTTAATTGACAAATTAGCAGTTAAAGATGCAATACTTATTGGCCACAGTATGGGAGGAAGGACAGCGATGGTTGTAGCTTTAACCGAGGTATAGATTTTGTTATTAGTGTTGGCAAAAAAAAAATTTTTAACTTAGACTGAAATATTCTAGATTTTTTTTAAGATTAGGTATTATTTTTTTATGATGCCAAACAAACTAGAAGTAACCGCACGTAAAACTAAGGGTCAGTCACATCACGCGTGACGCGTACGTTTTAGACTTATTTACTACACAAAGATGAACACAGTTATTTTTAATTACCTACTTATAAAGAAGTTTCTGTATCAATAAGAGCCTGTAGCCTATATAAAAATCCGCCTACTTCTATACTAATATTATACTTAAAGAGGAAAGATTTGATTGTTTGTTTGTATAGAATAGGCTCCGAAACTACAGGACCGATTTGAAAAATTCTTTTACCATTAGAAGCCGACATTATCCGTGATGAACATAGGCTACTTTTTACAGCGGGAAAATGCTTCATTTGGAAAATACTAGCGGCTTGGTATTTTCTAGAGATAGAGCCATCTATCCAAAATACGGTAGATGGCGTTTTATACTTTTCTACGCGGACGAAGTCGCGAGCACCAGCTAGTATAAAATAAACCTATATTCCACATAGACTTCATAATATTAGTTTTAGCTGAGCGTTGATAGTTAGTCAGGAGAAACAATCTTATAAGTAATAGAATACAATATTATGTATCATTTAAAAATCCCTTATATAGAACACTAGCGGCCCGCCCCCGGCTTCGCGCGGATAATTTAAAAAAAAAATACACATCTCCGTTGATATCTCCGTTGATCGCTCTTTCCATTAGTGAGAACCGTATCAAAATCCCGTTGAATAGTTTAAAAGATCTATGCATTGCATACATACAGAGGGACAGACGGCGTGAAACAGAAGAAGCAAAGAAGAAGAAATCAACGATGTCAGTACCTACATCCCAAGGTCATTAGTGGAAGAGAAAAAAATCCATGTGAAGCCGTGAGCGGCCTGCTAGTGATTTTTAAATTAAAAAGTTTTTTGCGCTCAATGAAATAAAAAGAACATTAAGTATTAGCGAAATGCATTTATTTTCTACCTTTATAGGCATAAAATAGTTCCCGCACCGATTCTAGACCGATACCATTCTAGAATTTTTAGATGAGGTTAGATAGAAAAGGGGGCCTATATCTTAATCTATTTATTTTAGCCTTCAAAGGTCAACAGATTGATTGTAGTCGACATATCACCTGTTTCGACAGCAGGTATACTGAACCAGTTCTTTCCTAAGCTAATAAGTGTTATGAAATCAATCGAATTCAAAGACTCAAACAACGTGGTAAAAGCAAGAGACATTGCCAAACAGAAGCTTCTGGATTCTGGTATTTTTGATGATGTTGACTCTATGTATTTTGTGCTTATGAATATTGGTAAGAGACCTGACAACAGTTACGGTTGGATGTGTAACTTGGACGCTCTACAGAGGCACTTCACGGATATAGCGACTTTTCCACCTGACATGTCTGGAAAAACGTATAACGGTCGCACGCTTTTCATTGGTGGAAATCAGTCAAATTATCTTCCGTAAGTACTTATATGAATTTATGTACATAATGTCCTAGGTATGTTTATTCGTCCTTACATGTTACACATTTAAGGTAATACAAGTCAGCTTTACTCCATACAAACGTAAAATGATTATTACTCCGCTGTTTTATGTTTCATTTAATATAAGCATGATACCGATTTATCTTGTCATTAACTAGGTTCGTATGCATACAAACTTAAAAAAAAGTATTAATTTAAAAGATATGATCCTTAAAAAATCCATATTATAAAACAAGTTTTAATGCAACTTTGAGGGTGATTAGGTCAATCCAGTGTACAAAAACTCAAAAATACTTTGCATACAAACATTGATTAGTTATTCAAGAGCTGAAATGAAATAGATATATGCAGCAGTTTTGTCAAAAAGAGTATACGCCCAAGGGTCTGTTTATGATTTTATTTTTGGTATTCATGAATCATTGTGCATCTCAGTCGAGTGCTCTTCCCGCGATTTTTGTTGTGTGAGGCAGGACGCATTTCGGCCATGAGACCGATGAGTTCGGGCCGCCGATTAGTTTCTCCTTAAACGATCGTATACAACTGGAATGTAATGGATGGGCCCTTAAGGTGTCTTCAAATTGCTCGATCGGCATAGCCGATTGGCCATGACCATTTTAATGAAGATTCTCAAAAGATGCGTGTGGTGCCTCTATATCTGCATGACCGGTCTCGAATACTGACCATTCGATTGAAACATCAGTCGATCGTTACGTTACGATCGATCAATATCAATCGTAAAGGCTGATTCGACATGTATTTTTGTTACAGAAAATCCGATATTGCAGGTATTAAAGGTTTCTTCCCTAAAGCGGAATTAAAATATGTTCTCGCAGGTCATAACGTCCATGCGCAGAATCCATCAGAATTTGAAAGAATTGTCACAGAGTTCATATCTAGTTAATAAATGACTAAATTGTATTAGCACATTCTTTAATTTATTTCTCAAATAGATTCATTATAAAGTTCTTTTATATTGGGCTCCTACTCCGAGTCATGAGGACTAGAGTTAATTTGGCCCGAGTTCAGTCGTATAGCTCGAAGCGTGCTCGAAGAACAGTCCCGAAGCGGTGTTGGAACCTTTCCCGCCACGCCAGTCAGTGCGTTATAATTTTTCGCGCCATTTTTATAATGTGGTTGACGATAATATTCCACGGCGCATTATTTTACATACTCAACTACAAAACTAAATACATAGTTCGACCAACTTCAGGAAAAAGTTCAAAGTACCTACAGTAATTCGATTGTTTAGTAATTAATGTAATCAAATATAGTATACATTAATACAGTTGTTTGGTGAATTTGCACTATTTTGGATGGGAAGTAGGGCGGTGGATGACCGTTATTGACACTATTAAAAGTACCTACATAAAAATTACTTCTATAAGAAAATTAATTAAATTAAAATAAAACAAATATTAGTATGCCCCTGTCATGTGTGTGCAAATAGTAAATAAAGAGTGATTATTTATTTAACATTAGAATCTACGTATGAATTTTCTCAAAAAAAAAGTTTACTTAAAGTACTTACTAACATACAAGTACCTAATTTATCTCAAATTCAACGTATTTTGACCTATGTTAAAATGAATTATGATTATATTTTCTATGGTTTGATAATGACGTTTTAAAAGTGTCAATGTCAATCAAAAAAGTTAAAGTCAAAAGAGTCAAACAAAACAGAAAAACAGACTTCGAAACGAAAAAACTTAACCTTGGAAATTGGAAATAAAATTCTTAGTTTTCATGAAAATGTTAGCTCATAGATTAACTTGTTATGGTGTAATAAATAGTTTATACCGTCATAGTCTATTCCAAACGGCTAGAAGTGTAGCTTCAATTTCGGATTATGGTGATACGGTGGAATTAGCGTACGCCTCTTACGAGAGCACATCTGAAGCAGAAGATTCGTCTCCACCTTTAGTTATCTTGCATGGACTGTTAGGCTCAAAGAATAACTGGAATAGTATGAGCAAAGCCATACACAAGAAAACTGGAAGAAAAGTGATCAGTATCGACGCTCGCAACCATGGAGACAGTCGCCATTCATCACAACACACGTATAATCATATGGCCAACGATCTTATGAAACTATTTAAGAAACTAGAACTTTCTAAGGTATCGCTGCTGGGACATAGCATGGGAGGACGCACAGCTATGGTGTTGTCACTGCTATGTGTAAGTTGTAAGTTCTTATCATTTTTTTATGCAAATAAATAAGTGTTGACCAAGTCACGATAAAAGTGATAATGTCACCTATATCATAATATCAGACTACAGTGCAGTCAACGAAAGAATGCGATCCTGACGCCTGTCAGTTGGTTATGACTAGTGATGATTTCTTATTTATTTACCATTATTATGTTTATTTGCTAATCTTCAGAAATATATCATTATGTCAACTTAAAATAAATGTTATATTTTTGCGCTAAATATAATGTTAAAGAAATCATCATTTCATGACCAACTGACAGACGTCAGGATAGCATTCTTTCGTTGACTGCACTATAATCGTCACATATCCTGTCACTATGGGTTGGTGGTGGTGTTAGAAATTAAAATAGGCCGTTGCCTAAAGAGGTTTTACTTTAAAAAATAAACAAATAAGCAAGATTTTTAGAGTTTTACTAAAACCGAAAAAACATTCCAGTGGTTATTTGAATTGTAGGAATTCATTGGAAGTGACATTGAAAAATATAATTAAGTTTTCTTTATTCTATATATGACCAAAATATCTAATGAGTACTTTACTTAATTTTCAGCCTGATCTTATATCCAGTCTTCTAGTCATCGATATATCACCAGTAAAAACGAGCCCTCAAATTTTCTCTATGGTTAATTTATTTGATGCAATGAATGCTGTATCTATCCGACCTGGTGTTGCCATGTCAAAAGCGAGAAAGTTAGCTGATAAGCAACTCAAAGGAATCTCTCCAGATGTGAATTTAAGAAATTTCTTAATAACAAACTTAGTGCAAACTAATACAGGAGCTTATACTTGGAGAGTTAATTTGAATGCACTGAAGGAAAACTTCCAATCCCATATCTCAAGTTTCCCATCAAACCTGAAAGGCCTTCAATATTGTGGTCCAACTTTATTTGTGGGAGGTTCTCTATCAGATTATATTGGGTAAATTTAATTTACTATTTAATCTATGATTAATATTTAATATTATCAGTACTTTAGGCGAGAGTAGCGGTTAGTTTAGGCGCCAGGCGCAAAGGGTGCCAAAAAGCCGTATTGTGTAAACAATTTCCAATGTAAAATAAAGTGTAGCTGGCACCTTTTGAGTGGTGCAATGTTAGTGTTGCTAGAACAGATTTTTAAAAGTTCATAGGGTGACTGAAAAATTCATCAATTTCCTGATGGTCCTCTTGATGGTAGGTGGCTACACATCACCTCTAACAAATAACTCCACAGGTACTGCAAGTATGCTGCTGATCCAAAGGTATAAATTTAATGGGCACTCAATTCCCTTACTCACTAAACACAACTGCATTATTTCATTGGTCTTCTGTAAAGTAGATGGTAGGTGGCTACCGTAGCCTATAACACAAGCAACGCCATAGACACTCTAAGTGAGCTGGCGACCACAGTAGGATTAAGGACATGGTATTGGGAAGGGACTGAGAAATTGGCTCTGGTATCCTTTACTCACTCACCGAATCACAACAGCACACAGTCGTGCTGTTATTATGGTGGTCTTCTGTAAAGAGCTGTTATTACTGTTAGCGGACAGACTGTCCAAATGACTCCAAATCGCAGTGTTCCCTGCTTCTGAAGCCTTTAGCCTATTACCTATTAGCCTATCTTTTTTTTACAGTAAGGATGACCTACATGAAATCCAGGAATATTTTCCACTGGCCGAGCTAATATTTGTTGAAGGGGCCGGACATTGGGTTCACAGTCAAAAACCAGAACAGTTCTTAGATATTGTATGTAAATTCCTAACGGAAAAGTGATATTTTATAACTTAATTTGTTAGTACAATTGAAATTGTGATTTTTAATGTTTAGTATTAAATTCTAAATGTTTCTAAACATACTAATGTTTAGAATATTTAAATGGATGAAATGAAAAAAAAAATAGTAAAATTTTTATCAGTTGAGTGGATGTGGTTAGATAACAATTTGGAACAAATTAGCAGATAATAAAAATATACATTAAAGATAGACGTTTTTTATTTATGATGTAACCAAGTAGAAAAAATAAGTATGTAAGTACTTTTTTCCCACAGAAATAATGTTCCCAAATAAAATTAGATTATAAATTTATAGATAGGCGTTTTCCGCCACTGGGAATAAATATTTATTACATGGAAAATAATTGTAGATAAATAGATATTTTATCTGTTATTAAATTATGGTGCCCGTGATTTCGTGCGCGTTAAATAATAAAAAAATGGGGTGTGGCTGGTGGCTGTGTCGTGGACACGGCAGTGTGTTGTACGTAAATACGTTTATGTAACGAGTTATATTTTTTAAATAAAATAAAATAAATAATTATTGTGTTACAAAATAATTTCTATGGTAGCAAATTTAAAGACGTATTCACGTCAAAAAATATATGACCACTTGTTGCTATAACTCTTTTTCCGGGCGTTAGTTTTTTATTTAATTTTAGATGATCCTCAGAAACAGTCCTTTTTGGGTAAAGGTACCGAGTTAATTAACAAAGCGCCTGAATTTATCTCGGGCGAATTGTCATGTTTTATTTTACCTAGCGAGGAAGGTTTCCCGTGCGAAGCCGGGTTTGTTAAACTAAACGTTATTCTCTTTTGATAAATACCTACATGACTTCAAATAATATGTATTATTCTCAGAATAATAACTTGGTATTATTATACTACCTATGCCTACGTAAGCAAAGATTTAAAATAAAGTATATTTTAAACAAGTATAATATAATATATCCTGATATATATTTGGCACCGCAACAATTTGAATTTTAATGCAACAAGAAAATAATTTTTATCGTCACCCATTTATCATTCCTTTGCGGTTAATTGCCTAAAAAAATTCACACCATTCAACAATATAAAAGGTTGAACAAATTCAAACGAATTATTTCCAATTCACATTTATTGTGAAGTGGACAATTATTATTTAATAAAAAAAAAATTTTAACATTTAAAAATGTCTAACATCATAGACAGTTTCAAATTACTGTTCGATCGTCCAAACGAACCTTTGATCACTACGAAAGGGGACAAGAAAGCTATTTTTCAATTAACTGAGCAGTTTGTGGTAAGTAATATATTTGCGTCCGGTCCATTACAACCAATTCCCAAATTGCCTGATTCCCATTTCGCCTGAAATGCAAATTGCCTTTCCCATTACAACCAAATCTCAAATTGCCTGAAATCCGAAATGCCTTAGTATCAAATTGCTTGAAAATTTGAAAATTGAAAATATTATTAGATATTATGCATGTTTATTGTTTATCAGAGCCAATTTTGTTATTTGCAAAGTTGCAATTGCAAAGAAGTTTATTTGCAGTTTACCAATTTTTTTCTTATTTTTTGCGCGGGAAAATCTGTCAACCGTATCCCCACCGATCATGTAACCATTGCGTAACTCTTATTTAATCTGAGCCCTTGCTGACATTTTCACATCAATCATTAAAAATTAAGGCGATTTCGATTTCAGGCAAATTGGAATCAGTCGTTTTGGAATTTAGTCGATTAGAGATTCAGTCTATTTGGGATTCAGGCGTATTGACATTTCAGGCAATTTGGGAATTGGTTGTTTGGGAACCGGACGCGGACGCATATATTTCCTATATCCTAGTACATAAGAGTAAAGTATATATTTGAAGAAAGATTCTTTATATACCTATAGATCAAAATTTACTTTTTCATTATATAGGTACCTACATTATTTAATTTGTGAGAACTTATTTTGTACTCACATTTTAAACAAATATATATTTCTGTCTTTCTTTCTTACAATTCATTTAAATTTAAGTATGTAATTTGTTCCCAATTGATTTTACTTAACTTAATCTAAAATTGATGCTTCATTTTTTAAATTCTTTCAATATTGATTGCTTGATCAAAAAAAACATTTTTAGTCCAAGGAATACGAGAACAACGGTATAGAGCTGAACAGTCGTTACGGCGATGAGGCCAACGAAATTATCCCTCTGCAAAACTTGGATCAAGTTCCAAGATTTCCCAGGGCCAGCCAACTACCTACTGACGTCGAGTTTTCCTTGTTCCTGCCGAGCCATCAAGATATGGCTACTGAAGTCATTGACACACTGATGAGTGAGTTCCATACATTGATTTAATAATAATAAAAAAAATTAACTAAATATACGGTACTGATATTTCGCTACTTCGAAATGGTGTAATGCGTCACTTTTAAGTAAATAAAAAAATAAGAAAATTAATAAAACCTACTTTTAACTTTACCACTTTACTTAACAAGATGGCGCTTTAATTAATACTATAAAAGATCTTTTTTTTGTAATCTTTGGTTTTTACAAGAAGTAACAACTAATAACTTTCTGTGTGCTAAATTTCAAATTAGTCCTGCCGTTTTTCACACCTTTCGCATTTATATTATTATTATTAGGATTAAAAGAAATACTCGTTTAAATTTCTTATTATAATGTTCTTTCAGTAAGGCAAAATAGCGAAAGAATAAAACAAACTAAATAAGTTGTGCTTTTTATGAAAAAATAAAATTATAAATTAGTTATATTTTTTTACAATTAAGTTACAATCGAACAAGTAATTAAAATATACAATAACTAAAATATGTACAGAGGTTCCCGAAAATCAGCTTCAAGTATTGCTGTCGACATGCGTATATGCAAGAGTCAATCTTAACCCGCAGTTGTTCAACTACTGTTACTCAGTTGCGCTGATGCACAGGTCAGTGTTTTTTGGTAAAATATATACATACATACATATATACACAAAAAAATCGTTCATTGTGATGTGATATTTCATAATTAGCTTAAAAAGTTAAATTAAAAAATATGGAAAACCTTCAAAGTTTCCGACCGGTCCAATTGGAAAATTTTGGGGGAGGCCTATGTCCAGCAGTGGACGTACCCTATGGCTGACTGACTAGCTTTTATAAACGGAATTAATTTTCAATACTAGTTATTGTTATTAAGACTATTATTTCTATTGCATTGTGATTACAAAACAGATCATAGTCGCCTAATAAATTTGTTACAAATTAAAACTAAATATTAAAACACCCAACAAGAGCAAATTCTCATATAAAGAAAAATTACAGATTTAGTTTTACATGACATGACAATATTGCATTATAACATATCATAATTATGGTCTAAGATCCAAAGAGATGTTGTCCTTCACCCATCAGTTTACAAGATGAAAAGTTTATTTTTATATAATATATATTAAATCAAAACTGTATTGCCTAATAAAATATACTTATGAAACTAAAAACTAGCTGCTATGTTTATCTGTCACATAAGCTCTGTAAACAGAGATAGCTGAAGGACAACCTCTCTTTGGGTCCTGTACTATTACAATGAAGTGACTGACTTTGAGCACAAATTTAACTGCTTGACAATATTACATCTGCTGACATCATTCTTGATTATACCCTTGGACTAAACATATAAAAATTTGTATACAGGAAAGACACAAAGGCCATTGAGATCCAAAACTTTGCAGAAACTTTTCCATCAAAATTCTTAGACTCACAAGTGTTCACTCAAGCAAGGGAAAAAGCTCGTGTTGTCCCTGAGAATGTAAAAGTAAGTGACCTCTATTATGATAACGGACAGATTATTTATTTAGATATAGACAAATAGCTATCTATTTCTTGCTTTTACCTTCACAACAATTGTCACATTTCTTATCGGTCCCCGAACAAAATACTGGTTTATAATTAGGAGTCCACGGTCCGAGGCTGTCGTTTGAATAGAAATCCATAGGATAGGTGCTATCATCTTTTAACCACATACTGTTTCCTAGACAAACCGAAAATTCATATGGCGTAAGTAGGGGCTTTGGAAAGGCTGTTCCCCAATCGATAGAGAGTCGCGGACAGGCAACTTGAACAAATGCATCTAACTCAAACAAATTTAGTTTACTGGGAAAAATTTCAGACAGAAGTATCTTCACGTATCTCTTGTCTGTGTTTTGAATCTGTTTTTCTAAGTTACCGAGGACCTTTCCACTTCCCTGCCTCCCGAGAGTGCCCAGTATGAGTCCGAAACTTCCAGCTCCCTTTGCATTTTCTATCTGATTCTGTCTATTTGTCTGCATGTTTTTATGTTCATATAATTCTGATGTAAATTTCTTCTCATATGGATCATATTTATAAGCCGGTATATTGGGATTCGCTATCATAATTGCTTCCAAATGGAACCTTCCATCGCCTAAATAAATTATCACATCAGATCCTACTTTAGGCGCAGTACATCCTAGTATTTCTCCTGGAGATAAAGGTTTGCATTGCGGCACTGTCACAATATACTCTTCACTTCTTAACGTTTTTGACACTGAGTGTAACGTCGTCACGAACTGTATTGTACTAACTAATGCCAGATGTGTCCTCTTTGGAAAATTCAATCTGACGGTTTCAATAAAATGTAACGGATCTATTTTTATATCGACAAATATGTAGAGTACCTTGATATTATTGGTTTGGTCTATGGGTATAAGGCAGGAATGTCCGTAGTGCACTAGAAGATCAACGCCAAGTGCAATGGCTGTGAAATCATCAATGCAACAGGCTCCATAAGTCACATCACCCATTATTACCGTGTCAGCTTCAGTAAAAGTTTCTATGATGTCACATAGAGTTATTGCAAACATTGTCAAACCTGCAAATAATAGAATTTATTATATCTATTTATATAATGAGGAAAGATTTGTTAGTTTGTTTGAATTGAATAGTCTACGAAACTATTGGACCAAATTGAAAAAATTCTTTCACTGTTGGGAAGCTATATTATCAGCAAGTAACAAAAGCTATATTTTATAGAATTACGCGGACGAATTTATAATAAGTAGCCGGTGCCCGCGACTGCGAATAAAAAGGTGTTATTTATATAATTTTTTTAAGTTAAAATACATTGATTTTTTATTATCTCTGCTGTGGTAGATGATGAGGAAACTGGAAAGCCGTGGTTAAACTTTAATTAAATTTTAAAAGTAGGTCGTTAATCGTTTCTTAAACTGCTCTGGTCTTTCAGAGAATAAAGAACTTAAATAAAAACTTAGTTTACCTTCGGGCATTTGCAATGCGACCCTTTTCGAATTCAATGACCTTATTCTCCATATCGTCTTGTGTATTTCAAAATTGTAATTCTGGGGTAATGCTTCGCAAGCCCGGTTCAATAGAGGATTATTTAACAATTCATCGGGAATCTTATTTACAGATCGAATATTTGGTTTGAAAGTTTTCCTTTGTCCCTCTGGTTTTGCACGAACAACGACAACTCCCGGGTTATTGAGAAAATCCTCCATTATAATATATTAATCACAACACATAACCAGTTTTTATAGTAAAATTGGACACTTTTTTCTAGCTACTAGGGTTATATTTTTGTAAATATATAAACACGCGCGTCTACACTCATCGGTGGCCTACGTGACTTTTGCGATATTACGTTCCGTTCCACAAATTCTGTTTCGTAAAATATAAATACATTTTTAACAGAACCCCAGCATTTTTCAAATTACTTTAATTTTTAAAATTAATGTTTATAATAAAATGAAATGTCGTTTGATATTATATTCTACAAAATAAATACTTGAACGAAAAATTCATAGAAAATATGTTCCGTTTTCTGTCAGTATTACTTGAACATAGCCTAATTAATTAACTAATGTCATAATACGCAACCAGAACCAACCATCTTAATTATAAAACAACAATGCTACACAAGCGCCATTCTGGCTAATTTACGAAACACTATTTATTAGCTTTCCTTCCTTTCCTCACCCATTACATTTCCAATTTTCCATTCCTCATGCTTTTATAAACGATTTAAGTTGGGTCTTTTCTGTTATTAATTCAAGAAAATGTTGCCTTTTTAATTAATAATTTTGTTTTACGCTAATTTTTGTTTTGATTTCATTTTTAGCGCTCTCCCATCATAATCCCTCGTAATTTCACTGCTACTGATTTAGAAGAAGAACATCGTTTAGCGTACTTCCGTGAAGATGTAGGCGTTAATCTCCATCACTGGCATTGGCATCTTGTATATCCTTTCACCTCTAGCGACAGATCAATTGTTGCTAAAGATCGCCGAGGGGAATTATTTTTCTACATGCATCAACAAATTATTGCGAGGCTAGTACCTTACTCATTACCTACATACTTAGTATATTTTTCATTACTTATCTACATCAATAATCAGTTAATAAAAATCACTTACAGATACAATTGCGAGCGTCTAAACAACTCGTTAAAAAGAGTAAAGAAATTCAGCAATTGGCGGGAGCCTATTCCAGAGGCGTACTTTCCTAAGTTGGACAGTTTGACATCATCCCGCGGTTGGCCGCCGCGACAAGCGAACATGACTTGGCAGACCGTTACAAGACCAGTAGATAACATTAATCTCAGTGTTGATGATATGGAGCGTTGGCGGAAGAATATTGAAGAGGCTATCTCAACTGGCACGGTTACATTGGTAAGACTGTAACTGTAACTTGAGTAGATACTATTCATCCACAGAGGGCACTACTAGTATGTACCTACAAATTGATTATATCGCACCTTCGGTAAGACAAGGGCATAACTTACAATTTTTTTTTAAATTGAGTTAAACTTAAAATATATGCAGAATTGTCTTAAAAACATTATTAAATTAAAAGAATATTTACAAGACTATGGGGCTTATTTGATGAAGAATTGTTTTTAAGCAGAAGAATACGATATTGAATGCAAAAAATTAACTTTAAATGGCTCTCTATAAAATTCTCTCCTCTGACGAGCCCGTTGGACGAGTGGCAAGGGTGCTTGCGTAACGTTTCAGCAGCCCCGGGTTCGATTCCCGGCGGGGTCAACATTGGAAATTTTAATATAATTTTCAAAATTGACTCCGGTCTGGATTTGAAAAAGGGCACACTGCGTGCGTTTCGCAGTCATTTGGGCAGCCCGTCTGGCGGCAGTAACCACCACCTTACAGAATACCACCATGAAATAATAGCATTATGTGCTGTGTTGTGTTTCGGTGAGTGAGTAAGGGATGCCAGAGCCCATTACCCCTTATCCCTCCCTTATCCCTTATCCTTAATCCTTCTATGGTCGGCAGCGCACAAATTAAATCTATTAGTTACCTATAGATTTACTTTTACTTTTATTAAAATATAAATTCATATCTTAAGATGAAACCCACGCGATAGAAGTCGCGGGCTTCGTCTAGTTTATAGGTACTTACTTTAAATTTATCTAATTTATTTTATTTCAGGCAAACGGCACTACCCAACCTTTGGATATAGACACTTTAGGTAACATGTTGGAAGCCAGCATGCTATCACCCAACAGGGAATTATATGGGAATCTTCATAACAGTGGTCATATTATGTCTGCATATCTACACGATCCTCAGCATCGATATCTGGTAAGCATTTGCTATGTTCTTTAATTATAGGTGAATTATTATATTAAGGTTTGAAGGCGACACTTGTGGGGGAATCGGCGCATGTGTACAATTGCGCACAAAATTGCTAAGGAAAATGAAATTTGTTTTTCTTATTTCGTAATTTTTCACCTCACTAACTTAACATTACAGGCAGTGTTGATATTCCTTCTATAAAATCATCGTGCGATGTCGAAGAGGAACGTTTTTTTAAGCATTTATTCACCATGACGTATTTAACTAATACGATAAAACACAACAGTACGCAACAGTACCCAAGAGACTCGAGACGCGCGAACGAAGTGCGGGAGGGGAAGAGCGACTGAGTCTACCAATAACGTGTCGGCACACCGACGCGTACCCGCCCCTCACTTTCCTCTGCCCCCTCAAAGACCTAAAAATAGAGTTCTATTACATTTGCCGAGAAGTCTTTATTCGCTGCACGACCTATACCTACCTACACCATAGATAAATGATTGGCAATAGATACGGCCCTACCTAAAAGCAATAGCTCCGTGAATTCGGCAACTTTTTATTGTAGTGTGTGTAAAACATCGTCACTATTTATCACTTTTTATACAGTTTAGTTATATTTTTACACAGTTTCACAACGGAAATTGCCATTTTATCATGCCCAAAATTTGATAAAACATTCGAAACGTACAGTCGGCCGCAAAAGTCTATTAACACATTAAAAAGTGCAGAACAACTGAACACTCAACGCGCCATAAGTCGTTGTCTCGACTAGAGAACAAAATAAATTTCACGTACAAACGATCGTAAAAAGCTTCAGTAAGTAAGTAAGTTGAATAATCAGTTGTTTTGCACTTTTGAATGTGTTAATCGACTTATGCGACCTGACTTGCAGTGTGACTAGCTCGGGTACGCCGAATTTGGCGTACTAAAAGTTGCCGCATTTTTCAAGTACGCCGGCTGTATCTAGTCGAGCGCAGCGAGATCAATCAAATATCTTTGTACCTACACATTTGCCAATGAGGATTTTATCTCTTCTAGGAACAATTCGCAGTTTTCGCTGACGAAGCGACCACAATGCGCGATCCACTCTTTTACCGTTGGCACGCTTGGATCGATGACGTGTTCCAACGTTACAAGGAGTCTGCTTATGTTCGTCCCTACACCCGTTCTGAGGTACTGAAGTATTTTTATTTCAGCGTGTTTGAAACAGCGATATCCTTATATTATATGTATTTTTTTTTATTTTATATACCTATATTTTTTTTTAATTAGTCCAAAATTGGTCCAACTTAAAAGACAGCCCAGGCGTAGCCGGGAGCGTGTAGCTAGTCACATATAAAATAAACATAACATTTTTAAGACGTATAAGTTTTTATATTGGGTTTACATATTCATACAGATCTGAGGTCTATGGTGTTGTTTGTAGAATGTTTTTTCGTAGATTTAAAGATTCTGGGTTGCTTCACTAAAAGTGGCATAGTAGAATATCACCGCACTCACAGCTTGGGGTGATATTTTATATTAGTTGCACATTATTGCACAAAGTTGTCCTTAAGGTGAACATGTGTTACAACTTAAACCATTAAGTAAGTATTACTAAATGTTAAGGTCAAATCAGTCATACAACGGTCCAGGGACACATTCGTCATTACATTATTCATCTTTTTATCAGAAATTAACGAGAGAAAGTGATAGTCTATAAAGAAATCCAGTGGACACTTTTCCGCGCAGACCCTGAATCTAGCGTGTCCTTTATCAAAGGAGTAAACTGCATTTATTCAGCTCGATTCAGCTTTTGTCTTTCGAAAGTTTCGGAAAGCGGAAACCTGAACGGATGCGTATACGCATCTCCATCCAAAAACAGTTTTAGTTCTATGGAAAAAAGCTGGATTGAGCTAATCTATACTAATATTATAAAGAGGAAAGATTTGATTGTGTGTTTGTATAGAATAGGCTCCGAAACTACTGGACCGATTTGAAAAATTCTTTTACCATTAGAAGCCAACATTATCCGTGATGAACATAGGCTACTTTTTACCGCGGGAAAAAGCTTTATTCCTACGGGAAATCTAAAATAAAAGTAAATACTAGCGGCTTGGCCCGGGAGATAGCGCCATCTATCCAATATACTGTAGATGGCGTTTTATACTTTTCTACGCGGACGGAGTCGCGAGCACCAGCTAGTATTAGATATACTACATACCTTAAGTATTTTGGAGGTAATCCTCTTTCAGGTAGTAACTATCTACAAGTTACTACTTGAAAGAGAGTTAACGAAAAAGCCTGAAGTACAGGTCACACAACTAACGACGATCTTTTTACAAAATTTTCATTTATGTTATGTTAAGTGATGGACCTTTTTATATTGTTTTATAGTTAAGCTCTTTCATGTCACTACTATACCCTGTCATAACCATACTCAGTTTCCCTTACTGTGGACAATCGGCAAACGACAACCTCCACAAATGCAAAAAAATAAATACTACAACGCAGTTCCTACGCTTTTAGATTATCTGAAATCATGTAATAACATTTTAGCTTGAGAATCCTGGTGTTGCTGTGACGTCAGTTCAAGTGGAAAGCGATGGCGGACAGGCGAACACTTTGAACACGTTTTGGATGCAGAGCGATGTGGACTTGTCGCGAGGACTGGACTTCTCCAACCGCGGTCCAGTTCTTGTACGATTCACTCATCTCAACCACAGACCTTATCGCTATGTGTGAGTACAATTTTAATTTAATCACTCTCTGGAAAGCTCTGTGGCGACCTCCTTTAATGGACTTTTTGTTTTTTTTTTTTCTGTTTCTTTATTTAAAAGAATTACAACGAATATGGAACAGTGCACATCTGACGCAGCTATTAAAGCGCGCGCTTTCTCGCCAATGTCATAATTTGTAAATACGTGCGCTCGCTCTTTGTACATACATAATGTATATTGTATATAAATTATTATATAACGTTATATAAATGTATATAGCAAATGTGGTGTTTATCCTTTTATTCTAAATCACCACAACCGCGCTTAAGGTGCCTATTTCCTGTCGAAAACACAAATACGTAAGGAGCAATAGGAGTACCTATAATTCAAGCAAAAAAAAACCGACTGGATTTTTTATTTAATATAGAAGTTTGGTGATACGAAAAAAAATATGTACATACGAAATGTTGTCTAAGCTTTGATAATTCATATTTAGGTATATTTTTTTCAAACTTTTTGGTTTAGACATGTTATCTTTGTTTATCTTTATTAAAAAGTAGTTTCTATAATCCATCACTTCAGCCATATAGGGACGGAGAATGTCCACTGCTCAACATAGGACTCCGCCATAATTTTTTAACAGGCCCCGAGGCTTAGATGCAATGTCGACCCTCTCTTATCAGCTTAGAATTCATCAGTTATTAGTTATCATAGTTATCAGTTAGGTAACATCGAAAAAAAAGTTAATTTTTAATCATGTGTTTTTTATAGCATCAATGTTAACAATACTGGGAGCGCAAGACGTACGACAGTACGCATCTTTTTGGCTCCGAAGTTTGACGAACGAAATCTGGCGTGGCAGTTGTCCGACCAACGTAAGATGTTCATCGAAATGGACAGATTCGTTGTTCCACGTAAGTATTTTTAGTATTACAATAATAGGGAATATTATTGTAATACTGTACCATAACTAGTGATGTGCCGGATATGCGTATTCGTATCCGTATCCGCGGATATCCGTGGAAGAAGAAAGATCCGTATCCGTTACTTTTTGGTAGATCTTTTTACGGATCCCTATTAACTTTCTTTTTCGATTAGCTCTCCTGTAAAAAGTGTAATTTTGATTTGTGGCCCTTTCGTTATATATGATCGTATGTCATAGGACATGACACTCAGTTTGTCGTCCTAAAAAACAATGTTTTCATTGGTACAGTGAAAGCCGGGCAGAACAATATAACGCGTCAGTCGACTGAGTCATCAGTGACGATTCCGTTCGAGCAGACGTTCCGCGACCTGACGGCGCAGGGCGAAGATCCGAGGCGCACGGACTTAGCCGCGTTCAACTTCTGCGGCTGCGGATGGCCTCAGCACATGCTCGTGCCGAAGGGAAACGAAGCTGGAGTAGTCTATACACTCTTCGTTATGCTCTCCAACTACGACCTCGACCGGGTAAGTAATAATTTTATTGTTGGTCATATTATGTACATATCGCTCCTTAAAAACTAAAGGGCCACAAATCAAAATTACACCTTTTACAGGAAAGCTAATCGAAAAAAAAATAATCTTTTTTTGTCTATTTTTTTCTTATTAGATACATATCAAATATATGCATATTATACATCGTTAGAAGCGTATTTTTAAGTAGCATTAAATGTTTTAAGCACTTTTATAATAAACGGAATACTAGAAGAGATATAAGCATATAAGTTACTTTTGAATATATAAAAAATGATTTTTGGATTTTTTGTTTTATGGCCCTTTAGTTTTTAAGGAGCGATATGTACGTCAGTCGGGATAAGAAAAGGTTCGTCACCTTAAGGTGTAACAAGTCGGCGGCCCGAACTCATCGGTCTCATGGCTAAAATGCGTCCTGTCTCACACAGCACAAAGCGCGGGAAGAGCACTCGACTGAGATGCACAATCATTCATACCAAAAATTAAATCACAAACAGACCCTTGGGCGTATACTCTTTTTGACAAAACTACTCCATATATCTATTTCATGTAAAGTTATTTGAGCTCTTGAATAACTAATAAATGTTTGTGTGCAAAGTATTTTGGAATTTTTGTACACTGGATTGATCTTCGAAACTATGTGTAATTTGGTCCAACTCAAAAGATAGGATAGTTTTTATTTTGAACTAGGGCGAAGACGCCGCGGGAGCGTGTGGTTAGTTTTATTATATAACTAGCTGGCCCGCGACTTCGTCCGCGTTGAAAATGGAAAAAGCAGCCTATCCTGTGTCCTGTATGTCTAAATGTTTATCTACCAAGTTTCATGAAAATCAGTTAATTTGTTTAAGAGTTATGGAGGAACATAAACACATACATACCTACACTTACAGATTTATTATTAGTAATGATATAATAAACTGTAATACATACTGTATAATAATATTTGAAAAGATTAAAAGGTTATATCAATACTAATAATAAATCTGTAAGTGTAGGTATTGTATGTCTGTATGTATGTTCTTCCATAACTCTTAAACGAATTAACTGATTTTCATGAAACTTGGTAGATAAACATTTAGACGTACAGGACACACGATAGACTACTATTTTCTTTTTCAAAGCGGGCGCCAGCTAGTAATAGAATAAAAAAAAATTAATTTCCTTATATAACTCGTACTAGGTTGACCAGCCAGACGGTACGCAGATGACTTGCAAGCAAGCCTCCAGCTTCTGCGGTATCAGGGACCAAAAGTATCCGGACCGCCGTGCAATGGGTTTCCCATTCGACCGTCCTTCAAGCACGGCAACGAACATTGAGGACTTCAAACTTCCTAACATGGCACTGGCAGACGTCACCATTCGCCTACAAAACACAACTGAAAACAACCCAAGGAATCCCGCGTCGTAACTCTTATATGATTGGAAAAAAATAATAAAATATATTATTCTATTATTGGCATTAAAAAAAATGGAAAAGTTGTTTACTTTAGTCTTTTAAGTATTTGTACATATGTATATTTATATTTAGATTTTAAATTGGACCCGTTAGTTAAATAAATAGTACTGAAGCAAATAATATGTTTTTCATTGTACCCAAATCGCCTATACCTATGTTTGTTATAATATGGCGTCAATGAAGCTCTTTTCTTCTAGCGCAATCTATGAGAAAGTGATGGACATCAATTAATCAATCAATACTAATAAAAAATCTGTAAGTGTAGGTATGTATGTATGTATATGTGTTCCTCCATAATTCTTAAACGAATTAACTGATTGTCATGTAACTGGGTAGGTAAACATTTAGATGCACAGGACACAGGATAGGCTACTTTTTTCTTTTTCAACGTGGACGAAGTCGCGGGCGCCAGCTAGTCTAGTCCACACACACAGCACCATCTAGTTCCACAGTAAGCTTTGATATAGGATGCACTAGATTCAGGGTCTCAACAAAATCACTCACTTGTCTCTCGTTAATTTCTGATAAAAAGATGAATAATGTAAATGTTGCACGATTGATTTGAACTAATGGTTCAAGATAACACGTGTTCACCTTAAGGACAACTTTGTGCAACTGATTTGAAATATCACCTCAAACTGTGAATGCGGAATATTCTACTATGTCACTTTTAGTAAACTCATCAAGTGTCCAAACATCCTACACAATAAGCTAATTTAATAAAGCAAAATCGGTCGTGCCATTTCATGTGATGCTCCGTCATATTATGTGTAGTGATGTGCCGGATCGTTAAAAATGTAGATCAGCGGATACGGATGTTAGATTTTGGTTGTTTAGATTAGATCCAATCGGTGGCGGTACGCGTGACCTTGAAACGATAGTAAAGTTGACGCCCGCCACTTGCATTATAAGTGCCAAATGTTTGATTTTAAAAAAATAAAAATAATCTGAATGGAATTTAATAGTTTTTCATTGTTACCTAAATTAGAAGCCGACATTATCTGTGATGAACATAGGATACTTTTTACCGCGGGAAAATGCTTCATTCCTACGGGAAATCTATACTTTTAATATTATAAAGAGGAAAGATTTGATTGCTTGTTTGTTTGTATAGAATAGGCTCGGAAACTACTGACCGATTTGAAAAATTCTTTTACCATTAAAAGCCGACATTATCCGTGATGAAACATGGATGTGCCAAGAATGCGTCGATCGACTCAAGAACGACTAAATCACCTCACCCTGATGAATATACATAGAATAATATGATTTGCTCAGAGAATCTCAGGGCAGCCTCAAGCGTATACAATATATTGGAAATTTCTACATTATTGCCATGTCAATGTATATTACTGTTTGGCGCCTAAAACCCTCAGCCGTGCCGATGCCGATAAGATGGGCCCACAATAGACTATCTGATAAGGACTGATATCTGGATACGGTGTATCCAGTCTGCTTTTGACCGGTGCTATTAGAAAATTTAGGGTGACGTGGAAGTCCTACGACTGAGATGTTGATGAAGATGACGAATTGCCCAGACTTGTCATTAATGTTTTTTTGTTAGACTTCTAGATTGAGTTGGGCAACTTTGAGGTGCCCTTGAACCTTTAAAATAAATTATTTCTTAGGCACACAAACATTACATTTCTTCAAACTATTTTTTTATAAGAATAAGTATTAAAAAAAACCCAAAATTGTACTTACACTTTATTTAGACATAATATTTTACAGACGGATCAAATTAACAATATAACAACTCTACATAACTATGTACAATACTTATATATATAAGACTTATTCTATTAGCCTTTCCATTTTCGTTTGATGCTTACCTATTTCTTTTTCTGTAATAAATGCAATCGGAATCCAAAATCCAAAGCGAAATTTCGAAATTATCAAGAATTAAAAAAGCGTAGCTGAAAAATTTGGGTGTAAAATGTGGTTTACATTGGCACAAAGAGAGGACTGCAATTTAATTTTGCTAAGGAATGAATTATGACGACGGGAAAAACAAAATGATCCTTTATTAGTTCGACGGTTTACCGGTTCGTATAAATTGGATTTACTACGTTTACATTCATACATTTACATTTTGACTTGATGAGAGCTTTTTCCGTGTACAGATTGTCAATTTTCAACTATCAATCAATCAAAGCTTATGGAATTGATTGATTTCATATATAAGCCGTATGAAAATTTATGGGAGTAAAATCAAATGTCACACGTTACGCGTTACAGGCTACATACAATATGCTTCAATACATATTAATATAATATCATAATTTATATCATACTAATTAAGTTTTAATTACCGCAGATTCGCGGATTACTTTAACTCTAGGGTAACTTTGGCTCGAAACAAAAAAAAAGTTAGAATTTCCCGCTTCTTTGCAGATAATTTTATTATGACAGTAAATAAAAAAGTTCTCTACAGAGATGTTAGATGGCGTTAGTGGCGCTTGTTTTTTTTTTTGTTGCACGAACGAGTTACTTGGTTGAAATTTTTTTTTGTTTCGTGCCAAAGTTACTTAACCAGTAAGTAACTATTTACTCTATGGCTAAAGTAACCGGAATCTACCGTATATTATATTTATTAAATTATTTATTTATCATTCGTAAGGAGTAAATTGCAGTCGTGCGTCGGAGCTGGTACACACTACACACACTTTTTTTTGTCAAATCTTCAACTACGCTTCCACAATAGCATGGCCCTAAGGACGTGGATTCCTAGGGTTGATTTCGGTGACGCTTTGGAAACGAATCGTAACATCTGTCAATGCCATATTGGGTAGCTTGAAGTCTTCGATGTTCGTAGCGGTACTGGATGGACGGTCGAAGGGGAATCCCATGTCTCTGCGGTCGGGGTACTTTTTGTCCCTGAGTCCGCAGAAACTCGACGCTTCCTTACAAGTCATTTGTGTGCCGTCCGGCTGTTCAATCTGTGTAAAATATCAATTTAAAATCAATAAGGGAATTAAAAAAAAAACAAAAAAAAACGGAGGCAGTCATGATGACAGTATTTAGTATATTTTCATATTGATATATTTAGCTGCAAGATTTCCAGTTACATTACCTACTTCTGTTAAAAATATATATTTTTAAAATTTAATTCTTTAACCGTTTTGCCTAATAATTATCATTATAATTTTTTTCTCTACTTTATCGCTCTTTGTTTTTTTAAATCTATACTCTATACTAATATTATAAAGAGGAAAGATTTGTTTGTTTGTTTGTATTGAATAGACTCCGAAACTACTGGACCGATTTGAAAAATTCTTGTACCATTAGAAGCCGACATTATCCGTGATGACTTTTTACTGCGGGAAAATGCTTCATTCCTACAGGAAATCTAAAATAAAAGTAAACACTAGCGGCTTGGCCCGGGATACACTTGATAGCGCCACCATCTATCCATTTAAAATAGAATCAGGTGAAGCGACTAAAATGAAACTGCTTGGTGATATTTTAGCCATCCGTTCACCGGTAGATAGATGGCGTTGTCAAGTGTTATAATTTTATACTTTTCGACGCGGACGAAGTCGCGAACACCGGCTAGTATTAAATAAATAAACAATCGATTTACTTTGGATTAGAAAAAGAGAGTGTGAATAATTTTTTGACGAAATCCTAGCATAATATGTAACATCTGGAAAGGTAAGGAAGTGTATGGGAAGTGTACATACGCTGTCCAGGTCGTAGTTGGAGCACATGACGAAGAGCTGATAGATGGCGCCGGCCTCTGTTCCCTTCGGTATGAGCATGTGCTGAGGCCATCCGCAGCCGCAGTAGTTGAATGTGGCCAAGTCTGGTCTTCTGGGGTCGGAGCCCTGCACCGACAAATCGCGGAAGGTCTGCTCGAACGGAATCGTGATAGAAGACTCCGACGACTGACGCGTAATCGTGTTCTGGCCGGCGTTTACTACAAATGCACATTACTAACATTAATGCTCTGAAATATATACATAGTAACTACTTAGCTCCTGCCCGCGACTTCACCCGCGTGACTTTGTAAATAATATACTAAAACCTTCCTCGGGAACCACTCTATTCGTTGGTGAAAACAGCATGAAAATCGGTGCAGTAAGTAGTTAGACGCGGCGGAGGGCTTTATTTTATAAATGTAAGGATCTCCAATCTTAACTTCACTAGTCTTTATATTTAATTAATTAATAAGTATCTAATCTACAGGAAGCGATAACTTTAAATCCCCCTTACACACACTTTATTTATATGGAAAAAGGCTGGAGAAAGCTAATCTTTTGGTAAGTTTTGACGAGCCCGTTGGATGAGTGGTAAACATGTGGTAAAGGACTTTGAAAAATGAACTTTCAAAGTTCCAAAGTCCTCAGAGAAGGCAAGGAAAACTTTTTTTAGATATAAAATACATACCTATAGCTAAACTTTATATGCATGTAACATCGCAAAACTTGGACTCTGGACCTCGGACCTGATTTCTTTCGTACAAAATGTTATTGCGTCTCGCTTACCTCACAAACAGTCCCAAAATCGGTTACTTACTGTGCATATTTGACACGTGACATCGCCAGAGCCCATTAGGTTTTACGCCGATTATACCTACTATATTGAGAGATTAATTTACTTACAGGGGACTACAAATCTATCGAGTTCGATGAACATCTTGCGATGGTCGGCAAGTTGCCAGACCAAGTTCCGTTCGTCCAATTTGGGCGCAATGAAGATGCGGACAGTCGTACGGCGAGCGTTGCCACTGTTGTTCACGTTGATTCTGCAATGCAATATAAATTATGATTTATATAAATCAAATTAATATTTTATTCTGACATTTATGTTAAGTTCAATAGACAGGCTGACGATCCGCTTGATTTCCTTTATGCACATGTCTTTTCCTTCACTCATAAATTAAATTCTTGTTGAAACTTTTCAAGTATGTATGTATATGTATTGTTCGGAGCAACGCAACCGAACAGCGTCGCGCTACCATTTTCATGCTTTGCATGCACTTTTCATTTGCTGCTAATTAAATGCACGCTTTAACACCAGTACGCGGCTAACTACAATAGCGACCACAACTACGTGTTCCGCAACTATACCGATCGCACTACTTTTACCGGTTTTAACCACATTTTAGCACGTGCTCTAATACATACCAGTTTACCATTAACCAAAACTGTAATAAACCAGTGTTAGAATAAGATAAAGTTAGTGTTAAGTAGTGTAAATAAATAATATATGTAAACACTTTATAAACATTTCTATATCGGTCCCTTCGAACCAACGGTAAACCAGCACCACCATAGCGTGCTCACCGTTCCAACGGTAGACCAGCACCACATCGAGTGCGTATGATAGGTAGGTACTGTATGATGGTTTCATGAACGAAACTTACACATAACGGAACGGCCTGTGATTGAGATGAGTAAATCGTACTAGGACAGGCCCACGGTCCGAGAAGTCGAGGCCACGCGACATGTCCACGTCGCTCTGCATCCAGAGTGTGTTCAGGGTATTCTCTTGTCCACCGTCGCTTTCGATTTTAGCTGACGACACTACCACGCCGGGATTCTCCAACTGAACAAGAATGTACACGTTTTTGACGACACGTTTGGTCCAGTGGCTAGTAACCATATGGTTATTAACCAAACGGTCGCGGGTACGAATCCCGCTAGGGGCAAATGTTTATATGTTAACATTTTACCTTTGTACAGTCGGCCGCATAAGTCGTTTAACACATTCAAAAGTACAAAACAGCTAAACACTCAACTTACTTATTTACTGAAGCTTTTTACGATCGTTTGTAAGTGAAGTTTATTTTGTTCTCTAATCGTGACAACGACTTATGGCGCGTTCAGTTGTTTTGCACTTTTGAATGTTTTAATCGACTTTTGCGGCCTACTGTACCTGAGTTATGGACGGAGGTAATGTAATCTATGTAGTATATCAAATGTCTGGTATCTATAATACAAGCATGTGAAGATATTTATTATTTATTTATTTATTCATTTATGTACTGAACTGCACCGACTTGTTTTATTAACTTTCTCGCTCAGAATACAGGACAAACCAATCGGTTCGTTGAATCATAAGTAAGGGTATAGTCACATGCAGTTACAGGTGTCCCCAAAAGTAAAAAGATAAAATACTGAATATCGACCTACGTAATATAAAACAAGAATTACTCACCTCAGATCGGGTGTAAGGACGCACATATGGAGATTCCTTGAACCTGTGGAACACATCGTCTACCCACGCGTGCCAACGGTAGAACAATGGATCGCGCATGTTCGTTGCTTCATCAGAAAACACAGCAAATTGTTCCTGTAATATATTTTAATAATGAAAAGAAACAGTAAGACCGAGGTAGAATTTCTAGAAAAGCGTCATTTTACCATAAAAAAGTGTATAAAGATTTTTAACAGAAATTCAGGAGGTGGCAAAGTCTCTGAACAATGCCACTTTAATGAACTTTCCTTTAATGAACTATCTGAATATCTGATTCACACAAAAATGGTTCAAAATTAACATTTCTGACCTATTCAGAGTTGGCGTCATCTAGTCCCAACTCTTAACCCGATTAGTTAGTCCCTTTTCTTTTAGTTTATGGAATTCTCTAATTCTAAACGCCATGGCAATGGTAAATATTCTCATGTGTGTAGGTACATTCTATAACTAGGCACAACGTTTTGGTAAAAAGACAGTAAGACTTTATTCACCACGGTGACTTACCAGATAACGATGTTGTGGGTCATGTATGTAACCCAGTATGTTGTGACCATTGTTGTGCACACTTCCGTAGAGATCTCTGTTGGGAGACAAAATGCTGGCTTCCATAATGTTTCCCAGGGTGTCGATGTCGAGGGGTTGGGTAGATCCGTTTGGCTAAAATAGAGGTTCTGTGCTAAATACTCGTTTATTTTAACAAAAACCCGGAGATTTGAGTTCTCGAGCAAACCAATATACAGTTAAAATTTAAGACGTATAAATGTGTTCAGTCCTGCAGATAATGGGATTTAAATTATTTATGATTAAGTAAGTATTATGACTTATTACAACTGTGGGGCGCCTGTATAGAGGGCTCCCCAGCTGTGGGATGGTTAAATAATGTTCCCACGTATGTACATATATTAGTATGCCAGCTGAATACTATCCCCGACTTCCACCAGAATGATAAACAACCCTCAACTTAGTCAGCAGCCAATGAAACTCAAAATACATTTGCATTAGCACAGAAAAAGTCAGGTTGAAAAGCAATAGCAGAATGTTTATTTACAAATTTTGGCAGCCCTTATATATTTTCATTTTGACAAGACATTCTATTTCAAATTCAAATCAATCATGGAATTAAATTTTAAATATTCGTTCGAATTTTTCATGTTGACGTTTTCGAATCTTCGCTGCCAGCGTTCTATGAAGAGGTTGTATATGCGTGTTTTGTAATGTGGAGTATCGCCCCACAACATTTCTCCTATTTTAAAAATAGTCAAGATTTTATATTTTAAATTAAATTTTATAACCAACTACAAGTAAAGTGTTCATTAGTTACTTTTAGAAATAATTTTATGTTTTATTAAATTATGCACTCGGTTTGGTGCATCCTTCGATAGGCAATTTTTTTTTATTATTTTCTACTTAATATTTGTGACTTTTAGCCTACAAACAAAGGTATATCAGCTAAATAAAAATGACGGTTAGCCTACTTGACAGATGGTGAAAGAGGCGCTTACCAAAATAACTTGACCGGTAGCTATGGCCTCGTCAATATTTTTCCGCCAACGTTTCATGTCAGCAATGGTGACATTGATTCCGTCAGCCGGCCTGACCACATCCTGCCACACCATGTTGGCTTGTCGCGGAGGCCATCCGCGGGACGAAGTCAGACTGTCCAGCTTCGGGAAGTAAGCCTCGGGAATTGGCCCATCCCAGTCGAACCTCTGGACTCTTTTCAGAGCATTGTTGAGACGTTCACAGTTGTATCTATGGAAAAATAAATCATAAGGTAAATCTTTGATTCTTAACTTCGATTCCACAATTGAGGTGAATGCCAAATTGGGGATTCTTTTTATGAAATAATATTACCTTTTCACAGGGTCTTCCAGTGGCTACGCGCAATAAGTTAAAAGATTCTGAGGGCTGTACTTTAATTTTAAGATTTTAAAAATTCTTTCACCTATAGAAAGCTACACAAGCTAAATTATAAAAATACTAGCTGGTGCCCGCGACTTCGTCCGCGTTGAACGATGAAAGGTACCCTATGTCCTTTCTGGTGTCCCAGACAACGTGTATGCGAGATTTCATGGAGATCGGTTCAGTAGTTTTTGCGTGAAAGTTTTTGCACAAAAAATGGAAAGATTTGGTTGTTTGTTTGCATTGAATAAGGTCCGAAACTACCTACTGAACCGATTTGAAAAAATCTTTCACTGTTGGAAAGCTACATTGTCAGCGACTAGCGAGTTCACACAGGCTATATTTTATAAAGTTACGTGTACAAAGTCGCGTGCAACAGCTAGTCTTATAGAAAATACCATTAGCATACCTAGCAATGATCTGTTGATGCATGTAGTAAAATAGTTCTCCACGACGGTCTTTAGCGACGATGGCTCTGTCGCTAGATGTGAATGGGAAGACAAGATGCCAATGCCAGTGATGAAGATTGATGCCCAGGTCTTCGCGCCAATAGGCTAGACGGTGCTCTTCTTCTAGATCCGTAGCAGTGTAATCCCTCGGAATTATAATTGGTGTACGCTAAACAAAATTAAAACAGTTAATTGGAACGAACGAAGTCTCCTTATCGCAGGTTGGGGGGCCGGTGGCTTGACATAGAAAATGACTGTGTTCCTTACAAAGAATGCGTGATCTGATCATTTGCCGACATTGAACTGATCGCGTGTACTTTGTTCTCACTGGCTACGACAATTATAGGTACTTTTCTAACCCTCGAAGCCCGACGCAAAAACGGGGTGTTCGCACGTGTGAGTCTGGGTATCTGTTATGTCTGTCTGTTGAACCGTAGCTCCTAAGCGGATAGACCGATCTGGATGGATCTTAGCTAAAATTTATAAAGATCTGTTTAGGCGTTTGAAAACGATCAGCACATTTGGAGGTATGATTTCATTAATTAATTACTAGCCGAAAAATGTAGCCTAATCCTGTGTCCCGTACGTCTAAATGTTTATCTTCAAAGTTTCATGAAAATCAGCTCATTCGTTTAAGAGTTATGGAGGAACATACATATACATACAATACCTACACTTGCAGATTTATTATTAGTATATTGATGATTGATTTTAATTTAATTTTAGAAACTACCAGTGTTATTTAAAATTTAATTGCTCAACAATTTCCTAGTTCAGTTGACGACGAAAGGATTTTACTAACATGTGACTTTTGGAGGTACTTACAGGTACATTCTGCGGGATGACTCTAGCTGCTTCCCGCGCCTGTGTGAACACCTGCGAGTCCAGAAACTTTGATGGGAATGTTTCCGCGAAGTTCTGAATCTCAACCGATCTAGTGTCACGCCTGAAATTTATTTCATACTCATTCAAAAGCCGTCAAAGTGTTGTAATTGCTACCAATTTGACATACCTATTCATATAACTTAACGACCATAGAAGCCAATAGCCATGTAATTTAATATGTTATAGGTAGGTACCAATTGATCGTTCTCGGCTCTGTCCATTAGAGAAAACGGTATAAAAATGTAAGAATTTTCATCAAAATGTAACCTACGTAAAAAAATATATTTGATCCTTTAGCTATCGCGTGGTATAATAATGACAGATAATATGAAACTTTTCATTTATTTGTTGATTTTTAATTAATAATGAGCCATAAGGAGCTATCCCACAAAATGGCCATAAGATTTGGCTGGGAAAAAGCAGACGCCGGAAGGGAGTTCCAATCCTTGGCAGTGCGTATTATGAAAGAGTTTTTTGAACGTTTGGTCCGAAAAAGCTCTCCGAAGTACTTATAAACAACAAAAAAAATCAGGGGATACAGCATCAAACGGTACCCCCTGATTTTTTTTATCATAACTCTTCTTAATAGGTACTTTGTAAGCTTTAGTATCACGTCAAAAAACAGACCTGTGCATCAGAGCGACTGAATAACAGTAATTGAACAGTTGAGGGTTGAGATTGACTCGAGCGAAAACGCATGTCGACAGGAAACTTTGCAACTGATTCTCCGGAACCTCTGAAATTAGACAAATATATTTTTTTTAATAATTATCTTACTGTTCGACAAAATTTTTAAAAGCAGTGTTGTATATTTAAGCACACTTAAAAATAATACGGACAAAATTTTCTGCGAAGACTACGCAACAATTTCGAATGATGAAACTCAACATCTATGAAATTTCTATACTGTAAGTGGAATTTTAAACATAGGTATAGACGAGGTAATGATGAATAAATGTTTTGATTTCGAAACTTACTCATGAACGTGTCAATGACTTCTGTGGCCATTTCCTGGTGCATGGGCAAAAACAGAGAGAACTCCACATCTTGGGGTAGTCGGCTGGCCTTCGGGAAACTTGGTACTGTATCCAGATTTTGCAGTGGAATAATTTCGTTGGCTTCTTCGCCGAATCGGCTGTTCAATTCTATGCCATTGCTTTCGTAACCTTGAGGCTGAAAATTGTATGATCCATTATTTAGAATTTAGTTTTTTTTATATATATTTTCCCTAGGGGTTTTAAACATTATAATAAAACTTCTAAATTGTGGTCTGGTATGTATAGTTTTGAATTCTTAGTTTTTTTTATATACTTATTAGCTATGAAGGGTGGCAGGCAGTGTCCACAGACTATGAACAAGGTGAAATCAATGATATTAAACTTTTGAATTACTCAATAACTATAGTACTAACCTACATAACACGTTTGAGGATAATTCTTAAAATATTTTGATCCTGTAAACGCGCAAACTTAGCAACAATAAGTATATTCTCATACGGGTTTCCGCTTAGCCACATGGCTGGTATATTCAACTATAAATTATTTATTTTTATTAACTATTTATTAATTATTAACTCTTTCACCAACTAAGAGTTAAGTGTTAATTAAGTTACTTTTGGAAATAATTTTCTGTTTTATTGAATTATGCACTCGATTTATTGCATCATTCGATAGGCGATTTTTTTTTCTTTTCAATGTTTGGAACTTTTACCGTACCAAAGGTGACTTTAAGTGATAGTTGACAGACGGTGAAAGAGGCGCTTTACAATAATTTATCTATAATAGTTATAGGTAAAGTATCTAAGTATAAATTGTTTGCATTTTTATTAACCAGTAAATATATTTAGGTACCTATACTACTAAAGAAGCATAAAATAGTCAAAAGAATCTCCATTTCTTACTATTTTTTAAATAAAAACATAAATATACGGTCGAATTGAGAACCTCCTCTGTTTTTACCACAAAATAAAAACTTACCACGAATTGTTCGGTAAGTTGGAAAAGAGCTCGTCTTTCTCCTTTGGTCGTGATCAACGGCTCATTAGGACGATCAAAAAGTAGCTTCAAATTGTCGATTACGCTCGACATTTTGAAAAATTAATATAACTATAAGTAAATTACTTTTATGATAAAACTTTACTACTTCACAGTGACCACTGTGAAGTGGGAATGGGTTATTTTTAATTGTATCCTCGACTTTTATACTTCGTATCGCCTTCCTTGCAAAACATCGGGTGCAAAACCGCAGTCGAATTGATATGGGAAAATAACAAACGAACCAACAGGAAAAATACACACGCCAAGCCAAAAGGAACTTTGTCTATTTATCCATATTAATATTTTAATATAACTACATATTATACAACAAACAAAACAACTCAAAAACTACTGCACAGATTTTCATACTGTTTTCACCAATGGATAGAGTGGTTCTCGGGGAAGGTTTTAGTATAATTATTTACAAAGTTATGCGGGCGAAGTCGCGGGCAGCAGCTAGTTAAATATATCATCGGCCTAACTCGTTAACCTACTAAGTCACATTTTGCATAGTTTTCAGGAGGTAGAAAAAATGAGATGACAAAATGCTGTGACTCGCATCAGGCATGTCAAATGAGCGACATTATCAATACAAAACTTGGGATTTTTCCTTTGCTATTGGTCAAAAAGCAGTTTTTTATTTATGAAATTTCTCATCTTTTTAGTTTGATATCGTATTAGTCTAAACTTGTCGAAAAGTAAAAAAAGTGAAATTGCCCAAAAATGGACTTAGCAGGTTAACGAAATAGGACGACGATACTTACTTATATAAAAATCGTTAATTCACTTTTTTGCATGTTAAGCTCGACATAGACAGGCTGACGGTCCACTTGATGGTAGGTGGTTACCGTTGCCTATAACACAAGCAACTCTGCTGCCGACTACTCCCTTACTAGTGGCTGTCACTGCTTTTCAAATCCAGAGCCTACTTTGAAAAGTTCATTTCTAAAGTTGACCTCGCCGGGAATCGAACCTGCTACTACTTATAAAACGATTCAAATTGTGAAAATTCCAAAATGTGGGCCAGTATGTGAGTATACCTACCTAAAAGAGTAGGTGGAATAGGTCTAGGAAATAAATCTTTTATGACCGCAACCGCTGACTATTCAGATATAAATCTTATTATTATTCGCAAGATATCTTACAAATAGCTCACACATTAATTTCACGTGTGAAAAAAAATCATACGTGGGTCTCAGTTGGAACTGATTACTGCTATCTACCAGTAACCAGTTCAGCCACAGTGGGAAAAAATGCCAGCGATATGAAAAATAACAAGAATAAAAATGTCCTTGCTCAACGACTCTTACTTACTTCCTATTGTCTACTTTCCAACTGCGATTTTACAAACCTAATTAAAGATAGG
This sequence comes from Synanthedon vespiformis, assembly GCA_918317495.1. Taxonomy (NCBI): domain Eukaryota; kingdom Metazoa; phylum Arthropoda; class Insecta; order Lepidoptera; family Sesiidae; genus Synanthedon; species Synanthedon vespiformis. The sequence goes on from OU906965.1 coordinate 2,991,750, forward strand.
TAGTACGCCATAACGCCAGTAAAAATAGACGTTTTTTGGGCTCAATCTCGCACTAAATTTCCGATCCAATTTCTTTTTTAGCTCAAAAATTATGGACATTCGAAAAAAAATTCAAACAAAAGTTGATCTTCAAAAATTATACATGCATTTTATTCATTAATCCAATATTATAAGAGTTATCGGCCGAGATAGAAAAACGTGTTCATTCAACGAGCCATAAAACGTAGTAAGTTTTACAAAAAAAAAAAAACTGACAAACAAAAGATGCGAAATGTTATTCTCTACAACTTTTACCTTTGCATAGTTTCCGAGATATCGACCAAAAACGTTTTTCCAAGATGGCGCCTGAAGCTCCATCTTGTGACTTTATACTCAGTAAGTGACCCCAAACCCCAAACATTATAATAAAAAAAATTGGATCGGAAATTTAGTGCTATATTTTATAAAGTTACGCTGCCGCAGTCGCGTGCAACAGCTAGTATTATATAAAACTAGCTGGTGGCTGTGACTTCGTCCGCGTTGAACGATGAAAGGTTCACAGTGATCGGTTCAGTAGTTTTTGCGCGAGTAACAAAAATCCATATACATTCATATTTACTTCCGCATTTATATTAGTATGGATACTTGTAATCCGTATTATAAATGCGAAAATTGTTACGCAAAAGCAGCTGAACAGATTTTGATTAAATATTGCACATAGAAAGTTTATAATAGGAATTCTGGAAAATGTTAGGTTCCTGCGAGATTTGCAAAATAATGCCTCTATTTTTTTATGTAGATAAGTTGTTTTATTTTACACTCGCGTGAAATTGAATTAACTGAATCTGGGGTTGAGGACCGCATACAAAAATGAGTTTTCCTCAAAAACGGTTCAATCTGCCGCACCCAGTTTTTATTATATTGCCTAATCTTTTGGCTTTACAATGAAATATCGTCGTGAAAACTGGTTCGGTAGTTTATTTATAATAAAATCCCAATTAAAATGCATGAAAAATGTAATGCATGTGTCATATTTATTTATGTTAGGAAAGGAAGAATGAAGTGAGGATGCTTAAAATTAAAACAAAAAAAAATTAAACAGCAAAAGAATTTTATTAAATCAACAATATTAGGTGTTGCCTCCTCTAGCCCTGATATTTGAACACTGGCTGATTAAAAATATAGTAGATTTTATACAGAGAAAAGAAGGGTTTTAAGCAACTGAGAAAATTTTATGTCAGTCGTTTTGTAAGATATTATGTATTGAGAAGTTGTTTTTAAGAGATTGTATTTAATATATTTATAGTTATACATAGCTGTGTACAATGAAGAATAAATTCATGTTAAGGAAAAATAAAAAAGTTTTATTAGTTAATATATTATGGGTCCTTTGAAGAGCAAGAAGTAAAGCAGAAGAAGACATTTTTACAAGACTGATAACAGCTTGCATGCAGTTCTTCATCATCCTAATCGGGTTTAGGTCGGGGGCTCCTTAGTCAGGGGGCTCATGGAAGTCCACTCCATAATGTCAATGTCATTATGTCAATGACACTGCCAACATCTCCAATGAATAATTTTTATAAGGCTAAGATCCGATGACTCTCCAGTCACTTCTATTTTCTTCATGTAGTCACTTGGGACCTGCAATAAACAAAAACAAAAATTCTTTAGATATGTAAACTAAGTGGACAACCGTTAAACACTGCAGTTTGTAGTGGGCAATGATGTCACACTTTAAATATTTCAATGCAAGTTTCGCAAACATTGCCTATTGCATTATCTTAAAGAAATATCAATTATAGATCATAATAAATGAAAAAGTAATTTCTTGCATTGCCATTTAAACCTAAGAAGAAGAAGTAATTTCTTATCAAAAGCACTGATTTTAAATAATTGGTAATTGTGAAGTGGTACTATCTAAGTGAGCTCAGCAAAATATTATGGACTACCAAGTCTTATCAGACCTATATTTAAGTATCAATCCACAGTTTTTTTTGTTTTTGAGTAAAATTATTTATCCACAACGGGCCGTGGGCAATTGACCAGTTTGACTGTACCTAATGTACATTTACGTGTGTGTATGATGGATGTTTAATTCTTTTCCTAAGTCAATTAAGAAACATCAAACAAAAAGCTATTAGCACAGCTTATTATATTCAATCTACACTTTATAACACAATAACAAAACAAATAAGTCAAAAACACATTATGAAGTTCATGAATTTGCTAAAATGAAATGTTAGCTAAGCAGGGGGTCTACCCAAACCCAAAAAACATGCAAAGTGGTCTGCGAGACAAACAGTGCTTCTTTAGATGCATATTCGTTTCACAATCTTATGAGTTCACATTGTAAAAACTGTATGTAAATTTTAAGATTTTTTCTTAGTAAGAAACTATAAGAAAAACTTTTATGATTTTGTAATAGATGTGAAAGCATCTAATTACTACCAATATTACTTCGTTTTGTATGAGACTTGTATCTAGTATTATAGTTGATCAATGGGTTTACCCGGACCCAAAAAAACATGCCATGTGGTCTGCAACACAAAGAAGTTTGGGAATCTTTGAGATTTAAAACTGATAAAATATACAGATATGGTTATAATATGGATTATAAAATAAAGGAACCAATTGGTTTTTTAATAAGTACTATTTAAATAATGCCATGTGGTCTGCGAGACGAAGTTTAGGAATCTCTGAGATATAGACTGATAAAATGTACATAATATGGATTTATATAAGATAAAGAAATAGATTGCTTTAATAATATTTATTGATTTAATCTAATCAAACAACTTGATGTGATTAAGGTTAAAAAGGCAAATGATAAGATTGAAATTTTACTCACCTCATGTCATTGTCCTCTCGGTAGCTGTGAAACTGTAAAATAAAAGAAAAAAATATGTTAACAATGCTAATTTTACATTAAAATGGCTAGTTTTAATTATCCTCGATAGTATCAGACCTATCATTTAAGTAATATCACGTGTTAATCATACACACATGTTCGGCTCGTGTTTTTTGTCATCATATTGCATTTTAAACTATCGGGAAATAAAAATAAACGTAAATTTTGATAAATATCAAATCTTATCTATACTAAAGTTATCGATAGGTGTTTGAAGAACGACCTAACCTAACAATGTTATCTGTGTCAATATTGAGTTGAATAACTTAAGTAGCAGCACTCATATCTCTTGGACAAATAATTTAGATAGAGATCAAATTATTTAATTCTGAAATACAATAGAAATACATCGTTTTAGGTAAGATACAAAGAAAATCAAAAAATGAACACGTGGTTCCAAACTCAAGTCACAAAGGATTCGTTTTCAAATTAAAAATAAGTATATATATCGTTACAAAACAAACCTTCACAAATTCCATTTTAATTGCGTTCAATGGTGGCCCGCACATATTAATTAAAGAAAAAAACTAGCTAGAAATAATTCTTCCTGTGTACAGCTGTCAAACTCGTCGTCCGCCCGGCGCCCGAGATGAAATGAATGAATGAATGCAATGAATTGAAATATAAATGATGAGGTGATTGATTGACTGAACATTGAAGCAGGGATGGTAGTGGATGGTAGCATATAGAGATGGGATGTTACCCGTTTGACTCTGAATTTGTTTGACTTCGAGCAGTAATCGCGGGGTAAAATGGATTCAAATATTTTTTTGTCCAGAAATTAGTTAAAAATGCACTATTAGTATTAGTATGTTTACAAATGACTCAGACAAAATACTTGATGTAAAAGCTTATTTTATCATTCGCTTCCCCACAAGATGACCCAATGCTAAACACCGTGGCGCTTCTTACAATGAATTCAAATTGATACTCCAAATGAAATATGAAGTGCATTAAACTCTCCAAGACCTTACCAAGAAAAAATAGACAAGTGTGCAATACTTATGTAAGTTATGAACCTTCCGCAAACCATACGTTTTCAAACTTTTCAACATGCGAACGCCATCAAGCTTGGAGCGGTGTTAGATATAGGTAGGCATAAAGGGCGTCATCTTTCTTTCAATTGTATAATACGCTACCTTCAATCCATTGAATATGTAGTATCGTGTTGTCTTATCAACGCTGTTAAGGTGCAGCCTATGTATTTAAAAATTGTCGGACGCCCAAGGATTTTTTATGCTGGAATCCGCTACATTCACGTACGCAAGCTCAATCTCTCTTATTGCGATAACAAATATTTTAAAATATGAATAATAATGAAAAAAATAGTGTGCACCTACTAATATTAAAATTATCTCTGTCAGTTTGCCGGTTACATTTTCATGGCTAAACCACTGTGATATGAAGATACTCTTTACATTGCTCTAGAGCATTCTAAGCGATAGCTTTTATACTACCATAACTCTATAGATTAATATGTAAAAGCAACAAGTACGCAAATGTTACGCTAGAAAACATTGACTGACAGGCTGACGGTACACTTAATGGTAGGTGGTTGTCGTCGCGTCAGAAATCATCTGATAAGCACAGCCGACCCTACATCTTAGTAATATAGATTTCTCTTTGAAAAGGGGTAATAAATCCAAACTACTTTGCTCTGTGTACGTAAGTGGAATCTCTGTTTACACAGTTAAATGTAATAATTTATAAATCGAACGATTTTTATAATCTCTTTATCTTCGACGAATTGACACTGACACCGAAAACTGAATTAACACTGTTAAACAGTTTCGTTGCAAAATAATTTTGACTCAAAATTAAGGCTTCTATTTTTGTATTTTGAATTACTGAACTATTACTGGGTTTTGTAATAAAAAATATATATTATATTCGATTTAAGAATCGAACTAGTTAGAAAATCGTGATTCAAAAGATCGAACAAAACCCAAATAATGCACATCACTACAATGAATGAGAAAATTAAATGAAAGGCGGGCGGGAGGCCCAAAGAAATTGTGGAGAGGCCTGTGATGGTGGGCGGGGTCGGGGTGAGATCCCTGTCTCTGCAACCAGGGTCGTCTACTCGTCTCATTGCATTAATATATCTCTGCGAGGGTCGTCTGCGAAGAGCCTAAGTCGTCTCAAGTCATCTGTCACGACATCAGGGTCAAGCAAAGCGTACACCATGTTCATTTCTTTGAATTAGATATCTATGTAGGTACATACAATTCAACTAAGTATACCTATATGTGGATATTTTTAGACATGACCTTATATTATATTCGTTTTAGGGCGGTTATCCATTAGCCGGCACGGCGAAGGCACGGCACCGGCGCCGGGGCCGTGCCGTATCGCTAGTACATACATAAGTAGTAGGTACATTTTCCTAACCACACAACTACCGGATTGCCGGTACCGTGGTTTGTAGTAATAATTACTTTGAAAACTAAGTAGGTATTAACTACTTAAATTAAGAAAGTACTTATAAATTCGTCCGCGTTGAAAGAGAAAAAGTAGCCTATCCTCATCCTGTGTCCTGATCAAAATCAGTTAACTCTTTAGAGTTATGGAGGAACATACATACCTACACTTACATATTTTTCATTTATTATTAGTATTGATGATTGATGATGATGACTTGCTGGTGCTCGCGACTTCGTCCGCTTTCTCTATAGCCTATACTGGCCTATAGCCTTTCTCGATAAATGGACTTTTCTTTTTTTGGTTTGGTTTTTCTTTTTTTTTTATTATTAAGAACGACTGACAAGCTGACGATCCACTTGATGGTAGGTGGCTACCGTCGCCTATAAGACAAACAACACCATAGGTGCTGCAAGTGCGCTGCTGACCATAGAAGTATCTGTCTGTATGTTCGCGATGATCTCAAGACTGAACGTATTTTCATGCGGTTTTCACTAATGGAAGAGCGTTAAACGAGGATACGCTCGTTCAAAAAATACACCCGTGTGAAGCCGGGAGCGAGTCTCTAGCAGTCTTCTCAGTATATAATAAGTTACTCTATGGTCTCTAGTGTCAAGTCAAATAAGTGAGATGAGAATATTGGATGCCTTGCGAAAAAGAATGAATAATAATAATAATAATAATAATTTATGAAGAAAACTTTCTTTTATTTTTAGTTGAATCTTTCACTACTAGATAGCGCTACATATTATGATAAATGTAATTATTAAATTTATAAATTTTAATAACTGTTCCCCACGGTTTCACTGGCCGTTTAATTATATATTAAAAATAATCAACACAGATAAGCATTTCCTTATAGGACACGACTGTTGCGAAGGGAGCCATGTTGTTGTGTTTTATAATCATACTCGTACCTATATAATTTTATCTATGATATTAGTCTATGGGTGGCGCGGGAATGGTACTTACTTGGTCGACTTCACATAGGCAGGCATATTTGGCTCGGCTCTTCTCGGCTCTCGTCGGTCCTCAAGCGGCCGGCTTCGGCCACTGACCCACCGCATCAGACCAACCACCCGCCCGCCCCATACTACGTTTTAACTTTCTTATTTTTTACCCCCGGGGGCCACGAAACCAACGCTCGAAGCGAATTCGCTTTGCGCTGCAAGCGTTAAAAACAAAATGGTTGTAGGTTCATGTAGGCCACAACACAGCGCTGCAAGTTTCATTGAAATTCTTGGCGCTAAGCGAGCGTTGGTTTCGTGGCCCAAGATTAGGGTTTATAAGGGTGGTATAAGCGCTTATAGCGTGATAAGAAAATCATATAGCCCATTACCCCAAGAATTGGACCAAAAGCAATAAGAATTTTTCAAATTCTACTGCTAGTTCAATAATAAACTATAAAAAATGCATTTTAATAAAATAAAAACTATTGCTTTATTATATTGGAATAGAATATCTATTAGTACTAGTATAATATACTTCGTATTTAAGAATTATCGCTCGACTCTTCCCTACATTCATTAATTTGAATTTTTTCTACTAAAATTCGTTAGAAAACAATTATACAAATAAAAAATTATTGGATACTTCACAATGGTCTTTTTATTAAATAAAAAATATACATAATATTCTTCAGTTCTATAAGTACGTTAACAATTTAGTAAACTTTACCAAATCAACGCTCCAGTCCAGTCTATAAATCTGAGATCAGGAAATCAAATGTACCAATGTGTTGAATTCGGTTGTTGTTCTCAAACTATTGCTGTTGTTATTATCCCAGATGTAATATTTTTAAAGTACATACATAAAATTAAAACTACTAATTATGTTTTACTCAAAATCGACTTATTCTAGTTAAAGTGAAACTTCATTATAATTATAGTTTATGAGGGATTATCTATACGAATAATTTAGGCAATTAATACTCACTAAATAAAAGTCAGATCATGAAATCTGCACCTAAATAAAATTAACAATAAAACCTTAAATATAAACAGGTAGGGTAAGTGGTAGGTTCTTTATAAATAACGAATTAATCAAGAGCTGTTTATTCACAAAATATGCTTGAATCTTTGCAAAGATCCACACATAGCTTACATTGTTAGAAAAGTTACAATAGCAGAAACGATAAGTCTCTTTAACACAGACATAATCATGTGGCTTTGGCCTTGCTCGACCTTCAAACTTTACATTCGATGTAGGCATCACAAATATAGCCACCAGTGTAAAGTGGAATGAAACAAAAATAAAGAAATAGTACATCAGAATAAGAAAAATAATCTTAATACTTAAACGAACATGTCTTCGAAACAAGGGAAAAAAAATGAAGTCTGATACTCCTTTGATTTATTTATTCCACCTAATTAATTTTAATTAAAAAATATAACACCAATTACTTCAAATTATTTTATAAATTATTATGAACAACTATTGTCATCAAATTATATACTTGTCGGTTCATTTGAAACCAATATCACTTTAAAATACAAAAAATCCCAGCTCAATAAACTGTCCAGCAATGTCCTATTTTGTAGATTGTCTAAATCTTCAAAGATGTTATTGAAGATATCTTCTTCAATCTCATCTTAATATAAATCCAGCTAAATACTAAAAAAATTATTAACTGAAAAATAAGTTGAAATTTATACAAATCCTTCACATTTTGTGACATTGCAATAATTAAATAGATTCCATGACATGATATTGTGTAAAGTGTACATACGTTCATGACATGATGTGTAACCTATAAGATATTGTGATGTGGCAAAATACACATTTTCATATTATTGTAAATTATTTTATACATGGAATTTACATCTTAACTCTAAAAAATGTGTTACATGAAAACATACACACTTGATTAACTAAACTGTCACTATAACACCATCGGTTCGCCAACATAGATTATTTTTAAATAAAAATATTTAAGTTATATTTACAAAATACTGCGGAATAGCATAATGATCACTCAAGCGTGTTTTGAAGATACAATTTTCGACGTCACCATCACAATGCTTCATATACAGATGTTAGGTAACAGAGGGATGTGGATTTATGCCACTAGTTTTCTTTTTCAATGCTATACCCGCTTTGGTGTTATTTGCCTTTAGTTGTAATAGTGACGGAGGACTTGGCAGGCTGCGGTATAATTGTAATTTCATCGCTGATCTTCAGTGGTTTCAGTAATGGGTCCGATTCGGTTGGCCTCACGCTATTCGAGGGAGTATTTGTGGAGTTAGTCTTATTTTTGTCCATCACACGTTTGGCGACCACACTATGCGCCGAGTACACATGATTCTCAAACTGTTTATACATGCCGAATGTGGCAGTGCAAACTGTGCACTTGTAAGACAAATGAGCGGGTTTCAATGTCATGTTATGGTCCCTGGAGACGTGGTTGAGAAGCTTCCATTGGTAGACCCTGCCGCACACTGGACATCTGCCAGCATCTTTCCCTTTGTTGGCCGCCTCTTGCATAGAACTGGTCACTAAGCCATGTGAACCCAACAAATGTCTCTCGAGACCTTGATCTGTGAAGAATCTGAACTGACACTTCTGACAATTGAGTGGAGGTCTGTTGTAAATCATTTTGGGATGTATTTTCACTTTATGTATCCACTGCATGTGGTTTCTCAGTTGCTCCAAATCCTTAATGTAGCCATCACAGATTTCACAGATGACAAATGTGGCCTTGGAATTTTGGGATGTTTGTGAAGAAGATGGCTGTGGAGCTCTAGGTAAAGGTGTGATGGATATTTTCGGCTTTTGCCAAGCATTATTCCCAACTTGATTATTGGGATAGTTAGCAATCGGTACAGGATTATTATGCATGATCATAACTCCACCGCGCATAAGCGGCGTACCGAGAACTGGGGTGTTCCGTGGAGGTCCTGTGAGTGGTGGACGTCCACGGGGTCTTCCTAGGACAGGCATGTTTGGCAATGGACCGGACACGGTCAAGGCTGGGCGACCCACATTGTTTATGGGTATAGCAGAACGGTTGAAGCCTGCATAAGATGGCATCATGTTATTTCTTGCTTTAGTTATCTTTGGTATCTTCGCTGGCGGTTCCCATTCTGGTGGTTCTGGGGGCGAGAGATTGGTTTCAGGTTTAAACTTCTTAGCACAAGCAAGAAGATGTCGCGCCAGTTTTGTCTTACTGTTGTCCTCAAAGTGGCAACTAGCACACTGCTGATATGCTGGGGCTCTTTCTAATCTACCTCTAATATTATGCTCGGCCTCCATATGGAATAATATATCATGGGGGCTTCGTATTTCAAAGGGACAACTATTACATTTGTAAATATTGTTACGCATGTGAGGTGCTTCCAAGTGATGGGCCATAACCAATGCTGATTCGGTCTTGAAAGTGCAAAATTCACATTTTTTCTGTTGCAAAAAGTATGGTGCATTAATCTTCTTGCTGAATTCCAAATTTTGTGTTAGAGATGTTATAGCAGACTCTACACCTTTTGTGTTACGACCAGCCTTTTTCTCTTTATAAAGCTTTCTGTTCTGATGTTTAAGCAAATCAGTTTGAACATACTCTTGAACCAAGTTTAAGCCAATGTTTATAAAAAACTGACCAAGGGTGCAGTCAAAGTAACCATCAGATTTTCCCGACAAACCCTTGGTAATCAAACTTCTGGGATCTTTTATCTCCTCAATGCTGTCTTTGTCCTTTATAACTACAGTGTCATTATCGCTTATACCTTCCTCATCAGAATCTGTGCTAGATTCTCCATCCCACGAATCATCGTCTTCCGTTTTTTGTCTACGACGTTTCTTCTCCGTCTTGGCTTCCTTTTGAGAATCTAAAGGCTCATTCTCCTCACTTTTAGAGTCCTCTTTCTCACTTTCTTGTTCCATTTCATCTTCGACTTCCTCACCCTTCTCAATTCTTTCCTTCCGCTCTTTTTCTTTCCTCTCTTTTTCGATTCTCTCTTTCTCTTGTTTTTTCTGATCTTCTTTAATTTTCAGTTCCTCCAATTCCTTTCCTAATTTGTCTACAAACTCCCTGAAGGGTTTGATGGATGGTTTCTCATAAACATACGGAACAATGAAAGATGGTGCCTCAACAACAAACATGTCGTCAGTAAGAGATGGAAGAATGTTGGGTTGTGGAACAGAGGCATTGTTCTGGCTAGATGCATTGGCCTGTTTACTGCTTACTGGAGTAATGGTTGTACCGCGAGCGGCAATACTTTGACATAAGTTTTGAGCATCTATTGAACTTGATGTCGCCGGAGCTTTCGGTTGCAATGGAACTGGTCCTTTTCCCGATAAAATTGAGTTAGTATCAATTATAACTACTGTTGGCTCCTTTTGATCATTGCCATTAGTTTTTGTTTGTTTGGAAGCCAACTCTACTAAACTTTTTGTGTCACTGACTACTATTGGCTTGCTTTTATTTTGTACATTATTTAGTGGATCCTCAACAGACACTTCCTCGATATCAGATTCCTCACCATTTTCCATTTTATCTTTATCTATAACTACATCTTCTACTGCGTTGCTCTGCTGCGAGCCACCTGAACTATTATTTGAACTTGAACTTGCATTTGAAGATTCATCCTCATTTGTCACCACACAATCTTCATCATCATCACTAGTGATTTCATGTACTTCAGGGCTAGGGCAACCTCCATTTTGAGCCTGAGGTTCATTTTCATTCTCGTTTTCATTTTCATTTTCTGAATCACTACTCTCCTCTTTTGGGTGGCTTTCCTGTGATGTGTCATCATCGCCTTCTGTACGATCATCTGCAGAAATAATAAGTTACAATTTAAAAAGTGACAACAAAAACATACATTATATGTCACAGTTTACAGGCCAGTCTTTTAAACATTCATTTTTAAGTAAATTTAACGGTTAATCCATCGTTAAGTAAAGGCAATTGTTATTCTCATGGATTACCAAGAGTTACGTGTTCGTCAAATCCGAAAAGACGCTAGAACAGCTTAATAATGGGCAAAAATAGTTGTAACCTAAATCAATAACAACATTAGGCATTTTTCATGATTTTTAAACTTAAATTACCAATTTATGAATATGCTATGCAAATATGACGTTTCAATGTATGAAATAGCGTCATACAATCATGTGGAGTGTGGACCGCCATATGGGATTCCATGGCTTTACTCTGGAAACGCTATTCCAACATGTTCGGTGTCAAACCAACTTTATATTTGGAAATATCAATGAAATAAATGTTTGTGCACATAATTTACGTACCTGTAGCAGTAGATATTGACATTTTTCGATGATTTTCAAACTAAAACCCAAAAAAATAGCACAGTAGCGGAAACCAAACCGAATCAAGCTGTCACTTGAAAAGGTTCTTTACAAGGCAATGTTGTTAGGCCAAGTACGAGTTACATTAAATATATTGGTGAGTTTCGTTAAAGCAATTTCACTCTAATATGATTTTATCAAACGTTTTCCTAGTAAATATATTTATATAAATAACAAATACTTTATTTAAATCATAAAATTACACATTTTAGTATTAAATTACTAATGTCGTTACGAAGTTGACAGATAAAAGACCTACGCATAAAAATTGTAGGAATAGAAGAGTACACGGAGGGGGAAGGACGCGGTATTCCAGAGTGAAATAAAAAAAGCGCTAAATTTGAACACCAGTTTTAAGATAGGCCTAATACATACTAAAATAACAATATTTACACATTATTTTAGTTTAACATCTTTGTGATTTTAGGTGGCTTATGAAAATAATAATGACATGACTCTATTTAAACTTTAACCATACAATAATATGGTATACAATACATAAAGACTACGTACATAACTTTATCATTTATATGGTGCAGGATATCATATTAACACTTTATGAATTTAAAATATATAAAAAATAATAAAATTATTAAAATAGGTTTTAGAAAATAGTTTATATTACGTAACTTCCGTTTCTTATTTTCTACCTTAAGAAAGAGAAAGCACTAATAAAGTTTCATATGAGGGAGAGAGACAAAAAATATGATGACGCGATAAAAAATTTACTTTGCTTGCGCGAGCCGTTACCTACATCTGTCTGTTGCCCTGCCCGCCATTCCCGCCAACCAAATCTGGTCACCGGCTTAGCAATGTTAAGGTAACAGAGGGCTAGTTTGGTATGAAAATTTAAAATTTACCGCCCTATACCTATAGTTCAAAAACTTAACATGACCCAATTTTTGTTCATTGAATCAATTTATAATTAAATTATTTAAATTAATGAAATAGTACATATAATTACAAGACAAAAAGAAATAACTGAAATAATATAGTCAATATATTAAACTAATTTATTCAAAAATATTAGTTTTATATCCCTTCTAAAAGTCTATCCTGATCTGAAGAAAGATTATTGCTAAAGGTTAAAATAAAAAAGAGTATAGGTATAAAAACATTTTAATAAAATACTGGTTCACAACATTCTTTATAATTTTTAAATACCATAACATTTGTTCCTACTGCAAACAACATAATAAATAATTATAATATATTTAATGTTCCATTAATTTAAAAAAAAACTAAGCCATATCTTCATCGTCACTACGGTGGATTACTTCTACATTTTCAAAGGGATCAATAACCACAGAATTGTCTGGTTTTCTTATAACTCCTAATGCCTCAGCTGTATCCAAACATTTTTGAGCAAATTCTTTTGTTTTCCTTTGCTCGGGTTCTTCTAATTTAGTTAGAGCCATCAATATTTCCATCACATCAGTCTCAAATATTCTGGCAGCAATATCTTTGTCATCAGAAATGATGTTGTAAAGAATATAAGTACCCCTGTACTGTATTTCTTTGTTAGGATTAGCCAGTAAGCACCTTAATGTCTCTATCCAAGGTTCAACGTCCAGGAGCTTTCTGCAACAAATTTTACTGACAGAAGTCAGTATGCATAATGCTCCAGCAGCAGCCATTACAGTATCTACATCCTCTTCTTGACAGAGTAGATACAAAAATTTTGTTTTGTCATTTTTGCCTTCATAAGTTTTCACAACATCTTCTGACTGTACCAGGTTGCATACACACTGAGTAGCAGCTCTTTGAAGCATCAGATGATCCTCAAACAAATAATGTTCAATTTTAGAAAGACCACCCTCCTTCAAAATTCTATTTCTTGTAGTTTCATTCATACATGCCAAATTGCAAAGAGCCATGAGAGCTTCAAAATTTTCCAAGGCAGTACAATCAGGGTGTAATAATGCAACGAGAGGTCTAATGACCTCCAAATTTCTCTGACCTGGGAATGCCACTTCTGGATTTATTGTTATTCCAATACGAGCTAATGCCTGGGTTGCTTGTCTCTTACCAGTGTTGGTGCCTTCTAAAGCCAATGGTATTAAAACTTTGGCTCCGCCCTGCTGCACTACAATGCCTCGTAGCTCTTGTAGGCCACAAATAGCATTAAACACTCTGGCAATTAATTCCCTAGAATTATGACTTTCTGTTTTTGCCAGAGCCACTAAACCAGATGTTACGCCTGCTTTTGCCAGTATTGTCAATCTTTTGTTGACAAAATCAGCATCATCTAACTCATGTTGCTCTGGTATGTGATGTTTGGCAAATTTAGCAAGCTCTAGCATTTCAGGTAGCATTTCCTGTTTATCATATGCATTGCATAAATTAACCAGTGTTGTTACAACACCGTACAGACAAGACTGATCTCCTGTCCTCGCTAGTTCTATGAGTGCTTGTATAGCAGCTTTATCTTCAACTAATTTCTCTTTTACATCTGCATCCAAAGTCAAATAAGATAGACCCTCAGCAGCCCATTTACGCATATCTTTGTCTTTTGTAGGATTCACAAGAAATTTGCGACATGCTTCTGCCAATTTTGTAGTTGAACCATCAGCAAACGGACGAATAGATGCATCATCACCTCCAAAGCTTCCTATTTTACAAAGACCGACTAAAGCTCTCACTCTTACTGCATCATCTTTACTTTGATACAGTTTTTTCAATATGTCGACACCCTTGTCTATAATGGCTCTTGCTTTGTCTTTCTTCGAAGCGGCAGCAATTAAACACTCACATGCGACTCTCTGCTGAAGAGCATCCTCTGTTTGAGCCATTACCAATATCATCTCCATGATGCCTTCTTTTGAAATGACATAATTTCCAACATCGAGTGGACCTCTTAACAGAGATGTGATGGCTACTGTAACTCTAACTTTTGATTCAAGATCTGGTGTCAAAAGTTTATCCTTAACAAATTCATCCACATGATTGTTGAAAATTTGTTTCGCTTCATCATAGTACATGTTCTCATAAATCCTTGCCAAACAAGCAGCTGCAATGGTTCTCGACGATGGAGTAATGTTCATTGCCGATTCATACTTGTACTCTTCCAATTCACTGCATACTTCCAATAAACGCTGAAGACCTTTCATTTCTACAAATCTCTCAGCCCAGTTGATAACACTGTAGTGGCAGTTTCTCATTATCAATTCCATTATAGCATCTCTCGCTAGGCCTGTTATAACTCTATTTGTAATTGAGTATGTAAGACAGCTAAGTAGTGTGTCTATTTCATTTTTGTAGTCTTCACAGAATTTTGGATCTGGTTTAGAATCTTTCTTAATGTCCATACCGGAGAATGTATTTAAAATCACTTGCAGACAGTACTGAGCAGCATTTACTCTTTCCTCTTTGTCACTATCTATGACTTCCAGAAACCATGGTATACCAACTATTTTTATTGTATTCTTGGTCCTTTCAACATTCCTTTTACACAACTGTGCAATAACACGTATAGCGTTCACATAAATGTCCATATTCTTTTCAATCTTCAATAGTTTTTGAATTTTATGTACAACTCCACTTTTAAACATAATTTCTGCACCTGCGTTTTCTTTAGCCAACACAAGGAGGTTTGACATCGCCTTTTCCCGTTTCTCTGTATCTTCCCCGAGTTCAAAAACTAATTTAAACATTTGCTCAACTTTGTTGCCAGTTTGAGCATTTTTCTTCGCACGCTCCTGAACTATAGCATGCAGACGAGCTAACACAGGTTGTATGACTTTATTTGTAGGCTCCACTGTCAACACTGCTTTTGCATCTCTGTAAGCTTCTTCGAACCTCTCCAAGTTTTCCAGCGCTTGGGAACGGCGAAATAGGGCCTTTGGGTCTTCCGGAATAATCCTCAAAGATTCATCACAATCGTTTATTGCCTTTTCATATTGCTTGATCTTGAGAAAGGCGGCAGCGCGATTTTTAAGGTAAGTAGCCAAATCGCGACTATCACTTTCGGCCAAATTTATAGCTTTTGTGTAATAGGATATCGCCTCTTCGAAGTTTTCACTTTTGAAACACTCGTTGCCTTTGTTTTTATGCGCTTCTGCTTCTTCCTTGTGAGCACCCATGTTGTGTTTATAGTAATAACAAGTAATGAATTAAACTGAAAGCTGTGAAGGCAGCAACTCGGTTTTTATAAGTTATGGAAAGTTCTGGCACCTCCTCGCACAGCACATGACTAAAATTGAACAAAAATAGAACTAATCTAATTTTATTCGTGCCCACCAACCAAATCCAGTATGTATGTAGTTATGTATGTACGTATAGACGTATATATATTGATTGTTGCTTGTCAGCTGTCACTGTCAGACTGAGTCAGTCATTTCAAATAAATTACTTAGTGTTGCAACACGCAATATAAAAAGAACCGGTTTATAAGGAAAAATAATGAAAAAAAACCTCAGTTTTGCATTTATTGCACAATAGAAACCACAAACTAAATAGTAGAGACTAACGTATCAGACGGACATCTGCAGTACAAATACTCTGGACATGGGCAAGCTCACCTGATTGGTCATAGCAAGATAGAACATGACATTTGACTTACCCCGCCCCTCTCACCCCTTTGTTTTTTTACTAGCTTTAATAAGGATTCTTGAATTTATTTTTAAATGGATATCATCACACAATTAAAACACAGTAACTATAAATGTTCATCGTTAATACAATATATGTTTTATGGTGTATTTCAATTCTAGTTTGTATTTAAGTCGTATATTAAGTTCATGTTATGTTTGTGTATATCCTAAAAATAAATATGTACCCATTATTTACTGTGTTTTAATTGTGTGATGATATCCATTTAAAAATAAATTCAAGAATCCTTAAAGCCCGTAAAAAACAAAGGGGTGAGAGGGGCGGGGCAAGTCAAATGTCATGTTCTATCTTGCTATGACCAATCAGGTGAGCTTGCCCATGTCCAAAGCATTTGTACTGCAGATGTCCGTCTGATACGTCAGTATCTACTATTTAGTTTGTGACCACGGATAACTGATTTAGCAATGAGTCATTTATCCTTTTCAAGCTCTGAAACCATTTGAAAGTTTCAAATTGAAACCATACGTATTAAGTTTTTGAAAGAAAGCTGACAGTTTTCTACAACAGCACTGCTCCAGATAGCTTTTATTTTATTATATTTTATTGAAAACAAGTTCAAGTCAGTTCAACGTCAGTCAGATTATTAATTTAATTTATTACGCACCGCAATGCTCTGTGGTCAACTAAAATCGACAACTAGAGATGGCGCTGGTGTGTCTAGAGCACTGATCTAAACATAGACACTAGTATACTTACGTAGTATACTAGTGTCTATGGATCTAAAGGTTAGTGTCTATGGCCACAAGTTTGCCACATAGAATAATAATTGCCATTACGCAATATGACCACAGACTAACTAATAATTGGTTAAATTTGGTGTGTCCTATGATGGTCCTATGTCATTGTACAGGCAGTCTGCAATTTGCATAGATTTATAGCAATTGGTCTGCAATCGTCTGCAATCGTCAATCGTCAATCGTCTGCAACACAGACATAGAGTAACTTATAGTACTGTCTGTCTGTCTTCACTGCAAGTGAAAATTGCAAGTTATTGCTTGATTATTGCAGTTTTTATCGTTTTTATCATTTGTTTTTATTTTTTTTGTTTTAAAACGTGATTAGTGATTACTTAAGTTAACTTAAACAAACAAGGATCTCACTTATAATTTGTATTACTATCCACTATCAAACAATATTCGTGCGGGAGAATGTTTCTTTATATGTTAAGAGATCATGCTCTATTATAATTTCTATGTTATTTCACTATTTCCAATAAGGACTTTATAATCTAATATCTCTGCGATATATTTTATCGCTTCACCGTTTTAGGGTTAATTAGTACATGTTAAGAAGATGTCAGATGATGAAGTAATTCGTTTTGAAATAACTGATTATGATCTTGACAACGAGTTTAATCCGAATAGGAGGGGAAGGGCCAAAAAGGAACATCAGATATATGGTAAGCTTCTTTTGCAAACATTTTCCCACATTTATTAGCTATTTTGTAGTATTCCAGCCACCTCAACTCTACCCAAGTAGGTTCATGGGGTTGGCTTTTGAATCTTGTAACCTTTTTTTTACAGTGTCTTTAAACTAAATAAGTTAAGAATGCTTGTTATTTTGGGATTTTTTTTGAAACCTGTAAGTGTTTTTTATTGTGTTTTAAAGCTAAATTAGTTAGGAATGGTTGTTAGCTTTATAAAAATATAGTTTTTATGTCTAGGAAATCCATTCAAAATTAATTTTATAAACATTACATTATGTTTTATAACACATTTTGAAATGAATCAGAGTCATAAACATTACAAAATCTAACCTATTTTGTTACCAATCATACTGCTACAACCAGTATTACGGGTGGGCTCGCTCCGCTGCGCTCTGCTCGCATTAATTTTCATAACATTCCGGAACCTAACCTAACCTATTTGTTTCCAGTGAAGTAAGTATTGTAACACATTTTGTAATAAACGCACAATTGTTATGTTATTATGTTTTAAAATGTTTATAAAAATAATTGCGAATGGATTTCCTAGGCATAAAAACTATATTTTAATAAAATTAACAAGCATTCTTAACTTATTTAGTTTAAAACGGTTACAAGATTCAAAAGCCAACCTGTTAATTTTATTAAAATATAGTTTTTATGCCTAGGAAATCCATTCACAATTATTTTTATAAACATTTTAAAAAAACCAAGGTCAAAACCATGATGAAACAATGCTAAACACATCTTTTAAAGGCAGTGTGATGCACAGTATTCTTACTGGTGCCTAAATAACTATGCAGAACAAAAAAAAATATGAAGTTGTATGTTTAGTTATACTTAATAGGACCAAAACTTGATACCTACCAGAAATTTAATATTTACTAAAATTTGGTATATTATTATATTTTTTCTTCAGTCCAATCTGCAATCAGTTATCAACTTTAAGCAGATGTTTTTCAAAGTTGTGTCAAGGAGGAAATGTTTACCAAAAAGATTCCCTATACATATTTATAATTACCCTTAGATTAAGTTATAGGGATAGGGTGAGGAAATGACGTCTTTTTAGACATATTAGGTAGTCATACAATTAAAAAGACAATTTGATATTTCATTTTATTTTATTGAAATACCAACAGCACATCAAAATTACCCACTCCAGTACATTTGTGTACCAATTTTTTTTTATTTTTTTTTATTAGAGATGGGTTTGCTCTTGGCCAACAACCAGCTTGGTAGCAAGGGCATGGAGCTTGATACCAATTACTGGTATCTACAGCTACATGTTACATAATATTGTAAAAACATAGAAAATAATAATAATTAAAAAAATACACACATACCTAGTCAATAATAAATCTGTAAGTGTAGGTATTGTATGTATGTTCCTCCATAAATCTTAAACGAATTAACTGATTTTCATGAAACTTTATAGATAAACATTTGGACATACAGGACACAGGATAGGTTACTTCTTCTTTTTCAATGTGGACGAAGTCGCGGGCGCCAGCTAGTTTACGATAAATATTAAAAATTAAAATATTAAAAATTTAAGCAACATTAAAAGTAACAGTTCAAATAACATAAAATTTGTATAAATAATTTTCTTAATATGATTTGTAAATATATATTACAGGTGTTTGGGCTAAAGACAGTGATGAAGATGATAATGAAGATAACATTAGACAGAGAAGCAGAAAACCAAAGGATTTTTCAGCTCCCATTGGATTTGTTGCGGGTGGAGTTCAACAGGCCGGCAAGAAAAAAGAAGAAAAGAAAGGTGGATATTAAAACATTATATAGTAAAAGTTAACCACTGGTTATAACATAACAATAATAATAGGACTAAATATTCTTAAAGGTAGTTCTGATTTTTTTATATGTTGGTAGTGATGAAATTGTAATGACAAATCCAAGTTTTCCACTTCGAAACTCTACGGATAAATTGTAAATCTTTTTTCATTTTTTGTATTTTTACTATCAAGGTCCTGTGTTATGGCAAAAGCCACTATGCACCCCTTTTTTAATTAGTTCAAATTTGCAATTGAATTAGAATAATTCAGTCTCGGTAGGCCAAATAGTTCTTAAGATACTACCTATCCATAAAAAAAAAATTATGGCAAAAGTCACCTTATAAGAATTACAATAATTTCCAATAGAATGAGACAAATTAGACCTGCATAGACCCGATAGTTTCTGAGATACATACAGCTGTTCAAAGTTGTTGAGGGTAAAAAAAATAAGAAATGGAAAATTTTACAGAAATTGAGCCCGCCGAACCATCCACATCGCGTCCGATGTTCTCACAAGACAGTTCCGATGAGGACTCTCCGATGAATCCCCACGAGAGTGAGACGGCTGGTATCCGAAGGCTGGGGCAAGGCATGAGACCACCAAACCTAGGTGGCAATGTTGGGACTTGGGAAAAACACACCAAGGGAATTGGCGCAAAACTATTGCTGCAGGTTTCTTATATCTTTATAACATTTTTTTAGCCTAAATCTATACTGGTGTCTATACACCCAACATATATGTATTATTCTGATTGAACTACATTATTGTAAGGTGTGAACAAAATCTAATAAGTAGGTAATTTTTGCACAAAAGCGTATCAAACATCTTCACAAACTTTGGCATGACAAAATATCCACACTTCAATATTATTACCTATACAATTAATTTACTATCATATAATATAATATAATTATTATATCCATCCACAGTAATCTTTACTAATATTATAAATGTGAATGTGAGTCTGTGAGTTTGTTTGTTTGTTAATCTTTCACGCAAAAACTACTGAACCAATCACCATGAAATTTTGCATACACGTTTTTTGCGACATAAGAAAGGACATAGGGTACCTTTCATCCAATAAAAAAGCACTGTTCCCAAGGGATTATCTAAAATATAAACTGGCCAATGTGATTTATTATCATCGCGTACGAAGTCGCGGGCACCAGCTAGTATTATATATGTGAAAGTAACTCTGTGTCTATCTATCTGTTACCTTTTCACGCCTTAACTACTCAACCGATCTAATAAATTTAAATGACCATCAAATTAATTAATACAATGTATATTGTAGCTTGTATTAAGAGTAGTTGTGTGTGGTAAAATTAATAATTAAAAAAAAATATTAAACAAAAAGAATATGTTTGTATCTTATTCACACACGATTATTATAATACTTTTCAGATGGGCTATCAACCGGGAAAAGGTTTGGGGAAGGACTTGCAAGGCATATCGGCACCGGTCGAGGCAACAGTAAGGAAAGGTAGAGGAGCTATCGGTGCTTATGGTCCGGAGAAAGCTGCTGTAAGTATATTTTATTGTTTCACTGATGACTGTTAGTTACCATACCAGAGCAATTGTCATTTACTCATAAATGTGATTCTCATAATAGAGAATGGACGGAGCAATGACATACTTGTCTTGAGTAGTAAACAAACAAAGCTCATATCAAAATCGGGACTTGCCTAATAGACCTCATCTCACAATATAAAAGATACACTTCGAAAATGTAGCTCACTTTTTTTACAATTTTATGATTTATTTTGAACATAAACCCAACAGCAAAACAAAATAACATACAATAGACTCATTATTAGTACTTACATTGCCAATTACAGGGTTAATAATAATTAAAAAATATATATATACATATTCACATCGCAGTCGAAATATTATTGACATTCGTAAAATCAAGTTTATTTTTCGAATTCAGAGATGGGACAAGGAAATTCGAATTTATTTCTTCTTAACTTTAATTTAAATTTTGCTAATTTTTAGCCTATGGTAGGCCCTAAAATGGAGACCACAACAAGTGCATTGTTAATAAACTTTTATTTAATGTATCTACAGCAAAAGGCGAAAAGGGAGGAGGAGAAACGCCTCAAAGAAAAGGAGGAACAAGAGAAGCCCGCCGAGAAGAGAGGCAACTGGAAGAAGTCCCACAAGGGCCGATACTTCTACAAAGATTCCGCCGACGTCATACAAGAGGGTAAACCAACAATGCATACTATTAGCAGGTGAATAACGAAGGATTTATTCTTGCAAAGGCTCCAAAAAAAATTATAAATTTATGCAATTTTTTTTTTGTTAAAATTACTTAGTACTTATATGAAGTTACTTGCCACGTTCTACTGCATCGAATCGGTTAGTATCATATAATCTACAATATCTGCAAAATGACTGAATCCCAATATGACCAGCTCTACAGAAATAATATAACATAGGCTTATATTATAATTATTATACAATGATTTTCTGAAGATGTGGTAATTGTTAAATTTGTTATTATATGCATTTTGTCGCATACCGTCGGCCTAACTCGTTAACCTGCTAAGTCACATTTTGCACAGTTTTCAGGAGGAAGAAAAAATGTCATGACAAAATGTTGTGAGTGGCATCGGGCATGTGAAATGAGCGACATTAAAGCAGTACAAAACTTAGTATTTGGCAGGTTTTCTTTTGCTATTAAAGTCAAAAAGCAGTTTTTCATTTATGAAATTTCTCACCGTTTTAGTTTGATAATCGTCCAAACTTGTCAAAAAGTATAAAAAGTGAAATTGTCCAAAAATGGACTTAGCAGGTTAACGAATTAGGCAATCGCCAGTCCCAATGTCGCTAGTATAGAAGAGCAGTGTTTTAAAGAAGAGATTTGCGTGTACAGTGGTTCGCTGGCGAGGGTGCCTGTGATCGACATGACCGGGCGAGAAGCACGAGTGCTGAGCGGGTACCACGCTCTGGCGGCGGCCGCACCGCGATTCGAACACGAACCACGACGCGAGTGCCGACACTTTGCAGCCACTGAGCTCATGCATAACATGCAGCTCATAGTCGACTGCTGCGAGCAGGTATGACTACCTTCTAACTATACTAAGGGTGGGTTGCACCAACTAACATTAACGGTAACCATATCCAAACCAGCCGTTAAATATTCGGTTAAACATAAAATGCGTTGCACCATTTTTAAAACTGTTAAAATGACGTCATAACTTAACGATAACAATAACCGCTCGATATTGGCCGGTCATTATTATTGTTACAGTTAAGTCAACTGTGACAGGTGAGTTTGAATGTTGCCATATTAAAAAAAAATATTAGTACGACAACCTAGGAAAATTACATTATTTTATAATGGCAACACCTTTGACTTTGACAGTGACGAACAATATCATGGTGCAACAAGCGATTGTTAAATTCGACTGTCACCGTTAAAGTTACCGCTAAAGTTAACTTTGACCGTAACAATAACCAAGCCTACGGTGCAACCCACCCCAAAGTTAAATTTAGCGGTAACTTTAACGGTGACAGTCGAAATTAAAAATCGCATGTTGCATCATGATATTGTTCGTCACTGTCAAATTTAAAGGGGTTGCCATTGAAGAAGTTCTTGGGTAACAAAAAAATTGACCGGCCTCTCTTGAGAATTTTGTAAAATAAGAAATGACGTGTTTTCTAGGATATAATCCAAAACGCACGTGAACTGCAAACGGCCGAAGACGAAATAGTTGTTCTGGACAAAGACATTGAAGAGTGCAACAAGAAGTTGGCGGAACACGACGAAATAATAGGAAAAGTCGAAAGTATCATGGCGAGGGTCGACGTGTTGACCAAACAGGATCTGTCTCTGGAGACTGCTTATGAAGTTTTAGCAGAACTAAAGGTAATCTTAGAATGTTTTATGCTATTGTCTTTTTTTGTGCATGTTGTGCATGCTAATCTCAGAAACAACTCAACTGATTTGAATGCAATTTTCATAACAAATAACAAATTTAAAAAATATTTGTTATTAGTTTTTTTTTTACACATTAAATTTACTTAACAGTAAATAGAAGAAGTAAACTTTTGTCTACGGTCTCTAGGGAACTTACCCCCTCGAGTACGACATGTACGGTCTCGGCACCATAGGGGGCACCATAGTGAGCCCCCTGTTCAGTGCTCTCCTGGCGACGTGGGAGCCCCTCAAAGCGCCCGACGAGCCCCTGTCCACGTTCGTCAAGTGGCGGGGACTTCTCACCGAGGAGGCGTACAACAGTCTCCTGTGGCACCATTACGTGCCTCACCTGGAGACGGCCGCCGAGTCATGGAATCCACGGTTGCCCGAGCCGATGGTGGCCGCCGTGGGAGTGTGGGCTTCGGCGAGCCCACAGTGGGCGGTGAGGGCGTGCGCGGCGCGCGTCGTAGTCCCACGTTTGTTGGCCGCGGTCCGCGAGTGGGATCCCACGGGTGACACCCAGCCCGTGCACGAGTGGGTGCTGCCCTGGCACGACTTGGCTGGTAAGCGTTTTGTTACCACTGACCTGTATGAGCGCTGGACAGGCCGCTGTCAAATTATTTAATGTCACATTATCGTTGTGTAGGCTACGGAGCGTAAGTACAGTCGGCCGCAAAAGTCGTTGTAACACATTCAAAAGTGCAAAACAACTGAACACTCAACGCGCCACAAGTCGTTGTCACGAATAGAGAACAAAGTAAACTTCACCTACAAACGATCGTAAAAAACTTCAGTAAGTAGGTAAGTAAGTTGTTTTGCACTTTTGAATATGTTAATCGACTTATGCGGCCGACTGTACATGGAACCAAAACTAGTGATGTCCGCAGACACTATTATACTTATCTATTAGCCAGTGCTTATAATAGGTCAGTGATTATTATTTTATTACTCTTATAAAAATAGATTTAGACTTGTTCATCTATCTATATAACAAACATCATCATAAAAATACCGTGTTATAATCGTGTTAAATTATTATGGTGGAGACCATAGTCCAGCAGTGGATGTTCTACGGATGATGATAATTTAGTTGTGAAAAAAATCGTTATCTATATTTGAATAACAATGTTTATCCGCTATGCTGTGGAGTCCAAAATGCTCTGTGCGCTTTAGTTTTACTTTTAATTTGATAAAATTTTTGGTTATTATTTATCTTTAAAGTGAGAAATTAAAGAGAAATGTGATTGTGTTTTAAGGCGAGGCGCTCGCGACATCCGTCTACCCGTTGATACGGTCGCGTTTGGCGACTGCTCTGGCGGCTTGGCATCCCGCGGACGGATCCGCTAGGCCTTTGCTGGCCGCATGGGCCGGGGCCTGGGGCCCAGCCCTAGGATCGATGCTCCAACACCACATTGTACCCAAGCTGGAGCATTGCCTGCAGCACGCTCCCATAGACCTGCTCGCGACCGACAACAGTTAGTGCTCTTCTTTCAATACTTGAAATAGAATTCATCATGTGGACCGTCAGCCTGTCTGTTGACCTTAACATAAAAAAAAGAACTTAAAAATACAGTCGGCGTACGAAAACTTCGCAAGTTTTCAAATTCATTCCTATAATTAATTATCAAGTTTCGTTTGAAATGAAACGTTGGCATGACTGATAAATAATTAATTGCGCTGTCGAATTTTGACGAGCCCGTTGTATTAGCGGTAAGAGTACTTACCTAACGTCTCAGGAGCCCTGGGTTCGATTCCCGGCAGGGTCAAGAGCAAAGTCTGAATTTGGAAAGTAGTGGCAGGGCACACTGCGTTTCGCAGTAATTTGGGCAGCCTGTCCACTTGGTTACCGTCACCAACACACAAGCAACGCCACAGGGGCTGCAATAGAATGGAATGCATTGGAATTTAATCCGGCATCCCTCACTCGCTCACCGAAACACAACAGCACAAATGCTGCTATTTCATGATAAAGCGAATGGTTACTGCTTGCAAGTGAACGCTTGAAACGCAGTGTTCCCTGGTATTGGGTACAGCTAGTTAAAAATCAGGGCCCTGATTCTGTATGGCAAATGCGATTCCACACTCTTGTCTTACTTTTTCAAAAAACGTCAAATACAATGGTACACTGTGGTTTCTGTGAAATCATAACGTGCCATAGATAATTTGTCTTGGGGCATTTCCATGACACGACAAGGCAAGACGTTAGACGTGGTTTGAAAAAGTAAGACCAAGAGTGTGGAATCGTGTGGGCGTGGTCCAAGTGAAAGACTTTTGCGGTGTGCGGTCACAGTGTGCGCGGCTTGGCATTGGTGCGCGCCGTGGAGTTCTCTGACGGGCGTACGATGCGCTGCGGGTCTGGCCGCGAGGGCTCTGTTGCCACGTTGGCTGGCTGCGCTCGCCGCTTGGCTCAACACTTCGCCTCCACCGGCCCATTCCACATTGCTCAACTCGTACACCACTTTCAAGGTACATCATAATAATAAATCTATACTATAATATTATAAAGAGTAAAGATTTCATTGTTTGTTTGTATAGAATAGGCTCCGAAACTACTGGACCGATTTGAAAAATTCTTTTACCATTAGAAGCCGACATTATCCGTGATGAACATAGGCTACTTTTTAGCGCGCTAGACATTGAAATAACGAGAAAACGCAAAGAATATAAACATACTTAGAAGGCTAGCTTTACCATGAATCAGATAGCGCCGGTCGTTTCGTGTGAGAGAGGTTTATAATTTTTAATTAATTGTACCTAGCTTGTTAAATCTTCCTTAAATAAATTACTAAGAATCACTTGCAATATATAACTTTCTTCCAGAAAATGTTCTCAGAGGAAATCCTCAAGGAGCCACCGGTTCGAGATGCGTTCCGCAAAGCACTTGACTTGATGAACCGAAGTGCAGACATGGAGGGAATGGAACCTCTACCGCCTCCCACATTCACACTTCCGGAGCCCAAGGAAACGTCCAGGATAAATGAGATAATCACCTTGGTCACTCAGATGAAGAGTTTCTCAGAGCTGCTGGAGTCGAGATGTGTCGAACGAGGAATAACCTTTGTTCCCATAGCGGGGAAGACCAGAGAAGGAAGGCCATTGTACAAGATAGGCAATATGCATTGCTACGTGATAAGGAATGTTATCATGTATTCCAGCGATGGCGGTAGAACTTTTATGCCTATAGGTCTGGATAACTTGTTGAAGAAAGTAGAAGATAATGAGTAATAAAAATAAAGTCTAAATATAAATTATTTGGTTTTATTGAATAAATTGTGCGAAGACAGATTGGTGTTACATTAGTCATTATATAAATATTAAAAAGGAAAGAGTTACAGCAGATGGTTTTTTTTTTTAAATCACTAAATTGCAAAAAAAAAACGAAATTAAACAGTGGCAATACCATTACTGTAGTATTCTATGTATTTGACAAGAAAGAGAACACTAGTATATAGTATTGACACTTTTTGACAGACTACTCACGCTTGAGAGTAGTAAATTCTTTGTTTTTTATATCACGGCTGGTAATCTTCAAGGAAAAATCACTAGACATAGGAATTTTTGGCCTGTGGTAATAGCAAGATAGAACATGACATTAAGTTACGTCCCGTATTAAGTTACTCTATGGAAGAAGCCATTTTGTTTTGTAACGTAATTGTTGTTTATTGTTGCGTAGATTAATTTCCGCATTTTTATACTAATTTATAAGTAAAAATCTTTGGATACATACATACTAAGTATGTATTACAAGTGCTGTGTACCAGGATAATATACAATGTGCAAAAAAAGACTCGAAAAATGGCTCAAATCAAATTTATGATGATTTTTTACGGAATAGAAAAAGTGAATTCGTCCATCTGCCACGAACATTTTGAGGCTCATTTGCGACTCCACAGAAACCTTACAGTATATCCATCGCTGAAAAGTAACAGCATATCCATCGCTGTTTCAAGAATCAGAGAGAGTGGTAGTGTTTGTGTTCTTCTTCTATATACCTATAAATGTTTATCACCAATACATGTGTTTTATGGTGTATTTCAGTTCTAGTTTATATTAAGTCCATGTTATGTTTGTGTATATCCTAAAAATAAATATGTACCCATTATTTACTGTGTTTTAATTGTGTGATGATATCCATAGTTAACAATAAATTCAGCCCGTAATAAAATAAAGGGGTGAGAGGGGCGGGGGAAGTCGTCAAATGTCATGTTCTATCTTGCTATGACCAATCAGGTGAAGGTAAAGCACTCTTGCCCATGTCTAGTGCATTTGATCGTCTGATACGTTAGTATCTACTATATAGTTTGTGTTTTATATTATTCAAGTTGTTCAATTCAATTAAAAAAGACTGAAGCGTTATTATACGACATTTGGTTAACATATATAAATATACTCTGTGTCTTCTGACACAAAAATGAGATGAGGCCAACGGCCAAAGACTACTTTATATACAGTAATCGTTTATGGTAGTAACTATAACTAGTTATATTTTATTATTCTGTGACCCTCCATATTCTCGTGGTTATTTTTGCCTTACTCGATTGTCTTTCGTTTTCGGCTTTTTTGAGAAATATTGTAAAACATAATGGCTGCAATTAGTTTATTAAATCCTAAAGCCGAATTTGCCCGAGCGGCACAGGCGTTGGCTGTAAATATTTCTGCTGCTAAAGGTATTCAAGATGTAATGAAAACTAACCTCGGTCCTAAAGGAACTATGAAAATGTAAGTTTTTTGTATTTATTCAATTTAATAGCACGGATTATTCACATAAAATATAAATTTTCTTCTTATCCCATCTACTATTGATTCTTATAAATGCATTTAGTCTCATTAGGTTTGTTAAATTTAAATTGGAAATATCATATGCCTATTGTATGTTACCTACGCATGACGAAGTACGCGCTGCATAATTCTGTGACAAAATTTCTATTTTACCAGAAATAATTAGAATAACATCGAATATTCGATCAGTTGCTTCTTATTAATTTATTTCGATACTTTATGGAGACTTGAAAAAGTTAATTAGTGGCAGAGATACATAAATTCTAAAAAAGACAGAAAAAGCGATTCCTCAATCCAGCTGGTCCAATGGGGATAAAGACCCATCCTTAGATAAATTATCCTATCCTTCTTGGTGCTATCATCATCTGCCCATGACTCCACTGCTGGATATAAGCCTCACCTAAGGTTTTTACCACACACATTCCTCTGCAGACTCAATTACAGTGGACGCCCGGTAATCCGGCGCCCCTAGTAATCCGATATGTCTGTACATATTATTGAATATTTTTTAATGTTACCTCACAAGCCCAGATGCAAAAGCACAAAACATTGACAACTAAAGAAAATTGCTTAAATTGTAATGAATCTTTCAGTAGTTTAGCAAGTGAATAATGTAAGCTGGTCTACAATTTATGACATTAAAAAAAGGGGTCTTAGGCAGTACTCTATATTCCGACAAATTCAATAGTTTGATACTGCCCTGCAAAACGTTTGTCGGAATATTAAGGGTCCACTGTATCTCGAAATATGGTGATGATTAAATGCAACTATGATGTAAAAAAAATAAACCACGAAATTTTTCAGGCTTGTGTCTGGTGCGGGAGATATTAAAATCACCAAGGACGGTAATGTTCTTCTGCACGAGATGCAGATCCAGCATCCGACTGCATCACTGATAGCTCGAGCCTCCACTGCCCAAGACGATGCAACTGGTGACGGTACCACATCCACTGTTCTCCTAATTGGAGAGCTACTGAAGCAAGCTGATATCTACATCAGTGAAGGTGAGTCTTTTATTTTTCATATCACAATTTTTTAAAATAATAACAATTACTTGTCTGTGTATAAACTGTTATAAATGTCTAAAATTTGTATAATTTTCCAGGTCTACATCCAAGGATAATTACAGAGGGATTTGATGCTGCACGTAGTAAGGCATTAGAAGTTTTGGACTCTATTAAGATTCCTATTGAAGTGAAACGGGAAAGCCTGATTGAAGTGGCCCGAACATCCTTAAAAACCAAGGTAAGACTACTTTTAAATCAAATCTTCTTTTCACAATTTATATATTCCAGAATAATGTAGACTTTGTAACATTCTTTGTGAAATGGGTTCTGACATCTCATATTGACCAAAACACACCAGCACACATGCTATTATGTCATGATGGTCTTTCATAAGGGGGTAGTTACTGCTGATTCTAGAATTAATTGTAAATATTATCCAAAATATAATCATGTTAGTAATGTTTAATTATTTATTGTTATCATATAATTTCGTCAACTTCATAATTTTACTAGCTGTTGCCCACGACTTCGTCTACGTTGAACGATGAAAGGTACCCTTTGACCTTTCTGGTGTCCCAGACAATGTGTATGCAAAATTTCACTGTAATAGGTTCAGTAGTTTTTGCGTGAGAGCGTAACAAACAAACAAACATTCATATTTATAATATTCTAATGTTAAATTACCTTCTAATTTTCATGACTATCTCGTTACTTTTTTATAATTCCTACGAGACCCTTAATAGCAATTAGCACAATTCTCACACAAAATTTGTGGCA
The DNA here is from genome assembly GCA_918317495.1 of Synanthedon vespiformis. Lineage (NCBI taxonomy): Eukaryota > Metazoa > Arthropoda > Insecta > Lepidoptera > Sesiidae > Synanthedon > Synanthedon vespiformis. The sequence continues at coordinate 3,021,677 of OU906965.1, forward strand.
TCTGAATTACTATATTTTGAAATTATAATGAAAAAATTACAAAGCATTACTGGTGACCGGCTAAAGATTTAAAAAATAATTAATTTACGTAATAATATGTAGTAATGAGCTAATACTAATTTTTATACTTTTCAATAGTTTCTTATTTCTTATGATGTGGTATCGGTAGGGCAACTGAAGGTGTCTTTTATTTAATTTGGTTCGATCGGTGAACAGGTGCACCCCGCCTTAGCCGATTTGCTGACGGACGCGTGCGTGGACGCCGTACTCGCCATCCGTACTCCCGGAAAGCCAGTGGACTTGCACATGGTCGAGCTCATGGAGATGCAGCACAAGACTGAAACGCAAACTGCTCTCGTTAAAGGTGACTAGAGAGATTCTGTCGTGTCGTGGACCTGTGCGACCTTGGTGGATTGGTGGACTATTCTTTTTGTGTTAACTGAGGTTGTAATTGTTTGATGAAATGTGATTATTTTTCAGGTCTAGTGATGGACCACGGAGCTCGCCACCCGGACATGCCAAAACGTCTCGAGAACGCCTACATTCTTACGTGCAACGTTTCTCTCGAGTATGAGAAGTCTGAAGTGAATTCCGGTTTCTTTTACAAGTCCGCCGAAGACAGGGAGAAACTGGTGGCCGCCGAAAGAGATTTCATCGATCAAAGAGTTAAGAAGGTATGTTTCATAATGGTTTTCTATTTAGTTTTGAGGACGAGTTCGAGTGGTTAGGGCGCTTGCCGTAACGCTCACCCTTCAGGGTTCATTTCTTGGCAGGTTAATTTTGCAAAGAACTTTTCAAAGTTGATCATTTTCCCTAGTTCTTTGTGGAACAATCAGTTCTAGTAATATAGTTAGAGCGTTTCAAGGTTCTCCAGTTTGATTCTTGGCAAATTCTTAGAGTCTTATGTGTGCTTAATATCACACACACTATTCTGCACTAGGAGATTGTCGTAAATTTTTTATTAATACTAAATACATAATTGATATAATTTTTATTTCCTAATAGATCATCGCCTTGAAGAAGAAAGTGTGCGATGGCACGAACAAAACGTTCGTAGTCATCAATCAAAAGGGTATCGATCCGCTCTCATTGGACGCGATGGCCAAAGAAGGCATCATCGCTCTACGCAGGGCCAAGAGACGCAACATGGAACGCCTAGCTTTGGCATGCGGAGGTGTTGCTATGAATTCTGTCGACGACCTAACCGTGGAGTGTCTCGGATTCGCCGGTGTGGTCTACGAACACGTTCTCGGTGAGGAGAAGTACACTTTTGTGGAGGATTGCAAGAATCCGCAGTCGGTGACAATTCTCATCAAGGGTCCCAACAAGCACACTCTGACCCAAATAAAGGATGCAGTGCGCGATGGTCTGCGAGCCATCAACAATGCGATCGAAGATAAAGCTGTGATACCGGGGGCGGGAGCGTTTGAGATCAAAGCAAATTTGGAATTGCAAAAGTATAAGGACACGGTCAAAGGGAAGTCTCGTCTGGGCATCCAAGCTTACGCTGAAGCGTTGCTGGTTATCCCGAAGACGTTGGCCGTGAATTCTGGCTACGATGCCCAGGACACGATCGTGAAGCTTCAGGAGGAGGCTCGTTTGACTCCAGATCCGATTGGACTGGATTTGAGCACAGGCGAAGCGACCAAGCCGACGGATTTAGGAATCTTGGATAATTACATAGTGAAGAAGCAGATAATAAATTCGTGCTCAATAATCGCAAGCAATCTTCTCCTGGTCGATGAGATAATGAGAGCGGGAATGAGCAGCCTCAAAGGCTGATTTTGAGGCAAATTTTTTAATAATAATTTGTCTGCGTCTTCTTAGTATTACGAAACGAATGTGTCTCTGCATTTAAACATAGCTTGGTTCTACTTTTATTAATAAAATTGATTAATTCGCTATAATATAATAAATAATATTACTAATAAAACGTGTTTCAATTTTAATGTCTCAAGTTGAAAACTTAATATTATAAATGTGATGGATGTTAGTTACTCTTTCACGCAAAAACAGATGAACATATTTAGATGGAATTGTTACAAAATCCAGATATTATTACCTACAGATAGAAAAAAATTAATTTGAATTATAAAGTTCATTGAACAATAAAAAAGTTAGTAGGTAGTCCAGCCCCGCACCGTAATGTGCAGATTGTCATGTATAAAATTAGCATAATCAATTTTGTTAATTAGACCTTTACGAGAGAGCTTTATTTGTATGTAGTACTACTGTGTATCCTTATTAACACTATTTATTACTAGACGTAGGTAATAAATTAAAAGACAATTATTTTAAAACATTTATTTAGTACAACATAAAAGGTTAACAATTTTAAATTAGATATTATTGATCTTTTTAGGCCCTGCCTCTGCCTATCTTCTAGTTGTGATTTTGCAATAAAATATTCCCTCTGACTAGTCCGTCACAAAATATGTATCTTATACATTATTTATTACTATCTTATAAAAAATAAAATGTAAAAAAAGAACGATAAATGCTTTTATAAAAAATAAATCACGATTAAAATAACATTATAAACGAAATTGATAATAGTAACTTAAGTAGGTATAGATAAATTCGTAGGCCAAATATGCTCAAGGTTTGAATTTAGATTTCTCGTCAATAATCCTTTTTGTAAGAAAATAAAAATAATCACTAAAACGCGAGTATTTAGTGCAATATTATGTCAAACTTTCGGTAATATAAGCAATCGTATTTTTATTTCAAACAATTTAATTAGCTGTAATATTTTTCTAATTTATTTTTGCATGGGAGATTTATGTGATAATTTTTTTAAAATGAAAATTCTTGACCTTAGCCTACGATTCTCCTGAATTCAAATTACGTTAAAAAAAACGACATCTTTATACTAACATTATAAATATAAAATACACAGATTGGATTTTTTTCTTGTAAATTCTTATTCTTTTATATTATGCATTAGAATTAGATGAAATAGATTTGGAAGATATTTATATTAGAAACCCATATATATCCGAAGCCATCTAAATATAACTTTAAATTATCAAATTAAGATCAATCAAATCAATTTAAACCTATTTTTTGTATTACATTGAAAATGCTTTAACTTTTAAACGAAGAAAACACAAGATATCATAAAGTACTAATTTAACATAAATGCATATTAACGAAATGTGACCAACAAATATTTTATACTTTGGCTTTGTATTGAAATAGTGCATCACTATTTGCCTCACTTAATTCGGTTCTTTGAGTTAAATATCCAATTTCTCAAAATCTTAACATATTTATAAACATATAATAATATATTATAAACAATATCGACGATCAATGTAATATAATTTTTAAAGTACTTGAACAATATATACATACACACATAGTTAAATACCACTAGCTATATTTTATTATAAACTAAAAAAAACACAAACTATTTGGTAACACATATTATAATATTATATTGTAAAATAGATTCTTTATTAGCTATGGAAAGATAGAAAGACAAAATTACAATTATTTGCAACAAATGATTCATGGAACTCATTATAAAATATCAAAATATTTTACAAATAAATGTGCAAGAAATGCTGTGTAACTAACGCCAGATATAGATACCATAGTTAAAAAATATATTTAATTACTAGGATAATTTGACACCATTAGTCACCATTTTATTGTGACCTCTCTAATTTCTATTTTAGATAATCTTTTTTAATATTATTATAGGTATTTACAACTATATTGGAATCAACATGATTAAGGATGTCATCATAATTAAAACAACACAGACACAAAACGAATAAGCACACTAATTACTTAAAACATAATAATATGTTAGTAATTGATGACGTAATTTGAGTTATAAATAAATCAATAATTATGGATTGAGACAAATAAAACAGTTTGAAGTGAGAAAATCAAATGAAAATGCTTCATGCTTAAACCTTAAAGATGGTTTGTTGCCATAGGTTATTTATACATCTAATAAAATGGTAAATTGTATAAAAATCTGTACAGTCGGGGTAAGAAAAGGTTCATCACCTCACTTTAAAGTCGACATTTGCTTGCACCAGCGCAATTATTATCAGGCCAGAACTTTAGTGCTTTAGTTTCAAAAAAACAAATGTATACACGACTTGATAAAGGAATGTATTTGAAAATTGACAAAGGTTTTTGTACCCCGACTTTACATTAAATGAAAAAAAAAAAAGCACTTGTTGTTTGATGGTCAAAAAATAGTTATGAAAATGTTTGTGTCTGTCTGTGCACGCTATCTCAAAGTATTGGACACTGGTTACCTGAAATTGTGGTGTAGTAGTTTAGCAGAATTTTGTTATAAATCGATTTATTCCTCAAATTTTTTACTTAGTCTGTTTTTCGGCAATCGCAGCCCTCTCATTGCAATCAATAGTGGACAGATTGAGTGATGCAACAATTCCATGGAGAACGGATATTGCTGCCTTCACTACGGCAACGGGCATCGATATTATAGCAATCAGCTTAAACAAGCCAACTCCTAGCACTGTAAAATAAAATATATATATATATACAGTTAATACACACATTTATTGTTGAGTTGGGCAGTGAAAATATTGGCTTCTTGTACATTGACAAAAAAATAAGATTTTAATCTACAAGGCAGTCCTAAAGACCGGGCTCGACCGCGAAATGAGCGAGGTCATTAATGATCCCGCTTAACTCGCAACGGTAAGTTTCATAGCTGAGGCTCGACCGCGAAAGAGTCTAGCGGAGCGAGTAGAAAGAGCAAAAAGAGGTGCAAGCGGCCTCGCTGTGTCGTCGCCTTGGTTGCAAAAAACTCGCTCAGCTCATTTTTGTCCGTTCATTTCGCGGTCAAGCCTCGGCTTAAAACCGGTGTAGATGTACAGAACACAGCTCTGGGGCAATGTCAGTAACTCAAAAATCTCAATACTGCAATGGATGCACATCATATTTAGAACAAATTCTCAGGCAACAATGAAATTTATAAATATCTTCAAATTGCTACTGTGAAGAAAGAAATTATAGCCACTGTCAGGAAGTACCGGCAAAGGCTGGAAAAACATCCTAATATACTTGCAGCCGAACTGACAAAGAAGCTATTTCAAACATTTAAAACGCAAGGATATCTTGGGTCAATAATTTATGAATATATGCTTTCAATGGAAGGCACACTCAACTTGCCATACTATATTACAACAAAACAGGGGCCCTAGACAAAGTGACATGACGAAGACGATAACGAAGTTCGAAAACAACAAAATGTATGGGAAGTATCACGTGACTTAACGAAGGCATATGTCAATCCCATACATTTTATTGTTTTCGAACTTCGTTATCGTCTTTGTCATGTCACTTTGTATAGGGCCCTTTTTTTTTTGCTTATGGTGCTAACGTAACACCTATTCACGTAAAAAAAAACAGACAGTCACACACGCCAAACCTCATTTTTTTTTAAATCTTTATACTAACCTGTAGGTCCAGTATAGAAGTACATCACATAGAGAGCTGCATAGAAAGCTTCATTGCCGGCGCACATAAAGAATAAGACATTCTTGTTAGTGTAGTACACGTGCATGATGGGATTCTCCGACATGTCAATGAACTTGTGAGACGTTTTGCCCTGAAGAGTGACTGTGTGCAAGTAGATCCAGTGGCAGGTTATATCAATGACCATTGACATTTGAAACCAAAAAGTATAGTCGGGGTACAGCGTCGCCAGGGCCATCATAAGACCCGCAGTTCCCGCCCTGTCAGTCAATTGATCCAACATTCCTCCAAATCTAGTACCTGTAAATTAAAATAAATATATATTGAGAATCTATTGAGCTTTCTTAGCTTTCTTAGAATCTATGGAAGCCACCACCAGTAAATGGATTTTTTTTTTTATGTAATCAAGGCAGCGCTTGGCCGCGATCTCACTTGATGTTAGGTGCAGATGCGGCCAAAGATGGACCACGCTTACCTAGTAAGTGCCCATTTACCCTAGACTTGAAGACCCCGAGGTTGTAATTTTGGGGAAACACGGACGCAGGCAATGAGTTCCACTCCTTAGCAGTTCGGACAAGGAAGGTGGAACTATAACGCTTCGTGCGTGACCGGGGAACATCAACCACGAAGGGATGAAACCCCCGCCCGCGCCTCGTGTTCCGCAAGTGGAACGGCTCTGGCCGGATCAGATCCCATAGGATGGACGCACATTCTCCGTGGTGTAGACGATAGAAAACCGATAGGCATGCTACTGTACGACGGTGCTGCAGGCTTTGAAGCTGAGACTCCACAAGAGTGTCGTTGCCAATAAGTTTTTTAGCTCGCCTTTCAGTCGAGTCCAGTGCAGCCAATTGATAACGGGCAGAACCATCCCAGAGGTGGCAGCAGTACTCCATGCAGGATCGGACTTGTGCTCTGTATAAGTCGAGAAGCTGTCTCGCAGTGAAGTACCGCCTAACCTTGGAAAGGATTCCCAATTTTTTGGCAGCTGTTTTGGCAATGGACTCGATATGCTTGCCAAAGTTTAGATCGTTAGTAAGGTCTACACCAAGGAGTTGTAGGTGGTCTGCGATTGGAACGGTCACTCCCCGGAATGATGGGTTCAGATCAAATGGACTCTGTTTCGCTGAAAAAAGACACGCTTGAGTCTTCGATTCATTGAATCTGACCAAGTTAGCGTCACCCCAGTCGGAGACAATTCTCAAGGCCTCTGAAAGCGGACATCGTGGGCACCGGCTCGTGCTTCGGACATATACCTCTCAACCACTGTGCTGTCGTCGGCATATCCAAATGATCCAGGCATTGCCAACAGGTCATTTATGTGCAGCAGAAAAAGAGTGGCTGAGAGTACGGATCCCTGGGGGACACCGGCATTAACGTCTAAAAGATCAGACGAGCACCCGTCGACAACTACTCGTATTGATCTTTCCCTCAGAAAATCCGATATCCATTTGCAAAGGCCAGGAGGGATACCGTAGGAAGGAAGCTTGCCTACAAGTCCGTCGTGCCAAACCCTGTCGAAGGCCTTTAAGATGTCAAGAGACACAGCAAGTGCCTCGCCGTGCCGCTCAATGGCCTCGCTCCAAAGGTGTGTGGCGTATATGAGGAGATCACCAGTAGACCTATTCTGGCGAAATCCAAACTGGTGATCACTCAGGAGGTCATTATCCTCAAGATACGCAAGGAGTCTCTTGTTCAATACACGCTCCATAGTCTTACAGATTATGGAGGTGATTGCAATTGGGCGGTAGTTGTTAGGGTCAGCACGACTTCCTTTTTTGGGTACGGGTTGCACGTTGGCAAGCTTCCAAGATTTAGGCACAATACCCACTCTCAGAGACAAGCGAAAGAGGTGCGTGAGGATAGGGGACAGTTCAGGTGCACATGTCCGCAGTACTATTGCCGGGACACCATCAGGGCCACTAGCCTTGTTCACGTCCAGACATCTTAGGGCCTTAAGTACCTCGGACTGGCGAATAGATATATCTGGCATTGTGTATTCGCAATGAGGTAAAGATAGTAACCGCCAGTAACCGTTAGAGTTGAACCACATCTGACAGCTTGGAATTGCATTTTTTCATGCCCTATCCTTTCTACTGCTCAGGATAACTCACAGCACTCATGATATCTTTCTCGCTGACAATGAAATGACTATACTGAGCAATAAAAAGGGATAGACAATGAAAAAATCCCATTGGCGTTTGACAGCACGCAAGTGTGACCATAAATTGTATGCATACAAAGGGCATAAAATTGATTCCGTACTTATACTTGTGGTTCAACCCTCACTCTAGGATTATACAAGTTTTGCTTACGTTGAATGGAGTGAGTCAACTAGCTTTATATATAAGAAAAAAGAAACTAAAACAAGCTAAATATCACAAAGAGAACAGCTAAACATTCAAAAAGCTCAAGGAATTTAATCCTGAATAGATCTTTTTATAAATATTACTGCTGAGTCTGCCTAAAACAAATGATATCCAATTTGAAATAAGCCTCTCTTGGGTTAATATGAAATTTATGATAATGATTGGCCAGTAAGTACTACAGTAGGTATTGTATCTATTTATATCTATTCTATTGTTTTAAATACTATGAATACATTGAACTTCATTTGCATTTACCTTGATTTAATTTTATTTTAAATTAGATAGTTTATAAAATCAAAATTTCAATAAAAGCTTCCAAAAGAGGTTATATTTAAGTAACAGCATGTGTGCTGTTGTGTTTCAGTGAGTGGGTAAGGGATGCCAGAGTCCATTGCTCTTTCCTTTCCTCACCCCCTACCATTCTACTATGGATGGCAGTGCACTTGCAAGTTGCAACACCTCTTTTGTAATAGGTGATGGTAACCACCATCCATCAAGTAGAACGTCCGCATGTCTATTGACTTACTTATATAAACTGTCAAGTTGATTATAAATCCCAATCTATACTGATATCATAAAGCTGAAGAGTTTGTTTGGTTTTATGCGCTAATCTCAGGAACTACTGGTTCGAATAGAAAAATTCTATTTGTGTTGGATAGTCCACTTATCGAGGAAGGCATTAGGGTATATATTGAAAGGGGACGAAATCGCGGGCACCAGCTAGTGATCAATAAGTACAACAGACATTTGCATAATCAAATTTGACGGAGCTTGCATTATAGCTACGATTTAACAGTTATGGCTTCAATATTAAATTAGGAAATAACACTTACTTTGATTAAAGTACCGAGCTGCGTGCCCATCAAATGCATCGAGCAAAGCAGACACAATGTAGCAAGTACACGCAAAAATGCAATGGGTCCGCATATAATAAAATGAGATAATAGCCAGAATCACTCTACCAAATCCTGAAAAAGAGAAGTGTTTTATAGTTTTAAATTATTCGAAAATAACAAAATCAATACTTTATAACTTACCGATAATGTTAGGAACAAAAAGGAAAATGTTTTCCTTTGATTCAGCCATCTTATGCGTTGTAGTTTGCGTTATAGAGATAACTAGGGATAGAATGGCCTTTCAAGTCAAGGCGAATTTATCGAATAAATGGATAAAATTGATTACTAAATTTATTATTGATGAAATACAAAACAAACGAAGTTGGCGAATCGTAATAAGAGATACCTACTCTAGGTCAAAGAGGATAGGATAATAAAATCATTAAAGCTGTATTAAGTTTGACTTTGACAAGCACTGTCGGTGGGGTGGCTCTAGCATGAGTTCGCTAGCGAGTATGGAAAAAAAAACTTTATGATAATATGGAAAAATTACATTTGTGAATGTTAAATTGACAATTAACGATATTTAATTTTTTTGTTTTATATATTTCTTAATCGTATTCTATTTCATTTCACTTATTTTCAATTTTACGCTAGCGAGTGCGGTCATTATATACTTCATTCATACTAGCTAGAGCCACAAATGATACTGTGGCTCGTCCGACAGAACCGGACAGACACTAGATCACCGAACATTACTATAGATTGACTATAGAATACGTATTCTGTATCCTTCTTGTAATTACCTAAATACCTACCTACATTATAATATACATTACCTGTATTTCAAAAATATAGTTAAATCTGTTAATAATTCAAGATTTTAAATATCTATTTGGTCACTGTTTATAAAATAAGGAATATTGAAAAAAAATATATAAAAAGCGGAAAGTTTGTATAAGATGGCAGAAAATGTCATTTAAAAATTTCATTCGGTTTTACTCTTTTAGTCGCTTGAGGGCGCTAGTGTTGTCATTAAAAATGTTCGTCGGAACTGTCGAAAAAATGGATTTAGTTTAGTTAGGGTATTGTTTGAAACGGTTATTATGTTGTAGATAAATTGGTATATAATCATGATTCCGTAGTTTAAATAGTTAAATATATTATTCACGAGGAACGGGAGTTATTTCGGTGTTTAAAAGTCATAAGACTTCTGTCATCTGACTGATCTTCCTTCAAGATGGCTCCTCCACCGGAATTTGATAAGGAACCCAAAGCCCCCGACAAAAGTGCTACGAATATTTCCAGTGACGACACAACAAATACACACAATTTAGACAATGAATTACAAACAAACTCCGATAGTAAAACTAGCAAAGTTAAAGCCAACTACAAAGTTAAGGTGAGTTGACCTTTTTGCTGCCATTTTACGAAATTTCGCTTTTTCTCTATAATTGACAACCAATTCCACCATATGAACTATTTAATACAGTTATGGCGGATAATATTTCTCATTTGTGCTTCTAGTAATTGTGTGTAATTAGTTAATTGGACTAAATAGATATAAATTTAATTTGCACTTATCTGGACATAACAGGCGTGAATGTGCAAATTGACTTGTTTTTTTCGATTACCTGTAAGTGTAACATGTTTTATTGTTCTCGCCTTCGTTTTGTACAGTTTTTGTTTGTGAAAAATACAAAAAGAACAATATTTTGCTATGTACACTTATTTGTAATCTATACCTACTGTAATACCTACATGAATATACATCTAGGTATTTGGATTTTTAAATTCTAATATTTACATGTCGAAGTGAAATTCTTTGTTTAGAATCTTTAGAAAAATATTTGGCTGAGGCAAGATTCGATTTTCACAAACTCCTCAGAGTGATATTTATTTTGCAGGAAAAAAAGTATAAGAAATAAAAATTATAATCAGTTAAAATATTATAAAATTTGTTTTCTGAATTTTTCCGAGTTCAGGTGCTTCTCCACATACTCGATTAGCCTCGATCGACACGTCCAGTCGATACAATATATCTCGAACTATTGGACTGATTAAAAAAAAATCACCTGTAGAAAGCTATATTATTAGCGAGTAACATAGGCCATATTTTATAAAGTTACATGATTGCAGTCGCATGCACCAGCTAGTTAATAATAATTTGCTGAGTAATATTGCAAGTTTTGAACACTTGTGACTTGAATTTTTAAAAGAAATTTGAATATAAATATTATTATTTTTTAAACTTTTGTTTACTTACTTTGTTTTAATATAAGTTTGTATTTATTTATTTTTTAGTTTTTTTGTTACATTTTATGGTCTCTTTGGCCAGTCCCTGGCAGCCACTAAAACATTGTTTATTTTTCATACAATCTGTGATTTAAAAAAATCCATTTATATTAACCATTTTATCAACAGTTAACATTAGTAGGTGATCATTAATAAAAATGGACATAATTTATATTCATTAAACAGATGGCCAAAGTAGCAACATAGTATGGGCAGATGTTTAGCTTAAAATGGTCTGATTGAATGTGACACACTTTTACCATAGTGTCAAGCTGTTAACAATAAACTGAAAGCTTATATTTTTTGTCGGATGACCCATTCAATTTTATATAAGGATTACTTAGATGAGTCACTCTTTACAATAATAAAAAAATGTTATTGAGGTTTGTTACAAATTTTTACTTTTCAATATGAATTATTTTTTAGCAATAATACCTACTTACTGATTTTATTTGCGACCTATATGTTGCACGCGACTTTGTTCACGTAACTTTATAAAATATAGTCTATGTTACTCGCTGGTAATTTAACTTTCTATGGGTGAAAGAATTTTTAAAATCGGTCCAGTAGTTTTTGAGTTTATTCCTTACAAACAAAATACAGAAATACAAATCTTTTCTCTTAGTATAGATAAAAAGCTGCTTTTTTTTGCAGTGGCAGTGCACACTGTGATTATAATTTCGGTAACACTTCTGGCATCAGAAAAAAAATCACCATGAAATAACAGCTTTTATGTTCTATTGTTTTGGTGGCCAAGTGAGTTTCGATTTTGAGTTTCAAATCATTTAATGTTTTTCCTCGAGAACATAAATTTTAATGTTGCAGAGCCCAACAAAACCATGTAGGTATAAAAATATTATCGCGTGACGCCCACTCTTTGTTGAATTTCTCTCTTTATATTTTAATAATAGTAGTGGAAATAAAAATGTGTTGATTTTGTTTGCGGTTGGCCATTGTTGTGTAACGGTAGCCCGCCGAAGGCGTCTGATGGCGGTGGTCTCTCGTCACGCTGCGGGCGCCGCATTCGAACGTCCGTTCCGTATCTTAACCGCACTGAACCACTGTGTCTCGTGTCCCAATTTTCACTCTCACCACTCACAAATCAACAGTACAACATTATCGTATTACAAAGTAGATATTATTACTTTTTAATTTGAATTAAAAAAGTTTGTTGAAATTTAAAAAAAGTTATAACAGTACGCATGATATACGGGGACGGAATAACATTTAATCGACCATAGCGCGATTTTAGAATTGTTAAAACTATTTTTTTTATAATATTTTGTAAACCGTTTGCAATCACACTCGCTAATCGCTACTAAACCACATTCAAAAAGCGTGTGCAAACGCAGACAAAAATTCTGTCTACGTATCTGTCCTTTTGTTTTCTCCATGTCAAGAAGTACCATCTTCTGCTGTCCCTTTATCCAGCCATCTAGCGGGAGTCCCTTGAGGTTTTGGTCGAGACTCTTCGCTATAAAACCGTTTGCTTCGAAATTATTCTTGCATTTGTATGCAAGCATGCAGAATTTGCTCCAAGCACTGCTATCAAATGAAAGGCTACCTATTAGCTAGTTTGCGCAGCCATACAAAACCGTTTTAGTTGGATCAATGTGCGCGCTAAACCATCCGATCGAACAATCGGCCGACCGTTTAGTTTGTAGTCTGCGATAGCTCAGTTACATACAATCGTACAGAAGTAAGAAAGAAATTTTATTAGCTTTAATTAAACGTAAAAGAGAAACCAGTTCAGTATTGGTTGCCAACTTTAATCTCGATTGCAATATCCGTGTCGCGTCCGGCACAGCCGTCGCGAGTCCTATGAAACAGTCCTAAATTCAGTTCCTATTGTTTGCGGTTGTTATTAAAAATGTACGTAAGATTAAAATCAAAATTTCGCCCTCGCTGAAGAGTTGTAATGAATTAATACTTATCGTTACCTTAATTGGCAAGTCGGCTTACTCCATTTTAATATTTTTTTAAAGGACACACACACACACACACACACATAATTAAAGTACATAACCTAAATAGACAAATTATGAAGAAACCTAAAATCACGTTGCTGGATAATTTTTTTGTCACAAATATTATTTCTCCGGCTCCGCGTTCAGATCTTTTAAATTTTGCAACTGATTTTAATGCGGTTTTCACTAATGGAAAGAGCATTAAAGGAGGAAGGTTTTTACATTATAATTTGCAGAAATGATGCGAAGCCGGGGGCGGCTCGCTAGCGTATTTTATCGTTATATTGTCACAAAATTTGGGAATTTTTTGTAACGTCTTTTTTGGTCGCTGATGCCACTTATCTCAGTTTATAATCTATTCACACACATACATTATATTCAATTTGTGAATTGAATTAATCATGCTTCATTACTTGCGACGTATGAAATGACTGGGTATCTATTACAAGGCGTTTGCAATCTTTCGCATTCATGACGATGCTCTCTTCAGAACGGTGCTAATGAAAGTAGTGATACTTATACGTTGCAATTTTATGAATCATTGAATGCAATATGTAGACCGTTTTATTTTTAGACGCTGTCTCGGTCATTCGTCATGAGACACGATTCACGTCATACGCAATTTAATATTTTTTGTGTTAATTAAATTTATGTTGTTTTTTATGTTAAGTTTGCAGACAGACTTACAGTCCACTTGATGGTGGCTACCGTCGCCTATTCTATAACACAAGCAACGCCATAGGTGCTGCAAGTGCACTGCCGATCATAGAAGAATTAAAAGGATGAAGTGAATGGAAGTGATGGGAAAGAGGATACTTCAAAAAATATTAGATTTGTATTTCGTATTTAAAAATATAGGGTTTGTTGCAATTATTTTAAAAATATTTGTTTTCTAAACTTGTATTGTTTTGTTTTTAAATTATACAAAGTGTCCCAAAACTCAAACGGCAAACCAGGGAGTTGACCTTATAAAAAATGGAAATTTATTATAAAAGTTTGAACAACTAACAAAGATTCTAAAATTGTATATTTACTCTGGTGACAGACAACTGAGCACTAAAAAATTGCATATTTTTTATAAACAAGACACGAAAATTTACTTCAATATTACTTTTTTTTAATCAAATTTTATTTCTTTCTATGCCTCGAAATTTCGTCTTAGTGAATTTAAATTTATTTGTGTCCAATACCGATGCGGGAATTCAGTATTAAAACCTATCTGTGTCGCATGTCTGGCGAAAACTCCGGATCGTGCAGGTTAGTGTGAGTTCTAAATTTTTTGGCTCATATCCAGTGCAGTGCGTTTAACTCCTTAGAATTTCGTTGGACAAAGAAATTGCCTTGTAATGTCGATGACTAAAATTTATAGATTCACGCGGCAGGTGATGAGAGAGGCTGTTGATATATAGACTAGGTAATAAAGGCGGAACAGGGGACAAGGGCACGACAATCGATCCCGACTCGTGGCCTAGGCGCTCCTGTCCCGACCCTGACCTCATGGGAGATCCACCCCGTGCGGGCGGGCTCGCGTTCGTCGTCTCAGCCGGGCTATAAATGTATGACGTCATCGACGACAACCCACGCACGTGCGAACTTTGTTGCGTTGTTTGTCATACAGATCGCGCGGCGAGAGTTTGGCTTTGACCTTCGGGTGGAGGGGATTACTGCGCATGGGTACTGTCACGCACACAATACTTTTCCTTTTTTATGTACCAGGTTGGATATTTGAGTGGGTCAAAATTCATGTACAGTGGTAATAATGCTAGAAAATAATACGAAATAGATAAACTTCTTCATTTACTCAACAAACTCAACAAATAATAACAATCGACAACAATAAACAATTAACGAAAATAGCAATTCACTTGTGAACGTGATTGTACAACAGGAGTGCGCGGTACGTCGTATCGATGCGAGAGGCAGGGAACGACTGGAGCGCCAATCAGAGCACCGCGTGCGCCTACACACCCGCCCCGCACCCCGCTAATTGCCCGTTGATACCCAATTTCTGATTTCTGCGCAATAACGGTCAAAGCCAAACTCTCGCCGCGCGATCTGTACATATCATTTATTGTGACGCGGCCAAGAGACACGCACAATTTGAACGCATCTAATTACATTTCTAACTAGCTGCTGTTGCGCGACTTTGCCCTCGATAAATGGACTATCCAACACAAAGAATTGTTCAATTCGAACCAGTAATTCCTGAGATTAGCGCGCACAACCAAACAAACAAACTCTTCATTTTTCATACAAAAATAATTAATATAAAGTGCGTGCATTTTTCTACAGCCTATCCATACTTAATATTATAAATGTCAAAGTATTTATTTATTTATCAGGAAGCCAATCCATCCTCACAACTATTAATATTAACATTCAAAAATTCTTTTATAATATAATTTTATTGTATACTCCACTTATAGGCTAACTTAAAATTTTGGTTTCCCTGTCTGTCTGTTACCTTTTCACGCCTTAACTCGCCTTAACTACTCAAACGATTATCACGAAATTTCAGGCACTGTCAGGCGCATACACGCACTGTTAGGGATACAAAAAAGGACATTAGGATATATCTTTCATTCAGAAAAAGTACTTTTTTTGTATCGTGTAATGAATTATTAAGGCTAGTTATAATTATATGACTAGACATAAATACTTAATTTATGCTTTAGCTATACGTAGACAGTAGAAAGCAAATTGTAGTATCACGCTGGGTTTACGAGGTCGTAATAGAACCCTTAGGATTAGGACACACCTTATCACAGTATGAAATTGGCATGCCAAGTCAATTTAATAGTTGATATAGGGAAATTGTTTTAACCAGGAAAGAAGCTAGACTGCATTGCATGTCTTTAGGTTTTTAAGCAGTTGGCATATGGCCCACAATTCGCTACGTAACTTGTGCAATACGGCTGCTCGTAGCGATAGAACTTATCTCGAAAGCTGCAAATTATCTTGTAAAATAGTTAATTAAGGTATATATAGTTGATAACGAGCAATTCCTTCGTCATCCTCTGCCCAACACTTATGTTTATTATCACATATTGCATTAGATATGTGTACGAATGACGTAATATACTGTTATCGTTAATTCGATAACTAATATTCACTATAGTTACAAATTTTCGCTTCTTTTTATCTCTGCCTCTTGTTTTGTTTGGTCCAATAAGGTTATTTTGTAAATTATATTTATGTGGATTTAGAATATTAATGATGTGCACATTTTTAAAAAAATGTATCTTGCACTTTAAAGTATTTTTTTAATTTTCTATCCTATTAAATTGTTTAAATTCAAGTTATAATTGTAAAAGAGAAAGGTAAAAAGTTTTCCATACCAAAACTTGTTAGAGACGAAAGCAAGTGTCAAAATAATCAAAATTTTGATCAATGTTATCAAAATTATTGTGATGAAAAGCCTCAAAAATTCTAATAAACAAAACTGAATACTCTGTACGTACTACAGGGGATGAGAGATAAAAGAGGAAGTCTAAAATCGAAATTCAATGTAAAAATATCGTCCAATTTTGTTTCGCTCGGGCAGGGAGTTTCAATTGTTGGCAGTGCGCATTATTAAAGAATGTTTTAAAGCGCTTGATCCGATAAAGAGGGACTTCGACAAGTTGAGGACTGTAGCCGCCGATGAAAGAAAGGGGCTGGCGGTTAGAACTCATGCAGCTCCTGAGTACACTCCGGAATTATTAAGATTCTAGGAATCGCTCGGTTTGATTCGAAAACCGCTGGTTAATGTTAGTGAGTGGCATAACGCAGTCACGAGTGGCAACGTCAAACGTTTACACTACAAATGCATAATAGTTAGTCGCAATCGGTGGCTCAGATTCAGTAGTTAGTAGCGTGACTATCGTCTTTGCTGACCCAAGGTGAACATTCCGCTACAAGCGAATACGACCTTGATTTAAACGAATCAGCATCCAATCAACTGGAACATATTGACGCGTAGTTGCCGGGAATCGAGACGTAGCCCATGATGGCAGACCACAGTATTTTTATTATTCAATATTAATTATCACATTATTCGCTGTGTCCCGCGGTTTCACCGGCACATTTCACATTTCGGTATGCTCGCAGTAATGCTCTGCGAAATATGAATATTTAGTTACACGAATAATTGGCTTCAAAAGATCATGAAAATGAAAAAATGTGGGCTTCATGCTTTTTGTATTTCAATGCGTGATTTAGGAATGTCAAGAGTCCCTGTCCTTATTCTGTTGCCTGTCCTTGATCCAGTTTCCTCGCTACGAGAACATATTTGTTGCGCTATGGATTGCGCCGCTACGAACCCCCGGATTTTGCCAGGATTAGGCGACATCTCACCTAACGGCCTAGTATCATGTGTGCTGCTGTCTTTCGGCGAGTGAGTACGGGATATAAGAGTCCATTTCCTATCAATTCCGTGGCTCTAAAGTCGACAGCATTTGAAGCACCTGTGGCGTTACTTGTATAAATGGGTGACAATAATTAATGCAAGTCACCAGATGGATCATAGCCTGTCTGATTACATTAAAAAATAGACTCTTCCAAAAACTATGTAATGAATAAATGAAATAAAAATATTTATATTACGTAGCAGCCACATTTAGTCATTTACTAATGGCGATTGTCGGCATTTTTTTAATTCTCTTCTATGAGGACAATACGGCATTTTATACCTATTCAGTAAATATTAGTCAATTTAGTAAAAAATGATTCGTAGATGTTCATAGATCTCTTTAAAGTTCGAGTGAACTTCTGGGTGAGCTCTCTCCATCGTCGCGCCTTATCTTTGTTGTCTAGATGCTGGCCAAGAGCAAATCCATTGAAAAGAATAATAAAAAAATATCTCAATAATTGGTTTAAAAATGATATTAATATTTATAACATAAAACGCGTCGCCACGAGATAAGTAATTGTTTTAATGGATCAATGTACATACGATTCTAAAATAAACTTCCCGAGATAATCAGAGCCTTACCTATAAATAAATTCAAAAGTATAATCAAAACCAAACTCTGTTCGTTATAGTAATTGTTAATTGTAATGTTAATATATTTTACTTACATGGCAAAAATAATGGGTATCCTGAGTTTCTTTTGGGGTTTTTTTCTCAGAATTGTCATCATCTTGGCTATTTTTATGTTTTGTCTGTGTGACAGTGACAATATACAGGTATCCAAATCTCAATAACTGTAAATTGAGTTAAAAAACTGCGTTTAACAACAACTAGGCATTTATGATTGTTGCCACTTGTGGGACAAAGCCGTTAAAAGCACAGCTGCTATTTTTAAAAGGTAGGATTTATTGACAGATACTTAGGTTTTTAAACATTTAGTAAGTTTCTTGAAAGTTTTTATTAGAATTTAATAAAGGAATTAATGTTTCATGTACAAATAAAAGTCAGTATGTCACCGCTCTCATTGATAAAGTTGTTATTAAGTTTCTCCTCAGCCTTGACATAAGTGTTGATATAGACAAATTGTAAGGGCGTTTTTATGTGATACGAATTATTTCGTCAGCCAGCCGCGTGATCTATTGTTATTTTAAAATAAGCTTTCTTGCAATCATGGAAAGTGAACCTTCATCGGAATATATGAAGCGAAGAGCGTCCCGACCGATGGCGACCGCGCGCCGTCCGCCCGTTTTTAGTGTACTAAATTGGGGCCAAAAAAGCCAACTGTGCATTTCATATAGAATGCAGTTTTAGTATTTTGTAACCTGTAACCTGACGTGAACCGTTTAATTTTTCGCTGCTAGAATAACACTTGAATCGGGACTCGAACTCCATGTCTGTCCAGTCATAACTACGATACGAAACAGCATAAGTGCAAAATCAAGCAACATGTTTACGAGTACGCCACCTTTATTATACCCTTGTATAAGTATGTGTGTTTTTGTAAAGGTCTCACTAATTGAGGTTGTATATTATTATTTTTACAGGGAATCGACGTGGACGCCTTGAACGACATTGAACTGAAAGATCTTCTAGACGAGGCCATCTCGTACAAACGCCCCAAAGACCGAGACGGAAAGAGCAATCTCTTTAGGGTTGGTTTATTTACACTTTTTCGTATTAATTGGTTGAAAACAAGGTTTATTATCTATTCAATTAAGCGAATGATACTGTAAAAGTGCCGACAACAGTGTGACAAAGTGCTTAACAAACAGTTTCGTCTGTGTTATTATAATTAGGTATAAACAATTGGATGATTTTCGTTACGCTATACATAATAATTAATCTAAAGTAATATTATAAAGAGGTAAAGTAGGTAATTTTCGAAATCACTCTTCCATTTAAAAACCACATTTGCATTAAATTGTAATGTATAAAATTAATTATTAAAAGTTTTCGCAGTCGGGTTACATTATTACATATTTTTGGAAATCAAATACTAGTTTCTATAGATGAAAGAATTTTTAAATTGGCCCTATAGTTTTACCTAAAATACAATTTTTTCTCTTTTGATAATATTAATAAATGACTTAATATTAATATTAATTGTTAGATAATTGTAACTATTTATTCAATTCAATAATTACAAACAAAAATGCAAATCTCTTTATAATATTAGCACAGAGACTATCTGTTCTCCCCACCGGAGGTTGTCATGCCTAATTTTATTGCCACGCAATTATTACCAACGTGATAAGGAATATTTGATAATGATTAATATATCCTGGTATATATGGGCGTTAGCTCTTTGTAATGCATGGAAATCTTTATGAACGATAAGCATTTTATCTAGATATCTTACTCAATTTGTGTGTAAACTCTGAAGTAATGAAATAATTTCTTTAGTGTTTAAGTTGCAGTTTTATATCTTGTTTGGCGTGTAAACACCTAAAATGAATCAATGTTACAAGGAAAAGCTTAGCCTACTTTTTATTTTAGAAAATTTCTATGAATATTATAATTGCAGTGTACAGTGGGTGGCCATATTGTTAGGGACAGAGCTTCTGAGATTTTTTAATTTTCTTATTTAATTAGATTTCTCTAGCAAATGATTGGTTGACAGGTCTCTTATGTATTTTTTATTTGTATCTGCATTTTATTGGGATCATAAAAACGACAAAAAAATATATTTTTTCATATGACTGATATTAATATAGATATAAAAATTAATAAAATCATAGTGATGCATGCCTCCCTTTGCTGAAATAAGAGCTTTTATTCGTCGGGGCATGCTCTCAATACATATTTTTGCATTTTCTTGTGGAGTTATGATTCCTATCTCTGATAGGAGTTTCAATGAATTGGCGCTTGGTGGTAATCAGTTCTTTCGGCATCGCCCGTTTGGTGAATTCCCTGGCCAAACAAAAAAAAAATTTCAGCCAAGAATGCAGTACACTTCTGTCTTTGTGACACGGTGCAGAGTCATGCATGAAAATGTAGTTGTCATTACCAGGGTATTGATTCATTGATTACATGAATATGAATTCAAAATAAGAAAATAAAATAAGAAAGTTCGGGTGGCGGTGGCGCCGTCGTCTTATATTTCCTTATTTTTAAGCACCGGCTAGTAAAAAATAAGTTAATATATACTTAGCAGCGTTCAGTACCGCGCGCGCACGCCGCATAGAAGCATGGCCCGGTTCAGTTGTAGTATATTTAAACAGTAGAATCAGTATTATTAGGTTTGTGTGAGAAGTAATAATGTAAATTTTCAGGGCCTCCTCGATGAGGTAGAGCAAGACGACGAGGTTGGTAAGGCGGTGGCGAGAAGTTTCAGCAGCGTCCGCTCATCGAACTCGTTGACGAACCTCTTTGTGGCCGCCTGCTTGGTTCCTGACGCGCCTCACTCGCGTCCTCACCCCACTCCAGCGCCGGCCCCGGTGTCCGCGCGAGCCATTCACGGCGGCAGCCTACCCTCTGGAGTGGATACTTGTATGTCGTTTTAATATTTCTATTTATACCTTCATCTAGGGCCATAGGTGTGCATATGAAGACTTTTATTTTTTTATAAATTATACGCCCATAAAACAAGCAACATAATTAAAAATATATTTTTAATTACATTGCTTGTTTTAATATTATATTTGTCGTCCCGTGGCCGGCGTGGGAGTGTATGTCTATCGGTTTCGACATCGTGGGTATCGAATAAAGCGTAGAACGGTTGAGCAGACAGTCTCTATTACAATCACTATTACAATCTAAATAACAGTAGATCAAAAGTAGATCAATCAAAATGCTTACCAACTAAATACATACTTAATGACAACTATACTACCCTCTCAGAAACATTACAACTAAGAATTTAAATTATAGGAAAGCACAGCATTATTAGGAATTAGTTACATAAATTAATCAACAAAATGTCAATGAGATCAAAAATACAAACCATTTCCATACTACAAATCAATAAAAAAGAGAAATAATTCAATTTTTCTCAAGATTATATTTATGTCGACATATTTATTTACTAAAAATAAAATAATTTAGTTCCTAAGCATCAAATGCCTTATAAAATTTGTGTTAATATTAACACAAATTTTATATAGGATTTGATTTGGCGTCCCCATATATATGGGGACGCGATCGGGCTACAAAGTTTCCTACTCGATTTAAATGTTTAATTTGAGATGAAGCATTCGCACACGAACGCTAATGTTATAGCGAAACCACATTCACCAATAAATTTGACTGATTACAGCGTCTCTGGTGTGCGAGGAGCCGGCAGAGTACGTGGCGACGGTTCGCTGTTTCAACCCGTCGCCGCTCACCGACACGGCGCTCATCACGGACGCCACGAACGTCGTCAACTCTGTCGCCACCGCCAACAACACCGCTTGCTCTACTAACTCCGTCACCGCCCACGAAACCGACCCCCTCAACAGGTTCTCTCTTCGCTTTCTTTATCACTTGTAGATAATTGCGGGCTTTTTACAGTACTCGTATAGTAGTACCCATTGACGTCTCTTATACAAGTACACTCTGGACAAAATATTCCATATGAAATGACAGTTGATTCTTGTGCCGAGTCAAAGCACCCCGCAGGCCCGTACGAGCGTCCCAGGTACTAAATTTAACACTGTTTCCAAATGGCCGTCGTGTGGTTTTAGCGAACGATACGCATACGGGTTGCCGAAAGTTTTGCAATATTTTGGAAGCTTTGAAAGAATCGACAATTAATCTTGTGTAACTGTTGAGATTTATTTATCTATTATCTAACGCGTATTTCTACACAAGACGATGAAAATTTCTGTATTAGGTTAGTTTTTATATTCGGTTCAAACAACAGTTTGTGATTGTACTGATTTGTGTCCGCTCCCGCAACCTGCATGCTGTATATCGACAGAGTTATCGTCCAATAAAAAGTTCCGTACGTGGGGCTTTCTTAAATAAATTAAATAATTGCTGAAATCGCAGCTGGTGTTCTTAGGCGACTGTAGCCATAGAAACCTCGGGGCCCTGGTTCTATATGGCAATTATGATTTCACGCTTTTGTCGTCTCACCTAATTAAAACATTACTAAGCGCAAAACTCGAGAACGGCTGGACCGATTTTAATTCTGTCTTCACTCATGGATAGAGGGATAATCAGGGAAGGTTTTTACGTAAAAAAAATGCACCTCGGGAGAAACTGGGAGCGGGTCGCTAGTATAAAATATATCTAAGACAATAACTTCAGGAGCAGTTATTATGTAGTAACAATTTGAGGTATTGAATCGCTGAGTGGCATTAGTGAATTAGGGCACTGGGCCAGTCACTGACTGGGCCACAAAGTAATGTCGTGTTCGTCGCGTTCGTAACATAACATTTTCTGTTGTTCGCAGAAGAAATAAGCCGATGTACACGGCTCGCGCTACTCTGGAAATCGGCAGCGGCAGTGTGTGCACGGGCCGCGCGGTCACCACCACCACCGCCTCGAACCAGGTGCGTACCCGCTCGCGACCGCACCCCCGCACCCCTCACAAAACCCTCCACACACCCGCCACTGACCCTCACCACCACCAAACTAAACCGGACAAAAGCGACGACCGGCCACAGAACAAGCTAATGAACGCCCTGCGACCCAGTGCCGAAGGTGGTGGTACGGCAATGAGGAACCATTGCCCGGACAAACCGCGCGGCCCAAAACACAATCACCAGGATAAGAGTCAACAGTATGTCAAAGCTAAATCGAAGTGCATACCAACAGGAATAGGGTTCCATTATGTAGAAGAACAGAAAGGGACGAATTCAAGAATGTTGATGCAAAACATAGATAAGTGGTATGAAAAATTGAACACGTATTTCAAGCCGCCTAATCGACATTCAAGAAGCGATCACGTCAATACTCCAGGCATAGGACGTGCGCAACCACAGCCGTATAATTTTCATTTAAATGAATATGAAGATTACAATGAAAAACCATTAATCGGTAATATTGGTGCTGGACCGAGTTCAAAAGGCGGTGATGAATTAAACAGGGTAAATTATTATGGTGATAGTAAGGAAAGTGATATTAGAAATAAAAAAGAATATTTACGGCGTGTAGGCAATTCGTTAGTTCAACCTAGGTCATTACCTATTAATCCCAAGAATGTTAGGAATATGTCGTTGGGTAAACAATCGGAAAATTTGAGTAGGCCGAAACAAAATATTATGGTCTGTGATAATTCTATCAATTCCAAAGATTCGAAAGTTATTAGCGGAAAAGCTTCTACTAAAAAAGATGTAACAGTCAAAGATCTAAATGTCAAATCTAATGTTACTGAAAATCGCGTTAGTACTAAATCAAAGTTAAATGTTAAAAAGGATTCTCTTGATAATAAAATCTCTTTGATAACTAAAAGAGATGTGGTAGAAACTGAGTCTCAGACTGAATTAAAAGAAAACGTGTACCTGGAAAAAGTAAACTGCGATATTGAATTATTAGATGTTGTATCGAGTAGTCAAAACTTAGGTGATAGAACTTCAGAAACATTTTCTTCGTACTTAGCTCAACAGAACAAACTAATTGAAATGTTGGAAACTAGTTCAGTACCTAGCAACGAGGAACATGTAGTTGAAGCTTTAGATAGCAACAATGTAACAAAACACTTAGATGCAGAAAACATGCAAAATAATAATGTTTTAGTGGTTAATAAAGATAGGCTTAAAATTGTAAAAAATGGAGTATTGACAGACACTGGCTTTGTTACAAATAAAGAAAAAGAAGAGGTTAAAGTTAAAAGTGAAGATTTAAAGATAGCTGAAGAAAAAATAATTAATAACGAAATTAAGACACCCGAACTTGAGGATTCAAAAGAAACCAATATTATACCAAACGAAAACAAGGAACATAATATGATGCTTGAAAAACTTGAGGAATCAATATCCAAAGAAATAATCTCTAGCGAATTCAAGGAAACTAATGTTGCTATACTACCTGAAAAGAAATCTAAAGATGAAAATACAATGGAGGCAAATAACGAAGAATTGAACAAAACGACAGTACAAGTTGCTACAAGCGAGGAAAGAAACGAAGCTGAACTCAAAGATTTAAACAGAACTAATATTTCAATTCCATTTGGAAAAAAGTCAAATTTAGATGTAATTATTGAAGAAATAGAAGATATACAATTAGCCAAAAGAGTGACTGTAAATGAAGAAAAAAATGAAGATACACTTGAAGATGTGAAAACAAACACAGTTGTACCGTATAAACATGTGAAAGATGAAATAGTGGCTGGTGATAGATCCACTCATACTGATGTTCCCGAAATCGCTTACGTTTTCCTAACGCTTTCTAAACGCTTATTCACCCCTATGTGTGTAGATAGTAACGGCACTGTACCAACCTGTGATGTGACGAATCAGACCGGAGATGTTTCTAGAAGTAAGAACGTACTCTCGTCCATAATGCCCGATTTCGATGTAAAGAAGCGAGCGATGCTCAATAAGAACGCCCTTAGATTGCTTATGTTCGACAACCCCGCTAAGGGTGAGAAGTCAATAACAGGCAAGTCATCAAAGAACGAAGAGGTAGGACCCCCAAAAAAATTATTTTAACGTGTTTGGGATATACACTATCATACTGATTTAATACAAAAATTATTAATTAGAAATAAATCTGAAAACTGTCAAAAAATTTTTTTTTGCAATCTTTGCATAAAGTTCTAACTTTATGTAAAGAACTCTATTTTTAAAGTTCTAACTCGTATTTTTAATTTTGGAAAAGAATAAATTATTATAACTTTTAAACTTTTTTTATATACAAACAATAAGATGAATTTATTTAATATTTAATACATGATGATGTTAATGAAAATAAAGGTACATTTTATATCACCAAAGTTTTATTCTGGAATGAACAGATAAACTAAATTCTGTTAGAATTAAAAAGTTTGTTTATTTGACATATTGGCCCTAATGTTACAGGTATTTCCCAGACACGTTTTTTTATCGTCTATGTATAGAGTAATTACAATATGTAGGGTTTATAATTGTTTTCAGATTGACACGGCCATATCTTTTAGTTGCATCACAACCCCGGAGGTTGTGACTAGTTGCAGCACAACTTCTTCGACGGCGCAGGCGACAGTCGCAGTCGATTCAAAGGTAGACAAATATTATGTCTTTTTATATTACCCATTCTTTAAAATTCTACGATAGGGAAGTCTTATAATATGAAAATGTTATGAATAACTTAAAGATGGCGAACGTTAATTGCCACACGAGACAAAAGAAAATATGTAAGGAAGTTTTGACGTGCCAATCTGATGATATCCTTGATGGTAGATGGCAATCATCTCAGTCATTGAAAAACTTTTGTCTCTACGACATCAGATTGAACCAGTAAACAAATGTTCTATGAATGTGTCTTACAGTGGCTCTAGTATGAGTTTATAAAGAGCGTATAATATTTGTATGAAATTTCCTTTCACCGGTACAGCAAGTGATTGTTATTTCTTTTGTTTAGCCGCTGCAACTGGGATCGTGCTACCGCGCCGTGGGCAGCTTAACGGGCTCGTCGTGCGTCGATTCAGTCTCCTCCACGGACGCGGCTGAGACGCTGACCGCGGACGACGTTGCCAACGACACCACGCAACAGGTATGTATTGTTACGTGTGCAACAGCTGGTAATGAATAAACTTGAAAACTACTAGAGCGATTTTAAAAATTCTTTCACCTATAGAAAGTTACATCATCAGCAAGTAACATATAGACTAGGTATACATTATAAAACATTTTCACATCGCGTGAAAACAGCTAGTTGATTATAAATTATAAAAATATTCTTAAAATGATTCTTGGGCTAAATTACGACGAAAATTTCCTTAAAACTTTTTAAAGTGATCTGCTTCGGAATATCTTAATGAAGTATCTTGTGAGTCAGTTCTTTTTGTCCACGTTTTGTATTGTATTTTACAGGCTCGCAGCGTAATCACAAGCAGTTTTAACGGATTGCCGCTGTCGAGGCCCAACTACGGTGCCACCGCTTCCACGACCACAACTAGCTCAGATGAATACAAGGTACTTATGTCTGATATTACGTTGTTACAAGGGATAGTTTATTGTTGACTTAGTTTAGTTATGATTAGTTTTCTCTCATTAAACAGAAATCTCTCGACGAAAACGGCAACTCAGTACAAGGATACAACTCTGCATCGGTAACGGGATCTAGTCAACACAGCAAGAAACCTCGCAGGAAAAAGTCGTCCAAGAATGAATCGGTCATCGAGTCGCAGAACATTGACGGATATCAGGGGAACAAGGATCTGAACGAGGTGCTACGATTCATCGAATCGAATGCGGATAGCTCTCGTGCGCACAAGTTGGGGAGGGCGAAACACAAAGACGACTCTGACGAAAAAGGTGGCAAGAAAAGATCGACTGAGCGGAGAAAGGACAAGGAGAACAAAATCAAACGTGCGACGTCTTTGGAAGAATTGTCGAGGACCAAACTCGAAGATCTCACTGATAAACCTGAGCCAACACTGCGCAAGAACAAGAAGGAGAGATGGACGGATGGCGACCCGAGCGTCAAAGCGGAGAGGCGCTCGTGGGGAGACGACGCGCGCGAGCTTTACGCTGACACGACAGAGGCAGCCAGCGTTGAGCTTACCGATTTCCAGACAGTCACTAAGAAGCGGAAACCGAGGCGGCGCACAGACGAAGCGGAGAAAGAAGCGCTAGGCGACGCGGTGACCCGCCGCGCGCGCCCGCCCTCGCCTAGACCGCGACGCGAGTCAGCACCGCCTTCGGATCGCAGCAACGACTCGAACGATGACATGGACTCAGTGCATTCGCTACCGGCGCCCGCTCCCGCTTCTGCCGCGCACCACGCTTCTTACGCTGACATAGCACGAACCAGACACAACATACCAGACTTGATTGAGTCGTGTAACTTTTACGCGGAAAACGCGAACAACACCACCACAGTTAGCACGGCCGCCGGTGATGCGGACGGGTATCCAGCGTTGGATCGCGGAGTGGTGACTCGTGTAGCCCGCACTCCTCCGACGAAGCCACCGGAAAGGAAGGAGGCGCGACGCGAACGCAAGGAGCGCGGGGATTGTCCGGCGCCGGACGTGGTGGCGGATCGGCGGCCGCCGGTCGTGTTGCTCGATTCGACGGCGCGACCGCGCGAGTTGGACGGTGTGACGTTCGGATTCGACATAAACGAGCAGCTCCTGAGCGGCTCGAGTCGCAGTAAGCCCCGGTGCGATTTGGTGCGCGAAGCGGCCGCACGCGACGCTAACGAGCCGCAAACGGGCGTGGTGCCAGTGGTGGCGGGCTCGGCCGCTCTGCGGTACGTTCCTCCAGCGCCCGCATCCGACACGCACCTGTTGCATCAGCTCGTCGATTACGTGGGATCCGGTGAGTCACTTCACTAATCTGCACTATTAATATTGTATAGTATAGAGGAAACATTTAATTGTTTGTTTGAACTCAAAAACTACTGGTATCATTTAGGACGGCAGGTT
Organism: Synanthedon vespiformis; assembly: GCA_918317495.1. Classification (NCBI taxonomy): domain Eukaryota; kingdom Metazoa; phylum Arthropoda; class Insecta; order Lepidoptera; family Sesiidae; genus Synanthedon; species Synanthedon vespiformis. Next base: position 3,049,498 of record OU906965.1, read on the forward strand.
ATCGATTTTTTACACAAGTGACGTACGCGATCGATATCCTCGGAAATATGTCAGCATCTCGCTTAGCAACACATTTAGGGATTCATTTTTATTTATAAAGAAGATTTAATATAATAAACTTTTTTGTACTGTCGTTTCTTTGCCGACCGTAGCGTGCATTCTTTCTTAGTGGCAAGATATTTCCGACGAGTTTTACGAGTATGGCACCGCATTAGGCCTAAGTTGACTTTATATTTTTAATGTCAAATTATTATTTAATACTAAACTTGTATTGCTTACAGCGTGGGAGGACATAATGCGGTGCAGCGGAGGCAAGGTGCTTTACTACACCGACTAGTGTTGCACCCCGTCTGCTCATCCAAAGACCTAAAGTGTAAATAGTGATGTGCCCGACTCGTGCGAGAGGCCAGTGTATACATAGACGAGACAGACTCGAGGATTGCGTGCGCTTACTTCAACAAAAAAAAAGATTTCGGCTTTTTGCTATTAAGTTTAAAAAAGAAAAAAAGTTATAAAAAAAGAATCTTCCAATTCGCCACTAGAGTGTCTTGTGACGATTATCGCGTGTGTGGACAGTGTTAAAAAATGAAGTGTTTATGAAGTGGAGTGGCTAAAAAAAAACTAAGGATTTCTCGCGCATAATTTGATTCTAGTGCGCATATTATTCCCGTCGCATGCGGAGAGATGTGTAAGTGCGTAATGCGCTTGATTAATGAACAAAGCGCTGTTATATTTGTGTAAAATTGTGACTATCACTAGTACGATGGAATGTAAAAGCGATTTCGCGAACGATTCTAGTGTTTTCGCTTTGTTGAGTGATTTCTTCTCGCTTGTAAGCGAAGAGAGAGCATTTTAAATTAACACTGCGCCAAAAAAAATATATAAAAAAACTTTCCGAGCTACTTTTGCTTCTGAGTGAATTCAGAACTATGTCGCGGACACATTGTCCGTATTGCAGCATATGGGATAGATTTGTTCTACACAATTGTAGTGGCAGTGTCTCATGTGGTATCTTAACGAGCGCTGCATGTGTCTTAGCGGAACACGGTGTCCTTGTATTGCAATGTGTACTTGACGTTTTTATCGGTCTCATACCTGGGCTGCTGTTATCGCGAATATATTCGTGAGAAGTTTAGACAATTTCGAAAAATACACGTGATTAGTCTATACTTTAACCCTTAACCGGGCTAAGGATATGTATCTCCCGAATGATCATTTTGATAACCCCAATCGGGCTCAGACATACACATGAACTATCAAAAAGCAATTTGAAATAGATTATTCTACAAACTTCATAGTTAATCTATACATTTACTCAAAATCCACAGCTATCAATATACAATTTACAGACAAACAGAAAAACATATTATATCTAACATCCAATAATTACAATAATACAATAATTACACATTTGTATAATTGAAACATTTTTTTTTTAACAAACTATACAATTAAGTCACACACCTTACACATGCATACATACACATACACACATATAAGTTTATCACATACCACTCGCATGCTATTCCTGAATGAAAGCAAGGACGAACAGAACAAACAAATCCGATTGGAGGTCAATCTGTCCGGTTACACATGACCCAAGTTTCAATATTCATCCTTATAATGTATTATGTCTCTAGGAGGACTTAATGACATATTATGTGATCTGCTTAAAAATGACATAATATATAATTAAATTGTCACAGAGACTTGAGAGTATAATAATTCGCGATGAACACAGCCTCGGCATTACTGCCACCCTATATGACGTCATTGTATGAAAAGACAGTCGCGACACTTTTGTACGATTGCAATATCAAGTGAATGCATGTTTGATTTCATTCTTTTTTTTTGTTGTTTGTTCTCGACTTTGTTATAACGATCATAAAAACAAATACATATTTTAATTCCCTAAAACTAGCCACTTTTTAAAACTCGTATCTAATTGTTATGTATTTTTTAAGATTTACCATTTTTTTTTTAATGTAAATAAAAATAAAACGAAGATCTTTTAAGGTTTATAATGCTAGGCCATAAATCTGATCAGAGAGGATGTTTAAAAAAATATGTTATTAAAAGGTGAACGAAAATTATCATAAAGGCGACATTTAGCTTGATTGAAAATTTTATAAAAAATTGTACGTGTTTATCACTCGTCTAACTAATGAGTTAAATTTAAATACATTTTTTTTAATGGGTCTTCCACTGTCTAGAATATTACTCAAAGCGCGCTAAGAGAGGCCGCATATTGGCTACAATCGCTTAAGCAATAGTTGCTGAAGCAAAATCATCCACCTCACACTCACCTATTGTAAAGTCGAGGTAGGAAAACCTTCGACAGTTTTCAAATTCATTCCTTTATCAAAACCGTAGACTCTTAGTACCTTTTGAAACTAAAACACTAAACAGGCAACTGACAGATGTTTGAAATGAAATTTTGGCATGACTGACAATTACCCTGGTGCAAGCAAATGTCGACTTAAAGGTGACGAACCTATTCTTACCCCGACTGTACGCAATATAAATGTTGCATACACGACTTTTCTGTCGTCACATGCACATGCGAGTTCAAAATCATTTTAACTACCCCCCTAACTTCCCCCGAATCCCAATAAAATAAATCTCAACCCAATAATGTGATGAATAAATGAAATAAATTAGAACTTGATATTGATATACTTGATATTAATCAAGTTCTAATTTGTTTCATTTATTCATCACATTATTTACACATTTTTTATAGTCTGTTAAAATCATAAAATCAGTTGCTAAAGCGACAAGAATGATCGGCTAAGCAAATAGTTGCTCGCGCTATAGTACACAATGTGCGGCCTCCCTTATACAAGACAAATAATTATTACTATATTCATCACAATTTATATATACAAATAAAGTTCTTGTACTATGGAAACCCAGTATTTCAACGTTTCATCCAAATTGTAGATATTATTTAAAAAAAAACTAGTCGTTTTTTTAAATTATAAAAATTTTGAGCCATGATATTTTTTGTCCCATTAAGTATTTAATTCCAACGTTATTTTGTTCCTATATACATACATATATATATGTGTAGATCATGTGTAAAATTAAGATTAAAAAAAAAACATTTAACACTGGACATAAAAATATGTATATGGATTATGCATATTGCTAACTTTTTTTTTATATATATCAAGTATGGAGTAACTTTAAACATAATATTATGTTTGATATATAAATATGTAATGTGGATTAAATTAATGAGAGACATATTGTAAAGAAAAGCTATATCGAGTTTAAAAGAGTTAATTCTTGGTAACAATTAAAATGTAATTGCAAAATGACACGAAACTATTTACAAAATCTGTATCCTAAGTCCATTTTTTTTTTAAGTTCTATCAAAGAAAACAAAAAGTTACACTTTTGATTTTATGTTAGAAGTGCAACTCATTACATGCTCACACTCAGATGGGGTTTATCGTGCTGAACAATTTGCTAAATGTGACTTAGTATGGTTTGCTTTCCTATGTACATACAGTTATAAATTAGTAATGTTTATCGTGGTTTCGCCCTCATGAAAATTTCGAAACTGGTCTATCTGTTACCAGGGGTTTTCAAGTTATTTAATGTTTAATTAAAATCCGTACAAGGACTAAACGATGAAACATCATGAATCATTATGTTCTACGTGAGAGTCTAATTTTTAGATGCTAATGTTACGGCATATTATATAGCAATGTAATTTTAATTTTAATAACAGACCAGGGAGATTTAATTACAAGACTCCACGAGTAATATATATAGCTGAAAATGTTTTGATTTGTTCACATTATGTTCATATTTTGCAATTACGTCTTGACGTTTTGGCCAAGCTGTTAAAGTTTTCTTCGCGCTCTATGTATACAAAATCAAACTACAATTTATATACTTGTAAATAAGATGTTGTTTGTGTACATTTTGTTTAAAGAACAAAATTAAAAAAACAAGATATCAAAATGTCTTGGCACTACGCCTGCGAACTACTACGTAGCTCATATCACAGAGGTATTAGCGAATATAATTTATTGTAATCTTTCCTTCTCTGTAATATATGTAAATATATATGTGCACGAAATTAAAAACGATTTTATCAACGTTTGGTAGAAGCTAATTTAGCGATAGAGGCGGTCGTTGGATGTGGATTGTGGACCTATATAGACATAGAGACGTGGGGAATGGACTGAGCATGAAATTGACAACTCTATAAGAAAGAGAGGAAGCGATCGTGCGGCCAAAACACACCTTAATAATGCGCGTCGTGAGTCTTCATTCATGCGGAAAAGAAAGTAGCTTAAAACTTACAATTAACATTAGACATATATCTATAAGGTTCATAATGCAATGCAGCTGTAAGTTTTATCGCACTCGCGTGACGTGCCGCTAACATGGCGGCAGCTGGCGACCAATGGCGGTACTGGAAAAAGCCGCGAAGTATGTGGATTGATCGATAGCTTTCCCACGCTTTAATAAGTCGCCTTCTGTTCAGGTACATCGGTAAGCCTACTCTTTCCTGTGTGTGTGTGGTGCGAGTTTTACTCGATTAAACGCGTCGAACACGTTAATATGTTTGGGAATGAAGCAGTGCCACCTGGTGGCTAACGTGTAAAATAGCGCTGCTTCATTCTCATACAAAGTCAGGTTTACGCGTTCGATGTACACTTTGTCTGTAGTAACTTTGAAGACCAATCGAAATTCTAGAAAAAGGCAATCATCTCTCATTGCTTCGTCTCTCTCTCACACTTTAACGCTCAGTCCATTATCTCTTTGTCCTACGGATGTGAATGATTTCAAAGAGCAGGTCTCTGTAGAGTTTGGGGTTAGAATAAAAATGTATCGACATTATGTACAGGAATTGAGTCTACTATTTAATTTTTAATTAGAAAATTATATAGAGTAACAAACAGAAATTACCAACAATGAGGAAGTCAACTGTCTAATACATTTTTCAACATAAAATCTGAGCATATGTTTAGTTAATTTTTTTTTCTAATCGCTGTAGAGAAATGGAAAATCTCTTCAAACTGCAAATCTTAACCCCCAGTAACCTATTAATTAGTTATTTTAACCTGGCTGTTAAATTTCCATCAATGAGATTTTTTTTAATATGGGAAGGGGATAGTTTAAGGTAGTCCACATCCAAGGAGTCCGACGTAGCTGCATCAACCTTTGAAAGAGGGTCGAGACCTCACTTTTATGTTGTTTAGGGAGATCAAACCCTCACACTAAGTACGAGAACTTAATATTTATTTTTCCATCAAATTTTATTTACTTACCTCGACTAAAAAAAAAATATTTACCTAACAATATAGTAAAATAATATTATATGGAATGAATGAAGTAAAATAATTTTTGATCTAAATGTAATTATTTTTTTTAGGAATTGGAGTGATATTTGTTGCTTAGGAAAGCTATTTGGCAAGTGTAAATGTATAAATTAATGCTGATGTATATTTAAGTACATATATAAATATATATTATAATATAATATACTGTGTCATTATCTGTTTCAAGAGACGTGGTTTTTGTCTTTTGTTTTTAACATTTTTGGAATTTTAAACGTCGTTTGGTGATAAACGTGTTACAGGGCGTATATCAAAAGTATTACTTTGATATAATAATCACCCTTTTTACTCGAAATGTCTGTATTAATATAAAATAAACACAAAAATTACCGAAAATGTAGATTCTCAATGCGTCTATTCTAACGCAGCATTTATGAGACAAAATTTAGGTTATTATTTACGTTTGCATATTATTTTTTATATTATTTTATATTTTTTTCCAAAAATACTAATCTGTAATCTGACTCGCCCTGTACTCGCACAACGCGTTGGAATTATCTTTATTTTTTGTCTTCTTTCTTTTCTTAAAATATGATTACTAAATTAATACTGACTTAATTTGTGGACGTGTTCGATGTCACTTTTCTTGATGGTCTACCATTTCTTTGATTGTTAAGATCCGAAAGTATTATTTTATGGTGAGAGAGATTTCTTTTTTCGTTTTTGACACTAACAACGTGACCAGATAATGAGACAGTACTTTTGCGTTATATAACGACATGAAAATTACTTATCTGCTTTACTTCTAACTTCGTACTATATTTTTACTCTATTCAATAGTAACAATGAGAAGTTATAGCGAATGAGTTAATTATATATTATTATTTTTTCAAAATCAGTGAACTGCAGTGAAACAGAGTAAAAATGTAGTAAATTTATTAAATTGTAAAACATTTGTTTATAAACAATATCGTAATCAACTGCAATTTACAGTTATGTACTTTTTCACTGTTTCCGTTTTCTTAATAAAAATGTTGAAAATTTGCGTGTTTTTTTTTAATCTTCCCTCTAAGTTAAGCACACTACCTTCGGTACATTTTTAGTAAGAATTTTTTTTTAATAATAGAAGTTGCATAACTACTGGATTTACGCCTAAATATTGAAATATAAAAAAAGAAACTCAATAAACCGTTTCGCAGCTTTTATTTTCATAATCAACATGATACAGATGTTTTATGGCTTTGTATTCAAATATTTTATTTTCTATTATAATAAAAATATTAACAAATTATCTTACATCCACTTGAAAATGTACAATTTGTTATAAGATCTTACAAAATATCATAGAAGTAGACGAGTGGACGTGGGGAGTGGGCGTGGACGACACGTCCGTCCGCTTCGAGATCTACTCGCAAACTGACTGACGCGCCAACAATTGCGTCACTTCGCGCGTCCACTAACGTCAACATAACACTTACATACTTTATATACCTCCCTATTGCTCTTACTTTGAGACATTAAATATACTCTAAAACGTACTTTTGGAGCTACATTTAATGCCCTCGTCTAGTTGAAGTGACCAAAATAAGATGTTAGAAGCACCCGAATCATAAGTTAATCGTCACATAGTTATTCAGCAATAGAGGCTGCGAATGCGAGTCAATTTATAATTTGCAATTTACTTATCACTTAAGTTCATTAGGTCTATGAAAGCGTTTTTATGCGATTTTTTTTCAATTATTATTAGTAAAATTCATTTTTATTGTTTATATAGGTTATTTAGGTGCATGAATAGTCCACAATGGATTGGTCAAGATTAATTTTTTAATAAAATTTATATGATAATTATGAAAACACCGCGACCAATCCACTGTGCGCGTACTTCAGTGAGATTTCGTTGTTACAATCTGCATTTAATTTTGTGTGTTACTTGATGTTAATGTTAATGTTCGAGTCGAGCAGCTATTTCATTTTTTATTTAGGCCTCAATTCTCTCATATTATATTTATAATATAATATATAAACGGAAAATTTCACACGTTATCATGTATAATATTTACAAATTCACAAACATAAAATAAAACCTACGCGTGTTAATAGACAACGCCACCATTCGAGTGAGGAATGAAAACCCAAAACACCATAAATATGACAAAAGTTTGAACCAGCAAGCTCTATATACATATTACAACAAAATATATTACGAGAAAAAGCAATTTTTTATTGTAAAGGTTCGCAGACAGGCTAACTGTCCACTTGAGGGTAAGTGGCTATTAACACAAATTCAAGCAACAAGGTAGCTGTTGACTTTAATAAGTTAAAGGAAGGGATATATAATTATATATAGTAGGAAATGGGCACATTTGCTGACGTTTCACGGTAGTCTTTTGTAGACACGTTGCCTTATTAATATATAGTCCAAGATGTAAGGAATCCCACACACATATTATTCACAAACACAAAAGTATAATGCTACTCTTGCTTGAGAAAGGTTTAAGACTATCCATAACTCTTAGAATTCGAGCAAAGAGGAAATAATGGAGCCATGCGCTCCATTAGGCGGTGGAAAATTACTAAGAAAAAGCGAAATAATTATGCATCATGATGTCAAAAACTGAACTTGTTTTGTTTTGGTAGACTTGTTTTGCAACAGCTGTGTCCTTGGTAAGTGACGACTTTAGTTAAAGTTTTTTTTTAGAAGGAAGGATCTAGAAGGAGTGGACTAGGCGCGTCACAAATCAATTCCTTTTGTTACAGAAAAATCAACGATGCGTGAATTACGAGCTACTCATCACAATACACATGAAATAGTAATAGTTAAATCATTAATTTTTCCAAACAAAACGCACCATAATACAATTTTATTTAACGATCCAAAAAAATCAATCGCATCGAAATGATCACAAAATACATGAAATAGTAATAGTTAAATCATTAATTTTTCCAAGAAAACGCGCCACGAAATCAATCGCATCGAGGTGAATTCCGAGTTGTTCATCACACAATATACATGAAATACCTATTTTATTAATATGAAGCGCCTAGAATATGTCGACGTTGTCCGGCCATTCCTGCCGCTGCTTGGCCTGCCAGTAGCGGTTGTTGTACACGTGACGCAGATGGGGCTTCGCGTCGCGCGTGAACCAGGTGGGGGCGTGGGTGGGGGGCGCGGGGGCTCCCGACGCCGCGGCCGCCTCCGCCTGCGCCTCTAGTCGCCTCCTCGTCGCCCTCTGCTTCTCCTCGAGCCGGAGCTTCTCAGCGTTCGCCTCGTCCCAGAGCCCCTCCTCCATGAGGCGCTGGTCGGGCCGACGCCGCGAGTCGGTCGGCGCGACACCCGTCTCGGGCTCGTTGAGCTGCGCGGCTAGGATGGTGAAGTTGTACCATCGGTCCGAGTCGGGCGGCGCTGGCACTCGCTCCCAGGCGACGGTGAACTTGCCCGTCTTGCACACGGCGTTGTCGGCGGACGCGCTCGTCACCGGCGCCACTTCGACGCGGCTGTCCCAGTGCCCTTGCAGCACGTACCGCGGCTGAAGCGACACACGCATATCCTTTTAATATTATACCCCGCGTAATGCGTTTTGCACTCATTTGGGCAGCCCTAGCTAGCTGCAGTAACCAGGTCCTTAGAGAAGACCACCCCTGTTCAAGCTTATAACACCCCGTTTTTGTGTCTATCTATACATATTATATTGAGGAAAGATTTGATTGATTGTTTGTTTGTTTGAATAGAATAGAATAGGCTCCGAAACTACTGGACCGATTTGAAAAATTCTTTTACCATTAGAAGCCGACATTATCTGTGATGAACATAGGCCACTTTTTACCGCGGGAAAATGCTTCATTCCTACGGGAAATCTAAAATAAAAGTAAATACTAGCGGCTTGGCCCGGGATACACATGACAGCGCCATCTATCCAGAATCAGGTGAAGCGATTAATATGACAACTACTTGGTGATATATTTAGCGATCCATTTCCACGGTAGATGGCGTTTTATACTTTTCAACGCGGCCGAAGTCGCGAGCACCATTCTTTATAAAGTTACGCGGACGAAGTCGCATGGTAGCAGCTAGTAGAGTATAAATAGATTTGAAAGACACATACCACGCCCTGGGGATCCTTGATGACGCCCGTGACCTTTCTCTGCGTGTCCTTGCTGAAGTATCCGTAGGGCAGGTACTTGAGGTGAGCGGTGTAGCCGGTGGCCGGACCCTCCTCGCCCGTTATGTCCATGTCGCCGTGATTGTCCACCCACAACTTGCCTACTATTATGTTGTGCACCGTTGTCGTCACCTACAGTCAACATATAATTATATCTTACTACTTCACTGTTAACGAAATAATAAGAGGATCGGAAGAGAGGTCGTCCTTCGCACACACCACACACAATTTGCCAGACGAAGAGTGTATTTTACCAATTGTTACTGTTGGTAAAATACACACAAAAAAAAAAGAAAACAATTTTACAACAATGAAATAAAAATATCAATACCCCCACAGAATTAATATTTTGACGCGAATGCCTCCTTAAATTAATTGCTTTCATAGTGGAAGTCAAATCAGAAAAGTGATGATAACAAAATTGGCTACATCTATCGTCTACATCCAAAATTTAATTACACCCACTCGACAGCTAAATGATCAGAGATTTTTTTTAGTATACTATGGTATATTCGAATTCGTTGGATATACATATATACATATAATACGCTCAAAGAAAATATTACTCGTAACGTATGTACTTTTTTTTCTACAAAACACGTGTGTACCTTGCCGTATTTATATGTATTTCCGTTTTTCTTAAACCGCACCATTCCGTAGGTGACGGGACATATGGTGATGAACTGGCCTCGAAAGTAGGCGCACACCTGATACTCCTGCCACGAGGTCCAACCGCTGGCGCCTTCGCAGTGGATCGCCAGCACCGGCGGGTGGTGGTTCACCTGCCGTCACTTACCGTCACTTACCACTCACCTACCGTCACTCACCACACTCACCTACCGTCCAAGCCTACGTCCAGTCCACTCCTGCCTGACACGGCTCTTGCTATTGCCACAATTTTACACAATAAATACAGTTGTGAAACGAATGTACATACTTGCGTAGATCACCAACAATGGGCAATTTTACGAGAATCGTTTTAAAATATAAAACTATAAAAGTTCACACCTCTAATTATTACAACAATTATTAAGGATCTCATAGATTCATAGACGAGCAGTCACTGCAGTCTATAATGGACGAATATTATTTATTTTATAGGCTCTCATACAGTTACGACCATTGCTTGTGTATATTACAATTTAGGTTAACATTGTCTGTATATTATGTGGTTTTGTGATTGTGTGGAGCTAATAAATGCATTATTATTATATATATTAAATTTCATTTAAGGCTTGAGCAGGTTAATTTAATAATAAAAAAAAAAATTAAATATCCAAAAATAAAATGTCACGTAAATATCAGGCAGTGCGACACTTTTAAATGTATATTTTGTTGTAAAAAAATATATTACATACTTTATTGATAATAACATTTATTTCATTTCCCATTTAGTGACAACCCTAATGCGTATGTGCGGGTTTCACAACTGTAATGTTGTAAATTGTAAGTGTGCTTTTGGTTCCCGATTTAGTTGGGGCGAGGTGCAATGGGCCACAATTACCTTTCTCCACGAGTATTTGTTGCCCGACTGGAGAAACTGTACGCTCGCTGCTCCCAACGGTATGACCTGGAGATATTTGCCCCGAAACTTGGTTGTCATTGTGAACTCCTGCCAGCACTGCCAGCCCGCCTGACCCTCGCAGAACTGGGCCACCATCGGCGGGTGATGAGACACCTGACCCCAACAAATTCACACTAACAATTTCGAAATTTTGAACACTTTATGCCAAATAATATTCACAAGGGATAGAATAGTTTTAGGGGCAGGCAGGAGCAGTGGGATACGGATGAGGTAGGCGTGTACGAGGATAAGTTAATATTATTAACACACTAATAAATGACCTTTCACTTAAGTTGACTAATTGATCAAATTTTATTTACGTTTTATTTAAGCATCAAAAAAATAAATTATTCGACAGTTATTGAAAAATGAAAAAGAAGATATCATATTAATGCTCTTGCCGATCGCTTTAAGATGTGGCTGCTTTCAGAGTACAGAGTTCTTACAGAGTAAGATGTGTATGATATCAACAAATACAATAATAATTGCTTTATTATCACTGGAAAAAGTCTTATTGAAGTTAACATTTCAAATAATTGTTGAAGTTTGTTGAAGTAGACTAAGAAAATGAACTAAAAAAATGTCCATAGCACACCTTCATAATTGTTAGCTTTACATAAATAGTTAACATAGCAAAACTACCTCGAATCTCTAGTGGAAAGGCAGCATCGTGGCCATTAGATTATACTTTTGTTATTACGACATACTAAGTAAATAGAAACACATACCTGTTCCGAGATTGCTCGCCAACCTAGATCGGTCATGCGATCACATTCATACGTTTCGCCGAGTAGCGGATTGAAAGGTTTATTCGTTCTGATAACAAAATAAAATATATTTTACTATTAGAGACGATGCTGTGAGAATAATGCACGATAACAATAATCTTTAGGTGGGCAACAGTAATTGCTCTTGTACATTTTCAAAACAAGTTTTCTTCTGAAGCCCGTCACACCACACACATAGCTATAATATATATTAATATAAATTATGGCATGGCATATTACGATATATTTTCTATACAAATATTGGATTGACCACACGCGTAGCTATAATATATCAAGACGTGAGTGCATGAAAGCGTTATGTCGCATTAATATATCCATATGAATGTTTACAGACCTTAAGATCGTCGATTTAAGACATTTTTGGAATATAAAAAGTTGAAAAAGTTATTATGTACAGTTAATTTTAAAAAGAAAGAATGCAGAAAAGTTTACATTTGTTAATGGATGAGAGAGCTATGTTCACTTTTTTTAAAATTAAATTAATACTAGTGTTTACTGGCTATCATACCATTAATAATTTAGGTTGTTTACACAACTTTTCATCATAATTTAGTACAAAAAACAGTTCCGTGGCGACTTATCTCATAAATTCAGTGTAAAACTTTAACCTCGATTTATTCGAAATTGGAATAATGCGACATATTGATGTCACCAACGTATGCTATGCGTGTCAAATGAGAATAGGACCGGAAATTCGCATTTGGCGCCGCATTTCTCACGAACTTCATTACTGATGTGTACGCGAAAAAACAATCCAAGAATTATTATTTTTGTAATGTGATTTATTTATTCAGTTAGTTTATTATAAAATCGTATACATTGACCCATAAAAGAATTACTTATCTCGTGGAGACGCGTTAGCAAACTTAAGGGCTTTGCTACATAGAACCAAAGCCGAAAAGATCGTATAAATACGATTTAAATCGTACTGTAATTTACACTTATAGTTTAATTACTTAATAGTTATTATATACTAGCTGGAGCCCGCGATTTCGTCCGCGTTGAACGATGAAAGGTACCCCATGTCCTTTCTGGTGTCCCAGACAACGTGTATGTAAAATTTTATGGTGATCGGTTCAGTAGTTTTTGCATGAAAGCATAATAAACATACAAACAAACAAACTCACATTCACATTTATAATATTAGTAAGGATATATATATTTATACATATATAAATTTATTAGATAAAATATAAATAAAAAATATTTATAATTTTGTTATTCGGATTTTTTTGACGACATTACTATGATGACTCGGATCATGTGAAGTTTGCAGCAAGCGCGATCCTATTCTCATTTGAAACGCATAGTACCGTAATATATTATATTATAGCACGGTATATTATATATTATAGCTACATTTGTGTAGGGCTTAAATAAATCTATGTAGCGCACTTGCAGCACCTGTGGCGTTGCTTGTTTTATAGGCGGCGATGGTAGCCATCAAAGGCATTGGCGTTTGTTGGTTAAGTAGAAGTAAGACAACCTATTGGCGGTGGTGGCGTAGGCTGTGACGGTGAAGGCCGCTACGTAGGCGAGCTGGTGGGCAGGGTCGGAGAGCTGCGCCGCTTGATCTAGCACTGCCGAGTACTCGTAGTCCTCGGTCAGCCGCTGCAGCATAGACAGCGGCTCGCTGAAGTTCACCGGGATCGGTATCTTCGACAGCTCTTTACCTACGCACAAACGCATTTCCATTTACTCGCTTCGTTTAACCCCACGTGTGTCGAAAAATATCACCGCACTCATAGTTTGTGGTGATATTTCAAATTAGTTGCACAAAGTTGCTCTATAAAGTGAAAACGTGTTACGACTTGAACCATTATTACTAAATTTTAAGGTTCAAATCAGTCGTACAACGGTCCAGGACACATTCGTCATTACATTATTCATCTTTTTATCAGAACAGAACGAGAGAAAGTGATAGCATGTATAAAAAATCCAGTGGACACTTTTTCTCAGTGATTTTGTTTGAGACCCTGAAATGCAGTTCCAAACCTCGGCAATATGCTTACTTAGAATATACTTGTTATGCCAAATGACACCCTTAGACGGTCCTATTGGTCGGATCACACCAATTTTACCTTGCCTATTGGAAGATAGGCTTGATAAGTGTGTGACTAGAGGATAGTAGGGCAAGAATTGGCCATTTTACAAAATATATTCCCTTCATACATCAACGAAAACCGTCTTCATAACTTGGGTATACCCATTTAGCTCCAGTAAACCATCCACTTTCAAATGTGATCACATATTCGCATTTAAAACAAAACTGTGACTAGAGAATAAGTTCAAAGCACACTCGTACCTATACAATTCTTCATGATGGACCAGAGACTGAGCGGATAGTTGGGCTTGTCGGGGACTCGAACCCGCCGCGGATGTCCGTCGACCATACACACAAGTTGAGACACGTGCGGCTGTGGATACGTATACGGTACCATCATCAATTTAAAGTGTCTTTATCCATACTAATATTGTCAACGTGAATGTGACTCTGCCTGCCTGTCTGACTGTTGCCTTTTCACGTCTTAACTACTCAACCGATCATCATAAAATTGTGCATACACGTTGTCAGGGATGTCGGAAAGGACATAGGATACCTTTCACCGAGACAAAAAGTACTGTTCCCGAGGGATCATCTAAAATTAGAAAAACTAATGCCTCATGAAATTGTAATAGCAATAAAAACGTCAGGTGTTATATTATCTTTTTTTTTCAACACGGACGAAGTCGATAATATTAAAGTAACTTTAAAAAGTTCATTTCCAAAGTTGAGACAGCAAGGAATCGAACCACTCTTCTAACGAATCATACATCTACAGTATTACAATCATAAAATATTATAATCACATTTTAAAAAAAACAGAATTTAATAACAAGTTATTAATTATAATTTAAAATCATTAATTATTATTAACCTTATAATAGTTGCAACGTACAATAAAAAAGTAAAAACTAGTTAACCTCTAAATAAAATACCTAAACATTCGCCTACATTTTAGATGTTCTAAAGTGGTCCCTATACAGGCTTACTTGGACTTACCCATATTTTTCCAGTGGCCACTGGTTCCTTGGAGTCTGCGGGCTTGCTGACAGTAGCCACAGCTCGATCCTTGTCTTCAACAAACATCATCTGCAATTCAATTTCATTTATTTATTATTTCATGGTGGTCTCCAGTGAATCAGTTGTTCTTTCCATATTAAACAACTAGATACACAGTGATCTATTAAAAAAGAAAGGATGCGCCACCAAGCAATGTTTTTTTTTAAATTAGAGTTGCTAATTAAAAAGATGGTTTGCTCTTAGCCAACATCCAGCTGTGAAGCGAAGATAAGGCCCCTATAATGGAGCGAGCTCACCCAGAAGATGCCTATTCACTCGCACTTTGAAAAGATTTGGTTTATACGAGTTCGGAAATATAGACGCCGGCAGGGAGTTCCAAACCTTGGCAGTGCGCATTATAAAGGATGATTTAAATCCTTATTTTCGGGCCAAACGTCCGAAAAATAGGGATTTCGACAAGATGAGGATGGTAACCAGTCGTACACGTCTATATGTCCGCTGGAAGACAGAGCAGTGCGGTATGAGCTCATGCAGTTCCCGAGAACATCTGATGTACATCTCATAGAAGACACATAGACTGGCAATTTTGCGTCTATGTGCCAGGGTCTGCAATTCTCCCCCCCTGGGTACGCCAGGACCTTGTCGTGGTGGGGGGGCTTACCCTTGGCTTCGGCCCTGGGGACTAAGAAGGCGTACACCCAAGCGTTCCGATCGGGCTCCCTCGCGGGAACCCGTAGCGGAGCGCTCACGAGTGGAGAACCCTCCAACCCTCCACTCGTGTCCGTTCTGTCCGGACTTTGACGGCGCGCGCATCAGCGCTATGATGGGCCCAGAGATGGGCCAGCGGAGCCTCGGCTCGTGGAGGCGGACCAGTGGTCTGCGGGCGCGGCGTGTGGCTTAGGCCACCTCCGGGCAACCCGTAACCTCGCACTCGCGAGGCCGGGGGTCTGGCGCACTGAGCGTCGGGCCGCGTGGAAGAAAACCACTATAAAAAATAACCCGAAACCCAAGGTCAGCGTGCCGATGGGTTGCATGGCCGGGGGGAACCCGGTCCCAAGCGCTCCTGCGGCCTGTTGGGAAAGGGCCGTAGGCTTCCTTCCCAACTAATTATGGAAATGTCGAATACGGATAAGGTTATGTCATGCGATCCCGCTAACGCCGGGCGCTCGGGGGGAGCTCGTCCCCCGTGTGTGAAATATGCTACGAGCGGCTTATGCGACCCGCCTAGCCAGCGGCGTCGACCGGTGTCCGGGCCGGTCGATGAGAAATCGACTACCGGCAATTGCGATTGTGGCGAGGAGCGCCAGAATTGCGACTGGTGCGAATTCAGGCGACAAGCTCTGAGGAAAGCAGGTCTTCCGCTGAACCAACCGGTTCTCGACCGGTTGACCCGCTCGCAGACGCGGAAGCGGAACAAGGAGGGAGCAGAGGCGCTCGGGTCATCCCGAGCCTCTTCTGTATCTGTCCGATCTGTGGAGGGCCCCGGGTCCGAAGAGGAGGCGGTGGCGGAGAGGAAAACCTCCAAGTCCGGATCTCCCGGAAAGGTGGAGGCTGACAGGAGACTGTCCGCAGAGGTGCGTCGGCTCCAAGCCGAAAACGAGTCCCTCCGGAGCCAGTTGGAGGCAGCATCTCCCTCGAGGACGAGGGCTCAGATTTCAGAAGAGCTTCGCCGGTTGAGGGCTGAAAACAGGGATCTTAATGAACGGTTGCAGACCCTTTTATCGGAGACGGCGGCCCTCAAGGAATCCTTGGATTTCCGTCCTGAGCCCTTGGCTGATACGCAGCCACCCATGGAGGCGCCCACGACAGTGGCTGCCAGTCAATCCCTGTCACGGGCCGAATTCATTGAGGCTTTCGGGTCGCTCCAGGCCGAACTCATGTGCCACGTGGGTGGCTTAGTGAGCGCCCGTTTGGAGGGTCTGGAAGCGGACGGGAGGCTCCTCCCGGCCCAACAGCATCGACCGCCTCTAGCGGCGGACCGCAGGAGGGATGAGCTGGCGGTAGCCGCGCAGCCCACACCGACGACGCTCACACCCCCGGCCAATTTGCCGCAGAAGGCGAGGACCGCAAAGGTGAGGAAAAGAGCCAAATCCCCTGTTGCCGATAGGGCCTCAGAGCCGCAGGCCGAGTCTACAACTCAGCCGGGATGTACCGCCAATAGCTGGACGGAGGTGGTTAGGCGTAAGAAACGCGCTCCTCCCTCTGCCCCTCCAGCTTCGTCGGCGAAGAAGGTGTCCGCCCCTAGGCTCCCTAGGGTGCCCAAGAGGTTGGCCGTGGTGGTGGCCCTCAAGCCAGAGGCTCTGGCAAAGGGGGCCACGTATAACGCGGCCATTACGAAAACCAAGGCGCTGGTTTCTTTGGATGCCCTCGGAATTGGCCCACTCCAATTCCGCGAGGGCATTACGGGGGCTCGCGTCTTGGAGCTCCCTAGGGAGGCGACGCCCGCCCAGGCGGACATGCTGGCGTCTCAGATCAGTTCGGTTTTGGGGGACGAGGCGAAGGTGACTCGCCCTGTCAAGTCGGTCGACATCCGGGTCGTCGGACTAGACGACTCGGTGTCGGCCGAGGATTTGAAGGCAGCGCTATCGTCGTGCACTGGCTGCCCCCCTGAGCATTTCAGGGTGGGTAAGGTGCACCTAGGTGCTAGAGGAGTGGGCTCCGCCTTCGCCTCTGTCCCGGCTGAGGCCGCCAAGAGGCTGGTCACTGGTGGTGGTCGACTCACGGTTGGGTGGAGCGCGGCCTCCATCCAACTGTTGGAGCAGCGCCCCATGCGCTGCTTCAAGTGCATGGGGCTCGGCCACCCGAGGGTCAGCTGCCCGTCACGAAAGGACCGCAGTGGACTCTGCTTCCGCTGCGGAGCGGACGGGCATTCGGCTTCCGATTGCGAGGCGGCCTACAATTGCGGTGTCTGCGCGGACGCAGGCCTCCCGGCCAACCACCGCATGGGGGGCATTAAATGCTCCCCCCCAGTAGTCAAGGGCCGCCTCGTAGCGGCACCACCGTCAGCCTTGTCAATGGAGTAGCCAATGGACACCATTAGTGTTCATTGAGTCCTCCCGAATTCAAGCAGATGGCAGGGCAGGAGAAAGCGGACTTAGTCCGTCTTCAAATGCCCTAGGGGATCTGCGCACGCAGCTGGCCAGCTGCGTGTGCCTGCACGGATCCCCCCTCCATCTGGGGATTGCTCGGGTGTCTCCGGGCAATCCCCCATTGGCGTCAGCCTAGCCAGCTATGGCTAGGCCGCCCGAGGGGGGTGGGTCGGAGCAGGTGCCTTGGCAGAGCCCGTCCACCTTCCACTCAATGGGCAAGGAGGCACCGGGGAGTTTTAGTGGGTAGGGGCCAGTTCCGCCTGCACGTGCGCAATCGGAAATACTGGTCGACCCCCACATACCCCTACCGCCTAGCCAGCGATAGGGGATCAATAAAAGGATTTCTCCTCGTCAAAAAAAAAAAAAAGGGTCTGCAATTCTGCATCTTGGTTTTTAAAAGCGTATTGCCGCCAATGAGTCTTCTAGCTCTGCGTTTCATCGAGTCGAGCACGGTAAGTTGATCTTTGGCTGAGCCATCAAATAGGTGGGAGCAATACTACATGCAAGATCGGACTTGCGCCTTATACAAAGATGTGACGCCTTCGCAATGTATCCGCATGAATACGTTTGCTTTCTTGATTTGTTAGTCGGAGTTTGACAACTCTGTTTTACACACGTCTCGACCACTCCGAGAACCAACCAATCGATGAGAACACTTTACAATAACAGAATACGCCAATAAGAAATAAAAATACGTATTAAGATGGCAAAGAAAACTAATTATTTTTAGTAGATGTGCAAATAAAGGAGGACGGTTTTTTTTTGTCACTGGTAGTAATGGTATGGGCGCATCCTTTCTTGTTTAACACATCACTATACACAGACATTGAACAAACAAAAACCTAATATAATATGGAAAAATAATTGTAAACCTTGAGTAACATTTTGGCATCGAGGGCGCATTAAAGAAGGCCTTCAGCGGTACAGTTGGCCGAGCGTTGTGCACATTATATGCATTTTTACAAAGAGCAAACCAAAGTGGCCTTTAATGCGATCCTTTTAAGGACTAGAATGGTTTAAGGTAAAACTGAATCATGTCAAGGTCTTAGTTGCAACTTACAATTTAGTTTTGTAAGTTGTGTTTGACACAGAATAAGAATCACAGCCTATTTAATTCAACATTTAAATATGAGCAATTTTTTTATGATACAAGATCTCAACTTGATTTTTTTATGACCACATAAAAAAATTAGAAGAGGTTAGGGAAATGGGTTGTAGATGTAGCATTCCTTACTCATCGAAACACTGAAGCAGAAATGCTATTATTTCATGTGGCGATAGAGAAATGGGCTGTGGCAACTACTCAAAAGCAGAAATGTTATTATTCCAAGGCGACTTAGAAACGCCGTGTGCGTATTTTATATTTCAAAATAAATAATAACTATTTTTTTAAAAGCAGCGATAAATTAAACGAAAACAAGAAAAAACTGAAGAAATAAAGAAAACTCACTCTTTGTGTTTCCGTCAACATTTCCCCTTCGGATTCGTCTGAACTTTCGGCGCCTTTTGTTTTATTCTTTCCTCTTGTCTGGAATTGTTAAAAAATATTTTTAAATATATTTGAAAACAAGCTAGCATTAAATTGTATAAAAAAATAATTTTATCGTAACGTAATAAATATTCATCATCATCATCATGAGCTCTACATGTAATTTAAAAAAATCTTCTCAAAAAATTAAGATTGAAAATTGCTTTAATAGTACATTTATTATGGTTAAATCACAAATAAACTTGTCAATGAAATTATCAAGAACTTTCAAAAGATATTATAATTATTATTTACTATGTTCTAGAATAAATATTTAGAGATATTCCTGTCGAACTTTCCACAGAAAAATAAGAAATTACTTTGCTTTAATGACAAATATTAGTATTTTTATGTTTAACTATATTCTTTTCGATTGTTCTATCTACTTGTCAATATGCATATTCAATTGTAATAATTACACATTCACATACTACTGGCACTTTCATTACAAATGAGTTTTTATTATTATCGTCCATTGTCGTCCCGACTTCCTCTTCCATTGCATCGAAGAATTCGTGATCTTCATCCTCCGTGTCGTGGCCGTGACTGCTGCCGTTACCACCTGAGTGAAGACAAATTACAAAAAATATGAAAACAATTAACAATCAAATGTACATAATGTTTGAATAAAAACTGCTTATATGTTACACAACATGAACATTTCAAATTAATGTTAGTAGGTATAATTATGCGAGGAAGGACTCTGTAGAACGACAACGATAGCCACGAATATTAATATTGTTCCAATATTATGTTTCATTTAATGTTTATATTACTGGAGTTCACTAGATTGCTCTAGTGGTTTGTTTAGAAAGCAAATTGCAAGTAAGGGTCGGCGCATACTTGCTCGGAGTCGAAGCGTCAATCTAAAAATTTCCACTATTTAGTGCACATATTTTGTACATCAGATTATTTATCATCTATGCAGATTCGAGCTTTTTATTTTTATCAATTTTTATCACGATAGAAATATATTCGCTTTATTCGGCTGTCCATCACCAGATGTGTAATAACTGAAGTTTATTTATGACAGTCCCACTGATGGTTTTAGTTTTAATGAGTACGAGTACACGCGCAATTCTACAGACTCGGACATTAGTTTTGGGATATATACAAGATTCAAAGCTTTATTATTATTTTTTATAATTTTTACATATAATATTGTACAATTCAGTGAATTAACTGATTACTGCTACAATGACGAATAGTCCGAGATTACCAAGAACGTCATAAAATATGAGAAATTATTATTAAACACTGTATTGTTTTGTCTACTATAAATATAATATGTAATATTCAATTCTTAGAATATTAAGTTGATGTACTAACATTCCTATAAACAAGAAAGTGAGTCACTTTATCTAGGATACGTAGACATAGGGCTCTACCCTTTAATCCAGAAAAAAGTATATATTGGGGAGGGTCATTTAAAACTAAAAAAATCCACACTTGATAAAAATATACAACAGATCAAGATTGTATTTAAATGTGTAAACACATAAGAAAAAGGGGAGCGGACGAAGTCGCAGGCAAAAACTAGTAGGTACTTTATGTCATAATTAAACTTAAATACCCAGACTTCAATGGTTTCTTTATACCAAAACACTCATCCAAATTAATAGCAAACATTACTTAAATTATTATGTTTAGCTCTCTTAGGTGTCCGTCTCATATTACGTGGACACTGTATGTACGATGTTGTGGCTGTACCAATAATTATGCAAATCGATAAGAACAGAATGATTTACAAACTTTTTTTTATTTTTTTGTGTGAACCATTTTTTTTGCAGTATCAATAAAAAGTTATTTTAAGCTGTTAACATTAACTATGCGGTTAATTATTTTTTACAATAAAATTCAACACTTTGAAAGGCGAATTAAAACAATAAAACAAGATAATATAAACATGAAATATTGCCCCGCAAAGTGCTTTCAATACAGGTTGATAGAGTAGATTGCTCTTTAAAAGGTTTAAATTTATGGAAACTTTACTCATATAAATATTGGCCTAAAACTATAGATCCCTGTAGCCTTTTCACATTCACATAGCCTTTAATATATTTTCACACCCCTGTGCTCTCCGCTTTGAGATAAATGTTTTTCCTTTTTGGATGATTTTTCAGTTACATGTTGCTAAATGAAATGACTACTGAAATGGGGACAACTGAAAAAACCGTAAATTGTAAATTTATTACAAATTCCATTTATTACTTTATTTATACTGTGTTTATTACATGGGGCAGAATTAGTAACTTGGCAAACAAGGCGTTCAGTTTACTTGCTGATGACATCATTTGTGATACCCGTCCTAGGCGTAAAAGGTTGAATGAAAGAGAAACTAATGAGGAAATATATCAACTGGCTTTCTCAGGTGCAACATTAAGACCAATTTTAGACTAGCTGAGCCTCGTGCTTTCAGGCGCCGCTTAATTTTACTCAATTATCGTCGACAGACACACTCGACCACTGACTCTCACCTCTCAGAATATATTATAATATAATCAGATTATATTATATATTAGTACCTAAGTTTCACAGACTGTTGTTAAATAGTTTATAACTATACTCGACGGCAAATAAACCGGGCCACCCGCTACTTAGGCTTTGGAACTCTGATTCGATTTTCTCAAAAAGTATAAAACTTACAACTATCAAAGTTATACCTACAGAAAGTGCGTTTCATGATGATTATTGATTAGGTATAACTTTCTGTAGGTATAACTTTTATAGAGTTTTTGAGAAAATCGAATCAGAGTTCCAAGGTAGCGGTGGCCCGGTTTATTTGCCGTCGAGTGTATAACTTTTATCAAATGCTAAACGAATTTTTTAAATGCGACTGTTAGTTCCCGAGATTGCCGCGTTAAAACGAAAATAACAAATTTTATATTAAATAATATTTGTATAGATTCACTCATTAAGCACAATATTAAAATAAAATAAAAATATAGTTTATAAAAAACTAAGAGGATAAACTAATACATGCAAATGGAGATATTATTTTATATTTTCTGGTAATATATAATTGCTAATATGTACATAAATTAAAAGGAAAATATTATTACAAACAAAATACATGTGAATATAACAAATTAAAACAAGAAACGTTCGATACATCACTTTGTTGACTTCCAGGATATATGAAACTTAAGACATATCTGTAGCACCAATCAAATGTATCATTCATTGTCTTCTTATTACAAGCTAAAAATATGTTGGCCTACAATAGAAAAGAACAATTAAAGAAAATATCAAACAGAAGATATTAAACACATACAAATAAGACAACATAAAATTTAAAATATAAAAGAACAGAAAACAAAGAACAACTATTAAAACTAATGGATGGGTTTTTACACTTTAGTCAAAATATTTAGGTTTTCTGTTACTTTAAATAATGTAACTGCATTATTTAAATGTTTAGTATTATGTATGGCCGACCAGAAAAGTGCTTTATCAGTTTTGATAGCAAATTTCATTCATTTCAAAATTCGCCAAGGCTTATTAGATTTGAAATAGGTATTGATTACTGATGGACATAATTTTCCCTTTGAATTTTCAATTCTTTGAAGGCAAAATAAGAAACTAAACACAATCTAAACACTATAATACACAACTAAACAAAATACAAATTGGGATTTAAAATTCAACTCAACTACAACTAAAGGCCAATTTAAATTCGTCAAGTATTTACAAAAGTGATTTGCACAATATAAGAAAAATCTATACAATGCAAGTATAAAGCACCAGTGGAAAGTTGTTTACATTACAGTCAGTCATGTAGAATTTATTCACGATAGAAGAACGACCATTGGGAATAAGTGTGCAAAGTCTTCAAATGTAACTCATGTACACTACTTGTTTTGCTTGTTTACACGAGGCAAGTAACGAGAAGGCGCAAGGGGTCGCAGCCAAATCATGCCGGTAATAGGCAATAAGAAACATAATATTTACAGCAGAAATTACGCTGAGATGCGTAACATACGTTACCACGCGAATTCTGGACCAAACAGTGTGACATTAACTTATAAATATTAATAAAAAATGTCTACCATATACCATATAAAATGGTATATACCATATACCAAGATAAACTCTTAGAGAGTTTATCTTGTCCTAGTACTGTTTACCAACTTTGGGCATAACAAAATGTGTTTTTTTATAAAAAAATATTTATGGTACCTATATGCAGGCTACATGCAAAGAAATATTTTTGATGTTATCGACATTTTGTTTTATTGGGGCAAATGCATAGAGTGCAATTTTGACACACCTAAAACCTAAGCCCTAATCTATTTTCATTTTCATTTTAAACATTTTGTCATTCAGCAATTTTAAGGAACTACTTGCAGAAAGTGATTTAGAAATATGTTGAGAAATTTTGCAGTTTGTCTAAAGTCTGGAAATAACTGAAATGTAAGGACCATCTGGCAACTGTATAGGAAAGTAAGTGTCCTGTAAGTCACTCAATCAACTTTAATAGCACCTACATATAAATAAAGCACAACAAAACGTTTTATTGAATCTAATTTTTTGTTTCATTTCTGTTTCTCTGTTGAATCAATTTATTTTAAAATTAACTTAAATTTACCCATTGCTGTGGTGTGTAGTAGGCACATTAATAATAAAAAACTGTCACAACACTAAGCAGCGTGATAATATATGCAAACATACATCTGCATACAATTAAAAGCATAATTAACAACTACCATCGCCACTTACCAACCATCATGTACTGACAATATTTGATTGACTGGTCATTTAGATTAAAATTTGCTGTCAAAAGCTAGCACTAAGTACTACACAAGGCCAAGTTCACAACACAACCTAAGGCGAGCGAGAGTAAACTTCTATCACTACTCTAAGTTACTCTATTATACGCGACACTGCCAATAGATCTACGTGCCAAACAATAAATTAGATGAAACAATACGTCATATTAACCACCAATTTGCAATACTTCGAAACAACCTTGAAGTACACCGAAATATACCTGAAAATTTAGTGTTAATGACAGCAAGTATATTATGTTTCGGATATTTTTTCGTACGTACCAAAACAATGAAATCACTACAGATCACAGTGCATTTTAGGTATTTCTCAACGTTTTATGTTTGTGCATAATATTATGTTCGTCCGGTTAATTTGTAATTGTATTTTTATGGTCCCTCTCTACTCTAGGATAACATCGTTCAATAAAATAAACTCAATTTTATTTTTCGTTTCTCCGTCATCAACTGTCAAGACGGACGGACGGAAAACGCTGTCATGTCATGTCATATAGTATTGTAAAACGTTCCGTTCAACGCAGATAGGATTTGAAATTAAGACCGGAATAAATAAAAGAACATGTAAAGTAAATATTAATAAGCATATTTAATACTCATTATGCACAAACAAAATAAAAACCCAAAACAGAATTTTGCAGAAAATATATTGAAGCAGGTTTTATAAACATGCAGCGCGTGGGACGATGTTACCATAATAATTCATTTTTATTTATTTTTAATGAAAATATTGAAGGCGGTTGGTTTCTAAGTTCACTTACGTGCAAAATGTGATTCAATTGTGATTTTAATAAAGGGAGACGTAGTTTGACCAGCTTCTCTGCTGTCCACAGGGATATTTTTTATCTGAGATTATATGAATATAAAATATTTTGTATTCTCTTTAGATTTTAATGGTTTCTCGATACCAAGGAATTAAATGGTATTTGTTACTTTTGTAACATTTTTATTAAATAAAATAAAAATCGTAATAATTGTTTTTGACGTGTAATATATTTGCTCTCGGTTTCGTGGTAGTGATTTCGTTTCATTCATTCACCTAAAGCGACGGAAATCTGTTACAGGAAGTCAAGAAGCCTGAAAAGCGCGCGCTATTTGATTTGACCAATGAGCGCATGCGGACGTTACCGTTATGAAGGTTTAGTTGGATTATGTATTTTTCGGAGAACTGGTTGCAAAATATCGTTTGTTTATTCTATTTAGTTAAAAATTTACTAAGTTTTATTGTGTATATAAACCTGCCAGTTATAATATGTTTAAAAATTATCTAACTAATGGTGAAAACCGCATCAAAAAGCGATTTCTAATTATACTATGTAAAGATGTGTTATGTCATACATTTACATACAAACCAAAGTTAAAATAGTTTGTTGCAAAGTGCTGAGAAATTTCCAACAGGTTTCATGTACTGTATAAGTTTCTAAATTTCAACACCTAACATTTTTCCATGATAAAAAGTAAACTATATATTATGTTAATCCAGGTAATAAACTGTCTGTGTGCCAAATTTCATCTAAATCTGTTGAGCCGTTTTTGCGTGAATCTATACAAGCATTATCACAAAGTTTCGCATTTACTTATATTAGTAGGAAGGATGAGTAAAATGATAATAGAATCTTAACAAAAATAGATAAGGGCTGCGGATCAACGGTGGATCTAAATAATTTGCTGCAATCCTACAACTGCTTTTAATATGACAAATTAATAGTTTTGGTAAATGTATACCTACTGAATTATTGAAAAAAAAAAAAAATTGTAAGGGCACTGTTTTAGCTTAGCAGTGTTCCCTAAACTTCTTTGTCTCGCAGACCAATTGGCTTGGTTTTTTGGGTTTGGGTAAACCTCCTGCTTAGCTAATGTTCCCTTTTTTGCAAATTTATCAAGTTCATTATGTATCATTACTTATTTCTGACTGTAAAAAGGCGTAGGCAGAGCTAAACAATAGTAACAAAACACATAAACATAAGTAACCTGTGCTGTGTATATAATGTGATTTTATTTATATGGAAAAATCAAAATTAAGTCATAATCGGTTTAAATGAGATTCACTGTTACATGTCACTGGCTCCGAAAGACATTTAAGTCGTCGTCGACCGCTGCAGGACGAATGGAGACTACTTTGTGGCTTGGATTGGATGATATGATTTGGTTTAATGAAAAGTTGGACTCACCTGAACTTGAAATGTTACGCGCTGTGACAGTTTTCTCGAGGTTGTCGTGTTGCCTTGCAAGTTGTTCAACGACTTCTTGGAGACGCATTTTTTGGTCACGCTCATGTTGGAGAGCGCGACCCATACGATTACTGGACGTCGACGCAGCGCTCATAAACTCTGAACATGCCTGGACAAATCATCTTTTACATAATTATACTTAAAAGGTCTTAAGATCTCATAAGCTACAGCAAGTAGAGTAACATTTATTCAGTTCAAATCAGCTTTTCTCCAATTTTATTTTTCATAAAGAATTTCACTTTTGCATTTGATACTAAAATTAAAATACTAAATTTAAACATTTTTGTTTAGGAATAGTCTATTTTTTTATTTTTATAAAATAGAGATGTAGCACGTAGCTTCGCAAGGATGCAATTTTTTTTCTACAAATTATATGCACAAACTTTCCTCATTTGTCACTCTTACCATTAGCGAAATTCATATCAAAATCTGTTGAGTGGTTTAGAAATAGTTTATATATTATAGACAGACGACATGTGAATATTATGCATCTTTTAAATATTGAACAATTTACACCTTTCTATAGGACAGGTATGAATTTACACGTAAGTTAATTAGAGACTCATGAGGTGATTACAGCTCATACTCACATTCATCATAGCATTGCACGATATTCTGAACAATGTTGCTCTTTCGGACACTTGTTTCGCATTGTCCGAGGGAGGTATTTCCAAGTCCACGAGTGACCTTTGCAAGGCCGCTCCGTGTCTCGCTACCAGTTCAGAACACGTCCGCAGATCGTGAAATCTGGCGGACAGTTCCCTTGCGATACCACCGGTATCTTCGTTGTCACCTTCGCCGGGAAGCGCTTCCACGTTAACTGACATCTGGTCATCGTCATCGTCAGATTCTTGAGCTCGACTAAAGAAACAAAATTAGTATTAATCGAAAATGTGTGTGGTCATCTTGTTCTACTGGTCTATGGATGGGTTAATGTGAAAAATGTATCAATTTTCATTACAGAAACCACTAAACGAAAACGAATCCTAAACGAAAACCACTAAACAAATGAAAAACTAGTATGCAATTGTCTCGTTCTGGTGATTAAAAATATTTTTAATTAGAATTATTATAATTAAAATTATGTAATTAAGTTGTGGAGTAAAAGCTAGTATAAATAAAGCCACTCCCTGTAGTCTGTTCCTATGTTTTTACGCTTAGATCTTTTGACTATGCAAAGGATTTTAATGCAGATTTCGCTATTGGAAACAAGGAAGTTTTTTATATATAATTTACAGAAAAAATTGCACCCGTACGAAGTCAGGGGCGGGTCGCTAGAGTATTTTATTTAAATATTGATTATCTTAAAACTAGTGAATTTAAAAATCTTTAAATTCACCAAATCATGAAAAAGTACAATAGTGTACAATAAATTTTTCATAATAAATAAAATGGTTGCTATTGTTATTAATACTGTGTGGTTATTAACATAAATATGTGCAATATTAGTCACTGTACAATCATTGGTCCCAGAGAGTTAATTGAGCATGTTAAATATGAATCCAGGTGTATTGTATTTTTAATATATACTTAATTTCTTTGTGTAGTAACAATTTGTTAGTACTGAGTGCTCAGTGCATATTTGATTTTTCTTGGAATAAAAGCAAAAAGCATAAAAGTTTTGATATCGGTTATAAATTTTATCTGCATAAGTTCTATATGTTCACTTCCATAACAATCTTAAATTTGTATATATGATATATTCGTTAATAAAATTAATTATATATTAATCAACACCTTTCACCTTTTATATTTGATTACCCATCAAAATATTGTTTACAATAGTAATGTAACAAATCAATTATCTACCTATTTCATAATAGAGATTTATGTTTGATTCCCATTTTTTTTTTTTCTAATAAAACTTGAGTGACCGATTTTTCGGTAGAACTAAAATAAATAGACATCTAAGTAAAAAGTAAAATAATGTAGAATTGATTGAGTGAACTGTAGATGTAGAATGGGCACACAAGTATACAATGTTTAAAAAAAAAGATTATTTTTTTATTCTCATGTTTTTTGGGTGCCCATGCTGACCCTACAGCGGTATAATGAGTGCATCAAAAGCGGCATCCTCCACCAGATACCCAGTAGAGTATTGGGGGGGGGGACTAACACTAACATAGCTTTCGCCTTGGCCAGTTCGAGCGCCGTAACCCAACTCTGTCTTTCCACTTCATCCTGAGCTCGGATGTGGAACGTCTGCGTGCCTCCATTACTTATTACAAATGTGCACGAGTCCGCTGTGTGAATAAGTGCTCCGAGAAGAGAGATGGTGCCTCGACATGTGTGCGCCATCTCTGCTTGATTTCTGAAAAACGGAAAATTTAATTAAAATAAAAATTACTTAAAAAAAAATTATTTATTATTATCAGATGGATTTTTATCTATACTAATATTATAAAGAGAGAAGATTTTTATGATTGTAATGAATAAACACAAAAACTACCGCGCCAATTTTAAAAATTCTTTTAACTATAGAAAACTACATTATCAGAGCTAATAACATAGGCTGTTAAGCTACATGGTCCAAGTCGCGTGCAACAGCTACTTTTCGACCGACGAAAACGAAAAAACAAAAACGGAGGAGGTACTAAATTCGCCGCGTATAATATATATATATATATTTTTAATGTATGATCACACATAACTTTTGACAGGGTGGTCTATATTTTTTTATTTGAAAGGGTGCACCCCCAAGGAGGTCCCATTTTAATTTGAAAATAAATTTCCAACCCTAAGGGTAGGAAAACAGGGGATGATTGATTGTTCACTCACCGATTGTAGCGTATAACCATGCATAACTTTTTAGAGTAGTCCGATTTTGATAATTCTTTTTTTAATGGATACCTCGAAGTTGGTCTTGTATAAATTTGGAAAAAAAAATCCTACCCTAAGGGTGGGAAATTTAAAAATTAAGCATGTAGTAAATATTATGCTTTTCGGTTTTTTCGGCAGTTTTATTTTTTGTTAAAAAGTTTTATATATTATATTAATTGTTGGCTACTGTAAAATAAATAAAGTGAGAATTTCAGTATTTATTTTTATTTATTTTAAATTCTCATTACTTTATTTTTTTTGTACAAGACCATATTGTAGCTTCACTTTTATTTCTGCCCAAATATTTCTCAAACAGAAATCAATCAATCTTTCTATTAGATAATATTTAGAATACATTAGTTGTCCTGTCAATTAGTACATATTACTATTTTAAAAAAAATTCAAAGATATTTATAAAATTGAGTTTATCAATACTAATAATAAATGTGTAAGTGTAGGTATTGTATGTATGTTTGTTCCTCCATAACTCGAAACTAACTTGAACCAAATTAACTGATTTTGATGAAACTTGGTAGATAAACATTGAGATGTAAAGGACAACGTGGACGAAGTCACAGGCACCAGCTAGTATGTATTATAAGAACTTATGAACCCAGTTTATGTTATATATTTAATAGTAAGACAATAGATATATATTTAATGGTAAATTATAAACAAGAAAAAATTACTAATTAACAAATAGTATATTTAAAAGATATACATGTGATTTTTTTTTATTAAGTCCATAATTAATTGATTAAAATATAAAGTTGGTATAACTTTGTTTATTTATAGACAGTTAATAAAACAGCATTGGAATCTCTACAAATAATTTCAGTAGTAACGTTGATAAAGTGAATAAATGAAATTATTGTAACACTTTATTGCTCAC
Organism: Synanthedon vespiformis; assembly: GCA_918317495.1. Classification (NCBI taxonomy): domain Eukaryota; kingdom Metazoa; phylum Arthropoda; class Insecta; order Lepidoptera; family Sesiidae; genus Synanthedon; species Synanthedon vespiformis. Next base: position 3,079,718 of record OU906965.1, read on the forward strand.
TGCATTTAATTATTACACCAAAACGATAATATTTTGTTATCAAACCAGACTGCGTCATACACGAAAAATTTTCAAGGTTCCATCTCATTTATTACCATAAAATATAATAGATTTTTATGTAAAACGAGTATGAGAGATATTTTTAAATATTTCATAAAGGTATAATATGAGAAACTATGGTTTTACCTGTAATAAGATAGTAAACCATTCGACAAAACGAACCATCTCCTCTGATAACCCTTGAGATAATTCGTCCATTTGAAGAGCCACCCTTTTTTTTCAGGATCGCCCGGGACGGGCTGACCTTTGAGCACAATTGCATCCGTCATGTTCGTGATAAATTCACGAAAATACGAAAAACATAATACAAAATCGCTACCTAGGCCACGTCCACCATCACATATCACATCAATGAGGAAAATGCAATGCACAGAAAAAAAAATATTAATTGCGACAAAGACAAGTGCGTTCAAAAACTTTAATCACTATTATGAAACATATTTTTTTCCGTGAGTTTAAATATTGTATAAACGCAACTATATATAAGTTGTTTTAAATAAATAGTGTAATATTATATGCTTGTTATTATTTCGTTTTATTACACAAAAATTCACAAAATAGGGGTATATTTAGAACGACAAGCAATAATTATAGAACAAGGAAATGTCAAAATACTTTATTATGGCGTAATATTGACAGCTCAGAATAATTGACCGCCAAACATAGATTCATTTCAAATCTAATACATGCACTGACCTGTATGGACCGCTGGCTGTCCCATACAATACAAATGAAAAGCTGAAGAGTTTGTTTGTTTGTACGCCTACGCGCACAGCCTACGCGCTAATCAATAAGGTAACTTGACTAAGGTAGTAATACAAAATCTTTGATATTACTACCGTTCCGACCGTTGCACTTCGTACTCGATCAACTTTCTCGAGTACTTCGTCGAGGAACTTCGAGAGTGAGGAGGCCGCATATGGTTTCCTGTAAAAAGTTATGTCACAGCCAGCATAGCATTAGCGGTTAGCCTACGTGGCCTAGCCTCAACTCAATCAAGAGTCTCAAGCCTGTGTTCCTGTGCTAAAAGGAAAATCAAAATTCCGATTTTTATATTTACTAGCTAACTGGAGTAGTAAACAAGGAACATAAATTTGTTGAGCAGTCATAGTATTCATGGCATGGAGTCAAAAGTGTTGGAAGTTATTACTGTGAGTGTGAGCATCAACAAAATAAAAACAAAACATGGTTCATACGTGTTTTGTGTGTAAGTGGAGAAGTGATAAACACCCTCGAAGATCTTATCACAAGTAAGTTTGTGAATAAGTAAGATTAATAGTATGAATATTTTATATTATTAAGTTAATATATCTCTAACTATATAGTGAATACTGTAAAGATTATTAAGCATCATGAGATTTCGATGGATAAATACGCATTTACAGAATTTTGATAATGAGGCAACATAAATATTTTCTCTGAAAATGTTACAGATTTCCATCGAATGAAGAATTTAAGCTGAACTGGTTGCATATTTTGGGAAAGAGAAATGTCTCCATTGGAAAACGCACATCACTGTGTTCTCTACACTTTGAAGAAGATTGTTTTCGTTATGGATTAGTTAATGGAACAAAAATATTGAAAGAAGGTAGTTTGCCAACGCTACATTTAACCACTAATAATACAGAAAATGAATCCATTGTTTCAGTTAATAAAATAAAATCTGAATCTCAAATGGAATGTAATTCCCATACACAATGTCCAATCATTAGTAAAATAAAATCTGAATCTCAAATGGAAAGTAGTTCCCACACACAATATCCAAGTATTAGTAAAATAAAATCTGAGTCTCAAATGGAAAGTAGTTCCCATACACAATATCCAATTATTAGTAAAATAAAATCTGAATCTCAAATGGAATGTAATTCCCATATACAATGTCCAATCATTAGTAAAATAAAATCTGAATCTCAAATGGAAAGTAGTTCCCACACACAATATCCAAGTATTAGTAAAATAAAATCTGAGTCTCAAATGGAAAGTAGTTCCCATACACAATATCCAATTATTAGTAAAATAAAATCTGAATCTCAAATGGAAAGTAGTGCCCATACACAATATCTAATTATTAGTAAAATAAAAACTGAATCTTAAGTGGAAAGTAGTTCACATACACAACATCCAATAACAGATGATGTAGGAATGACAGATGCAACCTTAGAGCTGTTGAATATTGAAGACAATTAGATAAAACCTTCAATTTTTGAATTACAAGGAAATTTGTTCACCCAACGAATCACCCAGAAAAAGGTAATTATTGTTAATATTGAGTTTTTGAAGTTAATGATGAATAGGTAAAGCTAATAATAAATTCTGTTATTTTAAATTGTTTAAGCAGCTCATTGGACAGCTGGCGAAAGAAGAAATTCTACTTTTAAGAAAAAAGTTTTTACTTTGAAACATTCAGTCAGTTAAACACATGCGAAATTCTAAATAAAATCACAATTAACAGAAATCAAGAAAAGGGTATGTAAATACGAAGCTGAAATCAAATTGATGCAGCATGTGACTTGTGAGTACATTTATGTTCATTGGAAGGACTAAATCAAAAATTAAAGATACATCAAGACGCCATAGACACCATAAAATAACAAGAAAATTCTAAAATAGGCACTTATTTTTATGTGATACTATTTGTAAATAAAAAGATATTTAAATAATTGTAGGATGTTCTTTATTGATATTCCTCATTAATGCTGGTGCTCGCGACTTCGTCCACGTTGAAAAGTATAAAATTATATCGATGGCGTTATCAAGATATCGGTAGATACCTTGGAGTGGATCGCTAAAAATATCACCAAGCAGTTCTACCCAAATCCGATAGATGGCGCTATCAAGTGGATCACCCGGGCCAAGCCGCTAGTATTTACTTTTATTTTAGATTTCCTGTAGGAATGAAGCTTTTTCCCGCGCTAGCCTATGTTCATCACGGATAATGTCGGCTTCTAATGGTAAAAGAATTTTTCATATCGCTCCAGTAGTTTCGGAGCCTATTTAACCCTTAACCACCTACCACCCATCTACCAGACGGAAGCTACTTTAAAATCGCAAATATTTCCACGACCTTACACTGTACAATCCCGCGCGCTCGAGTACCTTCTTCCCGCGTCCCTCGGTGCCACGCATAAGCTCGTCGACGCCGGACCTGCCTTCGTTTACCTGTGGTGAGTAAAAAACTATCGCCGAGTGTCTCGGAGACGGGTGGTAGGTGGTTGCGTGACTAAACTCAAATGTTCCTTTTTTTACTTTTTCAGTGAAATATGGCTTTACTAGACAAGGATATTGAGAAAATGTTAGAAAATTGAGTTTTCAGGTGAAGAGGATCTGCCTAACGATGACTGCAGTGAAGTTCGAAGTGTTATTGGCGAACAGGAAGTAGTAGAAGAAGATTGCAGATCGGATTCAGAAATTGATGGTGAGGAAGATCTGGCGTCATCGGAAAAAGGTAATAGCGAACCGATTTACTAGATCAGAGATGCGCCAACTACTCCTCAGGCCGTCGCACTCGTAGATGGCCATTAGCAGTATTTTACAAGGTTGCTAGACATTTCAGCTTCAAACTGCTACGTTGTCAGCTTGTCTGCTAAAGGCCAAACCCAAAAAACTGAAAGCAGATTCAAATTCCTGAAGAAATTAGCCGAACAGCTGCAAAAGACCACATATGGAGCGCCGTGAAAATAATCCTCAGATGCAACGGCATATAAAAATCGCTCTTCGACGTTTACTCCATCACAAAGACCAGGCGGCTCCAACAGAGGTTCCAGGTGGCAGCCATGCTGAAGAAAGGTCAGCTGTTCGCTAGACATGTTCTACTTGTGACCCGAAAAAGAAACACAGAACAAAAATTATATTTGTTTCGAGTGTAAGGTACCCATTTGCCTCGAATGCTCTAATAAACAGTGCTATAATTGTCGTGAAAAAATGTAAAGTTTATGGTCTGCAATTTTGTTGATTGAGTTGTTCTACAACGTAAATATTTTTTTTATCTTTGTTTATTATTGAATAATTGAAAATTAGTAATAAATAAGCATTATCTTTTTTTATTTTTTTTATGGACCTCATTATCTAAAGACTGTATTTTTGTAGCAACAAAAGTGAGTTGGTTTTTGTTATTTAGTTTATGGAAAACGTAGTCGTTTTTATTTTGTGTTTCTTGTTATAATACATAGTTTCTAACATAATTAATATTTTATTTTAACCTCTACATTATAAATATTCCATATTCCATAACCTCTACATTATAAATATTATACATGCGAGGGTAATTTGACACACACGTCTCTAAGACGGGTGGTAGGTGGTTATGTTACGAAAATAGAGGTAGGTGGTTAAGGGTACAAACAAACGATCAAATTTCCTCTTTATAATTATAGATTAAAATATACCCATGCGCTTTATATAAAACTGACACTTATTTGACTAAACTAAATATTGTATTGTTCTGTGACCAAAGCAAACTGACAATACAGTTGACTACACTATGGTAACCATTTCAAAATTAAAATCATTAAAATTATTCACTGGCAAAAGGGAAGTCTTATACGAGGTTGTTAGACGTATTGTTCAAGGTAAATTCCTTTCTCTTGAATTCCAATCACTCGGTGAGACTAACTGGCACCGCTGTGTAAATAACCATAAGACCTTTTCGCTAAAGCAATTTTGTGATGTTTCAATCTTCATAGATTTTTAATCTTGTACAGTCTAAAAAGAAAATATTTTTGTAGGTCCTGGTTCAGTGTTTACTTGTAATTCTTATTTTAAAATGGGTTCTTCCCTTTCGAGATCATATTCACCGAATAGTGGACAAAACAGCGATACCAATGAAAGACGTAAGTAAATTTATAATTGTATTATTTTTTTTTGCTTCAATATAGCTGCTGTGTATTATTTTTTTATCATTATTAATTACTAGCTGTTGCACGCGACTTTCCCTGTGGAACTTTATAAAATATAGCCTACATTACTGTTAACAATGTAGTTTTATATAGGTGAAAGAATTTTCAAAATTGGTCCAGTAGTTTTTAAGTTTAGTCATTACAAACATACTAATCTTCTCTCTTAATAATATTAGTATAATATTAGTTTGTCAATAAGGAATTTTATACAGTAGAGATCTTATTTTTATAAAGCATGCATTGTATTGTCAACGAGTTAGTGTCAATACAAATTTTATATTAAAATTATTCCCGTAGGTGCTACAATATCTCGTGTGGAATCAACACGTGACTACATCGAAGTTGAAGTGTGCAAGGAAAGTGATCTCAAAGAGAATGAAATGAAAGTAGTAGACGTCGGGGATGATGGGAAAGTGTTACTCGTTAAACAGAAGGGTGAGATCAACGCCGTGGGAACAACGTGTACACATTACGGCGCGCCACTTGTGAAGGGAGCTTTGGGTGACGGAAGAGTCAGGTGTCCCTTCCACGGAGCCTGCTTCAACTTGAAGACTGGAGACATTGAAGATTTCCCTGGATTTGATTCTTTACCGTGTTACCAAGTGACAGTCACGGAGAAGGGGAATGTAAAGGTAAGTTTTGGAGTTTGAAAATAAAATCAGAATAGTCACACAAATGCGTTATGTTACATGTTATAGTCACTTTTTATTTTATTTTATTTATTTACACACAAAAAACAATAGGTGGTACACAGTTGAGGTGTGCTATAAACTCAATTAAGTTTCTAGCATACACCCTTTTTAGGATATCTCTGAAGTTTCAGTGATATTGCACCTCACATTTTTTTATTTTAAGCTCAACAGACAGGCTGACGCTCCATTTGATAGTAGGCTACCGTCGCCGTAATGACTAGTAGGATGAAGATTAGAAAGGGCTAGGGAAATTGGGACTTTGGCATCATTTACACACTCACCGAAACACATTAGCGCGTTGTTATACACGTAAAATATAACGTTACTCACTGATAATGTAATTTTCTATAGGTGCAAGAATTTTTAAAATTGGTAATCTAAACATTAGTCATGGTTTTTTTTATCTTTCTTAAATTTTAACGGATGTCTTATCAGTCTGGCTAATAATACAAAATGATAAATACCTACATTAAAAACCTTTATATATATTTGGATAAGAATTGATGAGTACGATAATATTATGGGTGTCATAAATGGTAATAATATGTAATTGAAATGGAATTTGTTTAAAATTTCCCTATACATTTAAATTTAATTATATATACTGTAATGGATAGCAAATTTAGGTTTTCGATTCTATTTACCTATTATAAAAATATTATTCTTTTCGGTTTACTAGCTTAATTTGAACATGACCTCGCCGATGGATAAATCAAATTAAAATGTTCATTATTAATAATAAGGAAAATGACAAAAAAAAAAATCGTTTCCCCGAGTTTCTTTTGGGGCTTCTTCTCAAGATCGTCATAATCTTGGCTTTTTTTTTCCGAAACCCTGGTAAATTTAAATTTATAATTACCATAATAAGTTTCTTGGAGAAACCTAATTCATAAATAAATATTTTCATTTATTTATACCTATTTTGATACCTAGCGTAATCTGCTGGTGGGTGAAACCGCAGAGTACATTTAGTCAATTACAAATAATAAAATCGTAAACAAGCGGTTTATTAAATATTACTCAAAAAAAAAATGTATGACACATTGTACTTACGTTACAAAGTTAAAAAAATTAGTTTTTAGAATTTTCGTCTCTTGTGCGATTGTGCACTCTAATCTCAGAAACGGATTAGCCGATTTGAATGCAGTTTTCACTGGTGTATTTTAGCAAACTTCACGTAACATTTAGTGTTTGCTTCATTCCAATCAGTTTATAAACAAAAAATTTCGAATTCCATTCATAAATTACGTAAGACGATATTTGACAGTTTTTGACCCCCTCCCACCCTCTTGTAAGAAAAAATAAGACATGGTCGAGCCCCCTCCCCCTCTAAAACGTCTTACGTAATTTATGAATGGCCCCCTTACGAGAAGTCGCGGGCACAGCAAGCTAATAATAAAATTGTAGTATATTACAATCAAATTACCTATTTTTATGCATACATTAACTATCTCACAAATTATAGTTTGTAATACAGCATGTTTCATTTTCCTCCTTTTAGAAGAATGATGTCATTCTCTTCGTCATTATAAAATTGGAGTTTGTCATCGTGAAGTTATGGTTTTAGTTGCACACGACTCTTATTTTAACGTTGAATACAGAATTATCTCGTTGAAACTAATCTCGAAAGATTTGCGTTGACACCTTGGTTTATGCGGACTTTTTAATTATGCAACTAGCGACCCGCTCCCGGCTTCGCTCAGAGTGCAATTTTTTATTCCTATGCTCAAACTTTCCTCGTTATTGGAGATTCTCTTTTTTTTTCTTGAAAAAGCTTTGGTGTCAAATGTTCCTGAATACTGCATTATATATTTACCTATAGAGTTTGTTGACAACCATTAATTAGTGTTATATACAGATAAAATTAATCAAACGCAATTACACACTAAAGCAATAAATAGATAATGGTTTAATTAAATGAAAGTGGATTGATGCGGTTTCTTCATATTTTATCACGACTGATACTTCATATTTAATTGTTATTTTTTTTTATCATAAAAATTGTAATTATACTAAATCATTCAATTAGTATACTTGTACTCGGTCCTAATCAATAATATACATAATTGAAGAATCACTTAAGGTTATCTTGTTCGGCTAAATGTAGTACTGATATAATATTTTAATATTTATGATAAAATCGTGAAAGATAAATTTGTCGCGTCAGGTTGTAAGATTTTGTATATTACACCTATGTGTCTCAGGGGTCTAAAAATGTTCATTCATTCATATATCAATATGTATTATTAATGGGAAGGAAATACCTACTCAGTTTTTTTTATCCTAGCATGTAATAAAACAAAGTCCTCCGCCGTGTCTGTCTGTTCACGATAAACTACTGCACCGATTTTCATGCTGTTTTCACCAATTGATAGAGTCGTTCTCGAGGAAGGTTTTGTTTTAGTATATAATTTACAAAAATGCTCGGGTTCTGCATTATGGTTCTGCTGTAGCGTACAATCCTATATTTTTCTCTCACATAATGCACACGGCACGGCCAAGGTTTGGAACTCCCTTCCGGCGTATCTGTTTCCGGCTGTTTCCGGGCTTTTATATAGCTACCTAATCCAAATTTTTTCAAAGTTCGAATAAATAGGCATCTTCTGGGTGAGCTCGCTCCATCATATGCCTCATCTTTGCTACATGTCTGCATGCTGGCCACGAGCAAACCCGTCTCTAATAAAAAACAAATGTCTAAGATTTAAAAATACTTAAGTATTTTACTCGAAGCTAGTAAATAAGTAGAACTAAACCGTATCATTTATTTAATAATATCGGAAACAAAAAAGCCGCTGACCTTGAAACGCATTGACCAATTTGGACACGTACCTACCTAGCTACTTATTAGAACAGATGATTCAATGTCAGTCTCAAGGTCATAGAAAAAATGTTCGTTGATTATATACAACACACACAGGTGTTTTCTGGCACAATGAAGGTTCGAATGAAACTTGCGGACTTAAATATTGTTTTAAGTAATCAATAAAAGACGAGGCAAATTTATTATCATTACATAGTAACCGTGTGAACAGTAATCACCAGTTAGGGAAATAAACATGAAACGTTAGTTATCATGTCAGTAACCACAATAACCACCATGTATAAATGTAAAGTTAGATAGTTATCTACCTACAACAGTCATACATAATATGAAAAATTAAAGATTGTTAGTTAGGATATATTATGTACAAAAAAACTTTATTTATTTATTTGAAAAGGCTCACCAACTAAGGCTATACTTAGTAAAAATATACTTTCACTAGTTAGGATATATTATGTACAAAAAATCTTTATTTATTTATTTGAAAAGGCTCACCAACTAAGGCTATACTTAGTAAAAATATACTTTCACTAGTTATACTAAAGCTACAATATCTACTGTAGGTACTCGTGCTAAAGGCTATTGTGACTAGATCCGCCCGCAATTTACCGTCGAGTAGGTATTACATATGTTTGATTTGTCGAATATGTGTCGAATGAATAAATAAGAACACAAATTGTATGACTCTCAAAGTAAGCTTTTTTATACTTATGTACAGGAGGTAAAACTATCCAAGTAGAGGCCATTTGACACAAAGTGAAACAATATGTTTGCCAATGCAATTTAAACGCGATGGGTCTAATTTGAACTATGCCTGCATCTGAAACAATAGGTTTATTATAATGTGCCTAACCTTATTTCGTCGACAGTTTCAAAATAATTGGTGAACTTTCATTGTATGCTGATCAAAATAAGATTCCTTTGAGAGCAATTTAAATTACCTATATTAATTAGCATACTTGCTAATACATAAACTAACTCTTTCCACTAGTAAAAACCATGTCAAAATCTGTTGGGTGGTTTAGAACAAGTTAGAGGAGAAACAGACAGACGTGTACAGCGACTTCAATTTATAATAATATGCAGAGAAGAGACAAATGCAGTTCAATGATAAATTGAATTCTTTATATTTCAGGTGCGTGCAAAGTTGAGCGATCTTCAATCAAATAAGCGTGTAAAAGATCTGGGACTGCCTTCGCCTTGCGACAGTAACACAGTCGTGATCATTGGTGGAGGTCCGTCCGGAGCAACCTGTGCCGAAACTCTACGCAGCGAGGGATTCACGGGTCGCATAGTGGTAGTCGCCAAGGAAAACTACCTACCATATGATAGAATAAAAGTGTCCAAAATTGGTGTTGTAACCGACATTGAAAAGCTTCAAGCTAGATCGCAGGATTACTACAACAATGCCAATATTCAAATTCTGAAAAGCGTAGAGGCTACTAAAGTGGAGCCAAATGATAGATTCGTGCATCTTAGCGATGGTAGTAAGCTTCAGTACAGCGCGTTGTACTTAGCTACCGGTTCAAAACCCAGAGTTCCTGACATACCAGGTATTAATTTGAAAAATATCTTCACTGTGCGAAACTATGCTGATTCGGTGAACATACTCGAAGCGTTAGGTTCGGATAAGGATAAGAATGTTGTTGTACTTGGTCTGAGTTTTATTGGATTAGAGATTGCAGCGTCTTGTGCGGATAAAGCGAAGTCTATAACTGTAGTCGGTAAAGATATAGCGCCGCTCGGTCAAGTGTTTGGCAGGGAAATTGGGGAAAGTTTGCAAGCTTTGTTTGAAAGTAAAGGTGTACAATTCCTCTTCGGTACGACAATAGTTAAATGTATCGGAGAAGATGGATACGTGAAATCCGTAGAAGTCGCTAAAGGCATGACTCTGCCGGCCGATATATTTATTTTGGGTGTCGGAACGACGTTCTATACGGAGTTTCTCAGTGGAAGTGGTATAGCACTGGAGCCCAACGGCGCGGTAAGTGTGAATGAAAAGTTGGAATCAAATATTAAAAACGTGTACGCGGGTGGTGATATAGCAAACGCGCCGGTATTTGCTAATGGCAACCAAAAAATGAGCATAGGTCATATTGGGTTAGCACAATATCACGGTAGAACCGCTGCCCTAAATATTTTAAAGAAAGAAACTCCACTGAAAACAGTACCGTTCTTCTGGACGATGCTTTTTGGGAAGTCCATTCGTTACGCTGGCTGCGGTAGACCGGCAAGCACCATGATAGATGGGGATATAAAGGAATTGAAATTTGTGATCTTCTTCTTTGACGAGTCAGACAAAGTTATTGCAGTAGCGTCTTGCATGAGAGATCCGGTTGTCTCACAATTTGCTGAATTCCTATACCAGGGAAAGACCCTCCATAAAAAGGACCTCAAAGACGATCCCTTTGCCTGGACAAAGCATATAACGCCTAAGTAATAATGGTTTTAAAAGTACAAACAGTTTGATTTATAAATGAATGCAAGTATTATTAGCGATCTAATTTTAATAAAAATTGTATTTCCATTTCTGTAAAACAGATTTTTTTTATATAGTTATAGTTGTCTGTCTCACTCAAAACGTTGATTTTCATTTCTAGTAATCCATGGAAAAGAAATACTTGTAGAAAACCTTAAATCAGTTTCAGGGTAAGTGTAGTGTAATGTAAAACTAAATATTTGTTGAAAACGCATTTTAATAAGATCCGAAATTCTCTTTATGCCGTCCGTCAACCATAATGGCTTTTAGTTCTGTACTTGCATTTTTTTTTTACTTAGTACATACTTACTCTGCTAATTTCAAAGATAAGAAAGTAAATTTTAGATTTTATGTAAAATATGATTTTAGGCTTAAAAGTAACAGGCTAAACTACTGCATTTCAGTATTTTGTTTTTACATAATGATCTTCAAAGTATTATGAAATGGGCTAAACTAAATATTTTATTTAGTTTGGAAGGTAACTTGATAAGTTTTAATAAGTTATGTTTGTACTTATGTTTGTTTATTTTTTAAATTATCTAATAATTTAAAAATAACATCTCTTAATACAGATATCAATGAAAACGTTTCATAACTTTATGTTGAACTTTGAACTTGATTTTAAAAGGATCTGATTCACTTTTACTCTTTAATTTATAATAAAATATGTGAACCCTTCATATTATATGAACGTCATTGTTTTATGCGACTTTTTAACATGAAGGGTTTTGCATAATGTGTGGTTAAATTTTGTAAATTATTCAGTATTATATATTTTTTTTAATAAAAAAAATAGTTCTACATTATTTGTTAAACTGCCTGCCATATAATGCTTAACAGTTTTCCTTCGTGCTTATATTGCGATAATTTTAACTTAACTATGTTAAGTTTAACATAGTTTTAACTTTTTATACATAAGAATGAATATTTATAAAATATTACATTTTTACATTATAATACCTATTATAGTAACTTACTACCTAAATTATAGTAACGTACAAAATATCCCTTGTTATTATTTTTACATGAAGCGAATTTACTTTACACAAAAAAAATTGAGGCAGTTTTTTTTTTGGTGCTTTTTTTAAGAATAAATTTCAAAATGTTCTTAATGAGAAATAATAAGATTTACAAATGTTATTCTTGTTATAAATGTGTACTTATACTCAAATATTTTGTGGCCTGTGAAATGTGATATATTTATTGGTGTCATAATATCAATGTGATTGTATTGTATGTACCTAATAAAGAGGAAATGTATTTAAAAATTGTTTTCCTTATTAGAGACTATCTCAATTATTGTTAGCTTTACTCAATCGATTTAAATTTTATTTTGTTAGCAGAATAAAAAGCTAGTGAAATTTATTCACTACTCGGCTAAGTCCGATGGACTCGCTGACCAACAACGGGTGTGGTCCTCCAGCATTATGGGGGTTGTGCGACGGGTTAACGCCTCGTTCACGGAAAAACACATTGTTACGAAACCGACAACTAAACAGATACAATCCAATCCCAAACACGACGACTTACGGCATAGATGACGCCCTAAGAATCGTTGGGAGGACGAGGTACAGAGAGACTTGCGCGAACTGGTGACGGGTGATTGGCGCGAGGTGGCTCTGGACCGGGATCGATGGAAACTTGTGGTGTCGGAGGCCAAGATCCACTACGGGTCGCTGAGCCAAAGGAGTTAGTTTTTTTTTTAGTTTGAAATTTATTTATCTATTGTTTTTTGTTCCTATATAAATTACAATAGTGTTTAAGAACAATGAACCTCTATTTGCTCTTGGCCAGTATCTATACAAAGACGAAGCCGATGATGAAGCGAGCTCACCCAGAAGATGCCTATTCACTCAAACTTGAAAATATTTGACTTATATTATATGAGCTCGGAAACACAGATGCCGGCAGGGCATAATAATGTTTTAGGATTTTGAATGTTTCAATTAGCCTAATAGGTACACGTCACAGTGCAAGTAGAATCTAGTCCTTTGGAAAATAGATGTAACAGTAAATTGATTCAATGACTATACAAATATTTATTTACTAATAGAATATTTTAGAACAAGAACATGACAAAAAGAATTCAATCCCAAGATTCTTTAACACGCAAGTGTAAAAGTCGTTCAAATAGTGTCACATCCTTCTTGAATATTCTTCTTGATCTGTCTAAGATTGCCTCTTTGGTCTTTTCATTTTTGCCCAATGCTTTTGTGTGACCGCTGCTTTCAGCCTGAAATATTACATAAAATAAATAAGTACAATTATGAAAACTGGTATTATTTGGTCTTTTATATTATATATATATATACTAGCTGCTGCCCGCGTATAACAAATAGATAAAAACCTATTCTCAGACCCACCAAGTGTATATATAAAATTTTATATACGTATACAATGATATACATATTATAGATGGCATATTTTTCCTGTGCTAAAGCTAGACTGTATTTATATATGTATTTTACTAACTGTGTCAGTGAGTTCAACATTTTTCCAGGATAAAAAATATCCTCAATGTTAATCCAGCTAACAAGCTCTCTGTGTACCTACTAAATTTCATTTAGTAGATAATTAGATATCAGTTAAGTTGTTTCAAGTTGATAATAGATATAAGTTTTAGTAAGCGGCAAATGTTACTTTATTTAAAAAACAGTCACGAAGACACAAACCTCAGTTAAATATGGATATCTTAAATACAGCATATTTTGTTCTTCTATTGCGAAGTTAGCTTTTATGTCTGTAATATGTTTTGGTTCCACTTTCTTCACTAAACGGTATTTGCCTCTAAAAATATGTCCATTTGGTTGAAGATTACGTCGCAGCAATGCATATGTTAATTTCATTTTTAATGTACAAAATTTTCACTGTAGGAATCGAACCGATGAGGTTATTTATTTATTTTATTTTATAATCTAATATCTTTCTTTATTCTTTATTTTTTATAGTTAGGTTAGGCCTCGCCTCGTCTATCCATGTAAATTTTAATGTCAAAAAGACATTTCTTTCTTTGACATTTATTTATCTGTCACAGGTTACAGATTACTTTCGATACTCCTTCAATGTCACATCCTAATCGATGGATTTCTTCGTCTAATGTCTCTTTTTCACATGTAAAACAAATTATTATAAATCAAAGTGTATCAAACATTATAGCACCGTTATAGTATCTATTTAGTATTTAATTTTAATATTTAGTTTGTATTCAACTAAATATTAAAATTTCATTATAGTCAAGTTGTAAACAAATAATAGATGTTGTATTATTTGTTTTTCTGTGGTCTTACTTGCTCTTACTCCATTTATTTATAATTGAAATTATTGTCTATGTCACTGTTATGGCTGTCGATCGAGTAAGCGTAGGGCAGTCTCGCGAGAGGAGAATTTTATAAATACAATACACAAATCAACTAATGTGAAGTAAATAAAAGATATTTCTTTTAATTAAGTATGGGATCGCTGGGCTGATGGCTGTGTGCATTTGAACAGTCCTCATTTTGGTAAGTTTAAATTAATAAAGCTTTGTTGAGTACTTTAGAGTTTGTAAGTCGTGTATTTTTTAAATAAATTCCTGTATTATTTGTTCAATAATAATAGTAATAAATCTAAAGTAATATCAGTGGAAACCTAGTGACAATTTACGACGGTTGCAATGTACGACAATTTTCGCTTAAACGAGGACTCGATTCGGTACCCTTTCACTTTATTGTAAGTAACTACATTATTTTCGTGCTCCACTTATTTCTGAGCTGACTGGTTTCCGTACTCTATTGTTATATCCTTTCTTTTTATAAATATCTAATATAAACGATATGTTTCCGAATTCAAGTATTAGCTGTTGTTACACATCTATTTATTTTATTTATTTGATATTTAATTTAATTTAATAATAACAATATTTTTTCAAATATTACATCATTAGTAGCAACAAAAAAAACCATAGTAAAATTTACAACGGTAATTTAAAGTATATTGTAATAAGTTAAAATTATTTTGTTATTATAATATAATCAATATTATTTATGAATAATAAATTAATCATATTTCTGAATATATGTAAGTAAAATAATATAATAATGTGTAACAATTTTATTATTTAAGTATCATAACTATGCTTGGTTAAATTAATAATAATAAAAAAGTTTTTATTTATTATTTGTATAAATTTACATGTTCTCAAAAAAATGAGAATATAATTAATTCCACCTTTTTCTCAAAGTACAGGTAACACTTGCACATTTTACGATTTTTTATGTCTTAATTTAAAGGTATTTATTTATAAAATTGCCTTTAGGGTTATATTTGGTATTTGCCCTAAAGGGTAACTTTAAAAAAGTTATAATAATAATGTTTCTATAAATCCTTGACTTAATGTCCATGGGTACTTCTATAAAATCTTTACTTGAGAATTCATAATTCAATGAATCTATTTTCAAAGATGTCTTATTTGGGTGCTCAGCCTTGTGCTCAATTTTGGCCTTAAAATTTGTATTGTTAAGAAAGCTATGGTCCGAATTAAACTTAATGGCGGCTCTGAACATAGTTCAACATGCGCGAACGCAATATTAGATATCGTATAATACACCAGCGCTTGCAGCTAACTTCCAAGCCGCCATTAAGTTTGAATCAGACTATACTTGGTTTTCTTTATTATCCATCTGACAAAGATTTAAATCAATTTTAAATTTTTTGATAAAAGAACCTTGGGCCCTAGACAAAGTGACATGACGAAGACGATAACGAAGTTCGAAAACAAATGTATGGGATCGACATACATATGCCTTCGTTAAGTCACGTGATACTTCCCATACATTTTGTTGTTTTCGAACTTCGTTATCGTCTTCGTCATGTCAGTTTGTCTAGGGCCCCTGCAATATCAATTAGACCAGATAGCTTAAAAAATAAATAAACTAGTGTATGAAATTGTAACTCCCAAACAGAGGATGGATACGTTTTTTTTGTTTGAAAGCTGTTGTGAACGAGATTGGTCTCAGCAATGGTTTATGAAGATCAGTTCAGGTGTGATGAGCGCATTCCCTAATTCCCAATTTTCTACAGGTTCGATTGCTGTGAAATTTGGTATACTGTTACTTTAGTGGTATTTCTATGACAGTCATGGTAATGGGACCCCCAACACCTCAGCAACTTACAGCAAATATAGCGTGTTTGGGCTCAATAGAAAGTTGGGGGCTATGTTATTGCCGACACATGTAAGAGCTCCCGTAACCTCAGCCACATATGAGCCTGATATGGTTGTACAGTAGCTACCGCCCCGGCCTTAATTATTTGTATGCAATTTTACCATTTTTTTTACATTGATGAAAAACAGGGATCATGGATAACATAACCTTGCATTTTATTTCGACAAATTTAACAAAAGGTGCAGTATCACCTATTTCCATAGTCATTATACAAAATTTACTCATTCTACAAATATGTACATATTTATTACAAAGATGACAACTGTGAACACAGATGCGAATAATTTGTAACAATACTCGAAAATATATTTAAATTCAAAATAATAATTGTAACTGTTGAGTATTTTTAATTATATGTTTTGTGAGTTTATATTGTAATAAATATACATATGTAATTCATTGCGAATACATGAGTCTTCCTCTGTATTAGGTTGACATAGAAAGTTAAAAGGCTTTTAAGTTACTTGTTGCCATGCCCTAATATTGGATATGTCGTCGGCACATCGTAGAATTGGACATATCATGATATTCCTGGGCAGATCATATTTCTGTTAAAACTAAGAGGGTCGCCTAACTCCGCTCCGCTTCGCTCGGCTCACCAAATTTATTTCCATGTAAACCTAACATGCTCCTCTTCGCTTTGCTTCGCTCCGCTCCTCGTTGCACCTATTTTTGACTTTTGGTGAAAGGTTATTGATTTCATACTTTACGATCTGCCGAATTCTACGATCTGCCCACGACAGATACACCCCAAGCAGACACTATAAATTATTATAGAGTGTCTGCTTTGTAACCCTCTGGCGTGCTCGTGCTTGTTTGTCGCTTTGCAACAACCAGATTGCTACCACCGACTAGGGTTCAGCAGGTAGGACACGAGACTATAGGGCGCCTTTGCCAGAGAGAAGAAGACACAACACAAGTTTATTACAAAAATTTTGCTTTTTTTTTGCTAACATTGCTTTTTTTTCTCGACTTCTCAAACTATTCAAATAAAATAGAGGGTACAAAAATACACGTGTTTTTAGGTAGCGTTAGTCCTATGTGGTCCGAGCATCAGTCCTTCCTGCTGGGTGTATGTTAAGGAAATCATCTTAACCATTTGTGCAATAAGCTGCAAAACACAGCATTGCTGTAGTTTTGGCATTTTTAAAAATTATGAACTCATCTAAAAGAACACAAATAAAACCAGCCTATAAAGGTCTTTCATGGCAAATATAAAATTAATTTATAATAAAAAAACACTGTTTATTTTATATAGTTTTCATAAAACTAATAACAAACATTACTCTTGTGTTCCTAATGTAAATATTTACGGTGTTGATTATAATTAAATATATAATGTTACATAATATAATCGATTATAGAATATTGAATACATAATTGGAATATTTGTGGCGAAAACTGTAACTATGCAGTTCATTTATTTTTTCAGTCAATACCTACCTACTGGAAAATAGTTAAAACATGTATGAATGGTATTAGTCATAGTTTTATAATCTGCAAGTTTGTTATGAGAGAGATGCCTTGAATTGTTGTGGAAATACTCCTTTAAATCTAGAACTGAATATCTGACGTTCAAAACACGTACGTCATAATGGTAGGCCAATATTAGTGTAGATTTATTTGATTGTTAACACAGGGGGTTAATGCGTGTTCAGAAACTACTAGGCGCTAATGAATTTTTTTTCTTATTGCAGAGTGTACTGTGCCTTAGTGATCCTGTACAAATAGTTAAATCACCACGTCTTCACAGTAGAAACGAGTGGCCCTCTCAAAATGGCTCAGGTCGGGGCTAACATGGAGTACCAGGAGTACAAGTGGGCATACACAATCATGGACTCCTCGAAGTAAGTTCATCTCATTTGTAACCATTATAGGGTATTATTGCCTAACTTAATTTTATTTTGCTCACTTATAATATTATATCTATAGTCGGGGAAAAATATATGGAACTCTGTAGAGTAATTAATTAGATAATAATGTAACATATATGTGGGAAGTGCCGGATTAAGATGCGCCGAGCCTTCAACAAACTATCAAGAGGCCCTTGGTTTGTATTAGGATCTTCAGTTTAAGGTTTTACAGGATTAAGTGGAATTTTAAATGTTAAAGTAAAGCGTATTTTCTCTTATTATTATTTTTTAAATCTAAAGTTATTTTTTTCAACTATTTTTAACATTTGAACAATATTTTCTGCGAAATGCAAAATGCGCAAGCAATCAATAGTTTAGTTATTATTTTCAGTACCTACTTACTTATAAACAAACATTATCTACCTCTTTCCAGTATTGGTGTCGATCAAATAGAAATTATTTAAAAATCGATTAGTTTTATATTGTCATTTCTTGCGTATCTTTCCCCGATGTGGAACTTGTCAATAATTATTATATTATTGACCAATCAATAATCTGCAAATTGCTTGCAATTTGCTAAACCAATGTTATCATTTCCATATTATACGACTATGGTGTTTGTTTGTACTGTTAGTCTCACTAATGGACACAGTCTTCTATTTATAACAATACGCGTGTAGAATCAAAACAAAGCTTCATAATTGCTGTCAATGACATTCACCGACATGCACGTATGATTTCGCCCTCAAATTAGGAATTAGGTGACCCTGTCGCCACCGTAGCTTTAGCCACGGTTACGGTCATGAATTTTTACCACTTGTCTTTATATGTGTACTACTTGGCGTGTTGCGACTTCACCGGCGTTGAAAAATGAAAAATATAACCTATGAGAAAATATATGAATACTAAATGACCAGCTCCCGGTTTCGTCCGGGGTGCAATGTTTATATAACAAGTTAACAACCCAACCTTTATTGTTATACCTCTTTACATAGGTGAAAACCGAATTAAAATTGGTTTAGCCATTCTTGAGTTTTTGCGTGACTAACGCACGGCGATTGTATTTTACATTATGATTACCTATAACGCCTGACATCATTTGAATCTCACGAGAACCTAATATTTTTTCACGATAAAAAGTATCCTCTACGTTAAATCCAGGTAATAAACTATCCGTGTGCCAAATTTCATCCAAATCCGTTTAGCCGTTTTTATGTAAAAGAGTAACAAACATGCATAATATTTATGTATTCTCACAAACTTTCGCATTGATATTAGCAGGATGTAGATAAAGCTGTGACCCAGGATTTCGTTCGAACTTAAACTTACTTAATTTAAGTTATAAAGTAAAAATGAAAATTAAATTTTTACTCAAATAATTCCAATTACCACTTTTACATCTTTACTAATATTATAAATGTAAATGTAAGTTGTTTGTTTGTTTCGCTTTCACGCAAAAACTACTGAACTGATCACCATGAAATTTTGCATACACGTTGTCAGACTTCAGAGACAACAGAAAGGACATTGGGTCCCTTTCATCCAAGAAAAAAAGCACTGTTCCTGAGGGATTGTCTAATATATAAAACTGTAACTAACGCCTGGCCAATGTGTTATAGCAACAAGTTGTCGGGCGTTATAATTGCTTTTATATTTTTAATTTATCATCGCGTACGAAGCCGCGGGCACCAGCTAGTAATATATATTTAAAAAGTGTTGAGTGCAGTTGATACGTTTTTTTTATAGTCATCGGAAGATAAAAGACAATGGCTCGCATAATAATGCATGCACTCTGGGAAAAGTAATATTTATTCAACGCGGAAAGTTTGTTAACGCTCGAAAAGCTTGAAAAAGTATATGATTTTATCAACTTAAAATGTTCAGCGCTTTGACGATCGTGCTGCGCTAAGTATTTCCCCACGCCGACGACGTGGTGAAGATCGTTACAATAATTGCATAGCAACCGGTTGCATCGTCAATATGTTCGTATTAATTAATATAGCACCATCTCACAAGATTTAAAGATTACAGCAGTTGATTATCATCTATCAGCGACAATACAGGTACATACCACTAAAAGTGATGTGACGGCGCTTTATTAAATATATATTTTTGTGTAAAATTGCGTTTTTACAAGAAATACATTATAGGTAGACCAAAAAAGGAAATCCCTGTCTATATAAATACGAAATTTTATTAAAATTAAAATACGCGAAATAAATTTATATAGAAGTATTTAATTGTTGCACGCGACTTCGCCCGCGAGACTTTATAAAATATAGCCTGTTACTCGTTGATAATACAGCTTTCTATTAGGTGAAAAAATTTTCAAAAGCGGTCCAGTAGTTTTTGAGTTTATTTATTTTGAGTTTACACATCTTCTCACTTTATAATATTAGTATTGATATAGATAAATAATTGCTCATTTGAAGTTATTAGATTTGATAAATATTAAACCGAAACCGAAATTTTTTAATCTCTTTGTAGTTGTTCATTGTCGATTCCGTCAAAACGTTCATGTTTGTTTATAGTGGTTTAAACTTGACTCTTCGCGCACCGTTAAGTATTATTGTAACCGCAGCTTGTAAACTATGCATTGTCTATGACCGTTAATTCAAATCAATTACAATGACATGATTCAATTGTCGGCAATTAACACTACTTGCGTCCTCCACAGTTGTTTTTTACCGGTGCTCATCTATAGTAATAAACTAGCCACCCTCCCCCGTCTTAGCAACGGATAGCATTTTTTTTCCTACAAATTATTACACAAAACTGAAATAACTAAATTTACCAGTTTTAATCATTCTTGCCTACGGCTTCCCTAACGTTAGTAATTAAAATGTTAAAATGTAGCCATTCCTCCTTCATGTTTCAAAAAATCCATACTAGCTGTGCCCCCAACTTCGTACGCGTGGTTTTTGCACGCTTGGTATTGTCGGTATTTTCAATACCGAAATACCAAGAAAACTTCTCAAAAAACTTTCCTATCTAATTATTATCTAACTGATAGTGAAAACCGCATCAATATGCGTTGCGTAAGCAATTAAAACTGCACTCGTTATCGACGACGAAATAATAATGTTTCGTTTAAAGTTGTTTAAATATGAAATTATGTGTTAGCCCCCATCACGGTTCGAATGCCCTAATTGGAGAGTTGTTAGTCGGGTAACCATATTCCATTAAGGGCACCCCTCTCGTGTCACCAAAGTGACAACGAATGCCGATTTAATTAGGCACGGGGCACTGGCTCCGCGGGTCAGGCCCTTATTTTTATTCATTTTGTTACGTATCGATTGCTTTTTTAATAGATATTTGTAGGTCGACGGCAGCGTCGGTTACAAAACGTTCAATTCAATGTTGCACGATTTTTTCACAATGCAAGACTTTTTTTTACATTACAGTACAGACCGCCTCAATAGATCTCCTTTTAGCCAGGCCATCGCCATGTCTCAATGTTAGGTTAATGTCATCTTTGAATTAAATTCATATTGCAATCTTGCAAGAATGCAAAAAAATGGGTGTTATAATTTTATTGAAAAAAATAATGAAATAATAACAGATAAAGATAGTATAGAATACATTTTAACTTTACATAATAAATGGTGTTTCAGAGTGTCAGCGTGCTTAATATCAATGTTGCTGATAGTGTATGGCAGCTTTCGATCATTGAATATGGAGAGGGAGGCTCGCGAAAGAGCCGAAAGAGAGAGAGAGCAGTCGCTTTTGGGAGGTAAAACTACCACCACAACGTCCACCAATAACAGTAAGTTATCTTTTAAAAGCTCCTTAACAATACATAATAAAATATGACATTTCTAAGATATAATATGAATGTTTGAATGCAAACGAAAAAATAAATTGATTTCTAAAAAGAAATTTGAAACTTTTTGCGGATTGAATTTTTGTAATTACTGACAAAAGACTTTTTGCAAGTTTTACTTGTAGAATGGTTATAGTATAGAGAGCGAAAACAAACAGAATGAGAGCAAAGTGAACTCTGATTTCTTAAGAATATGACACAATAAAATCATATTATTGTAACATTTCAGATGTACAAACACTAAACACGATGCAGGCACTGTGTTTTCCCCTCGGTTCGTCTGTGGCATTGCTTATTATGTTCTTCTTCTTCGATTCTATGCAGACCCTGGTCGCTATATGTACAGCAAGTAAGTCAATGATATATTTTTTTTAATTTATCTTTTAATTTACATTTTAAAAATGCACAGTTACAAAATTCAGTGAGAATTGAATGTGATCGGTGAAGGAATGTTTCATTTTCATAGAAATTACAAAAATATAAAGGATTTTTTAATTTGTAATTTTTTTTTTGGAATTTTGGTTTAGACCTTTATTTATTTTATTTTTGAAAAGTTAAAAGTCAAGACATGACATGACACGTTGCATTCAGTATTTGGTATAGGTGAATTATTATATTAAGGTTTTAAGGCGACACTTGTGGGGGAATCGGCGCATGTGTACAATTGCGCACAAAATTGCTAAGGAAAATGACATTTTCTTTTCTTATTTCGTAATTTTTCACCTCACTAACTTAAAATTACTGGCAGTGTTGATATTCCTTCCATAAAATCATCGTGCGATGTCGAAGGACAACGTTTTTTTTAGGCATTTATTCACCATGACGTATTTACTAATACTATAAAACAATCTGTACGCAACAGTACCTAAGAGACTCGAGACGCGCAAACGAAGTGCGGGAGGGGAAAAGCGACTGAGTCTACCAATAACGTGTCTGCACACCTACGCTTACTCGCCCCTCACTTTCCTCTGCCCCCTCAAAGACCTAAAATAGAGTTCTGCGCACATTTGCCGAGAAGTCTTTGTTCGCTACACGAACTATACGTTTGTGAGAGCATAAGTTTGAGATGTGGGTGCGCGTGCGCAGTAATCGCGTGCGCGGCGCTCGCTTTCCTGCTGACGCCGCTGTGCCAGTACGTGGCGGGCGGCGTGGGCGGGTCCACCACGGGGTCGGCGCGCGCAGTGTGCGGCAGATACACTGCGCCGGAGTTGGCCGCCGCGTTGCTAGCCGCCGCCATAGTCGCCGTGTGGGTGCTCACCGGTCACTGGCTGCTCATGGACGGTGAGTCTTTGTCTAGCCAGATTATTGAGGGTCTTCTCCAACAATATAATAAGGTGACTACAATGGTGCTAGTCTAAAATTATCTTCTATCTATCTTTGTCTAATTTATTAGTCAATGCTACATGTCTTTGTCTATTCTGGGACCACTTAATACATCAGCCGGTCCTCCTCACCTATACCCTCCATAGTCTAGAATCTAGATCTACATTCACGCGTTGGAGTTATTCATAGGCACACCTCATTCTCACATAATTGAAGCCGGCAATCAACCATAAGGCCGACGTATGGTTACGGCACGGCATAGCAAAGGTTTTTTTGTTCGATGTTTTGAACATCGAACAAAAACTCACACTTCTTTGCATGTGCCGTCAGTCAGTGCCGACAACACGTTTGCTTTTGTTGAGATTTCCGAGTTTAAATCCCAAAAAAAAACCGAATGACTAAGCGAAAATAAGAGTGTACAGCCAATCGATCAATAATTTTTTATTTACAACTTAAAATACCTACAATTTAACACGAATAAAACAGTGTCTTGCTGTTGTTGTTTTATCTATTAAAGTTTATTTATTTATTTTTCAAAAGGTACACCAACAGTACATACAAACAAAAACTTATGCACAGATAAATTACAAAATAGAAATTGTGACTAATGATAACATTTGCATAGAAGTTAAATAATTAATATAACGTAAATTTAACTTAAATTAAAATAAAATAATAAGTTCAAAAAGGTACCCCCTATTCAGTATTTTGCTGGTATAAGCCGGCACTGATCTTCCATAGGAACTCTTAGGTTTCACTTGATTCGTACAATCTGCAATAGAGGTGTTTGTTTTACAGCAATGGGAATGGGACTGTGTGTGACATTCATAGCGTTGATCCGGCTGCCATCGCTCAAAGTCTCCACACTTTTGCTCACTGGACTACTGCTATACGACGTGTTTTGGGTGTTCTTCTCATCATATATTTTCACAACTAATGTTATGGTCAAAGTTGCTACCAGGTTGGTATATATCATATCAGAATCCTTTTTTTTTTAAATTTGATTTTATACTAATACTGGCTGGTGCCCGCGACTTCGTCCGTGTTCTCTATAGCCTATCTATAGATTAGCGCGTATAACCAAGCAAACAAACAAACTCTTCGGCTTTATATATTGATACCAGACAGTTGATATACTACATAGATTACTTTTTTTTTTGTTGTAAATACATACATATTATAAATACAAAACATCCATGACTCATGTGCAAAGGTAAATGTTAACACATAAACATTTGACCCTAGCGGGATTCGAACCCGCGTTTGGTTAACAGCTAGGGTTCTTCTTCTTCTTTTAATGTCTTGGCTCCATCATATCTTCTCCGATGATTTTGCCAGTGTCATTAGTAAAAATAGCAATTTTTCAAACAAAAAAGGCAAAATTGAAATTAAAAATCAAAAATAGCAGACCCGAGACTAGTCAGACAAGTCAAGTCTATAATTTTTCTTAGTTTTCCAAAACAGGGTCCGTCAAATCCAAAGCAGTCAGGTCAAGTCAAAAAATAAATTCAACAGCCTAGGGTTACTATTAGCCACTAGACCAAACGTGTCGTCAAATCAACTTCAAACTGTCAATATCTATCAAATATTTGTGTCGTGTTGTCAAACTTGTACATATTATATATATATATATTTATGTTAAGGTCGACAGACAGGCTGACGGTCCACTCGATGCTAGGTGGGCACCGTCGCCTATAACACAAGCAACGCCATAAGTGCTACAAGTGCGCTGCTGACCATAGAAGGATAAGGGAGGGATGGGGTAATTGGGCTCTGGCCACCGAAACACAAGAGCACATAATGCTGTGTTTTGATTTTATTGCATATATTTTGTGTATAGGCCAGCTGAAAACCCCATGAACGTGGTGGCACGACGACTGCAGCTCGGTGGCGCAATGCGCGACGCCCCCAAACTGTCTCTACCGGCCAAGTTGGTCTTCCCTTCTATGCATCATCAGGGACACTTCTCAATGCTGGGTCAGTACCTCTTTTTTCTTCAACGTTAACGGTCCACATCCACTAATCGATGGCAAGCACTGCCAAGGAGGGGATGGGGTAATGTAATGAGATTATTGTTGGTTCATTCGGTCCCAGTTGATTTGTTTTATCAATACATACGAGTATATGTGTTTTTAATTTTATCCTAGATTTTGTATGAATTTGCTTATTATTTAATATTAATAAAAAAATAATAATAACAAGTCAATCTGAAATTGTTTATGTTAATTAATGAAAATATATTATTATTATTTTTTATTTATTTATTTATATTTGGGAAACATACAATACAATACAAGTAAAACATAAATCAACAAAGTTTCCACTAAATTACTAAAACATATTATAAGTTACAAGACTACAGAGTACATAATATTGAAAGCTGAGAGAAAACATACACAAAGGCAGGCTAAAAAAAAGAAAGAGAAGAAGATAACAAATAACATATAACATACCAAATAAATAAGAAGACTACACGACTATATTTTCGTCTAAAAACTAAAGCAAGACCAACTCAAGCTACTATTGTTCAAGGCGAAGCTATAAAAGCAATGGGCTCTTTGCATTCATCACTCACACCCCATAACACAAATGCACATGTGCTGTTTGACGATAGTTTTTCTTGTAAGGGCTTGGTAAATTTAAATTTATATTGACCATAATAAAAGTTTGTTATATTACCTATAGGTCTAGGCGATATTGTGATGCCGGGTCTTCTGCTGTGCTTCGTGCTGCGCTACGACGCGTACAAAAAAGCCACACTCGTCTGCCAAATGGGACAGGTCCCCGGACCAAGATCTATGGTAAAATAAAGTATATATGGGTTTAATGGGTGATACCATTCGTAGAAGCGTAGAGTGGAATGCCACAGTATAATTAATGGCATAGGCAAACAATGAAATGCCGCGGCAGCTTCGCCATTTCTTTCTACATCTTGTTTTCCATAAATTGTGTTTTCAGTGGCTTGGCAGCCTGCCATAGCCTCTCGTCGTGTTGAGCAACAAGTGCCTGCAAACAGAATAATTTAGTGGTGAATACAATGTGGTTGCAGAGTTCCCGTCTGACGTACTTCCACTGCTCGCTGCTGGGCTACTTCCTGGGCCTACTGACGGCGACGGTGTCCGCGGAGGTGTTCAAGGCGGCGCAGCCTGCGCTCCTCTATCTGGTGCCCTTCACGCTGCTCCCACTCCTCACCATGGCCTACGTCAAAGTCAGTACTTGACATACTTAGACTAGAATATTATTATAAACTAGCTGTTGCCCGCGACTTCGTCCGCGTTAAAAAAGATAAAAAGTAGCCTATCACGTGTCCCGTTACCGTACTTCTAAATGTTTATCTACCAAGTTTCATGAAGTTCGTTTAAGAGTGATGGAGGAACATATATACATACAGAAAAAAATTCTAAAAATGGTAAATTTAGTTTCAGTAGGCTCTATAAGCCTATATACACGATATTTCTGAAAACAAAGTAAATTACTCCATGACCGACCCCTACAGATTTATTAGTATTGATGTGAGAACAATATCCCGAAACAGAATTGTAACTCGCCGTTGTTTATAAAAGGAACACCTTGGTATGCCAACAGTAAATGAAGAGATAAAAGGCCTAGCCCTGAATATAAAAACATTTAAAAAGGGGTGTTTTATACACAAAAAAAATACTATTCCCGAGCGATAATCTAAAATAAAATAATGCCATATCAAAGCGTTATAGCAAAAAGAGGTAGAATATATATTTTCAACGCGGACGAAGTCGCGGGCACCACAGCTAGTTTCTCATAAAAATGTAAAAAGAAACATAATGGGATTTTCTTTTTTTTCTACAGGGTGACCTAAGAAGAATGTGGAGTGAGCCGTTCATAGCTCCGCCGAACGGAAAAAGTTCCGCAGATTTCGATGTGTGACTGTCCCGAGTGCAGATTTACTAAGTGCATTGTGCGATACATATATATACAACTCAAATATGTCTACCTGAGGAGGTCTTCAAAAGAAGGTAAAGTTCAAAATGTCTTAAAAAGATCGAACAAAAGGTCAAAACACTTTGATCGTCTCTTTGTAGGAAATTTATTTTAAATAAGTAAAATATTTTGAGTACTACACTGCGTCATGTCGACTCTTCGATAACGCTGACCGTCGATCTATAAAATATGTATTCTATACTAGGTTACTAGGAGAATTACCGTGACTAAATGACCAATTTCTGCGTTACGCTCAGCGGGTTACCTGTAACTAAATGCGCAGTTTCTGCGACGAGTTACGAAAAATTACCCGTAACTAAATACGCAGTTTCTGCGTTCCCCTCAGCGAGTTACGTAAAATTACCCGTAACTAAATGCGCAGTTTCTGCGTTCCCCTCAGCGAGTTACGTAAAATTACCCGTAACTAAATGCGCAGTGTCTGCATTCCCCTCAGCGAGTTACGTAAAATTACCAGTAACTAAATGCGCAGTTTCTGCGTTCCCCTCAGCGAGTTACGTAAAATTACCAGTAACTAAAAGCGCAGTTTTTGCGTTCCCCTCAGCGAGTTACGTAAAATTACCAGTAACTAAATGCGCAGTTTCTGCGTTCCCCTCAGCGAGTTACGTAAAATTACCAGTAACTAAAAGCGCAGTTTCTGCGTTCCCCTCAGCGAGTTACGTAAAATTACCAGTAACTAAAAGCGCAGTTTCTGCGTTCCCCTCAGCGAGTTACGTAAAATTACCAGTAACTAAATGCGCAGTTACTGCGTTCCGATCAAAGAGTCTAGTATATAAAAGTTATTGGCCACGACGATGACATAAATTGTGATCAATTTTATATTAGCTTTTATGTTGCGTCGAATTTTATTTTAATTTAAGAATCTCGATTAATTATTATGTAATAAACATCTTGCCCATATAGACATTTTTTAAAGAAGAAACCAAGAGTTTAGAGTTTTGTGAGATCGCATTTGAACTTTACTTCTTTGCTATAAAAAGTTTATATTTTAGTGGTAATATATAATATAAAAATCTAATTATTGTCAAGCGGATTAAAAAAAAACGAACCAAAAATGTCTGTCACAAGCTGCTTGGCTTTTAATTAAGATAGATATCACACGTACACTTTGAAAATACAAATGAAATATTAAATGAAAGTTTTTTTAAAATGTAAAACGTGAATTTCGTGTCACCTTTTGTATGATTTAATTTATACTGAATTTTTAATTTAATCTATATACTATAAACAGTATTGGATTATATTATGAGAAGAAAATGTATTATAATGATTTCTTTGAGGGTAAAAATATGTAGATATCACGGTTTTGTATATTTTATAATAATAAATTAATATTGTCAGAGAAATACTATGAAATCATTTTTTTAAATTATATATTGGTGTAAATCAAAAACCAACATAAAGATTCTTTCGTAATGAATGATATAATTGTACGTATGAAATACATATTATATAGAAACATTTATTGTTTTACGTTCATACAAATAAATGGCTTAAGTTGTATGTTTAGAGTAATTGCGTTTTTTGTTTAAATATTTACGTACTATCAACGTGTCAAGTGGCAATCTCAGATAGTGTTGGAAATGTTTTGGAAATACAAAAAAAAATTAAGTTGTGAAAGTTATTTCAAATAATATTTTCAATGGCTCTTATACAGTATGTTTCATTTAATCGCGACGTCCATTTAACTCTGGCTTTGATCAAATGAAACATACTGTATAATTAAAGCTCACAGGGTAACAAATGAATCTCTACCGTATTATTTGTACGATTAGAACAGAACACAGGACCAGTGAGAGATATTATGTCATTATAATTTCTTCTTTTATATTATAACCTTTAAAAAAATCTGTATAAAAGCTATTGGATGTAAACCGTCATAATATCAGTTTGGGAGAGAAACATATTTTTTTTTTTTTGGGAAGAACCTAAACATTGTATATGTCTACCATCATCCATAGTATAATTAAATGCCCTGAAAACACTAAGCAAATACGTTATATTTGCATTAATGGTAAAGATATATTATTGTGTGAATCTCAAGATTGTGAATCTCAAGATATCGAGATCAACAATACCCACTGGATATAGTTAACGATGGATAAGTTAACGATACCTTTGACTTTAATCCGAATATGGATTGGATATACTTGATATTAGTCGATGAGCCTTGTGTCGGTGACTAACTAAAGTTGACTAAATCTCGTGCGTTGACAGTACTCACACAAATGCAAATTGGTAGTGCGTTCATTCCATAGAGCAAAGAAACGCCGAGTCGCTCTCTAGAGACGGCACGGTCAACGCTTTCCATACAAATTCATCGTGTCACGATCGGTCGTTTAGGTTAGGTTTTGTGTTGCAAGACAATTTCGGCTCTCATTTTTTTAAAAGCTAAAAGTTGAAGTTTTAACTTACTAGAATTTCGCCTATTCACGTTTTTACTTTGATTCGTTAGACCAAATAACAGCACGATGGGAGGCATTTCTATAGTTTTTTTGTTGATGATGACTCCACAACGTGCAAATAGAGACTGGCGCTCAAATGCGCCCCAAGTCGCGCTCAGCGTATATGCGTGGCACAAATATTATAACTGCCGTCTCTATAGCGGACGGCACGACAATTCCTTGCTCTGTGTTTCATAAGATATGTTACACATAGAACTTGCAGAGCAACAGTTGTCTCAGACGCGCTCATAAATGGGTCAGCGCGGGCATAGACAGTGTTTGAATTTCCGTATGGTGTATGACGTCATTGTCATGTCATGCGTCTATTCATTCACAAACACAATATTTTGTACGCGTCAGCTTTAGATATAGACTTTATAGACACAGTCCTTCTCAAACTATAAAGGATTTTAGCAGTGTCTAAACAAAACTATCGAGTGTGATACAAACAAACTTTGTTTTGTCTCAAACAATTTAAAAGTGTTTTCAGCATTCATAACTAGAATTGAAAATTTGGTCATCTGACGTCAATGTGAGAATGGACGAAGACTAATAATACATTTCTTCTCCGTAAATCAATAGGGTTTATTAAATAAAATATAATATTATAATATGTTCTTAACAATCGTAACAGGATTTTGGAATCATAATTGTATTTTTATTTATAAATTTGTTGATTAATGAATGTAATATTCAAAATCCAATATTGAAATTGTATTGTTACATATTCAATAATGTGTATGTAATGTATGTTCAATAGTAAATAACCGGAAGTTATGGTGTAGAATAAAAAAAAGGATCTGTTGAAGTATACAATAAAACGAAAATTATTTTTAATTATTATTTGTTCTATTAAGGAATTGTTGTAAAGACGTTTACCAACGTTTGGGACGGCAGTCACGTGAACAACATTAGATTGGTGCCAAATATTAAGGAGAATTGAAGCCACAAAAGACAAATTTATATGTTTTTTAATAAGTGTACACCTTCACTTCACTTATTAAAAAACATAACATCAAAGTTAAGATAATTTTGAAATGAATTAAGCGAGTTTGGATTTTTTTTTCGAAATAGCGTAAATAGCCTTACTTTTTCGATAAAACTTAAATTTTTATGCATCTCAATTAAATTTGATATACATATAAACATAATTTTTCGCTCTTAATGCGGAGAAAAATTTTGAAAATTCCAAAATTTTCAACTTTTCAATTAAAATACTGTTAACTGTATCAATCTACTTAAGGTTTTTTGTTTAGAAGTATTAATGCGTTCGGTGCATTGAATATTAAATACGGACACTTTTTTCTTAATAAGAAAAAAAAATATTTGAAATATCGTATTGAGCGAGTATCTTGGCTTTGATGGATGTTCACTTTTTTAATAAAATTGATTTTGTATCCTAAACAGTTAATCATTAAGATCTCCATAATTATGAATCTCTCACTTATGACACTTTTTATTTTATTTTTATAAATTATTTTTAACGAGGAACAAGTCTGTGTGTGGTAAATGCTCTAATTAAATACTGCATTGTGTTGTCCTTGATTTTATTTGCGGGTTTGTCTTTTGAAATGTTTTGGAGATGATTTCTGTCAGAGGCGGCCCTTAAATATATATATATCTAATAGGCAAAATAAAACAATTGTTCGCTGATTACTATTAGAAGTACGAAGTAAAGCTAGATACTTTCCAAGTGAATTTAAAAGACCAAGACGTTATGCGAGGCAATTTTATAACAAATTAGGCCATCAATTGCTATTTCAGTCGTGACTAGTACAGTGATCGAGGAAATAATAAGCAAAAACATATAAATTTAGTACATATTAGAAGTTACCCTTTAAAACTGTTCAGTGAAACTAATTTTAGTTTTGGTTTTGGTTTTTTGAACATTGGTGGCCTATTTATAAGCAAGTGGGAGGAAAACAATATACTGTTTAAGAGAATGCATAATCTGTGAGGCTATTTTCAGCGAACAATAATCTTTACTTACAATCAAGTGAGATTGAGGTCAATCGCTTTCCCGTATTGCATATAAATAAATAAAAAATCGATTAAAGATTATTAATTTAATTAGTAGTTTGTTCATTTTGTATGAAACCGATATAAAAAATATACTTACCAATATTATCATCTCGGGGCCGCCTCACACAATGAGTTCTCAGATAGGTACCAGAACGTACTATTGTTTTGGTAACGATCAAACCTTGTTGTTGTCACTGCCTTAGACTGATGTTTTCAATGAAAATTTTTCTCTATGTTAATAACGAGTATTATATAGGCGAAAATGTTAGGTTAAATGTGTAGTTTATAAGGTTTTAAACTATTGTTGTTATGCATAACAACTGTATTGTTGTTGTAAATTATTTGAATTTAATAAAAAAAAAAGATGTTACGTAATAAGTTATTATAAAGGTTGGTGCACACGGTCGGAGTGGCTATTTTTGTAAGTTCTGACTGTGTGTGTTTGTGTCAAATTCTCTCACATTTGTCACATGAAGAGTGTTCAATGTGGCCAACGATTTAAATCGAGAGATGCGCCCTTACTAGCGAAACTGTGTTACAAAATAAATATACTAAAGACAAAAGTATAAAATACATATTGTACTTTTGTCTAAACAGAGATAACACATTCCTTACTTCAAACGTGACTGTGACGTTAACAATTTTCGGTGTGTTTTTAGTATGGCGCGAGGAGATTAGGGCGCATCTACGATTTAAATCGTTGAATACAGCACATATAACAAGTCTCAATTGATTCCACTAAACTCGTGATAAATACTAACAAAAATGACACACGAGCTAGTAGTGTAGGGTTTGTGTCCTTCAAATATTATAACAAATGTTCTGAATGATTTTTATTTTATTCTAACTCACATTTTGTTGAGTGTAATTATTTTACCAGTGAATCGTTATCCCGGACCCGCCCTCTGACAGTGTGTTTAAGCCCTAAGTTAAGTATAACTCTGTATGTGTGATTTGAATTTTAAGTAACTTTTTTATAATATTTTTATTTCATAGATCATTATTTTATATTATAATTATTTACTAAATTTAAGATGCGAGCTATGAATCGTTAATATTATTTTACTTACCTATACGAACAGTATTTTTTGATAAATAAATCATAAATATCTGCTTTTTTTCTTCATCACATTTGGAATAAATAAGTATGTAAGTATTTTATATTTTTAAATGAATTAAATATTATCTTATTTCGTTAATCCTAAACATTGGATGTAAGATAGATATTTTTATTATTCTAAAAAAAATTGCATGCTATCATTTGAAAATGTTTGTATAAAATAAAGCAGAATGGCGAAATTTCACATTTATCTATCACATCTTACAATTCTTGTAAAATATTATTATAATTAATCTGTCATTGTTGCTGTTTTAGAAAAGAATGTTTTCTATAGTATGAAAACTATAAAAAAGACAGTGGCAGAAAAATCTGGACTATCTACATATTTTTTGTTATTTTTATAAAGGCACAATGAAAATCACAACTATAAAAACCATCATTTCTAAGTCGCCATTCTACTTTCAAATGCATTTTAGGAGAAATACAGAGTATATATATTGTTGTAAATAAATATCCACAAGAAGTAATATTTGTATTGTATTATTGATGTTAATATATAATACATTATATATACTTTCAAACCCTATGTAAATATTGACCACACATCACATCAGTATCATTTAACTGACAAAACATGTTTAATATTTTTATATTGTATATGAAGTACACAGCTGCCAGTACCTAATAAAAATATTAAATGGAACTTATTACTGATTTTTATTTACATATAAGGTTTGTTATAGATTGAATTTTTGTGATTTATGATTTAGCTACTCACATGTTGAAATAAAATATGATCATTTATTCTTATTTTAACCATACTTAAAGTAAAGTGCCTAAGGTATTTTTGTTTGAAAGCTGACACTATCGAGATGACAGTAGTTTATGAAGATCTGTTCAGGCATTTTAAGATCATTTCCTAATTAACAAAGGGATATCACTAACTTCCACAAGTTTGGTATACTGTCTGTTAGTTTGGTGGTTGTTCCATGACATGATAACCTTGATCTGATGTTGCAGCATCAAATAATCTATGGGACACCCAACTCCTCTACAATTTACAGCATGTTTAGGTTCAAAAGAAAGTCAGGGGTTAGTTTATATTTTTATTATTCTAACAAAAAGAGAAATGTTGATTTTTTTCAAGAGGAATAAAAAAAAAGAAACAATTTATATTGCAAGAGCCTTTATTTATTAGCTTCTACTTCTTTGTTAGTGTCCCTTTTTTGAATAAACCTTAGCTGTTTTTTCTTCATCCTCTTTATTTTTGCTGGATTTGAGATCACTTGTACTATTTCAGCTTTTTGCCTGTTCTCTTCAGACCTCTTTATGTTATCTCTTCTTCTCTCTTTTCTCAATGTTTCTTTTTGTTTTAATTCCTCCAAGGCTTGTCTACCAAGTTCTTTTGTTCTTTTGAGCTCTATACGAAGGGCTGTTTTCTTTTTAAAATCTTGTTTTAGTCCTTTAGTTTTATTAACTGAGGAAAACCTGGAAATATAATTGATACTAAGTTAGATTTAATACTTTAAAGAAACCTGAGTATAGAAACAATAGTGGCTCATAGATTTTTTTATAAAGTACTAAATAATGCCACTATTTTGAAACAAACTTTAATTGACATAATGTTGCTTTATATTACACATTTTATAATTTTACAAGTGAAAAAAATAAAATTAAGTTACATTTGTTGTTAACTAGCCTAACAATTTATTGTATGTTAAGCTATTCAGAATTTATTAGTATTATTTACCTTTCTCTACCAGCCTTCCAGAATCTACCAGATTTCGGTTTGCCTTTGGGAAAGTCCACAATCTGTTTCTCGGAAGACTTAACCTTCTTACTCTTTATTGTAGTAGTAGCGATTTCTTCACTCTTCTGACTGTCTTTTATGTTTGCGATTATTGAAGACACTTGATCACTAGGTGTTTCAGCCATTCTGCATTAATTAGTAAACACAAAAAACATAAATAAATTAGACATGTAATTAATTTCCAATTTTAGTATTTATTTACGCAGCCAATACACTACACGTGCACCAATGACAAAGATTATAACACTTGACATTGACATAACATGACTTAGTTGACACTTTGACAGTGACCAGCAGTGACAGTGACCACTTGACTATCCAAGAAGAAAAATGATTTATATGCACTTATTAAAAAAATAAAAACATACACACATAGATGAATAATTAATTCACTATTAGTACGAAGATAATTTTATTTCAAAGGTCAACACGATAACGACATTTTAGTAGGGTACAGAGTAGTATGTATTATTAGTCTATGTAAAAATTAAATTTTGCACTGTGCAGTGACAATGACATACCATAATGACAACATAAAAAATGACTAATTAAAGTGTTGTCAAAATATTAAAATTGTAATAAATTGATTTGCTTATCTATCTATTCTTTTTAAGTGAATAATTTTTGTTTCCAATAAGCGATATTTTTATTAGCTCTAAACAACAAACAGTGCACTAAATAGGATTTTTTTTTTAAATAGTGTCAGTGAAAGCCGTGAATTTGACTGGAAAATCCTGTATATATTCCAGTCCTAGTACTTATCATTCGTTGACTCACTGTTCATAAGATATTCTACATTTATATTGAATTTAAAATGCCGGTGAGTGTATAGCTTTATGCATAGTTCTTATAAAGATTTAAAGATGTTTTTTACAAATGTACACTAATTTTCCAGGCTTATCATTCAACTTTGACTGACTACACCCAATCCATAGGAAACTTGGCGGTGTTGCCTTTGCGTACTACGTTCAGGGGACCAGCACCGATAAGCCCGAAAATAGAATTGGATGTGATTGATGAAGCACTTAATTATTTTAAAGCCAATGTCTTTTTTAGGTTTTATGAAATAAAGGTACGTAAATTATTATTTTTAATGTATTAAGACCCTTCTAATTTCCTTAGGCTTACCGCCCACTAAAGGCAGCGACAGCCGAAATATTTGCGCTGACGACAGCCACATACATTCTGCTATTCGCTTAACTACTAGCTGGTTGGCTGCAATTATTTTAAAATCACTATTATGCCATTAGAATAAGAATTTTACACTCTATTTACTGGTATACTTTTTATAGTCCTATCAAAGAAAAGAAAATGTTACGTTTTTGATTTTATCTCACAAGTCCAATTCGTTACATGCTCACACTCAGATATTTATTGTGCATACTGAATAATTTGCTAAATGTGACTTAGGATAGTTTTATTCCGATATACTATACAAATATATACTTGATAAGGCTCTTATTTGTCATTTCAGTCCGATGCTGATAGAGTTCTCATTTATTTAACTCTGTATATATCAGAGTGTTTGAAGAAACTGCAAAAATGTTCAAACAAAAACCAGGGCCAACAGGAGATGTACATGTTGGCCATATCGAAATTTGATATTCCCGGTGAACCAGGATTTCCATTGAACTCTGTTTATGCTAAACCCACTGGACCGCAGGATGCAGGTGAGATGATAATTTTCATTTTGTATTGACAACTTTGAAAAATTTATATTGAGGTTGTTGTTTTAGGAATCTAGGAAAATATTAATAAAGTATCAAGATCTTGATTGCTTAGCATAGTTTTTGTTTATGTTACAAACTATATACAGAGATATTAAATATTTTCGCTAATTTATTAAATTTTTCAGAGTTCTAATGCTCGTCTTAAAAAAGGTCTTTAGATGGCTCATTAGAATAGTTTAAAACACCAACTTATGTATATTACCTGGTCATTTAGCTTATTAAAGTTACTATATTATGATTTTAAACGGAATTTTCTTTAATTACAGATCTAATGAGGCAATACTTGCAGCAGTTGAGACATGAAACCGGCACACGAGTGTGTGAAAAGGTAAATCTTGTCATTTGTCGCAAGTTAATGTCAACAAAAAAAAAAATGTTTATTACAATTTAATGTTTCTCCTTTCAGGTGTTTGCTACTGAAGATGGCAAGCCTAGCAAATGGTGGCTGTGTTTCGCTAAAAGGAAATTCATGGACAAATCACTATCAGGACCGGGACAATAGATTAAACCAAACACTTAAATATAATGTTATGAGCATTTATTCTTTAAATACATTTTTCACTATAAAATTTACTTTACACATGGTCGTATAATTTTATGAAGTTAATACAGTTTTTTGTTTTATAAACTAATTAAACTCAAAGTATGTAATGTTTATTTGAATATAATATATTGTTTTAATATCCCACATAGTATAAATTGAAGTTGTTATCCATGTCTGTCTATTACTTCGCTAACTACTAAACCATCCAATGCAAAGCTGGGAACTGGGATAGTAATATAATTATAGGTCGATTAGTTATTTGATTGATTTTTAAAATCTCCTCAATATTACTTTGACTGCTTTTTCGTAAGACTAGATTTACAAATATTAACATTTCAATTAAGGCCTTAATCACAATTAAGGCTGGTTTTACAGTAACGCTTACCGTCCCGCTGTAAAATCAGCCAAAACATTATCTTATGGTATTCAAGCATAGTACATATGAAATTGCTGGTTTTTAAAGTATGGTTTTATCATACTAGTACTAGCCACTATATAGGGCTATGATATTTAAAAAAAAATGGATTTCTAAATTCAAATATATTGTAACCTATGATTGTTTAAAAAAAATAGTTATATTTGTTTATCAGAAAAGGTTTAAGAGAGAAAACCCTCCTTTTAGACTTATAAAGTTATACATACTTTACTTATTTATATATAATATTAATACAGGTATACTTAAAGCTAGTTGAGACCATATTCCTTGATAAGTTGTCCGGCAATGACCAGGCGTTGTATTTCTGAAGTGCCCTCGTAGATTTCAGTGATGCGAGCGTCTCTGTAGTGTCGCTCTGCGGGCATGTCTGACACGTAGCCCATGCCTCCCAGAATCTATCATCCATACATAAAACTATTAACTACTATTTTATCTTGCAACCTGCATATTACAAGATATACACGTTTTGCAACCTGCATATTACAAGATCTGCACATTTTGCAACCTGCATATAAAAGATATGCACATTTTGCAACCTACATATTAAAAAGATCTGCACATTTTGCAACCTGCATATTACAAGATCTGCACATTTTGCAACCTATATATTAAAAGATTGTGCAGATTTTGCAACCTGCATATTAAAAGATCTGCACATTTTGCAACCTGCACATTACAAGATATGTAGATTTTGCAACTTACACATGATGCTATCGTTCCACAGATGCTTATCCCGTTTTTACATCAGGTGTCATACTCTGTAATAGAACTACTTGGATTTTTTGTCCAATCTATTCCATCGTCTATCACAGAACAAATAGTGGAACTAGGTAAAATAACTCAACAAAAGTACCTGTATACATTGATGAGCCAAAAATGTAGCAGCTTCCGAGGCAGCCAGTTTAGCCATGGCTGCTTCCTTGGTGTAGGGCTGTTTGTTGTCTTTGAGCCAAGCGGCGCGCCAAGTCAGCAGCCGTGCGGACTCTAACCGCAATGCCATGTCTGCTAGTTTATTCTGAATACTTTGAAGCTTCGTTATGGGCTTACCGAAGGCCACTCGCTTCGAAGCATACTCAATTGCTACGTCTAATGATGCCTGAAAAGTGTTAGGAATAATTTCCTATCAATTAAATAACTATGGAAGCAAATTTAAAGCCTTAGTCGTGTTAAAATTAAAAATTATTCATCAATTTTATACTAATAAAGTAATATAAATAATCACCTGTGCAATGCCTAGTGCTTGTGAAGCAATACCTATTCTACCCGCATCTAATGTCATCATCGCAATCTTGAAACCGAAACCTGGCTCACCAAGAATGTTTTCTTTGGGAACCTCACAGTCCTCAAATATCAAAGAACATGTAGATGAACCCCTTATACCCAATTTATCCTCCTTTTTACCCAATTCCAGCCCCTTTGTTGGCTTTGGAACAATAAATGCCGAAATCCCTTTATGCTTTAATGATTTGTCTGTGGTAGCAAATACGACTGATGCTTTGCTCTCGTAGCCATTTGTTATCCAACATTTAGTTCCATTTAAGACCCACTTATTGGCTTTTTCTTTTGCTGTTGTGGAGGCTGCACCAGCATCTGACCCGTTACCGGGTTCCGATAATGCAAAACACCCAATTGTCTCTCCTGAAAAAGAGAAACATTGTAATAATAATTCTGTCGAATATTATTTTCTAATAATATTCTAAAATACCATAATAGTTCTGTCACCATAATTATTATGATGACTAAGACTATTAAATTTTCCTGAATTTTTTTTCCACATACACGAATTTCCCCACAGGACTACAAATTTATTGTAAATGCATTTTACTAATATGCCCTTTTGATGATGGGACCATTTGCGACTAGGTCATATTGCTAATAGGACAAGCTACGTGTAGGCCATTTTGCTTTTAGTTTAGAATGTTCTACAGTGATTCAATTAAATGTCCTTTGGCTAAGAAAGCTTATTTAATTGTTTGTGTTATAGGTTGTTTGGCTCGGCAGACAGGCTGACAGTCCACTTGATGGTAGTTAGCTATTGTCGCCTATAACATAAACAACATCATAGATAGGCTAATGGGTTCTGGCATCCTTTTCTACCTCAGCGAAACACAACAGAACAGCACATATGCTGTGGTCTTCACTGTGGTCTTCTGTGAGGGGATGGTTACTGCCACAAGTTGGGCTTCTCAAATGATTGCCATGTGCCTTGCATTTCCAAATCAGAGTCAACTTTAAAAGGGTAAGTTCCATAGTTGAACCTGCTGGGAATCAAACCTGGAACTCTCGAGATTCATGCTTAGGCCTTGTCAAAAGGCCATTATTTATTTTATTTGAGAAAACAAACAATTACATGTATAATATAGTAAAGTTAAAAAAAAAGAGAAACATAAATAGAGGTAATAGTGTGCAATCAATGACATTTTTAACGATTTAATATTATTGAGGTGAAAAAATAGTTTTCAGAATTTTAAACTAATCTAAAAAATTGATTTTTGACAAAAATTTACTGATTTTAATGCAGTTTTCACTGATGTATTGCAGCAAACATCTCTTAACATTAAGTGGTTGATACATTCCAATCAGTTTACTAACAACTATGGCGGACATGGTTAGTAAATAATATACCTATGTAATACAGACCTGTACAAAATGGTGTTACAAATTTACTTTTCTGTTCAGCAGTACCCCAATGTAAAATTGGTCCAAGATATAGTGAATTATTCACAGACATAATTACACCAGCTGTTGCACAACCTCTGGATATCTCCTCCAATGCTATAGAGTAAGCGAGGTAGTCGAGGCCCGCACCTCCCAAGTCTTCAGGAGTAGCGATAGCCATCAGCCCCAGTTCACCCATTTTCTTTATGGCGTCGCCTGGGTATAAGTGGTCTCTATCGTATTTTGCAGCGTTGGGCTTAAGCTCACCTTCAGCGAAGTCTCGACATGTTTTATATAACATCTGATATGTATCAGGTAGGGCTGATAAGGAAGCAATACATCTGGATTGTCGTGTAATTGTTGGTGCTGTAATCATTGGCATACCCAGTTAATAATAAGTAGTAAAGGTGGGTCATATATATACGGCTATCATTAAATCGTGATGAGTATTTTTAATAAACTTACCGCAGATTTGAAACGATTTAGATAGAACATTTAACATCGTGCAAATAATAAGATAAAATAACTAACTAGCTAATAAATGGGTTTACTTGCAAAACAAATACGTACACACAAAGTAGTTAAAAATAAAAATACAATTCAAATTAAAAAGTACTTTGAACTTTGTTTTGAAGTTGCGTTTCTTTATACGTAAATTTATAAAATATTGTTATAGAAAAATATATTTAAAATGAATGTTTGTAACAGACAAAAATATAATTATTTATTTAATATATGTTAAACTAAAATTACGAATAATAATCAAAGAATGCCATGTTATATGAGATCGATGACAACTTGACAACAGTCTGGACTATTCTGTTACCAGGGCACAAAATTCCAAAAAAAATATCAATTTTAGTCATGTACACAGACCTCTATTTTTCAATGTCAATGTCAACGTCTCAACGACCAACAAATGTCTATTTTCATAATGAATGACATAAAAAAATGTCACGTTAAGTCATACAACAAAAACAATCTGATAAAAAGAAAAAAATATAAAAATTACAATGATAAAATGGAGATATTATTGAGATTTGTGCCCACAAGTCCCATAAAATTAACCACATCTAGGATATTATTAACGCAATTATCTCATTACACAAGGTACTTTTGAATTTTTTTAAAATTATTATTTATAAAAGTTACGTACATAACCTCTCATTATTTTTCTTTTTCAGATTGGCTGAAGTAGGAAAATTAGAAGTACCAAAGACATCGGGCAAATATGACACTGGTCAGCTCATTTTGCATAAAGTGTTCGGGTATAGGGGCGTAATATTATTTCCTTGGTTAGCTAGAGTTTATGATAGGGATGCTACTAACAAAAAGAGTTCGGATTCCTCTGCACCATCGGAGACCGCAGGCGATTCATTATCAAATGTGGGCAAAGAAGTAAAGGGGAAGACTCACACATTTTATCAAGTCCTCATCGATACTAGGGATGCACCATATATAGTAAGTTTATTTTATATCTGTGTACGGCATGGCTATCAGTCTTATTTGAAATTTTTGGTTCTTAATTTTTTTTACACATTTATTTATGTTTTTAGCATATTTTTTTCTTATCAAAATTTGTATTATTTATGTACTGTTTATTATGGGCTTATGAATACTAAAAATAAATGGTTTTTATTTTTGACTGTGCAAACAAACGTCGACATGAGGCCTGAGTGGAAGAAAAAGGTACTTAAGTCTCACAAAATTATTTAACATATTTTACGTTTCGCCATATATCTAACTGCTAACTGTTATTATTAACATATAATTTGAGAAACAAAGGTGTTTGTTTGACTGGTTTTGGTAACTATGTAATCTTGTTTGTATTTTATAATTTCACATTTTTAAGTAAATATACCTATATTTTGTTTGATATTTATGTAAATATATATAGTATATATTAAATAAATATTAATATGTATGCTCCTAACAGCAAGTGCAAGTCTAAAGAAGAAAATCTAAACTAACATTTACTGTCAAATGCCTAATGCAAAACACAACTAAGGCTACTAATATTCTATTTATTAATTTTACTCTAATGATTATTTGTAACATTCGATACCTGACACAAAAACGATGTGTATAAGTTTAATGTTTGATGCTGACTTGATTGGTATTGTTATAAACTATGAAGATCTGTTCAAGCGTTTGAAGGGATTTCACTAACTTCCATGTGTTCAATTAATATATAATTTAGATATACTGTTACTTTGGTACATGGTAACTTTAACCTGAAGCTGCACTGCATCATTATTTGGGCTCAATAGAAAGTCAGGGGTTAGATTATAATTTTTAATTATAGGCTGTATTTTGACATAATTATTATCAAATAAATGTTTTATCGAATCTTGTTAAACTTATGAGTTGAAACGAAAGTATGTTTTCGCATTTTTCTAGAACTTTTAACTCATCTGCATTATCTTGTCTATGCTACCCATACTCACTGATTGTGCGTCGTGTTTTTAGCGAGCACAAACTGAAGCTGTGACGTTTCTCGGCAACCAAGAATCGAGCAGAAGTCTTTACGCAATACCTGGTCTCGACTATGTGGCGCACGATGACATCATACCGTATGCCTCTGTTGAAAGAGTGCCCTTGCAACATGAACTGTTTGACAAGTTCTTAATGCACAATCCAGATAAAGGTAAATATACAGGGATTGATGGAAATTTATCATAATGGGCAGAGAAAGAATGTGGAATGGTGACGGTGGTTTCTCGCTGCGCTGCGCAAATTGTGTAGATCATTAAATTATGTCTAATGTACTTTTTAGAGTAGTAAATAAGTTCTATAATCTATTACTATCTTGAAGCGTGCAGGTTTCCGGTGTAAACTGACCGGACCGGATTCTGGTATCCTGTACTAACGCTCATAATAATAAGGCTAAGATCCGGCATTAGAAATACATAACCTGTTATTTAATGATGACAAAGATTATTATCTGGTAGATGATTGATAAATTGCGAATGAGTTGCCTACACAAATCGCTAAACCATAAATAATAAATTACTAGCTGTCGCATGCGACTCAGTCTACATAATTTTATGAAAGATAGCCCCATGTTAAGTACTAGCTAAAAATTTAGCTTTCTATAGGTGAAGGAAATCGGTCCAGCAGTTTTTGTGTTTTCATTACAAACATGCAAAAATACAAATGCTTATAATATTAGTATAAAAAATTAACTCTCAGCATAGTACACCCCGCTTGTGCTTAAAATTTAACATAAACGTTATTTTGTTACAAGCGTGTAGAATGCTGTGAGCTCAACCGAGCGGTGCTAGTGATAATATATAAAAAGAAGATTTGTCCGTGTGAACAGAGCCGCCATTTGTGGCTCAAGAGACGCTGCGGGCGTGGCAAAAAAAGAATCATCCTTGGCTTGAGCTGAGTGACGTGCATCGGGAGACGACAGAGGGCGTTCGAGTCACCGTCATCCCCTTCTACATGGGAAGTCGCGAGTCGCAGAACTCCGCCGTCTACTGGGTGAGAAAAAGTTCACAAGACATGTCTTGTACCCCACTGATCTGTAATATATACAACTGGACAGGCTGCTGTCAAATTATTTTTATGTCTAGTTGAAGAGACGCCATTTTGCCGCTGTAGGTTTATAGAACGATTGTCCATGGAACTAAAATTAGTAATTATACATATTATTTAAGGAATAAAAATACGCAAACGTCAAAATTTGTTCTCAGGACAATCGAGGCCGGCGTTTCAAAATGGTACAAAAAATTAACTGTCATTTGTATGGGACAGCCTGTCCAGTTGTATATAATTAAAGGTCAGTGTTCATACCTCTCAAAGCTGGAGAATAGAAGTAGGACCACGTCTATACATGAGAAAGTGTCCGTCGGTCACCATTAGATAGGAGGTGGTGTAGTGGCGTTTTATGAACTACGAAATCAACTAATTATATCAATCACTAAATTAAAAGTGTATGACTGTTCCGAGTGCTTTAAAAAACGTATATTTTTGTTCGTTGTCATACATTATTTGTGTAATAAATTACTTAATACATATAGTGAATGGCTAATGAAATAAAGACTTGCTTAAAACTCTACTTACCAGGCTAAAAAAATAAAAATAATAATTTAATTGCTACCTTAAAAAGTGTGTGAAGCGTCGCTACTTAATATAGTGAATGGCTATTCAAATAAAGACTTGGCTTAAAAGTCTACTTACCAGGCTAAAAAAATTAAAAAAAAAAAAATTGAATTGCTACCTTAAAAAGTGTGTGAACCGTCGCGTCTCGGTGCGATGCGAGTTGACTCCAATTTTTTTTTTGTTGTGAATCCACAGTGGCGTTACTGCATCCGCCTAGAGAATCTGGGCGCGCAGGCGGTCCAACTGCGGGAGAGACACTGGCGTATCTTCTCCCTTAGCGGCACCCTTGAGACTGTTAGAGGGCGAGGGGTGGTCGGCCAAGAGCCGGTCCTGGGTCGCCACTCGCCCGCCTTCCAGTACAGCAGTCACGTGAGCCTGCAGGCTCCGAGCGGGCACATGTGGGGCACTTTCCGCATGGAACGCGAGGACGGATACACATTTGATTGCCGAATTCCCCCATTCTCCCTAGAGAGCAAGCCCGACGAGGGCGCGCCCGTCGCCCC
Source organism: Synanthedon vespiformis (assembly GCA_918317495.1). Lineage (NCBI taxonomy): Eukaryota > Metazoa > Arthropoda > Insecta > Lepidoptera > Sesiidae > Synanthedon > Synanthedon vespiformis. Next base: position 3,124,154 of record OU906965.1, read on the forward strand.
GACGCCCGCCGCGTGACCGCCAAACGTTTTCAAGTTCAAAGGTGGATACGCTATTCGTACGATGTTAGGCGTTTAGAAATGGCACGATTTCAAACAGAAAAATGGTAATTACAATGTAATAATGTACGAATAATATGATAGGAGCCGCAAAATTGACGTGTTAAAAGATAGCAATGAAGTGTATAGAGCTTGTTTGCTGCGTAGAAGGGTACGCACTACGCAGTTAAGCGACTACTTGCGCGCGACATGAATAGCGTACTCGGGAGACGTTCAAGTGTTACGTAACGCAATTTGGGGGGAGGGGGGGGGTGTCTTGTAAAACGTTACGTTGTGTTACAGGGGTTGGGGGGGAGGGGAATCCCTCGATTGTATTGTACGTCATTTTTATTTTGTTCTCCCAAGTTGGCAACCCTTCTCGTTGGTAAAAATGGTCACTTGGTTGTTACGTAACGTTTGGGGAGGGGGAGGGAGGGTATAGGACAACGATACGGCGCATTACTGGGGAGGGAGGGGGGTTGGAGGGTCAAAAATCTTAAAAAATTACGTTGCCTAATATTTGAACGTCCGAGTCACTTAACTGTGTAGGTACCTACTTCAAATCAAATATGTAGTTTATTTCTCAAAAATAGGACAATTTTAGAAGTAAAAATAAAACTACTAAATTAGTTCTATATTGAATTTATACCTTAAAATGTGCGCACAGCTTGGCGTCTCGGCGTAAATTGACGCTAACGGACAAAAAAAGTTTAAGTTCGATCGCGTTACATATACGTAATTATTTTACAGTACACCCACTCTACTATATTTTGATATCTCTCAAATTATAGCGAAATATTTAATATATTTTAAGACGTGAGTGGATGAAAGTGTTAAGTCGCATTTTTGTTTTTTTTCGTTTTTTTTTTTTTGCCTTAATGAAGGTAATATGTCCATGATGATTACAGAACTTGAGATTTTCGATTTAAGACATTTTTGGAAAATAAAAAGTTGAAAAAGGTGTTAATACAGTTAATTTTAAAAAGCAAAGAGTGCAGAAAAGTTTACTTTTGACAATGGAAGACGGAGCTATGTTCACTTTTTTTTTTAAATTAAATAATAGAAGTGTTTAATTTCTATAATACTATATATATTAGGTTGCTTACACAATTTTGCACCATAATTTAGTACAAAAATCAGTTGCGTGGCGACTTATCTTAAAAATTAAAAGTAAAACTAACCTCGATTTATTCGAAATTGCAATTATGCGACATACCACCTTCATCCACTCACGTCTTCATTTATTATCAGTTGCCCTGTGAATGTTTTCATGTTATTTTTCGCTGTGCAAACTCACAATATACCTACAAGGACTTTTTAATAGGCTTAAGGGAGTGTTTAAAATATAGCGTATCTACCTTTTTTTAATAATTATGTACTACAAAAACGATATTATTCTTGTCAAATTTGTTGTTCGTCGAATCGTGTGATTTTATAGACAAAATGTTGGTTCGTTTGCATAGCAAATAAAAAATCAAGTTGAAGTTTCTTAGTCAATAAAATTAAATTCATAGATCTATATTAATAAATTGCAGTATTCTGTTGAATGCGTTTTATTATTGAAAAGCTTTCTGACTTCCCCAGATGGAAATAAAAATGAATTTTACATTTAATTTTACACAGTTCTTTTGAAAGTAAAATCCAATTTAGACTTTCCATAGACAGGCACAGTCTATGGTTTATGAAACCTACCAAAAACCTAGTTTTTTTTGTGGTAATCGCCATACTTGAGGACGGCGAAAAATCTTCACAGAACTGTTGTGGTTTTGGACTGCGTGCAAAATAAATAAACATTATAATTTGTAATTAATATTTTATTACAATAAATATCTGGAAGTTACAAATATACAGCAAGCCTAGCTACAGAGCTAAGCAAATTTAAGATAATTTAACATTAACATTATTATATAGGTACTTCTGTTGCAGACAAGGCTTTCGTGATTATAAGAAAATCGGGACATAAACACTTTTAATTATCTTTGTTTAAAATATCCATTACTAACGACCCGCTCCCGGTTTCGTCCAGGATGATTTTTTTAAATATATACAGACTAGATAATATTTACTGCACAAGACGAGGCAGTGTTGTCCAGTGGAATTGGTTTTTTTTTATTACAATGTTTGGCGCCGTGATACAAGACATTAACACAAGATTTACTGCACTCACTGAATATTACACCAATTTTGGATTGCTGTACGACATAAATAATTTAAAATCTTTGCCAAATAACGAGCTTTTGAAGCACTATAATGATTTAAGTGCAGTACTTCAAGATGGAGAAAGCAAAGACATAGAATCTTATGAGCTTTACGAAGAACTACAACTTTTAGTGCCTAAATCTGCCAAACTCCGTTAGAGACGGCAATCAGATGATTCAATACATTATTACAAATGCATTGGAAGACATCTATCCTAATGTTTACATTGCTATGAGAATTATGTTGACTATGCCTGTAAGTGGAATAAGTTCCCTAAATATGGACTAATTTATATTCCTGGAAACGGGCTTATAGGGAGAAAAAGTGTTCGGCTGTGATTGGTGGAGATAACCGACAATGTGAGTGTACGTACACAGTACATGTACGTTTTGAAGTGATAAGTTCTTTAGCATCGTTGTGATTAGAAAGTCGATGAAACAAATAATAATTTATTATATTATTTTTATTAGATTCATTTATTTTATTTATTAGATACATAGCAAATTTAAATGATGAGACTAAATCAAAACAGATAGCAGTACCCTCAACTACGAATCAACAAACTTCTTTTCAAGATACCTACAGGTAAATTAACTAATGAAACTGGAGAAAAAATAAAGATAAGTCAAAACAAGAAAAAGTTCTGTATGAGAAATGTCACAAATATGTGAAAATAATTTGCTACCTACAAAATCGTTTAAAAGGTTTAACAAGAAAGGAAGTTTTGAATAAAGTAGAAAATGATACATCAATACAAAAATTATTCAAAAAGATTACCCCTCCCCTACACTTGCCCTTTCATTGCAAGGGCAAATTAGAAATTTCAATAAAAAACGAACTGGGCGTAGATGGAGTAAAGAAGAAAAGATTGTGGCGATGAGAATTTTTAAGAGATCACCCACATGTTATCGTTTGTTAAGACCATTATTTTGTCTTCCATCACCTGGCACTTTAAAAACAATATTAAATAAAGTGCCATTTGCTATTCGCTTAAATAGACCTTTATTTAAAGTCTTAAAAAAAAACAGGTGGGAGTAAAAAAAATAAAGAAAATTTATATATATTCTTATGTTTGATGAGATGTCAATTAAAAAACATTTACAATACCATATAAAAGAAGATAAGATTGAAGGGTATAAAGACCATGGTATTCATGGGAGATCTCCTGTTCCTGCAGCATATTATGTCTTGGTTTTTATGATTGCTGGGATAAGACAAAAAATTAAACAACCCGTTGCTCACTACTTTTCTACTGCAGACAGACTAGCAGTACTTACTTATAAAAGAGGTATGCATTTGAAAATATGTAAAGATAAATGTTTAATATATTGTCAAACTTCATTTCAAGATACCTACACTACAAGTAAATTAACTAATGAAACGGGAAAAAATAAAGATAATTGGAAACAAGAAAAAGTTCTGTATGAGAAATGTCACAAATATGTGAAAACAATTTGCTACCTACAAAATCGTTTAAAAGCTTTAACAAGAAAGGAAGTATTGAATAAAGTAGAAAATGATACATCAATACAAAAATTATCCAAAAAGATTACCCGTACACTTGCCCTTTTATTGCAAGGCCAAATTAGAAATTTCAATAAAAAACGAACTGAGCGTAGATGGAGTAAAGAAGAAAAGATTGTGGCGATGAGAATTTTTAAGAGATCACCCATATGTTATCGTTTTTAAGACGATTATTTTGTCTTCCATCACCTGGCACTTTAAGAAGCTAAACTCAGAAGCAGGAGGGCACAACAAACAAAGCCCACCGCTTCTAAAAGTTCATACAATCCTCAAAAACCTATGCAAAATAAACGGGAGCAAATTCATAAAAATACGCACCCAAACCCTCAAAAAGACAAACGAATTTATTTTCAATCCGATTTAGAGTCAAACGAGGAACCGCAAAGTGACTATGAAGATGAATTCATAAATAACTGTGAGGAAAATTTTCTCAAAGAATTTTCAGAAAACAAAAAAACGTAATTTTCATGAATAAAATTAGATCCTATGACAAACTTCCTTACATATACATAAAAGAATTAGGAGGTCGATTCTTATTAGACACTGGCGCTTCTCAATCCTTAATACACCCAGACATATTTAAAAATAGGACAATTAACTGTAAAACAAAAAAAGAAATTCATTATATTATAAAAACAGCGCATGTCACTACTAAACACAATCAAGTAGCTTTCATTAAACTCCCGCAAAGATTATTAAACACACAATTTTTTATTATTCAACTTCGACTCAGATTTCAAGGGATTACTAGGAAATATGTTTAGAATCGTAAGGATGAATGCCCAACCGTCATGTTTGAGGAGGATCACGATTGCGACAACGAGACAGCGTTAAATACCTTGGAATGCATCTTGATCGCCGGTTAACCTGGAACAAACACTAAAAAAGACTAAAAAAGAGGAGGTTAATATGAGATACAGACAACTCGGGTGGCCACTAGATAGAAAATCCCGCTTATCTCTGCATAACACGCTACTCATATACAAAATGGTTCTAAAGCCTATATGGATGTAAGGTATACAGCTGTGGGAATAGCTAGCTCCTCCAATATATTAATCATTCAGAGACTCCAGAACTCGATCCTGAAGTGGATATCCAATGACCCTTGGTTCATCAAGACCTCGGAACTACTGAACACCTTGCGATACCAACAGTTTGTGAGGAAATTAAGCTGAATGCAAAAATATAATAAACAGCGACTGACGAATCACCCTAACCCTTTGGCTGCCAGACTCACTACACCAGACCATATTAGAAGATTAAAGAGGCAGTAATTCATGGACTTGTCTAAGTAAAAAAAGAAAAGAATTGTTTCCAAATTTTAACAATTTAAGCAATCAGGAAAAAAAAAGGCTTCGGTAAGTAAAACTAATATTTTTTTTACCGAAGCCGTACCGAAAATACACTAGATGCTTAAGACAATCAGTGAAATTACTGTTAGATGAAATAGATTTTATGAGCCGTCTCCGCGGGCTGCTGCAGAGGACCTGCTTCAACTGATCCCGTAGAGCGTTCCTTTCAGCTGAGTAGTTTTAATTTGTATACTTCTCACCAGCTAACCCTCGGGGCTTTGTTAATTCCTACGTCTGAACCGTCACTACTCACGTCCTCAACGTGCCACTTAATCACTAAAGTAGCACACTTGTGCTAATTAATTAATTAATTAGCACTTGCTAATTAATTATCATTGTAAACTAGCATCTTCACTACAAGGCGGGGGAGATCCAGTGCATCCTTACCCTCCATTGATATTGTACATCAAGATTTAGCATTTAGCACATCTGCTTGTGATATTATATTTCGAGAGTGTAGTATTATATAATAATTAATTTGTCACATTTGCTGTACTGACTTAATTTGTTTACTAGATTCATAATTAACATAACTCTCGACCTTTTATTTTAATAAACTTATGTTGTGGTAAGTTGTTGTTTTATTTCGCTGACGATATTGTCCTTGTCGCTATCAGATCTACGGGTGATCAGGGCCCTTAGCCAAGAGCACAATGCAAACGGGAGCGTTACGCTTATTAACGAAACGATAGAAAATAAAGCCCGGTGATTGGTTGTTGTAACGCCCACATAAAATTTTGACCAATCATCGGGCTTTATTTTCTGTCGTTTCGTCAATCTACGACGCTCCCGTTTGCACTGGGTGCTCTTGGCTAAGGGCCCTGGTCGCAGCAACCTTAAACGAAAATCTCTCAAAAGTAAAGCAATGGGGGGGGGGGGGGGGGGGATGCAAACAAACTGAAGTTCGCGGCGTCAAAAACAAAACACTGGTTGTGACCAAAAAACTTAAAATTTGATTCACCCAAGGTCGAGTTCGACGGCATGTTTCCCCCCTAGTGAGACAATCAAGTTCCTGGGAATAACAATTGACCTAAACGTCAACTTTAGACCACATTTGCAAGCAGCCAAAACCAAAGCAATGACATTAAGCAAACTAATGACGAGAGTGGCCAGAGCCCAATGGGGCCTGAACTCTGAAATTCCGAGAACCATCTGTGTTGCTGTAGTGTTCTCCGCTAACTAAGGATTTTAATTCTGTTTTTTACTAATGAAAAGAGGAATGAACGAGAAACGTTTATGTATATAAAAAAAAAATTGCATCCCTCGCGAAGCCGGGATCGGTTCGCTAGTTAATTGTGAAGCCCGCATGCATATATTGAACATTGATTGATTGATTGAGAAACACATATTAGTGTACTGTTCTAAATAAATAATACTTTAAATATTTCTATTAAAATAATAATTTTTTGTTTTATTTTGTATAACATTAATTATTAACTTTTAAATTATAGTGACTCTTGTTTGCCACGCTTAACTTTATGTCTTATGCCGAATTTCTCACTATTAATGTACTGACTAATACACTAAAGGCTAGTTCGCACTAGGCTAGTGATTTAGTCGAGTGGCAAGTTATTTAGTCTAGATGGTAGACGACTAGTTTTTAATTAAGTTAGTTAGTTGCCACAAAAATTTGGTTTAATTTTAAGAAGCAACTATAAAATTTGTTTCTAAAATGTACAACCTTAATCTTGGAAATGTTAAGGGCCTCTTTCACCGACTACAAGTAAAGTGTTCATTAGTTAATTTTAGAAATAATTTTATGTTTTATTAAATTATGCACTCGGTTTACTGCATCCTTCGGTAGGCGAATTTTTAATTTATATTTTCTTTTTAATGTTTGGGACTTTTACCGCACAAACAAAGGTACCTCAATATCGGCTCCATTGTTCCCTATTACGGCGACATTAAATGACAGATAGCCCACTTGACAGATGGTGAAATGGGCCCTAAGTTTTTTTTTTATTAGTTATCAAACAAATTCCCTCATCCACCTATACAAAAATAGCTTTATGTATTAAGTAGCTTATTCGCTTTAATAACTCTTTCAAAACATCACTCACTTGTTCTACTACTGTGGGTACGATTTGTGGGCGAGTAGCGAGTATAGTTTAGCTACTAAATTTCTCGTCACTTAAGGGAGCGTTCAAGTTCTACGTAACGCAATTTTTGACCACCTCCCCCACCCCCCATGAAACGCGCCGAACCCTCCCTAAACGTCCCTAATGGAATCAAGTTAACCAACGAGGTGTTGACAACTTGGGAGAACAAAATAAAAATGACATCAATATACTCGAGGGATTCCCCCTCCCCCCCACTCTTCCCCACAAATTGCGTTACGTAACACTTGAACGTCCTCCTATACTAAATTACTAAAGTACATAGTACAAACAGACGACTAACTAGCGTGCGAGTTGAATGATGAGAGCCGAGCACATCTCGAAGAATTCCATGGTGTGATGCCCCGTGGGCTGAGGTGGGGTCTGCGTTGAGGCCATGGGCGGTGGCGGGACCATGGGGGACGCCGGTTCCTCCTCCGTATCTTCCTTCTCGCCCGAGAGCGATTTGAAGTCGAGCAGGTACGACTTGTAATCCACTTGGTACAGTTGAAGCGACATCTTCACGTACTTCTCGGTCATCTTGTTCATCGTTCGCACTCTAGAGGGCAACAACTTTATTTTATCCCTATGTCCACAAATCAAAATCGATTGAACAGTCTTCGAGTCGACAGAGGAACAAACATCAACACAAACACACACATGGTTTAGAATTAAATTAGGTAATATCTACTAAGTCTTACATGATGAAACCCTGTAAATGGTATTACCATAGGCAGTTATATTGTATGTTATTTGTTTTGCTGTAGGGGTTGCTTGTGTTATAGGCGACGGTAGCCAACCAGCCTGTGGCGACCAACTACATTTATAAAATAAAAAACTTTTGCTGTGATAATTACTATAGACTGGGTGTAAGATGATAGCGTATTCACCTGACGTGATAAGGATTGATGACTTTCCACTCGTAATCTAACGCTTTCATAGCGCGAAACACTTCCAACATTATGTCGTTCGGCTTACTCTGTGATCTGATCCCCAAGTGCCATTTTGCTCTGAAAAACATTGTCGTTATTTGATTTATAAATATATATTTGATATTTGTTAGAATATATAAGGAGGCGACATTTTTGTTTTTGTAATTGACATTTTAGAATCCATGCAAGATAAAGATTGCAAGATAAGATAAGATTCCATGCAAGATATCTCAAGGCTGCGCAAATTTATTAACAACTTATTATTTTCTGTCTTATTGTCATCTGACTGACAGGACATATTTATGTTCTGTCTTATTGTCATATGACTCAGAGGGCAGATTGATAATCTCTCTTATTGTCATATAACTGACAGGACAGATTTATGTTCTGTCTTATTGTTATCTGACAGACAGGACAGATTTATGTTCTGTCTTATTGTCATCTGACTGACAGGACAGATTTATGTTCTGTCTTATTGTCATCTGACTGACAGGACAGATTTATGTTCTGTCTTATTGTCATATGACTGACAGGACAGGATGATGTTGAGAACCTCTTGGATTTGATCTGACTGCTTAGGACTTACTTGACTAAGAAAAATGAATAGACTTGACTTACTTGACTGACTAGTCTCGGGATCTGCTACTTTTGATTTTTAATTTCAATTTTGTCTTTTTTATTTAAAAAAAGGCTATTTTTACTAATGATACTGGCAAAATCATCGGAGAAGATCTGATGGAGCCAAAACATTAAAAGAGAAGAAGAATACCTCTTGACGGGCGTCCCGCGTTGCTGTTGTGGCAACAGGGCGGGATCTTGTGCGGGAGGCGTCGCTTTGTCTCTCAGTGGGGCGATACGTTCCGGATGCGGTCGCACGGTATCCAGTGCCGGTATCGGTGGGGAATTGCCTGTCAAGCGAGACGAGAATATCATCACCAATACGTCATCTTCGTGGTAATTTTCTAATGTTATCAATACTAATAATTAAATCTGTAGGGGTCGGTCATGGAGTAATTTACTTTGTTTTCAGAAATATCGTACATACGATACTATACATGATACTAAAACTAAATTGACGATTTTTACCACTTTTACAATTTTTTTCTGTATGTGTGTGTATGTATGTTCCTCCATCACTCTTAAACGAATTAATTGATTTTCATGAAACTTGGTAGATAAACATTTAGAAGTGCGGGACACGTGATAGTCACGAAGTCGTGGGCAATAGCTAGTGATTAATAATGTCTCAACTATTAATTTAAATTTTAAAAATTTTAAGAGGTCACTAATATCTGTCTAAAAATAATAAAATAGACAATTACTCCAAAAAAGGTGATACTTAGTAGGGATAGGCAAAACAGGCGGAAAAAAGGGTGAAAAAAAAACAGGGAATATTTCTTCAGGTGTGGTGGGCACTTTTAGTATGAGAAAAAAATAATAAACTCGAGCCGTCACGCTCTAGTGACGTCTGTGTATCTGTGTATGGCATTGTATTGTTTAAAAGCTAATTGACGAAGGGATTTCACTAACTTCCACAGATTCGAATGATGTTTTTAGAATACTGTTACTTCTCTGACTCTGACGGTAAGTCTGCAACTTACAGCAGATATAGCGTGTTTGGACTCAATAGAAAGCAGCTTATATAGAGACATACTATAGTATACTCACTTGCAACATAGAAGTCTTTGATTTCAGCTTTGGCAGCTTCGTCAGCTATCCTCTTGTTGTCTATGATCAGATGGTATGCTATTGCGAGCTGGTCGTGTGGGTCACCGCTCAGCAGTGCATTATGGACTTCGTGCTCTTTCACAGCGAACTTGTCACAAACTTCCGATATGGCTTCCGTGTCAATCACACTGCTGTCCTGTAAAATTAAGTAAAAAAAAATTAGGTGTGACTATTGTAGTGGACACGGTCGTGAATAAGTTACAAGTAATATTTTCTTTTGAGCGTATTATATAGAAAAATAAATAAATAAAAAAAACAATGTTTATTAACAGTTAGAAACAATCGTTTACAATAATAGCCATGATTGAAGACTCATTTTAAGCGGAAGCCTGTGCCAGGAGCCTTCGCTCTTCCATAAAAGCTAGTAACAATGTATTTTTTTTGTATTAAACAAGAGATATTTTTTTAAAATAGAACGAATGTGAACGAACGCGCGTGTCTGTGTGTGTGCGTACATGTACGTATGTGAGTGTGTGTACATTATATATGTAATACATATATATCCAACAAATTGGAATATATCATATTAAATTCATGTTCATGTCTCGTTCATGTAGACTTTTTAATGAAATATTATTAGAGGATACAGATGTCGACCTGTTCCATAGTATAAATTAAAAATATTATATAGGATATGTTTTATTTTTTAATGGCCTACTCCTACTTTAACCATCGATGTAAACACTAAACACTAGTAGAATAGTCTGTAATCTATAAGTGGAATTTTTTTATTAGGTGTAAGTTATTTATTCAAACTGTTAATATATTTAATATAAACCTGTAAATTTCCCTTGAATAAAAAAAAATAGATTTTGTACACGACTTAGCCTGCGTGACTTTATAAAATACTAGGATGTTGCACGCGACTTCGTCTGCGTAGCTTTGTAAAATATAGCCTTTTTTTTTACGAGGAGAAATCCTTTTATTGATCCCCTACCGCTGGCTAGGCGGTAGGGATATGTGGGAGTCAGCCGGTGCACCGCGCTATGTTAGTCATAGCGGGCCCGGCCACTACCCACTAAAACTCCCCGGTGCCTCCTTGCCCTTTGTGCGGGGGTGGACCGGGCTCTGTCGAGGCAACAACTCCGATCCACCCCTAGATTATAAAATATAGCCTAATGTTAGTCGCTATGTTAATATAGCTCCCCAACAGTGAAAGAATTTTTCAGATCGGTCCAGTAGTTTCAGAGTCCAATCAATGCAAACAAATAAATATTTCCTCTTTATAATATAAAAAGAAAGATATACCAATAAATTTTAGATATCCGTCAAATCATATCCCTCGATTTTGCCTCTATTGCTCAACCTGTTTCAACCGTATTGTTGCTTACCTGTTCAACAGGAGATGGGAATAAATATCCAGGCAGATCCTTCTGGAACCAGTCATGTTTCTTGACATCCTCAATCGTGGCCCTCTTCATCGGATCCACTTGCAGCATTGTACACAACAAGCTGACAACACTCTTGTTCAAGTACTCCGGTATTGGAAATATACCGGATTTGATTTTCCTGAACAACGTTGGTACATGTTCATCGTCAAAAGGCAAAGTCCCACAAAGCAATGCATAAAGGATGACGCCGCACGACCAAACGTCTACCTCGGGCCCGGCGTACAATTTTCCCGATATAACCTGAAAATTTATAATGCAAATTTTTTAAAAAATTATCAATTAAATAGCAAACGATAATATATGGCTTCCTTCCCAATTTAAGCACAAATTTTTTCAAATCAAATTTTTATCTGAATACGAACTGATGCTGATGACTTCGTTCGCAATGAAATCTCTTTAAAATTATTTTTTTTCATATTTAGTCGCTTGCGATTATGTAGGACTATAAATATTCATACAACCGTTTTCACAAATTTTAAAGGGTTGAAATAGCAAATAATTTACATAATGTCCTTTATGTATTTCAATTTGTGCTGTTTTACTTTTATGATTTTTGAAACAGTACAATTTAAAGAAATAGGTTTAAGCTTTCACCTCGGGAGCCGCATAATTTGGTGATCCGCAGGATGTCCTTAAGAATTCCCCGTCCATCATCATGTTCGACAAGCCAAAGTCTGCAATCTTCACATGCATGTTGTGGTCCAGTAGTAAATTCTCTGGTTTCAAGTCCCTGTGCACAATCATGTGCCTGTGACAGTAGTCCACACCGGAAATGATTTGTTGAAAAAATCTCCTTGCTTCGTGCTCTTGAAGCTTGCCACGTTTTACTATATAGTCAAATAGTTCACCGCCCGATACATATTCCATTATCATGAATATATCTGTTGGTGTTGATATTACCTGAAATATTAGCAACACTCATCTGAAATTGTTTTTTTTTTAATTATTAATGATGGGTTTGCTCTTGACCAGCATCTAGCTGTGCAGTAAAGATGAGGCCCACAATAGAGCGAGCACACCCTAAAGATGCCTATTCACTCAGATTTTAAAAATATTTGGGTCCTATAAGGTCAGACACACACACCGACAGGAAGAATCCTTTTGCAGTGCATATTATATGAAAAGTTTTAAAGCTTTCGGTCCAAAAAAGATTTTGACAAGATGAGGATGGTGTCGGAATGTCCCATATAAGAAAGAGGAAGGCGATATAAGCACATCAGTGGCGGATTTACACATTTGCCAAACGTAGGCTTCTCAAATTTTGTTGCCCTGCCCCTAGACACCTGCAATTCGATATTCTAGTTCAAAATAATAATATAAAAAAAAACTGATGTAATACGGTACTCCAATTTAGCCACAGCTTTCGAGAGGAATGCAAGCAATTTCTGGGTCACTTGTATAATTATTATTTTATGCTTATCTTATAGGTAGACAATAATACCTGATATAGTTTGATGATGTGAGGGTGTCTAAATAATTTGAGGTTCTGTATTTCACGTCTGATCTTTCCGACAACATCGAGAGATTTGATTTTTTGTCTGTTGAGAATTTTTACTGCCACTTTATGGTGAGTGAGCTGATGTTCACCGATTTTCACTTTACCAAAAGTACCGACTCCTAAAGTAGCTCCTAAGGTGTAGTGTCCTATTTTCACAATAGGTTGGTTCGGTCCACTGACTACAGTAGATTTCTCAGCCATTTTCGTAGGTCACGTTACTTATATTACGTAGTCGCTAATAAAGTGCGCCACTCGATACGTGGTCAAACAAAATTTACAAGAAAAACACCACTATATTCTTTACACTAACTGCAGAAAAAAGGCAGGCATTGTAATTTTGTAATAACATAACAAGTGGAATGCAATGCAATGCAGTCTATGCAGGAAATTGCAGAAGATTGCAGCAGAAAGAAAATAATAACCAACCAAACCAAACTAAGGAAGGCAAAGTTGCCAACCCGTACCCAATTTCCCCCTCCCCCCATTTTTTCTATCAAATATCCCTAAAAAACCCTTGTATTAGTCTCTATAGAAAATACTTTTAATATTATTATACTTAGTGTAGTTTAGAGCAAAAATCCTTGCATAATTGCATTAGTCTCCTGTCTAATACTAACTATAACTACGTCTGTCTGTGTTTGTTGTTCATACTTCTGTTGGTTGATATTGTTGGCAAAAAAATTTACCATTACCATTTCGATTTAAATTTCAGATTTTCTTCGGAGCCGGGAGCCCCTAAAATAACCCAATAAAAATCTGCCCCAACATTCTCCCTTTTTAACTCCGTTCTCCCTAAATTTAGAGGTAAAACCCCTAAGTTGGCAACACTATGAATGAAACAGAACAGGAGAAAAAATTATAGACAACCACAGAAGAGAATAGACGTCTATAGCACGTCCATGGTTATATCCACAAACTATATAGTAGATACTAACGTATCAGACGGACATCTGCAGTACAAATGCTCTGGACATGGGAAAGCTCACCTGATTGGTCATAGCAAGATAGAACATGACATTTGAGTTCCCCCGCCCCTCTCACCCCTTTGTTTTTTTACGGGCTTTAGAGATTATTGAATTTATTTTTAAATGGATATCATCACACAATTAAAACACAGTTAAATAATAGGTACATATTTATTTTTGAGGATATAAACAAACATAACTTGGACTTAATATACGACTTAAATACAAACTAGAATTGAAATACACCATAAAACATATTATATTGTATTAATGATAAACATTTATAGGCATGTAGAAAAAGAACACAAACACTAAGTACCACTCTTCTCCGATTCTTGAAACAGCGATAGATATGCTGTTAAGATTTCTTTGGAGTTTTTGTATTCCGTAAAGAATCATCATTTTTCGAGTCTTTTTTTGCACATTGTATATTATCCTGGTACACAGCACTTGTAATACATACTTAGTATGTATGTATCCAAAGATTTTGTTTATAAATGATTATAAAAATGCGGAAATTAATCTACGCAACAATAAACAACAATCATGTTGCAAAACAAAATGGCTTCTTTCTCTTATTAGAAGGGTGAGAGGCAAGGTCAAATGTCATGTTCTATTTTGCTATTACCACAGGCCAATAAATTCATATGTCTAGTGATTTTTCTTTGAAGATTACCAGCCGTGGTTATATCAGAAGCAGAACCATACAAGCAGGACTGAATATTAATGGTTGATCAAAAAGTGTGCCGATGCCGAGTAAGATAATATACACGAATTTATTGGCCTGTGGTAATAGCAAGATAGAACATGACATTTGACCTTCCCTGTATTAAGTTACTCTATGAGCGAAGCCATTTTGTTTTGTAACATAATTGTTGTTTATTGTTGTGTAGATTCATTTCCGCATTTTTATATTCATTTATAAGTAATATAAAAATTATAAGTAATATAAAATAAATATTTGAAGACATACATACTAAGTATGTATTACAAGTGCTGTGTGCCAGGATAATATACAATGTGCAAAAAAAAGACTGAAAAAATGGCTCAAATCTATTTATGATGATTCTTTACGGAATAGAAAAAGTGAATTCGCCCATCTGCTACGAACATTTTGAGGCTCGTTTTGTGACTCCAAAGAAACCTATAAAAGTCCATCGCTGTTTCAAGAATCGGAGAGTGGTAGTGTTTGTATTCTTTTTCTATATGCCTATAAATGTTTATCATTAATACATATGATTTATGGTGTATTTCAGTTCTGGTTTGTATTTAAGTCGTATATTAAGTCTATGTTATGTTTGTGTATATCCTAAAAATAAATATGTACCCATTATTTACTTAATTGTGTGATAATATCCATAGTTAAAAATAAATACAACCCGTAAAAAAATAAAGGGGTGAGAGGGGCGGGGGAAGTCAAATGTCATGTTCTATCTTGCTATGGCCAATCAGGTGAAGGTAAAGTATTCTTGCCCATGTCTATAGTTTATAGTGCATTTGTACTGCAGAGTCTGCAGATGTCCGTCTGATACGTTAGTATCTACTATATAGTTTGTGATAATATATGGTACAGAGGTACTTTTTGTCTTATGTATAATCTCTGGTAATAGTAAGACTAAGGTTGGTAAATAGGGTAAACCCAATAAAACGAACTTTCTTGTAATTACTAAAGTTTATTATAATTATATGATATGACTATAAAATGGTTTTATATCGTTTCTATTGCAGAATAATTTTGCTGCCTAAATTAGATTTTTCATGATGAAAGATTCTTAAATTTTAATATGAATTAGCTAATTCATGTGGCTGTTTATCTATTAAACTGAAATTACTGGTGTTTCAGAGTGAGCTAAAAGATAATTCAAAAATAAATTAAAAATCATCTTAGGTTAATGAGTTTAAATGTATTAGGTACCTATTTTAAACCACCTTTTTCAATACAAAATAAGTATGATCCAAATGTTAATCCAATTAAAGCAATGAGCGTTGCAACGTTGCAGCAGCAACAAACTATTTTTTCAAAATGCATAATGTTATTAATTAATGATTAAGTTTTCGACCGACGAAAACGAAAAAACAAAAACAAGCAAAAATTACGTAAAGAGTGATGCGCGGCGGCGACTCAAAATTACTTAGGCAAAATGATAATAAGATTATTTTATGCTTTTCAGTTTTTTCGGCGGTTTTATTTTTTGTTAAAAAGTTTTAACAAATAATTAGTTCTTGTGTTCATTTCATATCATATATTACTATACTCTTTGCTTCATATGTATTTTCACCACAGAGTAATAAATACAACTTATTTGTTTTTAGCCTATACTTACTGTCGTATCGTCGTATAAGTATAGGAGGCGCTGAGGATGGTAAAATAAAAAAGTCTTTGCCGCGCCTTGCCCCCTTCGCGCCCGCCACCCATCCCCTCCCTCCTCCCTCCCCGTCGTAAATGTCGGAGGGAGGATATCGGAAAAGGAGCTGCCGCTCGTAAATTAAACGAATATTATCACTATTTCAAGCTATAGCATAATTTTCTTTCAAAAAATTGTATGTGACTGTGTTCATTCACAATGGATAAATGTGGGATTTGCGAGAAACTCGCTTCGGTAAGCGTTCAGCGTTTTAGTTTGCATTCTTTAAAGATTTTGTATCATTTTTTTTTGTTTTCTTTGAAGAGATTGTTATAAAAATAACGCCCTTGGAGCATTTACGGGCTGTAGGTGGACTTAAGATGTACGAGTAAGTTTAAAAAAACGTATGCTTTATATTATTTTGACTACATTTTATATTGAAGAGGGTTTCATAAAAAAAAAAAACAATAAAAACATTAACGTAGCGCCGCGTTCGAAACCAGCCCGCCTGTTTTTTTTTATTTTCCTGCTATTCTGTCTCTGTTTTTTTAACGTCTGGCGCAGCGCCGCATAAAAAACAACTATGTTTATTTTTTTACCGTACATGGCTAGTGAATCTGAATTCGCCAGTGAAGATATTCTATAAGTAGATACAGTACATATTTCTTAATCTGAACGGAATTACATATTTTTTTAAATGTAGTTAGGTACGTTTATTTCAGACTATCTGTCCATATTTTTTTAAATACACTAGCGACCCGCTCCCGACTTCGCCCTGGCCGCAAGTTTTATATAACATAAAAATCTTCCTCATTCATCCTTCTTTCCATATGTGAAAACTAAATAAAAATCGGTTTACCCATTCTCGAGTTTTTGAATGGGACACAAACCAACTCAGCATTTTTATATATAACTGGCTGTTGCACTCGACTTCGCCCGCGTAATATTTATAAAAAATAGCCTATGTTACTCGCATCAGCAAGCATCATTATCATTATCAAATGTAGCTTTCTATAGGTGAAAGAATTTTCAAAATTGGTCCAGTAGTTTTTGAGTTTATTTATTACAAACACACAAAAATACAAATCTTATAAGATTAGTATAGAAGACTAGCTGAACCAAACCATGCTTCACTGTGGCTCGGTTCAATATTATTTTATTTAATATATTTACATTTTGAAAATTACCCCAATATTTATGTTGTTATCACTACCATATTATAAACCAAAGTCCTCCTCCGCGTCTGTCTGTCTGTTTGCGATAAACTCAAAGTCTACTGCGATTTTTGTGCTGCTTTTACTAATGGATAGAGTGGTTCTCGAGGATGGTTTTGTTTTTTAGTATATAATTTACAAAGTCACACGAGCGAAGTCGCGGGCAGCAGCTTTTGTATAAATAAGTGAAATCTAAGGATTCCACTGAACAGTTTTATGATTTCTTCATTCCAGCAACTGTTTGAAACTGGAATGGACGGTGTATATGCCTGTTTTAAGTGTCAACCACTAGTGCCTGAAGTCACTATTGGTGATAATAACGCTGATCAGCAAACCAGTGACGGCCAAGAGGTATTATTTTTTTAATTTTTATACTGGACAGACTGTACCAATCAAACTCTTTAAGGTGAAACGGTCGGTGGCCCGAACTCATCGATCTCATGGCTAAAATGCGTCCTGTCTCACACAACACAAAGCGCGGGAAGAGCAGTCGACTGAGATGCACAATCATTCATACCAAAAATAAAATCATAAACAGGCCCTTAGGTTGCCCTTAGATATATGCAGTAGTTTTGTCAAGAAAAGTATATACTTTTCTTGACAAAACTACTGCATATATCTATTACGTGTAAAGTTATTTGAACTCTTGAATAACTAATCAATGTTTGTATACAAAGTATTTTGGAGTTTTTGTACACTTGTGTTAAAATATGGATTTTTCAAGGATCATATCTTTTTAATTAATAATTTTTTTTTAAGTTTATATGCATACGAACCTAGTTAACGACAAGATAAATCGGTATCATGCTTAATTTTGTAAATTAAACATAAAACAGCGGAGTAATAATCATTCTACGTTTGTATGGAGGAAAGCTGACTTGTAATTACCTTAAAGGCTGAATTGTAATTATCACTTACGCGCTGCATTTAGCAGTCATTTGGATAGCCCGTTTGGCCGCAGTTACCAGTACCACCCCGTTACAGAATACCACAGTGAAATAATAGCATGTGTGCTGTTGTGTTTTGGTGAGTGAGTAAGGGATGCCAGAGTCGTATTTCCCTATCCCTTCCTAACCCCTATCCTTAATCCTACTATTGTCTGCATCACACTTGCAGCACCAGTAACGTTGCTTGTGTTATAGATGACGGTAGCTACTTACTATTGAGTGGATTCTGTGCCTGTCTATCGAGTTCAACATAAATAAAAAAACCAAATCTAAATGTAATAATGGCCTTTCATATTTTTTTTATTTACTATTTGGAACTTATTTAATTCACCCGTTTTGATTAATATTTACTATTATTTTATTAATATTTACCCCAATTTTATTTCTTATGCATTGATGCTGTATAGACTGTTTTTCAACCCATATATCATAGTCTAAGAACCGAATAGAATCTCAACCTTCACCAATCATTGAAAAGTATTTTTCGTCCATTAAATGACTCTTTAATTAATAATAAAAGGTCATTTTTCAATTATTAATTTTTAGCGTCTGCTATTTATGTCAACTGAAGTTGACTGAAAGTGCTCCATAAAGATAAAGATAAAGATAAAGATAGCCTTTATTTGCGACGAATCCTAATACAGAAAAAAATGTTACATTATATAATTACAACTATTTTTTTTTCTTTTTTTTTTTTTTTTTCTTTTATTACTCTTCCTCGCCTGTCACACGACATAGGCCTCCTCTAAGACCTTCCACAATTTCCTGTCCTGTGCCTTTCTCATCCATGTTGCTCCTGCTACCTTCCTTATATCATCCTCCCATCTTCGGTTTTGTCTTCCTCTTTTTCGCTTATCTTCTTTAGGGTACCAATGTGTAATTTTGTGGGACCATTTATGTGGATCTCTAGTCATATGACCCGTCCATCTGACGGTCATATGAAAGTGCTCCATGCTGTAACGTTAAGAAAAAGGTATATCAGACAATATCAGTCAGTTGAACGAGCACATTCTCGAAGAGAGGTTGTTATAGTTAGATTGGTATTGTAGTTTTGTTATATCAGTTAGACAATATAAAGTATTTGGACTAAACATAAAGTGGTTTAATGTACCCGAAATAGAGGGTGCTAATATAAATAATCATAGCTTGGCCAGGATTTTTTTAGACAATCCATTCGAGATATATTTTTTGACATGCTTAGATTTAAATGGTGTAGGTCGACGTCCCATTTGGATCTTATACTATCAGAGCTTTGTGCTATTGTGGTGTGTGGATATCCTAAACAAATACACGGTTTGTTCCATAGGAACCTTTAGACACACAACGTCACTGTGGCATATGTAACAAGACATTCCAGAAAAGCACTCAGCTGCAGAATCACTTGCGCAACCATCGAGCGGAGAGGCGGTTCGTTTGCACATATTGTCATAAAGGTGAATATGATTTTTCTATACTAATAAATAAAATAAATCTTGATTGATTGTTTCTAAAAACGGAACAAGATTTTGATAAAAGTGTCAACAAACAATATACTCATAGTATGATCATTCCCAATATTTTTAAGTTGATTTTTTTACAGTATTGATTTTCAAAATTATAAATAAAAAAAAATAACAAGTCTTAGTGAATAACATTATTAAAATTTGCAATTTTTAAATAATTTTTTGCTTTTGCTCTCAAAAATTGGATAATTATTTTATTTTGTTTTTATTATATTTTTACTTAAATATGGTTTAATTTTTTCAGCGTTTTCACAATCAAACAATTTGAGGGCACACCTTCGTATACACACAAATGAGCGTCCTTACAAATGTACCGAATGCGGGAAAGCATTTACACAGGTATTTTTTTTTACGGTTTTAAACAGATATTTTATATAAAGTCTTAGACAAGACTAAGACTAGTTGGTTGAACTTTCCCAGAATCAAACCACGAACCACTTTTAGAGTGGATCTCACATTTATAAATATTATAAATGTGAGAGAAACTTTCTCTCTCTCTTCACGTATTAACTAATCAATCGATTATCATGAAATTTTGAATACACATTGTTAGGAATATAGGTGTATAATTTGCTATTTGGTACTCTATACAACTGAATTTGAATACTAATTTCAGGTCACAAATCTCAACAATCATGTCCGCCTGCACACTGGCGAGCGGCCGTTCGTGTGTCCGGAGCCGGGATGCACTAAAGCTTTCGCTCAGGTAATACAAACATACATCTAATAATTGATTCTATATAATTATGTAGGACTAGCTTTTTCAACGCGACTTCGTCTGCGTTGAAAAGTATAAAACGCCATCTACCGTATTTTGGATAGATGGTGCTATCTCCCGGGCCAAGCCGCTAGTATTTACTTTTAGTATCATTAGATTTCCCGTAGGAATGAAGCATTTTCGGAAGAAAAATGCAAAAAAAATGTGCAATATCACACTAAATCGTTAATTTTTACGCAAACCACACTAGTGTTATGAGCTACATGATACGATTTAGTGTGATATTGCAAAAATTTTTCGCTTGTCGCTCAGCAGAGGCATTTAGATAATTAATTCAATACAAAACAGTGGGTTGCGGTCGCCGCTCGCCGGTCGTCGCGGTCGTGCGTCGCGGTCGCTTGAATCCGTCAGTGTTTCATATTAATTCAATACAAAGCAGTGGGTCGCGGTCGCCGGTCGCCGGTCGCTGGTCGTGCGTCGCGCTCGTGCGTCGCGGTCGTGCGTCGCGGTCGTGCGTCGCGGTCGTGCGTCGCGGTCGTGCGTCTCTGTCGTGCGTCGCGGTCGTGCGTCTCTGTCGTGCGTCGCGGTCGTGCGTCTCTGTCGTGCGTCTCTGTCGTGCGTCGCGGTCGTGCGTCGCGGTCGCTAACCTCCAAAGTGCACCTTTATATTCGCTTGCAGGTGACGAATCTAAACCAGCACCGAAAGCGCCATCTTAGCGGCCGCCCGTTCGACGCCACATACGACTGCAACATTTGCGGGGAACAGTTTCAACAGAGAAATCACATGTACAATCACAGGTTAGATTTTTGTTTGTTTGTGACATCGCCAGGGCCAGACAAACATTTTCATTTCATTAAATTATGTAAACAACATTCTTTACTAAAATTCTTAAAAGTAACTATTACATTCATTTTGTAAAACACCTTCACTTGTTTTTTTTCAAAATCACATTCCACATTATATTTCTTAAATTTATCACCAGTATAAAATTCAAACCACAATTTGTAGTATATTTTAAATCTTGTCAAATAACCAAATTGATTGTGTTCAGACGAGCGGTCCATATGACGGGAATTCGAGCCCCGCGCAGTCCCTCGCGGTTCACCTGCAAGATATGCGATCACACATTTGCTAGCGAAAAGGTAATCTCCTTTTTATGATTTTCTTCTTCTTAACAAATCTCATTAAATACAACTCGTACAGGTACAGAGTTCGTTTCTCGACCCTTTGTCATTAGTACTTATGAAGTAGTGCGGTAGCAATCAATACTTATAATAAATCTGTAGGGGTCGGTCGTTGAGTAATTTACTTTGTTTTCAGAAATATCGTGTATATAGGCTCTATACATGATACTGAAACTAAATTGACCATTTTTAGCAATGAACTTTTACAAATGAATAAAATATTAAATTTTAATTCCAAGATTCTCGTGAAGCACGTGGCCGAGCATGTATATGGTGCGCCAACAGCGACCACAAGAGAAGTACACGACACAGACGAGGAAAACAATGGTTCGTAACACAATTTTTTATCTCCTAAAGGTTTAATTCCCTAAACACTAAGCTGCTGTTCTTCTATATTAGTAATATTATAAAGTCGTAAAGAAATGGCTTAAAGGTCTAGTTGCCAGGCCATAAAACTTAAAAAAAAGACTTAAAGTTTGTTTGTATGAGTTTCTCATTCTCGATAGAGTTGTAGCGAAATACTCTTACACTTTTATTTTGACAGTGAAATATGAGTGAAAACTTGTAAGTATATAAAAAAAAATTAAAAAAATAGTTTAGTGATAGAATAAGATATTTTTAAATAAAAAAAAAACAACGAACAGAATAAAAAATTTACTATTTTTAACTCCTAACTATGGAAGATAGAGGTGAGGCAAGCAAGGAGTAGTATACTGTCTCATTTAACAGTCAAACTGAAAATAGCCCTCCCAACAATAAAGAAAGGGTTCTAAAAGTGGCGCTAGTGTAGCATATTTTGTATCTATCTTTGTCTAGTTTACTCATTAATAATAATAATAATATAACATTTATTTAATTGAGACATGTGTCCGTCCATAGATTTCAAAAATTACAACCTAAATCATTAAATGTTAAAATATACACACTTACATATTATATTATACAAAAAACAAACAAACACACTTTGACATTTATAATATTAGTTAGGATCTGGTTCATACACTTAATTACAAGTCTGAAACCTTGTATTGCAGTTATACAGTATTTATTTTTTATTTGCGCTCGTGTGAACACTAAGCCAGTGCCTTGACCAGCGTAGCCCTCACCAATGACCCTACCGTTTTCGGAATTTATGATTCTCTCCCAGAAAGAAAATATTCTGGTTCGAATCAGAGCGAAAAAGTCGGACACCCCCGCCACAGCAAACATACTCGACGCATTGCAGTATCGAGGTAGTCTCATTAACGTGCGATACGCATCAAGATCTCAAGTATAATGCCACACTAGCGCCATCTTAATTTATTGGTATTCTTGGACCACTTTTTTAAACATACAGTCGACCCTCAATACTGCCAAACGTATATTAGAACTTGTTCTCTTGTATCGGTGCAGAGGAGTCGGGCACGTACTCTTGCGTGTTCAGTGTTTGCTCGGCAAGGTTCAACAGCGCCCGCGCACACACGGAGCACTTACTGCGCGCCCACCAGTTAAGGGTGCTCGCTGCCCCCACGCCCACTAAGCGCGGACGACCTCCCAAGGTACGCGTTACTTCCATCACCTAAATTGTACCCAACACTTTTTTGTTGTGGAATTCGAGACGTGAGTGGATGAAGGTGTGTCATGCGTAACCCTCTTTGTTATTCACTACGTATGTTTTTGTCTATTGATTTTATTTAATGAAAAAGCATTATTATTATATCTGTTCAATGAACGAAATATAAGGAATTTTCTGTTGCTCCAAAGACACAGTTTTATTTTAATTTAATTATATAATTATTTGGGTTACGACTATATAATATAGTCTCAACAAGGTGATTATGTCGTATAATTCCAACTGTACACATACACAACAGCTTTTTCTACTTTTTATTATCTAAAAATGTCTTAAATCGACAAAATAACCGTTTCTCTTTACAGACACAAAAAGTGGATCCGCTCGATTTAAAAGAAAATGGAGACTTCGATGACGAGGTATGATATTAAAAGGTTTTTTTTTTTTAATATTAATGTCGACGGACAGGCTGACGGTCCACTCAATGCTAGGTCGCCTATAACACAAGCAACGCCATAAGCAATGCTGTTGTTAATTCAATGTTTTTCTACTCAAATAAAGCTGTTTTTTGTTCTATTGAAAATGCAATCTATTACTATTAAAATTCTATTTATTTAAGTTACTATAAAACTTAATAAGTTCACACAATATATTTTTTTAAATATATTTTTTTTAGAGAACCAATACAGATATTTATATATAATATACGTCATATTACAATTAAAATTTTATGCAATTTCAGGTAATAGTAATCTCTGAACAGAAATTTGTGCCCAAAATCAAAGTGCAAGGACTACACTGAGCATATATAATTATTATATAATTATATATAATTTTAAAACATGGACACTGTTTCTGGAAATTTAGTATTGCCATAAGTTTAGTGTAATACTTTTTTAAAAAAATATTTTTAAATGATATTATTTATTAGATCACAAGTGATTCGGTTCCTGGGTATTGTATTTTGAATTGGATTTCATTTGTCAGTAAAATATGACTTTTTTTTCCTCATATTTTATAGTTGTTATGAATTGTCTAGAAATTTATACACGGTTGGGCCTAAAATTCAAGTCGCTACTTGAATAATGATTTTTATAACTCTTCGTAAATTGCACCTCTAAAGAATGCAGTACGGTCGGCAAAAAAAATACAATACAAAAAACTTTATTTTTGTGTGTTTTTTTTTTTATTTAATACAGCTATTGCGCGCGACTTTGTCCGAGCAACTTTATTAAAATACTAGGTTTTGTCCGCGACATCGTCCGCGTCCGATCGCTACCAAACTTCACAGGATTTCCCGCTGGACTAATATGAAAGGTTGTCTGAAAATTTCATCAAAAACGGTTCAGCGGTTTCGGAGTCCACAAGGAACAAACATACATACATACATCTATACTAATGTTTACTAATTCTATACTAATTGTTTGTTTGTTTGTATTGAATAGGCTCCGAAACTACTGGGCCGATTTGAAAAATTCTTTTACCATTAGAAGCCGACATTATCCGTGATGAACATAGGCTACTTTTTACCGCGGGAAAATGTTCCATTCCTACGGGAAATCTAAAATAAAAGTAAATACTAGCGGCTTGGCCCGGGATACACTTGACAGCGCCATCTATCCAGAATCAGGTGAAGCGACTAACATGACAACTGCTTGGTGATATTTTTAGTGATCCGCTCCACGGTAGATGGCGTTTTTATAGTTTTCAACGCGGACGAAGTCGCGGGCGACAGCTAGTATATAATATACACACATCGTCTTTTATATATATTATATAGGTAGCCCACGTAACTCTCTGATAATGTAGCTTTCTATAGGGGAAAGGATTTTCAAAATATTATGAAGTGTCAATTCGGTTATGCGTATCGTTTCGTGTTGTCTTCGTCCTCATTATTCGATTAATTAGTAGACACTACTAAAATAGGCAATTTTATACTTTATTTTAAGTTTACTTTATTTAAAAAAAATGTTTTTAGAAATTATATAATATGTAGTACAATTATTATTATTGTATTGAATTATTTATTTTGAACATAGGACTTACCATAATGTAAGCTTGTTTACGTATTAAAAAAATATAAAAAAAAATAACAGATCGTAAAAAGAAAGTTATTTAAAGTATTTTGTTTTTATTTATATAAAAAAAACTATATCTGAATTAATTGTTTATTATTTACCTATCATACTTTACGATCTATTTAAAACCCAAGGGCAAAGACAGTCACAAGCACAAAAAAATAATTACACAGAAAACGTAGCGCGAATAGTTCTCGGCCCAACCACATCAAAGTTTTTTTTTAAAATTATTTTATTTAAATGTGTTAAATAAAAAGACATACATATTTAAGATTTTTCTTTATATAGATTCCGTTGCATTTACAGTCTGTATTAAAAAGTAAGACAAAAAATTATTATAATTATATAAAGATTTACGATAACGATTTGTACATATACATTTAAATTTAAATAAGTTATATAAGTGCAATTTCTTTTAGAGGTTTAATATTGAAACTTTTTGTATGGTGTCTTTTATTAAATTTTATATTTCAAAATTATTTATATATTATTGTGTTATGGCCATAGCCCGGTAATGTTTTATTGGCAAATTCTCTGTTTTTTGTCCAAAAAAAAAAAAACATCGAAAGGAGATATTTTTCGTTTTAATATTTACATGAAAGTCATATTGCCTAATGTTTTAAAATTTTCCGAATTTTAAATTATTTCTAAAACACAAATCCTATTTCTTTAAATAAGTTCTTAACTTTATTATTTAGAAAAATATTGTTTAGAAAATATTATTTAGAATTATTTAGAATATGTATTATATAGCGTTAAGAAACAATATAAAAAACGTTTTTTTTTAAATAATCGAATTATATGAAGTGCACTAATTTTTGTAGTGCGGCCCTTCAATATTTTTTCAAAAATCATCTAGTCTAGGCGATCTCAAATTGGGACTCGTTTGCCGCTAAAATAATAAGTATAAATTGATAACACTTTAACTGACTTTTTTTATGAATTTATATTTTTGGGCTATGACAATAACATACTCGCAATGTTGTTTGTTTATAATCAACCAGGGTAATTGTGAACACTTATGATTGTTTTGCTTTATTCAAAAATTTTATTTGACATTTCAGCGATAGTAAATCAATTGATTAAAAAGATCTCTATATATATCTCTGTTCACAATTACCCATCAATAATATATTTTCATATTTTTATTTTTGGGGTAATTGTAAACATCATATCGGGGTAAATGGAAAATAAAATATTCACCGAAAGGCAAGATTTAAATTTTGACAGCTGCAATAAAATTGTAAATGAATATGAAATAAAATGGGGTAACGAGTGGGAATTATGATGACTGTTACCAATTACCCCTGTTACAATTACCCCAAAATTATCCAGGTTGACCCTGATTGCCGTATTGTCAATGTTGACAATAATTAATAGTTTATTTTTTAGTTGAATGAATGAAAATCGAATGCCATAATACTTTCCTTTGTACAAGTGTGCACTTATTGATTCTGCAAATGAATATTATTTACTTTATAGCTTGAAAATTATTAGCATTAGGTATTTATTCCACTGCTATGAAAGCTATGTTAGGCACAAGTAAAAATTAATCTAATTCGTGTTTGTACGTAGGAATTATTTTCACTACAGCAAGTATTTTTTTACATAGGCATTGGGGGGAGTCCCCATAGTATTAACGCTTACAAAGCACTCTCTAAGATATTATTGGTAGGCGTTTAAGTAAATGAAGGTTAAATAAGTCTTTAAAAAATATTAAGCAAAAGTTCAATTCTTCACTAAGTGTGAAAAAAGAACGTTAAAATATGGCGCTGTTGGACTAACATATATTTATATGTGATTAATTTAATAATTTCTTTAGTTAACTATCATCTGGCTGAAAAATCCTAATTTCTCAATGGACTTTTTACGCTTAACACTTAGACCGAAAATGTTTTTTTAGTTCTCACATCGCCATCCAGTTGTGGTTTAAAAAGAAAACTCGTGCCTCGACTCGAGATAAATAAAAATGGAAATGGAAATGGAAATAAAATGGAACTTAGGTTTTTTGATAGTAAACCTAGTAAGAATCTCTTAAAATCCAAATTTTTTATACGGGCTCATTTATATTTTGAAAACTTTTACATTCAATTCATAAAGTCTGGTTGCCTCAAAATTTAGCACCAAATTTTTGACTAAAATTCAATTAAATTCCAATCCTCAAGCGAATTCATCAGTGGATATAATTAAAACCCAGAATAATTAAAACTAAAAAATTTGTTTGGAAAATATAGATCTTTTTTATAATTTTTAATATAATTAATACCATATTAAACAAACCACGAATTAACGAAGTTACTTATGTCGCTTAACTTGCGATCCACGATCTCTATACAATTAATAATAGTTTTATAGCTTCCAGCTCCTCTCTTGCAGTGGGGTAAAATCCTAGACTTATTTTTTAAATAAAATACACACACTAAAATCTTCCATTTAGTGTACGTTTATTTTAAAGTAAGCGGACATTCATAAGTAAAGTTGACTGGACACTTTTTCCAAGTGAAGACTTCTATAGGCGCTTTGGACACTTTTTGTGTGAGGAAAAAACTGAGCAGTCGCGCTCTGTGAGCGGCACCGTTATTGAAGTTTAACTGTATGAAATAAGCGCCATCTACCCAAATTAGTACGTATTTCTTGGTCTATAATAAGCTTAACGTCAATAGATGTTAAAATAGATGGCATTAAAGGGTTCCAAAGTCATAGCGGTAATGTTTCATAGTTTTCACTTCTGACGTGGCAGTCCTGCGACTGATTTTTTTTTGTTGTTCATTTCATTGGCGAATTCATTTTCATTGTCTGTCTTCATATCACTTACCCATAATAGTTCGCGTCCCCATTGTTATTTAGGGAACGCATTTTAAATAGTTATTAGGTAGAGCATCAATTAAACATCGGCGTTGTCTATTCGGGGTGTCAAGAATGTAACGCGAATGTCGCGAAAAGGCCTTATTTCGATGAATAATATTAGTCGAAATTTTTGAAAATGTCAGAAATATGGTGCGATATATCACAAGTATATTACTCGTATGTCTATTGATCTCGTGTCGTTGTCATAAGGATATGTGGATGAATAAATGAATAACTCCACATTACTATACACGATTTTATATACATATAAATTTTAAAATATAATAATAACGTTACGGCAACTGACGTCGGATGACAACTTCGTTCCGTACTTTCGTTTCTTTTTTTTAAGAATTACAAGTACATATAAAATCAAATAGCTTGTTAAAAGGAGGTCGCCACATCAGCCCCCCCGGAGACCGTTAGGTCGTAACGAAAGACCTGAAATTAGCAGGAAATCTAACCTTTCTGCCACTCCGTGTACACAGATTTGGCAGTAAGTCTGTCCATAGACACTGTAACTACCTTGCCTCCTATAACAATTTTGAATTTTTTTTCTGAACATTCGATAACTCTGTACGGACCAGAATAATCGCGTCGGGGTCACCAACCAATCATTGTAGGAAGAATTGTTGTACTCCATATTATTACTTATATATTTATAATGAACTTGAACACTGAATAAAATTGAACAAACGCACGTATGGGCGTTTGTGGTGATGACGAGTTGCAAGAAAGCGCGTGCTTTCCATAGCAGTGTTGAAGGGTGACTGTCTCTGGTTTCCGTGCTTCTTCATTTAAAAGAATGACACTGAAACTAAAATGTAAATTCCAAATAGGTTATTAAAAGGAGGTCGCCACAAATATAATATATATCCTCTACATATCCTCTTTTTGAAACACCACTCGTGTGTGTACTTGTAGAATATGCGATTTGCTTGTCATTTTACGATTACATGGGACAGCTTTTTTATACTTACCTAAAATAAAGAATGCATAGATTTTTATATAGGTATATGTACCTTGCCCTGGGGTGGATCGGAGTTGTTGCTTCGGCAGAGCCCGGTTCATCCCGTTCAAAGGGCAAGGAGGCACCGGGGAGTTTTAGTGGGTATTCCCAGTACCGCTATGATCAGGTGCTGGGCGACCCCCACATACCCCTTCCGCCTAGCCAGCGGTAGGGAATCTGTAAGCGGATCACTCCTCGTAAAAAAAAAAAAGGTATATGTACCTACGATTAGAGACCCGCTCCCGGCTTCGTCCGGGTGATTTTTTTATTATATATACAAACCTTCCCCCGTTTATCCGTCTTTCCATAAGTTGAAATCGATCTAGCCATTCTTGAGTTTTTGCGATTTTTCACTTCAATTTTTGGCCTTTCGTGTAGAAAAAGATTTAAAAAAATAATAAATTATTTTCTATGTTTCTATATATTTTGTTTCCTAGTATTGTTAGTAGAAACTTTACTAACAATTGTTTCTTAGTAGAAATTAAATGAAGGATAATTGATTTCTTCCAAAACATAATTGTTTTATAATTACAGTAATGAAATAGTTTTTATACAATAAGTATTGTATTACTTAGGTATTGAGGAAAAAATTAAAAACATCTTTTTTTTATCTGAAATTATTTTTATTTAAGAAACTATTTACATTGTATAGGTAAAGTTTTATATGCGTGCATCGCATTTTTTTTTTATTTTATATTTTCATATTAGTCACCTTTGTTTTTCATCTATCAATATTTAATTTAAACATTGATTGTTGAAAATTTTACTTAACACCAATTTGTTGTACTTTAAAAAATATTTAAATCTACTTTTGTAATTATCTCAGTGAGAGCATAATTTAGATTACCACTTCCAATATTATTTTTAACAAGTAAAAAAGTATTTTTTTTACTTATTAAAAAGTAAAATATTATATTCGTTTAGGAAGGTATCGTTACAGTTGTGGATTTTAAAAATGGTAGGTACAATTTTAATATATCTTTCATCGGTGACTTTAATTTAAAAAGAAAACAAAGGTAATTGGTGTTTTCATTAAAGGATTATAATTTTTATTATAATACAGTGCAATAAAAGTTAGAGCGGCCGCATATTTTGAAATTTCAACTATTGTAAAAGTGCACAGCAATAAGTAAGTTATTGCGCATAATTCTCGATAACTAAGTTAATAATTTAACAATAGGATATAATAGTGTAAGGTGCAAATGTTCCTATGAGTGTATCAGATATAATATCGGAAGGTAATTTTCAATTAAGCGTGTTGTATAGTCGACCATTCATAGTAATAATAGAAAGCGTTAAGTGTCAGTATTTCGGAGATTTTTCTATAAAACATGTATCATAAATTAAATACAGATGTAATTTATTTCATTGTTTTATTTTTCCTATATTTTTTTTAAACTACAGAGTTTCTAGAGTCCGCGCCAAACAACTATCGACTAAAATCAGGAAAAAACACCCAATCGGCGGCAACGCGCTTGACTGTATCGCTTGAACAAACTTCATAGTAGTTCAGAGGTTGATAGTAGTTTTGCGCGGACCTTATACTTTTGAACACATTAATGTAGCATGGACTACTCTATAGTCTGTCGAATTCGAAGGCTTGTGGCTTGATAGCTGTCTTGGGGAGATTGTGGACACGATAGAACATAAAATTTGGTCGTTCTGGCATGTGAACACCCATGTACCGGAAGGAAGGGATAGAACTACTGTGTACGCGCGTCGATGAATTTTTTTTGTATTAATTTCGTGATATGATCTTGACTAATTGATAATCACAAATTGCAATTCAAATCACTCAGATCCGTGCAATTCAAAAACAATATTCTACTAGAACTACTAGAAGCGTCTACAGGTCTAGGATTTCAACAAGTGCGTGATATACGATTAATCCCCTTAATCCCCCTAGTATCATATGATCATCCTTAATCACCCCTTATCATTCAAATCCAGAATGAGTTATAGCACTCTCTGATTTGGCGTTATTTGTATGTTGGCGTTCCCTTTTGCTTTTTTTCCTTAATGCTGTAACAAACATTTTTATATAGACGTTTGGTGTGGTGTGGGCATTATTAGCGATGAACTTTAAGTTCGCTATGGACATATTTTAATCAGTCAATCTATAAACAAGAGTCAAAGTTTGTATTGTCCAATGGCATGAGGCATTAATTGAAAATTATGGAGGGTGGAAGTAAGGAGTAGGTACTGACTCGTATGACAAAAACTGAAAAAAATGGTTCTCTCAGCTTAATATAAAGGTTCTAAAAGTGGCCAGAATGGCGCTACTAGTGCAGCATATCCTCTATCTATCTATCTATCTTTGTCAATTTCTATTACTTCTATGTAATTTTGTCTAATTTACTTCTCAATTTACAAGCGCCATCTTAATTTACTGGTATTCTGGGACCACTTTTTAATAAATAGAGTCCGTCCTCCTTACCTCTACCATCCATAGTGGAAATTTAGTAGCATAACGTGTGAATCACCTCTTTTTGATGTGTAGATTTCTAATCCCAGAATCGGTAATGTCAACGCGTAAAGCGCCAGCAAACATTGAAAAGCTGGTGCCACGTCAAGCAATCGGACGGCTGTAAACATGGCGGCACCCGCTCCGCAGTTGGGCGGTTTTGGGAGCATTCTATGCGTTGTACGACCTTGTACACCGCCCTCTATTATACGTAGTCCACTGAAAAGATAAATAGAAACGACGACGAGCCCGTTAGACGAGTGGCAAGGGTGTTGGCCTAACGTCTCAGGGGCCCCGGGTTCGTTTCCCGGCGGGGTCAACTTTGGGAATTTTCATATAATTTTCAAAATTGACTCTGGTCTGGATTTGAAAAGTAGTGGCAGGGCACACTGCGTTTCGCAGTCATTTGGGCAGCCCGTCTGGCGGCAGTAACCACCACCTTACAGAATACCACCGTGAAATAACAGCATTATGTGCTGTTGTGTTTCGGTGGCCAGAGCCCATTACCCCATCCCTCCCTTATCCCTTATCCTTAATCCTTCTATGGTCAGCAGCGCACTTGTAGGACTTATGGGGTTGCTTGTGTTTTAGGCGACGGTAGCCACCTACCATCAAGTGGACCGTCAGCCTGTCTGTCGACCTTAACATAAAAAAAAAGAAACTCGATTTAGGCAAAACTATAACTAATCAAATTGCGTTTTAGCTAGACCGTCTGAGACCAACCCCTATTTTTAATGCAAAAAAAAGCGCTAGGGGCATGACAACTCCTACAGACCTACAAAACCAAGTGTTAATTATAGCCGCTAATTTAACATAATATTTTACTGCTGGTCAAAAATGCTGGGTTAAATTGAATGTCTAGAAATGACTTCCCCTGCAGCATACATACCCGACTCGTAGTTGTTCCTTTATATGAGAGAACTTTCCAATACCTAGATAAGGATATGGAAACGGCATATATTTTATAGAGCCAAGGTTGCATTTTTCTTCTTCAAAAAATGTTTTTTGTATTTCATCGTAGCCTGCCGTTAACTCCACTTGAAAAGCGTACATTCCCTGAAACAATGATAGAACTACATAGCTACATTAAATGTAACTTATGTTAAAAGTATTATTGAATTAGCTATTTACTAGCTAATGCCCACGACTTCGTCTGGGTTAAAAAATGAAAAATATAACATAGCCTCTCTTTATCAGGATGCGTATGTTACCGTTATATATATATATAAAAGTAATATGTTTGTTAATAGTAGGACATAATGTATTGTATATGTCTTACCTCTCGAACTTTACGAATCCCTTGTTGAACAGACAGAAATGCCTGATCGCCCTGCGGTAGTATTTTGCGATCAGCAAACACGCGGTGAACCGGTCTTGTTTCGTACTGAAAAATTAAGAAAAGGAGAAATTATAATTTTTATTTCACTTTACCTTCACTTACCAGATACAGCCAACGGACACGTTAACCATGGGTTCGGGGTTAAAGTGAACAAATCCAAGCGCATACACTACCTTATACATGTCCCTGTTGTAGACGACATCCTGTGCGCCGCACTGCAAAGGCGAACTGAGAAGTGTCTCCACGCTGTTGATCTCGTTAGTAGCAGACTGCAGTAAAGCAACGACGTTTGCAGAATACGCCGTGTAAAGAAACATAAAAGCCAACAATCCCAGCAGAAGGATTTCACGGTCTAAAACAATTTCAAACGAACCAGCGTATTTATAAAGCGTTCCAAAAGTCCATACTAAATTCAAAATTAAAATCGACCCAACTTGTCATCGATACTGGATCGTAGGGAGTGCCCTGTTGAAATACCAAACATAAAGTTTCATGGAACCCTTCCGATAGTTTCTGTGTGATAGGTAAATGGTAGCGCTTATTCTGAAAATAAAATATATGTATATAAGTATACATTTTATCTATAGGAAATTTGGGAGAGATATGGGTAAGATAAAAAGCCATATTAAGTAGATGATCAAACATCAATGCTGCAATACTCATGAAATTTTTATCATCTTCTGCAATATTACACTCGATGCAATCAAAGGTTTTAGACTTACAAAATTGGTACTTTTTAACGGCTTTTTACTCTTGACTTCGTATGTGTGTCGATAATATAATAAGGTAATAAGATAATAAATAATAAGGCATTTATAGTGGGACCAGGATGGTCTCCACTAATTATATTCGCAGCTTTTTCGAGTGGTGTGAATGTTACATACATAAGGTAATATAAGTCAGCTTTCCTCCTGAAACGTAGAATGATTATTACTCCACTGTTTTATGTTTAATTTACAAGAGTAAGCATGATACTGATTTAACTTGTCTTTAAATAGGTTCGTATGCATACAAACTTTAAAAAAGTATTAATTTAAAAGATATGATTCCTGAAAAATCCATATTTTAACACAAATTTTAATGCAACTTTCAGGGTGAATAGTTCACTCTAGTGTGCAAAAACTCCAAAATACTGTGCCTATAAACATTGATTAGTTAGTTATTCAAGAGTTCAAATAACTTTACACAAATAGATATATGCAGTAGTTTTGTCAAAAAGAGCCTTGGCCCAATGGTCTGTTTATGATTTTATTTTTGGTATGAATCATTGTGCATCTCAGTCGAGTGCTCTTCGCGCGCTTTGTGCTGTGTGAGACAGGACGCATTTTAGCCATGAGACCGATGAGTTCGGGCCGCCGACTTGTTTCACCTTAAGCTAAAAACTTACAACTCTTTGCTCCCGAAAGTACGCAATTACTAGCGCAAAAGTCATTGTGAACACGAGGCAAACAAACGAACACCAGACTCCATAACTGAAAGGCAGCGCGTAGATATTCGTAACGGATGCAAGAGCTGGCTTCTTGAATATGTATTTGGACTCGACAGGGGCAGTTGGAAGCAAATAGTTGACAGCGAATAACCGATAAGTTGCCGGCACCATTAACGAACCTGAAAAGATTGAATCGTCATAATAATTATACCCATAAAAGTGTTATAATTAAATTGAATAATTAATTTTGTTATTGATTACTTACAAGCGACTCGCCCTTTTGGGGGAAAAATGTATTTTTTTTCTGCAAATTATATACACAAATCTTCCTAGTTTATCGCTCATTCTATTAGTGAAAACCGTATCAAATTCCGAAGAAGTTAGCGGACAAAGACTTCACTTTATAATATGTAGTGGTACCTATGGTAGAGGTAGGGGTGGATCTACTTAAGGGTTTTGGGCCCCATAGACAAAAAGGGCCCACAGCCCCCATAGAACACAATAGCCGATATTGTGAATTACATAACTACGGAAAACAGTTTTTTTTACAAAATGGCAATTAGGTATTATTAGCCCAGGGCCCCATAAATTCACGATCCGCCCTTGGGTAGAAAAACATACTAAAGTATGTCATTAAGAGAACAAATTTAGTAGGAATTCTTTACCAGAGAAGTCAGCCCTTTCGTCAGCGAGTTCCCTAACGACACCGTTGTATTTTCCATCAGGTTGTAGATAGCCCCACGTACGTGTCACGTTGCTAACTTCTGTTCCATTCACCCATTCCACTAGATGCAATCTCATGTAATACACCAGTTTAGTCAACGTATCTATTTCCCTGTTTCTGACAAATCAATACATTTTAAAATTACGTATGTTTATTTTATGGTGGACGTTAGGTATTGTATGAAGTAAAGAGAAAGAAATAAACAAGCCTTTTTTTTTCATTTTATACCAGCTTAGCTGGTGCCCGCGACTTCGTCAGCGTTGAATATGAAAAATATAACAATTGAGAAGTCATCTGATATCTTTATTGCTGTGATTTTGTTTATTTTTAGACATTCCCTCAGGAATCTAATTTCAACTTTCGGAACGTACGCATCTCCATACAAAACTGCCTCTTCTCTGGATAAAATCTGATTATTATATTTGGAAATATTCTCTCTTGTACAAGTGTCATCATTTCGTCTGTTCACTGCTTGACTGCGTCGCAATCCTCAAAACAGACTCAAAATCGGTTACTGCGCACATTTGACACGTAATATCGCCAAAGCGTGTCTGTATACTCCCTTAACTGTTTCAATACGTTGTTCAAGAACACTTACAAATATTCTGGCATGTCATAAAAAGTCCTGTTGTCCAGTATGACGGTGGACGTTACAACCTCAGCACCCTGAAGATCCTTCCGTTTCCACAATAGTGCTTCATCTGTGTTCAATCTGCTCAAGCCACTGCTATTCCGCCATAAAGCGTACTCTTGCCAAACAAGTGGCATTTTTCGTTTGATTTTGTGAACTAAAACAATATTTTTTATATTCTCGATCACATTGTTCAACGGTGTACAGGTAAATGTTGAATGCTGGGTTTAGTTCTGATAAAATCTTTGTCCTGTTCTCATGTTCAGCTTGATCTGAGAACATTCTACAGTGTTGGACTTCGTCCATTTTCTGAGGCTTTGAAATATTTATTTTTAGATGATCTCTTGGTGAGTAACACAGTTACACGAAATGTAAAGCTACTCGACAATAAATGGCATTTTTTGTGTTAAAAAAAAATTAAACGTAAATATTATATACTAGCTACTCGCTTCCGACTTTATCCGGGGTGAAATTATTATATATATTTTTTAAATTAAAATTTATATAGATAAATATTATATACTAGCTACTCACTCCCGGCATCGCCCGGGGTGAAATTTTTATATATAAAAATCTTCCCCGTTTAAACCTCTTTTCGCACTATGTGAAAATCGAATTTATTGAATTTATAATATATTTATTAAAAATGAATTTTAGACAGGCAGGCTGCCTTAAATATAATTTAAAGAAATCCATTGTGATCCACTTTTTTGTGTCAGGGAAAACCAATGCCAAGTCTTGTCTTTTCACAGCCTGATAGGAAGAAAGGTGACTTCGGTAAAGTGTGGTGTAGTCACATGAACTATTACTTTACTAATTAATAACTTTACTTACTTATAACTTAATAACCTTATCTAGAATTACCTATATTTTTATTTACCTAAATATAATTTGTAGTAGCCATCTCCCTCTACAACAACATACACCTCAGTGTTTACACCTATGTAAATATCTTGCAATATATCTTCTATATGATGTCTTTCGTCGCTCGATCTGTTATTTGTTGTGTAAAATAATAGCCACCTTGAAGGCATTTTGAACAATTTTTCCTCAGAAGCCTACAAAAAAAAACCACAGTAAGTCAAGTAGTTCCTTGTGTTGTGTTTTATGCAAATGGTATTTTTTATTTTTAAAAAACATATCTCATAATTATATTTAATCGTATATAAGATTTTATAAATCTTATAATGTTTATAAGAACTTCAATAAAATTAGATGGGAATAATAATTTGCTCAAAATAAAATAATGAAATCAATACAAGTATATTGCATGTTGCACTATTGCACGTGACTTCGTCCGCGTAACTTTATAAAATATAGCCTAGTAATATATACTTGCTGATAATATAGCTTCCCAACAGTGAAAGAATTTTTCAAATCGGTCCAGTAGTTTTGGAGCCAATTCAATTAAAAAAAAATAAAATATTTCCTCTTTATAATATTAAGTAAGTATAAATTAATAAAGTAAACGTACCTTTTTCAATATTTCAAACACGATTTCATCATTTAATTGTAATAGAAAAACGTTGGATTTGTAAAAATTATGCTCCAACGTTTCATTGTAGTGTGAAATTCCGCAGGCCCAATTTTTCTTTACCAAACTCTTGCATAAATTCACGTTTTCTTCTATAAAAAATATTTGATAATTTATAGAACTAAACTTAGGTATACTATACCTAACTTTAGTTCTATAGAAAATACAGAGAAATATAAAAAAGCTTAATCTTTCCCATTTTCGTTTATTTTTATGTTAGTCTATATACTAATATTATAAAGAGGAAAGATTTGATTGTTTGTTTGTTTGTATAGAATAGGCTCCGAAACTACTGGACCGATTTGAAAAATTCTTTTACCATTGGAAGCCGACATTATCCGCTATGAACATAGGCTACTTTTTACCGCGGGAAAATGCTTCATTCCTACGGGAAATCTAAAATAAAAGTAAATACTAGCGGCTTGGCTCGGGATACACTTGACAGCGCCATCTATCCAGAATCAGGTGAAGCGACTAACATGACAACTGCTTGGTGATATTTTTAGCGATCCGCTACGGTAGATGGCGTTTTATACTTTTCAACGTGGACGAAGTCGCGAGCACCAGCTAGTGTTTTATAATATGTATCTGGGATTATAAATGCACCCTGAGATGATGTGTCATATGTGATATGATGATATTTCACAACGACATACTTACGTTTCTTACTTTTCACTGAAGCCCCAAATAAATTCACAATAACCGATGGTTTATTTTGTTC
Source organism: Synanthedon vespiformis (assembly GCA_918317495.1). Classification (NCBI taxonomy): domain Eukaryota; kingdom Metazoa; phylum Arthropoda; class Insecta; order Lepidoptera; family Sesiidae; genus Synanthedon; species Synanthedon vespiformis. Next base: position 3,162,113 of record OU906965.1, read on the forward strand.
CCTCAATAAGTCGTCAATGAAATTTACTCGATCCTCGTTGAGTAAAAGGGCCAACGATTGCCACATGAACATCCCCACTGTCAGTACTTTCAGTAATGAAGACATTTTTTTATCTCACAAAAACATTTATCGGAATTCCATAGAAGAGAGCTTATAAAGTTATCATAAATATCAAAATTACGAAATAATATACTGTATTTATGAAAAATTTTATGAATCTTATAAGATTTATAAGATCTTTTAATCGTATATAAGATTTTATAAATTTTATAAGACCTTCAAAGATGAGAAATAAATTTGATATTATAGGTATAAAGTTTGTGAGGATGTATGAATGTTTATTACTCTTTCACACAAAAAATAATATACCTTAAATTTTACATATATAAATTATATCACATTACATAGGTTAAATTTGTGGCGACCTCCTTTCAGGAAGGTATTCGACCACTTGAAATTATAATTCTTTAAAAAGAAAACGTAGATGCAGAGTAGACTTGACATCTATCATCTGCTGCAAAAAGCTCGTACGAGTCGCACGTACATAAACATAACAATGTACCTATTGTATATTTTAGAATAATTTCTTGTATATAAATATCGTGTACATAATGTGGAGTTATTCATTTTTATCACCCACAAATTTATAAAGATAGGTGAACGAAATCGCCAACAAATGTTAGTGTAATGAAAGAATTTATTCTTGTCTCAAGACTACAAACCCCTCAGGGCAATTTAAGAGTAACTGTCAGTTAGTTTGTGTTTATATCTTTTTTTTGTAGATATACCGTATTATTATTACAATTCGTCGCAGCACAGTGCAATAATTCATTGCGAAAAACGGCAGCCTCAATGAATAAGTAACATTAAAATTACACGTTAGAATGAAAACTAAGTTTCGTAGAATGTTTATTTTTTAATGTACAGACAGACAAGGCCACGTTACTTGCAGCATAATTGAAAAACTTCGATCTTCACTGCATAGTATAAAACAAAGTCGCTTCCCGCTGTCTATCTGTCCCTATTATATGTATACTTAGAAAATCTTTAAAACTACGCAACGGATTTTGATGAATTTTTTTTAATAGATAGAGTGATTCAAGAGGAAGGTTTCAGTATATAATTTAAAAGTCACGCGGGCGAAGTCGCGGGCAGCAGCTATCTACTGAAAATAAATTTACAACCCCTGAAAATTTTATAACAGCAAAGATGTCAGGCGTTATATTGCTTAACACATGTAGTCAGGCGCTACACACCCCTTACTTTTAATGCGGGTGAAGTCGCGGGCACCAGCTAAACAAATATATAATTGACATTTATTATTAAACTATTAGGTGCATAAATTCGCTTAGACAGCTTAGAACGTGATGCTTTACGTCAGACAGTCCGACTTCGTCCGCGTAGAAAAGTATAAAACGCCATCTGCCGTATATTGGATAGATGGCGCTATCTCCCGGGCCAAACCGCTAGTATTTACTTTTATTTTAAATTTCCCGTAGGAATGAAGCATTTTCCTGCGGTAAAAAGTAGCCTATGTTCATCACGGATAATGTCGGCTTCTAATGGTAAAAGAATTTTTCAAATCGGTTCAGTAGTTTCGGAGCCTATTCTATACAAACAAACAAACAATCAAATCTTTCCTCTTTATAATATTAGTATAGATATAGATAAAAATAAAAACTTTTATATAACGTTTGACTTCCTGTTGCTATCACTTTGGGTCAGGAGTAAGTTTTTATTCGGGGAGAAATTCCCTGGGTTCTTGTCTCCATTTAATAGTATTGATAACCTATGTTACTACTCGCTGATAACATTTTTTAAAATCGGTCTAGTAGTCCTTTATCGGTACCTGGATTGACATCCTTCTGTAAACCAAATCTCATTTTAATGACTTAAAATAACATAACAACATCCTTAAGTTACGATTACATTAAATGATTGTAGTTTTATTTTATCTCTTAATTTGAACAAATTTAAATTACATTACATTACACTCGCTACTGATAAAGTCAGTCACAAGAATAATTCGATGCAAATTGGATAAAGGATAATTTAAGTACCTAACTGATTGGTTGAATTAATGCAATAACATCTTGACAATGTCCTCGATTGGCAATTGTCAGTACATGAGTCATTGCAATATGATCTACTAGTTGGTGCCCGCGACTTCGTCCGCGTTGAAAAATGAAAAATATAGCATACTAGCTGGTGCTCGCGACTTCGTCCGCTTAGAAAAGTATAAAACGCCATCTACCATATTTTGGATACATGGCGCTATCTCCCGGGCCAAGCCGCTAGTATTTACTTTTATTTTAGATTTCCCAAGCATTTTCCCGTGGTAAAAAGTAGCTTATGTTCATCAGGGATAATCGGCTTATGTCGGCTTCTATTGGTAAAAGAATTTTTAAAATGGGTCCAGTAGTTTCGGAGCCTATTCTATACAAACAAACAAACAATCGAATTTTTCCTCTTTATAATATTATATAGTATAGATGAGTAATATAAATAAAAAACGCCTGCCTTCTTTATCGCTGTGACAACGGTGGCGCCACCGATTTTTTCATTTTTTCATTAGACGATCCCTCGAGAACCACATTTTTCCAAGATAAAAAGTATCCAGAAAAGATAAGAATTTAGGGTATCTAGAATAAACACTGTACCCGAAGGACTTTCTAAAAATATTACAAAAATATATCATTATAAATAAGAAAAAATCTCCTCCCGCCGTTTGTCCCTTTGTATGTTTAGATGCTTAGATCTTTTAAACTAAGCAATGGATTTTATAATGCAGTTTTCATTAATGGAAAGAGCGTTGCAAGATTTTTACTTATAATTTGCAGAAAAATTGCACCCATACGAAGTTGGACGAGCTGGTCGCTATTTACAGATCTTTTTAGATCTAAAACTAAAAACAGGTAGGCACAAAAGACAGGGTAGCCGTATTAACTGGCGTAACTAAGTTGAATAGAAAATTTGCTCCAATTCAGACTTTATTTCTTTGGCAATAAGCTTTATTTTTGTATTAATCGAAACAGTAGCTAAATGTGGTTTAAATACTTTATACTTGACTGAATCTGTGCTGACATACTATCCGATATCTCTCATTACACGTACAGCGAAGTGAAGGGTTCGGTTCGGATTGCATTGCATTGAGAGCGGCGCGTGCGCAGAAAAAGGTTGTCGTTTCGCTGACGTTATAATAAATTTTAATTTTTAAATTCAATCCTAACATAATGGATCGGTGGGTTGGAAAAACAGCTGTGGTGACTGGCGCGAGTGCAGGAATTGGTGCAGCTATAGCCGTGTCGCTTGCGAATGCAGGTCTTCGTGTTGTGGGTCTCGCTAGAAGACCGACGCTTATTGATGTGAGTGCTAAACTAAAGAATTACCTTTTTTTTTGATTATGTGTATAATAACAGTTGATCAGTTCCTTATTGTCTGTTTGTCTGTCTTTTCGCGATAAACTCAAAAAACTACTGCACCGATTTTTCATGCTGTTTTCACCAATGGATAGAGTAGTTTTAGTATATAATTTACAAAGTTACGCGGGCGAAGTCGCGGATATATATAAAAGGCGATATATCGAATATATAAAAGGCGATATGTGTGTGTGTATGTATGTTCCCTATGGACTCCGAAACCGCTGAGCCGATTTTGATGATTCCATAGATTCCTATTTAATAAATACATTGATTTACAGGAGTTGAAATCAAAAGTGACCGGTAAAGGCGAAATCCATTCACGCGAATGTGATATCTCTAAGACTGAAGAAATTGCGAAGACTTTCAAATGGATCGAAGAGACTTTTGGAGGAATAGATGTTCTGGTTAACAATGCTGCCGTTCTACATGCAGGTTCCATAACAGGTATGTTAAGGTCATATAATTTTAGTTAGTACTTATACTCTGGCAACATTATATTGATTGAGTATAAATTTCATCCTCACTAATCTGTAAGTACATACTTAATATTATAAAGAGATAAGATTTGTATGTTTGTTTGTAATTAATAAACTCAAAAACTACTGGACCGATTTTAAAAATTCTTTCACCTGTAGAAAGTTATCAGCGAGTAAATATATTTTATAAAGATACGCATAGGCGAAGTTGCGTGCAACAGCTAGTATTACATAGTATTATAGTTTACTAGCTGGTGCTCGCGACTTCGTCCGCGTAGAAAAGTATAAAACGCCATCTAACGTATTTTGGATAGATGGCGCTATCTCCCGGGCCAAGCCGTAGTATTTACTTTTATTTTAGATTTCCCGTAGGAATGAAGCATTTTCCCGCGGTAAAAAGTAGCCTATGTTCATCGCGGATAATGTCGGCTTCTAATGGTAAAATAATTTTTCAAATCGGTTCAGTAGTTTCGGAGCCTATTCTATACAAACAAACAAACAATCAAATCTTTCCTCTCTTTAATATTAGTATAGATGATCCCTCGGCAACAGTACTTTTTCATGATGAAAGGTATCCCAGTACGTTTGCAAAGGACCGAAAGTGGTTTTTTTGGCCGGGGATGGCCGAAGCTGAAGCCGAAGTCGGACATTAAGTATCTGGGAGCTTTAATCGAAATCTACTAATAGTTCTACGATAGGACAAAAAAATCCAAGTAGTTCTACTGCAGAGTATGAGAGATTGGACTCATAACAAAAGAACTAAGTTTGGAATAACAATGTTACTAAACTCTGATGAAGATTAAACTGGAAGAAGACTTTTAACTTTTGTTCTTTTTTAAAACAATGCATGTTTCAATGAATCGATAACAAGTGTACATATTTATATTGTTACAGACGTCGGCGAAGGCACATTGAATGAAGACAGCCTGCTATCAACAATGGACATAAATGTGAAGGGGGTTATCAGTTGCACAATACGTGCCGTATCATCAATGAAAAAACGTGGATTCGATGGCCATATAATTAATATTAACAGGTGCACAACTTATCTCCCTTTTTCATACGTTGAATGAGCTAATCTCAGGAACTACTGGGGCCTTAGTCAAGCCACATCAATTCCAACGCTCCCATCACGCAATTAGAGAACGATAGAAAATAAAGCCCGGTGATTTGTCAAAATTTTATATGGGCGTTACAACAACCAATCACCGGGTTTTATTTTCTATCGTTTCGTTAATATACGCAACGCTCCCGTTTGCATTGTGCTCTTGGCTATGGGCCCTGGTTCGAATTGAATTATTGAATTTATCGAGGAAGGCTTTAGTCTAATATAACAACACGCGGACGAAGTCGCGGGCATCAGCTATTATTAATATGTATAGTAAAACTGGGTGCTTTTATTTTTGTTTTATTAAAGTATTGCCGGTCACTACATACCGTCTGTGACGTTAATGAACGTGTATCCGTCAAGCAAACACGCAATCACCGCTTTCACCGCTTCTCTCAACAACGAGTTGGCCGAGTTCAAGAACAAAATCAAAACAACGGTAAGTAGGTATCAAAATAAATACATAATAAGGCATTAACATTTTGCTAATTTCGTTGCCCCATTTCAATATGATATTTAAAAAAAATCAATATATGGTAGTGCATTTACAGCACCTATAGCGTTGCTTGTGTCATATGTGACGGTAGCCATCTACCATCAGGTGGCCTGTCTGTCGAAATGCAATTTAAAAAAAAATTGAGTACCCAAAACCTTTAGCAGATCTGCTGTGTAAAGAGAGATATAGTAGAGTCTGGAGGAGGCCTATGTCAAGGGACAGCCTGAGTTACAGAATGCCGATGTCAGTATTTAAATTTAATTGTGTACATACGTAATGTCAGTGAATAAATGCTATTTTTTTTTTAATTTTATCTTCAGTAAGAGGTGACAGAACCTACTTCCTCAGCGATAGTTGGCCACGCAGTTGCAGCACCTTAATTAAGGCGTTGCTTGTGTTATAGGCAACGGTAGCCACCTACTACTATCAAGTAGGTACTGGTATAGACGTCAGCTATATATATGCGTCTGCTTATATTATTGTAATTATTGGTAGAGTATTTCACCGGGACTGGTGAAGACAGAAATGGTGACACGCGGCCTCCCAGCTGACTTCAAAGATGCACTTCAAGATGCGCCTGCATTGCATCCGCAAGACGTCGCCGACGCCGTTATGTACTCGCTCTCTACGCCGCCGAATGTCAATGTGAGCATTTTTCATTATCTATGGAGTGTTAAATACCTGTAGGTAGGGTTACTCGCATAATGACTTATTTCTTTCACGCATTTTGACTTAAACGCATATTGACTTATACGCATATTGACTTATACTCATATTGACTCATACGCATATTGACTTACACGCATATTGACTTAAGCGGTATAGCCATATCCATATCTTACAGTTTAAGAAAAGTTGTGTTCTCTGTATAAGAAATTGTATTTATTATAGAATACACAGCCCGGAACTGGCCAGGATAGACCTCGATTCTTGTGGTCCCCACTCGTAATTATAGTTCCCTCAAAAAGACCATTTTTATTTTTATTTTTTTCCATACAATCTAATAGCGGTCTCTTTTCTGTCACAGATCAACGAGCTGACAATCATGGCAGTCAATGATAAAAGATTGTAATCAATTGTCGTCTCAAACATTCAACGAGATTGGCGACACTATAACAGCACTAAAATAATATTTTTATTTTCCTTTTTATTTGAATTTTTTTGGTTGAATTGCTTCTAAGTATTATTATTAATTATTGGAAAATATATTATTTTATTATATTCGTTTCTAGTGTTTTTATTGGTTTAATTTAGAAATACAAAGTTCACAGATGTGTTTTATTTTCAGAATACTAAGGGCCGGCGCTCACTGACGGTATGGCAAGGATTTTTTTGGACATATTATTTTTAACTTATTCCATGATTTCAGCCTACTCACATTGCTTATTTCAATTCCAAGTAGTGTTCTGCGGCATGTCTCGGCACGTCGCGGCATTTCTTTAGTAACAAGTGCTATTTATCGCTATATTACAATCGATCGTTTTAACAAAATTATGCAACCGACTTTAGAGTTACATAATGCTAACCGGAACCGTACTGTCAGTCAGCGCCGGCCCTAATTAGTCAACTTCGGTCTCAATATTGTGCATATATTGTCAATGAGCTGTATTCTGAAACTTAATAAAATTTAATAAGATTTTACCTAATGGCACCTGTTCGTTTAATTTGGTTGGGTTTTACGGACAAGGGTACAGCGGTTAAAATTTATTTTCCACTGTACCATCAAGGGAACAGCTAAAGGGTACACAGGAAAACAAGCGGAAATAAGATAGATACCTCATATATATTATATTATCAAAATAACTTTTTTGATTTTACTTAAACTGTAATTCCACACAATTTTTAAATAATTTAAATTTCCTTAATTCATCGCGTAAGTTAAAAATGCAACACACCCATGAGTCTTGCTAAGTAGGTAAGTACAATTTTTCTCACGATTTCACTTTACTCTTTAAACTAGTGTGAATTTTCAAACTACTTGCTTTTACTTTTTATTATTTAACAGTCCACTTGATCGTTAATGAGATGGTTGACTGCTAATAAAGTACAGGAATAAAACTGAGGAATTTCCCGAATTCGAACTGTATTCGACGATTGACCACCTTTATTTGTTCACTATCGACTGAGATAGTAAATGAGTTAAAAAAATAAGACAATAACGTAAAACTGTCATGAAAATAAAAACAGATGTTTAGCAAATAAATGTTTATTTAAAAATATGGCACTTTTCTAGTATTAATTGTTGCTAACAGCAGACGCCGACGCTGAGGCCAGTCCGAGGGCATTCATGCCGAATTTCAAGAAAGCTTTAGCGATATCCACCTTCAAAGTTTTGAATATAGAATATTTTGTTTGTCCGCCGATCCCATTTTGCTGAAATCAAAACACGAAAGCATTATTTTAACAATCAATTTTAACTAGTAGGTACCATTAGTGACATTAGTGACACCAATAGTAGTATCATTACTACTATTAATGGTACAGTTCAATCCAATCCAATGGTACTAGAGTAACTACATCGTTTGTCCTGCTAAATCTAGAAACCTAAAATTTGGAACATAAGTTTATTTTATAACGTTAGCTTAGCTAAGTATTTTTTTTTTGAAAGTTTCAACACCATGCGAAGCCTGGGTCTTATAAGTTTGCTAGTCATCTTATATGTAAGTATAGATTTTTTTTAATAAGTAATTAGTAATGGTATTGAATTTAAATATAATAAAAATACTTAAATACTTTTTTATTAGAAATATGCACATAAAATACATTAAAAAAAATCAGACAAACATAACATGAAAGAGTTTTTTCTTGAGCGGGGTTTGAACTCGCAACCTCTGACACAGCAGCCCAAGCGACTACCACTAAGTCAAATGGTCCTAAATTCAAACTTGATCGGCTTTGTCTAGCTAGAGAGACTAGAGGTTACAAAATTACAACATTTTCAAGTACATATTTATTAAATATATTTATTTGTTAATGTGGTTTTACAAAATTGATCACTATAATCTCAGCCTTAAGGTTTATTTTAAATAATATGTATTTCGTTGAAAAGAAAACAGGTTACAATAGTAGATAGAAGCAAAAAGAAAGATATCGGTACTATGTTCTTACAATCAATACTAATAATAAATCTGTAAGTGTAGGTATTGTATGTATGTATGTTCCTCCATAACTCTGGAACGAATAACTGTGATTTTCATGAAACTTTGTATATAAACATTTAGATGTACAGGACGCAGGATGCTACTTTTTTCTTTTTCAACGCGAACGAAGTTGCGGGCGCCAGCTAGTTTTAAATATAGAACTGTATCCACAATTTTAACAACACGTGTAAGTGTATGCAAGACAGCGGCTGAATGATACTGAGTTCATTGGACTCAGTATATGAGGTCCATGCGCGGTAAGTGAATCACTAATCTTTCTTTTTGCTTACATCTACGGGTACAATATATTATTATTTCAATGAGAACTGCCCGCCGAGCTGGTCTTTGACATGTCTCCGAGCAACGCCATCAGAAAACTTCCAATGAATCCAAACGAATCCTTCATCGGCTCTTTCCCTTCCTCTTCTGAACTGGCGTCCGGATCCATAAACTGAAAAGATATCATGTTATGTAGTTACTTTTAAAAGCTTTTTGTATCACTATTCCAAAGTATCAAGAAGAGTCATAGAACTGTAGAGTTACAGATTATATTTATTGAATATCATTGAAAAAAAAGCCGTAGGAAATCCACTTTTGGACATAGGTCTATTTTATTCCAAGCAGCTTGGATCCACCGTCAACCCGCTCTCCTTATTAGATCGATAATGATAATATATAAAATAATAATGATATAAAGTGATTTTAATACTAACCGCACTAGTTCCCGTTACAAGTTTTGATAACAGCGAACCGAAAAAGGCTCCGTTGTTTTTCTGAAAGAAAAGGCTCAACAGGTATAAGTATAATAATATAATAATGTAGAGGAAAATAAATTATTAGAAACATTCAGAGGATGTGTTAAAAACTAACTCTAACAGTGTTTAAAACAATCTTGGTATCGGATATCGGCTACAAGCGTCCGGCACCGATATTGTATCGGAAATGTGAAAACGCCACTATTATAGGTCCAACAAAGGCTGTAACACTTTAATAAAGGATAAACTAGATTCAGAGTCTCAAACGTCTTCTCTTTCTTCTTAATTTCTGATAAAAAGATGAATAATGTAATTGTTGCATGACGATTTGAACCTTAACATTTAGTAACAATGGATCAAGTCTTAACACGTGTTCACCTTAAGGACAACTTTGTGCAACTAATTTGAAATATCATCCCAAGCTGTGATATTCTACTATCCCACTTTTAGTGATCAACCCAGAATCTAGTGTATCCTTTATCAAGTCTGTAACATTACTAATAGCTTTAAAGATTGAATAGAGCAGAACATACCGAGCCACCTCCAGTTATGGTGTCTAGTGAGGTCAAAAGAAAACTCGCGATGACTGCTCCTGGATTCTCTTCACCTTCGGACTATGAAATTTAATATGTAAATGTATAAATATTATTGCTATGTCTCCATTAATTTATATTTATCGATAACTTACAAGTAATCCAACGAACAGGCCCAGACCAGACGCAATTATAGCATTTAGATCAAATCCGTCGCCCTAAAAAGAGAAACTATGGTTTTAAAACGTCATTATTAACAAATATAAATGTAACAATCACAAAATTGATATACAAATTAGTATACAATGTAATACTTACGCTAAGATCGGCGACTATACCGCCAACTGTAGCCAATAAAGATCCTAAATCCGATTGTCCGTCTTCCTGAAAGGAAATTATTAATTTATTTATCGTGGGAATTTTCCTATTAACTAATCAGAAATGCATGCAGAAATGTATCGAGTAAGATCTCATCTTACATAATTTACATAACAAGCATTGACATAATTTATACTCTATACAACAAATACAACAAATTCCTTTTGTGTTTAAACCTGTTTGGTTAAATAAATAATTCTAAATCAAAAAGTGTTCCTAAACATCTACTAATAAGCCTTACGCTAAAGTATTCTACAAACGGGGACACATATACACATACACACACGTAAATAAAAATAAAATCTCAAGTACTTACACCTCCACTCAATCCACCCAATAGTCCCAGTAGTCCTCCACCTTGTCCATCACCGCCACCAGGTGGTTCGTCGGAATCATAGTCAGAATCGTCTCCATTAGAATCACCATTGGAATCAGAATCCTGTTGAGAAGCGTTACCATCGCCACTGTCATTATCTTCTATTTCTTCAGCAGCGTTATCTTCTTCCTCAGAGGTATCTTCTTGTACTGACTCACTGTGTGAATCTTTGCTTTCCGTATCTTCGCTAGTTTCTTGTCTTTGGAACGGTGGACGTTTAAAATCATTTTTATCGTCAACATCTATTTCATTATCACCCGTATCGTGCCGTCGCGCAAAACCTTGGCCACGGAGAATTTCTCTAATAATGTTTCTTATGATCACCTGAAATCGTCACTTGAATGTATTTTTTGAGTTTCGTTCATTTCAAGAGAACAGTGCAATCTTTTTACCAATTAACGTTTGATATGTGAGAGAATATAGAAGTGAAATATTAAAATAAATTGAAATAAAACTTACCTTAAATAGTGTGCAAAAAAGTCCCAGTCTTAAGTGCAAAAATATTCATTTTATGTGAATGTGAGGAAGGAAAGTTTGCAAAAACCACACAGTGAAAAAAAAACTGTCTGTCGTAGGACTGCACGTCCCTGTGAAACTTAGCTTCGTGAATATACACACACTGAGCGTCGTTGAGCGTCACTGATCGTCACTGAGCGTGATATTGTGCCCAAACTTCCTAAAAAAATTCACCTCAACATTAAACGTCACTGAGCGTGACGTTCACGCGAGTTCAGTGCTTTTTCTTCATACCAAAAGTGCCCAACGTGCCCAAAGAAGTTTTCACTTTAAAAAAAAACCACGAGAAATACGCGTACCGTACGTGATATTACCGCAACCAAAAGTGTGGTGAAGTAAGTAGATAACAATTTAAAAGTGCAGAATAAAGGAAAACACAGAAAATCATATAATCAACACATAATATATTCGTAACCTAATATTATAATTGAATTGAAGACATGAGTCGATGAAGGTGATAGCACCTTCAACGCAAAAAAACGAAAAAACCCAAAAATGCAACATTGGTCGCGATATTGTGCCCAAACTTCCTAAAAAATTTCACTTCAACATTAAACGTCACTGAGCGTGACGTTCACGCGAGTTCAGTGCTTTTTCTTCATACCAAAAGTGCCTAACGTGCCCAAAGAAGTTTTCACTTTAAAAAAAACACGAGAAAAACGCGTACGTGATATTACCGCAACCAAAAGTGTAGTGAAGTAAGTAGATAACAATTTAAAAGTGCAGAATAAAGGAAAACACAGAAAATCATATAATCAACACAGAATATAATCGTAACCTAATATTATAATTGAATTGAAGACATGAGTCGATGAAGGTGCTATGTCGCATTTTTGGGTTTTTTCGTTTTTTTGCGTTGATGAATGATTACAGACCTTAAGATTTAAGATATTTTTGGAAAATAAAAATTTGAAAAAGGCGTTATGTAAATTTTAAAAAGCAAAGAGTGCAGAAGAGTGAAAAAAGAAAAGTTAATGGAAGAGGGAGTTTTTTTTTTAATTTAAATAATAGAAGTGTTTAATTGCTATCATACCACTAATATTTTATGATAGCAATGGTAAAACACACAAAAATCAGTTCCGTGGTGACTTATCTCAAAAATTAAAAGTAAAACTTTAACCTCGATTTATTCAAAATTGGAATTATGCGACATACCACCTTCATCCACTCACGTCTTCAATTACCTACTCTTTGGTTAAGATTAGTTTAATTTGATTTAATATCTAGTACTTACATTGCTTCCGTTTAATCCTGATGGGAATAAAGCGTTTACTAAATTGAGTAAACTGAATATATTAAATCCTCCTCCGTGGTTCGACGAAGCTACGTCGAAATCGTCGAATTCGTCGAAGTCATCGTCGTCAGTGTCTTCGTATGGCTCGGGAGTTTGGAAATCCAATCGAGTTACTATACCATTAACCACCGGCGATGGGGTTGACGATGTGGCACTTTCTTTCAATGCTTGAACGTTATTGGTGGTTTCTCTCTGTAAATTATTTATTTATTTATTTTATTCTGGGGAAATTTACAGGTATAATTACATAATAACAGCGGTGAGTAAATATATTAAACCTAATAAAAAATTTCCACTTATAGATAGCAAACTAGTCTAATAACAACGATAATAAAAGAGTAGGCCATTGAAAAATTTATCGGCTATATATTTTTTTTGTTTTAACTATGGAACTGTTGAACAGGTCGACATTAAAATGAACGAGACATGAATGTATTTTTCCTATAAGTTGTCTTACTAAGTGCTACATGCAGCAAAGAGCGATTTCTCAAATTGGTATGAGGGACATTTAAAACCATTAAATGTCCCTCATTAACCAATTAAGGTTAAGAGTCATTGTGTCATATTCATATTATAATAGTCAAATTTCACTATTGAGTTATAATTTGATTTTAAAAGTTAATATGTACATAACGGTTGCGTTATTCATAAAGTAAATGATACTGAATAGGGCTGATTAAGTATGTAATTGTTCAAAACGGCTATAAAGAAATAGCACGCTATCAAAAATAAATAAATCATATCAATACTAATAATATATATGGCAGTGTAGGTATTGTATGTAGTATGTATATCTTCCATAACTCTTAAACGAATTAACTGATTTTCATGAAACTTGGTAAATAAATATTTAGACGTACAGGACACAGAATAGGCTACCTTTTCTTTTTCAACGCGGACGAAGTCGCGGGCGCCTGCTAGTATGTAATCTATAAATTTTTAGCTCGCCATTTGCATCTTGCAGGCCTTGCAGCACGCTAAATCTCGATAGACTAGTCCAAAAAATCCATTTAAAAAATTGTGTATTAAAGCTCCGACTCGCGACTGGACAACACGCCGAAGGAACAACATTTCTTTTTAATAATATTGTGTAAGATGGCACAATACCTATGAAACTTCAACTTCAGACATTCTAAAATATTCAAAAAAATAGAACGTAACTATAACCCATAACATAACGCATTCGTCTAACAATTTTTATTTTATCCCCATAAATTTTCATACCACGGGCTTAATTCAAAAATCTTGTAACTGTTACTTACCAGGTCTCCATCCTTTCCATGATGCACCCCATCTCTTGTATATCTTCTCCTTAAATGGTACAAATCAGCAGGTAAACAGAAAGCGTTTGTGAGCAAGGAGACAGCAAACAGGGCAGCAAGTATACGAGCCATCCTTGCACAAGGTTAGCACTGCAATGGCTAAAAATTTAAAAGAAATTTAGTTCCTAATCTCCTTTTAAATACATAGAATGGAATTCGTTATGAATCATTCAATTAATGATAATTTTGCTCTTTAATTCGTCGCCATTATTACCTAATGAAGGACATTAAGCAGTAATTTTTTAATTAATTAGGAATAAACCTAAAGATACTTTTAAAGTAATTTAATAATAAACTTTGTATTCTATTCTAGAATTAAGAAAAATTAAATTTCTTTTTTATGGCATCACACCTAAGTATATAAAAAAAATTTCTAAAAATATAAGAAATATCAGAAATCTGGCAACGTTCAAGGATCACTTACATATTATTTTAGTGGAAAACGCATTATTATTATGTATCTATTGGGTAAGTATTTGAATAAGTTTTCTTTAAAGTAAAACCACGTACCTTTTTTGACTAGATGTTGTCTTTTCAGTACACAGAAACGATTGGTCTATCTAATAAACACAACGTAATACTTATAGAGTCACACAGTTCCGGTCATACATACAGTATGATGCTAAAGAAAATAATAATATTTTCGTTTCATGTTAGGCAGAGAGTTGGTTATAGTTTTCCGTCATCGACATTCCACCCAATGTTTTCCGTACATATCAAAAACAATACACGCTTCACAGTGGTCTTCTGTATACCATAACAAAGGTCGTATTTCCTGCTACTACTAAATAGTACTAAGAAGCAGCAAAGTACTAAAAATACTTTGATTATTAAATAAAAATATTAAATAAGAGGCGGTTTGCAGTTTTGACAATGTGTATGTTTAGACAAACTACAAATTAGACGAGTTACAACATAAACAAATTACAATTAAGATGTCTTGATAAAAACAACATTAGACTAAATGATTTTTAGAAGAGTTGCTGCCATAGACCATCTGCGTTTTAAACCATATGAGACTATCTCCTTTAACTAATGCTGTATCACAAAGGTTCGATTACCAGCAGAGTTAACTTGGAAATTGGCTACAGTATGGCCCCTACAAAAGGCCACCGTGGAAAATCAGCATTGTGTGTTGTACTTGATCATTCAGTTAATTATAGTCCTAACAGTTTCTATTCACTTATCCTTAATCCTACTAAAGCCGGCAGTTCCTTGTGTTACCCATCGAAGATAATGATTTAAACTGCAATTTCTAAATTTCAAGGGGTTATTTGCATGTACCTAAATGTATAAGGTTTAAATTTTAAAACGTAATCAATATAGATCCAAAACCTAGATATATCAATATAGATAAAAATGCCAAAACCTGTAGTGTCAATTAATAATTCATTGTAATATAACGTGTATACTTACTTTTAATTTGAAATTCAAATTACCGCCGAATTTGCGTGGCCATCTTAGACACGCCAGTATTGTTTCTGTTCAAAACACAAGATTTGTGTTTTATTTAGCCCAAAAAAATAAACACATACTGTGTATGGAAAAAGGGCGTGGACAGACTCGGACGAAGGTCTCAATGAACATCCACATTACACCTCGACAAAAGTTACGCCACCCGAATTGCCAAACTAATGTGACGCCCGGTCGCGCGCTTCCTCCTGACAAATACCTGAGTTCAACACTGGGCTTCCGTAGGCTATTTCCTTTGGAGTCATATTGCTAAATATTTGTTTAATGAACAGACGAAATGAATTCTTTCCACCTCGACATTTCATCATCACTTGTTTTACCATCTTACTTACCTTACCAGGATCATCAACTTAGTGATATTACGGCGGTGTGATGCTTCCCTCAAACCGACAAAGCGATTAAGACAAGCTGTTATACTTTACTAACAGTACAGTACCTTACCTCATTCACTTATATAACCCGTACGAATATACTTGAGATCTGGGCCGATGACAAAAATTATTTGCACACGCATTAGCGTCGTAGTATTTTGTTTTATTTGATTTTTTTTTAAATTTGCACGAGATTATTAATAAGAACAGAATAAAATGTTCTTGGAAGGGATCACTTTCAAGAGTCGCATTCAGTGGGAGTCTCAAGTTAATTCGTACGGGACATATATTACTAATGATTGACAATACAAAAAGAAAAAGGACTATTTGAGAGCCTCAAATGCAGTAATAGCCCAGGTTAATAGGGCTTAGTTGGTGAAATTGCAATTCTGATTATTTTAGGTTTCCTATGTAAGTAAAATAATAATAATTTTCTCTAACAATGAGGAAAACTTCCCAAATTTCAGCTAATCTAATAGCATCGAAATAATATATCTCTGCGAGCAAGTTCGCTGTCTAATAGACACTCAGAGATAAATCGAGTGTCCTGGGTTAACTAAAAAATTTTGTCTGTCAATGACCACACAAAAAAAAACACAAATACAATTCTATTATAATTATATATTAATATACATTTTTATATCAACATAAATGCAGCAGATACGTGTTTTACAAACACATGAAATTCAATCGGTACCAACAGACGCGTCGGCTGTGGCCGGCCTCAACTTTTCCAGTAATGGTATAGCAACCCCCACCAATTCCTCCCAAGCCGCTAGTCTTCTGCAAGGTCCACATTCACACTCGCTCTCCCCCAACAGATCCCCCTCTTCGAAACCCAAGTCTTCGCCGGAAGTTCCGTTCAGGTCTTCGTCAGATATATGGCCCAGGTGCAATTCTTGGTCTACACTATACGCTTTCACGAACAACGGTTTCGCTCTTGCCTTGTGTAGGTTTTCATCTTCATAATTATTATTGTCCAGATTGAATTTCACCTGTAAACAATTTAAACGGTAAAGCCCAATGATATTTGATTGGCCCAAGCCGCCGTACTTGAAATATGCGGCAAGAAATAGTACGCCGAATTCGGCGTACCCGAGCCAGTCACACTGCAAACTGTCTGTGATGTGTACGTGCCGAATGTTTTATTAAATTTTGGGCACGATAAAATGCCAATTTGCGCAGTGAAACTGTGTAAGAATATAATTACTTAAACTGTGTAAAAAGTGATAAATAGTGACGATGTTTTACACACTCTACAAGAAAAAGTTGTCGCATTCACGGAACTAATAATGCTTTTAGGTACTTTTTAATATATTCCTTATTATATGTAAATAATGAAAACTCTTTTTGATTAAATTAACTTCTGTTCACCGAGTTCAGTAATGTCAAAAATGTGAAAATCTCAATAGCTCATACTCACTAGCTGGCGCCCGCGACTTCGACCGCGTTGAAAGAGAAAAAAGTATCCTACCCTGTGTCCCGTACGTCTAAATGTTTGTCTACCAAGTTTCATGAAAATCAGTTGATTCGTTTAAGAGTTATGGAGGAACATACATACCACTGATGATAACGCCCACTTAATTCTTATCTACCTGTTGTGAATTTACATATTTTTTAACGACTGTGGCAAAACAACTTTCAATGGGCGTCTTTCCATTAGCGACGGCACGGCCCGGCACGGCCCGGCCCGGCCCGGCCCGGCACGGCACGGCACGGCATGCCGGGGTTCGTCTTTCCACTGAGCCGGTGTTGGACGCCGGTTTTTTCCTTGGTAGGGATGTCGGAAGTGAAAGAAATATCGATGTATCGATATTTATAAAAATATCAGTATCAAATAGGTTTCTACAAGAAACTTATCATTGTCATAATATACTTAAATTTACTAAGGTTTCAGAAAAAAAAAAAATACGATCCTGAGAAGAAACCCCGAAAGAAACTTAGGATTATTATTTTGTCATCTATAAAATACAAAATTACAACAATTACACTTAACTTGAAGCAAAATCAAAGTATATAATATTACTTTTAATGACACTTTTAAATTTATTTATAGACTAGCTGGTGCCCGCGACTTGGTCGGCGTTAAAAAAGATAAAAAGTAGCCTATCACGTGTCCCGTACCTCTAAATGTTTATTTACCAAGTTTCATGAAAATCAGTTAATTCGCGTAAGAGTTATGGAGGAACATACATACAATACCTACTCTTACAGATTTATTATTAGTATTGATAAGGCTCTGATTTTATCTCAGGTAGTTTATACTAAAAAAATATTGTTTCTGATATAATTTTCGATGTTGGATATTTTGTATCTATATAAGTATCAATATATCGGCCATAAATATAAATATATCCAATTAAAAATATCGCTACACCGATATATCGATACTTTTTCAACAAGCGCAGCCCTTGGGTAGCACTCACACACGCGCACGGCTACAATTCATATACAAAACACATGCAGTTACCCCCAAGCCGGCCGGCGCCGGCGGGAGTCAGCTGCCGTGCCGTGCCGGGCCGTGCCGGGCCGGGCCGTGCCGGGCCGGGCCGTGCCGTCGCTAGTGGAAAGACGAGCCATATAGTTTCATACATTTTTACTTCCCCGGCAAGCCGGCCCGTGCCGTGCCGGGCCGTGCCGTCGCTAATGGAAAGACGCCCAATGTATGGAAATACAAAAGTGTGGCAAAACAACAATATATAATTATATCTTATCTTTAATATATCTTCACACATTCCAAACAGCACCATCTAGTTCCAAAGTAAGCAAATACATAAATTGTAGTATAAGCAGACAGCTAATATACTACATAAATTCCTTTAATAAGACCTTAAAAGTATATAATGTACTTATAAACTTTAAGATGATAAAAATTTAATCTATTTTATGTATTTGTTAAATATTAAATGCTGTATGGTTAGCTGTGTGTGAAAAAAGTGTGTTGAACTTTTTGGGAAAAATAAAAATAATACTTACATGTAGGTTTGATAATTCAGGATTGCTGGCACGTCGTTCGCCACCTCTTGATGCTTCGCAAGCGGCGAAGATGGATTCGTCGTCTGAAAATAAAAATCCATATATAAATCCTATACCGATATATAAAACTCTACAGTTTGTTTGTTTGTTTGGTTGTACGCGCTAATCTCAGTAACTACTGGTACGAATTGAAAAATTCTTTTCGTGTTGGATAGTCCATTTATAGAGGGAGGCTATAGATTTATAAAATTATTATGGACTAGCTGGCGCCCGCGACTTCGTTCGCGTTGAAAAAGAAAAAAAAGCTGCCTATAATGTGTCCCATAGGTAAGTCTAAATGTTTATATACCAAGTTTTATGAAAATAAGTTAATTCGTTTAAGAGTTATGGAGGAACATACGATACGTACATATATACATACAATACCTACACTTACAGATTTATTATTAGTATTATTATGGATAATACAATATATTTATTATATTATATAATAAATAATATGCATATAATACAATTTACTTAACATTGCTAAGTAAAACTTAAGGGGTTTTTTTTGGCTGTAAATTACGTACCATGGAGTAAATTTATTAATATTAATTATTAAATTAAATAAGAAAACACATTTATAAAATTAACTTTGTATTTATTCGCCTTAAATTGTTCCTAATAATTCAAAATTAAAATGAAAACAATCCACAAATTTGACCCCGACGTGATTTGAACACGCAACCTTCTGATCTGGAGTCAGACGCGCTACCGTTGCGCCACGGAGTCCGTTGTATTGACGCACAAAATTCATTAATACTTGCTGAGAAATACATAATACCTACTCCTTTTTTTCTATTTTAATTTAATAATAAATGATGTATATTTAATTCTTATTTTATTTTTAATAAGATAATTTATATTTCAATCGGAATTTATTGTAGATTATGTTAGGCTTAAAAAAAGTGTGTGTGTTTTACACAAATTTGAACACTCCAGTAGAACAACATTGTTCTTTTCTTAAATAATATTGTGTAGATTAAAAAAGAACAATGTTGTTACCTATCTATGAAACTTTAGATAGAATGTAATTTTTTTTTTTTCGAGGAGAAATCCGTTTACAGATTCCCTCGCTGGCTAGACGGTAGGGGTATGTGGGGGTTAGCCGGCGCACCGCGCTAACATAACGCATTCGTGTAACAATTTTGATTTTCCTCCCATAAATTTTCATACCACGGGCTTAAATATATTATATTACAGTATAAATGCAACAATTAAAGAATATAAAGATCTCCAAATTTTTAGGTGATTTTCAACAGGCTGTAACTTTGAAGAAAATGGTCGTACAGTGCTCATTAAAAAAAGAGGGTCAAATAGTTTTCTCGGTAACAGCACAACAATTTATGAGTAATCGTCAGAAAACCAACGAAAAAAGTTTTTTTAAAATTTTTGGTTCGTCTTTTGAAATTGGTGTACGAGCCGTAATATTTTTTGTTGTAATGGCACTGTAAAGTTCTTTTAGGGAATTTAATTCCCTACACTTTGACTTCCCTCATGAGATATGTTATGATGAGTTATCGTCGATCAAAGCGATAGTAATTTTTGACTTTTGTTGACTTTGGCAATAATGGTCGTACAGAAAATTAAACACTTTATCGGTGGTTTCAGACTTTCATGCCAAACACAAGCGCCATTTTGGCCAATTTATTAATCACTATTTAATGGTTGTAGCTTGACAGTCATTCAGTTTAACACCCATACCTATAAGTATTAATTAAGTTAGTTCTCATTCTTTCTACTCGCCAAGGTGGGATGATATTAAGAGTCGTACGTTACCTATGAATAGAGCGAGTGCTGCAGTCGCTTGATGCGCTTGCGCAGCGGATAGTGGCGTGTGCGAGTGAGCGTTCCACAGCGCTCGCGCAAGTAGAGCCGCCGAGTGCGCGTCGCGGTCAGCGGCTGCAGCGCAAAGTGCGGCGGCACAGACGCGAGTCGCTTCAGCGCTTTCCCTGCTTGCGCCTGCGCCGCACACGTTCACAAGTACGCCGGCCGCCGCGCATCGAACGCTCACGTCCTCTGTTTGTTATCCATACAAAGGTGGAGTGGAAACAACCTTCAGCAATGAAGAAGCCCACTCTATATCTATTTGTTATAGAGCTAAGAAAATATATGAAATCTTTATCGCTGTGACGACGACGGTCGCACCGCAATTTTTATATATTTTAGAGGATCCCTGGGGAACCTAACATTTTTACACGATAAGAAGTGTCCTATAAGTCAGTCCAACTAATAAACTATCTGTGTGCCAACTTTCATCCAAATCCGTTTTATAGTTTTTACGTGAAAGAGTAATAATAAGAGTAATACATTCATATATACAATACAATACATGCATTCTCGCAAACTCACATGTCAAAATCTAAAGTATTCAAGCACAAAACTTGATGTAAACGAAAAGCTTATCTATCTTTAGGCTTTATATACCTACTTAAGAGGCCACTTTCCAACTTGAGCGGCTTACCAATTCCACACTACGTAATTATTGGTCGTAGTAACACATGAAAAAAACATGACTTTTTGAGACATAATATGAAGGTTTGCATCGAAACAAAAAACTGAAATTTATTTTATATCTAGTATAATTAATTTTTAAAATGTGCAGAAATTGACACATTTTCGCTGGTTGAGATCTCGTAATTATTGATTGAAAGCCAATAATGTTTTCCAATGAAAACATCCTAGCTATAGTGCACATTAACAATTGGATGTCAATAGTTACCATCTATAAAGGGTTTTTTAAAATATTGGAATTGCTGGCGTATGTTTCGCTAGTTGAATAAGTGCGCGAATGTGTTGCTTCGCATTCTGTCTTAGGTTATTAGCATTACAGTAAATTGAGATAACAGTATCAGTATCTCCCAAATACCTATTACTGAGTTCCCACGCTCGTCCAGCGCCGCCTTAAGTTTAATTAACAAATTCTCGCGAATCAAAGTCAGGAGAAGGCAAAAAACGGTAGAAAATTTAGTGCAGTATTGCCGCGACACGCGTTGGCAAGACCTCTTTTTGGTACGAAAATATTTAGGTGTACCAACCGTGTTCTAAATACGCTGGTAGGTGATCAATAGCGCCTTCTAGTACTATGCGTCGTGCGAGCGTATGGGCACGCGACAAGTTGCCCAGAGCTCGTACCGCCTCGCACCCAGCCCCTGTCCTCATTCCGTTGCTAGCCGACCGCAACCAGCTGCATGTTGCTGCAACAATCAATTTTCAATTATAAATCAATAAATACCTATAAATATATCTTCACACATTCCACACAGCACCATCTAGTTCCAAAGTAAGCAAATAATGCTTGTATTATGGATACCAGACAGCTGAACTGATATACTACATAAATTAGAAAACATCTATGACTCAGGTACAAAGGTAAAATGCTAACACATAAACATTCGCTCCTAGCGGGATTCGAACCTGCGACTGTTTGGTTAACAGCTAGTGTTACTAGCCACTAGACCAATCGTGTCGTCATAAGTCGCGCTCGCGTTGTGTGTGTTTATAAGTCCGTGTGTTCGGAGCTACGCAACCGAACAGCGTCGCGCGACCATTTTTATGCTTTGCTTGCATTTTTAATGAACTGCTAATGCACGATTTTACACCAGTGAGCGTTCGGCTACCATAGCGATCACTACGATAACCAATTTTAACTCCATTGTTTGGCGCGTACTTACAAAAGTATCATAAAAACCATACCATATACCATAATATATCATATACTAAAGGACCATAATAATCAGTACCCTCTGCAGCACGGACATCAGATGGCGCTGATTTCAAAGAGTTTATAGTGTGAATAAATATATAACTTTATAAATATTTCTATCTATATAGTATATAGGTCCCTCGCCTTCGAACCAAACGGTAAACCAACACCACCATAGACCATAGCGTGCACACCGTTTCACCCTGATTATCTGTGAGAGGCCTTATTTTTTATTAAGTTAAAGTTGGCAGACAGGTACATTCTTGCAACATACCTATGCACAACTTGTCGAGCGGTTCTTCAAGCGGGTCCGGTTCGGGCGGTTCTCGATAGAAGGTTATGTTGTTGAGGGTCGCGAGTGCCGCCGTCGCCAGTTCCTCGTGACGTTCGCAGTAACGCATCACATCCGCCTTGTTCGTTGATACCTATAATCACACCCCGGTCACTGGCGATCAAATGTATGAAACAAACGCGTTGCTACGCACACAGTCTAAGCTCGTGTAGGTGAACGCGTACCATGCTTATGTGGGTGAGATAGTTTTATCTCATATGCATGAGATAAGACGTCCTTGCCAGCCGGCAACTGTGAGGTAACTGAGCACGGGTGGGGGCACTTTCAACGGGAGGCAGGGAGTGACCATAATGTACGCTAGTACTCATTATTATACTGTGCTATAATGATAATAATGAAGCATATTTTATATTATACTAGAGCTGGTGCTCGCGACTTCGTCCGCGTTGAAAAGAAAACGCCATCTACCGTGGAGCGGATCGCTAAAAATATCACCAAGCAGTTGTCATGTTAGTCGCTTCACCTGATTTTGGATAGATGGCGCTATCAAGTGTATCGCGGGCCAAGCCGCTAGTATTTACTTCTATTTTAGATTTCCCGTAGGAATGAAGCATTTTCCTGCAGTAAAAAGTAGCCTATGTTCATCAGGGATAATGTCGGCTTCTAATGGTAAAAGAATTTTTCAAATCGGTCCAGTAGTTTCGAAGCCTATTCAATACAAACAAACAAACAATCAAATCTTTCCTCTTTAACTAGTTGAACAAACTAGGTGATGGCAGCCATCGCTAGCTACCAACAAGTGGACCTTTAGCCTGTCCGACTAAAGGTGTGTGCTAAAGGTATATAGAACATTCGCCTATGGCGAGCGATGGCGTTTTCCAGGAAATACTTTCAAAGGCAAACTCGACTTACCGTTTCTTCTAAAGGTGTCTCAGCGAGCTTGAGGCAAGCTAGTAAAGCTCGCACTGTTCTCTCTGCGTGTATTTCGGCAAGGCCTCGTCCTGCACGCTCAGCTAAACACAAATTGGCCACTACCCTCACCGTCTGCCAATAATACAGTAAAAAAGAAAGTTGTGGGTATATTAAATCGATTACTGTAACACTTGAAATAGACCCGATTAAAGTACCTAAGTTTGTTCGGGACGTCGCACACTGCGATATATTTAGGCTTAGATGTGCATAAAAGTTCAACTCAGTCACGATACACAAATTTTCAGACTGATTTTAGACTTGTTTTGATTTCAGACTATTTACTAAATTCTAAATGTTATAATTTGATCTGGTTTTGGTACCTATATGAATTACAAAAATATTTCTTCCATATATTTCTTATTGGTAATTAGCCACTGATCTCTATATACCTCTGGATCGGCTGCTGTCAAATTATTTTTATGTCTAATTGAAAATCGCCATTTTGGCGCTGTAGACTATGGAGTGTAAGTTATAAGTACGTGGAACTAAAACGAGCGATGTCCGCATTGATAGGGACATTTACAGAATACACATTTCTTCATGTTTCAAAACTCAAGCGGACAAAAAATAAACTTAAACAGTCCCTACGACATCAACAAATAGAATAAAAAACGTGAATAAAACAGGCACTTATATCTAAGGATTAAAAATACGCAAACGTCAAAATTAGTTCCAGTACTTACCTACGGAGGCGCTTCAAATTGGTACACGAAATTACTTATCTGTAATTTGTATGAGATAACCAATCCAGAGGTATATAGAGATCAGTGTAATTAGCAGTGAATAGTATGATGATAATGATGAATAGTGAGATCAGTGTAATTAGTAGGTAGTGGAGCGAACACTCAATTAATGACGAAAGCGCAAGAAGCATAGAAGGTTTAGTTTCTTTCAATACATTTAATCTTATTTGTTCGATAGGAGAACTACCCAATACATTATTATTTACCTTGATAAGGACATCTTCATTGGATCCATCCGATCCTCCGAGATCTGTACCTAGAATTTATTATGTAATTAGTAAAATTTAATTTTTAGAATTTTTAGAATACCTATTTTTCTTTATTTTGTCTGGATATATTAGTCCGTCTGGTGGTAGCTACCAAAGATAAAAGAGGTGTTCACTGACACTGATGGAAGATCACATTGAAACAGCAGTATCTACAAGAGATTTTATGTTTTTCTTCTAGTCCTTATTATTAGGGTCGACACCGAGCTCGTTGAGCAAATTATCACCAATCACCAAGTAGACCTTCAACGTCTTTCTCATTAAAATTTCCACAAACTTACCTATCAAATGTAGATCTGGATCTGAATCGGGGTCTCTCGTGTCGTTGTCGTTTCTTACTGTATATGTCTCTAATATGGTTAACAGTACATCTATACTGCCATCCTCATTGTATATCTGGAGAATAAAAGAATTATGCTTTTAGACATATATTATCTACATATAACGATCATTTTAAAGAATAATACATGATTAGCTTTAATTGATAGTAGCAATAAAATATCGACCAGGCAGGGGGGCGCTGTTTAAGTGCACATAACTATAAACTATAACAGTATCTTTGGCTGTATGTCACAAACAAATACATCTGCACAGTAATGAAGGATGTACAGTACTTTAAGAAGCTGAAATGGAACTTGTCTTGGGCTATCATAATTATGGACAGTCAAGTTAACAGCCAGGCTGACGGTCATCTCTATGGTAGGTGACTGGCGTCGTCTAAGGTTTCGTACCGGCTTATTAGACCAACTAAAACCCAACGATTTTCTAACGTAAATGGGCGCGCTAAATGTCGCAGGGACGTTATGAGATCGAATCTGTAATAGCCGTAACACACGTTCGGATTTGGTTCGACCGGACCGGCGGATTTGGACGCCGAATGAATAATTACTTATATTAGGACCATAACACACGTCCGGATTTGGTCCGGCGCATTTGGTACGCTCCCAACCAAATCCGAACTACACACTACCGGGCTACTCTACAGACGGTCGAAATTGGTTCAGAGTGTACCAAATGCGCCAGACCAAATCCGGACGTGTGTAATGGTCTTAAGTAATTATTCGTTCGGCGCCCAATTACCATCTACTCACCGATATTCTAGCTTGTTCATGTGCGGCTGCCATGTTGCCCAGAGTGTAAGCGAGCCGCACTGCGAGCGGGGCTCGCGACGCGCACGCCGCTAGCGCCAGCAGGAGCGAGCGCGCGCCTCCGGACGCCGCCGCTTCGCACAGCCACTCACAGCACGTCTCTTCCGCCGACAACACACTGAACGAGCAGAACGTCTCAACACGCTTCAGTTTTTTACAAAAACTGTCTGTTGCCCGTGACTTCGTCCGCGTTCAAAATGTTATTATATTATAGCCTAAGGCCTTCCTCGATAAATGGACTGTCTATAAAAAATATTTTTTCAACCAAACAAACTATTCAGCTTTATTTGAATAGTATATAGAAGTATAGATATGGTCTGTGTCGCGGTCAGGCCGTGTGCTTTACGTGAATACGTGTTCGTTACGTGTCGGGGTACGAAAACCTTCGTCATTTTATAATTCATTTTTTTTTATCAAGTCAGTGACTATTAATACGATTTTGTCCGAACTATCAGCTATCGTAAGTCGGGTTCAGTTAGTAGTATAAAAATTAAATAATATAAAAAAACGAAAACCTATAATCGGCAGAAATATAATGGGCTCTGGCGATATCACAAAGTATCAAAGTAACCAATTTTGGGACTGTTTATGAGGTATTGCGACGCGGGGATGGGGGAGTCATGGAATGAGCGAGATGCAAACATAACATAATTTGTACGAGAGAAAGCAGGTGCGCCATATTGTTCGAAATTCTACATGCGCAAACGAAAGACACCCGCTCAAGGTCAGAGCCCATTAAGATTTGCGATATTTATACCTTAAACATCGCGCTACATTGGTGAGCACATCGCGGTCAGTGTGGTGTTGTAAGGCAGCGAGCAACTCGGCGAGCGCTCCACTCGCGACGAACGCTCTAGCAGCTCGTTCGCCGCCGCCCGCGAGGTTCCGTAGCGCGCCCGTTAGTTGGTACAGTGCGTGAGTCGACTGCTCCGATACTAGGCGGGGATTCTCCGCTTTCTGAGACACGTTATTTATTAATTTGAATGTGTACCCTGGACATGTTGCACTTCTCCGAGACCAGAGGTGACTAGGCCAAAAGGGTGACAATTTGAAAAGACAAAAAAGAGAGGAAGATCTTACTCTAGATTGAAAGATGAGATAAAAAATACAGCTGGCACAAATTTAATTCAAAAAATCCAATCCAAAGAGAGGACTATTTCAATAATAAAATGCGTCCTAACAGGCCTTGGTTCAGTTTCAGTGCTAGAAGTGGGATATATATTAATATAATCAAAGAAAAGTGTGGCCACCGCATTATTCAATATCTTCAGATGCAAAGCGGCCAAATGCAGAGCGCCCGCTCTAAGGGCAAGCGCACACAGCGACGGTTCCAGTGCGAGAAAACGCAACGCGCCCGCACCGTAAACGCAACACTCGCCTTCCGACACCGGATCCGCTCGTCCGCAACCTTCCACCAACAACTCTGTAAAGGAATAGTCTTGTCTTGTCTATACTAATATTATAAAGAGGAAAGATTTTATTGTTTGTTTGTTTGTTTGTTTGTTTGTTTGTATAGAATAGGCTCCGAAACTACTGGACCGATTTGAAAAATTCTTTTACCATTAGAAGCCGACATTATCCGTGATGTACATAGGATACTTTTTACTGCGGGAAAAA
This sequence comes from Synanthedon vespiformis, assembly GCA_918317495.1. Classification (NCBI taxonomy): domain Eukaryota; kingdom Metazoa; phylum Arthropoda; class Insecta; order Lepidoptera; family Sesiidae; genus Synanthedon; species Synanthedon vespiformis. The sequence continues at coordinate 3,189,535 of OU906965.1, forward strand.
GCTTCATTCCTACGGGAAATCTAAAATAAAAGTAAATACTAGCGGCTTGGCCCGGGACCTGGAGATAGCGCCATCTATCCAAAATACGGTAGATGGCGTTTTATACTTTTCTACGCGATCGAAGTCGCGAGCATCAGTTAGTCTTATATATACTACTACTGGTTTTTGCTCGCGACTTCGTCCGCGTGCGTAATGTACATTTAAAATTTCAATTAAAATAAAAAAGGCAAAAAAAAGGAAATACAATGAATTATATTCACCAAGCAGGTCAGTGTTTCTGAAGAAGTGATCGTTTTTGTCATTCCTTGCAATCTTGAAGACGAGTTTACAAGCGGCGGCCAAATGTGTTCCGGTCACGCGCATCTGAAATTAATTAATATTTTAATAAAACATATACATAATTATACATAATACATATATAATATACATTTTATTGTAATTGTATAACTTAGAGATTGTAATTCTCGTAAACGTATTAAACTACAATAATACTGTTTTTGGAGCCTTCAAACAAAAAAAAAACATTTTGCAAATCAATTAAGAGAGATTCCTCATTAGAAATGGCAAATTATTATAAGTATTTTTATACTTAGGTGGCTACAGACATAGATGGCCAACTTTATAAAAACTCATGCGGGCAAATTTGCAGGCAAAGTTAGTTTATTTTTTTTAAATGTTAAGGTCGACAGACAGGCTGACGGTCCACCCGTCGCCTATGACACAAGCAACGCTCTAAGTGCTACAAGTAATGTGTATAAAAAAAATACTTATATAAAAAATAAAAATAAAAAATATATATAAAAATATAAAAAATAGGATTATTTGACGACACGTTTGGTCTATATAGTGGCTACCAAACCTTAGCTGTTAAAATGTTTATGGGGCAATTGGGGCAAATTGTTTATGTGTTGACATTTTACCTTTGTATCTGAATCATGGATTTTATTTTATTTATAAAATGTATATATTTACAAAAAGAAGTAATCTATGTAGTAGTTTATCAACTGTCTGGTATCCATAATACGAGCATTAAGTAGTTACGTAATGTGGAACTTTATAAGATGGTGCTGTGTGGAATTTGTGATGATATTTATTTATTATCTATGAGTATTTATATGGTTATACATTATGTTTTAACCTTACAGTTAGCATAGCTCGAGCGATCGCCACAAGAACCCGTTCATCATCATTGTCTATGTGCATGTAAAGAGACCTCAACACCAAATCGCGTAAATTGTTTCCCGGAGTGCTCTTCTCCAAAATCTTCTGCAGTGCATCCATTAGACGAACCGTGCAATCCGTGTCCTTATTCCTCTCACTTAAAGCTTCACTTAGCTCGAGTAGGCTCATGCTGAAAATTAAATTATGCCTGATTTTTATTTATGTGAAAAATTTAAAGCTTAATAGAAAATAAAGTAAAAATCAAATGTCATTTCTAAAATATAATAATTAGAAGATAAAATCCTTCAATAAAAAACCGACTCATTTATCAAACAAATTTAATCAGTCACCTATATACTATATGCTTTGTGATCATTTTCATCTACAATTTTATATTATTATCAAATTTTATATACTTTTATAAGGCTCAGTTAAGGTTTCGACGCAAGCTGAAGTTATCAAACTTTATTTTTATATTTTATTATTATAATAAATTATTAGAAAGAAAGAATACGGTATAGAAATTATTTTAATGTACAGAGAAAACGCTATAACTTTATTTAAATTTTTAGCAACCAGTAAAAAGGTTATTTATATCAAGATTAACAGGCATTAGTAATTAGGTCAATGGAATTATGTTAATAACTCTTATTTTTTTAGTCACTATTATCTCAGATACTTTACTTATATAATGTCACTAAAACCATTCGCATAAAAGGTCGTTCCATATACCTAATGTTAAGTTAGTAAGGTGCAAAAAATACGAAAAAAAATATATAATTTAAAACTTATAAAAAACGTTTTATGTATGAATTTAAACTAATAATTTAAATTGTGGTTTACTGTAAAAGTACTAAGTCGAAAAGCACAAAAAAAGTCATCATCTCAGCCATAGGACGTCCACTGCTGGACATAGGCCTCCCCCAAAATTTTCCAATTGGACCGGTCAGAAGCAGCCTGGATCCACCGTCGACCCGCGGCCCTTATTAGGTCGTCTGTCCACCTTGTGGGTGGACGTCCTACGCTGCGCTTGCTGGTCCGTGGCCTCCACTCGAGAACCTTCCGGCCCCAGCGGCCGTCGCCTCTTCGTACTATGTGCCCTGTCCACTGCCACTTCAACTTACTGATTCGACGGCTTATGTCGGTAACTTTCGTACGTCTGCGGATCTCCTCATTTCTGATTCGATCTCGCAGTGTAACCCCGAGCATAGCCCTTTCCATAGCTCATTGAGCGACATTGAGCTTCCTTACGAGGCCCATAGTTAGAGACCACGTTTCAGCGCCATATGTCATCACTGGCAACACACATTGGTCGAACACTTTTGTCTTGAGACACTGAAGAATTTTGGACGAGAAGATGTCTCGGAGCTTCCCGAACGCTGCCCACCCGAGCTGGATTCGACGATTGACCTCCCTCTCGAAGTTGGCTCGACCTAACTGGACTATTTGTCCCAGGTATATCTATTCGTCAACAACTTCGAGAGTTGAGTTCCCAACTGTTACTGGGGCAGGCAGGACAAAAAAGTATGAAATTTAATTTATTCAAATCGTGGGCATCCACCACAGGTGCTATAGAACCACTGTGGGCATTTACTTACCTGTTGTGTTTCCCCGAGGAAGTATTCGGCAGTTGTACAGCTAAATGCTTGACAGGTATATCGGTTAAAACGTTGCTACTATCACACGATACAGCTTTCGTAGTTTGAAAGCGCTTTTTCCTTACACCGCCGCCATTCGCTTCGGGACTCAATGCTGAAATATATATTTTTTTAAACTAGGTATCTTTACATATTATACTAGCTGTTGCACGCGACTTCGTCCGCGTAATTTTATAAAATATAATATAATACATTCGTGTATGTGGAAACCATGGAAATACACATACAAAATTTCAAACCAATCAGTCAAGCCGTTTAGTAGTTGACATACCGACAGCAGCGCCATCTACCGGGTCCAATTGTATTTTTAAATCATCCAGGAAACCATCGAAATACCCATATAAAATTTCAACCCAATCGGTTCAGACGTTTATAAGTTATGTGAAATAGATAAGTACGGAAGGATAAAATTCTTACTACTCGTTGTCCTATTACCCGTTTTCCCGTAAGAATGAAGCATTTTCCCGCAGTAAAAAGTAGCCTATGTTCATTACGGATAATGTCGGCTTCTAATGGTAGAGATTTTCAAATCGGTTCAATAGTTTTCGAGCCTATTCTATACAAACAAACAAACAATCAAATCTTTCCTCTTTATAATATTATTAGTATAGAAAACAAAGTCCTCCACCGCGTCTGTCCTGTCTGTCTGCTCAAAAACTAAAAAAACTTAAAAACTAATGCACCGATTTTTATGCTGTTTTCACCAATGGATAGAGTGGTTCTAAAGGAAGGTTTTAGTATATATAATTTACAAAGTTACGCGGGCGAAGTCGCAGGCAGCAGCTATTAGTTATAGTATATTTTATTTATTTTGTTTGGACATGTTAAAAACTGAGCAGAGTTTGTTGTACTAGATACACATAAGTGACAAACACACGCGTATACATACATGTTGTATACATATTCGTTAATACATACCTACATAAAATACGTAGAAAATATACAAAACCTTGTCTTGAGCGGGGATCGAACCTGCGACTTGTGGCACTGAGCTAATCAAGTCGTCAATATAATATTAAAAGATCGCGTCGCTTCGCCAGCCATCCCTCTATCATTGCTACCTACCCGCTGAGTATTACTCGTACATTTAAAAAAACTTAAGGGCTAATGGTTAGCACTTCAAGTAAGTAGCATACTCACATTTACTGCCATTTTCGGAAACACCGTCTTGATACTCGTATCCTTTGCCGAACGGTCTTGTCACCGATATGGTTTCCGCTAGATCAGTTTCGGCATTAGCCTCTATGGACATATTGAAATAAATTTTATACGCATTTAATACTCTCCCTCTATATATAGAGTAGAAACTTACCATGGGTGGCCAAATTGTTAGGGACAGTGCACATAATACCTATTCATGTAATCAACGAATAATTCCCTGGTAATGACAACTACATTTTTATGCATGACTCTGCACCGTGTCACAAAGACAGAAGTGTACTGCACTCTTGGCGGAAAAAAAATGTTTTGACTTGGCCAGGGAATTCACCAGACATGACCCATCGAATACACGTTAACTCACCAAACGGGCGATGCCGAAAGAACTGATTTACCACCAAACTGATTTAACCAAATTCATTGAAACTGTCATCAGAGATTGGATTCAAAACTCCACACTCGAAGAGAATGCAAAAACATGTATTGAGGCATGCCCCGATGAATAGAAGCTCTTATTTCAGCAAAGGGAGGCATAATTAAATATTGAAACTCGTTTTATTAATATGTATTTATCAATATTAGTCATACGAAGAATATAAATTTTTGTAGTTTTTATGATCCCAATAAATTATGACCTAAAACCAAACATTTGTTAGTGAAATCCAATTAGACAAGAAGCTCAAAAATCTGAGTAGCTAAGTCATGTGATTTTGTTTAATCATTCAAAAATATAATTTTAAAAAATTGACTCTGGTCTGGATTTGAAAAGTAGTGGTAGACACTGCGTTTCGCAGTCATTTGGGCAGGCCGTCTGGCGGCAGTAACCACCGTGAAAGCAACGGCATTATGTGCTGTTGTGTTTCGGTGAGTTAGTAAAGGATGCCAGAGCGCATTACCCCATCCCTCCCTTATCCCTTATCCTTAATCCTTCTATGTTCGGCAGCGCACTTGTAGCACTTATGGCGTTGCTTGTGTTATAGGCGACGGTAGCCACCTAACATCAAGTGGACCGTCAGCCTGTCTGTCGACCTTAACATAAATGCATCACCTTCGCCGTGAGCGTGTGAGGTATTCCGTCTGTGCAAAGGTTTACTTCGACCGCTGAGGTGGGGCAGCTTCGGGAAACCGCTCCAACCGTCACCGGGACGCTCTTGCACGGAACGCGATTGGTTGCGAAGCTGAACAGTAATAAGTAAAATATTAAATAAATAACTCTTTTTAACAAAAAATATACCGACTTCCAACAGTCTCACGGTCTTTTCTCATGGATGCCATTGTCAGAACTGCACCAATTTAAAACAAAGGTATATCAGCTAAATTATAGATAGCAGGTGATAGGTGACTTTAAATGATGGTTAGCGCCTACTTGACAGATGGTGAAAGAGGCCCAAAGACTTTCGTGAAAATTATCTAACTGACGGTTAAAACCGCTTGTAAAATTACTTCAATTTATAAGTAGAGATATAATTATGTATAGAAAAGATATAAATATATACAAAACAAATATAACTCTTTTTAACAAAATAAAAAACCGGATAAATCGCGGATAAACAACGTGACACGAAATTTTTATTTTTTAATCACTACATATAAAACAAAGTCGCTTCCCGCTGTCTGTCTGTCCCTATTGTAAGCTTAGATCTTTAAAACTACGCAACGGATTTTAATTTATACATAATTTATAAATGCTTACGAAGTCAATAAAACATTCTCTTTTCAACTTTATGCTTTCCTTTCACCCTCCCATCATTATTGATTATATTTATTTAATATAATATATTTATTGTCTAGCTACTTAATTTTAAATTAACACAACTTCATGGCAAGAAAATACTACATCAAGTATTTCCTTGGCTTGTTATGACAATACTAATATATAATGAGTATTTGATGGTCTGCAGCATATTGCAAAATGAACTGGTCCCCTCCACTGAGCAATACCACACACACACGCACACGCACACGCACACACACACACACACACACACACACACACACACACACACACACACACTTATAGATGTGTATTGTATGTATATTGTTATCATTTATTTTTATTTTTTAATTAGGTACTAGCACTTTTTTTTTGTACTTAGAAAATTTAAGATGCCTAACCTTGTAATAGGCTATATAAAAATATAATCTATTTTATATATTTGTTAAATATTAAATGCTGTAAGGTTAGCTATTAAATAAATTAAATAATGGATAAGCGTATTAAAATTATTCTTTAATATAATAATTAGACTTTCTATGACTTTCTATCTTATTAAATTTTCTAAATTCTATTGACAAAATCCTGCCTAAAAATAGATTACCTAAACTAAGCAAGCATCTAAAGTAATTGGATTATAAAGATTAATTAATTGGATAAAGTAATTATTAGATTATTAAATAAGATAATGACATTCTATTTGTAATTATTTTATTTTTAATGTGTATTGTACTTACTAACATAGTTTTAAGTAAATATTGTTACTAACCATGATGGATCTGTGTAATCTGAATATGAATAAATTCGTAAGCTAAATTCGTCATGCACTTAAATAAATCACAAAATGTCCTGATCTATCTAGATCTCTTTTAATCAAATATGTTATAGATAAGGTAAATTTTTAATTAACATATAATAATAGATTAGCTGGCGCCTGCGACTTCAACTGCGTTAAAAAAAATGTACCCTATATCATGCGTCTTGTACGTCTAAATGGTTATCTGCCAATTTTCATGAAAATCAGTTAATTCGTTTAAGAGTTATGATGGAGGAACATACATACATACATACATACATACATACAATACCTATACTTACAGATTTATTATTAGTCTATAGATAGATAACAATATTGTTGCACCTCTTATCTTACCTATCTGTGGTTCCATAGTTGAACGCGTGAATGGGTTTTATTGAAACTGTGGTATTCAATACCGCGCGTTACTATAGCGACCTGCATTGGTACCTATCAGTAACATCACGGAAATAAATTACTTCACTAAGTACGTAGGTATATACGAGTATGTATAAATGAGACCAAATGAGGTTAGAGTCCTAGAAATGTCAAAAATTAAGAGAAAAAACTACTTCCATACATCTATTACTGTTATACCTTCTGGTTAAGTAGGTGCTATTTACTCTATCTAGTATCTAATATGCTAAGGGCCTCTTTCACAGTCTATCAAGTAGGCTAACTGTCATTTAGTGTAACCGGTGATAATGGACCTGATATATTTTTGTTTGTAAGGTAAAAGTCTCAAACATTAAAAAGAAAATAATAAAATCGCATATCGAAGGATGTAGTATTTTAATTAAAAAAGAGGGCAATGACAAACATCCATCCATCCTACCACACTTTCGCATTTATAATATTGTGTACAGTCGGGGTAAGAAAAGGTTCGTCATCTTAAATAAAGTCGATATTTTATTGCACCGGGGCAATTGTCAGTCATGCTAAAACTTCATTTCAAACGTCTGTCAGTACTCTGATTAGTGCTTTGGTTTTTTTCAAGTGTCTACGACTTTGATAACGGTTATGAATTTGAAAACTGACGAAGGTTTTCGTACCCGAGACTTTACCCTATTTGTTTAAAATGAGGTAGGTAAGTAGGCAGACTTACCGCGGGTTTCTTCTTCGCGTTCCCTTGTGGTTCAGTGAGAAGCACTCCGTTGAACTCATCGTCGAGACTCGCGACGCGTGCACCAGCCGCCACCAGAGATTCGTCACTTTCAGACACGCTGAGGAATTTGAGGCTGTAATATGTTTAAATGCTCTTTAAGGGTATCACATAGGCCAATGACATTGACGATTTCACCTTCAACTATTGACCTTTAAAATGTCTATATATATCAAATTAATTCCGCACGAAAAACACAAACATATAGTCCACAACTCAAAGCAGTCACTAATACACTGAAGCTCCATATATTTAGAGGTCCCAAGTGGCAGAGACAATTCAACAGGCCTGACAATTGTGGTTTTTTGTATTTACCATTAAAACAATATTAACTGACATTGACTTATTAATCGGCGCAGGAATCGTTTGCTCGCAATAAGCCGTTTTAGAAACAATTTTCAATATAAATCAAATTCTTCTTATGTTCTAACTTTTATTGTGGGGTTTCGTTTACTTCGATGGAAATATTTTTTTCAAACCAATTGCGATGACACTTTCTTGTAACATCTTTATTAAACAATGCAATTTTTTAGGATTTAGCCTCTGTTTACCCCTTAAGCTACAGGGCTACAGGGTCTCACTGCGTTTCAATGTAATTTGGGCAGCCCGTCTAGGCGGTATCCCCTTACAGAAGACCACCGTGAAATAACAGCATATGTGCTGCTGTGTTTCGGCAAATAAGTAAGGTATGCCAGGGCCCATTACCCCATCTCTCCCTTGTCCGTTTATCCTTAATCCTTCTATGGTCGGCAGCGCACTTGCGGCACCTGTGGCGTTGCTTGTGTTATATACGACGGTAGCCATCTACCATCAAGTGTAGCGTCAGTTTGTATAATTATGATGACCTTAACATAAAAACTGCCGTTACAATGTTTTTGGTTAACAAATGCTAATTCTCCCGTAATAGTTAGTATAGGTCTGATTTCTTGTATTAGTATAGTACTTATACGAAATTCTTTCTGCTCAGCGACTGATGTGCTATAGTCGGACTACTCACTCAAAAGCGCTTGGCGGTCTGATTTCTTTTTTTCGAACGCGTTCTGTGAAAAGTGTCCTTTGCGGCTCCCTAGGAGTGAACGGACGTCTGGTTCTTATAGGGCGAACGACACCACCGCTGGATCCGTTCGAAGCGCTGTTCATGTCTACGAAATCATTAAGTTTATTACTATTGCTATTACTATAAATAAAATCGTATACACCTATATATGTATAATTTAATTATTTTTCATCTCGTAAAAAATCAAAACAAATCATTTATTTCTCAAAAATATAATAACAAAAACGCTTTTTTAAAGTCGTAAAAACTAGTAAGTACAGTTTCGGAAACAAAATGGCGTTCTGGAAGAGAAGTAACGGTGAAAAAAAAACCCTCCAGCAATTGCTATTTTTTATATGAAATCGCAATTGTGTATGACTTAAAAATATTAGCAATGATCCCATTAATTTTAATTCATTTGCTAAATAATCCTAATTTTTTAGTACGCTTTTTGTCCACAGTCAAATTATTGTAAAAACCCTATCTAGAGAGATATCTAGATATATAGTTTTTTTTTCCTATTAATACCTACTCATTCTTATAACAAGTTGGTACACGTAACTCAACCTATACAGTGCTCACCTATCTTGAAAGTGTTAAATAAGAAATTGTGTTAATTAATAGAGGTCGATTTTTAGACCTCGTCAAAAGCTCAAGGAGTCGATTATTATCTAGCTAGACAACGACAATATTTTCTTCTTTTAACAAATAGTTTTCGTGATAAAATAGGCATAGTCACGATCTATATAGTGGTAGGTACTATGGTTAGGTATTATGAAACGTGCTTTGTGAAATTGCCATTGTTTAAGTTTGCGTGTCCTTAGCAACCGAGGAGGAGCTCCCTACTTGACCGCGCGACCCCGTGGTTCAACCACCTTGAAATAATAAATATTAACTGCCTCCTACAATCAGTAGGACAATCAACTAGCACACAAGATTTGTTTATTAATTTATTATTTAAACTAGGCTTGGCGCCCGCGACTTCGTCCGCGTTGAAAAAGATAAATGTAGCATATAGTAATGTGTCCTGTACGTCTAAATGTTTATCTACCAAGTTTCATTAAAATTTATGGAGGAACATATAATATGTACATATAGTAAAGGGAAAAATCCATACTGATACATATTATAAATGTGATGGTTGAACAAAGTAGGTGGACCGTGGACCACGGGCAATACACGGAAAGTAACTCTGTCTGTCTATTACCTTTTCACGCCTTAACTACTCAACCGATCATCCTGACATAGGGTTGTCCTTTCATCCAGAAATAAAGTACTGTTCCCTTCCCAAGGGTTCATATAAAATAAAATAAATAAAACTAACGCCTGGTGAAAGTGCTATAGCAACAAGAGGTCAAGTGTTATAATATTGCGTATTTATTTTGTGAGAATTGACTGCATATTAAAAGATCCATATCTCTAGAGAAATAGTATGATGATAATTTCTAAAGACGGCATGGGCACCGTCTTGTTGTCCTTATAGGAAGAAAAAAAATTGATAATGGCATATAATTATAGCCGATTTTCTAAATTGTCTAGTTTAATTTAAGTTTTAAATTAGTATTAAAAGGTAGATATTCTTTTAAAAAATACCGATTTCGACAAAAATCTTTCTCCGCCCTTATTAAATTTCTTATCAATATATAAAATTTATATAACTATATTTACCTATATTATAAATAGTTTAGTAAAAATATTAATGTCATGCCAATCGCGTGACAGTAAATAACTTCACCTCGCTTCGTGGAAGGTGAAATTTGATTACAAACGAAACGAACAACTAAACAACCCTCAGTCTACCTTTTCTAAATATAGCGATTACGTTTCGCCAAAAAATCAGACATTTTTGTATTAAAATCGTTGGATCATCCATATGAATCATATCTACATCTACTGCAACTTCCGCATCCGTCTGCTTGAATTCCTTATTCGAAATAAAAAAATTATAAACATTAAAAAGAAAAATTAGGTAACAATTGAAGACGTGAGTGGATGAAGTTGATATGTCGTATTTTTGGGTTTCTTCGTTTTTTTTTTTGGGTTAATGAAGGTTATAATTATGTCCATATGAATGATTCTGTAATCATTCATATGGACATTAATTCATTCATTCATATTCTTAATACCTTAAGATCGTCGAAAATAACATTTTTGGAAAATAAAAAGTCGAAAAAGCAAAAAGTACAGAAAAATTTACTTTTTTATTTGAAGAAGAAGCTAAATAAATAATACAAGTGATTAATTGCTATCATACCATTAATATTTTAGATTGTTTACAAACCTTTGCATCATAAATTTAGTACAAAAATCATTTCCGTGGCGACTTAGTTATTTCAAAAATTAAAAGTAAAACTTTAACCTCGATTGATTCAAAATTGGAATTATGCGACATATCACCTTCATCCACTCACGTCTTCAATTGTTAACTCCATTTATGTTGAGTGATCCTCTAATAGTTACCTACAATAAATATTTCTTTTGAATTCAGATAAATAAGTATTTACAAAAAAAAAGTAATCTGTGTAGTATATTATATCTATGTATGTAGTATATTATATATTATATCTATATATTATATCTATGTATCTATATTATATCTATATATTAGTATATCAACTGTCTGGTATCCATAATACAAGCATATAGTTGCTTAGTGTGGGACTTGATGGTGCTGTGTGGAATGTGTGTCATATTTATTTATTATTTTTACCTTTACCATGAGTTTACAATGACCGTGGCAGAGGTACTGATAGGAGAGAGTGAGCTGAAATAGGGACTCACCACCGTAAACTGCTGCTCGTGCTTCACTAATGATTTCTGCTGAGGTTTTGCGACGCGGCGGCGCATAAAAGGGAGCACCGCCTACACCGCGCTTGGCGCCTCTTTCACTCATAGCTTCGTTCTGCACAAAACAAGTTTTCATATTTAAAAACCGATATATGTATGTATTACATGTTCCATCATTATCATTAGAGTTGCCTCGGTGGCATTGACCACCAGCTGCTTCCATTTCCACCCTGTCCTGAGCCTTTCTCAAAGCCATTGGCTAGATCTGCTCTGGTCTGCCCATCGACTAGGAGACCGGCCACGAGACCTCTTGCCATCCACTTTTCCAACTACCACCAGCTTCTCCACGTTTCCCGGTTCTCTGCGGGCTATGTTCCACATAAACTCCCAATAACTCAACTGATTTTGTTGAATTTTTCAGGCAATCTTCAGATTAGCCCAGCGAGTGATCCTAGTTGCGATCGGATTTAATTGATTATTTTGTATTCCATAAAATTCAACACATAATTAAATTTTTCTATTGAAAATAAAAATTAAAGTTATGATTTTTATTTAGAAATCTCTTTATAATAGGTATAATAAAATTATAAAGAGAAAAGATTTTTTTAAAATTTTTGTTTGTAATGAATAAACTTAAAACACTACTGGACTTATTTTAAAAATTCTTTCACCTATCTATGCTATATTTTAATAGTTGCGCGGACGAAGTCTCGCGGGCTAAAGTTTAATCTTTTTAAATACTTTAGTTACTTGAATCTTTGATTCAACTGACAAATAGCTGATTATCATTAAAAAGAAAAGAGCGTACGAATCATCGTGTTACCAACTGCCGTAACGTCTACGGCCTAAATTTAACGAGACTAACCGATATTAATAGGTGAGTGAGGACCTCGATCAATTAAATATCTAAATAGAATCAAAGTGAAGCAACCATATAATAAATTATTTGTGAAGAAAACGTGTCAGCTGTCATTAAGTACGCCACGTGATGGCCCGATTGTTATCTAGGCCACGTAAGCTACCAACAACAAATGTACGCCGAATTCTTTTTCTTTGTGATAATAAATTATAGGCACCTAATGAATGTATAAGATGTACCTAAACCGACTTTCGACAGAGGTGTAGAGATACTTTCACAAGAACATTAATCAAATTTTATATTTAGCCAAATTTGGTTCTGAACTGGTACAAACAAAGACAACTATATATATAGAACTAGATGGCGCCCGCGACTTCGTCTGCGTTGAAAAAGAAAAAGGTATCTTATTCTGAGTCCTGTACGTCTAAATGTTTATATTATGTATACATTATAATTACATTACATTATGTTTATATGGTATATCTAACTATAGTGACCCCGCCTAGAGCTTCGCACGGGTGCTTTTTTTTTTCTTTAAATTATATACCTCTTCGTTTATTTCTCTTTCCATCAGTGAAAAAGGAACAGACAGAAGGGGAAAGCGACTTTAGTTCAAATATGATACCTACAATCTACATACATTAATTGAGATATATTTTTACATAATTTAAAAAATCCGTACTAATATTATAAATGCGAAAATTTGTATGGTTGTATGGATGTTTGTTACTGTTTCACACAAAAACTACTGAACAGACCACCATGAAATTTTGCATACACGTTGTCTGGGACACCAGAAATGACATAGGGTACCTTTCATCGTACAACGCGGACGAAGTCGCGTGCACAAGCAACTACGTACATATATTATAGGTACTTACAGGTGCATTATATTATAAGTAATATATTTAAAATAAAGAACGGAGAATTAGTCATTGCTTAGTTAGACCATAAGTTTACAAAGTTTCAAACTAACTTCATTGGCATTAAATTTTAGATTTTGTTAACATCAGTTTATCTGGCAAAAAAAAATTTGATGAAAATATACAATAATATTATACTTACTTTATATGTCACAATATTTTTGTGATACAAAATGCCACTTGCTAAAATTATTTAACCAACTCACTCGTTTAAAGAAAGATAAACTAACAAACTTAATAGTTATTGCAACATTAGTAGAAGACGTAGAAGTGTCTGTGTATCTAAGAAAACAAGTAATGTTAGTTTCTAGGGCGGGCGGGCGATACTCTACGCCATCGGCGTAGCACTGCGCGCTACGCGTTTCGTAGAATCGTAGAATAGATAGATAGACTCATAGGCGCCTCGTAGCATGCACAATATTTCTGCTACGAGTGACTACGAATAGTTCAATATGGCCAAAAATCCTTAATTAAAATACCGATTTAGGTTACTTGGGCCATGTTGAACTATACTGAATTGTATCGAATAATTCGTTGTATTTTTAACCGACTTCCAAAAAAGGAGTAGGATCTCAATTTGACTGTATTTTTTTTAATGTTTGTTATCTTAGAACTTTCGACTGGATGAAACGATTTTGATGATTCTTTTTTTTATTTGAAAGCTGGGTGCTTCCCGTGTGGTCCCATTTCAATTTGGTCCAGTTCTGACAATGGCATCCGTGAGAAAACGGTTTGAAGTCGGATTTTTTTAAAATAAGAACATATATATACGGTCGAATTGAGAACCTCCTTTGTTTTTTTCGTCGGTTAAAAAGTATATTTGTTTTGTATCTTTATCTATTCTATACATATTATATCACTACCTATAAATTTAAGTCGTTTTTCAAGCGGTTTATTTTCACGAAAGACTTATATTAACAGATGACAAAATCTAATTAAATTTTATGTAAATAGAAAAAAAAATTAAAACAAACCAAGTCACCGAAAAATACGTGTACCTATAACTAATCAACCGATTTTGATACTGTTTTCACTAATAAAAAGAGCGATAAACGAGAAAGGTTAATGATTGGCAAAATAAAAATTTTAAGAATTGAATGAAAAAATATTTACTGCTTTTACTGTTTTCTTTTATTAATATGTTTCATCACGTTTGAAATCAACATACTTTTACTTACCCATAATAAAAATAATTACGTATGTATTACCACCCAAACATTAAGAACTAGGTATATATATCTAAATAAAATTTAAAAAGATCTCACTTGAACTGACAAAATACAAAACAAATAGGTATTATACAAGTATTATAATCATTAAATTATGAACTAAGTTTTTTTTTAATTAAACAGAAATTAATTATACAATGCAGTAGGTAAATATTTGCAGAATAACCGATATTATGGTGTCAAGACTTAATCGATTTCACTATGGTATCAGCTGTTTGTCTCACTTGCTACAGTTTCCCAGGCAACCGCCATCAAACACCGCACTCAACTTTCAAGTAATTTCCAGCTTGCGATAAATAACTAGGGGCCCGCGTCCGGTTTCGCACGGTAGTATTATTTTTTCAGAAAATTATATAGACAAACTGGCTGCTGCCCGCGAATTCGCCCGTGTAACTTTGTAAATTATATCCTTACTAATATTATAAATACGAAAGTAACTCTGTCTGTCTGTCTCGCTTTCACGCCAAAACTACTGAACCGATTTAAATGAAATTTGGTATACAGGTAGTCTAGAGCCTGGGAAAGGACATAGGGTACTTTTCATCCAGAAAAAAAGTAGGTACTGTTCCCGAGGGATCAAGAATAATAAAATAAAAAAACTAACGCCTGGCGAAAGCGTTATAGCAACAATATACTTATCAAGCTGATGAAAGGGGTCTTCTAAAAATATTATCACATAATTACACCGTATTATACGCGGACGAAGTCGCGGGCACCAGCTAGTACTAAATAAAACCTTTCTCGAGAACCAGCAGCATGAAAATCGGTGCAGTAATTTTGAGTTTATCGCGAACAGACAGACAGACAGTAGTGATCTTCCTCGTTTATCGCTCATTCCATCAGTGAAAACTGTATCAAAATCGGTTAGGTGATTTAGAAGTAGATAGCTTTTGGCGGATGGACGCGAACAGCGACGACTTGATTGCAAAATATAAATAACTAGCAGCCCTTTTGTACAGATCCTCGTTGATTACTCTTTTTATTAGTGAAAACCTCATTAAAATTTGTTGCGTAGTGCAGGAAGAGTTTATAAAAATCGTATCAGTAGTTTAGCAGTTCATTGGCATCAAACAATGTGCCACTAAATTTTTACATACAGGGCGCCTCAAAACTATGCGACATGAAGGGGAAAGTACAGTCGGCCGCATAAGTCGATTAACACATTCAAAAGTAGAAAACAACTGAACACTCAACTCACTAAGTTATTAAGGAAAATAACTGAAGTTTATTTTATTCTCTAGTCGTGATAACAGCTGGGCCCTTAGCCAAGAGCACCCAGTGCAAACGGGAGCGTTGTAGATTGACGATAAGACAGAAAATAAAGCCCGGTGATTGGTTGTTGTAACGTACACATAAAATTTAGTCTAATCATCGGGCTTTATTTTAAGCGCAACGCTCTCGTTTGCATTGTGCTCTTGGCTAGGCGCCCTGTTGTTTTGCACTTTTGAATGTGTTAATCGACTTCTATGGCCGACTGTACCTGTATCATAGAATACTTTTTTATTTTTAAAATTTAGTAATTTAATACTGCATACAAAGATTTTCTAAAAATTACGTCATCGTCGTCCGCAATAACTAATATACTTGAAATTTGAATCAAACATTTTACGTTATTCCTTTCTTTTAAGAAACTATGTTACTTAAGAATTATTATTTTTGTCCATTCTTCCGATTAGTATCATAAAAATACGGGTGATTTTTTTCACATTTAAGTCGGTTCGATTCCCAGAACGAAGCAACTAATTTTTAGAAAATCTTTGAGTGCAGTATTTAACTTTTAAAAATAACATAAAATCTTCTATCAGCAAAATATCCTATCTACGATATTGAAGGTACTTGTCCTTTATGTCTTGGGACGCCTTCTATATATATAGAGTGTAGATGTAGGGGTAATTATCTTTTTAATTAATAATTATGTATTATGTCTTTAATTAGACCACATTTAATCTCGTGTATAATTTTTCTATCTAGGTTTAAAGTTAGACGATCAGGCTTAACTTGATAACATAGGCAACTTATTCAAAAGTCATCTTCATCTGATCTCACCTGTATATGTAAATATACACATGTTATAAAAATTTATAAAACACATTTGTAACACGGAAACACAAACAAACCCACACGTATTTAAAATAAATTATGTGCAAAGTGTAAATTGTTGGTAAATAATTATTAATACTAATCTATATTGTGAGATTTATAACAACATTACAATGACAGCAGTTATCAAAATATGTTTACAAGTGATTGATAGGTAGGTATATAAAATTAGGTTATATCTATTAGAAGGCCAGTATTAGATACCTATGCGTGATACAGACCAAATTTTACAAAAAAAATATATTAAAAAAAAAAATTTAAACCCCGACTCCCGACGCAAAAACGGGGTGTTATAAGTTTGACGTATGCGTCTGTATATGGGTGTACCTATGTAGTTGTACAGCATATAATATGGACAGTATATGGGTGTCTGTCTATGGAATCCTAGCTCCCAAAGGGGTGGATCGATTTTGGTACAGCTTTTTTGTTTGAATGCTGACGAGATCGAGATGGTTCCTAGCTATCTACACTAATATTATAAAGAGAAAAGATTTGATTGTTTGCTTGTATAGAATAGGCTCCGAAACTACTGGACCGAACTAATTAGAAGCCGACATTATCCGTGATAAACATAGGCTACTTTTTACCGCTGGGAAATGATTCATTCCTACGGGAAAACGGGTAGTAAGAATTTTATCCTTCCGTACTTATCTTTTTCACATAACTTTTAAATGGCTGAACCGATTGGGTTGAAATGTTGTATGTGTATTTCCATGGTTTCACAGACACGAATGTATTATATTTTATAAAGTTACGCGGACGAAGTCGCGTGCAAAAGCTAGTATTTTATAAAGATCTGTTTAGGCCTTTGAAGATCTTCACCCTAGTTCGATAGTACATGTATATTTACTGTTATTTCTGCGGTGTTTCCGTAACCATGGTAACCTTAATCTGATGCAGCAACATCAAGTAGACCCCAACTCCTCACCAACTTTAACTTGTTTTAAATTTGAAATAATTTAATTTTGAAACTTCAGAAATGTGTGCATAATATTTATTTTCCAAATCTTTCATGTTTTTTTATGTTTATTCCATTTTTCCAACATTTTAAACATTTTTTTACGAGCCCTTTGGATGAGTTGTAAGTTTACTTGCCTAGCGTCTCAGGGGCCATGGGTTCAATTCCCGGCGGGGTCAACTTTGGAAATACTTTTTAAAATTGACCGCCTTGACCGGTCTAAATTTAATACTGCGTTTCGCAGTCATTTGGGCAGGCAGCCCGTCTGGGGAGGCTTACAGAAGACCACAGTGAAATAACAGCATAATATGAACTGTTGGTGTTTCGGTGGATGAGTAAGAGATGCCAACGCTATTACCCCATCCCTTCCTTATCCTTAATCCTTCTATGGTCGGCAGCGCACTTGCATCTCTTTTGGCGTAGCTTTCTGTATTTTTACCTTACACGGCCTCCACATTCTCGAGAAGTTGGGCGAGGCGAGGCGAAAAAGAGAGTGTGGCCGGTCACCTCGCCCTACTTCGTCCAACTTTACCTCCCCTCGTGCTACTTCCATTTGTTGTCGGTTTTTGCGACCGAGTCAAAGGACTCGAAGCCGCGTGCATAGAGTAGCTTATAATGGTTAGCGAGCCCACGATGCTAAATTTGGACTTTGAAGATTGGATGGTAAGAAGAATCAGCACGATTAGGAATTTAGGCTGAACCGTCTGTATGAAAATCTGAAGCGCTCGAGTAATAATACATATCCGTTATCAGAGACACGTGGAGAAATATTGGCAATATCTGACGCGCTCTAGTTAATCCAAAAATCCCCTCTTGGGCTCCGCTTAGCTGCTAAGGTCAATAGCAAGATAGACAGCAAGCAACGCCATAAATATAAGCCATAGAAGAGATGATAAAAAAAAATATTGCCATATTTTTTTTTTTATATTAAGGTCGACAGACAGGCTGACGGTCCACTTGATGGTAGGTGGCTACCGTCGCCTATAATACAAGCAACGCCATAAGTGCTACAAGTGCGCTGCCGACCACAGAAGGATTAAGGATAAGGGATAAGGGAGGGATGGGGTAATGGGCTCTGGCATCCCTTACTCACTCACCGAAACACAACAGCACATATGCTGTTATTTCACGGTGGTGTTCTGTAAGGTGGTGGTTACTGCTGCCAGACGGGCTGCCCAAATGACTGCGAAACGCAGTGTGCCCTACCACTACTTTTCAAATCCAGACAAGAGTCAATTTTGAAAATTATATTAAAATTTCCAAAGTTGACCCCGCCGGGAATCGAACCCGGGGCCCCTGAAACGTTAGGCAAGCACCCTTGCCACTCGTCCAACGGGTTCGTCAAAATATACTAAATATGGAATAAAATATGAAGGATTGTGATTCTATTTTTGCAATAAAACATTTTTGATTTTTATTGATTTTGACCCTTTAGTTAGTTCTTAAGCAGCGACTCAGGCAGCGATATGTTTTTTAGCTCCTCATATTTTTCTTGCAATCACTATTGATTAAATTGTTAATTAATGATGCAAGTGCTCTGCGATAGTTAAGGAACAAGGAAATTGGCTCTGGCACACGAAGTTATCGTGTTCTGGCATCCCTTACCTATTCACTGCTGTAGGGGAAGCAAAGCCGTAGGGTAGGAAATTTATGTTAACTTACTTAATTGTAAGTTGTAGTGAGTAAATAAATTAAAATAATTGTATGAGTCATTTATTTACTCATGAAATTACATCCATGAGTAAATAAATAAATAAACAATAGGTTTTGCATACCGATCACACAGAATACAAATAATTTATTTAGTCTGTTTTGCTTCATGTTACCATCATTACCATCATTAAATTCCTTTTCAAGCTGTCAAATGCACTTTACTTACTGTCAAATGCAGTCAAACAAAATTGTCTGTCACTGTGACTTGTCAAAAGTCAAAACTTGGTCAAAACAACAAATGTTCATTGTTGTTGTCTTGTTGAAAACATGTTGAAAACCACAAGTCCAGTTTTGTAGTTTTTTGATTGTACTTTATATAAAAAAAGAATACATGGAAGTATAAATAACGTAAAATATATAGTGATTATATACTCTTTGCATGGAGGTATATACTCCGCTAAATAGTTTGTGAATCCTGTGAATATATAAGTGAGTGATACGCTTTTCAGCCTGTTCACAACACAATAATACAATCATGGTATTATTATCGTCAGCTGTGTTGGAGAAATGCAGGCTGTGCCTAAACAATTCAGGAAACTTAAAAATCAGAGATAACTTCGGTTTACAGCAAGATATATATACATATTTATTAATTAAAGTAAGTACTGTGCCAACTGTCGAAATTATTTCGATTCAGAAACACCCTTTCATTGTGAGCAAACTTTTTGTTGCAGGTATCAATATTTGATGATTTGCCTCAGTCTATATGTGAAGAATGTTACAAAAAAATAAATGACATCAAAAATCTAAAGACAATTGCTGAAAATAGTAATGTTCATTTAAAACTGCTGTTATTTAGGGAAAAGGTCAAGTGTGATCAGGTTAGTAAGTCATGTTTTAATCCAACCAGAAAAACTAAACCACAAATTATATCCTCATTTATATATGTAGCGTTACTTGAAAAGTAACTAATCAACACTTTTCCTTTGTGAATATAGAAAACCTACCATCGAATATGTCAAAATTGACCTCATGTCATGATGTTATGAGTACAACACACCTTAACTATGGGATTGTAGTAGGATGTGTTGTTGAGAAAGCAAGTGCTAATTGTTTGGAACAATTGAACTAAAATCATCCATTTTTTTATTACATAGTGGCGACGCGCTCCCATTGAGAATTCATTGAAGATTAAAATTAAACGGACAGGAGACCATTATTATTCTGAGATTTATATTGAGCCACGTATAAATGAAGAAGTTGGTCAAGATGGTGAAATACGGTTGCGAGATATAGTGGCCAGAGCTTATTATGAAGCTGACTATGTGAGTATCTTAACTTTTCTAGCATTACTGACCCCCCCCCCCCCCCCCAGGGGTTGGTAAAGGTGAATGAAAAAAAAAATTGGGGGTCCATAAGATGTAAATGGGGGTCTCCAATAGTGGATTCACTTAAGTAGTTTGCAACTTTAATTTTAACTTTTCATTACTGAAATATTACTTTTCAAATTATTAATTTAATTTTAAATTTCATTAGGTTTTTTTTAATGTATGATATAAAGTTTAATGTGTTTTTTTTTTACTGTTGTTTCACACTACATACATACAGTCTATCTAAACATTTCTACAGTTAGAAATTAGTTAGTCAAAAAAACCATTTAAAGATGATGAATGTGCAAAAGTAAAATATTAGCTAGCAGGGGAGGGGGTCTACCCAAACCTGAAAAATATGGCAGCAAGTTGTCAGAAGTTTGTGGATCTCTGATGTGGACCAATATTGTTTGTAATAATCATTAATTTACACGACATACTTCTTACAGGTTAATGACACGGGCACACTTAACACCAAGGATGAAAACAGTTGGCAATCCCAACAAGACAGTACAGAAACAGCAAATATTCTAATAAATACTGATGTGAGTATAATATTTATTTTTATTACACTGCTCAACAAACAGACTTACAGGCCATTAAAAGGTACTTTTACAAAATTATCCTGCAGTGCCTATGGCGTTGCATATGTTACCATATGGTAACCATATGGTTAACATATAAAAAAAAAGCACTAATCGTCAGCCTAATTCGTTAACCTGCTAAGTCACATTTTGCATAGTTTTCAGGAGGAAGAAAAATGAGATGACAAAATTTTGTAAGTCACATCAGGCATGTAAAATGAGCGACATTATCATATCAGTACAAAACTTAGGCTTTCTTTTGCTATTAGTTATTATTATTAGCAGTTTTTCATTTATGAAATTTCTCACCTTTTTAGTTTGATAATCGTCGTTATTCTTTCACCAAACGGTAGATAATCGTCTAAACTTGTCTATAAAAAGTGAAATTGCCCAAAAATTGACTTAGCAGGTTAACAAATTAGGCCGACAACGTAATGTTATTTTATACATAAATAAAAATAAAATTTTACAGAGTGAAACAGATTTTACTAATGGCGATTACGTTTCGGAGATGAGTTTAATGGATGAAAAATTTAAAAAAGAGGATCTACCGAAGTATATTTGTGATGTGAGTATTTGTTCTTATGTAAACTTCGGCAGACAGGCTTAACGTCGGTCCACTTGATGGTATGTGTCTTCAAAACATCGCCTTCGATGGTATATCGTACCATCGCCTTCAAAACAAACCACGCCATGGACCTAAGAATTAGGAGGGGGATACACTCGCAGAAACACAACAGCATTTATGTACTTTTCCTATCTTAGCCCTACTGCAGTTGGCAAGTGTCATAGGCGACGGTAGCCACCTGCCATTAAGTGTATGTACTGTCAGTGTGTCTGCCAAACTTAACATTTTTTACCTGTTCGCTTCACGTGAAATGTCCCATAGTCATTTAATAATTTATGTCCTATAAATAAATAAATGAAGACGTGAGTGGATGAAGGTGTTATATCGCATTTTTGGGATTTTTCGTTTTTTTTTTGTGTTGAAGGTAATATGAATTAGGTAGAATTACAGATGAATGATTACAGAAAAGCTCGTCGAAAGAGTCCAGAAAAGCTCACAATGTTCACTTTTATTAAATAATAGAAGTGTTTAATTTCTATCATACCATTAATATTTTAGGTTGTTTACACAACTTTACATCATAATTTAGTATAAAAATCAGTTCCGTGGCGACTTATTTCAAAAGTTAAAAGTAAAACCTAAGTAAGTTAAATTACCTTGATGTATTCAAAATAAGCATTATGCGACATACTACATAGATTACTTTTTTTTTAAATACATACATACATATTACAAATACAAACATCCATAACTTCAGATACAAATGTAAATGTTCACACATAAACATTTACATTTACCTAATTTAATCCCTAGCGGGATTCGAACCCGCGACAGTTTGGTCAACGGCTAAGGCTACTGGCCACTAAACCAAACATTTGTGCCGGTCGTCAAACGTGTCCTATGTTATAATATTTATGCATCAACCGAGCTCTTTCCTCTTCGCACAGAACTGCTCCAAGATATATACAACGCGAAAAAAACTATACCATCACATGCGCTCGCACAACAAAAAGTACGTATGCGCAAAACGTGGTTGCGGTAAACGGTTCGCTTGCAAGAACGACCTGACGAAACACATACGAGTCCACACCGGCTCCAAGCCGTACCACTGTGAAATGTGCGATGTGAGCTTCACACAGATGATCGGACTGCGGTCGCATTTCAAAGCGATACACATTAAAATTAAAAAGTGACACCGGGTTTCTCCATTCCTAAAAGGATAGGTAAGTCTTGTAATGTCGCGGTATGAAAATGGTTCGGTCACCTTAAAGTCGACATTTGCTTGCACCCAGGTCATTTTTATCATATCAGTCAACATCAGGACAACATTTCATTTCAAACAAAACAGAAAGAATGTGTAACACAAAAAGCATAATGAACAAAACCAAAAATGTACTAAACTCACTTGTCAAGCAAAAGGAATCAGTTTGATGGTTTATAAAAAATTAACGTTTACTAGTTATATTATAAAGGCACCGTCTGCTTCAGTCTGTTTATCCGCTAATTGTTTATAAACCATCCAAAGGATTTCCTTTTGCTTGTGTTCATTTTGAGTTTAGTACATTTTGCGTTTTGTTCGATATGCTTTTTGTACATAATGCTACTGAGCGAATGTTTTGCCATCGGAAACTACGTTTAATCTCGAATCTAATCAGTAGCACTACCATGAGTTTATGACGACAGAAATCGCTAGCGAGAGATGAGCGAGAACGTAAAATATTTGTATGAAAAATTGTACAGCGCCTCTAGCGGTCACGCAAAGAACTAAAACCGGTAACATGAGTTGTATAAGTGAAAACCTATCGAATGTAGTCGCTAGCGACCATTAGCGACTGACGTTTAACTTGACATTTTTATACAAAATCGGTACCATGAGTTACAAATTTGACTGATGCTCTCGAGAAATACCGTAACGTTAGTAGTTAAATCATTCACTAGCACATTGAAGGGTGAAACGTTCGTTATCGACAGAAGTAATCTAACGTAAGATTTCGATAGCAACTCATGGTAGTGCTACTGGTCTATTACCGCTCGGTATAGTGGGAGTAACACAATGCAAATGCAACGGAAACGTGTTAGGTTGGTTTTCGTGTCACGCCGACCGTCGGCGTCGACAGGCCAATATGTATTGGGTGCTATGAAGCGTTTTAGAGTAATACCGACTAATAATTTAATAAAATTTATTTCAAAATTAATTTGAATTAAAAATAAATTGTGTTAAAAGAAACTTTGATAAAGGATGCACTAGCTAGATTCAGGGTCTCAAACAAATTCACTGCGAAAAAGTGTCCACTGGATTTTTTTATACATGCTATCACTTACTCGTTAATTTCTAAAAAAAAGTTGAATATTGTAAATGTTGCATGACCGATTTGAACCTTAACATTTATTAGTAATAATGTATCAAGTCGTAACACGTGTTCACCTTAAGGACAGCGATGTGAAACTAATTTGAAATATCACCCTAAGCTATGAGTGCGGTGATATTCTAGTATGCCACTTTTAGTGAAGCACCCCAGAATCTCTAGTGTATCCTTTATCAAAGAAAAGAAATCATGTTTTTGTTGTACAAACAAACTCGTCGTTTTGTTGAAAGTTGTTGTATAAAAATGTAAAAAGTAGTTGTTACTTTCGGCTTTATTTTGTATTACATAAGTATGTTGTTGTCCAACTTGGTCCAAGGACTCTTTTTCTTATTGTAGTTTCATATGGCGAGCCTTAGGGCGCGTAACAATCAGTTATCGTCGGACGACTGTCCTCTCTAGCTGTTACCATATAACGTCATTGTCTTGAAAAAATGTCGTAGACGACTGTTAATCGTGTCATCCTATATGTGAACATCTCCATTTAAATATACAAGCCACGACGGTTTAAACTGCACGACTATCTGTCGTCACGAGTGGAACGCGCCTTTAGGCCCCTTTGGTTGGGGCCGGAAGGTTCTCGAGTGGAGGCCATAGATGTTCACCCACAAGGTGGACAAACCACCTGATAAGGGCCAAGGGCCAACCTATCCTAATTGGACAATTTTATTATGGAGGAGGAGGAGGCCTATGACCAACAGTGGACGTTCTTCGGCTGACAGAATTATCAACTTTTCTCTGTGTGAGATTATGTTGAAATATTTGCCTTAAATGTCTAGTTACCAGGCCATAAAATTCAAAATAAAAATTGAATGATATTTGCCGAATAGAATGTTACGAGAGATTTGTTCCAGTGAAGCTCATTTACAAATTGTTTATTTTTAATTGATTTTTAAGTATTAGTTTTATTAATTAGATCATGTAAGTCCTCGTTTTGTTAATAATATAAAAAAAGGAATGCGGTATCCCCACCGATAAGGATTCTAAAGATCTTGTTTGTAGTTTTGTCTTGTTTTTACAAAAACTTTTATTTTTTTTAATAAAAAAACTGTAAATCCAATATATTTGTTTTATTTTAATTTAATGACTTTTCATGCAACATGTAAATAAAAAAAAGAAAGAATGTAGGTAAGTATTTTTTATTGTAATATAATATTTGTTACAACATTTTACTCGTATAATTAATTACACAATACATGTACCCTCAACATAAAAGCCATTTTAAAATTAAAAGTGAGTCTCAGACTGGAATTTTTAAAAACTTTGGGCCACAGAATAAGACAAGCACTGTTTCATTTTATAAATATTTACATTTCTACACATTATACATATCAAGACTTATATTTATTTTGATTATTTATAATACAAAATTACATTCTTCTTCTATTCCAGTGAGTGAAAATATAAAAATACTATATTCGTGTCTTTTAATAACATTAAAAAAAAAACAAGTCAGGCCTGTACAAATATTAGAGGGAGTTAGGGCAATTTTAGAAGATATTGACTAGTCTCAGAATTAGATTGATGAAAATTGTAGCACTGCTGAAAAAAAGTACATTTTATGACAGTTGGCGAAAACTTGCATTAGTCTATTAAAAATTCTATTATATCCTTACTTTACACATTTTATTATAAATCTGTTTGACTGTGTGTTCGCAATAAACTCAAAAACCACTGCACCGATTTCCATGCAGTTTTCACCAATGGATAGAGCGGTTCTCGAGGAAAGTTTTCTATACGAATATTATAAAGAGGAAAGATTTGATTGTTTGTTTGTATAGAATAGGCTCCGAAACTACTGGATCGATTTGAAAAATTCTTTTACCATTAGAAGCAGACATTATCTGTGATGAACATAGTGATAAATACTAGCGGCTTGGCCCAGGAGATAGCGCCATCTATACAAAATACGGTAGATGGTTTTATACTTTTCTACGCGGACGAAGTCGCGAGCACCAGCTAGTAGTCTAAAAGTAAAATGTAACAGTGATTCACTTACGTTACGGTAACGGTATACACTTAAGCGGAATCAATGAAATGCATACAACAAAAGAAGGAATGTACAAACGGCTACAACTAAACCGATAATTAGCGAGTCACGACGTTTCCTCGCGTTTATCCTGAACATGAGGCTGTTGAGCATTGGAAATCTGTTGACAAGTGAATGAATAATAATAATTGTAATATTAATCATAATATAGATAAATCATAAATGATTGGTCTCGCTGCGCTCTACTAGATACGGCCCCACCTAAAAGCAATAGCTCCGTGAATGCGGCAACTTTTTATGTAAAACATCGTCACTATTTATTGTATAATTATATTTTTACACAGTTTCACTACGCAAATTGGGCATTTTATCATGCCCAAAATTTAATAAAACATTCGGCACGTAGACACAGTATAATAATGAGTACTAGCGTACAGTATGGTCACTCACTGCCTCCCGTTGAAAGTGCCCCCACCCGCGCTCAGTTACCTCACAGTTGCCGGCTGGCAAGGACGTCTTATCTCATGCATATTTTATCTCACTCACACAAGCATGGTACGCGTTCACCTACACGAGCTTAGACTGTGTGCGTAGCAACGCGTTTGTTTCATACATTTGATCGCCAGTGACCGGGGTGTGACTAGCTCGAGTGCGCCGAATTCGGCGTACTATTTGTTGCCGCATTTTACGGCTGCATCTAGTAAGTAGAGCGTAGTGAGACCAATCAAATATTTTTGATTAATCAATAAAATTATACAAGTGGATTGAGTTTTTTTTTAATGTTGAAATCGACAGACAGGTTGACGACGGTCCACTTGTGGCTACCGTCGCCTATAACACAAGCAACGCCATAGGTGCTGCAATACAATATTTTAATACGAAATTTTACAAATTACTTATTGAAAAAAATACTTTTAAATAATTCATACCTGTTAGTAATATCGTTAAACCTAGTCTGCATTCGTTTGAAAGTCTGCCTTTGTGACGTCAGATGCTCGCGCGCTTCCATCGCTATGTTTATTTGTTCGTCAACTAATATATGTGAACTGTAATGAAAAACAAAATATCTTTAAGGTCAAATCAAATCTCAGTGTATTTATTTACAATAACATATTTATATTTTAGTTAGTTAGCAATGAAAGCACACACATACTATGCAAGCCTGTATCGTGTGCTTCATGAATTCTAATTTATTAAATAAAAATATTAATTATAATAATAACAAATTATAAATTACTAAATATACACTAAATTAAGGTACATATTAATGTAAATGACAATAAATTTAGAATATAAAAAATTTAGAATTTAAGTGAATCTCTTTTCACTCAAGTAAAATAGTAAAGGTGTAATTATAATACTCATATAATTTTTCTCAGAGGTGTTATATTTTTAAATTTTGGCACATGAGAGAGGGCAGGGAGGGACGATAATACGATATATAAGAAAAAAATTGGTAAACTTGCCTATGTAAATGGTTGGCCTCCTTGGAGTATTGGTCTCGGCGGCTAAGTCCAGCGATCGCGGATGGAGGTGGACTCCCACCGCGTAGAAGTTCTTCCCTTTCCCTGCGAGCGTTCACTCGAGCCGATGTCTTTGTGAACTCTTGTTGGTAATCCTACAAGTTAACATGCAACTTGCATTGGTATATTAATTATATCTATGGTAGAACAGGTAGAGGAACAGAGATTTAACTAATTTAAACTTACTTTTCTATTGTAAAGGCCAATGGACTACAAATAAACAATTGGCGTCAAATTAAATAGCCTTGTGAATAAAACAAAACAAGGCAATATTTATGAGATAGGCTGGATATAAATTGTCAATGGGCGTCTTTCCATTAGCGACGGCACGGCACGGCACGGCACGGCACGGCACGGCCCGGCCCGGCCCGGCACGGCACGGCAGCTGACTCCCGCCGGCGCCGGCCGGCACCGGCCGGCTTGTGGGTAACTGCATGTGTGTTGTATATGAATTGTAGCCGTGCGCGTGTGTGAGTGCTACCCAAGGGCTACGCTTGTTGAAAAAGTATCGAGATATCGGTGTATCGATATTTTTAATTGGATATATTTATATTTATGGCCGATATATTGATACTTATATAGATACAAAATATCCAACATCGAAAATTATATCAGAAACAATATTTACCTGAATACCTACAGAACATAAACTACCTGAGATAAAATCAGAGCCTTATCAATACAAATAATAAATCTGTAAGAGTAGGTATTGTATGTATGTTCCTCCCTAACTCTTACGCGAATTAACTGATTTTTATGAAACTTGGTAAATAAACATTCAGAAGTACGGGACACGTGATAGGCTACTTTTTATCTTTTTTAACGCCGACCAAGTCGCGGGCACCAGCTAGTCTATAAATAAATTTAAAAGTGTCATTAAAACTAATATTATATACTTTGATTTTGCTTCAAGTTAAGTGTAATTGTTGTAATTTTATATTTTATAGATGACAAAATAATAATCCTAAGTTTCTTTCGGGGTTTCTTCTCAGGATCGTTTTTTTTCTGAAACCTTAGTAAATTTAAGTTTATTATGACAATGATAAGAGTTTCTTGTAGAAACCTAATTGATACTGATATTTTTATAAATATCGATACATCGATATTTCTTTCACTTCCGACATCCCTACCAAGGAAAAAACCGGCGTCCAACACCGGCTCAGTGGAAAGACGAACCCCGGCATGCCGTGCCGGGCCGTGCCGTCGCTAATGGAAAGACGTCCATTGGAAGTTTGTTTGACCCTTATGTGACATGTTGTATGAATCGCTCATTAGAGCGAGTGAGTATGTATTACGAAAGAAATGCCTTACCATTAGTATTTCCCTATGCCTCTTGATAGTGTGCATTGTGGCAGCCCCAGTTGGTGCCACATCTGCCATTTTATCGTTTATTGTCGACAGCTGTAAAAGTTTATATACAACTATTATATAATTATTTTACATTTGATTCTTTTCTCTAATGAGTAGTGAACACATTGAAAATATTTTTGTGAAAGGCTGATTATTATTATTTTTTAATTTAATAATTAATTTATTGATTCATTAATCTATACTAATAAATACAGCTGAAGAGTTTGTTTGTTAGGTTGTACGTACACCCTAATCTCAGGAACTACTGGTTCGAATTGAAAAATTCTTTTGGATTTTTGGATAAAATTCTTTTCAATAAATGGACTCATTTATCAAGGAAGGTTTTAGGCTATATTGTTGGAAAATACCAAAATAAATCTGTCTCACTCTAACAAGTAGATCTCTTTCTCCTTCACACATATTAAGGCTGGTTTTAGAGCTCTCCTGACGATCGGTGTGTATGGTCAGTCGCACTTGTCATTTGTATGAAAATTCACAAGTCGTTACAGAGCTCGCCTGACCATACGCACATGTATTGCTACCGCGGTCGGTCGTGCGTATCTGTCTGACCGTCTGGAGAGCACTGAAAACGGCCTAAACATTAAGTTATTTACAAAGAGTTAGCTCTTTGTGCCTTACAAGAGTCTTATATACATTTGGCTTTGAGCTTTAGTCAGTTGTTGTTCTGTTTTAGCTGTGCCCTTTGCTAGTGAATACGAACACGCTTTCCTGTTTTATTAAAAGAGACTTATTAAATAATATTATTTACAACAAATTCCATCTTTCAATGCTTCCCATAACCCAATATATAATATATAACATTTTGAATGCGGACACCAGCTCTTATACATATAAAAATTACGTGTCACGTTGTTTGACGCCAATGAACTCCTAAACTACTGAACCGATTTTGATAAAACTTCGTAACTATGTGTAATTTGGTCCAACTTAAAAGATAAATTGCTAGTGAAACTTTATTGATTTGTCACCTTGTTTAGTAATTGTTGTAATTCCATAGACATAGTGTCAAACATGTCATCGCTGTTGATGAGAGGCACACTTTCTGGACTAAGACCAGACGTCGAGCTGACTCCCAATTTGCTAAACGCGACTAGTTTCACATCTATATCATTTTCCAACTGTCGTGCTTGTTTTCGAAGTTCTAAAAGATTCGAATGAATTTTATAATACTGCTATGCTAGATAGGTACAAGACAATAAATTCAAACTTAAATGAAGATTTATTAGTTTCAAAATATTTATCTATATCATGCAACGTCACCTCACAACTTGAGGTATAGTTTTTATATTTAATTAATCTACCTTCCCATGAACTGGTAAGTGATGACATGTTTTCTATGTCCTCCTCTGTCGTAAATGTAACAATTTATCAATTTTCACGACCTTATTGCAACAAACGTAGGCAAAAATACAACAAAAATAAAAAATAGAAAACAACACCGCACTGACTCGTTCTTAGTTAGATTAAAAACAAACACAGATTAAACGAATGAAAGAAATGCGAGTGACAAGACAAGACAAATATATAAACCACAGACTATTACAACACTACTTAAATACGAAAAACGTTTTTATTTAGTTTTTATGTTTACGATTTGCTTACTAAAAAATAGAAACAAAGTAAAGAATTTATAATTTTAAAAAATGCTTGGTGTTGTCTGCACATTTTTTATCTTTGAATTTTACCAACATGACAAATCCTGGTTACGCTCATATCATATTGATCCACATTTTTTTAGTTCTTTTATTTTTGCGTATGGTACGTACGCAAATCCTGCAAATTGCAAATCCCATATAATTCAAACTTTTGTTGGGAGCAGAGCTTTGGAAAGTTGGAAGTGGGAAAAAGATGAACTGAACCACGAATATGAAGTCTCACTCAGACAAAATTCTATGTAGAGTTGTTTTATCATAGAAGTTGTCCCTCTTTAACATATGAACTAAAGCTTGTGAGAGAAGGTGATAAAATATGAGAGACGTCGATAGTCAATATGAGTACGAAATGGTCTGACTTCAATGTCTGGCGGAAGAGTGGGAGCGTTTTCGTTTCGTAAATACATATAGTGTCTTTTCTTTAGTGGTCCTTTGTTCTAACTAACCACATATTATTTGATGTGGTAAGGTATTTCTTTATAATTATACTACTATGTCGTTGTAAAGTCGTCCCATTAAAGTAAAATAATTGTTTAACTTGCAAATTTTTTTTGTTGTACTACTCATCGATTGTTAAGTAACCTTCAATAGTTTATCTATCTCCCTTTAACCTACAGAATTATTGTCGTATTGAATTGAATATTTAAAAATAATTATTTAATTAAAAAATATTAGATTCAAACAAATTAAATTCTTTTGTTGATACTAACACAATAATTAATAAATATTTATATTAATTGGTAAAGTTAATTTACTAATCATTATTATCATTACATTTAATAATATTTTTGTCTTTCTCTTTCACGCATTGTCCTCCGTGGTCCAACCGCCCGCCACCCGCAACCAATCAACCAATAAAGTTGTCTGTTGTTCCCCTTTGATTTCACAAGTGTTTTTCTTTGCTTGCCAAAAGATCTTGAGCAATTTATTGCTGCTTTTTCTCTAAGGTGGTTTGTTTTAATAATAAATAATCGCGTATAACAACCGTTATAAATCGTTTAGGACAGTTGGATTCACAAGTGAAAGTACATATTTTTGGCAGACCGACAGTAAAACAAGGACAAATATATTTTGAGAAGCAACTCAAAATGGCTGTCAATAAAGTGCATGTGCCAGATTATAATTTCGAGAAAGTTTGCCGAGCATGTTTACAAGTGAAAAAAGATATGAGGCCATTGTTTCAACAATTGGTAGCAACTATGTTTATGGACATATCAAAAGTGCAGGTGAGTTGTTATTTTGCCAAGATATTTCGGGTATATGTTTTTCAAGGAATATTGTCATCTCTCTTACACCCGAACAAGAAACGTTGGTGTGAGCGTAATGGCAAATGTCCTCACTGCGTCATCTTTGTTTAGATAGAATTATAAAGCGGAGAATTCAATTCAAAAGTTTATAGCCTCTATATTTCGAAATTCGATTGTGAAATATAATGCTGTCTCTATCGCACGTATGTAGGTTTTCGTAAGAGTATACGTGACGCGTGATCCGCCATGATAATCCCAAATGAGAAGTGGAAGGATAGATGTATCTCATATGGCGGGAAATACATCTGTTATTTAAATATTAAGGATGAAATATTTAATATGAAATAGCGTTTAACTCGTAAACCGATTTTTTTAAAGTAAAAACAACGTAATGATTTAAAAAAAACCATTCAAAAGTAGAGAAATTTGTCCTGTATATATCGCTGCTTAAAAATTAAAGGGCCATAAAAAAAAAACAAAAATGTTTTTATTGCAAAAATACAATCACAATCCTTCATATTGTATATTGCAAAAAGACTTATGGTTGTTTTATTCCATATTTTGTATATTTTGATTATCCTTCCTTACATATTATAAAACGAAGTCCTCCGCCGCGTCTGTCTGTCTGTTCCCAATAAACTCAAAAACTACTTCACCGATTTTCATGCTGTTTTCACCAATGTATAGAGTGGTTCTCGAGGAAGGTTTTAGTATATAATTTACAAAGTTACGTGGGCGAAGTCGCGGGCAGCAGCTAGTTTTATATATATTTAAAAGTAACTCATATATATCTCTTCTAGTATTCAGTTTATTATAAAAATACTTAAAACATTTAATGCGTAATTCCTCCGCCGCGTCGTGTCTGTTCGCGATAAACTCAAAAACTACTGTATCGATTTTCATTCTGTTTTCACTAATGGATAGAGTGGTTCTCGAGGAAGGTTTTATAGTAGGCTATATAGTTTACAAAGTTACACGGGCGAAGTCGCGGGCAGCAGCTAGTATTATATGGCTCTGGCGAAATAGACACGACGATATAACTTATTTGTATTTTAAAGGTGGCTGTTGGCGATGGGCTTCCTGCCCAGCTGTGCCTCCAATGTGTGCATCAACTTTGCCGTTGTCATGCATTCAAAGAGTTGATCGAAAGAAATGATTTCACATTAAGGGAGCAAGTAAAACGAATGGCCGAAGAAGAGTTTAAGAAAAAGGAAGTATGTATATATAACTATGTAGCCACATTATTTAACATAATTATTTATTATTCCTACACAAGATAGAGATAACAATGTCTGGAAACCTTTATTAGGTTTTTCAAATTCTGACTTATATGGTTGTTTTATTCCATGTTTAGTATATTTTGATCATTTCTTATACTTATTCAAAAGTTATACTGTTATATTATCTCCTCTAGTATTCAGTTTATTATATAGTTTATAAAAATACTTGAAACATTTAATGCTACTTAAAAATACGCTTCTAACGATGTATAATATGCATACATTTGATGTATTGTATAATGAGAAAAAATTCAAAAAATATAATTTAATTTTTTTCAATTTGAATATCACCATTTGTTTGTTGACTGTCTAATTATACGTGTATTTGAATTTCATTTTAGAAAGAAAACGCGTTGACAACCCTAAACTGTGCAGATCCATCTTCATTCATCCCATACATAGACGTTCCAATCGGTAATGGCACCTCAGAGATATACGATGGATTCTTCACTACAAATACAAATCAAACACAGGAAATTGCTTCTAAACCCGACTTTGAAGAAAAGGTAAAGTTGATAATGAAGAAAAAGATGTTCAAGACTGACGGTCCACTCGGTGGTAGGTGGCTACCGTCGCCAATAACTCAAGCAATGCTGTGAAGTACTGCAAGTGCCTATGTTGGATAGACAAATTTACTCGACACGACTCGAGTTTACTTCTTACGAATGATAAATAAAAAATAATAATAAATACGAACAAACGAATAAACAGATAATTTAATTAATATCAGCGCCTAGTTTCAGTGATATAGTGTAGATGGCGCAATATCTCTGAAACTTCAGATATACGAAATTTTGATTTTACTCCTATGAAAATATATGGCTTATATAAATATATGAAAAAAATCGACTCTTAACACGTTCAAGGACGCCAAGGACTCGCCTGGCGAGTTCACTAAAATCGCATACTGGGGGGTTTAGAACTCGCTACGTGAGTCCTAACTATTTATCGGTTTTTCTTCAAAAATACTAGGAATTAATGTAAAACACAACTTATTCATTCAAAAACCACCTTGATGTGCTATTCTCTGTTTCTCGAGTCTATTCTCCTCATTCGTACGGCCGACGACTCACCACACGAGTTCAACATTATTACACCGCTGGCCATTCATATGAGACTTGAAATTTTTAGTGCAGCAATGAATGTGTTAAGGGAGTGAACTCCAAAAATATATTTCAGGTCCAATCGAATAATCCCTCGGAATCAAAAGCGGAAGACGAAGCTTTAAATTCGGACGAGGAGAACTATCTTCAACTGGTGGTGTTCCAAGCTACTTCATCGGTAGCACCTGGGAGGCATGTTTGCAATCTGTGCCACAAGGAGTTTAAGCATTCGCGATGGCTCAAACAGCATATGAGATCGCATTCGAACTGGATCAAAGCCAATTGCAAAAAGCCTCCGGTATGTCCCATTTGTTCGAGGACTTTCAAGGTGTGTATCGATTTTCATCTGTTAGGTGTCATTCATTAGTTACATAAGGAAGATTTTTTGGCCATTTATTGACTCCTCCTATCCCCTTGTAAAAGAGAGAGTAAAAGAACGGTGTTATAGTAAGCCAAAAACAAACATACAATCGTAATCAATCGAATCGATATAATATATAATAAATAATAGGTACTCTTCAAGCAATAATTCATACACAAAACTTTAGCAATCTATACTAATATTATAAAGAGGAAAAATTTGTTTGTTTGTATAGAATAGGCTCCGAAACTAGTGGACCTATTTGAAAAATTCTTTTACCATTAGAAGCCGACATTATCCGTGATGAACATAGGCTACTTTTTACCGCGGGAAAATGCTTCATTCCTACGGGAAAACGGGTAATAGGGACAACGGGTAGTAAGAATTATCATTCCGTACTTATCTTTTTCACATAACTTCTAAACGGCTGAACCGATTGGGTTGAAATTTTATATGGCCATTTCGATGGTTTCACAGACACGAATGTATTATATTTTATAAAGTTACGCTGGCGAAGTCGCGTGCAACAGCTAGTTCGCGCGTCGGTTTGCCAAGTTCAAGTCAATTTTAGGCATAAAAATGCAAAATATGTGACCACACGTGACACTGACAGGGACAAGGGAGGAGTAAAAAAATCACGATATTCGTTTAATGTAATTTATGTATGAAAAATTTTATCTGGTTTTCAATTGAATGTGATTCATCAAGTTGAATCAAAGATGTAAGTAATCACACTATGCAGTGTGAATCAAAAAGCCTTGCTGATGTTAAGTTGTCGCAATCCCCAGGGTCCGGGCATGTTGAAAATGCACATGAGGACTCACGAACAACGCCCACCCAAACAGCCAACGTGCTCAGTGTGCCAGCGCACTTTCCCAACAAAAACGCTGCTCTATCGCCATAGACAAACTCACTTTGAGCAGAAAACGCATCAGTGCACGGTGTGCGACAAGCGGTTCTATAGTGGCTACGCGTTGAGATCTCACATGGCCAGACACAGAGGCGAGAGGCCGTACATTTGCACCATGTGCTCCAAGAGTTTCTACAATCCTACCGATTTAAAGGTAAATTATTTACAAGTTTTTGCTTGTTATAGTTGAAGAAGACGTGACTGGATGAAGGTGATATGTCGCATTTTTGGGGTTTTCGTTTTTTTTTTTTTGAGTTGATAAGGGAGTTGTAGTATGACATAATGACGAGATGATTATGTTGTCGTTTTGTATATTTTGATTTTTGTACATTATATGCTACTGAGCGATCTATTCAAATTGTTAGTATTTATTTGGGTATGTGCAAATTTTTCAACTCTTAAGTGTAGTTTGTTTAATATTGATGTATTTTATAGAATTGATAGTTAAATAAAACATTTTTAATTAATAATTACGTGCAAATTCAAAGTATTCAAACTTTCATTGAAAAGTTTAGTTACAACGCAAGGAATATAGATCGAGTAGACAATGTACCGCATGGTAATTTCTCGAATTTCTCTTCCTCCTCGTCTTTGACCCTGAATGCTTCTGCAAACGCATCCTTACTCTTCTTGGACAGATATATGGGGAACTTTATGTTAAATCTCAAAATGAGATCACCCTTCGCTTTATGTGGACACGCCGGTACCGGTAGACCTTCGCCTTCAATCGTCTTCTCATAAGTTGGTGTTATGACATCGCTTATTTTGATACGCAACATTCTGTCGTCCAGTGTGTTCATAGTTACCATAATGCCGCACAGAGCTTCCTGCAAACTTACCGTATAAACGCTGACCAGGTCGGAAAGGCCCGATCGCACGTACGTGTCGTGAGGACGGTCCTCGGTCACGAATATTACGTCAGCGGGAATACGCGTGGGTCCCTGATCGCCCTCCTCTTTAAACCTGATTTCTGTGTTGGGATACATGCCGGGCTTTATTGGGATCGACAGAACTTTCTCCCGTAATTTCAACTCGGTGCAAGTTTCGTCAGTGAAAACCAATCTCTGTATCTTCATTTTCTTCAAGCCACCCTTGTAAACTTCTTCCAAAGAGAGCGCCAGGGGTCTCACGATGGTCGCGTCTTTTTCTTTGTATCCCTTCCCAAGGGGAGAGTCAAACATTGGTGGTGGATTTTCATAGTAGTCCAATAAATCTGCGTAAGGGTTGGAAGTGCCAAAGAATTCGTGGAAAGTCCTCAAAGGTTCGCCATGGTAGGTGTATGGCTGGATATATTCAGTTGGAGTAGGCACACCACGTTTCAGTCCCTCCTCGCCGTATTGGTCATAGACGGCCCTGGTCTTGTGGTCTACGAGGACCTCAAAAGCTTCACCAATTAGCGCGAATATCCGTTTAATGTTTTCGTCGTTTCCGTGACGTTCCGGATTGTATTTGAGCGCGAGGCGTCGATACGCCATTTTGATTTCATATTGATTGCACGATCGCTTCACTCCCAATATTCCGTAATAATCGAATCCCATTGCTAGATGTATTTTTTTTTTAAATTTAATATAAGCGATAAAAAATAAAGATAAAAGCTTATTGTTATGACTTATTGACGCTGATTAGTATTATCATTGGTGACATTTTGGTGACGTTACTTAAATGTTTTTTATTTTTATTTTGAATAAACTTTTTTGAGCCGCAATTTTGAACAATTTAAATAAAAAAAAAAACTTAAACAATAAATTTAACTGTTCATCATGGAGAAATCTGTAAGATTTTAAAATGCTGAAATTAAACTTTTGCCAAGCGTTGGATTTTAATTTTTAGCTGGTGTCAATTTTTTTTTAAATCGGATGATTTGAAGGTTCAAATATCTATGTGTATCATCAGGTGCATTTCCGTCTGCATACGGGTGAAAAGCCGCTCAAGTGTTCAGAATGTCACAAAACCTTCCGTCGACACTCGACCCTCTGCCAACATATGAAGAAGCACCGTGGCATCCGCAACCACGTTTGCACAATCTGCAATAAAGGCTTCTACGAAGTCTCCAAGCTGAATGCCCACATGAGAGTCCATACAGGTACTATACAAACTCCTCGGGTTTAATTCATGGAATCTATACTAATATTATAAAGAGGAAAGATTTGATTGTTTGTTTGTATAGGATAGGCTCCGAAACTACTGGACCGATTTGAAAAATTCTTTTACCATTAGAAGCCGACATTATCCTTGATGAACATAGGCTACTTTTTACCGCGGGAAAATGCTTCATTCCTACGGAAAATCTAAAATAAAAGTGAATACTAGCGGCTTGGCCCGGGAGATAGCGTCATCTATCCAAAATACGGTAGATGGCGTTTTATACTTTTCTACGCGGACGAAGTCGCGAGCACCAGCTGGTGTTATATATTTTTACTAGAATCTCTTATTAACCAATCCCATACTACGTAATTTCATGATACCAGCAGAACATTACATTTCTGAGATATACTTAACATTTATTTAGGTACTAGCTGGTGCCCGCGACTTCGTTCGCGTTGAAAAATAAAAAATCACATATATTTTTGATGATCTCTCGTGAACAGTAGGTACTTTCTTTGTATCGCTGACGTGTATGCAAAATTTCACGATGATCAGTTGAGTAGTTAACGCGTGAAAAGGTAACAGAAAGACAGTGTTACTTTCAAATTTATAATTTTAATATGGATATTAAATATTATAAAGCAAACAAAGTGGTAATTCGACGACAGGGCCCCTAGCCATGAGCACATCAATTCCAACGCTCCCTTCACGAAGTTAGAGAACGATAGAAAATAAAGCCCGATAATTGGTCAAAATTTTATGTGGGCGTTACAACAACCAATCACCGGGCTTTATTTTCTGTCGTTTCTGCTCCCGTTTGCACTGGGTGCTCTTGGCTAAGGGCCCTGATGTTTCTTCGCCAGCATTTTATAAGGCACTATCGTTTCGTTCCTCAAAGCTAGAGATCACACCAAGGAGAGTAGAGGTAAAGGAGCGCAAGCTCCGTGTATTAAAAGTGTCCGTTGAAAGACGACGAACTGATGGCGCTGGTGCAGCTAATGATAGTGACAATTCAACTCAGCGCGCACTTCACTCCGTTTCATTTCATACTCTCCATACTCTCAAACTCTCTAGATCACTGCCCTAGACACACCAGCGCCATCTCAATGTGTCGATTTTAGTTGCCACTTTTTTAGTTTAACATCCATATAAGATTGTCCTCCTTATCTCTACCCTCCTTAGATCACACTATTAGAAGTGAAAATACCAATCAAATGTCGAATGGAGTCGAGTAAACCTGATTCAGGGTCATAGGCCCGTGCGTGACGGTTGTGCCACGTTCACTCCTTAAGCAATAAACGAGCTTAATTAAGATTCCATTTCAAAAATTTGCATAGGAGAGCGTCCTTTCGAGTGCGACTCGTGTGACCGCAAATTCGCCCAACAATCCGCACTGATCTACCATCGACGCACGCACACCGGCGAGAAACCGTACTCGTGCAAAGTGTGCTCGGCTAGGTTCACCACTTCGTCGGCTCGGAACAACCACATGATCACCCACACGGGCCACAAGAAGTTCCTGTGCGGTGTTTGCGCCAAAGGGTGCACCTCTCGCACAGAACTAAGGGTGCACATGAGTCGCCACACGGGCGAGAAGCTCTTCGCCTGCGAAACGTGCGGCCAAAGGTTCAGTTCGGCGTCGTATCTCGCAGTGCACAGACGTCATCACACAGGCGAAAGGAACTATCACTGCAATCTCTGCGGCAAAGGTATATATCTTCTTATTACAGT
Organism: Synanthedon vespiformis; assembly: GCA_918317495.1. Classification (NCBI taxonomy): domain Eukaryota; kingdom Metazoa; phylum Arthropoda; class Insecta; order Lepidoptera; family Sesiidae; genus Synanthedon; species Synanthedon vespiformis. Next base: position 3,228,867 of record OU906965.1, read on the forward strand.
AGTACCCACATATTTTTTTTTAGATTTTTTTTTGAAGTGAAAACTTCTATAGCCGCGTTATACTACTTTGTGTAAGGAAAAAATGTATCGGTTCGCGTCAGCAACATGCTAATGCTCACAGTTATGCGCGCGCAGCTGTCTACGTACGCGTGTGTATGTGTGTGTTCAGTTTTAAGTTTTCACTTCCTCACGGCAGTCCTCATGACTGCCTCCGTTTTTTTTTTGTTTGAATGGGTTTGCTCTTGGTCAGCATGCAGCCGTGTAGCGAAGATGAGGCCTATGATGGAGCGAGCCCACCCAGAAGATATCTATTCACTCCAACTTTGAAAATATTTGGGTTACATGAGCTCGGAAACACAGACGCCGGCAGAAAGTTTCAAACCTTACTGAACTTTCTGATGTTCCTGCGCAGAAAAGAAATTTTTAAAGCGTGGGAAATGCTATCGACCCATCCACACACTTCGCGGCTTTTTCCAGTACCGCTATTGGTCGCCAGCTGCCGCCATGTTAGCGTATTATCAACCTTATTGATATTGTATCTAAGGTTAATTGAAAGCTTTAAGCTTCTTCGTTACCTGTATTTTCTTTTCTGCGCGAACGAAAATTTACGACGCGCCTTACTAGCACTGCTGGTCCCTCAAGGTTCCAATTCACCCAAGGTGTAAAAAAAATTAAGGCCTGGTGATGTCCTTTAAAGACTCGAATTCACGTCAAAAATTACTTACATTGCAGCGTACATAGAGTCGAGTTCATACAAGAAACACATGAAAACGCACGAGAAGAAATCCGAAATGGAGTCGAATTCCGAGAGTTCGGAGACTCAGGTCGAGGTTGGAGCCAAGTCTGATAGCGAAAGTCACACTGAGATTCAAGTGACGACCAAAGAGGTGGTGGACGGTCAGGTTCAGGAGGTCGAAGGTGAGGAAACGGTAGTGACTCAGGGCCAAGAGACTACCATGCCACAGCAAAAACGGTACAAATGCGGACTTTGCGTCAAGACCTATATGTATCTGCACAGCTTAAAGAAACACATGATGACTCATGTTCAGGTCAGTTTTCCGTCATTTATTGTCGGACAAATTAATACATATTATGTCATAATTGACATTTAAAAATGATTTTGTATATATTTTATAAATACTAAACAAGGAATTCTTGTATGCCGCAACGATCTCGTAAACCGTTCTAACGATTTTGACGAAAATCTAGGGTTAGGGTTTTTAGGTATATAAATCTATATGTCGATGGCCTTATCTTCAAGAAAATTCGTTTTGGGTAGTTTTTTAATGAAATACAAAAGTAATACCGCTTACTCGTTTTATAATATTTTTAATTATTAATTATTCTTGAATTTTTTTGGATAAACTTTCACAGTCTTATATAGTATATTATATAATACTAGAACGCTCTGCCTCTCTTGTGAAGCTTCTCTAAAACCGATTAAAACACTTAACTACTCGACAGAAGTTTATTAATCTTTTCACACAGAAAAAAAGCCTAATTTCATCATTAAACATAAATTTGATGTCGGAAGCGTCCACGTTTTACAGCAAGTGCAACAGGCACAACAACAGCAGCAACAGCAACAACAGCAGCAACAGCAACAAGTCCAGCAGCAGCAGCAACAAGTGCAACAACAACAGCATCCGCTACAACAGCAGGCGGTGCTGCAAGTGGGCGGAGTCCAGCAACTGGCTGTGCCCATACACGCTCAGCAATTGCAACAGGGACTCGCCGTTTCCGGAGTACAGGTATTTAATTTGTGCCGTTTTTTTTTTTTCAGCATATGTGTCGTTCGTGATCACTTTGAAAAAGCCTCTCGTGTCGTGTGTGGTACTATTTCTAGATTTAACAAGTACTTAAGTGTCTTTGAATTATAATGATTATTTATAATCCTATTATATATTTATATTTTTATTTATTTGAATTTTGAATCCTATAACAGGGTGGTTCATATCCGGTAATATCTTCGGTGCAATCACTGCAACTGCAACAGACTCAGCATCAAGTTAACACTGTAAGTGAAATTCATATCTAAATTAAAACATTAAGCCCGACGAAAAAACGAGGTGTTAATGTTGGACGTGTGTGTCTGTCTATAAAATCGTAGCCCCCAAACGGATTGGCCTGTTTTGTATCCAGTTTTTTTTTTGTTTGTTTGAAAGTTGACACTGTTGACATGATCAAGATGGTTCTTGGCTATAGTTTATAAAACCTTAATCTAGAGCCACTCTATCCATAGGTGAAAACAGCATGAAAATCGGTGCAGTAATTTTGAGCGAACAGACAAAACAGACAGACGCTGCGGAGGACTTTGTTTTATAATATGTAAATAAGGATTTCTCCAATTTGCCTTATCGAACTTTTATATAGTAATATCAGATTTATTTCAACAGCAACAGACTAATAAAATTGTACTGTTGGTTTATTTGTCAACAGCAATAGACTAATAACATTGTAATGTTGATTTGTGTGTCAACACCAACAGCAACTTATTTCAACAGCAACAGACTAATAAAATTGTACTGTTGGTTTATTTGTCAACAGCAATAGACTAATAAAATTGTAATGTTGATTTGTGTGTCAACACCAACAGCAACTTATTTCAACAGCAACAGACTAATAAAATTGTACTGTTGGTTTATTTGTCAACAGCAATAGACTAATAAAATTGTAATGTTGATTTGTGTGTCAACACCAACAGCAACTTATTTCAACAGCAACAGACTAATAAAATTGTACTGTTCGTTTATTTGTCAACAGCAATAGACTAATAAAATTGTAATGTTGATTTGTGTGTCAACACCAACAGCAACTTATTTCAACAGCAACAGACTAATAAAATTGTACTGTTCGTTTATTTGTCAACAGCAATAGACTAATAAAATTGTAATGTTGATTTGTTTGTCAACACCAACAGCAACTTATTTCAACAGCAACAGACTAATAAAATTGTACTGTTGGTTTTGTTTGTCAACAGCAACAGCAACCTCAGCAGCTTCAGGTGCAGACTATACAGATACATCCGCAACACCAGCCGATACAAATACATGTCAGTATAATTATAATATATCTTTTACTATATCTATAACGAGTGCTATATTAATATCTTTAAAATAATTGCAAACCGTCTCTTCTCTTTTCTTTTAATGTCTCTTTCCCACACATTTTCTCAATATTAAGACTTTAAATCAATTCAGAATTACAATATTATATTAATAGTTCTTTAACGTTCTAATTTATTATATTTATATTTTTATTTGTAGCTTGTTGTTTTCTTGTTGCCAGACTGTCGGAGTACAACAACAACAATTGCACGTTGCCACTTCTACTTGTCAAACAATGCTGCCAGCAAATATTCTGCAGGTCGGTCAAACTGGCACTTTTTTATGATTAAAAAAAGCTCTTGTAGTATACCTACGGAGTGTTGTGTACTATAAATAATTATACATACTACAAGAAATTAAATACACACTCTCGTAGTCTTTTCATGGTCTACGTCTTCTAGCCAAGCCAATACTTTAATTGGTCTTTAGGTTTTAACTCAAATTTCTGTCTTATTCAACTTCAATCAAGGTTTGGTCCTATAAAGTTAAGAGTTTCAGAAGGATAGAGTTTCATAACGTCAGTTTCAGAAAGACAGAGTTTCGTAATGTCAGAGTTTCATAATGTCAACGTTTCAGAATGATAGAGTTTCATAATGTCATTTTCAGAAGGATAGAGTTTCATGTCAGTTTCAGAAGGACAGAGTTTCGTAATGTCAGAATTTCATAATGTTAGAGTTTCATAATGTCAGTTTCAGAAGGACAGAGTTTCGTAATGTCAAAGTTTCATAACGCCAGAGTTTCAGAAGGACAGAGTTTCGTAATGTCAGAATTTCATAATGTTAGAGTTTCATAATGTCAGTTTCAGAAGGACAGAGTTTCGTAATGTCAAAGTTTCATAACGCCAGAGTTTCAGAAGGATAGAGTTACATAATGTCAGTTTCATAACGTCAGAGTTTCATAATTTCAGAGTATCAGAAGGATAGAGTTTTATAATGTCAGTTTCACAAGGACAGAGTTTCAGAAGGATAGAGTTACGTAATGTCAGTATCAGAAGGACAGAGTTTCAGAAGGATAGAGTTTCATAATGTCAGAGTATCAGAATGATAGAGTTTCAGAAGGACAGAGTTTCAAACCGCTTTGTTTTAAAATCACAGACTTAATTTCATTGTAATAGATTACAATACCTAAAGTGATGTTGCCGTTTCCAGTTGCAACCGGCAACGGTGGCCGTGTCGGGACTGACTCAGCAGGAACTCGGTGGCGTCGCTCATCGTATCATCCTGCAGCCACAACATCCCCATGCGAACTCTCATCAGCATCCCGTTTACACCATACAACACCACTAGATGGCGCTATGGCGCTGATACAGACAACAGTTTGCGTGTTGTACAGAATACACCAATTGGATAAAGTGGCATGGGGGGCGATGCATAAATTACGTCACGTGAATTTTATGATTTTTTGTCACATTAGTGCCTCCCACGTCCTTCTCACATTAGTGGGAACGACAAGACTAGATCCCGGGTGCAATTTTTTTTCTGCAGATTGTTATATAAAAACCGGGGAATTTCCCGTTTAACGCTCTTTCCATTGGTGAAAACCGCATTAAAATCCGTTGTGTAATTTTTTTAAAAGATCTAAGCGCACATACATACATATGTCGAGAATTGATTTGTCGATATGATTTCATAAGTTTGTCAAGTACCTAATTCGTTCGTTAATATAATTTATAATAGGTTTTATATTATACAAACAAACAATCAAATATTTCCTCTTTATAATATTAGTATATATATATATATTTTAAATATGTAATACACATTATAAAATCGTCGTATATAAACTAAAATAAAACTTCGTACATACACTCAAACTAAAACTCTCACTCTCTGACATTGTCTAATTTTAAATTCACCATAAACAAACAAAACCAACGATAAAATTCACCTCTACAACGGTGACTATGTGAAGATAAACGTTAAAAAAGTAAATATTTTTTAAGCTTTTCATTCACCTACAGTTCAAGTTTTGTGTTTGAATACTTTTAGATTTTTAGATATGTGACGTCACCAAGCTCACTTTCCCTTCCCCCCCCAAATACTTCTTTCATTTCCCCCTCCCCCCCTCCCCTTGATGTGTGACGTAATTTATGCATGACCCTCTTAATTGTTGTCACGGTAAAATTAAAATGACACAATGGGATGGATGTGTATAGTATGGGGAAAAATAATAACTCGCACCGCTGTGAGCGACACCCTCAGTGACGTTTTACTGCATTAAATAAGCGCCATCTACCATAATCGGTCCGCACTTGGTTCATAATAAGCTTAGCTTCGTCAATAGTTTGTTAAGATGTTGACAGATGGCGTAGTTGTAATTGTAACGACTTGACAATTGTTTTTCTATTAGAAACATATCCCATTCTGAATTATTGTTAGTTACAAAGACGTGCTTCATAGGTAGGGTGGCCAATGTTACCGGAAAAGTAAATTGCGCTTTAAATCTTTATTTATAATGTATATAAAAACATATAGTTTAGATATATAAAAACACGATGAAAGTGAAAGAAGCTGGGCACTGATTTTTTAAATTATTGGCAACATTTTATACATATTATTTTATAACAAACTAAATAATATTATATTAGCTGATAAATGTAAAAAAATATTGTATATATATTTAAAGGAGGGTATCTCAAGTGTTTTCCCTTACTCTTAAAATGTTTGTAATATTTATTGTAATTCTTCTAAGGGCCTCTTTCACCATCTGTCAAGTAGGCTAACTGTCATTTAAAGCCACCGACACAGAATAAATATGTATACAGTACGGAAACTACCTACAAATGTTCGAAACGGCACACTCACACAAACATGGGCACTTACTAGGTAAGCGTGGTCCCTGGGTGGATGGGAGTTGTTGCCTCGGCAGAGCCCGGTCCACCCCCGCACAAAGGGCAAAAAGGGACAGGGGAGTTTTAGTGGGTATTGGCGGGGCCCGCTATGACTAACATAGCGCAGAGCGCCGGCTGACCCCCACATACCCCTACCGTCTAGCCAGCGGTAGGGAATCGGTAAACGGATTTCTCCCGCTGCCTTGATTATATAACATGCGCATCGACGAGACTTCTAAACGGTTTTCGCGGTGCTCTTAGTAGTGAGTGCTGCGTCAAGTCACGTATTTAGTTTATTTAAAAAAATGCATTCTTTTTAAAAATGCCACTAGCATATTATTAGCACTGTTTGAACTCGGCTTCATCAACACCGGGGCTATCTTTTTTTAAACTACCTGCTGACTTTAAAAGGTAAGAATGGGTTTCTTGTTATAATATAATATTATTGTACTCGAAATAAAAGTGAATGATTTGTAAACTAGTTACTTCAATTCGATTGATTGATCACTACATAACACAAATTAATGTTTTAATAAAACAACAATATATAGAAAAGTGACAACCCTATTGTTTCAACGGAGTGTAGGTAATTATTTTATCAACTAGGCTCAGTTTCCATACTGTATACATATTTATACTGTGCCACCGATCACCATGGATAATGGAGCTCATATATGAAACTTTTGTTTGTACGATAAAAGTACCCAAAATTAAAGAGAAAATAAAAAAAAAATCGACTATCGAAGGAAGCACTAAACAGAGTGTATAATTTAATTAAAATAAAACATAAAATTATTTCTTAAAGTAACTAATCAACACTTTACTTGTAGTTGGTGAAAGAGGCCCTAATCAGAACTTGTACTTTCTTTTCTTTGTTAACCCTTTAGCCGCCAGAGACGGATTAAACCGTCATTTATTTTCGTGTCCATTTCACCAGAGCCGAATATAATATATGACGAATTTCTCTACTTGTATAGTGTTTATTTTTAAATCGTTGTTGCTATAGTTAAAAAAATAACGAGTCAGTTAACTCCTACAAAACGTTACAAGTGGTTAAAGGGTTAATACAGCAACATGTTGCTGCCAATGATTTTAAGTTAAGAATTAAAATACGTATTGAAGTCAAATAGTATTTATTTTGGAATAAGTTAAACATTAAAGATGTTCAAAAGTTTTTAGCGTGTATTTTTTTCCATTCCATTTTTTTAAGGTAGACTATCTTTGTTTTCAAAGGGGGTCGCGACATAATTAAAAATGGTTGAGAAACAATGTTTTCTAAATATATGACTGAATGTAGAAGCAGCATCTGTCAATTTTTATACCATGTTTGGAATGTCAATAGCTATATTTAATTTTTCAATCATTCCTCTTCAAGTAGTTTTGAAACAAATTGAAACATACTCGTTTCTCGAAATTAAGACTTTCTCTAACTAAAAATTGAATTTGTTTCAATAACATTCTATTGGAAACGTATTCTACTCCCGTGTGGATCATAATGGAACATTTCAATATTTTAATGCATGCCTCAATTTATAAAAAAAAGAATACCTAACCTAGGACATGCTCTGGAAGTGCATCTATTTTTTGGTTTGTGAAATTTTGTAGTAAATATTTAGATATTTTCTACAGAAAAAATTAAAGCTGAATTATGTTGTCATACAAAAAAAATATTCATTTTAACACCTTTGAAATTTTGAAAGGCATAAGAGCAATAAATAAAACAAACAAGTTTTTTATCTAAATATATTTAGTTCAGAAATATCTGGGTTCAAATTATTACACGAAATTGATACATTTACGAATACACAAAAAAAAATGTAGCTTATTACTTTATTCTCATATTCAGTAAAACTGCGCTTTAAAAGCGCAGTTTTCAACGGTCAAACGTCAAACGGATCAAGTAACAAAAACAACAACTAACTAAGCCAACGAGACAACGCAAAGTTTGTAAACAAACAAAACTTGACAACGATTGTAAACGGGGTAATTCTGGCTTTCTATTACCCCGTTTACATATTGGCCCATTTCCACGGTCATGAGCAGGGACATGGGAAATAAAATGGGCAACGCGAGTATGTAATGTAGGTCGCTTACCTCAATTGGCGGTTTTTATACGGACATCAAAAGGCCGGCAACGCGAGTGGCCATGTCAATGGGCGTTGTCACGGCAGTAAATTTAGGGAAATAAATACGGCGACGCGAGCGGCCATGTCAATGGCCATAATAATATGTAAACATACGTTGCCCTTGACGTTGCCATAGCAGTATTTAGGGAAATAAATACGGCGACGCGAGCGGCAATGTCAAAGGCGATGTGTGAACTGGGATTATACCATAAAACAGACAGCGCCATCGCTTCGTGTGAGGGAAAGGCACAGGTGGCCGGCTTTGTTTACTATCCTTGCTTTGTCTCATTGGCTTTACTATAGCCATTTACAAAACTTCTATAAAGAGTAGTATGGTATATTTAATTTAAAACACAAAATTTAATATTACAATTTCACGCTTTTATAATAATAATAATAATTATTGTTATAATCATCATAGAATCGCTACTACACAATTATCATATTCATATTCTTAATAACCCAGTGAAGCGTTCACGCATTCATTCGTTCGTATTATTATTAAATAAATGTACGTACAGTCCTATATTCTAAACAACTTAAAAGTCAAAATTATATCTATTTCATACCACCATCAGTACAATTAATTAATGTTAAGTAAAAAAGAACACAAAATTCCCATTCATATATAGAGTCATAAAAGCTGGTTTGGCAGAAAACGGGATTTCCCCTATTAAAACTAAATTATAGAAAAATGCGATATAAAAAATTAAATTCGTTTTGGACTCGACATAGAGAATCTAGACATTATACCATTATACGATCCAGACACTATGATTTATACAGAAAAGCTCGTATTGATTGTTGATTAACATCACAATTGATTAACAACAGTCAATTAAATTGACCATTGATTGTTCACGAGTTGAAACCAGTTTCAACGTTGTCGACAAATTAATGTGTCGAGATACCAGCTCGCCATAAGTACTATTCATATTGAGTTTATATTGAAATATTCATATTGAGTTTATATTGAAATTTTCGTATTGAGTTTATATTGAAATATTCATATTGAGTTTATAATGAAATATTCATAATGAGTTTATAATGAAATATTCATATTGAGTTTATATTGAAATATTCGTATTGAGTTTATAATGAAATATTTGTATTAGTTTATATTGAAATATTCATATTGAGTTTATATTGAAATATTCATATTGAGTTTATAATGAAATATTTGTATTAGTTTATAATGAAATATTCATATTGAGTTTATATTGAAATATTCGTATTGAGTTTATAATGAAATATTTGTATTAGTTTATAATGAAATATTCATATTGAGTTTATATTGAAATATTCGTATTGAGTTTATAATGAAATATTTGTATTAGTTTATAATGAAATATTCATATTGAGTTTATATTGAAATATTCGTATTGAGTTTATAATGAAATATTTGTATTGAGTTATTATGATTGTTCTTATGAACCAGACTTAAAAATATAAACGGCTAGTTTTGTGGACACAAACATACGGAACCAAAATTTTTATATAATTTTTTTTGTAAATGATCTACGACTATCAGACTGGCTTAAGAGCGTTGTCTGGTCTAAACCTAGGTCACGTGTCAGTTGAGTGTTCAAAACTATTCAGTCGTGTGTGTTAACAACGAATCAATTGTTTGTTCACAACGAGTCAGTCGTGTGTGTTAACAACGAATCAATTGTTTGTTCACAACGAGTCAGTCGCTTGTTCATAATATTTAGTCAGTCGTGTATTGCTAACGAGTTTTTTGCGATGCCTTTGCTAAAATGGTTTGCTAAAGTCGCTTTAAAAAAATGTCCATAATCTGGGTTGAATGACAACTGCAGGGTGTAATGAACAATTTCGACACCAAAAAAGGACCTCCTTTTTTTATTGTACCTATTCATGAAAGACAGCTAAATAATAACTATCTATAAATTGTTACCATAAAAAAGTCTGTGAAAAACATTCAAAATTTCTTTGGCACTTTTAGTATGAAAAAAAAAAAAAAAACGCGCTGTCACACTGCGAACGACACACTCAGTGACGTTTAATCGCGTGAAATAAGCGCCATCTACCCGAATCGGTAAGTACTTTTTGATACATAATTAGCTTAACACCATTCATAGTTTTTTAATATGTTAACAGATGGCGCAGTTTTCACTTCTGACGTGCACTGACTATAATACAACTGATTTTTTTTTAATTCTTTTTTTTTTTCTTAAAAGTGTTGCAATACATCCCGCAGTTGTTATTCACCGGTATACTAAAGTCGAGTCATTTGGAGTTCAATAAAATAGAAAATGGGGACACAAATATAAATTACATCGTCCCCCTGGCCGGTATTACGTTTATTTATTGATATTAGTGCCAAAAATGATGAGCGGAAACCGGTCTTGCCATCGTTGGTCAGCGACATTATAAGCGTTTATTGTCACAAACCAAAAAAACCCTTTGCGACATTGGCGTTCCTCTTGAAATCGTGGGGCGTTTATTAATAAATCTGAAAAAAGAGAAACACAATGGTGTGTTGTCACAATGGAAATAGAAACAATTTCAGAGACAGATTCTAGTTTAGTTTTTAGAGACAATTCCTCTTCCAAGGGGCTCACGTCTAAACTATTGTCACGATTAAAAGGTGAAATCTGCAATACCTTCGGCTAGGAGGAGCTGTCGCTGTTGGAGTCGCCGTTCTCCGAATTGTGTGAAGTCAAGTAGGGCGGGGTGACGGTGAGTCCGGGCGGCAGCCTCACTCCGCGGAGGTACGGATGGCGACTGATGTCCCGCGCCGTGATTCGCTTCGACGGATCGTACACGAGCATCTTCTCGAGCAGATAGATGCCCTCCGGCTCCATGTTTTGCACCTGTTTATTTCATTCCAATTTTTTTGTAACATTTTACATAATATCTAATATAATAATTCTTTTGTACATTCCATATTGTTGTTTATAAGGTAAACATTTTTTTTAAAAGTGACTACATATTTGGTTTTCTTTTTGTGTGTCAATTTACCATTTGGCAAAAGCCTCTTAAGTACTGTGGCACTTAATGGTGGCTATTGTGGCACTTAATGGTGGCTATTGTGGCACTTAATGGTGGCTATTGTGGCACTTAATGGTGGCTATTGTGGCACTTAAGGGCGTGTATAAAGAAAAATAGCCAATCCTAGATTTGAATTTTATGTAAGTAAACAAACTCCAATTTTATTTTATTTTTTAAATAGATAAATACATTATAAATGAAAGTGACGACAGTGACAGAAACCAAAATATATTGAATTTTTCTCGATAGAAAAAAATCACCAAGTGAACTCTCATTTCAATCGATTTTAGTTTTATTTTCAAAATGACACACATTACAAAGCTAAAAGTGTATCAGTAATCTCACTTCACGGATTATCCAATGCTCTATGTATCAAATTTTCATTTGACATTGTAGTTTACGAATAATTAATATTTAATACTTTTGGCACTTATAACATTTTTATTCAGCGAGATGCGCTATCTTCCGTCGCATGTTGTGCGTAGTTCTACGTATTTTCTTCACTGTCATGTCCATTTGTCCAAGGGGCCACGCGGGCTAAATTACAAATTTTGTTTGCTTTATACGCACTCTTAATGGTGGATATTGTGGCACTTAATGGTGGATATTGTGGCACTTAATGATGAATATTGTGGCACTTAATGATGAATATTGTGGCACTTAATGGTGGATATTGTGGCACTTAATGGTAGATATTGTGCCTATAGTGGCACTTAATGGTGGATATTGCGGCACTTAGTGGCGGATATTGTGGCTACTGTCCCTATTGAGTACAGTAGCCACTATTAAGTGAATTGTCAGGCAGTTCACAACTAGCCCAGGCGCTATGTCTGAAAGAATCTGCAACTAATCAACTTACGTGACTATGCAAATTGACTGTGCTCCATTCGGGGAATGTGCTTTTGTAATCGCTCAGCGACGAAACCCCCGGCCATATCTCCTCGTTGGGGGTACGCAGTATTCTGGAGCAGATTATGGCAACATTGTAATAAAATAATTATAATTCTCAGTCACTGACCAAAAGTATGGCTTCAAACTAAGCCCAACACTAATAAAGGTTTTTCTGTTATGTTAAGGTCGACAGACAGGCTAACGATCGACTTGATGGTAGGTGGCTACCGTCGCCTATAACACAAGCAACGCCATAAGTCATAAGTGTCTATAAGTGCACTAAAAAATTCAATGTCGAAGCCATAATCGTATTTGATACAGAGGCAAATATAATATTTCAATCCCAATATTTTAGAAAAACCTTTACTAACTATTGACATCTCAATTTTAAAGTGTTTCATGAAATTGGGCTCATTTCAGCAAAATAAATAAATAAAATTAAAATAATAAATTAAATATTAAAAAATAATAAATTAAATAAATAAAAAAAAATCACTGATTATAAAATTAATTTCAGCCTATTTTTTTCATGCAAACGTCATCCTACTCGAGTTGGAAAGTGCCTTTTTAACAACTTGATCTCCTACCTTAATTAATATGGGCGCAGAATCACCCAAAAAACACATTTCTGTACAAAAAGGCGTTTAGAACTTTCGGATTAGATCTAAAATAACGATAGAAAGAAAATCATCAAAGGACTACAATACCTGAAAATGCGGAAAAGTTGATCGATCTCAGAGTCGCCTTGGAACAACGGTTTCTTGGACGACATCTCAGAGAAAATACATCCCAGCGACCAAATATCAATAGGGCAGGAGTATCTGGAAACAAAATATTGTATATAATTTTAAATACTAAAATTTACAAATATTCAATCAATTTGCTGAACAACCAGTAATCAGCAAGTAGAAGTAAGGAGGACCGACTCTGTGTATTAAATTAAGAGTGTAGCATAGTAGAGTAAATTAGACAAAGATAGATAATTATAACGTCGGCCTCATTCATTAACACCTGCTAAGTCCATTTTTGGACAATTTCACTTTTTGTACTTTTCAACAAGTTTAGACGATTATCTTACCGTTTGGTGAAAGAATAACAACGATTATCTAAATGAAAAACTGCTTTCTGATAGGTTTTGTACTGATAATGTCGCTCATTTCACATGCTTAATGTGATGCGATGCACAACATTTTGTTATTTCATTTTTTTCTTCCTCCTGAAAATTAAAACTATGCAAAATGTGACTTAGCAGGTTAACGAGTTAGGCCGACGATAATATGCTATACTAGCGCCATTCTGGCCACTTTTAGAATCCTTACTTTATTGTTGGGAGAGGACCATTTTTTTAGTTTGTCATATGAGTCAGTACTCCTTACCTCTATCCTCCATAACAAGTAGTAAAAAAGCCTCTATTCTCAATGGCAAAGTCTGATTATACATTACCTGGAACTGCCCAAGAGTACTTCAGGCGCTCGATACCATAGAGTGACAACTTCGTGTGTATACACCCTTACGGGAACACCGAACGCGCGTCCCAGACCAAAGTCCGCTACCTGAAATACATTTATTAATTGCTTTTGTATATTGTGAAATCATTATTAGAAATTCTATTAATTTTAGTTATCTCACGACAGATTTATACCAAGAATAGTAGAATACAAATGCGGTTCCATTTCGTTTCTAATATTAACTGATTTTCAACATTCAGTTGGCATAATATTACCAGTTAAGAGGCTTATGTAAAAACCGATACCTAACTATATAATGTTTGTCAATTTCAAGGAATAAGTTAATTTTCAGTATAATATATATAAAATACAAAAATATCGAGACAGTTTTGTCTGACACCAATATAAACCAAATACAAGTCAATCACCTTAATAAGTCCAGTCTTGTCAATGAGCAAATTCTGCGGTTTGAGGTCCCGATGTAAGATGCGTCGTTGGTGACAAAATAGGATTGCGTTGTTTATTTGGAAAAGATAACTCTTCACTGTGCTCGGGTCCATCAACTGAAAATCGCATAATGAACATGTCAATGTGTTTTTTGATGGTCCTCTTTATGGAAGGTGGCTACCGTCTTTTATAACACAAGAAAGTACGTTGTACGTATATGTAAACTAGCTAGTTGCCCGCTAGTTGAACGATGAAAGGTCTATGTCTTTTCTGGTCCCAGACAACGTGTATGCAAAATTTCATGGTGATTGGTTCAGTAGTTTTTGCATGAAAGAGTAACAAACATCCATACATCAATACAAACTTTTGCATTTATAATATTAGTATGGATGTAATTTCATTCATCTATGTCTTTGACAAACAAATAAAATTAGATTTAATATAGGTGATCAGAAAGCGCCGTGAAGACTTCTTTCTTTTATTCAGAGTACATACTCAAAAAGGTGTCTTTTAATCTTTAAACAAACATGTATGTTCAATGCTTGTCTTCTCATCTCAGACATTAAATATTGCACAGTTGACAAAATTAAGTGGACCTAAAATGATGTACACTAACTAATTATAACTTCTAGGTCACAATTTATCAAATGCTTGATTATTTTAAAAACTGTACCTTTCCTGGTCCCAAGGAATCCATGTATTTTTTCAAGTCCATTGACAGAAATTCAAATATAAGATAAAGACGTGTCTCCTCCATCAATACATCTTCCAATTTAACTATATTCGGATGCTGAAGCTCCTTCAATAAAGAGATCTCCCTAAAAACAAAAATAAGATCAGTTAGAAAAGCAGTATTTGAATGTGCAGTATTCTAACTTTTAAAAATAACAAAGTCTTCTTTCAGCAAAATATCCTATCTACGACATTTAAGGTACTTTCCCTTCATGTCGCATAGTTTTAGGACGTCCCTGTATATACAAAATACGAAAAATTTCTTCCTGCCTTTTTATACAGTACTAAAATCCCACCTCCAGCTTCACATGGATGCATTATTTTTGTATTAGTTATGCAAAAGCCTTCGTCATTTATCGCCCTTTCTAATGAAAATTGCATCAAATTGGCCGACAGTGGCGGAAAGAAACTTCAAATTAACTATGTAATGTAAGGATAGGTTTTTTTTGGACAATTTAAAGATTAAGCTTCAAACTATGAGATGGATTAAAACCTTTAGCACCAGTACATCCACATCATATGAACAGTAAAAAAAAGTTTCCATAATAACATTGTCAGCAATAAAATCAGAGACTAAAATTGTTTGTTAAATTTAAGTAAGGTTATGTTTTCTAGAGCAATTTTTTTCAAAATATTTGAGTAATTTAGACATCTAATATAAAAAAAATATTCTAGACAATAAGTAAATGTAAGTACTGCAAACCTGATAGCAGTCGATGGTACACCTTCGTCTTCAGCTTCCAACCTAATCTTCTTCATGGCCACGAACTGGCCAGTTATTTTGTTCTTCCCTTTATAGACGACACCGTAAGTGCCTTCGCCGATCTTCTCAATTTTCACAAAGTCCTCCATGGTACAAGTTTTGGTAATCATAAGTCAGTAAGAACACAAGTGTACCTAGCAGTACACGATTTTAACAAATTATGGCATTAGACGAATACCAAATAGGTACACATGAAGAATATTTTTAATCACAACAACAATATTTATTATTTACACCATTTATACCAAAATTACTATAAGTATATAATATTTTGTTAGAAGTTGAAATGTTATATTTGCGGTTTAACGTTTCTAATTTTTAAACCTCGTTGATGCAGCAGTCTAAAAGTCAAACAACTTAAAAATATTTAGTCTATGGTGTCTATTGCTATATGCGTGGTGACTACAGAACACAAAACAATTAATTGAACAAATCATGGGTAATCAATGGCGTACCACTATGCCATCGATTTTCAGTTATCGTGTCACATATTAAGTGGTTTAAAATTTATGCGGTTGGTTATTAGTTTGTGGTTTGTTAAACCATAATTTATTTTGTAAGCTTACTTAATTTAAATGTTGCCATTAAAAAAAAAAGAAAGAAATGGTCTGATACTGGCAAGATACTGGACAAAACTAGTTTTTTGGTAATTTTAATTTATTTTTTTCAATCTTTATTCAGGGATTTTTAAATGTTAAGACGACACTGTCAAGGTCGTTACTGTAGGCACACAGCGCGGAACTAATAATTTGATATTCAACCTTACGATGATAAGAAAATGGTTGAATATCGAATGATCCCTTTAACGCTGTCAATGACCGCGATGATTTGGTATTGATCATTCGATATTCAACCATAAGATCGTGTTAATAAGGTTATATATAGAATGATTCGTTTGACCGCATGTAACTAAAGTTGTTTTTAAAAAAAATCGAAAAAATCTTTTTAAAAGATCTCATTTAAAAAAAAGTAAGTCGATACTTACTTTTTTTAGTCAATTTCTATTAATTATTGTGATTCTGTTTTTAAAATATCCAGAAAAAAGTTTAATAAATATATCTAATACAAAGTTTTACAAACTTATCATAATTTTGAGTGGTTATATAATAATAATAATAATAAAAATAATAATATAACATTTATTTGCAACTTAGTAACACAACACAAGTAACATAAACATAGTAACAGTAACATAACACAACGACAAAGAAAACAAAAACAGTAAAAAGAAAAAAGAATGAACTACTAGTTACAAATAGGTCCCTACTCAGTATTTTGCTGGCATAGGCCAGCACTGATCTTCCGCAGGAACCCTAAGTTTAACACACACACACGGCCATACACCATGCATATGCCCCTTAAATATCAAATAAGTAATAATTAAAATTTAAATAAAAAGTAATTCAGAATTATTTAATAAGAACTATTTTATTGTCAGAGACACAACTGCTTGCATGTATAAACATTATCTACTTAAAAGAATAAGGTTCCCAGCCGAACATAAGTTATATAAAAAATAAAATAAATAAATAAAAATAGAAAAACGTTATAAAACAATTTGCCTAAAAAAGCAAGGAGGTTGGTTTTGGAATTTATATAAAACTACTATATAATTAGTAAGTACATATAAATAGTTAATTAATAGTTAATAGTTAATAATAGTTAGTTAATAGTTACTATGTAATTAGTTAGTATAGAATTTATATAGTAAGTAGTTAGACCGTTCCCCCTATTCACAGACACTGTTGTCAATGAGAACAATTTTTCTATATTTAGTTGAAACAATTTTTAAAATATATCCAGTAGGTCTTGCGATTATTCATTACTAACAAAAATTGTACATAAAGACTTATAAACCTATAGATTAAAAAGCTGAAATTACTTTCTTGCCAACCCAAAAGATTTGTCTCAAAGAGATAATAATTTATCTGGTAGCTTAAATTGTTATTTTTCACAATCGCCAACTATAAAATAGGATTTGCGCGGGAAATATTTAATGGCACATTAAAAATGTTTCCTTAATTTTTTAGAGTATCGATCGATATTTAAGTCAATATAATTAATATAATAAGCCCGTGGTACGAAAATTTATGGGAATAAAATTAGAATTGTCATTGTCATACAACCTGCGCCTGCGCTGCCGACTGCCGGTCATAGTGGGATTCAGGATATGGGATTGGGATAGGAAGGAAATGGGGCTGTATTTAGTTTCGATTTATTAGTTTAACTTTAATGAATTAATAAAGCGTTAATTGCGTAACATACATTTTTTCATTTCATATTATCGATAAAAATCTGATAAAGAGTTTATGTTGAAATAATTGATTGTCACGTACCTATAGATAGGTCAAACGGTCGCCGAATACGTGCTTATTATTTCTTACGCTATCTTTTCGTTACATTATCTAGAAATAGCTATACTCATCTTCGAACTACTAATATTTAAATAATTAAATATGTCTGTATGTTAGAATTTCTTAATTAATTGGTACCTACTTAATAGTTAAATGAGTAATTCAATAGCTGAAAGACTAACTACAGAATAAATAGTAGATACTGACATATAGGTACCTATATACTTACATAACATATATATAACGTATTATATAAACTGGGCCAGGATCATCGTGAAATAACAGCACTATCTGGTGGTGTTGGTGCAATTTTTGATGCAATTTTTCCCAATTTTGGGCCACTTTGATGTGGATTTTGAGGGGGACATCACGATTTTCGGATTTCTCGACCCCGAAAACATAAATGTCGAGTAGCTTACAGACCGTAGGGGCCAACAGACTAATGAAACTGTGTTTTCATAAGAAAAAATATAATTACGAGCGTAGACACACGCGAATCATTAGTTAAGTTGTTATCTTCAAAATCTATCGCATCTGCTTATCACATCAATATAAGTAATGTGGTTAATTCGTGATCTGACTTCACACGTTTCATTTCAATGGTGACTATAGGTAACAAGAGTGCAGAGAATAATGTGGGCGAATTTGTGCTTCATTTTAACATTGACATTACTAATCATGGTAAGTTTTTTTTTATTAGAGACTAGCTGGTGACTAGGCTAGATAAATTAAAAATATAAAAGCAATTACAACACTTGACAACTTGTTGCTATAACACATTGGCCAGGCGTTGGTTAGAGTTTTATATTTTAGATAATCCCTCGGGAACATTAATTTGTTCTTGGATGAAAGGTATCCTATGTCCTTTCTGGTGTCCCAGACAACGTGTATGCAAAATTTCATGGTGATCGGTTCAGTGGTTTTGGCGTGAAAGCGAGACAGACAGAGTTACTTTCGCATTTATAATATTAGTAAGGATATACGGATAAGGATGCTCTTGGCTGCTCCTAACTCGCCCAGAAGAACTTTGAAAAGATTTGAAAAGTTTATCAAATTCAACCTATAAGTACATATGAGTAATAAATCAAATATATACATCGATACTTTCTTACTAATATTATAAATGTGAATTCTACGTGTTTGTCTGTCTTGTTACCTTTTCACGCCTTAACTGCTCAACCGGTCATCATAATTTTTTTCATAAACATTGTCTTACAACATATACCGTTCTTTACAACAATTAGTGTAGGTACCTGTTCCCGAGGGATCAACTAAATATATAAATAAGTCGCCAAATTATATATATAAAATATGATATATATATTTTTCCTATATACTTATAGGATACTTTTTATCTCGAAAAAAATGTTGAGTTCATGTGGGATTTTCAAAAAAACGGCCAAAGCGCCTACGAAGTTGCGATCACAGCTAGTTTCAAATAAAATCCAATTTTTAAGGAATGTAGATATTTATTATATATTTTACTTTATAGATCACAAAATGGAATGGTTTCTTGTGTTTCTTCTCAGAATCGTCATCCTCTATTTTCTATTATCCCCTGAAATAATAGTAAAAGTGGTATTAATTTATTACCTTTAACTAAATGTATTTCTTTCAAACCTATTTATTATTTAAATAACTGTTTGTATAATATGTTATACTTAGTAGTTGTGTATAGTTTATAGTTGTATAATAATAATGTCTAATATTTTTTTAGTTGGCAACGTCTGAAGATTGCTGTCACTGTTCAGATGATTCAAATTCAGATAATTCAGGCAGTATGCGAGATGATACAGAAGATGTGAACGATTGCCCGTGTCGAAATAGGAACTCTGACTCCGTGGGGTCCTCATCAATACTCTTTCCAAACACAGTACATCCTCATCGGTCGTTAATAAGGTAGGCAACATGGCAATAAACTAGTTTTACGTTGATATCTCATGCTAAAATTTATGTCTTAAATATTACATTCCCAGACCAGGCGATTTGAAAGAAGAACCCAAGCCATTATTGCATCCGGAGGTAGGCTTAGCATCTTCAATCCTCGAAACTATACGTGAGGTCACGGATGAAGAGTACAAAGAGGCGGTAGCGAGAGATGCAGCCAGAAACGTACTGAAAACAGCGGAACCTATGTTTACTGACCCCATTCCAGAAGAATCTGGAAGAATGACTGTCGTCGTAAATCCAGCAGAAGCTTTTGAAAGTGAAGAAGACACGTTGCACGTGCAAGAAGCGCGATGCATACATTCTCCTCTCAGCAGTGCCAGGTTTAATAAGCTTGATCAACTCAAATTATTTCCAAAACACCCCAAACTGAAGAAAGAATTCATAGGTTTACCAAAGATGCCTAAGAAACTTTTTCATAAATCTAAAAGCATTTTTGATATGGACGTAGGTGCTAGTAATTTACAAGAACGTTTGGTCGATGGAGTAACAGATGGGTTAGAAAAACTAAAATTAAAAACTAATCCCTCATTATTTAATTTGTTTCCGGAAAAAACTTTTCATCCGTTAAAAACAACACTAAGGAAGACCGACAACGCTCAACGTAAAAAAGTCTTAGAAAATGAATGTACAGTCACCGAAAACGAAGATAATGCACGACCTTCGGATAGTAATGAAGGCAATCAAGGAATATTTGGCAGTAACTTGGTGCCTAAATTAAGACTAATTAATCAATTTCATAAATCTTCAGAGGATGAACATGATGACAATAAACCTTTGCTCTTCAAAAACTTATGGAAACTGAGGGATGTTGAACTTATTCCGCCAAGAAGAAATAATACCAGAAAAAATAAAATCATACCTGATTTAAAAGCAAGGCCGCTTTTCTTAGACAAAATTAACGAGAGGCAAAATATATTTGATAATTTCAAACCAATTAAGGTAAGTGACTTATTCCTTAACCCGACACACCAAGATCCAATAAATAATGAAGGAAAAAATAATGCGAATAACAAGGAAAATATATGTGAAGTTAACAATGAACAAAAATCTTTAAATTCGAATAATCAACCCTCTCCTGATAATAATTTTGAGACAAAAATATTAGATACATTACCAGCGGCGTCTAAAAACCTTGAAGTGACCGTGCAGACAGAATTTCCAGATGCTATGCCCAGCGCATCGGAGTTATTACCATTGTCTTCTTTATTTAGAGAAAATATTAAAAATGATACATCTGAAGCAGAAAATTATTTTGAGAAAGTTGAGAATTCAGAAGAAAATGTCGAGGAAATTGATACCGAGGTAGTAAATCCTACTCCAGATCATTTTTCTACAGCAGAAAATGAAAACGATGAAATATTGAATTTGGACCCAAAAGATAACTCAGACGTCCACGAAGAAAGTATTCATGATTTAAATAACAATGAAAATGATAGTACACTAATGTTTAAACATGAAAGCCCCGATCAAGTACTTTCTGACACAAGTAGTGTAATAAATAATATAACGAATGAATTCAGAAACGAAGAAATTAAAAATTTAACCATGGACGAAATAAAACGAATTCAGTTTTGTACTTCTGAATTAGCAAAATTTGAAGATAAAGAAGAAATAAACCATCTAAGTGATGAAAAAATTACGGATAACGAAAACATGTCTATTGAAAATCATCAAAATGAAACCGAAATAGACAGTTATTCTAGTTTTGAGAATGACGATATCAATCTATCTACCGATCTAAACTCACCATTAGGTGATCAGTTGGACGAAGGGCAGTTTATGAATGTTAAAGAAGAGTTAATAGAATCCACAACTTTGTTACCCATAGGTATAACAAAAGAAGCAAATGAAAATAGTATTTCTTATGAAGATCTACAAAATATGTCTGATTCATTAATAAAATTGGAGAATAAGAAATTTGAAGATATTTCAAAAGGCTTAATTGAAAATACTACTACTGTTATTGTCTCTGATATAGATACAGAGCAGACTACAGAAAATATAATTTCTCTGCAAAGTGAAAGTATTCCAATATCGATGAACAATATAAAATCTAATGATACTGTAATAGAAAATTCAATACTTCATGACCTCGAAATTACAAATGTAACTAAAACAAGAAGTGCTGAAGATACAAATGAAATGTCGGTAAGTGCTAGTGACGCAGTTGCTAGTCTCATTCGACCTCTAGGGCGATCAGGATCCAATTTTCGTCAAAAGTCTATTGTAGAACCTTTATCTTTTATGAGTGGTAGCGATTCAAGCTTATTTAATAACCCGCTGTTGGATGGTCTGAATTTACCAAAGTTACCAACTCTTGACGATATTACATCAAACATTGAAAATCCTGGATTAGTGCCCGATTTAAGCGGCATCTTAGGATCGAGTGGACGACAACCTATTCTTGAAAATTTACCATCTAGAATTTTAAATAGGCTTCAAGGAACAGATGTCGCGAAATCTTCATTGAGTGATCATGAAAATTTAGAAAGGAAACCATTAATGTCGTTAGACACTAGGAAATCTAATCCGTTTGACGTGCGGCTGCCAAAAAATACAAAACCAAAAAGTCCCAAAAGTGCTAGTAACTTAAATATAAATGATGGACTTCTAAGGAATCCAACAAGAGCAGGTTTACCATTATTTTCATTTTCTGACACAGAGAATACGGTGCGTAATTTACAGGAAACACTTAAATCGACGTTAGAACCACGGTCAAATATTTTCAAATTGGGTGATCCATTAAATGTTCCAAGCATATTGGAAACTGTATCTAAGACCCATGATAGTATTAATGACGAATTACAAATGTTTCATAATGATTTTAATGATAAACTTTCAGCCATACATAAAAGCATATTTGATCAGTCGCAGCCGCGGCAAAATGATTACGGACCTAAAAGAAAAGCGCTTGGAACTCAAAAAAGAGGCAAAGAAAACACGAATCCTATTTCAACAAGTAACATAAAAAACATTTTACGAAAAACACCGACTAACTTGAATTCTCTTTCTACTATATTACCTAAATTGAATGTGGAAACTACTAAACCCTTAATACTTCAGTCAGCAAATGAAAATTCAATTCTAAATCAACTTGGTTTACGGCACATTAAAAAAGAAGGACTGAAAGTGCCACCGCTTACAAAAAGACTAAAAAGTATACCTAAAGTTCCCTTATTAGAAAAAAAAGTAAAGATATCCTTTTCCACAACTAAGCGTCCATTTACTACTCCCGTGCCTAAATTAGATGTACTTCCGTACTCAAGGATTAACAACAGAAATAATAAACATAAGTTAATTCCTAATCATGATTTTACGGGATCTCCTAGTGAGCTTGAAGCGGTCAAAGTTCCATTTTCAAAAACATTAGACGAAATTAATGAGTTTGAGAGTAAACCAAGGATGAACAGGCCTGAAAAAATATCTGAAGGATCATTTAAATCAAAGTTACCAATCAAAATCAAGAGACCTTTTTCACAGTTTGGAGAAGCACCTACCATTACAAGCTCGCCGAGGCAAATGTCTGCGCTTGCGAGGCCACCTTCCTTTGCTAGGGATTCACAATCGGATCATGAATCAGTAGAGATTGGGACGGGATCAAAACCATCACTTACAAAGGTATCCAAAGCAAAACAAATTGATATGGGAATTGATTCAAAACCTAGACCTAGCAATAATATCGATCAGTCAAGACAAAAATCAGCAACTTCAGACAACAAGTTTGCAAATAGTAATTTACTATCTGCAGTACCAAGCGAAGGAATTTTTGTACGGAAAATACAAAAAGATAAAAACGTTGAACCAAATTCCAAGTCACAGAAACCCACAAATTTACGCCCTGAAGATACTTTTGCATTAAGAAGGGAAAAACAAGATAAAACTTTTAATGTCACTCCACTTAAACATACAATTGCTTGGCCTAAACGCACAGAAAATTCATTCTTGTCAAAAGTGAGAGAAGCGATGAAGGCAAGAATTTCAAACCTGAATAAATCGCCAAGAGATTCTGCTGGCAAACAGACAGCTTTGTCTAAGGAGGATGTTGAGGAAGATTTGGATTCTAGTATGGAAACACCACTTGCTATAGATTCCGAGGAGAGTGTGAGATCTGAAAGCAATGAAAGTACACCGGATACTATTTCGCAGAGTAATGTTTGGCCCAAATTTTTAAGTCCTGTAATAAAACCTAATAATCGCGATAGTAGAGAAGATATGGCTGCAACTGATTCTGCAGAAAAATCAAAACCTGTACTTAAAAGTACTGATCACAGTGAACCAATTAAAGAAACTGTCTCATATAAATGTAAAATGCTATGCACCAGAGAATGATGAAGTTAGATGTAGCTAATTAAGGGGATAAGGTACAAATAGGAATATTTAATTTCTACTGATAGAGATGAGAGTGTTGAAAAATGAGTAATTATCTAGTTAAGTAATTAATGTATCATAATTGTGTAATTTAATATTTTTGTACATGTTATCAAATTAAAAACAAATAATAACAATCTTGAATTTTTTTTTAACCGTTAAACTTACATTAAAATAAGCCTACATTATTCATGTTATTATGTATTATTCATGTTTAGCAAAAACAATTAATTTTATACAGGCTCAGATGTACGGTGCAATTTTTAAAATGCAAATCTCTCTATATAGTACGCTGCATTATAGACTTTGACCTCAACATCCAAAGTAAAAGTATTATTCCAGCTCCAAATTGTTCTATATAGTCCACTTATTATGGAGAAGGTGGATTTCATCAGTTTTTCTTAAAAAATTTCGAAATCTATGCGGTTTAGCGCAAAAGTGCACAATCAAATTTGGAACAAAAATGGTCTATAGGCCTTAATAAAATAATATGGAATTTATTTTTGGTTTTTGTTTTTTTTGCCAATGAAAGCACTTATTCATTACAAACAAAAATACAATTTTTCTCCATTTATTATATAATATTTATCGATATTTAGATAAATCTATTTGAGAATAATTTTATTCATATTAATTAAAAACGATTTACTTCATTGAAAATTATAAAGCTTCTTGTGCATTTTCTCTAACATTTAAAAACTTATTTAAAAAGTTTAATATTAACTAAGTACCTATTTAAAAAAAAGAAGTATCTCCTTAAGTGTCACGAAGACGTATAACTTGGACTGTCATTTGGCAGCCATATAATAGTTAAAATTGGTTAAAATACTATTTTTGTTTTGTTTTGTGATAATATTATTATGTTTACACGAGTGTTTATGTGGTTAACTTTGTATGAGTGCGAGTGATTATTGATTATCGTATAGTATGTTAACCTCTTCACTTCACAAACAACAATTCCAAATTCAAATTGACGGCTGCCCGCAGAGGACGGACGCGTCGTGGTCATTTATTAATTTAAAAATATAAAATTTAAAAAAGGAACGTAATGTTGCCAGAAAAAAATATGTTTTTAATACTAAGTGTGCACTTATTATTGATATTTTTTGCCGAAATAAGCGCCGGTAAGTTGAATATTATCGTTATCACAGTTATTTACTTAATTTTGTAGCACTAAAGAATTATTAGTCATTGTAAAATCGACTCTATTAAATGCTTTTAAAGTTGAAAGTTTAATAAAAGATTGTGTCGTTGACAATAAAGTTAGCGAATTATTTTTTTATCGTAACATTAACCCGGTTATTTCGGGATAATATGCGCATTGAATAAACTCCTATCGTATGACGCATAGGAAGACAAAGCTGCAATTTCATACGACTTGACATCTCTTGTATAGATACTAGACCTACCTTATTATAATATACATACTAGCTGTTGCCCGCGACTTTGTCCGCGTTCAAAATCTAGGTTAAACCTTTCTCGATAAATGGACTATCCAACACAAAGAGAATTTTTCAATACGAACCAGTAGTTCCTGAGAATCCTGAGATTATCACGTTAAACCAACCAAACAAACTCTTCAGATTTATAATATTAGTATAGATTATTATGAGTAAGTATGGGTTATAGCCACCTAAAGATTAATTTTAGTGATCAATTGTTGTAGTACGAGTACATACACAGGACAAATTAATGATTTCCTGTCCAAATTTTTAAGCAAATTAGGTAGTAACTACCTACACGTCATATTCAGCTGCATTCGCGTTTCGCTAGACTATTTTGGTTACAATTATTCAGTTCTATTAAAATTTCTTCACAGAAGGCAGCAGTTTTGTATGGTTTGCCCATTTCCCTATCCTTTCCCAATCAGTTATGCGATCCCACGGGAACAGTACTTTTTTTCCAGATGAAAGGTACAATGTGAATGCAAATTTTATGATGATCGGCTGAGAAATACAGGCGTGAAAATAGGCCTTAAGGCCTTAAAACATGAATGTGATTTTGCGAAGAATGCATGTATTTATTTTGTTTGTCTCTGTAAACAGACAAGCCATGTGTAGCCAGAGCGAACAGTGGTCAGTCTGTAACCTGCGTATGTAACGAGACATATTGCGATGAAATCACGAGAGATACTCCGTCCGTTGGAAAGTTCGTCGTCTACAAATCTTCAGAGGTGAATGCGACTTTATTGCTTAAAAGTTAAGGTCGTTTTTCTATTGTAAATTTTGTTGTCATATTGTTGGAAGTGCTCGTATTGGATTACAATAGTGTTCTTTTGTGCATACTTCGTGATAATTTAAAATGGATCCACGTATAGTGAACTTTATGTTAAATAAATGAGTGTGTCCTGGCCAGCCACGCCCCTGCCTTTCAGATCCAGACCAGAGCCATCTTTGAAAATATCATTTCTAAAGTTGACCCTGCCGGGAATCGAACCCAGGAAACCTAGATCACTGCGTTAAGGCTAGCGCCCTATTCACCTATCCAACGAGCTCATACCTTTTCTTGTATGTTTGCAGTTTGATTGTTTGTAATTGCAATGAATAAACTCAAATACTACTTTACTGATGGTAAAAAAATAATTTACTCTTTTGCAATGTGCCTTTCTACAGAATGCAATGCAGAATTTACCATGCTATAGGAATGATGATCGTCAAAGTCTGTATATTTAAAAAGCTTCTATTTTTCGGATTTCACGAGGTTTTTTTCTATAACTACATGCACTACATTACATTACATAGTATAAAACAAAGTCGCTTCTCGTCTGTCTGTCCCTATGTATGCTTAGATCTTTAAAGCTACGTTTACTTAGACTTCGATGCGGTTTCTTTTAATAGATAGAGTGATTCAACAGGAAGGTTTTAGCATATAATTTTCAACGCGGGCGAAGTCGCGGGCACCAGCTATCAACTAAAAATAAAGATACAACTTTTGAAAATTTTATAACAGAAAAGATGTCAAGCGTTATAATATTGCTTTACACATTTAGTCAGGCGCTACACATCCCTTACTTTTAACGCGGGCGAAGTCGCGTCATCACATCTGTCGAATTTTATTTCATAATGTTTGCAGAGTGGTCTGAGGTTTAAGAAGAGTACTTGTGATTTCCAAGCACATTCAAGTAAGTGTTATTTTTGTATTTACTGCCATCATAAGTGACTGTGAAAGCAGTGTGTGCTGCCACTACTTTCAAAATTGAGACCGGAGCCAACTTTGAAACATTTTTCAAAAATGACCCTACCGGGAACCGAACCCTCCAACCCTGGAACAGAGCGTTAAGGCGGGATATAGAGAGATAATAAAATTTTGATTTTTGGAACAGATTCGGCCAGTAATAAATTGTTATTGGATCCAAGAACAAGGTATCAGACAGTTGAGGGTTTCGGAGGAGCGGTTACTGATTCAGCAGGAATCAATTGGAAGAATTTATCCGAAACATTACAACAAACGCTCATTGAGTAAGTGTACTTTTATGTTTTTTTGTCGTCCATAGATATAATTCATTTAACACTAGCTGATGCACGCGACTGCGTCCGCGGAACTTTATAAAATATACCTAGCATACTAGCCACACGCTCCCGGCTTCACCCGGGTTCAAAATAAAAACTACCCTATCTTTTAAGTTGGACCAAATTACACATAGTTACGAAGTTTTATCAAAATCGGTTCAGTGGTTTAGGAGTTTATTGGCGTCAAACAACGTGACACGTAATTTTTATATATATAGAGATGTTAAAAATTGCCTGTATATGCCTGTATATGTCCTGTATAAAATAGTATTATAAACTTTTTCAGTACTTACTTCGGTGATACAGGACTTCAATACAATATGATCAGAGTTCCAATCGGCGGATCAGACTTTTCCAACAGAGTCTACACTTACAACGACTTGCCTGAAGATGACATTGAATTGTCCAATTTTACTTTAGCCTATGAAGATTATCAATATAAGGTAATTTGTTTGGTTGTCAAGCCTAATTCTTATCAGAAAATATTGTTGTTAACTGTTAAGCCTCTTTCTTAGATTTATAACAGAACTGTTAAACCTTTTTTATATTAAGTTTGGCAGAAAAAGGCTGACGGTCACTTGATCGAAGGTAACTACCGTCGCTTATCAACAAGTTTTGCATGTATTATTAAGAAATTGGCAAGAGATAGTAAATGGGCTCTAGATTGCCTTACTCACTCGCCGAAACACAACAGCACATATGCTGTTATTTCACTGTGGTCTTGTGTGGTAACGGGGTGTTTAATCAGCCCAGTGAAATAACAGCATATGTGCTGTTGTTTCCAAATCCAGACCAGAGCCAACTTTGAAAAGTTCATTTCCAAAGTTGACCCTGCCAGGAATCGAACCCAAGAACCCTAGAACAGAGCGTTAAGGCATGCGCACTTTTTTTGCGTGAGAAAATCTGCAACACAGATCCCACCGACCATGGGGAGATGTGAGATTTCTACCCACTAATAACCTTCT
Organism: Synanthedon vespiformis; assembly: GCA_918317495.1. Classification (NCBI taxonomy): domain Eukaryota; kingdom Metazoa; phylum Arthropoda; class Insecta; order Lepidoptera; family Sesiidae; genus Synanthedon; species Synanthedon vespiformis. The sequence goes on from OU906965.1 coordinate 3,257,369, forward strand.
TTACACTAAAATGGTGTCTCCTCGGGGTTAGGGGACGTTAAGATACGCTATCTTCTTTCCCCGCCAGTAGGCATGCACCCTTTTTTTTAACGTGGGGAAATCCTCTTGGATACCCGACACTCCCGGCAGTGAAGGGGACACTGCGGGGTTATGCCGGATTCCTACCGGCTAAAACCCAACTACTTTCTATCGCGGCCGTTGTTGGGCGGGGTCGTGGGGACGTTATTAAACGGCTTCGGTGCCCCGCCACGGCTATCCAACGCGGATACGACGACGGGCGCCAGTCTGACCCAAGACCACCGCCCGGGGCCCGGTCAGGGTGGGAGGCGGCGGATATAGGCGGATATTAGAGAGAACCATATCAGAATCCTCTTTCCGCTTCCTTCCGCGACATAACGTGCTCACAGAACGTGAGCGAGCATCGCCTGCCACGCAAGGTCACTGCCAATCATCGATTTCACAATGGCCGGCCACGAGAGATCGGCGCCCACAACGAGAGACAAGCGGCGCGCTGTTCTGCCCATTCGGCGCGTTTAGCCAAAATGTGCTGCGCAGTGTCAACCGCACATCCACAATGGTGGCATCTCACACGGTGGTGGCGTCGGCTCTCTCACAGCCACGTGAAGGTAACGACCGAAGCAACCATGCCACGAAGTAGGCATGCACCCTAATTACTCGTACAGCCAAAATGTTTTCCCGTTTAAAATAAAACGTTTTAAATTTCTCTGTTTAGATGCCAATGATAAAAGCGTGCCAGGAAGCTTCTAGATCAGCGGTACATATAGTTGCCACCACATGGTCCCCTCCGCCTTGGATGAAGACCAACGATGACATCACAGGATTCAGTCGCCTCAAAGAGAAATACTATCAAACATACGCTGATTATCATATCAAGTATGTATTAAGAGCGGCTTGCTAAAGTTTTAATAAATATTACGACCGGCTCCCGGCTTTACAATATTTTTTATACACAAACCTTCATCGTTTATCCCTCTTTCCATTAGTGAGAACCGTATCAAAATCCGTTAGGTGTTTTTTCTGACAGTTTGGCGACTTGGTTTTTAAAATATTGTTTTTTTTTTCTAATTAAATAACAAATTGAATTAAGTTTTATTATACAACCTACCGTGAAAAAATATCTAACTGATGGTGAAAACCGCATCAAAATCTGGTGGACGAGTTAGCGGTCATACAGAGTTACAGACAGACTGACAGACAGACGCGGAAGAGACTTTAAAAGCTACTTATACCTAATATTAATTTTAGCTTTTAGCCAATTTCTTAGAACTTTATTGGGCGATTTGTTCAGAAATTGACCATCGTTCGGACACTAATAAATTAAGTAGTATTGCTGTAATTTTTTCAGATTCTTAGAGAACTACGCCCAAAATGATATATCGATTTGGGCCATAACGACCACGAATGAGCCTTTGAACGGAGTTATTCCACTTGCCAGATTCAATTCTCTCGGATGGTCACCAGAGAACATGGTTAGTAAACGAGTTAAGTTCGTCCTTATGCTGAAAAAATTAAGAAAATTTGAAGCGCTTCAGGGGTCTTTTATAATAAAAAATATTGAATTTATAGAAAACAATATTCGAAGTAACTATATAGTTAGTAATCTGTGGGAGAACATTTACGTACACCAATAAAATCCTTCATCACTCAATTTATTTGATTTTGACCACTAGTTCTCATCGTGAGAAAACCTACATACTTCGGAATCCTTTTGGATCTTAGAAAAGATATCATGTACTTATTTAAATAATATTATTTCAAAGCTTGCAATTTAAGTTTTAATTTTAATACAGGGCAAGTGGATAATCACAAACTTGGGACCGACAATACGCAATTCAACATTCAAAGACTTGAAAATCGTCACAAGCGATGATCAACGTTACGCCATTCCAATATGGTTCAATTTGGTAAAGCTACCCCTATTATACTATTATATTATCTATACTTTTATTATACCCACTAATATTATAAAGAGAGAAGATTTGTATGTTTGTAATGAATACCCTCAAAAACTACTAGACATATTTTAAAAATTCTGTACCTATAGAAAGCTGTCTGTTTCCGAGAAAACGGCTGTAATGTTTAGAAATAAAGTTCGTATGTAGATTGTATGTAGTATACCGTCGTATTACATTTTCAAATAATTAAAACTTCCAGATATTATTCACTCTTATTTTCAATAATTTAATATACAACTTCATTGGTTCACTATTTTCAATAATTTTTAATATACAACCTCCTTTGTTCACTCCTATTTTCAATAATTTAATATACAACCTCCTTGGTTCTCTCCTATTTTCAGTAATTTAATATACAACTTCACTGGTTCACTATTTTCAATAATTTTTAATATACAACCTCCTTGGTTCTCTCCTATTTTCAGTAATTTAATATACAACTTCATTGGTTCACTATTTTCAATAATTTTTAATATACAACTTCATTGGTTCACTATTTTCAATAATTTTTAATATACAACCTCCTTTGTTCACTCCCCGTTGTTCACTAATAATTTCAATAATTTAAATACAACCTCCTGAAATTCCAGATATTGTATATGCAGAACCTTAGAATATCAAATTCTATTCTGTTTGTATTTAGGTTTGTCCACTACGTAAATATATTATGAATAAAAAAAACACACTGATTTAAATATATTCTTTTGATTTAATATTAGCCTAAACATGTCATTTTAATTCCGAAGGCACCATATTTTATTCGAAAATTATAAACTATATACCCTTAAGTTTTTACAACGAAGGTTATATACCTAACAAGTCCCTACACCACTAATGGTGGAAGGCAATTCCTGATTACTGTTTGTGTTTTGTGAGTTTACTGTAATGCAAGGTCTTCTTACGCAGATGGTAAAAGAAAACCCGAAGGTCCTTGATTACATAGACGGCGTAGCAGTGCATTGGTACGGAGATAAATTTACACCAGCGGCAGCCTTGTCTTTGGTAACCAATTCGCACCCAGACAAATTCATACTCGCTACAGAAGCCTGTTCAGGTATTTATTTATTAATTATATTTATTAATCTCTAATTAATTAATTAATTAATTTGATTTTTTTGAAAATAATTTTTTCTCTAGTTATCCGCAGGTTATCAGTAAGTAATGAAAAACATTGACAATTTTTGTTTTTTGAATACTTATCTTTGAAAAAAATAAAAAAATAAAAAATAACCACATTTAAATGGTCAATTTATAATTACTATAAGTACCTAAGTCGAAATTATTTTTTAATAATTCAATAATCTTAGAGAGCTAATACAAAATTATTATTTTTTGATAAATATTTTTTTTAATTAATCACACGAAGATCAAGGAAGTCAAGGAACGACATCCATTTTTAACATTTGCAGTAACTTTATTTTTTCTCTAGATATCCCTAGGCAATTTTTTTTTTGTCGGATGTCCGCTAGATTCAGTGTCATTCAGCGTGTATAAAAAGTGTCGTTTCACTTTCTAGGACCTTTTCCATGGGAAAAATCTAAAGTGTTATTGGGATCGTGGAATAGAGCCGAAGATTACATAAAAGACATCTGTGAGGTATGTTACTTACTCGAATTTTTTCTCCAAAATTTTGTATTTGAAAATTGCGGGATATTTCGAAAAAATGAAAAAAAAAAAATCTTATTTAAAAATTGTAATACATAGTAGGTAACTTACGATTTTTCAATTCAACCCGTAGGATTTCCCAATGATATTTCAACCCCTAGCAGGACTAACAAATTTTCTGCCTTTAACTGTAGTTCAATAGAACTATAATACTATACTATACTAACTATACTAGCCTAAATATTTTATTACTATACTAGCGACCCGCTTCCGGCTTCGCCCGGGGTGCTTCCGGCTTTCTGTTCTTTTGGTTTTTTTTTCCGCGTTTTTTTTCTCAGGATCTTGAGTTTTTTTTCTTGATTTTTTTTCCGAAACCTAGTAAATTAATTTTATAAGAGTTTCTTGGAGAAATCTAATTGATATATGTATTTTTTTTTTTTCATTTTATTTAATTTCGTTTCGTTTCATTTAATTTCGTTTCGTTTCGTTTCGTTTCATTTCATTTCGTTTCATTTCATTTCGTTTCATTTCGTTTCGTTTCATTTCGTTTCGTTTCGTTTCATTTCGTTTCATTTCGTTTCGTTTCACTTTGTTTCATTTAATTTCGTTTCCTTTCGTTTCATTTCGTTCCGTTTCGTTTTGTTTTATTTCATTTCATTTCGTTCCGTTTCGTTTCATTTCATTTCAGGATCTAAACCACAACGTGGTCGGATGGATCGACTGGAACATGTGCCTTAATGCCGCCGGCGGTCCCAACTGGGCCAAGAACTACGTGGACTCACCAATCATCGTGTTCCCAGAGAACAACGAATTTGTTAAGCAGCCCATGTTTTACGCCATGGGCCACTTCTCAAAGTTCATCCCGCGAGGGTCTGTGAGAATAAAAGTTACAGAGAGCAAACCTCTACTGACATCTTCGGTCCAGAACGTCGCCTTTATCACGCCATATAGTACAATTGTTGTAGTACTTTATAATGGGTAAGTAAACTCAAGCAATGAGCAATTACTCATTCACCGAAACAGCACAAGTGATTTTTTCTAAGAAGATGGCTACCACTGCCAGACGAGCTGTCCAATGTTTCACTGTAATATGACTGAATTTTGACCACTTCTTTCCAAATCCAGTCCAGAGATAACTTTGAGAAGTTCATATCCAAACTTGGTTATACCGGGAATCGAACTCTGGACCCCTGCGCCAGAGCCTTAGCGCTCCAGCACTAAAGGATCTCGTGAATTTAATATATCAGTAGATGATTAAAAACTAATATTAAAAAGAGAGAAGATTTTTATGTTTGTAAAAACTCAAAAACTATTGGACCGATTTGAAAAAATCTTTCACGTATATACAGCAACATTATCAGCGAGTAACATAGGCTATTTTTATAAAATTATGCGGACGAACTCGCGTGAAACAGTCAGTTACAAACAAAGAGGTAAAACAAAATGTATTTCAGTGGCAGTGCAAGAGAAGTTAGCATCGGCTTGAATGGTACACAGGCTGTTATCCACATGGAGAAGAGGTCTGTAGCCACTGTCGAATTTCCATCGAATGAAATGTGATTATTTGTGATTGTATTTATTACAAAATTCTATCAAACACACCATGGATTTCGGATTTTCTTATTTAGGTAAAATAAAAAAAAAAATGTATACTTCATTTTTTGTTTCATTTCGTTTTCTTTATGGAAACACTTGATTTGTTTGTGTTATATACCGCATATATATAAAACAAACAAACAACTTACTTACTACCTTTTTTTTTAACGAGGAGGAATCCTTTTATTGATCCCCTAACGCTGGCTAGGCGGCAGGGGTATGTGGGGGTCGACCAGCATACTCTACTTGCGTACATGCAGGCAGAACTGGCCTCTACCCACTAAAACTCCCCGGTGTCTCCTTGCCCTTTGAGTAGGGGGTGGACGGGCTCTGCCGAGGCAACTGCTCCGACCCACCCTCCTCGGGCGGCCTAGTCATTGCTGGCTAGGCTGACGCCAACGGGGGGATTGCCCGGAGCACCCGAGCAATCCCTAGACGGAGGGGACCCGTGCAGGCACACACAGTCAGCCAGCCGTGTGCGCAGGTCCCCGAGGGCATTTGAAGACGGGCTGATGCCCGCCTTCTCCTGCAACTCCTGCGAGCAGGGGACCAGAGGGGCCACCCCCCCAGGCCTCCCTGTTCCCCTGAACTCCACCACAACACCCCGATGACAGCTGGCGAGAACTTGCATGGAGGGCTACAAGTCTTAGGTTACTACAAGTGGTTTATTTGTTTTACTACTTTTAAGTATCTTTTTTATATATTTAATTTAAAAGTAGGCAAGGATATTATAAAAGGATAAAGGTCTGCTATGTAAAAAGAAAAACCGTCGTACGCTGAAAAACCTAATTAATTAAAAATATTGTGTGTACACTGTACATACATAATTATAATTATAGTAATAAATAAGTAATTAAATGAATTACTAGCTGGTGCCCGCGACTTCGTCCGCGTTCAAAATGTTATAATATAACCTGAAGCCTTCCTCGATAAATGGATTATGCAACACAAAAATCATTTTTCAATTCGAACCAGTAGTTCCTACAACCAAACAAACAAACAAACTTCAGCTTTATAATATTAGTATATAACCAACTCTTATTATGCAGAGAAATTTTAATTATCTCGTTAGGATTAGATTTTATTTTAAATATTTCTATTGTAGTTGTCTCATATTTTTTCTATATTCATAAGCCATAACAATCTCGTTGCCGTTGTCTTTCTGCTAATATTAACTCCATTTAAACAGTTGTACCTAAATATTGTTTATCTGTCTAAAAACATGTTATATGTTTGAACAGTTGTCTAAAAACAATTTCAGTAGACAATATTTACATATTAAGATAAAATATGTTTTTCTAGTTAAATAATTTAAGTAAGTGGAAAAGTTTTTCTCTTGAATGTAATTCTGTGTGTTGCTATGTTAGCTTTGTATGTTTAAGTGGCACACATATATTATATTATATGTATATATTCGGGTTACGCTTAAATAACAATCGACTGCGTCTGAAAACGGACGGAATTATTGTTTCAGAGAAAATTGTCTTATAGTGAAATAAATTCATTATGTCACTATATACACTTATATCGGTAATTTTAACAGTGATTTTAATATTTGTGACAGACATTAGTTCTGGTAAGTTTAATTTAATTATGTAAAGGAATTGTTCTTTAACCTGTGCTTGCGTCGGGCGTCGTTTAAGTTAAATTAAGGTAAGTATAATAAGTTATTCACTTGATTCATCATTATCACCAGACAAGCCATGTGTAGCCAGAGCGAACAGTGGTCAGTCTGTAACCTGCGTGTGTAACGAGACATATTGCGATGAAATCACGAGAGATACTCCGTCCGTTGGAAAGTTCGTCGTCTACAAATCTTCAGAGGTGAATGCAACTTTTTTACTGTTTTTTTTTTTAATGTTAAGGTGGACAAACAGATTGTATCCACTTGATGGTAAGCAACGCCATAGATATGCTGTAAGTGTGCTGCCGACCATATGGGTTAAGGATAATTTGGGGCAAGAAACGCAGTGTGCCTTTCTGCCACTACTACTTTTGACGAGCCCTTTGGAAAAGTACCCGGGTTCGATTCCCTGCGGGGTCAACTTTGGATATTTTAATGTAATTTTATAAATTGACTGGTCTGGATTTGAAATGTAGTGGTAGGGCAACACTGCGTTTCGCAGTCATTTGCTGGGCAGCCCGTCTGGCGGCAGTAACCACCCCCTTACAGAATACCACCGTGAAATAACATCATATGTGCTGTTGTGTTTCGGTGAGTGAGTAAGGGATGCCAGAGCCCATTACCCCATCCCTCCCTTATCCCTTATCCTTAATCCTTCTATGGTCGGCAGCGCACTTGTGGCACTTATGGCATTGCTTGTGTTAAAGGCGACGGTAGCTACCTACCATCAAATCAGCCTGTCTGACGACTAAATTTATTGCTACCATAAATGGGAACGAATATTCAGCACGATATAATAACATGGCAAGCGCCATCAAGTTCAGTAACAGAGAACTTCGTTGTAAATATAAGTCAAAAACAATTTGGACACATTGTTTTGACGAGCCATTTGAGTCATTTGGCCATACAGAAAACAACCGTGAAATGATAGTACGTGTGCTGTTGTGTTTCGATGAGTGAGTGAAGGGATGCAAGCCCATTTCCCTATCCCTATTTCTTCCCAATCCCTTACCTATGTTTAACATTATTTACTTAAGTTTTACAAATTTTACAGAGCGGCCTAAGATTTGAAAAAAGTAGCGGCGATTTGGAGGTATACACAGGTAGGAACTAAGTCTTGCTCTTAATAACTTTAATGCTCCAGATCTCCTCTAAAAATAATAATGATTTTTTTACCGAAATTCATCACAAAACGACACACAATTATTATTTTGGAAGAAAGGAATGGAATCGAATGTATGTATTCAATCATTTCGCAGCTAATTATACGTGACATTTAAATGAAATACTTACAAAATAAAAATGAAATAGAATTTAGGTCTATTAATTTGGGTGAATATTTTGAATCCATTCTTCATTTCTTCGTACAGATTCTTGCTGCAGTAATAGATTAATTTTGGATCCCAATACCACATATCAAACTATTTTTGGCTTCGGTGGAGCTATCACAGATGCAGCCGGCATTAACTGGAAAAGTTTATCAGAGACGCTACAAAAATATCTTATTGAGTGAGTTGAGTACTGTTCTATTGTGTTTACTTATAATGTTTATGAACAAAACACGTATCAAGCACGCATGAGTATAATAGATATCAAAAATGACAATGTTTCTTCAGCCTTATAAACCTCGAAAGTGAATGGCGTCATATCAAATATATATTTTGTAGACAATAGTAGAGAGGAATCGGATTAATACAAAATACAAAAGTTGGGTATAATTTGAAGTCGCTTTCCGCTAACAAATTATACTGTCGTCACTACAATTTCCATTGTCATAAACTTCATAAACTTCGATGCCATAAACTTGCATGTACACGTTGTCGGGGAAGAAAGGACATAGGGTACATTTCATGCAGAAAAAGTTTCCCATAATAATAATATTATAAAGAGGAAAGATTTGATTGTTTGTTTGTTTGTATAAAATAGGCTCCGAAACTACTGGACCGATTTGAAAAATTATTTTACATTTAGAAGCCAACATTATCCGTGATGAACATAGGCTACTTTTTAGCGCGGGAAAATGCTTCATTCCTACGGGAAAACGGGTAATAGGACAACGGGTAGTAAGAATTATCCTTCCGTAGTTATCTTTTTCACATAACTTCTAAACGGCTGAACCGATTGGGTTGAAATTTTGTATGGGTATTTCGATGATTTCCTGGATGATTTAAAAATACAATTGGACCCGGTTGGTGGCGCTGCTCTCGGTATGTCAACTACTAAACGGCTTGACCGATTGGGTTGAAATTTTGTATGTGTATTTCCATGGTTTCACAGATACTAGAACTAGTAAATATACAAATAGTTTTTGGTATAATTTTCGTATACAATGACTTATTAACATTGACTTTTCCAGTTCATACTTCGGTGATAAGGGACTTGAGTATAACTTGATAAGAGTGCCCATCGGTGGTTCAGATTTTTCAACCCGACCCTATACTTACAACGACTTGCCCGAAAATGACATTACCCTTTCGAATTTTAGCTTGGCTACTGAAGACTTTCAATATAAGGTAAGAGATTTCTTAATATGTTACATATTTTCTATCATACTTTTATCTAGGATCTAGGTTTTCGTACGCTTGGTATGTTCGGTGTAAGTTTTATGCTTGTAAATTAATACTAATAATAATATAATAATAATAATAATAATAATAATAATAATAATAATAATAATAATAATAATAATAATAATAATAATAATAATAATAATAATAATAATTATTATTATTATTATTATTATTATTATTATTATTATGCCCTGGATAGAAGGGTCCGCACAACTATGATCGCTCACAGAATGCGTCACCCGAAGTCATCGGTTGAAAGGATGTACATCCCGCGGAAGTGTGGTGGTCGAGGCCTACTAAGTGCCAAGACCATGCACAACCGCGAGATGTGCAATCTAAGAAATTTTTTCTTGACTGGCTCGGGTAGCGGGCTCTGTAGGGCGGTCGTAGAATGTGATAATGGACTCACCCCTCTGTCCCTATCCGATCAGCAATGGCGGGATCCAGTAATACTGAGCGCCTCTGATAGGGGGGCCGTATGGAAGGAGAAAGAGTTGCACGGGCGGTTTTACAAGGCTCTCCATGAGCCTCATATTGACCGTAAAGCCTCCGTGCACTGGCTGCGCTTCGGGGATCTCTTCGGAGAGACCGAGGGTTTTGTCTGTGCGATACAGGATCAGGTGGTCAAGACGCGGAATTATCGGAGGTACATCATAAAGGATTACAGAGGACATATGTCGAGCCTGTCGCCATCCCGGAGAGACTCTTCGACATGTCACCTCCGGTTGTTCGGCGCTTGCCAACACTGAGTACTTGCACAGGCACAACCAAGCAGCCAGGATCCTACATCAGGAGCTCGCTCTGAAATGCGGCTTCCTTGAGCAGAGGATGCCTTATTATCGGTACTCGCCAGAGCCAGTCCTCGAGAACAGCCGTGTCAAGCTCTACTGGGACCGGCCCATCATCACAGACAGGACTATTCTAGCGAATAGACCTGATATTGTGTTGATGGACCGGGAGCAGTCGCGGGTGTTTTTGGTGGATGTCACTATCCCGCATGACGATGGTCTCGTGAAGGCTGAAACTGAGAAGAAGAGGAAGTACCTCGACTTGGCCCACGAGATTGTCGACATGTGGGCTGTGGCCTCTGCTGAAATCATCCCAGTTGTTCTGTCCGTCAATGGTTTGATCCCAACCAGCCTCAGTGACAACCTGAAGCGGTTGGGATTCCGTGGCGGCTCCCTCCCGGCCCGGATGCAGAGAGCGGTGCTGCTCGATACAGCCAGGATCGTGCGTCGGTTTCTCTCATTGTCGCCCTGAACCCCGACTGACTGTGCTTCTGTCGGGGGTAACACCGTCTCCCCCTCATTTTGGCTTTTCGAGGGGGAGACGAGTTAAATTGAAAGATAATAATAATAATAATAATCATTTATTTCAGATTTACATCCATAATTATTAACTATTTACAAAATTAACTATTTACATCTATGTGAATTATATATTATATATAATATTATAAAATATTATAAATGTGAATGTGCATTTGTTTGTTTATTACGCTTTCACGCAAAAAACAACTGAACCGATCACCATGAAATTTTGCATACACGTTGTCTGGGACACCAGAAAGGACATAGAGTTAATCACGGACGTATGAAACTAATACTAAGTAATCCCGTGGGATTGCTACAATAAATCCGTGAAAACTGCGTTCAAAAGAGTTAAGCCGTTTTCGAGATTACCGTGCACAGAAATACTTACAGACAAAATAACAAAATTTTGCAACCAAGTCGCCATTAAGTATGTAAACCTAGACTCTAGGTCCTAGAGGATTGTAGTTCTTCTAAGATCCTAAAGAAAACTATTACAGATTACAGTTGGCTCACAGTAACTTGGTCTGTTATGGAAAGAGCGATAAACGAGTAAGTAGGTAAGGTTTGTAAATTGTCGCAGTATCGCAAAAAAAAACGGATTTTTGCTAAAATTCTAGTACGATTTCAAAAAACCCGATAAAAGGACATTGACCATGAATCATCTGAGGTATTATTTTCAAGATCTTTGCAAAAATCTCAATTTGTTTAGGACGATGAGAAGGCATGTAATATACTGATATATCTAATATAGCAAAATACTGAGTAGGGACCTATTTGTGACTAGTAGCTCATTTTTTTTTCTTTTTACTGTTTTTTATTTTCTTTGTCTACTAATTGTGTTTTTATGTGCAGATACCAATGATAAAGGCGTGTCAAACAGCATCAAAAAGGGACATACGCCCCCTTGGCACCACATGGTCACCCCCAACTTGGACGAAAACTAATGACGCTATTACAGGCTTTAGTCGCCTCAAAAAAGAATATTACCAATACTACGCTGATTACCATCTTGAGTACGTCTTCGTGACTATATAATATATATTTTTTAATTTTTTTACTTAAGATTCCCAACGCAAAAACGGGGTGTTATAAGTTTGAAGTATTTAGTTTAGCGAACTTTCTAAAAATTTTAGTGAGATTTTAAAATTTTAGTAGATAAGACTCCCAACGCAAAAACGGGGTGTTATAAGTTTGAAGTATTTAGTTTAGCGAACTTTCTAAAAATTTTAGTGAGATTGTGTATATTATTGCACTTGCAGATTCTTGAAACGCTACGCTGAAAATAATATAACCTTTTGGGGAATAACAACGACGAATGAACCTTTGAACGGCGTCATTCCAATTGTGACATTCAATTCTCTCGGATGGTCAGCAAAAGATATGGTTAGTGAATCGTACTGTTTTATGAAGGTTAATTTTGTTCTGATAATGATTAAGTATTTTTAAATAATTGAAATCAATTTTCTTCATAACAAATCATAATAGCGCATATAATCTACATATATCTATCTATATCTATACATACTAAAAAATATTTAATAGGTGTATTTTAGCATAATTCAATATTATAATTCACAAGTAGAAAACGTAAACTAACGTAACTAGATCGTAAACTCTACTAGACAAGGTTTCTTTTATACATTATAAGGTCGACACAAGGCTGACTGATAGTAAGTGGCTACCGTCGCCTATAACAAAAACAACGCCACAGGTACTACAAGAATTAACCCTTCATATGCCGGAAACGTGGATCCGCGTTAATAATTTTGCACAACTCGTGTGCCGGAACGCGGATCCGCGTTGCGCCTAGTGTATGTATCATGACAAGTGGCACTAGACATTATGACTTTACGCTCCGGCATATAACGGTAATTCGGCTCGCTGGCGTTCGGCACTAGGTAAGTATATGGGTTAAGGTATATGGAAAATGGGCTCTGGCATCTACTTACCAAAACGTAACAGCACACATATTGTGTCTTCTCTAAGGGATGTGGTTACTGTCCTTCTGCGAATCAGTGATGTTGCAGAAGGAGGAAGCTGAGAGGCAGCGAGAGGAAGAGGCCGGTCTCGCCTCCCTCAGACGCAGACGGTTGGGCAGGAGAAGGCGGGCATACCTAGCCCGTCTTTAAATGTCCAAGGGGGACCTGCGCACATGGTTGGCTAACTGTGTGTGCCTGCACAAGGTTCCCCCGTCTGGGGATTGCCTGGGTGTCTCCGGGCAATCCCCCATTGGCGTTCTCCTAGCCAGAAATGGCTAGGCCGCCCTGGGGTGGATCGGAGTTGTTGCCTCGGCAGAGCCCGGTCCACCCCGCTATAAAAAAAAAAAATAAAAAAATAAAAAAAAAGGGTGTGGTTACTGTAGCCAGGCGAGGCTATCCAAGTGACTACGAAACATAGTGTGCCCTGCCACTACAAATAGGTGAATTTTGTTAATTTTTTGACGTTTTAGGGCGACTGGATAATAAATAACTTGGGACCGACTATTCGCAATTCAACCTTCAAAGACTTGAAGATACTGACATGCGACGATCAACGGTACACCATTCCAGTTTGGTTCAATTTGGTAATGTGTCTAAATATTTATTTCATCTCTCTTTTTATTAGAAAGGTCGGCTAGCTGTTCGACGCTCATCCTGAGACCAAATAAGATTTATAGACAGAATTTTGTGGGCAATATAGTGGCCATTTTTATAAACGCCTGTGTATAGACAAAGACTATACATATAAGTAATATCAGTGTGTATAGTGTGTTATTGTAGATCTAAAATAAATTTTAGTTTATTTCAATTGAAAATATTATTTAAGAAAAGTAACGTAATTTAATGAATTATATCTTAAATTTACAGATGGTAAAAGAAAAACCAAATGTACTGGATTACATAGACGGTGTGGCAGTACATTGGTATGGCGATAAAGTTACGCCAGCATCAACCTTGTCTTTGGTAACAAACACACATCCGGACAAATTTATACTGGCGACAGAAGCATGTTCAGGTATTGACTGAAATTTATCTACTCTATTATGGATTAATGTCAGATGATTTGGGGAGACTTAAGGATACATTGCAGGTTGCAGGCAGATGCTATAGGGTACACTGGCTATTTTGAAAACCCCCTGAGACCGCATGGTCCACTACTTAAGGTGATACAAGTCAGCTTTCCTCCATACAAACGTAGAATGATTATTACTCCGCTGTTTTATGTTTATCTTGTCGTTAACTAGGTTCCTTGGTCTGAAAAAACTACATTTTAACACAAGTTTTGATGCAACTTTGAGGGTGAATAGTTCACTCTAGTGTACAAAAACTCCAAAATACTTTGCCTACAAACATTGATCAGTTATTCAAGAGTTCAAATAACTTAACACGAAATAGATATATGCAGTAGTTTTGTCAAAAAGAGTATAATACAGCCAAAGGGTCTGTTTATGATTTTGAGTTCAAGCCGCAGTCTTCTGTCATCTTAAACCTTGGTTCTTTAAGTAATTTCCGACCAAGGAAAGTCCAAGCTAGCTCGCTTCCGACCCTAAACTTGTGGTTCAGTCCTGCCATGAGAGTATCTAATTGAAGAGAATACAATATATGTATATTTTTCTACATTTGTTTTTCAGTAGGTACAAGGTTTCTAGCGTCTATCTAATTTCAAGGATGGCATCGTTTTCATTGGCGACGATTAGAGTGTGCACCAAGTGTTCACCTTGTAATTATCTATACTCTATACTTTTACTAATATTATAAAGAGGAAAGATTTGATTGTTTGTTTGTTTGTTTGTATAGAATAGGTTCCGAAACTACTGGACCGATTTGAAAAATTCTTTTACCATTAGAAGCCGACATTATCTGTGATGAACATAGGATACTTTTTACCGCGGGAAAATGCTTCATCCTACGGGAAAATGGGTAAAAGGACAACGGGTAGTAAGAATTATCCCTCCGTACTTGACTTCTTTTTCACATAACTTCTAAACCGATTGGGTTGAAATTTTATATGGATATTCCGATGATTTCCTGGATGATTTAAAAATACAATTGGACCCGCTAGGTGGCGCTGCTGTCGGTATGTCAACTACTAAACGGCTTGACCGATTGGGTTGAAATTTTGTATGTGTATTTCCATGGTTTCACAGACACGAATGTATTATATTTTATAAAGTTACGCAGACGAAGTCGCGTGCAACAGCTATATATTATACAACTGTATAATTAGGTCTGATATATCTTCAAAAGATTTCCTGTTATCTGAAGGTAATCGTAGATATAAAGTCTAGAAACTTTGCATCATTTTTGTTTATCTTAATTGTTGTAATGATTCATTTTCAGGTGCCTCAGAAAACACTAAAGTTATATTAGGTTCGTGGAGTAGAGCCGAAGATTACATTAAAGATATTTGTGAGGTAAATTTTGTACATTTATTATTATTATTATATTATACTGGCAGTTGAAAGGTATAAACAATTACTGAGCCCTAGGGAACAGTACTTTTTCTGGATGAATGTTACCCTACATTCTTTCCAGTACCCCTGACAACGTGTACTATACAAGATTTCATGATGGTTGTTAAAAAATAACAAAAAAGCAATATAACTCTTGACCACATAACACTTATCTAGTCTTAATAGAATAGGGAATAGTCCTTTTTTCTGGATGAATGGTACTTCTATGTCCTTTTTTGTGTCCCAGACAACGTGTATGCAAATTTTATGGTGATCGGTTCAGTAGTTTTTGCGAATAAACAAACTCACATTCACATTTATAATATTGGGTAAGGATAGGATACGATAGGATGGAATAAGTAAGGATAATGATTAGTGTGAATACTTGCGTGTTGAGGCAACATTAATTTATTGATTTAAAGTAGAAGTATGTCCTTTATTTTATACAGGATCTCAACTTCAACGTGGTAGGATGGATTGATTGGAACATGTGCCTAAACGCCACCGGTGGTCCCAACTGGGCCAAGAACTACGTAGACTCTCCGATCATAGTGTTTCCTGACATTGGCGAGTTTGTAAAGCAGCCCATGTTCTACGCAATGGGCCACTTCTCCAAGTTCATCCCAGATGGGTCTATAAGAATAAAAGTCACCGAATCTAAGTCTTTGTTGAAAGCATCTGTTCAGAACGTCGCCTTCATAACTCCGAATAACACTTACGTTGCAGTAGTCTACAATGGGTATGTCGACATAATTTTATGGTGTGACGAAAGTGGCGCCGCTACGGCGACAATTGTAAAAAAAAGTCAATAGACTGTCTGTGTGCCAAATCTCATTCAAATCCTCGCAAAATTTCGCATTTATAACATTAATATTTCCCAAAATCCCAAAACGCGATAACAAAACAACTCTTTTTAACAAAAAATTAAACCGACTTCAAACCGTCTCGTGGTCTTTTCTCATGGATGCCATTGTCAGAACTGGACCAAATTGAAATGGGACCACACGGGAAGCACCAGCTTTCAAATAAAAAAAGAATCATCAAAATCACTTCACCCAATCGAAAAAAAAATACGCGTTGAATTGAGAACCTACTTTTTTGGAAGTTGGTTGATTAAAAATATAAAAGCAAATATAACGCTTGACGCCTTGCTGCTCTAACGCATTGGCCAGGCGTTAGTTACAGTTTTATATTTTAGATAATCCCTCGGGAACAGTACTTTCTTTCTGGATGAAAGGTACCCCATGTCCTTTCTGGTATAGTAAAAAACGTGTATGCAAAATTTCATAGTGATCGGTTCAATAGTTTTTGAGTGAAACAAACAAACTCACATTCACATTTATAATATTAGTAAGTAAGGATACGTATAAGTAAAATATGAATGATTCTAACATTTAATTTTAAATTTTTTTTTTAGCGGTAGCGAAAGAAAAGTCGGCATCAGTGTGGGCAATAAGCAAGCTGTGATTACTATGGAGAAGCAGTCTGTAGCCACCGTAGAAATCGCTTTATGAAGAGTCTGTAATATAATAAATACGTAAAATTATGAATGACTAAATAAAATAAATAATTTATAATAACATTGTAACCCTCTTTTTTATGTCGAGTTATCTCCGAGTTATACAAATAACTAGCGACCCGCTCTCACTTTATGGTCCATGAGCCAGCGACAGATTTTCATGACCAATTTCCTCCCAGTCGATAACTCGTATAATGACCGAGAGAGTTGTATCATGAAGCGTTGTGAACGTCAGCTGCGGCTCCGATGGTGGGTTGAGCAGTAGAGTGGTAGCCGCCCACGCACATAATAAAAAAAAATTTTAATCATTTATTTCCGATTAAAAATTCATCAAATTATAGTTAGTCTAATATTTTGAAGAAACAAAATTGTCAGCTATTTATAAAATGGTGGATTATGCGTCTGCAGGTCACACGTATATATACGTGTTCAGTGTTACCTCCCAATAGAAAATTTATCAGATGATAGTTTATGTATTACTGTTAATAAATAAAAAAGTCAGCTGGCTATATCTTGGTGGAATGCTTGTCAGCTGATGCTCTGAAAGTGTAACGGGCTACCACTGCTCAACCCACCTTCGGAGCCGCAGCTGACGTTCACAACGCATCATGATACAACTCTCTCAGGCATTTTACAAATTATGGACTGAGAGGAAATCATTGACGAAATTAGTGCCTGGCTTAGGGACCATTAGTATGGATGCATTTTTTTTTTTAAATTAATACACAATAATAATTCCTCGTTTATCGCTCTTTACATTAGTGAAAACCGTATCAAAATCCGTTATCTGTTTTAGAAGGTCAGCGAAGAAAAAGACAAAAGTGGACTTATTACAGTTCTCCGAATGAAAGGCACCTAAGTATGTCCTTTTCTGTATCTCTGTGTCATTCACGTGTATCATTAATAATAAGTTATTAAGACGAACAATTACCGGAAATATATCCTGAAGGATGGTACGGTCGACATCTGTCGGGCATGCCACCGTCCTGGCGAGACACTCAGGCATATTATTTCCGGTTGTACTCATCTTGCTAACGGCGAGTATTTGCACAGACATAACCAAGTAGCCAGGTTCATACATCAGCAACTTGCTCTTCGATACGGTCTTATCGAATCTGAGGTGACGTACTACAAGTACGTGCCTACGCCCGTTCTCGAAAATGGTCATGCCACGCTCTATTGGGATCGCTCCATAATCACGGACAGGACTATTGTCACCAATAAGCCTGACATCGTGGTTATTGATCGATCCCAATGCCGGACGATGCTTGTTGACATTACTGTCCCACATGACGAAAACCTCGTGAAAGCCGAGAAAGACAATCTTACCAAGTACATAGACTTGGCTCACGAGATGACCGCCATGTGGGATGTCGATTCGACAATCATCGTCCCGATAGTCGTGTCGGCGAACGGTCTTATAGCGAAGAGCCTCGACCAACACCTCAAGAGGCTCTCACTAGATGGCTGGATCAAGGGTCAGATACAGAAGGCGGTACTTCTGGACACGGCACGAATTGTCAGGAGGTTCCTCACTCTGCAGCTCTAACCACCGGTAGCTTGGGCCTTGCCCCGCTGCTTGTGGACTACTAGTTTTAAGTTTTTTTATAGTATTTATTATATTTGTATATTGTAAAAAAATTGTATATTGTAAAAAAATGTAAATTTATTATATTGTAAAAAAATTTAGAATTAAGGATTAAAATAAATATGTGAGAATAATAATAAATATGAAACACATTCCACACAGCACTATTAATGCTTGTATTATGGATACCACACAGTTGGTATACTACATAGATTACTTTTTTTTTTTATAAATACATACATATAATAAATACAAAACATATATGACTCAGGTACAAAGGTAACACATAAACATTTGACCCTAGCGGGATTCGAACCCGCGACCGTTTGGTTAACA
Source organism: Synanthedon vespiformis (assembly GCA_918317495.1). Lineage (NCBI taxonomy): Eukaryota > Metazoa > Arthropoda > Insecta > Lepidoptera > Sesiidae > Synanthedon > Synanthedon vespiformis. The sequence goes on from OU906965.1 coordinate 3,275,928, forward strand.
GCTAGGGTTACTAGCCACTAGACCAAACGTGTCGTCAAATCACCATCGTCAGTTATAGCTATATGCTGTGAAAAGGTAACAGACTGCAGACAGACAGAGTTCCTTTCACATTTGTAAGATACTTGCTATTATTCTAAAGTGTTATTCCGTCAGTAAGTGTAATAAAGCGCTAAAGTGTTATTAAAGAAACAAAAATTGTTTTAGGGACCAACTGCGGTTGACATCAGTTAACTCAAACAACTAGGTACTTTTAATAGAGAGAATAGGAAACATCCGACAAGAAGTTATTGTAGTATTTATTAGGGATATGTAGGTATGCTAGTACAGTGGTTAAAGTTCATTAAAACAGGATAGAGTCAATAAAGAAAATGCGTCAACCAGTTTCACGGCTAATGTTACATGATTGTGTAGGCCAATACGTAGGGTGACCACAATTTCGTAACGTAAGTGTATCATGAGAATCTGCTGTGTGCAAACTGTTAAGCCAATAGTAATGAAATAAAGTTATATGAAAACTAATAAACACAAGAGCTATATAAGTTTTCATGATAATTCAAGCAAATGTATTTGAGACTGTGACACCGTGTGTTTTTAATCTTCTTCTACTTATATATAAAAGGCGATGTTTGTATGTATGTCTCATTTAGAATCGAAAACCACGAAACCGATTTTGATGAAACTTTCAGGCAATCTTCAGATTAGTCCAGCGGGCGTTCCTGTGAAGTTTGGTAGCGATCAGACGCGGACGAATTGGCAGGCAAAAACACTAGTTTAATATATTTAAAAATATATATTTTTATTTCTTCCAAGGATGTAGTAACAGTGTGAAGTATCTGGGCTTACATCTAAACAGAAGTTACAGAAGACTCGCCTGGGCAAACCACATCAGAGCTAAAAGGAATGAAGCTAACCTAAAATTTAAATCACTAAATTAATTGGCAGCTGGTCGTCAATTTTTGGGCAGATTTGGAGTTTTATTGCAACAATGACCAGACTAAACTAATGATTATATTTTTTATCTTGATATACTAAAATTACCTGGTTGTTTACTTTATATATCAACTGTCAGTCTTTGTTGTTTCTGCGCAAATGACTCATCTGTGCAGAAATTGTGGTCGCCCTATTGACTGTACCGAGATCGTCAACGTGACTCACAGTTTACGCTAACGATTTGTAACAACATGCGCATTCAAAACTGCACATGTGAATGTAGGTAGCGTTTACGCATTTCTTATTATTTTATATAGAACTGTATGAGTAATTGGTTTTAATTATACAAAGCCGATCACCTTTGAACTCAAAGTAGTACCTAAACTACTTGTCTAAATGTAGTGAGCATTATTGTTAATATAACCAAAATCATTGTAACCTATTTACGACAGTAACTATTATTTAATCTGAGCCTATTGTTGCAAACCTTGATTGAAAAACCTCTTTTGTTCTTTTTATATGTCATGTTTTTATAATAGAAAAATATATATGAAAGAAAATAAACGACTTCAGATTTTGACCTCGAACCAGCAGTTTGATTTTCTCAATATTTTCAACATTTTGGTCCTTCACCGGTAAATAAACATGGAAACGAGGTCGAAAACGAGGCGACAAAAAAGCGAAGATAATATAATGGCGAAAGCATCGCAATCCTTGCAGGCGGGAGAAGTTGTGCCCGACGACGCAAATGTTGTAGCGGCCTGTCAGTCCCACAATGTAAAGGAAGCACAGCTTTGCAATAAATCTGGAACTTTATCGTCTCAAAGAAGTCGCAATTCTTCAGCGACAATTGTGGCCAAGCGGCTTGCCATTGAGGCGGAGCATGCACGATTGGTGGCAGAACAAGAACGCAAAGTAGCGGACTTGGAGCTGCGTGCAAAGTTAGCCGCGCTGGACGCTGAGGAGTCGTCGCGTCACTCAAGTCGTCATAGTAGTAGCGGCAGTCGTCGCATAAGCGAATGGCTAAATAATAATAATAAATTTAATTTTAGGTCAGCTGAACACGACCAGGAATTGCCGAATTTGCCTAACAATTGTAAAACGGAAAATAAGTGCGATTTACCAGAGATAAGTTCAGGTACCAAAGCTTTAGTACAAACTTTAGAAGCTCTTACGAAATCTGTCATGTCAAAGAGTAATGGCGTATCAATAAAATTGCCTAATTTTGATGGTAAGTCAACAATTGACTGGTTAGGTTTCAAGCGTGTGTATGAGCAAACTAAACACTATTATTCCGTACCCGAAAACTTAGCACGTCTAAGCAATTCTTTACATGGTATTGCTAGAGAGGCTGTTCGTGTACAATTAGTTTCAGTACAAAACCCAGATGACATAATAAAAACACTAGAGCTAAGTTTTGGCCGTTACGACTTTTTAGTTTTGAACGAAGTTGCTTCTATAAAATCTTTACCAAAGATGAGTAGCGATATGAAAGAGTTACCATTCTTTGCATCTAAAGTTCGCAATTGCGTCGAAATAGTGACTCTTATGAACAATACTGATTACTTAAGGTGTCCCGAATTATTTAATGCTTTGTTGTCTAAGTTCCCAGTTCTACTCAAAACACGGTGGCAAGATTTTGCAAGCCAGAATCAAGCTAGTGGGAGTAGTAAAATCGAGCTATTGGCCGACTTTTTGGTGAGAGAAATTAAGTCGCGTGATAGGGTACATGGTGTAAATATTTCAGAAAATCGCAATTTGTCACATAATTCAATTTCATCCTTTTCACGTAATTGTAAATATTGTAAAGAAAATCATTATTTGAGCGAATGTCAAAAATTTATAGCATTGTCAGTGAATGACAGATGGATTTGGATTAAAGAAAATAAAGTATGTAGTAGATGTTTGAGTCGTAATATGCACAGCTTAAACCGATGTAAGAAAAAACAATGCAGTGTTAATGGTTGTAAATTTAGACATCATGAGCTTCTACATAATAATAATTTAAAGCGTGACACGTCAGCTTATGTCAACCACGTGGATTTAGAAACAGAGAATATTGTTTCAGTCCCCATTTCGCAACCTTTGTGTGATTTATCTAATAGTGAGGTCAAACGTAAGGTTGATACCTTGTCTAAGCCCACTGATGTCATGTCTTGTCTGACTACACCAAATGTGGATACTTCATTGCATACTTTGAATTTTCCCCGTCCTTTGCTTAAAGTTATAGGTGTCACGGTATCCGGACCAAGGGGTAGTGTCAATACATATGCCCTACTGGACGATGGGTCAACTGGTACATTCATTGATGCTGATATCGCTAATAGTATTGGCGCAGTAGGACCGGAGGAAAGTCTTCACATCGACTGTTTTGCTGGACTGTCCTGTCAATCAACAGTTCAGTACGTGAATTTTTCAATTAAAGGCAGTTACGAATCTCAATCCTTCATGGTTAATAGAGCTCGATCTTGTGTTTTAAGTTTGTCTCCACGAGCTAGTCAAAGTATTTGTTGCGATAGTATACTCAAATATAAACATTTAAGCGACTTGAAAGATGTTTTGTGTTATCAAAATGCTAAACCAAAATTAATTATTGGCATTGATAATTGGCACTTACTGACACCTATTGAAATACGTCAAGGTAGCAAGACGCAACCAGTCGCCATCCGTACCGCACTCGGTTGGGTTACTTTTGGTTTCGGGTGTAGTAAAACAAAACCAGTTGAGTTTGTAAATCATATCACTGATTCTCAAAGTGATGAAAGTTTTGACAACCTCATTCGCGACTATTATAAATTAGATTCAATAGGCATAGTCAAGTACGAACGTCGCGGTAAAGATGATGAACGTGCAGTAGATATACTAGAGCGCACAGCCCATCGTCTTTCGAGTGGCCGTTTTGAAGTAGGTTTATTATGGAAATCTAATGATATGAACGTTCCCAATAGTTATCCCGCAGCTTTATCGCGATTTCTGAGCCTTGAACGTAAAATGTCAAGAGATTCACAATATGCCGAACGCTATAAACTAAATATTTCTGAAATGTTGCGTAAAGATTATGCTGAACTGTGCACAAACACGCCCAGTACATCATTTTCTTGGTATTTGCCACACTTTGGTGTTGTTAATCCTAACAAACCGAACAAATTACGCGTTGTTCATGACGCTGCGGCAAAGTCAGAAGGCATCAGTCTCAATGATTTATTACTTACTGGACCGGATTTATTGCAATCCCTTTTCAATATCCTTCTTCGGTTTCGCGAAAAGAAAGTAGCTATGACCGCCGATATCAGAGAAATGTTTCCTCAGGTAAAAATAATCAAAGAAGATCGCGATGCGTTACGTTTCCTTTGGAGGGAAAATCCCGTTGAAGAAATTAAGGTTTATCGCATGACTTCAATGATTTTTGGCGCAGCGTCTAGTCCATTTACGGCATTGTATATAAAAAACAAAAACGCTTTAGAAATGCTAGATGATTTCCCTGAAGCTGTTCATGCTATTGTGCATGACCACTACATGGATGACTATATCGGAAGTGTAGATTCCACAGAGATAGCAACAAAATTAGCTTCAGATATAGTCACAATACATAAGAAATGTGGTTTTGAAATGTGCCGCTGGATATCTAATGATCCAGAGGCGCTGTCAACTTTATCTCCACATCTCTTATTAGAATCTTCATCAAATGTAGAATTAGTTAATTCAACTACGATTCGTACACTTGGTCTCATTTGGCAACCACAAGAAGATAAAATTGGTGTTAATATTGGTTTTAAAAATGAGCTTCACCTGCCAAATAAGCTAACCAAGCGTATAATATTATCATATTTAATGCGTATTTATGATCCATTAGGTATTCTAGCTCCTATCGTAATTAGAGGTCGAATTATGTTTCAACGTATTTGGCGAAAAGATTTGAATTGGGACTCAGATTTATCACACGATGATGAGGTAACCTGGAGAAATTGGTTTAAGCAGGTGTTATCTGTCTCTCAATTACGAATACCACGCTATTATCTAAGCAGTTCCTGCAATCATAATATAGTAAAGCGCGAGCTCCACACCTTTTGCGATGCAAGCGAATCAGCTTATGCCACTGTTGCATACTGGCGATTTGTGTGTAGCGAGGGCGATGTGAGTCTAGCACTAATCACTAGTAAATCACGCGTAGCACCATTGAAATCATCATCCATTCCTAGATTAGAGCTTCAAGGAGCTTTGATAGCTACACGCTTAGCTAATTCGATTTGCGAGGCTGTGAGATCCAAACCAACAGGGCGTTTCTTTTGGACTGATTCCCTCAATGTGCTCTGTTGGCTGCGTAATGATACGCGTAAATATAAACCTTTTGTTGCTCACAGACTCAGCGAAATTCAGGATGGATCAGATACTAAAGAGTGGCGGTGGGTTCCAGGAGAATTTAATGTCGCTGATGACGCAACAAAAATTAAACGCGATATTTTAACATTGGATTCACGATGGATTACTGGTCCAAGTTTTTTACTTTTGGCTGAGTCACAGTGGCCGTCGGAACCTAGCGACACTAACTCTTACGGTAAAGTAGAACTCAAAAAAGAACATACTTTAATTCATTTCACGGTTATAGAAACATTAGCTATACCTATTTCCGCTGATGCCAGTAGATTTAGTTCATGGACTCGACTAGTTAGAGCCACTGCTAGAGCGCATCAATATCTTTCTTTGTTGCGTTTGCGTAGTTTAAATAAAAAAGGATACGATGTTAATAATCTAGTCCTTTTAGAAGGTTCAATAATGACATACATACAAAGCCCCATCAGGGCAAATATTCGTGTGTTTCATACCGGCCTTCGTACTCTCTGTGCTGAGAACTTGCAAGTGGCTGAAAATCACATTTTGAGAAAGAGTCAGATGGACGATTTTGCAGATGAAATACGAGATATTATTAATAATAAAACTCTGTCCAGGAAGAGTAAACTATGCCGTTTGTCGCCCGTATTGGATGATTTTGGACTTATACGTTTATGCGGACGTATTGCAGCTGTTGAAGAAGTGAAAGATAGTCTAAAAAATCCCATTATTTTGCACGGAAAGCATGCAGCTGTACGTTTATTGGTGGAAAAATATCATAAATGGGCTGGACATGCTAATACGGAAATGGTATTGAACGAACTGCGACAACTTTATTGGATCCTAAGTCTTAGAAATACCATCAAATCCGTCGCTTATCGTTGTCAATTCTGTAGAATACGTCGAACTACCACTATGCGTCCCCCAATGGGAGATCTACCGAAAGCAAGACTTGCGCATCATCATCGACCTTTTACCTTTTCTGGTTTGGACCAGTATCAGTCGCTGTTGGTCGTCGCCGCGAAAAAAGATGGATTGCACTGTACACATGCATGGTCACCAGAGCGGTACATATCGAAGTTGTTCACAGTCTCTCCTCTGATGCCGCTCTCATGAGCCTGCGTAGATTCATCGCACGTCGTGGAACACCAAGCGAAATTTATTCGGACAATGGAACTTCGTTTGTCGGAGTGAAAAGCCAGCTTCGACAGCTGTATAGCACTTCTATCGAAGAATTCGCTGCGGGTGAGAAGATTTCTTGGCGCTTTATTCCTCCATCTGCACCTTTTATGGGAGGCGCCTGGGAACGTCTGGTCCGTAGTATCAAGACTGCACTAAGCGTAACCATGCGAGAACGAACACCTACTGATGAGGTCCTCGTTACGCTTTTGTTGGAGGCGGAAGCGTTAGTAAACTCCCGTCCTCTCACTCATGTCTCGACTGAAGATGCTTGTCCGGAGGCGCTAACCCCATTCCACTTTATTTTGGGTTCATCTTCAGGAAGAGCAATACCCGCTATTTTAACAGACAGAGATTTAACAGACATTAATTGGAGGAAAGCCGTACGTCTCGCAGATCATTTTTGGGCTCGTTGGGTCGTCGAATATCTACCAACGTTACAGCCACGTCGAGAGACCCAGAATACCTGTCATCACAATGTGAAATTGGGCGATATAGTTATTATTGCTGATGGGAATTTACCACGTGGGACATGGCCTAAAGGAAAAATAACCTCATTGTATCCAGGAAAGGACGGGGTCGTTAGAGTCGTGAATGTGACTACATCGGCCGGGGTGTTACGAAGGCCGGTACGTAAATTAATTCCGTTAGAGGTTTAATATTTAATATTTTATTACTACCTGTGTCTGTAATTTTATTGTATATATTGCAAAAGTTATTTATTAGTTTTTATATTTCTTTTTACTTTTTCTCTTAAAATGGGAGAATGTTGCAAACCTTGATTGAAAAACCTCTTTTGTTCTTTTTATATGTCATGTTTTTATAATAGAAAAATATATATGAAAGAAAATAAACGACTTCAGATTTTGACCTCGAACCAGCAGTTTGATTTTCTCAATATTTTCAACACCTATGTTCAGCAAATAAATAAATAATAATTATTATTATTATTAAATAACACAGGAAGTGATTGTATTAAACCTAATTAATAATATGAATTTTATGTTGGGGGGGATTTGAAGGTACCTTTTTCAGGTTTTTGCTCAGATCGCGAATATCTCTACGAATAGCATTATGATTACTTCTGACAAAAGTTTCTGCATAAAATTTTCTACATTTGGATATATTAAGTATTTATTTTTACTCTACGATCAATACTTTTGGAGGTACAGGCTGTATAAGTTACCAGAGAGTTAAGTGGTGTAAAAATGCTGTTGTTGGGGAAGAGGTGGATTTAGTAGTTCGGTTTTCGAACAAAAACACAGAAACACGTTAAACTACAATAATAAAGCCCCGTTTTCGCGCCGGGCATATGTAATAAGAAATATTATAAGTTATTTTTATCTGATTGAGAAAAATATTATTTTCTCTATTCAATGAAAATCACTAACATAAAATTCTTTGGAATAACGATAACGCTATAAAATGGGTTTGCGATATAAGTTAAAAATATTTTTATATCGCTTTAAATGTAAACTTCTTTCTCATAATGGAGTTGTACCTATGTAATGGTCGCACACATTTAAAATCTGCGTGAGAACCGGAAAAATCAATCAACATTATATTTCAACAATGCTTGTTAACCCAATTTGTGTTAAATTGTGTTGACAAAATTATTATATACTTACTGGTTATGTGAAAGTACTTACTGGTACTTTCACATAACCAACGTACAAACCAAAGTACTCCCGAACATTTGTAATTTCTAGGACTTAGGACACAAAAACCTTCCTCGTTTATCGCTCTTTCCATTAGTGAAATTTATTTTATATAATTTGTATAGATTTAGATATATATATGGATATAAATGACATAGGTTAAAATGTATAGAAGACTTTTGATCAAAGTTGAACCTAGAACAAGTTGAAAATATAGACCCATAGAGACCTATATTTATACATTGTACCTGTATTATACCTTGTTCGGTTTGTTCCTAATGTCCTATGCTAGGTAACGCGGAAAACATCGCGTGTCCCAGAAGAGAGGCTAATAATAAAGGCTATATCATCTATAGGTACCTATCAAATAAACTACTAAATCTATAAGCCTGTTTGGAACATAGGTTTATTTTATAACGTAAGCAAGCATCCCATAAGAAAGGATTTTTAAAAATTTCAAATAATATAAATAATTTTTTTTGAACAAATATTACAAATATAAAAGCTAGTAGTACCTAAATCTATTCGGTAACTTTGCCTATTTTAATACTGTTTATTTAATATTAAATAAATAGTTATATTTTCTTTTACATTTTATTAATCTTCTTGTTCTGGTATTCACACTGTACGTTAATTAGTTGCCGCACATATGTTTGTAATAAGTTTGTTGTTTAAGTTTACCTATACGTGTGAGCAAATATTGTGGTGGATTTTATTTAAAAAAAAAATATTCGCTTAAAAAAAAAAAATTAAGAGGAAGGAAGTGTACGAAGCCATTCAATCAGTAGGCTTACTAGAACGTTATATATATCTTTTCTAAGAACTGGCACATTCGCGTTTAGAAGGAGATATAAGTATAATACTGTACCTAGTCTTTGTATCAGTCAGTAGTAGTAGTCTGTTGGAACGAGTTCACCAGCTGAGTCAGATTAAAGTCAAAACAAGTTATAAAAAATTAGTTAGTGTAGTGACCAGTTAGTGACAATATTCCGTTGCAGACGGACGGACGTGTGTATTAATTTTATTTAGAAAAATAAAAATGTTTTTCGTACTTTTCGGGGTTTTGTTGGCGTTATGTGGGGGTGCCATTTCGCATACTTATCACCTCGGAGCGTGTCCCATAGTTGAACCAATGCCAGGTTTTGAAATGAACGGGGTAAGTCATTTTCTTTATTGATTTCATTATGGTGGTCTATTTTATCGTTCAATACTTTTGTATTGTCAACAAAATATCACTATTATCTGTGGTTAAGATCTTTCGTATTATTGTAAATGTAAATTTGAGAGAAAAACATATATATGTATATATGTGTGTTTTGTTTCTGACTCTGATAAGATAAATGGTATGGATTTATTTCATAAATGGTATACATTTTTATAATTACTATAAACACTAAAAGAGAATGAATACATGTACAGTAAAAGCAAGATATAACTAGGCTAAAAATATATACGTGTGTTATGTTGATGATATTTTTCCAAATGAGTCGATTAAGTTTGAAGAAATTGAATTTCTCTAATAATATTTTTTAGTCAGACTATGTCTAGCTTTGCATACTAAAATACTAATTAAAATTAAAAATATAAAATTCGTTCACCTATATATTTAAAAAATATATCTTATAATGAAGTACTTACCTATTTTTCATTCAAATTCTTCATTAAACTATGCATATTTTTAGTATTAACCCTTTGTTTCCACCTTAATGTTACGGATACAGGCATAAACACGCTGACTATATAGGTCATAATGTTTCTTTCTATGGTTTCCTTATACAATTGACAATTTCCTTTTATTTATAAGTACAATCGGCGACATTCATTTCAAATTTGTTGTTAGTTGACAAGCATACATCTCAAACAACAGACATATATAATGGAGTATCATCAGATAACGGTTGTCCTAACAAAGAGTCATAAGAATAACATGACCCCAAGTGACAGATTCCGATAATACAATGAGTCATCGAACTGGAACCTATTTAAAACCGCTTTAGCTCTGACATGACAACTAGACTTGTTTATACATAGATTTATATGTACTTGATTTATACCTACTTTGCTGCTTAAATTCAAAAGTACCACAAAAAAAAATTACACTTTTTTACGGGAGAGCTAAACGAAAAAAACCATTTTTTTTCTTCTATACTAATATTATAAAGAGGAAAGATTTGATTGTTTGTTTGTATAGAATAGGCTCCGAAACTACTGGACCGATTTGAAAAATTATTTTACCATTAGAAGCCGACATTATCTGTGATGAACATAAGATACTTTTTACCACGGGAAAATGCTTCATTCCTACGGGAAATCTAAAATAAAAGTAAATAGTAGCGGCTTGGCCCGGGAGATAGTGCCATCTGTGCAAAATACGGTAGATGGCGTTTTATACTTTTCTACGCGGACGAAGTTGCGAGCACCAGCTGGTATTAGGTATAATATCATACCTATATATGCATATTATATGCATACATCGTTAGAAGCGTATTTTTAAGTAGCATTAAATTTTTTAAGTATTTTTATAATAAACTGAATTACTAGAAGGTATTAATAAGCATATACTTAAGTTACTTTTGAATATAAAATAAATATTAAAAATATATTAAATCTGGAATAAAACAACCATAAGTCTTTTTGAAACATACAATATGATGGATTGTGGAATTTTTTCATTTGTGGTGCAGCGACTTATAGAACATAAGCTATCATCGGTCAAAAGTAATTTCCATATTCATTTCAATTCAATCTAGATAATATACTCGTATAGATAAGATATCTATAGCTACATAATAATACAAGAAAATCATAGACGTACAGTCGGCCGCATAAGTCGATTAACACATTCAAAAGTACAAAACAATAGAACACTTATCGCGCCATAAGTCGTTGTCACGACTAGAGCACAAAATAAACCTCACGTACAAACGATCGAAAAAGCTCCAGTAAATAAGTAAGTAAGTAAGTAAATTGAGTTTTCAGTTGTTTTGCACTTTTGAATTTGTTAATCAACTTATGCGGCCGACTGTACTTATAGATCGATGCTATCAACGGTCAAAAGTCATACATTCGTTGTAGGTATAAAGTATATATGAGGTCATTTCCATAATAATTTCCATTCAATCTATACATATACCTACCTAAGCATATAGTAAAATCGTAAATGAGCCGTGTCTGTAAGTCCATTAAATATTAAAAAAAATTGTAACTTATGTTGCCGAGGTAAAAAAAATAGTTTATAGAATTTTTGTCTGTTTGTGCACGCTAATCTCAGAAACAGCTTAACGTGTTCAGATGAAATTTTCCATACGGATAGTTTATTATCTGGATTAACATATAAGATACTTTTTACCCTGGAAAAATGTTATTTCTGTGTGTCCTGTTCAAAAAATGAACAACAGCGCGAACGAAGTTTAACTATAAAACAATCTGTGTTATCCTCTGTTTGTCTTTTCCTATACTTACTTCTATTATATTCTATTCTTCTAATCTAAACCACTCTAATCTATTCTAATTTAATGAATTGTTGACTTTTGTTAATACAAAACTGTATTAAAATTTAAAAATTCAACAATAAATTCTTTAAAATCTTAACAATTTAGTCAAGACAAGGCTTATCTTGATAATCACTGATCACTAATAAGATAAACTTATCTTATTAGGGACTGCATTTGCATAACAAAGTGTTTCTTTTTATAGGTGAATGGTGACCAATCTATACTAATATTATAAAGAGGAAAGATTTGATTGTTTGTTTGTTTGTATAGAATAGGCTCCAAAACTACTGGACCGATTTGAAAAATTCTTTTACCATTAGAAGCCGACACTATCTGTGATGAACATAGGCTACTTTTTACCGCGGGAACATGCTTCATTCCTACGGGGAATCTAAAATAAAAGTAAATACTAGCGGCTTGGCCCGGGAGATAGCGCCATCTATCCAAAATACGGTAGATGGCGTTTTATACTTTTCTACGAGGACGAAGTCAGCTAGTTTAACATAAAAATGTAATTAATTGAATATTGCTTGAAGAAAAACAACCTAATTATGCTAAATCACAATAGCATTTATTTATTTCGTTGTTACTCATACATTACCGAGTTATATTACCGGCAATGTTATTAACTCACTTCAGACTATCATTAAAGGCGTGCCTAAGGGCTGATTTACACGGGCTTAGTAGCTAAGTGCTTAGTATTTGTCACTAATACTAAGTCCCAATGTGTAAATTGTGAGATAAGTGCTTAGTATTAGTGTTTGTGAATAGTGGAAGTGAATAGAAATCGATCCTTTTTACTAAGTGACAAGCACTTAGTTACTAAGCCCGTGTAAACCAGCCTTAATAGTACCTACAGGCAATAGAGAAGCCGTTACTCTTGTCCATAATAATGCACTAAAATACCACTCTTATTTTTTTCAAATAGGTTCAGTACTGACTCTAAATGCACAAAATCCTTACAAATTATGCGGGCGGAAGTGCCGCCATTTTTACAAAAACCGTTTTGGCCTATATCTCCGTAACCGTGCACTTGAGGCCAAAAATGGTAATAACCTTTATTGTAGATAAATATATTTCCTATCTTTTTTGTTCAATAATTTTTTTTCTATCACTTACCGTTTACGACATATTCGACTATTACGCTTTATTCGATTGGCCATATTCGTGTCAATAAACAAATCGTGATATCTTAATATGTACCTTTCAGATGTTGGGAGTGTGGTATGTAATCCAGAAGACGTCGACAGCTTCGCACTGTATCACTTACAACTTCAGCAGGACCGATGAGCCTGGAAAGTATACTCTGGAACAAGTCTCACAACACTTCATATTGGGATTGACTCCTTTGAAACATGACTACAGGTATTGCTTTTATTGATACGTAATGATAATTTGGTCAGTTAGTTTTTTTTATCTGTACTAAGTTTCACAAAAGGAAATAGCTTCTTAGCAAATCTTACAATTTTATTTACTACTAGCTGTTGCAAGCGACTTCGTCCGCGTTGAAAAGTTTAAAATTATAACACTTGATAACGCCATCTTAGATTTCCCGTAGGAATGAAGCATTTTCCTGCGGTAAAAGTAGCCTATGTTCATCATGGATAATGTCGGCTTCTAATGGTAAAATATATTTTCAAATCGGTCCAGTAGTTTCGGAGCCTATTCAATACAAACAAACAATTAAATCATTCCTATTTATAATATTAGTTTAGTATAAGTAGATTGGCAACTACACAATCTTACAATTAGCCAATCTTACAATTTTTCAAATAACTAGACAGAATCCATACTTCTATACTTTACTTACTTATTTACTAATATTATAAATGTGAAAGTTAACTCTGTCTGTCTGTTACCTTTTCACGCCTTAACTACTTAACCGTCATCGTGAAATTTTGCATACACAGTTGTCAGGGATACAAGAAAAAACATAAGAAAAAGGGATTAGGAGGTGCTCATCGAAACACAACAGCACACATGCTGTTTCTACTATGACAAATAGTCTTGGTTGAATAAATCAGTATTTAAATCAAAGCTATTAAGATAGTAAACGGCTGCACATTTCAAATAAACTGATAACACTCTTCCGATAAACAATATGACACCGTAGCAGTTTAAGGCTAAAATAATTTAACTGTATTTTTAACTTTTAAATTACAGATACAAAGGCATCTTAACAGTTCCAGATCCATCTGTTCCCGCCAGAATGAAGGTTAATTTTCCTTTAAGTGAGTACCATACTTTTTAAATCAATAAAAAATTCAGTTTCTGCTCCGAATTCCTGTCTGGTCTGCACGTCTGAGGGTTTACCCTCGTTTGGAGGTTTACCTCATTTGTATGAGGGAATGAAGCAGCGCCACCTAGTGGCAAACGTGTTTTTCGAATTCGTAAGTGAATTAAAAATAATGGTCACCTGTTTATAAATCATTGTGAGTTAAATCCGTAAGTCCTAAGGCTGAGGTTAAGAAACGAGGGAAGCGGGGCGAGCGAAAAAACAATGTCTGATGTAGAAGGTAGTTAGCGAAAAAACAGTAATTAATAATACGTTCAAACATAGAAGAAAGATATAGAATATATTATAGTTAAAGAAGACAAAAACTATGCGAATCACATTATTCATTCCTACTATCGACGTTCTTTTCTAAACGAAATACAGTTCAGAACTATCTAAGGTTCTACCTATTAGTCTACGACTTTACACTCTACGTGGACATGTAACTTACGAAGTAATTTGAGGAGTAAGGTGTAAGTTAATTTTTTTTTTAATTGCGATCATGAATAGCTGTTCTAAGACCTTACGTTTTTTGGGGTTTCAGGTGTAGCAGGATCAGCTAGTTATACGGTAATGGCAACAGATTACGTGACGTACGCAGCCATATTCACTTGTCAGAAACTCGCGTTCGCACACCGACGGTCAGCAACCATTCTTTCCAGGACCAAAGAACTCGATAAGATGTTCGTCGACAAGGTAATTGCCATCGTTGACAAGGCACAGGTGCTATTACCAAAAAATATATCTTTTTTTTTACAGACTTTTTATGAATCAAATGCAACCTAGTCAATTTTTATGCCAAGAAAATTAATATTTAAATGAAATATTTTAAGAGAAAAGGCGGCGTTCAGGCTATAAAACAAAAGGACCGCCTGAAGAATGTTCAAATACATACTGCCTAACCTCGTATGATAAGGGGCTTTTGATCCCCGAATATTGCTAATGATAATAATATTGTCACTTTAACTAACATCCACGTGACGTACTGAACCTAAATTAAATACGCCACTGTGCCTATGTGAAGATTGATACAACTGTATCATCTAATTTCAGCGCAGTCACATAGTTTCTTCAAACATTCCACTGAATACTTCGTAAGCTATGATTTGACGCGTTCCTACAAACTCTTGCCGCAGCGAAGTGGCCAAGGGTGTGATTGAGCAACTTCCTTTTCTGTCAACAGATGCGAGCCAAATTGGCTTCGTTCGGAGTCGACCCGTACAGTCTTTCGATAATATCGCAGAGCGATTGCCCGAAACATCCTAACGGTACCGCAAATGGCGTCAACATCAACATTAATCCAGAGACTTTCTCTTCACACAATATAGGCGAGGCTGTCAGGAAGACTGGTGGCGCTATAGGTATATTTTTTTACGATTCCATTATTGATATGGTTGCCTTCCACTTCTTGGAAGTTGGTTCCTGTCGCAAAACACAATCGACAGCAGTTCATCATAACTTTAGGTTCATGTTATGGAAGTCATTTATTGTACATTTTCAGCCGACGGTGTCGAATATGTAGTGGACGCCGGCAAAAAGGTATACCACAAAGTAGCTGATAGCAAAGAAGATCTCACCGTAGCGCCGAAGAACTATCGGAACTATGATGACGATGCCGAGTGGATGCCTTAAATACTTATGATTTAAGTAATACAATTTAACACTGCTTTATCCTTTTTTTTAGTACAGATTCTAAAATATGATAAGAAAAACTAGTGCTTCATTAAAATTATTTGAGTCCAATCTGTTACTGTTAGTGCAGTAGTACTTGGATTTTTTTTTGTTCAAACTGTTCTATGGTAGAACTAATAGTAGAACTAGTTGGACTACTCATCAAAATATTTTAATACGTAGATTCTCTGTGTCTATATATAAAAATATTTAATACGCAGAAATCTTTAGGCCTTAAAAATATTTTATTTAAGCATTAGATCATTCTAGGATCAGTAAACTCGAATTAACGAGCGCCTTTTAAAATAATAATAATGATATAGTATATAAAGTTGTTTTAATGATTTCATTAGGTAGGTATACATATACAAACATATTACACGAACAAATTTACCAAAACGCGCTCTCTGTATCGTTTTGAAATTTTATATTCATTTTTTTTTAATAATATTTAACAAAAGTTTATTCATGGAACCAAATATAAGCATTTATAAATATGTAGAATATAATATAAATAATAAGATGACAGTAGTTATAATTTCATCCCCCCTTGTCTTGTTCCTAACTATCAATTAATTTGATGAGTGTATTTAGTTTAAATATAGATAGATAACACTTGTGTATTTTTATATAAATAAAAGCTTTAATTGAATAATATAATCATTTTATTATTGACGAAACGAAATTGTTATTATTGAACTAACGCGGATTACAGTCTTTGTGTGCAAGAGGCGTTAGAGTAACTCTAAGCAGCGTTAGAGTTAGGGCGTGCAGCGATCCAAGAAACGTGGATAGAGACAGACGTCGCGTATGTGGTGTCTCTGGAGAAGCCAGCAGAGGAAGCGCTCTAGGCCGAGGCCGTACCCGCCGTGCGGCACGGAGCCGAACTTGCGCTGATCCGTGTACCAGTAGTAGGGCGTTGGGTCAATGCCCTCGCGCCGATAGCCCTCCATCAGCTCCTCGTGCTCCCAGATCCTCATAGAGCCGCCAACTATCTCGCCCACGCCCGGCATCAACACATCCACCGACTCGGTCAGCCGGCGGTCGTCCGCGCACCGCATCATGTAGAACGACTTGATCTCCGCGGGGAAACGACACAGCAGGATGGGCACGCCCAACGCGTCCGTCATGCGCCGCTCGGGCATCTCCGGGATGTCCTTGAACGAAAAGCATTTCAACAAATGTCGAACAAGAAAAAATGAAACTAAAGCTTGTGCTACACGAATTTAAACGGCCTTTAGAAGCAGTCAAAACGCGTTCAGAAAAAGCGCGATTGATGAAAGTTTAAAGAAAAAACATACATTGAAAAATTTAGATTCACATCATACTAAAATACTCCCTCTTTGGAGTACATAGTTTATTTGAAACAATTAGTTATTTATTACGTGAACAAGGCACGCGCTTTATTTATTACTAGCTGGTGCTCGCGACTTCGTCCGCGTAGAAAAGTATAAAACACCATCTACCGTATTTTGGATAGATGGCGCTATCTCCCGGGCCAAGCCGCTAGTATTTGCTTTTATTTTAGATTTCCCGTAGGAATGAAGCATTTTCCCGCGGTAAAAAGTAGCCTATGTTCATCACGGATAATGTCCGTTTCTTATGGTAAAAGAATTTTTCAAATCGGTCCAGTAGTTTCGGAGCCTATTCTATACAAACAAACAAACAAACAATCAAATCTTTCCTCTTTATAATATTAGTATAGATTTATTTGAATTATCCAATCCAACACTCACCTCGCCTAATTCATAGAACGAACCATCTTCTTTAGTAATGTTGTTGACGCGCAGATATTCGATCGCTTCAGTGTAATCCATACGTTTGAAAGGCTTCTCTGGTTTCTAAAATCAAACAACTAAATATATTACATACCTACAAATGAATTCAATCTTTATTTTTTTTTTATAAACAAACCTTGAAGTCCGGGTTGAGCTCATAGACCAAATGTCCCTCGGGAGATGCCAGCACCCGGTCCACCACATCAACCACTAAATCTTCCAGTCTATCCAATAGCTCTTCAAACGTTATGAACGGACACTCGGCTTCGACGTGAGAGTACCTGTCAATAGGAGCACATTAATGACACTGTCAATAGGGGTGTGCTCGGGTTTACATTGCGAGATCGAATCAGGAATGAGGAGATCCTTAGACGAACGAAAATTACCGACAAAACCCGACGGATTAGTAAATTGGAGTGGCAGTAGCAGGATACATAGTACAGAGAGCTGGCTATTGGGGCCGAAAGATTCTCACATTAACGCCTTCAATTACTATGATGATTCTCTTCCCGAACAGACTATACAATACCACAGTATAATAATGAGTACTAGCGTACAGTATGGTCACTCCCTGCCTCCCGTTGAAAGTGCCTCCACCCGTGCTCAGTTACCTCACAGTTGCCAGCTGGCAAGGACGTCTTATCTCATGCATGTTTTATCTCACTCACACAAACATGGTACGCGTTCACCTACGCGAGCTTAGACTGTGTGCGGAGCAACGCGTTTGTTTCATACATTTGATCGCCAATGACCGGGGTGTGACAATACTTACTCAGCGAGATGTCTTCTTGTACGTGATTGTTCAGCGCGATACGATTGCGCGATGCAGTACACGTCTCCGAGAGCAGGAAGACAAGTCTCCAAGTAAAGTTGCGAACTTTGGGTCAAGTATGCATCCTCACTGTTAAAGGGGAAATAACATTTTAAACCAATCTGCTTGCTAGTGTCAGGTATCGACGTAGGTATGTTTATTCTTGGTGACCGGAACAAAATTGTTGATCAAATACACTAAGAATTTATGCTAAAGTTCGTGACCAAAACATCAAAAGTGCGTCAAAAAACGAAAATACGGCGCTTATGCGTTCTTCATTTTCTTCCTCTGCTTGCAAATGAATTAC
Source organism: Synanthedon vespiformis (assembly GCA_918317495.1). Taxonomy (NCBI): domain Eukaryota; kingdom Metazoa; phylum Arthropoda; class Insecta; order Lepidoptera; family Sesiidae; genus Synanthedon; species Synanthedon vespiformis. The sequence continues at coordinate 3,294,360 of OU906965.1, forward strand.
GAAGAATTACACGTAACTAAATATGCAATTACTGCATTCCGCTCAGCGAGCAATCAGCGAGTCTTAGTATATAAGTCGTTGAAATCAGGTAAATATATTCATTTAAGTACTGTAAAAGGAACTAACTTGAAAAATTTAAACTTAAAAAGGGTACTTCCACCCTCACACTGTGTTTGCACGATGGTTGGAGGCACTACTTCGGTGTAAAGGCGAGAAGCAAAATGTTCGCGGAAAGCTCGAGTCGCAGCAGCACGCGCACGAAGCACCTTCGATGTATTTTCACCGCGAATCACTATATGTCTGTAAAAGAAACAGAAGGTGCCAAGATAAGTCATTGACGTTGTTAGTCTTTAATCTTAATATAAATTAACAAGCTGTTGCACGCGACTTCGTTCGCGTAACTTTATAAAATATAATACATTCGTGTCCGTGAAACCATGGAAATACACATACAAATACAAGTTAGAAGTTATGTGAAAAAGATACGGTACGAAAGGATAATTCTTACTACCCGTTGTCCTAAAAAGTAGCCTATGTTCGGATAATATTACGGATAATGTCGGCTTCTAATGGTAAAATAATTTTTGAAATCAGTCCAGTAGTTTCGGAGCCTATTCTATACAAACAAACAAACAATCAAATCTTTCCTCTTTATAATATTAGTATAGATAGTATAGATAAAGCAGTAATCCAAATGTTCAAAAATATATACTATGACGAAAGAGGTTCGCATAGAGTACTGGTACGTTTGGGGGATTCCCCGAATCATAAAATGTGAATAAATTAAATCCAAAGTGTACAAGGTTAACAATATAATTAGATCATCACCGTGAAGTTATTTTTAGATAGATAAACGTACTGGTATAAGACTAGAAATAAATTTGGGGGAGTCCCCAAATTTGTAAAGTTCGTATGATTCATTTAACTCAATTCAGTGATAAGATTGAAACTTAAATAGTAATTTAATAGGTTATAATTTTTATGATAAAGGTTGGCAGTTGGCAAGAAGGCTGATGGACCATTTTATGATATGTTGACACCTAAAAACAAGCAACGTTACGTACTATAAATACTTATATAAATATAAAAACATGTTCCTTAAAGAAGACATAGTACAATAAGTGTATTAAAAATATGACAATATCTTGTACACACCTATTGTCCAATTGTACATCTGGTAAAGCCTCTTCGTTCAATATGGCATCAGCCCCTCCAGGAGGTGCAAGCCCTATTAACTGCCAGTAGTCTACAGTCAACTCGTGTCCTCCAGGTGCCTGAAAAATATCATACAAATCTATACTAATATTATAAAGAGGAAAGATTTGATTGTTTGTTTGTTTGTTTAGAATAGGCTCCGAAACTACTGGACCGATTTGAAAAATTCTTTTACCATTAGAAGCCGCCATTATCCGTGATGAACATAGGCTACTTTCTACCTACGGGAATACTTCATTCCTACGGGAAATCTAAAATAAAAGTAAATACGCGGCTTGGCGCGGGAGATAGCGCCTTCTATCCAAAATACGGTAGATGGTGTTTTATACTTTTCTACGCGGACGAAGTCGCGAGCACCAGCTATTCAATACTAAATTGAAATAATTACTCCATTTTTTTTTATATATTTACATGACTTACAGGTTGACAAGTTTAACGATACAATTAATGTGCTATAAAGCATTGCATTTCTTATCCTTTGATAAACTACGCGACGGCATATATATGTCTATCTGTTTATCTGTTACTGTTGTGTTGACTAACAGTAATCATTTCTTTCATTTAAATTAAACTTTAATCTTTACATATTAATAAATCCGTCATGACTGTTTCTCCGCTAAACACTTCTAAATCACCAATGGATTTTAACCCATAGTATATATAAAAAAAAAATGCATTTGAGCGAAGCCTATAGTTATAATAAAAATATTACCGTTTTTCCTTCAAGAATAGTATCCAATTTTCCATAGAGGATGACCGAAGACTCAGTAGACAAGACGAGCGCCTCATATGTTTGACAAAGAATACCGTTCAGTACACATTGCAGGAAACCGGTGCCGTCCCGTAGCGTAATGAAAGCTAGGGACTTCCCCTGCCTTCTGAGCCGATGAACCCAACCTCGAACGCATATCCGCTCACCGCGATAATCTTTTGCTGTGTAATTGATAAAATGTTCAAAGTAAATACGTACCTATTTCAAGCTTATCTGACAGCCGTTGACTGGACAAGTTTATAATCATTTGTGTAAAATTTTTTATAGCTACTTACACACTAGAATAAATAATTCCATCAATGTTTTGATGGTTTGTTATTTGAATTTATATATGTCTATTATTCAGTTTTATATCTCAATTATACTCTATATTTTTTATAATTCTTGTCAGGTATATTTTATTTTCACATAATTTATAGGGTAAAACAATCTATCTATCCTTGATGTTATATATGTATCAGATGTTATATTTAAAAAAGTACTGTTCCCTAAGGAACAGTAAAAATTAAGAAAACTAATGTCTGGCAAAAGTGTAATAGCAAAAAAGATATTAGGCGTTATATTGCTTATTTATTTTTTAAATTTTAAAACGAGCGAAGTCGCGGGCACCAACTAGTATAAAATAAGTAGCTTCCAGCCATCTGTCTTTTAAACGATGGAACGGATTTTAATTCTGTTTTCACCATAGAAAAAAAATGCACCCGTAAGAAGCCGGCGGATAAGTAAATGTAGTTGTGGTAAAGTATTTTCTGCAAGTTAATAATAGCCACGGATCCTTACCAATTTAAATAATGTCTAAGTAATATAAAAACATACATACATGATATTTAAATTAATTAATTGAAATTACTGTCAACACTAAATACTACAGGCGGGTTAGACGAAAATCAGGGCTAAGCTTGCAGGCCCTAAAGTTAATAATAAAAGAAATATTTTGAAAAATATATTTACCCCTTTTTTTTCATTTATCTCGAAAAATATTGGTTGTACGTAAAAATGTGTAAGAAATATTTTATAGAGAAATTCATAAAGAATAATATTAGTCCTTATCATTTTTGTCGTACGGTCAAAAATAACGAAGTTATAAGCGAATATTTGTTACCCCTTAATATCACGATAACGGGCGAAGCTCACCTTAAGGATGGTCGAGATTTTTGTTTTAGACTCCTACTGGACCTCCCTAAAGGTGGGTGAAAAAAATTTGCTACCTAGAATTAATGTAAGCTTAAATGCTAACCCGCCTGTGGTAAAAATAACACAAACCATTGTCACTCCCAATAAAACCGTAGGTAACTATCCGTTCTTATCCGTAACTATAGCTGTTATTGCATCAGCCTATAGGTAGTTAATATTTGCTTCGATTGGCGAATGACTCATTGATAAGATCAACAAATATTCACTTTAAACTGTGATCTATTTTATGAAACTTACCACAAAATATTTTTACGGTTTTAGCTTTCGGAAGACTTCGGTCTTCGGTGATCACAATCTTCTTTGCTTCCTCGAGGTTTTGCTGTCTCTTCTCTTCTTCATCGCCTTTAGTGTTTTCTGATGTTTTATGACATTCACGTGTCCATATTTTCTGATACTTTTTCAATTGAGATTTGGCTGCTTCCTCGTAAGGGGCACTGTCGTCCTTACAGTCCACGTAGATGGTTGGGAACGGTTCGTTGCCAGCATGACGCATTGCTTGCAATATAGTTTTGAACGGTTTCTCTTTCGTACCATTCCCTGTATCGTCGTCACCTCTCTTTTCGGACGTGTAAATCTTATCTAAAGGAAGTACAAACATACGTCAATACTAATAATAAATATGTAACGGTTGGTCATGGAGTAATTTATTTTGTTTTCAGAAATATCGTGTATATAGGCTCTATACATGATACTGAAACTAAATGGACGATTTTTAGAATTTTTTTCTGTATGTATGTATGTTCCTCCATAACTCAAACGAATTAATTGATTTTAATGAAACTTGGTAGATAAAAATTTAGACGTTTTTCTTTTTCAACGCGGACGAAGTCGCGGGCACCAGTTAGTATTGGATAAACCATTTATTTGTCTTATAACTATACAGAATACAAGTAACCTAAACTTACTACCTTCATGACTTCATGAACACCTACCATTTTTTTTTTTTGTATAAATAGAATCTACTTAATAAACGCTGAAGGCGTTTTTCACAAATACAACAAATTGTATAAAGAGCTTGCTTAAAATAGAATGCTTAATATGCTTCAAAAAGAAAATGCAAAATAGAAAATAAACACTTGTAGCGAGCCGGCATTACTGACTAGGAATTAAAATAGGTAATTAATTGAATTCTTAATTGAAAATAATTTCAATTAAGAAATTTATAATAAATATACTAATAATATGTTTAAAAAAGTAATAAGTAATATGTGTAAATTTTTAATAATAAAGTATGCTTTTTCAAATAATTTAATGCTGTGCTTTTGATTTAAACCTACTTTAGGATAACTATATACTGGATAACATTCGTAACAATTTATAAAAAATTATAGAAAGAAAATTAATTAAATAGTATATCACAATTAAAAAATATATTTAAAGTTTATAACACTTAATTACTTCAAAAAATAACTCACCTGCAGACATTTTCCCGTTTCGTTCTCGTCGACTGCACTCAATAGAATTTACCAATTCACTGCGGACTGACGTAATGTACGCGGCTATTTTATTAGTCTTAAAATGAATGAAAACAGCTAAACGGGGGAATCACCGCGATAACTCTCGCTTTAAGAACTATTATTTAATCTGAGCTTACAATTATTGTGGAAGTACCAACCAAAAATATACACGAATTTGCCGATTTCCCTGCTTTTCAGATGGACTTATACAAATATACATTCCACAAAGTACGTACCTAGGTATGTGCTAATCTTTTTTTTTGTAATAGTGCTGTAACGTTTTAGTTTTATTAGTCGATAAATAATTTTAAGTGTATGTATTTTTCGATTGTCATAAAAAAAATATGCATTAATATAATAATAGGATAGGATGAAAGCTCGACTGCTGAGTGCTGACACCGCAGACGCGGGTTCGAATCCAAATCGTGCCCTAGGTATTTTTATATTTAATTTAATGTTTTTTTTGTCATGTTTATGCTGATGATTTCATGTAAGTATGGATTAGCATGTTACAATGGCGAAGGAATAGTTGTTTTCTAACTTATTATGAGAAGTACTGTAAGTTGTGTGTTTATGAAGATTGGCAATATTCCAAGGACATTTAATTTAAGCATAACTTCTTACTAATCTAAATTACGTAACATCAAATAAGTATACTATAGACCTAATAGCGAAACATCTGTGGCCATCGATGCCTGTGACCTGTTAGCAAATAATCCCAAAATTACCAAGTCTTTTAAACATTTCAAAACTGTTACCATAGTCTCAGATAACTAGTTATCTTCTGCTGTAAAATTCGCTATAGAGATAACGTAGAACTACTTACTTGGATTTTTTTCCAAACTGTCGTGGAACTGTTTGGACTAAGCCCTTCTAACCAACATATTTTTAATGTTGTACAATTTTATTACTATAAGTGTGTAGAATTTAATTTACATTAAGTGTCAGTTAAGTGTAGTTATTTCAAATTCTACTAATTTTTAAAAAGGATCGCTTTAAAAATTAGTAGAGCCTGGCTTTTATCCATTTTTTTTTACTTAAACATAAATTCGTAAAATCGATTATCGATTATTGTCACCTAACCAAATAAATCGGTCAGTAATAAATCGTTTTATGACTGAGGCCGCACATGAATATGACGTTTCGCAGTCATTTGGGCAGCTCGTCTGGCGGCAGTAACCACCACCTTACAGAATACCACCGTGAAATAACAGCATAAGTTTCCGTGAGGACGGTGAGTGAGTAAAGGATGCCAGAGCCCATTAGATTACCCCCTTATCCCTTATCCCTTATCCTTAATCCTTCTATGGTCGGCAGCGCACTTGTAGCACTTATGGCGTTGCTTGTGTTATAGGCGACGGTAGCCACCTACTATCAAGTGGACTGTCAGCCTGTCTGTCGACCTTAACATAAAAAAAATATTGCACCTTAATTCATATAGGATATTAGGATGCGGTCATTTTGCTAAAAATTGTGTTCAGTCTGAGGTTAGTCCTTGTCTTATGGATAAAGGATCGGCTAACCTTTACTTGGGTTAAGGAAATGGGCTCTTATCTTAGGGTGCCTTCAAATTAGACGCTTGAAGAAGTGCTACGTCTTCATACAATTTCTAGAATTCATACAATTCGCGCGCCTATATGCAGTTCTGAACTAGTGAGGTAGTTTACAAAACAATACTAAAGCAAGAGTATGTTTCATGCAAAAACTACTGAACCTATCACCATGAAATTTTGCATACACGTTATCTGGGACATCAAGAAAGGACATAGGGATACTTTCACAATTCAATGCGGACGAAGTCGCGGGCACCAGCTAGTAAAACTATTGCAATACTAGTGGACTGCGAAGTCTATCACTGCGAAATGTAGTACAGTTTTAATCAGAATCCTAATCTAATCTAGGTATGCTAATATTAGGTATAAAGAGAGATTTGTATTTTTGTATGTAATGTTTAAACTAAAAATCTAGGTACTTATTAGAAAGCTACAAAAGCTACAAGTGATTCAAAATGAAATAAATAAATAATTAGGTGCTTTTTTTTTAATTAATTTGAGTATTCATTACAATATATAATTAAGAGAAAATAAACCACATCACTAATTTCCAAGTCGATATAAAATTTATATTCGCGTTGGAAGTACCTACCTTAGAGAAATAGGGTATTTATAACCCCAATGGCTGTTGGAAAATAGTCATTCATTATTCTACTGTTGTAAGCCTTAGTTTTGTTTTGTTCTTTGGCAATACAAAAGAAGTATTCGTTCAATAACATTCTGAGATTAAATTTTAATTTACTGCAAAATGGAAAACATGAAAAGTATAAGTGAAAATCTTCCATCAAGCTGTAATTCTGGAAATCGATTGAGAAAAGTTTTCGTAATATACACGGGCGGAACTATAGGGATGGTGGAAAACACGGATGGAGGTAAGATTATGTATGCCATTTTTAAACACCCGACGCTAAAACGAGGTGTTATACGTTCAAACTGTGCGTCTGTCTACAATCGTATGTAGCTCCCAAACAGATGGCCGGATTTTGATCAGTTTTTTTACTTTTACTAATATTATAAAATAGCTGGCGCTTATCTATACTAATAATAATATATAATGCTGAAGAGTTTGTTTGTTCGTTTGTTTGTACACGCTAATCTCAGAAACTATTAGTTGGAATTGAAAAATTATTTTTGTGTTGAATAGGCTATAGAGAACGCGGACGAAGTCGCGGGTATTAGATAGTTAGTTATAATTTTATTTATTGCTTGTTAATAATTTCAAAACAAGTGTTTTTGAAATTTAATATGGTACCATGTTTTGAGATTTTACGAATTGATTGTTTTTCATGATGAACACAAATAAAAGTCGTTTACCTAATATGCAGTCAATATCATGTATAGACGTATGTGTATATGTAGATTGTGTATATGTGTAGATTATAATATATGATAAAAACTCTCACAAACTTGGGATTCCCCTGAATATTGCTATCCCGGGAATCTACGGATGAGTGCATAATTATGATGAATTCAGTTTGAAATTATACCAGAATTAACAAACTTAACAAACCGTGAAATTAATGTGGTTATTGGAGGATATCGGTCGCACACATTTATAGCGACGTCAGGAGTGCCACAGGGCTCTAATCTTGGTCCTGCATTATTTGTAATATTTATTAATGATGTAGCCGAATGTTTCCAGCATTGTCAGTTCCAACTATATGCAGACGACCTTAAGATGTATAGCAGGATTAGTGATACTAATGACTCCATCAATATGCAAAGCGATCTGGATAGGCTTGTTGTATGGTGTGATAGTAATAATTTAAAACTAAACCACTCAAAATGCTATAGTATCACTTTCAGTAGAAAAATAAAAAACGTTGAGAATGTAAACCAAATAAAGGATCTTGGCGTAATTTTAGATCGTAAATTGAGTTTTATACCACATATTAATTGATAATTTAACTAAAAATTCATTAAAATTGTTGGGTTTCATTCATCATTAGAAATACAATTAGAAATCATTAGAAAACTTTAAAATATCTTCCACAAAAGTAGTACTCTTTAACTCGTTAATACTAAGCAGACTTGAATACTGTTCTATTGCATGGAGTCCATATTATCAAATACATAAGAACAGGATAGAGAGAGTGCAGAAGAATTTTTTACGACACCTAGGATACAGGGACAAAGTATTAAAAAAAGTCAACAACTACACTGATCTCCTGAAATGATACAATGTGTTGTCACTGTCCGATCGCAGAGACCTTTTCTCTTTCCTGAAGAATATTATAGGTGGAGGGATCGATTGCTCAAATTTGCTGAGCAGGGTGCGATTAGCGGTACCGAAGTGTAATGCTAGTAATATTATTTTTCAGTGTTGACACCGAAAAAAGGAGCGTTCGAAAAATTGATTCGCAGTTATCCGCAACTACACGACGCTAATGAATATGAACGTCTTCGCAAAACAGGATTGGATAAGGATTTCATTGTTCTACCAGGTTAGTAACTTCATTGATGCAACCGGCAGTCCAGGATTTACACATTTGCCGTAAGCTATTCAAATTTTTCCGCCCCTACTGACTCCTGCGTACTGTCGGCCTCATCTTCGCTACACGACTGGATGCTGGCCAAGAGCAAACCCATCACTAATAATAATAATAATAAACTGAAGAGATAATTTTCTATTTCAGAAATCAAGGAAGTGGGTGTCAGGATACATTACAAGATGTATGAATACGACAATCTGTTGGATTCCTCGAATGTAGCAGAAAATGAGTGGATTCAAATGGCTGAGGATGTAAAGGTATTTAAACATTTAAAATTCATGGTAGCATTCCATTCGTAAAGACTTGTCAATTTGGTCCAGCGGGCCTATTCTCTATCTGTGGTTTTTAAAAACGTGTCGACTTCAAAGTCGACATTAAATAAGAAATAGTACTTTGTCAAACTAAAAACCACACAATAACGCGCCAATAACTTCATCGACATGTATAACTATGGAAAAAACGTCGTATACATTTTGACATGTGCTTAGTGAATACCAAAGTAGACAATTGTAGAGTCTATAACCGCATCGAGTCGATAACCACAGCAAAACCACACTTAGAGAATACGGGCCCAGTTCTGACAATGGTATCTATGAGAAAACGGTTTGAAGTCGTTTTTTTTTTGTTAGAGTTATTTTAGATTTTTTTTTATGTTGCATATTAAAGTTGGAAGACAAGTTGACGATTTAATTGATGGTATCTTTGCCTAAAGACACAATTAAGCAACACCTATAAGCAATTATAGCTTTTTTATATGTTAAGGTCGATATACAAGGCTGACGATCCACTTGATGGTAAGTGGCTACCGTCACCTATACCACAAGCAACGCTATCAATGCAGGGGAGGGAAAGGATGAACGGAAAATTTGTTAACGGCACTCTTGAATTTCTCAGATGGTATAAATTTTCAAAAAATATCTAGGTATTTGAATAATTATAAGTATAATGTATATTTCCAGAATAATTTCAATGATTACGATGGCTTCGTGATCCTTCATGGAACTGATACGCTAACGTACACAGCTTCGGCACTGTCGTTCATGTTGGAAAACCTCAACAAAGCTGTGATCCTAACTGGGTCCCAAGTAAGATATTCATTAATGTTAAAGATTATACCTGAATTATTATACATATTAAGGTTTGAAGGCGACACTTGTGGGGGCAATCGGCGCATGTGTACAATTGCGCACAAAATTGCTAAGGAAAATGACATTTTTTTTTCTTATTTCGTAATTTTTCACCTCACTAACTTAACATTACAGGCAGTGTTGATATTCCTTCCGTAAAATCACCGTGCGATGTCGAAGAAGAAAGTTTTTTTTAGGCATTTATTCACCATGACGTATTACTAATACGATAAAACAATCTGTACGCAACAGTACCCAAGAGACTCGAGACGCGCGAACGAAGTGCGGGAGGGGAAGAGCGACTGAGTCTACCAATAACGTGTCGGCACACGTTATTGGTATACTCAGCCGCTCACGCTCCTCTGTCCCCTCAAACACCTAAAACCTAAACCTTCTGCGCACATTTGCCGAGAAGTCTTTATTTGCTGCACGAACTATACCTAGTTTTAGTATACATAAATTCAATAGTTAGGTCATTAAGATTTCAATGGAATACTGCCATACTTCCACTACAAATATTACAAACTCGATTCGACCAAGACAAAAACAACCATTTATGGCAAGCCAAGTATCTATTTGTATCCAGCCAAAATATTTTCAGACTGTCAAAACTACGGTACTGATACATAAATAGTCATACACAAAAAAAAGTGCTTTACGTGTGTGTGTGTTTTATTGATACTTGAATACAAAGTGTCAATGATTTTTTCCCCTATCACAGATACCAATATTTGAGTCGAGAAGCGATGGAACAGACAACTTCGTTTCGTCACTCATCATCGCTGGTGGAATGAATATTCCTGAAGTTGCAGTTTTCTTTGGAACCAAATTATTTAGAGGCAACAGGTGAGTTTTAGGTAACTTAACTCAACTGCAGGTGGAGCAAAATGTATACACCGATTTTTCTTTAATTAATAAATTGGGATTATTGTTTGTTTTCCTACCAAATATACTTATAAAATTCTCGTGTCACAGTGTTAGTTGCCATTCTCCTCCGAAACGGCTTAACCGATTTTGATGAAATTTTATATGTGCACTTAGTAGGTCTGAGAATAGGTTTTTATCTATTTTTCATACGCGGGCGAAGTCGCGAGCAGCAGCTAGTATATCTATGAAATACCAGCAGCTAGTATATCTATGAAAAATATAAAGATTCAATTTATCAATGTTTTTACGTAAAAGATATAGTCATTTTACTGTATTTTTACGTAAAAGAAATTACGCTCATCTGTGACGTCAATGTTTTGTCACTTTTGCCACCGTCAACTATAAAACAACCAATGCCATAAGTGCTATAGTCGGATTAAGGATAAGGGATAAGGGAGTCGTTTTGTACTCGGACTTTCGTATCACTTTCGAAACTTAAAGGACAATTATGTCCACAGGATTCGTAAAATATCCGCGAACGAATTCTACGCTTTCAACTCCCCCAATTACCCGCCGCTGGTAGAAGTTGGGGTCAACTTCAAAGTGAACAACCCTGCGGTTCTTCGGCCGACTACTTGCAGCCAAATCCACGTGCAAGCCCCTTGGCCTGCTACTGTCACTTTTCTTCGACTCTTCCCTAACATCAGCGACGCACTTATAATGGCTACCTTCAAGCCACCCGTTAAAGGTATGAGATTCTCAAGCATTTTCTATTCTGTTGGTAGAAAACCAAAGATTTTAAATCACAAATGCGCCCTCGCCATACTTCAGGCGGCCGAAAATGTGTCTTCCTTAGTCGCTTGTAGAAAGCAAACAAAGATGTGTATGCAATTTTTGCTAATTAGGTTCGTTTACCTTTAAAAATGCCTTTCTGTGCCTTCAGAAAGTGTTCTCATAATTCAAGAAACGATCTGAAACGCACATTAGACGCAATCAGACATATTACGTGGACAGTTTACAGAAGCACAGGGCGCATCTGTGATTTAAATCTTTGTAGAAAACTGTCACTTTTCAGGGGTAGTAGTGAAAATATGAAGGTATTTTCCACATTAATTGTCAAAAATCTAGTATTTTGATGTTTAAGACATAAGAAATCTAAGTGAAGAGTTAAGTGTTGAGGATAAAATGTATTCAAATTTTCCGTAAAAACTAGTGAGATTATTAGGGCAATAAATGTTTCAGGATTGAAATCTGTATTTTTTGTCTGTGTTATTAACAAAATAACAGTTATTTTCATATTGCGCAATTAAACTTACAAATGTCCATTACATATTTACCCACTTTTATTTCAGGTGTAGTTCTCGAGAGTTATGGAGCTGGCAACACTCCAACGAATCGTCCCATCCTATTGGAGGAAATAAGGAAGGCGAGCAACGACGGCGTCATAGTTGTTAACATAACGCAGTGCTACAATGGATATGTTAGTGAACCAGTCTATGAAACTGGACAAGTAAGTAGTAGGGAAGGGAGTGTGTTGTATATGTCGTCGGCACATCGTAGAATTGGGCATATCATGATATTCCTGGGCAGGTCATATTTCTGTTAAAACTGAGAGGGTCGCCTCACTCCGCTTCGCTCGGCTCCCCAAATTTATTTCCATGTAAACCTATCATCTCCTCCTCCTCCTCGCTTTACTTCGCTCTGATCCTCGTCGCACCTATTTTTGACCGATCTGCCTTACGATCTGCCCAATTCTGCGATCTGCCCACGACATTATATAATACGTGTACATTCTCTAACTCTTCATAATGCAAGCGTCACACTAGTGATGTGCGTTCGGTCGGTCGGCCGAATCGGTTATTATATTATAAAAGTTCTCCGTCACGTCTGTCTGTCTGTTCGCGATAAACTTAAAAACTACTGCATCGACTGTCATGCTGTTTTCACCAATAGATAAAGGGTTTTTTTTTTCGAGGAAGATTTTAGTATATAATTTACAAAGTTACGCCATTTTATATTAATAGGCTCAATAAAATAAGTAATCGTAACAAACACGTATTCACGTAAAACACATGGCCGTGATTAAGACACAGCCACACACCTTTTTTTTAAATTATTGATAAGCGAATATCTAATGTTTTTGTTCACAGGCCATTGCTGATTACGTAGTGCCTGGATACGACATGACACCTGAGGCTGCTTTGACTAAACTATCCTACGTGCTTTCTAAGAACGACTTGAGCTACCTTGACAAGAAAAAGGTAACACCACATTTTACTTTATTAATGTTAAAGGACAAAACACACGATCAGTCATTTGACGTGACTCCAAACGACTTAAATCAAATGGAGGGACGCCAAACATTGTGCCCACTCACGGTCAGTCCAATTTTCTGTCATTTATGCATTTGACCGGGTCGTACACTCACGATCAGTTGGCGCGATGAACTGGCGTGACGGCGCAATTGGAAATCCAGTGATTGGTCGCTTTTATAATTTGCCGTGGCACGGCACGACACGGTAATACCGCGAACGTCTCAGGTATTTTTGTGACCGCCGACGGCATGCCGTGCCGTAGGTCGGTTTTATAATTCGCCGTAAAATCATTATACGCTTTTCGTCTTCAAAGACCACTTACGCAAATCTGGCGCCGCCCCGCCCGACTACGCACGCACACAACTACAAATCCCTTGTACGTACACACTACACTCTCAACACTGCCGCAACGATTTGATGGGGAGCGCAATGTGCTACGGCGACGGCACGGTAGACCGTTTGCTGTTCACGGCATGCCGTTGCCGTGAACGATAGATTAAAAGCGTCTGCATACAATTGCAACACTTTGCTTTCCTATTTTACCGGTAAATACGTGCCGTGACGTGCCGTGCTACGGCAAATGATAAAAGCGCCCATTGACATCAAGCCAACGGATTTTACCATTCACGATCAAATTTTGGCTTCACGTCAGTCCATTCGACTCGATGGACTGATCGTGTATTTCGTCCATAAGATCGTCAGACAGGCTGACTTGCAAGTGCGTTAAATATATGAGATTAAGATGAAATAGAAAAATGTAATATATTTATTTGTCATTTTAATTTTATTCTTGTTGCAGATGATGAAGAACAGTATTAGGGGCGAATTGACCCAGACGACTTCAGAAAACCCCAAATCTTGTTCTTGTTTATCGAATGGAGGCAAAAATAATTTGATTTAAAATTTCTTGTAAAGTACATTTAACACGTTTACCTATTATTTTATATGTATGTATATAAAATTGTAAAAACTGTACAATAAAGCTTTATCCGCCTGTATAATATATTAAAAATAATTCTATATTATCAGAACTGTATTTTATTTAACCATGGTCAAAAAAAACATACATATATACCTCCTCTAATTAATTGGTATTAGTGTGTTTTAATTCCTATCGGCATTCAAAGATTTTGGAAAAATTGTAGTCGGCGAGATTTTTTTTTTTTTTTTAATTATAAATAACTCTAGCGATTCGCTCCCGGCTTCGCTCTGGGTGCAATTTTTATATGTATACAAAAATCTTGCCCGTGTATCCCTCTTTCCATATGTGAAAACCGAAAAGCCTAAACAAACTGACTTATCATTTTTATATTAAAAAAATAATAATTAAAGGATTAATTAAATTAAGGCCCAAAATAAACACAGAATATTTTAAAGCAAATTTGACTTAAATATTTATTAACTTTTAAAGTGTAGAAAATTATGTCAAATAGACAGATAAGACTTTAGCGCCTTAGAGCAAACAATTATGAACCTTATAACATTAAAAAGAAAACATATTATTTAAAATAAAATGCTGTGTTTGTACAGTACAACTTATACTATGAAAATACATATATGTTTATGTAACCACATAATAAATATTTAAATTTATTTAACTAGCTGTATTCTGTTGCTACAATAATTTAGTCATGTAAGCGATAATTATTGGCGAAAAATTTTTTTTGACTTTATTTTATTTTTTCCTCTAATTAAGAGCGTTCACGCCTATTATGTTTTTTTTAATTAAAACGGAACTGATGACAATTTTAGAAACTCCACGACAAGTTAGAGTTGCCAACTTACTCTAGTAAATGCTAGGGGCAGAGGACCCAGTATGCTGCCTTGCGCGACTACATGAAAAAAAAAAATTATTATTTTAGACACGATTGAGATTCACTTGAAACTGCCACAGCGTAAGGATATGGAAATTTAACTTTGGACAGAATATTTTTTTTTTTGTACTCGACTGTACACAGTTACCACGCGTTAAGTTAAATCTTCCTTTAAGTGGCGAAATTAATTTTCACAGTAACCGATTAGAGAATAACAAATTCAACTATTTGATTGACGGTGCCCAGTGACGGATTTGGCGTGAACGCTCCTAATCTTACTTGTTTACTTCCAACAGTTGATCTAGGGCGTGCAGCGATCCAAGAAACGTGGATAGAGACAGACGTCGCGTATGTGGTGTCTCTGGAGAAGCCAGCAGAGGAAGCGCTCTAGGCCGAGGCCGTACCCGCCGTGCGGCACGGAGCCGAACTTGCGCTGATCCGTGTACCAGTAGTAGGGCGTTGGGTCAATGCCCTCGCGCCGATAGCCCTCCATCAGCTCCTCGTGCTCCCAGATCCTCATAGAGCCGCCAACTATCTCGCCCACGCCCGGCATCAACACATCCACCGACTCGGTCAGCCGGCGGTCGTCCGCGCACCGCATCATGTAGAACGACTTGATCTCCGCGGGGAAACGACACAGCAGGATGGGCACGCCCAACGCGTCCGTCATGCGCCGCTCGGGCATCTCCGGAATGTCCTTGAACAAAAACCATCCCAACAAAATATATAATGAACGAGTAAAGAAAAGGACCACAGCAAAGGTTGACGACACGTTTGGTCTAGTGGCTTGTAACACTAGAGCTGTTAATTAACCAAACGGTCGCGGGTTCGAATCCCGCTAGGGGCAAATGTTTAAATGTGTTAACATTTTATCTTTGTACCTGAGTCATGGATGTTTTGTATTTATAATATGTATGTATTTACAACAAAAAAAGTAATATAAGTACCTAATCTAAACTTCGGAACTATACTCGACGGCGAATAAACCGGACCACCCGCTACTTAGGCTTGGAACTCTGATTCGGTTTTCTCAAAAAGTATAAAACTTACAACTATCAAAGTTATACCTACAGAAAGTGCGTTTCATGATGATTATTGATTAGGTATAACTTTTATAGAGTTTTTGAGAAATTCGAATCAGAGTTCCAAGGTAGCGGTGGCCCGGTTTATTTGCCGTCGAGTGTAAATGGTGCTGTGTGGAATGTGTGAAGAAAGAAAAAGAAAGGGTGAATACAAATGCGACGCAGATGTTCTACGCGGACGCGGCCATCCGCGACGGATCATAAAATCTACTAAAGACGGTGAAATGTGTTAACCCTTCATATGCCGGAACGCGGATGCGCGTTGCGCTCACTGTATGTATCATGTAACAAGTGGGCAGTGGCACTTGAGATTACGACTTTACGCTCGGCATACAACGGTAATTCGGCTCGCTGGCGTTCGGCACACAAGGGGTTTAGCCTATACACATTACACAGTGAAACCATTACGATGCAGGCACTCCACAACGCAAAAAGCTATCCGGCTATCCGCGCGCGTCCTGATTCACGTGCGGACCCATATTATAATTTTTCAAGTGAAATCTTCTTTAGGCGGGCTTGGATTGAGAATTAGATAAGGGGTAAAATAGTAAAATCGGACCGTCATCATACCGATTACATGTTCTATAACATAACCATATAAGTGCTTAACTTTGAGATACATAAAATTAGTGCGTTTAGTTTTGTCGATCTCATGGTATGACACTCACCTCACCAAACTCGTAGAAAGAACCATCTTCTTTGGTTATATTGTTGGCTCGCAAATACTCGATCGCTTCCGTGTACGCCATACGTTTAAATGGCCTCTCCGGTTTCTGAAACGGTACAATTACCAACAAATTAAATTAATATAACAAATTAATAGTGTTCGGAAGGGCCCGTTACTTGATTGAATCGTAGTTTTATATAGAAATTATAATACGCTAATATTAAAATATCAACATGTAAAAAAATCATGAAAGAACGCGATGTGAAAATTCGCTACTATGAAAAATTGCTTTTGTGAACCTTGTCGCACAAATCCCTTTGATAAACGATAAACTTACCAAACTTACGATTAACTTCTGGGTTGCTTCACTAAAAGTGGCATAGTAGAATATCACCGCACTCATAGCTTGGGCTGATATTTCAAATTAGTTACATAGAGTTGTCCTTAAGGTTACGTCTTGAACCATATTATTACTAAATGTTAAGGTTCAAATCAGTCGTTACACGTGTTACGACTTGAACCATATTATTACTAAATCAGTCATGCAACATTTACATTATTCATCTTTTCATCAGAAATTAATGAGAAAGTGATGGCATGTATAAAAAAATTCTGTGGACACTTTTCGTAGTGACCCTGAATCTAAAAAAAGTGCATCCTTTATCAAAACACAAATCCGCGTGAAGTAGGCGCAACGCGGATCCGCGTTCCGGCACACGAGTGGTGCACAATTATTAACGCGGATCCACGTTCCGGCATATGAAGGGTTAATGTACCCGAAGTAGAGACTGCTAATACTATTAGCTAACAAACTTTGAAGTCGGGGTTGAGCTCGTAGACCAAATGTCCCTCGGGAGATGCCAGCACCCGGTCCACCACATCAACCACTAAATCTTCCAATCTATTCAATAACTCTTCAAACGTTATGAATGGACACTCCGCTTCGACGTGAGAATACCTGACCAAAAAAAGTTATTTATGATTAAAAGTTCATATATAATATTTATCCCCTATTCTGGATCAGTATAAATAATTAATTTAATATTACGGACATTCACAGAAAAAAAAAAGAAAACTTATTAAGGCTAGTTCACACTAGTCTAGTAGTTCTCACGGAGCCCGAAGCCAACTTGTCACATTCAACTAAACACTAAAAGATTCGAGTATCTTACTAAGTTACGAGGACGAAGTCGCGTGCGACAGCCAGTGTGTAATATAACCATTGTCTAGATTTTTTTGAGCTGAACAAAAGCATATGCATATGTATGAATGAACCAAAGTTCATACATCACCTGGCATCCATCCCCCTTTAATGCCTCAGAAATCATAAGGCTCTTTTTAAATAGTACTTACTCGGCGAGATGTCTTCTAGTGCGCGATTGTTCAGCGCGATATGATTGTGCGATGCAATACACATCGCCGAGTGCGGGCAGACAAGTTTCCAAGTACAACTGGGAACTCTGAGTCAAGTACGCCTCCGCGCTGAAATATTTACACACCTGCTCTCAACGTAAACTTCACAACTATTGATACCGTCAATGTACTACAACTATGAATTTCGCACGCCATACAAAACTTAACGAACTTTGTGGAACATTTAAAACCAGCCAAACCTCTGTCATTTAAAGAAAATATGACTTTACTTCAACACATTAGAGTTTAAAATCAATAACAGAACTTGGTCGTTACTACCTTTTACTATTGACGCGCGAAGGCAAGATTTTGTTTTAGGCGTATTTTATACATTTGTCACGCAAATTCTATAGTTTTAGTACTTCGATGCTTGAGGCCATAACCGTTTAAGATAAACTAACTTTGAAGACCCCGTTGGACGAGACTGGTTACGGTGCTTGCCTGATGTTTCAGTCATCTCTTACAGAATACCACCTTGAAATAATAGCATAATGTGTGCTATTGTGGTTTGGCGAGTGAGGCATTAATTACCCCATTCCTTCCTTATCCCTTATTCTTAAACTTGCAATTGCAACACCTATGACGTTGCTTTTTTTGTTATAGACAACTATAAGTGGAGCATCAGCCTGTCTTCGACCTTAACATAAAAGAAGAACAAAATAGAATGCTCACCCAAAGTAGCTGAACTTGAAAAGCGTGCTGCCACCTTCGCATTGAGTTTGTACCATAGTGGGTGGAGTCACCTCCGTGTAGCATCGCGAGGCGAAGTGCTCGCGGAAGGCGCGTGTGACCATCGCACGCGCTCGTAGTACCTTGGAAGTGTTCTCGCCGCGAATTAATATGTGCCTGGAGTTAGAGGTGGACGTCTCGTTAGAGTGTAACCACACTTGAGACAGAACTAGTCAGCGCGGCGGCTCGAACTCATCGGTGAGTGTAGCTAAAATTCATTCTGCCTCACACAGCACAATGCGTGGGAATTATTACGTAACGCAGTGAACGTCCGTTCCGAGGACTGCGTTCACACTCATAGGCTAGTCTAGCGAGTGTGAATGCAAGGATGCATTTTTTCCTGCAAACCTGTTTCATTTATCGCTCTTTCAATTAGCGAAAACTGCATCAAAATCCTTTGGGTGGTTTAAGAGTTACCGATAAAACAGACAGACACAGATCCTGCTAATATTATAAATACGATGTTTGCAAAAACGGTTTAATGCCTTTTAATGAATTAAGCACACATAATAGTTATTACCCCGGAAAAATGTTGGATGCTGTGAGGATCATATAAATATATTAAAAAAAATAAGCGCCACTATCACCGTGGCGGCGCCACCGACGTCTTGACTAAATATGTCAGATATTTTATTACGTGTTTTTTTTTAATGCAGACGAAGTCGCGGGCACCAGCTAGTTTATATAATTTTAAAATACCTGTTATCCAACTGGACATCGGGCAAAGCTTCTTCGTTGAGAATGGCATCGGCCCCTCCGGGAGGAGCGAGTCCGATCAACTCCCAGTAGTCTGCAGTCAATTCGTGACCTCCGGGAGCCTTGAAAATTTTTAAATTATTATCCAAAATTACATTATGATTACAAAATATAAATTTTACTAGTTTAAGTAGAGAATTAAGTTTTTTTATTTAATTTTAATAACAATACGTCCACTACTTTCCATCAATGCATAAACTAAACGGAGCATGGATAACTTTGCATATATATTGCACCTCCGGTAAGACAAGGGCATAAGACATTACAATTTGTTTTAGAATCAAATAAACTTAAAATATATGCAGAAATGTCTTAAAAACATTATTAAATTAAAAAAAGACTATGGGGCTTGTATTTGATGAATTGTTTAAAAGCAACATAAGCAGGAGAATACAATATTGAATGCAAAAAAATTAACTTTAAATTTACAAAAAGTGCTATGGTCAAGCTAGGTACTCACAGTCTTCCCTTCAGGTACAGTTTCTAATTTGCCATAAATCACAACAGAGGACTCCGTCGACAGCATAAGTGCATCATACGTCTGACACAAGGCACCATGTAACACACACTGTAAGAATCCTGTGCCATCGCGAAGCGTCAGAAACGCTAATGCTTTACCCTGCCTCCTTAGTCTGTGTACCCATCCGCGTACACATATCCTTTCATTGCGGTGTTCCACAGCTGCAAAAAAAGCAAATATCTATAACTTCATTAGTTTCAGAGTTAATTTTTTAGTGAGCAGGTTATTTTTTCTGTGTAGAAAAAGTAAAAAGTAGCCTATCCCGTGTCCCGTGCGTCTAAATGTTTATCTACCAAGTTTCATGAAAATCAATTGATTAATTTAAGAGTTATAGAGGAACATACATACATACACTCACAGATTTATTATTAGTACACACTACACGCTCTCAGCTTCGCACAGGTGCAATTGAGGTATAAACTATCCTATCTTTTAAGTTGGACCAAATTACAGACAGTTATGCAATTTTATCAAAATCAGTTCAGTAGTTTAGGAGTTCATCGTGGACACACAACGCGACACGTAATTTTTATATATCTATACTAAACCTCAGAAGTTTGCAGTAGCACCGTAGATCACATAAAATGTTATAAAAATGAAGTTTTTGGTGTTCACACATGTGTAGTTACTAAATTACTTGCTACTCAACGAAACTAAATTACTAGCCTAGTACGAACAGTCTATGCATAATAAAAAATAGGGTTGCTCAGAATATAGATTGTTTAATTATTATTAATTAGGCAGAGAATATAGAGAAAATAACAAGGCAAGGTATTGTTAATTGAGGTTTGGTATTTTTAATTGAGCTTATTTACTTACTTACCTTTCATAATTTTTATAATCTTTGCTTCTGGCAAACTGGTGTCTTGTTTGATTACAATTTTCTTTGCTTCTTCGAGGTTTTGCTGTCGCTTTTCGTTACTCTCTTCTTCCGCCTTAGCCTTATCGGCGGCCTTGTAATTTTCACGTGTCCAAATCTTAAGTATTTTCTTTAACTGCGACTTTGCCGCAACTTCGAATTTTTTTCCTTCTTTACCGTCCACATAAATGGTAGGAAACGGTTCTTTGCCGGCGAAACGCATCGCTTGCAATATCGTCTTAAAAGGCTTTTCCTCTGTACCTTTACCGGTTTCATCGTTTCCTTCCTTTTCCGATGTATAAATTTCTTCTAAAATAAAATTAAATATGTGTTTAACTTTGAGTACGTGTACAATTTATTTAGGTTATACAAATGTGCAAATTTTAAGTACTTACTTATAGAAAGCGTAGCAATGTCTGGCGCAGCCATGGTTTTCTACTTTTTATAACCAGTTAATGTAATATCTTATATTTCATAAAACCCAACATTAAATTAAATACAAATCGTATTGAATTTGAATATTGATAAAGAGAAGATCTGATCAATCAATGCAATCTGCAGATTCTGCAGCAGTGCAGGCAGTGTGTATGTATTCTGTGTATGACCTGTCATATCAATATTGAATATTGTCAATTGTCAAATTATTTGATTGACGTTTCAAGAAAATAGTGTTGCTAGCAAGTAGTTCCTACTATCCCTATTATCGACGTACTATTAAAACATTATTTTTCATCAGGAATTATTATATTGAATTAATTAATATAAATATTTGTTTGGTGTTTCTTGTTGCTTTTTCATTAAAACCATACTGGTGTGACCATTTAAGTGACAAATTGTGGCAAAACTTTTGTGAGATTCGCAGATACCAACTTTTTAGGTTGTGATCATTTATTGCGCTATCTTTTTGATAACGTCTTCTACTAGTCACATTAAGTGGTAAAATTACTACACTGACAACACCTTTGCTAAACAATTTGTTTGACAATTTGTTAAAATATAGAACATAATAACACCCTGATGACGCCCATATCTATAGAGTTGCATCATCCAGCAGGTGCAGACCAAGTGCAGACACACTCACACAAGCCATGTATTTGAAATTAAATAATATACTTATTTTTTCTTTTTCAGTTTTAGCTTAACCCGTTGTTTACTTGGTAGTCTGTACAAAAGTAGTTTTGTAAAACTATTTCCCAACTTCAATCGGTCAAGTATATAGGGCACAGAACACTATATCACTGACAAGGAGATATAGTATTCTGTGTAAATTTAATAGCTGTCAAATTAATGCGCGCGAAAAAATGGAAAACACATACATTAAAATTTAAAATGTTTTATATTTTGTTTATAAATTGAACGAAACGCTTATATAGATATTGCTTTCAGTTTTGTGAGGTGTAGATAGTATAAATATATCACAAAATATGACTTGGAATAAAATATTGTGCAGTAACAGAGAAGTCCAACTATTTGGTACCTTAAACGGAGGCCAAAGCTTCAGGTAAATAAATGTATTTCCATTTTTAATTTGTTTCTAAAACGAAATAATTCCGAATATTTTTAAGTCATGCTCCCCAATAAATTATGTTACAGATGGTTACTAAATGAACAGAGTAATGAGTGGATAGGTGTATTTTCAAAAACTGTGTGGAAATTGCGACAAAATGACGATGGTCTTGAATATAAAGTCATTGGTTCTTTGCTGTCGAAAAATAATAAAAAAGGCAAAGCAAACATAAAAAACGAGGATATCTTCAAAACGTTGTTGGAAAACTACTTTGGATTAGACATAAAATTAAGTAAACTGTATGAAGAGTGGTCTAGTAAAGACGAATTGTTTAAAAGTGCTTGCAAACAATTCTATGGCATCAGAATGTTGCGTCAGGAACCCGTGGAGAATCTGTTTTCTTTTATTTGTAGCCAAAACAATAATATATCGAGGTGAGTAAAATTAATCTTTTTAATTTTCTAGTGGTTATTTATTTATTTATTCATTTTCATGTTTACAAGCAGGATCCTGCAAAAAAAGCAGGCAAGTGTTAGATTGACTTACAGTTTTGTCAACTAAAACCAGATACAGCTGAACCACAACCCTCAACAAATATAATATCATGAGAGCATAACATTAATTGTTGTCGAAATTATAGACAATACTGTGAGAACTCACGTTCGATTCTGCATCAAAATGGTATTGCAGGATGCTTCTGTGGGAACACACTATCCTGCAAAACTAGCCCACTTTGTGAACGGTCTGTTACAGGTTCTCCTAATGCAATATATAGGTATCAATGAATTCAATGAATGAATCAACTCCTTGACTTCTAAGGAAATGGAATGGTCTTTCGTCTTTATAATACATACTAGCTGGTGCTCGCGACTTCGTCTGCGTAGAAAAGTATAAAACGCCATCTACCGTATTTTGCATAGATGCCGCTATCTCCCGGCCCCCTTTACTTTTATTTTAGATTTCCCGTAGGAATGAAGCATTTTCCTGCGGTAAAAAGTATCCTATGTTCATCACGGATAATGTCGGCTTCTAATGGTAAAAGAATTTTTCAAATCGGTCCAGTAGTTTCTAGCCTATTCTATACAAACAATCAAATCTTTCCTCTTTGTAATATTAGTATAGATTATATTATTTTCATAACATTTCAGAATATCTACTATGGTGGAAAAGCTCTGCATACATTATGGAGAAGAAATTTGTAAATATGAAGATGTCACATATTATTCATTTCCTGAAGTAGAGAAATTGGCACAGAAAGAGGTGAGTTTTTTTGATTCAATCAAATTTAAAAGCATTTTTATCTATGACACATTAATAATGTAATGCCTTAATTTTTTTTTTTTTCTTTAATTAATAATAACTGTCCATGCTTTGTTGCAGGTAGAATCACATTTGAGACAGTTAAGCTTTGGATATAGGGCACAATTTATACAAAAGTCGGCCAGTCAAATAGTTGAGTATGGCGGAGATGAATGGTTCAAAGGCCTTCAGGATATGAAGTACAAGGACGCCCGTGTAGAGCTGATGAAACTGCATGGGATAGGACCAAAGGTAACATTATTTAAGTAAAGTAATTTTTATTTGCGTACACTAGCTTTTGCACTCAACTTCTCGCTACCCAACAGTGAAAGATTTTTTTCAAATCAGTCCAGTAGTTTCGTAGCCTATTCAATTCTAACAAACAATCAAATCTTTCCTCTTTATAATATAGTAAGTAAGTATAGACAAGGCAACAGTAAGTAACAGTCAGCCTGACTGTCGACTTTAACAAAAAAAAAATTTCACATCAATCGAACATGTGGAAGTTTGTCAACTTAGAAATGGGTTGATGGTCTTCAAACGCTTGAATGATCTTCATAAAATAGCTAAAAACAATCAGGATCACGTTAGCTTTCTAACAAAAAAAAACTGCATCAAAATTGGTCCATCCGTTTTGGAGCTACGATTTCACAGACGATACACAGACATACACATCAAACTTATAACACCACGTTTTTGAGTCGGGCATCTATATAATCGTGCGAAGTTTAACCGTAGGCTATAAAACATTTTAAAACAAACCTTACCGGTAAATAAATAAAGTTGAATATCCATGGGCAGGTAGCGGACTGCATATGCCTAATGTCACTGAATCACCTCGAAGCCTTACCGGTAGACACTCACGTTTACCAAATAGCCGCCAACAATTATCTACCACATTTGAAAGGCAAGAAAAATGTCACTGAAAAGATGTATACGGAAATCGGAGATCACTTCCGGAGTCTTTACGGCGACTTAGCCGGATGGGCTCATACGGTGAGTTTTTAATTTACTTTTTATCTAATGAACTAATAGAAATGTTACTATAATAGTTATTCCATTTAATGAGTGTCCTCGTGCAAATAATATTGGTTTTTGTGTCATCGAAATCAGGCCCGTATTTCCAAATTTACAACATTGTAAAATTTCACATCTTTTTTAAATTTTCGTTCATTCTCTCGCTACTGCGATGACGTCACGCCGCGAGTGTCATGTCCGTGAGCTCAACGAGCTAAAACTAAACTATGTATAAACCCGTACGAATTAACTTGAGACCTGCCTGGGCGGATGACAAAAAAAATGGTTTTTTTTTTTAATTTGCTTGAGATTATATTAATAAGAACACAATAACTTTTTCTTGGAAGGGATAAAGAATAATTAGTCGGCATTCAAGCGATGTCTCAAGTTAATTCGTACGCGAGAAAGGTACGCAAGCGGCGACTCGCAGTGTGACGTCACCAGCGAACTGCTCGCAGAGTTTATATTAATTCGATGGACGTCACACGTTAGCGCGGTCGCTTAGTCGGAGGTCATTCTTTAAAGTTTAATATCTCAGTAATTTTTGAACATATTCTTGTTTCTCGAGTAACCTATTTTTTTAGATATGCTGATAACAAAAAACATATGTGCGACTCATTCCGAAGAGTGCCGTAACTAGCCTTTTATGCACCCGGTGCAAGCTTCTCTATATCTTACCCGGTTCTAACAGTAATTTTTTTTTAATTTTTATAAAACTTTTCCATGAATGTTTCCAGGTGCTATTTTGTGCAGATTTAAAAAAATTCCAGCAAAATGACAAAACAGAATGTGTGCCGAAAAAGAAAAGGAGAAAATGAAAAAAATAATAATATGTAAATACTTATATAATTTTTTATTGATTATTTCTGATTAAATACAAAAGTATAAAAATGATTGAATATATTTTCAATACATAACGTGACTTAAACTTAAGATAATATTTTTTTAAAAAACACAACCTGGAATGATTTTTTAAAAATAATCTTTTTTAAAGACCAATTGGTTTCATATCACAATTTCCAAATTAATAAATAAAATATTTTTTTTTGTTTCATGAGGATATCCCACAGTCAGTTAAACAATTTCCCATTAGCCTCTTTAATAGGGATAGATGAAATATACAATAAATATGCATAAATAAATAATTATTGCAAAATAAATTTTGATTTATATCTTATAAGAAATAATTGCAGTTATAGGTACGAGTTTAAAAGTACATTTCTTGCCATTGTAAAAAAATCACAAATAACAAATCTTATTTATAACATTATTGTAAAGTAAGGCCAACGAGGCAACGCAAAGAATGTAAACAAACTTTCAAGGGTTGTCAAAATGGTTTCCTATACAATGAAACAGATAGCGCTGAGCGCATCGTATGAGTGTGAGGAAAAGAGACAGAGGGCCGGGTTTGTTTACATTCTTTGCTCTGTCTCCTTGGCTTTTCTATACGTGAATTGGGGCACCACACCAAGCGGTAAGAACCTGATGGAAAGTTTGAAAAACTTGACATGCATTTTACTACAGTGAACTTTTAAGAATTCTAACCATGTGTTTCTTTTTCTAGCATTTTCGAAACTGCTTCCAAATCAAACAGCCGAATTTTCTCATTCTGTTTTTCTAACATTTTGATCGATTCTACTTTTTTTGCTTTTTTTTTTTTCAAAGTACATAGTAGGCAATTTAGAAAACTGTTAACAAAATCGGGGTATACGGCAAACCGTATACCCCCATACAGTGTCAAAACACTGTCGTCTGCATACTCGATATCAACCAAGATTCTTATACCCCGTTTACATATGACCCATTTTCAGGGACATGGGAAACGCGAGTACGTAAACAGGGCACTTCCCTTGCCGCTGCCGTGTCCGCTTGCGTTGCTCGACTTTTTCGTACGGACATCAAAGGGCTGGCAACGCGAGAGCGAGAGCGAGTGTTTACATGCTGCTCTCTCTCGCTCACTTGCTCTCGAACGCGCGAACAGTTTGCAACGCGAGCGGATTGCCCTTGACGTTGCCACAGCAACGCGAGCGGCCATGGCAACGGCCATATGTAATGTAAACGGGGAATAACGCACACTCTTTTGAGTGAATCATTTATCGCCATAGTAAATGAGGGGCGAATGTTCTATGAGGGCTTGCAACGCTCTTATTTCGAATGCGAGATCCGTGATGGCGGGCGGAGTGGCCACCAGAGTTGGCGCGAACACAGTACTCAGGTTGTGTGCGCTCATCTTGTTCAGCTCCTGTTGTTCGCTCACCCTGACGATAAATACAGGCGATGTTAGAGCGACTATAAGGCTCGAAACACACTGAGCGTATCTTGCGTCGCGTTTCGCCGTTACACTAATATGTATACATTTTCTCTCACACGGCCACACCGATCGCAATCTTACGACGTTGTACGCTGCGCGAGATACGCTCAGTGCGGTTAGACCCTTAGTGTACAATCACAGATTAGATAATGGTTACTAATACGTTACAACCTGGTCACTTGTTGGCAGGGCAGGCATAAGATTCTAGTAGACCTCCAGAGGTCTACTAACCCCATTTGTATGTAACATGGAAATTGGACTAAACTATCTTGATACTGTTTATTTTTTATTTGTCTTTAATAGGAGTCGGCACATTAAGTATTTATACGAAATTTAGCAAAGAAGAAATTTAGCAAATTTACAAGCAAAGAAATATACGAACTTTACCTCTTTATAATATAAGTGTAGATATAGTTTAGATATTAAGTAATTTATTTAATAAGTATGTATGTCATTTTGAGATAAACGACCACTTTTGTTTATATAGTGACAACAACAACAACGACTACTTTAGCAGTGAAACTGTTTTGACTCACCTGTGCAGGTGTTGTACCATATACTGCAAACAGTTGAAATGAGCCGGCGGCAGTAGGTCGAGACATTCCCTCAATTTTGCAATTTGTGCTCTTGTAGTGTTTGTTTCTGAAGTGAAACGTTTAAAAACTCTATAAAGGTCTATAACTCTACACGGTACAGAGCAAAGAATCCAGATGAAATATCAAACCTAATTTTTTAGTTACTATAGTCACCATGACAATTTTTTTAGATCCTCCATAGTCGCGTGCCATCAAAATAGCACAAGAATGGATTGAACGACTTACGTATGGCCTGCACGAATACCGGATGCACTTCGTACGTGATCAGGGGCACGGGAAGCAATCGTAAATACAGCTTGAGTGTGCCAGCGATCACGTTTATGTTACTGTACACGCTCAGGTCGGCCGCTTCGCCGTCTGAAAGGAGATCAAACAGTTTTGTATGGAGATCACAGCCATCAGGGGCCCTAGACAAATGGCATTCGATTCGCTAAATATAAAATGTACGGTATTGACATAATGCCGTCGCTAAATCACGTGATACTTCCCATATTATTATTTATTCTATCAAACTTCGTTATCGTTTTTGAAAATGTTACTTTGATTAAGGCCCCTGTTCTTTTTTTTTATTATTTTCGTTTGCACGGTTGAAACTATTTGTGCAATATTAGGTAAGAAGAAATTATTAGGTAAGGAAAATATCGTATCATTTGGTAATGACACGATATTTTCCTTATTATTACTTATTACTAATCCTACCACGATATTGTCATTGTTTTCATAGGTTTCACAGTTTGAAAGTATGTAATGTTATCTCTATTTACAAAATCCCCTATTATTATTTCACGATGGCCCTCTGTAAGGGGATGGTTACTGCTGCCAGACGGGCTGCCCAAATGACTGCGAAACGCAGAGTGCTCTGGCCACTACTTGCCAAATCCAGGTCAACTTTGAAAAGTTCATTTCCAAAGTTGACAACGCCGGGAATCGAACCCGGGACAACTGACCCTTAACACTCTTCAAACGGGCTTGTCGCTACCTGTCGCTTTTACATTTAAAAAACAAAAATCAAACCTTTATCAAAAGCCATCTTCAAAGCTTCAATTTCATCGGCGAATCCTGAAACTCTATATATCCCCTCCGAGTCTATACCGCGAGCCTCTATTTCGTTCACACACTTCCTCACGACAAACGGTAGAGTACTGGAGTGAGCGTTCAATAGCGTAGTCAGGTCTATGCCGAAGACGCCCCTCAATCTCTTCAGGTCTGGCACACAGTGGTTCGGAACCCGCTCTGAACACTTCGAGTGTGCTATGAAACCGCAGTCTTAGGAAACGAAAAGAAAAACATTTCAATCGTAGCGCGTAGAACTTTGCGTCAGAAGCGGAAATTTAGCCTCATAAAAAATTTGTCGCGCGATCGTTTCGTTCCTCAAAGCGAACTACACTTTTTTTAATACAAAAATTATATTTTCGCTTTTATCAGCTTAGAGAAACCGTCTAGTGTTGCTTGCTAAGTTTACTGTTTTATCCCTGATTTTTAATCTTTTTTTAAATCTGTTAACTGTTTAATCCCCATAAAAAGTAGAGGTGGCAAAAACGCATCACCGTTGAGATTCCATCATTTGCATCTGAATCAGTGCAAAGATTCGAATCAGTGAGTCGCTTCATTTCGATCAGTGAATCGGTGGATCTCTACAAATCATTTCGATCAGTGATTCAGTGGATCTCTACAGATAATTTCGATCAGTAAATCAGTCAAACTGTACAGATCAATAATTGTGTCAGAGATTCTCTATCTCACATCAACGAATTATTTGCTTGCGACAGGTTCACTGAGTCAACTCAATAAAGAGCGACACACGCCTAATACAAAGTGCCCAAACGCGTCTAAAGAAGTTTTCACTTTAAAAAGAAATCGATTTAAAATCTCTTGATCTCTATATGAAAAAGAGTAATGTTTAAAGATAACTGTAACTACACTCAACTCAACAAATCTTATTTTACAAAAAATCTTTGGAATTTTGTAATTATTATTACAATAATAACACGATATTTATTTTTAAACTTTAAGTAAAATTTAGAGAAAAAAACATAAAGTTACCTTCGCACTTAACGCCTTGTGCAGTGAAGCCCCATAGAAAATTTGCACACAACTCGCACCAATTCAGCCCTTTGAACGTGTGAACTTTGAAACTGTGTGATTTCGAATACTTCGTCAATAACGGATTGTCTTCTAATGACGGAGTTGAATCCGTGATAGGCTTTTTTACATCACTTTCAATATCAGTTTTTGTTGCCGGTAGCCTAATAGGTCTGTTGAATTAAATTAGTCAATACAATTAAAATAATTAATAAAGACTTCAATCTCTTGTAATTTTTAACCCCCAACGCAAAAACGGGGTGTTATGGCTTTGACGTATGTATCTTTTGCACAATATCAATTTGTTCAAAAGAGTTTTTTAGCAATAACTTATGAAGATCTGTTCAGGCGTTTACAGGTTATGAAGGGATTTCACTAACTTCCACAGGTCTGATTGATTTGAAATTTGGTGACCTGGTATTTTTCCAGAGCTTGTATAACTTACCCTATCGGCTAAACACACAGACACACATTTATATATTTGTGTGATATTTGGTGACCTGCATTTTTTTCCATAGCTTTAATAACTTAAGTCTTAGCCTATCGCCTAAACACAGATATATATATTTATATCAAAATGTGAGTCACACGAGTGCTGCACTTTTTCCTTTCACTAAACACAGATATATATATTTATATCAAAATGTGAGTCACACGAGTGCTGCACTTTTTCCTTTCAAAAATACAAATGGCATACTCACTGTTGTTTCTGAGCTAGTGTGTTTAATTTTCTTCTATTCAATGTAACATATGGACTTTCAGTATAGTTTGCCTTAGAATTAATCATGTCGAGAATAGGTCGCGCCTTCAGTTCCATGTGCATTGTAATAAGACCATCCGCTATTAAATCGTACACAGTGTCATACCTCTTGTCTTTAATATAATGTGTACCGTCATAGTACAGTTTGTAATGATGAATTGCATCATTGAACCTGTACAAAAATACCATTTTTATAAACACAATTAGTGTACTTGGTATAATTTATACTAATATTATAAAGAGGAAAGATTTGATTGTTTGTTTGTATAGAATAGGCTCCGAAACTAGTTAGATTTTTTTTGTCCAAACAGTTCTATCATAGAACTAATAGTAGAACTGTTTAGACTAACCCGTTACTGCCACCACATGGGCTGCTCAAATGACAGCGAAACTCAGTGAGTCCTGGCACTACATAATTTATTAATTACTATACATTTATTATGAAATGTGTTTGTGTACATACAACGATAAACTCATGCAGTTTCATGTGGATTTTCATGCCATTTTCACCAATGGATAGTGGTTCTTGAGGAAGGTTTTAGTATATTATATAAATTACAAAGTTACACGCGCGAAGTCACGTGCAACAGGTAGTACGAAATAGTTTGATTATTTTTATTTGCTAAGGTGTACACATTACAGAGTCATTGTAAAAACTTCCAAAATAAAAGAATAAATTATAAATTTTTAACTTGCTAATTGTGCTAAGTTCTATCCTGTGTGATCGTTAACCTAATAATGTGAAAAGAGATTCTGTTCCACACTAATTAAGAATAAGCATCTAAATTTTAATCTACCTATTTAAATGGTTAAGGTAAAATAAGACCAAGTCCAAATAAACTTACTTTGATGTTAATGTATAAAAATCATTATATTCATTCCCTTTTCTAATTAAAAATGTACCATTGGGTTCACCTTCCAGTAATTGTACGGCCTCTTTGTGTCCAATTAGCCCATGATATTCTTTACCATAAAACTCTGGTCGATCTGGGCAATTGTTGCAAACCAATGCATTTGGCTTCGGCGCTTCCATTTGTATACGATATACTGAAATTTAATCGTTTATTTTTATAAAGTGAAAATGAAATCTTTTTCCGGTTGAATGCAATCGATAAACGAGCATAAATTTACATTCAGGTTTCCATATGTTTTTAAGGTTTTCCATTTTAAATATTTGTCGAGATTCGGCCTTCCTCTTGATTTAATTAATGAAGATAGTATGTCAAGGTATATTTAATTAATAATAGTTATATTATAGCGGAAATGTAAACAAATCTTGAAGTAGCCATAATAAAATTAATAAACGTAAACAAAGTTTGACAAGCGGCAAACAATTTGACAATGACATTAAAATGTGTTACAGTGCATAAATTTAGAGATAAATTAGTCTACGCATTAAATTGTGATTCCATCATTTGTGAATAATATCAATATTTTAATGGGATATGAACGAAACCTATTTTTTTTTAAATCGTTTAAGATTCGTTTTTTAAAAGATAGTTAAAAATTTCAGATTTTACTTAACATTCATGCAAAAGATTTTTAGCATATATTGAACCCACGAGGTTAGAGCTTAACGCTCGGTTTCTAAGAGTCTAAAAGGTTAAGGTTTTAAGGTTGTTCCCGGCAGGAACAACCTTAAAATGGCTCTAGTCTGGGTGCCGTTTCGCAGTCATTAACATCAGCATAGATTTAATGTAACGGTACTACCGTATTCTAAATCTATGGGCGGCAGTAATTACAGAAGACCACCATTAAATAACCACATTATATGCTTTTGTGTTTCGGAGAGTAAGGATGCCTGCGCCCATTTTACTCCCTAATTCCTTAGCTATTTAATCCCACTAAGGTCGGCAACGTACATGCAGGATCTGTGCCGTTACTGGCGTTCGCTTTCACAAGTCCCCTATCTTTAAGTGGACCGTCAGCTATTATCTACAATTACCTTTTGTTTCATTGTGCTTGTGATTTTAGTCAATTTCATTATCATCGTCTAACAGCTCATGCGTTTATTTCGCTATAGTCTTTTAACCATTTCACCGCTTGGTCTTGTAGGAGTTGTGCCCCTAGCGCCTGACTCGTATTTTTTTAACAGAAAGCAACTCAGTGATTTAAAAATAAATACACAAGTAGAGGATTTTGTAATGTGAAAATAATTGTCAGATAAATCCGACCTGGTGGCTAAAGGGTTAAACAATGACTAGTTTTTTTTATAACCTTTCGTCTCTTCAAATATCTCTTTAATATGTGGTTTGTAAGGAATATTTTTTGGGGCCGAAAGTGGCTGAAATAAAAATGCCCATGTATGAAAGTGTTTTAATATATATATTTTTTAACTAATACACATACATAATCAATTATTCTTATCTTATTTCTAACAGTAAAATTACATCAGTCAGTTCGAATTAAACATAATTTCACAACTATGAACACCCAAGTCACGTTTAAGCAACTGTGAGTACTGATAGCTACTCTTAATCTATACTAATTTTATTATAAAGATTTGTATTTTTCTTTGTAACGAATAAACTCAAAAAAAATACTGGACCGACTTTAAAAATTCTTTCACCAATAGAAAGCTACATTATCAGCGAGTAACATAAACTTAAACTATATTTTATAAAGTTACGCGGGCGAAGCCGCGCGCAACAGCTAGTAAGAAATACGAAAATATTTTACAAATGAATGGATGAGTCTTAGATTAGCGTTTAAACTTTCAAGGACTCTCTCTGTCCAGTAAAACTTGTAATAGGAACTTGTGAGGCATAAAAAATATCTATTCTGTGTAGTATAGAAAAGTATGCAAGAGTAATATCGGAGATTACCATCATGAAATGCACACCAAAAATTTCACAAAATGGTTAAAAAAAAAAGCTCCTCCCAAACTTCCTCCAAATAGCATAGTTGTCATCGATAATGCGCCTTACCACTCGACGCAATCGGAAAAGCCTCATGTGAGTTCGTCGCCGAAAAGCGAAATGAAAAGCTGGTTGCGAAGCAACAACATATTGTTCGACGAAAACATGAGAAAACCCGAATTGTATCATTTGATTACTATTAACAAGCCTCCAAAAAAATACATTGTGGACGAATTAATGAAAGAGCACGGTCATGAAGTTTTACGTCTGCCACCCTATCATTGCGATTTAAATCCTATAGAATATATATGGAATTTAGTGAAACAAAGGGTGGCAGACAAAAATATTAACTAATCGGAAAGAGAAATCGAAAACCTGACAAAGGAAACTATAAAATCAATTACCGTTTCTGACTGGAAAAAAGAAATGGAAACAAGCAACCAGGATGTCGAAATATGTTGACGACGTTTAATTTTTTTTTTTGTCTTAGTATATTTTAATTATATTTTTTAAGCATTGTATTGTATGATAAGTTAGTTTTATTACACGTGTGGATGCAACCTTCCTCCCAGTCTGGCGACAGCACATCATTAAATCACGCATGCAGCCTGTGCCCCAGACATTTTAAATCACTAAGGGCGCTTAATATTCATTTCACAAAATCACACAGAAATTGTAATAGTCAAAATATCACCTTCAACCTGCACCTGCACTCACCAACGATCCAATCACTCAATTCCATCTTCATATTAGTAACTTAAAGCATAATATACCATTAGTTAAAAGAATTCCTCGTGGTGCTAGAATCACCGTCGCCACTCATCTATCCAACTTAATTGAAAAATTCTTAAAACATAACGACATTCATGACTGGCATAACCTCCTCCTTTTTTCCTTCCGCACGCTTCATGTTGATAACAACAATTCATCCATCACTCTTACACAGAAGATTAAAAATAACTGCTTTAATCAAACATGCCCTCTTTCCGCAACTATTTAGTAGTTGCGGAAAGAGGACATTGCGGAAAGGAAAGAAGACAAATGGACGATCAAACATTCGAATTAGTTTTTTAGTGTAATAGAATGTGATACACTATTTGAATTTACATTTGTTAGCCCAGGTGACATTGTGAAGCTCTTTAAGACAATTGGAATAAGAAGATTGTAGATCTTTGGGGCATGTCAGTGAAAACAGTTGCTATCTTAATAACACAGGATCAAAGACAAGCATCTGCAAAACAGATGGAACAAAATATGCTCACTTCATGGAAAATTCATTCACACACTTGCTGATGAGATAGAACACCTAACCAAGACGTACTATACCTCAGAAAGGTTACTAATCTTCACTGTAGTAATGTTACAAAGAGACAAAAACATCAAACAAGCAAAAGGACTTTATCAGGTTACTTGACCGCCGCCTTAATCTGTGGACTAATGAGCAGTTTGATATTTTAATCACAGAATCGATAAAATCTGACAAGACTCTTCGAAATATATATGTTACCGGCAATCAGTATAATCCGGTATTCTATACAATACCTAGGTAATGTATAGAATACCTAAAACGTGTAGTAATGTAAAATACGAGAGCAAGGAGCCTTAGCTATGGAAAACCGCAGCAGTTCCAAAGATAACTTGATAGAGCAAAGTCAGAAAATTCTTGAAACTTCTGAAAAAAAAAATTTCTCCCGTAGCATTGGGTACTACTGTAAGAATCCCTGTTACGGAAGTCGACAGAGGTCACAGTGATCCTCGCAATATACTAGCTATTGTCTTACAAAAAACCGATGACAAACTTTCATTTGTTAAGACAATGTCATCAAGGGACAGGTCAAGGATTTTTCAAATGTAGTTGCAAAAAATACTGCAATACTAAAAAGTGTTCTTGTCTTAAATATTAGCACTTTTAGTAGAAATAGTGATGTTCATAGTTTGAATACTAGAAACAAGCATAGGCTTCAACCGAATAAAACTCGTCTCCACAGGGTTAGCAACTCTTTTATGGGACAATGTGTGCAAATATACAACAATTATCTATGAATAAATTTAAAGTTTATATTAAGAAAACCCTGTGCAAAAAGGGTTATTATAGGATATTGGATTATATAAATGATGACTGTCCTTGGAGTCAAATATAATTGATTATTGTGTTATGTAAATTACTATGTATTGATACGTATTACTTTGTAATTTATTTATGAAATAGGGGGTTTCTTGCGGAGTTCTTCCCCCTAGAAACAGCTCTCCGAACCGGCGGCGGTAGTTTGTAAAGAATGTTGACGAAAATAAATGTTTTGTATACGTATAATAAATGATTTATTATATTATTAAAAGTAAGATTTTGTGCACTTCAAAATGTCATGATAGTTCCTCATGGAACAATAAATATTTTTTTGCCTGCTTAATTAAAATATTGATGAGGTAGTAGAGCTTCTTATTATTTTTATGGCAT
The DNA here is from genome assembly GCA_918317495.1 of Synanthedon vespiformis. Taxonomy (NCBI): domain Eukaryota; kingdom Metazoa; phylum Arthropoda; class Insecta; order Lepidoptera; family Sesiidae; genus Synanthedon; species Synanthedon vespiformis. Next base: position 3,330,077 of record OU906965.1, read on the forward strand.
TGTTTTGTTTCTTAAGTTCATGTAAGAATAAATATTTTTTTTACTTACATAATTAAAATTTTGATTTTGTTTTCTTTTTATATTTATTTATTACGTATGTGACTACTTGTGAGCAAATTACATTATGTTACTTATAGCCAGAATAATTATTAGTTTCACGTTAATGTTATTGTGATTTTACTGTAGTAACAGATAGGTACTTTTTTTGTACACTTTTCATAAAGATTATTTTTAAGGAGCACCCTAATTGTTATTAATTTTAATAAAGTTGATTTTAAGTAATAGAACATGTTTCATTTGCCCGTCATTTTATAGATAGGCCAACATTTTATATTTAGATAAATATAGACCAACATCTATTTATTTTACACATTGCCGGTGGGTGGAACAAAAAAAAAGGTGTACTCTATAAAATCCCTAGGAATTGTATTCATTACCTAGGTAACCAAAAACAAACAAACAAACTCTTCAGCTTTATATAATAGTGTATAGATGAAGGATTGTGATTGTATTGTTGCAATTAAAAACATCGCAAGTATTGCAACATACATTATGAAGGATTGTGATTGTATTTGTGCAATTAAAAACATTTTTGGGATTTTTTGATTTGTGGTACTTTTGAATTTAAGTAGCGACATGTACCCTAAGTTACTTACTACACTATAATAAAAGAATACCAATACGAATATTTGTAATAGTATCTCAAAAAATATTGCTTTAAAAATACTTAGTATATTTTTTTAATAGAATAAAGACCATTTTTTGTATTTTATTGTTTTCTAAAATGCAGAACTATCTTATTGGTCCCCTATAGCCAGGTCGCCTTAAATTATTTAGATATATGATAGCAAGTTACCTGGCATTTGTTTTATACTTATGTCAAGTAGACATTCACACAAACATTTACAGACTTTTGTATTTTTATGAGCAATTATTTATTAATACAAATTTAATTGTAAATTGTAAACGGGTTAATCACTTTTTCCATTTTCATACAGATAATCATCAGACAAATCTTCGTCATTGTCACTATAAATCACACCTACCCCTATCTTATCTTCCATTACAAAGTTTTGGGTTCATTGTGACGAGGCTATTTTCAATATGCTTATCTTTTGAATGCTCATTATCATTTTCATCGTTCGCATTAATTATTTCTCCATCTTGTACTTCTTGAAGGCAAGGTTTTGTTTTAAATTTCTCTTCTATCTTTTTGTATGCTTCTAAATCTTTACATAAACGAATTACGTTCCTTATATGGTCTGAATTAAATATCACGTGTGGCGCAAGTACTTTTTTAATGTTGTACATCACAACTGTCTCCTTCAAATTGGAGAGATCCTGGCAAGCTTCAAGAAACTCGACAAATACACAATTTCCGACAGCCATGATTACTTTTCCCCTCAAATACAATTCTTTCTCTCTCTCTGTCACTTTCTTTAATTGATCATTTGCTAATTTAGAAAAAGTTATGTCATAATCCTTAGGTATTACATTTGCCAATCTTACTTGTATTACATGAGTATCTATATCTATAAATTTTTGTGGTAAATAATACAAGTAGATATCTTTCGTAACAATCAATCTCTCTTCGTCTATCAACTTTACAAGTATATTATTCGGGTTGCCATTAGGATAATTATTAATTATTCTCACAACTTGACACCTACAAAAGGAGTTTTGTTTGATTGCAACCGCACAAATATCCCCAATTTTAGGAATACCACAAAGCCTTCTGTTCTCTTCATGACTGAAATACAATCCCAACTTTATGGACAGCGATGCGAGTGTTTGCGGATACTTCTTTGTTACACTTAAAACGGTGTGCGTTAATAACTTTGCTGAATACAAAACAGCGGAGTGATAATGGAGTACTTCAAATGTGATCACGCCCTCTTTGGGAACCGACTCCTTCGGCTCATCATATTCTTTGAAAACCGTATGTCGTTCCCCACAATTCCAGATATCTGGACAATCTCCCAATGTCAATAAATCACCACAGACCGGAACCAAATCTTTTGCTTTGGCTCTATCTTTATCAATAAGTATTTTCGCGGAGATGTCGTTCAAAACCTCAGGAACTCTGTTTGAACAACGTTTGATAAAATTGAGAATTTTTGGCAGTTGTTCAATGTTATTTTCATCCATTAGGATTTTTACTTCCACCTTGTTGCTGTCATTTTTGAATATAGACGCATAATTGTCATTGAGCACGGAAAAACGTTTGCAAAACAACGAGAACAGATGCGGTAAAGAGTAATGTAACAAATAGTGAGCATTAGTTACATTCATGTGTGTCAAATTTCCATCACAGCATACCAAAATAGGCCCTATCACTGGCTCCCTATAATCATTCCAGGCCGTATTTAACATGAACAAATCTTCAATGGTCATAGAATTGTTACAAGCATAAACAAGATACTTATTCTCTGACAATACTTTCTTTAAAACAGTAACTTCATTATCGTTGCAACAAACAATGACAGTGCGTTTTGATGTATCTATGTTTTTTAAGAAATCTAAAACCTGATTTATTTTATTCTCATTCGTAACAAAAGAAAATTGAGTTTTGGCTTTGGAATAGAGGACACATTCTTGAAATGCCCTAATGCATATTACCGTGTTCGGGGCCTTTTTAGCGAAGGACGTCATAAAATCACACCAGACCCTAGATGATACGATATATTGTACCTTCCATTCTTTAAAAGCCCTCTTTTTTAACATATCTTCAATGTTAGAAATAAATACACGCAATTCTTTACCATAAACCAAAGCTAACCTTTCACAGTCGTCAAAAACAACGGTGGAAAGCCGCCGTAAGTCCACGCCAAATTTATTCACGAGCAAACGAACTAATGACGGCGGTGTGCATACGAAAAGATCACAACCATTCAACAAAAGAGTTATAGTTTCTAACTCGTCAAAACCCGAGTAACAAGCTAACACCTTTTTCTTTGAACCTAGGAACATCTTACAAAGGTTTTCAACGTATGTGACAGACTCTGATGTCGCGCAAAGTATTATGGAAATTGGACCGACACTATTTCTTTCGGTAACCCCATCGGCTACAAGACGGCACACCGCCGGAACATAACCCATAGTCTTGCCACTTCTAGAAGGGCTGATCATGAAAAAACTATGGCCACGCAAAATTGTCGACCAAGATATTGTTTGCAACATCATAGGCTTACATATTCCGATGTTTCTGAGCATATTATGTATGTGTGAATTGAAGCAAACATCGCTAACTTCTAAACGAGGCTCAATACGATTATTACTTTTCGTGTGAACCATTAAAACAGGTGTAATTAATTTATCAACAAACACAGAATATGTTGGGTCAATATTTTTGAATGGATTAACATTATTTGTTTTGCTATTATGTATCAGCACCGAATCTTTTGTTTCTTTCGCTACTTCATTGGGAATGTCAGAGCATTTTTTTACAACTTCGTCTATTAAATCGTTAATATTTTCACATTCAGAAACATTAATGATATTATCGTGATTTTTTATGACATTTTCATCTCTTAATGTATTATTTAGAGAATTGCTATTTGATTTTATAACATCTACATCTACAACAGGTTCTATATTATGTTGTCTAAAGTCATCAGAACTAGTATTTAAACCTACTTCACTTGATCGAAATTGATCTTCATCAGACATAATCTCATTATTGATTACATTATTGCACTCTTCAACAACCCTATTATTGATTTTACTTATACGCAATTTTAGTAATTTTCTCAAGGGACTTTCATTGTGTTTTACAGAATCTAAACCATTAACACAATCATATAATGTTCCAATTTGCTTTGTGACAACAGAATTCATGTCATTTTCATTACTATTCAAGAAACCGTCTGTTTTAGTATGAAAATCAACATAATTTGGGTAATTTTTTTTACCTTTCTTGAATTTGACATCACTTGAAGTGCCTACATTGTTTTCATCACAATTTGTAGTATTAACTGCTGTGTCAAAGTTATCTTCAAACATGTCTGTTTTGTTCTTAATCTTATAACTGTCCTGTATACCTGCATTGCTTGTATTCTGATGTCCATTTTGTCGTGAGACTGACTTGACGACGAGATTGTTAATATTAATGCCTGCTGGTCCAATTGCAACCAACGTTTTATTTTCGTCGGCTTTTCTTTGTGAAGTTGGTATTACCATATCATCTGAAAAGGTTTAGAGTTAGAAGTAGTTTAGAAAATATAATTATGCATTTCCCTACGCAAATATTAAACGCCACCTCACAACGGAATGCGACGCGATTTTTAAGTTAAAAATTATAAAGTGTAAATTTATTATCTGGAAAAATGTTAATCCATGTTAAAATTGAGAAGATTAATTGCTAAATTGCAATCCTAAATAGTGTATTAAATTTAATAACTAATGGGTTTTACAAGAATCGTAAACCTACCTAAAGAGTACATTCATATCAATATTGCCTTTATGTCCGACAATCATAATATGATTAGGTTAAACAAGGATCATCTGCTGATTATTATTGATCACAAGAAATACAAGAGAAAATATATGAGAATGACCCACTATTAAGTTTTTAATGTGAAATTAAATAAAAGATTAAACAAGTCTAAAAATATATGGACTAACATAATTATATCCTCTTTACACACACAATGACAATTAAATAGAACATTAAGGGCCTCTTTCACCATCTGTCAAGTAGGCTAAATGTCATTTAAAGTCACTGACAATTAAGATGAAACAAGTCGGCGGCCCGAACTCATCGGTCTCATGGCTAAAATGTGTCCTGTCTCACACAGCACAAAGCGCGGGAAGAGCACTCGACTGAGATGCACAATGATTCATACCAAAAATAAAATCACAAAAAGACTCTTGGGCCAACACATATCTATTTTGTGTAAAGTTATTTGTACTCTTATTACTATTCTTACTACTTATTGATTTGTAATAACTAATCAATGTTTATATGTAAAGTATTTTGGAGTTTTTGTAAACTAGAGTGACCTATTCAACCTCAAAGTTGCATTAAAATTTGTGTTAAAATATGGATTTTTCAAGGATCATATCTTTTAAATTAATACCTTTTCTTTGAGCTTGTATGCATACGAACCTAGTTAACGACAAGATAAATCGGTATCATGCTTACTTTTGTAAATTAAACATAAAACAGCAGAGTAATATACATACTACGTATACATATTGTATGGAGGAAAACTGACTTGTAAAACCTTAAAGAAAAAATGTGATATTTTGGACCACTTAAATCATAATGAATCTTTTAGTATAAACTACTAAAAGATTCAAGTGAATACGGCATTGGTTGATCTACAATTTATGATAGTTCAACAATGCCCTGCAAAACGTTTATCGGATTACCGGAGTTCCACTGTATTATACTTACCATTAGCATTTTCTTCAGACTTGTTCTGGTGTTCTTTATTACTATTTTCTTGTGTAAACACACTTCTGTGTTCCATTAATGCCACATTATCATTTAGGTTGACATTAGAATATTCCTTTTGTTTTGATGAGTTTACGTAAGTTTCAGACATTTCATTATTAATATTATTACTACATCTTTCATTATTTTGCGACACGTAAGAGTTATCAGACCATTGTGATTTTGACAATTTTGTGTCATTGAAACCTCCAAAATTAGTTTCAAATATTTTTTTAATATTTTCTTTTGGATCATATAAATTTTCCCTATTATATCTTTTTAAGTTCTCAACTGTCAATTCATACAACTCGTTTTCAGAATTGTGAACTGAACTTGTCTCCGTTTTAATGCATTTTGTAAATTTTGTTGAATCTTTACCACACTTTTTATAATACTTTTCCACCTGATTTGTGACCAATTTAATTTCTTCATAATCGAGTTTTGTTCGAATTGTGTCTGAAGTCAATGCCTCTTTGAACATCTGCTCATTTTCCTCGGCTACGTTAGACTTTGTCAGATATCTTGAGAGCTTTTTTAACTTGCCATCAAACTTTTTAATAAAAATTTCTCCAAACTTGTGGATATTGTCATCAAATATGGTCGAGCTGTAAATCAAAGTAAATTTCAATTAATACAAATTTGATATGTTTATAATATAAAACTACAAATTAATTTAGAAATTTTGAACACAAGTCTTTGCAAATTATGAACACCAAACATTTATTTATTACTAGCGACCCGCTCCCGGCTTCGCCCGGGGTGAATTTTTTTTACGTATAAACCTTCCCTGATTATCCCTCTATCCATGAGTGAAGAGAGAATTAAAATTGGTCCAGTTGTTCTCAAGTTTTGCACTTAGCAACACATTTAGGGATTAATTTTTATTTATATAGATAGATTAACAACCCACCATCGCATGGAGTTAAAATTATAAAAATTCTTACTTAGCAGATGTTTACTTTATAAAATAAATATATATTATAAAGTTCAGTTTTCTAGACTTGTATTTTAAGTTCATTCCTTGGCAATAAACGTGTTTAAAAACTACTGTAGCTACTACTTTAATGAAGACAGCACGTACCGGTTTTCGTTGTGGAAAGGCCAGAACCATATTTCTGCAGCCGTTTTCAAAACTTTTTCCATTATTGTCACAGCTGCAGGTGTCCATTCAACAGATCCTTCAAATGAAGCTACCAGAGGCATTACGCCATATAAACCAATTTGTTCATAGGTTACATCTTGATTTTTTGAGTTTTTAACTTCCACCCACATCAAATGTGGATTTAAAAAGTAAAGAACATCAACTTGATAACAACCAGATCCCATATCTAAGGTTATAGAATTTGTTATTTTGTAAAGGAATGACTGTGTAAATTTTTATCAAAAAGTTGCAAACAAACAGTCAGTGCAAAAGAAAAATATGTTTACATTTTGTGTAACATTTTTAAATAGAAAGAAAAACACGTGGTGTCTTGGTGCTTGGTGGTATAAAAAGTTACTATAATTTATAATATAAACAAAACAAAAACTTCAAAGTTGATTCGGTTTTGAATGAATGAATGAAACAAATGCGGGAATGTCAGTCACAGAATATACAAAATAAACTTTTTTTTGAAACTCCGCTGTACGAAAGTACGGAGAACTATGGTCGTCTATGGTATTCTCATATATAATTAGTTACTCTATGTATTGTATGTTGTTTGTTATTGTTGTAACGTAAGTGATTATATTCTCTTTGATTGTTGTTATCAACCCAACTAAAATGCGTTCACAAACTACATAGAAGATACTAACGTAAATGCGTTTCATAATAATTCAAACAAGTAATTAATTAGAAATGAAAAATAAAGTTCATTTTCAGTCGCGTAATGAAGGTAAACTCTATAATAGTCGCGAACGAGTGAGCAACTGCTATGATATGATTGATGAACCACGGCCAATAAAAAAGTGCTCGTAGTACACCTAGATGAAAGGTGGACCACGGGCAATACCCGAAAAAAATTATGGCTTAAAAAATAAGATAGTTTCAACCAAATATATTCAATCGACAATGTACATAATAAAATTATAATGAGGCCATAACCAGCGATGTCATGTGCTGTAGCTAAGTCAATGTTGTATAAAGATAGGCTACTCACAGGAATATAAGTGTCTTCAATGTGGGCTAGTCCTGGTACAATTAGCACCTAACAAATGTTGATTAAGACTGAAAAAGTAATAGATCCCCCGAGGGGATTCTGAGGAACCAACGAGTTCACCAGGATCCCCTGGATGATTCAGTTAGAGGAACCTGGTGAACTGAATTCACCCAAAAAGACGCGGAGACAAATAATAGTCTTAGTAGTATATTGTATGATAATTTTCTCCTTTTGTAGGTATTAAATTTTTCTACCTGTAATTTTTTTTTATGTTTAAAAATAAATATATTTTATATAATTTTCAATACAATGTATTTTTTATTTTAGTATTTTAGTTTATGGCCCTTTGAACTTCACCAACTTAACTTTGAAATGTAATAATAGAGCGATTTTAATTGGGTTTTCACATATGGAAAGATAAATCCGGGAGTGGATCACTAGCTTTAAATATAAAAAAAAACAGTATATAAAGAAAAGGTTTTTGGCCAATTAACCCCTATGACTATACCTACTAAAGCATTGAGTAATTTATTTAGATAATTAAATTGTTTTTAAGATAAATTTACTAATTTATTTAAAATGTTTAAGCAAATTTATGCGGGTTGATAACGATGAAATTCTATTTTAAAATAAGCTTTTTACAAATGGTAAAGTCTTATAATTAACTAGTATTTGCCCGCAACTTCGTCCGCGTCCGATCGCTACCTAGTAAACTTCACAAGATTACCCGTTGGACTCATCTAAAGATTGTCTGAAAGTTTCATCAAAATCGGTTTATCAGTTTTGGAATATATAGGAGCTTCTGGTCCAATCCATTACAACCAAATCCCAAATTGCCTGTTTCCCATTTCGCCTGAAATGCAAATTACCTTTCCCATTACAACCAAATCGCCTGATTCCCATTTTGACAGAAATCCGAAATGCCCTAGTACCAAAATTCCTGAAAATTTGAAGAATGAAAATCAGAGCCAACTTTGTTATTTGCAAACTGTGGTATGTGTAAAAAAATTTTTTTTTTTTTTTAAATAAAAACTACAAGTGAAGAAGAAGAAGAAGCCATCTACCATAGAGTGGACCGCCAGTCTGTCTGTCGTCCTTAACATAAAAATTTAAAAAAATAAATAATTGTGCAACTAACATTAGTAATTAAAAATTAAGTCAATTTGGCATATAAATTTCGACTTATGACGAAAGCGACGAATGTGTACTAAATCGAATTGGGAATCAGTCTATTTGGGATTTAGTCGATTTCAGATTCAGTCGACTAATTCAGTCGATTTAAAATTCAGTCTATTTGGGATTCAGGCGTATTCACATTTCAAGCAATTTGGGATTTAGTTGTAATGGACCGGAAGCATATTATAGGAGACATACATACACACATCGCCTTTTATATAGCGTGGGACGGCTTGCGGCCAGATGGACAGACTGTCTGAAAGGCTTCGCAGGAAGCTGCTGAATGTGCATGAAGGACAGAAGACCATGCTTCGTGGCCTCGGGAGATGTCTGCATCCAGCAGTGGAGTTAGAACAAGTTGTAAAGAAAAATACACCTACATTAACAAAACATTGAGCATACTGGAACACTTCCTTGACCTTCACGAGTGAAATTATTACTCTATTAAATAAATAAAAATATTTATTTCATTTAAATACTTATGTAAAGTCTACCATCTGTCAGACAGAGGAAGAAAACGTAAATTTTGTAAACAAACAGGATTAACCAGTGTGCAAACAGTAGTTTCCACTGAAACAAATAAATACTCGTATACATAACTATTCGTAAATAAACATGAGTTCAAACTATGTGCAGATAAGGAAAGATAAAGTCCCACAGGTGGTAATTGTTTAGCTATCAACCCGTCAAGACACTGCCGTTTCATTTCCTTAAAAAGATAAAATTCACCTAATTTATTTAAGTTAAATACTTGCCACTTTTTAACAAGTATAAAACACAAGACGTAAAGTTTGATAACTTAGTTATCATTGACACTTGAACTGATGTTCTTGTTTAATCGTCTTCACTTAAACAGCTTACTTGTTAAGTTTATATTGTATTTTTTCGCATTAAACTATTCTGATTTAGTTAGTATTTAGTTCAAACAATGAATTATAAGAATAAAGGGAAGTCTTCGTTGCTATTTTTAGTGCAACTTTTCAGTTTGAATTGTATCCATTGTTGGATATTGAACGATATTAATGTTTCTGCAAACGCTCTCAGAGACGATGACGTTGATTACGGAGATACCGATGACTTATTGGCAACGAACAGATTGGCTTTAATCTTCCCTGGTAAGTGAACAAAAACATGTAGTTTATGTTACGTTTTATCCATATAGAAACAACATAGAAGTAACAAAATTTTATAAATCTAAAAAGAATTAATACGGTAAAAGAACATCACAATATATAATTACCAAAATAATAATAGAATTAAAAAATAAAGTCAAAATAATTAAAATAAATACGTGAATACAGCACCATCTAGTTCACAGTAAGCATTAATGCTTGTATTATGGATACCAGACCGTTGATATAATAAATGGATAACTTTTTTTGTAAATACATACATATTATAAATACAAAACATCTATGACTCAGGTACAAAGGTAAAATGTCAATAGTGGGATTCGAACCCGCGACCATTTGGTTACACTAGACCAAACGTGTCGTCAAATAATAATAATCTCAGCTGCAGGACGTCCCTTATCTTATAAGTCGTCTAATAAAATACAAAAAGAACTCAATTGCAAATATTTAAGTAACACAACACAAGCATAATACAAATAATAGAAGGAAAATATTGCGTTATAGGTACCTAATGTTGATTTTTAATAACCTTTTACTGCGATAAAATAATACAAATAATATTTCTAAAGTAAAGAAACACATACCTAATGAGTTATTATTAGTAGAAATGAATTTACCAATCATAATGAGTACATAGGTACATAGATGGTACTGTTGACAGTAATTGTCTCTTCAATTACTATCATTATCCGCATGCAGTCCATTAGCAGGACCCAAAAGGTGAAAGTCCTGCAACTGACTGACCTAAACGCAACCTCATGCTGAAAAGACGTAAGGTTTCCTACCTGGGTCATGTTCTTAGAGATGAGCTATACGATCTGCTTGATCTGTTAATGAAAGACAAAGTAGCTAAAATGAGAAAAGCTTGGCGAAGAAAAAAGTCGTTGATAAGGAAAACCAGCGAGTGAACTGAGCTGTTCCAACGAGCAAGAAACAGTAGAGAGGACTGTTTTAATTTGATCACCAACATTCACAAGAGGAAGAAGAATCTCCACTGCTGGATGTAATGTAGACATAGTGTAGACATGTGTCTTCTGTCGTTTCGCATTCAGCAGCTTTCTATGAAGCCTTTCAGGTCGTCTGTCCATCGGGCCGTATTTGGGAACTTCTCTACTATGAGTTGAGAATCTGAGAACCTATCCGATAGGCCGGCCAATTGCCACTTTAACATGCGAATTCTCTAAAAATGGCAATGAATGAATTCGGAAATTCACGGTTTACGGAAATAAAGAGAATTTCATAGGAATTTCACACTTCAATTCATTTCCGGTTCTTCGGACAAGACAACAACAAACAGACCTTGTCCGTTTTTTTTACATGCAGTAAGCAGCAATGAGTAAAGTTTTCGGTATTAATTAATTTAATTAAATCGGTATTAATTAAACACGGTGTTATTTAATTCTATAGTGATTTGGAAGTAATATTATCTCGAATTAAGCAGTTATTACACTATTCAATTTGTAGGAAATCGGAAGGTGTAATCGCAGTTAGAACAGATTGGATCCAATTTAGATTTTAGATTCTATTATCTATTTTTAACTCTATATATTCAATTTAGAAATCAATTTACTGTATTGTGATCGACTAGTTCACTACTTAGGTTCCTAAATTGGTTTACTACAAATTGAAAAGTGTAATAACTGCTTTAAGATCCAACTTTGAAAAGTACATTTCAAAAGTTAATCCTCCTGTGTGAATATTCTGTGACCAAAAATTATTTGACAAGTTTTTTATTATTATTTTTTATGTTAAGGTAGGTGGCTACTGTCGCCTATAACAGAAGCAACGCCATAAGTGCTACAAGTGCGCTGCCGACTATAGAAGGATTAAGGATAAGATAAGGGATAAGGGAGGGATGGGATAATCTAATGGGCTCTGGCATCCCTTACTCACTCACCGAAACACAACAGCACATATGCTGTTATTTCACGGTGGTATTCTGTAAGGTGGTGGTTACTGCCGCCAGACGGGCTGCCCAAATGACTGCGAAACGCAGTGTGCCCTACCGAAGTTGTTACTAAAGATGGAAACAAACCATCGTCGCGTCCGACAGCCGCGGCTGACAGGTATCTGTTTGGATAATACAAATACAGTGAAAAATATCGGACGTAAGTCGCGGACGTGACTTTGAACTGGACCGTCCTTGAGCGTTCGGACGTCCGATAGAAATGAGTGTGCGTGCATAATATGTCAGCAGCGTCCGATAGTTTGTTTCCACCTTAACCTGACGGTCAACTTCCAACAGCACGCAAACACTGAAGAAAATGTCCTCTATGAAACTGTTATTTGTTCTAGGGACAAAATGGTGTGGTCCTGGCAATGTTGCAAGTACAAATGAAGATTTGGGAGTGGCGGTCGCACCGGACAAATGCTGTAGGGAACACGACAACTGTCCTGATCAGATACCAGCTGGTGAAACCAAATATAATCTAACAAATGATGCTTACTATACGCGGTAATTATATCATATACATCCTATACAAGTCCCTCATATTATTATGAATGCGAAAAGCTATTGTTCGTAACTATTTCACGCCTTAAATCTCAATCGATCATCATGAAATTTTGTATACACGTCAGGTATACAGAAAACTATGTAGTTTACCTTTCACCAAGAACTATGTAAACTATGTATTGTTCCTGAGGGATCATCTAAAGTCTCTGTCCGCCTCTCTATTTCTCCGCTGACTTTTTCTAAACCACCCAACGGATTTTGAGAAGGTTTTCACTAAACCTACGAGCCATAAATGAGGAAGGCCTATTGTAATTTGTAAAAAAAAATGTGTCTAAAATATATATATATATAAAAAAGCATCGCAGTTGCTGCGTCACCTTTTTTGTATTTGTCGACGATCCCCCTGGAACCTAAGATTTTTATGGATAAAGAGTATCTTATATATTAATATAGAGGTATATAGTAAACTATCTGTGTGTCAAATTTCATATAAAATCCAGCTGTTTTGCGTAAAAGAGCAGCAAACATCCAATACATCCTCACAAACTTACAAACATTCACATTAATTATCAATCATCAATGAATCAATCATCAATACTAATAATAAATCTGTAAGTGTAGGTATTGTATGTATGTATGTATGTATGTATGCATGTCCCTCCATAACTCTTAAACGAATTATCTGATTTTCATGAAACTTGGTAGATAAACATTTAGACGTACGGGACAGAGGATAGCGCTACTTTTTTCTTTTTCAACGCAGACGAAGTCGCAGACACCAGCTAGTAATATTTATTTTTATTTCATGACTGTAAGGATTATTCTTTTCAGCTTAAGTTGCGAATGCGACGTAAAGTTTAGTCAATGTCTTCATTCAGCCAACAGTACAGTCGCCAACAAAGTGGGCACCATATATTTTAACGTGATCGGTACACAGTGCTACAGGCAAGACTACCCTATTAAAGGTTGCAAGAGAAAAGGGGGGTGAGTAATTTTGTCATTTTTTTTCTTATTACATAATATCTGTACTAATATTATATAAAGGAAAGATACGGTAGATCCAAAATACGGTAGATGGCGTTTTATACTTTTCTACGCGGACGAATTGGCGAGCACCAGCTAGTATCAAATATATGCATATTATACATCGTTATGTAGAAGCGTATTTTTAAGTAGCATTTAAATGTTTTAAGTACTTTTATAATAATTGAATACTATAAACATATACCTAAGTTACTTTTGAATATATAAAAAAACTAGCTAGTACTCGCGACTTCGTCTGCGTTGAAAAGTATAAAACGCCATCTACTGTGGAATATCACCAAGCAGTTGTCATGTTAGTCGTTTCACCAATCGAAATAATATATCTCTGCGAGGTTTCACATGATTTGGATAGATGCCGCTATCTCCCGGGCCAAGCCGCTAGTATTTACTTTTATTTTAGATTTCCCGTAGGAATTAGGAATGAAGCATTTTCCCGCGGTAAAAAGTATCCTATGTTAATCACAGATAATATCGGCTTCTAATGGTAAAATAATTTTTCAAATCGGTCCAGTAGTTTCGGAGCCTATTCTATACAAACAAACACACAAACAATGAAATCTTTCCTCTATCCTCTTTAGTATAGAAGTATAGATGATCAAAATATACTAAATATGGAATGAAACAACCATAAGTCTTTTTGCAACATACAATATGAAGGATTGCGATTGTATTTTTGCAATAAAAATAAATTTTTGGATTTTTTGTTTTATGGCCCTATGTGAAGATATTATTTATGATTTAAAAAGATTTTTTAAATTTCAGATGGTTCGACAAGAAATGTCTAGAATATGAATATGACGAAACTGGTAAACCTGATTACCAATGGTTCGATGTACCCAACTATTAGCAGTGCTGGATAATAGAAATATGTAAAAGCTAAACACTTACCTAATAGAAGTTTGATGAATCACGTATTACTTAACCAGAATTGTCACTGCCTATTATTATAAGTACTTAAATTATTTTGAATTTTTTATTACTGACTAGTGACCTCTCCCAGCTTTGCCCCTCTTCTTCGTCTCGTCTTATTTTTGAGTTTCTACAAAACTAACGCACAGCAAGTGTTTCTTTTTAATATATAAAGATTAGTGACCCCCTCCCTGCTTCGCTCGGGGTTACAATTTTTATAAACACAAACCTTCACAGTTTATCCCTCTTTCTATAAGTGAAAACCGAATTAAAATCTCATATAAACGAATACAAGTAGAGGCAAGGTACACTGCGTTTCGCAGTCATAAATTGGACGAATCCATCACCACAGAAGACCACCGTGGTGAAGTAAACAGAATGTTGACTCACTCGGTGAGTAAGTAAGGGATGCCAAAGTGAATTTTCGTATCCCTTCTTTACCCATAATCCTAATAAAGTTGGCACCGCACTTGCAGAGTTTGTGGCGTTTACTTGCGAGAGTAGCCACGTACAATCAAGTGATCTTTATCGAAACGCACAACGCTGTGGTAAGCGTTGGGTCCGTGGTGTTTGCCCACAGTGGTGTTAGCACCTGTGGTGTTTGCCCACGATTTGAATAAATTAAATTTCATACTTTTTTGGTGCTTTTAGACTTAGTAAACCACAATTTAAATTATTAGTTTAAATTACACAAAACGTTAGTGAATTTTGTTAATAAAAAAATAAATGCATTGAAATAGTAAATAAGTTGAAAGATAAAAGTATAAGAAAGATAAATGCGGTAGCAAGGAAATTTTATGTTTCAACTTTAACCAACTCGTTATAGGTCGCGCATTTTAAGATCGGTTCACGAAACTGGTTCTGATTGTGTACAAGGGAAATTATTTTCTTTCTTATTTCGTATTTTTTACACCTTACTAACTTAACATAGGACATAACACCCTAAGGTCAGAGCTCACTAGAGCCACCCGGTACCCGACCCGCACCGCACCGTCTCGCCTCGAGTGGTTAGTATTCATATAAAGATATGAATTTGTAGCTCATACTACATCAACTCCACAGCGTCACCGGATCGCCTCTCGCGAGTTGTCCACGCGTGGACGGCGAGTGGTCCACTCGATGATCGATAATTATTAAATTAAAAAATAAGTACAAAAAATAAAGAAGCGGCATTTGTATTATTTATTTTGTCTCAGCGTATTTCATTGGTACATTGTTAGATATTATCCATTATAGTGTTGGTAATAATCCATCGTTTAAATATAATATACAACTTTTCATATTTAATTATGCACACACGAATGCATTATTAATATACATTTTATTATTTCGTATAAATAACCACGATGTTTTATATATGTCGTGTTAAAAGATATGGATACAGATTTATTATATATAATAATATAATATATAAGTAATGTAACAATGTATAAACAAGTGAACAACTTCGAACTGTGTAAGAAATAACGCTAGAATAATTTAATGATAGAAAAACTTCGAATACAGATTACATGAAGATATGTTAGCACAGTGCTTTAGCTAAAGTATTGACCCCAGGCGCACGCATGATTATATACAAAATATTATTAGTTAGTTCAATATACAAATGATGTTTCGTGGACCAAACAGCGGGGTTACGCATAGTTCAGATACTGTTCAGATTCAGATTGAGAAATTGGGAAAATTCCTATACAATTTCTTGACCGTACTGTCAACCAATGTGTTGTCTGTTCACATCTACTAAAATGCTAGTAGACTTTTTATAAAATAGGGTCAAACTGGCACTTATTCGTAGAGTGGATCAAAACTTGTGAGTACAAAGAGTCCGACACCTCAAATCTCTGATTTTTAGCGCGATTAGTTATCGTCTTTACAAAATTAGGTTTTTAGTCAATATAAATTATTCACCACTGCTACCAAGTTCTGTTTTATAAGGTAAATAGTGTCATATTAATGTCCCGACCAATTCTAATTAAGTTAATGACTATGCTTCGACTGAGATTTTGAGTCAAACAATCGATTTAAACCACTTAAAACCATTATTGAAATACTTACGGCTCTAAGGGCCGGCGCTCATTGAAGGACGGCATGGCAAGGTATTTCAATTTTTTTTTTTAAAGCATTTTGTGCCTTAAACGCTTGTAATATAATTCAAATTTCACTGTATTATGATACGGCAACATTCAGCGTGATGCTGCATTTCGCTGTAGCATAATGCAATGAAATTTGAATATTATTACAAGATCCTGAGGTACAAAATACTATGAAAAAATTGAAATAAATTACCGTGCCGTCCTTCAATTTGCACCGGCTCTTAAATACTAAATTGAATTTGCACAGAAATGTCCAATCTGAACAGTATCTTTAGAATCATTTTATACTAGGAATCGCAAGCTAAATCTGGATTTATTATATGTGAAAAGGTGATACACAAGAATGTCTTTGGATAGATACGAAGCGATATAAAGGACTTAATAGAGAATCCCTTGTATGAAGTGAGCAATCTTGAAATATTCTACAATCCAAGCGACCTTAATCTTTCAATATTTACAACAACAATTTTAAAATATCATATATAGACTTCAACCATGTCGCTTTTCCTTGTATTGTAGAAAGGTAAGAAACTTTCAATGACACGTGTGTCACGTTTTAACAAATAATTTTTTAAAAGTATAGTTTAAAAAAAAACCATTTTAAACACAATTTAAAATACTTATCATTTTTACATTCGATAAAATTTCATCTTGTATCTCTTATTAGTTAAATGAAAGAAATACAGCCACTGCGACCATTTCGTCTAAAGTTTTTTTTTAATAATATTGTCTTGTTTGCTTGTACTATTTTAAGAAAATATACAAAGTACATACCTACATACAGAGGTAATAGAAATGTAACATTTCACATAACTTCAAGATTTACAAGTAAACGTAGAATTATAAAACGTAAAATCACAAATATTTGTTCGAGCAGTCTTTTGACGATCTGTGAGACTGTAATGGTAATATTATTGTAAATGATTTTAAATGAAAGTACATTTTAAATACTTACATTCAATTAAATAATTATATATGAATACTTCAATAACTAATGTCTAAATTCTGTCTGAATTTAGATATCTGGGAAGTCTAGATTTCTTCAGAAATGTAGTCAATTTCAGTCCAAACGAAAATTAAAATTTATATGAATTATATCTGCACGAGATTTAATGGGTAAAAATTTACAAAGTTTAATTAAAATTAGGCCTGTCGTTTCCAATTTATTGGAATCTCAAGCCTTCGTTAATGCTTAAAAGGATCTAGGTAGAAAAAAAATATGGAGAAAATCATTTAAAATGTAAATAACTTTGTGTTTTCCACATTTGTATCGTTACAGTTTATTTCAGATGCTTCTAAAAAGGTCTAATTCGCTCTGAACATGTAAGGCAGATGTGAAACACTAAAATTTTAACAACATTCTCGTGAGCAACAAAATCTATTACAAATCAAAGGGGGACTCAATATGTGGGGTAAGGAAATAAACTTTTGCATGATGTGCTTTTTAAGTTTCACGAAAAATACTAGTCGAGCAACTAGACGTCCACTACCAAGCTCGTTGTTCCAATTATGTATAATATTAACTACTATTTAAGCTAACATTTTCATTCACATTACATTACACGATAATGTATGGTTTCATACTTATTCCGAAGTAGCTAGTTGCAAGACTAAAGTTGAAGTTATAAAACAAAAAAAAAAAATTTGAACAATTTTTTGAACTTTATTTCAATTTTTTTTGGACTTATTGCTTAAAGACTCGCTTTTAAGAAGTATAAAGAAATTGTCGATACATAGAACAGTTCTAAGTGATAAACGACGCATTATATTAGTATGTTTGAAAGATTATAAGAATGATAAAGATGGTATCACGTCTACTATCACAGAATATTATTTCAAAAATTTTTAGATGATTGTGTTTATATCAAAATATGCACTTACACATACATACCTATTAAAAACAATAAATGGTTCGACTTCAAGTGTGGATCCTAGAAACATCAAATTAAATATAAAAATTGGTATGCACCTACTTAATTACGAATTACATCAAGTTTTATGTTTTATTAAATTAAATTTAACAAACAATTCGAAACTGTAACTTATATTAACTTAAAATTATTTGTTTATCTAACTTAACAGTTTAAACTAGGGAGTGGCTAAATTTATATACATTGATGATATTATTATGGTCTCAAGTTCTCGACCAACTTTATAATATGGCAGTCGCTTTATTTGTTGTATCATATATACATTTAATTTTATGTATCTGTCATACAGGTTAATCTGCATTATCTGGTTGACTTTTAAGGTTATTTTCCTTGGTCAATAGGACGGTTGTAACAGGACAGGTTTTAGGGCCAGCACTGACCGGCAGCATGGGATGACGTGGTACGGCACAGCGGAGGATTTTTTCTAAACATATTATTTTTAACCTTATTGCGATGATTTTAGCACTCACACTCCTTTGCACGCCGTCGCATGTTGCGATATGCCGTAGCATCACGTAGCATGACACCGAACGCTACGGCATCTTGGTATTTAAATAAAGAAGTTTGAGTGCTAAAACTATAGCAATAAGGTTGAAAATAATATGTTTAGAAAAAAAAATGCTGTGCCTTGCCGTGCCGTCAGTCAACGCTGGCCCTTACGCGATTAACCTTCGGCTCGTTAATATAACAAAACAACACTCCCTCATTCAAATTATTCAAATGATATGATTTTAAGAAGTATATTAATTAAGTAAGTTAAGTTTAAATTTCTTTCTGCTAGAGAAATACACAGCTAGCGATCGGAAACGTAATTATAGTAGAAAATCACAACAACTCTATGCCACGAGGATTGCGAAGTAACAACTAGACAATAACGTCTTATAATTTCATACCTATACATAATGCAGTTACAATGCAATAATGTGTAAACAACTCACTCAATATGTATAATAATCTAACAGACGGAGAGGAGTCCCGGAGATAGAAAATATTAGGTACACGACTAACTCGGTATTTAAACTCCAACCGTGGTACTCAAGACAGCACTAACATTTTGAATATCCACTAGACTGTGCGTTTATTAATTTTATAATATTTACATGTCTTAACGAACTCGCTATAAACGAGTCGTACGGCCCTATTGTTATAAAAAAACTGCAGTTACGACCCGTTTCATATTTGTACCGCCACCGAAGAACCAAGCATGGGAGGCTGCCGAGGTTCGCAGCCACCAGCCACTGCACTAAGGGTGTGTGGGCCTTACGCGGCGGACGCGTTCCGGCGTAGGGGGTCGGGGCTTCGCAGCCCGATCATCCGCCATTATTTGCCTCCGAGACCAAACTTCATAAAAATCAGCTCCTTGCCCTTGCTGAGGATATCTCCGCCGGGCGCGGTCATCTCGGTAAACTTCTGCATGAGGTTGGGCTGCGTAGTCGGGGGTTGTTGCGGTTGTTGCGCGGGCTGTTGAGGTTGAACGTTGGGCGCGGGCACAACCGCGGGTCCCGGGCGGCGCGCCGGCGTCGGACTGAGCGCGGTGACGGCGGCGGTGGCCGTAGTCGGCGCCGTCAGCGCGACAGACGCCGCCGGCGACTGCACCGGGGGAGTCCCCGTGTTACCAGCGCTCGTGCGCGCGATCGTGTTCCCCGCCCCGGTCCCCACCACGCCTCTCGGCCTCGCCTGCACCACGCACAACACTTACTTCACTATTCACATAAAACGTGTAAACAAAAAATACCCTTAGTACATGCGCACTTAGGGACCAGGTCGCGGCTGGCAATCTTGTTTTAATTTATGAGGCCAATGAGAGAAATGATGATTAGCTGCGGCGACCTGGCCGCTAATTCCGCATATACGCTTACACTTTGTAAACTATCTGATGATTCCTATCAAATCTTCTGAAATTGGGGTCCCACAAAATCTAAGATTGTGCACTAAGATTACGAACTAACTTACAGGTACCATAAGATTGAAAATCTTCAAAGTTCATAGAAATTTATATATGTTTATATTTTCTCGTTTCATGAATGTCATTCTGATTGCGGCCGTACAGGAATCATCCAATAAAATACAAAGTAGAACAAGACTTCAGTAAAACTATAATACAAGTGGGTCAACTCAAGATTGTGGTATCGAGGATCTCCGTCAAACGCGACTTCGCAGTTCACACTCGTGAGGTTAAACTTGGTTTATACGGTTAAACTGAGCTGGGCTTTTATGGCCACAAAGGAGTTGACTCACTGGTAGTTCATTACTGTATATGCTATTCACCCATCTGTTTATATGAATTGAGCTGAACTACATTAATGTTTGTGTCATTGAAGCTTACTTCATGCGGCTGACGTGAATTTTGACGGCCCATCAATGTGACCATTATATTATATCTGAAATGACCGCTTGATTCTTATACGTTTGACGTTGGCCTATTTTAGACTATTCAATTTGTAAATAGAAAATGAAGTCTACCTACCGTACCCTCTAAATTTAAATTTTTAGACTAAACGCAAAAGTGGCGTTGTATAACTAAACTATTTTAGCTATTTTCTACACAGTAAATTCCGAAGCCCACACTTAATCCATACTAATATTATAAATGCGAAAGTAACTCTGTCTGTCTGTCTGTCTCGCTTTCACGCAAAAACTACTGAACCGATAACCATGAAATTTTGCATACACGTTGTCTGGGACACTTGGGGACACTAGAAAGGACATAGGGGTACAGTCGGCCGCATAAGTCGATTAACACATTTAAAAGTGCAAAACAACTGAACACTCAACTTACTAACTTACTCAATTACTTACTGAAGCTTTTTACGATCGTTTGTACGTGAAGCTTATTTCGTTCTCTAGTCGTGACAACGACTTATGGCGCGTGAGTGTTTAGTTGTTTGCACTTTTGAATGTGTTAATCGACTTTTGCGGCCGACTGTACCTTTCATCCAGTAAAAAAGGACTAAGTATTCCCGAGGGATCATATAAAAACATAAATAATTGGGCGCTACTGTCGTCGATGGGCGGCGCCATCGTCGTCACAGCGATATACATGAGATGACATTACACAAAATGTTCCCAGCTGTGAAACATTATTGATGTATTTTGTCACTTGGTTGTCAAATATTTATAGGTGCGTTCAGAATTTTGTTGTAGTATGAGGTCCGATCTCTAAGACCGATTTTTAAGAATATTTTTCGGTAGGTAAGTGATAGTTGCAAAATTACGTTTGCCCGGGTCAAGCTAGCATATATTTTCTTTGTCAACGCGAACAAAGTCGCGGGCACCCACTAGTTTAATAATAATTTTCGCCAACCGCCTGAAGTTAACCTGACATTTGCCAAAGAATTACAAGCATTTCTCTCGATTGAGGCCAATGATATCGTTGTTAAGACAATGTGGTATTAATCATGAAATACCACAAATACGATGTGTCCCTTATGGCATCGACTTCTGTCTATAATTCAAATTTTTAGTTCATATGTAGACAAAATTTAAAATTGATAAACATCCGTTAGATTTGTCTAACTCGTTCTCGTAAAATATTTGCTAATCCTTACTTATTGGTGGGTAGAACTAGTTTACCTTAGGAAATAAAATGTGCAGTTTCATTTCATGCGTAATCATGCAACCAAGCCGGTGATATTTTGTAAAAGACCTTTAACCTCAAATGTAGTAGATAAGAAAAAAATCGAAAGCAGTAATTATATATATCCAAACACGTCTCGTACAATATATATTTTCACATACATCATGCTTATTTATCTACAACACAAAGCGAGAAAAAAACTGAAAGAAATAGTACTATTCGATTACATAACGAATTGTTCAGGAGTTATCTAAATTTGTATTTTATTGATCTAGAGATATAAGCGAAACTCCTTCATTAACGTAATCGTCTAGTAGGACCACATTCACAGGCCTCCGCATTTCAACAATGGGTCATGGTTCATCTGAATTCTGATGTGAGTGAAGTATATAAAACTCTATAATGTTTGTTCTGCTGTTCGTCTGCATCAGTATGATTATGATCGCTAATGAATTTGTCAGTTCTCTTACGAGCCATCTAATTGTGTATGTACCAAATCGCCCTTTACACATTGAGCGTGATGATTACAAAGTTTCATGTTGATAAATAGATAAATGAAATAAAATAAAAAATAAAATAAAAACAGTGAAAGTAAATAAAACTAGAATGAAGTGATAGTTGAACATAAACGACTAGTTATATCGTTGCATAGTATATTTGAAATAGTATTGTGGTGGGTCGATTAGAAACGGTATTATTTTTACCTGAGAGTTGACCTGTTCTGGATTACTGGCACTTGTGTTGTGGTCTAACTGAGAAGGGAGAAGAGGGCAGGCATCTAGCAAACAGACAATACACACAACATATATAGTGACCACAGACAACCACTTCAATCTTGGATCACACCTCACGCGCACCCGTGGGTTCTGTGCAAGTCTTATGTTGCGTGTATTTCAGCGACCACACACTCCAAAGATCTATCTAACAGGCGAGCAGTATCTGACAAAGTATCTAACAAGATAAGGCTTAACCTTATATAGTTTTCCATTTCTAAACTTAGAACTTAGGCTTCGTCTACTTCAGCCAAAGAACAAGATTAATTCTTTCCATCAAATCATATATCAGTGGAACGTGTAGCCGCTCGTGTATTTGTACATCAGCCTACCCACCGTACAGTTCTAGCGTGTGTTTTTAATATTCCAAAATAAATGGAAAAATAAATATATCATAGGATGTGAGAGTAAAATAAAACAGGATAGATAAGAGAACGTAGAAAATAAAATAAGGTTTTAGAAATTGATTTGTGATTCACGTCGTGTGGTATTAGGGTTGTTGTAAAATATTTTTTGTATGCTTTAACAGAGGCCATGTTAATCCAGAACTTTTGATGTCTGTGACTGTGTAATCCAAGATAGTGTTAATCAGCAAAGTGTACACAAAGAGTCTTTGTGCTCCGTGGATTGCAACCGGACTCGCTTTTTTTGACCCTTCTTTTATTTAAATAGTAATTTTATGGGCTAAAAATCCGAATAATCCGAGAACTATATTAGAAAATGTCAGCAATCAATTTCTGTTCGGGTTTTTGAGAGAATTTTTTACCCTTTATATTTCCAGAAAAGTGCGTTCACCAAAAAAATGTCCAAAGAGATATTTGTAGGCAATAGTTATCTCTTTACTTTTATACAAAGAATTTTTTATAAAATCGAAACTTTCGCCTGGTCTAATAATGTCTTGCGAGTCCGATAGCATTCGCAAGACTGTGTACAAGGACTTTCATATACGCACAAGACCAATATATTTAACTTTCTTCTTTGTAAACGACAAAAATGGCAAGATTGGTTTAGGCGCGTATATCGGCCCCCGGAAAATGATAGAGGCACAGCAAAGAATGAATGCAGGAGGCCATACAAAATGCACGAGACATTAAAAATACACTTAGACCACGGCTGGGTCCAGTGTGCTTTGTTGCTTCGTGCCTAATATATGAACCTACTGTACCCATTTTAATGCCGTTATAGAATTTTTTACCAGAGCGAAATAGCTAGGCGGCTCTCAGTAGTCACATGGCAAGTCCAAGGTGCAAACATGAAACACTCAAAGCTCTTAGTGATCCGAACCGAACCCTGACTTACCTAACCTTAATATTTCAAGTTTATCTGTACAGCTAACAGGGAGAGTAACTATGACAGCGATTGAAAAGCCGTTCGCGGCTCTACAGAGCGGTTGAGTGTAAAGCGCACCTGGTTTTCTGTGGTGGTTACGGGGTTGAGGGGCAACGCCACCGTCGCGAGGTGGCGGCGGTGGTCCCCTTGCCCCTGGCCCCGGTGCGCCCACGCCCCGGCCGCGCCCTGCTCCTGGCCGAACTGCCGCTCCAACCCCTGCAGCCCCTGCACCTGTGACACATCTTACTGCCCAAAGCCGCTTACAAAAAAAATGTAGCTAGTCGACAATTAAAGTCGAGAAACAGACACACGCAAGCAATGCCACACTTGCTGCAAATGTGCTGTCAACCATAGCAGGATTAAGGATAAGGGATTGGCTAGAGAGGTATGGGCTCTGGCATCGTTACTCAATAATAGAAACATAACAGCACATATTATTTCACGGTGGTCGTCTGCGTCTATTAATTGTGAATAATCAATGAAAAGTACATTGTCTTCTTCAGCCAGATTAACTTCTGTTAATTTCCGAAAATTTCATCGCAACTTTTTTCTCGTACTTTGAAAATTGCTGGCATTCTGGGACACACAGGTTTGCATCGTAATGTTAAAAAAGAGCACTGTGTAAAAGTGCTACACGTAAGTATAACTGACTATTCCAAGCTTGATATACGAGTATGTTTAATTCTAAAATAGCATTAATGTTAAAAATATCAATTTTGACGTATCTTGCCAGTTATTCCACCACAACTTCATACATTTTTAATTGTTTATTTAAAATTAGCAGTAAGTACTTAAATGCAAAAGAATTGTATATTGTAGTGACTGAAATTTTGTCTTAAGCAATGAAGAATATCGAAAGACTTTCACTACAGAACATAGGTCTCCTATAGGACCGATCAAAACGTGATAGTTATAATAAGCAACACCAAGGACAACCTATTGCCATATTATTATGTCCCTGTTGTCAAAACGTCGCAGTGTTTCAACGTTCTAAGGAAAAGATCGATATTAAGTATGTCTCAATAACACAAACCTTGACTACTTTGGCCCCCGGGTCCATACTGTTCATTAGTTTCAGTGAGAAAGTTGCTTGGCACCAGACCCCGGACACCTTCGATTTCCGCCATGTAGAATCCGTCGTCGTCCATCTCTCCGTACACGTGAATGATTTGACCCGTCTGAAAGCTCAGTTCGGCCTAGAAAATGCAATAGGATACATTTTAAACAAATGAAAATTGAAACGACACTTAGGCCAATCAAAAAGTTTTTATTAGAATTTGAATAAAAAATAAAAGAACATCTCATTATTATTTTTTTTGTTTTCCTTGTCTTTCATTTGAGATGACATTTTCTTCCTAACAGAAGCTTTTTTTTTTTGAGTATAGAAAAACTCCTCTCCTCTCTGCGCAATTTTGGTTTGTAATATTATTATGACATCGTCAAATTTGGTTCCACGGACATTATCTTTTTTTGAAATATTTTTGATGTGAATACGTTTTTATTTTTGCTTCCACAATGGGAGACAATTCACAAAAACTGATGACATACAATACCATCAAAATAGTACTTGGATATACACATATTATAATACGCTCAAAGTAAATATTACTCGTAACATTCATGTAGGTGTAGTTTTGTATTAGCGTTTTTTTTTTCTGTTTGCTTTAATAATATTTTAAGGACTCACGTCAGCGTCGACGTTCGGACTGAGCTCTTGCGGGTCGTAATCATAAAGTGCAATCATCCTCCGGACCGGTTGAGTGGCATAGGCGTCCGTCCAACGGTCGCGAGGCTTGGCGGCCGCTTGTCCGGTCGCCTCTTGCTCGGACACCTCCATCACCATGTTGTGGGGTACGTAGCCCCTTCGCCCACGGCACTCCCCCCAGTAGAACCCATCAGCGTCTTTGTCACCCCACACCTTCAATTTTCAACACTTCACTTAATCTTACCATTATATCCTTATCCTTACATATCATAAGACAAAGTTCTCCGCCGCGTCATGCTCTATTCACCAATGGATAGAGTGGTTCTCGAGGTAGGTTTTCTATATCTATACTAATATTATAAAGAGGAAAGATTTGATTGTTTGTTTGTATGTTTGAATAGAATAGGCTCCGAAACTCTGGACCGATTTGAAAAATTCTTTTACCATTAGAAGCCGACATCTAAAATAAAAGTAAATACTAGCGGCTTGGCCTGGGATACCCTTGACAGCACCATCTATCCAGAATCGGTGAAGCGACTAACATGACAACTGCTTGGTAATATTTTTTTTTAGCGATCCATAAATAAAAGAAACAAAGTTACCTTTATGGTGTCACCTTCGCTAAACGGTAGCTCTTCATCGCAACTTTCTGGATTAGGACTCATTGTGACTGGATCATAATCGAAAAGTGCTATGAAGAAACGACTTCTTTTTGATTGTGAATGAGCCTGAGGAGGCTGATGGCGTGGTCCCTGCGGGAGAGACCCGCGCGGTCCCTGGACAGGAGGTGGCATGCCGCGAGCTCCATACTGAGGATTGGCCATTTGCTGTACCTAGTATAGTGAGATACACGTTATTATTCTGCTTATTTGATTTAAGCGACCACGAAGCTAATAGCTATAACTATAAATGCATAAAATGCAGTAAAAACTTAAATACATTACAATCACGTCCTGCAAACGCGTTGCATGTATAAAAATAGGCTGTTAATCCAAGACATAGTCAAAAGTTCATCTCAATCAGTTGGATAGTTCGATTCAGAACGCTAGATTTGGTGATAGAAATAATAAAAAAGTACATTACAAATACATGTCTAAGTTAAGATATGACTAATTTACTAAGATCACTAAGAGCGTGGTAAGAAACGACAGGTAGGGCAAAAGGTAACCTGGTGAGGGTTGGGAGGGCGGCCTCTTTCATGATGATTCCTCGGTGGCGGGTTCTGGTAGTGGGGCTGCTGTCCGGGGTACGGGGCTTGCTGGTTACTTGGGAACTGGGCGGCTGGCGGCTGTTGATAAGGGGGTGGCTGCGTGCCATGGCAGGCTGGTGTATTCTGGTACAGCGGAGCCGAAGGCAGCTGCGACGTTTGCTGTGGTTGTGCCGGTTGCTGCTGACGTCCGTACGAACCAACACATTAATAAGGTTAGATTTTCCATAAAGAAGCCAGTAGCAATCTTTCAAGCTCATAGCCATGTCTTCCTCGGCGTAATGCGAAACAAAGCGATAAAATCGTTACCTTCTTCGGACGCTTTAAAGACAAATTCAATGTACGTGTACATTCCGTTGTAGCTCTATCAACCCCCATGCACAACGAAAGCTAGCGTGCAGCAGAAATACTTGAAATCACATTGTTATCGTAGCGGTTAGGATTAACGGTATCTTGTATTAAAGTGCTGATCGTAAATTGACTTTAAACTGTATAGTTAAGAGTTCAGAACCGGAGGAGACCCTAATTTTCGCGTTCCAACATCGAGTGTAAAAGATGTATGAGAGAAGTGTGTGATTTGACGCCTCGAAGCCAAGACAGCATGCAGGAACATAAACATTTAGTCATTGTACATGCTCAAGTGATGACTTTGTATCGAGTGCTCTGTGGGGACAATACGAGTATCGAAGTTATTGGATAACCTAACTAAGGCAAAGTTGATGCCGTTTCAAGACGTGCTCGTGTGAGTTACGCGTGAATTCTGTCAAGTGTGTGTCGAACATCGAGGACGGTGAAGATGACAAAATACAAAGAAACAACGAGAAATGGAAACTCGTGAACGGGTAGAACGCACAAAGTTAGAGAGAGAAGAGCAGAGTGAAGTGCTAGCACATGGAGAGCACACCGACAACAAGGAGAGAATCGCAGACCTGCGTGCGGCCGCGGCGCGATGTTTCCTCGTCCTCGACACACAGCTCAGCGGCGCCCTCTTTAGTGATTTCGATGGCCGGTATCCCAGTTTGCTAACACCACATGGTCATTTAATTTAGAATACATTCGTTTTTAAATAAGACAAAAACAATCGAAACAATTTGAAAGAAAAAATTATGTGCGACCATGATCCAAGTGGATGAAAATGTGCGTAATCATCATATCAACTATTGTCGTATTTAATTTCACATATTATCAAAATACTTTTCAAATAATAGTGAAGGTATAGGCAATAGTAACTCTATATTTACCGTAAATAGAACAATTGGTACAATAAGCGAGGAAGCTGTAACATTTACGTTTGAAGTAGTTTGAGAAATGCTCGTCGAGAAAGGTGTAGATAACAGGGACTTAGGTGAAGCAATAAAAGCTATAATGTACAGGAAAGCTAAAGTGAGGAGTTCACTGCGGTGTAGTTTTAACACACTATTGAGTTAAGTAGTATTCAGTGACTGTATTTATCTTTTATTTACCGGTTTATTGATAACAGTATGTTTTTCATGGTGTTGTGATTAAACATGAGTAAAAGAGATTGTTTTAAAAAATCTATCGTGTAACAGTCTATATTAAAATAGCATTTCTAACAGGAACTATAAACTCTTTTAAAAAATCACTAGTTTCTATGTGATTTTGTTACATTAATCACCTATTTATTTCACTGATACTAATAGAAATATTTTAATATATATTTTTTTATCATAAAATACGTCAGGTATGCATTTAGCTATCCTACTATTCTACAATACATATTGTTTTTAGCTAATTTCTTATTATAAAGAAGCATACTCAAATTAAATATCAATTTTATATATATGCTGTTAATTACAAACGGCTACATTGTTTTAAATATAATAGTTCTATAGAAATACTGGCACACTGTGTGTTGTCAAAAGAAAAAAAAATGAAAAAGATAACGAAATTTATTAAGTACATAACCAAAATAATAGCACTCTCAAACATAAATAAAAATTCATAATGCTAAATAAAACAAGTGTAGATATAAATATAATAGATAAAATTGAATAAGAACAAAAAGGAGATATTTAAAAAGATGTGTCAAAATTCCTTACCGAAGGAGTTATTTTGTCGAAAATACTCTTTAGGAGGCCTGTGCCGAATCCGCTCGTTTGCTATGAAAAGGTGTATAACAGTTATGTGAGAGAGAGAGGTAAGGTTAACTCTACGAGTAGGTGCCACCACAATTGATGATCTCCACAAATGGAATCGTCTGTGTCACAAAGTACAAGCTCTTTATAATTTACAAGTTATGGGTATTATCTGTAAGGTGTCGTGCGTTGTTTCAGGTATCGGTCAATAGCACTAGGACTACGAATCTATTCGCAAGCAGTATGCATTTCAATTTCGAATGTTCGAGCCGAGTGCATAGCTAGGTATAGATTTGATGGCGCGTGTGGTCGTGTCAGATTAACTGTTCAGCAGAGAACTACTGGACATTAAAGAAGATGCCAGCGACAGAACCACAGGAGACAGTATAAAGAGTGCAATTTGCAACACCGATGTCGCTTGACAAACCATCTGTAAGAGTTGCACTTGATATGACTTAATGTATAATGAATGTAAAGATAATGTTTATTAAACAAACGGTTTGTCACGCGAAAGAAGAGCGTATGACATTGACTGTTGAATGATAGCTAAGAAAACACAGACGAAGAAGATCGTTCGAAACAATACACAATAAGCTTCAATTTCAATTATTTGAACAACATTATAAATGAAGATACTGGCGAAATTAAATTAGAATTTACACACAAAATATAGTTACAACATTGATTTGCAAACCAATTGTAAACGTAGTGCTGTGACAACATTAATTTTGATTGGTAAAATATAAATCTATGTATTAGGAATAACTAAAATAAGTAGCGATTGGATGAACAATGTAGAACTTATGGTTAAACTTTGATAAAGTATATCTAACATTGATATGTTTAGGAAAATAATTTCAATGAAATTCATACTTTAAAACAACTAAGTAGATGTTTGTACATAATAATAGATATTAATTAAGTGGTCACCTGAGCTGGATGCTGAGCGTCGTGTCGATTAGCAGGATATATTTCTTTATCGGAAAGATTTTCATCGTGTTCAATAACTTGTTGCTGCTGTTGGTAAGGTTGGGGCCTTTGTTGACCACGAAAACCCGGCCCTGTTTGGCCAGGTATAGGACCCATTCCAGGACCTCGAGGCATTCTAGAGACAACACCTCGCAGTACGGCCGGCGGTATTGGCGTAGGCGCACTGTCCCCGGATTGACTGTCCCGAGACTTTGTTCGTACCTGAAAATAAGACCATAATTAAAATTAAATCGACTCATAATTTCGTATTACAGAAAATTTAAAATAATTTGTGTAGCGTTCAAAGCTAAGTGAAGCTGCAACCATACTCACAGTGACACATTTGGGGTTGAGGCCGATCAGTTTTCCAATGTCGATGAGAGCGTGGTCGCCGGTGGGCGAATCCACATCGGTGACTTTCTTGCCGTCAGCGTAGACGGCGTAGCCGGTGACGGGCCCCGAGGCGGGCGGACGTAACACCGGTTGCCATGTGACCAGCAGCGTACCGTCCTGCGGCCCCGCCTCCACCTGCGACACCGCACCAATCACCACCAACAATCCAGCACGCCGTACGTGTTGCAGCCAATTGGGTTTTGAAAATTTCAACGATCGCTACCAGCATCACGATTGGCGACATACAAAAAGCGACACTGAGGGACTCACATCGTCAGGGGCTCGCTAAGCTAACGTCGGGGGAGCGCTGGGGGTCAAGATAAATTTTGTCCTGGAGCTGGATTTATGGTTGCGATTGACGCGACATCCTCGAGATTGTCGGACGTGCTGTGTGCTTTGAGGTTGTGATATCATTGAAGGGGATAGGGGTTGTGTCAATTCCGAGTGAATATTTGAAATAAATAAATTAGATTCTCTTTCACACACTTGTGGAGCGTTAAAAAGCTATCTTTAAGTGCGTGTGCTAAAAATGCTTTCGGCTTGGAAAAGCAATCACTTTATAACTTGTCTTTAAATTGATCGGTGTTTTTGAAACATACAAACAAAACTTTTATGGGTTTTCGAATGTATTTTAGCTAGCGAGGGATGGTGTGTAGAAATGTATAAAGTTTATATCGAAAGCATGCTTAATTCCATGCTAGTTAGACGGGCTAGATGTTTTACATACCATGATTTCATTTGGTGGATCTGGTAAGCCTTTAGGAAGAGTTCTAAAGTCAGTATAGGCTCCTGGTGCTTCCTCTATTGGTATTCCAGATGGAGGACCAGCCCTCAAGTGTTTAGCCCTGACAGTCACACGGTATTGTGTGCTAGGCGATAGACCTGTAATAGTGTGCCTGTACACACCTGGTTTTACGGTCCTTACCTGCAAAATAGATTAATGCTATACAATTTTATCTTTAAATTATACCATTTTACTTTAGAAAAATCATACTTATACAAAACAAATGGCATTTAATTTTACAAAAAAAAACCAAATACTTACTTCAACGTTATTAACACAAACGACGTGTTGATGATTTGAATTTGCCGGTAACCAGGATATGACTGCTTGAGAGCAGGTGACTCCACTTGCTCTTACACATGTAGGTCCCATGTTGGCAGTGTCTCGACCGATAACCATAGTGCATGCGGCATCCCGTGATGTGCGACGAGTCACCGTCACAGACCGTACGCTGATTCGATGAGGCTATACAGAAAAAATACCAATAATCAGCTACAATCGGAAGCTTCTGTGAACTGGTGGAGAATGAAACTAAGGAAACTAAGAAAGAAAAAAAAATGAAAACTAAAAAGCAAACGATAACAACTAAACGATTGTGCACTCGTTGGAAATGATAGTGTAAGTGATATCTATAACAACATAATATGTTACTAACTATGTATAAAATGTGTATTAAAACAAAGTATATCTTACCCGATTAGAATCGACCCCTTCGACGAGTGCTCGTGTTCTTTCTGTAGCTTTGACTGTTGTTTTGAGGACACCGTCGACGTAGACGTGGTAGCTCTCGATGTTAGCTTGCTGTACGCCCTCAGGAGCCGTCCAGCCGATAAGCACCGACTTGTTGAGTTGCCTCTCCAGGGTGAGCTGCCGCGGTGCGGGCACTAGCGACGAGAAAAACAGCTCGGCTGTTCAAGTCCAAGGGCAGAGCGGGAGTGCAGCCAGGCAGGCGAAGTGCGAGTGATATGCAAAGAAGCGTGCGGCGAGGTCCGAATGGAAAAGGGAATGGATAAAGGATTATCTATAGATGTCTATGACTACTTCATAACCGGAACTATCTAAATAGTATTCTGAGAAATCTATAGTTTGCTACAATGAAACAATTTTCATATACGACTGGGAGGCATGCTAGAGTCATTAAAATTTTCAGTAATAAAAATTTTAAATATCTGTAATGCTGCTTTAGCAAACGTAAAGTGTATCTATTAATTATGATTCTATTTAAATAAAAACTACTAATATGTAATTATGAAATTCATTGAATAATACTATTTATCCAACCTAAGAATAACAGCAATAAGTAGTGGTTTTAGCATTAAATGTCTCTACATTTTTTACTTGCTATATCAAACTTTATAAGTTAGGAGGAATTAAATTGATAAGTATAGGTGACGACTTACCATTATCATCGTCTTCTGGTCCTTCACCGATGTCGGCTACTTCACTAAGACGGGCTACTTCTCTGCTTAGCGAAAGATCACTAATAGCAGTTGTTGCTGATTCGTCGGCATCCCGCAAAGTGGACACAACAGCCTGCAATAACTTATGGGAGTTAGTAAATGAACCTTAAATATATATTTTAATTTAATATCGAAGATTTTATACTAAAGTTAAAATGAAATACCTGATGAAATTCTAATAGATCTTCGCCAACTAATCTTTGAACGAAGTTGGCCGGTACAAGACCTCGACGTCCATCTAGCAGCTCAGCATCAAGCATTGTTGCGTTAGGATCCAGAGGGCCCCACACCAGCAAGTAATCTCCAGCATTTATCGCCAACTCACCTTCTGCACTTTCGATTCTGCAATATAGTTGTGATACCAAATCAACTGAGTATGGTATAGTCAAAAATACTATCACAAATATATCGAAAAAGTCACAAGATATAATTACAACAAGATATAATGCTTTAATAATTTGTTTTCATCATTTTACTGTGTGTTATAACGAAAATTAAGTATTTTACTCACTCGGGAGGTTCGTAGGCAAACCGAGCGATGTAAACACAGCACCGCCCTTTACCGGGAATATCAAGCATATCAACAGTCAGCTCTCCCGTTGCACCTCCATTCATGTAATGGGTGTTCCGCACTGTAAATATAATAACTAAATTATGATGACAAGCATAAATGTTATATCACTAGTGAGAAGACACAAGCGTCTTTTCACTTGTGTCTTCCTCCGATAACTTACCCTCCATATCCATTGCAGCCGTTGGTCCGACTCTTGCTAACGGCCTTCGATCGTGACTAAATGCCGTATCTATAGTTCCTAATCTATCAGTTCCATAATTTCCGTCCATTGCTAATGCCCATGAAGTTTGATGCGGAGTCACTGGTGTCGCCACTCTGCCAACTCCACTGGTTGTCGTACCGTATCGACCAATACCCAAGTCGATCTCGTCTAATGGTTTCAGTTTAATATTCATAGCGTTACTTCCTAATCCACTTGCTAACAAAGGGTTCGTATAAGTACCAGTACCCGTTCCGTACACATTAGTACTTGTCAAACTCGTGTTTAAACCTATAAGTTGTGACGTACCAGATAAATTCCCCAATGGATTTCCTAATCCCCCGGTCAGAGAAGATTGGATTCCTCCAAGAGTGCTCGTTAAACCACTAGCTAGACAAGTTTGTACGTTACTCAAACAACTCGTGAGACCACTCCCTGCCATCGTACCAGTCAACGTCGGGCCCGTCAATGCTGCACCCAAACTCATAGCAGACATGTTGCCAGTCATATTTTGAAGGTTACTCTGCAGGCCTGCTAAAGTACTCGAAATTTGTGACATATTATTAACTAGTGGTGCTGTCACAGGGTTTGTAAATGTAACTTGATGAGTATTTGGTAAACCGTAAGAGTTCGTGGAGTATGCTGAAACTGACACTGGATTAGAATAGGAGCTGGGATTGTGCGCGCTCATGGAATAAGCAACGGAATTCGAGCTGGGGACCGTGTACTGGCCAGCGGCGTGTAACGATGAGAGGGTTGGCATCGTGTTGCTTTGGCATATAACCGCATGGCCAACTGTTGATGAATACGAATGTGGTAGTGGCGAATGCGTTGGAGAGTGATACTCGCCCAGGGCTTGATTAGAACCACTCGACTGCATACCTGATTAGCAAACAATAGCAAAAGTTAAATATTATATTAGATCTGTTTGAAGAACTCGTAACCAAAATAGATTGGTAATTTTACCATGAGTAGTGGATCTAGTATGCTCCAATTCAGCCAGAATGCGATTGTCTTGTTCTATTTTAGCCATAATCCTTTCTATTTCGGACGCTGGTTGTGCAGCTTGATTAGACCACGAAGTTCCGGTGGAGGTACCTCGAGCACGCAGCGACGAAGACAACTCTAGTTGCAGCTCTTCACAACGAACTGTCTCTAAAGCGGCCTGTGACAATACATTTACTTGTTCGAAATGTTTTTCTTTTTTCTTTTAAACAACGAAATAGCTATGCAAATAAAATACCTATGTAATTAAATGACTCAGATGTGTTAATTGCGAATAATACATTCGTTCAAAACATGTTGTGCATAATAGGATTTTCTAGATACCTTTTTCTCTAATTCCCTGACCCTGGATTGCAGTTGTTCGACGCTCATCGAGTCATGAGGTGATCTTTGCGCCGTCCGCAATTGTGCCAAGGCGTCGGCGTGCGCTCGCTCAGCGTCAGCCCGCGCGCGTTCCGCGTCACGGAGTCGCCGCGACAACGCGTCAGTGTCGCCCCCACCGCCCGTCATGCCTCCGCCGTAACCACTCATATTCTGCACAAACAACGATAAACATTAGTTTCTCTTATATTACAGTACCTACTAGCTGAGCTAGTACTGTAATATACTAGTACTGTAAGTTGCAGGCACTAGGGTTACCATATCCCGGATTTCAGGATTTTTAGGGTAATGACAAAATTGCGGCCGGATTTCGGAAATCTAGCTAGTGTCTGCGACTTGTCTGCGTTGAAAAAGAATAAAATAGCCTATCTTGTGTCCTGTACGTCTAAATGTTTATATCTACCAAGTTTCATGAGAATCGGTTAATTCGTTTAAGAGTTATGGAGGAACATACGTACATACATACAATACGTACACTTACAGATTTATTATTAGTATTGATGATTGATGATGATAAATTTTAATGAATTGTTACTGTTTACTGAACACCGCCGTGAAATAATTAGCATGTGTTTCGGTGAATACCTATACTAGTAATTTAGTGTTCTCTTTTTTCTCGTAAAATAGAATTTTCCGTACCTATACATTTTCTCGATTCAACCTTTTTAAAATATTGTCTATTATGCACTGTGGCATTTTTGTATAAGTTTTAATTTTACTCCAACAAGTCAAATTAGGGGAAGAAAATAACGCTTAAGTAAAAAAAAATGCTAACTGACCTTGTTCTAAAAACTCAATATATACTTAGCTTATTAACTTACACAAACAAAGTAGAAACTCACCAGTCTACCGTACAATTCACATCTGTAGCATTTCATTATCAACAAAATTGCTTTGAAATCGATCAACGAGACACAACACTTGGCTTCTTACAACAATACATCACTCAGTAGTCGTACTCCGACGAAACCATGTACCTATTCATGTAGTTACAACAATAATTTATGGATTTTTATATTAGAATGGTGTCTATCGCGGTGTGCGCCCTTTATCGTGTCCATTGACGTCATTTGCGATAAAAGATACGCCCCAAATGTACTTGTAAATTCTCCCAATTAATGTTTCCTGTGCTAATGTCACAATGTGGGCATTATTGGATAGAATTTTCCCTTCGAATAGACAGTTTGTTGGAGGAATAACTGCATCGCGAGTATCGCGACGCGACGTGGTAATATGCGTTACGCATATTGACTGAAGAAATACAATGTCAATATTATATCCTAAGGCTGTGAATATTAAGTATATGTATTGTACAGTCGGCGTAAGAAAAGTTCGTCACCTTAATGTCAGGGCAAATGTCAGTCATTTCAAAATTTAATTTCAAACGTATTGTCAGTTGTCTGGCTTAGTGCTTTAGTTTCAAAAGGCACTAAGTGTCTACGATTTTGATATAGCAATGAATTTGAAAACTGACGAAGGTTTTCGTACCCCGACTTTACATGTTATGTAT
The DNA here is from genome assembly GCA_918317495.1 of Synanthedon vespiformis. Lineage (NCBI taxonomy): Eukaryota > Metazoa > Arthropoda > Insecta > Lepidoptera > Sesiidae > Synanthedon > Synanthedon vespiformis. Next base: position 3,366,355 of record OU906965.1, read on the forward strand.
GTCAGTTTATGTAAACAACTTTTAAATGTAGTTTGTTAAATATTTCATTTAAATGAAATGAAAGAATAAATTTTCATATAATTTACTACAGATTTGATCCACTGATGCAATTTGTTTCTGAAAACTATATACCTACATAAAACTTTCTCGTCTAGCTCTTTGAAAATCGTATAAAAATTCAAAAGAAGTTTTTGATACGGTTTTCACTAATGAAAGGAACGATAAAGGAGGAAGCGATTTGTTCATATGTATAATTAATTTGCAGAAAAATTTGGATCCTTGCGAAGCCGGGATTGGAACGCTAGTGCAATATGAAAGTTTTCAGATGTATGAAAATTAAAATACAGCTGTATATCGGAAGCAAACTATCCTTTAAGTCCAGATTTCATCGCTTTCTTTTCATTTAATTTATCAAGTTTGTTAGAGAGATTTCATCCTTATAATTTACCCTAACGATCGATGCAGTAAAAGATAATTAATTAATTAAGTAAAGATTGCAGGCTGAAATTTTTATAGATTTTAGTCGGTTCGATTCCCGGGTGTGCCAAGCGAATTTTAGAAAATCTTTGAATGCACTTTTCTTTCTATTCAAAAATAAAGGAATGTTTTCTTTGAGTAAAAATTTCTATCTACAGTATTAAGAGTACTTTCCCTTCAGGTGGCATTACAAAATTCCACCCTGTATAATATACCTCCGGTATACCGACTTTATAGATAGCTTCTATGATTTCGTAGCATGTCTACGAATCAACGTCTACGATAGCTACGATATGACTATACGTGTATCAGGCTCAAGCGCTACGATAACATCTAAAAGTCTTGCAAACTTTTCAATAGGTAAAATTGCCTCAAGGAAAAAAAAAACGGATGCAGTCATGAGGATTGTCGACAGAAGTGAAAACTTATAAAACTGAGCGTCCAACGCACACACATACAATCGGGTAAATGCAATGTATTGGCGTGATCGCGTACGTAGACAGCTGCTATTTATGTACTCTTAGATCTTTTAATATGGAAAACGAAGGCTAAATACTAAGAGTTTCAATATAAAGATTGGTATTTATTAAACTTCGTTTGGTATGTCTGAATTTGTTTACTCTGTAGGCAGGAAACTTCAATAAATCCAATTTCAAGAGTCCTGTAATCGGCACTCAAATGTTAGTCCTCAGTTTGACGACGGTTGGACTGGTGTGAAGAGTGCTGACCTGGTTTCTTTTGCTCCCTCACCCCTCTGCGTCCTCCAGACTACATGGCGACGCCAAAGAAATGAAGCGAGAAGGCTAGACGAACATAATACGATAATTTTTCGTCTGAAAGTTTCGATGTAATGTCTGCCGGGTACGTGAACTAACGATTTGTCAATAAGGTCATAAATGTTATACTGTAAAATAATTTATTTCTTGCAGTGTCTAATTGGTACATTGATACAGTGATCAGCCTCCGGCTTCACACGTAGTTGTAATTTTCAAAATTACTCCCTATCTCCCGGGCCAAGCCGCTAGTATTTACTTTTATTTTAGATTTCCCGTAGGAATAAGGCGTTTTCCCGCGATAAAAAGTAGCCTATGTTCATCACGGATAATGTCGGCTTCTAATGGTAAAAGAATTTTTCAAATCGGTTCAGTAGTTTCGGAGCCTATTCTATACAAACAAACAAATCTTTCCTTTTTATAATATTAGTAAAGTATAGATTGAAACTAATAAAGTTAGCTTGGCTTAAACGAATTTGGAACAGTTGGTATGAACTAATTTTTGATGAAAGTTTTTAATTCCTCTCCAACACAACAGCGTGAGCATGGACGCAAGTAAGCATAAGTTTAGCAATATTGGACACATATGTGCGACATATGTGCCACAGAACTGTTATTACGGAACGATGTCATTTACTCTGATGATAGCTATTATAGCTATCATATTGTATGGGCTAATAGACTTGAGTTGACGTTGGTTTACGGCCATGGAAAATTTGCTTTAACACAGTCATAATTAAGTACTGTATGATATTACGAACTACGTTTTAAGTGATTTAATAAATACCTAACTCTTTAACCTAACCTACCTAACCTAACATAAAAAAAAACGACTTCAAACCGTCTCATGTGGACATTTGTCCCTAGTGGGATTCGAAACCGCGACCAGCTGGTTAACAGCTAGGGTTACTAGCCACTAGACCAAACGTGTCGTCAATTATTTGTATTTTTTTCGACCAACTTCCAAAAAAGGAGAGTTTCTTAATTCGACTGTATTTTTTTTATGTTTGTTACATCCTAACTTTCGACTGGATGAAACGATTTTGATGATTCTTTTTTTATTTGAAAGGTGGTGCTTTCCGTGTTCCAGGTTCCATTTAAATTTGGTCCAGTTCTGACAATGGCATCCATGAGAAAAGATCATGAGACGGTTTGAATTCGGTTTATTTTTTGTTAAAAAGAGTTATATATCTATACTAATATTATAAAGAGGAAAGATTTGATTGTTTGTTTGTTTGTTTGTATAGAATAGGCTCCGAAACTACTGGACCGATTTGAAAATTCTTTTACCATTAGAAGCCGACATTATCCGTGATGAACATAGGCTACTTTTTACCGCAGGAAAATGCTTCATTCCTACGGGAAATCTAAAATAAAAGTAAATACTGGTGGCTTGGCCCGGGAGATAGCGCCATCTATCCAAAATACGGTAGATGGTGTTTTATACTTTTCTACGCTTACGAAGTCGCGAGCACCAGCTAGTAATGTATATGAATCTGATCAAACTGTGCCGGAACCGGACGTTTTACTGCGGAGTAATGTGAACGAGCTCTTTCTCTTTACATGCATCGTCCATTTTCACTGAAATGGAAAAACGTTTGAAGTTCACTAGCATTAGAGAAGACCGAAGACCTATTACCCATTGACACGTTAATATTTCATTTTTATTTTCAAAACTACTTAATTAATAAAAGATACCATTAATCTTACTTAACAAATATTATAATTGGAGGTGTTTGTAACTCTTTCACGCCTTTACATGGATACAGAAAAGGATAGATTTATAGTTATTCGTTCATTGTTATTTATAGCCATACTTACCTCCGCTGCCAGCCATTTCGCATAAAGCCACACGCAAATTCAAATCCTGTTTGAGACTCTACATCTTTGAATCCCTTCCATTTTATTAACCTCTAACACCCGACTCAAAATTGGGATGTAATAAGTTAGACGCGTGTATCTATTCCGAAACGGTTAGATCGTACACTTACATATTTATTATTAGTACTGATAAAAATATCGTATCACGTTGTTTGTCCGCGATGTACTCCTAAACTACTGAACAGATTTTGAAAATTCTTTCACCTATAGAACGCTAATATAATCTAGCTAAGCTAATATAATCTAGCTAAGCTAACAACATAGGCTATATTTTATAAAGTCACGCGAACGAAGTCGCGTGCAACAGCTAGTATTAGTATAAATCGTGAGGTGGCCTCCTGCATCCAAAAACGTATACATTATCGCTCACTTTGAGAATGACTTTGAATAGGACCTTAACTTTTATATCATGACCTTATCTAGAAAATTTTAATAGATTGACGATAATATTTACTGAGTACACGCAATGCCTATTATTATTTTGTTGCGTGCGGTAACTATTCCTCTTGCTTGTTATATAAAACACGCTTTTTATGTTCACAATCGATGGAACGTTGCTTGAAAGTGTAATTTTTAACTGATTTTATTTAGGAACGATGAATTTTGAGTATGAACTCCCTCAGCAAAGTGTTACTAGCTAATAAAAGTAATTATGGCATTGAATTGAAATTGCATTGAAATGGCATTGAAAGACACGCATTGAATTGAGTCATGCTTTACTATAGTCTATAGTAAGTATGCTTTACTATAGACTATAGTTTTATTGTACTATTCATAGAAAAATATAAATTACTAAATGCACGCTCCCGGATTCGCCCAGTGTGAAGCCGGGAGTGTATTTATATATCCAATTTTTTGAGTTGGACCAAATTACACATAGTTATTTTGTAACTTTATCAAAATCTAATCAGTAATTTTTAGTTTAAGGGTTCATGAAATTTTTATTTTATACGTACCTATACTAGGTGGCGCCCGCGACTTCGTTCGCGTTGAAAAAGAAAAAAAGTAGAGTCTATCCTATGTCCTGTACGTCTAAATGTTTATCTACCAAGTTTTATGAAAATCAGTTAATTCATAGGAACATACATACATATACATACATATACATACAATACCCTACACTTACAGATTTATTCTCGTAGTTTCGATCTAATCAGTAATCAGAATTCGTGATCGTACCGGAATAATTTGACGTTACTCCTTATTCTTATGTTAAAGTCGGTGTAAATCTGTACGCATATATAAGCATAGGCATAGGCTAAGGCATAGTTGAAGTTTTGGAAAATTAGGATGAGGTGTAAATCTGTAGGCATATATTATAGGCCTACCTATGCCTATGCTAAGCCTATGCTTAGGCATAGTTGAGGTTTTGGAAAACTAGAATGAAGCCCATGTCTAGCAGTGGACGTCTTACTGCTGAGTTGATGATGACGATATGAAGATGAGAGGACACATAGAAGAATACTATTTTATGTAAGAAAAATACGTTTAAAATATACCTTTTTTTCATTTAGTTATGAAAAAAAGGTACATTCAAGAGGCTATATTTTAAATTCAAACGATAGTGTACACAGTATACACACGCGACATCCATAACTTTGAAATGAAAATGCTTCGGTTTACAAATATATGAATATTTTCGGTTGCCAAAAAATGTGTTTGGCCGCCTATACATTCACGTTTACAACGGAACTATTACAATACATTATTTGTGATACAGAAAGCCTCAAGTTTGATACTTTTAAGACCATTAAAAATTATTAACTACTAGCTGTTGCACGCGACTCCGTCTGCGTAACTTTATAAAATATAGCCTATGTAGCCTATAGCCTATAGCCTTAGTAGAAATAGTGATGTTCATAGTTTGAATACTAGAAACAAGCATAGGCTTCAACCGAATAAAACTCGTCTCCACAGGGTTAGCAACTCTTTTATGGGACAATGTGTGCAAATATACAACAATTACCAATGAATAAATTTAAAGTTTATATTAAGAAAAACCCTGTGCAATAAGGGTTATTATAGGAGATTATATAAATGATGACTGTCCTTGGAGTCAATTATAGTGGAATATTGTGTTATGTAGATTACTATGTATTGTTACGTATTACTTTGTAATTTATTTATGAAAAGAGCAACTAGGGGTTTCTTGCCGAGTTCTTCCCCCTAGAAACAGCTTTCCGAACCGGTCGGCTTCAAATGGTAAAAGAATTTTTCAAATCGGTCCAGTAGTTTCGGAGCCTATTCTATACAAACAAACAATAATCTTTCCACTTTATAATATTAGTATAGATACAATAGTTATAAATTCAGAAGTTCAGTTATAGAAGAATCCCAGTTAAGTATATAATTATGTCAACACCAAAAAATTAAGATAAAAGAATCGTTCGTTTGACCGGAGTTAAGAAGCGATGCATGTAGCATCCAATCCATCAATGTCTTGACATGTAAGTATCAGTATCACTCTACTAATGGCACAAAACAAACTTATAGCTCGGGAATTCTGTGCAGGCAATGTATGGGGGAAGCAAACAAATTAATAAAGTTTTGAAACTTATGTGGGTTATACCTTTGGATCTGCTGATCAAGATCCACAACTCTCACCCACTTTCCACTTGCCGCTTCACCCCTCCACATCACAAAGTTTGTCCCCGTCAATGGTTTTTTAAGTATTTTGCGAAAACTTTAATAGATACAAAAAAAGTGTCAAAGGCAAAAATTACCCCCATTAAATTCTTAACAAAATATGTTCCATACACTCTTCGATTATCTTGACGGTTTCCAAGCTACAGCCAGTTTTTAAACAAAATTTCATAGTTGGAAAACTAGCTATAACTTGAAAACCGTCAAGATAATCAAAATAATATATGGAATATATTTTGTTAAGAATTTGATGAGGATAATTTTTGCCTTTGAAACTTTTTTGTATCTTTGAAACTTTGAAACTTATTAAACGTTAAATGTTGGTTCAAAAACTTGCTATAGCTTGAAAACCGTGAAGCTTATCAAAATAATGTATAGAACATATTTTGTTTAGAATTTAATGTGTTTTCAAGTTATAGCTTGACATTATAAGGTACATTACCTACATAAGTTTCAAAACTTTATTAATTAGTTTGTCTGAAAACACAGAATTACCGTATTATTAGATACTTAGCTTATACTTAGCTCGTGCCTTGATCTTTTCAATCTTAACTTATAAAACTTAAAATCAATTAATTCGTTCAAAAGTTATGGAGGAACAATACACAATTTTACGAGTTCGTTGGACAAGTGGCAAGGGTGCTTGCCTATCGGTTCAGAGGCCCCGGGTTCGATTCCCGGCGGGGTCAACTTTGGAAATTTTAATGTAATTTTCAAAATTGACTCTGGTCTATATTTGAAAAGTAGTGGTACGGCACACTGCGTTTCGCAGTCATTTGGGCAGCCCGTCTGGCGGCAGTAACCACTACCTTACAGAATGCCGCCGTGATTATGTGCTGTTGTATTTCGGTGATTGATTAAGGGATGGCAGAGCCTATTACCCCATCCCTCCCTTATCCCTTATCCTTAATCCTTAATCCTTCTATGGTCGGCAGCGACTTGCAGCATCTATGGCGTTGCTTGTGTTATAGGCGACGGTAGCCACCTAACATCAAGTGGACCGTCAGCCTGACTGTCGGCATTAACATAAAAAACTTACAGATTTATTATTAGTATTGGTGATAAGGTCTGATAGAATGAAGGGTAAGGATAAGGGAGTCAGCTTTGGCTTACTTTACTCACACAGAGAAACAAAACAGCAAGTTAAGTTGCTTTTAAGTTGACTGCGCATGCGCTTTCCACTGAGAATTTGTTTTAGTAATTCCACCATATTTATTAACAGGTATAATAATTTTAAACGAATCATAATATTCACTAAGCACTCAATGAGTAGGTCAAGTCGCCGGCATGAAATTGTCTCGGTCAGCAATTATTATGAAAAGTAATTATAATTATTGGTGTAAGTATTTATTTAAAAATGTTCCTCGCATTGCGGACAAATTCGTTTGCGGGTCGCGTGTTTCTCGATCAACTGAACTTTGAATATTTCACGACATTCGTGAGTGCAAAGACCGGTTTTGTTCGTGTTATAATTTCATATTTAAAACATGGGAAGCGAGGCGATGAATAGCAGATTTTATTTTCATTTTTGTTACTCAAACACTTTTGTGGTCACATTTTTAATTCACCTAAACTTGGTCTATAAATCATATAAACTGTCTATGATTATAATATCTAATTGTCAAGTACTATTTTATCTATTGTGTTAACTAATATTATAATGAGAAAACATTTGTATTTTTGTATTTTATTTGTATTGTAATGAATAATCAAAAAAACTACTGAACCAATTTTGAAAATTCTTTCACCTATAGAAAGCTAACATTCTCACTACATATATATAAGAATCGTGTCACGTTGTTTGAGAACAATGAACTCCTAAACTACTAAACTGATTTTGATAAAACTTCGTAACAATGTGTAATTTGGTCCAACTTAAAAGATATGATAGTTTTTATTTTGAACACGGACGAAGCCGGGAGTGTGTAGCTAGTAATAACATAAATGTGAAAGTAACTCTGTCTGTCCGTTATCCTTTCGCCTAATTGTTCTGACCCAATTCAGGACTAAAAAACGCTGTGTAGTTCACTACAGGAAAACATTATATTATTATGTAAATTTTGATCGGATCGGATCCCTGATGTAATACTTAGTTTCTACTAATTTCTTATATAATTGACTATTCGTAACATTTTACATGTCATTAAAATCATTCTTATAGTATGTGTAAATAGGCATAATACATATTCATGATGAAAGCTACATATGAAAGTTTTTGGATGAAAAGCTCCAAATTAGCAGTAACTAAGGCCGTTTGAAAGCTCCTCGTCAGTGAGGTACTATTGAGGCCACAAAACAGGAATACAACCAGCGAACCGCTGTGTGTCAATACCCACAGTAGAAAAAAGCTACACTAACTACACTTCAGAGATTTAAAATTGAACCATCGTGAAATTTCAACATAATCATGTGCTTTTGTATTTCGGTGAGTGAGTAAGGGATGCTAGAGCCCATTACCTTATCCCATCCTTATCCCTCATCCTTAATCCTTCTATGGTCGTCAGAGTACTTGCAGCATCTATGGCGTTGCTTGTGTTATAGGCGACGGTAACCAAGTATCTACCATCAATTGGACGGTCAGAGTGTCTGTCGAACTTGATTTAAAAAAATTGATATATACATAGACAGATATTATAGATATAGATATAGATATAGATATAGATATAGATATAGATATAGATATAGATATAGATATAGATATAGATATAGATATAGATATAGATATAGATATAGATATAGATATAGATATAGATATAGATATAGATATAGATATAGATATAGATATAGATATAGATATAGATATAGATATAGATATAGATATAGATATAGATATAGATATAGATATAGATATAGATATAGATATAGATATAGATATAGATATAGATATAGATATAGATATAGATATAGATATAGATATAGATATAGATATAGATATAGATATAGATATAGATATAGATATAGATATAGATATAGATATAGATATAGATATAGATATAGATATAGATATAGATATAGATATATAGTGGGTAACAAATTTAATACATCTTAATTCTTGGAATGGAAGTACCTACATAATGTATAAATGTAAATCCTGAAAGCAGCCAGCTCCAGACTTGAATCAATGCCAGACTACGCGCTTGGCGAACAATCGTTATTTGGTTGTTGACCGAAACAGATAAAATCTGAACCCCTAAAACATACCTTACTCGTTTGTTATAAGATTCATGTTACCGTTTTACTTAACTTAGATCATACTCGAGCAGTGTGTACCGCTTAGTAAATGCTTCTTATGTTCTGAATCTTGTGATGTGTCCCGAAAAGACTTGGGTTTTTCGGTAATGCATGTTTCTAGACGGGCGGCGGGCGGTACGCGGCCCCTCGCATAGTATATTAGTCAACTAGCGTGTCTAGTTATTAGTCGCTTGCACCTGCGAGTTATCCTGTTTGTATTTTACCTATTACTTCGTTTGTCAACTCGCGAGCAATAGGTGAAAAAGTTCGCTAGAAGATTGTAACTATTTCCCCAAGCAGCAACATTGACCAAGGAGAGCAATGGATACAATATGTTCTATAAACATCAGTCAGAAAAAAATATAAGACAATCAAAATGATAAAATTGTAAGACTCAAAGGTTGGGTTCAATCGCAGTTGGGAAGCTACATCATCTGTTCTTGTCTCCACTGTCGCAAAGCCTAAAGACCAACTTATAATAAGTAACCAACCAATAAGTAACACTTATAATAAGTTGCACCTTCCACCTTCCTTGTCGGAACTGCTAAGAAGTGGAACTCATTGCCTGCGTCCGTGTTTCCTCAAAATTACAACCTTGAGGTCTTCAAATCTAGGGTAAAGGGCACTTACTATAGGTAAGCGTGGTCTACCTTTGGCCGCATCTATCTACACCTTACATCAAGTGAGATCGCGGCCAAGCGCTTCCTTCATTTTATAATAAAAAACCAGTTGTACATCCTGCCAGTGATGACGTATCGGTTCCGAAACGTGGCTTCAAATTCAGAGCAGTTTAATTTGGGTTCCTAAACAAAATCGCTTTCATACAAAAAACGAAGTTGATGGTACGAAATAGCAAATGCAATCCAGTTTAGGTCCTAAATTAAATCGTATTAAGAGTTGATAGGACTGATACACTTCACAGGCCCCCTGAGCGAGCTTTGGAGCGAGCTATGCTTGGTATAAGAACCAAAGTCTCTCTATTTCAGAGCAGACAACCGATGGAGTAGGAGAGTTTTCTAATGGAGGCCATGAATTGGAAAGCGCAGCAGCGTGGGTCGCCCTACAGTCAGGTGGACGACCTGAAAAGCTTCGCGAGAAGTGATTGAATCCGAAGGACAGAAGACCGTGTATTTAATATTTATTTAGAAGAGTTTAATATTTATTTAGTTGTATGTTCAATATAATAGTAATGTTCAATATTTTATCTAACACTGTATTCAATAGATTCACATAGCAAACACAACTACCTATGTGCAGCGAATTATATGGTATCGAAATTTTTCGCCATAATTATATATTCAATTTATAGAAAATAGAAATATCAACATTTAATAAGCATAAATGTAATAATTAAGTCGGATAAATGGCCTTTTATCTACGTCTATGTAAGTATTTGTATATAATATTACTATCTAGTCCATACTGTTATAATTTTTGTCTGTCTCTTACCTTTTCAAGCCTTTAACTACTTGACCGATCATTATGAAATTTTTCATACACATTGTTAGGGATACAGAAAAGAACATGGGGATACCTATCATCCAGAAAAAAAGTATTGTTCCCTAGGGATCATGAAAATAAAATCCTGCAAAACTCCATATAACAGCGAAAAGAATGAATAAATTAATTATGCTCATATTATCATATATTTTGTCAGGTGTTATATTTTTTTTAAGGCGCGCGGACGAAGTCGCTGGCATCAGCTAGTAATATTATAAAAGCTAAAGTGAATTTGATTTTTACGATTTTACGCCTTAACTTCTCAACCGATCATCATAGAATTTTTCATACACGTTGTTAGGGATTAATTTAGAAAAAATACTGTTTCCGAAGGATCGTCTAATAAATCATCAATAAAAATTGAATTATTGTGTTAACACCTATGAAAAGCTACGCGGTCGAAGTCGCGGGCATAAGCTAGTTTAAAAATATCAAAACGTAATATCACTTAAGTATAGATTAACTATAAATGAAGTAAGTATAATTAGGTACTAATATAAAATTAATTGTCGACCAAAGACAGTTACCAAGCGACAATATACCACAAAGTCACCGTGTGAACTTTTCCAACGGTCAAAGGTCACATTAGATTGATTCTCATGTCAAGATCATTAAATATAAAAGGGCCGAAGAGAGAAGTACACTATTTGATCAATAAAACCATTCACACGAGAAGAAATCATATCTATTTAGACGATCTAAACGCCCTTACGTTACAACAGAGCTTTGAGACCGCTCGTTATATTCGCATTAACCAACCGCACCACATTTTTCAAACAGGAAATTATAAACGAATCCACGGACTCAATATAATGGAAACTGCTGGATCGATAAAGCTGAAAAAGGATTCGCTTTGAGCGTACCAATTCACTATTTCTGCTTTGTTATCTTGCTTATGTATTTGCGTTTGAATTTCACTTAAATTTAGGGTAAAAATGTGAGATTTACTTACAGAAAATCGACCTCTTCTAGGGTGTTACATGGGCCCGTGCTGCACCAGCGATGCTGTGTACTTCTTAGATAGAAATTAGCACCTACACGTCGCCACTTCGTCTTCAACTTGCGTAACATTTATATAACGGGACACATACTGGCGAATAATGAATATTGGAATGATCATTTGCGGTCTCCCGAGCTCGCACCGACTCTGGTGCCTCCTGCCATTTTGGTTTCGTTGAGATTGGGAGGCGCGGCTAGTTTCGCGGTCGCGTTGGCTTCAAAACAGCCAGTCACTTTGAGGAACAGTTTAGAAATACGCGTTTCGTTCTGTGTGGGATACTGTGTGTCGCCGTGGTCACTACGACGGGTTGGAAAATAAAAAAAACTCGAATCGGGTGGAGCGTTTGGCCGGCTGCGAGAGGCACATGCCGCTCGATAGTCGGGCGCATGCGTGAGACGGTGTCGCGTGACGTCACGCAACGCGCCGTCGCCGTATTAACTAGTAGAGTACACCTCCTACTCAATGGGTTGCTACGACCGCCGCAGCCACAGTTTGTCTTACACACCATTAATAGTTAACAACCGCTGTCAGTTCCACGAACGATCACATTAATGCCCCACTGACCGATAAATCACGCATGCAATCAATGTCACCCCAGCTGCCCGCCCACAGAACAATTAGTTCATAGATTACGAATACCGTTGGGAGTTAGGTGGTGTGATGTATTCGAGATACAAGAAGAAATTAAGAGATGTATGGGAGACGACGAGTAAAAAATGATAAGGAAATTTTCTTTGAAGATTTTCATCATTGACGTACCTAAATAAAATGACGTACAAAACTCTATTCGCGATCTCAATAACATAGTTATTAATAATGTTTTAAAAATTACAAAATACAAGCACAATATTAATATATTCATTATTTTTTTATCATCAAAGTCGCTTTACATCTGTCTGTGCCTATGTATGCTTCAAACTAATATGCAACGGATTTTGATGCAGTTTTTTTAATAGATAAAAGGTTTTAGTATATAATAGTTGCGAGGGCGAAGTCGCGGGCACCAGCTATCTACTAAAAATAAACATACAACCCCTGAAAATGTTATAACAGCAAAAGTGTCAGGCGTTATATTGCTTTACACATTTAGTCAGGCGCTACACATCCCTTACTTTTAACGCTGGCGTAGTCGCGGACACCAGCTACTATATTATAAACTATCTGGCGCCCGTGACTTCGTCTGCATTGAAAAAGAAAAAAGTTGGCTATCCTGTGTCATGTACGTCTAAATCGTTATCTACCAATTTTCATGAAAATCAGTTAATTCGGTTAAGAGATATGGAGGAAAATACATACATACAGTAGGCTAAACTTACAGATTTATTATTAGTATTTATGACAAAGCCTGGGTAAAGTGTTATAGCAACAAGATGTCAAGCTATTGCTTCTATATTTTTTTATTTTTCAACATGAAAGTCGCGGGCACCAGCCAGTGTTAATATAGATTAGACTTAGTACTAGATTTGCACATGTTTTTATGTGTAAAAAAATATAGTTTAAGCAAAATATATTTCAATATTCATGTACTTACAGATGTGGATCCTTCATCACTACTCAACGAAAGATTTCTCTTTACCTTAATAAAAACCACATTGTCATTACAAAACGAATCACAGTTCACTTTATTTTTAATATTATCAACGTCACTTTTACTCCCAAAAACCTCATAATTGTCTTCTCTTCCAGTCTCAACAAAATCTTCTAAAACTTCGGTCTGCACGTAAACTGATCTTTGCTTAGATTCACCGTCAACAGTCCAAACACTCGATATTGTTTCGATATTTGCAGAAGAAATATTAGTTTTTTTACAAAATACTGTCTCAATAAAAGAACGTACAGTTTTAACACCAAATAAATTCCATTTCATATTGACTTAACAGATATCTCTAGACCTAGACTGATGTAAGTACTCTTATAGAGAGGAGACATTTATATATGAAAAGGTATTTGTTGGTGCGTTTTCTATCATTTATTTGAATGAGTAAGTGACATAAGTATATTAATTATTCTGTGTGTTTGCTATATCAACACGTGATAAGAAAGTTAATAAATAATCGGTATTGATTTTCATCAAAGTGTACTAGGTTAATTTTTAATCATAATTTAGTTATCATATGACGACACGTTTAGTCTCGTGGCTAGTAACACGAGGTAACACACTGTTAACCAAACGGTCGCGGGTTCGAATCCCACTAGGGGAAAATGTTATGTGTTAATATTTTACCTTTGTACCTGAGTCATGGATATTTTGTATTTATAATATATAAAAATAATCGATGTAGTATATCAACTGTCTGGTATCCACAATACAAGCATTATTTGCTTACTAGATGGTGCTGTGTGGAATGTGTGAAGATATTTATATTTACTATATTTATATATGTAAATAGTTTTTATCGATACTATAAATGTGAAAGTAACACTGTCTTTCTGTTACCTTTTCACCCCTAAACTACTGATTATCATGAAATTTTGCATACATTTTGTTAGGGATACAAGTTTGTTTTGTAATTAACGGACATAGGGTACCTTATGCAGAGGAGAAGGCGGGCATATTTAGCACGTCTTCAAATGTCCTAGGGGACCTGCACGCACAGCTGGCTAGCTGTGTGTGCCTGCACAAGGTTCCCCCGTCTGGGGATTGCTCCGGTGTCTCCGGACAATCCCCCATCGGCGTCAGCCTAGCCAGTAATGGCTAGGCCGCCCTGAGGGTGGATCGGAGTTGTTGCCTCGGCAGAGCCCGGTCCACCCCCGCACAAAGGGCAAGGAGGCACCGGGGAGTTTTAGTGGGTATTGGCCGGGCCCGCTATGACTAACATAGCGCAGAGCGCCGGCTGACCCCCACATACCCCTACCGTCTAACCAGCGGTAGGGAATCTGTAAACGGATTTCTCCTCGAAAAAAAAAAGGGTACCTTATGCAGAAGTCTTTTTTTCCTAGGGATTGTCTAAAAATAAAAATCCAACGCCTGGCAGAGCTATAACAGTAATAGAGATTATGTCAGGCGTTCTAATGCTCATACATTCTGTCAGGCGTTGTATTTTTTTACTTTTAAAAGCGGACGAAGTCGCGGACACCAGCCAGTCATGTATAAAGATAACTATAGTTTAGTACCTTTTACCATATTTTATTTGTGAAAAGATTTTCTTTTCTCTCTGAGGTGTAATTTAAAAAAAAAAATTCCAAAAAAATTTTATTAGGGAATCAATGTTCGCAACATTATTATATTATAACTAGCTGGTGCCGCGACGTCGTCCGCGTTCAAAATGTTACATAGCCTAAAGCCTTCCTCGATAAATGGATTATCCAACACGAAAAGAATTTTTCAATTCGAACCAGTAGTTCCTGAGATTAGAGCGTACAATCGAACAAACAAACAAACTCTTCAGCTTTATTAAAAACTAGCTGTTGCACGCGACTTCGTCCGCGTAACTTTATAAAATATAATACATTCGTGTCTGTGAAACCATAGAAATACACATACAAAATTTCAACCCAATTGGTCAAGCCGTTTAGTAGTCGACATATCAACAGCAGCGCCACCTACCGGGTCCAATTGTATTTTTAAATCATCCAGGAAACCATCGAAATACCCATATAAAATTTCAACCCAATCGGTTCAGCCGTTTAGAAGTTATGTGACAAAGATAAGTACGGAAACATAATTCTTACTACCTTTTGTCCTGTTACCCATTTTCCCGTAGGAATGAAGCATTTTCCCCCGGTAAGAGGAAAGCTTTGATTGTTTTTTTGTTTGTATAGAATAGGCTCCGAAACTACTGGACCGATTTGAAAAATTCTTTTACCATTAGAAGCCAACATTATCCCTGATGAACATAGGCTACTTTTTACCGCGGGAAAATGCTTCATTCCTACGGGAAATCTAAAATAAAAGTAAATAGTAGCGGCTTGGCCCGGGAGATAGCGCCATCTATCCAAAATACGGTAGATGGCGTTTTATACTTTTCTACGCGGTCGAAGTCGCGAGCACCAACTAGTTAATAAATAAAAACACTTAAGAAGACATAACTATTATATTTACAAATAATTACAAACGACAAAAAATTTGGCATATTTCAAAATAAGTAAATATATGTATGTATAATACATATTAGGTATATTAAATGTATGATAAACAAAATTAAAATTAAAATTAAACAAAAAATTTATATAACATTAAAAGTCCCATAAAATATTTTGCATTTGACAATCGTATGAAAGCTTCAGTAGATAAATATTTAATATTTACATAACATTGTATTTATAATATGTTAAGTTGGTCCGCATTTTATACCCAAACAAATATAATAATATGTTCCTAAAAAATGTTAAGAATAAAATACTCTCAATAGAACGCGAATGAAAACATTATATAGTTAGATATGTTTCAATTTTATTTTTCCTATTTTGTTCCAATATTCCAAAGTTGAATAGAAAACTCAAAATTCAGACACGCTCAGAGAAATCATAATAATATTTGGAATTAATTATTTTAATATAAGACCATTTTTTTACATACAAAAAAAAATATTTAAAAAATATTATTTTAGCCATAAAACCTTTTTTATAGAAAATAAAATAAACAATCTACCGTTGTGTTGATTCTATACTATAATAAAAGAGCAATAATATAATAAATATAATTACGTTATACTTACCTATATTTTACTACGAAATAATAATTCTTAAAATTTAATCAAAAAGCTTGTTTTGTGTTGTTTCTGCTGTATATTACCTTAACCAACGTTCACACTTGGGCAAATATCAAACGACAAAATAAAAAAAATGTCTAAAAAAATATGAAAACCAAAAAGTATTCAAGACGTGAGTGGATGAAGGCGTTATGTCGCATTTTTGGGTTTTTTCGTTTTTTTGCGTTGATGAAGGTAATATATCCATATGAATGTTTACAGACCTTAAGATCGTCGATTTAAGACATTTTTGGAATATAAAAAGTTGAAAAAGGTGTCATGTACAGTTAATTTTAAAAAAGCAGAGTGCAGAAAAGTTTACATTTATTAATGGACGAGAGAGCTAAGTATGTTCACTTTTTATTAATTAAATTAATACTAGTGTTTACTGGCTACTAGTGTCATACCATTAATATTTAAGGTCGTTTACTTACACAACTTTTCATCATAATTTAGTACAAAAAACAATTCCATGTGACTTATCTCAAAAATTCAGTGTAAAACTTTAACCTCGATTTATTCGAAATTGGAACAATGCGAATCCACTCACGTCTTCCATTATTGGACACCTTTATTAAAAACATTACTAGTTTTTAAGCTGTCCATCATTAATGCAACCTGTTTGATTTACTTTTATATTTTTCACAACTCTATTACAAATAATTAAAACTTTATTTTTACCCTTACATGCGGGCTATTAATTTATTAATTTGAAATAAGTATCACTCTAAAATATGAATTGTATACATATATGTATGTATATGAATAGAACTGTCTAAAAGTGTCCATGACTGGTGCCTTTACCTTAGTAATTACATACAATACTAGTCCTAACGAACATTCTAATGGAAATGTGGTTACTAGCATTTAGACTAAGAACAAAAAGCAAGTATAGCAAGTAGTATTTAAGCCGCTAGTATTTACTTTTATTTAAGATTTCCCGTAGGAATGAAGCATTTTCCCCGGTAAGAGGAAAGCTTTGATTGTTTTTTTTGTTTGTATAGAATAGGCTCCGAAACTACTGGACCGATTTGAAAAATTCTTTTACCATTAGAAGCCGACATTATCCGTGATGAACATAGGCTACTTTTTACCGCGGGAAAATGCTTCATTCCTACGGGAAATCTTAAATAAAAGTAAATACTAGCGGCTTGGCCCGGGAGATAGCGCCATCTATCCAAAATACGGTAGATGGCGTTTAATACTTTTCTACGCGGTCGAAGTCGCGAGCACCAGCTAGTTAATAAATAAAAACACTTAAGAAGACATAATTATTATATTTACAAATAATTACAAACGACAAAAAATTTGGCATATTTCAAAATAAGTAAATATATGTATGTATAATACATATTAGGTATATTAAATGTATGATAAACAAAATTAAAATTAAACAAAAAATTGATATAACATTAAAAGTCCCATAAAATATTTTGCATTTGACACTCGTATGAAAGCTTCAGTAGATAAATATTTAATATTTACATAACATTGTATTTATAATATGTTAAGTTGGTCCGCATTTTATGTTCCTAAAAAATGTTAAGAATAAAATACTCTCAATAGAACGCGAATGAAAACATTATATACTTAGATATGTTTCAATTTTATTTTTCCTATTTTGTTCCAATATTCCAAAGTTGAATAGAAAACTCAAAATTCAGACACGCTCAGAAAAATCATAATAATATTTGGAATTAATTATTTTAATATAAGACCATTTTTTTACATACAAAAAAAAAATATTTAAAAAATATTATTTTAGCCATAAAACCTTTTTTATAGAAAATAAAATAAACAATCTACCGTTGTGTTGATTCTATACTATAATAAAAGAGCAATAATATAATAAATATAATTACGTTATACTTACCTATATTTTACTACGAAATAATAATTCTTAAAATTTAATCAAAAAGCTTGTTTTGTGTTGTTTCTGCTGTATATTACCTTAACCAACGTTCACACTTGGGCAAATATCAAACGACAAAATAAAAAAAATGTCTAAAAAAATATGAAAACCAAAAAGTATTCAAGACGTGAGTGGATGAAGGCGTTATGTCGCATTTTTGGGTTTTTTCGTTTTTTTGCGTTGATGAAGGTAATATATCCATATGAATGTTTACAGACCTTAAGATCGTCGATTTAAGACATTTTTGGAATATAAAAAGTTGAAAAAGGTGTCATGTACAGTTAATTTTAAAAAAGCAGAGTGCAGAAAAGTTTACATTTATTAATGGACGAGAGAGCTAAGTATGTTCACTTTTTATTAATTAAATTAATACTAGTGTTTACTGGCTACTAGTGTCATACCATTAATATTTAAGGTCGTTTACTTACACAACTTTTCATCATAATTTAGTACAAAAAACAATTCCATGTGACTTATCTCAAAAATTCAGTGTAAAACTTTAACCTCGATTTATTCGAAATTGGAACAATGCGAATCCACTCACGTCTTCCATTATTGGACACCTTTATTAAAAACATTACTAGTTTTTAAGCTGTCCATCATTAATGCAACCTGTTTGATTTACTTTTATATTTTTCACAACTCTATTACAAATAATTAAAACTTTATTTTTACCCTTACATGCGGGCTATTAATTTATTAATTTGAAATAAGTATCACTCTAAAATATGAATTGTATACATATATGTATGTATATGAATAGAACTGTCTAAAAGTGTCCATGACTGGTGCCTTTACCTTAGTAATTACATACAATACTAGTCCTAACGAACATTCTAATGGAAATGTGGTTACTAGCATTTAGACTAAGAACAAAAAGCAAGTATAGCAAGTAGATCTCACAAAAACCCAATGAAAATCTCTTAATACCTATCAGAAGAGGTGTATGGTTATTTCCCCTAATGGACTTCACCGTTTAACAAGTTAAAGGCATCCTTATCCAGATAAGGAAGATCTTTCGTAGAAACTCTATTTTCTAGTCAATTACAAATTTGGTACCTATGTTTAAAGAATTTCATTTGTTGTTGATAAATTGATCGAGAATTTGGCTTTTGCTACCTAATTATATTAAGAAAAAAATAAGAGGACCTCATTTCCTATTCCGCGGCGTTTAAATACAAATTCGCCACTGTCCACTTTTTTTAATTTTTTACGCTATTTGATAAACATGGTGTGATAGCCTAAATAATTAAACTAATAAATAATATTGTAACTAATTGAATTGTTATACTTAAATCTCGAGAGTCAGACGTTCATCCAAGATTCAGATATCATAGGGTTCAGGAATAGCCGAAAGCTAGAAATACGTCTCGATGCTTGTAGTATACGATTGCAGTTTACAATAACGATCAACGTTACAACTTAAGTTTGAACGATTATTCAGATACAAAGGGATTTTATTGGAAACGAGGTGAGTTCGTCGCGGAACCAGCCTGACATCCGTTTACCTTGAATGCTCTACGCTGAATGCCTAGGCGATCTATCATTGCAGATAGCTAACATCACTATCGCTAGTTAAGAGTCGACCACACCCAAGCCTCCTGCTTGATTTTTCCACATAATAATATAGTCGTCACATAGTATTCTATATCAGGAACCAATTCCCAAAAAAAACCTTCTGATTTTGGCTCCACTTTCAGACAGACAAATAAAAATAAATCGCTACATGTGTTGGTAAGCACAACACTGGAGAACGATTGAACCAATTTTCGAGAAAGGATCTTATATAGAAAAAAATTTGCCAGTAAAATTTCATTTTTTTCTCAATTAGCATGAAATATTTGACAAATTGGACAGTGGCGGATTCACACTTAGAACCCTCCTAAACTCTTATCTTGAATCCCACTAAAGCTATAGCCACCAAATTCAAGTGTACCGTCAGCCTGTCATTGAAAAGACAGGGAGACAACTACTTGCGGAATCTTAGAAGTGAAGTCGTAAGTTTAAATTAAAACACATCGATCAGGTACCGAGCGCGTCTCTTTAGTGTCGACAAACATCAGTCTATGTCTAGACTCTTGAAGCTACTCGTGAAACTGGCGAACATTCCTTTACTTGGCTTCTTGACCCTCAACTTCTCATCAGATTTAAACATCTCAGATTCTATCAGCCAATCCCTATAATTTTCCTCCATATTTTTCCTTTGTTCTTCGTGCAATTGCTTAACGGGCTTGTGAGGTCCGCCATAATCTTCGGGCAGCAGGTCTTTGTCGACAACAGATTCTGGGCCTTCGGAGGAAAAGTGCAGTAGATTCAGGAGGTTCGAATGAATCAGTGGTTTCACGAGACACATAACCTGATTTATGAACGAGACGGTGTGGACTACGTGAATCTTCTTGAGACGACACGGGTGCGCGTTCTGGAATATTGAAACAGAACATTAGTGCCATGAATTATAAAAAAACTAGCCGTTGTAACTTTCGTCCGCGTAACTTTTTATAAAATATAGCCTAATGTTACTTGCTGATAATATATAAAGTAAAATAATTATTCAAATTTCAATAGCTGGTGCCTGCGACTTCGTCCGTATTGAGTAAATAGCTGATGTAGAGAAAATGGCGACAGTGGCGACAATTTTTTTATATTTTCAGATGATCCTTCGGAAATTTAACATTTTTATAGGATAAAAATTATCCTTTATGATAATCCAGGTAATAAAGTATCTGTGTGCGACATTTCATCTAAATCCGTTTAGGAGTTTTTATGTATATAGGTAAAAAATATACTCCCATACATCCTTATACAACCTTTCGCATTTATGTCTAATACTAGCTGGTGCCCGCGACTTCGTCCTCATTCTCTATAGCCTATAGCGTTCATCGATAAATGGACTATCCAACACAAAAAGATTTTTTCAATTCGAACCAGTAGTTTCTGAGATTAACGCGTATAAACAAACAAACTCTTTATATGTTAGTGTATGTATTAATTGGTAGGATTACTATTAAATTTTTATTTACTATTTCTAAAATTACTTCAGGTTAACTTATCTAAATAATAATAATAGTTGAAAAAAAATTTAATATACATACATTTCAGAAATCCCTTTGTTTCTGTATTCACAAAGCAACCCCTTAACCCAAATCAGAAAGAGTTTTGGCCTGATTATGAACGTACTCCGAGATTGTCGAAACAACATTAATATGCACATTTTTTTAAAATTCTTATCACTTTGTTATCGTCAGACAAAGATTACTTTTTAGCAATTTTTTTCTGCAAATTATACAGTGTATCCTATTATGGACTAACGATATTTTAGATACATAGTTACAACTATTTTAATTTATTAGATAGGTATAAACACAGCTGAAAATGTCAATCTATACTTAATATTATAAAGAGGAAAAATTTTATTGTTTGTTTGTATAGAATAGGCTCTGAAACTACTGGACCGATTTGAAAAATTCTTTTACCATTAGAAGCCGACATTATCCGGGATGAACATAGGATACTTTTTACGGCGGGAAAATGCTTCATTCCTACGGGAAATTTAAAATAAAAGTAAATAGTAGCGGCTTGGCCCGGGAGATAGCGCCATCTATCCAAAATACGGTAGATGGCGTTTTATAATTTTCTATGCGGACGAAGTCGCGAGCACCAGCTAGTCTAATAATATAATTGGTTTGTTTTGCAGTAATTTACATTTTATATTTTTTTTAATTACCAAAATGTGAACTCATAGATTGTTTCATAGTGTGAAAGATAGACAATATTGTTGGATAGACACGAAGTCGCGGGCGCCAACTAGTTTATTATAAACGTTTTTAGGAACGTTTCTTTTGATACATATGTTTATATTTATTCACTTGACTGTACCTACATAATTAAATTGGTATTCAAGGTATCTCCTTTCTCGTTTTTAAACTGAGCAAACAACTCTTCAACTTCCGCTATTGTATACGAAAAATTAATATAATAATATGTTAAAACGACATTCGCCACTTGTAGTGAATAAATGACGTGCAATTATTTTCCTCTTATGAAAAGTGCAAGTTTAAATTGTATAATAATAAAAGCCGTCCGATTGCAATGTTAAATTGTTGTCATATTATTATGAGCTATGACCGAAGCGTAATTATGAACAGTTTGCAATAAAATGCAATAACAATTTTCAATTATTGCTTATTATTGTTCACTAGCAGGCGCCCGCAACTTAAACAGAAGAAATAATTTACTTATATATACTTATATATACTTTATATACTTATATATACTTTATATACTTTTTCTTTGTATAAGGCGCAAGTCCGTTCTTGCATGGAGTATTGCTCCCACCTCTGGGATGGCTCGGCCAAATACCAACTTGCCGCACTCGACTCGGTAGAACGCAGAGCTAAGAGACTCATGGGCGACGGTACTTTTTTAAAATCTAAGATGCAGAGCCTGGCACATAGACGCAAAATTGCCAGTCTATGTGTCTTTTATAAGATGTACTTCGGTGAGTGTGCTCAGGGGCTCCATGAGCTCATACCGCCTTCCCCTTTCTTCCATCGGACATACAGACGTACGGCTGGTTACCATCCTCATCTTGTCGAAATCCCCCCTTTTCGAACCAAGCGCTTTAAAACATCTTTTATAATGCGCACCGCCAAGGTTTGGAATTCCCTGCCTGCGTCTGTGTTTCCGAGTTCATATAACCCTAATCTTTTCAAAGTTCGAGTGAATAGGCATCTTCTGGGTGAGCTCGCTCCATCTTAGGCCTCTCCCTTGCTACCAAGCTGGTTGTTGGCCAAGAGCAAACCCATCTCCAATAAAAAAAAATAAAAAAACTTTTTATCTAAAATACCAACGGAAACCAATTTTTTTTACAAAAAAAAAACATAATTTTTATACGTTGGCCATTCAGCTAGTCTCTATCATCAATCATCATCATCAATACTAATAAACTGATTTTTATGAAACTTGGTATATCAACATTTAGACGTACAGGACACAGAATATGCCATTTTTTCTTTTTCAACACGGACGAAGTCGCGGACACCAGCTAGTATCAATACTAATAATAAATCTGTAGGGGTCGGTCGTGGAGTAATTTACTTTGTTTTCAGAAATATCGT
The DNA here is from genome assembly GCA_918317495.1 of Synanthedon vespiformis. Taxonomy (NCBI): domain Eukaryota; kingdom Metazoa; phylum Arthropoda; class Insecta; order Lepidoptera; family Sesiidae; genus Synanthedon; species Synanthedon vespiformis. Next base: position 3,389,580 of record OU906965.1, read on the forward strand.
GTATATAGGCTCTATACCAGAGTTATATTAATTCGATGCTCTATACATGATACTGTATAGAGTATCATGTATACTTTTTATCTTTTTTAACGCGGACGAAGTCGCGGGCACCAGCTAGTATATATATATAAATTTCGTGTCACACGTTTGTCGCCGATGAACTCCTAAACTATACTTGTTGTATGTTCCTCCATAACTCAACTAATTTTCATGAAACTTTGTAGATAAACATTTAGACGTACAGGACACAGGATAAGATACTTTTTTCTCTTTCAACGCGGACGAAGTCGCTGGCACCGGCTATAGTATTTACATATTAGTGTAACAAATTACAAAGCCCTTACTCTTTGTAGTGTATTTAAAATATTTGCACACCCTCTAAGAGTTGAATGTAGCGAGAAATATCTACTGCAATACCATTGTAAACTATGTTCAGCAAATAAAGGATTATTATTATTACCTGGATGTAAAGCATGAACGACCTCAAAGCCGGTAGGGTCACTCTGGTGAGGTGACCCAGACTGCATCCCTTCATGTCAAATATAACGATGTAGCCCTCAGAGAGCCGGTCCTCTGACAGTTTGACGTCATTGAACATGCAAAAGACTCTGACCGCGTCGGCGAAATTCAACTTGCTGTAGTCGAAGTCAGCTAATCGATAGACCAGGACATGGTAACCATCCGGCGTGGTCTTTGGAAGAGCAACTAGGTGTCTGAAATTTTACACACATTTTTTTTTATTTTATTTATTTATTTATTTTATTCTAGGGAAGTACATAATAACAGTGGTGAGTAAATATCTTACTTACTTAAACCTAATAAAAAAATTCCACATATAGATAGCAAACAACGATAATAAGGGCCTCTTTCACCAAGAAAATGATTTCTAAAAGTAACTAATCAACACTTTACTTGACGTTGGTGAAACAGGCGCTAATTATAATAAACGCTCGAGTAACACAACATTTAGCATCGTGGGCTCCCTACCATAAAGCACACGGCCATCATCATAGAAATCATTTTCTGTTTTATTGAATTATGCACTCGGTTTATTGCATCATTCGATAGGCGATTTTTTTTTTAATTATTTTTTATTTAATGTTTGGAACGTTTTCCGTACAAACAAAGGTAAGTATATCATCTAAATTATTCCCGGTTACCGGTGACTTTAAGTGACGGTTTAGCCTACTTGACGTTGGTGAAAGAGGCGCTTAATCTTTTTCTATGCAAAACATACCCAATGTCCAGTATGGTTTTATTCTTTGGTAGCATAGGATCTCGATTGCTGAACAACTCCGGTGTGTTTGCGCGAAGCGTGAAATAACTCTCTATTGTCTCTTTCGTCTCTTTCACTTTGTAGTAATTCGAGTGAAGAAACAATATTATGAACTCGTCCGATATGTACGGCAGATGGCGCTGGCTTTTCATCCTGAAATTAAATATTAATTTATATGTATTATGTAGATGGAGCTAGCGACTTCGTCCGCGTTGAAAAATGGAAAATATAATAACTGAGAAAATTTTATATGAGTATTTTAGCGTCTGACATCTTTATCGCTCCCTTGACGATCCCTAGGGAACCTAAAATTTCTCCAGGATAAAAAGTAGGTATCCCATAATTATATTAATTCATTTTCATTTTTTACTATTACTAAATAGTAATAGTGTCTAGTATTTTTACTCAATGTTTTTTACTGAATGTAAATACAAAGTACTATACCTATGTCCTTTTCTAAAACCCTGACAACCTGTACGCAAATTTTCATAGTGATCGATAGATGCATATATTTTTAAAATGAAAACATAATTATTTCGATCTTTTAATATATAATGTTAATCAAAACAATTTTATTTCCAATACGCGCGTCTCAAAATAATGAAAAGAATATTACCAATAGAAATCAAATGACTTTCAAATTCCCCCTAAAAGTGGGTCTGTTATTAAGTTAATTAAGTGCGCATTAATTGGTTTATTCCAATTGCCTACTTAACGGTTAAACAATATTACACCGGTTGTAAAGACGAAATTATTCTAACAAACGCACGCATCTAATAAACTTATTTTAACTACACACTAAATATTTCTTATTACGTGACCTAAATATTCGTGACCTAACTGCTCAACTATGGTCATCGTGAAATTTTGCATACACGCGTATCTTGCTATTATTTTACCAGCAGAGCAAGCTCTCCCTCTCTCTCTCTCTATCTCGCTCTCTCTCTCACCCTCTCTCCGTGTGCCTCTTCAGTCCTGAAGATTAGCCGTCAACTCCCTTAACCGGTCCCTGTCAAGAGCCAACTGGAATAACGCTCGACTGAGGCCATCCCAGTCCACTCTCGTATATCTATACTAATATTATAAAGAGGAAAGATTTGATTGTTTGTTTGTTTGTATAGAATAAGCTCCGAAACTGCTGGACCGATTTGAAAAATTCTTTTACCATTAGAAGCCGACATTATCCGTGATGAACATAGGCTACTTTTTACCGCGGGAAAATGCTTCATTCGTACGGGAAATCTAAAATAAAAGTAAATACTAGCGGCTTGGCCCGGGAGATAGCGCCATCTATCCAAAATACGGTATATGGCGTTTTAATAAAATTGGAGCAGACATCTATCGTGTCTACGCAAGTGTAAGTATGAAAAGTATGAAAGTTATTTTCCAAAGTTGGCCCTGACAGGAACCCAACCCGGGACGTTAAGAAGGGCGTTAAGACAAGCATCCTAACCACTCATCTAACGGGTTCGTCAACGTGCAAAGATGTCCAAGTAAGATCTTACAACAAATATTGAGCTAAAACTGCCTAAAAAGTTAGCCCAGCCCAGCTCTCTGTTTTTAGGCTTATTATTAGTACTTAGTTGACTCTATAATAAAGGGAAAGAAACCTTTTAAAATATACATACGTTTCAAATTTTCAATTGAAAATTTAAATTAGTTAATCGTTACATCTGATCACAATCGACTCTCCTATTTCCGGGATGAACTATCAATAAACATAGATTAAATTTGTTCGGATCTGTCAGGGTCAGGTGTTCCATCCGTCCGGATTTCCCCAGCTTTGTCCTAGTTTCGATGAAACACTAGAAGGGATCCAAGATCGATCCTGACCCTGATATGAGATAGAAGGGCAAGGCGAATATTGTGCAATATGCAATCTCTAATTTACTTACAAATGGAAACGAAACAGCATTGATATTCTGTTAAAAGATTAGTTACTGACGACAGACACTGGGCTTTACCCCCACTACGATCTCTAGATTTTTATAATAATATTTAGATAATTTATTACTTGCTGTTGCCCGCGACTTCATCTGCGTTGAAAAATGAAAAATATAACACCTCAGAAAATATCTGCCATCTTTATCGCTTTTTTGGCGGTCCTTTAAGAGCCTAACATTTTTCCAGGATTAAAAGTATGCCATATGATAATCCAGATCATAGATAAATTATTGGTCTCTCTGTGCTCGACTAGATTCGGCCCCTAAATGCGATAACTTTTTATTGTAGTGTGTGTAAAACATCGTCACTATTTATAACTGTGTAAAACACAGTTCAATTATATTTTTACACAGTTTCACTACGCAAATTGGCATTTTATCATGCCCAAAATTTAATAAAACATTCGGTACGTGTACGTACATATCACAGACAGTTTGCAGTGTGACTAGCTCGGGTACGCCGAATTGGGCGTAGTATTTGTTGCCGCATTTGTCAAGTACGGCGGCTGTATTTAATCAAGCGCAGCGAGACCAATCAAATGTCTTTGATCTAGTTTATAAACTATAAGTAGGTATATTTGTGCCCATCCAAATCTGTTTTGTGTTTTTTTCCTGAGATTTAAAAACATCAATACATCCATACATCCATACATCCTCACAAATTCAATACAACCATATACAAAACTTATTTCTGTTAATGTCTTTATAATATTAGAAACTTTACTTTTATTATAGTAGGTATTAATTTTAAAGCATAATATATTATTTTTATTTTTCAAGTAGGGTACGTAGGTACCTAGTTCCGGGAAATTTTTGAATTTTAACTAAAAAAACCTGCCCGGTATTTTTAACTGTCTGGTTTCGGTAATCAAGCCTAAAGTGAAGGTTTCTAAACCGTATATATTTAAATTTAGTTATAATAAATAATTTGAATAACTCGTATTTGTGAGGCCGGAGCTTACGTTGCTGAGAATAACCCATTCTGACTCGCTGAACAGGTGTGGGGTACGTCACAAGTAGATTGTTATATAACTTGGATAACGACCTGTTGCTTAGATCGAGATCGAGAGTCAGGAGATATTTTGCCTTAATCTGCTTACAATTTTCCTAACATACTGTATGTATATAACACCTCTGGTATATAACACCAGAGAAGACATAGTAGTAGATATTCAAACCCCCGACGTCTTTATCGTTGTAACGACGTTAGCGCCACACCACGGCGACAGTAGCGCCCAATTTAGGTACTATATTTTCAGATGATCCCTCAGGAACCTAACCTTTTTCCAGAATAAAAAGTGTCCCATACTAAAATTACATATTTTTACATACAGGTAAAAACTATATCAATACTAATAAATAATAAATCTGTAAGTATAGGTATATTTTCATAGGTATAGTTTCCTCTATAACTCAAACGAATTGACTGTTTTTCATGAAACTTGGTAGATAAATGGACACAGGATTGGCTATGTAATTCTTTTTTTCAACGCGGACGAAGTCGCAGGAACCAGCTAGTTAAAAATAAAATTGAAATAGTTAAATTTTTAATTAGTTAAAAATAAAATATCTCAGACATAGAGTAGGAATAGATATAATATTATGTGCGTCTGTGTGTGTTTAAAATAATAAACTTACCACTCCTTAATTTGTTCCACCTCCTCTTCGTGACCTTCTGGTACATTTTTCAATCCGTACAAAAACGGATGTGAGTATTTTGTCGCCGCCATACTGCGCACGACCTCTTACACCAACTGCAACAATCATTGATCCATTGTTCAGTAACGTTCAGACTTTCTAGTATTTCACTAACTTCCATAGGTTCGATTGATTTGAAATTAGCAACAATAAGTAGAAAGGCGAGGGTTAGTTTAAATGATTTATTTGCAAATCTCATTTCCTCATCCCTAACAATTCTTAACCCTAATAAGTTCGACTAAGTTGTCGCTAGTTATCTAAGTATTGAGGCTGCTTTTGTGACTTTAGCTACATCTCTTGTGGCAACTGAAACTCTTTTCAGTCAGTAAATAGAGTCCATTTTTCCCTTGAAAGCAAAATCTTATCAAGTCTTGACACATATATCTCTTGGGCGTCTTTTGCTTTTGTGACTTTAGCTACCTACATCTTTTATGGCAACTGAAACTCTTTTCAGACATTAAAAATCAGTCCATTTATCCTATTAAATCTAATCAAGTCTTGACACATATCTCTTGAGTGTCCGTCCGTGATAAACCTACAGTATCTACTTAAGGCTAAGGCTGCTTTTGTGACTTTAGCTACCTACATCTCTTATGGCAACTGAAACTCTTTTCAGATATTAAAAATCAGTCCAAATCAAGTCTTGACACATACCTACAGTATACTTAAGGCGGTCTTAAGGCTAAGGCTGCTTTTGTGACTTTAGCTACCTACATCTTTTATGGCAACTGAAACTCTTTTTCAGACAGTATAAACAGTGCAGAAAAATCGTCCAAGACTTGACATATGTCTCTTGGGCGATCGTCCGTAATATACCTACAGAACTTCGTAAGCAGCGCCGTCTATAACAAAATAAGGTATAATGATTCCAAAAACCAGTTGAAGAAATTGCATAAAAATAGCATAACTAGTAGTAATGAATTTTAGAATTAATTCGGGTATCGCACGATGTGTTACCCGTCGCAATTACAGCATAGTCAGTCGACTGTAACAAGAGTTGTTTGAAAGTAACTTAATCGTGATGCACATTCGTACAATTAATTAAAAAATTGGGGTGAGCCCGAAGCACTGCTAGAAATTAAAAAAATGCATTAATTATTATAGCTAATTATTTATTGAAGTGAAAACTTCTTTAGACGCGTTGGGCATTTTGAAATGGGAAAAACCATTGAACTCGCGACACTGTCATGTAATGTAATGTAACCGAAACTGACAGCTCTGTATATAAGTACCTACTAAGCAGACAACTGCATATTATAACCTTCTTAGATACTCAAACTTCATTCTATATTTATGTAAATATTAATATTATTGTCTTTTCACATGTCTTTATATTTTACTAGTTACTTAGATATTGCTTATTAAAACCTTTTATTAGAAGGTTTGTCTTATTTCAATGATTTAAGATATTATGATAACAATGGTCCGTGAGCCAGCGACAGATTTTGATGACCAATTTGCTCTCAGCCGATAACTCGTAAAATGGCTGAGAGAGTTGTATCATGAAGCGTTGTGAACGTCAGCTGCGGCTCCGATGGTGGGTTGAGCAGTAGAGTGGTAGCCGCCCACGCACATAATAAAAACAAATCATTTATTTCCGATTAAAAATTCATCAAATTATAGTTAGCCTAATATTTTGAAGAAACGAAATTGTCAGCTTATAAAATGGTGGATTATACGTCAGCAGGTCACACGAATATATACGTGTTCAGTGATTACCTCCCAATAAAAAATTTATCAGATGATAGTTTATGTATTACTGTTAATAAATAAAAAAGTCAGCTGGCTATATCTTGGTGGAATGCTTGTCAGCTGATGCTCTGAAAGTGTAACGGGTTACCACTGCTCAACCCACCTTCGGAGCCGCAGCTGACGTTCACAACGCATCATGATACAACTCTCTCAGGCATTTTACAAATTATCGACTGAGAGGAAATCATTGACGAAATTAGTGCCTGGCTTACGGACCACAAGGAAAAATATGGTTTCATACCAACATTAAACCTCATTAACATGAACTTCATAATGACAAACCATTAAAAGTTTGTAATTATGAAGTTCATGTTAAATAATTATGTCTTGTCATTGTGAGTCAGTATCATATATTTTCTCTTGTATTTCTTGAGATCAATAATAATCATATTTACCTTATTCGATAATGGCATAACATACATTATTTTTGTGAAGCTACGTTTTCACTTGTGAAGTGCAGTCCTACGACTGGACATGTTTTTTTATTTAATAAGGCACATAAACATAAGGCAGGACTGTTGAGTAAATAAAAAAAAAAGGTACGAAAATGTACTGTCGACAATTATATAGAAGAAATAATGAAAAATATTCTCATTAAAGAAAAGAAACTGATTGTATTACTGCAAAACAACACACAAATCTAATTTTACTACCTATGCTAATATTACATCAAATATTTACAATAATTAGAAACTCTACAATATCGCTTTATTAACCGGACATTGCTCCTATTGGTTAATCTTGACAACTTTTTCATGAAAAAAAAATTCAATTGCCAGGACGCTTACGAAAGCGCCTTCCTTGATTTTATCGACAATATAGACATTAAAATAGTTATAGAAATGCCAGCGATATATTACAAAGAAAATGACCGTCTTTACCCATTATGTCCTATAAGAAACAATTTGAGAATCATAAACTTAAATTTTTTATTGTACCCAAAATATCCCACTTTAATTATCGCCTTTCGTTATCAACCGACGAAAACGAAAAAACAAAAACGGTGGAGAATTCGACGCGTATAAGTAAATATTTTTTTAATGTATGATCACGCATAACTCTTTCCAGAGTAGTCCGATTTTGATAATTCTTTATTTATTTGAAAGGGTGCATCCCCAAGGGGGTCCCATTTTAATTTGGAAAATAAATTCCAACCCTAAGGGTAGGAAAACAGGGGGTGATTGATTATTCACTCACTGACCTTTGACCACGCATACATTTTTATAAATTTGGAAAAAAAATCCTACCCTAAGGGTGGACAATTAAAAAAAAGTAATCAAAAATTGAGCATTTAGTAAATAGTAGATTATAGCTACAATAAATAATTAAATAAAAACTTTTTAACAAAAAATTAAACCGCCGAAAAAACTGAATAGCAAAAAATTATTTTATTCAACCTTAATTACTAAAGTTCTTAAACTAATTACCTAAGTGATTTTGAGTCGGCGCAAAAAAGCAAAAGAGTGATGCGCGGCAAAATAATACAAAATATATCTCCATACACTGTGTTAAACCTTAGCCTTCCTCGATAAATGGACGATTAATCCAACAAAAAATATTTTTTCAATTCAAACCAGTTCCTGTGATTAGCGCGTACAACCAAACAAGCAAAATCTTCAGCTTTCTATATTGATATAGATAAAGATAAAAAATAATTGTCACGTTGTTTGACGCCAATGAACTCGCTAAACTACTGAACTGATTTTGATTCGTAACTATGTGTAATTTGACTAATTTGGTCCAACTTAAAAAATGGGACAGTTTTTTTTACTTTGAACCCGTTCGAAGCCAGAAGTATGAGTGCTAGTATTTTATAAAAATAATAATAATAATAATAAAAATAATAAATGTCTTCACACATTACACACAGTATCATCTAGTTTCCACAGTAAGTAATAAGCAACTATGCTTGTATTATGGATACCATACAGTTGATATGGAAAACATACATATTATAAATACTACTACACTACTACACTAGGTGCTCGCGATTTCGTCCGCGTAGAAAAGTATAAAACGCCATCTACCGTATTTTGGATAGATGGCGCTATCTCCCGGGCCAAGCCGCTAGATTTACTTTTATTTTAGATTTCCCGTAAGAATGAAGCATTTTCCCGCGGCAAAAAGTATCCTATGTTCATCACGGATAATGTCGGCTTCTAATGGTAAAAGAATTTTTCAAATCGGTCCATTAGTTTCGGAGCCTATTCTTTACAAACAAACAAACAATCAAATCTTTCCTCTTCATAATATTAGTATAGAAGTATAGAAAACATCCATGACTCAGGCACAAAGGTAAAATGTTAACACGTAAACATTTGCCCCTAATAGCGGGATTCGAACCCGCGACTGTTTGGTTAACAGCTCCAAACATGTCGTCAAATAATGACTAATTTTATAATTATTAAACTTTCATTATTACATAAATCCAGATCGTTTTTATTTATAATTCTTAAGTAAACTTCTTTATTTGCAATATCTCTCGTGCGGATCGTCGTAACTCGCTTTCTACGTACATGAGAAAGTGACGCTTGCTACTTGACGTTTATAACGCTGCCATGTTTAATGCCTGTCCAATGACTGTTCCGCGTACATATAGACCACCGGAATATATACTTAGACAGTTTTTTTATATAATTATGCAACGAGTAACCCACTTTATAAGAGTTCTACAGCAGAGAAAAATCTATTGTTAACTCTGTTGTGACATTTTAAACAATGCCAATCGTTCAATGTGTCTTAAACCTATATAAGTACTTACTCGTAATTAAACTAAGACATGTGAAAACGTTTATAAATGAACATTCTTTTGAAGGATTTCTGCAACCGTTCGTTCCGATCCGAGTGCGTTTTTCAACCAATTAATATGACTAGGTAATTAATATAAATAAATAGATAATAATAAATCGCTAAATAAAATATTAGGATTGACCTACTCATCATCCGGTGCAACATTATTTTAATAGCAATCCAATTTTTTTTTCGAACTAGTACTTATACACGAAAATTTCCAGTTTATTATTTACTATTTCCATTAATGAAAACCGCATCAAAATTCGTCGAGTGGTTTAGAAGAAGAAACAGTATTTGTTAATCTATACATATAATATTGCTGCTTAACAACTAAAGGGCTATAAAACAAAAAAAAAACAAAAATGTTTTTATTGCAAAAATACAATCACAATATTTCATAAGTATTGTATGTTGCAAAAATACTTATGGTTGTTTTATTCCATATTTTGATCATTTTTTATATATTCATTAGTAACTTATTTGCTTATATTATATCTTCTAGTATTCAGTTTATTATAAAAGTACTTAAAACATTTAATGCTATTTAAAAATACGCTTCTAAGGATGTATAATATGCATATAGATATATCTAATAGGTATATCTAAAAAGAAATAATATACAAAAAAAAATTTTTCGATTAGCTCTCCTGTAAAAAGTGTAATTTTGATTTGTGTCCCTATAGTTTTTAAGCAGCGATATTTTTAATACATAATTATGTATAGATTTATGGATGGACGTTAAATAAATTTCGTTCAATTTTGGGTAAAGATCTAAAAGCACTGTCTTTACGTGACTTACATATTAATAAACAAAAAAATATATCTAAATATTTATTTATCAATTAGGTTTCTCCAAGAAACTCCAAGAAACATTTTATATGACTAATATTTTTTATTTTAAATTATGAAAATGAAGATGTATGTATAAAGGCATTCTAGATGGACAGATAATAACTACATTATATGCATGTATTTATTAGCTGCAGCAACGAGGTCAAAGGGTCAAAGACAACTAAGATTGCGATGAAATCAAGCGAGCAAGTTACCTATAATAATCTAAATCTAGCATTATTAATACTTATTCTAAATATAATATCGTCAGATACTACTAGCCTATACTTAGAAATATTATAAATTTGATTCTGTCTGTAAGTAAATCTATAGATTTATAAATCTATATCCTTACATATCATATAACAAACTAACTTTATCCTACATATTATACACTAGCTTCGTCCGCGTAACCTTATAAAATATAATACCTTCGTGTCTGTGAATTTTCAACATCAATTCAAATTTTCAATTGAAAATTTCAACCCAATCGGTCAAGCCGTTTAGTAGTTGACATACCGACAGCAGCGCCACCTATCGGGTCCAATTGAATTTTAAAGTCATCCAGGAAATCATCGAAATACCCATATAAAATTTCAACCCAATCGGTTCTGCCGTTTCGAAGTTATGTAAAAAAGATAAGTACGGAAGGATAATTCTTACTACCCGTTGTCCTATTACCCGTTTTTCCGTAGGAATTAAGCATTTTTCCGCGGTAAAAAGTATCGTATATTCATCACGGATAATGTCGGCTTGTAATGGTAAAAGAATTTTTCAAATTGGTCCAGTAGTTTCGGAGCCTATTCCATACAAACAAACAAACAATCAAATCTTTCCTCTTTATAATATTAGTGTAGATATCCTTACATATTATATAACAAACTAACATTATCCTACATATTATACAAAAACTACTGGACCGATTTTGAAAATTCTTTCACCTATTGAAAGCTACATTGTCAGTGAGTGACATAAGATATATTTTAAAAAGTTACGTGCAATAGGGTGAAGTCACGTGCAACAGTTAGTAAATTATAAAATACGAAATGATTTTATTATAGACGAAAGGATAACTCGAATGAAATGTAGAAAATTTGAGATTCATTGTGTGTGGTTAAATGGAGAAAAATTATTTTTACCCCGCCTGGCTATTAACGTACCTATCTATTTCTACAGTTATACAATTTCCGTATGAGATGCGCTTTTAAAGCAATTCCAAAGAAAATAATGCACTGTGTCACTGGCCGGTAATAATCAGCTGTTGGACATGACGTGACTGCATCATGCCATCACGTAACGTGACACGTAATGGTATGTTGTACCTCACACGCACTAGGCAACTGACAATAAACCATTTGGCAAAAAAAAGTTACACTTATTAGCAGTTACATTTAAAAATGTTGTTCTCACATATTTCGACTTTTTATTGCTCATAACTGGCTAACGCCAGTAACTCAATGTGTGCGAGATGACTACTATTTTTTTTAAAGTGGGCTTTTCGCACACTTTTCGTGCGAGATGACAACTAAGCCAAATTTTTTTTCACATGGCATGGGGTATACGGTGAAGTTTGGTATTTGAAGTTATAATATCGAGTTGTTATTTTTTTATCAAATAAATTCTAGTTGTTTTTGCACCTAGCGGGATTCGAACCCGCGACCATTTGGTTAACAGCTAGGGTTACCAGCCACCAGACCAATTTAATTAATAATTAAAATAAACCTTTTTTTAAAGTGAAAAGTCCTTTAACGCATTGGGCATTTTTTTGTACGGGGAAAAAGCGCACTCACGTGATCGTATTTGATAAAAATATTGTGTTCGGGACAGCCTACTAGTAGTGTTCGGAACGAGTTGTGAATATAAAATCGTGTAAAATAGTGTTCAAAAATATAGTGATTAAAAAATAACATATAGAACTAGCGTATCGTGAATAGAGTGTTATAATAAGGAACAAATAAAGTAAAAATATTAGACAGAGACAAAAACAAGTGATAGATATAGTCTTGGGCGGTCGTGTCATGCTTGCACGCTATTGGTGCAAACTTTGTCAGCTCATGGCACGGCCGCCACTAGTTGTACGTGTAAAAATTAATGATAAGACGGCCGTTTTTCTATGAAATTCAGTCTTCTTCTTGCTCCGGCGAAATAAAGACCTTATACTAGTACAAAACTCGTTTTGGAAAATATAGCCCTCTCCTCCTCGACCAACCGTCGAACGCTAAACGGCTGACCAGTGGGCCCACTCACTCAGTAAGCCATAACAGCCAGGCCTAAACAAATGATACGGGGCCACAGTCCCGTACATTTTATGGTCCAAACGAGCCGGATATAGCCGTTTGTATAGTTGCTGTGGTCGAGGAAAGTCGGTCAGTGTCTCGAAATGCCGGTTACAAGAAGTAGCTCAGCTCGGGGTGACGGGAGGTCCATTGCTCCCGCACCCACCGTTCGGGACGACGGGAGGCCTATCGCTCCTGCGTCCACGCCCGAGGACGCCGCCGCGTCCTCTGTTCGGGACGGAGGGAGGTCAATTGCTCCCACGTCCACGCCCGTCGGGTGCACTACGGCACCCACCACGACGTCAACAGACACGTGGTCAGCGGGTACTTCAACGGCGTCACCAGCGACGACAACTTCGACGTCGACGACTGCGACGCTGACTTCGGCACCGGCGGGAGTGGGGCATGATTCGGTCCCCCCGCTCGGTGCACACGGCACGGACACCGTGCATTATAGAGACGCACGCTCAAGCAAAAGAGCCACGTCACATCGTTCGAAGAAGAAGGCCCAAATAGAAAAGGCCAAATTAGAGATGATGGAACTTCAATTGAAAATCGCCGCCGCCAAAATAAAACAGATGGAACACGACTCGGACGCCGATACAATAAACGACGACACAGTCGAAGAACTTGAGGTCACAAAGGAAAGAGTCGACAATTGGGTCAATAGTCAAGCGCTTTTAGCGCCGGGTGCGCCACATATAGAAGACGCCTGTAACATAGAGCAGGTACATGCGCCCCCCACCACGACCAAGCCGTCTCCAACCTCCGTTCCAATAGAAGATCGGCCACCGAATGGAAACAAACCGGTCATAATTCCAGCTGCAGCGCCCCCTAGCCAGTATATAGGGCTAACGGATTTGGCTGCAGCAATCACTTTGGCCGCGAAGTCGGGCCATAATCCAGCTCGATATTATTCGGAACTTCCATCATATAGTGGGTCACATCAAGAGTGGCTATCGTTCAAAGCGGCTTATGACGACTCACATCGCAATTACAGCAATAGTGACAACATATCGAGACTACGAAGAAGCTTACAGGGCAAAGCCAAGGAAACTGTCGAAGGCCTCCTCATCCATAACGTCAACATAACAGACGTAATGAACACACTCGAAAGCCAGTACGGCCAACCGGATGACATCGCCATAGCCGAACTTGACCGGCTGAAGACGCTTCCCCGGCTCACCGAATCACCACGTGATATCCGAAGCTTCGCCATTAGAGTCACTAACGCCGTCAAGACTCTACAAGCACTGGCGAAACCGCACTACTTATACAATCCAGCCATCGCAAAGGAAATAATCGAAAAACTTCCCTTCGCAGTCAAGATCCTCTGGGTGACCTTCAGCAATCAACAGCCGAAGGAACAACCTGATCTACTAAAGTTGTCAAGATTTTTCGAAACACAGGCGGTGCTCTTCGGTTCAATATCGGAGTCCGCGACGCCCAAGGAGGCGAGCCACGCACCCCGACGGACACAGAAGACATACGCCGCTACGGAAATAGAAGTGCCTACCTGTCCTGTGTGCCATAGTGTCGAACATAATATCGAAAAGTGCTCAAAGTTCATAGAAGCGGACACAAGAACGCGTTGGAATATAGCAAAGGACAAACAACTGTGCTTCCGGTGTTTAAAAAATAGATCAAGGACACACAAGTGCCGCACAACGGAGTGCAAAGTGAACAAGTGCCCGCGTTCTCACCACAAACTACTCCACTTCGTACCGACAAACAATAGTGAAAATAGTGATCGTACAGAAGTGGTCACCTCCACTTGGCAGCCGTCGGAAACGCAAACCTTTTTAAAATTCGTACCTGTGCGCGTCTCCGGCCCCCGAGGGAGTGTTCACACCCACGCCTTACTCGACGACGGCTCGACGGTAACCCTGATAGACAACAATTTGGCGCAACAAATAGGCGCAAAAGGACCCGTCGACCCTCTACACATAGAGGCCATAGCAAACACCGAAGTGGACGTGAACAAATCGCGCCGTGTAAAAATAACTTTACATGGCGATAGAAACAGCTGCAACATTCAAGCAAGAACCATAGACAACCTGCAGCTCTCCGCTCAATCTGTATCGGAGCGGGACCTGTCAAACTGCAAACACCTCAACAACATTAGAAAACAACTGAAGTATCCACGAGTCCAGCCAAAACTTCTCATCGGGCAAGACAACTGGGACTTGCTGCTTGCCAAACAGGTCCGAAGGGGACAGCGACATCAACCGGTCGCGTCTCTCACTACGCTCGGATGGGTGCTACATGGGTCACACGCGCGCATACTCGGTCGCCGTGTGGACACAATTAACAACATCGTGCATAAACAAGAAGATAACATGGATGAACAACTGAAGCAATACTTCTCTCTGGAGTCGTTAATGATCACCCCAAAAAGACCATCTAACGACGTAGAAGAGAGAGCCATCAAGACGCTTGTCGATAACACTCGTCAAAATAGCAACGGACATTACGAAACATCGTTACTCTGGAAATCGGACGAATTTCAAATGCCCGCCAACTACGACAACGCGCTCCGACGGCTCCACACAACAGAGAAGAAGATAGATAGAGATCCACATCTTCGAGATCGCTATGAGCAGCAAATGAACGCACTCATAGACAAGGGATACGCTGAAAAAGCGCCTCCCCATAGAACGCCGGGAAGAACATGGCACCTACCACACTTTCCCGTGCTCAACCCCACCAAACCCGGAAAGGTCCGCATAGTGCACGACGCAGCAGCTAAGACGATGGGACGTTCGCTCAACGACTACCTGCTAACCGGACCTGACCTCATACAATCGTTACCAGGGGTACTAATGAGATTACGACAACATAGATTCGCAGTCTCCGCCGATATAGCAGAAATGTTCATGCAGGTGAAAGTACGACAGCAAGATAGAGATGCACTTCGATACTTATGGAGAGGAAGACAGCGAGGCAATGAGCCTCCGATAGAATATAGGATGACCTCTCTCATATTCGGAGCCACGTCGTCGCCTGCATCGGCCATATTCGTGAAAAACAAAAACGCCGAAAGATACAAAAATAGGTATCCGGAAGCGTACAAGGCGATTGTCCGTAATCATTACGTAGACGACTATCTACAGAGCTTCGATAGTGAAGAAGAAGCAATAGAAACAGCCCTTCGAGTACGTCAAATTAATAGGGAAGCCCACTACGAGCTACGCCAGTGGACTTCAAACTCGAAAAACATACTCGAAGCACTCACCAAAGACTCCACCATAATAGAGGAACGGAGTATAGATCTCGACAATAGCATGAAAATAGAACGACTCCTGGGAGTCATATGGAGACCTGCTACTGACGAGCTCACTTTCGATCTCAACATGGCTCGACTGCCACCTGGCGCCATAGACAACACACAACCAACGAAGCGGGAAACTCTAAAGATCATAATGTCCCTCTTCGATCCGCTTGGACTCGCATCGCCTGTCACCACACGAGCCAAACAGATATTCCAGGAGCTATGGCGCAGAGGAATCGACTGGGATCAAAAAATAGATGATGACCTCGCTAGCCAATGGACAGTGTGGCTAGACCATTTGAAGAGACTGCGCAACGTGAACATACCTCGCTGTTACCACAACTATAGCAACGCCACATCAATAGAACTACACGTGTTCGTGGATGCGAGCGAAAATGCATACGCCGCAGCCCTATACTGGCGCATCAATAGGCCGGACGGACAAGTGTCACTGGCGTTTGTGACAGCGAAGGCGCGAGTCTCACCCCTCAAATTGATGTCAATCCCGCGACTCGAACTGATGGCCGCAGTTATGGGAAGCAGGATGGCAACCACTGTAATAGAAGAGCACGACAGGAAACCTGACAAGAAGGTTTTCTGGACAGATAGCAAAACAGTGCTCACATGGCTGCAAACAGGCGCTAGGTCCTACAAACCTTTCGTCGCACATCGCATTGCAGCAATAGAAGAACATAGCAAAATAACCGAGTGGCGCTGGGTGCCAACCAAACAGAACGTTGCGGACGATGCAACCAGGGACGTGCCCACCGACTTCAACTCGCAACACAGGTGGTTCAACGGGCCGAGCTTCTTACTGGAAGCACCTGATAGATGGCCACAAGAGAGAACTACCACCACCACACAGACCGGAGAAGAAAAGGTGCACGTGACCACCATAGTGAAACAACAATCGAAGATAGAACAGTGCATCCCCGATAGCAACAGGTTCTCCAAGTGGGAGAAACTTGTCCGAAGCACTGCACGTGTACTACACTTCATCCGACTCTGCAAACAAAAGAAGGAACATGTGAATTACAAGAGAACGACAAAACGACCTGAAACCGATCCTGTATGGCGGGAGCATAAAATGTCACGGCGGCCAAAGAACAAGCTTCCGAAAGCTCCTAAACAACAACAAAAGCCGTACATACCAATACCTACGGACCTTCTACACGAAGCGGAGAAGATCCTCGTTAGAAGGAGTCAGGAAAAGGCGTTCTCCGAAGATTTACACAACCTGAAAAACGATAGAAGAATAGCTCCACACAGCCGTCTACACCTTTTAGCGGTGAAAATAGAAAACGATGTCATCACACTGAAGACACGTATCGGCGCCACGCAAGACGTCACTGAACAACAGAAGAGTCCTGCAGTCCTCGATGGCAATGACCAAGTCTGCAAGCTCTACATAGAGTACGTCCATAGACAATTACATCACGCTGGCGTTGAATCAACAATAAATGAGTGTAGACAGCACTATTGGATACTTCGGCTACGTCCGGTCACGCGAATGATAGTGAATAGATGTCTCCCATGTAGGATTCGTAGATCGAAGCCACCAGTGCCACCTACAGGAGACTTACCACCGTGCCGGCTAGCACATCATAGACGTGCGTTTACCTACACCGGGCTCGATTACTTCGGGCCACTTTCAGTTGCTGTAGGACGTACAACACAGAAGAGGTACGTCGCGCTGTTTACCTGCTTGACAACACGCGCCGTACATCTGGAGATTGCCGCTTCGCTAACAACAGATTCTGCCGTTATGGCACTACGACGCATGATAGCGCGTCGCGGCTGCCCAACAGAAATTTGGTCGGACAACGGCACGAATCTTCACGGCGCAGAACGTGAACTACGGCAAGCTTCAGACCAACTGCTTCAAGAGGAAGCAAATAGGAAGAGGATCAATTGGCGCTTCATCCCTCCCGGTGCCCCCTTCATGGGTGGGGCCTGGGAACGTCTCGTTCGCAGCGTCAAGACATCCCTCAACACTGTGCTTCAGGAGCGGCGCCCTACCGAAGAAGTACTCGGCACCTTAATAGCGGAGGTCGAGTACACCGTCAATAGTCGGCCGCTCACACACGTCTCGGTTGATCCTGACGATCCCGAGGCGCTTACACCGAACCACTTCTTACTGATGGGGTCGGGCCGAGACCCGCCCCTAGGAGCCTTCAATGAGGAAGACACCATCGGTCGCACGCACTGGCGTGCCTCACAACGTCTCGCCGACTTGTTCTGGCGGCGCTGGCTTCGGGAGTACCTCCCTGAGCTGCAGCACCGGCGGGAGCCCCAAGGAAGAGGGCGACAAGTCGTTATCGGAGACGTCGTGCTCATCGCGGACAACACCCTACCTCGCAACACATGGCCACGAGGAAGGGTCATAGCGGCCTATCCCGGACCCGACGGAGCTGTGAGGACGGTCGACGTCAGCACCAAGGCTGGCACTCTGCGGAGGCCCACCAAAAAGTTGGTGGTCCTGTCAACGGAGCCGGCTGCCCTCCAGCACACAGAAGCTGCGTCGCCCTGACGACGACGCACGGCGGGAGAATGTTCGGGACAGCCTACTAGTAGTGTTCGGAACGAGTTGTGAATATAAAATCGTGTAAAATAGTGTTCAAAAATATAGTGATTAAAAAATAACATATAGAACTAGCGTATCGTGAATAGAGTGTTATAATAAGGAACAAATAAAGTAAAAATATTAGACAGAGACAAAAACAAGTGATAGATATAGTCTTGGGCGGTCGTGTCATGCTTGCACGCTATTGGTGCAAACTTTGTCAGCTCATGGCACGGCCGCCACTAGTTGTACGTGTAAAAATTAATGATAAGACGGCCGTTTTTCTATGAAATTCAGTCTTCTTCTTGCTCCGGCGAAATAAAGACCTTATACTAGTACAAAACTCGTTTTGGAAAATATAGCCCTCTCCTCCTCGACCAACCGTCGAACGCTAAACGGCTGACCAGTGGGCCCACTCACTCAGTAAGCCATAACAGCCAGGCCTAAACAAATGATACGGGGCCACAGTCCCGTACATATTGTATAAGATGTTTAGGCGATAAGCTAAATTTTACCAGCTGGGTAAAAATCTCGGGCACTTGGTTAAAAAAATATAGAGATATAGGTATTTGAAAATGTTGAAAATATACACCCTGGATATCATTTTTCTGTCTGAATGTAAATCTGAATCTAAATCTGAAAAGATCTAAAAACAAATAGGTAGGTACAGTCGGCCGCATAAGTCGATTAACACATTCAAAAGTACAAAACAACTTAACACTCAACTTACTTACTTATTTACTTACTTCCTGAAGCTTTTTACGATCCTTTGTACTTTGTACGTGAAGTTATTTTGTTCTTTAGTTGTGACAACGACTTATGGCGCGTTGTGTGTTCAGTTGTTTTGCACTTTTGAATGTGTTAATCGACTTTTGCGGCCGACTGTACAATACGTGTACAATACTGGTCCTCTTCGTAATTTCTTTTGTAAGATTATCGTTTTCATATTCATATGTTAGCTTAAAATTATACTACTTTATATGACGACGCATTATATAATACATTTTCTACTTTGTTGTGTATAGAACATGTATTTTTGGTTAATTTAGATTGTAACCTAATTGTCCCACTTATCCGTAGTTGTACCTTGATCCTTTAACATTTCGTGATACCAAATTGAGTCGATATCGCAAATGGAACATAACGTAATAACAATATAACGTTCTAAATTAATGTAAATATCATTAAAAAAAACGTAATTACTTAATGTAAATTTATTTAGACTTTATTAAAATTAAACTAGATAGGTAACGAAATTAGTGTAATACAATTTAAGGACTACATATATTATTAGGAATAGAAAATTGAAAAAAAGAGGAAAATTCCTCCATTAATACAAATGGCATTAGAAAAATGTGAGTTATGGAATTGATTTTCCCAAATACAATAAGAAACTATTGACAAAATGCATTTCTCTATACTTAGGCTTTCGATAAGACGTCGATTATATTAGGACACTTGTAGATACGAAAACTAGCTACTAGCTGTTGCACGCGACTTAGTTCGCGTAATTTTATAAGATACTAGGCTGTAGCTCGCGACTTCGTCCGCGTAGAAAAGTATAAAACGCCATCTACCGTATTTTGAATAGACGGCGCTATCTCCCGGGCCAAGCCGCTAGTATTTACTTTTATTTTAGATTTCCCGTAGGAATGAAGCATTTTCCCGCTGTAAAAAGTAGCCTATGTTCATCACGGATAATGTCGGCTTCAAATGGTAATAGAATTTTTCAAATCGGTCCAGTAGTTTCGGAGCCTATTCTATACAAACAAACAAACAATCAAATCTTTCCTCTTTATAATATTAGTATATATAGCCTATGTTACTCAGTGATAATGATAACGTAGCCGGCAGTAACTCATATTTAATCTGAGACGTAGCTCTCTATAAGTCAAAGATTTTTTAAGATCGGTCAAAGAAGAAGATACAAATCTTCTTTCTCGCAAAAAGTGTTCATAAACAAATTATTTTCAAACTGTCATATATTCGAATTATATGTAATTTAACTTTTTATTCATAGCTTTTATGTTTATGTATAGAATAGTATTGAAAAAGTCTACTAATAAACTTTTAAAAATTCACTTTGTCAACAATTTTTTTTTATGAACATTGTTTTTTAATGTTCATAAAAAAAAATCATAAAACAACATGCATTTTAGAAACGATAGGATTATTTAACCTTGCTTCAGCGACATAGAATTCGGGTCACTCATCAATAAAATTAACTCGTATTTTTTTTAAGAACAGTTTTAACAGTACTATAATGCGTGTCAAAAATAATGCGTGTTTTAGCATAGTGTAAATATGTCATTGAATTATTTAACAAAAAAAGCAAAAATAGAAACTACCAATCTTTACATAGTCTATATCTATAATAATATTATAACTTTATAAGGAGAGAATATTTGTATTTTTGGTATGTTTGTAATGAATAAACTCAAAAACTACTGGACTGACTTTGAAAATTTTTGCACCTATAGAAAGCTACATTATCAGCTAGTAACATAGGCTATATTTTATAAATATACGCGGGCGAAGTCGCGTGTAACAGCTAGTATAAAATAAAGTCGCTTCCCGCCGTCTGTCCTTCTGTATTTAAGCTTAGATCTTCTAAACTACGCTGTGCATTTTAATGCGGTTCTCACTAATAGAAAGAGCGTTAAACGACGAAGGTTTTATACTTATATAATTTTCAAAAAAAAAATTGCACCCTTCGCGAAAACGGGAGCGGTTCGCTAGTTACAAAATAAATCTCAAATTTAATGAAATCACATGCGATATTCACTTAAACATTAAACAAGATACGCGATGCAATACAAAATGAAATTGATGAAAATGCTTACGCTGTAGTGGTCCCTTTTAAGGTCAAAACAACCAGTTTGCAATATCCGCGAAACAATTGGCTCGCGAATTTACTCGGCACACCTGTTACTAGGAACGTCCGCGGCGTTCGATACGTGCAAATACACTGACATACAAACGAATACAAACGGCAACTGGCCACAAAGTTAACGCAACCTTGTCTTGTACCACCTTTGCCGGAAAAAAGTAAAACTTTCTAAATACGTAAGTATTCGCGAATCTGTCAAACGGAATGTGGAAGCGGCGCGGCATACCTCAATATAATATTGTCTGTGTGTTCTCAATAGAGAAAAATATCGGCCAAGTTTGAAGGTCGATTAGCCTTCAGTAATTCAGTATTTGTTACGCCATAAAAATCTAGATCAATATTTAATCTTATAATAATTATGATTGATTATACTTGCTGTGCCCGCGACTTCGTACGCATTGCAAAATAATTATATTAACTCTTTTTAATCGACTTCTCGTTTTCTCATGGATGCCATTGTCAGAACTGGACCAAATTGAAATGGGACCACACGGGAAGCACCAGTTTTTAAATAAAATAATAATCAACAAAATCGTTCCACCCAGTCGAAAGTTATGAGGTAACAAACGTAAAAAAAAAATACAGTCGAATCTAGAAACTCCTTTTTTGGAAGTCGGTTGAAAATACGGTTGATCACCTGGCGCCGAATTTTTATATTTTTAAACGATCCCTCGGGAACTTAACATTTTTTCAGGATAAGTAAGAAATAAGAAAGAGCGATAAACAAGAAAGATTTGTGTATAAAAAAATATGCTGAAAAAATTGCATCCGTGCGAAGCCGTGCGCCGAGTCTCTAGTGTCCAATAAATGTATGCAATTTATAATAAAGCGACCATTGTACTTTAATTTAAGTGACTTTAATTGTATCCTCAGACAATAAGTTCAATTGGAGTCATAAATATAGGGTGTTAAAATTTAATATGAAATAAGAATTTCTCTTTTTCAACCGACTTCCAAAAAAGGAGGAGGTTCTCAATTCGACTGTATTTATTTTTATGTTTGTTACCTTGTAACTTTCGACTGGGTGAACCAATTTTGATGTGTGGTCCCATTTCAATTTGGTCCAGTTCTGATAATGGCATCCATGAGAAAACGTTACTAAAGGTAGTTATTGCATAGGGGTAATGGGTCGCAAGACTCGCAGGACACTACACTTGGCTTCCAGTGACAATGATAACCTCTTGTTAATAGGTAGACGGTAACACCAACCTTCAAGTGGTGACAGCATCACAGTTTACCTACTGGTTTACTAAAAATTAATCGTAATGTATTTATTTACAAGTGCTTAAAATTTCAACGCTGCGAAGTAGGTATGTATGTACTTAAAAACAATCGAAGTTACAGTTCAATGGTCTTAATTTATTTGCATAATATTGCACATTTTTCACGGCTATTTGCTGCAATATGTATACAATCGTCTATCGTTCAACATTTTAACATGTTATTGCATTTTTAAGAAAGTCATATTAGTTCACTTCATTTATTAACCTCTTAATTTATACTTCTATACTAATATTATAAAGGAAAGATTTGATTGTTTGTTTGTTTGTATAGAATAGGCTCCGAAACTACTGGACCGATTTGAAAAATTCTTTTACCATTAAAAGCTGACATTATCAGTGATGAACATAGGCTAATTTTAGCCCCGGGAAAATGCTTCATTCCTACGGGAAAACGGGTAGTAAGAATTATCCTTCCGTACTTATCTTTTTCACATAACTTCTAAACGGCTGAACAGATTGAGTTAAAATTTTATATGGGTATTTCAATGGTTTCCCGGATGATTTAAAAATACATTTTTTATAAACTAGCTGCCCGCCTCCGGATTCAACCATCGCGGATGAAATTTCTCGTTCCACAACGTAGAAGACAAGTGCCCTGCAAACTAACATACATGTCTATTCCTGTGTTATTGCCACATTTGTGGAGCAGGTACGTTTTACTTTATTATTATTCGTTTTTAAATTTTATGTTTATATACATGTGTCGCAGTATAACGGAAAAGAAAGTATTTTCGCAAAAATCCTAGTAAGTGCAAATTTATAGACGTGACGGACTCGATAAGTGCAGCTAGTTTAGAGGTTATGACAGAAAAAGAACATTTTTACATAGAGTTAAGAAAGTTATACCTACAGTGCTCGCCAGTACAAATGTACAAAGCCTGAGTGGACTTTATAACGAATTAATCTTGTTACAACTTCAATTGAACATATATTAATTTGGCAAACTTACGTAATCAACCCAAAACTCAACAACAATATCGTAACTCAAAGAAATATGATGTGATGTGTGTAGGTGATGAAAAAGTTCTCATTTTAAAAAGGCAGAACCATTTATCCCCTGTGAATCAAATGGTTTCTAGCGATGATAACTATGATCGCCTTTTGCATCATACTTATTTTGTAGAAAATAATTTTTAAAAAATATTGCTTTGTCACTTCTTTACATTTCTATGGTCATTTATTAAGAGAGATTTCTGACCAATCAGTACAGAGAAGCTTTAAATCATTGACCAATTAGCGTTTCATTTTCTAATATTCCTAAACAAGTTGGGATTTTTGCAAAGATCCTGAAAGTATCTAAGAAGATTGCGAAATTCATTCTTATAGTTTCCTATTATCCGATTCTTTGCAATCTTACTAGGATTTTTGCGAAAATCCGTTTTTTTTTCGATTATACTGCGACATATACAACATTTTCCAGCAACAATAAATTCTCAATAATTCTTATAAGAAACAATAAACATTTTACGACAATTTTTACGAAATCTTTTTTAATCTTTTTCCACAGTTCAAATTTACTTATCGTCTGTATAGTTGAAAATCTCTGTAGCAATGCTATTATTAGTTACATTCTTCTTAAATTATATTTATGTCGATTGCTTAATAGAAAATTTAAGTGTTCAGAAACGTAAGTGCACCATATTTATTATTTAGAAGTTATAATCATTATTAATTTTTCATTATTTAATATACTTAGCACTTACTTAGCTTACTTATTCTTTTTAATTAATAGTCTTAAACCAAAAGTTACGATATATACAAGAGATTTGCCGTACATACCTATAAGTATATCTACTTTTTGTCAAAATAAAATGTTACTCTAGGACTGTGTAAGTAAAGTAGTACATAGTTCGAATATTTTTTATAAACATGACGAACATGACTAACAGAAAGAGTCTCGACGAATAAACAAATAAAATCACCTCTTAATCATTATTAAATACCAAAAAGTATAAGTAAATCTAGTATAGACTTAGTAAGCATAATTTTATTTAATCTTCATGTATGTACCTCTTCGTTACGGAAAGTAAACAGTCAATAATAATTCTTAAAAATATCCCTGTCCTTCGTGTGTCGAAGTAATTGCTCCGCGGTTTTATACTGGTCCATTATCAGTTGTTGCGCAGCCAAGATGACCTTCCTCTTCCAACCTTACCCTTTCCTCCTAGTATAAAAGTTCAAAGACCTATACAGCGCTATCCCAAGACTATGCGACATGAAGGGAAAGTAGTACATACTTAAATATCGTAGGTAGAATATTTTGCTGAAAGAAGACTTTGTGTTATTTTTAAAAGTTAGTAATACTGCATTCAAAGATTTTCTAAAAATTACTTGCTTCTTTTGGGAATCGAACCGAACCAACTTAAATGTGAAAAAAATCCACCCGTATTTTTATAATGTCAATCGAAAGATTGGACAAAAAATAATAATATTTCTTAAGTAAAATAGTTTCTTAAAAGAAAGGAATAATGTAAAATGTTTGATTCAAATTTCAAGAATATTATTTATTGCCGACGACGACGACGACTTAAATTTTTAGAAAATCTTTGAATGTAACATATTCAAATGGTTGTTTCAGCAAAATATTCTATCTACGATATTTAAGGTACTTTCCCTTCATGTCGCACAGTTTTGGGACACCCTATATAAAGAAAGTTAGGTTAGACAGATAACAGATAAATTTGACAGCGCTCAGACATAAAAGACGATGTCTCGTAGGGCTTAAAAAAATCTTGAATAATATCGTAAAATATATTTATTAAGGGACCGCTTTGAAACCGTCTGTCCTTCACGCTTGGAGTAATTATCACACTTCATTACATAATTTTACCCCATATATTGTTCATATATTGAACCTTTAAATACCTTCTAGGTAATATATATGTATGTGGTAAGATTATATTTTGGAGAAAGATTTTTTTTGTTAAGACACATCACTGTCGCCTAGGACACTATAATAAATAATAATAATAATATAATAAATATTTTCATTCATTGCACACAGCACCATCTAGTTCCAAAGTAAGCAAATAATGTTTGTATTTGGTATTATTATACAATGTCGACTATGAAAAAAAAAATTGTGTCAGCTCCTATATGTATACGCACGAGTGCAGTTTATTTCTTACTTCTTACCAACCATAAATAATTAATTTAACAATTTAATCAATATAAAGGAACGAATAAATGAAACTTCAGAGATATTCTAAAATATTCAAAAATAGAACGTAACACATGCACAGAACGTGTAACAATTTTGATTTTACTCCCATAAACTTTCATACCGGGCTTA
This sequence comes from Synanthedon vespiformis, assembly GCA_918317495.1. NCBI lineage: Eukaryota > Metazoa > Arthropoda > Insecta > Lepidoptera > Sesiidae > Synanthedon > Synanthedon vespiformis. The sequence continues at coordinate 3,415,448 of OU906965.1, forward strand.
TATAATTACTAGCTGTTGCCCGCGACTTCGTCCGCGTTAAAAAAGATAAAAAAAAGCCTATCACGTGTCCCCTACTTCAAAATGTTTATCTACCAAGTTTCATGAAAATCAGTCAATTCGTTTAAGAGTGATGGAGGAACATAAGTACATACAGAAAAAAATTCTAAAAATCGTCAATTTAGTTTCAGTTTCGTGTATAGAGCCTATATACACGATATTTCTGAAAACAAAGTAAATTACTCCATGACCGACCCTTACAGATTTATTATTAGTATTGATATATTGAGTATTGATGATGAAAATCGATTTTTAAGGAGAAACTCCAAAAACTCCAAAAAGCTACACAAAGGTGCTGTGTAAGTATTAAATTTTTGATTGCGTTTCTCTAGTTGACAGACAACTTATACAGAGAAGACGCCAAGACACATTGGATTTGTGCCATCTGTTCAATGCTGAAGAAAATTTTCATAGCGTCAATGATGATCATGTAATTGCAAAGAAATCCAGAAGTAAAAGAGAGGTAGACAGCGGGAATGACGTTCAGAGAAATGTTGTTGATAAGGTGTACGACGATGCACTTGGAAAAGATAAGAAAGCCTATAAACAGAAAGAGGTATACATTATATTCAAGGTGTTTTGAAGGGATAACTTCAATCACGAAGTATGCAAAATTAAGGCCCACTTAGTTTTATCTAATACTAGCTGTTGCACGCGACTTGGTCCGCGTAACTTTATAAAATATAATACATTCGTGCCTGTGAAACCATGGAAATACACATACAAAATTTCAACCCACTTGGTCAAGCCGTTTAGTAGTTGACATACCGACAGCAGCGCCACCTACCGGGTCCAATTGTATTTTTTAAATCATCCAGGAAATCATCGAAATACCCATATAAAATTTCAATCCAATCGGTTCAGCCGTTTAGAAGTTATGTGAAAAAGAAGTTAAGTACAGAAGGATAATTCTTACTACCCGTTGTCCTTTTACCCGTTTTCCCGTAGGAATGAAGCATTTTCCCGTGGTAAAAAGTATCCTATGTTCATTACGGATAATGTCGGCTTGTAATGGTAAAAAAATTTTTCAAATCGGTCCAGTAGTTTCGGAGCCTATTCTATACAAACAAACAAACAATCAAATCTTTCCTCTTTATAATATTAGTACAGATATAAAATTCTCGTGTCCCAGTGTTTGTTGCCATACTCATCCGAAACGGCTTAACCGATTTCGATGAAATTTTATATGTACACTTGGCTGGTCTGTGAATAGGTTTTTATCTATTTTTTATACACGGGCGAAGTCGCGGGCAGCAGCTAGTTTTTTATAAAAAAACACACCCTTTGCGAAAGAAAGTTACCAAAGCGCTAATGTATATGTCGTTTTTTACTCTTTTCATTTGCGAAAATATTAATTACTTCAAATTATTTATTAATGTCTAGAGTCTACAGTAGTATTTAGAATAATTCAGACCTATATATTATTTTTTTATAGATTTTTTTTATTATATTGTGCAATAACCGTTATAATAATAGGTAATTATCGATAAATAATGACCTATTATTATTGTGTTTTCATTATTTCTGACTTCCTTGTCAGGGGCAAATATGTAATTATCTAAATTTCGTTTTTAAATAAAAAATACTAAAGTAAGGTGAATATTAAGGTAAGTATATTAGGTAATATTATGTTAAATAAAAAAAACATCTACGTTGTTAGAGAATTATTAAATTGCGAATAAAAAAAGGTTTCTTCACTGCGTCTCTTATTATAAATTTACTTAAGTACTTAATTTTATCGAAGTTAAGCGTGGTCTCACATTTTAGAGAAATATAACATACACTTAGCTTTTTTAATATTGGATACAGTACAAATGTTATGTTAATTAAAAAAAATACTTGATATATTTTTTTTAGGAAAAGAAAGACATAATCGCGAGACGTTTCAATTTTGCACCCGCCAAATTATCAGGCCCCTTAAAAACGAATCAAGAAAGGGATGAACACAAAAAAAACCCTCTATCAGTGGATGATAAAAACGCGAGAATACCATGGCACAAAGCCTGGCAACATGGGATCATCCCTTATTATATAGATTCAAAGTCATACGGTAATTTTTAAATTCACATTTCACTTTTTTTTTTCACAAGAGAATCCAATCCACCAGACTGAGGACAGGCAATGGGTGATTTTTTTAATTCTTCCACCAGCTACCGCCCGCGACTTCGTCCGCGTTGAAAAAGAAAAAGTAGCCTATCTTGTGTCCTGTACGTCTAAATGTTTATCTACCAAGTTTCAAGAAAATCAGTTAATTCGTTTAAGAGTTATGGAGGAACATACATACATATAGGTAAATTATTATATTAAGGTTTGAAGAGGGAGTCGGCACATGTGTACAATTGCGCTCAAAATTGCTAAGGAAAATGACATTTCTTTTTCTTATTTCGTAATTATTCACCTCACTAACTTAACAGGCATTATAGGCAGTGTTGATATTCCTTTCATAAAATCATCGTGCGATGTCGAAGAAGAACGTTTTTTTTAGGCAGTTATTCACCATGACGTATTACTAATAAGATAAAACAATCTGTACGCAACAGTACCCAAGACTCTCGAGACGCGCGAACGAAGTGCGGGAGGGGAAGAGCGACTGAGTCGGCCAATAACGTGTCGGCACACCAACGCGTACCCGCCCCTCACGTTCTGCGCACATTTGCCGAGAAGTCTTTATTCGCTACATGACCTATAATAGTAGTAATACATATTTTCCTGATTTCTTTACCGCTTCCTAATCCCTTGTCCTTAATTTTACATGGTCTCCAAGAATTTGCAGCGCCTGTACCTATGCATTGAACCTGTCTGTCGATCTTAAATTAAACTGAAAAAAGCCTTCCTTGTCTATCGCTCTTTCCTTTAGTGAAAACCAGTTACAATAATTTACAGACAACCAACTTTCCGAAACAATAAGAAAAGCTTTTAACTACATAGAGAAAATGACGTGCATTCGTCTTCAGCGTCTTCGTGATAAACCTACAGACAAATTGTCTGTTAACAATGTTGAATGGATATATATTACGAATCCATTTGGAATACGACAGTGTGTTCATAGTAATGAACGAAAACCTAACAAAGGTGTTCAGGTAATTAATTTAATCTGTTTTTCCTTTAGTGACGTGATTGCCAATAGATACCATCACTTGTTCTGATAACCAAAGGCTTTTAAAGCTTAGATTAGTTTTGTTTTACAATTTCATTCATTGCTTCTTGGTCAGACTTGAATTGATTAATTGTATTTTCAATCTAATTAGTTTTACCCTTAACCAGGCTAAAGCTATATAACTACTTCCCACATTTTATTTTCATAACCCTATTCAATTAAGACATACTTTAGGCTGCCATTTGAATTTGCTTCACCATAAGTGTCTAAGTGATTTTTTTTATATTATTGAATTATAGACAGCTAAAGACAGATAAGTAGGAGAATTCGTTGCTTATATGTTGTTGATTTTGAGATTTTTAACGAAATCTTCTCATAGGTACTCGTAAATTTTACTTATTAAATACTTGTATATTTTTATTATATTTAAGTTCTATACATATACAGTGTCTAAATTGGCAGTGGGATATCCTTTTCCTACTTTTTTCCTACTTTTCCTAGGCTGCCCTGGGGTGGATCGGAGTTGTTGCCTCGGCAGAGCCCGGTCCACCCCGCTCAAAGGGCAAGGAGGCACCGGGGAGTTTTAGTGGGTAGGGGCCAGTTCTGCTGGTCGACCCCCACATACCCCTGCGGAAGGAAGTCAGTAAACGGATCTCTCCTCGTCAAAAAAAAAAAGGTCGCCGTCAGTTTGATGAACGTGTAACGAAACTTGTCACCTATAAAGACAATTATTTTTTAGGTAATGTATTGTATATTGTCGAGACCATGGTAGCCTCCGTATTATAAGGTAATGGTATAATAATATGTGCCTATTTTAAATACTAAAACGGTATTGTATTTCAGAGAGTAGTATTTGGATACGGCTGTATGAGTACTGGTGAAATTGTTCACGAAATAATGCACGTACTAGGTTTTTCCCATGAGCACACAAGGCCTAATAGAGATTTGCATATATCAATTTTATGGGACAATATTAAACCTGGTACGTAATAACTAATTATGTTAATATTATTTATTTAGTAATTTGATGAATTTTTAATCGGGAAAAAATGATTAATTTTTTTTTTAATTATGTGCGTGGGCGGCTACCACTCTACTGCTCAACCCACCATCGTAGCCGCAGCTGACGTTCACAACGCTTCATGATACAACTCTCTCAGTCATTTTACGAGTTATCGACTGAGAGGAAATTGGTCATGAAAATCTGTCGCTGGCTCACGGACCACTATGTCTGCGGCAACGGGGGACGAGCGTTTGGTCAATTTACTGATTTTATTATTATTTATAGGCTACAGAAAATATTTTGAGAGACGCACTGAAGATCCTTTCTCCAATTTTGCGTATGACTTCAACAGTGTACTTCATTATCCGCCACGCGCTTTCTCCAAGAACGGAAAAGTTACAATTGTAACAGAGGTTAGTATTTTCTGATGTATTAATAAAAAACTAATTATGTTCCTGGGACAAAAGCTGTAAGTAACCGTTTAGTTATTTATTAATTTAAATTTGATATTTTCTCAAATTATTCGACCGTTAAAGCTTGAAATCTGAAAGCTTGAAAAATATATTTCAAAAACTCTTCACGTCCAATTTAAACATATTTGTACGTTCATGATCCACAAACACAAAATACTTTGAAGTTGCGTGGTTTAGGATTTAGGAGGAGTTTAGGCCAATACAGACGTACGCGAAAAGCGACTTCACTTTATATTATGTTAAGATATAAGTATTGATAGCTCTAGTATAAACTATAATTTCTTATACATAGTAATGGCAAGTAACTTTATATTATGTCGGTCTATAGCTACACAATTTTTAATTCCATACCTAACTTTTATGTTACAGACTGGTGTGAAAATTGGTCAACGAGAAGTTATGAGTGCATTAGACGCACAGAAAATTGACTTAGTATATGGTATCGATTGCATTGCACGTAATAGAAATTATCTTTTGAAAACGTGTCCGAGCGCCGTCAAAGTGAAGCAAATTGTGAACAATGTAACTCAAGAGGAAATTCAGGATTACTTCAGAGACAGACTTTGGACGTACGGAGTAGTAAATTATAATCTACATGCAGGGAATTTCAGTACGTAAACATTCATCTTCATTTAAGGTTACAATCATAGATGGAGACCAAAAGAAAGATACGGTACGTGGGCAAGACTCTTCTCAAGAGGCCTATTCAGTGTAGTGTTACGCGCGCGTTCGAATTGCCTTGTACTTTTGCCTATTTTGTGACATGGGCTTAAGAAAAATACTCATCCCCACAACTACAGTTCCAATATCGAACATAATAATATAATATGTAATCAACTAATAATAAATCTGTAGGGGTCGGTCATGGAGTAATTTACTTCGTTTTCAGAAATATCGCGTATATAGGCTCTATACATGATACTGAAACTAAATTGACCATTTTTAGAAATTTTTTCTGTATGTATGTATGTTCCTCCATCACTCTTAAACGAATTAACTAATTTTCATGAAACTTGGTAGATAAACATTTAGAAGTATGGGACACGTGATAGGCTACTTTTTATCTTTTTTAACGCGGACGAAGTCGCGGGCAACAGCTAGTATGTAATAAGTACTTAATCGAGTCGACAAATGTATTTAATTTTTGGACTCAGTCAGTAGGCCCATGCGCAGATAGAGAGTTACTGGTCTTTTTTTTTGCTACCGTCTAAGAGTTTGATCCTCTTTGTAATACTCAGCACACATATTGCTCTGTCCACAAAATATAATGATTTGTGGCTTGTTCTAAGTGCCCTGAAAATTTTGAGCCTCCAAAACATCCTACAATACTTGAAGCATATAAATTACTTAGTGTCTACATAATTTTGTTTTTCTTTTTGCACATAATATACACAAATATCCTAAAAAAGAAGTATATTTTTATAGTATACTTGCTTAATTATAAGCTTATTTTAGGTTATGAAGAAGAGGCAAATATACAAGCCGTCATAAGACATATTGAAAAAGAAACGTGTATAGAATTCAGGGACATGAAAACAACTAAACAATATACTGGAGAATACTTTTCATCTGATGAAAAAAGCCAAACACTTGCTGGCGATGAAACCACCACAGATACAATCAAAGGAGATATTGAAATCATCGAAACTGTCGGTGGAGTTGTGGAGAACAGTACAGAATTATTAAATGCTGCGGATAAAATTATGGATAAAAGTTCTGAATCTTTAGAAAAAAATGTCGTGCTAAAATTGGATAGCAATGAAAGTGAATCCAATCAGACAGATTTGGAAGATAGTAAAAAAAAAAGGAAACTTATTCTCGAACCGGAACACCTCACCATTGGTATTATTTCTTTACTAAATAAAATATACAAGTACTTAACAAAATACTTACACATTATTACTATAAAACTTTTCTTCTTAATTGAGTAAATTTTGCACATAACAAATTCTAGTTGCTGCCCATAGCATAATTTATTTTCAGTGATCTTGTTTATTTTATTAATTTTTGGGACACAAACAGAAATAAAAACTAAAATATAGAAAAAAAAGACAAAAACTTAACATATATTCCACAGGCGTGTCCACAGATAGATATGTAACTTAATTATCCCAATTAAATTATTATAACATATTATAACTTAATTAGATCATTTTTAAGGCACTTACCAGTTTTTTTATACGATATATTAGACAGTGAACTCACTAAAGTTGAAATGTTAAATGTCAAAAAAGTGCACATACTTAGCAGATTTTGATTGGACAATGGCGATATTTAAACTTGAATTAAAAGTATCAATAATACTTTTCTCCAACAGAACCCAGATATCCAAAGATGCAACCATTAAAAGGTGTCCACCCAAATTCTCATCGTCGCCATGCAAGCAATATATTAGTTTTTACAAAATCCACGAAACCCGGTTGCATATGCCCCAAACCTGGAAAAACTACTGGTGAACAAGTACATACTTTTCTATTTTTGCATAACAAGAGCAGCAGTTGCGAGGATTGTTTTTCACAGATCCCCGCTAGAGATAAAATATGGCATATTAGAACAAACAACCGTGTCACTAAAATTACACACACTCACGTACAGTACAAATAGCACACAATTACAACCGACCCTTTTTTTTAACATTGGGAAATCCTCTTGGATACCCGGCACTGAAGGGGGAACTGCGGGGTTATGCCGGATTCCTACCGGCTAAAACCCAACGACTTTCTATCCATCGCGGTCGTTGATGGGCGGGGTCGTGGGGACGTTTTTGCACGACTTCGGTGCCCCGCCACGGCTATCCAACGCAGGGAGGCCTGTGCTCCCTGTCAGGACCACGGCGTACCCGAAAGTGGAGGTACGCAGGCCTACTCGGGGGACCTTACGACGGGCAGCAATCTCCCCCAAGACAACCGCCCCGAATGACAACCGACCCGGCGTACCCACTTACACGCACACAACTGCCGGACCAATTGCATTTGTTCGCTCGCTTGTTGTTCGTGACCATTGACGAAACACGTGATTGAATTGTCGATCTAGACAATTCCGTGGCACGCTCTATTCTTTAGCGGTGCCATATTATCTCTAGCGGAGCCGCGCGCATTTCCGAAATCTGTGATTGTTTTAATTGCTTTTTTTTTTTTTTTCATTTTAGAAGATAGAAATCAGCGTGGACTGTTTTAATTCCGTGAACGATCTATTACATGTCTTTGTTCACATATTGGGACTTGATCATCAACACAATATGCATGACAGAGATTCTTATTTACATATTCTTTGGGATAAACTCAGTCCAGGTTAAATTTTTGCTATCCTAATCCTATATATAATATTATATTATAAACCAGCTGTCGCACCTGACTTCGTCCACGTAACTTTTTATAAAATATAGCCTATGTAATCGCTGATAATATAGCTTTCCAACAGTGAAAGAATTTTTCAAATCGGTCCAGTAGTTTCGGAGCCTATTCAATGCAAACAAACAATCAAATTTTTCCTCTTTATAATAAAGAAGATTTTTAATATAGATGAGAAAGTTTGTCTGTTTGGATGTTTGTTAGGTACCCAATCACGCAAAAGCGGTTGAACAGATTTGGATGAAATTACACAGATAGTTTATTACTTGAATTAAGATATGGGATACTTCTTATCCTAGAAAAGTGTTAGGTTCCTGTGGGATTTAAAAAAAAAACGAACATGTGCGGGTCTAATAGCTAGTTCCATTTATAAAATAAATAGTTTTAAAACAGGCACTCGACCTGTTAAAAATTACGGCACTTGTGAAATTCTATACAGCTTGTATAGAAACAATTTCACAAGTCAACATAAGTATCACTTGTATGGTAATTTTTTGAATGCTTTTTTTTTTGAGAATAAGTCAGTTTTGTATTGCTATTGTTCATTTTTAGATGTCCGCTCAGAAATGTCACAGAAACTTCCTCAAGCTGCTTCGGTGGGTTTTCCGTATGATTATCAAAGCGTGATGCACTATCCATGGTTACAAATCAAAAATGGAATTACTAATATTATGTATCCTATTTGGGTAAGAATTTTTCAGTTTCAAAATTTTTCTTGTTACTTCAAAATTTTTTCTACTTTCGAGTGGCATGTGACAAAAAGTTCTGGTGGAATGGAAGATTCTAAACAAAACGTTAATTTTACAGTGATTTGAGTCCAGGCAGGACTTTTAGCATTTCGATTTTTCGATAAAAACTTTTTTGGGCATACTATTAACCCTAATCCGAAGTGTACCCTAGTCCTTACTCGGTTAGAATATTACCTCAGATTAATAAGAGTTACTGTGGTATCACTATCATATAAACGAGGTAATACTAAAAGTCTTGTTAGAGGATCCAAGTTAAATTTATTTATTTAATAGCTAACCTTACAGCATTTAATATTTAACAGATATATACAATAGATAATATTTTATATAGCCTATTACAAGGTTAGGCATCTTAAATTCGCTAATTGGTGGAATTTGGTGGTTGTTGCAGAACGATGGTTGGGCTATGGGCCAGTGGCAAGGATTGAGTTCTACGGATGTCCAAAAGTTAAACTTGCTTTACTACGACCAGTGTCAGGAAAGGAAGAAGCATGCGGCTACTGTTTCTCCACACTACTGAAATAAAAATTAACTCCACATATATTTTCTTTTTCAATGTCATACTTAGAGTATAAAATATAAAAAAGACTACCTATCCAACTAATACAATAAATGCGCTAGTTTGTGAGGATGGACATATGGATTTTGTTACTGTTTCACGCAAAAGCGGCTTAAAGGATTTGGATGAAATTTGGCATACAGATAGTTTATATACAGATATTACTACAGTAAATACAGATATTACCTTGATTGATTAACATATAAATAGGATACTTTTTATCTTGGGAAATGTTAAGTCTAAGGCTGGTTTCAGTGCTCTCCTGACGGTCAGTACTGACGATACGCACTCCTGACCATGCGACTGACGCGCTTGTCATTTGTATGAAAATTCACAAGTCGTTACAGACAGAGCTCGCCTGACCGTACGCACGCGTATTGCTACCGCGGTCGGTCGTGCGTATCGTCAGGCCTGACCGTCAGGAGAGCTCTGAAACCGGCCTTAAATGATATTTGGGCGCCACTGTCGCCGTTACAGCAAAGAACTATTTATATTAGCAGAACTGTTTGGACTAACCCCAACAAAGATGTCAGGCGTTTTATTATGACATATAATATATTTTTTCCGGTATCTATTATATTTTTCATTTTCCAAGCCAGTATCTATATCTACATACATTATAAAAAATTCGCTATCCGCCTTTCTTTGTTTCTCCGCTAACTTCTTCACTTTCCAATGGATTTATCACTAATAGAAAGAGTAATATACGAAAAAAGTAGATACTTATGTGTATTACCAGAGAATAAGTAGTAGTACTACAAGTAGATAATTTCCAGAAAAAAATGCACCCGTGGAATACCCGAAGTATATCTAAGTAAATTTTGGGACGGTTAAATTTTTAAATCCAAATTTATTTACAACTAGCTGCTGCCTGCAACTTTGCCCTCGTAACTTTGTAAATTATATACTAAAACCTTCCTCGACAACCACTCTATCCATTGGTGAAAATAGCATGAAAATCGGTTCAGTAGTTTTTGAGTTTATCGCGAACAGACAGACGCGGCAGATTACTTTGTTTTATAATATGTAAGGATTTAAAAAAGAGAAATACCTACGTCTGGAGTCGTTAAAAATATTTTTTTTATTAACAAACACTTGTATTTTTTTTTCTTAACTTGTACCTACCGTGAGGCCTTGTTTCTCACCAAACTTAATGATTCTAGGTCAGCGGGAAGTAACCTAGGTTTTGCAGTATGTGTTTGAAAGTATCAAAATACAAAACTAATATTTTTATTTATAAATACACTGTCCATACAGGAAAGGACATAGGGTATTATAAGGGTACCTTTCATTTACCTTCTTATACTCTTAGGTGTTATATTTTTATTTTTCAACCTAGTCTAAGTCGTGGACACAAGTCTAAAAATATGACTGTCTTCTGTTATCTTTTCACGACTTAACTACTCAAGCGATCATCATGAAATTTTGCATTCACGCTGTCCTGTCAGTGATACAGAAAAAGACACGAGGTACCTTTAATCCAGCGAAAAGTACTGATCCCTCATCTTCTGAAAAAAAATCCAACGCCTGGCAAAATTATAACAGCAATAAAGCTAAAAGAGCATAGAGGACGAAAACTCAGGCACAACTATCCTGCTAATTAAACATAAGGAATATTAAAAACCCGAATCACAAAAAAAACTTATATTGTGTTTTAATTCTTTCATTCGATTACTTTATTTTTATTAATCATTTTTATTCCCATGGTAAAATTTCTAAAGTCTTTTTTTGACTCAGTTGAACATTGTTCTCATTCTCATTGAAACTTAGTTTTTCATCGTTAGAATTATTCGGTTCACCATCAGCATTGTTTTTTTCCTCCTTGGAATTATTCTGTTCTTCATCAGCATTGTGTTTTTCCTCGTTGGAATTATTCTGTTCCTCGTCAGAATTGTGTTTTTCCTCGTTGGAATTATTCTGTTCCTCATCAGCATTGTGTTTTTCCTCGTTGGAATTATTCTGTTCCTCGTCGGCATTGTGTTTTTCCTCGTTGAAATTATGGTTTTCCTTTGCACCTTCTGCAGAATCTCCTTTGTTTTCCGAAACAATTTTACTTTTAGGATGTAGTACGTACTTACACAAAGCTATTATATCTTGAATATTGCGTTTATTACATTCATGATTGAAGAGCAGGCGTAGCTTCATTTTGTCAAGTAGCGAAAGGCTGTTTGAGGGTTGTACTTTAAAACCTTGAATCTAAAATTTGAATGACTTCTTTAGTCGCTTGTTATATTGTAAACCGTCAATCATTGTTCTAATCAATCATCATCTAAAATAATTCAGTTCTCTCAGGTTGGTAGTTGTGTAAGAAATATTATCTGGTAAATGAAAATAATAATATGCAATATCTGACCTGATCTGTTTTTACACTCTTTTCTTAAATAATAAAGTAAAAACATTGATATACTTAGTATAAAATTATTAATCGTCTATTTTATCAACCCTATGTATTTATGTAGTTTTATATAATATAGTTTTTTTTTTGTAAAAAAATAAAATTTGCATTTTTAAGCGACTTTTTTGCTGGTTGGATTGAATAGCCTCTCTGTCATAACTTCGTGTCGAATTTAAAGTAACTAGAACTGGAACTGGAACACCGCGGATTTCACTCACCATTGATTTGATAGTTGGTTGTCCATTAATGCTGTAAGCATTCTCATCGAAATTCATTACGCTTACAGGATCGTACTCAACCATAGTTGTAGTGGTGTAGTAGTATCGGCGGATGTGAAATAATTCACGGTTCTCTAGAAAGGAAGTCAGTAGCTACCAATTGTAAGTATACCATACAAAATGTGAAATATTGTAATAAATATAAAAACTGCACATTTGAAACCCTTACGACCCCTTTATTGCCCCCTGACCCCTATTGGCCCGCTGAACCCTTACCACTCGTCCAGCGGGCTCGTCAATACTAAAATTACAATATTATTATACACTAGCTGGCGCCCGCGACTTCGTCCGCAATGTAAAAGAAAAAAGTAGCCTATCCTGTGTCATATACGTCTAAATGTTTATCTACCAAGTTTCATGAAAATCAGTTAATTCGTTTAAGAGTTATGGAGGAACATACAAACCTATATACAATACCTACACTTACACATTTTGATAAGTGGGAGCAAATTTTCCACCTCTGTATAGCTTAGGGTTAGAGGCTTAGGTATTAAGGTATGGCTATACCAAGCGGAAGAACCAATTTTTTTTCGTCATCCTATTTCGTTTGTAGTTTTCCACGCCTGTGGACAACGCTTAGGGCTGGATAGGGTTAACATCAAAGATTTAAATCACAGATTCACCCTGTGCTTTTGAAAATTGTCCACGTAATATTCTGTATGCAAAGTGAACCGCTCACTGCTTCCTACAAGCAACTAAGGCGGGAAGAGTGAGCTCACTCACTCTCACTCACATTTTCGGCCGCCTGAAGTATGGCAAGGGCGCATCTGTGATTTAAATCTTTGGTTAAAATGTGTTAACATGACGGTCGTTTGGGACGGCGGCGATAGAAAGTAGTTGCGTTTCAATTTGGGCCATATCCATGAGGATTTCCCAACGTTAAATAAAGGGCTAACACGCTGGTTGAGAGATTTGTAAGTGGAATTTTCATAAAAATCACATAACCCTTACCGACCTGGGTGTATATTATCCCACAAGACCCTGACGTACTTATCCCTTTCTGGGTGTGTCACTTCGTCATGAAAACCAACGCCGTGCATCAAAGTGTGCAGGATATCTTGTTGTCGTAGACATTTCAAGCCAAACACTAAAACCTAGTAATATTTAAAAAGACATGTTATTAAGAGCTATTTTTCAACAAATAATTATTTTATACCAAACGCTACTGCTCGGATGTTATAACTAAGAAAAATCAATGTAAAAAACCTGTCAATAACTATAATTTATTTTTTCTAGGAACTCAAACGTGGAAATACTGCAACGGTACCAAAATAACGTACTTAAAATAATAACAAATGCGCCATGGTTCATCAAAATATCAGAACACCATGAATACCTGAAGGTCAGAACAGTAAGGGAGGAAATAGAACACAGAGCAAAGTACTACAAGAAGTGCATAGACGGACACACCAACAATCTTGCTGTAGGTCTTGACGAATCCCTACAAAGTAGACGACTCAAGCGGACTGGACATATGGGACATAATATGAGTGACAGTATCTTCATTGGAAGAGCAGTCCTCGCACGTCAATTTCACACACACAGAGTATCTGCTAATGGCTCCAGGAGCCGATCGCAGGATGTGGAAAAATAAGAAAATTCTAGGATTCTAGGATAAAAAACATCGTAAGTATATGTTAATAGTGTTAATATAAAACTATTTCAGACATCGTAGAGCGTATAGTACTATACTATTTAAAATATAGTTATAAATCTTTGAAAGTTATTACAATTTCTCCGTTTGATCCCGATTTTGTACTGTGAACACATTCTCTTTCCCCACTTGGATTAGTGATGTGAAGCCAATTCGAACCATCTGATGGTTTACGGTCAAGTTTTTTAAACTTGATGCACGATGCAGCTTCCACCACGGATATGGCCAAATATAAATTATTCAATAAAGCGTTATCTGTGAAAATAAGAAATGTTATTGGCATAGGCCTACCACCATAACTTTCCAATAGGACCGTCGAAAGTTATCACGTCGTCTGTCCACCGTGTGGCCTCCTCTTGAGAACCTCCCGGCTCCAGCGGCTACTTCAACTGCCTTATGTCGGTAACTTTCGCACATCTACCCCAAGTTTTTATAAACATCGCAAAACTTGATGAGCTCTGGGGACCTCTCAGTAACCGATTTTGGGACTGTTTGTGAGGTATTGCGACGCGGGGATGGGGGAGCTCAAGGTCAGCTCCCATCAAGTTTTGCGATGTTTATACCACCTTACTGCGCGTCACAGATGCGAAGTTTATCCGCATTACTTGGACATGGTGCCACTACGCAAGTCCGGACTCCGGTTGAGTAGAATCTTTATCCCGCGGACGCGCGAATTTTGGAACAAACTCCCTCCTGAGGTGTTTCCACCTAGCTACTTCAAGCGAGCTGTAAACAAACTCCTACAGAGTAGGCAGCGCACTAGCATTCCCCTTGGTGTTGCTTGTGTCCTTAGGCGACGGTAACCACCTACCATCAAGTGAGCCGCCAGCCTGTCTGTCACCTTTCACCTCATTTCTGATTCGATATAGTCATAGTATAGCATAGCCCTCTCTATAGCTCGTTGAGCGATGTTGAGCTGGCAACACACATTGGTTCAAAAATTTTGGTTTTAAGACACAAAAAATTTTGAATTTTGGAATTTTGAAAATGTATTTTGAATTAAGCTTCGAGGAGTTTCCCGAAGTGTCCCGAACGCTGCCTAAACTTAACGCCAGTTTCAGTGCTCTCCTGACGGTCAGACCTGACGATACGCACTACGGACCGCGGTAGCAATACGCGTGCGTACGGTCAGGCAAGCTCTGTAACGACTTGTGAATTTTCATACAAATGACCGTCAGGAGAGCACTGAAACCAGCCTAAATTTTATTATAGGAATATAAATAACATGTAACTATAGAATTACCTACGAGAAATAGGGTACAAGACAAGCGTGTTTTTTAAGGGAAGTAAGTAGGCTGATATCCTCCCTCCCCATACTTAACTAAAATGGGATTCCCCCAATAAATCAGTAAAGATCCGTGCTCAAAATATCAGCCCAGAAACACAACGCTTATTATTTTGCGTTATCTCGCTTGTAAGTAAATAGGTATATAAAAAGTTAAGTATGTTTATCAATAAAATAGTACTTAGATAATAATTTACCATAATATTGCGTATCGAACAAGTAAGGGATTATTCCTTTAGGCCATTCGTGTAAACTATCTTGAGATATTTTTTTCAAATCTGCATAAAAAACACGAGAAAAATAATAAGTAATAAAAAATTGACTTTAAACTGGATTAATCTCAATTTTCATAATATAGGTAAAATAACTAACAGATATCTCCAAATTCCGTGTTCGAACTGTCTTTAGTTGCTTCAATAGAAATGAAAGACAAAATAACAACCAAAAAAGTGTGCAGTAGCATCTTTAACAATTTGTTAACTGGAGTGTAACAATAGGTAAACCATATCGCAACGTTATTACTTGTAAATCAGATTTCGCAAAGTTAATAAACAACTTTGATTCATACCTAACAAATATCGTCCATAAAAAAATACGACTTCGCGTAGGAACGTTTAGAAATGTAAATTCAATATTTACTTACGTAGGTACCTATCAGCGTGCCAAGTAATGCTTAGATAGGTACCAATACTTAGTACTTAGGAGTGACTTAGAATTAAAATTAGGCAAAATAATTAAAACTTATAAAATTTTGAAATGACTCGTATATACCCATACTCTATATTCTATTGAATCGATGACTATCAATGGGTATAAAATAGATACATTTAACCCACATAAGATATCCATAACAAGTCCATTATAAGAATGAAAGTAACTCTATCTGTATATTGTCTATCTGTCTGTTGCCTTTTCACGCTTTAACTAGGTACTCAACCGATAAGAACAAGGTCGCTCGCTCATCACCTGGTTTACAATTTACATAGGTAATTAGGTATAAAATGTCTACGATAGTCAATGACAATCCTAGACCTAACCTAATGGATGACAAATTGTCATCAATTTGAAATTGCCGCTTATCCTTTTTAAGCTAGGCTGTATGTTACCGTACTTATGTAAAAGGGTACACAGCACAGGAAAACAAGCGGAAGAAAAGGCCAATTTTAATATAATTAATACATATATTTGTATGTTCTTCTTAAATCTTTTTTCGTAGAAATCAAAATAAAGGGAGTGATTTGGTTTGGGGGCATTCCAAGGGCATTCACTCAACCTAAATCACTGTGTTCTACGCAAAGAAATTTAACTTGGTTCTACAAAAAAAACGATGACAAATTTAATGACATGATAGACGGATTTCTTTTTCAACATGACTTCAACAACAACTAGGTACCTCTATCTCCTGTGCAATGACCTCAAAAACTGAAAGTGACGACGATATAGATTTAAGTTCAGTCTAGGAATGGAAGCAGAACATGACATTATATTTTATATCTAATGTTACTGCTGCAACAGTTTTAATTTAGATTTGATTTTTACTATGTTAAACACAATAGAGTGTCTTATTTTTCAGTCGTCAATATTTTAACGGATTTTATTGACCAAAAAATGGAAAATGGCGGATTTCTAACGGAATTTTACAATAAAGACGGCGCAATTTGAAATTTTTTGTTGACAATCCTGAATATGCCGCTGTGAAAGTTGTGAATATATAGATTAAGTTACTCTATGATATGGAGAGTGTTCTGTTCTGTGGTTGAATGAATTGATAAATGTGTGTATGACTATGTGTATGTTGTATTTTCATATTTTGATTTACGCGCGGTCGTCGTTCGTACGATTTGTACGTGTACGTGTGTACGTGTAGTTGTGCAAGTTTTATTGCATGTTAATTTGTGATTGTAAAACGATTTTCCTATTTTTTATGGTGAAGTGCTCAATAAAATTTAAATTGGATTTTCGTACGATTCAAGTTTTTCAATTGAGAATTATTACTGACTGTACAACCAACAATGCGACGATACTTGATAATTTTATGTATTGTTTTTATCGTTCCATTTGCTTATCAGTCTGATGCTCCCACCGGTTCCGTTAGTTTGGACGAATTATCTTTTGATAAAGTCACCAAAAAATTCGATGCCGCTCTTGTGAAATTCGACGTGGCTTTCCCTTACGGGGACAAGCACGACGCCTATGTGGCTTTAGCTAAGGACGCCATAGATGTTGATGAATTGTTGGTTAGCGAAGTTGGTGTAAAAGATTATGGTGCCAAAGATAATGAGGCGTTGGCGAAGAAATATGGTGCCGTTAAGGACACATTTCCAGTAGTAAAATTGTTTGTTAAAGGCAAAACTGAACCCATAACCTTTGACGAGTCTAAAGGGTTTACAACTGACGAGTTGCGGCGTTTTGTCCGCGAGAATTCCGGCATATATTTAAGCCTGCCGGGATGTGTGAAGGAACTTGATAAGTTGGTAGTTAAATTTATGAAATTAAACGAGAAAGATAGAAAGAATGTTCTAAAGGAAACTGAAGACGCTCAAAAGAAATTAGCTAGCAAGGTTTGTGATTGTTATAACATACTATTTTTAAATTAAATAAATTAAGAGGTTGACACAACAGACAGGCAGTTTTATATGGTAGGTGGCTACAATCGACAACAACACAAGCAATGCCACTGGTGCAGCAAGTGTACTGCAAAGTACAGTAGGTTTAAGAATAAGGGATAGAGTAATGAACTGTGGATTAAGGTTTCTTCTGACCAGTCCTATTGGAAAATTATAAGGATGGTCAGCAGTGTATCCTAGAAATAATTATGAAGTCAATGGGGTCTAGCATCCTTTACTCACTCACCTAAACAACATCACACATGCTGTTATTTCACTGTGGTTTTCTGACTTACCCTCTAAGGGTATACTTACTGTCGCCAAATAGGCTGCCCAAATAACTGAAACACAGGCCCTGCAGTGAATTGAACCTTAGACCCTGAGATAGAGCATTAAGACAAGCATCCTAACTGCTCGTCCAGGATCCAATGGGCTTTTAATTAACAATATTTAATTTTGATTACAGAATAGTGCCTCTGGTAAAGTTTACAAGGCGATAATGGAGAAAATAATAGAAAAGGGCGATGACTTTTTGGAAGTGGAACAAGCCAGAGTCAACAAATTACTTAACGGAAAAGTGTCAAATGAAAAGAAAAAGGAACTCGGCAACAGAATCAACATTTTACAAACATTCCAACTGTACAAAAATAATCCTAAAAACAATGAAGAACTGTGATTTTAACTTTACAATAGCTACAACACTAACTTATTTTCCATTCCACTTGATACACTTTTGTTTGAATTTTTAACTTAATGCTTAACCTGTATGAGTACACTAAGCTTTGACAAGACTTTTTACATGCATTCCTATTGAATGGCTAGGCATAATTAGTTTTAAAGTTAGACACACTTGAAATATAGTTTGCAAATAACAAGTATTATCATAGATTTATAAGTACTTAATCTGTATTTGTCTATGATAATAATATATTTTAAATGTATTTTAACAAACTTTCATAATCACATTTTAAGTGTGTGTGTGATAGGTTTGCTATAAGTTTTTGAAGTGAAAATTAGCACACAATGAGAGTAAAATTTCAAGGTTAAATATTGTGTGACGCTTCTTGTAACTATATTATATAATAGCTGGTGCTCGCGAGTTCGTCCGCGTAGAAAAGTATGAAACGCCATCTACCGTATTTTGGATCTCCCGGGCCAAGCCGCGAGTATTTACTTTTATTTTAGATTTCCCGTAGGAATAAAGCATTTTCCCGCGGTAAAAAGTAGCCTATGTTCATCACGGATAATGTCGGCTTCTAATGGTAAAAGAATTTTTCAAATCGGTCCAGTAGTTTCAAAGCCTATTCTATACAAACAAACAAACAATCAAATCTTTCCTCTTTATAATATAGTATAGATTTGCATGCCAAAGATATTTCGCATCTAACATGACTCTGTAGATGAACATATTCTTTGTTATATAGTACCTAATACTAATTCTTAGGTAAATATCCTCAGTTTGACTCGACCACAGTTATCTAAAGTTCAACTTCACATTTTAGCTCTAATTAGCACACACACACACACACAATGAATTGTAAATAAAACCTTTGACAGAGTGAACTCGCAGTAATGAGATAGTCATGTTCCAAGTGTATTTTGAAAGCAATTTACAAATTTTGTCATCATGTCAAAAATTTTTAGGCATTCAAATAATGTGAATAATGTTCAGAGCATATCTTTAATATTAATATTTCCATTGTACTTCATAATTGAAAGAAGTTTTATTTATTTTACTTATACAATATCTATTTTGTATTCACAAATTGATAGCACATGAACATTTGGTGTGTTTAGCAGTAGTAAAGCAAAGAAGAAATGTAGTTATTTAAGTGTTATTTTTAATTTATTTAAAAAGTATTAAATTGAATATTGTTATAAAGGAAGTCAGATAAAGCCAGTCTTTATCATTGTCAATGGAAGTCATCATTATTTATGTTAGACAGTATAAATTGGTTTATCCCTTTTAATATTGTGTGAATTGTGCAATAAATTTTTAAAAAATGAATCGGATTTTTCATGTTGACAATTTAGAAGACAGAAAAGGAAACTGCGAGATTTATTGTGTGGTTTTATCAAAAAGAAGACTAACTTATATTGTACTATTTTTTATTAGTAACAATTAAAAAATGTCCACATTAATAATATATATAAAACAAAAATCAAATCCATTTATTTCAGTCGATGGTAATAATTAAAATAATAATAAAAAAATGTGGTTGTGGACCCATGCATAATTAATATAGAGGGGATTTTTTTTATATGCATATACATAAAAAAATATTTGTGTTCTGCCAGATATAAAAAATTACTGTCTTCTATAAAATGGGCAGCGTTCGGGAAGCTCCGAGACATCTTCTCTTCCAAAATTCCTCAGTGTCTTAAAACAAAAGTGTTCGACCAATGTGTGTTGCCAGTGATGACATATGGCGCTGAAACGTGGTCTCTAACCATGGACCTCGTAAGGAAGCTCAATGTCGCTCAACGAGCTATGGAAAGGGCTATGCTCGGGGTTACACTGCGAGATCGAATCAGAAATGAGGAGATCCGCAGACGTACGAAAGTTACCGACATAAGCCGTCGAATCAGTAAGTTGAAGTGGCAGTGGGCAGGGCACATAGTACGAAGAGCCGACGACCGCTGGGGCCGGAAGGTTCTCGAGTGGAGGCCACGGACCAGCAAGCGCAGCGTAGGACATCCACCCACAAGGTGGACAGACGACCTAATAAGGGCCGCGGGTCGACGGTGGATCCAGGCTGCTTCTGACCAGTCCAATTGGAAAATTTTGGGGGAGGCCTATGTCCAGCAGTGGACGTCCTGCGGCTGAGATGATGATGATGATGATGATAAAATGTGGATCAAATTTACTAAAAATAATACAAATTTATTATTTTGTATTCATTTATTACTATGTATTTAAAATATCAGAACATTACAAATAAGATTATCACAAAAAGTATTTTTTTAAATGCAAAACTCAAATGCAAGTCCGGAATGTTAAGAACTAATTATCAAGGCTAATCAAACAAATGAAACTAAATATAATGTTCCAATTCATTGGGACTTTGTAGCTTGCTTTTATATGGAGAAAATCAGCGCTCAAGAATTGAGAATTCAATGTAAAAAAATATAAAGACTTAAAAATCTTTTTTCTTTCAAAAAAAATCTTGATTAGATTACACTTGTGTATTGTGTATTAATGACATAATACTTTAATGTCATGACATGCCATTATCACTTATGTATTAATGACATAATACTTTAATGTCATAACATGCCATTAACACTTGTGTATTAATGACATAATACTTTAATGTCATGACATGCCATTATCACTTATGTATTAATGACATAATACTTTAATGTCATGGACATGCCATTATCACTTGTGTATTAATGACATAATACTTTAATGTCATGACATGCCATTAACACTTGTGTATTAATGACATAGTGACTTTAACGTCACTTAGGCCTAAGATACCTCTCTCTATTCCTTACAAAAAAAAATTACTCAAACAAATGAGTTATTAAAATTAAATTGCAAATGTGATATGTACTTATTTTATGAATCAAATCATGAACCTTAATTTTACAGACATAAGCTACATTCGATTAAATTGTATCAAATCCGTCGTTCATAATATTAGATTTACAAATAAATTGTAAGGCATATTTAAAATTATATTATCACAAAACTGTAACATGCACAAATGAACCGTTCTTGGAAATACGCACATTTATTACAAAAAAATTAACCTTAAATTGTCTATAATAGTACAACCGCCAAAAGGATGGAAAGAAAATAGCCTAATTTTCGGCTTATTTATTTTGACTAACCCCAAATCCCAAACACTTCTTATTTTCAAAATCATCAAAATAAAAAAAAATTCATGCCAGTCCAGTCTTCGGAGATAAAACCTTAGCATGTTACAGATTAGTTTGTCTCAGGTTCAGAATGTCCAGTGTTCCAATAGGACCCAAAATCTAAATGTCTAATTGTCTCAAATTATCTAGTTATTCCATTTATAACTTTATAAAATATAGCCTATGTTACTCGCTGATAATATAGCTTCCCAACATCGGAGCCTATTCAATGAAAACAATCAAATCTTTCCTCTTTATATTATTAGTATAGATAGATGATCCCTCGGGAACAGTACCTTTTTCTGGATGAAAGGTAAACCCTATGTTCTTTTCTGTATCTCTAACAATGTGTAGGTATGCGAAATTTCGTGATGACCGGTTGAGTAGTTAAGGCGTGGAAAGGTAGCAGACAGACACAAGTTACTTTTACATTTATAATATTATAGTATGCTGGATTAAGCCTGATTTCTTATTATGATAATACTCCATCACCATCATATTTCAAGTGTAGGTTTAAGATACACATTGTTTGCTTTTCTGGGCAGATAAACCCATAATATTTTATCCACATTCCAACCAAAACCACTAGACCAGCTTAATGTTCTTCTAATAAAGTGGACATTCTGAACCCGAGCCATTAGTACTTTACAACATTTTTTAAACACAAGCTTATTCAGATTTGTCACCGTCCACTGTCAATTCTTTCAATTTTAACACAACACCTGAATCCTCGGATTTCTCGGCACCTTTGGTCTCCACTTCCGGTGACTTGTCACCGCTCTTGGGTTCGGGTGTCTCCGTGTCTTCGCTGCGTGTGATGCTGCTCTCATCGTCCGACGACTGGTCTTGAGTATACAAACTACACTTAGTTCTTACGATTTCTTGAGCCTCTGCAAACTTGGCCTTCCAAATTTCTGCATCTGAAATTTTAAAAATTATATTTATTTATCATCTTGGCTGCACTGTTCGGTTCCCCTATAATTTTCCAATATGACCCAGACAGAAGACCCTTGACCTTGATTTTATGATGTTAAAGTTATAAAATATATGCAACACACTTCCGGCTTCATCCTGGGATGAAATTTTAACATAATATAAACCTTCCCTGTTTATCCTTCCTTCTGTATAACAGTTGGCAGAAAATAACAGACAGATGTGGAAAGCAACATCAAAAAATTATAATAGGTATTTTAAGTAATCTGTATAACAATGTACCCAATGTAACAATGAAATTGGTTCATTCTTAGGTTGTGGGTTCACTCTATCTATACACACAGGCCAAAGTCAGTCCATATCACAAACTCAAACAGATAGAATTTAATTTAAAACACTAACTTACTTTGTGAGTTTCCAAATTTAATTGCAAGCAACTCCTGCTTGCAGTGTTCGTCTGCATAATCAGCAAACACCGACCAGTTGAAAGCCTTGTCGGAGCCACAGTGCACATTCATTCGAATATCTGGTGTTATAAAGTGGTTGGCACATACTTTGTGAGTCTTATCGCGACGCATAACAACTCGCACAGTGTTATTAATGTTATGTCTCAGCAGCTTTATGTCTCCGGTACCGCGTTCCTGAAAAATGTTTATTCAATTTTATGCAGATCTGTATTAAATTAACCAATACATCGTTTCCCAGCCATTTTTATGTCGCGACCCACGAAAAAGCCAGAAAGTTGAGTAAGAAGTCTTGTGACCCCATCACTATAAAATTATAATATGTTCATAGTGCCCTATTTTAATCAGCTATAGGTTATTTTAGCCTTCACTGGTTTTAACCTGCGGTGTACTTGCACAAACTTGTCAATTAAGCCGCTTGCGCATCCCGTGGCACATACGCTAGTACAGGTTCGTACATGTTAATTGCCATACCCTAGGCTACACTAAAACCAATTTTGTCGGCCGATGGCAGACAGAACTACTCGGCCATAGATATGCTTATATGAATCTTTTGTACCTATATGTACCTTGTATTTATTATTTTTCAACAGACTGTGACCCCCTTTAAAAACAAACTCGACCCCCCCGCTTGAGAAACGATGGTTTGTACTAATATTATAGAGAAAAGATTATTATTTTTGTTTGTAATAAATGAGTAAATTCGAAAACTACGGGACCAATTTTAAAAATCTTTCATCTATAGAAAGGTATATTATCAGCAAGTAACATAGGCTATATTTTATATTTTTGCGGTCGAAGCCGCGTGCAACAGCTAGTATTATATATATACTATGATTGGTGTATAAGAATTGCAATTATACATAAAAAATTTAAGGATGGCAAAAGAAATTCTGTAAAATAAAAATGCTTAGCAAATTCAAAAGCTTTAAAAGTTTCTAAGCTAAAGCATATACTATAATGTAATTAGTAGTGTTTTTGGTATGTATTTCTCAAGTTTTGTGGCCTCTATTATAACGTGTTAATATTTTTTAGATAATGACTACAATTTTAATAATAGATTCTGGATTTGTTTAGTGATAAATTACCTTCCATTCATGATCCACTGTATCATATCTATAGAGGCGGGCTCGTATTTTAACCAATTCTTCTTCATCTTCCTCGTTAGTATGAAGTTCCACCAAAGGTAAAGAGACAATAGGTTCGTAATGAGGATCGTGCTCTGGCGACTCCGGATCACAACTCTCGCTTTCGCTATTTCGCCTGACGCTTTCCTCTGTCTAATAAATAAATTATAATGAATAAATTTTCCGTTTGAACATTAATTTAAATGTCAGAATTCAACTTACCGGTGACGACATTTTATTTGTTAATAAATGCTAAACTTTATCAAATGATTAAATTTGATATATATGTTATTGGAGGAAACCACAAAGAAATTTCGCGCAATACTAAAAATAAAATATTTCTCAATACATAAATCCAAAACTAACAAAATGCGTTGCGTTTGCGTGTAGTAGAATTGGATTGGAATTCAATTCAATCACTTCAATCAAGTCCAATCCAAGTTTATATCACTCATTCCTCTCTTCATTCGCTCACTGACACAGAGTAAAGAAATTTTCTAGGCCACAGAGTGTGGATAAAACTAGGCCAAAGAGTATAGTAATATATAACTAAGCTTACATTTATTATTTATTAGTATATATAAGAACTTTATGTACCAAGGGGCCCTAGACAAAGTAACAATCGAAAACGATAACGAAGTTCGTTATCGTTAAAATGTATGGGAAGTATCACGTGATTTAGCGAAGGCTTATGTCAATCCCATACATTTTATTGTTTTCGAACTTCGTTATCGTTTTCGATTGGTTACTTTGTCTAAGGCCCAAGGTAATATCATGGGAAATTGTGAAATGATATACTATTTTGTAGGCTGTAGAATATGACTATACGGTAGTGGTAGTATCGTGGTAGTATGGGTAGGTAGTATCTACTATTTAGTTTGTGACTATATTGATCTATATATCGATAACAATATTCATTGACAGACATGACATGACTGACTGACACTATCTTACTCATTCATTGCTCTGTGTATAGTATAGATTCAGATAGATTCCATGAAATGAAATATTTATTTTATTGATCGATCGATTGTTGTATATTTTGGGATTGGGATACATAATATTTGAATCTCAACTCAATACCTAATTTAAAAAAATATTTTGATTACAATACGTTACATTGTTGCGAGTCAGTGATTTTTAATAAAAAGAAAGGTGTGTTGTTTTTATTTTCACTAATAACTGTTCACAATCTATTCTTTTCACTATTTTTATTAAAATCACACACTAACTTCTCAAAATAGTTTTGCCGACCTATTTTCACGAAGATTATAATTGAAACTTATCCCTTTTACTTCCTATCTATTTTTGAATGTATAGAATTTAGTTTATAATATGAAGAAATAAGTACGCACATAGTTTTGTAATATAAACAAATTTTTAACTATATGTGTGAAACTTGGGTACAATTAAAATTTTATGTTAGACTAGTTAGTATCAGCTATTACAGTTTTGTCATTTCTCTAAATATATTTTCCCCTTTTAGTATAAAGCCTCCCAATGCAAAACCTGGGTAAGATGATAACGGAACAACTCCGTAATCCAAATGAACTGGATATAACTCTAAGAATGGAATTTGGACCTTTCGAAACAGTACACAAATGGAAACGCATGTCGGAATGCTATGAGTTTGTTGGGGCTAAGTAAGTAACAATTTTATGTTTGACTTTTTTATTTTAAGGTTGGCTGACAGGTCGACGGTCCATTTGTTGGTAGGTGGCTATCATCGCCTATAACATGAGCGACGCCACATGTGTCACAAGTGCGCTGCCAACTATAGTAAGGTTAAAGATTCGGAGGGCATAAGGAAATGGCCAAAGCTAATTTTGAAAGTTCATTTCAAAAGTTGACTGTAAGAAAACGAAACTCTGGAACAGAATGCTAAAGCGAGCATCCTAACCACTCATCCAATGGGTTCATAATCTTACTTGTAATCATTTGCAACTGCAAATTAGTATATTCAAAAGGAAAGTGTGACCTTAGAGATAAGATATATAGCTTTGTCCCAATTAAAAACGATCTCATGTATTTTTAGGAGAAGCAAACACACAGCTGTCGCTTACAAGGACGCCATATATGTCTTTGGTGGTGACAATGGGAAGTCAATGCTCAATGATCTCATACGGTTTGATATAAGTGAAAAGTCATGGACCAAGATGGGTTGTATGGGCACCCCACCAGCACCCAGATATCATCATTCGGCTGTGGTGAGTTTTGTTTCTCATGAGGCTTGCAAAAAATATTCCCTGTTCATTTAATAACTAAGTACCTGGGTGACTTAAGATCGTCACAATAATTGTATTGCAACTGACTCCAGTCAACACAATAATTGCAGTGTTACAATGGATTTAAAAAGAACATAGTGCAATCTCACAAAATTTTAAGGTATTTTTTATCTTGAAAAAATATTAGGTTTCTGTGGGTACAGTTTGTTTTTATTAGAGTTGGGTTTGCTCTTGGCCAGCATCTAGCCATGTAGCAAATATGATGGAGCGAGCTCACCTAAAAGATGCCTATTCACTCCAACTTTGAAAAGATTTGGGTTATACGAGCTCTAGGGTGCACATTATAAAGGATGTTTATAAGCGCTTGGTTCGAAAACGAGGGATTTCGACAAGATGAGGATGGTAATCAGCCTTACTTATGATTGTAATAACAAATTTCAGGTACATCGGTCTTCAATGTTTGTGTTTGGTGGATACACGGGGGACATTCTGGCGAATTCAAATTTGACTAATAAGAATGATCTCTTTGAGTACAAGTTTCAAAGTGCACAGTGGGTGCAGTGGAGGTTTACCGGCCAGTAAGTTGCAATATCTCATAGATAGTATAGAGCCGATTGCCCTAATCCCTTATCCTTAATCCATCAGAGAGCTCAGTGATTGTTACTAATTAATTTTCAGGGAGCCCGTGCCGCGTTCAGCTCACGGTGCCGCCATTTATGACGACAAGTTGTGGATATTCGCTGGCTACGATGGCAACGCAAGATTGAACGACATGTGGACCGTCAACTTGGTGGTAAGTAGTGTTACCATGTGGCAGACTCCATTGTAGCCGTCCATGTTCATAATCCTATTAATGTTGGCAAGGTACCATTTGCAGCACCTATCGTGCTGTGTTATAAACGGCGATGGTAGCCACATACTGTCAAGTGGACCGTCAGCATGTCTTATGACTTTAACACAAAAAAAATTAAACACATTATGATGAAGTTGTAGTAAAATATAGGCTTTTTTTAAATCTTTATTTCGGGGCTTCTCCCTGGAGTGCATGTCGCGTGGTTGGGCAAGGTCATATATACATGACTAAGCTATTACTAAACACTAAACACTGTTCAGGTCACGTACAGTCGGCCGCATAAGTCGATTAACACATTCAAAAGTCCAAAACAACTGAACACTCAACTTACTTACTAACTTACTGAAGATTTTTACGATTGTTTGTGTGTTGTTGTGAAGTTTATGTTGAATGTTGGCGCATTCATTTGTTTTGCACTTTTGAATGTGTTAATCGACTTTTGCGGCCGACTGTACTTGCGACCCAAAAATAAAGGTTTAATTTGCGATTAGGGTGATAACCGTCAATGGGAGCGTATAGAGCAGAGGGGACAGTGTCCACCCACGTGCTGCAACTTCCCAGTGGCCGTGGCTCGCGGGAAGATGTATGTCTTCAGTGGACAGAGCGGTGCAAAGATCACCAACGCTCTCTTTCAATTCGACTTCGAAACGCACACGTGAGTCTAGCTTTCAATTTTTGCATAAAACTGTTGCCTTGGCTAATACTACTAAAGCACGTTCCGACATGGTTGGTGTCAACTGCCCGACTACGACCAAATCGGCACGTGTAGTGTACAGGATGCCGATACAAGGTTTGTAAGTTTTCCGTCACAGAAAAACCATCTCTATAGTGTGAGGCTAAAGGTCGATATTCGCTCAAGGTGGAGCCGCGTTTGCACGGCTCACTTGCTCCGCTGCGTGGGCCCAGCGCCGGCGCGTCGCTACGGTCACGTGATGCTCGCACACGACCGCCATCTTTACGTGTTCGGCGGCGCAGCAGACAGCACGTTGCCCAGCGACCTACACTGCTACGACCTGGACACGCAGATGTGGTGATTTATCTTGCCTTTTAACAGTTCTCCCCATCCTATTAGGATACTGATCTAGTAGTTAGATGTTAATTATTATTATAGCTAACGAAACTAGTTGTACGCTATTCAACCACACTAGTTCACGTGCTTTAAAGATTGCTAATATGTTTCTTGGATATTTCACATTTAATACAATTGATATGTAATTATATTTTTCGTAAACACAAGAAATCCAAAAACAAAAAGTCCAAAACTAAGCTGTAAATCAGTATAACTTACCTTATTAAGATTAGTTAAGTTATATAGAGTATTTCTACCATAAAACGTGCGCGTCTTTCGATGTGAATAGACGCTAAGAAAGCGAACGTGTTACGAAGCGCTTGATTGAATATTTAGTATATATATTCATAGCATATTGTGTATAATTAACAGGTCGGTAATTACTCCAGCCGCGGATTCGCAGGTGCCCTCGGGAAGGTTGTTCCACGCGGGCGCAATTGTTGGTGACGGCATTTACATATTTGGCGGAACTGTAGACAACAACGTGCGCAGTGGCGACCTCTACCGGTTCCAGGTACCATATTGTCTTAATAGTACATTGTTATCGGGGCACATTGGCCGAGTCTGGCACTGCTAAAGAATAGAGCGTGCCAATCACGTGTTTCGTCACGAACAACAAGCGAGCGAACAAATGCTATTGGTCCGGCAGTTGTGTGCGCGTGTAAGTGAGTACGCCGGGTCGGCTGTCATTGTGTGCTATTTGTACGTGAGTGTGCTTAAAGCCGGCGCCAGATACAATCAAATGTTTGCACAAAGACTTTGAGCTACTTTGCTCACACATTTGAACACTTTTTTGTTGTACTTGCCAGACATGCTTTGCAGACACATTCGCTTCACAGTATTCAAATAGATAACAAACAAGATGGACGACGACTTATCTCTATTATTTAAGTCTACAAAAAATTTAGCTAAAAAGTATCTATTTTTTATTATTAAGCTAAGCTAAGTCGATAATTTTTTTTATTATTAAGCTAAAAAAGAGTTATTATGAAAATAACTCCACTGGACTTTGCGCAAGTGTAGCAGGCTACGCACTGTTTGAACTTTGAACGCTTTGATGTGCGCTCCAAAAACCGACACCGAATGGCAAAGTGCAAAGATGTAATCAAACTTTGAATAAATACTCAAATACCCGTGCATCACAAGTGTTCAAATAAGTGTACAAATATTGTTGCTATGTCTGGCTCCGGCTTAATTTTAACGACACGGTTGTTTGTTCTAATATGCCACTTTATCTCTAGCGCGCATTTCGAAAGATCGGTTTGTTTTGCAGCTGTCGAATTACCCGCGATGCACGCTGCACGAGGACCTGGGAAGAGTGCTGCGCTCGGCTCAGTTCTGTGACGTGACTCTGCTGGTTGGCTCCGAGCAGGTGCCCGTGCTCGCCCATCAGGCCATGCTGGCCGCCCGCAGCCAGTTCTTGAGGGCCAAAATCAAGTGAGTACAGCCAAATGCTTTTTAGCATTAGAGCGCTCGCAAACTCAATATTTAAAAAAATAATTCATTATAATATAATGATATGTTGAACTTTGTATTATGGATTTGGTTTCTGCGCAAGCGCAAGCTGTGCAACACTCGATGTGCACAGCTGACCATCAGCTGAACTACAATGTATATATTATATACATTGTAGTTAAGTTTGCACTTCTTAAGTTTTTTAAAAAAAAAATAATATCTGGTTATGAAACCGTGTAAGTGACAATTGGGATTTTGAAAAAAAAATTATTGTTTTTTTTTTTATATATATTATTATTAATAATATTGATATTTAAAAAAACTTAAATTATTTTAAACAATTAAAAATTGAAAAAATAAATCACGTGACCATGAAGGCGCCAAGATTGGTCACCATAGTTGTGAGTGGTTGTGACGTCATAATGTTAAAGCTATTTTAGAACAGTACAGCATTTACGGCTATTACACGTGACTTGACAAAACTAACATTATGACGTCACGCGCGCTCGGGTTTGTTCGGGAGCGGTCGGCGGGTCTTCGGTACTGGATTTAAAAATCAATTTTTATTTTGATATAATTTTTAAATTATTGCGAAAAAAAAAAAAACAAAATAGTTTTGTTATAAAACTTATATATAATAATATGATCTTTCCATTTATCACAAAAAAAATTCAAAAACCCAATTGAAATTGGAATTATAGTTTCAATTGTACAGTCGACCGCATAAGTCGATTAACACATTCAAAAGTGCAAAACAACTGAACACTCAACTTAATTACTTACTTAGGTATTTACTGAAGCATTTTACGATCGTTCGACTGTACAATAAAATAAATATTTTTTTATTTGTATTTCAATTTGAATTAAAGGGAGGCCCGCGAGGAACTAGCAAAGCCGGTAGCATCTGGTGAAGATCAACAGTCCGATGCTTCCTCGCAAAAATCCAAACCAGAACTGGTCATCTTGCTCCCGGAAGCGACTCCCGAAGCTTTCAGACTAGTTCTTGACTATATATACACGGATAGAATTGATCCCACAGAGAAAGGTATGCTTTTTTCTGTTGATAACGAATATAATGTTGGATAAGTTTGGTTTCTTGAATTACTTTTTATTATAAAAACAGAAATTTCGTAAAAAAATATTACATCTGAATATTGAAAAGGTTTTAAAACTCCCCTTTTTTAGAAACTATTGAGTTCTAAAAAAAATTTATTAAAACTTTTAAAATCTATACTTCTATACAAATATTATAAAGAGAGAAGTTTAATTGTATGTTTGTAATGAATAAACTCAAAAACTTTGAAACTGGGTCGACTGAAAATTCTTTCACCTATAGAAAGCTACAGCCGCTATTTGACTAGTTTTAGAAAATCGTTTTAAATTATTATTCTATATTACATAATATGCACACTACATTGATATTTCCGGGAGATCTACTGTATTATTAACAAAAATCAATGTTGGCCGGTTTCAGTGGTGGGTGGTCTTTGATACGTGTGACGTCACACGCTAGTAAACAAACATAACTGAATGGTGACGCAGAGAACTAATATTAAGTGAATAAACACTATTCATTACTCGTATGTCTGATATGTTTACTAGCGTATGACGTCATCAGAGTTGCAACCAGTCACAGGGCGCCAAGATAAAATTTCATTATTTTTTTTCATATAACTTGCAAAAAAATATACATAATTTTACTTAAAATATAGTGACATATGTTTTTTTGTGCTATTTTCTTATATGATAACCACAATTTATAGTATATTTTAAATGTTGTGATATTTTATAATATAATAATATTATAAAGAGGAAAGATTTGATTGTTTGTTTGTATAGAATAGGCTCCGAAACTACTGGACCGATTTGAAAATTGTTTTACCATTAGAGGCCGACATTATCCGTGATGAACATAGGCTACTTTTTACCGCGGGAAAATGCTTCATTCCTACGGGAAATCTAAAATAAAAGTAATAAATACTAGCGGCTTGGCCCGGGAGATAGCGCCGTCTATCCAAAATACGGTAGATGGCGTTTTATACTGTGGTAGAGCTTACTACGACTCCAGGTTGCTAAATAAAAGATGATTGTAATATGAACGACTTTATATAAATACAAGTTAAAGAAAGGTTACAAGGGGTCTAGATCGGACGACGCGCGGGAAACAACTGGTTTGCGCGGGGCGGCCCGCTTGCTAGTTAGCGGGCGCCAAAAGCGCTGCGTCAACTCCGCGTCGCGTCCGTTACAATACTTTTCTACGCGGACGAAGTAGTATTTTATAATGTGGGCAACAGACGAAGACCCGGCCTCGCCGAAGACGATGCTGTCCGTGCTGGCCGTGCTGCGCTTGGCGCTGCGGCTGAGCATCCCGCGTCTGAGCGGTCTGTGCGCGCGCTATCTGCGAGACAACCTCTGCTACAGCAACGTGCTGCCGGCCCTGCACGCCGCCCACCACGCCCGGCTGCATTGCATCAAGGAGTTCTGTCTCAAGTCAGTGCCAGTCGGGAAAATTCTTTACTTAGGGCCACTTCCACGGCAGCGTAGCTTCATAGACGCTTATTCGTCATCATACGCTTAGTGTACGCCTGCTTGCAGCTTCCATACAAAACCGTACTACTCTGTCGACGGAGCGGCAACGTCGCGCTCGCGTCGCTGCATGCAGGCGTCATGACGCCTGCCGTACCGCATGTCATACGCCGGGGCGTACATACGGTTTTGTATGGAAGCTGCAAGCAGGCGTACACTAAGCGTATAATGACGAATACGCGTCTATGAAGCTACGCTGCCGTGCCCGTGCCGACAGTGGCCCTTACTATATAAAAATTTGAATCCCTGAGGGGCATCAATACTAATAATAAATCTGTAGAGGTTGGTCATGGAGTAATTTACTTTGTTTTCAGAAATATCGTATATATATAGGCTCTATACACGATACTGAAACTAAATTATTAATATAAGTTTCTAGAATATAATAATAATATGTAATATAGATGGGTGAAAGAAATTTTCGATTCCAACCTGTACAAGGGATGAGAAAGAATGCTCAAATTATATTACAAAAAATATTTTTAGACAAAATATATTGTAGAGAATTTAGTTTAACATGAAAATATTTATGTAATATTTTTGCTAAAAATAAAGGAAGTTTTTTTTATATGGGTGATTAAAAGATAAGTATTAAATAGACGTATTGTGTAAGATAAGAATAAGAATATATATAAATAATTGTGTACTTCAGGTTCGTGGTGAAAGACTACAACTTTACTCCGATCGTGATGTCTGCTGAGTTCGAAGAAATGGATCAGAGTCTGATGGTGGAAGTGATCCGACGTCGCCAACAGCCACCACCCAAGCAGGTCCACCTGATCAGGGATTACGATTATGACGACGAAATCATAGGTATTTCATTAAAATCCCAAAACTCTAAAAGTTTACAATTTAGTCT
This sequence comes from Synanthedon vespiformis, assembly GCA_918317495.1. NCBI lineage: Eukaryota > Metazoa > Arthropoda > Insecta > Lepidoptera > Sesiidae > Synanthedon > Synanthedon vespiformis. The sequence continues at coordinate 3,448,392 of OU906965.1, forward strand.
AAAAGCATGCGATCCTTTTTGTTTCTTTTGTATAAACATCTGTCCTTCACTAGCTGTTGCACGCGATTTCGTCCGCGTAACTTTATAGCCTTTGTAGGCTATGTTACTCGCTGATAATATATAAGTTTCTATAGGTGAAAGAATTTTTGAAAATCGGCCCATTAGTTTTTGAGTTTAGTCTTTACAAACATAGAAATCTCCTCGCCACAGTCAGGTCAATATTTGATACAGGATCCATCCAGGGCGAGTTAGTAAATTAGCTAGCTACTCGACAAATTTATACTAGCCTGGGGCGAACCAGCTTTCAGTGGTGAATGGAGAATGTTCACTAATTTTAATTTTTAACTGTACATATTCCCTATTGAAAATAATAAATACCTGTGAAAAAAATATTTTGATACATAGTTTAGTTTCTGAGATATGGCGTTTTAAAAATGAGATCGCGACGCGGATGTCACGGGCCTGCGCTCGATGCAGTGACGTCATAATCCAACGGTTTCTGTCAGTTCGCGCGCTCAGTATTGGAGCGAACCGACGCGACCGTTGGAATGTGACGTCACGCGGCCGTCCAGCGCATGCTAGAGATCTCGATATTTAAGAGAACTTTAAATGTCTGTAAAATCATAACTAATGGGTCTTTTTGAAATAAATAAATAAACAAAAAGTAGTGTGTTTGTATACATATAAGCTCTAGTGAGACAAAGTTATAGACGATTTTGCATACCTATTAACATTCTCCATTGTCTGCGACAGGTACGACCCTGGAGCAGGACATGTGCGTGTTTGTGGGCGGCAGCGGAGCGTTCGTGTCGGACGTGCGCCTGCGCGTGGGCGGCGCAACGCGATACGCCCACCGCTCGATACTGGCCGCGCGCGCCTCCTACTTCGAGGCTATGTTCCGCTCTTTCAGCCCCCAAGATAACACGGTCAACGTGAGTACACTCAATATACTGCATGCACTAACTGGTGCGTGCATAGCGACTTTAGCCGCTTTGAAAATAAAAAAAAAATGTAACGCCTAAAGATTGAAGACGTGAGTCGGTGAGTGGATGAAGGTGGTGTGTCGCATAATTTCAATTTTGAATAAATCGATCGAGGTTAAAGTTTTACTTTTAATTTTTGAGATAATAAGTCGCCACATAGCTTATTTTTGTACTAAATTATGATGGTATGATAAACAACCTAAAATATTAATGATATGATAGCAACTAAACACTTATTAAAAAAAAAATTGCACATAGCTCCCTCTTCCATTGACAAAAGTAAACTGTTCTGCACTCTTTGCTTTTTAAAATTAACCGTACATAACACCTTGTTCAACCTTTTTAATTTTCCAAAAATGTCTTAAATCGACTATCTTAAGGTCTGTTAATCATTCATAAGGATATATTACCTTCATTAACCCAAAAAAACGAAAAAACCCAAAAATGCGACATAACGCCTTCATCCACTCACGTCTACAATTATTAGGAAGGAAAAGTATCGGTTATTATTAGATGGAAGGCGGCATTACAATAGATGCAATAGAGCAAAGAATCTCATTACCACAGAGCAAAGAATTGCATTACCACAGAGCAAAGAATCGCCGCACCACCCCCTACTTGACACAGCACGGTCAACGTTCTCCATACAAATCCAGCATGTCCTTACCGCTCAACCAATACCAGTACACGCACTGTTTAGGTTTTGTGTTCCAAGACAATCTCGACTCGCATTTTTTTTAAAAGCTAAAATTTGCATTTAATTAACTATGTACTTGTGATATTATGATACTGAACCAGAATATTACTTTTTCACGTTTTTACCTTGATTATTACACCAAATGACAGCGCAATAAGGAATTTCTATCGCTTTTTTTGTATGACGTTTACTCCACAACGTGCAAAAATGCGCCTTGAGTTGCGCATTTGTATGAATATTTTTATTACTACCTTATGTAGTGAAGGGCTATACGGCGAAAAACTCGACGATGATTAGATCGTTTTTCTTAAAAGTTGTTCTTAACAAATTAATAACCGTTTTTATATGTGAAAAAACTGTCTATCATCTGAAGTGAAAACTTAGCTTCACAACTGCCACGTACCCGCTATTTTTCCCCTTACCAAAAGTGCCCAATGTGCCTAAAGAAGTTTTCACTTGAATAATGATTGCTACAGATTCAGATCTGCGATACGGTGCCATCGGAGGAGGCGTTCGATTCTCTCTTGCGCTACATTTACTATGGAGATACCAACATGCCCACCGAAGACTCGCTGTACTTGTTCCAAGCACCCATTTACTATGGTTAGTATTATGTTCTTATACAATATACATGTTATATAGACTGATATTAAATTGGCCAAATGCTCTATGCGACATTTAAAACGTTATAAGAAAGTATATCCTGACAAAGTGTATACAAAATTTCATGATGATTGATTGTGGAGTAAGGGCGTGAAAAGGTAACAGACAGTCAGAGTTACTGTCACATAATTAGGGGAAAATACCCAATTATTAGCACTTTATTTGTGCCTTTCGACCTATTTGTTCAACTCAAATAAAATTTTAAAGTTTGACAATGTTTAAATCATTTGAGTGTTAACAGTTCTCATAAACCTAAAATTTATTTATTTTTTGTGGGAACACAGTTTATGGTTTTCTAGTTTCTTATTTTTTAGTGAAAAGTTTAGGGTGCCAATAAATTAGAGGGGTGCCAACATTAGGTCATTTTACCCTATAAAATATAAGTAAAGTAAGGTATTATTGTACCGATTCCAGGTTTCACCAACAACCGACTGCAGGTGTTCTGCAAGCACAACCTGCAGAGCAACGTGACCGCGGACAACGTGGTGGCCATCTTGCAGGCGGCCGATCGAATGCGCGCTCAGGACATCAAGGAGTACGCGCTCAAGATGATCGTGCACCACTTCGCTCAGGTGAGCCAAGCCAAACACTTGCAACTACTGTTACTGTACAAACACAGTGGGAGCGGGTACGGGCGGTAAACGCATATTCCTACTCGTGAACACACTATTCGCGGGGCGTCTCACTCAGCGTGTTAACCGTGTTTAATAACTTGTCGATTGGAATGTTTTGGATCACTAGAGTTCCACTAGAGCCATGTCCGTTACGCAACGAGCGGGAAACGCAAACCATTGGTTTGCGTTCTCCCGCCCCGCTGGCGCCGCCCGTTCGTCCCGCGGCGAATTTCGCGCACGCGCTCCGCTGTAACTGTGTTCACACACAAAAGGAATTCAAGACGTGAGTGTGAAGGTGTTATGTCGCATTTTTGGGTTATTGTTTTTTTGCGTTGATGAAGGCAGAATATCCATATGAATGTTTACAGACCTTAAGATAGTCATTTTTGGAATATAAAAAGTTGAAAAAGGTGTTATATGTACAGTTAATTTTAAAAAAGCAAAGAGTGCAGAAAAGTTTACATTTGCTAATGGACAAGAGAGCTAAGTATGTTCACTTTTAATTAATTAAATTAATACTAGTGTTTACTGGCTACTAGTGTCATACCATTAATATTTTAGGTCATTTACACAACTTTTCATCATAATTTAGTACAAAAAACAGTTCCGTGGCGACTTATCTCAAAAATTCAGTGTAAAACTTTAACCTCGATTTATTCGAAATTGGAATAATGCGACATATCACATTCATCCACTCACGTCTTCAATTATATTGTGTTTACAACACCCGCTCGCGGATTCCGCTACCCGCGCCTCTTCCACTGAGCCCCTCATCGCACTTGCGGGTGGCGGAGCGGATTCCCGTCAGGAATTCCGACGTGACCATTGTATTGTATGAAAACAACGTTTCCTATCGCACCGGGTGAAATGTAGTCCGCAAGCGGATTTCGCCTGTCACCCGCTGAAGTGTGATAAAAAGGCCTTACTTTTCAAATTTGACTCTGCTCTGGATTTGGAAGGCATAAATATCTTCACACATTCCACACACAGCACCATCTAGTTCCAGAGTAAGCCACTATAATGCTTGTATTAACGATACCAGACACTTGATTGATATACTGGATACATTTAAGTTTTTTTTTTCGTAAATACATACATGTTATTATATATAGAAAACATCCATGAATCAGGCACAAAGGTAAAATGTTAACACATAAACATTTGCCCCTAGCGGGATTCGAACCCGCGACCGTTTCGTTACTAGCCACTAGACCAAACGTGTCATCAGTAGTGACACACTGCGTCATTTGGGCAGCCCTTTTGGGCTACAGTGACCACCTCCTTACAGAATATCATCGTGAAATAACAGTATATGTGCTCTTGTGTTTCGGTAAAAGCCCATTACCCCATCCCTTCCTCATCCTTAATCCTTCTATGGTCGGTAATAACACAAGCAGCACCTATAGCGTTGCTTGTGTCTAGCTAGGCGACGTTTTAGCCACCTACCATAAAGTGGACCGTCAGCTTGTCTAGGGAATGCACACAGCCTAATGCAATGCGATAAGTAGTGCAATTGTACTGTGTGCCGTGTGTGCATAAAAGTTCAATTTAGTTAGTCACGTGTACTACTTACTCTATAAAAGTTTTTTGCGTAGCATATCATTCCTCAAGAAAACTGTCGCTGAAAAATTATTATGGAGAAAAGATCCTTTTACTTTCCTCTCCTTTCAATACTTCTGTCCCTGATTTTTATAACTTGTACTTATGAGTTCAAACGTTAGACAAACACAGACTTGTATTATTGTTATTGTTTCTTTTTATTTATGACTAATGTTTCAACGTATTAGATTAATTAACTTAAAATTCAGTTAATTTTCTAAAAAGAGAATTAAAAGCTAAACTAATAAACATTTATAAAGTTACCATTGATACATCGAAAACACCGTAAAGCAGAGCAGAGCAGAGCAGGATTCCGTACAAACTTTGTTTTGCATTGTCCTCCGCAAAAGCGGAATCCCTTCCCGAAGCAATTTTTATCTAAGGTCCCGTTCACACTTGCTTCCAGGTCACATCTCAGTAATGCGAACCTGGGGCAGTCGAGCAGCAGATGTGCCACCGTCTCCTCTACCCCAGGCTCGCATAAACACTCAGGTTTGTCCCTCCCTTTAAAAAAACGATTCAGGTACTGCCCAAAAAGCCTCCAAAGCCGGGACAGTACCTGGAACAACTTGTATGTTGTCATCGCGTTCGAGAGGAACGACTTTGTTCCTCCGGCAATGTCTCCCTAAGTGTTCCAATTCCAGTATGCAATTGTTTCTCTCCACGCTTTTAATGTAAGACGGCCAGCACTGTAATAGTACGCTTTTTTAAATCTGTGTTCTGCTTTTACCAGTAAGTCAGTCAGCCCTCACGTTTCCCCCTAAACCCCAAAAATAGTTCAAATTTCTCGACAAGAACTCGATTTACGCGGATCTGTTTTATCGTGCTCTAGCTATAGCGGATGTGACATGTTGATCCGTAAGTCACTGAATATGACAATCAATCAATTTATTTGAAGACGTGAGTATAAGGATGAAGGTGGTATGTCGCATAATTCCATTTTTAAATAAATCGAGCTTAAAGTTTTACTTTTAATTTTTGAGATAATAAGTCGCCACACAACTTATTTTTGTACGAATTTGAGATAATAAGCAATTAAACACTTCTATTATTTAATTAAAAAAAAAAGTGAACATAGATCCCTCTTCCATTGACAAAAGTAAACTTTTCTGCACTCTTTGCTTTTTATAATTAACTGTACATTACACAGTTTTCAACTTTTTATTTTTCAAAAATGTCTTAAATCGACGATCTTAGGGTCTGTAATCATTCATAATATGGACATATTACCTTCATCAACGCAAAAAAACTAAAATACCCAAAAAAGTGACATACCACCTTCATCCACTCGCGTCTTCATTTGTAACTTATAAACAGAGAGAAAGAGTAACAGTATAACAGCAATAAAGAAAGTTACAGTGTTGGCCTACCGATGTACCTGCGCAGCTTCACGGCTTTTTTCCAATACCCGCTGTTGGTCGTCAGCTGTCGCCATGTTTGTGTAATTTAACAGTTGCCAAAGGGGGACGCTAGATGTCGCCATCGGTGTGTTGCCGTACGTCAGACAGATGGCTTTTTTTACAAAATATTGCCTAAAGTTTTGGAAAATAGTAGGCACTGGATTAACAATTCACGGACTTGAGGAATGTTAACGGAAGTTAACGAGTCCGTTAACATTTTTTAAAGTTAACATAAAAATTAGTCTGTTAGTCGAAATGTTAACTTCGTTAATTAACGATTAACGGATTAACCTTCTTGTGCCCAATCCGTTAGTCGAAATGATAACTTCGTTAATTAACGATTAACGGATTAACGATCTTGTGCCCAGCTATGATATTAACCCCTAGGCCACGAAACCAACGCTCGAAGCGAATTCGTTTTGCCCCCAACCCCACCATCCAAACCGGCAGATTAACACATGACCGTTATCGGAGACACATGAGAAATATATTTACATTGGCAATATCTGACACGCTCGAGTAAATCCCGAAATCCCCCTTTTGGGCTCTCCTACTATTTGAGCTTTGGTTTCGTGGCCCAGGCATAAGATTTATTGTATCCCTTACTCAACTCTCTCTCGTTGAAATGCAACATGCGCGGTTATTTCAATGTGGTATTCTGTGAGTGTTCAATCAATACTTAAGTGGATGAAAATTGTTGTCGCCACAGATCGCCCGTCAAGAAGCCATAAAAAATCTCGCTCAGCCACTCCTAGTTGACATATTGTGGGCACTGGCCGAGGAGCACAACTACACGTCACCGCAACCCCTTCAAATGCGACCCCTGCCTTCCTCCTCGTCAGCTGACACCCTGGCAGAAGACCACGACCACGGCAAGCACAGGACGGGGAAATCTTAAACTATCTACTGACCAGTTCAAGGTGTAAGTCTATATCTGTAAAGCATTTCCACCAAATAGCTGCTCGGTCACGAATAGATTATATGTATATAGACAAATTGCTACATAAGTATGTATGTTTCTTCATAATTCACTCTAAAACGGTTTTAGAAGGCATATAGGATAAAGGCTGTAGGATTAATTAAATGAGATTGAGTGATTGAGGAAAACTCTTGATAGAAAATGGTGCAGAGAGGATAATTATTTTTTATAGAAAACATACAAAAATACAAATCTTCTTCTCTCTATAATATTAGCATAAAAGTTGTATAATGGATAAAAAATTACATTTTACAACACTCAATTTATGATTCATATCGAGGGTTGAAATTTTTCATTAGTTGTTTAATATTATTTGAACTATGTAGATAAATAAAAATCAATCGACTGATTTTGCTAATTTTGAAGTGGTGAAAACTTTTTTTAGGCACATTGGGCAATTTTAGGGTTCTAAATAAAGCACTGAACTCGCGTGACCTTCAATCTCAGTGACGATCAGTGTGTGTGATTGTATATTGTTATACACACTCAATTTTTTTTGTGATCATAATTTTTAGGACAATATTTGTAGGAAAGAAAATTTTAGGTAAATCCATGGGAAAGTCTGAAATTGGGATGATATTTTTTTAGTATGTAATGATGTATTTTCAGAGTTGTGTATTAAGAAGCTTACATATTTTTATAAACGATAAATGTTCCTCGTTATCACAAGTGTCATTTATTGGCTGGAGGAGGATCTAACTGAACTATTAATGTCTGTCAATAAAGCGCAAACGTTATTCTCGAATTTAAATCATATTCTCTCGTGTATCATATTACAAGTGAGGTAATTAAATGCAAATGCGAGTCCAGATTTACTTGGAACACAAAACCTAAACAGTATGTGTACTGGTAATACTGGTATTAAATAAAACCCTGACAAGCTGTATTTGTATGGAAACTGTTGACTAGAGGTGGCAAAAACGCATCACCGTTGAGATTCGATCATTTGCATCTGAATCAGTGCAAAGATTCAAATCAGTGAGTCGCTTCATTTCGATCAGTGAATCGGTGGATCTCTACAGATCATTTCGCACCGTGAATCTCTACAAATCATTTCGATCAGTGATTCAGTGGATCTCTAGTGACAATGCCATCTCTAGTAGGGGATGGCCCTTTGCCATGTGGGTAGAAATATGCAAATCTTTTTTTATCTATCCTAATTCTATATTTCTATTTAGATTTAGAAATAATTCACAATGATTAATCTCATCTCTTGTTTTAAAAACAAACAAAATCGAAATGTCAGCTTCTGTTAAATATTATAAATGCGAACCTACTTATCGTCCCTATTAATCCCTATCATTCGAAAATATGACTTAGAGTCAAAGATTAATTTATTAAAGGGAAAATTTTTATTTGTCAATATTTCATTTTTTGTAAGCATTTATTGTAATATTCATAGTGAAACGTTTTAATGTCCTTAACTTTTTCTCAATGTGAATTAAATTATAACTAAAAAAATTAATATAATTGATGTTTTTAAATACTATTATAGTTTGGCCTAAACCGCTTTTTCACTCCTCGGAAAGAACACGAGTTCACATGAGAACGATATTGTCGGACAAGTCTTACGATATCAAATAACAATATATTTGGTGGTAAAGCAGTTCGGATCAAACTATAGTTTACTATTGATGTGAATATCCATTTCATGGAAATTATATAATAAATATTATCTAAATGTTATTAAATATTAAATGTTTAAAGGAGAGAAAGGAAGTGATATTGTGGAAAGTTAAACAAAAAAGATTTAAGTCTGTTGTTTTGGTTGGTAATCAAATATGGTTATAATATATTATAATAATATATGTGTGTTATATGTAATCACATATATATATACTATCTTAGATATAAATGTTAATAGGTGTAAAGGCGTTCTAATAAAAAAAAAATACTTCATATTTTTGTGATATGCTTTCTGTAATAGCAACTAGCAAAGGCAAATCTGCTTAAAATACGATAGATTTTTGTTGAAATCACTCCCAAAAGTGATAAGAAATAACTTTTTATGATTTTTTTTTTTTCTACAATAATTCATATTTATTGAGATATCAAAAAATGGAAGGAATTTCTTGTGAACTTTTTGGAGTGTATTCAACAAAATCTATCACTCTTCAAAACTGCAAAGACAAAACAAATACCGTCTTAGGCTATTAGCTATAAACATGACAGGTGTTATTGAAACACTGTAATTCTAGTCTTACTAAATTGTGTGACCAGTGTAACACTACTAAAATCTCAAAGTATTATTTTATTTGGTTAATGTATGTTATAACAGTGTATAAGTGAAACACAGATGTTACTCAAATTAATATAATTATGAATAAATAATTCTATTGTACAATTTAATGGCTATTTCTTTTCTTCCCATTTTCTTTTACTGCTCAAACTTGTGCTTGATGTCCTTCCAGAGTTTCTGAAAAAATAAAAATAACTTAGTAACTCCTAGTAGACTATTCAAAATGCTCTTTATGGTATATCTCTGGAGACTTGAAATAGCACCTGGGCCCTTAGCCAAGAGCACCCAGTGCAAACGGGAGCAGAAACGACGGAAAATAAAGCCTGGTGATTGGTTGTTGTAATGCCCACATAAAATTTCGACCAATCATCGGGCTTTATTTTCTATCGTTCTCTAACTTCGTAAGGGAGTGTTGGAATTGGTGTGCTCATGGCTAGGGGCCCTGGTGTCCTCAAAGCCAGCAAAAGAAACGCATCAATTTTTATATTATACCGCAGTGCATAGCAATATACACAATCATGTGTAATGTGCACTGTAACAATTTAGAATTTTCCAGCCTAAGATGGGATAAGTTATTTTTTGTAACTTTATTATATACCAGCTGGTGCCTGCGACTTCATCCGCGTTCTCTATAGCCTTTCTCGATAAATGGATAAATCGAGCAGTAGTTCCAGAGATTAACGCGACAAACAAACTCTTCAGCTTTATATATTGTTATAGATTAGGTATCATTACTGTATTACAAAATATATTAATGACATGAAATTATCACAAGTTAATAAAAAAAAATTAAGTATTTGTGCAGCATTTTGAAAAAATGAAATATTTTCTAGCGCTTAATTTTCATTTATGCACTATGTATACAAACTGAATCTCAGATTCGTAACAGTGACAATGTCACATTGTTTAATATCTATAATTTTGGAGATATTGACCATAACAAAAGAGATTCTGAAACAAACTTATCTTTCAAACATAACCTTGTTTTCATAAGATTTTTAATTAAGTGTAGATGTGCTAAATGAAAAACAATTTATTGCTTATTAATAAATTTTCCTTGCTAACCTTTAGTTATTTTAAACTGGAAACAAATTGGGAAGCAACGTACTTATTCGTACTTATAATTTTTTTATAAGTAATTATATATTTTGAAGATTTCAGAGTTGCAAAAACATTTGTTTTAAGTTTTTATAAGGCATGTGTTCTAAGATGTACAGTTTTTCTCCAATAAGTATAGTGCCTAGTGAAAATTACATAACTGAATACTTACCCCTTTGTTGATGCTCTCGAAGATTGCCTGGGATCCTAATTCGAAGGTCCTTTCAAAGAAGAATGTTCCTGCGGCTATAGCGCACAAGAAAGTTGAGGTGCGCTTGAAAACTAATCGATTGATGTTGGCCATTGTGAATTATAAGTTGAGAGAAAAACGGATGAAAATTATTGGAAATAATATTCACCAGCTCGATATGAGAGAAGACTTTGACAGTTGACGTTTCTAAATACTTTTTTGACAATTTACTTTGCAGCCAGTGTTGCCAACTATATGGATTTATCCGTATTTGTACGGATTTTCAACTTCACATACGGATTTTTATGTTCAGAAATATAAAATAATAATATTAATAATTGAGTATTTGAGAAATACAATAAGTAAGTACCTAGTGTTTTACATAAATAGAATTAGTAACGAAACTAAATAATATTAGGAACATACATATAGCAACAATCAACTAAGTCGAAATAATTTATAGTTAATTAGGGTTCTCCAATTTTGGAATCTTTTTTGTTGTAGCATTTGTTGGAAGCATTAGATATACATTTATATTTTGCACGAAGATACTCACGTTGCTTTGTTTTATATTATATCAATTACCTACTTAGTTTCTTTTGGCATGATGTATTTTCAGAATACAGTCAATTGTTCATATAGCACACTGCCTAACAAGTATCTATTACACCATTATTTTCGATATTAATTTATCAATTATTGAAAAAATCAATACATGAACAAATTCTTTTAGTAAAAGCGTTTAAATCATACATGGTCATTTTAATTTTCAATAAATAAAGCCTTTTAAAACGGTTTTCTTGGCAATTATTGCTATTTTTCTAACAATACAATACACATACGGAATTTATACGGATTTTTAGGGCCCAGATACGGATATTACTCGTAAAAGGTTGGCAACACTGTTTGCAGCATAGAGAACAATAATTATATTATATCTCTTTTTCCCTCCGAGTAGTATGTTTAATGTTCTGATATTTTTTTATTTAATTATATCTTCACTATTTCTATATAATATGCAAATTGCATATTCTCATAATATGCAAGCATTATGAGTCGTTTAGCCGTGAAAGCGTAAAAAACAAACAAATTCACTTCGCATTTATAATATTAGGATTATTAAATGAAAATAAACTTGATAGAGGTAAATAGAATAAAATAAAAAAATATATAGAGCATGATTTTATTGACTATTTCAGAACACAATAGTTTTTGTAACGGTATGACAATATTTTAGTTTGATTCTCCAATTCACCCATTATTACCAAGATAAGGACAACTTTTCTCAAAAAATTAAAAATTAAGTACCAATTAGCATCGGGAAGTCATTTGTGGTACTATTAATTTATTCCACACTAAGTTACAATACTAGTAGAAACTCGATAATGTTATATAGTAATTTAAAATATATTTTGAAGCAGTTAAATATACATTATAATTATACACATTTATATCTTCCAGTTATTTGTTTTAAAAGCTTCCGGCAAGGAAAAATTACTTTCTTGCTCCAAAACACAGGCTAAAAACCTAGGCACATTCAAAAAAGTACCAGATATAATATAAGGAAATCTCTTCTCTTTGTCTCCTCTTTCTTTGTATATAAACATTAATCTTTTGCTAATGAAATCACCACTCATCGATACATTTGCAATCTCAACATATTTCCCCAAAGAAGTGGAAAACATTTCTAACCTTACCCTTAATGATTCCCACAAAAATAATTTATCAGCGGATAGGTAAGACAACCGATAGTGATAACCGAATGGTCTATAAGCATCTTTCAATATTTCAATTACTTCTTCCATCAACTTTTCTGATTCTTCTTGGGTTGCAGCTGCACCAAAAAACTGCACCACTGAAGATTGACTCACGTGAAATAGGCTATCTTCATCTAACGGTGCCGGAGTATATTTCCTACCCATCGTGAAGTACTTTAATGGAAGTACCTTCTTGTAAAGGACGTTTTTACAATGATAAGCGAAGAAAGAATACAATGAACCTCCGCCAACTAAATGCAAACGATTGTCAACATTCATTTTAGAATCCTCGTTATGGTGTAATATAAATGTAGAGTCAGGATTTGTATGGTTCCCGCCACAACCCTCTATTATTACACTTTTGACAAAATCTGAGTTTGAAAATTGTATAAATTTACTATGTCTAAGTGTTCTATTGAAATAAAATTTTGAACCTAATTCAAACAGTGCAGCGTCCCCCTTGAAGTAATAATTTTCATTCTTTGTAAATTCCAAGATTTTTAACTTTCTTCCTATTTCTAAATGATCTTTTTTCACACTTGGTGGGGTGAGATGTGTAAAAATAACTTTATTCTCTCCATCTGGAGTGTTAGCATGCAACATATTAGGTAGCGACAAGGCTTCCAGCATGGCAGATTCCTCAGCAGACCATAGAGGTATTTTTAATTTGTGAATATTTTCTTTTAGAAAATTACTTTGCATTATAAGCTTATTCTTAAGTTTATCTTCTGCCTGACTTTCTATTAGTTTTCTTATTTCTTTTATTATTTCAAGTCTTTTATTATCCATTTCCGTTTTACGTTGTTTCAGTTCTAGATAAACATCCCAGAGGTTTTCTAACTTTTTAAAATCAAAATCTAATTTTCTTCTTTCAATATGTTCTTGCAAAGTTTGCTTTTTCTTGACTATTTCATCATAATCCACTTGTGGAGTGACATAACGGAAAATCTCTTGTGTTTTCAGACCATTTACAAATAGAGCAGAATTTCTGGCAGGTACATTCTTAAAGGTATGCAATTTGTATAAAAGAGTTTTAAAAGTTTCACGCAACATTATCAAGTTTGCTTTTCTTACGTGGACTTACATCTAAGATAACATCGCCATCATTGTCCAGATTATCTTTCTTATCAGCGTTCTGTGAAGTTATTTTTCTTTTGTTTGGCAATTTGAAATTACCGTGACCGGCTGCTCGTTCAGACTCCTCTATACTATATGGTTCCAACTCTAGCGCTTTCAAACGTCGCTTATGCACTTTAGTCTTGAAATGTTCGTTTAGCGCTTGTTCGTCAATAAAATACCGTGCACAATGGAGGCAATAATGTTGCGCCGCACCTGGGACATCCAAATCTTCTTCTTGATTCAATAACTTCTCAGCGTTTTCTGTAAAAACATAATGGAATTAAATATAGGTTATAATATAACCTCGAGGTGCGATACATATTACACAAAAACCATGCCGTAAATAATATTTTAATAGATACCTTCTTTCAAATCCTGATCAATTTCATCGAGGTCTTTCCTTCTGTTTCTTAATCTCCACCGTTTTTTCAAATGAGTATCGCCATGGTGATACTTTTTACGTTTATAAGGCATAATATTTTATTTATATTTTGTCTTATATTCTAAATTACGGATTTGTTGTCAGTACGTACGTGACATTGACATCCTATACCGAGCGAGTTACCGACCGAATGAATAACTTATTTTTTATTCTATGTCCGACCGTCACCCATTCATAGACACTAATACACAGAACATTATTACACTAATATACTACGTAATAGACCAACCAAATTTATTGTTAAAATCAACATGGGGTGTTGTTCAGTGCCTGGTGGTGAAGTGAATCACAGGAATAATCCAAATAATGAGACATTTCACAGTCAAATATGATCCACATACTATCAATTTTAAACGCCTTATTTTCAATGAAAATTAGGTTTAAGGAATATGGTAAATTGTGTAATAAATGTAAGATATCACGTAGTTTTGTGTTTTATATATATTTCCCACTTTCATAAATAAAAAAAAAGATATTGTGTCTGTGAAAATTGCCACAATTTACGTAGTGATTGAGTATTTGAATCATCGATATCGATTAAATTAATAGGTAATAAAATTATTCGCACTAAAATTATATCTCTTAAAATTTTAATATATAAACGTAGCTCAGATGATTTACTATAATGTCGTTGATTAATGCTTGGTTTAGCTGTTTTATAGAGAAAAAAACTAATAGTGTTTTAGTTTATTTTTTTTAGCTTTGACAAGTAGATTTAAATTGTTATTCAATAATAATTTGATTATTACCAAAAAATTAAAATCACTAGTACCTTTGTACAAATAAACGTTCCTAAAATTGTTTCTTAGAAACATAAAAATTAAAACAATCCAAACGTGTAAATGTTTTTTACTTTAGACTTGCGTAATAAATATGGTGTGGGAGGGGGAATATACTTGTCAAAAATCATCTTACGTGATAAGTGAATGGCGCCTAATAACTTAAACGGTAAACCAGATCATTTGTGTACCTATACTAATGTTGTGGCTTAGATAGTACTTATCAAAATTTCAATTTTTAAATCCCGTAGGTGGCATAAGTAATATTTGTCTAATGTGATATTTCATTTTTGTTAATATAAATGTTATTGATTTTTAATAAAGCAATTTACACCAACAACTTGTTTCATTTCAAAGCAATATCTAGTTAAGTTTTTATGTATATCCCGTAAGTGGCATAAGTAATATTTGTCTAATGTGATATTTCATTTTTGTTAATATAAATGTTATTGATTTTTAATAAAGCAATTTACACCAACAACTTGTTTCATTTCAAAGCAATATCTAGTTAAGTTTTTATGTATATCCCGTAAGTGGCATAAGTAATATTTGTCTAATGTGATATTTCATTTTTGTTAATATAAATGTTATTGATTTTTAATAAAGCAATTTACACCAACAACTTGTTTCATTTCAAAGCAATATCTAGTTAAGTTTTTATGTATATCCCGTAAGTGGCATAAGTAATATTTGTCTAATGTGATATTTCATTTTTGTTAATATAAATGTTATTGATTTTTAATAAAGCAATTTATACCAACAACTTGTTTCATTTCAAAGCAATATCTAGTTTCCACTTTAAGTTTTTATGTTCAACTGACCAGAATTACCTATTGTGAACGAGTTGTCTAGTGAAATAATAGATATGTATAAATAAAAAAACATTATAACTCGCCCATTAGCTCTTTGTTACTTGTCGCTAACGAAGGGACGTCTCTAAAACTCACTCACACACTTATATAATCACGCACTCGTAGACGTGCGTCTATTACGTAGTATACTAGTGTCTATGCACCCATTCGTCGTCACAGAACAAAAAATGTCTTGATATTGTAACTTGGACTACTCTCGAGGGTAGTACAAGTTACATTATGCGTCACAGATTAAAAATATTTTATATACTGGGCGGAGAAATTTAAAAAAATTGAATGGTTTAAAAGAATTTTTCAGGTATAACATCATTTGTAGTTGGTTATATTCGTTATATTCCTGTATAGTCTGAGATTCTATATTAGATTATTTCTCTATGTAATTGTGTTAATATCAATAAGATAAGATTATAGTGTTATTTAAGGGTTTTTAAATATCATTTGAATGTTACTATATTTAAGAACACGGCGCACTTTAATATGGATGTTATAACGTTATAAATTACTAGCTGGTGCCCGCGACTACGCCCAAAGAAAATAAATGAGATAACGCCAGCTAGAGTACCCGACAATCGAAATCTTTATCGCTGATGACGGGGCGCCGCGCCGTCACGGCTATAATGACGCCTATTTTTTTAAACAATCTCTTGGAAACCTAACAATTTTCCAGTAACTGTTGGTGCTAAAATATTATTCATAAAACAATTTATTATTAGTTTTGCAGGCAGGCAGGGATCGGATATGGGAGGTAGCAGCGTGGGCGTAGGGTAAACAACATAAGTGTACTTGGTCAAGGCATTATTTAATATCTGAGGCCAACGTTAGCCTGACGCTACTTACTTTGTATAACTCCGCCTCTATATATGTATGTATAATAGATGTCAGGCGAACTAGAAAGAACACTTTCTGTATGCAACGTGACAATCGTGACACCCAAGGCATATGGCCTTTGACCTCTTAATGAAAATTATATCTGCATGTCATTGCGACGAGAATTTTATCCAACTCTAATAATTAGAGTAGACAGGTGACGATAGGTTGCTTACCGTCGCCTATAAAACAAGTAACGCCACTGGTGCTGCAAGTGCGCTGCCAACCATAGTAGTAGGATTAAAGATAGGTATTGGGAAGGGATAGGAAAATAGGCTCTGGCATCCCTTAAAGGGCTATCACACCTTACAATTTGAACATTTCCTATTTAGGAATGTAAGTAGAGAGCTCGTGATCACACTACGCTAAATAGATTTCTAAATCGAAGAGTGTTGCCAGTATACGGATTTCTCGGTATACATTACAGATTTTTAGCATGCATGTCATACCTATAAATTACTAAATGATAAATAAGCCTTGTTATGAATTAAATTTTGATTTTGATTTTATATTTAAGATGAATAAAGACATTTACAAATAGTTATTGATTTTATTTTTTTAAGTTTAAACCAAATATTATATTACTAGCTGGTGCCCGCGACTTCTTCCGCGTTGAAAAAGAAAATATATGAGTAATAACGCCTGACATCGTTATTACTGTGACGACGGTAGCGCCCTATTATTTATATTTTTAGACGATTACTCAGGAACAGTACTTTTTTTTGGAAGAAAGGTACCCTATATCCTTTCCTGTATCCCTGACAACGTGTATTGTGTGTGCAAAATTCGGTTGAGTAGTTAAGGCGTGAAAAAGTTTCGCATTTATAATATTAGTAAGTATGGATAGTATGGATTATACAAATTTTTGATATCTACAAATCGATATACGATTTATAAGTAATACTTCACTCGGTATAATTAAATTCTAAAGAATTTCAAACAAATTTTGCTCTTGTAGTTTCATATATTTTAGAAAATATTAAAAATCTTTTTTACTTTTATTGTGGCATTTCTATTTAATTGAATTAGTACAAAGTATATTGAATAGGTAGAGTTCAGAGCTGCCGCTTCCGCAACAGTCATAAAACGTCGATGTTACAGTTTAGTAAATCGAAAGATGTGATCGCAGTTAGAACAGATTGGATTCAATTTAGAGTTTATCCATTTTCAACTTTATATCTTCGATTTAGAAATCAATTTAGCGTAGTGTGATCACGAGCTCTCTACTTAGATTCCTAAATAGAAAACGTTCAAATTGAATAGTGCGATAAGCATTTCCTACATCGAATTCAATTTAGGAAACAGTGAAAGGCGGTACGGATTTTTGCCTCCACAAATCTGGCAACACTTGTGAACGCAGTAGGGATGCCCGATATTTCGCTTTGTATCGATATATCGTATTAAATATTAGGAATATTAGGAAATTACTAGTTAGGTATATAACGAGTTACTGGTATTTTAACGAAATCAATTGCAATCAAGAATCTTGATTGTGTTACCTATTTATTTAGTATATTATTTTATTACCTATTTCATTTAAATAGGTATTTCATTTAAGTAGTTATTTTAGTGCCCGACTTCGTCCTCGTAACGTTATAAAATATAAATAACCTATGTTATTTATGTTTCAATTTTGATTTTAAAAAGGTAAACAATTAACCATTTTGTATATTAGCGTGTCACGCGTTACGCGGACGAAGTCGCGGGCAGCAGCTAGTGTACTCGATTTTGAGAAAACATCAATGTTTCTAACCGATGCATAGCGTCTTTGTATCGCATCGACAAAAAAACATCGATGTATTTTTTAAATGGACACCCCTAAACTTTCTAAATTGAAACGCCGCGATCACAGTATTCAATTTAAGGAAACAGAGAGTTAGAACTCTCTAAATTGAATCCGATCTGTTCTTTCTGCGATCACACCTTTCGATTTCCTAAATTGGATACGTCCAAATTGTAAGGTGTGATAGCCCTTTGACTCACTCACCAACACAACACACATGCGGTAGTCTTACTGCCGCCAAATGACTGCCAAATGCCGCGATTCCCTGCTGGGAATCGAACTGGAGACCCCTGAGACAGAGTGAAGGCTTGTCAAACTTCTAAGATTAGTAAACAGAAGCACCTAGTAAAGAATGTTTAAAAATAGGGTAAAAACACGGAAGTAAATACTTGTGGAAATTAAAACTCTTGATTTATTATGGGCAAAATATATCATCTATTTACATTAAAAAAATGCGGGTACGAACAACATTTCTTATGGTTAAACGAGTAATTGGGTACTCAACTGAGGCATACTTAGAGAATAAAATCTAATAATACATGTTTTAACGCACTGTGCGGAATGATAATTTCATGACAATAAACATCAAGGTCATACCTTCAAAAGAATACAAGAAATTAAAAAAAATAAACATTGTTTTGGTACTCTTAATTCCAATGTTATCAAGATAATCTATATTGTCACATTTAATTTTTAAAATCAAAAAGAATAAAACTATAAAAAGTTGTAAAACACAAAATCGTTTTTGCTCACAGCTTCCAAAGAGAACTCTAAAATAT
The DNA here is from genome assembly GCA_918317495.1 of Synanthedon vespiformis. NCBI lineage: Eukaryota > Metazoa > Arthropoda > Insecta > Lepidoptera > Sesiidae > Synanthedon > Synanthedon vespiformis. Next base: position 3,467,252 of record OU906965.1, read on the forward strand.
TTTAAAAACACATTGTGATAGTTTTTAAGCAATTTTAAAATAAATTATTTTTTTTCGAAACATACCTCATCTATAATTTTCAACAAGTCTTAAGTCTAAAATAAAATTGGAATTTTCATTAAACAATACTGATCATACTTTGCCAAAATATCAAAATAAAATTATTGTATAAGTATTACTTTTCCATTACTACAATTATTAAATAACACTGGGCCTGTTTAAAAACTAATGATAAATCCAAAAAGTTAGCTCTTAATCATTTATACTGAAATGTTACAATATTCGAAAAGGAAACAATGTATTTATAGGCATGCGGCAAATAATTTTGAATTTGACTCAATTATGAGATTTAACCATCTATTCATTTTTTCACATTTTCCTTTTGTTAGATATTTTTTCAATAAAAAAATCATTCATAAATTAAACGTCCACCATATTTGGCTTGTGATATATTTTCCAATATTAACCATAATTATAAACCAACCTTTGAGGAATCATTTAGTGTCCTAATCAGAGTTGCTGCGGATATTCACATCCGCAAATGAACTTCCGCATCCACTTAGACATCCGCAACCACAATAATCATTGCGAATCATTTGCGGATGCGGATATGGGACCAGTCCAAAAGTTGGGAGATTTTCTCAGAATGAATTGCATATTTTTTTTAATTTTCTACTAAAATCTTAATGCATACAAATTTATTAACATTTCAATTCAATTTCAATCATTTATTTGTAAATTAAAAATGAAATCTATTAAGAAAATATGAAACTGATACTACTTGATACCGCAAAAGCAAATGCAGAATCTATATATCTATATAATCTATATATGTATAACAAGTTAAATAATTACTTGTTTTGGATTAATAAATTAATCTCGTTATGTGATGCATATATTTGATTAAGAGAAATTAAAATTAAAATTATACATAACACAATAATGGTATACTTTTATTTATAAACTAATTGTTTGACAACATAATCGATTATGTCATGCACACACACTTCACATGAATTTTGATAATGAGAATACATTACATTCATACATAATATTTACTATTCTTTCATATCTTAATGTAGTTTTTGGAGTCATCCCATATAAATGTAACATGCTCACGAGATTGAACAACCCAGCGTTCTCATTATTAATTTATACTTTATATTTAAATACTATTGTGCTATATTATTATGAAGGCCTTTTGGATGTCATGCATGACGTCATTGAATCATGACAATAAATTCAAATCCTACTATGTAATCTAGAAATAAAGGTGAATGCTCAAACCTCGCATTTTGATTTTTTTTAATACCAAATCTCAAGACAAAGATACCTTAGAATTTGGATTTTTTTATACACCCCATAATTATATGCGGCAGTAAAAAAGGTTTAAAATTTTTATGAATTCTTCAAAATCTGGAAAATTTTTGAAAAATGAAAGAAGTATTGAATAAGTTCAAACAAGTTGAGTAGAAATGGTACAAATATATCAATTTTTCTGTTTCAGCTGACTCAGTACTGTGGGCACCTACCTATATATGTTTTTTTCGTATAGAGATGCTCATAGTGCAAAATAAATAAAAAAATATCTTTTTGAGTTTTTAAAACGAAAATTTCAACCAAATGGCGATCAAATTGCACAATCTACTAAAGTCTGGTCTAGACAAATTTAACAAACATATCAAGTAACAAAAAGTATTATTCTCATACCTCTGGCTATCAAAAGGTATGTCAATTTGATGTGACTATTTCTAGCATGCAGCATAGCATAGCATAGCATAGCATAGCATAAATTGTAATCCAAATTATTTTCAAATTAACTTTAATGGCATTTAATGAGAATGTACAGTGAGAACTGTACTTTAATTTTAAACACTTGATGTACTCGAAAAAATCAACGGTTCGACATAAAGGGAACATACATACCAAAAATAAATACCTCTCTCAAGGCCCCATTTATGTGATGTATGTATCATCTCTTATAAAATTATAGTATGTATTTCTCCTATGGAAGATATCTTTGTTTGCTTTGAGCATTCCCTTATAACAGTTTAATCTCGATTTGATAAGTGCACCGTGTTTTAGGTACTGCAGCTAGGGTTGTGCAATATATCTCTCAGTGTTTGAGCATAGCGTTAGCAACGTCCGCGGCGTCGTGCCTTCGCGACTTGAGCAGCTAGCAACATTTCTTCTTTGTTTTGTGGTTTTTCTTCAAATGTACCGTGTCGTTTGACGTGACGTTTTGTCTCTCCTTCATTTCCAATTTTGATCTTAGTACCTGAAAATTAAAAAAAAAATTATGCTACCAGTTTAGTCACCACCAAAAGACAACCAGGTTAATCGTCAACTTTCACTAGTTGGCGAGACACCGCAAGAAGAAAATAATCCATACTAATATTATAAATATGAAAGTAATACTGTCTGTCTGTCTGTTGCCTTTTCACTTCATGAAATTTACGCACATTGTCAGGGCCCTTAGCCAAAGCACAATGCAAACGGGAGTGTTACGCTTATTAACGAAAAGATAGAAAATAAAGCCACATAAAATTTTGACAAATCATCGGGCTTTATTTTCTGTCGTTTAGTCAATCTACGACGCTCCCGTTTGCACTGGGTGCTCTTGGCTAAGGGCCCAGGGATACAAGAAAGGACATAGGGTACCTTTCATCAAGAAAAAAAAAGCTAACACCTGACAAAAGTGTAATAGCAATGCATATATCATGTGTTATATTCCTTATTTTTTAATTTTGAACGAGGACGAAGTCGCGGGGACCAGCTAGTAAATAATAATTATGAATGACTAACTTTTGTTAAGATCTCACATTTTTTGTATTACAAATTATTACAAGAACAGACTCATTGGTGCATTAGACTAACTTTTGACTCAACAATATTGTGAAAGAGTTAATGGGCGTCTTTCCATTAGCGACGGCACGGCCCGGCACGGCCCGGCACGGCCCGGCCCGGCACGGCACGGCACGGCATGCCGGGGTTCGTCTTTCCACTGAGCCGGTGTTGGACGCCGGTTTTTTCCTTGGTAGGGATGTCGGAAGTGAAAGAAATATCGATGTATCGATATTTATAAAAATATCAGTATCAATTAGGTTTCTACAAGAAACTCTTATCATTGTCATAATAAACTTGAATTTACTAAGGTTTCAGAAAAAAAAACGATTCTGAGAAGAAACCCCGAAAGAAACTTAGGATTATTATTTTGTCATCTATAAAATATAAAATTACAACAATTACACTTAACTTGAAGCAAAATCAAAGTATATAATATTAGTTTTAATGACACTTTTAAATTTATTTATAGACTAGCTGGTGCCCGCGACTTGGTCTGCGTTAAAAAAGATAAAAAGTAGCCTATCACGTGTCCCGTACTTCTAAATGTTTATTTAGCAAGTTTCATGAAAATCAGTTAATTCGCGTAAGAGTTATGGAGGAACATACGTACAATACCTACTCTTACAGATTTATTATTAGTATTGATAAGGCTCTGATTTTATCTCAGGTAGTTTATGCTAAAAAAATATTGTTTCTGATATAATTTTCGATGTTGGATATTTTGTATCTATGTACTATCAATATATCGGCCATAAATATAAATATATCCAATTAAAAATATCGATACACCGATATATCGATACTTTTTCAACAAGCGTAGCCCTTGGGTAGCACTCACACACGCGCACGGCTACAATTCATATACAACACACATGCAGTTACCCCCAAGCCGGCCGGTGCCGGCCGGCGCCGGCGGGAGTCACCTGCCGTGCCGTGCCGGGCCGGGCCGTGCCGTCGCTAGTGGAAAGACGAGCCATATAGTTTCATACATTTTTACTTCCCCGGTAAGCCGGGCCGTGCCGTCGCTAATGGAAAGACGCCCAATGTGTAATCCATTGGTGGCCTCATTTCATCTTATTAAACATTGTCATTATTAACCCCCCATTGTTTAGAATTAATAATAATTAGTAATCAATTTATACATAATTTTTAAATCTTTTAAGTCCTTACGCAATGATATCCTGTAATTGGCAATGTAAGTAGTAATAATGTGTCTATTGTATGTTATTTTGTTTTGCTGTTGGGTTTATGTTTAAAATAAATGAATAAATTTTACTTTTTCCAAGTGTTTGATCTTTTGTTTCAGATAGCTGGTGCAATATTTGAAATTCTATTCTAACTATTGATGATTTTTTTTTAAATCAGCAAATAGTTTACAAGATTAACACCTACATACAAACATTACCTTTTTATAATATTAGTATAGATTACGTGATTTGATTAAAACTTATTTTCTTCCATCTGACTAACACAAACAGTCTGTTATATGGGTAACTAGCTGTTGCACGTGACTTCGTCCGCTTAAAAAATATCTGATAATGTAGCTATCTATAGGTGAAAGAATTTTTTAAAAAGGTTCAGTAGTTTTTGAGTTCATTTATTACAAACATACAAAAATTATTTAGTGCCAAACCTCCTTAACTATGTGTAATTTGGTCCAATTTAAAAGATAGGATAGTTTTCATTTTAGTATTAGTATAAATAAGTAAATGGTAAGAAGTATGAAAACCATTCTTACAATCTCAAGGATGTTTATAACTATAGCATTCAACAATGACAAACAGGAAGCAAATATGTTTATATCAATCCTTTTTTTTGTTTATATATAACCCAGTCAAGTGTCTGTGTTACTTTTAAAATGTTTCAAACTATATGATATGACACATCACAATAATTTATATTTTACTTTTATTATTAATATTTCCGGTTAAACATATTGTCCTAAAACTTTTCCATGGTAATTGTTATTATTTTATCATTTATTTAAGCAGCTCAGCTCTTCAATGTTAGATGATAATTTCGTTACAATCACTGTTATCAGGTAAACGTTATTGTGATTAGAAATTTTAAAATAACAAAGTTTTAATTTAAATGAAATTTAAAATGTAGTAAAGCAGAAAACTACATCCCTTCTATCAATAAAATTATTCTTTTTAATTCAATTTTGTTTATTTAATGGTATAATTTAATATTAGTTACTTGAAATAGAAATAAAAAATGTATAGTTACCATTTTTGTAATTGTAAGAAACATTTCCTCAACATTAATGTTTTCTTTTGCACTCGTTTCAAACAGTGGTATATTCATTTGATTAGCAAATCTCTGGGCATCCTCCGTAACAACAACTTTCCTTGAGGGACAATCATTTTTGTTACCAACTGAAAACACATGGAAATGGGTAAAAAAAATTTTTTTTTTTATTACAAAAGTGAGGAAAAATTAAAAATATTATAGCTGAGAAATGCCTGACCACTTTATCACTGTGACAATGGTGGCATGAATTTTTATATGTTTAGATTATCCCTAGGGAACCTAATATTTTTCTAGAATAAAAGGTATCCCATATTTTAATATTATGTTAAAAGGTATCCTATAAATTTCATCCAAATCCGTTCAGCCGTTTTTGCAATATTGAGGAACAAAGATCCAAACAAATATACAAACTTTTGCATTTAATTGCATTAATTGGAGGTTCCTTACTAAAAATCCTCAATCAGAAAAAATTCAAACAGCATAGCTCCCATTTGTGGGTATGTCTCAAAGGACACAGTACAGTTGTCATTTTAAAATGTTAATCATTTATTTATAATAAAAAAAATTATGTATTCACAAACTCAGTATAGGTAGTTAAATTTTATCAATAGTCCGACAAATTAGTCACAGTTCATAAACAATACAAGTTGAACATCCTGCTTTATATTACACTAAATTATCAACTAAAATTTGGAATATTTTATCTCAAAAACATTAAGGGTAGGTAGGTATTTAAAATTCTACAGCAAGCAGTCTTCACCAATTAATCAACTATTCAAATGGAGAATTGAGTGTGGGGTTATAAAGATTTATTAAATTATAGTGACCTAGTCCAGGCATCGCCTAGGAAACAACTTAAGTAGGTTTTAATATTAATAAACTATAATTTAAATATAAAATCCAAATTATCAAAAAAAATATATATATATAAAATAAAATTTTACCTATTAAAAAAACACATCCCCATCCCCTTAGCGTTAATCCAACTATGGTCAGCAGTGCAGTGTTATAGGTGACCATTTACATAACAAAAATAATAAAATTGTATCCTGAATTTCTATTTTATTTTCCGAAACCATGGTATAAATAAATTGCCAGTTAAGTGTTTCTTTGAAACCTTTTTAATTATAAACAACTGTTCCACTGGTACCCACCTACCATCAAGTGAACAATCAGATTGGCCATTGATATTAATATTATAAAAAAAAGAATTAGTACTCACCTAAAACTTTGTTGACGACATCACAGTTTTGTTCAATCTCGTGCAACCATCTCTTCACGTTAGCAAAAGACTCCCCATTAGTGACATCGTATACCACTATGACGCCGTGGGTGCCTCGGTAATAGGTGCTGGTTATGGTCCTGAATCTCTCTTGGCCCGCTGTATCCCATATCTGCAGCTTCACTCGCTCACCGTTTATCTCTAAAGTCCTAATTTTGAAATCTACACCTATTGTAGTAATGTAACTACCGGAGAAAGTGTTGTCAGCGAACCGCAAGAGTAGACAACTCTTACCCACCCCTGGAATAACAAAAATGCTTTAACACCTATGAAAAAATAAGTAAAATCTCTACAGCACTGAGGTATTTTAACATTCATTTCCGAACAGCCTCGCCCACTCACCACTGTCACCGATAATCAGCAGTTTGAAAAGGTGCTCAAACTCTCGCGACATTGTTATATTTAATATTATAATTACACTAATTGGTCATGTGTTCACTAAATATGTAAAAAACTGTTTCAACACAAGTTCAATAATGTATATATTATTCAAAAGCATGCCGTAAAACGTTACGTTCGCGTCACTCTACAAAACGTCCGCCATGATTGATATTTGATTGTATTGCCTTCTTTGCCATAGACAATAAAACAATATCATCATAGCAGAAATGTAGCAGAATATGCACAGAGGCACAGTTAAGGAGCGTAGAGATAAGGAGAACAATCTTATATGGGTGTTAAACTAAAAAACTTATATGGGTCTAGGGCAGTGATCTAGAGAGTTTGAGATTATGAAATGAAACGGAGTGAAGTGCGCGCTGAGTTGAATTGTTTACTATCACTAGCTGCAACCAGCGCCATCAGTTCGTCGTCTTTCAACGGACACTTTTAATACACGGAGCTTGCGCTCCTTTACCTCTATTCTCCTTGGGCACAGTGATAGACATGTCATAGACTACAATCACAGATTACTAAATAGTTACTAATTGCTACACTAAAATAAATGCTAATACCACAGCTAATACATACAACCCATGGATTAAATACTTGTATTTTGCCAGTTCGCCCATTTTCTAATTAGTTTTTCATTTATTTAAAATAAAGTTATATTCTGTGGCCAAGGTGTTAATGACAATTATTTTGCCTAAAGATAATCTGCGGTTATGATTGTCAAATGTCAATAGTGTCAACTTGTCATTTGTCAAACACACCCATCTAGGCATCTATCATCTCAACTCAACTCAACTACTCAAGCAGATAGTAGACTTTCATTAGGTGTGGTGCTTTTTTATCTATACTATTAAAATGTCCGCTACTTTAAAGCCGTATTTAACAGCAGTTCGGCATACGCTCACCGCTGCTATGTGTTTAGAACATTTCTCATCACAAGTGGTAGAAAGATATAACAAACCCGAGGTGGAGGTTAGAACCAGCAAAGAACTGTTATTGAATCCGGTCGTGATATCACGGAATTCTAACGAGAAAGTGTTGATCGAGTCATCAATTAACTCGATAAGAGTGAGCATTATGATCAAGCAAGCGGACGAAATTGAGAAGATACTGTGCAAAAAATTCATGCGTTTTATGATGATGCGTGCTGAGAACTTTATCGTTTTGCGACGAAAACCGGTCGACGGATACCATATCAGTTTCCTGATTACGAATTTCCACACGGAACAAATGTATAAACATAAATTGGTCGACTTTGTGATATATTTTATGGAGGAAATCGATAAAGAAATAAGTGAGATGAAACTTGCCGTTAACGCTCGTGCAAGAATTTGTTCAGAAGAATTCCTCAAGAGATTTTGAAGTTTATTCAACGTCTCTAAAATTGCAATTAACTTTCCACTGTAAGACTGTTGGCATTTTATTAATAAGATAATAAATAACTGACCATAAATAGATGCCACCAAGATTTACTATAGAATTTAATTCTACAGTAACTCATTAGTGAAAGCAATATAACTGTGCTACAATGTCCATGGCTTTATAAACAAAAAGAAAACTTCATAACAAAGCTCTTAATTTTTTTTTAAAACATTAAGATGTACTTTGTAATTTAATAAATGTTTTTTTTTAAAGTTTGTTAGTAAAAAAAAGCGTTTAGAGAAAGCTATTGTCATATTATTCCAACATTGTATAAAGTAGATATAAGTACTGCATTTATAAACCTAATTATCTTCTAACCAATTTCAAATCAGCAGTTTGCACATTATTCACTTGATGCTGCCGCCGTATCAATTATTCAGAGGCGAAAATTTGGTGTGTTAATTTGTTGATTGTTATCTTTAATTTTAATTCAATTTTTAGGCCATAAGTTAAAATTTTTAGTTGATTACCGTTCAGTTTAGAAACAAAACATGCGAGTTTTTTTTCTTTTATAAATCTTTGCCCTTCAGTGAGGCTCCTCTTGACAAAATTTGATACAGGGCCCATCCAGGGCAAGCTACACACAGATATATCAATTTATTGGGACAACTAGCCAAAAATGGCGATAAATTGTTTATTGTCTGTACTTTATTATTTCAAGCATTTCTCTAACTTATTATCTCTTATTGAGGTTTGTGAGTGTAGCCAGTTTAATGTTGGATTTGTTAGTAATAATTTTCTTAATTATTGTATTATTATTTATTGTTGGGTTTATAATGCAGTAACTATGTTCTGTATAAATAATACTATAATTTTCTAGAACAAGGTTATTTTAGTAGCTTTAGCCAAATTTAAATAAACATAGGTTATAGATTTTTACATCAAAATATTTCAGTATTATCCAAATGGATAGATACTATTAGTTAAGAAATTAATGTATTAGGTGAAACATAACACAGTCTTGTTTTGTAGCTTAGTGTTGCTATAGAGGCACATTGCTAATATGAAGGCTCAGTTGACATTACACTCTTGTTACTTACACCACCACAAAATAATTGGATTACCACTCTGACTCAGGGGATCATAGGTTTAAATCGAACCTTTTGAAGTTGGCTCTGGTCTAGTTATGCGGGGATTCCTCCCTTGTCTGTTGTATGGTAATCCTGTAACACAAGCCTAATAGAGCTTACTTTCGTGGACCATACAATTGGTGAGTGTAGCCTTGGCTATTTATTTATGCTTATTGTCGCCACATCAAGCATAATGATGAATAAGAAGTATTTCTAATACATAGTGTCACATATCTGTGCTCAGCAAAGGTCTTTTCACAAAATAATCAAGTTTCATATACATAACAAATTTACTTTAATTAATATTCTTCGACATTACTAAACTAAGTTATTACCTATATTATAGTAAAAAAAGTTACTTTTATTTAGCAAAAGAAAAGAGCAAATTTATGTTTAATTTACCATGCATTATCTAGTAGGTAAGAGATTAATAAATGATTTCCTTTTTAAAATTGTGTCTTTTAATTTAATATTTGGTTATGTAACCAAGATTATTAAAATTTAATTTAAAGAGTATTGTTATTAAAAAACAATTTTCTTTGTAAGGCAGGTTTCCACTTTTCAAAGTTAATTATCTATTATATCCTATTGAAATGGTAATATATTATAAATCTATCATACATATAATAAAATTGTTTCCTGTCTGAGTTTCTGCACACTAATCTCAAAAATGGATTAACAGAATTCAATGTGGTTTTTCACTAATGTATTGTAGCAAGCTTCCTGTATCCATTAACCAATCCAATAGTCAGTATGTCTCTTTAATTTCTGTTAAACCACTTAATGGATTAAAAAGCGATAAACGAGGAAGGTTTGTAAGATGATTATGATTTGCAAACCAAAAGTACAAAGCCAGGGGTGGGTCGCTAGTAACCAGATAAGAGTAATGGTTCTTGCTAGCCTTTTTGGAAATTGCTACTTAGCACAGAAAAACGACTACCACAGAACGATAGGAAAGCCTAATTATGAACTAAAATGTTAGTTGTTTTTATGGACGATATCGTCGTAGAGCAGAAAGGATCACTTATAAGCCTTATAAAAAGGAGAAACTTGACATAAACTAAGTTTATACCATTACATAATATACTTAGTGTCGAGAGACAAGCAGGTATATGATTTCTTTGGGGTCAAGGTAAACTAGATGACTATTAATTTGAATCCATCAACACAGAAGGATATTAAGCTGGTTTTCAATTTTATTTAATTCAAATTTTGACATCAATTACTTGTAAGTACCTATTACAGATGTTATTAAATCCCTATTGAAGGAGTAAACCGAGTGCATAATTTAATAAAACAAAATTATTTCTAAAAGTAACTCATCAACACTTGTATTTGGTGAAAGAGGCCCTATGAGAAATTGAGAATGAGAATTTCTCTTGCAGTTAGTAATATTGAGCGCCATCTATAAGAATTTCTAGTAAGCACATTCAATTATGTTTTCGCTCTTGAAGAAACTGTCTCGCCCACCTAAAATTATTTTTGTAATTTTTAATAAGTACGTATCTATTTTATATACTTTACGTGAGTTCTCAGTGATTTTATTAATGAGTCATCGATAACACCGGAACTGTACACTTATGAATACATTTAATATTCTTTATGATAGGTAGATATTTCTATCAAGATCGTGATGTGGTTAAATAGTTCAATATATTGACCCATGAATATAATGACAATTTAATTTCTATATTTATACCATTTGGACTAATCAGTTTTTGTATGAAATATTATTTCCAATGACGCATTTGATGAGTCATATCATAATATAGTCTATTGTGACCATGCCTATGTGACTAACCAATTACCATAATAAACATTTCTTATCTTTAAACAGACTTTGCACTATCAAGGTTTTGAGATCTATTTCTATATCTTAAAAGTATTTTGTTTTGACGAGAATGAAAACAAAAAACAATTAAATTATTTTACAAAGTGTCACTTTAATGTTTAAATGTGGTCACTATAAAAAGTACAATTTATGCACTAAACAAGTAAAAAATCTAGTGGTTCAGGTAGATTGCATTTCAGTTCTTGGACTTGGCAGTGCGCAGTGTGAATCCCTCGCCTTTGAACGCTTGGAAGGAGGGCTCAGTGGGCGTTTCCTCCTTGGCGCTGGCCGGCCTAGAGTTTCTTATAAACCTCAAAGTACCTACCACATAGTCGTAGTCTGGTATACCGCGCACGTACGCCTGAAACATATTTTCATATTAACCCTTTACCCCAAATAAGTATCTGCTGTTAATTGCTAAGAGACACCGAACCAGCTGACTTGTCAGTTAACTATAAGACTGGATAAACAGATTCAAAAGGCGTAAAATCCTACAACTACATGGACTGTAATCACACCCCAGTCACTGGCGATCAAATGTATGAAACAAACGCGTTGCTACACACACAGTCTAAGCTCGTGTAGGTGAACGCGTAACATGCTTGTGTGAGTGAGATAAAACATGCATGAGATAAGACAGCCTTGCCAGCCGGCAACTGTGAGACAACTGAGCGCGGGTGGGGGCACTTTCAATGGGAGGCAGGGAGTGACCATACTGTATGCTAGTACTCATTATTATACTGTGCTGTAATGGGCATCTTAATACATAATGTGGTGTGTCTGATGTGGCACACACATCTCTACGTGCCACAATTGTTCAACACATTTGCTCATGATTGATTAGACCGATTGCAAAATATATTATTATATATTTATAAGAAAAAAAATTGCTAAGGAGTTGGGTATCATGCAGACAACTTGATGCTGCAGCATCAGGTCAAGGTTACCACGCATGGAAATACCACCAAAGTGATAGTATACCAAATTTACATCAATTGAAGCGAACATGTGGAAGTTGATGAAATGAAATCCCTTCGTCAACTAGGAATTGAGCTGATGGTCTTCAATCGCATGAACAGATCTTCATGAATTATAGCTAAGAATTATATTACGTCAGCTTTTAAACAAAAAAAACTGATCAAAATGTCCATCCAACCAACACGTTAAACTTATAACACCCCGTATTTTTGTCGGGCGTAAAAAACAGAGCTGTTAATAGCAGTTTGACGTCATTCATCTAGTAGTCTTTAAGACACATAAGTAGACGACGTCTACTTACTTACTTACGTGACTTAAAAGTTTATTAGAATTATTATTTCCTAATAAATTGTTATAATAATAAAACGGTCTCCACCTGTCGTGATTGTGAATTCTGTGGTTCTGAATCACTCTCGCTAGTCAGCTTCTTCTTTTTCCCATCAAGCCTGTTTCCTTCTCCGCTAAATGCCACAAACCCACTTGGCTCCGGCATCATATCGGCCGGATCCTGTTCCATTGCATCCGGACCGTTTCCATCTTCTCCGCCCCTCAACATACGTTCCTCTTCCTTGTACCCTACGGGAGGTGCGAATTCCACCTAGAAAATTCAATGAATTCTGTTATAACTTGAGGTTGAAAATGCGTACAAACCAAAACTTGAATCGTTCAATCACACCATTATAGTAGTAATAAAATAATTATTACTACATACTATAACAATGAAACTTTACAACAAATATCATACTCACATTCATATCACATTCTATAATAATGACGGCATTCCCAGGTTTTGTCTCGAGAACACATAACTCGTACACTTTAGAATTGTATTTGATGGCGATGACGTCACCAGTTGTTAGACAGGAGAAGTTTCGAAGGCAGTTCTCTAATACTGAAACAATATTTGTAATCGATAATAAAATACACCTAATTTATAGATTTCGGAAATCGTTGATTAATAGGTGTCTTTTGGCAGTAAATAAAATGAAATTAAATAGTTTTAAAATACTTTAAGAACCTTTTAGTGCTTAGCTTAACATTTTTTTTTCATAAGATTCGGAAATTTTATGAAAAAAAAATGTTCATAAGAGTTCTGAATCTCATGATATGGTTTGACATATTATTATGTATGAGACTAAATATGTGTTAGAATCAAGTCTTTAAAGGAGATCAAAAGCTGTTATGGCAAATGAAATAATGGAAGGTTTGGAACTCCCTTCCAGTGTCTGTGTTTTCGCTCATATAAACAATTTCTTTTTCAAGTAAATAGTGAATTTTCTGGGTTAGCTCGCTCCTTCATCGTCTCCTAGACTGATGAGTAACATCATTTCGTGCTCTTACGTGCAGGATAAGTTAAAATGCCGTTTAGGGGTATAAGAACACAATTTATTTTCACAGTCCCAAAGTCATCTTGGTCATCAATAATTTACTCAATAAACGCCAATAATTTACTTATGTGTCACTAATGCACTGTCGCAGATATCTTCACAAAAGCTCCCAAGTGTTGTTATCGTATTGCTAGTTGTCGCAGAACTGTCCCTCTCGAGCGATCGCACCTATATTTATACTCGTGCAAATAGCCCAGATGGTTTTAGAAATTACTAGAAACTTATGTCGTAACCGTAAGTAACAGTTTGCTTTGACACTTACAAAAAAGGGGCGTGGTCACCATCTATCCATTGGGGATTACACTCGAGCTTTCGAGAATGTTCCATATCCTAGTCACAACAGTACTATGAATGGGCCTGCACTTTTATTTGATGTGTGTATTAGAAAGAGTATAGTAGTAATTAGAGGAAACAAACAATTTCTAAGTAATGTATAGTCTAGCCAATTAACACCAATAGACCATGGTTGTGGAATTAAAAATCCTACCTGCTTTAGGATTTGTGATGTCAAGAAAATCTTCAGAAAGTGGTTGGAACTTCGAAAATGTAGCAACTGGTAGAGAAACACTTTCAATTTGTAAAAAATCCCCTTCCTCAAGCACTAAATTCGCCATCATCTGTAAATTAACCAGCACAGATATAAAATTTATAAACCTTGCATTCTATATTTAAAAGCTGATTCTTATCACATTTAGCGCCTGTTTCACAAACGTCAAGTATGGCCTGTCAAGTAACTGTCATTTAAAGTCACCGGTAACCGGGGATTATGGAGCTGGTATACCTTTATTTGTATGGTAAACGTCCCAAATATTGAATAGAAAATAATAATAAAAATTCGCCTATTGAATGATGCAGTAAAACGAGTGCATAATTCAATAAAACAGAAAATGATTTCTAAAAGTAACTAATCAACACTTTACATGACGTTGGTGAAAGAGGCGCTTAACCTATTTAGTAACAAAAATATTTTATTTATAAATAAATAGTAAATATATATACTTATCTATCAGTCAACTCTAGTAACAATAGTTAGATTTATATAAAAACTAGCTAAAAAATTGTACATTTTTTGCTCATATATTTCAATCAGGCATTGTTTTTTTTTAATTTTTATATGATTTTTCTGGTGTGTGTGTGAACAGTGCTATTTTTCTGGATGAAAGGTATCCCTGTCCCCTGATAATATGTACGCCAAATTTCACAATGATTGGTTTAGTAATTACCTAAGTAAAGTCACATTTTATATAATGTTAGTAGGGTGATTTTGGTATCTGTTTGTTTAGACTTGTAATATCAGATTTGTGTAATTAATATTTCAACTATTTGAAAAAAGGAAAAGTCTTAGTTAAAGCTTATGTCCAATATTTTAGATAAAGAAATTCTTACCCAATGTGGCAAGTAGACTTTCCTTTCATCCGCAACAAACTCAAGTACACCACAATGTGTAATCCTTTTGGTTTTCTTGTTTACTAATTTAAATATCATTGGATACTCTATGTTTAATCTTGTAAGTTGTTCTAGAGCTGATGGTGGCATTATTACTAGAAAACAAAGTAAACATGTAACAATAATCATATGTTTCATAAAACATAATTATTTATTTTCCTTCTAATTGAAACTATTTTTACTTTTTCCTCCTCTTTCCACATCTTGCCTTTCATTACCAGGTAGCATAGAAACTGAGAAACATCGATACGTTACGTTGAATGGTCTTGATATCTCATGAAACATATTAAATCCGAACTGAAACTAAGATTGTGCAAATTAGTACATAATGGAAGAGATGCAAATCAATCATGTAAATGATAGTATAGTCATTGATCTTACCATTTTGTGATTTTCTTTATATTTTATTGTATGAAAAGTGAGAAAATGTGTAAAAAGTGCAAACTGCAAATCATCTATTGTTCTATACAATGGTTTCTATACTATTCCAAACAAAACTTAACTATTTTTTTTGTTTCGTGTGGTGACAGATGACAGCTAGTCTGTCACTAAACTAAAAACTAACACTAATATTTGACGTTTGTTATGTCAACAAATGTCGCAGGAGCAGCCAATATAATAGGTTCCTTAGTGACAATTAAAGAATATAACTAACTACTCTCTAGCCTGTGACAACGTAATCTGGCTGCATCACAAAACCAAATCGGTGGTCCGACAAAACTAAAACCGTTGCGGTGAAAATACTGAGTGAACAATTCAAATGAATTCAAAATAGGTTGCTTTTAAAAATAATTATAATTCCTTTGTTTTTTTTTTGTATGAAAATGAATGAACCGAATTAACAAACTTCCCCACTAACTTCGTTTTTAAAGTAGAATGTACATTTTCATCACAAGACAAAATGTTATGTTATTACATCATTCATTTTTATTTATACCATTTCCTAATTAGTCTTTGCATTTAAAATTCCTAATTTAGTAAGCAAAAAAAAAGTAACATTTGTTTTATAAAAAAACCTTATACTTGATCCTAGAAAAAAACTGACAATATTTTTTTAAGTTTCTGAACGAACTTACTTCGATTGCTCACTCGCTCACTCAGTCAACTGTGTTCATGTTCAATCAGTTCAATCAAATTTTCTTTCCTTTTCTTTCTTTCTACTTTGTTTTCTCATTCATTCAACTGTATATGTGGCAGGGCTACGGGCGTAATAATTCTATGAAATTTCTCTTCGTATTGGAGAAATTTAACATTATCTTTTTTCTTCATGTAGAATACTTAAATTTTGTGAGTAAAATATAAGTTTTGAACCTTCCGAGTTTCTAAAAACGTTTTAACTGTTCGGTCGTTGTCATTTTACGTTCAACTACGAACGCCATGTTGATTGATTGTCAAAAGTGTTTTCCGATGAGACAGCAGTGAATTGAATTTTTTGTGATTATTTTTCAGACTCCGTGATTTTATAGGGTCGCCCATTATACGATTTTGTTTGTGAAGCAGGTGATCCGCAACAATGTCGCAAGTACTGCCTATACGTTTTCAGGAGCATTTGCAGGTGAGTGTACGCCCATTTCTCATCATTGGATTCGCCGATAGCGTATCCTGTAAGTAGTTTATTATCTGTCCGCAATCAAAATAATAAGCCACCAGATTAGTTATTGTTCTGATTCTTATAATGAGGGGTTTGTAAGTGATAGTAGTAGTGACATTGCGCATTATCTCCCATTGACAGATTCCCACAATCCACCCCCTTCTCTTGGCATAGGTACGGCCGGTATTGATTTGTTCCATATTTCGCTCTGGATCATATGTTTGACATAATTATTAAATAACTCCCAATTTACACAAAAAAGACATTTGTTTAAATATCTTATAAAATGCTGGGTAGGTCGGATAAATGATTGTTTTTTGTACATTTTATAAAATTTTAGTTGGTTATGAATGTGGAAATACTGAAGCGTAATTATTACCTAATAAAACAGACTATAGGTTCACTAATTTATGAATATAATAATATAATTAATGTTAACACAAATCCTATAAGAATCAGTTTCATCCTCAATCCAAATGGAAAATCCTAATCCACTTCAAAAATATAATATTCTTTAAAATGTTGACGACAGACAGGGTGACTGTGCACTAGGACGGTAGGTGGCTACTGTGGTAGCTAAGTGTGCTGACAACTATAGTAGCATTAAGGCATAAGGGAATGTGGGTTAACCAAATGACTGCAAAGTATAAATTGCACTGACACTGTGAACTTTACAGTGCTAGAATGCTCTAGAATGCTCTAGCACTGTAGAATATAATATTTATGCAAATATTATATTATTTTTTGCTAACCAATCAACTGTGTGTTCAATAGGTAAAAAAAAACTTGATAAAAATGGTTTTGCTTATTCATTTTATCAGTATGTCAAAAACTTAATTTAATTGTTAATGAACTGATTGTTTATATAATATTACCTAGTTATAGACAAGCTATAGTGTTATCAGTAAAGAAAATATAAAAACAGCTTTTTTCTTACCTTCATACTTGTTATGGTTGAATTTCAACCAGTAGGTGATTTTTAAAAGGTAATAATGTTTACATTTTAAAATGTAATTTGGTTTAAATTATGTGTACGCTGTATAAATCAAAACTATCTAAATCAAAAATAAAGTGCCTCTTTCCTGTCTTTACATCTTTTACCTGTTCATTTTTTGTTCATTTCTAATATTCATAGGTTAAAAGATAAAGTTTATATATTGGTATTGATTAAAAAAATGTGAATTTTAATTTGAAAAATAAAAAATTACATTAAATAATTTGCACACATTTCTTCTAAATTAATCAATTTAATAATTCCAAATATATGTGTTAATTTAATACTTCTATAATCTTTGGTGGCCATATTAGAATTATAATGATTATTCGCAGCTCACCAATGTGGGTATCAATGCCGCATCAATATCATTCAACACTCTCACAATGGAGTCGGACAAGTTCATCTGTGTCCGAGAGAAAGTGGGTGATACGGCCGAAGTGGTCATCATTGACATGGCAGATCCCACAAACCCTATCCGCAGGCCAATTAGCGCCGACTCCGCCATCATGAATCCTGCTAGTAAAGTTATTGCACTCAAGGGAAAAGCTGGAGTTGAGGGTAAGTCTTATGATCATTTAATAATATTACTATTATTACATATTAATTATTATTAATAAGGGCCTCTTTCACCATATGTCAAGTAGGCCAACTGTCATTTAAATTCACCTGTCACCGGGATAAATGGAGGTGAATATACCTTTGTTTGTAAGGTAAAAGTCTCAAAAACTAAAAAGAAATTTAAAAAAAATCGCCTATCGATGCACAAAACTGAGTGCATAATTTAATAAAACATAAAATTGTTTCTAAAAGTAACTAGTTAATCAACACTTAACTTGTGGTTGGTGAAAAAGGCCCTAAGTGTATTTACATTATTCACAGAAGTAGAGATATCAGTTTCTATGTCAATATTATTAGCATTAAAAATATATATCAAGCTCCACTATCGCCGTGGCGGCGCCACCATCGTCGCAGGTGCGAAAAATTGGATGTTTGTTACTCAATCAAGTAAAAACGGCTTGGAACGGATTTGGATGAAAATTAGCTCATAGATTGTTTATAACATATAGGATACTTTTTATCCTGGCTCCTGTGGGATTTTCAAAAAACGAACTACAGCGCGAGCGAAGTCGCGGACGCAGCTAGTGTTGCATAATTGAAGTTCCTTGGCGCCCGTTCGCCGAGTCATATCGGTAACAATACAGTAAATAATATACTCGTACAATATGCCAAGCACATTGGTGCCGATGCCAGTTTTTAAAATGCCTTTTGTTGTCGAGAAAAAAATAGAAAATGTGAAATGTAGGTTTGTACTGTACATGTAGATTATAATGTGCGTATTGTAAAAGTTTTTTATATATATTAAGACTAGTGGGTGCCCGCGACTTCGTTCGCGGCACCCACTAGTCGTTTCGTTGAAAAAGAAAATATGTGCTCGCTTGACCCGGGCAAACGTTGTTTTGCAACTATCATTTACCTACCGAATAAAATTTCATAAAAATCGGTCTTAGCGATCGGAACTCATGCTACAACAAAATTCTGAACGCACCTATAAATATTTGACAACCAAGTGACAATTTCAGACAAGAGACATCAATAATTTTTCACAGCTAGGAACATTTTATATTGAAAAATGAAGTTGTCGTTTTTAGTATTTTCCATTACTTATTAATTATGTTTGTCACCGTTTAAACCTTCCCTGGACTTTCACGAATATTGTAAAACTAAAATCTCATGTCAATGTAATGTCATCTCATGTCATCTTATATCGTTTTTATATGATCCCTCGGGAATACATAGTCCTTTTTTTCTGGATGAAAGGTACCATATGTCCTTCCCGGTGTCCCAGACAATGTGTATGCAAAATTTCATGGAGATCAGTTCAGTAGTTTTTGCGTGAAAGCGAGACAGACAGACAGACAGACAGAGTTACTTTCGCATTTATAATATTAATATGGATTGACTAATAGGTCACCTATAACACAAGCAAGTGCTGCAAATGCATAAAAAAATATAGCACAAATGACTTCCCAAAGCCAAAATGGTCAAATAGATTTTGGAAAACACGGAATTTTGATTATTGACAAAAAGATGTGTTCAAGGTAACATAAATAACTAGCGACCTGCTCCCGGCTTCGCACGGGTCCAATTTTTTTTCTGCAAATTATGTATATATATATGAAAACCTCCCTCGTTTAGCGCTCTTTCCATTAGTGAAAACCGTATTTAAATCCGTTGCGTAGTTTAAAAGATCTAAGCGTACAGACAGCGGGAAGGGACTTTGTTTTACACTATGTAAATATAATTCACAATGAAAAGCCAGCTTAAAAGTTCTCTTATCCTTATAATGTGTACATGGCAAAGATAAACTTTATTGTATTGAAAAGATTCTTTAAAAAATTACGTCACGCACAACACCACAGCAGTATTATTGCGGGCGGATACGAGATGAGTCATTCGTGTAGAGTAGACATTTAGTCCGAATTTCATTTGTTTATGCCACAATACGAGAACGAGACATTTATCTGTGATTAAAATAATGTTTATTTTATGTATCATGTCATCGACACTTATCTCTATGAATTCAAACAAAGTAAGGTATACTCAATTAATAAAGATCGATAAGGGGGTTTAAATGAACTGGTATTTTTTTTTTTTGTAGAAACGCCCACATAGTTACGTATAGTAGCGACACGCTCAGCTGCCGCCCATTAAAAGTTTATGGAGAAAATTTTGTTTTATCGCTAAATTTGGCTTGTTATACTAAAGGGAGCCACAAAAGCAGCCTTTATACCGTTGAAGAGAAATCCAAAATTGCTTTTTTAATATGTCATATCCTGACACATTTTAATAATTATAACTATTATCATATAAGAATGTATTAACTAGAGAAAAAGACTGATATATACGAGGGGAGGTCAAAAAGTTCGCGGAATGGCAAGGAAAGAAAATGAAATTAAGCCCAAAATTATTTTTCCTATTATGTATAGTCTTCCTTAACGCTAATGCATTTTTCCGATCTGTCAAATAATTTGTTTAAGCCATCTAAAAAAAATGTTTTGTCGAGGCCTTCAAAATAGACCGAAATCGCCGACTTCACTTTTTTATTGTTTGTAAACTTTTGTCCAGGAAGTTCTTTTTTCATTTTCTTGAACAAATAATAATCCGACGGGGCCAAATCTGGACTATAAGGCGGGTGGTGTAAAATTCCGAAACCATACTTGTGTAGGGCAGCCATCACAACGTGACTCTTGTGAACTGGCGCGTTGTCACGCAAAAGCAACACACTTCGAGTCCATTTTTCCCTTCTTTTCTCTTTGATGACATTTTTTTAGCTTTTCGAGAAAGCTGGCGTAGTATTTTATGGTGATGTTGACCCTCTTTTCTTTGTAGTCGACCAATAAAATACCTAAATAATCCCAAAAAATCGCGGCCATGATCTTTCCGGCCGATTATGTCTGCCCGCCTCTGCCTTACTTGAATTAGGCCATGCCATCTATAAATCATGGTTTTGCCAGAGCAAGAGTCCCCTAAGCAGATGACATCTCTTCCATTATGATCTGCGGCGTTTTGCCTGATTGGTGAGGAACTTTATGACAGCGCGAAACTCAATTTTTTTTTGTATAGTTGACATTTTCTTCCCGATTGACTTGTAGACTTGGAGATAACTAATACATAAGTAGCCCGATTTAGCTAAAACTTTTTATTTATAGTTCAGTTGAGTTACTAATTACTCCTAGGTATACGAAAAAATTCCTGTCCCTTTGTAACCCTTTCATTCCGCGAACTTTTTGACCCACCCTCGTATATATAGAAGGCTATACCTGTGGGTCTAATAAACTGGTCTGGCATACGTTTACACTTCCCCTTACAGTATAATCAATCAGTATATGACCAGGGAGGGAGATTAAGACTTGCACAGGATTCCTATGACCTAAGTGAAGCCCTCGAAATGACCGTAAAATTTTAGGTGAATCGGAAATACATGAAAATCTTTGATAAAAGGATAACTTTATTAAACTCTTGATACACTATGATTTTTAAAAGAAAATAAAAAAAATACTACGAAATAATTGCTTTCTTATATTCGTAATAGTCATAAAAGCCTACGCAAAGAAAACGAATCATACACTTGAATTCAATATTCGCACGAATGCGATGACCTCTCACAATCAATAGGTCAATTTTATCAATGTAATTAGCTGTTAAATACAATACTTGTATATATAATAAGAAATATGTACTTGTACATAAAAAAAAATTGATAAGTGTAAATGGAAATTCGTTAACTCTTGGAAAATAACTCTCAATATAAAGTATATGGACGCCAGTGAAGCTATATTCTAACTATATAATTTTCAACCGACTTCCAATAAAAATTCAAAAAAAATAATACAGACGACTTCTCAATTCGACTGTATTTTTTTATGTTTGTTACCTCATAACTTACAACTGGGTGAAACTTTGATAATTCTTTTATTTATTTGAAAGCTGTGGTGCTTCCCGTGTGGGCCCATTTCAATTAGATCCAGTTCTGACAATGGCATCCATAAAAAAACATTTTGACGTGGGTTTTTTTTTTGTTAAAAAGAGATTTGAAAATAAAATACACCTCATAGCTTTATACGGGGAAAGGATTTTTAAAATAAGTTAAGTAGTTTTTGAGTAGTTTATATAATTAACTAAATATTCATATGTTATGAACGAAGTAATCAACAAAGTCCTCCGCCGTGTCTGTCTGTCTGTTCGCGGTAAACTCAAAAATTACTGCACCGCTTTTCATGCTGTTTTCACCAATGGATAGAGTGGTTCTCGAGAAAAGGTTTTAGTATATAATTTACAAAGTTACGCCTGCGAAGTCGCGGGCACCAGCTAGTTAAGTAATAAAATTTAACCAATGCTTATGATTTGTCAGGGTATCAACCATTTATTTATTTACAGCATAAAATAGGCAATTGTGATAAGGTAATATAATATCGCCGACTTTCTAGAAAATTATGATGACTACTAATTTGATTGTAGGTACCTACAACACGTTTTATAACGTGTATTCAGCGACTTACACCAAGATTTATTATTACAATTCGTAACTGAAACATACTTTCAGCAAATTAACATATTAGGGTGTAGACTTATTGTTATTTGGGTCATAATCATTCTATTTTTTAGTAAAAGTAATTTTGCAAACAGTTGACTTGTTTCAGACATTGGCCATTACACAAACACATTATATTTTATATTTATAGCACATAGTGCTAGAGTCTTCGTTAGCGTCATATAATTATGTACTCGTATTGTTTGATATTTATTGCTCATTTATGTTTCTATAAGGGATTGCTCTTTGCTTTTATTTTTCCTCAAAAACTAACTTCTTTTCTGGATGAATGGTGAGTACATAATATTATGTCGTTTTACGTAACTCCTAACAACCTATAATGCAAAATTTCACGATGATCGATTGAGTAGTTTAGACCTAAAAGTGTAATAAACAAACAAACTCACACTTGCATTTGTAGTATAATATTATTTGGGATACATAGACTCGTATATTATATTGAGGACAGTTTTAAGATATTTGTCGATCAATAAAGGCCGGCAATGTTTGCAGCAAACGACGCTGCGTAATAGAACACGCGTGGGTTGATACTTCCACTTTCTTTTCTGCTATTGTGTTTCCTCTATATTATATTTGATGCTTTTTTACACGTATACACAATTATACGCATTACGTTAAACATAAAAATAGGTCTTGTAGTCGCCAAATTTAGCCAATAATAAGTTGTTTACATAACCGGACAATTGACAACGTTGCTTTTTCTCACGGTTTTTGTTAGTAGAATAAGAGCCTATATAAAAAAAACCTAGCTTGTCAAACGATATAGGCCTTCTCTAAGTTTTCATCCTCCCATCTACGGGTCTGTTTTCGTTGCTCTCCATCGGGGTACCAATAGGTAACCTTGTATGACCATTTATGTGGGCCTTTATAGTCATATCACCCGTCGATCTCCATTTGAGTTTCTTTATAGTTCTTGAAGGCTGTAGCAAGGCGGGATCGCGGCAGTCTCCCGCCGCGGCGCCGTGTTCGTAACCATCAAGGTTACGAGTAAGTTTCATGTATTTGTGTTTGACGCTGTCGTCCGCCCCGCTCCGCTGGTTTCCTAATCGCAGCCTAAAAGCAACCGGCGTAGAGTTGTCTAATACTTAAAATAGTTGTGTATATATCTATAGCCTCGCAGAGATATATTATTTCGATGTCTATAGCAAGTTTATATTTACACTTCAAAACTACACTAGATTTGATATAAAAAAATTAACTAAAATGTACCCTATGTATAGAACTGAATGAGGATTAAGAGTGATTGGCTTTTCACTAAAATGTGAAATTGCTGTAAATAACAGTACGTAGGTAATTTATGTTTTGTCAGATTTTTGCGCGATTGCGGCTTCTCGGCTTCTCGTTTGTATTTTGAGTAAATCAAAACAGAACTGATGTTGATGCTTGGCTTTTTAAATTCTTTTTATTCGTTTTAATTTAGGTTCAAAGTTCCCATTTTATTCAATTGAAGCGAGGGAAGTGCAAACAAGTAAAAATGCTTATAATTTTATTTTTTAATGGGATAACAATTTTGTTTTCAGCACAAAAGACACTACAGATATTCAACATCGAAATGAAATCTAAGATGAAGGCGCACACTATGACAGAGGACGTGGTGTTCTGGAAGTGGATCTCCCTGAACACCTTGGCACTCGTCACCAAGGTCTCGGTCTACCACTGGTCGATGGAGGGCGACTCCACGCCAGTGAAAATGTTCGACCGCCACTCGTCGCTAGCAGATTGCCAAATTATCAACTACAGAACTGATCCAAAACAACAGTGGCTCTTGCTCGTTGGTAAGTCCTCGTTTCAAACAATACTGATTGCTTACCTGTTCTGTATTTATACATATTATATATGAAAGTTAATATGCATTTTATGTTCCATATGGACTCTAAATCCGCTCAACCGATTTTGATCAAATTTTTCAACACAGAGTATAATAATATAATGTGTATGAATGTTTTCCAGGTATATCCGCACAGCAGAATCGCGTCGTTGGCGCCATGCAACTGTACTCAGTGGAACGGAAGTGTTCGCAACCGATCGAAGGTCACGCAGCGTCTTTCGCCACTTTCAAGGCGGAGAACAACGCTGAACCGTCCACTCTGTTCTGTTTCGCTGTTAGAACGGCGCAAGGGGGCAAACTGCATGTTATTGGTAATATACAAATTCCTTATTAACTATTATTAACTTATTATTTCCTTAGTAAAAAATGCAGGTTGCTAACTGTTGGTTTACTTCTAGTGTCTTTAAATGCGAGCTTTGAAAGTTGGATTGTTTACCGTTCACAGAGGTGGGACAAACGCCGGCCGGCAATCAACCATTCGCCAAGAAAGCGGTGGACGTTTTCTTCCCGGCGGAAGCTCAGAACGATTTTCCTGTAGCCATGCAAGTGTCGCCCAAATACGACGTGATATATCTCATCACCAAGTACGGCTACATACACATGTACGACATCGAAACCGGCACATGCATCTACATGAATCGCATCTCCTCGGATACGATCTTCGTGACCGCCCCTCACGAAGCTACCGGCGGTATCATTGGTAAGTACATATATGTAATAAGTATTTGTATTATAGGCTGTAGAAATAAAATAACCGAAATGCGTTGCTCTGAAAGAGAATATTATATTTTTTTAATTAAACAAAACAATTTTACATTTTCAATTTTATACAATTCACCGTAGTAAATATTAACCTTACCTGAAAGAGAAACAACATTTAAAGCTATTATTTCTATGTATTTGTTAATTATTTAAATGCTTTAAATTATTTAGTATTTATTTACACGACTCGTTTTACAATCCGATTAATATTATACCTCCGTATTATTCCCGCGTTGTAGGTAGCCGCTTTCAAAACTATAAACAACCCCACATACCTACTAAGACTAACAACGCGGGAAAATTCAAATTGAATGAAGTGAGACAAACTTCATTTACATATATATATTTTTACTTTATAATATTGGTTGTTTAGGTAAATATTATACATACGTAAATATTAATATCGTAAGATATCGAAGCGCAGAGGACTGTGCGTGGTGTAATTGAACGAAGTGGCGAGCATGGGCATGACTGCAAGTGAAATAAAAATGTGTGCATTGTTTAATAGGTGTCAACCGCAAAGGGCAGGTTCTGTCCGTGACAGTGGAAGAGGACTCTATAGTGCCATACATCAACACGGTGCTACAGAATCCCGAGCTTGCCCTTCGGTTGGCCGTTCGCAACAATCTCGCCGGAGCCGAGGAGTTGTTTGTTCGGAAATTCAACATGCTCTTCACCAATGGACAATATGGGGAGGCGGCTAAGGTATTTATTTCTCCTTTCCTTTCTAGGATTTTCTCCACAAGTTTTGATTCTACAAGTCCAACGTCTAATAATAAAAACTCAATAGAAAACTGATAAATTTCTCTATTGAGTTTTCTAATATTGAGTTTACTATATTGAGTTTACTGTATTGAGTTTTCTAATATTGGGTTTACTGTATTGAGTTTTCTAATAGTGAATATAAATACCTGCGCAGGTAGCAGCGATGGCCCCGCGTGGCATCCTTCGCACTCCGCAAACCATCCAGCGGTTCCAGCAGGTGCCAACGCAGCCGGGCCAGACGTCGCCGCTGTTGCAGTACTTTGGGATTCTCTTGGATCAGGCACAACTGAACAAGTTTGAGTCGCTGGAACTGTGCAGGCCCGTGCTACTGCAAGGTGAACTCTAGCACTATATTGTTACCATGGAGAATAGACGTAAAGGAGGACCAACTTACATGGGTGTTAAACTGAGAAATTGGCAAGCTAATGTTGCGTATTTGACGGATACTTTCTCACGTATAGAGTTGGCCCACTTTACCTCTTTCCCCATGATTGTTACAATCCCAAAGCTTCTAAATCTAACCTTATACACTTATTCAGGCGTGTTAAAATGTGAGAAATAGAAAAAAAAATTAAACCATCACAAAACGCATGTCTGTCAGACGTGAAACATGGAAACTATTTTGTATAGACAATATTCATGAAAGGTTGAATCAAAATTTACATTGACATCTGCTAAAATCAATTGTCTCCATACGGAGAGGGTCAGGTCTACTTTCTTTATATTGTTTTCTTTGTCTCCATAGCATTAGTAGTGTTAATTGAAATGATGCATAATTTATAATATAAAAAATCTGCTTCAGGGCGCAAGCAACTCCTGGAGAAGTGGCTCAAAGAAGAGAAATTGGAGTGCTCCGAGGAACTTGGCGACCTCGTGAAGCAAGTGGATCCGACCCTCGCGCTGTCTGTGTACTTGCGCGCTAACGTGGCCAGCAAGGTCATCCAGTGCTTCGCTGAAACTGGACAGTTCCAAAAAATAGTACTCTACGCTAAGAAGGTAAGATTGTATGAAAATTCCTTATCATACAAATGTTGTTGTGTCCTTTCTCAGTATTATAGATATCTTTTCATTTTCCGTTTAAGTCTGCAGAGATGACTTTAAATTTAATTTGATTGAAGGTCGGCTACACTCCGGACTACATCCACCTTCTCCGATCCGTGATGAGGACGAATCCGGAGCAAGGTGCAGGGTTCGCCGGTATGCTGGTGGCAGAAGAGCCCCCACTAGCAGACATCAACCAGATTGTGGACGTTTTTATGGAACAGAACATGGTGCAGCAGTGTACCGCATTCCTGTTGGATGCCTTGAAAAATAACCGTCCCGAAGAAGGACCTTTACAAACGAGGTAATTTTTTTTTAATTTCTTCACTTAACACAAAAAAAAAGTAATGCTAGACGGCTTTGGTTACGCCGCGTATTTTTATTATAATAATAGCTGATACATGCGACTTTTTCTTCGTGTTGAAAAATGAAAAATATAACACCTGAGAATTATGTATAGTCTTCTGAATGACTTTGCATCAAAAGTTCCTAAAGAGTACTCAGATAGTATATGAGAGTGAATGAAAGTTGTGTAAATTTTGTGGCAGCTAATGAACTGGGCTAAAACGACAGGTTCGCACTACTCACTCGAAAAAATAGAACAAAAAGGATCGACTTGACTAAATTATTTATTAATCTACTTGACTATTTTTTTAGTGTTAGACAAGTCTAGCTAATAAATTACTAAGCATTGTCCGTAAAGTCCGCGCCAAATAAATATCAACCTCTGAAATTGTCTCAAGTAGCTAAAAACAGGTATCATTCAATCAGCAGGGACGCTTCAGAGGTCGATAGTTGTTTCGCGCGGAATCTACAAGGCTTTATGTTGCATCGCAGTGAGTGAATGTTAAATGGTGTGTGTTGTGCAGGCTGTTGGAGATGAACCTGATGTCGGCGCCGCAAGTGGCGGACGCGATCCTGGGCAACGCGATGTTCACGCACTACGACCGCGCGCATGTCGCTCAGCTGTGCGAGAAGGCGGCTCTGCTTCAGCGCGCGCTCGAGCACTACACCGATCTCTACGACATCAAGCGCGCTGTCGTCAGTACACTTTTATCTTTTTTAGATTGCGATTGTGAAACGAGCGGAGCTTGGACCGGAGACATTGTACCGCGAGTGGGCGCCTTTCCCGCTCCGCTCGTTTCGTAAACTCAGCCTCAGCCTTAGGTCAATAAATCAAAGTAGTACAAAGTTTTATTTTTTGTAAATCATTAATTACCTCGCCAAGCTTGTACACATCAGAGGTTTGACAGTACTTTTCTATGTTCGCCTTTTTAGGAGTATTCTCAAGTAGGCGCGAACATTTTGTAATACTCGTTATTTCCTAAATATTATTATTTTGGATTGGCTTGCAGGTTCATACTCATCTTCTGTCAGCCGAGTGGCTCGTCACATACTTTGGTTCACTCTCGGTGGAGGATTCGCTGGAATGTCTCAAGGCGATGTTGACGGCGAATATGCGCCAAAATCTGCAGATTTGCGTGCAAATTGCGACCAAATATCACGAACAATTGACCACCAAGGCTCTGATCGAGTTGTTCGAAAGCTTCAAGAGTTACGAGGGACTGTTCTACTTCCTCGGCTCAATCGTCAACTTCAGTCAGGATCCTGAAGTGCACTTCAAGTATATCCAGGTTAGTGATCTCATTTTCTACTATGCTCTTTTTAATGTTAAGGTCGACAGACAGGCTGACGGTCCACTTGATGGGTAGGTGGCTACCGACGCAAGTGGGTTTAGACCGATTTTGATCCTTTTTTTTGTTTTAATGCTGTTCAGGCGTTTGAAGACCATCAGCCCATTTCCTAGTCGACGAAGGTATTTCATTAACTTCCACAGTTTTCTATTGATGTGTAATTCTGTTACTTCGATGGTATTTCCATGACATGGTAACCTTGACCTTGACCCTGATGCTGCAGCGTTAAGTAGTTTGCGGTATACCCAACTTCTTAGAAACTTACAGTACATATAGTGTGTTTGGGCTCAGTAGGAAGTAGAGGGTTAATTATAAATTTAATTATTGTAAAATTTTGTTAAACAAGTGTATGACTATTTACTTAGCAAACGCATACATATCAAGCTGAATTATTACTTATTTTAAAAAATCTTATTCGTGTACCAAATGTTGTACCCGTTTAATTTTACTGGTGACGAAAATATAAAATGAAACAATTGTCTCCAGGCCGCATGCAAGACGGGACAAATCAAGGAGGTGGAGCGCATTTGTCGCGAGTCAAACTGCTACAACGCCGAAAGAGTGAAGAACTTCCTGAAGGAGGCAAAGTTGCCCGATCAGCTGCCTCTCATCATCGTCTGCGACCGATTCGATTTTGTACACGATCTGGTGCTCTACTTGTACAGGAACAGCCTTCAGAAGTACATTGAGATTTATGTGCAAAAGGTGAGGAATCTTCAATTTAATTTTGAACCGTGCCGTCGTGCTAAGTTACCGTGCTGCCAAAATCTATCTCTTTCCTGTAGGTCTGTAGTAACTTCTCACACTTTTCTGTCTGATTTTACTTTGCAGCTGGATAGACATAGAAAACGCACAGTCCATTCTCTATGTTTATGGTTGTAAAAAAGGCATTGTCTAATCATGTATTTGTAATTATATGAAGAACATATTATTATCTATTTACCTTTATTTAATAGTTTTATTTGTAAACAGGTGAATCCTTCCCGTCTGCCAGTGGTAGTTGGCGGTTTGCTTGATGTGGATTGCGCCGAAGATATAATCAAAAACTTAATTCTGGTTGTGCGCGGACAATTCTCCACCGATGAACTGGTTGAGGAAGTCGAAAAAAGGAATCGGTAAATAAAATTATTTAATGCTTTATTTTATGTGTAAATTGAACAAGTGATCCCTCGAGATTAGGAGCAGAGTGGATATTTATTTATTTAGCAACTTAATAGTTACATCTAGTACTATGTATTTCATTATTTGGTTAGTAAGTGTAACTTGTTGCAATTGGGTTTTCAGGCTGAAGCTACTGCTGCCGTGGCTGGAGACGCGCGTACACGAGGGCTGCAATGAGCCAGCGACTCACAACGCACTCGCCAAGATATACATCGACTCCAACAACAACCCCGAGAGGTTCCTCAAGGAGAATCAATGGTTAGTATTGCAGGAGCGAGTGAGAAGGCGTTAAAAATGTAGAGGGCTGGGAGTGCAGTACATGATTGTGCACACAATGCGCAGGTACGACTCGCGAGTGGTGGGGCGGTACTGCGAGAAGCGCGACCCGCACCTGGCGTGCGTGGCGTACGAGCGCGGGCAGTGCGACCGTGAGCTGATCGCCGTGTGCAACGACAACTCGCTGTTCAAGACGCAGGCGCGCTACTTGGTGCGCCGCCGCGACCAGGACCTCTGGCTCGACGTGCTCGCCGAGACCAATCCCTACAAGCGACAGCTCATCGACCAGGTGTCTCTCTCTTCAACTAGCTATGCCTGGACTACTCATACGTCCCACGCCTTTTTTTTTGCCACTTAGCCATTATAGAGCAGTAACTACCATTTATTCAGCTCACTTTAGCTTTTGTCCATGAAAAAATCAGTGGCCATGAATAAATGTAGTTACTACCTAAATGTCGACATACACGAATGATTTTATAAATGTAAGAATTATAATGTATCGTACTGTAAAAAATCAAATCTAAACGAAAAAGAAAAAATCTTAAACAAAACTGATATAATGTGAAAATAAAAATCTCGACAATTTCCTAGTTGCCTAAAAATTTACTCTCACTAATATAGTGATGTTATAAATTCGCAGGTCGTACAAACGGCT
This sequence comes from Synanthedon vespiformis, assembly GCA_918317495.1. NCBI lineage: Eukaryota > Metazoa > Arthropoda > Insecta > Lepidoptera > Sesiidae > Synanthedon > Synanthedon vespiformis. Next base: position 3,498,042 of record OU906965.1, read on the forward strand.
CTGTCGGAAACACAAGACCCTGAGGATATATCGGTGACAGTGAAAGCGTTCATGACTGCGGATCTGCCCAATGAACTGATAGAACTCCTTGAGAAGATCGTACTAGACAATTCGGTGTTCTCCGATCACAGGAATCTGCAGAACTTGCTTATACTCACTGGTAAGGAGATTTCAAACAACCAAAGATAATTTACAGTTCAAGAGTTTGATACAATTCCTATTGTACTTGTGTCTTAAAATAACCTGAACTTTTGTCGTTAATATCGTTAAACAAAATGTATCTTCATTTTAAAAATTTAACTGAATAGTATCTTCACTTGTTATATAATTTGTGTAAAAAAATTATGTTGCTTTTATTTGAAGTCATTAATTGGAAAAAATAAAAAAATACTTTGAACGCATTTATTTGTGCGTAAATTCAGTAATATAATGTGATTTCAGCAATCAAGGCCGACCGAAGCCGTGTGATGGAGTACATCAACCGTCTGGACAACTACGACGCGCCCGATATCGCTAACATCGCGATCAACAACGAATTGTACGAAGAGGCGTTCGCTATCTTCAAGAAATTTGACGTCAATACCTCGGCCATACAGGTGAGAAGGATGACATCCGCTTATCTGTAGCCACTTACCATCAAATGGACCGACAGCCTGTCCGACGACCTTAACATAATGTATTTATGACAGCAATAACTGCTAAGGCTAATTTACATGATGGAATATTTTTGTTTTTTTTTTTTTTTCTAGGTATTGATTGAGCAAGTGAAAGACCTGGAAAGGGCGTATGAATTTGCCGAAAGATGCAACGAACCCGGCGTATGGTCCCAGTTGGCAAAGGCCCAACTGCAACAGGGTCTGGTGAAGGAGGCCATTGACTCGTACATCAAGGCCGACGATCCATCAGCGTACATGGACGTGGTCGCTACGGCTACCGAAAGACAGTCCTGGGAAGATCTCGTTAGATACTTGCAGGTAATATGAAATTTACCAATTTCAGTAAAAATTGGGTTACAAGTTTGTATAAAAAAAAATCTCAGACATCGGAGAATACGTCCGATTTGAGCGTGTAAATGTTGCACATTCAAATGTGTTAATGGCTGCAACGGAGAAACGGAGGCAAGCAAGCGTCTTCACTTCTTTACAGGCTATATTCTAACTAGGTAGTATTTTGTGGTACAGATGGCGCGCAAGAAAGCACGCGAGTCGTACATCGAGTCCGAGTTGATATACGCGTACGCTCGCACCGGCCGGCTGGCGGATCTCGAAGAGTTCATCTCGGGGCCCAACCACGCCGACATTCAGAAGATTGGCGACCGCTGCTTCGACGACAAGATGTTCAACGCCGCCAAGCTTCTCTACAACAATGTTAGCAACTTCGCCAGGCTGGCCATCACGCTGGTTCATCTCAAGGAGTTCCAGGGTCAGTTTACCACTCTTTATATTAGGCTTTTCTGTTTTTTCTTTTTCGGAAGCGTTCTCGGTAATGTTAATATAATTATTATTTATTACGGAAAATAATTTAAGAATCAACACTAATTTATAAATGAGAAAGTAACTCTCTCTGTGTGTGTATCTGCTCAACTGATCATCATGAAAATCCACTGCCTGGCATAACTATAAAACCAATGGGGGATTGAATAAATTATTGCTCAACACGGACGAAGTCGCGGGCACCAGCTAGTATAAAATATTATGTAGGATTAATGATTCTTCTTTTTGGGTGTTATTTTTTTCATTGTATATTGCGTTCCGAACGAACATTTAATGCATGTAAAATTGTGGGTTTTGGCGCTATTAGGTGCGGTGGACAGCGCTCGCAAGGCGAACTCGACTCGCACGTGGAAGGAAGTGTGCTTCGCGTGCGTGGACGCGGGCGAGTTCCGGCTGGCGCAGATGTGCGGCCTTCACATCGTCGTGCACGCCGACGAACTCGAGGACCTCATCAACTACTATCAGGTGAGTCATCGTGCACAGTGCACTTCTATTGATGCGCGAAACGCAATGTGCCTTGCAACCACTTACTTACTACTGTTATATTGTTTGTTGTCCAGGACCGCGGCCACTTTGACGAGCTGATCAGTCTACTGGAGGCGGCTCTCGGTCTGGAGCGTGCACACATGGGCATGTTCACGGAGCTGGCCATCCTCTACTCCAAGTACAAGCCGGCCAAGATGAGGGAGCATCTCGAGCTCTTCTGGTCGCGCGTCAACATACCCAAGGTACATTCTTCCTTCCATATTATTATCTGCCTGTGTTTCGAATATATCTATACTAATATTATAAAGAGAAAATATTTGTATTTTTTTTTTCTTTAGGGAGATCACAGCCCTAAATTTTACAAACGGTATACAAGATAAAATTACAATGAGTTTGTTTGGAAACCCTATTGGCAAAACATATTGAATGTGCAGGTGCTTCGTGCCGCCGAACACGCTCACCTGTGGTCGGAGCTGGTGTTCTTGTACGACAAGTATGAGGAGTACGACAACGCAGCCCTCACCATGATGCAGCATCCGACTGAAGCGTGGCGCGAAGGGCACTTCAAGGACATCATTACCAAGGTAACACCAATACTACAAAGCCACTCCTTTACAGTAGTCCAACATGAATATCAGAATAATATGCTGTTTTCACCGTATTATTGTAGCAAACTACCCGTGATTATTTCATTTCAATCGGTTTACCAAAGAAAAATTATACCGCCATTATACAAAAAAAGCCAAAACTATCGAGAGGCTGGTGTGGACGCGGCCTACAATGATCTCACGGTGATTAGTAATATCTTACCCCAATCGCCAGGTCGCCAACATGGAGTTGTACTACAAAGCTATTCAGTTCTACCTGGACTACAAGCCGCTTCTGCTGAACGATTTGCTGCTGGTGCTGGCGCCCCGCATGGACCACACGAGAGCCGTCAACTTCTTCACGAAGGCTGGACACTTGCAGTTGGTGAAGGCGTACCTCCGCTCCGTACAGAGCCTCAACAATAAGGCGGTCAACGAGGCCCTCAATTCTCTACTCATTGATGAGGAAGATTACCAGGTATTTATTTCTCTCTCTCTCTCTTAAATACAATTAAATAAAATTGAAATGTCTGATTGTGATGTCAAAATATCAACTTTTTACTTATGTTTATCAAAGTATATACGGTACCAAGCAATTTATAAAAAAAACAATTTTTTTTTTGTCGGGTCTTTCAATGGCAGATAGCTGATGTTATAAGTAAGTACGGCGTGCCCGTGACCGGTTTCAAGTAGTTGTAAAACTTGTACGTGAATAGGTAGGTATGACGAGGAACGAAGCGTTAACCCGATATAACAGACGGTAGCAGCTGTTCTTCTTCCGAAGTTTATTTTAAATGTAAGATTTTAAATTAATATTTATAGAAAATGAATGATTTCCTTACAGGGTCTACGAACGTCAATAGACGCTTTCGACAACTTCGACACAATCGCCTTAGCGCAACAACTTGAGAAACACGAACTGACAGAGTTTAGAAGAATTGCCGCCTATCTTTACAAAGGTATGTGTTACATATGTTTCATATGTTTCATATAAGCCTCTATCTTTATAATAATGGCCACAACACAAACATAAGGAATAAAGTGGTTACAGCATTTCACATCTATAGTGCCAAAAATATACATCCAAGATATTATGATGCATCTATGATACTTTTGCCTTGCGTTATTTTGTGAGTGTTTATTATTATTACATGAATCTTTGGTATTCGATTAAAGTAAAACAAATATTTAAATGTCACCAAACATCATTTTAAGACGTCCGGGTTCCGGGTTTTTCTTTACTGTTACGAGCAACCCAATAAGTTATTTCTTGTCCACAAACGTTTGCCCATAATCGTTGGTGCGTTGTAGGAAACAACCGATGGAAGCAGAGCGTGGAGCTTTGCAAGAAGGATGCTTTGTACGCGGACGCCATGGAATACGCGGCGGAGTCGCGTCAACCCGACGTGGCCGAGGAGTTGCTTAACTGGTTCCTCGACAGGGATAACTTCGAGTGCTTCTCCGCCTGCCTCTATCAGGTAATCGCATATTGCAAGGTGTATATATTTTATGCACTTACAAACTGGTAGAGGCATAGAAAACCATTATGCCAACATCACGGATACACTAATCAAGTGGGCCCATAATTTTTATAAATAAAATCTTTATTTATTTCGGACCACCAATAAGAAACTATTAATTTGAATGAATTTTTTTATATAATTTTGTTTTTAATATTTGACCATAGTATAGTTCGTTCAGCACTGCTATAACGTTCAAGACGACTGTGTATAATGTTAAAAAGCAGCAAACATATGTTGCTTATTGTGGCAACTTATTAAATAAGTTTTTTTTTTAATACAATTTATAGCAATTCCAATGATACTGGCTTTAGAATTAATAGTAAAAAGCCACAATAAAAAGAGTTACTCATAAAACATATTTCTATTAATAATTACAGTGTTACGACTTACTAAAACCTGACGTCGTGATCGAGCTTGCGTGGAGGCATAACATCATGGACTTCGCTATGCCTTTCCTCATTCAGGTAATAGAATTTCTTTTTCTTTTTCAAGCTTATTTTTAATTAGTATTTTGGTCTGTAATTGTGTCGAATTGCTTGACAGGATATCACATCTATTCTTCAACATGTAGTTTTCTTGAGATTTTTTCTTTCACTGTTAGATAGTGTAGATTTTAACAAAAGTTCTGATTTGCAACCTTTGAGGATATGCGAATATACATATTTTTTTTGCAGACCGTACGCGAGCTGACGACGAAGGTCGAGAAGTTGGAGGCGGCTGACGCGAAGCGCAGCACGGAGACGCTCGAGCAGGAGGCCAAGCCGGCCATGATGATGGAGCCGCAGCTCATGCTGACGGCCGGACCCGCCATGCAGTACCCGCCGCCGCCCCACCAGCCCTCGCCCAACCCCTACGCCTACGCCGCGCAGGCGCCCTCGCCCGCGCCCTACCACGGCTACGGCATGTAGGGCACCAAGCACGCCTCCCCGTGGGGGCGGCACCACTGACCATCTTATCTTGGCAGCCTCAATACCTTCACATTCTTCTCTAATACTTTCCATGGCAACCCCGACACTGAGACACACGTGCACACTTCCGCTCATACACAATTCAAACTGAAGTTATATTCGTTACTAAAACTGGTCACGTGGACCCAAAACAAAATTGCTTCTGTAACTGCGCGCATTCGGCTTAATTCAGCTTTTGTCCATAGAAAATAAACCGGTTTATTAAAAAAAATGCTTAAATGACAATGAAGACAAAAGCTGAAATAGAATTGAATAAATGTAATTACTCCCTTGGGCTCGATTACATGTATCGAGTATAATGGCGAGAGAGTGCACTCAGTCGAGTGCTCAGTTGGTATGAGCCCTCACGAGTGACTATTGAGTATCAGTGCTCAAACTCGGACCTTTGTTTACAAGCCAGAGTGATTTCTTTCAGCATATCCCACATTGAGCGTAACTCGCTCGCGCTGGGATCTACGCGTTGGGTCTGTGTTGATACAGTAGCGCGAGTAGATGTTTACATTCAATATTCAATTTGTTGTCTCACCACTCTACTCGATACTTGTTATCCAGTCTTCAGTGCCGATGCACATTGGAGGAGACACAATTTTCTTTGATAGTATTTTGTATTCAAATTTAATTGTACTATGCTACGGTGCCGTGGCATAATACAATGAAATATGAATTGTATTAAAAAGGTTTAAGGTACAAAATGCTTTGAAAAAAATTAAATACATATTTAACCGCGCTGTCCTTAAATTTTCGTCTGGTCTTTTTATATTACTCTGTACACAAAATGCACTTGAATATCAATAGTTTGAGGCCTAAATATCAAAGTATAAGAAATATAAACAAATAACATGGAAATTGCATATGATTTATTTTAAAAGTGAATGTCGATCAGTGTTGGCGTCTAAAAACAAATTATATACAAAAAGGGGTATATCGAATTATTGTTACAGCTTCGCGTAGTATTGTTGGTACACATATTGAAGAAACAGGATAAGGTTGATTTCCTTTGATGTTAGCAACGTAAAAGAAAGTCATGCTATAGAGTTCGCTGATCAATAAAACCTTAATTAAATTATTGAAAACAATCAATCACATATGCATGCATTGAATATTTAAGAGACAAATTACCCAAAAAGATATTTATTTATAATGATTAGCGACCTCCACATTTTTTTTTTTTTCATAGTACTTGTACAATTAAATTCGCTCTCATTATCATTACATACTTGCACAAGAGTTGAGTCAGTTAAAAAAAAGAAAGTATTTTTGTGTAATGATCTCGAAAATTCATTAACAGTTTTTTTTTCGTATATTTGAATTAAAATATTTTAAAATTCTTTTTTGAAATAGCAAAGTCACTCTTGTGGCAGTGTTTTAAAGATCCGACAAGTGTCCGACAATGTAGTTTGAAATGATAAAAAAAATATATTGTAATTATAACGTATTCTTCAACTAAATATGTCATTTTTGCGATAGGGGATTTTGTTGGCGCCAAACGTCAACAAAATGGCAAATGGCCAAAAGAGAGATTTGGTTTTGCTTGCTGCGTTGTCACGCCAACAAAATGGCCAAAAGAGAGATTTGGTTTTGCTTGCTGCGTTGTCACGCCAACAAAATGGCCAAAAGAGAGATTTGGTTTTGCTTGCTGCGTTGTCACGCCAACAAAATGGCCAAAAGAGAGATTTGGTTTTTGCTTGCTGCGTTGTCACGCCAACAAAATGGCCAAAAGAGAGATTTGGTTTTGCTTGCTGCGTTGTCACGCCAACAAAATGGCCAAAAGAGAGATTTGGTTTTTGCTTGCTGCGTTGTCACGCCAACAAAATGGCCAAAAGAGAGATTCGGTTTTGCTTGCTGCGTTGTGTCATCTTAGATTCGCCACTAGGTGCATTAAGAAAATATTATTATAACCTATAATAAAAATAAATTATATGTAAATAGTGGTCGTGTAACGCGGCAATAGGCGCATTATCGATGTAGGTATTAAATCCTATAAGGCAAATCTTCAAAATGTGATTTGAGTTTCTTTTTTAATTTGGGTTGAAAGTATTCAATATTATATTTAAAAAAAAAGAATATTTTTCAAGCGAGTGGTCGTTTGTGTTTCATATTCAATTAATTGATTGATTATACTTAGTGTTAATTTTATTCAGAAAATTATTAGTATTGATTGATTATATATTATTATAAATATATATATATATATAGTGTCGAAATGGCCTTAAAAACAGTTTGGACACCATAATTATTGTTATAGATAGTGCAATGGTTATACTTGCTTGCGATGCATGGAGTCGGCTGCGAATCATTTTCAATTTGTTTGCTTAAATATAAAAAGTTGACATATTGTACAAAAATAAATAAATAATAATATTTGAAATCAAAGTATTGTAGTCTGTCGAGTTGCCTGTTAACATGTATATAATGTTTTTCGAACATCCCACTGAACACTTTTGGCATCGGTACTCTCTTAGAAATTACAAAATATAACTTTTAATTAGACTTATTATAATATAATATGAAGGTGTAATCGCTGGGCGGAAAATAATTCGATTTAAAAACTAGCTCTAATTTTCAGGTTCAGTAGTAATGTGTCCTTACAGAGGAAATAAGGAAGCTTTGTTTAGTTTATAGAGCCTTAATGTTATTACGAATATCACCATTAACGTTATTACAAATATCAGCTTTGTTTAGTTATAATGCCTTAGTGTTATTACAAATATCACCATTCGATTTCGATATTTGATATAACTTTTTTGTTTAATAAGTTTATGATTTTACTTTTGAATGAAAAAAGCGATTACCAATAGTTGAAAGTGTCCAGTGTGTGCCCCAACTGATATGATTTTGATGCTAGTAATAATATTATAAATGAGTAGGCGTTAGGTTTTAGCTTAGGCGGATGTAGCGGTACGTTTTTATTATTCAGGATAAAGTGTGAAGTTCACGCGCGTTGCTTAAGTTGGTTTTTATTACACATTGAATGCCTTCGTCTAGATTTTATTATGTAAGCTTACGTGTGAAACAGTATGGGCATTGACATGATAAATTATTATATAGAAGAAACACGTGAGATATTCGTCCGTTATTTCATTCAAATCATTCCTAGTTAACATTGTTGCGATCAATGTTTTAATGAATTGTTATAATATACATAATATTATAATTTTTCTTTTTTTTTTTTGGTTCATTAACATCATTGTTCTAATGTTAGTACCTATTGTATTTATTCATGTATGATACTGTTTCCCTGAATTTTATTATAGTAAGATTATATTATATGAATAAATAATAAATTAATACGGTTGTTTTATTGTTTTGAGATATAAAGTTGAGTTTACTACCCAATGTTAATATAGAATAAACTTTTCCAAGTGGAATTTGTATGAATAAAAAAAAAATATTTGAAAATATGTTCTAGCTTTTAGCCTTTCTTTAGAATGAGTTTTTGATTTCTGAAAAACGGAATTTTTTTAACATATTTTTTATTAAAAAAGCAATAACAATATAAGCATTGATAATTTTTCTTCATTCATTAATATAAATCAAATTGTAGATGCGTTCTTATCCATTTTGGGTCTGACGAGTCATCTGGGGACTGCAAAGCACGAGTAACTTCAATGACATCTAAATGCCCCGTCTTAGTTGCTATAACAATTGTATGTGTTCTGAAATAGAAGACAATATTATTTAAATCTCCTTTAATAATCTATTTTAATGCACTAGCAACCCACCCCCAGCTTCGCTCGGATGCACTGCAAATTAAACTTAAGAAGTTGGTGAAAAGCGACTTTGTCTAATATAATCTTTAAAAAAAAACAAATCTATACAAGACTACTTTATATAATTACAGCTTCTTTATAGTATAACATAAGAATAAGAATTCTTTTTATAGCATGTAAGAATCTCAAAACAATTTCAATTTACTCGTAAAAATTACAAATTTGCGAACTATGTCACAGATGGCATCTACAAAATCAAATATACCTACACTAGCTGGTGCCCGCGGCTTCGTCCGCGTTCTCTATAGCCAGTAGCCTTCCTCGATAAATGGACTATCCAACACAAAAATAATTTTTCAATTCGAACCAGTAGTTCCTGAGATTAACGCGTACAACCAAACAAACAAACTCGTTCAGCTTTATATAATACTAGCTGGTGCTCGCGACTTCGCGTTGAAAAGTATAAAACGCCATCTACCGTGGAATGGATCACTAAAAATATATATATATTTTTTTTTTTTGTTATAATAGCATCTGCAATCAGTCCTCCTTGACTATAATCAGATTGGTTCATTGTCGGGTATCACATGTCGAGCGCTTCCTCCAGCGAGGATAGCTGCTCATCTGCTCGGTTTAGCTACAATCTGTTATGCAGCCTCATTATGTCATGCCTTTTGAGACGCTTCAAATATTTCTGTTCAATCAACTGGACTGCCAGCTCATTTGGATGACGCGACAGTCGCTCTTTGTAGTTTTTGGCAATTGAGCGAATCTCCTCTTTCACCGTGTTCATGCGCAAATAATCATGTATTTCTGAGTTTTTTATAAACCAGTGAGCATTGCTTATGGTTCTCAATATGATATTCTGCAGGCGTTGGAGCATCGAGATATTTGTATTACTGGCACTACCCCAGAGTTGTATTCCATAGAGCCAAATTGGCTTCAGGCAAGATTTATAAATTAAGAGTTTGTTATCTGTGGATAGTTTACTGTTTCGACCGAGGAGCCAAAGCAGATGTTTGTATTTAATATTAATTTCCTCTCTTTTAGCCTTAATGTGATTTTTCCATGTCAGGCGCCGATCTAAATGCATTCCCAGATATTTTACACTATTTGCATGTGGTATAGTGGTTGTCCCTAGTTTCACCGATGGGCAGTTTCCCTTTCTTAGGGTGAAAGTGACCTGTGTGGATTTTGAGGTGCTAGCCTTGATTTTCCATTTTCCCAGCCATTTATCAATCTCATGGAGGCCTTGCTGCAGAGCATTTGATGCAGTGATCGGGTTCCTATTCCGCGCCATGATAGCTGTGTCATCAGCATACGTTGCTGTGGTCAAATCTGGCAGTGTAGGGAGGTCTGCTGTAAAGATGGTGTACAATATAGGTCCCAAGACTGACCCCTGTGGTACTCCCGCTTTTATTGTATAAAAGGTAGAGGTTGATCCTGCCTCCCTCACCTGGAATAGCCTGTCAGTCAGATATGATCTCATCAACACATGGAAACTATGTGGTAAGCTTTCCTTTATTTTGAACAAGAGACCATTGTGCCACACTTTGTCAAATGCCTGCTGAATATCCAGGAATACTGATGAACAATATTCTTTTTTTTCCAAGGCTATTCTAATTGTATTACAGACTCTGTGAACTTGTTCTACTGTAGAGTGGTGCTGTCGGAACCCAAATTGGTGGTCTGGTATTATTTTATTCTCTACTAGTAGTGGTAAAAGTCTGCATAGCAAGATTTTTTCGAACAATTTTGACAGTACTGGCCACAAACTGATTGGTCTGTAAGAGGTGACCTCGCTAGTTGGTTTTCCTGCTTTATGGATCATCATTATCTGTGACACCTTCCATATTCTGGGAAAGTACTGGACCCTGAGGACTCCATTAAAGAGAATAGTTATAAGCGTTAGGGCTTTTTTTGGTAATTCTTTTAGGATCTCCTTGGTGATCAGGTCAAAGCCTGGTGCCTTTTTGTCCTTTAGTTCCTTGATTGCTCTAGCCACTTCTCGCACAGAGACAGGTTGCGGAGGCAGCGACATCTGATATGCTTGGTTCAAAGCTGCATTTACCTGCATGTCGGATTCCACATCGCTGGTCTCATTCGGAGTAAACACACATTGCAGATGTTCAGCGAAAACATCAGCCTTCTCCTGGGCTGTTCTGGCCCAGATATTGTTAGCCCTTTTTATAGGTGGTATTGCTATTTGTGGTCTATCGTAGGCCTTCGTGAATTTCCACAATGAATAGTTTGTGGCTTGAGTAGCAGACAATGTTTCCAGCCTTGACTGCAAAGTGTCATCACGCCAATTACCAATCAAGCACTTCAATTCTCGTATTGCCTTATTTAATGCAGTTTTATCTACTCTGTATCTACTCTGTTGCCAGATTCGCCGCAATCTGCGTTTCTCCAATATCTTCTGTCTGATTTCCAGGGGATAGTTTTCTGGGTGACACGAAGGTTCAATGGATGGCGTACTTCTCCAGCAGGATTCCTGTATCAAAGCGGTTAGATGTTTTGTCATGTCCTCAATATCTTCCGGAGTCTTAACCCTAACCTTCAGGTCAACACCCTTATCAACCAACTCTCTGAATGATGCCCAGTCGGTTTTCTTGTTGCATAGTGTGTTCATATTTGCTTTGTCAATTAAAAGGGTGCTTAAGCTCAAAATAACGGGTGTGTGATCCGAACAGGTGTCCAGGCACGATTCTGCCTTAGTGTAATGTTTGGAGAAACCTTTAAGAATGAAAAAATCTAAGAGATCTGGAATTTTCTTGGGGTCTGAGGGCCAATAAGTTGGTTCACAAGTTGATATTGCGGTAAGGCCATTTGCATCTATGCACGACTTTAGTTGTCGCCCTCTTGTGGTAGTGAGTCTGGACCCCCAGCTCGTATGTTTGGCATTCCAGTCTCCCCCAGAGACAAAACGTTTACCAAGCGATTGGAAGTATTCACTGTACATGGGTTCGCTAATTCGATACTTCGGTGGACAGTACATCGCCGATACGTTAAAGAATCCGTTTTTATCTTCGACAGCGACAGTGGTAGCTTGCAAGTAGTTGTTTCTGAAATCCGGCATCACATGATGTCTAATCGAACTGCGTATGATGACGGCAGTACCGGCGTGTCCTGTTCCATCGGGATGTCGCGTAACATAGGTATGACATCCATTAAACTTAATATTTGAAGTAGAACCAGTACAGTGGGCCTCCGATATAAGAAGAATGTCAAGTGTGTTTTCCTCGATTATTAGTTCTATGTCATGTTTGTTTGGCGCCAGGCCATTTGCGTTAATACTAAAAATATCACCAAGCATTTGTCATGTTAGTCGCTTCACCGATTCTGGATAGATGGCGCTGTCAAGTGTATCCCTGGCCAAGCGGCTAGTATTTACTTTTATTTTAGATTTCCCGTAGGAATGAAGCATTTTTTCGCTGTAAAATCACGAATAATGTCGGCTTCTAATGGTAAAAGAATTTTTCAAATCGGTCCAGTACTTTCGGAGCCTATTCTATACAAACAAACAACCAAAAGTGTTCCTCTTTATAGTATTAGTATAGATATTATAGTACTAGCTGGTGCCCGCGACTTCGTCCGCGTTTTATGTCTTAAAATAGCCCATGTCTTATTCTGATGTATAAGCTATATTACTGTAAAGTTTCATTGAAATTCATTCAGTAGTTTTTGCGTGAGAGTACCAAACGTACATAGAAACTTTCACATTTATAATATTATAGTAAGAATTATATGTATTATAGACAAGACAACAAAGTGTTTTTTTTTGTTATGTTTTATCAACTTTACCTGGTCCCATATCTCTTCTCTGGTATATGTACAAAAGTAGAACTTAGACTCTCGTAGGCAACTGGTTGTCGCCTCTGCAGTTCTTCGTCTGGTAAATGCCTAAGAAGTCGCAAAGAAAAACATTTTACATTGGGGTCAGCTTCGGTACGTTATCATTACAATGAACACTGTAACTAAATTCACCTTTCTTTTGATTTTAACATGGTCAGCAGTTCCTCAATGAGAATTTCTTTTGTATTTATATTTTTGAATCTGCCAACTAAGTCTTTTATTAGGCATTTTCCCGCTTCTGCCTTCTTCAGAGGCGTCTGTGGAAGACTATTACTGAAACCTAAACAGCTGTCTGTCCACAATTGAAGTTCGTTATTGGTATTACTGTATGTGTACACTGTGGGACAGAACTTTCTGAAAACAATGTAATGTAAGTGTAATAAGTCATAGTAGGTATAAGTTGGTAACATTTTAAAAGTAACGAAAACACTTGAGAAGATCCTACATCAAATACGAGCCCTACTGGGTTCGACTCCCGGCAAGGTCAACTTTTCATTTGGTAATGAAAAGTTCATTTCCAAAGTCTAAACCATAATCTAAAGATGGTCAAAGGGGTTTATTAGGTACACCATTTATGATTTCATTGATGACAAAATTTAGTCCTGGAAATTACATATTTATTTGACATTAGATAAAATTGATAATCAACATTGAAAATTATAAAATAACTTGATAATACATTGCTAAATAAAGGTTTTGTATGCCAGTAAAGGTAGATCGTACAAATTATTCAGATGTTAATAAATTATTATTCTATTCTATTTATTATTATGAAGTCCTTACCTACCCAAATTCCACAGTAACGAGAACAAATCCATTATATTGTTCTGCTGTCTTACTCGCTTGTTCGATAAAATCTTGGGTCGAACTATCACTTTTTATATAATCAGCTACAATTTTCCCTCTGCCTGCAAATATGGATGTAGATGTGAAATGAATAGGGAGCTAAACCAAGTTAATTTTAAAATATTTTAGGGAAAATATCATACTTTGCGCTTCATTTATCCCCGATCCGGGCAGATTGAGGAGTGCACCTAATTTTCTCCTTTTTGGTGATATTGCTAGCCATGTCCCAGCTGTATCGGCATCAGGTGCTCCTAAGTCTCGACCTTTTAGAATAAAATTTCTTACTAATTAAATTATATTTTTTCTTAATATATAAAAGGCGATGTGTGTATGTATGTCTCCTATAGACTCCAAAACGGCTGAAGTGATTTTGATAAAACTTTCACACTATCTTCAGATTAGTCCAGCGGGTGTTCCTGTGAAGTTTGGTAGTGATCGGACGCAGACAAAGTTGCGGGCAGATACTACATAGTTTTTTTATAAAAAATGTAATTATTATTTTTTAATGCCTTCTTATTAGTACAGTTCTAATAAGTATAATAATACTGTAATATAGAAATTCTTTTTGTGTTGAATAGTCCATTTATCGAGGAAGGCCATAGAGAACGCGGACGAAGTCATGAGCCACGAGCTAGTTATAAAATAAGACATTGTTCGCCTCCATCTGTTTCTTCGCTACATCTTCTGAACCACCCAACTGATTTTGATAAGGGTTTCACTAATAGAAATGGATAATAATTATGATGAGGTCGATCTGTGTATAAATTTGCAGAAAATAAAACCGAAAGCAAAGTTGAAGGCATTAAATATCTACCTCCAATCACATCAGAGTCTTCAGCCCAAGTGGTTAAATTTAGTGCAGGTCTATCATACAGTTCGTCTCTATTTGATGCTATGATAAAACTGTAATCACTCTGCTCATCTTCACTGCCATTATATAAAAATATTATGCACATTATCTAAAAAATAAAAATATTACACATATATTACGAATTCTATTATAAATTAAATAAATCTGATATTTTTTGTCTAATAAGTGTTGATCTTATCAAATATCTATTTAATAAAATTAAGTTGATTTAAACAATACCTAATTGTGTAATATAATAATAAAACCCAACACTGATAAAAATATACAGCCAATAATAAATTAGGTAACTGAATTATTTAGTCTTCGCAATGTGAAAGTGCTTTATTATTTTATTCTTTCCTTAGTTGCGTATATACTTTTTAATTTTTTATATTTTAGGATAAACTTTTAATAACATTTCATTCATATCCAAGTCGGTGATCAGTGTAACATAACTAACACATTTAAATTATTGTTTAGAATAGAGGAATTCAAGGAATTATCGCGGATCGCGCCACCGACACCGATAATTTCTTATCTCACTGACCTTATAAAGCAATGGAATGGACAATCAATCTGTTGTCAAATTATTTTGACATAGGCTACATACATAGAGTAATAATACACAAATGTCAAAATTGGTTCCCCGTACTCGTCCGGCGGTGTTTCAAAGACTAGTCTTGTTAACATGCATGCAAACCACCCAATGCATTTCGTCAATTTGAGCGTATTTGGCCTCCTTTATCTCTGTTCTCCGTGCAAGGAACATAAATTATATACTCTGTAGACTAGATTAAAAGTTTCACAAGCATTTATTGGTATCCTCCTATTTAAAGTACCCGATTGCAATGTGCTATTGCTGACGTGGCAGCTTTCCCCAAACGACACGTCCATCACCTTCTGAATTCCACTAAGGCGGCACAAAGTAGTAATATCTCTGTGGCACCTCTTGCTAAAAATTCTTTATCAAGTTTAAAATTCTCTTCTACAACATCTATAAAGCCTTAGTTTTTCTAATAAAGGATAGATATAAGGATATTAAACTGAAAAAGCAAGATAAGCAAGGCAAGATAAAGCATTAAAAATTAATGCACATAGTTAAATTGACCAGAATGGCGCTAGTGTTGCATTGATGTTTGATAATATGACGGTTTAGGAGACAACAAATTCTCCTAAATACCTATTATTATTTACTTACTAACTTCCCATGCTCGTACAGCGTACGGTATTTACTGTGATCCATCAGTTCAGTATTAATTGTTGGATGTCAGTATTTCTAGAAATCCATCAATACTGATCAATACGCTAGACTGCACGTTCATCAAATACCACTATACAATACATATTATTTATTGACGGATCACAGTAAACGCCGTACGTGTAACCGTCGCCTTAATGTTGCTTGTAAAGAAAATTATTTGTATTCAGCTACTTCTCAAATATAAATCACTCGCTCTTTTTACTTTACATTCACATATTTGTATAACATGCGGTTTCCAAACCAATAGAGGGAACTACAAACCAAATAAAACTAGTAGTAGTTAGATTATTTATTTGGTTGGCCTCAAAATATCAATTTTACAACATATTATGTCATTTATTACATTTAATACATATTATATACTGCGAGAACTCTCCACAAACTTTGTAAACTAGCTAAACATTTAAAAATTGACAATTTTTTTTCGCTTTCTATAATAACTGCATAAACTTTTTATTAATTAGTGTCTCCTATAAATATACAATATGATAGAACTGTACCTGTTAAAAACATGTTTACTTTCTTATATTATATGTACATACATACATACATATATATTTGATTTAATTTATGAAGCTAAAAAACAACAATTTCAATACACACTACATATTTAATTTTATTAAAAAAAAACTGTTGAAATTTCGATGATTCTTTTTTTTTCAAATCTTTATTGTGAAAATTGTTCCGTAGAGATATACAAAGTTGATCCGAGAGGACAAAACTACGATAGTATTGTCAACGCCATTTATAGGGAAGAGTCTAACATTTTTAACATATTATTATATTCTTTTTATACACATTAATCTTTAATTATTGCTAAACGAAAATATAAAACACGAGCACTAAGCGACGCTAGAAGCGGGATCGTAATTTTTTTTAACCTATATATATTTATATATATTATATTCGTCTTTGTCAAACCAAAATGTGCTATGTGCAAATTACTTTTGAAATATTGACAAAAAAACTATTGCAAAAAAATTTTTTGGAAATTTTGGGAGAAAGATCAAAATTTTAAAAAGTCTAAGTGCACATAGAACATTTCGTTTCGACAATGACCAGATATATATATATTTAAAAAAAAATCATAATAAAAGACTACACTCAAATATGTATCACGCTGTATTTGACATAAATTTTTTTTTATTACAACAGTAAAAAAGAAAACTTAATAATAATAATAAAAAAGTGCGATTATAATCAAGCAAAACGTGAAACGTTAGAATTTGTTGCAGACAAATACATTTTTGGACAAATGCGAATCGGACAAATATATATATACTTAATGTAATTGTCTGCAAAAATTTCAAGCAGAGGCGAATTAAGTTTGCACAACGAACTTATTTAAAGGAACATCAATAATAATAATTATAAGACATACATCTCCCAACTTTTATTTTGACAAATTAATATTATTTATTTTAACACTAGCCGTCAGATAATTATGAGTGAATTAAAATATCCGGTAGTCGAGTCGTGGAATTGTGAAAAAAAAAAAAAAAACTTTGTGCTGTTTCAAATTTCACAAGTGTTTTCCAAGTAAAATTAAAATATAATAATAATATTGAAAAAAAAAAAAGCTATTTCACTTTCTTATTCATAAAAATCCGCCGACAAGTGCAACTTTTGGAACTTAAATACATTATTGGCGTACGGTACGCACGATAAACAAAAAGAGAGCTCCGCTAAACAATAGAGTGAACATTTCAAAGTATCGTTGTCGCTAAAGAGTATGGAATGTCACACAAATGTTAAAAATACTGATTTGTTAAATAACAAAAAAAAAACCTTATTATAAAATATAAACATCATGCCATCACTACTATATTTTGTCGGTGTTGCAAATTGAACGCTAAAAATATCGAAATACGTTTTAAACCTCTTTTTTTTTTATTGTTACAATCACCCACCGTACTATTAAACCAGACACCGTAGTTTTAAGGCGAATTCGCCTTGCAACACCCGTTTTAGCTAAAATGTAATAGTGTTGTATGTACCAACCTATCGATAAAGTCGACCTTGTAAAACAATCACACTATCGATATTTAAGTTTTTAGTTGATTGAGAAACCAAATTGTGTATGCAGACACAACTTAAATTTTAGTGATCTGATTTGAATTGAACTTTGAATAAATGTTCGAATATGATTATTAATGTACACTCGACGGCAAATAAACCGGGCCACACGCTACTTTAGAATTCTGATTCGGTTTTCTCATCTCAAAAAGTATAAAACTTACAACTATCAAAGTTATATCTACAGAAAGTGCGTTTCATGATGATTAGGTATAACTTTCTGTAGGCATACCTTTTATAGTTGTAAGTCTTATAGTTTTTGAGAAAATCGAATTAGAGTTGAAAGGTAGCGGAATTTGGTGTATTTGGACCTGATTAAAAGCGCCTTACACACGGCCATAAAGACGGTGACAATATTGGGGCAGTAGTGGGGAGCCCTAGATCGCTCCATTGATCGCCTCATGCGTAGGCAAATCGTAAGCGTAAGTAGAGGCGATCTAGGGGCTTCCCCACCTAGATTGCTCACTAGCTTGCCTCCAACCAATCAATATTACTCGTAACGTACAAGAGCCACACCCTATTTCTTTTCGTAAAATTAGTAGAGACCAAATTTAATGAAATTTCTAAGTACATGCCACGGGGTAATCATTTCGAACTACTCGAACTTTTTTTAAATTATTTCCCTAATATGGTAGCCATTTTTATTTATTATTATTTAATGGTAAGTTTTCATTCAATATTTAATAAAATTTATTTATAGTATGCCGTCATCAGAGTACGCTCACCACGAATATTAAATGTATGTAGACCTAAATATATGTCTACCAAGGTCACCAAAAGAGCCTAGTTTTTTTATATTTACGACCACAAATGTCTACTTCTTAGTAATTCCACGTAGAGCTAACTTAAGTCACTTTTGCACGATAGCCATCAAGTTAATCGATAGTGTGAATGATTTTACCTAAATTACATATATCGATATTATCGATAAACACGTTTTAACAACACTATAATTATTATGTAACCACAATACCGCGTTAACAACCACGATTCCAATATTCCATTGCACCAATAAATTCTCATTACCCCAGTAACTTATAAATGTGCCTCGTCTCGTATTTATTTATTTTTTACTAACGCATAAACACTATAATAACGTGTACACGAACAATCTTTATTATTCATTTATTTAAAATGGACAACAGCCAAAAAAACCGCATTCACCTAAAAGATTTCATTGCAATGTTTCAAAAAGTGGGCAAATAGTATTCCCAATAGTTTCGTTGTCGACTTGACAAGTAGCCGAAACGATCTCTTCATTTATTTATTTATTAAGGTAACGACAACACTACCTGTTAACCACTGACTACATCGACTTATTATTTATATATATTTAATTAAATACTCTATACCACATCTCAATAATTAGCTAATGGTAAAATCGACGCTCGCGCACTTTTTCCTGTTGCCTCAAATGTTGAAATGTTGACAGAAATATGTCAGTTAAAAGTGTTTTGAGACAGTAATTTATAGAAAAATAAATCTCCAAAAATTGGTTTGAATTATTAAGGTTCGTCAGGGAGGACGGTTCTCGAAGATGTCAACTGTTTTGAATACCACAATCAATTAACATTAACAAATCAGCAAACCGTCAGCTGATTGATGGCTGTCTATTTTTATTTTGTGCTTATTTGGAACTGATTTTATACAATTTACACACAGAGTAAATTGTATTGTGTTGTAAGTCTGCAGTCAGTAAAGGTCAGTTCACACTGAGTCACTTCACGCGACTTTGCGCGCACGTTTTAAGGTAGCGCAATTCATTAAATCATTAATTCCTTACACAGTGGACTGATTGTCCACTGTGTAGTGAACTGGCGTCTAGTGCAGTCCACTGGTGTCTAGTGCGGTCCACTGGTGGAGAGAGAAGGCTGACGCCGGGAGGTGACGGTGTTGACAAATAAATTATTGTCTCAATGAACTTTGAAACGACTGCCTGCAGTCTTACGGTTGTTTATGCAACGAACGGTCTGGCGAGCGGCGAGCGTCGTGAGCGCGAGTGTACGTACGAGTCGATGGATTCAAACACTCGTGCGAGTCACAACACACGAGTCACACACAAACTAACCGCGGCTCATTTTCTATTACAACATTTCAAATTCGCCGAAATTCTCCCCACCAAGAATTAACGTGACCGAGTCATTTATAGAAATGTAAACTAAGTACACAGAGTACATACGAAACATCTCTTAATACGATTTAATTTAGGACCTATACTGGATTGCATTTGCTATTTCATACCACCAACTTCGTTTTTGTATGAAAGCGATTTTCTTTAGGAACCTAAATTAAACTGCTCTGAATATGAATCGTCTTTTAAAAGTCGATAGTAGGGCCTGATAGTATTAAAAATGTCAGCAATTAACAATACACAGACAGTTGAAATAATTAACAATACACACTGCCATTTTGTTAACCAATAATAAATCATACTGATTACTGTGTCAACGTTGATACATGGCGGGGATGTTATGGAACTCCGTAACCGTAACCGAAACTAACGGATATCAGAAATAAATATCTATCCGTAACCGACTCGGATATAAGTTTCGAATAATTTCGGATGAGTGTGTATCCCATTGTTTCCATGAAAATAGTGTGATACACTCTTTCGGATAGGGGCGGAGTCTAAAATGATGTTATGACGACCTTTGTAGAGTTTTGTTTTTGCAAAATAAAGTCAAATAAAATTCTTGGCAATCCCTTAAAAATTTAATATCCGTAACCGAAACTATACGAAACTGGCGAAAAATCCCAAATTATTTCATATCCGTAACCTTATTGATACCGGTATTACATTATTCCTATAATATAATATCCAGACCAAAAACTTCATGTCCATAACATCGTCGATACATTGGCGAGATGAGCGGTATGTAGTGACGTGACGTGACGCGCCGCGCCGCGGTGTCGTGTCGTGTCGTGTGAAGGTGCGAGGTGACTGGCGCTTACTCGTTTTCGGCACGCATGCCGCGCACCTCCCCCTCGCGCCGTAGCTTCTCCAGCTCCTCCTTGGTGCGATCCTCGATGGCGCGAATGTCGGCCATCGTCATGCCGTACCACTCGTCCATCGTGCAGCACACTTGCCTGAAACAAAAATTATCATAATATCACCACACCATACAACGGATCTTCTATTGCCACATGTGTGACGGAGTAATTTAAATTTAACCCTCGACGCCTGACGCAAAAACGGGGTGTTAAAAGTTTGACTTGTGCTAGCTAGGTCTATGAAAACGTAGCTCTCAAACAATGATATTCAAAAATCCGGGTAGGTATTGATTTTTAAATATCATTACTCCCAAACAGATCGACTCATTTTGATACAGTTTTTTTCTTTCTTTGACAGCTGACGTGATCGAGATGGCTCTTAGCTCGTTTCTAGTTGATTAAGGGGCTGCGGATGCCCGGATAGTCACCACGCAAGAAATAGATAAATGAAAATACCTTTTCCAAACTTACCTATGGAATATGGTAAACAACCTCCGTTCTGACTTATGAATGACATTTTCTACTTTACTCTGAAAAAGAAAATAATAAAATTATAACAAACATAGCATAAAATCATATAAATTGTATGGAAATATTGATGGAAAAGTATTAGGATTATCTATCAAAGGTAAAATATGAATACATTATTTTTTAACAAAAATTATTTAGTTAAAAATCTACTTTATTTTTATGATTACACTTACTCTATCAAACGCGTCGAAACAACACCGTCGAAAGCGTTTGTATGGGAATGAAGTAGTGCTACACGTTAGCCACCAGGTAGCGCTGCTTAATTCCAATACAATTGCAATAGTATTATAACAATTATGATCATCTCCGTCAAGGGACCGACGTTTATTACGAGCAAACATAAGGCCGGTTTTAGAGCTCTCCTGACGGTTGGTCGCGGTTTTCATTTGTATAAAAATTCACAAGTCGTTACAGAGCTCGCCTGACCGTACTTCGCACGCGTATTGCTACCGCGGCCGGTTGTGCGTGTCGTGTCCTCAGGACTGACTATTGCGGGAGAGCACTGAGACCGACCTAAAACACAAGACAACTGTCACAAGCAAAACGACCTACAGTCGAGAGAAACTGACCTGCAGACCGAACCACTTGAACTCGGCGGTGACAAGTTTATAACAGGTCATAACGGGCGTGACGCTTTTCTTCCAATTGGGTCCGACGAAGGGTCCGCGACCCGTTTTGGCCGACTTGAATTTGGTCGGGTCGTATTGGGGCTTATAGTCGGCCGACGACAGCGGGTCGTTCGCTATATCGATGTGGACCACTTCGCGCTGCTTTAACTTCTCCGTAGGCAATTCGTGCACCTGTAAAACGTAAAATGTATCGTGATTAGTATTGATGTGTCGTGCACTACAGATAATTTTTCACCCTGTACATATAGAAATAAACAATTTTCACAAATAAATGTGATTTTTAACCTAGCTAAAATAAGTCACAAATTATGAGTCATTGTCTCAATAGAAATTATACAAGCTATTTTAGGTTAAATGCTCAAAGTTGTAGAATTAAATTTTCATGGATTCCCTATTTGTAGTGTGGCTTCTTTCTTCCTAAACAATATTATATCAGTCTTACATTTGGAAATTTCAACCGATTGAGTCGAGTCTATACAAAGAGGTTATGGAGAATCTATGGAAAGGTTCGTCAGTTTTCAGTGTTTCAGTAATTAAACTCTTCGCGGGTCCATATATATTCACTTTAGACTTTTAATAGTATGTATGACATTTATCAACCAGTATTGTCGTCATGCACAGGTGCAAGTTGATATGATAATATAATAGTGACGCATCTTTGATTCTGCGATTGTATTTACATTAATATCTTTCTTTATAACTGACTAATTGAAGCCCACGGACTCGCTCGTGCCATTTTGCAGTAATTTTCGGAAATAAATCTTAATTTTGTGTAGTGACCCCGTTACTGTACCCATTTATTTTCCGAAAATTTTACTGTCTAGTAAAATATATTATTGTTATTATTATTTGTAATAAAGATAAGTTTGCGACCATCCTACCGATGACTAAGTCTACGCATTAGTAACGTTCAAGATAAGAATTCTATGTGAAATGTTAAAACTAATACAATTATCACATTTAAAACTATGCTATCAATTCGACTTTATTTAAAGCACTTCACACGAAAAGAACACCAATTTTATTATATAATATTATAAGGAGAGAAAATTTGTATGTTAATTCTTTCACCTATAGAAAGCTAATACGATATTTAATATCGAATATATTTTAGACTAGCTGGTGCCCGCGACTTCGTTCGCGTTCTCTACAGCCTATAGCCATCCTCGATAAATGGACTATCCAACACAAAAATAATTTTTCAATTCGAACCAGTTGTTCATGAAATTAGAAAATACAACCAAATAAACAAATAAACAAACTATTCAGCTTTATATATTAGTATAGATACAAAATTGTATCTCAATAGAATGTCGGTAAAATATTTTACAAAAACTATATGACAATACAAATGTATAAATTATAATCAGTATTTTAATATATCTCAAGTTATATCAGATCAATAGCCCGCAGGAAAAACCGTGAACAATTTAATTGATATAATTTATTTTTACATTATTTTAATATTATTCTAAACGAGGCAAATAAAGTTTATATTGCGCGAATGTCGTAAATACATGGTTAATAATAAATTATAAGGAAGTTATGTGGTTCAATGTCATTGAGGTGGGTCACAAGTTGAGGTTGCTCACAATGCCGCCGTAATTATTACAAAACCAACTTCGCGTGTGACATTTTATTGTAAAATACATATCTCATTCTCCTTACTTCTAGTGTTAATTGTTGTTTTCCACATAGGACACTTCTAAGTGTAGCATGTAGGAGGTCCCAAGTTATGAACATTGAGATAAGACCTTAAATCAAACAATTCACACTACAAGGCATTGTAAAGGTCGGTCGGCAGCTGTAGGCTGAGGCGGGCCACTTGATGGTAGGTGATGGTAACGTCGCCTACCACCATCACCTCATGTATCAAGTGAACCGTTAAGCCTGCCTGACGACTAACATTTAAAAAAATTTAAAAAGAATTTTTAGATAAGATAAAAAGTATAATACAAATTTGATTAACTCAGTGTAATTTCATGATGATATAAACAAATCGATTTCCCCCTTTTGGGGAGTTCCCCTCCATAGAAAACATCAGTTTTGTATGGAGATGTTAGCTTCGAAGCTGAACAAAAGCTGAATTAATTTAGCTACTCCCTTTTAGGCACTTTTGTACTAAACCATCTTTAAACATTTCATTTATTTTTTAAGCATATGTTATATTAATCATTCTATCTGGACAGTTCCATATTAAGACATATAAATAAGTAGATTTAATAGCAATAGTAGAAGTAATAGCAATAAAACACAACATAAACATAATAAGTGAATGCCTAAAAACTACCATCAACAACATGTCTATTACAACAATGCCGGATATATATAAACAACAATACAGTTTGTCGTTAGAGCTGTCTCTCACCCAAGTACAACTTTTACGCATATTAGCAAAGAAACAGGCATCGCACTTGCATGCCTTCTATTATTTCTAGTCTTCTTAAGCCACCGTGACCACATACCATCATCAAGTAGGCCATCAAATATACCTGCCGCCTTTTTTTCTCATGAGCAAGATAAACCTATAAGGCAATTTTCAGTATAACTTACATTTTGTTGATCACCAACGTCCGGTAAATGTAAGGATTCTATGCAGATGACGAAATTTTCCTTCATGTAGCCAGGATTCTGGAAGTTAAATATTGACATTATTCTAACATTCTAACAATGTTTTCTCAGCGATTGACCTTTGTACGTGTTTATAGAAATAGCATCAGTTCGTTAACAGGGTTGCCAACAGTAGGTATGTTATAGGAAATTTCAATTTTTATTTATGTACAAAGGCTGTGCCCGCGTGTTTCTAGAATCTAGAATAGCGCGTTTTATTTCAATTAATACAACTTTTCTTTGTCTGTAAACTGATTGAAATGATACAAACACTAAATGTTACGGGAAAACTTGCTACAATATTTATTATATTAGTGAAAAGCGCATTCAAACCGATTAAGACTTTTCTGAGATTATCATGCACAAACACAAAAACAGACAAAAATTCTAAAAAAATTTTTTTTTCACATCCGTAATTCACGATGTGTACAAATTGCTTTAAAAAAATGTACAGACAAGACTAATTTACGATGTTATATAGGTATGTATGATGTATTGTATTGGCTATTTATAAGTTGACACATTATAGAAATAAGAATATCGAATACCTACATAAAGACATGCAATTATCATTAAAAATTAATGTTATAATGAACAATTTGAGGTATTTTCCTAAAACTAAAAAAATTTTGGACAGCCCTGTGTTAAAGCTAGTTATGTAAGGACATTAAGGGTTATCTTAATTTTAATATTTATTATCTAATAATATTTTTAAAAGTATATTTTAAAAATTATGTGTGTATTTATGAACACATTACGCCTTTGCCAATTTATGATAGTCTTTTCAATTACATATGTGTCAGTTGCGGTTCTAATTTAAACCTGAGTGAAATCTATTACACGTTTCTATTTAAAAAATGTTTAAAATACCCATCAAAATACCAAAATGAAAAAAAAAAAAATTAGGTATACACCACTACAATTAAGGTAAATCGACAATTACGTTCCTGAGACAAGAGATGAGATAAATATGAAAGCAATATTGGTGAAACTTTACCGAAAGAACAGTTCGACAGTAAGGATACGCGTTCCAGGCCTCCTCGTGCACTTCGAGGGAGCCCTTCGGCGCCAACAGTCGAATAAAAGCGGGCACTTTCGACGCCAAATGGTAGATCTTATATGTGTATTGGCCTGACGAGAACTTCCCACCTGCACAAACAAATAAATAAGTCACTATTAAACGCACAGAAAAACTTTATTTTTATCGCCTAATTTGACTACTTAAAGAGTCTTTTTATAATATTAGATTAAAAAAATAAATTATATCAATATAATATGTACAATCAATATACTCGTATTCACAAATTTTAAAAGTTCTAACTAACATATAATTATGTATGTACTTGTAGTTTGAACACTTTTTGTTTCTTTATCAATACATATTTTTATCATTTAAATACAAGCAGATATTGAAATAGTTTGTCTATACAAACTCTTGAGTTGTATGTACATTTTGTGGTTAGTATTTAGAAAAAAGTCTATGCATCATGAACGAATGAATGACGTATCAATTACACAAGAAAATTACCAACGAAATTATAATCATAATTTCGTTAACATCAACTATGTATATATGTAGTTAAAAAATAATGTGCAATTATTATTTTTTAATTTATTTTTTAATTTTTAATTAATTTTTTAATTAGTTTACATAATGACCATTTAGATTAAGCTTGACATTTAATTAATTTTCTGTATCATTACGGGTCAACATATTACATAATTCTTGTAGCACGCACAATTTATTATTATATACTATTATAATTTATTATATATACTAGCTGGTCCCCGCGACTTCGTCTGCGTTGAAAAAGAAAAAGTAGTATTTCTATTTTTTAGTAGTATAAATTAGTATATAAGTATTTCTTATAGAAAAAAATCTTTTCCTTTAGATCTTAAACAGTTTATTTTCCGAATATCAAAAGGTAAAGCCAATATTATCTACAATAGACGCTATCGTAAAAGAAACGTTGATATCATCAACATTTTCAATAATCTTTTACCTGATAATGTATTTTAAATGAACACGAGCTGTCTAATCAAACATGAGTGAGCGGTAAAAAATATTTTTTTGAAATTCACGAGCAACTTTCGCCTTCGAAAGGATTTTCTGACGTCTCTCTGTTACCTTTTTCACGCCTTACTACTCAACCGATTATCATGAAGTTTTGCATTCACATTTTTAGGGATACAGAAAAAGGCATAGGGTATCTTTTTTTCATTCAAAATAGTGTTGTACCCGAGGTAAAAATAAAAATCCAACGTCTAACAAAACTATAACAGCAAAAAGATAAAATAAATTAATGCTCTTAATATTTTGTAGCTAATAAAAAAAATATTTATCATCAATCCTAATAATAAATCTGTAAGTGTAGGTATTGTATGTATGTTCCTCAATAACTCTTAAACGAATTAACTGATTTTCATGAAACTTGGTAGGTAAACATTTAGACGTACAGGACACAGGATAGGCATTTTTTTTCTTTTTTAACGCGGACGAAGTCGCGGGCGCACGCTAGTTTATTATACGTAGGCTGACTTCAACCTGCACTCAATGCATTTTTATATTAATTAAACATTAGCAATAAAAATTCAAATAGAAAAACCCCAACATAATTATCCATTGTGTTAAGGTTCTATTTGAATCAATAATTTTATGGAAATTATTATTGTATTCAGATCACAATAGATCTGATAAGTGTTTGGCTCAGGCACTAAACTTCTGCATCAGCAGTACGTGAGATGTTGAAAGATTCTTTTAATAATCGGGGTCTGCCTCTAGAGGGTGAGATTTTAACATAGTTAGGCAAAAGATTGTGCAAGATATTCACAATGCAGAGAATTCAATAGAATATAAATCTTGAATTCAGAGAACTATAAATAAGGTATACTAGCGACCCGCTCCCGGCTCCGAACGGGTGTAATTTTTTTTCTGCAAATTATGTATGAAAAACCTTTCTCGTTTAACGCTTTTTCCATTAGTGAAAACCGGTGAAATCCGTTGCCTAGTTTAAATATCTAAGCTTACATACAGAGGGGACAGACGGCGAGAGTCGAGTAGTTAAGGCGTAAAAACGTAATTATAACAAACTCATATTCGCATTTATAATATTAGCTTGGATGCGATAGTAATTCGAACCCCGTGGTTATTTATATTATGTGGAATGAGCTACGTCTAATTTCGTGCGTGCCCCCAAGAGGAAGAAATTTTCCAATAAGGGTCGGCTCACACCGAGACGCGACGCCGCACCACGCCCGCATTTCAAGGCAAACAATACAATATAGATAGAAGAACGCTAAGCTAATACGCTAGTGCATGGTGTTCGCGGCTTCACGCTGCGCCGCGCCTCTTCACGTGAATCATTGAACTGTGTACCTTATAGTTAAGTAAGTTAAGTTTCTTTATTCTATAGCTATGTTAAAAAGTGCACGCCGCGTCGCGTTCTAAAACTACTGTACTGAATGACCAATGTTTTTAGAATCATGTGTGTACTATGCAATGTATACAAAATTGAACCTCTAAAACCTGAACATGGTTTCTTCAATAGTATATATTCACTAGTTTAGGGCTGTTATTGAAATAGAGAACAGGGAAACACTACGTTTAGTAGTCATTTCGGCAGCCCGCCGACTGAACCGTGAAATTTCAGCATCTGTGCTGTTGTGTTTCGTTGAGTAGCCACTTACTGCAATGTGGACCGTCCGTCAATCTGTCTAACGACCAACCTAAATAGTGTAAAAATATAATTATGTATAATACCGGAGGTATACTATCCTTAGTCCATTTAAAAAAAATAACTATGATGCCATTGGCTTAAGTATTTTACGCTCTATTTACTGATATCTCTTTTAAGTCCTATCAAAGAAAACAAAAGGGTTTCATTTTTGATTATTTATATGTTACTACTTAACAAATCACTTTGATTTTCATGTCGATCGTTTCAGCATGATATATTCTAGGTTTATAGGTTTTGCTTTTTTTAAAAAAATGGATTGTTTTTATAAAACAAACGGTTTAATTCGACAAAATTTTAACCATCAAAATTAAGTTATTTGAGGCGCTTATAAGTTTAATACTATTGCAAATTTTGAAAAAAAGAAACCTATAAACTTACGTCTTTCATTGTGTCAATAACATACAAAAAAATCATAGAGATTGGAAAATATTTAGAAGTGGAAAAACGTTTTCTCTTTTTATATGGACGAGTACGTCATATTCTTCCCTCTTAATGTTTACCCTCACTCAGATGTTTATCGTGCGTGTGTACTGAATAATTTGCTTAATGTGACTTAGATAATAGTTTGCTTCCGATACACAGATATTATACCGAAGTATATATATTACAAAAAATACCTATAGTCGATAATGATATTTTATCACATACTCTGTTTTATGAGTAACATAAACGCTAGATACACATGTCGTAGGTATTCGACAAGGCGTACCTACTTATCTCTTTATCGTAGTTTTATTGTCACATTAATTTTCATTATTTCGCTATACTTAATCCTCACTGTATTCAATACTTATTTCAAAGTACATTGAATCCACTAAATTTGTTCACACTTTTTTTATACTTTTTGTATTTCCGTAACACGATTTAGAAAGTTCAGAAGCAGGTCAGTCCCGAAGTGCCCTCTCATAGAATCTAACTTGTAATGGTTGCTCCACTTTGTGAGAAAAAAACATTTTTATTTTCACTTTTCCGACGTTATTTTAGGTGAAATGTTAACTAACTAAAAGTTACATTTTATTTAAAACAATCTTCATACTTAAATACTTACTAATATAATAATGAGAAAAGATTTTATTTTTTAATATCTTTTTTGTATTGTAGTACCTATACATAAACCCAAAAACTACTGAAGTGATTTTAAAAATTCTTTTACCTATATAATGCTGTATATGTTCGCGATAAACTCAAAAACTACTGCACCGATTTTCATGCTGTTTTCACCAATAGATAGAGTGGTTCTCGAGGAAGGTTTTGGTATATAATTTGAATCCGTGCGAAGCCGGGAATAGGCCGCTAGTTGAGAATAAACTTAGTCAATTTTGACGAGGAAAAAAAAAGCTTTTCTGTTAAGTTCTCGCCTTTAAAGTACAGACTAAATTTATGATCGTAAATCGCGTACCAAAACTTGTGGCAAGTATACCTACTACTGATCTAACGCACCTACGTAAATAAAAATTACAACTGTGTAAATTATGACGTTATACATCAAACAGTAACCGAGTTCGCGGTCAAAACGGTGATCTCAAAGTCTCCATGATCGATTCCAAAACTATTGAAACTAAAAAAACATGTTTCTGTTGAACCGATATAAAAATTTTATTATCGTGCTTTTCACTCCCTGGTTTAAACTGTAATTTAATCACTAGCTGTGAACGCAACTTCGAATCGTACGCGCGATTTTCGTGCGCTTTGTATTTCGATATTATTTCAATAAACCTTTTTTAAATATGTAAACCAATTGGAATGAAACGAACACTAATGTTAAGGAAACCTTGTTACATCAGTGAAAACTGCATTCAAAACCCTTAAGCAGTCTAAATAAAGCGTGCACCAACGTACAGTCGGCCACATAAGTCGATTAACACATTCAAAAGTGCAACACTTGCAGAGCAGTTAAAAATTCTAAAAAACTTTTTTTAATATTTAATGTACAGATTTACACGATTTTGTATTGATTCAAAAAATTTTAATTCTGACTGGTCATTTTTATGTTAGGTCGTTAGAATCTGCTTTTCTTATATGAAGTTATGCGTCAATCTGCGTCATACACGATGAAAAAAAGAATAGTACCCTGAGTTTCTTTCGGGGTTTCTTCTTAGGATCATCATCTTGGCTTTTATTCCGAAATCTAGGTAAATTTCAATTTATAATATCGATCATAAGAGTTTCTTGGACAATATTTTTGATCACTCGAATGTTTGTTCAATCACGTATGGTGAATCCGGTTTGGGTGCAGTATCTAGTACCTCTTTTTTATGTTATTTTCATTAAAAAATTACATATTATTTTATTAGTGGATCGCGTCGGGACACTTAAAAAAAGTTAAGTGCGCGTTTTATTTAATTGTTTCGGCAACACTAATTAAAATAAAGAAATAAAAAACATTACATTTTTATAATGTGTGAGGGCTCAATGTCTCATTTACACAACGTACGTCATTGATTTTGTGCTGAAATTTATTGACCTTCGCATCAGTTATTTATTTAGCGTGCATTTTTTCTCACGACACAATTTCCTCAATGAAAATGTACTCAGCCCAGCAGTTTTTGAGTTTATTAGTTACATACAACATACAAAAATACAAATTTTCTCTCTTTTTATAATATTGTTAACTTTTTAAATATATCAACTAAATGTGCAAAAATATCTAATTATAATCAAATGTGATAGGTATAATATATATTTATAACCTAACCTAGCAACAGTTACTGTAATATTCAATATAAATAAGATACAAAAATTACATTTTAAAATGCGAAATATTAATTGTATATACTATTAAATTATCCTTACATCCCAAAGGTTATAAAATATTCAAAATTAATCTACGATCCATTGGCTAATTGATAATGACATGTACAAATATATTTTAGATGTGAATTTTAATTTTTATACACCATGACGTTTAGTACTAGCCTTGTATACATGCAGAGCAAGAGGCGCACTCATTTTCAGTCTCAGTATCTTTATTGTCTGCTCGTCCTTTAAAAATTTCACATTAGCTATATGGCTGAATTATTGAATATATTAATTATTTTCATTTATTTTTTAAAACATAATTTTAATTCAATTTTAATCATAGATCAAAAACCGTGTACAAAACTAAAACATTAATTTTCAGCTAGTGTTTACTATATAATTTTAAGTAGTTCCTTTTTTGGTCCCCCTTAAGGTTAAAACTCAATGTCAATGTCAAAAAATAATAACTATATTAGAATTCATAAAAAGCGATCAACTTTAAAATTATTACCTTAAAATGATCAGATTTGTTAGTGAGAAAATTACAACCACTTTACTTAAGTTTCATCTTTAAGGGGACGATTTATTGTCTGCAAGATTAAGCTACATAATATTAATGTTATAAGACATGTTTCACTATAACAAGTTGTAAGTATATAGTTATGTTACAAAAACAAAAAAAAATGTATAAAACTCACCAAGCAATGGGAAATCTTTGAAAGGTTCATTTTTTACAACTTCTATACCCTCTCCACCACCAGTTTCATTTTTGGACAGTTCCGCCACACAATACAGCTGGGCCACTTGATACTGTTGTAAATTAAAATATATCGCTTATAATCACATATCAAACGAATACAAAAATGACTTGTATGATAAATACTGCAACCATTGTAAAGTAGTGGCAGGAGACACTGTCATTTACAGTCATTTGGACAGCCCATCTGGGGCATCTACGTTCACACGGCTTTGTCCTGCACGTTTTATTGTATTCGTTTTTTAACGTTCAATCAGCCCGGGGTTCACATGGCAGATTTTCAATCGTGTAAAAACAAATAGCCTCCTATAATTTCATGCAGTTGTCACAGGGAGTAGACCTCAATAATGGATCCACACTTGGTTGTATTTTTATATTGCTATCGAAGGCGCCAACAGTTTCGCCGCCGACAAAACAGAGGGTTTTGGGTACATCCTATAAATCATGAACTTAGAAATGATGAAAAATGCTTGTTCGGTTGCTTTGCTATTTGATAAAAAACGTATTAACAGTGCGCCGTGCGCGCTATACTATGTGCCACTGCAAACCGAATATGTTAAAGTTCATTCAATTTGCTTGAAAAGTCCGGTGAGTATTCATTTAAATGTATAAACAATGTACGTTTTTTTGCAGTACAAGCGATGTGTGAATTGTTCTAGGTACATAATGTATGTGCCACTGTTCGTCTTAGACTTTACTGCATAAAACGTGCAGAATAATGCCGTATAAACATAGCCTAACAGAAGACCACCATGGAGCATAATATGTGCTATTGTTTTTCGGTTATTAAGGAATACCAGAGCCTTTTGCCTTATCTTCAATCCTCCCGTATTTTCAGCAATGAACTTGCTTTGCTTGTGTTATAGGCGACAGTAGCCACCAACCATCAAGTGAACGGAGTGACATTTAAAAAAACACAATTTTTTTTGATGATTGATTGCATTGTTATTTTACTTTAATTTAAAGAGACATATTATCTTTCAAATTCACAATTATCTTTCAACTTGTTGAATTCTTGTCTAAAGTTTCATAAATACTACTATATTATAGATTATAGTGTCAAATGGTAACTGAATAAAAAATAAACATGAATAAAATTATTAGTGCAGTTGATATGCTATTTCAAAATAAATAAATTAATTAAGACCTCATGGTCTTCAGGTTTTGATGCACTCCTCATATTATGGATTTATTATTACTATATTTATTGAAAAATTTATTATAGTTATTGATTGGTTGAACTTGAAATGTATTAGTTTTTGGAACAACTTTCCAACAATTTTACTTACTCATCATTAGTTATCTCAAAAATCACCAAAAAGCCACGCTGGTTATATTTGTTTTCTTTTTTTTAAGTTTGAAGATATTATAACCCTTATAATATATTTTATACAATTGGTAAACTCCTCGTAATCACTTGTGGAATACAAAGCAAAGACTATTGCTTAAAT
Source organism: Synanthedon vespiformis (assembly GCA_918317495.1). Taxonomy (NCBI): domain Eukaryota; kingdom Metazoa; phylum Arthropoda; class Insecta; order Lepidoptera; family Sesiidae; genus Synanthedon; species Synanthedon vespiformis. The sequence continues at coordinate 3,531,142 of OU906965.1, forward strand.
TAAGTAATAAACATAAAAATTAACTGACTCACCTCTTCAACTGTTAGGGGTAGAGTAACCCGGCTAAAAGAAAAATAATACATTTAATTTAAACATTATTTAATGATGCTCAATTGATTTCTACTTCTTCTTAGGTTTAAATGGCAATTCGGCTCATAATTGATTTCTAAATATTTCCAAAATTGCCGAAATGGCCATCTGTCAGCTTTATCAATAGAAAAGTGTCAGTGTGACAATACTTTTAATAATAATTAAAAGTTAATGAATAAAACAACGTTTAAAGAGAATGGGGATCTATCTTAAAAGGTATTCACTGATAAGGTAATGTTCAGGAAGATTTCGTGGCAAGTTTTTCAGACAGATTGGCTAAAATCGATTTATATTCGCAACTCGTCTTAACCTTGACAGTTTTACTTACTATTCTTTGATAAGCATGTTGACTATTTATTATATTTCACTTAAATGCACATCAGACAGTCCACAACTCTTGTAAAACAGATTTATCACAGTTCAAGACTTGAGCGATGGCCCGATTAAAATTTATTTCAATCTATGACCGATACGAGCGGATTATGACAAGGCGCATGCTTCATGACGCAACGGATGTTACGTCAGTCGTCAACATTTTAGAGGAAACGTTCAAATATTACACCTAATTATTTTCTAATTTTTTAACAATTGTATAAATAAATAAAAATGAAATGCCTTTATTTTTCTATTTGTCTAATTACCATAAAGAAAACAACTGTTAAAATAGTTCATTTATTTATTTGGCCAGTTTGCTGTTCCTTTCTTAAAGACTTTAGTTAAACTAATTATGTCTACTATACAATATTTTGCCTGGTTAAAGAACCATAATAAATAATAATGCACATTAGGCGATGAAATTTAATTCAAATTGAAATAAAATTAAGAAAAAAGAAAGAAAAAACTTTTAAAATTGTGTTTGATATATTTTACCCATGTTTTGTTAGCTAGCAACACTAGTCACTAACAATTTTCTTTTCGTTCATTCTGAGGTTCATTCGTTCGTTCGGATCGGATGGATTTCCTTCCTTATATCCGTTTTTTTTTTCAGCTTTCAGTTTCAGCAGTGTGACTGTGATGTTTTGAAATTTAATGTTTTGTGAAGATATCGATTTGTAATCGTAAAATATTCGACAGTTTACCGAATTACCGTAGCATTATATAATTTATTTCAGTTTTGTTCAAAGTAATACGCAATTAAAATGAGCTTGGTGGGCAAAAAATGTGAATCAATATCTCTATTAGATCGCAAAGAAGAGTTAATTGCGAGTGAAATAACACCTGAAGACGTTCTCAGGTTGGACAGGATCACCGACACGTACCTCTGTAGTCCCGAGGCTAACGTTTATGACATAGATTTTACAAGATTTAAAATACGCGATTTGGAGAGTGGTACTGTGTTGTTTGAGATCGCTAAGCCTCCTACCGATTTCGGAGTTGATAGTGAGGGCTCGGAAGATTCACCCGAGGAGCCATTGGATCCCAACGCCGGAAGATTCGTCCGCTATCAGTTTACTCCGCAATTTTTGAAACTAAAGACTGTCGGAGCCACGTAAGTAAAGCTCTATACTACTGATATTATAAATACGAAATTTTGTGACGATGGATGTGTGGATATTTGTTACTCTTTCATCCGAAAACAGTACAAACGGGCACTAACTAGGCCTCCGTCCACTTGGCTCCCACGTCTAGGATGGCTGGGAGAGGGTATCCTCTTCCCGCTGCCTTTCCGCCGCTTCCTTGCGATACGTGTTCACAACAAAACATCCTAGCACTGACTGCTAATCAATAAATACTTGAAGAAGACATCTTCGATTCAATTTAATGAATAAAAATCTAGTCAAAAAAATACAATGAATCATTAGATTTGAAACCCATTAGTTTGCTGCCCTGCATATCAAAACTCCTGTATGTAATAAAACTACATTTATGAAGTTTAGTATAAAAAACAATATCCCTGACCCAGTACATGGATGTATGTATATTTCTTTATATTGGAAGCAAACAATCCTAAGTTACATTTAGCAAAGTATTCAGTACACACGATAAAATGTCTTGAGTGTGAGCATGTAACGAGTTGGTCTTGTAACAGTCAGAAGTGAACCTTTTTTATTTTCTTTGATAAAATTTTAAAGAGTATATTAGTAAATAGAGCATAAAATACTTATTCTAACGACATCCTAAAAGTGTTTCTTTTACAAAATGGACTAGTATAGTATACCTCCTGTCTGTATACAGGATATTCACATATGGATGTCATTTTGTTCTCAAACTTTGCTATTGTTTAGGCATTATTCTTTACTTATCTATTGTGTCATGCTCTTTCTTACTTCAATTCATATTTTTTAAACATATTTTTTTCCCTTTTTTTTTATCAATTATTTTATTTTTACAAATATCACTCTTGCAATCATTATGTACATACATAATTTTGAACACATGGTGCATAACTAAGACTGAATTCAAAACATTTTTGCAGAAAGATTTAATTAATATATGTATCTTTTCTACTTATTATATTATTTTAATTATTGCTGTAAATAGATATTTGTCTATGTAATTAAATGAAATGCCAAATTATATTTCAGTGTTGAATTCACTGTGGGAGCGCGTCCGGTAAACCATTTCAGAATGATTGAAAAGCATTTCTTCAGGGATACACTGCTCAAAACATTTGATTTTGAATTTGGATTTTGCATTCCATTTTCGAGGAACACTTGTGAACATATTTATGAATTTCCCACATTGCCTTCGGACCTTGGTAAGTTTTAAGTAGTATGTATATTATATGCACAAATGACTAGGAAACACAGTCTCGAGTTAAGATTTAAGATTCTTCTATCCCGGTGCTTGTATTTTTGTATGTTGTAATGAATAAACTCAAAAGTAAAATTACAATTAATATCTTTATTTTATTTATTTCAGTTGGTGAGATGATCGCCGCTCCGTTTGAGACATGTTCCGACAGCTTTTATTTTGTCGACAATCGACTCGTTATGCACAACAAGGCGGATTACGCTTACAACGGTGGAATCAACAATTAAATTGAAGTATATGTACAAGAGAATCTTTAACACAAATTTTAATTGGCACTAATCTTTCGTGTACTAGTCACAGGTGTATGGATGATTGAAACCAGAGAGAGTATATATTTAAAAAGAGGGGTAAAATCTTTTTTTATAATTTTTAATAAAAGTGACCTTACTTCACATGCTCGCTTTGAAAATGATGTATGAATATCTTATGAAAGGTCTTGCTAAATTGAAAGGAATTTTCTGATGAATTAATCAGAAAATTATTTAGATTATTTTTTTATTTGACACATTCCCTCAAACAACATTTGGCATAATAAATAATATTGTTGTCAAAAATTAAATACGCTATGTGCAGTAGCTATAATCTGTTATCTGCAAAATGTACTCTATTATCAAATTAATAAATAAACAATTAAATTTTCATGTAAACTTTTTAGGCAAATTCTTCAAATGAATAAATAGTTTTTGCACATAGCAAATTTTCGTTTGACAACAATAATTATGTTTGCAATATAATAGAATTTTATCCATCCTGAAAACTAATTTAATGTTTAGAACTAATCTTTTAGAGCTAATGTCAAATAGAAATTATGTTTTAAATAAATTGAAGTGCAGTGCTGTGCTAGTTAAACATTTAAAAAATAACTGGTGGACACCAGTTATTTTCTTCTGCAAATTATATACGAAATCCTTTCTCGTTTTTCTCACTTTCCATTGGTGAAAACCGCATCAAAATCGGTTGCGTGGTCTAGGAAAAGTTAGTGGATTAACAGACGGACAGACGTGGAAAACGACTTCGATTTATTTTTATATGTATAAGGAAGCAATCAAATTGATTGGTGATTTTCAACGCCAGGGTCTTAGGTATTTACCAATGTGTATTATACCATATAAATGATAATATTATTCTATAAAATATAATGTTGGATTTATCCAATTCATTTTCAATTGAATATGTATTCAGATAATAGCTCAAATTGTTAAAAAAAACAAAAAAAATAACCCCATCTCTTCACACTGCCATAACACTACTAAGAAATGGTGTTTGTATGAATGTGTTGAATTATGATGTTTTATTTACAGTAATCACGTACAGTCTAATAATGCCAGGGCATTGTCAACAAATACAGCTTATATGACATATATCAAAAACTATATATTATTGTAATATATAAACAAACTAACCTTTTACTTATATATGACTATGTCGGTCATATAAGACTATGACTTAGTATTATAAGTCACTTAGTTTTATATATATATGACCAAGTGACTGTTGTCCAATCAATTAACCAAAGGCTTGTTGATTGATTGATTGTCATAGTCACAAAAGGCTAAGGGCCTCTTTCACCAACTACAAGTAAAGTGTTGATTAGTTACCTTTAGAAATAATTTTATGTTTTATCGAATTATGAACTCGGTTTACTGCATCATTTGATAAGTTATTTTTTTTTTTTATTTTCTTTTTAATGTTTGGGACTTTTACCATACAAACAAAGTTATATCGGAGATATAACAAAGTTATATCTCCATTATCCCCGGTTACCGGTGACATTAAATGAAAGTTAACCTACTTGACAGATGGTGAAAAAGGCCCTAAGTGATTTATTTATAAGTCACTTAGTTCGCACATGAGCTCCGAAGAATATGTTGATGTAAAGAAAGACCTAGTGCATATTAATTATTATAAATGCTTAAAAATCATAACAAACTTTTTCTAATTTTTTCAATGTTAATTTTAAGATCGGATATTTAAAGAAAATCTAAAAGAAAATTCCTATTAATTACCTACTGTCAAAATTTACTGGAATAATTATTATTGGTGCTAGTATCGTTTTTAAAATATCGCAAATTTTAATAATAACAACAATGTAATGGTCATCATAAATGACCACAGAGATCTTGTGCTGTGACTTCGGATTCCTCTGAGCTCAAGTGTGTACAACAGTTGACAATTTAGTTGAGAATATCAAATTTAATATGATAATTCAGAGAATTGTCAAGTAGCTAATTTTGCTTCTATAATGGCCCATTTACATTGCTCAAATATATAATATAGGCTTTGGGTATCGATCAGTCAGACAGTGTCCAAGTCAACTTGTGTTACTTTTGTGCGAAGGGTCCTTTGCTTATTTCTTTAACCTAATACAAATATTAATATATATGTAAACCTTTATATATTTTCGGCTGGCGAGCTCATATAATCCAAATCTTTTCAAAGTATGAGTGCATAGGCATTTTCTGGATGAAATCGCTTCATAGTCGATCTTATTTTTGCAGCATGGCTAGTTGCTGGCTAAGTGCAAACCCAATTAAAAAAAATCTGAGCACCTCTAGTATTTGTAATTATTGCCAATAGCAACTGTCCCAAAAATTACACCAATGTGAATGGGCCTTAATAACAAAAATAAAAAACAAAAATTCTTGAATATTTAAAAAAATACATATATACCTATAGTAGCATTGAAAATAAAAATGCTAAAGAGTTATTATAACATTCCCTTTCCCACACATTCCACGACGAATTTATTTAATTAACTATTAAAGTCTCAATAAATTATGATGTGCATAGATGTTTGAACGTAGAGTGTTAAAATAGAATAAGCACAATAAAGAAAAGAGTTAAGAGCATTTTTTAGTGTTTACAATGTCGTTGACACCTGTCAATCGCATGTTCACAGATAACTTTTATGTGTTCACTATATTTTACGCGTTGTGTGTGACACTGTTTGCCTTGTTTTAGTGTATAAGCAACGTGTGTGCTTTAATTATTATTATATTGAATATTATGAATTCTAGTCACTAGGTATACTTATGATGTATAATTTCACAGTGTTGTTGCATGTAGGAAATTTGAGGGGGAATCATAACATAATGACTTAACTTACCTATGTACTCATGTTTAAACTATGATATTTACAAATTCCAAACATGAATATGATTTATGTAACCAGTACAATAAAATTACAGTAATAAGACCATGATAACTGATACATATAAGACCATCAGTGGGACTGTCACAAATAAAACTCGGTAATTTTACATCTGGTGACGGATCGAAAATCGGCGCAGTAGTTTTTGAGTTTATCGCGAACAAACAGACAGACGCGGCGGAATACTTTGTATACTGACTTCACACGATGCAAAGTGACTCTAGTTGCAATTTCCGCTTTAGATGGACATAACAAACGACTAGTACCATCCACGTGAACCTTCTTAACATCTACATACATACTATTTCGCCATAATACAGTTCTACATACAAACCTTTCGGTTCAGCTATTCACCTATTCAGCTTCATTCGCGTTTCGCTGAACGCAAAACGGAAACTAGATAATATGTCATCTAATGAGAGTTGAGAGTAACAAAATAACAAAAATAATCCTTAACGAATATTAACAAAATTAAACCTTATTACCATCGGCATAAAGTATTCTATTGCTAGCTTTTTCATCTCATGTGACTGCAAATTACTTCATACATGACACACTCTGTACAAAGTTAATTTCAATAAATATCTTCAATTTTTAATCAATAAATCAAATTTTCTATATGCAACATCGAAAACATGTTTTAAAGGAGTGATCTCAAAATTGTTCATTATTATTATGTAATCGGTATAGTGGTACATATTACAATAAAACAGTGAATGTTACAGGGAATGAAAATTGTTTGTAGTAGGGTACTTAATAATTGTGTCTATATATTTTAAAATGTTTTCTGTACAGCTTTGTATCTATAAGCAATGGCTTTTATGTATTTCGCAGGTTTATTAATACTTAGTGGAATATATAGAAATCAATGATTAAAATATGGACGCAATAGTTTATGAGCCCATGATAAGAAATAAGTCTTAATATGAAACTAAGAGTAGGTATTAATATATAATTTGTTTTTGTTTTTTTTTTATGAAAATGATTTTTGTTAGCGTTTATTATGAAGTCCCAAGTAAAGTATTATTCTTATCATAATGCTTTTTCTTGAAATTTATTGAATACTAGCTGGTGCTCGCGACTTCGTCCGCGTTGAAAATTATAAAACGCCATCTACAAAATATCACCAAGCAGTTGTCATGTTAGTCACCTGATTCTGGATAGATGGCGTAAAAGAATTTTTCAAATCGGTCCAGTAGTTTCGGAGCCTATTCAATACAAACAAACAAACAATCAAATCTTTCCTCTTTATAATATTAGTATAGATAGCTGTATAAAAAGGTAAAATATATGGCACCATCGAATCTGATACACAAAGGTTTTTGTAGAACATAAATAAGAGATTTATAATCATGTGAGCTCCTTAACTATTGACTGGGAGTATACTGTAATTGTAAGGATATTATCTACAGGCGGTTGTTCATAAGTTTTAACACTTGAAATTATTATTATTGTCTTAGTTGAATTTGCATCCATTGTAGGCTATTAATTTTTTTTTAAAGTTCTTTTGTTGGTTATTTACTTATTAAAAGTGCATTGTACCGAAACTCTTTCTTTTTCTTTTCACAAAAATCCTTTCCTAACTGTTTAATGTTTAGGCTCGGACAAACGACAAACATGTTACTATTAATGGGGCTCAATAAATAATACTCTTCGTAATCATAGCAATATTTATTTTGTCATTAAACAAATCACAATTGGAATTTAAACATTTAACCTTATCAGGAGTCACACAATCATAACATTTATTACAATTTTATCTTATAGTGTTAATAGACTCCACAAAATAGTATTCTTGGTCTTCCAAATAAGGTTGAATATAGGTACATAATATATTAATTAAAAAACTAGTAATTAATACAGAACAATAGTTACTTATCTAATCACTTAAAAAAGAAGAAAAAAAAAACTAAAATACCTATTACTTGGGTTATATTTGTGAAAATATAACCCAAAAGTGTTAATTACTTTTAAATGTCCCAAAACAATGTACCTCTCAAAACTTACAATAGGTACATTACATTAAAAGCCACCGACAGCGGCCCCCTTCTCCCCTCCCTAAATCGAAGGGATGCGACTATATAGCATCCCTGGGAGGTGCCCTCCTCCCCTAGAATTGGGGGCATAGCGGGGGAGGGCTCTGGTCAAAAATTTAAATCGAAAGATGCGCCCAAATCTCCCCGCGCCATACTTAAAACACACGGAAATTTTTTAGCAATGGGTTAATTATTTTTGGTTGCACGCCAGTTACAGTGAGTGACGGTCGCTTGAAGAGATCATCACACTCGCGTTTGAAGAAAGGCTGGTTTTACAGTGACTCTTTCGCCAGCGCGGTTGGTAAGCGCGCGGATGACCCGCTCAACGAGTTTTAGAGTCGCGCTAAACTAGCTAGCTAGCGCTAAGCGCTAGGGTTTAGAACAAGTTTTGAGCGACTGCCTCGTACAGTCGTCAGCGCGGGCCATCCGCGCGTGTTGGTTAAACTATGTAACGATCCAAGAGACGCAAAACTCGTGGTCCGCGACGCTTACCAATCGCGCTGGCGAAGGAGTCACTGTAAAACCAGCCTATCACAAAAGACTCGCATTGCTTCAAAAATGTGTAACTGTAAATGTATATGTATTTTGTAACACAGTTTCGCCAGTAAGGGCGCATCTCTCGATTTAAATCTTTGGCTCTGGTAACGCTAATACGTGCCCAGGATCCTCCTTGACTGCCAAGGATAAAACATAAAATATCATACTTATTGGAAATACAATAGTGGTCTCCGTCAACCGTCAAAAATAGGTATTTTAATTATATCTACTTATAGCTGTATCATAACTTTATCAAACATTAAGACAGCTATTTAGATATATTTTACAAATGTGAGAAGGTTCTTCCCCGTGTATAACCTATCCTACTTTTCTGTAGGTAAATAAAGCAAATAATATATTTTTTTATAGAGGTACATATATATACGTAGGTATAATAGACAACTTAAATCACATTTTAATCACGTATGGATAGATTAAGAATGCAACAATCAAGTACCTAATAATACCTAACATAATAAATGTAAATAATATTATGTAGATATTTAATACTAGTTACCTACCCATTCTCAATATTTTAATGTTTCTCTAAATACATACGGGGGCGGGGGTTGATAAAAAAATACGGTGATTTTTTTTTATTATGAATGAAGTAATAAAAAATTAATTGAAAATAGTAAATATTTTATATATGTATTTTATAATGATTTTATATTTTGATAATAATTTTTGTAATCATTTCAATTTTTTGTAACAAACGCGTCTTCAGGGGTCGTGAACCTGGCTAAGTTTGAGAAACTGTGGCCTAAATCTGTAGCGAGCTTAGATTAAAATACTAAAATACAAGAAATTCGAATAATAAAAAAAATTGGTTGATTCTGGCCAGCCGACAAAGATCGACAAGACAAGACAACATCGCAGACCGTTTAAGTCAGTTTATAAATTTGCTTATCTACATAATATTATCTTATACCTACATTTCGCCGAATCAGTGAATGTGCTACTTGTCGTTAGATATTATTTTATGGCTTGATAAAAGTTTTCTACCTTCTTTCTTAAATTATAAACCCCTAATCCTAATACCTACTCTTTTTAACATTTCAAACAAATTTAAACAGTTTTGTTAAGTATAGAAATTAGTTTTTATGTTGAAGATCTAGGTAAGTTTTTATAATTATACTTAATGTAAAGTAAACATTTCGAGAATCAAAAAGGGAATAGAAATTTAATCCAAAAATAATTTTAAGCGTCTATGAATTAGGTATGCAAATAAAAAAAAAATATTTTAAAGGTTTTATTGTTTCTAAATTGAAAAAGTTACAATCTGTCAAAATTTTAACTTTTTCGTATTGGTTTAGTTTAGACATAACAACCCTTTCTAACTATCGTTTAAAGTTTCTTATTCTTAACTTATAATAAAACTAATAAGGAAAAAAGTAATACCCAATATACTATTTAAAATAATAATAATAATAAAAAGAACATGAATTAATGTTGCGAGTTCTTCTAGCCAGAAGAAAAATAGCAATTTTCTATCTATGGCCGTCTCTCTAGCACGTAGGTTTATTTGATTTTTTTTATGCCATGCCTGTCTGTAGTGTAGGAATGACATGCAATTGAATCTTTACCTTTTATGGTAATGCACAGTACCTCAAAATATCACGCAAGATTTATAAATCTTGCGTATAAGGTACCTATATAAGGTAGGGTACCTTTATCTACCTATAAAGGTACCCTATCTACTGACTTTTAAACGTTTAAAAACTATCGAGAGCTTATCGTATGTTTGAATATTTCGTCCAACCCAAAGAAATTATATTAAAACCAAGTTTAGTAATGACGTCTGATCAAATTGGATCAAACCATTTATTTTACTTTTGACAGTGTTACTGAGGATTTCTGGTAGGTATCTTAAAATAATTTATTATAAGATATTTCAGTTGTTTTTTCACATATTTTTTTCTACATATTATATAATATTCTTTATCGATAACTTTTGATCTAAGTCTAGATAAGTCTGATCAACAGAGCATCACTATTAAATTAAGTCAACGCAACAATGAAGTACTTATGACAGTTGTGATCTATTTTTAAATGACAGTTGTGAATAAGCAAATGCAACGCAATGGCGTGCAAATGTCAAAAGTAAAATAAACGTTTTATGAACCGAGTAGAACTATATTTTAAATTTTTGGATCGGGCGTTGTTGGTCTCGACAGACCACCTCTTTTCGCACCTCTTCCGCGACCACGACGACTGCGACCACCACCGCGACCACCACTACGACCACCACTGCAACCATCACCGCGACCATCACTATTTGAAAACTCTTTATCGTCAACAGTTTTCTTTATGTAAAACTTGTACGCCAACGAACCCCTATTGGAGAAGGTGGAAGCGTATTTGAGTGGTAAACAGGCGCTGTTTCCATCAAATATATCATTTAACGGCGTACCTAATGACTGACAACTGTCATTATATTGATATTTCCTACGCGGCTCGGATTTGTTGAAAACGTGAAATTCGTAGGTCCACTTATCGGCGCTGACTTTCGTACCTAGAAATTGGACCGTCATGTACATATTGTTCTCCTGTTTCGATATTTTCAAAAGAACCAAAAACTTGTAAATGCCGAGCTCCACAAAATGGATTTGAGTGGAATCCTGTTTGATGTTGAATATTTGCATTTCCTTGTCAACGTTGCTCTGACATTGTTCGATGTGGTTAAAGTTGAAGTGTTCGGCGATTTCCGATACGTCACCTGTCAAAACATTTTGATAAATTATTGGCATCAAAGAAGACCTTAACCTGACTGCTTTGGACTTGACGGATCCTGTTTTGGAAAACTAAGAAAAATTATAGACTTGACTGACTAGTCTCGGGATCTGCTACTTTTGATTTTTAATTTCAAAAAGGCTATTACAAATTGCTATTTTTACTAATGACACTGGCAAAATCATCGGAGAAGATCTGATGGAGCCAAGACATTAAAAGAGAAGAAGAAGAAGAAGACAGCGTATTATTACCTGCAGTAGGAAAATCAGAACATTATGGTGTTCATGCTCCTACCAGTAAGAGAGTCAGTACATTATTAGGAGAATTTAGTAGGAGCACGACCCTGCACTCCTCACACTCACACACACACACACACACAACCAATCACACTTGTTTCTCACCTGTCCAATAGCAAGTAGTTCCGAGCATCGATGCAACTGGGCATTTCATTTTGCTATATGGGCATTCCTTTAGATGAAGCTGCATCTCTTTCATCATGAAAGACAGCCTGCAGCCTTTTTCCGCATTTAGACAGGGCGAATTCACCTGGTGTAAAAAAAAGCTTAGGTTTAGCAGAAGTTGCGTAATTTTCGCTAGCGTAGAAGTATCTAGGTGACCTTCTACCTGACCCGGCAAAAAGATTGAAATGTATTTAGTTAGACTTTAAACTCTCAAACTCTAGACTTTCGAGTAAGTATATTTATGGCCTAAAACTTTTGGCCTAAAGTGAGATTGCTTACACACTTGCTTAAGTTTTGCCAACACTTAAGGTAAGCTACGCCTATATTTGATCTCACTTTACATTGGAGTTTAAAATTAACAGTAGAACTTGGTCGTTACTACCTTTTAACATTGACTCCGCCATGATTCCATTTTAGGCTTACTTAAAAAGTGTTCCGCATTGGCATTTGTCACGCAAATTCCATAGTTCCATGGTCCCTACTGTAATAATAGTAATTCCACTCTTTAGTGAGTTGGTACATACATTTTCTAGAGCTGATTCCATAGTGTAGTTCCTCGTGTTGCTTATTGGCAATTTGCAAGTGCCGCAAGGAATATTTCTTTTCTTGCAATTGTCACAGGAACTGTGACCTTCCGCACACTGATATATTTCTGATCCAAATGGTTTCTTACAAGACACACACGACACGGGACCATCCTGATTTTTCTTTTGAATGTTAGGTTTGAATGTTCTGAAAATTATTGATCTATTTATACAAAGGACAGAGTTACAAACATTGATAGAATTTATCATGTTACTTATTCAAAATCAAATACTTGCTTTCGTCCTTAACTATAACTTTAAATAATTATCTCAGGTTACACTAAGATAGTATAAACTCAGACCAAATAAAAGCTAAAAATAAAGGCAGAGTGAAGCCGGTAAAACTACGCCTTCGCCGGTTACAATACACAAAATGCAATCAAACTACGCGTCGTTCTATTGAAATAATTTACTAGTCAACCTGCCATCAAGTGGACCGTCAGCCTGTCTGTTGAGCTTAACATAAAAAATAAGAAAATACTGTCCGACCGAATCGTCATATAGTCCTAAAATTAAAATTTATACTTGCTTGGTATTGGTATTACTGGATGTAGATACTACCGCAGCAGGTGGTGCCGACGGTGGCACAGCGAATCTGTTTGAAATAGTACAAAAAAAAATCACAACGGTTTTATAGCGACTTAATCGAATCAGAAAATCAAAGTAAATTAAAAAAAAGTAGGTATCAACTTATAACTTTTTTATAATCTTATACCTACCTATGTCTTATTATGTCTATGTCTTATTGGTCTACAATGTATAGCCATTTTTAGAACTCCGACTTCGTAAGTCGCTATCTTTATAAAATACAGCTCTTAAGGCTTGCAATTAAGTATAGTAACGAGAAATTTAGTTACTGCAGAGAAATCGTTCACATCGAATACCTCTCTGCCTATACATTACACGGGCTGCAGCAACGCAATAAAAATTGAATATACTCATACCTACCTATTTTGTCAGACGTTACATTTTGTTATTTTGCATAAATGTGCATGTTACGTCTAGATTCTAGACGATATAGGCTGAACAGCAGCCACACCTACTAACAATAAGATAACGCCATGGGACGAAACCGTTGCAACACTTCTCACAACTATCGCAAATATAGTTGACTAGCTGGTGCCCGCGACTTCGTCCGCGTTGAACGATGAAAGGTACCCTATGTCCTTTGCGGTGGTCTCAGACAACGTGTATGCAAAATTTCATGGTGATCGGTTCAGTAGTTTTTGCGTGAAAGCGTAACAAACAAACAAACAAACTCACATTCACATTTATAATATTAGTAAGATGGTTAGTAAGACTCACCAAACTTTTTAAGCAGTGGCTGGGCACACTGCGTTTCGCAGTCATTTGGGCAGTGACCCCCTCTTACAGAAGACCACCGTGAAATAACTGCATGTGTGCTGCTGTGGTTCAATAAATGAGTAAGAGGTGCCAATTGCCTATCTCTTCTCAATCCTTAATCCTACAGCGCATTGCAGCACTGCTTGTGTTATAGACGACGGTAGCCACCTACCATCAAGTGGACTGTCAGTTTGTCCGTCGAACATAACATAAAAAATGACTAACAATATTCACTTGACGTGCACATTGCTCATGTACTTACCTTTGATGTTGGTTTTGAACCATGACAAACTGTTCAGCGCACCCTCTCGGAGCAGTTGGACGTTGAACTTGGGGTTGATAAGTTCGTTGCGGTGGTGGCGCAAAGTTGCCCGTTGGAGTATAGCTCGTGTAGGCTTGAGGTGGATAATTGGGTTGAAGTGGATAATTGGGTTGAAGTGGATAATTGGGTTGAAGTGGATAATTGGGTGTAGCAAAGCTGTTTGATGGAACGCTGGTAACTTGAGGTCTATCAAGTTGTGAAGTATTTGTGCTGCTTAGAGACGGATACATGGGCGAAGGTACAGGACGTGCAGGCTCATTCACACTGTTGAAGTTAAAACTGAAAATTAATCGCAAATTATTTACGAATGTTAGGTTATAGCAACATAAATACACGGTCAACCTGATGGATATCAAGACATAATAAGAGGAGGAATAAAGAAAAGTGAACTGGTGGATTGCGCCTGCGCATGTTGCCATGGGTCAGTCAGTTTACACTGAAACGCGACGTGCACGTATATTTAATAAGCAATACAATATAGAAACGCTTCACGAATAGCCTCATGGCGCGTCTTTAGCCTCGTCAAACTGAACCTTAGGGTCTGTTCACGTCGAAACTCGACGCGATAATGCTTGAAGATGTACATATTATATTAATCGTGTGGACTGGTGACATATCAAAAAAGCTGCATAATTTTACCTATGATGAACCCGGCTACTGTTGTCTGCTGCCGGTGTACGGGAAGTTGAAGTAGATGATGATGACGGTGCCGGCGACTTTTGAGATTCTTTTTTAGCATTATCCAATATCTCTTGTTGCATTCTTAACATATAATTTAACTGTTCCCTCGTGTATACGGGTCTAAAAGCAAATTATAAACATAAAAGAAAGTTAAACATACTACAGGAAAGTCACTAATCACTATCGACCTAAAACATTTATGTGCGTGCGACGATGCTTATTTCTTTTACGTTCGACGTTTACGTTACAAATAAAGTTGTACAGTACATCGTAGATGGTATAGATGGTAAAATTATAATAAGGTGATTTGATAAATGACGATGATCACGCAGTTTTATTTCCTGATAGGCTTCACTGGCGCCCAACATTTAGAAAGATTTCCACCATATTCTAGTCAGTTCTAGGAAAATTCCTAAGCGCGACACCGACAACTTACGAAAAAGTTCCCGTTTGATACGCTAATTTTTTGTTTGTCCAGAATGAGGATGAGTGAATTGGCATGCTTTTTTTTTTTTTTTTACGTGAGAAAATCAGCGATCCTGATTCACTGCCAGCAATGTGGTGCTGGCAGGATATGCGGGATTTCTACCCGCTAAAACCCCACGGTGTTCCTTGGCCACGCACGCATGTGGGGCGGGAGAGAGGTGTCAACGCGAGTATTTCGTCCTGCTCTCCCGCCTGCGTAAGCCCAGATCGGGCACCTCAATGAGGTCATCAGTAGGAGGAGGGATGGTAGGCTCCCTCCTCCCCGGGTGGTAAAGTATGGGAAGACGTGCCGGAACACAAGCACGTCTTTCACCAGGGCCGGGTTGGTAGGCGAGCGGATCCCCATATCCACCCACCCTCCGGCTGATCACGGGAGCGCTTGGAGTCGGCCGTACAGCCTCTTCCGCCTCCCGGGTCGTCTACGACGGATGTCGTCAGCGAGGGCGGCATCCTCCCTCGCTCGCTCCGCCGCCTCCTTCAGCAAGAGAACTTCCTCGCTGAAGGAGACCATAGCCTGCCAGGCCTCTTTGCTGCCGACCATGGACAGAACCACGGCCGACAGCGAGAGGTCTCCTCCGACAACGGAGACTAGGTGCCTCCGCTGCTGGTCCCATGCCGGGCATTCTGCCAGCGTATGCTGGGAGGTATCCTCCGGGCCACCGCAGTGGTGGCAAGAAGGCGTCGCCTCTCTTCTAGCAACGTTGCACAGATATCTGCCGAAGCAACCATGCCCCGACAGAATCTGCGCAAGTCGGAACGCAATCACGCCCTTCCCGCGTCGGCACCACTGCTCCAGGACCGGCCTGATGAACATTCCGGAACCTAACCTAACCTATTTGTTTCCAGTGAAGTAAGTATTGTAACACATTTTGTAATAAGCGCACAATTGTTATGTTATTATGTTTTAAAATGTTTATAAAAATAATTGTGAATGGATTTCCTAGGCATAAAAACTATATTTCAATAAAATTAACAAGCATTCTTAACTCATTTAGTTTAAAGACACTGTAAAAAACGGTTACAAGACTCAAAAGCCAACCCGCTTTCATAAGTGGTCTAAGACGTCAAGACGTCTTACAACTTTTACGTTTTAAAAAAATCAAGTGACTTACCCCTGTGCAGGTGCAGTTTGTGGTTTTGGTCTCTCGGAGCTCGAATTATTTTGACCCATTTTTGCAGATTTTATAAACGATGAAAGATTGATACGTAAAACAAATGGCCGATCGATAGTTCACTAAAGCAGCGACAAAACTTGTGTTTATTGTTTATTTTTGCTTGGCTATACACTTAATTACAGCAACAGCATTTGTTAAGGCTGCTGAATCAGCGATGGCATGAATTCAATACTTACACGTGTTTTAAAGAAATTAACACACACAATATTGAATAATTATTATTCTGAATTGAAGGGAGACGTGACGTGAGTTAAGTACAACACAGAGATTAGCAGTAGCACAAAACAAAAGAAAAAGAAAATATATATGGTATTGTGGATAATAATGCAATGCAAAGCGCACACGCACGCACACAAAATAAAATAATCTCTACCATAGATAAGCCAGAGAGACTATAGTTTATCTCTGTCTGACATATGATTTCTATATAAGTCGCTCTCTTTTACTGTATTTTTTTTATCTATTCTACCTACTGATAAGTTTACCTACTGATGTGATGTGACTATAGTTATCGATAAAAAAATTCTGTCACTTGGGTATCTATTTACAAATAAAGAAAAAAGATCTGTATTTTTGTTTGTGATGAATAAACTCAAAAACTGCTAAACTGATTTTAAAAATTCTTTCACTTATAGAAAGCTACATTAACAGCAAGTAAAATAAGCTTTTGTTTTATAAAGTTGTAGAAAAAATAGTTTGTTTTTAGAAAGTAGATAGATACGCACTCGTTCGCAATTAAGTACCTACTTTAGACGCGACAGTCATCGTTTATTCTTTGTAATATCCCTGATACAATGTTCTTAATAATAATCATTATAATCTGCTGTTACTATTACAACACCTATTATATATTAATTATACAAATAATATTTAACAATAACATAAATAATAAAAATCACAAAAAAGGTTGCGCATAACAAAAATAACCTAAACAATTTTAAATACTTCACATAAGCAATAACAACAGGCTTTTAATTTCGGATCACAGTTAATAGGAATGAATGTATATTTAATATTAACGCTATCAACATGCTTGATTCCTAATTTAGGTACTTAGTTACCTAGGTATTTAAATGTAGATCATATGATTTTTCATCTCTTCTCTCTGATTGCTTAGTAGTAACTAAATGAAAAACAATAGTATCAGAAACATTATTTTTACGAAATAGTAGGGAAATATTATGTATGAATGATGTTTAAATATAGGTACCCAACAATAACCTCAGTTTAGATAAAAAATCAGATAATTCAAAATGCCAAATGATTTTATTATAAAGATTCGGAAGAATTTATGTTTAGTTTACTTAAATATATTTTCATCATAATTTTGCTTTCTTTGCGACTAATTTAAAACGTCAAATTCAAGTATATAATTCGATTTGTAATTAGTGAAAGCGTGGGTATTATCTAGGGTGTAGGTGTCATCCAAAATAATGTCTAGGTTGATGAAAATTAAAATTATATTTTTAGCTTAATAAAAAAAATATTTGAAATAATTAACTGGAATACTTTTAATTATTTTTTATAATTATGACAATAAAACAACGAAACGATAAGTATTATCTATCGATTGAATTTATCGATAATGTGCAACTCACTATCCATGTCTTCAATATAAGAAAGTACCAACCATAGACTAACGATAAAAAATTCCACATTGTTGCCAATACCACAGATTACTCTATGTAGTCTTTGGTATAGATAAATGAATAAAATGGTCGTCACATAACAAACAAAATTACTCTTTTATTTTTCCAACCGCACTTTGCAAATTACTTATATAAATATCCAACAATAGTTTTTTGAAGATAGATACATCTAGGAATAGCTTTTACAGTAATTCCTTGATAGCTATCATTCTACCAAAATAATCGCTGCAACCAAATCTAAAAATTAAACATTTGGATTTATAGGATTAGAAGTAGCCAAAAAATATTATTTTATGGATAGCGTCGGCCTTGAGGTTATCGCCGCGATGACGACGTGACGACGGTGGCCCTCGATTTTTTTATATGATCCCTCGTTCGCTTCGGCCTCAGCCAATTTCGCGAGTAGTGTAAAGGCAAATTTTTTTTCCAGTCCAGGATAAAAAGTTACTGTGTGGCCAATTTACCAAATTTCACCATAATGTGCAAACTACATTTATTTATTTAACATACATGGTACACCATTACGGGACTGGTCCTAATATAATGTATCTGTTCTTAATTTATAAAATGTTTTTTTTTTAAATAAACCTATATACACAAGAATAATTTAACATAAACCTATATTACCTAAGTATTTAACTATAACATAGCACAAATAGTCCCACCCTAGTGAATTCATAAGTGTGCAATGGAACAGGTCAATTAATATTGCTATTTTATTTAAGCAAATACAATTTATAAGCAAGGAACATAATATACTCTAGTGAGAGTTAATTATGAGGATAAGGAAATAAAGCGTTGACTAAAGATAATCTCAATTTACTTTAAACTAGGGCTAGTGGCTGGCCCATGTATTAAATACAAATGATAAGGAGGGTAAAGAAAATGACATTTCATTTATTATATCCATTTTCTTTTTAATTTCCAATAATAAACCCTTAATTATTGTGGTCAGATGAACATTTTATGATCTAGATTCTAGGTAAACAGCAACCTTCTGTATTGTAATAATTCTCTATTCTAAAACTTTCTCAGAGATTTTAATTTGTTGTTTCTCCTCATGCCTGCAGCGCGTACCCGAATCCAATATTGCTTTGTATTTGGATCTAGGTCCTCTATCTTTGGTGGGGCTCCTGTGTTCAAAGTCCACAACCAATCTGGATATTCGCTATCATCTTTTAACTAAAAAAAAAAATATTATATAATCAGTATTTACAATAGGAATTTTTATTATATCACTAGGCTAGTGATATAAAAAAATCCTATTGTACAGGTGAAGTTAGTCGCTAATAATGTAGCTTTCTATAGGTGAAAGAATTTTTAAAATTGGTCTAGTAGTTTTTTATAACATACAAATCTTCTCTTTATAATATTAGTATAGTTTGGGGAAATATGTAATAACTCATGTCACCATTGACACAGGGACAAAGGTTGAATGAATCATGGTTGGATCAAACAATAACTGAGTCTTTTCTTTTTCATTAGTGTTCAATAAAAAATAGCAGACTTCGGAGGTGACTTGTAAATAAGAAATGTTTCAATTTAGTAGTATTCAAATAAACTAAAATAACTTTTAAAATATTTATGCCTTACTTTGCAGATATCATTTTTCGTGATTTCTAATAATACATACTAGCTGATGCCAGTGACTATGTTAAAAAATGAAAAATACAACAAATATACTATTTTATTTAACACTGATGTTATCACGTTTGAAAGTCTGATGTTTTGAGGTTATAAATTTGTTTACACAAAATATTCTCTTTCTCAAATGAATAGTACTCAAACCTCAAACTACAATTTAGAAAGGTTAGTTCCTTTACCTTAACATCTTCGCCCGTGACATATATATTTGAACCACAAACATAATTAACTAATTTCTCAGGGTCTGTTTCAACTGGTAGTACCTTCTTCTCCATAGGAGCAGTTAATTTACCTTGCCTTTTACCTTTGCCCAACCCCATTACACCTAGAAAAATAAAGCTCCAATGAAACCATCAACACTAATGGTGAAACATAACAACAAAACACAGTTATTTATTATAAATACCGCCAGCAGCTGAAGTAGTTTTTTTTACAGCTGCAAAATTTTCACTGTTTGTATGAAAACTAACAGATTTTGTATATGAAAATGACTTAGTACGTAATAAAAGTCGCGATAAATAATACATCCTAACGAATAATTTTAATCTAAATTTACTATTTATAAATGTAATAGAAATTAAGAAGTAATTATATATGTAGTTGTATTTAGTTTTGTAAGGTTAACTTCTCGTACTATTAGACATAGACAATATTCTTTATCTTTATTTATTTATTGCTTGGACCAATAATTATTGGTCCAACGAAGCCGTCCAAAACTCCAAAGATCCAAGATCACAGTTTTCCAAGATTTATTTATTTATTGTATTGTATAAAATAAATAGAATAGAATTAGAATAAAATATAAAATAAGTATAACGCACTGTCTGTCTGACAGTCTGACCTGACCAAATTGGACCTGACACTGACAAACTGAAGCAACATGAATGTGACATGACATAGGTCACTTGAATTAGTTTGACATATCTAATCTATAACCACAAATTAACTACAGATAAATAAACATAAAAAAAAATAAGTTTAAAAATAAAATAAAATAAAATATTGAGTTTTTATCAAAGAGTATAGTAATATATTGAGGTTTCTATTCCATTTTTCCGTATCCTATTGTATCCATTATCCTACTGTAAATCGTTGAATATTATAAACTCGTACTAGTTACAGGTAACACAGGTTGTTCTGTGGTCGTCACTTAGAGTATCTTTTTTGTCTGTGGGTGGATGTTTTGGTTTTAAGTTACATACTTTGCTAAATAAAACTTGCGCTATATATAAAATTTATTTTAATTAAATATTACAACTGAGGAACTTATTGTGTCTTACTACTTTATCGGAGTCTATAATCGTATTGATTGACATTGATACCGTTTTGGTTTCGGAGCTGAAGCCAGCACTCCGCAGTAACAACTCTCATCAAGAATAATATGCCGCACTTTAGAATCGAAACCAATGTACCCAAAGAGAAAATTCCACAGGATTTCGTTACTAAAGCTGTACCAATTCTTGCTAAAGCACTTGGAAAACCAGAATCGGTAATGTTTAACCTTTTACATACATATTATGACGCCCATTAGAGGATGCCCAGACTATAGAAAGGCATTTTATGAAATATTATTACACAATTATTATTTTACATATTTCTTTTAGTATTGTGTAGTGTCAGTTATCCCAGATGTCCCAATGAGTTTTGGTGGAACTACAGAACCATGCGCTATTGCAAATCTCATGTCAATAGGAGCACTTGGCGTTGAGCAGAATAAAAAACATGCAAAAGTGTTGTTTGAATTAGTTGAGAAAGAATTGGGAGTGCAGCAGGACAGGTATTTTAAACCTTATTTTATCCATGTAATTTGAAAATGGAGGTCAATGCATCTCCATGGAAAGACAAGTTATTCGAGCAATATATGATCTATGATAATGATTTCGTTAATCTATCTATATGATTAATACACTAATTGGTTAGTGCTTTGTTGTTGGGGCTGTCGACTTAGGGAGTAACTAGTATTTAGCTTTTGTCCATAGAAAATAGAATTTTTGTAGAGATAAATTATGTCTGTTCACCTTTCAGAGTATACTCGGTTATCGCACCAAACAGGCGAAACTAAATAACTAGTATTTATTTGTTAACAACAGTAAACGGCACTGTTCCGCTGCGTTCAGGGTTCAGTTTATATAGTAGCTTTATAAAAAAAGAAAATTTATGTAGTTACATTTTTTCATTCACAAATAATTTTTCTTGAATTAAGTCTGGAGAGTTATATCAACCAGAATTGGGTTCACTATTATTACTTCACTAAGTGTGAGATCAAGTACAATAACTCCTTGTAAAGAAATAATGGATGTTGTTACAACACAACAAAAGCTTTGATTACATTACCTACTTACCAGTATTCAATACAGTTCATTCATTTGTTCAATAACATAATATAAAATGATGACTTCATAGCACTCTATAAGGGCTGGTTTAC
Source organism: Synanthedon vespiformis (assembly GCA_918317495.1). NCBI lineage: Eukaryota > Metazoa > Arthropoda > Insecta > Lepidoptera > Sesiidae > Synanthedon > Synanthedon vespiformis. The sequence goes on from OU906965.1 coordinate 3,553,214, forward strand.
ATGGGCTTAGTAGCTAAAGGAAAAATTATATCAGAATTTTAACTAATTTAATTTATACCATGTTGAGTACAATAATGTTTTATGCATCTTAATTGTGCTTATATTATTTCAGAATGTACATAACATTTCAAGATGAACCTACGGGAAACGTTGGATTCAAAGGCACTACTTTCCATGCAATTTTTGGATAAAATTTTTGCCCCTTTGTTACTTTTCTTTTTCAATTATTCTTTGGTTGTTATTTTTTAAGGATAATCTACAAGATTTATATATTTAATATGTGAAAGACATATGGAAGTAGTTAAGAAATTAAAATTTATTCGAAAATTAAATATGTACTAGCTTTTTATTATGAAACTAATGCATGCTGTTGGTTCAGTAAGGGAGCCAGAGCCCATTTCCTTATTCCTTCCTATTCCTAATGCCTTCTAATACATACTCTGGTGGGCAGCACATTTACAGACACCTATGGCGTTGCTTGCCTTATGGTAGCCATCTACCATTTTACAAAATAAAACACTGTATAAGTAAGCGAAGTCAGTAACAGGTATTCAGGAGAATTAGTTGTCTCACAACTTATTACTGCTATAAATAAATAACCGAAGACAGAATGTGACACAAGACATTTACAGTACTTATTGAACTCAATAACTTTTTAATAAAAAAAACCAGCAGGTTTCAATTAAAAAAGTCAAAAAAATTAACAAAAAAAAAAACCCAGTTGAAAGTTATGAAGCAACAAAATTATAAAAAGAAACATTGTTGGCTTTTAATCAGTAATCATTTAATCGGTTATTTGAGAATGTTTACAAAATAAATTTTTCAATTGTTCCTTTGTATAAATGCAGGACAGGAAGCAGCCCTTTCTTTAAATTAAACACAAATAAATTATATTAAAATTAAAGTTTATTTTTTTATTATTTACATTTTAATGATATTAACAATACTAGGATTTAAAAGAAAAACTTTTCATCCATTCTATAAAACAAAATAAATACAAGAAAATTGTATTGATTCACTTAAACATAGTTGGGTCAAATTTACCTTTAATTAAAAAATACCAAGAACATTGAATTTTTTTTGTTTGAAATTTATATGAATACTACGGTGGCGGTAAGCCTAGTGTTTGTCTAACGAGTCTCTCGGCAATTTTGTTAAATTGATCGCGGTCTTCTCTCCACATTTTGGCAGCATCCACATTAGCTCCACTTTCATCATTAGGTTCCGCTAACATACTCACTACAGATAGTAATATTTTCTCAACACTTTGTACTGGGGACCATCTCTCGGCGCTAGTCTCGTAACCCATAGGATCATCGCCCGGCGCATGTAGTATGGAAATACACACCCTTCCATCGGCATAGATGTTTGGATGGAACATTTCACATGTGAACTGCATTTTTGGGGGGCTCAATGGATAGTCCGGAGGGAAAATAAGTTTGGCAGGAAAGATTCCACCTTCGAAACACGTGTTTTCTGGTCCCATTATTAGGGCTTCCCATTCAAAGAAGTTTTCTTCGTTGATTGGACCAGCAATTATACCTTCCGGAGGGTTCAGTGTCAGCTGTTTGTATTCAGCCATAAGTCTTCGTAGAGGTGAACCAGCCATAATATCAAATGATCGAAAGTAACCAGCTGAAATGTCTGGAAAAGTAGTGATTATTATTCCAAACTACGAGAACACCTCATTTGACAAGCGATCACGTTGTAGTGTGAACTTTTTAATTTAGTGAAACATTTATTAAGCGAATGACGGTCAGATAGTCACAAAGAAATGTTCGGTTTTCGGTACTATCCTCTTTTATTTCGATTGATAAGATGAAAAAAAAAAACAAAATATTTTGTAATGGTTTTTGTGGATGTGACACTGACTGAATGACACACAAAACACAATTGTTGGATGTCTATTGACTGACATGACATATATGACGTGGCAGGATTTATTTTAAATAATAGAACTACTGTTCTGTGCCAAAGGTCGGTAAAAGTGAATACAGAACACTTTATACTTACAACAAGGAGCAAAGGAGAGTATATTGTGTTGTAGTTACGACCACAAACTAAATAGTAGATACTAACGTATGACAGTAACCAAAAAAAATCTAACAGCAGGTGTATTTCAAAACAATTATAGTTGATCATTGTTGATATAAAAGATCTGTCAGGACCATCTGGAATTCTGCTTAGAATATGAGTATACCGAGTTTTATAGATCTGACGAAATAGTGTCTGCGTTCAGACGTTCTATTTATTATGCAACTTTTATATTATAACTTGATTTTGATTTTACTTGTTTTAGGATAAAATATTAACCGAGTCCAACGGTAAGATATTTTTATTAACTTATTAATACTATTGTACTTATCTAATATTTTTATATTTCAATATCTATCACTGTTAATCGTTCAGTATGATTCTATTTTTAGTGATGCATTCACAGATCAGAATAAAATTACATTCCACTGAACTGGCTAATTTCCAAAACAATGTAGTTTGGATATACATGAATATTCTCAACGGCATCCGTTGAGAAGGCTTTGGATCTTTCACACGTACACGGTTGCTGACTTGCTGCTACCTGTGCCGCGTGCGTAGTCCTATCGTCATAAAGGTATAATTCCAACCTATCGTCCTATCCTAAGTATTTACAGAACGAAATGACGACCGTGCCGTGACCGTGTTGTACGCGTGAACGGTTTTTTACTCCTTTCGTCGGTTTTCATACTAGGCCATCTCACTCATCGAAACACAGCACACAATATGATGTTTTTTTTATTTTTTTTTAATAGCGAAACCCTCCGACTCAAGGTCGTAGCCTATGTCTGCTTCTCATTCATGCATGCCAGTTAACACACATACGCAATGCGCCCTGCTAGGACAATAATAAATTAATATTACTATAAGATAATAATATAATATATATAGATATGTTATAATAATATCGCACACGAATTTTCGGCGCTGAAAAAGTAAATACTTATATGAGTAATTTAAATTTTTATCGCTGTAACGTCGGTGGCGCAATCACGGCGACGGAGGCGCAATCACGGCGACGGAGGCGCCCAATTTTTTTAAAAACCATCCCTCGCGTTTTTTCTAGGGTTTTTAAAAAGTAACCTATATGTTAATCCAGGTAATAAACTATGTGTGTGCCAAATTTCATTCAAATCCGTTCAGCCGTTTTTGTGTGAAATCCACAGATAACCCCCAAATAGATTCCGAATAAAGGAAATTTATGCGCGCAACACATATATGCTTTTGTCATTATATAAACCGCGCTAAAAAATTACCACTTTAGTATTAACCGGTCTGCCTGCGAGCTGTGAGCAAGTCGCCATTATCAATTTAAAATTTGTTTTGTATCCAAAAATAAGTTATAATGTCTACCTGTGCTATAAAATGGTGTGGAAAGTCGTCTAGGACATCTAGTTACCAAAAAGATGGCATAACGTTTCCACAGGTAAGTAAAATGTTTCATATTCTTCTTATAATCATTGCCATGCCACCATATACCAGAGGTCAACGTAATCTGGCTTAAAAATTACGCGTGTAATGCATAGTGTTGTAATGATTTGTAATTTTGTAATGATTCGTCGATATCGATATTTATCGTAAATTTTAACGAGTTTACCGAAAACAAAACTTTTTACAGGAATTTAGCTAAGGACTTCAGCGCAATGTAAAAAGTGTCAAGATAGCGGCCAACTTTCTCGTTTTTGGGCCGATTTCAATGAAACTCTGTTTTGGTGAGTATTTTGATAAGAAGACAACAGAGATTTGTCAAAATGTCATAAAACCAATATGGCGGCCAACATCCCCGTTTTTTGGACCGATTTCGATGAAATTCGGTTTTGGTAGGGTATTTTGATAAGAAGACAACAGTGCTTTCACGAAATGTCATAAATCCAAGATGGCGGCCAACTTTCCTTCTTATCGGATACTGTGAGTGAAGGTCCTAGACGCATGTGAAAACTAGTTTTTACTAATCATTTTTTTCTTTATTTCATCAAGCCTCAGAAATCTAGTAGAAACATAATTCTAAATTTTATTTGTTAAAGGTTTCCTAGATGCCCCGAAAGGAAAAATAAATGGATTGACACAACTGGTCCTGGAGAGGTATAGTTTCCTCATAATACCAGCGTCATTTGCTCAAGACATTTTACGGACGACAATTTTTATATTATGAAATAGCGAAGGAGGTTAATGGATACAGCTGTTCCAAGTTTATACTTGCCAATTTTGGTATGCGCTCTTACACTAATACTTTAAAGTAGGTATGTTATGGATATAAAGTTTCGGATCCGGATACGGATACGGATATGAGAATAATATTATACCGGTTTGGGATTCCTCACAACACTTTTAAAAGTAAGGTTAAAGTTACTTTTAAAAGTGTTGAGGATTTTTATTTAATAAATGGGTTTGTCTTATCCAACAACCAGCTGTATGACAATCATGAGGTCTATGATGGAGCTAGCCCACCCAGAAGATGCCTATTCACTCGTACTTTGAAAATATTTTTGTCATATGAGCTCGGAAATACAGACGCCGGAGTTCCAAACCTTACCAGTGCGCTAAATAATGGATGTTTTAAAGCGCTTGGTCCGGAAAAGAAGTATTTCGATCACAAGATGAGGATGATCCTTGAGGAGTACCTAAGAAATACCGGACATATTATATTTTATTTCAAAATTTTTAGATATCCTCTTCGTATACCACTGGCGGAGTCGCTCTGTCTCCAATAAATATCAATGAAACTGATGTAGTTGGTACATCGTATGAAAAATCGGTAGTGTATAATATAATAATAATTCCGCCTTATACGTATACTTTTGAATATGATTTTATAACGAATACTAATTGTTGTTGCAGCCTTCCAGTTTAATTTCGAAAGACAGTAAGATTCAGCCGGTATCTGAAAATCAAAGCAAGGTTTTAGAGATATCAAAGAAAAAGAGACAACTTCTTTCTTCTATACCTAATACGCCATCTGCGTACGCCATAGAAGAGTTATTGAACTAACCAACACATTGAAGGAAAAGAATAAAAAAATAAAAAAGTTGAGTGATTCTAATAGAAGATTAAAACGACAAATAGTTTCTTTAAAAACGTCACTGGCGGAATTAGAAAAAAGAAACCTTATTACAACTGAACACAGTTGTTAAATTCCTTAGGAGTCAAATGCAGTGAAATTATTCACCGGAAAATATGAAAAGGAAAATCAGGCAAAAATATCAAAAAGAAATATTCTCCACAGTTACGTGCTTTTGCACTTACTTCGAACTCCTATTCGACAAAGGCTTACAACTACGTGCGTAGTGTCTTCAATACTTGCTTACCCTCCAGAAAAACACTTGGAAAGTGGTACAGATCTGTGGATGGTCGTTCAGGATTCACTAAGGAAGCTTTAGATGCCCTAAAATTCAACACTGAAAATGCTCAGGTCATTCTGTCAAGATTCGAAATATTTAAGAGCATGCTGCTGAATTTAACGACAAATGTCGAAAATAAACAGACGCAATTATAGATTCGGTGCGATATACTGGATTTGTAGGACTTTGTGTATGTATTGAAAGTGTAAAGTTTTCATAAAATGATTAATAAAAAACCAGCGCTGTTCTTATATATCTTTTCACCGCATCAGCCAGGACCACAGCAGCATATATTGTTTTTATTCAGAATAAAATTATTATTAATAAAAACGTTTTTTATGTACAGTAGGTACATAAAAAACGCCCCCTTAAATCTAATAAAATAGTACAAAGACTAAGGCTAAAACTATCCTAAGCTTAATCATAAACCCAATCCCAACCAGTTCCAATGCCAAGTCCGGTCTCAATTTCGAGCCCAGTCCCAAGCGGATCGGGCGTTGTGAGTGAAGGTCTTAAAAGTATTATTTTTTCCTTTATTAACCTAAAAATACCTATTCAATTCATTTTAGAAATTATCGATAAGAAATGTCAGTCGATAAATTAATTTGTCTCTGCCCCATCACTAACTTTTTACTTTATTAAATTTGTAAAATACCTATTCAATTCATTTTAGAAATTATCGATAAGAAATGTCAGTCGATAAATTAATTAGTCTCTGCCCCATCACTAACTTTTTACTTTATTAAATTTGTAAAATACCTATTCAATTCATTTTAGAAATTATCGATAAGAAATGTTAATCGATAATTAATTAGTCTCTCTCGCCCAATCACTACAGTAAGGAGCGTAGAGATAAGGAGAACAATCTTATATGGGTGTTAAACTAAAAAAGTGGCAACTAAAATCGTCGAATTGAGATGGCGCTGGTGTGTCTAGGGCAGTGATCTAGAGAGTTTGAGAGTATAAAATGAAACGGAGTGAAGTGCGCGCTGAGTTGAATTGTTTACTATCACTAGCTGCAACCAGCGCCATCAGTTCGTCGTCTTTCAACGGACACTTTTAATACACGGAGCTTGCGCTCCTTTACCTCTATTCTCCTTGCACTACAGTTTTTATGTAGCCAATCCATAGCCAATCACAGCTCTTGTCATATCCTCCGCAACGCATCGGTGAGCTCTATGGGTGAGCTTGTTTCAGTACCAAAGAGTATAGTAATATAATAGATCTACAAATCTTTAATTCTTTAATAATAATAATGCGTATCTGTGTTGAAAGCGTAACAAATATCGATCCTTCCACCCTCACAAAGTTTCGCATATATTTAGTGTATTATTAATATTGTAATATATTTTAATACTTACAGCTTGCAGCGTAACTTTATAAAATATAGTCCATGTTACTCCTGATAACATAACTTTCTATAGAGGTATCTATAGGGGAATGAATTTTTCAAATCGGTCCGTAGTTTCGGAGCCTATTCAATTCAAACGAATTCAAACAAGCAAATAAACAAATCTTTCCTCTTTAAGTATAATATTAGTATAGATTTATTTTATTATTTAGTTATATCTAATGTTACCTTAATATACTTTATCATTATTTCCAGATGTCATCTGTAATCCCAATCACCTTGAAAGGCGACAATTTAGGAAAACGCCACCAGTACCTGAACAATTTAGTTAATGATGCCTTTTCTGAAGGAGTGTCGTTCGATGCAATTAAAAATCTTCCAGAATCTTCGCCTGTTGACCGATTATTTAAAATTGATCTCGCTTCCAAATATAAAATTTCGGAATATGTACTGGAAAATTTAAAACACGAAGATATGTTGTGTGTGAGCAGAGCGCTGAAATGTCTGTGGTTATTGGACCCTGAGTACTCTCATATCGTGAATCCAATTCACATGGAAAGGGAAATTTTTCCAGAAATGTTGACGACAGCCGTTAATAAGACACACAATTGGATACAACTTCATTTACGAGATGAGCGAAGACTTCAAGAGTTCTATCAGTTCTATTATAACAATAAAGATTTCAATAAAGCCATAAAGTACTTACGCCATAGCTCCAAAGAGTTCATTTTGAACCAAATAGAAAATTTATTGGAATTGTTGACACCACATTCTTTAAAAATAATGTGCGAAATTTGTCCAGATGTTGCTAAATGCTATTTCAACAGTCTGGAAAATAACAAAGTGCTGCTAACAACTTATCTAAAAAAAGAAAAAGAATATTTCTTTGGTGTAAAATTTTTATTAAAGGCAAATGTAGATGCATACCTTGATATTATTGAAAAATACTTTAATCAACGATTATTTAAACATCTGAGCTCGAAAGCAACAAGATATATTATTAAATATAAAAAAAATAGATTTCTTAACAAACCTGAGCTCTATACAGTTTGGTTACTCGAAAAGAATACTCTAGCTGAAAACTTAGGCAGTGAAGAAATTATGGAACTATTATTAAAACTTGCAAGAGCCGAATATCTAAAATCATGGTTTTCATACAAGAACGTAGAACCACTTATGAAACGTCTTAACATCGAAGAAAGAACACTTATGAAAAAGCAAATATTTGTGGAAAAAAACATCGGAGAAAAATCTTTGAACTGGCCTTACCCTATTCCATCAGCACCGAAAATATCAAATGAGAAAGCTCACGTATACGACGATGTTGATATTAGGCCCAACCGATATGGTCCTAATCGTCCTATGGCATCAGGAAAGAAAAGAGTAATAAAGAAACGAACAATTAAACATAGAACAGGCAAAGAAACACTTTTAAATCAGTTATTTGATCAATACAGATTCATTAGTTTCAAACGTACTCTTATGGAACTACAAAAACGTATGGCCGCTGAGAGCAATGCTATGAATCGTGAATATATGATGTTAGTGTTGGTCAGTAAAAGCGGCGGACACTCGAAGAATATTACTGAACTACTAAGTCTACTAACTGGAAGACATATGAATGAACCGAGCACATTGCGTGCCGCTGTTATACGAAGTTTAGTAAGGCGTGCTGCAGCTTGGCGGTTACCGACTGACGTATGGATAACGTTTCGAAAATTTGCACACGGCTTAGGACTAGATGGTACACCTGCTCAAGCCAATTGTAATGAAGGCCTTCACGCTGTAGTTATACGGGACATACTAAACAATGTTACAAGCGACACATCTGTTCTAGATGCTTTCTTCAATAATTATTCATCTTTTGCTGAATACACTTTAAGCCCTTCAGAGCGTCGGCAAATCTGTAACTCTTTGCCGGCGATTCTACTTGCCTCTATTAAAACTAAACCAGCCGATACCTACAACCGTCTTACACAGTTATTAGACACTTTAGATGCATATAAATTGCGCGTCGACAAATATCCGGAAGTAGTGGCAGTCATAACAAGCTTCGCTAGTCGTGATTCAAATTATGCCGCAACACTCTTGCTTCGCTTGTTCAAGGCTCGCGTTGCTCGACGAGAGTTGATTCGAGAAAATTTTGCTTTAATACAAAACGAAGCCTCATATTTAAACGCACTGAAACACGACATCGAATTATTAACTATTACAAGCTATTTTGAACAGCTTCTTAAAAATCAAAACCAAACACGTATGGATAGGTATCTGCGAAAACTTCTGATATATTTTTATGAAGAAAATGGACTTGCAATGCAACATTTGGCAGTCATGCAGCGTTTAATTGAGGAGAGTCCACACACTAGATTAGCTCGACCAACAGCGCATTTGATCGGTAGTAATTTGTGGCCGTTAATTGTTTCACTCGATTCGAAAAATTTACAAAGGCCTCAAAGGCAATTGGTAGCATCATTAAAAACAAACGCCCACCTGTCGCGACCATCACTTGATTTAAACGAAATGGGTTGGCAACTAGCCGGTCTCGTGCTTTTGTATAATAGGGTAACAGTTTGTAGCACCGTTAATTTAAGGAAAAATATTAAAAATCTTCTTTCCAATCGAAAAACTGCAAGAATAGCAGCTGTGTTGGCAATGCGCTCAGAATTAAAAACAAGTCTACCAGAAATTTTACGTTCTATAGGTGAATTACAAGCTGCAGCGGCAGTTCGTGCAGTATTACGAAATTTTCACATACTCAAAGAAGAATGTGATCCCAAAATATGGACTGTAGTAAAACCATTTGTTAAGCGTATAAATTTTACATCTAATCACCACGAGAAATTACAAAAAGATCTTGTCAACAATGATACAGTACCTGAAACTGTTGAACTAGATTATTGGGTTGATCTTTACAATAAATTTGGAAAAGTTACACTAGCACATACAGTGATAATTTTACATAAGCTTATAGACTTAATATTTGAGCTAAATGATGAATTTGTAGTAAATGTCATTAAAGAATTTTTATTTAAGGTAACAGAAGATAAAGGCGACGATAATTACCATTTTAAAAATTACGCTTCATTATGCGTACAGATGTCTGCCAAATATTTATTGCTTTCTGTCTCCGAAGAAGAACTCGAACACAAAATTGAAAAAGTTGGTGAACCAATATTACTCCACATAGAAAATCAGTTTAATGTAGACTGCTTAGACCTACATTTATTTGATGAGTTTATTTTTTCCATAAAATTTACTAAAGCTTTTATGGATTATAATTACATTTATTGTATGGTCCTATTTGAAAGAGTAATAAAATTAATGAGAAAAATTATGCCAATAGAGATGTGGCTTGAGAAATATGTCAACGTACATTTAAGTATGATTTACTGTAAATCGGTAAAACAAGGTATAAAAAGAAGACCAGAAATATTTACTAATGAAATCACAAAACAAAACGAAGGTGTTGAAATCATAGGGTTCATTTTTGGAAAATATATAGCACACGAAGTGAGTGAGTTGCATAAAACATATTTTGCGTCAATTTTGCATTTGTATAAAGAATTACTATTAAAATTCTTGGAGAAATACTTCTATAAAGACAAGAGTTGGTACAGGCTGTTATCGTTTATTATTAGAGGTATTATGGAGTATGGAGGCGACGATGTGAAGCTGATAGCAGAATATATCTTCAAGAGCAGATATTCCTTTTTTTCTGAATATGACAGAGAAGTTATTCTAAAACTGTTATTGAAATCTCAAGATAAAAATGTGCAGTTCTTTTTGTTTGCTGATTTGGAAGAAAATTGTTATTGTTCGTCGTAGTTAATATATTGAAGATACCTATTATATTTAATAAGTACATTATTCTTCTGTTTGCTTGGTTGTAGAAAATTTTGGTTCTTAAAAAGAACATAATTTAAAGTACGAGATTTTTGGAACATAATGCCTAGAAATCGCTATATCACGAAAATTGGACTTGCATATCAGTTATGAGCCACGGAGGAAGCAACCTAAGTGCATGGACAGGATAACGACTTGCGGAAGCTATTTGAAACCACACTTGAAAACGGTCCTGAAACTGAAGCGTGGTCATCGTATTTCAAAACAAGAATATGAATCGCGGAGGCAATATTTCCAAATATTATTATTTATAATTTTTTCGAATTTTGAAAAAATTATAAACGGCACATTTATAATTTTCTTGTCCATTTCTGTTTTTCCTACGTCACTGTAACTACTTATTTACTCGTACTATAATTCTTAATTTCTTGCAAAATGTCAATTTTTGTTTTATTTTAAAGAAGACATTGCAATAATTTTATTTCTGTTTTATTTTATTTTTAAGAAACTTAATTTGTTAATTATGTCTGTCGCTACGTCGCTATGCTATGTGTAGGTATGTATTTTTTGTAAGACAATAAATAAATCTAAAATAACAACGAACATTTTTTTAAATAACATTTCATGAGCCATACCGAAAAGTCGTAGGTATGTTTGAATTTGGACAATCAGTAATAGTGGAGAAATAGAAATTGGGATAAAATGCGGGAGCTCTGTTGGCAATTATCAAAAAATAAAAACGTTGTTGTTCAAGTTTTTACTTCTGTCGGCACGGCACTCCCGGAGTGCCACTGTTTTTTTACCTAACTGAAGTTCAGTCTGAAAATTTAAAAAAATCATTTTTGAGAAATTCATTAAAGTTTTTGAAAATACTAAAATAGTTTTGTAAATAATAAATATACATACTGTAAACATTATTATGATTTAAAAAATAGTGTTATTTGTACTATTATTTTGTATTCTGTGTATGACTCTTAAGATGCTGTCAATGTCACTCACTGTCAATTTATTTATTCTGTCTTCGTTTTTTTTTTATTTATTGTAAAATAAAATCAAAGCAATAAGCATTTAAGCATACAATATATATATATTTATATTAATTATAATATAAACGTATAATCTAATTAAATGTTATAACTATTGAATAGCTGAAACTTAATTACTTCAAAATGGATGAACACAGAAGTGTAGAGGATACTCCAGCATCCCAACGGCTTACCAATGACGACTTTAGGAAACTCCTGATGACTCCAAGGTCTACGCCTGGTGGAGGTGCTCATCCCACTGGTTCAGTGCGTGAAGCCATGGCAAATGCAGGGTAATAATTTCTATCGAGGTTTTTGCTGTTTTCGTTGGAATTTAAGGTTATTTTAAATGATCTATATTATATTTTTTAGATCAATGCCACCACCAACTGAGAATAAAGGTGAGCTGCGTCGCAAGAAGAAGTCTTACTATGCAGCATTGAAAAAACAAGAGGACAATAAGCTAGCTGAACTAGCAGAAAAGTACAGGGACAGAGCTCGTGAGAGACGAGACGGTGTTAACGAAATAGGCCCTACAGATCCCACTAGTAACACAAGTAGTGCATATAGGTACAGTTTTGTATTTTTATACTTTTTTGTAAATTAGAGTAATTTGTGTGAAATTATTTTCATTGATAGAGATTAGACATTTTGTGTTAGCAATTACTATATCTGTATATTGGAGGTTTGCTATCTTAAGTCATTTTTTTTAATCACTTTATGATTTTTTATTTTATGATCTATAAGCAATTTCAGCTCTATTTACTGCTATTCTTTTTTAAGTCTGTCTATTATGTTTGCATATTTGGATGTTTCTCAATCATGCATAAACTTCTGAATTTTGATGAAATTTTTTCACACAGATAACTAGTTAACACACCTGGATTAACATATAGTATATTTTTTATCCTTGAAAAATATCAGGTTCCTGTGGGATTTTCAAAAAAAGAAATACAGCTACCATGAAGCTGCTAATACAGCTAGTTTTTCATAAAAGTAATAATAAAGCTTTCTTTTAGATTAGATGACTGAAAGGTATTATTGATTAAAAATAAAATTTCTCTAATTCTAAACTTGTTATTTTTTTATTTTCTAATGTGAATTTAAATACATAATTTAATATATATTATTTATTTATAATTATAATTTTATTTGAAACTTTAGGGCAGTGGCACCAGACCTCAAGTCAGGAATGGATGCCAAGGAAAGAAGGAGACAGTTAATTCAGGTTCGTACAACCCTTTTTCCCCTTTTGTGTATATGAGAATCTAATTAAACATATTGCATACCTCTCAACAAATCATATTGCATACTTAAGAATTCTCTGTTAATTTAATAGTATGAATTATTTAACTGTAAATTTTCATGAAGCCTTAAAACGGCCATAGAATTGTTGGCTATCAATCTCATTGATCAATTGTTAGACTAAAAACGATCCACTTGCTAAGATGCCTCAAATGTTGGTACAAATTTACTTAAGTAAAGTATGTACATAAGATTATCATAGACACCCCGAGCAGTCGGGGGAGGGGAGTCCCACATAACCTCTCTCATTAGGACATCGTCCAATCATCGTCCCCCCAGAAGGGGTGTGTATATGTAACACATTTCCTAGTGTCAAAAAAAAGGTAAGATCGTAGAGTAAATAGTACTTAACCACTAAGTACTGGTTGTTTTAGTTCTAAACACTGGTTATTCTATTATGGTAAGATATATCAGATGGTCTAGATAGATAATAGGTGTAAATCACTGACTGAAGTTTTCAAAAGAATCGGCGGTAATAAAAAACATAGTGATTAATTTTATTATAAGGGATAGGGAAATGGTCCTAACACACTTACTAAACTAACCATAGTTACCGAGATCTTGGAAGTTAATTGTAATTGTGTTGATTTTCAGGAATCCAAGTACCTCGGTGGTGACATGGAGCACACTCACTTGGTGAAGGGTCTCGATTATGCTCTTCTACAAAAGGTAAATAGCATCGAGGTGTTGACTTTAGGGTTACTATATTCAAAGACAAGCTATTTTTGATTCAGTGATAATAAACAATGACTTTTTTTTATTTTGCTCAGAAAAAAATATAGTATGCTTATATTTTACTAAGTTTAATTGATGATTAATATTTCGAATACGGGAATTTTTTTAATCGTTTTTTGGGTAGTAGTTAAAACCTATTTTTTAATGTCTATAAAAAATCTTAGTCGTTTGGTTTTGGTGCTGGAATATGTATAGCTCATTTGATCATTAGAAAATTGTTTGTGACTTTTCATCTGAATCAAAGTTCAATTTAATTGCAAAAGTTAAACCTAAGTAAATTAACCAAATTCTTCACTAAGGTTCGTTCAGAAATTCAAACTCGCGAATTGGAGGAAGAAGCTGAAATGGAAAGGCTCGTCACAGCACCCGTGGAACCAGTTAAAGAGAAGAAAGAAGTGCCAGTAAGTAAAATTTTAAATAAAAAAAAATGCAGGTTTCTTTCATCTAGTGAATTTTTTTAAGTTTTAATGTCTATTGGGTTTTTTAAAATCCCAACAAGAAGCCAATATTTTTCTAGGATATAAAGTTTAAAGTCAATTAATCATCAATAAATCAGTGGAAACCTCATTCAAATCGGTTAAGCCGTTTCTAGAGATGTTTACAATTCTTTTTTCAGCAAGAGGAAGAAATTCAATTCAAAACTGCAATGGGAAAAAATATCTACAACTTCGTTATGGAGCAAAAGTAAGACAATTAGTTAGACAGTATATTAAGCGCCTCTTTCACCAACGTCAAGTAGGCCAAACTGTCATTTATAGTCACCGGTAACGGATATACCGGTACGGTAAACGTCCCAAACATTGAATAGAAAATAATAATAAAAAATCGGCTACTGGATGCACTAAACCGAGTGCATAATTCAATAAAACAGAAAACGATTTCTTAAAGTAACTAATCAACACTTTACTTGACGTAGGTGAAAGAGGCGCTAAGAGTTCTAGATTTGTTCTATTAATAAATAGAATTATTTATTTATTTATTTTTAAGGAAAACTTACAGTGATATTTATATATGAAGTGATATTTTACTATGAAGTCTGTCTGCCTACATGTGTTGAGTTAGAGCTGTTCTGACTGAACATACTCTTCAAGAAAATATAATTTATACAATAATAACTAATTAATGTTCTATGGAGCATTAATCACGGTTTTATCAAACCGAAAGTTTTTTAATGATACATCACTATTTTTTTTTAGGAACAAGAAAGTGACCCGCAACGAACTGTTCGCGTCCGGTCGCATGGCGTACGTGGTCGAGTTGGAGGAGGAGGGGACGATAGACAGCGACATACCGACGACACTGACGCGGAGCAAAGCGGACGTGCCCACGCAGGACGAACGGAGTTCCGCAGCGAGCGCCAACGACGTGGTGCTCGACAAGCTCACGCAGATATTCTCGTACCTACGCCACGGACGTCACAGGAAACTCAAGAAGACCAAGGTATGCACCGCTCTTAGTTCAGGAAAATTTATTAACCTTTATTTTTTATTTTTTATGATTTTTTTATTTTTTATGACAGACAGGCTGACTGTCCACTTGATGGTAGATGGCTACCGTCGCCTATAACACAAGCAACGCCATAAGTGCTACAAGTGCGCTGCCGACAATAGAAGGATTAAGGATAGGGGATAAGGGAGGGATGGGGTAATGGGCTCTGGCATCCCTTACTCACTCACCGAAACACAACAGCACATAATTCACGTTGGTATTTTGTAAGGTGGTGGTTACTGCCGCCAGACGGGCTGCCCAAATGACTGCGAAACGCAGTGGAACTCTTAGGGGAATCTTTGATATAAGTTTGAAGGATATATGTAATGTCTATGAGTGAAAGAAATTTTCTATTCCGACCTGTGGAAGGGATGGAATAAAATTAAAGAAAAAAAAGTTTCACACAAAAATGTTTATAATTATAACTTTTTTGCTGAAATTAAAATTAACAGTGTTTTTTTCTTTATTTGTCAGTAAATACTAAATATTTTAGAATTGGGCTCATGGAGTATTGATTTGATTATATTGATACATTTGTTATTCAACTCGGATAGGTTACTAAAGAAAAAAAAATGATACAAAAAGCACTTTCAACCTCAAGTCTATTCTCACTAAAAGTGGTATGTTTTCGCTTCGCTTCGTACAGGAAAAGGGCAATGAGAAGGGTCGAGCGGATGACTCTATATACGGGGACATCGGGGAGTATGTGGGCGGTGAAAGGCGCGCCGATCGTGACCGCACAAGGGAAGAGCGTCCCCGCACCGGCTACTTTGACAAGCAAAACGATAACGACAAGGAAGAAGGTGATGTACAGTACCTTGTCATGTACAGTCGTCCGCATAATTCGATTAACACATTCAAAAGTGCAAAACAATTGAACACTCAATTTACTTACTTACTTACTTACTTATTTACTGAAGCTTTTTACGATCGTTTGTACGTGAAGTTTATTTTGTTCTCTAGTCGTGACAAAGACTTATGGCGCGATAAGTGTTCATATCATAGTATCATTAGGGGTCCAACTTGTGAATTGGATTAGTTTTGCTCTATATAAAGAGTTTTTTTTATACCTAACACTTTTTTAATGTAAAGGTCGTCAAACAGGCTGACGACCCAATGACGATGGTATATGGTTACCGTTGTGCATTAAATCGTATAATATTGAGTTGCTGGAAATCGAACCCGGGCCCCTGAGTGAGAGCGCTATTGGCTTACTACTCTTTTTACTATTAGCCAGAAGTGCTGCCCAAATGACTCCGAAACGCAATGTGGACTACTTTCCAAATCCAGATCATAGAGCCAACTTTCAAAGTTGACCCCACCGGGAATCGAACCCGGGGCCCCTGAGACGTTAGTCAAGTACCTGAAGTACCCTTGTCAAAATATTATTTCATGAAATATATGTATGTGTTTTGTGGTGACAGTGCTCGGTCCAGGAGTGGTGTCGGAGCGCGATAAGCGGTCTGCTGCACTACTGTCTCGTCTGGCAGCCGAACCCGAGGGCTACGCCGAGTGTTACCCGGGCCTCAGGGAGATGGACGACGCCATCGACGACTCGGACGACGAAGTGGACTACACTAAGATGGACGCCGGCAACAAGAAAGGCCCCATTGGTAAGCCACCGGCTAATCCAAATAATATTGCATCACGTTTTATTCTATTTGTTTTATTGATGTCTTAGGGACTGTTTTAAGTTTATTTGTGTCCGCTTGAGTTTTGAAACATGAAGAAATGTGTATTCCGTAAATGTCCCTATCATGCGGACATGACTAGTTTTAGTTCCACGTACTTATACTCCATAGCCTACAGCGCCAAAATGGCGATTTTCAAATAGACAAAAATAATTTGACAGCAGCCTATCCAGTGCATTATTACAGATCAGTGATCTAAATTAAAGCAGTATATTTAAATTGTAATTAATAGTATCTATTAATCTAATGATAACACGAGACTAAACCTCAGTGGTTTTTAGTATTATCATTTACATGTTATTTTATATATTAGCTCTTAAATTTGTAAAGAAATGAATAAATAAATAAATAAATAATAATAAATCTAAAAATCAACATCGGTTCAATGGTCTGATGGTTCAACGGCTCAACGGTTCAATGATTTTTAGAATTTTTTCTGTATGTATGTATGTTCCTCCATATCTGTTAAACGAATTAACTGATATTCATGAAACTTGGTTGATGACGTACGCGACACAAGGGATAGGCTACTTTTTTCTCTTTCAACGCGGACGAAGTCTCTAAAATTAGTCAAATAGAGCGTGTTTATTGATAAAGTTTGCGTTGTCGTCAGGCCGTTGGGACTTCGATACTCAGGAGGAGTACTCGGCGTACATGAGCAGTAAGGAGGCTCTGCCCAAGGCCGCCTTCCAGTACGGCGTGAAGACCCAGGACGGCCGGAAGACCAGAAAGACCAAGGACAAGAGTGAGAAGGCGGAACTGGATAGGGAGTGGCAACAGGTAGTGTATTTGAAAAAAAAAAATCACTATTCGGTCTCATGGCCAAAATGCGTCCTGTCTCACACACCACAAAGCGCGGGAAAAGAAGTCGACTGAGATGCACAATCATTCATACCAAAAATAAAGTCACAAACAGACCCTTGGGCCAACGCTTTTTTTGACAAAACTAATGCATATATCTACTTCGTGTAAAGTTATTTGTACTCTTAAATAACTAATCAATGTTTGTATGCAAAGTATTTTGGAGTTTTTGTACACTAGAGTGACCTATTCACCCTCAAAGTTGCATTAAAACTTGTGCTAATATATGGATATTTCAAGGGTCATATCTTTTAAATTAATAGCTTTTTTTAAATTTTGAATGCATACAAACCTAGTTAACAACAAGATAAATCGGTGTCATGCTTACTTTTGTAAAGTAAACAGCGGAGTAATTAACATTCTACGTTTTTGTATAAGACCGATGAGTTCGGGTCTCCAACTTGTTTCACCTTAAGACAAGAACTAACCTCAGAGCGAACAATAATTCTCATGAAAATGAGGAAAAATAATTATGAATCTGCTCTGAGATCACCTTTGGCGACGGTAACCACACCATCAAGTATAAGACCGTCAGACAGTCTTTATAATATGCAACATGCAACATGCAACATAGATCGCCCGTTGACTGCACAATTTAAAAAAAAAATTTTTTTCAGATTCAAAATATTATACAAAAGCGGAAACAACCTGCAGGTGACGACTCGAACTACAAAAAGGCTAAATACTAAGTGTCAATAAAATGGATTAAACTCGATTAAACTACATACATATTTTTTTTTTAATAATATAACAGTTTAAAAGAATAAAGAGGCAATAATTTTCCTAGATTAGGATATTTCCTTAAAAAATGCGATTTCATTGCCTTACAAACTTTGTTAAATAATATGTAAGGACATGTGTGTGGTAATGATTATTATAATTTTTATTACAGCTGGACTAATACTGTAAAAAAAAAATTAAAATCGCATTTCCTTTAATAAATTGACCGTCTATCTAAAGTTTAGATTAATTTAGATTCTAATCTAAACAGTCAAAATTTCGTCAAAAAATTGAAGGTGTCAAGAAGGAACAAGAAAGCTAAATGTCATCTCTGGTAAATATTATTATTATTAATTAATACTAATATCAAAAAACAAAATTTAATAGGAAATATATTAATTTCCAAAATAAAAAAACGTTCGTAATTGGAATTTCAATTTCTTCTATGGCTTAAAAGTCAAGTTACCAGGCCATAAAATTCCGAAAAAAAAAACAAATTTTCTCTAAAAGGAACCAATGAATGAATTTAAATTATACCAAACACAATTCTTACCAAAATGAGCGCAATCTAATGGCTTTTGAGTTAAGGTGCAATATTGCACAACAAATTTTTGGTTGCTTCTCGAAGATAACCGCACAGATTTAAAATTGGAAGTTTTTGCTTACATATTGTGTAAAATATGAAAAAGATCGAGTTAATTAATTAATAAGCTTAAAAACAAGTTGTCCCTGTAATTTTTTATTACAGTGACGAGAAAGGTCTTTTTGTGAGGAGTAATTTACTATTTTTCAACCGACTTTCAAAAAGGGAGGAGGTTCTCAATTCGAATGTATTTTTTTAAATGTGTGTTACCTCATAACATTCGACTGGGTAAATCGATTTTGATGATTCTTTTTTTATTTAAAATCTGGTGCTTCCCGTGTGGTGCCATTTCAATTTGGTCCAGTCCAGTCCAGTGGCATCCGTGAGGGAACGGGTTGAAGTCGTTTTTTTTTTGTTAAAAAGAGTTATTTTTTCACAGTTTTTTTTTTTGTATACACCTGCCCGATCTAAACTATTTTCAGTATAGTCTTTTATGTACTGTATTTTTTTCTTAGGTTTAATTTAACCTTAAGAAGTCAAATTAGGCGATGAAAATAATACTAAGTCCTCGCCTTAAATTGAATGTTGCAAGCAAAACACTTATTATTTTATTTTACGATGTATAAAAATGTTATTTGGTAAGAAATGTAGGTAACAGTTACACGTGTAACTATTTTGAAAGAATTGCAACGGAATAAAATATAGTTAATGATCGATTTTTTTAGTGTAAACATATTTTCATTTCAATTTAACTTTAGTGTAAGTACAACCAAGTCTTTATCAATAAAAATGAAACTAGAAATATATTGTTGTTTTATTTTAATTATTGCCTTCTGTTTAAATGTAATACAGTAAAGTCGGCGTAGGAAAACCTTCGTCAGTTTTCAAATTCATTCCTTTATCAAAATAGTAGGACTCTTAGTAATTTTTGAAACAAAAGCACTAGACTAAGCAGAAAACTGACAGACGTTTGAAATGAGATTTTGGTATGACTGACAATTGCCCTGGTGCAAGCAAATTTCGACTTTAAGGTGACGAATGTTTTCTTACCCCGACTGTACAATAGCACCAGAGTTACTAGCTGGTGCTCGCGACTTCGTCCGCGTTGAAAAGTATAAAACGCCATCTACCGTATTTTGGATAGATGGAGCTATTTCCCGGGCCAAGCCGCTAGTATTTACTTTTATTTCAGATTTTCCGTAGGAATGAAACATTTTCCCGCGGTAAAAAGTAGCCTATGTTCATCACGGATAATGTCGGCTTCTAATGGTAAAAGAATTTTTCAAATCGGTCCAGTACTTTCGGAGCCTATTCAATACTTCAATACAAACAAACAAACAATCAAATCTTTCCTCTTTATAATATTAGTATAGAAGTACCTATAGATGTAGCTTCATAGCTGGCTTAAAAAATAATATAAATAGCTTTTTTTTTCTAAAAAAAATGTGTTATGTTCATTTTTCGTTATGCTTTATTCATTTAGCATTTTGTACATTTTGTTTTTTGTACATTAAGCTACTCGGCGAAGTAAAGTTGGTTCGTTAAAATGAAAACTACGATGATATCGAAGGAAACATAACGTCACAAACAACTAATTTTCATAGCAAGCAAATTATGTCTGCCTTTCCTGCATAAAAAATAAAAACCTAATTTAAATTGATTAAATATAAAATTAATGTTTATAATATAAAAAAAAAAATTGCTGCATGGTATAAAAATGTTGCTTCACGCCGGCTGTCTCTCCTTCTGTATGTACGTCTGTCCTCTGTATTTTAAACTACGCAACTAATTTTAATGCGGTTTTCACCAATGGAAAGAGCGATAAAAGAATGAGGTTGTGTCCATATTCAGCAGAAAAAATTGTATCCTTATGATTTTATTAACCATATGAAAAATTCTGAAAGCCAAGTTAATATTAAACTTTTTTATAGATTAGGCAGCTCAAAATCCCTTTTTTAGGCATTTTAAATATGTTTATGAATTTGATTTGATAGTTACAGACAGATTTATATCGTTGATTTATTATCAACCGATCGACCTTCAGATTTCACTAGTTAAGACAAAAGTACGACATTCCATCACGTCGTAGGTAATTGGTGACGCGATGGTCGAGAGAAACGCGACCGAATTTGCAACGAACCAATGACACAATGTCGATGAATGCATGCCGGCTACTTTTATCCGGAACCCGTCCCGCGAAGGTGTCTTCACAGGTGCGTAAGCGCAGGTATAAAGAAGGCAAGGGAACCCCGCGCCCCGCTGCGCCAACGCATCGGCCATCTTGAATTCCGCTCACTAAAGTCAGACCCCGCGCCCGTCTCGCGGTCATTGCACGTATCTGCGTTTATTCAACGAGCGAGCGAATGAAAACGTGTCAATTGCAGTGTTTCCAAGTGATTTAGTGTCATGGTGTGATAGTGAAGTGTTAAAATGGAGTCCACGCCGATCTGTCGGTGCCGCGTTCTGTACTTAGGCTCGGCCGTGCCCCAACAGAGCAAAGATGGACTGCAAGGCATTCAGGAACCTTTGCGCGAACTTTACCCGGAAAAGGGTGCGACCACGGGCGGCATAGACTCGTGGCTTTCGGTGTGGTCTAATGGAATATTATTGGAGAATGTCGATGAGAGCGGGTCGAGGGTAGCCAGGTTTTTCCCTATTTCGAGTTTGCATTACTGCGCTGCAGTGCGCCGGGTCACCGTAGAAGGAGCGGCAAGATTCTTGCCTTTGGACTCGCCTTTCGCAAGGGCTCCGGCGCCGAGACGTCCGCCTTTGTTCGCAGCTGTTCTGCGGCGAACTCAAGGCATTAAGGTCCTGGAATGTCACGCGTTCATTTGCCGTCGCGAGGCGGCTGCTAACGCCTTAGTCCGCTGTTGTTTTCACGCGTACGCCGACAGTTCGTATGCGAAACGTTTAGAGTCTGAACGTTCGCCATCTCAACTGCCCCCTGAGCCCGATGAGGAGCTTGAAGTTTTCGACGGTGACGAAAACCACAAAGTCTGGGTCGGCGAAGTCGACAGAGATGACACGAGCGACGATATACCGCATCCGGCCCGCGCGCCGCGACCTCGTCAGATCACGAGACCGGCCTCTGTACCGCCTCCCCCACCTCCGCCCGAAGAACCCAAGAAGAAATCGACAACTAAAAAGACCAAGAAGAAGTCTTCGGCTTCAGCGGATGAGTTATACGCTACGATGCCCGGACCGGCGCCTATGATGAACGGAAGGTCTTTAGGTCGTGCCCCACCAGCCTGGGCGGGCGCACCGCATCCTATGGTCCTTCTAGCACATCCTGCAGCCACGTTACCTCACGCACGAGCGGCGACCTTAGCTCACAGAGGTCGTGTACCGAATGCGTTGGCTCCTGGCCCGTTTCCACATCCAGCACACGGCAGAGGCCGATTACAATACGCAACAGTGGATCCTAGGCGTTCGAAGCCTCCGCCGACTGCAATGAAAGCAGCACAGAGTATGACAGGTCTCGAGGCGGCTGAAGATGGAGGAGGAATTTACAGGAAAAAAGGCCATTTGAACGAAAGAGCATTCTCTTATAGTATCAGACAAGAACACAGGAGTCGATCGCATGGTTCTCTCGCTAACTTGAAGTTCGCTGCTCCACCAGAAGTGAGTAATGAAATTTTGTTATGAATTCTTCAAAACAACAATTTAATATCCAATTAATTCTTGTCTATTAGTTATATTATTATGTTGTAACTATGTAAGGCTCATGTAAAGAAATAAGGCCTACGGCTAAGCTCGTTTTGAAATTTGAGGGCAGAAAAACTTTCTTCATAAAAAATGCATATCATGATAGTTATAATAATATAGGGACGTATACATATACATATACCTAATTGTACCTAACTTTCAAGTTAATCGCTAATTTATGGAGTTTAACTATGTATACAAACATCTATTACAGACAGACAATATAATATTTAAAAGGATAGTAGTTATCACTGATATCGACATTATTAGTATAAAAGAGTCATGTTAGCCGCATTAACACCATTAACTCAAGAATGGCTGTATCTTTGATCTTATGATTCTTATGATCTTATGATTCTTGTGATCTTTGATTTTTTAAATTTGCCTCCTCCCCGAATGGCAGAATAACTATTAAAAGTTAAGACAGCGGAAATAGGTATTCACGAAAAAATATATATGAAGAAAATTCGTTTTCTCATACATTTTGTATAGGATGGCTACTTGAGGTGCTACGAAGTTCGTCGGGTCAACTATTACTTATTTTTACTTCTACTTTACATTAGCTAGAAAAAAAAATATTCAATTCAAATATTTCTAAAGATAAATTCCCATTCCAGCGAAGATATTTTATTGAAACGGCAAACGTGTATTTTTATAATCGTTAGAAATCGGATACCGTTGAGTAGTTTTATCCAGTCGCGTTGTATTTCCAGCCAAAGGCCATTTACTTATTGGAGGTCACATAACTTGTAAGCGTTTAGAATAATAATCGTGCTAAGGTATGGGTCAGTATTTTTCAGGTAAATTAACAGTTTTTGTTGTCAAACAAATAACAGAATTTAAAAAAAATGGAATAAGGTAGGTACTATTGTCAGCGCCTTTGCTCATGTGAAAGTGAAAAGGTAGTATGCCATTGTTGAAGACAATAATACACCAAATTTGACCAAATACTCGTTAACTATTATAATTTTTTTTTAAGTAAAACCACCATTTTGTTTGCTGTCAAAACATGTTAGCTATCAATACTCGACTCGGAGATTCACAAAGATCATCTCCGGTTGAGAGATAAAAATTACAATGGTAGGTGGTCATGATTTGATCATCGCAACGGCGCGGTTACGTCGTTAAGAACCCGTCGCCAGCAGTCAAACCAGTTAGAAATGTTGCCGATGCCGACATTACGTGGCTTAGTTATATGTCCGCATTTAAACCTTCAAACGCCATCGAATTACACACCCTTTTAGTAATTATTAGCTGTTGCCCGCGACTTTGTCCGCGTTAAAAAAGATAAAGATAGTAGTAGGGCACACTGCGTTTCGCAGTCATTTAGGCAGCCCGTCTGGCGGCAGTAACCACCAACTTACAGAATACCACCGTGAAATAACAGCATTATGTGCTGTTGTGTTTCGGTGAGTGAGTAAAGGATGCCAGAGCCCATTACCCCATTCCTCCCTTTTATCCCTTATTCTTAATCATTCTATGGTCAGCAGCGCACTCGTAGCACTTATGGCGTTGCTTGTGTTATAGGCGACGGTAGCCAACTACCATCAAGTGGACCGTCAGTCTGTCTGTCGACCTTAACATAAAAAAAATAAAAAAATAAAATCTACCAAGTTTCATGAAAATCATTTAATTCGTTTAAGAGTGATGGAGGAACATACACACATACATAAAGAAAAAAATTCTAAAAATCGTCAATTTAGTTTCAGTATCATCGATATTTCTGAAAACAAAGTAAATTACTCCACGACCGACCCTTACGGATTTATTATTAGTATAGATTGATTGATTGTATATTTTTTTCAAATCTAACTGCTAGTATACTAGTTGGTGTCCGCGACTTCGTCAGCGTTCAAAATGTTATATATAGCCTAAAGCGTTTCTCGATAAATGGACTACACAAAAATAATTTTTCAATTCGAACCAGTAGTTCCTGAGATTAGCGCGTACAACCAAACAAACAAATTTGTCAGATTTATATAGTTATCAGCTGTGTGCCTGCGACTTAGTCCGCGTTGAAAAAGAAAAAGTAGTCTATTTATGAAAATCATGAAGTTTCATGATGGAGGAACATACATACAATACGGTTTTATTATTAGTATTGATTGATTGGTATATTATTATATTCTAAAAAGTAGGTACTAATAGGTTCTAAGGAGCCGATTATTTTAGGTACCTACGGATATATGACCTACCAAAATTGACAAATTGACAATTTACATTCGAATAAGTAATGTGATATTGATATTGGATAGGCCAATATCACATCAATACGAAACAAGACGATTTTTTTTAACTAAATCTAGTTTATATTAAATTAATTATTCTCAAGTTAAATAAGAAAGTTACTAAGATAAGATAACAGATTAGGGAAATGGGAAAAGGTATGGAATTAGGGAAATGGGCTCTGAGGCTCTGACATCCCTTACTCACTCACTGAAACATACACGTTGTATTATCTCAAGGTAATCTCCAGTAAAAGGGTGGTTACCGTTGCCAAAAGGGATGCCCGTTTATGACTACTTCGAGCAATATATGTATCAATAATAACTATACACATAATATAATACATTAAGTGGCAAGGACAGCTAATATTATATATTCGTTCCAGCGATATAGTGTTTTATCGAATAAACTGCCAATTTAACAACATTATGTATGATCTCATCGTGTTTAAATTACGTAAGCCATAAAAAAATCGTGCTTACTATTGCGTGTAAACATTAATAATAATGAAGTTAATGCAGTAGAAAATCATTCAGACGCCGAACTACTTAGTTCGGATGGAGAGCGCGTTGAACTCTTTTACATGTAAACTGCTGACTATAACGATTCTCACATTTATTAGCTCGCACTAGCTGTTGCACGCGACTTCGTCCGCGTATATTTATAAAATATAGCCTATGTTACTCGTTGATAATATAGCTTCCCAACAGTGAAAGAATTTTTCAAATCGGTCCACTAGTTTCGGAGTATTTTCAATGCAAACAAACAATGAAATCTTTATAATTTTTAGTATACACTAGCAAGTTAGCAACGCGACCCAACCTTTGCAAGCATAAGATTTTTTTTAATTAGGTATATATATATACGTAAGTTTATCGCTCTTTTAATTCATTTTCATCATTCATTTCATTCTTTATAGACGAATCGGTCCACTTTCCATACAACGTAATTCCTTGATTACTCATTAGTTATTGGTCGTAGCGGTACATAAAAAAAAACATGACATTATTGAGGCATAATAATTACTATGAAGGCTTGCATGGAAACAAAAAAACTTAAATTAATTTACTTTGTTATGAGCACCCTAAAAGCTATACCGAAAATTTGGGCGAGCGTGAAGCGATATGTAATTATAAAAATTCCAGTGTGTATAAAGGTCCGAAGGCCTCACAGTGATTTAAAAATAAATTTTGACTGCACGACTAGTGCTTTTTTGCTGTTGTTTTGTACATAAAAGTGACCTTAACTCTATAGCGAGTAATTCAAACGAGTCTTAAAGAAGGAGTTTAAGGAAGAGGTATTCTTAAAGCACAGAGTCCAACCTGTTATTAACCTGTTATTAATTATTATTACCATTAGCTATATTTATGGTATTAGGGTATTAGGATATAAATATCTGTTTCCCTGATCACCCAATATATTTGATACGATTTTCACTAGTTTCACAATACGAGGAAGGTTTATATTTCATTTGTACAACAAAATTGCATTCGTGCGAAGCCAGCTTAGGACACTATAGTCTATACTAATATTATAAAGAGGAAAGATTTGTTTGTTTGTTTGTTTGTATAGAATAGACTCCGAAACTACTGGACCGATTTGAAAAATTCTTTTACCATTAGAAGCCGACATTATCCGTGATGAACATAGGATACTTTGTAACGCGGGAAAATACGGTAGATGGCGTTTTATTTATACTTTTCTATGCGGACGAAGTCGCGAGCACCAGCTAGTATGGTAAGGAAATAAATAGAGACAATTAATTAATAATCTTAGTAATAATTTTACTTTTCTGCTAAGTTGTGTCTTGCGTCTGACTCGTCTAACAGACAATATTGAGAGCTTCACAGAAATACCCCACATTTTTTCCAATCTCAAGCAAGCCACAGTTACAGTGCACTAGTTCAACACGCGTGCGACCATCCGCCATTGTAAACCTTACCACATTCTCACAGCTTTTTCACCAACAAAATAGACTTAAGTCCATTGTGATAAGGATGGGTATGGAGGAGCAACATAACCTGGTGTCTAGTTGAATCCCACGCGAGTCTGTCGCCCGCAGACAACGGTCAAATCAAATGCGCCCGTAATAACATAGTGGTTTCCAGTCTAACCTTAGGTATAGGCTTACTAAAATGGGGCTCCTTTCTTAAGGCTTGTGACTACGAAACCGTGGAAATACATGAATGTGGGCATGAAGCATATTTTGTTAAAATTACGAAGTTTGAACTCGTTAAAATTGCCAAAGTTAGACTTAAATGGAGTGAATGAATAAATATGATGGCATTTTTCATTCTTTCGCATTTGAAATGAATTACGTCTATTGGCGAAATACCTGTCAATCAATCACAGGCAACATTAATTAACAATTTTTTAAAATTAATATTTTTCTTACTAGTATTGGATTCCTTTTTATTTATATTTTTATCACTGTGGCGACAATTTTTTAACTTAAAATCAATACTAGCTGGCGCCCGCGACTTCGCCCGCGTTGTAAAAGAAAAAGTAGCCTATTCTGTGTCCTGTACGTATAAATGTTTATCTACCAAGTTTCATGAAAATCAGCTAATTCGATTAAGAGTTATTGAGGAACATAATAAATGCAATAGGTACACTTAGATTGATTATTATATTTTAGACGATCTCTTGGAAACTTAACCTTTTTGCAGTATAAAAAGTATCCTTCATGTTAATCTAACTGAAAATTTTCACTGATGAAAAGAGTTATAGATTAGGAAGGAAGGAACTCGACAAATAGCACTCTAAGATGCTTTATCACTTTAAGATTGAACATTATTTTCCTTTGAAAATTCAAAGTCAATCAGTAATCAATACCTATTTCAAACCTGCCTCTTAGCGAATTTTGAAATGAATGGAATTTGTTATCGAAACTGATAAAGCACTTTTCTGGTCGGCCCTGTACGTCCGTAGCCCCGGCTTCGGCTGGTCGTAGTATGAAAAAAAATTATGTATTCTGATTCAAATTTTCTTAATCGGATGTTGTCTGGCTGCAATAATTTGATGATTGTCTAGCGTGAATCTCAATTACTTTGTGCACATATTATATCTATATGTTCCATCTCAATTTGCGCACAAGACAAAACAAAACCAAGTGTTGAATGCGTCAAGGACACAGACAGTCTTTGTGCGCAGATGCGCATGCGACTACGGAACGTGACGGCGATAATATTGGGTTGTTTATATCTTTGCATTCAACACATCTTTTATATGTACATACTATGTATGTACGTAGGTGTATTTGTCAATAATATGATAAATTGAATAGTCTGTATTGTATTGCATTTTTTAAATAATTACACAAAGTAGACACACATAAGTACAGGAGAAAATCGGTTATAGCAACGTTAAGGGGACCACAAATAAGTCCTAATAAACAAATGGTCGTTATAAGCAATATTAATTCGTTAAAAAGGCTTATTCTCACTCGCTCCGAATCTATTGTTCTCCAAAACTAAAAATTTCATAAAAAGGAGTCCGCATTTAGCCAATATCGATATGTAATTATAACGGAAGTCGTTATAATATCAGGTTTCTGCTGTAATATTTTCTCAAATGGTTATTAAATTTGCATCTTTATTGATCATTCATCTAAATTGTTAATATACACGAAAGTTGGAATACGACTGCTATTTTCAGATATAACTCTTTAATAAACTCTTTAGATTTATTACATTAATATAATATATATTAGATATTTTATTAAATTAAATATTATATTAATATAGATATAATAGGCGAAATGGAGAGCTTTTTCTATCAAAGAATCTGAGTGGATTCGTATAGTATTGCAAGTCCTCGACAAAGTTGCAACAAAATAGTAATGCGTAACTCGTTCTAAGAAAACGTTTTGCATTAGTTAACCGCTTACTTTGTAAATACTTGGAATACATTCGTGTATTTCTTATACGAGATTTTATCAACAAGCATTCACCTATTGAAAATTTTACAAGTCAACTTTACTCGACATATTTTATTTTGTTGTAAATAAAAAAGTTAAAATAAAATAAAATAAATAAATAAAATAGTAGAAACCTAACGCAAACAACACTAAGTATACCAGGGGCTGTATAAGCCGTTTAAGTTTTTATACTGTACTAGCCTGTGCCCGCGACTTCGTCCGCGTTCTCTGTAGCCTATTGCCTTCCTCCATAAATGGACTATCCAACACAAAAAGAATTTTTCAATTCTAATCCGTAGTTCCTGAGATTAGCGCGTACAAACAAACAAACAAACCCTTAGCTTTATATAATAGTATAGATTACCCTGTATAAGTTGGTACTGCACCGCATTCTATGACACAAATGATGATCTTTTGATCAGTATGATTTTGAATAAACATTCCCGAGGCACTGATCACTACTTTACCGTGGCAGTCCATTAAGGATCACGATCAATATGCGTATAAGTCAATATGAGTATAAGTCAGTCTGCGTATGAGTCAATATGAGTATAAGTCCGTGTGCGTATAAGTCAATATGCGTATAAGTCAATATGAGTATAAGCCAGTGTGCGTATAAGTCAATGTGCGTATAAGCCAATATGCGTATAAGTCAATATGCGTGAAAGAAATAAGTCATTGTGCGAGTAACCCTCAAAATTGTGTGTCCTTTGAGTAAAGTCAGGGTACGAAAACCTTCGTCAGTTTTCAAATTCATTCATTTAACAAAGTGGTAGGTAGACTCTTAGTACCTTTTAAAACTAAAGCACTAATCAGAGTACTGACAGACGTTTGAAATGAAGAGTTGGCATTAATTGCCCTAGTGCAAGCAAATATCGACTTTAAGATGACGAACCTTTTCTTACCCCGACTGTACATAGGTATAAATTATCTTCTGATAAGGTTTATTACCACTTAATGAGACTTTTCTCCATATTCTTGTAGTGCGCTGAATCTTGAACAATTGGATCTCCTTCAGGAGAGTTCATTTTAACAACCGTTATTAATAACATTTGGGCTTATTCGAAAAGCGTAGTTGCATGTTTTGAGTCGGTCTGCGAGAAAAAAGACGAGAATCATTGACCGAGTGTTAATCACCCGATGTGTATACGTGTATACGCTGCCGCTCGACTGTAACGAAAACTTAAAAACAATAGATTGTTACAAACATAATAACCCTCATTGTGAGCCGATACATTTTAGCGTAAACACTATTTGCCTTTTCGCTTGAAAGATTGCCGTAATATGAGTATGTAAATATATTGTGTCTGTGAATCAGCAAATATAGCCCAAAGAGAAGAAAAAATGGGAAGTCAATAAAAACTGTATTACTAGCGTATTATATTTTGCACTAAGTTGATTTTTAAAAAATTAGACTTTTTCTGCTCTGAATAATATTTTTATAATTTTGATTTACCTATGTTTTGAAACGTTATCTTATTGAAAAATTTATACATCTGTTCATGATAAGAATTTTCAAAATTTGTATTTAGTTTTTAAACTAAGACTCCAAGTAATGATTATTTTAGATTTAGATTTTACCTATGTTATAGTATCTGCAGTTAATAAGTTGACACCTGGTCATTCATCCACGTAACAACATTGATTATGTCCAACGCTTTCTTTTCCTATAGAGATTATGTAATTTTAGTGACTTGAAGAAGAAGATAACATAATAACATAAGTTTATTACGCAACTAGCTGGTGCTCGCGACTTCGTCCGCGTAAAAAAGTATAAAACGCCATCTACCGTATTTGGGATAGATGGCGCTATCTCCCGGGCCAAGCCGCTAGTATTTACTTTTATTTTAGATTTCCCGTACGAATGAAGCATTTTCCCGCGGTAAAAAGTAGCCTATATTCATCACGGATAATGTCGGCTTGTAATAGTAAAAGAATTTTTCAAATCGGTCCAGTAATTTCGGAGCCTATTCTATACAAACAAACAATCAAACTATCAAATCTTTCCTCTTTATAATATTAGTATAGATTGGAATTGCTAGCGTAGTTTTATGTTTTAATATATTCGCGAGCCGCCGGCCTTCAATTGTAATCCTCAAAATGGCTTCAACTAAGTGAAATAAGTGATCAGTTAAAACCAGCTATAGCTGATAGCTGTCGTGTTCTATTAAACAAAACTGCGTATCATATACTTTTTTATACCAATTAGCGATATGTAACGGATCGACATGTCAACGGTTCTCGGTAATCAATATAGCGGATTTTGCGGCTACGCCTCCTCCTAGTACGCGTTGGGGTTTCGCTACAATTTGGGTTACTTATTCGTAATTTGTAGTATAGCTGTGCGATCTTGCGTTGCTTTCATTTTATAACAGCTGTTTTATTTAAAATAATTAAATATATTTTTTTATAATCAATATCAATACTAATAATAAATATGTAGGGGTCGGTCATGGAGTAATTTACTTTGTTTTCAGAAATATCGTGTATATAGGCTCTATACATGATACTGAAACTAAATTGATAATTTTTAGAATTTTTTTCTGTATGTATGTATGTTCCTCCATAACTCTTAAACGAATTAACTGATTTTCATGAAACTTGGTAGATAAACATTTAGAAGTACGGGACACAGGATACGAGGCTACTTTTTTCTTTTTCAACGCGGACGAAGTCGCGGGCGCCAGCTAGTATATGTATAAAAATATCTTCACACATTCCACACAGCACCATCTAGTTAAACACTAAGCAACTAATGGTTTGGACACAAGACAATTAATATACTGCATATATTACTTTTTTTTGTAAATACATACATATTATATACAAACATCAGGTACAATGGTAAGACGTGAGTGGATGAAGGTGGTATGTCGCATAATTCCAATTTTGAATAAATCGAGGTTAAAGTTTTACTTTTAATTTTTGAGATAAATCGCCACAGAACTTATTTTTGTACTAAATTATGATGCAAAGTTGTGTAAACATCTTAAAATATTAATGGTATATGATAGCAAGTGAACACTTCTATTATTTCATAAAAAAAAGTGAACATAGCTCCCTCTTCCATTAACACAAGTAAACTTTTTTGTACTTTTTGCTTTTTAAAATTAATAGTACTTATACCTACATACCACCTTTTTCAACTTTTTATTTTCCAAAATGTCTTAAATCGACGATATTAAGGTCTGTAATCATTCATATGGACATATTACTTTCACCAACGCAAAAAAAAGGAATATACCCAAAAATGCGACATAACACCTTCATCCATTCACGTCTTGAAATGTTAACACATTTTACCCCTAGCGAGATTGTTTTAGCGAACCCGAGACTGTTTGGTTAAGCTATAGGGTAGGGTTACTAGCCACTAGATCAAACGTGTATTGACAGTTTTGACAAGCACATTGGTCGAGATGTAAAGGTGCTTACGTAAGCCTCAGATTATTGACTATTACCTCGTAACTAGCTTTAGCGCTCTGACTTAGGCCCAATGGGTCTAGCATGCCTCACTCACTTAATTACAATAATAACCAAACAGATAACCGCAAAAGATTATAGAAACCGAATGAGGAAACCATTATGTTAGTTGCATTACGACACGAATAAAATAAAATAACTTAGAAAGATAATAATAATAATGTTGGTACAACTAGCGACCACCTCCCGGCTTCGCCCGAGATGCATTTTTTTATAAAATATACACTCGTTCATCTCTGAACTCTGTTCAAAACCGTATTAAAACAGACAGAGATAACTCTTTTCCATTAATATGTTGAAATCCTTTAGATGACGAATTATTTGCAACGAAATGGATAAATAGTAATCTTAAATTATCGCTTTTTTATGGATATTTTATTGAATTCTTGATGACTAGCGATCCGCTTTCAGCTCCGCTCGGAAGGCATTTATTTATATACACAAAAATAAGGCATACTTAAGGAAATGGTAACCCTTACTCATACACCGAAACACAACAGCACACATGCTGTTATTTCACGGTCCTCTTCTGTAAGGGGTGACAGACTGCTTATTATTATATAATTTATGGGAATGAGAAACGCAGTATTTCCACTATTTGCCAGAAATGTCACTGGAATCGAACTCTTTATCCCTCGATATTGCCACCGATTTTCGGTTTAATATTAACCACTCGACCCCAATAAGGCTTGTCTAAATTATAAATGTTTCCAACATAATTTGTCTAAAAATCACATTCCGTTACTAATAATATAATTTTTATTAAGTAACGAATTTGAGTTATATATTATGATTCATGGTTTAGTTGATTTAATAAGCTGTGAAATTGTTTAAGTGAGGTATCATTCTTTTTAGAATCATAACTTTTGTACAAGAAAATACTTAGATAAGTTTGTAACAAACGAGTTTTTTTTCTGGTAATTCTGTACACAAACCATTGATTGCTCTTTTAAAATTAATTTCTATTTTTAAAAACTATATCGAAATCCTTTGGGTTTAGGGGAAGTTAAAGTAAAAAGATTAAAATTTCAATGAAAGAAATGGTTACTGTGAGTCAATCCTTCTCACGGTTTTCTTTAGGATTTTAGATATTTAGCCTACGTTAGACATTTAAATTTAATTTTTCGGCGACTTGGTTGCAAAATATTGTTTTTTTTTCTCCTTATATATATATATTTATATATATCTAAAAATAACTTGTACGCTCATATCTCTTCTAGTATTCAGTTTATTATAAAAATACTTAAACATTTAATGCTACTTAAAAATACGCTTCTAATGATGTATAATATGCATTTATATATATTTGATATATATCTAATAGGAAAAAAAAATTGACAAAATTTTTATTTTTTTCGATTAGCTCTCCTGTAAAAAGTGTAATTTTGGCCCTTTATTTTACATGAAAAAAAAAAAAACTTCAGTTAAAAAATACAATATAACTGATGGTGAACCATATGAATCAATATCCGTTCTGTGGTTGGATAGTTATCGGACATTGAGACAGACAGACGCGGAAAGAGGCTGTGTTTTTATACTAAGTATTTAGAGATTTTGCTCAATCATTTTGAGCGTGTTTTCACGTGGTAATAACGGCACAATTGACACGCACGAAACTCATAGACTGCAGTGTGGCCCGCATGAATCACGACGACACGGCATGACTATTATCGTATATGCAATGCATCTATGTGAATTCTAGTAAAAGAGGAATTGAGCTATTATACTGTAAATACATGCAACCACGTTAACTTTTTATGTACTTCAATGGTTACTAAAAATATATTTAAATTTAAAGTTCCACTAAACCGCTGTTTTGAACCTCCTTAAAATTATATCTGTATTTTTTCTATATATCTAATCGTATCTATACTAATATTATAAAGAGGAAAGATTTGATTGTTTGTTTGTATAGAATAGGCTCCGAAACTACTGGATCGATTTGAAAAATTCTTTTACCATTAGAAGCCGACATTATCCGTGATGAACATAGGCTACTTTTTACCGCGGGGAAAATGCTTCATTTCCACGGGAAAACGGGTAATAGGACAACGGGTAGTAAGAATTATCCTTCCGTACTTATCTTTTCACATAACTTCTAAACGGCTGAACTGATTGGGTTGAAATTTTGTATGGGTATTTCGATGATTTCCTGGATGATTTAAAAATACAATTGGACCCGGTAGGTGGCGCTGCTGTCGGTATTTCAACTACAAAACTGCTTGACCGATTGGGTTGAAAATTGGTTTCACAGACACGAATGTATTATAAAGTTATGCGGACGAAGTCGCGTGCAACAGCTAGTATCTTCTAAATTTATATCCCGACTTCGTCGGCTTTGAAAATTGTAAAATATAACGCCTGACCTCGTTTTTTATGATAATCCCTCGGGAGCAATACATTTTTTCTGGATTGAAGGTACCCATAAACGTTCCTGTATCCCTGACAATGTGTATGTGCAAAATTTCATGATGATCGGTTTGGTATTGCATAGTTAAGATGTGAAAAGGTAACGGACATTCAGTTACTTTCGATTTATAATATTAGTATGGACTATGAATATACAAAATGATTCTGTAACAAAATTGTGTGAGAACTCGGGTAGCGTGGCATCTTAACAGTGAAATTCACTTCGAATGATTACACCATTAGAAGTAATCAGCAAAAGCGTTTAGTGATGAGTCTCGTTGCAATTTAATTAGTTGCTACCTATGATTATAGGTATTAATTTAATATTGCTCGTAAAGTCTATGGAATAAAGTAGATTTTCCTTTGGAACCTCGGAGAGTTTGGTCACGGTATGTTGGCTCACATTACGTAGACAAGATTGCTTGGGTATGCGTCGTTGCGCAACATACTGCAGACATCGTATGAGAAAATTGGTTTGTCGTTTGCGAACCATAATAAATACATACATAAATTAGCAGCTTAAGTTAACAAATTACAATGTATTAACTCACAATATTAATAATAATTTTATTGCAAAACTGACTATTATTGTTTAAAAAATAATAACTATCAATTTAGCTGATTGAGGACCCTGGTAGATCGTCTGACAGTCTGGTACATACATATTACTTTTAAAAATAACAAATCAATGTATGCATTAAAATATAAATCTGACAACAGGAGATGTTTCAAAATATTCAAAATTACATTATACCCAGAGATGATAGATCCAGGTTTGGTATAGCTGCATCGTTTAGTCTTTTCGATTTCATGAAAAATCGCTGCATGAGTCTTATGCTAAGCAGTCTAGTAAATAAAGCCATGTTCTTCAGAGCTTTCTAGACTTTTGGATGTGCCTTTTGGATGCAAAAAGTACACCTTCCGTATGTTTGTGTCCACAAAACTCGGTAACTAGGCAATGGATTGGCTTAATTTTTTTTACACGATATTACATTTTAACATAGGTGTGTTTTCGTACACTTTTTATTTCAACCATAGAGAAATAAAGTGCAGCTAGTAAGTATAAACAAATATATAGAAGACTTTAAATCCAGAAATAAACTGCAGACAGACCGGTTGAAGAAGACCCAAAGCGCATCGCAATTTCGTAAAACTTGCAAGCATTGAAAAATGTTTACAACACCTTCATCTCGTGTTGCGCCTGCGCCGCATAAAAGCGTGAGGTGCGCAATGCAAATGTCACGCAAGTGGCACGCCGATTGGAATGTGGGCTCCGAACGCGGCCACAGCCTTCCAACAACTGACCACTGCTGAATAACAATCGATTCTCAACCCTATAGAGGCCATTACAAAATCTCTAATTAATCAAAATCATCGCCAAGTCAGGAATTAAGAAAATGCTGACCCCAGTTGCTTGTAATTTATAATGCTAAAGAAACGCCAATTAAAATACGGTACCAAGAAGCGTTGGCTAAAAAGACATTGTCATTTTTCTGGATGAAAATGTCCATTTCAAATGGAATTCTGGATAAAAATATTATAAAATAGCTACGATTCTATAGACAGACACACAGTGTGTATTACATGATATTTACACACATATATACAGGAACACGCACGTCAAATTTGTTACAACCGGTTTATGCGTCGGGTGCATTGTAGGGGGTTAAAAGTAACCTGATGGTACGTGGACTATATTTATATAAAAGTGATAAATTTATTGAGGAGTTTCGCAAGCAGATAGTCTGATGTGTCTAACTATCCGTGAATTAAGTTTGCAAAACACATTTATTTCTAGCCTTGATACCAATTTGCGGATATCGATGTAATCGCTCGTTTTCAGACGTTTTTAAGGAAAACCTTCACGTTTTAAACCGTTATGTTTTCACAATAATTAGATTTCTAGATACCTGTATACTTACATAATATAATACCTACTCATATATAGGAGTCAATTAAGTAATTATTACAAGACTTACGTGTATGAGTGAATTAATTTTCATTTTTAACGTGATTGGATTTGGAAAATATTTAAAGTTGACCCTAGGAAATTGAATTGAAGGTAATTGCATGTCTATACATACAACACTATATACTAAACTATCTACATATATACTACATATACTTATATAGTAGGACCCGCTCCCGGCTTCGCACAGATGCATTTTTTTTGCAAAATATATGTATAAATCTTTCTCGTTTAACGCTCTTTCTATTAGTGAAAACCGCATTAAAATCCATTGCGTAAGTTTGAAACTAAGCACACATACATACAGAGGAACAGACAGCGGGAAGCCACACTACATTTTATATTATGTACAATAAAATGGATGCTTATATATGCTTAAATTTCATACAATTTAAAGTACTCATACACAAATTAATGTAAGAAAAAACTTCTTAAATAGAATTGTTTATTTTCATTACAGATTATAATATCGAATCATGGGAGCGAAAAGATTTTGTTAGTTATAGAAATTGTTTTGTTGGATAAAATCATAAAGAATTTATGTGAAATTTATATTTTTATTTATTTTTGTTGCGTTTTTCATTATTACATAGGAAATTTATCACGAAACGAACTGAGACCATAACATTTTTTTTAAAATACCACAGAACATTTTTCCATGATAAAATGTTAATCCAAAATGTTACCTGTGTTAATCCCAGGTAATAAACCGACTACATAAATAATTCAATAAAATATCAAATTATTTCTAAAAGTAAGTAATCAACACTTTACTAGTAATCGGTGAAAGAGGCCCTTAGTAGTATCACAGAGATAATAATATACTAGGTAGTATAATCTAAAAGAACGGTAGTAATACTAAATCTATGAGTATAATAGTGTCAGTATACCAAAAATGTTGGTCATTATTCTTAGAAAAATATATAAAAAAAATCTCACATAATATTGCCTGTCGCTGAGGCCGATCGAATGTCAATCGGTCACTGCTCTCAGTTTTGGCGGGAGAAACTCGACGGACAACTTTTTTTGTGTACTTTACTTTCTTGTCCAAAACGTTGAGGTTGAGAGCGACCGCGAACCAGACAGCAAAAAGACACTGTGATGTAGGCGACTACAGAAATATAAATTACTTGCGTTTTTTTTCCATGAATTTGTCTCAACGTAATGACAAACGTGACTTTCCTGTTTAATTTTTCTTTTGTTATGCCAGTCTTCCTTATTTGATTTTTGAAGACAGATTTTTTCAAAATTACAGTCTTTTACATCCTAACATTCCTTCACATCTCAACATAATTTTCTTCATCACAAGTTTGTTTACATTCATTGCGTTGGCTCCATCCTTGGTGGCCTTGCATTATTGTTTTGTTAATAACAAAACAAAACACAGTTCTCTCTTGACAATTTATTTAAGAATTTTTTTAAATTCAATAATAGATCTGGTCTGGTCTGGGTTTGAAAAGTAGTGGTAGGGCACACTGCGTTTCGCAGTAATTTGGGCAGCCCGTCTGACGGCAGTAACCACCCCCTTAAAGAATACCACCGTTAAATAACAGCATTATGTGCTGTTGTGTTTCGGTGAGTGAGTAAGGGATGCCAGAGCCCATTACCCCATCCCTCCCTTATCCCTTATCCTTAACCCTTCTATGGTCGGCAGCGCACTTGTAGCACTTATGGCGTTGCTTGTGTTATAGGCGACGGTAGCCACCTACCATCAAGTGGACCGTCAGCCTGTCTGTCGACCTTAACATAAATAAATAATAGATTTGCTCTTGGCCAGCATCTTGCCGTGTAGAATGGCGAGTTGAGCTAACACAAAAATTATTCACTCGAATTTTCAAAAGATTTGGGTTATACAGTACGGCCGGAAGGGAGTTCCATTTATTGGCAGTGCTTATTATGAAAGAGTTTTTAATACATTTGGCCTGAAAAAGAGGAACTTTGATAAGATGAGGATAGTATTTTAACCTGCCATACGTTTGATGGAAGAAAGGTGAAGGCGGCATGAGCTCATGAAACTGTTATTATTGAACAAAATTTGTATTTAGAACCCATATAATTCTTCTGCTAGACGTTATTGGACGGAATCTACAGTCTCATGAGGTGTACCTCTCATAAGTGAAAGTATTCTAGAAACTGATAATGCTGAAAAAAGAACTTAGTTTAAAGAATGATCACTTCATTTTTAGTACCCTTAAGGCTCTAAGGCTACTCATAGTAGGTACATACATGTCTTTTTTTAGGTTTCGCATTGGGTTTGTCGGCAGGCGGAAGCACAGTGCGTAGTTTGGCCGCGTTTCACAAAAGGAATACCTAATTTGATAGTACATAATTGATTTCATCAATACTCATGTATGATCTATGTAATTTTTATAAGTTTTTAGGAACGTTACTTGAAACTAAGGAAAATCGAAAAAACTGACGTTTCGTAAAAACTACAAATTTGTTTCAGGATATAATTAAGTAAAAAATAACTGCATTTCCGTCATAAGTCATAACTTACCTATGCTATGTACTCACGAACCTATCCTTGAACCTGCCTTGAACTTTTCATTTATAAGATACACTTACGTATTTCAAATTAGTAAATAAAATGAAGATAAACGGATATGAAATACCTATGTTGTTTTAAAAATTATTATTATACAAGGAAATATATCTTTTAAATTTAAATATACCTAATTATGAAATCTATAATATCTATAGTCTATAATATCTATTAAATATACTTAATTATAAAATACTAGATGTTGCCTGCGAGTTGTTTTTTGAAAATCCACAGGAACCTAACATTTTTCCAGGACATGTGGAGACATGCTTCATTTCATAATGATTTTATTATATGTAGAAATATTTAATTGAATACTCGATTGAAAGGCGAGCTAAAAAACTTATCGGCAACGACACTCTTGTGGAGTCTCAGCTTCAAAGCCTGCAGCATCGTCGTAAAGTAGCATGCCTATCGGTTTTCTATCGTCTACACCACGGAGAATGTGCGTCCATCCTATGGGATCTGATCCGGCCAGAGCCGTTCCACTTACGGAACACGAGGCGTGGGCGGGGGTTTCATCCCTTCGTGGTTGATGTTCCCCGGTCACGCACGAAGCGTTATAGTTCCACCTTCCTTGTCCGAACTGCTAAGGAGTGGAATTCATTGCCTGCGTCCGTGTTTCCCCAAAATTACAACCTCGGGGTCTTCAAGTCTAGGGTAAATGGGCACTTACTAGGTAAGCGTGGTCCATCTTTGGCCGCATCTGCACCTAACATCAAGTGAGATTGCGGCCAAGCGCTGCCTTGACTACATTAAAAAAAAAAAAAAATATCAAATTGACTATTAAAGATTTTTAATTTACAATAATAAAAATTGTTACTCATGGTTTTTCCATCTATTTGTTTGTCAATATAAATTAATTTCTGTATATAATTGTATATTTGTAGCTCGTACAGCTGTTTGCGTGAAAGCGTTAACCTTGAACGGGCGCAGTGTCGCAGTCGCGATGTGAATGGATTGACCTACAAACGTCACCACTATTCAACTGTATCATTTCAATTTTTCTAGCGGTAACAATAACTTGCTTCTCATTTTAGTCATTCCTTGTATTGTAGTCCCCATAGCAAAGTTACTCTGTTATGGTCAATACTGAAATGTATGGTTACTTCACGTAGTTGTTACTTCAGTAGAAAATAACGTTCTTTTTTGTTATTTTATTCGCAATCAGTCTGAACTACATGCAATCTGATTTATTGGTGATTTATCGTTTCTTCTTCAATGTGGAACATTATTCTTTGTTTTTTTGACTGTTTATACCAATCTTAAAAGTTAGGTTTACGAACATATTTTTTTTTAATTTTTTTTAAATATTCATCTGTTCTGGGCTGTGTTCTAGCAGAATGTGAATTTTTTCCAAATGGAGTGCTGGAAACGGCGGTTAGAGCAAAGTCATCCTTGGCAGAACACAGCCCTGTATGTTTTAAAAGGATTTAATTAATTTCTTTTGTAAGAGGCGTCAGTGTCAGTGACGACATCAAACCCTATTTGCACGATGCGCCGTATGCCACAGTAGACAAGCGGCTTTCATTCGGCGTTTCTATAATTCAACAAGTCGTGAATCGATTCATGGCCGACGGCTTTCGTCATGTATTGATATATCTGCCTTGGGTGTAGACCGTGGAATGAGGAAGGCTAACTTTGCCTAGTAATAAATCATTGTTCATCCGTTCGACAAGGTTTTACAACGTTGCAATACTTGCAATGTGTAG
Source organism: Synanthedon vespiformis (assembly GCA_918317495.1). Classification (NCBI taxonomy): domain Eukaryota; kingdom Metazoa; phylum Arthropoda; class Insecta; order Lepidoptera; family Sesiidae; genus Synanthedon; species Synanthedon vespiformis. The sequence goes on from OU906965.1 coordinate 3,594,153, forward strand.
AAGATAGCATTTCTCGAACGCTTTTCGATTTAAAAGAAACACTTTAAAGAAGTAAGTGTAAATAATATTAATTTCCGGCTTCGCATGTATTTGAAATTTTAAAAATATATTTCTTAGCGAATGCTTAGGTACGTTATAAATTTGTACAGCCGATAGAGTGAGAGGTTACGTCTCCTCTTAAAGTGGTTCTAATAGTTGCTGGCTGTGTGAGCGTTGCATCGTCAACAATTCTAATAACGCGACGCCGCAAGACAACTGCAAGATGTCAAACAGAACAGAATCAAATGTGATCGTAATGTAATCGAATGTGATCGAATGTAAACGAATGTAAACAAATGTAAACGAATGTAAACGAATGTAATCGAATGTAATCGAATGTAACCGAATGTGATCGAATGTAAACGAATGTAAACGAATTTAAACGAATGTAAACGAATGTAAACGAATGTAAACGAATGTAAACGAATGTAATCGAATATGATCGAATGTAAACGAATGTAATCGAATATGATCGAATGTAAACGAATGTAAACGAATGTAATCGAATGTGATCGAATGTAGTAGGTAGGTAACCGAAAAACCGAATGTAATCGAAAATAGAATGCAGTCAATTCAATGTGCAAAGTTGGATTAGTTGAAACTTCGAAGTGCGTACTCGATAATTAACAGTGAATAGGGTTATAATATAATTTATTATAAGTTATCCAAGACATTCGTCCGTACGTGTAACGTGATGCGTATGTACTCGTACGCGTACGTGTGCAAACGTGTGTCATTCATTAGCGTCGTTCAAATAGACAATGTTTGCATAGTTGGTGCTAGAAAGTGTACGTCTCTTAATGATACGGGTGCTGGAATTTCATTGTTGAAATTAATATCTGCGCATAACACTAAACTCACCTTAATGAATGTCACTCTCTCTTATGTAAGCTATAAAGAGTTTTTTTATTGCTGAGTAACAACAAACCCCTAGTCTCGCACGGATGCCTTGTTTTTCTGAAAATTAAACACAAAAACCTTCCTCGTTTATCGCGCTTTTTACTAGAGAAATTCGTATTAAAATCCGTCGGTTGGACTGTACAGAATCACCTTTTAGACAACTCGTGTAGTAAAATAATAGGTAATAATCAAATATGATAATTCGGGCAAGTAGTACATTAACTCGTTTAGAAGTTAGCGGAGATACAGACAGAAGCGTAGGGCGAATCCATTTTTATATCTTAAAAGTAACATATAAACTTTTCTTTAAGCCAATTGTAAATTTATCAATATCAAAAAGAACTTTTAAATACTAATACTGCGACGATTTCAAAAATTTTTTCAACTATAGAAAGCTACATTGTCAACGAGTAACATAGGCTATGTTTTACGAAATTAGGTACGCGGACAAAGTCGCATAACTTCGTAAATTCCTAAGAAGTCTATAATGGTTGTCGATTAATGTTTAGAGATACAAAGGCTTCTTGTTATGAATGAAAACAATTGTATAAAATTTGCATCGTTTATGTTTTGTATTGCATTCTAAAACACCTACATTGGGACCTGTATTGTGAAATGTCAACGGATTCATATTTATAAGACGAAGATCAGCGACAATGTGGGTGTCTGTTCGTTCGTACCTTTCGTCATCATTAAAGGCAAAAGTGTATAGTGTTTATGACTGGGTGGACTGTACCGAGTATGAGGAATGTAAGTGATTCGATACACTACGATATTCGACACCTTGGGAATAAAAATATAGACGGTACCTTTACTTATGTCGGATATATATCCAACATAAGTAAATTAAATAAGTAATTTGCTTGGAGTAAAAGTTAGACAATTTCACCAATTGTACCTATTCTAATTTTAATTTAGAGACAACGTAGGTACAACGTACAACGTCACAAGGCTTCCTCTTTTTATTTTCTTCTCTATATACAATATATGTATTTACTTTCATTCCTATACATTCATCCATCTCACTTACTTACGTTTCCTTCATTGAATTTGTATCAATAAATAATTATTAAAACTTTTAATTAGTCACAAGTATGTGACACACTACTTGTGACTAATTAAAACAATTAAAACAATAACAAAAACAACAAAAACAAAAATAAAGACAAGAACATAAAATTCAATAACAACAAAAACAACAACCAAAATAAAGACAAAGACATCCAATTCTATAACAACAAAAAATACAACGACAACAGCAGCAGTAACAACAACAACAATGACGACAAAAACAACAATGATAACGACGAAAACAGCAACAACAACACGAGTATAAACAACAATGATACAAATAAAAGTAACAACAATAAAAGAAACAAAAACAAAAAGACAAATTATAATGACGAAAACAAAAACGAAAAATTCCTAAAAATATGTACTTATAACATAAAATCCTTATCTTCAACTGAGAAATATTTAGAACTAACAAGCGCCCTTGAGAATATAAACTGTGATATTATAGGACTGTCAGAAGTACGGAGAATGGGATGTAATATTGAGGAATATGAAGATTTTATACTTTGCTACATCGGTCAAAAGAAAGCATTAAATGGAGTAGGCTTCTTGATAAAAAAGTACCTAAAGGACAAAATTACAAACTTCGCTGGAATCTCAGAAAGAGTAGCCCTACTGCAATTAAGATTCTCAGAACTCATTATATCCATAATTCAGACGTACGCTCCTACAGAAAAGGCAAGTGAAGAGGATATTCAAGTATTTTATGAAGACATTGAAAAAGCACACGCACTAACACACGAGATTGTTTTTATAATAGGCAACTTTAACGCAAAAGTAGGAATACCAAAGACTGAAGAACACCCTGTTATGGGTCAATATGGATACGGCGAGAGAAATGAAAGAGGAGAAAAGCTTTTAGAATTTGCATTTGAAAACAATTTATCAATAATGAATACCTTTTTTCAGAAAAGAGCAAGTAGAAGATGGAAGTGGAAATCACCTGACCTAAAGACTAGGAATGAAATAGATTTCATATTGACAAACAAACCACAACTAATAAACAATATTGAAGTGCTCAATAATATAAAATTCCCCTCGGACCATAGAATGGTACGAGCAACATGTCTTATAAAACTACCGAAGAAAAGTAGAAAGAACTTCCACCCTAAGCCAAAAATCCCGGAAAGTGAAAAAGAAATAAGCAACTATCTCAATCGTCTTAAATCACATGTTAATTCCAATCTAACCGACACTAAACTGGACCACCTAGGTGTACAAGAATATTATAATATTTTGGAAGAAAGCATAAAACTCAGCTTAAAAACTAAAGTAGAAGCAAATAGTAAGAAGAGTAAAAAATAATAAGTGAAAGTACAGAACAACTAATAAAAAGAAGGACAGAGCTAATAAGGACTAACAAAAAAGACAAAACAACAAGAATGGAGCTAAGTAAATTATTTAAAACAACAAATAAAGCAATCAAAAAGGACTATAAAAAACACAGGCAAAAGGTGATAACAAAAAACTTAACAAAATCTAGAAGTACAAAACGAGCACTAAAAGAATTAAACCTACATAAAACCTGGATTCCTAAACTTCAAAACCAAACGTCAGAAACCAAATCAAGGAAAGATATAATAGAATATGCAACATCTTTCTACCAAGAACTTTACAGAAAAAGTAGTAAAGATAACCCAGAACTGCAGCATATTGACATTAACGACGAGGACGAATCTAACACAATCGAATCAATAAGCGAACTAGAAGTACTTAAAATCTAAAACCAGAAAAAAGTCCTGGACCTGATGGGATCAACAATGAAGCTATCAAACTGGGTGCGCCGATTCTGCTCAACCCTATCACCCACCTATTTAATATGATAATAAGCACGGAATCTGTACCTGAACAGTGGTGTACCATAATACTTCTTTTACAAAAAAGGAAATCCACTAGATATAGGCAATTATCGACCAATCAGTCTACTAGCAAGTTTGTACAAACTATTCTCTTCGCTAATACTTAAACGGATCACACAAAAAATCGATGACTCCTTAACAGTAGCACAGACAGGATTCCGTTCAGACTTCAGCACGATTGACCATATACAGGCTCTAGAACAGGTCATTAGCAAATTCAATAGGCCATTGTATGTAGCCTTTATAGACTATACTAAAGCATTCGACAGCATAAGCCACGACGCAATCTGGAATGCGCTGAAACATTTCAAAGTAGATAGGAAGTACATCAATATAATAAGAAATATATATGCTAACAGCAACAGCAAAGTAAAACTAGAGACTAGAGGAAGTAAGATCATAATAGAACGGGGAGTTAGACAAGGCGATCCCTTGTCACCAAAACTATTTATAGCTGTGCTGGAGAACATATTTAAAAATCTAGAATGGAAAACTACAGGAATAAAAATAGACGACCACTACCTAAGCCATTTTCAGTTCGCAGACGACATTGTGTTGCTATCAGAAAGACCAGAAGAACTCGAAAAAATGATTCATACCCTTAACGAAGAAAGCTCAAAAGTGGGCTTGCAAATGAATGCAAATAAAACAAAGCTAATGACTAACACCTACAAAATACCCATCCAAGTTTCCGGGGTCATCATAGAATATGTCGAGAACTATATCTACTTTGGAAAAAAAGTATCATTTACAAAAACAAGCAATGAGGAAGAAATTGAACGAAGAGTGATTGTAACATGGAAAAAGTATTGGTCACTGAAGGAAATAATGAAAGGAAACTTTAGCCTAAATTTAAAAAAAGTGGTGTTCGACACATGTCTTCTACCTTGTTTATTGTATGGATGCCAAACATGGGTGTTTACAAATAAAGTCAAACAAAAAATCAGATCCACTCAAAGAGCAATGGAAAGGAGCATACTAAAAATAAGAAAAATTGACAAAGTACGAAGCGATTTAATCAGGCAAAAAACCAAGCTCACTGATGCTCTTACTCAGGCCCTCAAATTAAAATGGAAATGGGCGGGTCACATTTCACGAATCAACGACAACAGATGGACAATTCAAACCACTCGATGGAAAGGACCACCAGGCAAAAGGAATGTTGGTAGACCGTATAGCCGGTGGACTGATGAAATTATCCAAATCACTGGGAAAGACTGGATGACTGAAGGATTAAATAGAGAATCGTGGAAAAAGATGGAGGAGGCCTTTACCCAAAAAGGGATCCATATATTTCTTAACTCAGAAGAAAAACTAACAAAACACTAACAACTACATCATAAGAATTTATAAAATTAAATACTAACACTACACTAACTCTAATTGTACCCTACATTTATATTTGAGTGAGATATGGAAATAAAAGGCTATTATTATTATTATTATTATTATTATGTGACACACTTGTACTTAGTAGTCCAGTATCCCTCACCTGGATTTTTTTCTGATTACTAACATGCTGAAACTCCGTGAGTAGCTTCGGTTTGCCGAGACGCCCACCTTTTTCCTTTGCAACAATTTCCAAATCAGCTGGTTAGTAATCCCATCCTTCTCAAAAAACCCACTCCCAATATATCAAAATAAGGAGGTCATAAAAAATTATTACTAACCAGCTGATTTTTTTGTCTGCAGCTTAGTAAACATTTGTATAATAAAATGGCTGCATAGTCGTACAAATTGAGTGGTACGTTTTCCCAGTCCTACGCTTAGAAATTGTTTAGGGCTGCTAGCTACTGTAGCTACCTCTATCGAGAATTTTCGCAGAGGAAAAAGGTGGCCGTTTCAGCAAACTGAAGCTACTCACGAAGATTCAGCCTTTTGTATTCAGAAAAAAAATTAGGTAAGGCATACTGGACTATAATTCATTTTTGACCGCTATAGGCGACTGCTTATGAAAGAGACTCAATTTGTCAGGGCCCTATAACGAAACGATAACGAAGTTCGAAAACAGTAAAATGTATGGGATTGACATAATATGCCGTCGCTAAATCACGTGATACTTCCCACACATTAATTCTTTCAAACTTCGTTATCGTTTTTAAAATGTTACTTTGACTTGGTTTCGATCTTGCTATTTGTTCAGATGAAATTTCAACAAAACAGCGCCGCGTTGGGTAAGACGCATCGCATAGAGTTTCAATAATTTCTGTAAAGTATAAGGAAACTGTAAGATTCGCTACTGCAATTCCATTGCAAAGTCAAAAGCTAGGTCAAGTTACGTAATCCGTTACGTGTTGTCGTGCGTTTAAACGTAACTGTAATCGAACTCGTTTGCATTTTACGATTGGTAATTTTACGTGCGTTTCGTTTCGTCCACGCATATCTATTTTTCTATTTTATGTAGTTATTTTTAGTTGTTACATGTACCTTAAGTATGTTTCAACTGTTTAGTGTGGGTGATAGCAAATTAAAATATTTTTGTCGTGAATTTAGGCAATCCAGAAAAGTAAAACTCGTGTCTAAATAACTTATTAAGGGCCTCTTTCACCAACTACAAGTATTAAGTGTTGATTAGTTAGTTTTAGAAATAATTTTCTGTTTTAATGAATTATGATATTTTATTATTATTATTATTTATTTTATTATTGTTATCGGTGACTTTAAAGCCCACTTGACATACTTCTACTAAACTTGCTTGATTTTTTTTTTCCAAACGTGAACTTTTCCACAGACTATGTCATTAAGTTATTTATTAGCATGATAAACATTGTTTCCTTATCAAAGCTAATTCAAATAATTCACCTCAGTTAGGCGCGAGATACACCGACAGATTTATTCGGGAAATGGAATTTTTCTGATGAAAATGAAATAAAATTGCAAAAAATAAAATATAATTTTTGGATTATCTACATAATTTTAGAGCTGTTTTAATGCAGCGCTGTATTGTGGAACATTCAATTCAATGTATTCAATGAATGTTTTCTCGATTCCAGGTGGAGACAGGACGAGAAGAATTGAAGAAAGAGAGAGAGATAATGCAGTTAGTTGCTGGTCTCCAGCTTGGACCTGATGAGGTGGAACGTCGCGAGGTCCCGCCACATTTGCTTCGGGCAAAACATGCACCTAGGTAAATAATTGCGTCATAATTATCATTTTTTGAAGTATCGATTTTGCTCACAGATTATACGTATTTTTTTAGAAAAAAAAATTAGGCATTTTCATTATATTTTGGCCAGTTATGAAGGGTATATATATAGAGAAACAGAAGACTTATGAAAAAAAATCAAGACTTCTGTGAGAAGACGTTTTTTCTTACTAATCCATACTAATACTATAAAATGTGAAAGTAACTCTGTCTGTCTGTTAAATTTTTACGCCTTAACTACACAACCGATCATCGTAAAATTTTGCATACACGTTGTCAGGTTAACAAGAAAGGACATAACATGAAGGGTTCCTTTCATCCAGAAAAAAGTACTCTTCCCGAGGGATCATCAATCATCATATCAATCAATCAATCAATCATCATCAATCAATACTAATAATATATCTGTAAGTGTAGGTATTGTATGTATGTACACTCGACGGCAAATAAACCGGGCCACCCGCTGCTTTCTCGGTTCGGTTCGGTGCTATTCGGTTTTCCCATGTGGTATAAAACTTGCAACTGTCAAAGTTATACTTACAGAAAGTGCGTTTCATGATGATTAGAGGCTACTTTTTTTCTTTTTCAACGCGGCAAGTCTAAAATAAGGGGTCAAAAGCGTTATATTGCTTTTATACCTATATAATACAAAATATGTCAAGATTTTTACAAAATAAATCAAGTATAGAAAATATATAACATATTATTTTATTATATTCTTTAACTAAAAGAAACTCGTTTTCAATGGTTTCAGATAACACCACGCCACAACACAAGCAGTGCCATCTGTGCGCGCACGCACCCGACCGGAAACTACGACTTACCTCGATACAGAGTTCGAATCACAAATGTATACCAACCAAATACTTGGTGCACTCAATATGTACCTTATTCCCGCTAAGATTAAAGGTTAACTTTCAATGTAGGGTTTTACTGTTAATATGTGAATTCCGATTGCCAAATAGACTATTCAGAATTCTATGTATGATGAGTTATAATACAAAGTTGGAGTCTCACGAGTTCGTATATTGAAATTACAAAGCCCTTTTGATCCTATAGATAGCTGATTGACAACCAATTGTCTACTGTGTCGCAAGTGAAATAAAGGCGATTTAGCGATGGCATTATAACAATATTTCAGTACCTATATTTTAATCCCCCACTAAAATGGTAGCCATCAAACAAGAGGAAAATCAGCCTGCATGCTACTATTTTTCTCAGTAATAACATCATCTGTTTATATTGGTTTCAACCTTGTTTCAACTCGAATAAAGTTGATAATTGTCTGTCAAATTGTTGATGTCAAAATGGACTTTGTATTCGTATAAAAAAACAAACGAAATACTATACTATAAGATATATGATATTGTAAAAGATATACGACATTGTATTATAATATTGAAGAAACTAAAAAAATTTGCAAAAATATAAAAAAATTGAATATTTTAACTAAAAAAAAAATACACTCAACTTGTCAAATTTTACACTCCACTTTGCTCAAATATTGTGAAGAATTGGCTATAAAATTAAAAATAACCCAAATTCAGTGGATTTTTTTGTATTTTTATACTCATTATAATGGGCATGATTATTAAGTTTTAATAATAAATAATATTAATTGTAACAATAATGTTTTTGTGTATAAAATAATAACAATTTTATTAAGTAGTTAGTTTACATAGTTGTCTTGTATCCTTCGGTGTAACATTTTGTAAGTAATATTCGTCTGTAGTTTAATGTATTATGTTAAAGAGATTTTTAGTATGGTTAGGCGATTGTACTTTGTAAGAATCTCGTACGGATACCTAATTTGAAAACTGACCCTGTCTGTCATTGTATCATATTTTGAAGCGGTTTCAATTTTGTTAAGGATTATTCTCAATTTCAGTTTCGTTTGGACTTATATTTTAATAAATATTAGCATTGATTTATATCATTTGATAAATTAAAATTGGCCAACCATTCGAACTAATAACAGGGGGGTCCGTGGTGTTCGCCCACAGTGGTGTTAGCACCCGTGGTGATTGCCCACGATTTGAATAAATTAAAATTCATTCATTTCATTTCAATAAGAAAAAAATTCATTTCCCTTGTACACAATCGCCGATTGCACCCACTAGTTCGCGAACCGATCTTAAAATGCGCGACCTATAACGAGTTGGTTGAAGTTGAAACATAAAATTTCCTTGCTACCGCATTTATCTTTCTTATACTTTTATCTTTCAACTTATTTACTGTTTCAATTATTAACAAAATTTACTAACGTTTTGTGTAATTTAAACTAATAATTTAAATTGTGGTTTACTGTACTAAGTCGAAAAGCACAAAAAAAGTATGAAATTTAATTTATTCAAATCGTGGGCAAACACCACGGGTGCTAACACCACTGTAGGCGAACACCACGGACCCTAACAGGACCCCTAGCCATGAGCACACCAATTCCAACGCTCCCTTACGAAGTTAGAGAACGATAAAAAAATAAAGCCCGATGATTGGTGGTTGTGGGCGTTACAACAACCAATCACCAGGCTTTATTTTCTGTCGTTTCGTCAATCTACAACGCTCCCGTTTGCACTGGGTGCTCTTGGCTAAGGGCCAGGGGTATACGATTGATAAGTTTTATTGAAAGGAACAGTTGCTCAATTAATAATACCTATGCCTATAATCTTTAAAGCCGAAACCACATACACAAATTCATAAAATTCCATTGAAATCGTTTGGAAGGATGGTCTAACTAAAGATTAAAGACTAAAGATATTTGTGTATTAAATTTTATTTCAAAAAAGTAGCAATGGAACACGAAATGTTAATGAAAAATAACAAAACCTATATAATGAGCGATACGTCGCTTATTATATAGATTTCTTTTTACTGGTATAGTTTTCAAATTTGTTCACCGTACAAGCTCGTTATGGGTTCAATCACATAGAGCTCTGGTATAATACATAATATATATCTGAAATATTTATAAAATACAACACGTAGATGACGTTGAGCCTTTTGGTTTCCTCTAAATAATGATATTAGATATATTTATCATAATTATCTTCATCTAAGAAATCAAAATAAAACATCAATGCTATGGTGACACTGTGTGTTTGAACTCATAAGAATTCTCTTTACAACAGATTTTTTAGAAATTTTAGTCAAACTATGAAGAATTAGATGTGCCTTATTTTTATACATAAAATTATAAGTTTAAAAAAAAATTAAAATACTTTTGAGGGTTTTTAAGAATTTAAAAATAATAAATGCACACTTTTCCTTATATAATATTTCACCATAATAAAACAAATAATGATGGCTGAATTACCATTTTGAGATACCATAATTAATGCAAATATATTTTTGGAACCTTCGGATAATTAAATTAGATTCACGAAATAACTAGTTTTCAAGACACAAACATACGGAAGTGAATTATGCCTATTTTATTATATGTATCAATACTTACATAATTTATTTTATTTCGTGAATCTAACTGAATTATCCGAAGGTTCCAAAAATATTTTTGCATTAATTTTGTTATCTCAAAAGGGGAATTCAGTCATAATTATTTGTTTTAATAATAAAATTTTAACATTTTAAACAGGAGAGTGTTTTTTTATTCCAATGTTCCAAAGCGTGACAGGTTCATATAATAAAATATCATTTATATTGTTACATGCGACTACAGAGCACCGTGTATTTTAATCTTCCCAATAATTATAATATGTAATAAATTTTTTATAAAGTGTATTTTTACGTTAGTTGTTCTGAAATTCACGAAACAATAAAAAAGTATAATTAAGACCATTATCATATTTATCTAATTGTATTATATCTTAGTAAAAATACAGATGTAAAAATGACAAGCGGTAGAAATAGTAATAAAATTAAAAAAAATAATCGCGGCATATTTTAATTACTTATTTAGGCTATGAGTGCCATTAATGTTATTTTGGGTTATGTATTTTAAATGTTAATTATTTAAAAAAGGTTTTGGTATAATTGTTTTTGCAAATAAACAACTTTGTTAAAAAATATATTCAGATTTTCGTATTCACTGTGAAGTAAAGGCTACCTACCCATTTTTACTTCTACATTCTACATTTCAATCATTAGACGATTCTTTACTAATTCTATATTATATTACATATTTAATATTTTTCTTATCATATTCTTGTCATACAAAACTTTTTAATCTAATTTTCAACTGGCTGGCTTTAATCCTGCTCGAAGGACCAAATTTCTGATATTTATTTTATAACGTAAGGTTAGAAACTTATAAACTACGTAGGTTATACAGTAGGTACTGGAAAAAACGTTATAACTTTATAATCAATACTAATAATAAATCTGTAAGAGTTGGTCATGGAATAAGTTACTTTATTTTCAGAGATATCGTGTTTATAGGCTCTATACAAGATACTGAAACTAAATTGACTATTTTTAGATTTTTTTTCTGTATGTATACCTATGTATGTATGTTCCTCCATAACTCTTAAACGAATTAACCGATTTTCATGAAACTTGGTAGATAAACATTTAGAAGTACAGGGCACAGTATAGGCTACTTTTTCTTTTTCTACGCGCACGAAGTCGCGAGCGCCAGCTAGTAATAAATAAAGAAATATACTAAATTGAAACCAATATTATTTGAATGAATTAATATTACCCGACCTTCCTATGGAACTTTACAGTGAATACGAAAAGTTTATTATAATAACTTCGGTTGTGTAATTAGAGGTTTCTAGATCGCCCGAGGAAAGATCAAATTGATCCTTCGAGCCGGATATGAAATCGGTTTAATTATATCAGTATTTGAAGCCGTTTACTCGAGTTTTCCATCAAATTCAACTTATTTCTCACTCTAGAAAAGATGAGTCGGATTTTTCATACTTTTTTATACTTTTTCATACTTTCTTAAACATAATTCATATTAGTTGTAACGGAGCATACACATCACAGTTAACTTTTGATAAAGTTTTGATATTTTAATATTTTTTAACAAATTTAACGTATCTGAGTACATTTTTTTTAGACTAAATTCGGAATTATTAGTCTTAGTGCCTCTTTCACCATCTGTCAAGTAGGCAATTATAAATGTCATTTAAAGTCACAGGTCACCGGTGATGATGGAGCTGATATACCTTTGTTAAAAAAATAATAAAAATAATCACCTATCGAAGGATGCTATAAACTGAGTGCATAATTTAATTAAACGTAAAATTGTTTCTAAAAGTATCAACACTTTACTTGTGGTTGGTGAACGAGGGCCTTAAATATGTACTTAAAATTTAATTTACTCAACGGGTAAAACTGGAGTTGGAAATTTCAAGTAAACGATTGAATGCTGTCATAAGAAAAAAGCCGTTTGAGAGTTTTTATAAAAACTCTTAAACGAAAGTTATAATATACCTAAACATATCGTATAATAAAATTCTTTCATGTACATAACATATACATAATATACATAGGAGTGTTTACAACGATTAAAACAACGATTCATTTAAATTAATTAATTTTATTATTGTCATTACATTTTACAATACATAAATTTACTTTAGCAATGTAAATAATGTTGTGTTTTACTTTTCCTATATATACTCGTACTTACTAATATTATATAGAGAGTATTAGATTTATATTTTTGTTTGTAATTAATTAACTCAAAAACTACTGGACCGATTTAAAAAATTCTTTCACCTATAGAAGGCTACGTTATCAGGGAGTAACATAGGCTATCAATACTAATAATAAATCTGTAAGTGTAGGTATTGTATGTATGTATGTATGTATGTTCCTCCATAACTCTTAAACGAATTAACTGATTTTCATCAAACTTGGTAGATAAACATTTGGACGTACAGAACACAGGATATGCTACTTTTTCTTTTTCAACGCGGACGAAGTCGCGGGCGCCAGCTAGTTCAATGATGAAATAACAGCATGTCATGTGTGCTGTTGTGTTTCGGTGAGTGAGTAAGAGATGCACGAGCCTATTTCCCTATCCCTTCCCAATCCTTTATCCAAGTGCCTCCCTGTAAGTGGAGGTTTGTGCCTGTATAGGGCTAGACAGATTGGATGTTTTGGACTGAAAATCCCTGTCCATTCTCGGATTTCTTACATACATTTCTTTCGTTACGTTTTACTAACTGAAGCAGTTCATACCTGCTAACATAGATGGCTCTTATTGAAGATATTTTCAAACTGCTTATCTATTTTGTCAATTTTGCTAACAGGCATTGATATAATTGGTTGCTAAAGACAACCCTTCACGTCCAGTCGATGCCTAAGAAACTTCTCAGGTCGTCTGTCCACCACATCGAATGTCGAAAACTTGTCTACACCATCGGTTATCCGCTCTGCGATAGATGTGACGCCCATAGCCGCTTCATCTTGCTATTTCTCTCTGCTACTGATGACAACTTTGGTTCATCTTTATCCAACTTATATACATATAACTTTGATCCTATATCCACCAAAGAAACTCCGAGACTCCGAGCATAGCTTACTTCATAGCTCGCTGAACGACTTTAAACTTGTGGGGCAGTTATGAGAGGTCACGTTTCGACACCATAGGCCACCACAAATATCGAAAGATGGTAACAAAATATAAGAGTTAACGAGAATGTTTATCTAACTATCTAAACTTCTATACTAATGTTATAAAGAGGAAAGATTTGATTGTTTGTTTGTTTTGTTTGTTTGTATTGAATAGGCTCCGAAACTATTGGACCGATTTGAAAAATTCTTTTACCATTAGAAGCTGACATTATCCCTGATGAACATAGGCTACTTTTTACCGCGGGAAAATGCTTCATTCCTACGGGAAATCTAAAATAAAAGTAAATACTAACGGCTTGGCCCGGGAGGTAGCGCCATCTATCCAAAATACGGTAGATGGCGTTTTATACTTTTCTACGCGGACGAAGTCGCGAGCACCAGCTAGTAATTTATATATCAAAACACACAGTAAATAGGAGTTTTGTAGCAATGGCCACTAGATGTCGCCATGGAGATCTTTTATGGAGACGCTTTATAATAAGAATTTGTCGTGTGTTTATCCAAATGTTAAGAAACTTATATAAAAGTTATAGGAAGCTCTGACGTAATCCTCAATTACACCAACTGACGGTTAGCAGGAAATTCGCATTTTGAAACTTATCGAAAATTTGCATCGTTTGTATGCAAACTGGTATACCGGACAGTTCATAAATCGTAATCTTCCGTTCCACATAAGTAAGTCGGATAAGTATGAAAGCGAACAAGTTTTGCAAAAAATTAATCCGTGCTATTTATGTGTATGTATGTATATATGAAATTTTCGTGAATACGAATTGATTTCCAATGAATATGAATATGAATTATTCTACCAAACTTTCCCGGATTGAATTATGAAATTAATGTAGCATTGTGTAGCGCCTGTAGCTATTCGATAGATAGGCTAGGTTCACTTTTTGATAGGTGGCTACCATCGCCACCGTCGCTTATAATACAAAGTTTTGTTATTTGTTTGTTACGGTTTCACGCCTTAACTACCAACCGATCAAAATGGAAATTTGCGTACATGTTGTTAGGGATACAGAAAAAGACAAGAAAATACTGTTCCCGAGGTATTAATTGAAGATCGAATAAATCATAAAGATAAACGGGCGCGGTCGTAGTCGCGGGAAAAAGCTAGCTGTAAATAGTACATGTCTTATATATAATAGTCCTATATATAATAGTATAGAGTACTTTAATTACTTTTTACTCTATGATAATAGTTATATACATAGATACAATATAATGTTGTAATATAAGTAATAAAAAAATGGATTTGTTGGTTTTTCTACCTTATAAATTCCTTTTAAAAGCGACTAGTATAACATTGATGGATAACTGTCTATAATTATTTATTATATGCTATGGTATAATAACAGGTCGTTAAATAAAATCATCTTGTGATGCTATCGATCTTAATTTATTTTGATGGTTTTATTACCTATATATATAAATTAATAGGCGTATACATTTTCGATAACGCTCTTTGAAACTAAACCAATTTGGTTTTTTATTTTTTAATGTAATAAAAGTTTTTTTTTTTTTAATTAATTTCGAAGGTAAGTAAACATTAAACATTCAACTTTTTTTGAGACAACAAAGAAATAAATTATAAGTATGTTTTGCTTTTGCAATTTTATTAATCTCTTTAAAATATTTGCGGGATCAGTGAATCGCCAAATACATAGCAAATACCAGACAGACATACTAATTATATCAATTGTATGGTCAGCAAAGTGAACACATAGAGTAGCGCATGGTCGGTAGCGCACTTGCAACACATTGTGACATTGCTTGTGTATAGGCAACGGTAGCCATCTACCATCAAGTGGACCGTCAGGTCCGCCTGTCTATCGACCTTAACATAAAAATAATTATGTACCGATGAGTAATGCATGACATTACGAATATTTATGCGAAGACTTTTCGATTTATTTTCTATAAAATATGCTACTCAGCAGTTGAAAAACTGTAGTCTCCAGTATTAAGTGTCCCAAATCTCCTAACATATAGTGGTCTATTTTTAGTACCTATGACTCAGTATGATCTATATAAATAAAATATAATTGCTAAATGTGTTGCTAATTGCTAAACTCGAGAACTGCTAAACCATATTTTCATTCAGCTAAATTTTCTTTTGAATATTCGTTGAAGTGTGAGGAAGGTTCTTATTATGTAGACCCTTATGTAGACGTTTTTCTGCGAAGTCGGGGGTGGGTCGCTGGTGTACAATATAAATAATAAAATAAGTATAAAACTACAATATTTACATAAAACCACAGTATTGTGTTTCGGTCAGTGAGCCCAATACCACACCCCTTCCTTATTCCTTATCCTTAATCCTTCAATGGCGTTGTTTGTGTCATAGGCGACGGTAGCCACCTAGCGTCAAGTGTAAGTCAAGTCAACCTTAATATAAAAAAATAAGTATAATAATACTAAATTTTAAGTACAAGATAGACACGGGAGAAAGTTAAGTCGGATTATTCACTGCGAAAATCTCATCTCACAAGTAGGTATATCCATTTACGAAGCGATCTTTCAGATTCATACCTCTTGAATATTGCATACATTCTTGTTTCTTGTAGAAAAAAAATGCATATCTTCATCGTCCGTAGTAAACGAAGTGCATCGCCGAGAGCAGTTAGTTAGTTCTGTTAACCGAACAGTTGACCAGAGTCCGGCGTGTCCGCACCACGCGTCGTACTTCACGTGACATACATTCCGAGCACATACCTACAAAATCATAACGCACGTCGCCGCCACGCGAGAAACAATTTTAAAAAAGAAAACGATTAGACGAGAAAAAAAAATTGTCTATGACCGTTGCGCGCTGAAACAATAAATTAAAAAAAACAATTGGACGAGAAAAAATTGTTGTCTATGACCGCTGAAACAATTAAAAAAAAGAATTGGACGAGAAAAAATTGTTGTCTATGACCGCTGAAACAATTAAATAAAAAACAATTGGACGAGAAAAAATTGTTGTCTATGACCGCTGAAACAATTTAAAAAAATAATTGGACGAGAAAAAATTGTTGACTATGACCGCTGAAACAATTAAAAAAATAATTGGACGAGAAAAAATTATTGTCCAAGACCGTTGCGCGCTTAAACAATTAAAAAAGAAACACCAATTAAACTAGGAGATATAATTATTGTCTATGATCGTAGCGTGATCTCGATTCAAATTTCGTACGCGAGTTTTCAAGTGTTTCAAAATTAAATGTGCCTCCTTTTTTAATGTGTTAATTTTTTTCGGTGTCTCTGCTGCGCGCGCACATTCATAAAAATGTTTGCATGAAACGAGAATTTGCTTAACTGTTCTTTTATGGTTATTGTTTGCGGATTTGGAGTAAAAGGATACTTTTAGCATATTCAAGACACAAGAAAAATACGTTGACATTTATTATGGTGAGTTCTTTTAATGTTTTCATTTCAATTTATTTGTGAGAATAAATTATGATGTTGTTTAAGAAGTGTACTTCGTTTTTAATACATTACTCATTTTTTTCTCGATGAGATTTTTTTTAAAATAAATAGATACTTACTCAAGAGAAGATGATTTTTTGGTGGACAAATTTAAATAGCACAAATTAAATTATAATAAATTAATTATTTACTAAAACCTTCCTCGAGAACCACTTTATCCATTGGTGAAAACAGCATGAAAATCGGTGCAGTAGTTTTTGAGTTTATCGCGAACAGACAGACAGACAGACAGACGCGGCGGAGGACTTTATAATTTAAAAAGTTACGCGGGCGAAGTCGCGGGCAGCAGCTAGTATATTATAAAACAAAGTAAAAAATAAAAAAATAATAATAAAATGCAAAAAATAAAATAATAAAATAAAATGTATATCTTAAATTGTAGAAAACATTTTGATTTAACAAAAATTTTTTTACTATACTATGAAAAAGTTCCTTTGAAAAAGTATTCTTTGACACATTTTATTGCACGCATAGGTATGATAATGCACGCATAGGTGTGTGCACGCATAGGTAGACCTACGCAAGTACTTATTGAGCGAAATTTGAAAGCTCGGCGTTAAAACGATTTTGCCAAGCTAATATTTTCTTCTATGACCATAAATTTAATGACCATTAATGTCTATCAAGTTAAGCGAGACAGATTGTACCTACAGTTAAAATGAAATCGTATACTTAATAAATAGTTTTGTAGTACAAAGTTAGTGGAAATCTTTAATCTATATTTTTATTGCTTACAATCTTTACTAATTAATAGTGTGTTGCGGTAATTTTAACGGAGTAAAATTAAAATCTTAGCGAGAAAATATGGAACGAGAAAATAAAATAACATATACAGTCAAATCCACCTTTGACTGTACTTTGACATGTTTATAGAAAACTATTTGAGAAAATAAATATATGAGTAGATAGGTGTATATATTTTTTTATATTTTCATATTTATAGAAAACTATTTGAGAAAATAAATATATGAGTAGATAGGCGTATATATTTTTTTTTCATATTTATAGAAAACAATTTGAGAAAATAAATATATGAGTAGATAGGCGTATATATTTTTTTTTCATATTTATAGAAAACAATTTGAGAAAATAAATATATGAGTAGATAGGCGTATATTTTTTATATATTTTCATATGTAGACGATCGCTTGGGTACATTAGGTTCATTTTTTCTAGATAAAAGGTACCCTACGTCCTCTCCTGTATCACTGATAAATTACATGATAATCGATTGAGTAATTAAGACGTGAAAGGTATAAAAATGGAAAATGTACTATCGTCAACATAAAATGTCTACAGACCAGACGTTTTCATTGAAATCTATCAAATATAACTATAAGTAACTACTTTAATATAACTTAATTTGATAGTTTAATCTATCAAATTAAGTTAGGCTTAAGATAAATGACATAAATCATAAAATACAGCAGCTAAACTGTATAATATTATTATGATTGTGTCAGCGCAGTAGTCTTAATATATAACTCTTAATTTCTATTAGAGCGCTTTATTGCCCTTGTCTTCATGAATTATTGATATCAAGTGAAAGTAAAGAAATTTAAAAGTCAACACTTTCTGACTAAGTTATCAAGCATAATATTAAGTTGAGATTTAGTTAACCATTACTCAGCCTGCCTAGCTGTTGCACGAGACTTCGTTCGCGTAACTTTATAAAATACTAGCTTGCGCCCGCAATTTCGTCCGCGTTAAAAAAGATAAAAGTAGCCTATTCTGTGTCCTGTACGTCCAAATGTCTATCTACCAAAACAAATGAAAATCAGTTAATTCGTTTAGGCGCCTGTTTCACAAACGTCAAGTATGGCCTACTTGACGTAACTGTCATTTAAAGTCACCGGTAACCGGGGATAATGGAGTTGGTATACCTTTGTTTGTACGGTAAACGTCCCAAATATTGAATAGAAAATAATAATACAAAATCGGCTATCGATGGATGCACTACACCGAGTGCATAATTCAATAAAACAGAAAATGATTTCTAAAAGTAACTAATCAACACTTTACTTGACGTTGGTGAAACAGGCGCTAAGAGTGATGGAGGAACATACACACATACATACAGAAAAAAATTCTAAAAATCGTCAATTTAGTTTCAGTATCATCGATATTTCTGAAAACAAAGTAAATTACTCCATGACCGACCCCCACAGATTTATTATTAGTATTGATTGATTGATGATTGATAATACTTGCCTGTTCATAGAGTTACCATTAAAAAAAATAGTCAACCCTAATTATCAAGCTAATTATATTTAAGTGACATTTCTTAAAAAAAACTTTTTAATTATAAGAAAATAATTCCTTACATTTGCTAATAAATCAAAAAATGTTTTTTTTATTTATAACCATAATTCGTAACAGAGAAAATGAAATCAAAAGTATTTTATAATTAATGAGGTGTTTATGGTCAGTTTTTAACAGAGATATAAAAAAATATCCAATTTGACGCCATAAATTACGGAATATCATATGGTGCACCCATATGACATTCCGTAATTTTCTTATAACTTTTTAATTATAAGAAAATAATTCCTTACATTTGCTAATAAATCAAAAAATTTTTTTTTTTTAATTTATAATCATAGTTCGTAACAGAGAAAATGAAATCAAAAGTATTTTATATTATTAATGAGGTGTTTATGGTCAGTTTTTAACAGAGATATCAAAAAATATCCAATTTGACGCCATAAATTACGGAATGTCATATGGGTGCAATCTAATAAATTCTGTAAAGATATTTTATTGGCAATTTCTAAAATGTTTTCGTTCGGTCGCGTGTTAGAACCGGTATATTATATTTTATGCCAATATAATATCCATATTATATATCTATGGGTGTTCTTGAAATATCCGACTTGATAAATAACCACTCGTTATATAAACGGCAGATACGTTTATCGGAGATGTTCAACATAGTTTTTTTTAATTACGTTAATGGATGAAAAATCTTTTCAGATAATTGATTACATTAAATTAAATTAAGTATATTTGTTAACTTCAAAGTTTATATTAGTTTTATGTTAGTTTGCATGAATACATAATAATTTCTAGCATTGGAAAAGTATGAACTCCTATTATATGGAATTCTTTGACTGGTACCTAAGCCGGTTAGTTAAGTGTGAAAATTTAACTGCCTAAAATACCTGCTTAGCTACTAATAAATACACTGTTTACTTGGCTTGAGAAAATAATGTAACGTAATAAGAAACTATGACGATCAGTTGAGTTAAGCGTAACAAATAGAAATAAACTCACTTTAATTGCAACTAGCTGGCGCCCGCGACTTCGTCCGCGTTGAAAAGTAACCTATTCTGTGTCCTGTACGTCTAAATGTTTATCTAACAAGTTTCATGAAAATCTGTTAATTCGTTTAAAAGTTATGGAGGAACATACATACATACATACAATACACACTTACAGATTTATTATTAGTATATTGATTGATTGATACTTCGCATTTGCTATAGAAAATAATAATAATAATAATATTTTGCAATCAAGTCACCGACACGTGTCGCTTGCGTAGGCTAAGCCTTAATAGAAACATAATCATGTTGTATTGAGCCAATTGTAGTTCTTCTAAAACACTAAAGAAAAATTTCTTTCATTAAAACTTTAAGCTCTACTGTATCTATACTAATATTATAAAGAGGAAAGATTTGTTTGTTTGTTTGTTTGTATAGAATAGGCTCCGAAACTACTGGATCGATTTGAAAAGTTCTTTTACCATTAGAAGCCGACATTATCTGTCATGAACATAGGATACTTTTTATCACGGGAAAATGCTGCATTTCTACGGGAAATCTAAAATAAAAGTATAGTTGGCCCGGGAGATGGCGCCATCTATCCAAAATACGGTAGATGGCGTTTTATACTTTTTTACGCGGACAAAGTCGCGAGCACCATATATTATAAATCCGTCATTTCTGTTTCTCAGCTAATTACTTCTAAACCAACGGATTTAAATTTGATTTTCCCTTATGTAAAGAGAGATAAACGAGGAAGGTATGTGTATATAAAAAAATCATTCCGTGGGCGAAGTCGGGAGCGGACGGACTAGTATAATCCTTACATATTATAAAACAAAGTCTTCCGTTGCGTCTGTCTACCTGTCTGTCTGTTCGCGATAAACTCAAAAACTACTGCACCGATTTGCATGCTGTTTTCACCAATGAATAGAGTGGTTCTCGAGGAAGGTTTTAGTATGTAATTTACAAAGTTACAAAGTTTGAATAGTGAATTTGTCGATGGAGCTAATGATAACGCAGATACACATATCATAATAATCAGTCACCACTTGCATTTTGTTCTTCATACAGTATTCGGCACACTTTCGTATAGTGACTCGTAGTTTTAAGTGATTCTCACTTTGACACTTACTTGTCTACCTCTAGTTGGGTCAATACACACACCGACGAAGTGATTAACTATATTTCGTATTGATTATGGAGAAAGCGATATTCAATGGAAATCAAATGCTTGTCTCGAACAGACGTTGAGCGGAAGTGGATTGTAACTTTTTTTATAGAGACAGTTTGGAGCTGTTTTAGGGAAATTCTTGAAGAAATTTTATGTCGATTACTGTGTTAAAAATGTTTTTGTTATTCTCGATTGCATCCTTATAAATTGAACTTGCTTATATCAGGTTTTTAATTAGAATTTTCCCAGTCAACTGTTTGTAAATGGGAACTTCCCAAGTACATCCTAAAACCATGAGATCTAAATGGCACATTTGTGGCTCCAATCAAACAAAACAGTCTGGTTATAAGTTAGGATAACTATTTTTATGGTGGTCCACTTAGTCCACTTAAACATGTAGGAGATTCTGCACCAACCTTGATAAAATAAAAAGATAGGATTAGGCAGGTTTCCAGAATAGTTCTCTTTTGTAAATGCGGCGTGCCAACTCTTGTTTTAATTGCAGAATAGAGAAAAAAAATTCTTAAGGGAATACTGTTTAAATTGCACCAATTTTTATTGTTGTTCATAACAAAAGTCATGGCCATTAGGCTTGCTAATTGCGTGGCTTGTATGCATGAATAAATTACCAGCTCCGACAATGCCGCTGCTCTTTCCGTCTCGATTCTGTCTTGGCACTGTGTTGATATATTTATCGCGTTATGCATCACAGTTTTTAAATTTTCCCTATCCCTTTCCAACCCCTTATCCTTAATTCTACTGCGGTCAGCAGCGGTATCAAGTGGATCGTAGCCTGTCTGTCGACTTTAATAGAAAAGAAACAAATAGTAATAAAGTTCATAGCGTTCAGAAAAGGGTAAAGAAATGTCACCGGTGACGCCGCCGTGGCAGCTGCTGACTGGACATAATCATGATAACGGTCTTATTATTGAAAAAATTAAAACGTCTTGCTAAGTACAAGGAAGTTTTATGCACCTGAATGTCCCAATGATCCTAATAAAAATAACAAGTCTTACAAACACTTAATTATTTTATAAACAATTGTTTTAGCATGTCTCCCCTTATCTGCTCCTGAATTTTGCTATTGAACTTCGTCTTTTTTTTGATTTAGGTCCAACTTAGCCACCGGTTAAAACATTCAAACTACAACAGTTTTTGGTCTGTTTTATGACATCTGTGATATTTCATGGAATCAATACAGTGACTAGGCAACTTTCCAGCTCATATCGTCACTATATTTGTTCATTGCGCACAATGAAAGACAATGAAGATTCCCATAAATACATCTGTTGGTTCTATGCATGTTCCCCACATACCAGTCCTTTCATATTCACAGGACTCCTCTCATTTCTTGCTTTGACCGTTAATTTTCATTGTAAATTTAATTTTCAAGATGTATTGTATTACTGTAAATAATAATATAACGTGAGTCGCACGCGATGACCCGCTAATATTATTTTACGATTCGATCGTTTCCTAAGTCTCTGCGCGTCCAAAACTATTACTGGGTTAGTGTGTATCAAATTCTTTGTAACATGCCTCAACAATAACCGTTAAATCAAATTATTAGACCGAGATAACTATATTTTAATAGTTAAATGAGTGATGAGACGGCGATAGTTTTGAAATCGCACTTGGTTTTTTATTTAATGACTTTTTAAATGCTGCATAGATACGTAACGCGTCATCAATAGTTTCGTTTTCACTTCGTTGATTCATTACAAGAAGAAAGGATGAGTTTTATTTATAATAGAACTTTTAAAACTTAACTTTTGACATTGGAAATGTCTTTTCGTTCGCTTCAGTATAGGCCCCGATTTCACGAAAAAGTTCTAACCCCTTCATGTTGTGAAGGACTCGGAGAGTTGTGAAGATATTATATTCAAAAAGAGCTGAAAAGACGCGGTAAGGTCAGAGATATAAAATCTCGCTCGAAAAAAGTTATGGCAGAAATAGTGAAAAAAAAAAAAAAATTTTTTTTCGAATTTTTGATTTTGGCGCTCGACATTTTGTAAACGAAGAATGATATCGAAAATTTGAGAAGAGTTTTTGTATGGACAATTTAGTCAGCTATTTAAAAAAACTCCAATTTTAAATATATTCGATCATCTCGGAGCATCTTTTGCAGCTTGCAAAAGCCTTAATTCACGGGTTATTTTGTTAATTTGTGCGTAAACATTGTGTTCGGTCTGAGCTTAGCCTGTCTTAAACCAAATTACCAACATTTTGATGATCAGTGTACACATTAAGAAGCAAAGACCTTTGTCGAGCCACCCAATACGCAAACAAAAGATTATTTTCACTTGGCGAGCTGTATTGAGTTTCGCGCAAGTCACGTCTTTGGCGAATTATGACAAACGTTTTCGGTTTAGCTCGGTCAAGGATTGGGCTGAGTTCAGTTTTCTGCATTTCAAGTTCAGTATGACTAAGCGGAAGTTTGTATTGTAATAATTTCTTTTGTGTTACTGTGTGGTGAAAGTGTAGGTCAAATGTGAAGCTTGCTTTAAAAGAAAATGAGAGTGCAATAGATCACATAAAATACTGTGTATAGTTTTATTAAATAAATTTTGTATTATAAATAGGTACCTATATAAAATTTTTGGCCGATTTGATTGGCTTATCGTCGCTTTATTCAATTCAAACCTAATTTGTAAATATTTTTGTTTTTTGTCATTGGAAATGTGTTTTCGTTAGCTTCAGTAAGTATGGGCCTCGATTTCACGAAAAAGTGCGATCCCCTTATATCTCGGAGAGTTGTGAAGATATGATATTCAAAAAGGGCTCAAAAGACGCGTATTCATGTGAGCTGTAAGGTGCAAAAATAATTTTTCGAAAAAGTAAAAAAACGAAAGAATTATGGCCGAAATGAACAGTCGTATCTAAGTATTTCTTTTTAATAAGCAATAGACAAACTCCGAATCACAAATAAAGGTTACCCATAACAGTAGGTATATATATATATATATATATATATATATATATATATACATATATATCAGTGTTATAACACTTCTTAATCTTATCGACATAGTTGCGTCCATATTTTTACGTTTTTTAATTTAAATTCAGGTAATAAACTACCTTTGACCCTTTCATTCAAATCCGTTGAGGCTACCCGAACGGTTGACAGTGGTAAATGTAAGATTTCCTGAAGTTTACCGATAATTTTGTGTAAAAATCAGAAAATTCAAAGAAGTTTTAATAAAATTAAGACACGCTTAATTTGTGATCATGTAGCTATAAAACATTATAGCTTATGTTAAGCCTAAGCTTTATATATGAAGCTTATAAAACATAAGCTATTTACCAGGGTTATAAATTTGCATGTGTAGATTCTAAAGATTGAGATCGTATATATATTGCTGTCTTGATTCAAGACTTTCTAGTGCGACGGGAAATTATTGCTTTCCTTCTGTCTTCAAGACGTAATATCAAGTACAATCGGACGCATAATTCACTATCTTCAAATCTAAATGGATTAACATAAAAACTTTACTTGTGATTACATTAACAGCTTCAGATAACAAATGGACAATATCATTAGTAAGTAAGTATATACATTTAAAAAGAAGAGTTCGGTTAGGTTAGGGCATAATTTTGTAAACATTTCCTTTTATTTAAATATAAACAAGCGGTAACATTAGAAAAAGCGAGAAAAACCTTTAATAGTGTTGTATAATCTAGACAATGAGTTTTCGTATGTGTGTATGAATGTTGGCGACACGTTTGGTCTAGTGGCTAGTAACCCTAGCTGTTAACCAAACGGTCGCGGGTTCGAATCCCGCTAGGGTCAAAAATGTTTATGTGTTAAAATTTACCTTTGTACCTGAGATATGGATGTTTTGTATTTATATAATGTATGTATTTACAAAAAAAAGTAATCTTTGTAGTATATCAACTGTCTGGTATCCATAATACAAGCATTAGTTGCTTAGTGTGTAACTAGATGGTGCTGTGTGGAATGTGTGTCATATTTATTTATTATTTATTTATCTGTAGATATTTATATATCTACAGATTTATTTTGAATTTCCATTTAAATGAAAATAAGTTAGATTATCGTGATTATATGTTTTATTGTATAAAGTATTCATCTCGAGTTATTAAGGTTTGAAATGACGAGGCAATTAAGTATGACGCTGACTGTACATACAGACAGATAGACCTGTTTGTTATCAATGAAAATGTAACCATGAGTGACTTTGTGAAACGCTGTCCAGGTTGCCTACTGTGTCTTACAGCCACAAACTTTTATTGCAACCAACATTTTTACTGTTTTTTGTTGATTATGTTGAGTTCGAATGAGTTAATTGTAGCCAGTTGTGCATTATAATATCGATATATAATATATGCACTACTATAGAGCCTTAATAAAAACTTTAACCTAATTTGAAATTAAACAATCACAAGAATAAAAATATGAGAACATCATTAAAGCAAGATTTTTTTTTTGTCATTTTATAAGTTTATTTTTTTTTATAAAATAAGTAACCGTCTATTTCTTCGTTAACTTCTTATAAACCATCCAACAGATTTTGATACAGTTTTCACCAATTGATAGAGCGTATAAAATTTGTAGAAAAATTGCATCAGTATAAAAGGAGATTTTCTCCTTCCATGTATACCTATACTAGCTGGTGCCTGCGACTTCGTCCGCGTTGAAAAAGAAAAAAGTAGCCTATTTTGTGCCCTGTACTTCTAAATGTTTATCTACCAAGTTTCATGAGAATCAGTTAATTTGTTTAAGAGTTATGGAGGAACATACATACATACAACATACATACATACAATACCTAAATTTACAGATATATTATTAGTATTGATGATACCTAATATTATGTTTATATTATATTTTTCTGTAGTTTAAAATACAATAATATTTCGCTTTTTTTTAATATTTTTAAAATTAAATTAACCTTTATATTTACTGCAGAATTATTAATAAAATCGATACAGTTTCGTGTCAAATGTGAAGGTCGCGATTATCGAGATAGTTATCGAAAGGCGTTAACCTTTGTTATTATTATGTTAATATACATAATTTTAGAAGCTTCTGCCTTGAATATGCTTATTTAAATATGTATGTATATAATTAATGTAAATTGGGGTAAAAGTCACAGAACCACCTTGAACCAACCATAAATTTGACTATCAATTCGTTTTCTATATAACTTTTTCTGAATTAAATTGCTATTATGATTATTGAAGCTTTTCTTTCTTCGTAATAGCTCTCCCATAGTTTAAAAAGATCAATAGATTAAAAAGAAAATTTTGTATGTTATAGACCATAAACACAAATAAATTGAAATTTTATATTTTATATCTAGCTGTTGCACGCGACTTCGTTCACGTAACTTTATAAAATATATCCTATGTTAGCCTATAAGAATTTTTAAAATCGATCCAGTACTTTTTGAGTTTATTCATTTTCATTAAGTACAAACAAACAAACATATCTTGTCTTTATAATATTAGTATAGATGTATTAGATTGATATTATACGATCATACCAAAACCTATAAAATAATAATTAAACGACATATTCACGGCTCAATCATCCGGTACATAGAAAATGTTTCTTGAACTGTCTCGAACTTAGAAACTGTCTCGAGTTTAGAAAATTTATTTTAATTAATTCCCCACATCAGGATATCTGATGTTTTTGAGTGCAACACTCAATTGCAAGATAAGCATGCCACTTATTAGCCGCTGTGTTCTTGTATGGTTGTTCTGTCGTATGGTATACATATATGACATAATGAGTGAGCGTGTAAGAAATGAATCATTCAACAGTAACAGGTTGTCACTAATTAAATAAGAGAATGCAGTTCCTGCTTATGCTTACCCATCGGCAAAGACCGAGGTACTTTCGCATAAAAAAGTCTTTTGCAGTTTTTGGAGTTTACTTCTTAAGAATCTTATAATACTTACGTTTATATGGAGGAAAGCTACCTTAAGAATCGTTTTGCATATTTACATATATGTACATAAGCCCGTGGTATGAAAAGGAGCATGGGCAAATTAGTATGGAGTCTGGACCAATTATCAACAGTGATAAAATTCATGCCATTTGAAAGCTTTTGGAGTTTTATTTAATTTATTAGATGCCATAGTTGGCAGCCAAGTCAAAATCTAGCGCGAACATTGTGTTTTAGAGCTCTCAATAATATAAAAGTACTTTGGGAGCATATTGTGTTTTATATAAAAAAAAACATGTTTATCTTGATACATTGATTTATCACGATTGATTTTGATGTACATAGATCTTTTAAACATTTTTTATTTCAATACTCATAAATAAAATATTTTTTTTTAATATACAAACCGTAACGTCATCCAGATAAAGAAATGATAAAAATCAATGTGAACATAAAAAAAATAACTTTTGCATTTGTTTTAGTATCTATATAAATAAAAATTAATAGGCGAATGTATGTACACAAAGAAAGGGTCAAACACTTGATTTTTTTTTTTAAATTATTATGAATGATTTAATTTTTTTTAGTTTTAAAATCTACGAAAACACTATGTTCGCGCTTGATTTCAACTTAGC
Organism: Synanthedon vespiformis; assembly: GCA_918317495.1. Classification (NCBI taxonomy): domain Eukaryota; kingdom Metazoa; phylum Arthropoda; class Insecta; order Lepidoptera; family Sesiidae; genus Synanthedon; species Synanthedon vespiformis. Next base: position 3,622,180 of record OU906965.1, read on the forward strand.
TGCCATAGTATAAAATGAATTATAGCCTAAAAGTAATCATTTGACATAGGTTTCATCACTGTTGAGAAGTTGGTCCAAAATGTCCCATTGTCCATGGGAGTAAAATCAGAATTGTTACACGAATGCGTTATAGTTACGTTCATTTTTTGGAATATATCCAAATGTGTAGAAAATGTTATGTAAAAACTTTTGTCAGAAGTAAACATTCGCGATATGAGCAAAACCGAAATTAAGGTACCAATTAAACTCCTCTATTTATAAGCTTGGCCACTGCATATCACGTGTTTTAAAGCATCTCACACCAGAGTTTAAATTCAAAAGCAAAACCCACAGAAGTTTGCATTATATTATCTAATTAGTGTTACATTAACGATACTGGTTACACATACATAACTATTACCTTACAGTTAGTTACATGGCGATAACATCAATCAAGCGAACAAAACGGTGCGTCAACAAAGCGCGTTAATCATCAATAAAACATTTAATAACGTACTAGAGGCTTCGCTCTTCTGGAATTTGGGGATTTTAACATCAATAAATCATCATCAATACTAATAATAAATCTGTAAGTGTAGGTGTTGCATGCATGTATGTATGTGCCTCCATAATTCTGAAATTAATTAATTGATTTTCATGAAACTAGTTAGATAAACATTTAGACATACGGGACACAATAGGCCACTTTTTTCTTTTTCAACGCGGACGAAGTCGCGGGCGCCAGAAATAAAAATATATATATATATATTTTTTTTTTTTTATTAGAGATGGGTTTGCTCTTGGCCAACAACCAGCTTGGTAGCAAGGGAGAGGCCTAAGATGGAGCGAGCTCACCCAGAAGATGCCTATTCACTCGAACTTTGAAAAGATTAGGGTTATATGAACTCGGAAACACAGACGCAGGCAGGGAATTCCAAACCTTGGCGGTGCGCATTATAAAGGATGTTTTAAAGCGCTTGGTTCGAAAAGGGGGGATTTCGACAAGATGAGGATGGTAACCAGCCTACGTCTGTATGTCCGATGGAAGAAAGGGGAAGGCGGTATGAGCTCATGGAGCCCCTGAGCACACTCACCGAAGTACATTTATACTATGTAGTCGATTTTAAATTTACGATTTTATAATAAACATATATTTTATAAAAACTAAACGAACAACAACAATAAAAAAAGTTATAGTGGTCAATAAATAATAATAATAACGCTTCGAAACGAAAATGATAAATATATTTAAAAAGTGTCGAAGAATGTAACATTAATGTCAAAATTAATTAGGAAGGATAACGAATTTAATAAATTTCTCAAAGCTTTCTACAGATTAATTAAGTGAAGTTTATGCGCATTATAAAATCCTATATAATGTTAGTTTGATGAATATTTATTTGTAACAGTTTAATACTAAAATAAATTAATAGCTTCTGGTGAAATATGGTGTTTATTATATATTGGCCTGCCACCACCGTCTTAAAATAGAGAGGACATAGGTACTCAAAATAGAGTGGATTCAGTTAATAGCCTTGAACGGCCTATAAAGGCAGGACCTATACAAGGAGTATATAAGTTTTTTTTTATGATAAGGTGGACAGACAGCCTGACGGTCCACTTGATGGTAGGTTACTACCGTCGCCTTTAACACAAGTAACGTCATAAGTGCTATAAGTGCGCTGCCGACCATAGAAGGATTAAGGATAAGGGAGGGTCATAGGGTAATGGGCTCTGGCATCCCTTACTAACTCACCGAAACACAACAGCACATAATGCTGTTATTTCACGGTGGTATTCTGTAAGGTGGTGGTCACTGCCGCCAGACGGGCTGCCCAAATGACTGCGAAACGCAGTGTGCCCTACAACTAATTAATAATAATAATAAGTCTAATACGAAATAACGAAGTTAAAGTTATTGGCTAATGAAATCAATGATTTGAATATCAACAAAGAGTAGCAAACAATTCATTTTCAATGAAATTAATTTTGCTGTTTTCTTTGACTTAATGTTATTTGGCTAAAGAGATCAATAATTTGAATAATAACGGATTTTTACTATATAGACAAAGAAGATTTTTATAACGTAGATTTTGTCGCTAATTTTAGAATATTTTTTTTATAATATCAAATAGTTTTGCTTGAAATTTTAATTTTTATTCGACATAAAATACTATGTACGAGTATTTTTTATAAATATTGCAAGTTTTTAATCTTTTATTATTTATTTATCATACAAACTGACATCCACATACAATTAATTTTATTATAATTAATTTAGAAACTCACTTGCATATTTAATAAAAGGATTCTTACTCCACAGTGTTATACATAAATATATAATTTAAATGTATTGGTCGAATTTATTTTGATAAAAGCTAAAAATATATTATATCGCTTATAAATATATCATGAGATCGTGAGATCGTAAAGTATTATGAATATTTATATTTGAAATGGAATTAATTTACTTGGCAACATATCTTAATAAAATATTCTTCTTGAATTATTAATGCTTTTTCACCATCTAAGTTCTCACTTAATCATTTTGTGGTTTTTGGTTCTTTTCAACTTAATCATTTTAATCATTTTGTTTTTTTTTTTTAACAATAAAATTGGTCTTAACGCTATTTGTCAACAAACTAGTTGAGTTTTATTAAAATATTAGAAGTCATCTTTCTATAAAAAAAAATAATAATAATATTGTATTTTACATTGTCATCAAGCTTTAAAAATTCATTGTACTCCGCCATGTTTTTAATCTTGAAAGAAACTGCATTACAATCCCAAACAGATATATGTATATGAATTTTGTCCCTTCCATTCGTGTCTTACTAGGCAAGCCGATTGTTGTTCTATACTTTACATTAGCATCTAACGATAGAGGCGAAAGATTCTTCTCATTGACAATTTTCACAGTATCTTCATTGCAATTCAATTTAGTAGGTCCTGGAAAGTGCTTTTCGACAATTTCTTTCTCTTCATTATTCCATAGTAATCTATGTAGTATATCAACTGTCATAAGTGACATAATGTGGAGTTAGGTCGTGCTGCGTGGAATGTGTGAAGATATTTATAAATATTTATCTATTTATAGTTTCATAACGAATTCCATTTTTAAGCAATCTTGTCTTGTCTTAATGTCTTTACATCATTAAATGTCACTTGAATTCAAGTAAACTCTATAAGTATCAAACAGAGTTAATGCTTTTAAACTGTATTCTTCGGGTAATTCATAAACATCACAATATAATAGTCCCTTTGACTCCAGTTTTTCTTCAAGGTTCTTCACGTCTGCTTGCTCATTATCAAAACCATAAATCACAATTTTACCAACATCAGCATTTATCATTCTAGCTATATCTTCGGAGCAACTCTTGTTTATAGGAGCTCCCATGACGGTTACGAGTTTGACGGAATTATCTTTAATATAGCTGGCAGTGCTACAATTGGTGTAGTTTGTAACTGGTGTTCTATTTGGAATTTTTCTGCCTTTGTCTGTGCCGTTGCTCACTAATTGAAACGGATGATTTACGTTATAGCAATCAGTAAATCCACTGTTTCCGCCTTCCGTGACAAGTCGTCCTTCCCCCCAATAATCAACATGCTCAATTAGGGTGTTGGGAGATATGGGGATTTTTACTAGATTATATTGTCCAATGTATGGTACTTCAGAATAAGGGTAAATCTTGTCCTTATTCAAGTTATAATTTGGAGACTCTGCATATCTCCATCCATTGATTGAATGATTCATAGCTTAAATTTTATTTATTTATTAACAAATATACAAGAATATAAATCAAATTTAAATAATGCAGAAAAGTTTGCTTCCGATTGGTTATTGACAAAAATTCTTCGACCAAGTAAGACTAATTAGGAACAAACTTACTGAAATAACGTATAGTTCTGATTGACTACAGTGTTTCCATTGTTTTTATACTAAAAATATCATTTTCTGTTATTTATTCCATTAGCCACAGTTTTATCAGTGACCACATTTGCTTATATCTAACCACACATTTATCATTGGTATTTTTTCCATCGATGTTACGTATGTACACTATCTGTTAGATAGAAAATATAAAATTTATTTTATTACTAGTTGTTGCCCACTACTCCGACTTATAAATTACTAGCTGTTGCACGCGACTTCGTCTCCGTAACTTTATAAAATATAGCCTATGTTACTCGTTGATAGTATAGCTTTCCAACAGTGAAATAATTTTTCAAATCGGTCCAGTAGTTTCGGAGCCTATTCAATGCAAAAAAAAATATCAAATCTTTCCTATTAATATTAATAATAATAATAATAATAATAATAATAATAGCCATTTATTTCCGAACTGTTACATTTTTTTTTTTTTTTTTTTACTAATGCTTTACAAAATGTCCCTCAATTCGGTGTGCCTTTCGGCATAGGCCTCCTCCAACTGCCTCCATTGTTTTCTATCTAGAGCCACTCTCGGCCAATATGGTCCTAAGGTCATACGAATGTCGTCTTCCCATCTTCTTATTGGACGCCCCTGTCTTCTAACTCCGTCTCTTGGGTACCATTCTGTGACTTGCTTGCTCCATTTATTTGCACTGCTCCTCAACATATGCCCTGCCCAGCCCCATTTCTGATGGTCGATACGAGTGAGAATGTTGACTACTTTAGTTTTGTTTCTTATTTCTCTATGTCTTATTTTATCTTTTAGTTTTATTGCAGTCATACTTCTCTCCATCGCCCTTTGGCACTTAGCCAATTTTTCTCGGTGGATCTCGGTTAGGGACCAGGTTTCACAGCCATATGTTAAGCAGGGAAGGATACAGATGTCAAATGCTTTTCTTTTAATATGAATGCTTACTTCTTTATTCTTCATAATTTCTTTCAGAGACCAAAATTTCCTCCAACCTGTGGCTATTCTTTTATTTATTTCCTTGGACATCAAATCTCTAGTCGATATAATTTGACCTAAATAAACATACTCTTGTACATATTCTAACCTGTTTGAATTCAATTCTATATTTTTCTCGATAGTGTTAGTCATTATTTTTGTTTTACAAGTATTTATTTCGAGCCCCACTTCTTTACTTTTATTAGCTAAGGTCTGTATCATTATTTGCAGCTTTTTAGGATCTTCTTCCATTAAGATTATATCATCAGCGAACCTCAAATGATTTAAACGTCTACCATTGATATTTAAGCCGTATTCATCCCAGTTCAAAGTTCTAAAAACAGTCTCTAATACCGCGTTAAATATCTTGGGGGATAATGGGTCTCCTTGTCTGACTCCTCTATTTATGGGGAATGAATCACCTAACGAATCCAGTTTTATACAACTTTTACTCGTATTATAGATGTTTTTAATTATGTCAATATAGGTATTTTCAACTCCCTGTTGACTCAGACTTATCCAGATGTAGTTGTGATGTAGACTATCGAATGCCTTGAAATAGTCTATGAAGGCTATGTATATCGGTTTCTGATATTCATTATATTTTTCTAAAATTTGCTTGATGGTGTAGATATGGTCAATTGTACTGTAGTTTTTCCGGAATCCTGCCTGTTCTATCGGTTGATTTTCTTCTAAAGGTTTTGTTATTCTTTCTGAAATTACTTTTGCAAATACTTTATAGATATTTGATATGAGGCTTATTGGTCTGTAATTGGCAATGTCATCTCTGTCTCCTTTCTTGTGCAGGAGGATAATGTGTGACTCACTCCACTGGCTTGGGATGACCCTTGTGTATAATATTTCATTGAACAATTTCGTTAGAATTGGACTTAGTTCTTCCACTGTACCTCTCATCAACTCATTACAAATTTTGTCAGGCCCTGGAGCTCTTTCAAGTTTTTGCGATTTGATGGCTTTTTGGACTTCAATTGTAAGTATTGGCGGTATTTTTTCATCATCATATCTAACAATTAAGTTTGTATTAGTTTCCGTTAAATTAGCCACTTCTTTTTTAGAGTAGAGGGTTCTGTAGAAATGTAGCAAGTTTCAAAATTTCTGTACGTTTTGTCATTCGATTGGAACGATTGCACATTAGTCCCGATATCCATTCTTTTCCATATTCCTCTAACTCTTTATAAGCTTTTTTAATTCCCCCAGTCTTTCGGATTTCTTCCTCTAATTTCTTTCTCCGATTTTCTCTTCTGTCTTTTCTAATGTTTTCGCGAATCTGTTTGCTGAGTATGGATATTTCTTTTTGATTCTCTTTGTTATTCTTTTTGTCTAATATTAATATCTTTCTTTCATCCAATAATTCTATCGTTCTTTCACTAAAAATATTTTTGTTCTTCTTGTTCTTAGCAATATACATTTGTGCTAATATTCCATTTAGAAAATCGTATTTGTCTAATATACTTTTGTCTGTTTGAAGCATATCTATCAAGGTCTTGATATTCGCGGAATTGTTGTTTTTCGTGACTTGTTTTAATGTCTGGTTAGTGTTTTTATTTAAGGTTTTTCTTGATCTTTTTGGAGAATGATTTTTTAAGCTACAGCGTACCATACGATGGTTAGTGTTAAAATTTAAATTTTGAATAACATGTGTGTCATTAAATACCTTTGCTCTGTTTGTTATAATATAATCAATTTCATTCTTATATTTTCCATCTGGGGATATCCAAGTCCATTAATATTCCTATTAATATTAGTATAGATTAACCCGAGAAATCCGAATCCGCATCAAAGTGGCCTAAAATTGGGAAAAATTGCACTCAAAATTCGAGTGGGAGGTCTCACGATTTTCGGATTTCTTGACCCCAAAAACATAAGGTAAGCCCTCAAGCAGAATCCTAATAGATTAAGTCAAGGTCGAGTGGTTTACAAACCGTAGGGCCATTTAACCGTATAATTTTCACAATTTTTTGTACATGTTATATACTTACATCTCGAGAAATTTCAAATTTCACGCATAAATTCTCATTAATAAAAAACGTAAAAGGGTCATTAATATTGAGGGTCATCGTCGCCATAATTGAATCTGGCAAATTTAAGAACTGTCATTTTTTATATTAAAATATGATGCATCAAGTGCCCAAGATGGAAACGTTTTCATTTAAATAATAATAATGATAATTGAATCTTCTACTTTCAACAATAAATTATTATTTGGCTTAAAAAAATTGATTGAATTTTACGTGTTATCTTACGTGTGTAAGTACATCCTTAAATATTGTAAAACAGAGTCACCGAATGCGTCTGTCTTAATTAATTAATGAAAGCATATTTTTTAATGTGAAAGTCACAGAATATAATGTTTTTGTTTCTATGAATAAATAAATAAATATCTTTAAATATCTTTACATATTCCACACAACACCACCTAGTTCCACACTAATCAAATAATATGGATACCAGATAGTTGATGTACTGCATAGATTACTTTTTTTTTGTAAATATACACGACAAATGACTCAGGTACAAAGGTAAATGTTAATACATAAACATTTTGCCCCTAGTGAGATTCGAACCCGAGACTGTTTGGTTAACAGCTACTAGACCAAACGTATAATGAAGATATGTAACTTTTTCTGTGGCTCTCACATTTTTAGTTACCGCAACAGAACTGTCCACTTCTGCCTGATTCTTCACCAACTTCTTCTAAATAACCCAACTGATTTTGATACGGTTGTCACTAGTTAAAAGAGGGATGATTTGTGTTTATAATTACAAGAAAAAAAATTGCATCCACTCGTAGCTTTCAGCTGGTGGCTAGTGATTAAATAATGTACATTTTTTAAAAAAGAATTATACAAATGTGAGACTCATCATTGATTATAATCGTCACTTTCTCCGTAACTTTTTTTAAGCTATGTCATGTCATTGAAGATGTTAATGTCGAACGTTTTCCGTTTTACATACCGAACCAATGTTAATGTATTGAAATGTCTCATTTGTTTGCATCAAATCTGAATTGTACTAATTTATTAGTAATAGTAACGTAACCGTTGGTTCGAATTTAAAGAAATATCAATTTGTATGCAAATTCCACCACAAGCGTTCACGACGCCGCTTTCTGTGAACGGCTTCTCTTTCCTCTTTAGGAAAATGCAAATGTATTGAGAAATTTATTAAAATTTGTTCAATTTGATATATTGCCAATTTGTGTAAGAGTTGTAGATAAAATTATCGAAAAACACTAGCTGTAGATAATCCATAAGCTGTCTTCGGAGAACCTGATTGATAAGGTTGCGGATGTCTAACTGAAACATGATAAAATATAATTAAATATATATAATACTAGCTGTTGCATGCGGCTTCGTCCGCGTAACTTTATAAAATATAATACATTCGTGTCTGTGAAACCATGGAAATACACATACAAAATTTCAACCCAATCAGTCAAGCCGTTTAGAAGTTATATGTGAAAAAGATAAGTACGGAAGGATAATTCTTACTACTCGTTGTCCTATTATCCGTTTTCCCGTAGGAATGAAGCATTTTCCCGCGGTAAAAAGTATCCTATGTTCATCACGGATAATGTCGGCTTCTAATGGTAAAAGAATTTTTCAAATCGGTCCAGTAGTTTCGGAGCCTATTCTATACAAACAAACAAACAATCAATCAAATCTTTCCTCTTTATAATATTAGTATAGAAAACAAGTAAATTTAGTTTCAAAATATATTTTTTTCATTATATAAAAGCATACCCCTGATATAACTGTAACTTATCATTTTATTATTATTTTTTTTTAAATTTTATTATTTTATTAACATAACTAGCTGGCGCCCGCGACTTCGTCCGCGTTGATAAAGGAAAAGTAGGCTATCCTGTGTCCCGTGCGTCTATTTATCTACCAAGTTTCATGAATATCAATTACTTCGTTTAAAAGTTTTGGAGGAACATACATACATACATACATACATACAATACCTACACTTGCAGATTTATTATTAGTATTGATTGATAATGAATAAAAAAGTATTGATGATTTAGAGGTTTGAAAAATAAATAATCCTAGACACTTTTTAATGCATTTTATAATTAAATATTTAATTAAGACGCATAAATCCATTCGAACAATTGATAATAACAATTAAAAAAGCTGTTAATAAGTTATTATGAAGTGTCATTTTATTTGGCCATAAACTTTTTTCCCACAGCGATTTGAGACTTGTCGCCAAAGTAAAAGTTGTAGATATATATAAAAAAAACCTTTCAACAACACATCGCTTTACGTTATTATTAATAACAATAATATTTATTTATCATTTTACTACTTATCCGACAAGAAACACAACACAGAAAATTAAATATAAAAATAGAGAGCAAAGAAAAAATTTTTTTTCATTGTTTTCTATTTTTATATTAATATGTCTTATAATAAACAACATTTAATCTATTTGCAAATTAAATTCCCTGATCTGTTTTATTTTGTTCATGTATTTTTGCCGGTTCTCATTAATTTATTTTCAACCGACGAAAACGAAAAAAAAAACAAAAACCGAGGAGGTACTCAATTCGACGCGTATATATATATTTTTAATGTATGATCACGCATAACTTTTTACAGAATAGTCCGATTTTGATAATTCTTTTTTTAGTGGATAGAGTATACCTCGAAGTTGGTCCCATGTAAATTTGGAAAAAATATTCCTACCCTAAGAGTGAAAACAAAGTAAATTACTCCATGACCGACCCATACACATTTATTATTAGTATTGACTGATTGATAGCCTATGTTACTCGCTGATAATGTAGTTTTCTATGAGAGCGTGAACTATAGTAAGTACCTAAATTTAGATCATTGGTAAGGCTTGCTAAGATAAATCGTACTAACATACGTATATCCGGGAAATATGCATGCATGTATATGTATATAGGTTGCAAAAAAGAAGAATGTCTATATGGTCATCGAAATAATATATCTTTGCTACTTCGCTGGGTGCTATTAATAAATAGTAAATGACAGATCCTACCGTTCATTCTCGTAAATAAACTAAAATGAAAGTTATTTATTAATATTGCACTGCTATCAAATTTATAGTGTTTATAGTATGCTAATGAGGACGTTCAAATACGCGTTTCTTTGCCAAAACTGTTTGTAAAAATTTATTGTGTGCATTTTCATTTTATTGTACAGTTTTATTAATTTTTTATTGCATCTGTGATAGTTAGTGTCACAGAGAGATGTGTTGGAAAACTATCACTTTTATTAATTGTTTTTAGTCGATGATTTATTGTACTGGTTTGTACTGGTTTGTACTGGTTTGGATATGGATGGATATAGAGTTAGCTGACGCTCAGATTGCTTATAAATTAGGCAGGGGAAAAATACAGAATACCATTGTGAAATAACAGCATTATGTGCTGTTGTATTTCGGTGAGTGAGTAAGGGATGCCAGAGCCCATTACCCCATCCCTCCTTATCCCTTATCCTTAATGCTATGGTCGGCAGGCAGCGCTCTTGTAGCACTTATGGCGTTGCTTGTGTTATAGGCGACAGGTTGACGGTCCACTTGATGGTAGGTGGCCACCACCTACCATCAAGTGGACCGTCAGCCTGTCTGTCGACCTTAACATAAAAAAGTAAGGATTTTCTTCAATATTCAACAAAAACCTTACAATTTGAAATCTGTTCTGTTATATCCGGGAAGCTATAAAAATTTGTTATGCAAATATTGTATACGCTAATTCACATATTTTAGTTATTATTTTTTATTCTTAGCTTTTATCTTGTGTCTTATTTATTATTAATTCATATTACTATTAGAATATAAAAAAATGCGCGTGTCAGCTCCGACACACGACTGGAGTTTACTCCTTATGAACGATTATAAAAAACACGCCGTAATGTCTTTGAAATTTCAGATATTCTAAAATATTCAACAAAATAGAACGTAACTACTACGTTAACATAACGCATTCGTGTGACAATTCTGATTTTACTCCCATAAATCGAATTGGGATCGATTGCATTAAATATGCAAATCGATTCTCCAAAAAATTGCTTTTAATATGGAACTGTCTAGTAGAATAATTAATACACACTAATGTAACATATGGGTCCAGTTGCCTGAAAATAAACAAATTGTTTTCAGTCTGGAGTAATTAAGTTTACAGTATGTAATGTAATAAATAACCTACCCCGGTAATTTCACCTAATGCGCACATTAAATCTAAAGCCTAATGGGACCTGTCGTGTGTAACCCACAAACCCAGAAGCTAGGCTTACTGAGAATCTAGTTATATTTTGTACTAACGGTCCAATGTAACGTTACGAGCTTAGGTCGCCTGATTGCGTACTTATAGGATGTATGGTCGTTCAAAGCTGACATCTAAACTTTCATATCACACTTACAACTTTATATATTTGATTAAAAACGCTGACTTCACATATTTATTTAAGACAACTTAGTACACAGTTTAAGTAATGATAAGAGAAGCATAACTATGTTCTAAATTACTGCTGTTAATTTATTACAGGTTTTTAATTATTATAGAATCAACTGTAAGTCATAATTTAAAAGAAATAATCATATTGTATTTATTTTTCGCATCAAGACCTTATTAGTATCCTGAATTCAGGTCTATGAAGAGACTGTGGCTGATATTGCCATCTATAACCATCTGGTATTTGTAAACCTATAACCTATCCTATCTGGGAAAGCGTTCAGAAGGCTTAATTTTTTCCGACATTTTCAACAATCGTCGAAGATGTCGGAAACACGTACACGTAAGCCGCATAAAATTATTTCAGTAGTTTTGGAGATAATCGCGAATTAACATACATATAATTATTTATAGTAATAATAAATCTTTAAGTGTCAGGTATTGTATGTATGTATGTATGTTAAAGCAAACCTCTAATAAAAAAATATATAAATTATACTCAAATAAAAGCTTCAGACAATGGGTCCCCGTCAAAAGATAGTGTCTAATCGGTTAGTAGGTACGTCAGCGAACAGGAAGTGAAAAGGATTCACGTGTTTAGGAATATTTTCTAATTTACAATGCAAAAATGAAATTTACTTTGCTCGCTCACGTAATAAGGTGTCTCGTTTTAGTGGGTCACAAATGTATCCATACTCTATTTGCATAGAATAGACGACAACCTCAAAACAGACATCTAAACTTGTGTAAGTGAATTTATTTGCATAATTCTCGGTGCGTAATGATGGTATTAAAAATGATGGTTCAAAAGGTACAGTGTAACATCACGTGTTTTGTCAATCTCATGTTCTGCCTATTTGAATGCGGTTTTCACTGATACATAAATATTGTAGCAAGCTTTTCGTAACATTTAGTAATAGTAACATTCAGTAATAGTAACATTAAGTAATAGTAACATTAAGTAATTTTATAATAAGCACGAAGATAATGTTACTCGTAACGTACACGTACTCGTATTAACGTAAAATATTACGTAATTTTTTTTTAGTTAGGGTTTGTGTTAGCGATTGTACTTTATGAGAATGTGATGGACACCGAAATTTTAAAGTGTCACACTCATAAAAACCGGAGCAATAAAGCACTGCGATTCCATGTATCGTACAGGCGACACGACAGAGAAAGCGGACGATTCGCTCGCGCTCGACTCGGCTCACCCGAGAAAATTTAACCACTATCGATTTAATAAACAGTGACTAAGGTCTAAGAAAATCTCAAATACGTTTGTTTGTTTGTTATGCAACCGCCGCGTATTCCGCCGACGGCGGCGTGAAACTGTCAAGTAGGACTGGCGTAAAATGCCTATTTCAAGAACGCCATCTTAGCGCTATAGACAATGGAACGATTGTCCATGGAACTAAAATGAGTGATTATACATATACATATCTATGGAATCAAAATACGCAAATGTCAAAGTTAGTTCTTGGGACAATTGAGTGCGGCGTTTCAAAATGTTACAAAAAATTAGCTATCATTTGTATGGGACAGATTGTCTAGTGGTATAATATAATAATATTACAGGTCAGTGGCTTATGCTAAGCCAGACACCTTTTTGCTGCCATGGCGCACACTCAATGGGATTTTATTTAAGTATGTATTCCCATTCAAACGTGAGAAAATTAATGTATGTATTTTATTCGTTTTGTTATTCTTATAAGAAAAGGAATAAAATGTGAATTCGTGTGTGTCATGTGTATGCAAATAAAGGTTTACTATTCTATTCTATTCTATTAATTAAACTAGTAATTTCGTTAAAAAGTAAACTAGTAGATGTTAAAAAGTAACTAGTTAAAAAGTAAAAAAGTAAACTAAAAAGTAACATTAGTTACTAATGTTAATCTACTGTATGTGTATGTTACTGTGACGTTACCTTGCTTATAAGACATTTTAAATAAGTTTTCCAACTGGAGATTACGTTTCAACACTTTGTTTATACGCTCTCACAACGATTAGAAGCGGTTACCATTATCCATTTGAACACATTTAATTTGATTGATCTTCTCCATATTTCTTTACGGCTCGGAATCTTAGACAATTTGAACAAAGGAGACCTTCAACACTTATACGACTGAGATGAGAAGAAGACTTGCATCCGAGAATCAGTGCAAAGACTGGTTTCAAAAAGTAAGAGGCCGATAATCTGATAGAATTCAGTCCTAAATTGCGTTTTTCTATTTCTATTCTATTTCTAGTAGAAAAGTTCGACCTTGAAAAAAATTGATACAGATCCTACATAATAGGTACGCCAATATTAGGTAAATTATAATTATCATCAATCAATCATACTAATAATAAATCTGTATGTTCCTCCATAACTCTTAAAAGAATTAAGTGATTTTCATGAAACTTGGTAGATAAATATTTAAACGTACAGGACACAGGATATGCTACTTATTTCTGTTTCAACGTGGACGAAATCGCGGGCGCCAGCTAGTATTATTATATGAATAATTGAATACCTATGCATTTTGGCGAATGAGCGTAATTGCAAAAGTCTAGTTAAATAGCAACAAAAGTTGTGCTATACATAGCACAACTTATAGCACAACTTTTGTTGCTATTTAACTAGCAAAGACCCTTACAGGGGCAAATTACATCTACAGGTTTTTTTAAAAAAAGTTGACTTATGCTTGGTGATGTAATCAGTAGTCAACTTTAAAAGATCCCAGTCAGCCGGTTTTTTGATTTAGAAAATATTTTTTAGAAAGCTATTTTTTCTGTTAGAGACTAAGTAATGGGTCAAAGAATTTCATAGAGTAGACATTTTTTTTAATATATTTTTTATAATATGTAAATGTCTTAGACAGGCTGACCGGTCTGCCTCTGTCTTGGTTTTCCGCTAACTTCTTCTAAACCTCCCAACGGATTTTGATACGGTTTTTAGTAGTAGAAAGAAAGAGCGATATTAAACGAGGAAGGTTTGTGTTATAATTTGCAGAAAATTGCATCCGCGCGAAGCCACGGAGGGGTAGCTAATTATAAATAATTAAGTAGCTTAATATCATATTACTACTTACTTATGTAATCAAAATATAAACGACTAGCTGTAGCCCGCGACTTTGTCCGCGTTGCAAAATAAAATATTTAAGTCATGACATACATTGATGCCTGAAATTATACGTTTGTCAAGCATTGGATCTATATTTTCAGATACATAAATTAGTGAATATTAGTAGATATAGTTAATTCAACTGCAATTACAGTTGTTCAATTGCGATTCTATTACATTGATTTATTGAGCAACTAAATTAACACAATATTCATCAATTCAACATGTAATTAATCAAAATGCGTTCACTTTCAAGGCGCTTGATCATTTTCATCCAATTTATGTAAATAAACAATTGACGTAGATATACGAGTTTCTCGTTAAAGCAATTACATCTATTTGTGATCGACAACTATAAATATACTTCGCGTGGTTACAGCGACGTCCAATCAAAATCGGACCATCGGGAAAAAAGTCCGGGTCGTCCGATCAATCGGACCAAACAGGAAAAAAACAGGTATTTCCTGCTTTCTTTTCCACTAAATTCAGCCATTTTGAAATGTACACTCATAAATATATACAAAATAGCATAAAATTTTATGCACAAAATAGCATGAAATCTATTTTTTGCGAACTATTTGTCATGGTAGGGCTTAGCATGATATTTACTATAGCCTCACTACAACGGGGAAAGAAGCTACCTATATTATATTTAACCACCACAACGTCACCATACATGGATTCTAAAAGTGAACTGTTATGATATTTTTACACATACTTTTGTTAATACAAGAAAGATTCGCGTAACAAATAATATTTAGTTACGCGATCATGTTTACCAGCAAAACGAGGTTAAAGTTGGTTGTATATAAGATACTTAACATGTGGGTAATTGGCAATAAAAATATCAAACGGAATTTTAACGATATAAGTGTTAAAAATAGTAATAAATGTCGTTATTATCGTTTGAACCAATCAAAATGTTTGAAAGTGTTGCACGTTTTGTCGTCACTTTTATAGAACGCAGCAACATTTTCATAGTTAAGTAAATTAATTAATTATGTTGTTTAATAATTGCTGTTAGGCGATAGTGCGTGAACAGTAATTAATTATATGTGGCCTACAATCGTGAACTTCTCTTATTCAGACAATATGATCAGTTTATCTGAAAAACTAGTTTAGGCGTTCAGGCGAAGCTTTATTTTGATTTCTTGGAGTAAAATTAAAACCTAGATAAAAAGCCTAAGCACAGTACATAATAGACTATATTTAATTAATTTAATTTAATAAAATATTTCAGCCATAGCTATATTTGTTTTGATGCGTATTAACTAACTTAAGTTGTGTATCTACTGTAGTTTATCGGCTACTTTTTTTCTTACTTTACACAATATTTAATATACAAAAAGAGAAGCTACAAAAATTTATTAAATTAGAAAAAAATTACGAGTAAATATTGGTTGCTCCAACTACTATTATATTAGTACTGCACAGTATGACATATTGTTGTGTAACTTTTGCGTTTAGTTCTGTCTATTAATAATTTCAAAGCCCATTATCAAACTTAATGATAATATTTCAGCAAAGTTTCATAATGATTCAATCACGAACACTAATTGATTGCTAATTGCCTCCGAAGTTATGTAGAGGTGATATAGAGGTTATTATAGAGACCGCAATCCTTCGGACGACCCAGTGAATCCACACAAATCACCTTGTATCAAGGGAAGTGGGGTAACTGTATACGCGAGTGGGCAGCTCGGTGTAGGGTAGCAGTGGCTATAGCGGTGCCCCCTACTACCGTTATGAAATCTCCGGTGCGATCTCGCAATTGAAATTGATGCGAGACGGGGCATTTAGAATATATGAGAAACTGTTTTTGATTGCTTTTAGTTGTAAAATATTGAATTTATTTCGCTTCGTTATTGCGTTGCACTGTGTTTTATCGAGGCTAAACTGTTTTATTTGGATTTATGTATTTTACATGTCTTGACTTTGACTGATGGACAGTATCAGTATGGAGTTTGCTACTGTGGAAAATGCCGTTTTTACAAAAAGAGACAGAGAAAAAAAATCTCGCCTGACACTTATCTAAACAAACTTAAGGCGTTTTATTTCAGTCAAATGACACTTTCTTAAGCCTTCCATTAAGGTACATTATTTTTCGCATTATATAAAAAATATAAAAAATATGTTAACAGTATTTTTATAACCTTGAATTATACTGCAAGCGTTTTTAAATATTTACAAGCTAAAAATAAAGAATCTGTGTTTGAAATAAAGAATCTGCACTTTGAAAACAAAACAGCATAAATATATAAATTAATCAAAATTTTCATTTAAATCGTGTATGGGACGTCTGTGGATGTGTCGTGTCTATTGCCGTGTTTTACATTACGAGTAAATTAATATTTCCCAAAGGAAATAAGTCGAAATTTACTGCCTATTTTATAGAAAACAAAGCTAGAAGGAACTGCGTTGCATTACATATCGAAAAAAGTAGCTGTATGCTACCCGTTATATGATTTGTCTTCCGTAATGTTTACACTTTGAGGTTCGAGTTAATGTATTTTTACAGTTGTAGCAGACAAATAACTTACTAGTTTGGAGTTAACTTTAAGTTAAACCCAAATCTGTGCATATAATAAAATCGTAAACGAGCCGTGTCTATACGTGAAATAATAAAAAAAAATTATTACTGGGGTCAAAAAATAGAATTTTATATAGAATTTTTGTATGTTTGTCTGTGTGTTTGTGTACAAAAAAAGCTTAACCGATTTGAATGCTGTTTTCACTTACCTATGTTGTGATGATTACTTGGATTAAACTATAGCATACTTTTTGTCCTGAAAAACCTGTGGGAATTTCAAAAAACTAACCACAGCGCATATATAGGTATACAAATTTGCGGCGCCAGCTAGTTAATTAAATAATTACTACTTTAAACTTAACTTAAGCCATTAAACTGTGTTTAAAAATTAATCACTGTTAAATGGTAATTAATTATTGGATAGCTACTAAATTACACGTTACCGCGTTTGAATAAGCACCGAACTCGGTTATAGTAATTAATTTTTTTTCAAGCGTTTCAACCCACTTAACTTTATATTAATATTCGACATTTGTAGGTACTCAAATTGTTAACAATGTAATAAAACTTCTAGATTACCTATATGTTACTAGATTGCTTATATATTTATATCTATATAATATAAAAAAGCTATTGCCCGCGACCTCGTTCGCGTTCAAAATGATATATAGCCAAGTATATGTACAAAAGAATTTTCAATTCGAAGCAATGGTTCCACTAAACGAACAAATTCTTCAGCTTTATAATATTAGTAGGTACTGAATACATATATAACTAGTACTGTACCTAAACTACTGAACTTTTGAACCGATTTTGACAAAACTTCGTAACTATGTGTAAAAGATAGGATATCTTTTAAGTTGGATCAGTTATTATCCTAGTAACTATTCTAGTTATTATTATTTTGAACTCGGGTGATGCTGGGAGGGGGCCACTATTTACTTATATTATTATCTGTACTAATATTATAAAGAGAGAAGATTTGTATGTTTATAATGAATACACTCAAAAACTACTGGGCCAAATTAAAAAAAATATTTAACCTATAAGAAAGGTTTATATATAGCCCTTGCTGGTTATATATTTTATATATAACCAGCAAGGGCTATATTTTATAAAGTTATTCGGACGAGGTCACGTGCAACAGCTAGTATCTATACTAATATTATAAAGAGGAACGATTTGATTGTTTGTTTGTATTGAATAGGCTCCGAAACTATTGGATCGATTTGAAAAATTATTTTACCATTAAAAGCCGACATTATCCGTGATGAACATAGGTTACTTTTTACCGCGGGAAAATGCTTCATTCCTACGGGAAAACGAGTAATAGGACAACGGGTAATAAGAATTTTATTATTCTTCCGTACTTATCTTTTTCACATAACTTCTAAACGGTTGAACCGATTGGGTTGAAATTTTATATGGGTATTTCGATGGTTTCACAGACACGAATTTTGTAAAATTACGCGGGCGAAGTCGCGTGCAACAGCTAGTATTTTATATTTAAATGTACAGTTTCGACATACGATGCTGAGACCTTTAGTGCAGGGGAGGCGATGGACGTTGGGCACACAAGTTTATTATTCTGTGGTCAATCCATTTAGGGCATGTAATATGTTTAATTTGGTGCTAAAACATTAAAATTGAAACGCGACTGATACAGTTAGAAATGCGTATCAGTAACAAGTGCTAGTTAACCGACCAGTTTTGTCGACGCAGATTGTAACGTCTTAATAATGTAATGTGAAAACTACTTTCACTTCATAAGTTTTGGCTCCATACAACACATTTCTATTTTCTACCAGGGCTGGATCTACATTAGTTTCTAAACAAACCTTTTTAGAGCCTCTTCATCACAAAATTACATTTGAAAAATAACCTAGACGATATATATTTTTGGGTATCTTTTGGGTTGGGTAATATATGTTTTTGTTGATATCAATCTCAAAAAAAAAGTGATAAGTTTACTATGCCCTCGCTTGGAACTAAGGCCTTAATTTTTTATTGAATAAAATGTGACAAATTGGACAGAAAAACATGATTTTTTCTTTAATTAATTCTAATTTGTAATGTTCCTTATGTGAAATTTTAATGCGATTTTCACTAATAGATAGGGAGCTAAATGTGGAATATTATCGTGTAAAATTTATTTGCAGAAAAAATATTGCATCCGTGCGAAACCGGGAGCGGGTCGCTAGTATGTTAAAAAACAAATGATCTAAATTTCAGCTTTCTAGACTTAGTAGCTTTGGCTGTGCGTTGATAGCAAGTCAGAAAAAAATGATTTTGTAAGTATAGATTAGGATTTATGCAAACTCATCAACTCAAAACATGTATGAATTTATCAGCAATTTCATTTATCCAACAAACATTTACCACGTGGTAAAAAGTACAGTTAGAAAACAAGTTACGGGGCTTAGATGTTAACGATTTTACGTGAAAACAATAAGTCTTAAAACACAATAGAATGTCTATGGAGTTCACAACAGAACCACAAAATTAGCAATTACGACATAAAATGTAGCTTACAGCTTTTTATACACACACACACACATTAAAAACATACATATCACAACAATATTACATAAAAAGGTGTGCCTTTGAAAAGTTCCCTTCGAAAGTTTACTCTGCCTTGAATCGAATTTGATACCCCTGAAACAGAGCGCAAAGGAAAGCTCTCATACGGGGGCTAAGGGGCTCGTCAAATAAATAAAATTCAGATATACATACTTAAATTGACATTGATATATCAAATCCTCGTGGCAATGCTATTATAACCGGTGTCGGTTCAAAAGTTACCTCAAAACTAGAACCAAATCTTCATCCAAGGCAGGTTTTTAGTGAGTAAAAATCCCACATATACACTTAACCTTACGAACATTTTAAAATCACACTGAAGATTTTCCTCTTTGTAAAAAAATTGTAACAAATTTTCTTCTTGCTATCCTAATAGACACCTGGGAATATATTAACATTTCGCCCTCTTTAAGAAAATCGTGCTATCGACTGACTTTCAAAACGCACAGTTCAAATTTGACTCAAACAAGTAAATAGGATTAAGCAGGTCAAGTACTGGACGATACAAGAAATATTTAACGCACTATAATTAAAACATATAAATGAAGAAAGATATAGAGTTGCGCAATCATTGTTGTTACATTATTTTTAGTTTAACAGTGCGTTTCAATTTAGTTCGTCTCGTAACTTTCCGGCGTTGTTGCGATATTCGCATAAAGATTAAGGTTACCTCTATGGAATTAATAGCCTGTATTTAAAAAATATAAGAAGTGCAATTACATGGTATCTTAATGTGTTCTATTATGTAAAACAATACCGAATACAAACGTTAATTGACATCTGTTTTCAAATGGTGTGCGATCACATCTCTTCCTGGTTCCAGAAACCTTAGACCCTGTAAACGCACAACATTTAGATTTAGTATTTAACTATAATTTGCCTGCAGCTTCGTGGGCCTTTTTCTTAGGTGTTAAAACATATATTCAGTTTTTATTACTCATATATTTTTTGAGGCATTAAATATTTCATTTTTACTACATACTTGCTAGGTATATAGGAATAAACTGAGAATTCAGTATTAACTCTTTACAGAAGACACAAAGGGAGTTGTGAAGCATTATTTTATTAGAAATATGCTGTATATTCAAGCTATTTATCAAAGAGAAGCAGTAGGTATGATTCCTGGCAAAGCCTCTTTTCAACGTTCTAGAGCTTTCTGAGTTGATTCTGATCTAGATGTGGAAGGTTTCGGAACACCTCAGAACATTGTATAATTATCCCATAACACAAGCCTGTAAATAACGCTTACTTTGGGATGCTATACAATTGGCTTGAAAAAGTAACACACAGACAGACAGTTACTTTCTCATTGATATAAGTATGAATTAAGTACCAACTACCAGACGCAAATCAGTACAACTGATTGATGTACTGACTATATTTTTTAAGTAACAAGAGTTGTAAAATTGTGTTCATTTGCTTTACTATGATCTACGACCATTTGTACGATAAATAGAAAATATTTTACTACGTTTTACTGTAAGCACGACTTGTTAGCCATAACACAACACAACATAGGAAAACAATGATATTAGCATAAACATACTTAATTTTCGCCAATACGGAGAAATGTTCAATGGAAAACTAACCACATTGTTCAAGTAGACATTACTAACTACATTAAAAATATGATTTCTATTACAAGTATATCAGTGAAAACCGAATTCCATTTCTATGAACGATTTTTTGACATCAGTAACATAAGTACAACGTGTACAAATATAATAGTTTCCCTTAATGTACATACAGACACGGCTCGTTTACGATTTTATTATAATTGTATTTAGGCATAATAGATTGGGCGCTACTAAAATTACTACACGGCAATAAAAATGTTAGCCTTTATATTTTCTTTTTATCGCGGACAAAGTCGCGGGCACCAGCTAGTACATATGATATAATTATCTAAAGAAAACATTTAGGTAATTATTGAAGTATTTAATGTTACAATCGAATGGATTTGCTCAATAATGACTTGCCATCATCAATGCACGCGGTACGACTGAGCGCTTCCTGCACTCGTTTTTTTACTTCAATGCAATATGTAACAGTGCAGCCGTTCATTATTCTCAATGGCGGATTGACTGATGAATGTTGCATAAATAACATATAAAAGTATATTTTGAATACACAGAAACTACTGAAGAATGCATTTTATTTATATTGACAAAGAAAATAACTTGTATTTGTGAAAATGTTGTCGTGAAATATAATAATTGTATAATGTAGTTACTGCGGCATCCGCCTGGGGTGCGGACTAAAAGTAGCCTAAGTTATTCTTTATGGCATCAGCTATCTTCGAGTGTAATCTCGTCAAAAGGTTTTTAGGTGTTGCAGAGGAACGTGAGGGGCGGGTACGCGTCGATGTGCCGATACGTTATGGTAGACTCAGTCGCTCTTCCCCTCCCGTACTTCGTTCGCGCGTCTCGAGTCTCTTAGGTACTGTTGCGTACAGATTGTTCTATCTTATTAGTAAATACGTCATAGTGAATAAATGTCTAAAAAAAACGTTGTCCTTGGACACCGCACGATGATTTTATGGAAAGAATATCAACACTACCTGTAATGTTAAGTTAGTGAGGTGAAAAATTTTGAGGTGAGGTGCAATTTTGTGCGCAATTGTACACATGCGCCGATTCCCCCACAAGTTACGCATTCAAACCTTGATATAATAATTCACCTATACCGTATTTAACTATTTCGATTTACATTACAAACAGACCTTTTTATTAGTATAGATAATTGTTAATTTAATTAATTGAAGAAATATGTTTTCTTTCTACTGTAGGTAATATTATTACACAATGTTCACTTATCCGGTTTAATGAGCATGTATGTAGATTAGTATTGCGGAGCAAATTGCAGTCGTGATCTGCCAAATGTAGGTACCAGTGAATCCATTTAAGATTTAGTTATTTGATAGAAGACACATGTCGTACGACGGAACAATAATTGTATAATCAAAATACATACTTCGGAATACTTTATGATTGATATTGTTTTTAAATAATAAGTAGTAACTAATATAAATAATAGTAAATAGTAACTAAGCTGTTGCATGCGACTTTATATTATTAAAAAGAATTAAGAAAAAATTTAAAACATACAAATGTTATCTCTTTATAATATTAGTATATGTAGATAACCTTTCATACTTTTTTTAAACTTTTTTGGTGATTTCAATATTTAGCTACATATTTTGATAGATTGATATTTTGATATTTTTAACACCCAACACGCATCCAACGCAAAAGATGGGTGTTATAAATTTGACACGTGTCTCTCTCTCTATCTCTCTCTGTGTGTATTCTATATGTATGGCTGTGGCATCGATAGCTCCCAAACAGATGGATCGATTTTGATCAGTCTTTTTTTTTTGTTTGAAAGCTGACTTAATCGAGATGGTTTCTGGATATCTGTTGAGGTGTTCGAATAATCAGCCCATTTTTTAATTGACGAGGAGATTCCATTAACTTCCATAGGTTTGTTTGAAATTTGGTATAGCTGATATTTCTTCTGTGGTATTTCATTGGAGATAGTACATAATCTTACACTGATGCTGCAGCGTCAACTGCATTTAGTGTCTGAGGGCATTCAACTCCTAACAACTTACAGCATATCATAGCGTGTCTAGGCTCAATAATAGATTCAAGACTAAAAAGTTTGGCTCAATATCTACTTGTTAATCAAGAAAACTTAGGTAGTCAAGATAGCAAGCAAAGCTAATAATTACTAATTTTATTTTTACTACGAGCAATAAAAGGTGGACACTTGGACAGCCCTTATTCGGATACTTATAGCGCGAATACCGAGGAAACTTTAGGAATGTAAACAGTGGCACTTCGGCTTGAACAATTACGTGTGTATTTTTGAATCGTCAGGAAAGTACATACTTATATACAGAGGAGTCGGTTACGGTAATAGTGTCGCGAGTTCAATGGTTTTTTCCCATCTCAGAAATGCCCAAGGCGCCTAAAGAAGTCATCACTTCAAAAATATCAATGCTGATTTCCAAAGAATAGGTACAGAATCAGGGTTAGGTTCCGTCGGGTCTACTGTTACGAAGTTTACTTCATCGGCGACTCTTATCCTATTAAATATTATAATATGTATAATCAGATAGATCACATCGCGTTACAACTGAGTCAATTTAGATAATGTTACGCACAGTTTTCCCTTTCACTGTTTATTGCTTTCATTTACATAGTAAACATTTTAAACACTTTATCTCTGATTTAAACTGATTGGTGAACAACACCAACAATTCTCTTAGTAGATGAATAGATTATGTATCTGCATTGTTGGTCGGTGCTTGGTTACAATTGTATGAGAACACGTACTACAAAGTGCACGTATAGATAGACACGTATAGATTGCAAGTGGATTTTTTGGTTCGTATAAATCTGTATGGCAAAAATTGTTCAGTGCTTTAAAACAAAAGTTTTCGATGAATGCGTAGGGATTGCCAATGACCCTGGTAACACAAATTGCCAGCATATACTATATACTTATTACACATGAGTGAAAACGGTTAGCGAGTACATAATGTTTTGCCTTTTTCATAAAAAAAAACATCGTTACCACATTTCGGATTCCATTTGTGGTTTTAACAAAGGATATGGCGCATCCTTTAGTGTAATATCCATGACCACAGCAATAACAAGTGGTAGATGTTTTTTTTTTGTTTTTACCATCACATTTTATATCTCTTTCATATATTGTTACAGATATTCTCTGCAGTGACTCGGAGTGTATCAACATGCTAACATATACTGGGCCCAGGGCCCAATACGAAGTGAAGATGTAAGTGTTGAAAAATGTTATTTTCCATTAATATGAAATGTACAAAGTATCTACAGAAAGAAAATAAAATCATTGATTCCTGCTTACTTACGTGACCTACAGTTTGTAAACTTAGGTCTATAGTGGCGGAGTACACTGCGTTTCGCGCTCCTAAACAGGAAAACTCCTAAAGAAGACCACAGTGAAATATCAACACGCGTGAGTGAGAAAGGAATTCCAAAGTCTATCAAGGTCGGCAATTTCCTCGCGTCACAGTGTCCATAGGTGACGGTACCACTTTTCATTAAGTAGGCCGTCTATCTGTCTGCTGACCTTAATCATAAAAAAGTGCATCTGGGACTGCAATGATCTAGGATCAACGACTATAAACGGCAATGTGCGGAGTCCTTTAGTATCTAGGCCACTAAATGTAGCAATTGTTGGGCTTATCTGAAAAATCAAGAAGGGATGTTAACGAGCTGTTTCTATTTAAAGATGGTGACGTGTGATAGTGAGAGCGCGCGTCTGAACGGGTTCCGATTGGACGCGCGCGACGAGGAGCCGCGCCGGCCGCGTGCGCCTAGTGTATCGTCACTATCACTCTACAAGCAGAAGATAGACGCCCTCTTCGACGACAGCCGGTCTATCGCCAGCTTGTCGCATTATGGGCCTAATGTCACCACCTCGGAGCTAGGCAGACGCGACAGTAAGGTAAGGTTCGAGGAGTTATTTCGTTAAATTTTAGCCGATTCTTCTGTACGCGTTTGCCGAACCTACATATTACACCAAACATATTATGTGTATACACAATATGTGTTATGAACGTACAGATAAGACTGATCAAATGAAGGAGATTCCTATAAAAATAAAATTAATTCTTGTTTAATATTATGTGTATACACAATATGTGTTACGAACGTACAAATAAGACTGAGGAAATGAAGGAGATTCCCATAGAAATAAAATTAATTCTTGTTTACTAAAATGAGACAAATACTAATTTACAGGTCAGTTCAACGCACGAGAGTAAAGCAACAACGATTTACGAAGATGACGACAACTATTGTGAGAACAAAATCAATAAGATCAATAATACAGTACAAGACCGTATAGAAAGAATGTTTGCAGAGATGACGGGGGAGTCAAGGCTAACCTCCGACAACATTGGAGTCCATGTATTCAGCGTACATTATTTGGGTTCAACACCTTTACAGACCAAAGTGACCAGTCTATCTGGGTTACAAACGCCACTGAAAGATTTATATTTCGCATACAGAAGAAACGCTCGCCTTAGAGGTAATCTTTCTGGGCGTTTAGAAATATCAAAAAGTGGACTTAAAGTAAGATATAAAGGAGAAAAAGGTGACCTGGAACAGTTAAATCCGTTCCCTACGATAGCAGTTTGGTCAGCAGTGAAATTTGTCGTTCAATCATTTGGGGAAAGCCGTGCATTAAATTTTGCATTTTTACCTCTAATAACCGACCCGGATAATATTGACCGACAAGCGCTCTTTAGGTCTTTAGAATCCTCTGACAAGAAGTACATCCTCTCATATGACGAGAACGCCCATTCACCGCTTTTCGCTGTAGTGATGAGGAAGATTGGTGTCGCTAAGCAGTTAGAGTGTCATGGGTTTGTATGTCAAACGTCCGAGGACGCTATAGTGATAGCGGCCACGTTGTACAAATCCCTCATGTCACACATGAGCCGACAAGGACATGCTGATAAAAAGAAACTAAAGAACAGAAATGGAGTGAGTTGTATGAGCATTGCCAGTAGCATAACTCAAAATGATATTCCTGTAAGGCCACCGCGAAAGAAACGAAGTACATCTTCAATGAGCGGCGACAGTGACAGAGCCGATGGATACTCTGCTAATGAATCGTGCAGTGAAAACCCGAAAGTAGAAAGGATGAAGAAGATCTCATCGGAAAGTTTACCGCCTCCACCACCGCCCCCGTCAATTCCACCAGTCTCTGAACTGAGAAGAATCACTGTCGAAGAAGTTAAAGCCAAACTAGATTCCATAAAACACATTGACACAAGCGAAAGTGATACACAAGGATCAAGAAAATCCGCTAAAGCTTTGTTAAATCCAGCAACACAAAATATTCAGAGCAGTGAGTCGTCTATGAGAAGTAAAGTTTCGGAAAAGATACAATTATTCAGAGAATTAGAAAGGCGAAAATTAGAAAGACCACCGAACTTACCGCCTCCAGTACCCTCAAAAACATTCTCAGAGTCAACGCCAGATCTTCCAAAAGGAACATTGAGGCGTAATCATAGCGGTAGGAAGTCTTTAAATGAACCAGGTGATATTTTGACAAAAGTCGCAATACCGCGGTCGGGAAGTTTTCTCAATGCTGGAGGTCTTACTCGATACAAGTCGATTGGTCATCGGTATGTATAAAAATAGTATCTACTTCATTTGTGATTTACAGTTACTCTATTTATATTGAGTCTTTTTCGTGTATCTTGTATTGGGGAGTAGCGATTTTTCAATTTATTTTTTTATTCATTTCTTGATTATCGAAAATAACAAGGCAACGAGAGTCGAATGGAACGCGCTTAGTGGAGTGTTTCCACGCATTGCATGCAAGTAATTGTGCCAATGCAACCGCATCCGCTACATTCCTATATCTATGAAAAACCTTCTTTTTATTGCTAAAATCAATTACTGTCGTTATTTATAATTAAGTCGTAAAACGATACATTGAAAACAGATCTAACTTTTACTATTCTCATTACAGAAACAACGGAAAGAAAGGAGGAGGTTCACCGCTTGGATTTAATGAACTATTTAACGAATTTAAAGTTCAAGAGAACCTTCACTCTATGGATGAAATCCTTAACGCTATAATTGATTCGGAAGGAATGTCTTTCAATGATTTGAAACCTATTTATAAAGAGTTTCTTTTGAAATTGGCAGTTACGTTAACGAAAGACGAGATATTCCAGCACAGTAAAGCTATCATGAAAAAACAGAAAAAGAAAATTCTTAGAAGAAACAGCGTGTTTCAAATTAAAAGGCGAAAAATTTTTAAAGGGGCAAGTGGATTACGTATGGTTTTTCGGATGCCGTTTGGGAAAGATTTGCGAAAGAAGGAAAAGAAAAAAAATCTCGCTTCCCTGGATTTTCATACACTTACGAATACTATTAAAGAGAACATTATATCGGAGAGTTCGGTTTCAACGTCCAGTTATGATCTGAGACAATTTAGACCCAAAGAACCTCCATTACCTCCACCTAAAAGACAAACAATGAGGCAAAGAAATTCGAAAAGATCTGGAAAAATGGTGCACGTGTCGAAAACAAATGGTAAAATTTCGAGACCAGGTGAAAGAACTTCTGCGTCTGAAGATTCGGACTTCCTAACGTTGAGTAATCGTCTTGGATGTCAGAATAGGAACAGTTCTAGTGGCTACGTCTCTTGCTCCGAATGTGAGTCGGAGAGTTGTGTGGATCGATGTTACTGTTCGTTGAAGGATGAATGCAAATCCAAATGTTACTGCTCTGCTGTCGACCCAAAGAAAGATACATCAAAGGCAAGACTTCTTAATAAAAGCAAGAGTTGCAAGGATTGTTACAAGTAAGTTTGGTCAAGTTACGGTCAAAGTACAAAAAAGTTTTATTTAGATAAAAATCAACATTTTCCCACTTTCGTCGGTTCGTTTTACATTTCATTTAATTCCAACAAAAGCGCATCTCGCAGAAGTGATTGTGCGGCTATAATTACATTTGCAGAGTAATTTGTTAGCAAAGCATTTTGTGCCTTGTTTGTTATTGTTTATGGTCGGCAATTATTTTTTGTCATAATTTGTAGTAGAAATGAAATGTATGTAGTGATTATTAGAGCGTGGCACGTCCGCCGCTTGCGACGCCTCATGACTAACTAAACCTAATTATAATTATTTACAGTTGAATATGAATCTATAATTTCACTGAGAAATCTTATGAATTATTATATGAATTAAGAATCTTTTCCGCAAAAAATTCATTGAACTAATGCCTCCTTCATTATGCATTTTTTATTTATTTAAAAGCAACTTAAATAGCCCACATTTTTTTGGGGGATAAAAGCTTATTTTAAAAGTTTATGTTACTTTCCTAATATATCAAGAATAGCAACTTGAACCTTATGTTAAACCGCTTACTCCAGATTTACACAGACATACGCAGATTACGCAGTCGTAGAATACGTAGAATCGTAGGACAACGTTTGCTGGACATAGGTCCAGCAAACGTTGTCCTACTATGCTGGACATGGACATAGAACTATAGAGTTCTATATCTATATCTATATAATCTATATAATATGATAAAGAGGAAAGATTTGATTGTTTGTTTGGTTGTTTGTTGTTTGTGGCAGGGCACACTGCGTTTCGCAGTCATTTGGGCAGCCCGTCTGGCGGCAGTAACCACCACCTTACAGAATACCACCGTGAAATAACAGCATGTGTGCTGTGCTGTTGTGTTTCGGTGAGTGAGTAAGGGATGCCAGAGCCCATTACCCCATCCCTCCTTATCCCTTATCCTTAATCCTTCTATGGTCGGCAGCGCACTTGTAGCACTTATGGCGTTGCTTGTGTTATAGGCGACGGTAGCCACCTACCATCAAGTGGACCGTCAGCCTGTCTGTCGACCTTAACATAAAAAAATTAAAAAAAAAGGCTCCGAAACTACTGGACCGATTTGAAAAATTCTTTTACTATTGGAAGCCGACATTATTTGTGTGTATATCTGTATCGGTAGGTCTGACAATAGGTTGTAAACTATTTTTATACCCCTAAATGATAAGGGTGGCCCACCCCAAAAAAAAATTTTGTATAGAAAAACAACGTCTGGATCAGCTATTATGTCTATAAAACATTAGGGAACGTTCCAGGGACGTCTATGACGGCGACTTCAGCTACTGTTCATGCGATTCTGAGAGTTGCGCAGACAGCAACAAGTGTTACTGTAACGGCCCTCGGCAAATGGCGATGCAGAGTTCACAGAGTCTCGAGTACTTGAGAAATCCGTCCCACCAAACGTACTCGGAGCGGCTTAGGCATGTCTTCGACGATAACGAAGGGTATAAAGGACACAGGAGTCGGTAAGTAAACTTTGATGAACATTATCCTTCATCAAAGCCTTCATTACATACATAAAAACCTAATAAACGAGCTGCTCAGCGAGCTCAAGAATTGGTAATCAAATACTACTTAAAAGAATTTTCAAAATTCGACTGGTAGTTCTGGAATTCAACGCATTAATAATAATAATTATACATCATATATTATATATAATAATGATAATACATCATATATGATAATCGTATACATCATGCTCTTAATAATCTCTTCACCCGTAAAATCATTACAGATAAATTATCTATAAAAAATTAACTTTAGCATACAGAGGTCTATGCTAATATCTATTACTTCATCACTTAATGTAAAACTTGTTGTAAGTATATGGAAATATGGAAACATTAACATTATAGCCATCACTAAAAAACAAGAAATAGATATATTTACCGATTGTGAACCAACAGAGCGTTTAATGTTAATCAAATTTTCAATACAGAGTGCGTAATGCGAGTTTTACTCGATCAAACGCATCGAACGCGTAAACCTGACTTTGTACGGGAATGAAGCAGCGCCACCTAGTGGCTATTGTGTGTGTTAAAATTTGTGTCCGGTGCGATGCGTTTGATTGAATAAAACTCGCACCACACTGGATTCAATAATTAAACGATAAGATTCGGAAGTGAAGTGTGAATAGGACCTTAGCTGTACATTGTGTTCACCATCGTGTAATGTGTAAACGGAACCTTTGCAGGTCTGGAGGCGGATGGTCACGCCGCGAACGACGCGCTCGGTCTTCAGACAACGTTGCGCTCGACTACGAACTGTTGCTGCAGAACCAACGCGACGCACGCAATAAGAACCTCCAACGACTCACTGGTAAAGAACACATTATACTCAACTCCTAAGGCTTTCCTAAGGCTGTGGTCATCTGTAAACGTAATCGGTTGCCCATAGCGTTATGTTATACGTACAACTGTAACATTGCGGTCTTTTTCATACACGACACATTGCATACATGAAATCATTGCAACGTAAATTGATATTGAATGTATTGAATTTTATTATTTTGAACTTTTTTCATATTAAGTTTAATTATAAATAAAATTCAATACGTAGATGGAAGCAAAAAAAGATATTTGTGATTTAATCCGCGCATAAATCTTTACTTAGTCCAATGAACTCAGTTTTATTCAGTCGCTCAAAGGATACTGTCTTGCATACATGTGACATGTTAACAATAGTGACAGAGTTTTTGTGCATTTAAATAATTTTGTCGACTCTATTATTACCTACTCGTGTTCTGAGGACATAGTACGAATTTTACTCAATCAAACGCGTCGAACGCGTATACGCTGCTTCATTCCCATAGAAATTAACGTATATGCGTTTGATCGAGTAAAATACGCACTAGGTCCTCAAGCATTTAGTTTTATGTGAGCAATGATATATTATTTCGATGTATGTAACTATGTAGGCCATTTAATGTGTTATGTAAGAATGTACGGTCTTTCTTTTAGCTTCCATCTACGATTCAGTACAAATATTCAATACAAGGCCGGTTTCAGTGTTCTCCTGACGGTCAGGCGAGCTCTGTAACGACTTGTGAATTTTCATACAAATGATAAGCGCGTCGGTAGCACGGTCAGGAGTGCGTATCGTCAATACTGACCGTCAGGAGAGCACTGAAACCAGCCTAAGAGTTTGCCTATCTATATAAGTAAATGTTACTACAGTTCGAAGTAACGGTGCGGGGTCCGAAAACGCGTTGAGCGTAAAGAAGTCAGCAGAGATGGCGGCTCTGTTTGCCGATGTGCGTCTTTCACAACGCACCGACGTGCGCGCCCTCTGCCCGAGGCCTACGCCGTTGGCTCACATGTTCGACCATCGCCCTCTCAGCAGGAACGCCAGTCTAGAAGACACCTTAGGATATTTGCCATAAGTCGCTCTTTTCTTATGTCTTGATGTAGCTTGGAAAAAGGGGTGTCGCAGCTTTTTTTCCCATACAACATTTTAATTAATAACAATCTTTAGCGTCTTTGAATGACTAAGAAAATATTAACAAATGAGGTTTTAAAGTTATAAGAAGAAGTTAACAGGAAATGAAGGTAGGTTTTTTAAGAAATTTTTTACCAAGCTTTGAGTCAATGTGTCTTTTATTTTTTTTTAAAACCTTAAAAAAGTATATATTTTTTTGGTTTTACGTAATTCATAGACGCTTAAAATGATTTTTGGAATTTTCTGCCATACCCCTTATGTACTTTGAAGCAAGTACTAAAGTACCTACTAAAATAGTCTATAATAAAGCAGAAACAGATTGTAGTTAAGTACCTTGTCGATGCATATTCTAATGTGTACCTAAAAACTTTCGACCGCAGCCAACAAAGACTGTATTAATAGCATTGGACTTAATGAGCAAAATTACCATAGTCTTACTTGCATGCATTTAGCAAATATAAGTATTTACTGGTAGTTGCTCTGCTGCCACCAGTGATGTGTTAATCAAGACAGGATGCGCCCTTACTAGTGACAAAAAAAGCCCTTACTGTCCTCCAATTTGCACATCTACTCTGTATCTGAAAATAATTAGTATATCTCGATGTTTTCAATGAAATGTTGTTTGATTTACATAATATGCTATGTTTTGTTTAAATTACAACAGACTAACATAGCAATAAAGCAGTTGGGAATTCAAGAACCAAATGACGAATTCATATATTGATGTTTCCAACGCTTTTATTGTAGACTATTTTTGCTCGATATTGTATGAGTATGAAATAGACTTATTAGTAGAAGAAAATGTTATCTCAAATAAACGTATACCACCTTATTATATAAAATAAGGACACTAAGTATATCGGTTTAGTTTTAAAATTATATCTATGTATGTAGTTATTTATTTATGAAAATAATCCTTATGATACATAGGTGCAATAAAATCGAGTCAAGTCTATAATGTACTTATAGCTGTTGTCATTTTATTTTTTTATTTTATTTTTAACTTTAAATATGGACGATTGTTACTGACTTTTTGAACAATATATAAATATACCTATAACTAAAGTGCCTTTCGTAAGTAATTTGATTTTTACACTGGCACACTTGTTAGATCTATTTCTTGGTTGGGTTTTAATTTGTTGAACTGTACTAGTTCTGTCTTTTTGAGAATCTGTCCTTATACTAGACGGAATAACCCATGCTACCTACCTATAATAATGCCTATCATATAATAATATCATAGACATAGGTCACCCTTTAAACCACATCTACTGATTTCCATCGACCACAGTGTCCTCAGATCTCAGACACCATGTAAGTATATTAAAACAAAAACCATTTATATTATATTAGGCAAGGCAATCTAAATTATACATTTTTAATTGTTAATTGTGAACTATCTGATTCACTTTTTGTGTGCAATTTTAGTGCAATATTATTAAAATACTTGTTTGTGTAATAAAATAAGTCTTGTTGTTTGTAGGAACAATTTAGTGCGGACAAGCATACACGCGGAGTGCAATATTTATTATAATTACTTTGTAAATATGATTAAATAAATGATAAGAAAATTTATGACTTGTTCTTTTTTTTAAAAAAATATGTGAGTAAGGGATGCCAGAGCCCTTCCCTTGAACCCTTTATATACCTATTTAACCTTCTGATACGTTGCTTGTAGTTTTCTGTATATATATATGTCAAACAAATAAATAAATAAAATCCTTTTTGAATATTTCGCACTTTTTATTCTATATTATCATTTTTATAATATATTACAATATTTTTATTATAAATTTGTGATTTCAATCTCATTCGTACAATTTTTCTTTGATTGTTTCAATGCTTATTCATTAACAATACTTTCAATTTTAGCTAATCATAAACAAATAACTGATTTATTTATATTTTTAAATAACAGAATTAGGTACTGATTAAGTTTGTTGAATAACTTTTAATACGTCTATTTATATTTACATTTAATTTTATAAAATATTATATTTGCAGATAATAAATTGAGTATTAAATAAATATTTTAATGGGAAACCTATAAACTAAATAAGGTACAGGTATTTGTAATCATTATTCTGTTTTGTTTGCCCCTTAAAAACGATGGGGATGTTTCAAACATCGTATTAAACATATTTAAATTTCATGTAATACGTACAGTTGGGGTACGAAAAGCTTCGTTAGTTTTTAGTTTTCAAATACAGTGACTTTTGGTACTTTTTGGAACTAAATGGAATAATGTTTATTGCCCTGGTGCAAGCAAATATTCACTTTAAGGTGAAACATTTTCTTACCCCGACTGTACGTCACACATATGAAGTAAAAATTTTTCTAGGTTAGATTTTTTTAAAATTAAACATATTTTGCTTAAATTAAACCAAACTTGAATTTTTGTTTTTAAAAAATTAATAAATTTTTTTTATGAAAACCTCTACTTTTGAACGAGAGTTTCTCATTTAGTTGCTTTTCCACCGGTTGATATATTTTTAAATGAGGTACAAACCTCAGGTCATATTATTATAATATAAATTGTCAACGAACTAATTGCTTGTGATAAAAAAAGACTAGTTTGCTATTTATGTCCTGTACACACCTATAATATAACAAAATCATATAAGGCGAAAAGATTTATATAGATTTTGAACTATAATAGTCAAATAAATTGGTGGCGTTTCCACAATTTGTCTCCTTCTAAACAAAACTGTCTTCCCCATAAACCAGCACCAATTTTATTACAATAATTGCATACAATACGTAATACGCCTTTTGTCATAAAATCCAGTAACCTCACGGGTTATCAAAAAGGTATTAGAATCGTTTAAATTTTACTTAAAAGTGAGTAACGTTTTATCGATGGTATTAGGTACTTAATTTATTGATTGATACTATGATATTTTTTAGGGCCTCCGCAAGTTGAAAGATGGCAGGGCAAAGTATTTTTTTTTCATACACATTTTTTATAGAGTTTTTAATACATATATTATGTAATTCAAATTTCATTTCATTAAGTCACGTTTCACAGTAGCATAATACCATCAAAATGTGAATTGTATTAAAATGACAAGATTCAAAATTGTATGAATTTTTTTTAATAAATTGCCATGCCATCCTATAATATAAGGTGCGCTGGCCTTTAGTCAATTAGTTTAGTCACCCTACTTTGGAGTTTTGAACAACCTTGTCACACATAAACTGCAGAATAGAAAACTATAAAATGGGTCAGCAATGAACGAACTTACATTTGGTAAAAAGAAAATACCAAAAGGACAACTATGAGCACGTAAACATTTAATGTTAATCAATATTCCTACATACAAAATACAGTAGATTCTATCATACATTATAATGATTTCAATGGTAATACGAAAACCATATAAATCATCGATGTAAGAAACCATCTCGTCAGAGAATGCTTAAGTCATAATGCCAATACGTTGACTGTTAATACAATGCAATACTTTTATATAGAACCTAATTATGGCATTTCAGTAAGGTCGGACGGTACCTAGGCGTCCTCTTGGTATCGGTTCCGCGTAGCTATGACGAAACTTTGGCGTCTGTCGTTCGGCCAAATCACGGAATTCCCTGTAATCTCTTTCGAAGTATCTGTCGCCCTCTGCGTACGATTGTCGCTGGTCATTTAAGAGTCGTGAACGACTGAAAGCTCTCTGTCTATCGCTCCAGTCCCGCCTCCTGTTCTCTATGACGGGCTCGATGATTTCATCCTCATCTATGCGACGGTCCAATTCCCTGCGATCTCTCTCCCTGTAGTTGAACTCTTCTCTGTGAGGTTTAGGTTCGATCCTGTCCAAATACTCCTCTGTGCCATACTCGTAGCGTTTCACGTCGTCACGTTTCCGTCCCACACGCGGAAGCCTTTCAATTTCCCTGTGAGCCAAATCTCTAGATTCATCGCGGACTCTCTCGGTCTCCTTAAACCGTTCCGGCTCCCTGTGAGAACGATCCAAATCCCGGTGAGAACGGTCAGGTTCTCGCCGAGAGCTCAATTCTCTGTGACGCTCCGTACGCTCATCCCTTCTTTCTTCCTCTGGAGAAGAAGTCGAGCGACTGTTTCTTTCTAGCATACTCCTCCTTATCGCCATGTGCTGTTCCAGTTCCCTATTGAACCTCTCCCTCTCTAGATTCTTGAACTTTTCTTTGGCGACATTGAACCGATCCTTAGGCGACGCCTCCGCAAGTTTCAGACTGCCTTCACTGGCTCCTCTCTGTAGTTTAAATCTACGGTCTTCAGTTCTGTCTATGCTCCTATTGGAAGGTTTAGTTTCTGGAATATATCTTCGTCTGTAACTGTTGGAATCTTCTGTCTTGTCTGTGTTAACGCGCTCGAGGGATTCGTGACGATATCGCTGTTCGTAGGGAATTTGATCGCGGAAAGGAGCTAATTGATCGCGAAACTGTTCACTGAAGTCATCATTGTAGTTGGGAGCTCTGTCGTACCGGCGAGGAGATAAGGCTCGACGAGGCGAGGAGGCGCGACGTGGTGAAGTAGCTCGTCGCGGAGGTGATGCTTCGAATGCTTCGTGCATTAAGTATGCTGTGCTTTCTGCCCAGTCCTCCTCTGAAACATGACAAATAACTGATGAGTAAGGATTGAAAAACAATTTTTTTTTTGTGGGGTAACAAGATATACTGCGTTTTTCACTCAAACTAGGCAGTTTATCGTATTTGGAGACGCTAACAACTTCTGGATCTTTGCACAGAGAAGCCTGTTCTCAGCATCGGTATTAGGTATTAGGTTCCTTTGAGTATAAGGAAGAATTCGTATGTAGACAAAAGTAACATTGCTATTTAGATATCGAATGCCGCACCACAGTTGTTGACCCCCTTAAGTGGAGGCGTGCTTTGACCCGCGGCCTAAAAAAATCTCAACTTTAATGGGGAAAAAACTGTCACGTATTAACTTTTAATTTAGTGTTAATTGTTACCAAAGAAACAAAATATCAACGGTTTTTTTTATAAAGTATGAAAATGTGGCTACTGGTTATAAATATGAGTATGTAAGTAGTTTTGTATTGGCAGGGCCCACTGCGTTCTGCATAGTACTAAAATAGATATTTAAACGGCCTACGTTCTTGAAACCTCAAACGTAACTACACGAGTATATTTAAATTCTTAAATTAATTTATACTGAAAATATTTTTTGCAAATTGCACTTTGAACCGTAATCATAAAGAAATATTTTTTAAATCCTTAACCAAGTAGGTACTGGAGATTTATTTAGGTTGATAAATTTTGAATATCCTGTTTTATGTAATGCAAAATTTTAACACCGGTACAAAACGCTTGTTCAACTTCATTTACATTTTTTCGAAAACGAAAGGACAAACTTTACCTACTTATTTTTGTTTTTGTGACCTATTGTCACAAAACCGCTTGTCTCGTTTACATGCATAAAATATACATACTTAACGGGATCCTATCTCATCTCTAAACATGCCTTTACAAATACTTGAACTCGTTTCAAAATTCGTACAACTGACATAGATTTGGATGCGACGCTAGTCCACTTGTTTTAGTTAGAAATTTATATTAACATTTTCACCACCTAACACAAAAGCGTAAGTCTTTAATTGTATGGGATTCAGGTTTCGAGGTGAGAGGTTCATAAGGTTCACCACAATACTCACACCAGTTTCCTACATAATGGCGAGACGTCAACATTCAATTAGCTTATTGTGAACATTTTCGTTTTCACCTTACGACGGGGTCACCTGGTGAAGCGCTAATCGCGTTGTATTTAAACAATTTTAAGTATTAAGATCAAAAATATGACTTCTTATTAACAGAGGTGATGGCGATGTTCATGGTGTTACAAATTAAAAACAACGTTAACTTTAAATTAATTTGTTTAACTATAAAAAATAATGTTATAATTAAAATAATGTTATGTTACCTCTATGTTGTGCATGTTTCTCTTTATTCAAATTTACTACATATGGTGTAATTGTTTGTTTTCCCAAATAAAATAAAATAAATATTTTATAGTTGGAGGAAAGATTGGAAAAAATAATAATATATATAATAAAAAATATATATTTAATAAATAGTAACGGTTTATTAATAAAGGTGCTGCTTACGGTTGAATTTTGGGACATCTTGTACTTAGGTAGGTATATAAACTATAATGAAATATGTATGAATGAAAAACACTTAAATTGTTGTTAATTATTGATTTTATGAACAATAAACTCTTTTTTGGTGTTGGGAAATCTTTTTCTTTATCCCGTGTGTGTGTATACCTTAAATAAATAGGTAATTCATTGATAATCTCTTTCCCTCTTATTGTTCGTGAGCCCTGCGGAATATGGGAAAAAATAATTGCCTATTTATAAAACAATAACTTGTAATAGACTTTGTATACAGTGACTTTGTATACAGTAATCTGCAATCGGCTACCTAGCCACCATTAGATGCGTTCGAAACAGATAAAGGGGCTACTTGTGACGTTCCAATAAACGTCTGCAATTAATGAGAACCGGTTATCAAGTTCTGATGTCTATTTTATATAAATACTAGCTGTTGCACGGGACTTCGTCCGCGTTTTGAAAAGTATAAAACGCCATCTAAAAATATCACCAAGCAGTTGTCATGTTAGTCGCTTCACTTGTTTTTGGATAGACGGCGCTATCTCCCGGGCCAAGCCGCTAGTATTTATTTTTATTTTAGATTTCCCGTATGAATGAAGCATTTTTCCGCGGTAAAAAGTAGCCTATTTTTATCACAGATAATGTCGGCTTCAAATGGTAAAAGAATTTTTCAAACCGGTCCAGTAGTTTCGGAGCCTATTCTATACAAACAATCAAATCTTTCCTCTTTATAATAATTATTAGTATAGACTAGCTGTTGCACGGGGACTTCGTCCGCGAAACTATAGCCTATGTTACTCGTTGACCATTTTTTTTGGTCTAAGCAACTTACCACGCTAAGGAAAGCCAACCCGAAGGCGGACTTAATGTTGTGCCCATACTGGACAAGAGTGGCCACAGATAGAGCTCAGTGGAAGGACCTGGAGGAGGCCTTTGCCGAAAAGCACTTCGAATTAAGAGATATCTTATAAATCTTATAATGCTTACATATAAAATAAATCTGTCTGTCTATTCGCGATAAACTCAAACACTATTGCACCGATTTTCATGACCTCTTCACCAATGGATAGAGTGGTTCTCGAGAAAGGTTTTGGTATATAATTTACAAAGTTAGGCGAGCGAAGTCGCGGGCAGCTGCTAGTCCCAATATAAAATATAATACAAATAATTTATTTTATTTTAATTATTTACGTTACTCGCCGATAATCTGTTAAAATTAAAGCGTAGATGTCTGAAATGATAATTAAATGTAATATCAATTTATTAGCTCATAACTAATTAACATCAAATTCAAACTTAACTCAAATTTAAAGTTTCATCATATTGTTATTTAATTAAATAATTATAACTTCATTAAACCAATGAAAATATCATTAACAACGAATAATAAACTATTGTATTGTGGCATACCTATTGTATTGCATACCTATTACTTACTTAATAATAGGTATGTGTACTTAATAATAGGTTACCTATGCGTATAATAATTTCATATGAAATCTATTGTAAGAAATCACGAGAAATAACAACACCTTTGCTTGTATTTCGGAGCAATTCCAAAGCACATTTACCTATTCCCACCTAGTCTCTTTATCCTTTTCCTAATGTTGTGTTTCGGTGAGTGAGTAAGGGATGCCAGAAACCATGGGCGTAGCCACGGTGGGATTGACCTGTAAGGTATCTATTCAAGCCTATTCACACACGACAGTCGTCAGTCGACATTTTTGGATGGAAGATTTCGTGGTGTAGGTAGTAGGTGAGCAGTAGGAAAGTGTTATAGATAATTCGAATTATACATACAGATACAGGGTGCTATAGGGTGTGGGTGTAACCTTTTTGTATGAAAAAATTAACCGGGGAGAGACTGCGGGTATAGTTTGGTAGTTACATATTATTTTAGACTGCTGTCCGGCTGTACCACCCTGAGCCCATGGCTGATGGCTACGCTCCTGCCAGAGACCATTAACTATTCCAATTGACGACACGTTTGGTCTAGTGGTTAGTAACCCTGGCTGTAAACCAAACGGTTACCAACCAACGGTTAAGCAACCAACCAA
This sequence comes from Synanthedon vespiformis, assembly GCA_918317495.1. NCBI lineage: Eukaryota > Metazoa > Arthropoda > Insecta > Lepidoptera > Sesiidae > Synanthedon > Synanthedon vespiformis. Next base: position 3,661,721 of record OU906965.1, read on the forward strand.
CGCAACGGGGCAAATGTTTATGTGTTAACCTTGTACTTTGTACTTCAGTCATGGATATAGTATCTATAAAATATGTATGTATTAAAAAAAAGACATCTATGTAGTATGAACTGTGTGGTATCCATAATGCAAGCCTATAGTTGCTTAGTGTGTAACTAGATGGTGCTGTGTGGAATGTGTAAAAAAATAGTAGAGGTAACTCAGAGGTAACTACACTTGTTTAGCAGTAATAGTAAATAAATATTTTTTCCCTTTGTGCCGATTGCGTGATCTCGTGAGCAATCATTAACATAGTTGAGTGTGTTGAGCCACGATTGAGCATTGAGGTTCACACCATGAAGGTGAACTAATGCTCTTGAACAGTTTCAACAAAGTAGTGTTTTGTTCGTTGCTTTTTTAAATGTTTTGTTAAAACTTTACTGTAGGTACAACCAGTTAGTTTTAAGTATAAATTAATTGAAAGTTTACAACGATTTATTTAGAAAAGACTAATCTGTCAAAAATTGAATATTTTTCTTTCATGTGTACAATGTCTATCTTACTGCAAATTTATCTACGAAAGTTGGTACCTACAATCATGAAATTGTACATACACGTTAACAGAAGTATTTACAGGGCATATTGAAGGGGACTATCATTCAGAAAAAAAAACTGATCATGTAAAAATGAAAGTTTGAATAAATTTTTCAACGCCTAGAACAAGTGGCGCGGACAAAATCTGATAAAATTAGATTGTATAAATATGATAAGAAAATGAATCTAAAGTATGTAAAATTTTAATTTCGCCATAAACTTAAAAAAGAAAAATTATGGTTGTAAACTAATTGACCCTGAATGTAAAATCGGTGTTCGCCTGACTTTTCTTTTTAAAATACGGTTTTCATTAATAGAAAGAGCGATAAGCATGGAATATTTATTAGATTTGTGTACAATTGTACATATTATTTGCAAAAAAAAAATGCAACCGCACGAACTCGGGGGGTATATATTACTACACATATTCATACATATTATATTTCTATCTCAAGAAATATTAAAGTAACTGTAATTTTTAATAGGATTTCATTGCGGGATTAAATTTGATATTACTAACGGGCAGCAGAAGTCAGAGTAAAAAAAAAATGTATGAGGTATTGACAACACCGTTATACATTTCCAATTGACATTGACAGACGTCATGTTCTCGCTGCCAAAAATGAAACTCATTCGCATATTAATTCATTACGATTTCCTTTAAAGATTTTAAATGACTTGACCTGACTGCTTTGGACTTGACGGACCTGTTTTGGAAAACTAAGAAAAATTATAGACTTGACTGTCTTGACTTGACTGACTAGTCTCGGGATCTGCTACTTTTGATTTTTAATTTCAATTTTGTCTTTTTTATTTAAAAAAAAAAGCTATTACAAATTGCTATTTTTACTAATGACACTGGCAAAATCATCGGAGAAGATATGATGGAGCCAAAACATTAAAAGAGAAGAAGAAGAAAGATTTTAATCTCATTTCATATATTTTAAATAACGCAAATTATTTGATTTGTACTTTATTTTTTGTATTTCCTAGCTCATATAACCCAAATCTTTTCAAAGTTGGAGTGAACAGGCTTCTTCTGGGTGAGATCGCTCCATCATAGGCCTAAAGAGCAAACCTATATCTAATAAAAAAAGCGCAAGTACACTATGAGAAGTTAAGGTGTGAACACGTAACAAACTCACTTTCGCATTACTAGTTAGTATAAGGATGGAAGTTAAATGAGTGATCTAGAATAACTTAGATATTAGCAGACCGTCGGAAACTGCAAGCCCATATATCATTACTATTTATAGGCGACAATAGCAAAAAAATTACCATTTTAGAATAACATGTAATTTAAAAGCATGTTACGTACACCTTAACTTCCTGTAACGCAAGATAATAACAAACCAATGTTTGACTTAATTGCAGATTAATAATATGCTTTCAGATGTATGGTATGATGCCATTATAATTATTTCTTTTTTCCTAAGAGACGTACATACTTTTTTGCTTCATTGTTTTGTTAGATTTATATGAAGTTTATAAATAGTTTTACAATAGAGACCATTTTATCGGTTAAAATCCCAACACCTGTGGTGTTTGCTTGCGTTATTATTATATAGGCGACGGTAGCCATTTAACAATAAAGTAGAGCGTTTAAATTAAACGTATATTAATTTTATTTTAAAAATTGCAACTCTACATCTGTATTTAGTGCTTGGTATGCATAATTTAGTTTCTTAGAATTTTCTTGTGCTATCCTTATTATTTCTTTTATTAAAGAAATATGGAAATATTTAAATTGGTGTAAAATACTTGACAGTAAGTAAATACAATTTGTGTCTAGTCTATATATACAGGATACTTTTATCCTGGAAAAATGTTGGGTATTTTGAAAAATATACGCGTACGAAGTTAGTACTGAGCATGGACATTTTTAAACCATGTCAGATTTGATATGGCTTAAAAATGCCCATGTTATATTAAACACACGACATAGGCGATGATGTAAATTTTAAATACTTAACAGACATTCTTTAAATAAAGAGGCAGGCAATAATTATGCTAAAACATACGAATTGTGATGTAAGTGAGTGAGCAGTGAACGGCATCGCCAGGTCACGACCAATGACGCCATCTTGGCCGGTCACTCTAAAAATATTATCTCTACCTTTTTTTATATCACGAATATTTCCAACTATTGGTGCATTTTGTGTAGTATTTTGTAAAACAATGTGGCATAGTCATTAAAGTTTTATTATTTAATTAGCTACACGTAGACTTTGCCCGGGTTCAAAATAAAAACTATCTTATCTTTTAAGATGGACCAAATTACACATAGTTACAAATTTTTATCAATCAATATCATCAATCATCAATCAATCATCAATACTAATAATAAATCTGTTGTATAGGTATTCGTATGTACTCGTATGTATGTTCCTCAATAACTCTTAAACGAATTAATTGATTTTCATGAAACTTTGTAGATTAACATTTAGACGCTGACATTATCTTTTTCAACGCGAAAGAAGTCGCGGTCGCCAGCTAGTATAAAATATACAGAGACAGCGACTCGCTCCCAGCTTTACAATTTTTATTTTAAATTTTCTACAACAGACTTCCAGCTAATATACAACAATTATCTATAAATAAATTTAAAGTTTATATTAAGAAAACCCTGAGCAGAAAGGGTTATTATAGGATATTAGATTATATAAATGATGACTGTCCTTGGAGTCAAATATAGTCGATTATTGTGTTATGTAGATTGCTATGTATTGTTACGTATTACTTTGTAATTTATTTATGAAAAGAGCATTATTATTTATTATTATATACCTACAAAAAGTTTCCTTGTTTATCCCTCTTTTCATAAGTGAAAACCGAATTTAAATTGGGAGGTTTAGAAGTAGGTAGTTAGCGGAGCTAGAATGGATTGGCCAACCCCATATTCACAACCGGGGTGACATATGACATGGCCTTAATACGATCAGCCATTTAATTAAAATAACAAAAAGCGTCTGTCTGACCGCCTAATACATTATTAATATCTGCGCCACCACTGGCAAAGAATATATTTTTTTTTTTAACTTTCTATTCGTCATCAAAGACATATCTATTAACCCAATTAATATCTTATTAATATTATAAAGAGGTACAGTTTGTATAGGAGGCAATCTTCGAAACTATCTTCACCTAGAATAGCTAGAATAGGGTTTCAGCGTGAGTATGGGATAAATATTCAACGCGGGCGAAGCCGCGGTCATCAGCTATCTAAAACTATAAATAAAGATCCAACGCTTGACTTGACTTGACTTAACCCTAGCTAGTAACCCTAGCTGTTAACCAAACGGTCGCGGGTTCGAATCCCGCCAGGGCCAAATGTTATTTTACCTTTGTACCCAAGTCTATCTATAAAGAGGAAAGATTTGATTGTTTGTTTGTTTGTATAGAATAAGCTCGATCGATTTGAAAAATTCTTTTACCATTAGAAGCCGACATTATCTGTGATGAACATAGGCTACTTTTTACCTCGGGAAAATGCTACATTTCTACTGGAAAACGGGTAATAGGACAACGGGTAGTAAGAAATATCCTTCCGTAGTTATCTTTTTCACATAACTTCCAAACGGCTGAACCGATTGGGTTGAAATTTTATATGTGCGATTTCCATGGTTTCACAGACACGAATGTGTTATATTTTATAAAGTTAAGCGGACGAAGTCGCGTGCAACAGCTAGTGTATAAATATTTTTGTAATAAATAAATATATAGTCTATTAGAGTTCACGACATATTTACCGGATGCCATTATCCAAATCGATAGATAATTCTAAGGCAACTGAGGAAATTACATGTAAAATTTGAATCAAAACCACATTTAAGCTGTTCAGCAAATCGTGTTGTTTCAAGATTATGGATAATCAAAACCAAATAACACAAATTGTTGTATAAAAACGGCATTAGTTTTAATAGAAATCGATGTATCTTTTTTGATGCGGAAACGGCTTTGTAGAAATATTTTTTACTGTCGCCATGAACTCATCCGTCTGATAATTCATAATAAAAAGTTGATTTAAATACCAAAACGTGATATCATATAAATAAATGTTAAATTTAGTTCTCAGTAATAGGTCGCGAGTATGAAAATCAATTGTAAAACTTTATCATACATAAACTAATAAAATGTGCGGAACTTGCATATTGTACAGTATTATTTTATAGCTTCTCAGAGATAACCAAGCCAGGTTTAAAATTGGAAGGGTTTTTTGTTAAATTTTTTTAATGAATTAATGGACAACTCGCCCTTTGTCATGTATTTTTACCTATTATTTTTATAGACAACTCGCCCGCTAGTATAATGAATTTTTAAAATTTGAAAGAAATTGAATTGAAACGATTTTGGCGATTCTTTTTTTATTAGAAAGCTGGGTGCTTCCCGTGTGGTCCCATTTCAATTTGGTCCAGCGGGCCTGTTCTCTAACTGTAGTTTTTAAAACGTGTCGACTTCAATGTCGACATTAAATTGTAAATAATACTTTGTCAAACTAAAAACCACACAATAACGCGCCAATAACTTCATCGACATGTAAAACCACGGAAAAAACGTCGTAGACATTTTGACATGTGCTTAGTGAATGCCAAAGTAGACAATTGTCGAGTCTATAACCGCATCGAGTCGATAACCACAGCAAAACCACACATAGAGAATACGGGCCCAGTTCTGACAATGGCATCCATGAGAAAAGACCATGAGACGATATGAAGTCGGTTTGTTTTTTTGTTAAAAAGAGTTATTTATTTTTTTGGAAGTCTGGAATATAAGAAAGTCATACATACCACTGGTGCTGTGATTGTCGTGCTGCCTCGTGTACTCGTTTCTCTCAGGCGACGGAGCCAGATCGCTCCCAATACCAGAACTGCCCCCAGAAGACTCGAGTTTCCGTCGCGCGTTCACTCCAACGATGCTCTGGTTGAGACACCGACGTGTGTCTATATTGTTCAAATTACCCTTTTGCCTGTGCACGGTGTCGTAATCACGAGGTGGCAGCAGTATTGGACTTTTGCCTGAAATTCAACATAATTTGAACATAATTTTTTGTCGGTAAGACAAAGAAAAATGTTTTAAAAACTATGTAATCGTTGAAAACGAAAATAATTCCATTTGTCTAATATTACATTACATATTAATGAGCTTTTATAACGAAAGGAACTCGTCAAACGTAATATTCGCGAATAAACTAATTAATAAGTTAAAAATTCACACATTCACTCCGTTCTCTTTTTAATTTGATTAATAAACGGATTCCATGTTTTTAATATGTAAATACATTTCTAAATGAATAATGGATTATGGTAAAATTGAACTGATCGGCACTTATATTATGGCTTTTAGCGGATTATTAAAAATGTATTCATAATCGATCAGTAAAAATGAACGAAAATGGTTAAAGTTGTCGACTTGAATAGCCAGGTACAAGTATATTTACATTTTGGTATATTGACATGCATTATAGGACAAGTGAATTATATTTCTATATAAGATCTTTCAGTTATTATAGTTTCTTCAATTCATTTTGCTATTAAAGTACATCATGTGTTAATTCACAATAAAGTTTTGCAAGCGTCTATAAGAAGTATTTAAATAACACAAGACGTTGGCACAAGCATAAAGCAAGCTACCTACAAAAATATATGAAGTTGGACTGACCTAGACCCTTTTTACCTGTAGACAACTTCTGTTTCAATTCAGCTGCAAGACTGTCATACAGATTTGCTACGCATCTCTCTTCGTTGCTGCCTGAGTCTGACTCCCTCGACACTTCGCTCCCCAACGAGGAGTCAGGAGGCTTCTTCGTTTGAGGCAGAGCACCCCTCATTTGGAGTTTACGCTCAATGTCCGCAAACTTCTTCTGGTTCTCTGGTCTATCAATTAATGCTTGTAGGTGTGTGTAGAGCATCTCCGCTGTGTGGTCCGAGTCGCATCTGTTGACAAATTATTTAAATTTTAGTTTTATGAAGACCAAATTGTCTGTAAGGTTGCTAGTCTTACTATAATAATACATCATATTATATAATGCAATGTTGGTTTGAAGAAAAAACTTATACCTAAAGATTTATTTATTATTATTTGTTATTTATTTATGTTTTAGCACTTCTTTGTTGTAAACCATTTGTCATCAATTGCTATTTATCGAGAAAGAAACAATACACGGTGATGTCGTAGGTTATTCAGAACGATCTATTGTATTGTCATAAGCAAGGAATACATCCAAAAATATGAAATGGCCACTGTCACTGTTTTCTTTCTGTTTAGTAAATATTTTTTTCCTCAGCCACCCTCAGCTTTTTTCCTAAGATTTTTTTTCTATATTTTCTTTTCATTCCTCCTTCCTTATTCCTTGGATTTCAAAGAAAATTTGATTAAAAAAAATAGCCAAAATGATCCAGCCGTTTTCGACTTTTAGGCTTAGCAACCAGTTAGCAAAACATATTCAATTTTATTTATTTTTCAAAACAATGCTTTCTCATTCATTTTCTTTTATATTTTCTTTATCAAGTATCTTTATAAGTAAGCTCATTATCAAAGTTAAAAATTCATGTTTAAATATGTTTTTTAGATGTAAACCAATTTTCATTCATAAGTCGTGTCATTTTTCACTTCGAAAACTCATTCTAACTCACTTTAATTTGGTTACTACTAAAACATATACACTAAATTTGGATAAAATTATAATTTTACAAGTATTTCTTGTGTAGGCGCGCTCGTACACACATGACGCATTTATTTACAATAATGTGCGCCCACGTATAGCTACTGCTACAACTATTTATGGAACAATAGAGAAATTCACAATAGATATATATTTATGTTTCTTTAGTTTCACAAAAATCGGAACTGTTTTCTTTTGATTATATTCGAATAGAATGGAAAATATATATAGAAGCTTCCTAACCTAAACTCTTTATGAAGGTCATGTCGACTAAATTATTACGTGATCAATGAATTATTTATTATTATTGCAATATCTCTAAAATAATTGAACACTACCAAATATCATATTAATTATTCAAATTATTGTACCCATACAATTTATTTTTTAATTAAAAAGTGCACGTAATTTCCAGGGGAATCAGTTTCGAAGTGGTGACAACGAAGTTCTTTTTTTATTGCAATCTAATATTATGGCGACAAAACAACAACTCCAATGAACTAAGTTGATACTAAATTAAGGTTTCTGGTGGAGACTTCTCAAAGTCAGAATTCCCGGGAAATATGTCTCTATTGGAGACTACTATAAAGTATCCAGAAAATCAAGGAAGAAGTAAATTCTTAGTTAGTATTTAGCAATCAAATGAAGCAAAATGCGAACCGTGTACTAATAATATGAATTCATGATCTATAAGAGACCAAGACATATACTATTCGAGCCGGATGTCCCTCTATCATGTTAGCCAACGTCGCATTCTCAAGTCAAAACCTCTTCTGTGCCTCTATGGCGCAGCTTCGCATTCTAATTAGCGAAAATCAGGTTCGGCCACACCGGCACTGTACGGCCCACTTGACGGTAGGTGGATACCGTCGCTTAAAACACAAGCAACAGGTGCCTGATAATTACCTGGATAAACATATTATAGGCCTCTTTTAATAGTGAAAAAATATTTTTAAAACTTTTTTGTCTTTTTGTATGTGAATGTTAATTACGAAAACTGCTCAACCGATTTGAATGCTTGGTTTAAGACCATGTGCTATGTTATGTATGTATGTATATGTAGGTATCTATGTATAGTATATATACTAATATTATAAAGAGGAAAGATTGGATTGTTTATTTGTTTGTTTGTATAGAATAGGCTCCGAAAGTACTGGACCGATTTGAAAAATTCTTTTACCATTAGAAGCCGACATTATCCGTGATGAACATAGGATACTTTTTACCGCGGGGAAATGCTTCATTCCTACGGGAAATCTAAAATAAAAGTAAATACTAGCGGCTTGGCCCGGGAGATAGCGCCATCTATCCAAAATACGGTAGATGGCGTTTTATACCTTTCTACGCGGACGAAGTCGCGAGCACCAGCTAGTATATATTATATCTATGTATATATATTTTACACTATAATAATAATAATAAAGTTCTTTATTCACTTGGACCCAAAGTGTTAGTAGACATCTTAAGAAACCTATAGTACCTACTATGTATGTACCATTAGGTACAACTTAGTACTATAGGTTTCTTAGGTTTTTGTGGCATTTTCAAAAGCAAACTGTGTGAGCTTTGTTCTATCTAAGCACCTGTTCCATCTAGCTAAGCATTTAGAGATATATTGAAATACAATTCAAATAAATAGTTGGTTTATGCGTCAAAGCGTTTCCCAATGTAATTAAGTGGCAAATTATGTGTACACACCTTATTAATTGACTTGGAGAATGTTCGGTTTCGGTACATGGCTTAGAAATTACTGTCGTATTGACCCACATATTCAATTTATTATGTATGTATACCTACTTACAGCCTACATCCATTCTATGTAATTCTTATCTTTGCATCTTGATCTAATTTGCAGATTACATTACACGCAAACGCTGAACGTGAAGACATGATTAATTAATGCATTTTTAAGACACTCTAAAAACGTAGGTTTATAAAAAAATCAGAATACGCAGATACGAATTTATAAATAAAACTAGGCCCGCGACTTCGTCCGCGATCTCTATAGCCTATAGTCTTCCTCGATAAATGGACTATTCAAAACAAAAAATAATTTTCCAATTCGAACCAGTAGTTCCTCAGATACACGCTAGTACAACCAAACAAACTAACTCATTGGTAATATAAGTCTTGTAAGAAGCAATGGAATAGAATTTTAGAAAAAAAGTAGAAAACTACATATAAGTAAGTTTTGATGCATTATTTTAGCCAGGAATCGAATAAATTTTTTTGTATCAATATTTTTTCATGTAAGATCAGAAGACAGGCTGACGGTCCACTTAATGGTAGGATGGCTAGTAGGATTAAGGTTATGGGAAAGGATAGAGAAAAGACCTTATTGTTGGAGTGCCACCACAATTACCTACCACAAGAGATCAGTATTCACACAGGGTCCCGTACCTACTACATATTTTAACCTTAACCAAAGTTAGGCAATATATTGTCATTATGAAGTTTAATAAAGTAGGTAATAATTCGTTTACAAAATCTATTTATTCACGATCACGTTACATGAACGCGTGCGCACCGTGAAGTGTTTATGCGTGCGCAAGTAAATGTCAAAGTTGAATGATTATTTGACAAGACGTCACTGTCACTGTCACTTTGTGTTCGATCGGGTGAGTTACTGCGCCTACTTGACATCGATATTCAATATAATCTAAATATCAGGCAGATGTGCCAATAACTTCTATTTGAAAAATGAAATTACATATTTAAGCGAGCTCTTGTAAGAATATTTAACTTAAATATGTGCCTACTAGCTGTTGCTCGCGACATCGTCCGCGTTGAAAAATTAAAAAAAAACATAGCAACGTAATGCCCGACAGCCTAGGTTTATTGCTATTACACTTTTGCCAGGTTATAGTATTTCTAATTTTAGATGATTCCTCAGAAACAGTTCTTTTTTTTTATAGATGAAAGATACCTATGTCCTTTTCAGTATCGCTGACATCGTGTAATAAAATTTCATGATGATCGGTTCAGTAGTTAAGGCGTGAAAATGTAACAGACAGACAGATAGAGTTACTTTCACATAAGTATATACATACATACATACATATATACTTACATAATAAGTTTGAATAGTATAGATACTTATTTTTTAATATCAACAAATTTATTACGTATTACCTAATTATGTATTCATACAATTTTGTAAAGTGAGTATCAAAAAGAAACAAGCATTTTTTAAGTAACAGACATAATAAGTGTAAAGTCTAAAATACCTTTAATATTCAAATTACGTAAACTTAGTGCACACGTTGTTTCTGCTATCGCTATCAAAATACATTCGCGGGCCAGTTGAACCTACTAATTCGGGCGAGTAGGGAAAATTAGTTAACAATTTAATATTCGGACGAATGGGACATACTTTTTCGGGCCAGTTGGGAAAAAAATAATTCAGGCGAATCTTGCGGGTTAATGGGGCCTAAATCAATCTAAATTTGGCGTGCCTAGATCAAACATGAGTTATGAAAAATCTCAGATAATTTCTTTAATCGATACAAAGATATCGATAATGATCACGACCCTACGACATTCTAAATATTATAACTAGTTTGGTTAGAGTTGGTTTGACGGATATGATGCAAGTCGAAGGACCGTGCGCTCACACATGGGCGGGTGCCGCGTTCTAGCCACATTACCATAATATGCCATTTAACATAGCGTTGTGTTATGTAATCGTTATAATAATAACGCATTATTATTATTATTAATATTCATTACTGTTATTGTGAGTGCGGTTGCGCTCTACATTCTCAGCTAAACCTGCTTTGGATTGTCTTTTGTAAGCTTCTTAAATATTGCTTAAGCAAGTTAGTTGATTCACAGCATTCAGTTAAACTCTTACGCATCATTAAGTACAGTCTCTTTGGATTAACGTCGTGGAGAAACAGCGCAATATTATGCGGAGGTTTTAAATTTAATTAAATTAAATTTTATATTTAACTAGCTGGTGCTCGCGACTTCGTCCGCGTTGAGAAGTATAAAACGCCATCTACCGTGCAATATCACCAAGCAGTTGTCATGTTAGTCGTGTCACCCATCGAAAAAAGTATACTTTATCCCGCGGTAAAAAGTATACTTTTTACTTTTAAAAAGGATACTTTTTACGTTTGTTTGTATTGAATAGGCTCCGAAACTACTGGACCGATTTAAAAAATTCTTTTACCATTAGAAGTCGACATTATCTGTGATGAACATAGGCTACTTTTTACCGCGGGAAAATGCTTCATTCCTACGGGAAATCTAAGATAAAAAGTAAATACTAACGGCTTGGCCCGGGAGATAGCTCCATCTATCCAAAATAGGGTAGATGGCGTTTTATACTTTTCTACGCGGACGAAGTCGCGAGCACCAGCTATTATAAATAAAAATAAAAACTAAGAGAGATGACGTTAAATTAATATGTCATGTCACAAACAAGCTGTTAAAGTACCACTATATTAACACCCAAGAGCAGTTGTCTTCCAAACATGGCCCGACATCTGCTTGCTCTTAAAGTTCAGACTATATAAATTCACCTCACAGCTAGAATGGAATGCTCATCTCGTATTAATGGCGTACAAAACACGAAAACCGATTGGATAGTTTTAGAATGTTGACATTTTAATGTCAAGGTAATGCAAAGTTCAGGCGAGATAGGACACGTGTTTCCAATCGAGCCACTTGACTGAACGATTAAACCTAATTGATTGATAGGGCAACCTATGAATAGGTTTTCAGTTAATGAAGTCATTTTTTATTGATGTTTCTAGAATAATAACTTTGTAAAGTTATATATAGTATTATATACTTAGTCGCAATAAATAGCCAGAAATTAAAAACAAGCGTGTATTGTTATTGAAATGCAAATAAATAATCTTTTAACTTTAATCTTTAAGTTAAATTTTCTTACAAAAGCTCGCTTAAATGTGTAGTTTCATTTTTCAAATAGAAGTTATTGGCATATCTGCCTGGTATTTAAAGATAAATTCACATGGCTCACCCGTTTTTAATGCGGTTATCGCTTATGGAAAGAGGGATAAACGAGGAAGGTTTGTGTACCTATAAAAAACAAGCCTGGAGGGGATCGCGAATTATATTATAATGACTAAGTCACATGCGGTTAAGAATTGGATTATTTTAACTCTGTAATGTCTTAGAAGGAACGATCCGTTCTTCATAATTATTTGGATACAATATTGCCGCACTGATGCATCGATAAACTCGTAAACAGTATTTCGCTGCGCGTAATACGTGATGTTTTGAGTTGAATTAGCAATGTTTATTTTTTGCATACATCCGGTTCTGACGTTATCTAGACACATTTAAATTTAACATACGAATGTCAAGGTTTACTAACAAATGATACCTACAACTCTGTTGGTTGATCTGAAAAATTATCGTCATCTGTTTTAAAATAAAATGTACGTATAGCTGTAAAGTAGCTAGTTGTAAAACGGGTTCATTTGGTGTTAGGGGCCCACGCTTGGCTATTGACATATAGTCTATGTGTATTTTATAAGATGTACTTCGGAGAGTGTGCACAGGAGCTGCATAAGCTCATACCACCTTCTCCTTTCTTCCATCGGACATACAGACGTACGGCTGGTTACCATCCGCATCTTGTCGAAATCCCACCTGTTCGGACTAAGCGCTTTGAAACATCCTTTATAATGCGCACTGCCAAGGTTTGGAACTCCCTGCCGGCGTCTGTATTTCCGAGCTCATATAATCCTAATCTTTTCAAAGTTCGAGTCAATAGGCATATTCTGGGTGAGCTCGCTCCATCATATGCTACTCAGCTGGATGTTGGCCAAGAGCAAATCCATCTCTAATAAAAAAAAAAAAAAAATACACAGTCCCTCAACGTAAGTAATCATCAAGTGGATCGTCAGTCTTTTAGTTGAAAATAATAGGAAATCCGGAAACAAATGTATATTTTGTTTTGAATTGAAATGATCAATGATTAATGCAAGTAATTTGAAAAGGTTAGAAGCCTTCGAGCTATGCTCGTAATTCGTATTGAAATAAAAACGCTACGTAATGAAACGTAGATAAAAATTTTAATTTTCTCTTCACGGCTTGTTAACAAAGCATTCAAGTATTTTTTGGCACCCAAACGTGTTTCATTGTTATTTAACAAAAGATTGTTTTTGAAGTGACAACATTTTGTGAAAGTGAGCATTGCTAAAAATACGTCCGCCATATTGGTATAACTGTCAAAGATGGCGTGAAACGTCAAAATGCGTATACACTTTTCAATGCTGCAGTGAATGGGGGTAACAAAAAATTGTGCTAAAGAATGTCAGCAATGGGTGAGTAGTTTTGCAATAGAGTGGTTTAAAAAATATAAATAAAATAAATAAAACACACAATGCTTGTATTATGGATACCAGACAGTTGATATACTACATACATTACTTTTTTTTTGTAAATACATACATATTATAAATACAAAACATCCATGACTCAGACACAAAGGTAAATTTTAACACATAAACATTTTTGACCCTAGCGGGATTCGAACCCGCGACCGTTTGGTTAACAGCAAGGGTTACTAGCCACTAGATCAAACGTAAACGTCAAACGTCAAATATATAAAAAGAAACATGTAGAAAAATATATAAATTAAATACATATTTACATGCATTATGAGTAGGTATTTGCGTTTTGGTTTTACATCAGAAATTAATTATAATGTTATAATAATGTATTGATATTGCACTTTATTTACTTAATTATTTATTTTATTTTAAATTTTAGGGGAAGTTACATGTATAAATATCAAACAATACAAAAAAATTAATTGCTATCATACACCAAATAAAAACAAATCCACTTAGCTGAAAATTTACAATAAACCAACCAGTATCATCAACAAACATGACATTATAATGAAGTTTTAGAAAGCTACTGAAAGAATTTTTCATTTAATAATGTTTCTAGGTTTGACTATAGTCATTGTTGTTAAGGAATGTGACTAATTTTAATTGCAATTCGCCGTGGAATAAATTTAATAAGATATTTCCATTAATGGAGTCTCAATAGCAAACTTGTTACGGCCAAACAAGATCTACAGATGCATCTTGTAACTTGTTTTAAGGTCTAGTAGAAGTTAGATAGGTTTTCTGCAAACTTTATTTATACAATACTTTTTTAGTTTTCCCAGTTATCACAAAAAAAATAGAAACACAATGTAAATTTAAAACGTTAGAAAACACTTGAAACCCTACTTCAAATACTGTAACAATGCAAGTCAACGTAAATTGCTAACAATTATTATTTAAGTACTGTTGATACTTTTAAATATATTCCTAGATTTCTAACTAAAGCTTTCATCATTGCAATCAGTATCTGAAGAAAATTAATTTTCCGCTGTATAATTAATGTTATGATTAATGAAGATGAGATAATATGAGGTATGCTTGGCTTAAAATTTTCTTCTAATCAAATCAATATTCTGTTACGAGTATAAATGATAAAAAATATCAAAATCGTTTCTAGAACACCCACAAACTTATGATCATCAATACTAATAATAAATATGTATGTAAGTGTACGTATGTTCCTCCATAATTCTTAAACGAATTAACTGATTTTCATAAAAATTGGTAGATAAACATTTAGACGTACAGGACACAGGATAGGCCACTGTCATTAGAGAATCACCCAACCTTTTGTTTCTTTATAGCGCCAAGATGAAGCCGTATTTGAACGTTTTAATGAACCTTTTAAACAAGCAACTTCTATTGTCTAAAGGGCTCTTTACATCTTTCTTATATAGCTGCATAGTGATATTATGCATTACCTCTTTGGAATCCAAGCTGGGTTTAAACTACAAGCAGAACTTCCGGTTGGTTTCGCAGTTTGTAACATAACTAATCTCATCGTGAGCCACAACTATTTATTGAAACGATAACCCTATAGTCTGGTTTAAGATTAGATTTTCCCGTGAGCTCAACAGATAGGATCTTGTAGATAAAGTTGAATGCTGCAATCATATTTCCACATGAATATATAAAATTGTTACATCATGAAGCCATATCACTCGCTTGGTCACATTCTCACGGGAGTTATTTTTCTGAATTCGAGCCTGACCAATAAATAACTCAATGCATCACGACGCGAATATTAAACATGTTATGCATATCGCACTTTCGGTAAAACAAGGGCATAACTTACAAAAAAATTAAAACGAGTTAAACTTAAAATATATGCAGAAATGTCTTAAAAACATTATTAATTTAAAAAATATTTACAAGACTTTGATGAAGAATTTTTTAAAACCAATATAAGCAGAAGAGTACGATATTGAATGCAAAAAAATAACTCTCCTGTACTTAAATGTCTCTCCTGTAAAATAATAAAAAGTGCAGTTATGCCTTTGTCTTGCCGAAGGTGCGATATATAAATTTTATCCACCTGTAATTCTGTATAGCTCTTGCTTTTCTGCCTCACACACGCCTTACTCAAATTTATTTGCCGGGATTAGAACCCGGGAACCACGAGTGTTAAGACAAGCACCCTAACCACTCAGCCAACGTACGGGTCAGAATTAGATAAAAGTATATTTAAAATCAGGACAAGTTAGACATGTCTTAGTATAAAACAAGTATCTACTACCGGGCCTTGTCACAAATACCTTAGTAAGATATTGCAAACAACGATCCCGTGGATGAGCGGGCCACAACGTGATATGTCAACTTGAAGTTGCCACACCACTATCATACATTATATTGTTTTGTTTTCAATACTATTCACATTACAATCTATTTTGTCGTCTGTATTATTTCTAGACGCAGAACGGATTTCGTTTGTCTCTGGTTCGATCTCTTAGTGTAACCCCGAGCATAAGATCCGTAGCTCGTTGCGCCCTATTTTTTTTTTTGACGTGTGAGTGAGGCTTGATAATTTTTTTACATTTGTATTACTATATCAAAATCTTTCATATCCATTTAAACAAAGTAACTAAAGTCATTTAAAAATGAGATACATATCACAACAAACAAATCAAGAACAGTCGAAGCAATTTATTGGAAGTTGAGTTACGTATCAACACAATATTGTGTTTTTGATTAATTCCATTAGAAATGTTTTTGTTACCGTTCTAGTGGCAAATGTTGTATACGCCTGTAATTGGTACTCGTGTCAGCCGAAAAACTATGTAAACCATTATATCATGAATAATTGTAACACGTGTACTGTTGGTGTATACTAAATAAATAAAAAAATAATAATATGTGTTTCATTACAAAGCAGGAAATAGTCTTATATAGTTTAAAACGCAGATGGTCTATGGTAGCAACTATAAAATATTTTTGTATGTTTGTTCCCGATAATCTCCGAAACAGCTGTACAGATTTCAACGTGACTTTCACTGGCAGATAGCTGATATTATAAGGAGTAACATTTTTTTATATAACAAAACACTATTGACTGTACACAAAATGGTATTATTACGTAAATCCATCAAGTGGAAATAGTAGTAAATTCTTGATTGCAACATCAATGCAAGGATGCACCTTAGGCCCTATTTGGAGTTGCATCACTTTTGCATTCAAATGCGCTAAATGTCAGTGAGGAGTCGCTTCGATCTTTTGTTTTCGTTGCTCGCTTATTTCCTTGGGTGCATCCAATGCCTGCAGAATTTGTGGCTTTTGTATCCATTTAATTGACATTTATGGTTGTTAATGTTCAACTTACTTAACTAATATTTGTTGTTTAAATTAAAATGTGTTAAACACATTAAAAAACAAACATTTTACTACGTCTCATAGCCATTTCTTAACAGAAGAACAAGGTGAAGTAACGGCATTTGTGCTGTTGAGTTTCGGTATGCGCTAGAACCTGGTCTTAATCCCAATCCTTTATCCCAATAAGGTCAGCAGCGCACTGAATTTATGAAAAGTTTTTAAATAACCTTGTAGTTGTTCTTTTAAACACTGTTAAAAATGTACGTATAACTTAACCCCTCCTAGACTCTTTTTGACATTTGTAAGTAAGGTCGTATTCGCGAATTGAAAATGTCAAGAGGTGGTTTTATTATTTTTTTAACACTATAGTGCTAACAGATCTCAAACACTCCTTTGTTTGCGAAATAAACTAGCTACACTTTAAAAGTTTTGGAATATGGGATTTACAACAAAGGTGTGTGAATGTGTCGAATTTGTACTCGTATATCGGACATAACAACAGTAGGTTTTATTTATTTGAGGTTCTTTATTTTATTTATGGTGGAGCTCAGTAATTTGGAAGAATTTGGTGTACCAAATTTACCATAATGCGATAACCGGAGACAAAATGCGACACAAGATATTTGCGGCACTTATTCAACTCGCGTAAATAATAAAACATATTATGCCAACAATTGCAATATTCTAAAAAAACTTTTGTAGATACATAAGTAGTTATTTACATGCCAATTTTAAATGTATAAGTAACACTATAGCTAAGATGTTTTCATGGAAACACACATTGGCTTCTAGTCATTATTTCATAAAATTTTGAAGTAATTTTTGTTTACATCTTATCCTTCATATTATATCTCAGAAATGTCTCGTTTTTGTTTATGTATTGCTACTACCAATAAGTACTAATGTGATTAATCATGGAATCGCGTAGTATGGTAGGTATTCGCAAGCTAGTTACTTAGCTAAGTTCTTAATGCCACATCAAAACGTGGCAAAACGGTGTTTACATGTTTTATTTTTACACAATGAAATGTACTATGTGGTAACGATATCAACTTAAATAGGTACTTAATACGAGGTGAATAAGACATAAACTGCATTACCTGTAAGCATGGACATGGACGGGGCATCCCGTGAGTGGGTTGTACAGTAACAGCACACATGCGACAACGTCTCCTTGTACAACCGCACAAGTGATGCTGCCATGTGGGATGAAATGCTTGATCGTCTGCTGCTTGCCCTTAGCGGTCACATTCTGTATGATTTTGAGACCTTTATGGGAGACCTGTAGTGAAATAAAGAAAAAATAATCATAAAATAGACGTTGCTATGAAATATTTTCGAAGAAACTTGGATTTTCTAAATTTCAAGTTTATTGTGTTGCTATATTTTTTTAAGTGTTTGTGTCGAAAAAATGTGTATAATCTATTTTAAAAATTATTTATAATACAATTTAATTAAAAAAACATGCACTATAATCAATTAATATTAATACTAATAATAAATCTGTAAGTGTAGGTCTTGTATGAGTTGTATGTATGTATGTATGTTCCTCCATAACTCTTAAACGAATTAATTGATTTTCATGAAACTTGGTAGATAAACATTTAGACGTACAGGACACAAGATACGCTACTTTTTCTTTTTCAACGCGGACGAAGTCGCGGGCGCCAGCTAGTTTATAATAAAATCTGTGAATTATTGTATAAACTATTGTGACTCTTTGTGAAAACTAAATCCGGTCAGTAGTTTACAAATAAGTTAACACAAAATAACTTTTAACTCATCTGAATGTTAAATTTCTAATATTTTTTATGCAAAATTTCCTTGTATTTTTCACGTCAGAAACAGTAGAAGAGTATTACTTAATAACCAGTACGACCGTGAGCTCGTTTGGACACGAAAAATCGTGGGACAAAGAGATTCGCAATCTTGTATAGAAAAATATAATATAATATTGTCAGTAGAAATTTCACCACACATTAATTACATCAGTCAACAAAAAAAAATTTTTTTTTTTGGGTTTCTGTTCTGATTCTAAAACATCTAAAAATAGTTACATTTTAATTTTTAGC
The DNA here is from genome assembly GCA_918317495.1 of Synanthedon vespiformis. Classification (NCBI taxonomy): domain Eukaryota; kingdom Metazoa; phylum Arthropoda; class Insecta; order Lepidoptera; family Sesiidae; genus Synanthedon; species Synanthedon vespiformis. Next base: position 3,680,707 of record OU906965.1, read on the forward strand.
TTTTAAAGTTTGCGTTTGCCTGATTTATGACGATAAGTAAAGTAAGATACGAGACAGCCCATACAAACATAAGAGAAACACTAAAAATATTCATTTTTGTACTTAATTTTTCCGTTATTTTACATATATTTACTAGAAAAAGGCTCTAGTGTTCAACAAAAACTTTTCTAATTGTAATTGAAAATAAAAGTATGGAAATAATGTATGAATCTATCATTTGTCTTAAAAAAATAAAAAAAATGCTCTAGTTTCTACAAAAGGAAACTTTGATCAAAAAAATTATTTATTCCCTTATTTTTAACATAGAAGAAATCAAAATTTCATATGCAGAAGCCAGACCCAAAAATCGTGGTGACCTGTGCTATTATTTTGCTTTTGAATAAAATCGTCATCTTCTTATTCAATATCTTTCATTTTCCCTGTTAATAGTGTCTTTTTCTCAAATCTTTAGGTAATTCTGCTGTTTACCTACTTTAGTACTAGTAGGTACTAGCTGGTGCTCGCGACTTCGTCCGCGTTGAAAAGTATAAAACGCCATCTATCGTGGAATGGATCGCTAAAAATATCACCAAGCAGTTGTCATGTTAGTCGCTTCACCTATTCTGGATAGATAGCGCTGTCAAGTGTATACCGGGCCAAGCCGCTAGTATTTACTTTTATTTTAGATTTCCCGTAGGAATGAAGCATTTTCCCGCGCTAAAAAGTAGCCTATGTTCATCACGGATAATGTCGGCTTCTAATGGTAAAATAATTTTTCAAATAGGTCCAGTAGTTTCGGAGCCTATTCTATACAAACAAACAAATCTTTCCATTTTATTATAATATTAGTATAGATAACGCTTGAAATTATACTTCCAAGGGTTGGATCTTCATTTTTAAAAAAATATTTGTAAAAATTAAATCAGACGAATTTGTTTCGAAGGTTACCTCCTATGTGTAAATAAACAAACATACGAACTTTCCCTCTTTATAATATTGGTATAGATAAAACGTACAAAAGTTAGTTATATATCATTTAAAAGTCGGTGTCAAACCGGACTCTACTGAAAGGTTTTTTCATTTTATGTATTAAAACGCATATTACATTGTTAAATATATTTTAAGAAAATAAACTTGATTAACTTTATTATTGCTTTTAATTCTCGTTTATCACCAAGAATTTCTCGTATCAATATTTTATTGATGTTAACGAAAGGCGCGCCGATATTAATGTGCAAAAAGATGTTGGAGTAATGTTTATAACACCAGTTACAAACGGAAATAACTTTCTCTCGCCTATAAAAAAAAAACCACAATCGGACCAATAAAAGTGTGTTATTACCTAAATAATTGGATTTCGCATCCTCCCATACATGATACATCTACCACTTCATAATCAACATTATCTCAAAGAGCCTCGGTCTAATTTGTTACGCAATTCAATTACGATCGCTCTATAGTTACATGATCTGCATAGGCTAAAACAATAAATCAAATAGACCATAAAATATACGAGTATATTATATATGTAACTTTCACGGCGTATTAGTCGTGGAGAATATAGGGGCGTGTTTGGACTAATATTGCTAGAGCTAGATTTGTTCGATGGTACTGGAACGACCTAATCAGGATTTGAGTTAGTCATCAGTGTTTTTCTATACTAATATTATAAAGAGGAAAAATTTGATTGTTTGTTTGTATAGAATAGGCTCCGAAACTACTGGACCGATTTGAAAAATTCTTTTACCATTAGAAGCCGACATTATCCGTGATGAACATAAGCTACTTTTTACCGCGGGTAAATGCTTCATTCCTACGGGAAAACAGGTAATAAGACAACGGGTAGTAAGAATTATCCTTCCGTACTTATCTCTTTCACATATAACTTCTAAACTGCTTGATCGATTGGGTTGAAATTTTGTATGTGTATTTCCATGGTTTCACAGACACGAATGTATTATATTTTATAAAGTTACGCGGACGAAGTCGCGTGCAACAGCTAGTTAATCGATAAAATTAATTAATTTTCGAAAGAGGCTTATTCATCTATACTAATATTTTTAAAAGGAAAGATTTGTTTGTTTGTTTGCATTGAATGGGCTCTGAAACTATTGGACCGATCTGAAAAATTCTTTCACTGTTGGGGAATTTATATTATTAGCGAGTAACATATAGACCATATTTTATAAAGTTACGCGGACGAAGCTGCAACAGCTAGTTTGACATTAATAGATAAGAAACAAACATAAAAGGAAAGAACTTAACTGGCCGCTACAAAAAGAAGACTACTCAATAATATTCCCGAAAGCTTGTTTAAGGCGAGAGCTTATATAAGGCCACGAAATCTTATGGATCTATGGTTACGAGGAGTACTGCTGTAGTAAACTTCAGCACTGCAATATTCACCTGTAAGGTAACTTTGAAGGGCTCCAAATCCCTCGCTCTTTCCTCCAGAAGCCTTATAGCGGGTAAGGCGAATTCTTCTCCGCGTAGACCGCGAGACTCTTGCGCACCCAGAAACCACACGTAGTACGACGCCTTCTTTATGTCTTTTTTTAATCTCAGCGCCATCTTGTTTGCCTCTATGTCATTGTTGAGTGTCTGGAACAAGCGAATGCATTTTTTATTTATTTCTAATCAACAATCAATTAGACTTTTTAAAAAGTACTAAGTAATACGTGATTAATCTGCAGTTAAAAGCAGGTGGAAATGGTTATTTTATTTTTATTTTGTTATGTTAAGGTCGACAGACAGGCTGACGGTCCACTTGATGGTAGGTAGCCACCGTCGCCTATAACACAAGCAACGCCATAAGTGCTACAAGTGCGCTGCCGACCATAGAAGGATTAAGGATAAGGGTAACTCATTCACCGAAACACACAGCACATAATGCTGTTATTTCACGGTGGTATTCTGTAAGGTGGTGGTTACTGCCGCCAGACGGGCTGCCCAAATGACTGCGAAATGCAGTGTGCCCTACCACTACTTTTCAAATCCAGACCATAGTCAATTTTGAAAATTATATTAAAATTTCCAAAGTTGACCCCGCCGGGAATCGAACCCGGGGCCCCTGAAACGTTAGGCAAGCACCCTTGCCACTCGTTCAACGGGCTCGTCAAATTATTATTTTTTAATGAAACCGCGCGGCACAGCTAGTACGATATGGAACGCATCGATGGTTATTTCGATATTAAAAATTTTAAAGTTTAGTCGCGTAAGTATGTGTCTGTTGGCAAATTGCCCATAATAAATATGTATGTACATATTGGCTCACGTAACTTTATTGCAAAATAAGGGCAGTCACTGGACACCATTTGTTTTTAAAATGTTAGTAAATTCTCTCACGACGCGGTTGCTTCACTGGTTCTCAAACCTTGGACCGTTTTTTAATTGCTAACACCAATTAACTGGGTAAGCTTTCGGTACACGCATTATTAAGAACAAGTTCACATAAAACATCATTTAGAACAATTTACATTTTGTTTTGTAACAACGCAACTATTGTTTGGTAATAAACTATTTTGGTCCAAAAGTGTGAATTATGCTCTCTTATAGAACTATTTAAAAAACTATAAAGTATGCTGTTTCTCTATCCCTACTTTATCCATTTTCTCTTATCACATCAAAGTTGACAACGCACATTACATCACTCCGAGCTGTTAGTCAACTTAGCGCGAGTTATCCTGTCTCCTGGGTGTAAACTTAATTAACGTAACACCAAGGCCAGAACTGACTTTGAAAAGTTCATTTTCAAAGGTAGCCCTGCCAGCAATCAAACCTGGGACCCTGAGTCAAAACGCTAAAAGGCAATCACCTTAGGCACTCAACCAATGTTGGATCGTACAAAGGTCAATGAAATAATAAAAAATGCAAGTAATATATTTTTTAACACGTGTCCAATATCAATTTATAATCAGTTTATAATTACATTTCCTATTCATTATTGTTAATAATAACTGGAGTATTGCATAAAATTCGATAATCCAATTATAAATACAGACATTTTTATTTAATAGATCTAATTAATCAATATTTTCATTAAAACTACTTACGTACTTGATATAAAAATGCAGTTGGGCGACCCAGATGTGTGGTTATTACGTGTGTCAACAACTTACAGTATATCGTTCCAAGATGTGTCGCAATATTCATTATAAAATATCTTACGTTACCATGAATTAAAATATTTTAAATTTATTACTATTTAATTTGAATAGCTAACTCAGACTTTTCCATAAAGCAATAAGTCGTGAATTAGTTCATTACTCATTAGTTATTGGTTGTAGCACATACATAAAAAACATGACATTTCTGAGACATAATATGAAGGTTTACATGGAAACAAAAAGGTGAAATTAATTCCACATAAAGTATAAATAAATAATTTCTAAAATGTGCACACTGTGACATTTTCGCGGGTTGATTTCTTGTAATTGCTGATTAAAAGCCATGAATGTTTCCCATGAAGACACCCTAGCTATAATTTACATTTAAAATTGGGATGTCAATAGCCTACTATTATAATCTATATAAGTTTTTCTAAAATATTGAAATTGCTGGCTTATGCTTTACTGTTTTCGAGAGTTAAATAATGTCTCGTTTCGCATTCCGTCTTCGGTTATTCGCATTATAGGAAGTTGACTCAACAAATTGTCCCAAATAACTACATATTACTGAATTTTCATGCTCGTACAGCGTGTCCTTAAGACTAAAAGGCCAATTGTTAGAAGTCTATTAAATTAATATGTATACGTTAATCTTATGTTTGGGCAGTTAGGGTTAAATTACAAAATGAATTAATTAAACAATGAAAATCTAATAGTAGAAGAAGCATGTGACAATATCATTGTGCGTTTTCTTGCGTCACAATAGCGACTGGCTTTCGTCTCCGTTGACAGCGACAATGGGCAATTATTGTATGAGTAGGTTATGTTGGACTTTTTACGAGATGTCATCGGGCGTCAAACTATGGAAGGTGCGCAGTTGCCTCTATACTAGTCTAGGCAATGTCGTAATTTATAATTACCCCTTTATCTATGTTTTGCCATCACCGAGTGATGACGATGGCGATATATTCTTTTTTATTGCTAACTTCAGCTTGAAAGCTTCCTGTTTCCTTGTAAACCAGTGCTTGCTGAGACTAAGTTGAAACATTATAGTTTATTGTAATTTTTAATAATAATATTTTGTGTTTATGCTAGGTACACACAATCATATTGATAATTCTGATAGTGTTTTACCTGTCTTTATAAATGACCTATTCTTATAAGAACACTAGCTGGCGCCCGCGACTTCGTCCGCGTTGAAAAATAGCCTATCCTGTGTTCTGTACGTTATCTACCAAGTCTCGTGAAAATCAGTTAATTCGTTTAAGAGTTATCATACATACATACAATACCTACACTTACATAAGATATGACCTATTCTTTATTTATGGACTAATTATTAGATCTAAGCATAATATAAGTTGTTAGATCCAAGCACGTGAAGTAATAGGTATACATTACTAAAACTTAATTGAACAAAACTGTGCGTTTCGGATGAAAAATAACATTCTACTTAACTGTGAAGACAGGCCGAAGTGGCAACAGTTATGCAGGCAGACCCTGTAACTCATTGTGTAATTAATAGACAATCACAAAAAGTTTTAACCACTTTCACCGATCGCACAACAAATAACTCTATCAATACAACATTACATTAAATGCCATGGCGGATTTTAATTTCATTCTCCTATTAAATAAATTGTTACAGGGTCTTTATTAGAAAAAATCTATACCTGCAACAGGCAGCAGGGACTCATTTAAAATTTTAAATTTTAAATTTAAAAGTTTTGAGTAAAACGTGCACAACTACATCTACACATACAATAAATCGTAAACGAGACGTGTCTGTACGTACATTATTGTTAAAAAAATTTAGGTAGGTACACTTTGTACTTGGGATTCTAAAGTCGTAAGTACAAAAAAAAAATAGTTTTTAGAATTATTGTCTGTTTTGTTTATATGTCTGTGCGTTTACGCACGCTAAACTCAGAAACGAAGCGCCTTAACAGATTTGAATTCGGTTTTCACTGATGTATTGATCATTACTTGGATGTAACTATGGGATACTTTTTATCCTGGAAAAATGTTAGGTTCCTGTGGAATTTTACTGTTTGATCAATTTATCTTGATATTAAGAGATTTTGAAGGTTTTTTTTTCAAACTGAACACAAACTGTTTTCAATCCTTACTAATATTATAAATGTGAATGTGAGTTTGTTTGTTTGTTAGGCTTTCACGCAAAAACTACTGAACCGATCACCATGAAATTTTGCATACACGTTCTCTGGGACACCAGAAAGGACAATAGGGTTCCTTTCATCCAGAACGCGGACGAAGTCGCGGGCATTAGCTAGTTAAAAATAACTACTAAACTGCTAGATCTTATACGATTCGGAAATTCTAGCTTTCCTCGTCAGAAATAATTATGTCAATCCGCAATACATAAATTATCAAATATCGATTGAAATTACGACTTAAAATAGCTAGTCCTAATAATATTGCAATTATCCATGGAAACGCATTAACGGGATAAGGCATACAATATTGTTCATCTAGGACGTGCTCTATCTGTGCGCCAGTTTTACTTCCTTTTAAGAAAAAAAGAATGGCTGTCGGATCATATATAAACTCAAGTAGAAACAGAGTAATCTCATTAAAGTAAGTTGCAACGTTTCGTATGATAAAATACTGATGGTTCAGATAGGCTGACGGTTTAGTAGGTTAAACAGATTAGGAGTGGATATTTAAAGGGGCACAGGCTTTCCTTATCCTTACATCCTTACTTTTCTGTCTGTTTGTTCGTGATAAACTCAAAAATTATTGCACCGATTTTCATACTGTTTTCACCAATGCAAAGTTACGCGGGCGGAGTAGCGGGCAGTAGCTAGTTTAGGCATAAAAAACAACAACATATCCCTGTGTTTTTCTGTGAGGGTGATTACTTTACGTTTGGTTGTACGCGCTAATCTCAGGATTGAAAAATTCTTTTTGTGTTGGATAGTCTACCTAAAAACCTAAAGACTACCTAAAGAAAATGTAGCGCACTAATCGAGAATATAGAATCTATTCATGTAGATACACCGGTTCGCCTGTACACCGTTACGATGTGTGTAGAGGTCAACATGAACAATGAAGGTACCGTTCGACTCATTAGACAGAGCCCTCAACTAATGAGGGTAACGCAATTATAACGCTGAATGACCATTACAATGAGAGTTCAAATGCAAAGAACGAAGTATGTTGAAGATGTTTTACTCGGGATCGATAGTATGAAGATAAGTATGATAATGTTTTTAAAGCGACATACAGGCTGACGGTGGTTATCGTAGCCTATAACACAACAACGTCACAGGTTATATTAGGATTAAAGGAAAATGTAAGGGATAGGGAAATGGGTTCTGGCATCCTTTTCACTCACCGAAACAAACCAGCACATATGCTGTTATTTTATTATGCTTTCCTGTAGTGAAGTAGGTAGTTACTGTCGCCAGAGCGTTGAAACAGAGCGTCAAGGCAAGCTAGTCAATGGTTTATTGTATATTAACCTAGGTGTAATAAATACCTAGGTATTATTAAGGATATATAATTTTTAATTTCTAGAACTATTGAAATCATCTTTATCTGGGTCCAATGCCAAGGTTCAACAAACAACCTTGCACAAAAGGTAAGTCTAAGCATGATGTTAAAACGATTAAAGTTTTTTTGTCTACTGTCATCTACTACATCGAAGTCGAGCTTAAGGATCCAGCAGAAAAAGAATGTACCTACATACGCATAAAATGGAAGAATGCGATGGGTGTGAAATTAAAAAGGCAATGCCGGTAGTACTGGCAGTGTTACATAACAGTTATCTGTGACGGTAACGGGTGTCGTTCGTCTGCTCACTGGCTAACGGTACAAAGAGGTCGCGTCGCGCACAGACTATGTAATTTAACGATTATTAACTAGTTGACTTTACGATAACAGTCGCTGCTATGAATTCCCATGGCTCAAGTTCAGTGTTCGAATTTTAAATTGTAAAGTTCCATTAAAACCACAATTTCAAAACATGTTCCAGATTTGGGTTAATACCATAGAACAAATCGATACCACAAAGCAACAGTGAGATATACTTATCGTCAATGATAAGTTTTGAGATAATTAATCCCAAACATTTAAAAGGTTATGACGAATCAAAGTTATTGAAATCATGAATTAAACCAAAATATGGTTCGTAGGCAAAAACATAACCTGAGCAAGTGAGCACATAACTCAGTGTTTCTCTTATAGAACACATGTTTTAGAATAATTTTTTTGAGATAACTCGTAATCGTCAATTTAGCAAAATATCTCAGTGTTGTTTTGATGTATCGAAATAATAGTACTAACGTCTATCACCATTCACCGCCATATCACTAATAAAAAATATCTACCTATATATTTTTTTAATTAATCCATCTGAAAAGCTTCTAATAGTCAAAAGTTCTTTGACCCATAATCACTTTAAAATAATATCAAATGATATTATAATAAGTGCTTAACTGAGTTATAAATTCATGTCGCAAAAAATGTCTTACCATATATTATATCAATTGAATTGTATTGTAATTTAGAGACGTGGTGTTAGCTTTAGCAGATCATACGATGTAAAAAAAACGTAACGATTAATAAATCTGGGTAGCGGGGCAAGCGGTTATAGCGCGGGTAGCGAGGGGCAAGATGACTAGTTAGAAATGCCAGGTAAGTAAGTCTAAGTACGTAAAAGAACCTTCCGGCCGCAATGTGAGACATAATGGCTTATTGTTCCACATTATGGACACGCCTTAATGGTGTTAGTATTTCGTATGAAACGCCATATTGCCTTTGCGTTTCATCATGAACATAATCAAATACGTTTTTTTTTGTTTGTTACACTTTGCTTGCGGTTTGCCACTAAACAACGCATTCTTTCACACTTTATTTTATTACAGTTATTTGGAATAGACTATCAAAAATTTTGTACTTCTAACCAAAGAGATAGAAAATCAGCAAACGTGTGGTAACGTCAGATAATAACGAACTCATTTTTTTGTGTTACAGACTTTTGGTCCGAGGACTTTAGGAGCGACATGTCTTTAATGTGAATGAAGTGTTCAGTTATTACAAATGAACTAACTTACACGCCAATTTAGCCTAAGTAACTAATATGTATATTACAGTCTTAAACAAAATAACGGAGCCAGAATCAGTCCCCGAGTGAGGTGGTTGCTAGGAAAGCAATCAGAATCAGAAGCATCGGTAAGAGGATTGTCGCACTCATTGTAAGTCAGCTGGTTTATATACGTAAGAGCCCTTAGAACACAATCACATCACAATAAGTTTACCGAACTTTTCAGGATAATATTATTGGATTAGGTCAACTAAAGTTGAGCTAAAAACTGGTCGCCAATTTTATACAAATTTATTCCAGGGAGTAATGCTCTAGTCAGTAGTATTCAACGTTTCCCCCCAAAAACCATAGCCTCTCGTCATTCATCCTATAACTTTCACTGTTAAGACATTTCGTCGGTAGAAAAGAAAGTCACAAAATTTGGAATGTGAAAAAATACAGGTAATCAGTGGTTCTCTAAAGATCTTGATGAAACGAAAATGAAAATGTCTATTTTCTTCGGATTTCTTTGAGTAAAGAAGACATATTTAAGAAAATCAAACACCTTTATAGTCTGCAAAGGGTACCGTGAATATACATGGGGAAAAACTATTTCTAGCAGTGGACGTCTACAAGCAGACAATCGTGATACAAAATGCCAATAACTCTGTAAAACTATTACAAAATGTAAATATTGCGTAAGTAATTCTGATTGTTTAATTAGGCATTTTTCATAACACATTTCTTTATAATTAAAAATTATGAACTATTACTAAACAATGAAATATGTTTACGTCACGTGTTTAGCAAATAACTATGAGTAGAGTCGCGTCTGAGCGGCCTCACGTGCATGCAATGATTGTAGAGGTGGGTCTACACTCTTGTGAAAAGTAAAGAAATTAACAAACGTATTTCCGTGAGAATTAAATTTCAGTGTAAGTGAAGCTAAACAGTTTACATAAGACATAAGTATAGATACACATGTGCGTACATGTTCTGTCGAAGTGGACTATAGCGCTGATATTATATTATACTGGATTTATATACCAGTTATTTATTATACTGGAAGTTTTGTGTATTTCTCAGGAAGTTATAAATTGTGTTCAATAAAATATGCAAAACTATAACTGTTTTATTTGTGAGTATAATATAAAGTTGATAAAATAAAGTTGAAAAAATACTTGATTTAAAAAAATATTTTTCAGTCACATGGTGTTGTAGATAATTAATTAAAACATTGATATTGACGTTAACTGCAGACTAGTGTGTACCCTGCTTAATATCGATGACGATAAATGAAAGTCGGAAATTAAACGGAAAACTCACCTGCAATTAATTCTGTATCATGTTAATATGTTCAGCGATTTTAGTTTTTATAAACATGCCTATTTAATAACTATTGGAGGCAGGAGTGAACATTCTTTTGTGGGTATAAAAAAAGATATCGCAGCAGCTACGTGATGGAACACAAATGTTGGATTATTTTTTAGTTACATTGTTGTATAATCAAATACGAATTCTTTGAATTTTTAATAGTATATTTTATAAGTTGATAAGGTATTGTACCTACATTCCGTATAAAACTATGTCTGGCTTGTTAATTCTTTACAAGCCAGACATAGTTAGTAAGACTTCTTTACTTTATCGTGATATTATAAAAGGAGTAGATATAAAAATTGCATTTTATTTTCTCAAAATTGTATATTTTTTATGACTCTTCCATTAATAAAAACCGTATCAAAATCCGTTGGGTGATTTAGAAGTTATCGGAGATACAAACATAGGCGGATATCGATTTTATTTTATAACTAGCTAGTTAATCGCGACTTCGTCCGCGTTCAAAAGGTTTTTTCAATTCGAACCTGTAGTTCCTCAGTTTAACGTGGTCAACCAAGCAAACAAACTCTTTAGCCTTATAATATTACGATTATAGAGAACGCGGACGAAGTCGCGGGCACCAGCTAGTATTGTATAAAAAAAAACTACAAAAAGTTACAAGAAAAAAATTACATTCTCTTCTAACATTAAACACAGAAAAGAAATAACTTTCGCGTGGACAGTTTAAACAAATTGTCGTTACACAATGTGTTATTTCGAATAACACATAATAAAACATAACCAAACTGTCGGAAACTAAACATCTTATTCAATAATAATATACAAACTAAACACCGGCTACGCAATTTCCGGTCATAGAGACCGGAGAGAAGACGGTTCGCAATGTTGTCGAACTTGTCGATAGCCAGCAATGTAAGCTTTTCAAAGTGAGCTTTGAAAAGCTTTGAAAAGCTGGGTGGACTGGCTGATTTTAATTTTGTTTGACGAATCATACAGATAAGTAACTAGATGATGCCCGGCGACATTATGGTAGGAGAGCCCACGATGCTAAATGTGGAGTCACTCGAGCGTCGTGGGGACCTATTGGACTTTGAAGATTGGATGGTAAGAAGAAAAAAGGGTTATATGAAGTTTTTCATTTCAGCGGTGGGGTGAGCATCTACAGGCGTTCAAAATTTTGTAGGCGCTGCTTTTAAAAAACCCTCCATATAATAGTCACATTAAGAATCATCATGATCAAGAACTCAGGCTGAACCGTCTGTATGAAAATATGACGCGCTCGAGTATATTACAAAATGGCAATCGTCAAAATTTTTTTTTGCATTTTCAAAAAGCTGCCACGAGCTTGCGTTACATCCGAATAGTCTGAATTTTAAATAGGAGCTTAGTTTAGGTTCAATTATTGAAAGTCTGACGTGTTCGAGTTGTAATTAAAATTTTACCCCAATCCCCACCAACCAAACCGGCAGATTAATACATATTCGTTATCGGAGACACGTATTGGCAATATCTGACGCGCTCGAGTAAATCCAAAAAATCCCTCTTGGGCTCCTCTACCACTATACCTATAACACCTGAGTAACGACGGTGACGCTCAAAACTACTTCCTTTTTATTATAGGTGTTTAAAAATTTGAGTAGTAAACAAATTTACTTTGCCATTTATAGTATTAGTTAAGATTACACTTACCTAAGGTAGCTGATATTCTTTGCAATGTTTGTGAATGCAATCTGAAATTAAACAAAAATATTGTTATTATTTTTTGTCATGGCACTTCGAAATATCATTTCTATTTAAGAATGATTTAACACATTTAATTTTAATGTTGCCTAATGACACTAATGTAACACAAATTTATAGTATTTTTATAAGAAATAAACGCAAGTAATATCAGAAGGATGCAAGAATAATATTATTGAAAAAAAAGTGTCGACTCCGACGCATGACTGGAGTTTACTCCTTACGATAAATAAATAATTTAATAAATATAATTAAAAATATTTTAATATATATAATAATATTATATTAATATGTATTGAAGCATACTATAGCTTGTAACGCGTAAAGTGTGACAATTGTGACATATTTTGATTTTCATAAATATTCATAATATGAAATCAATCTCCAAAAACTCCAAAAAATATTCTAGCGGCCTAATCATTATTTTCAGTCCGCATCTCTCCATTGATGCTGCATGTGGACCTATCCCAAGGCCGGCCCATTGCCTCTTTAAGGCAAGGAAAATAGTTTCCTCATTGAATTGTAAACAATAGGGCGTAAACAGTTGGACCATTCGAATTAGAGCACGTTATCTTGTATGCTAACTAACTAGGCACGTTAGAAGGCAGCGTTATCGCGGAGTCGATGACCGGAGATAAGTCGCGTTAAACTATGCATACCCACAAATGGTTACTACATTTCAGTGAACCTATTATAAAGGAAATTTATTGAAACTTTATATCAGAAACGAACCAACATTCATCTCTGTAAAGGCTTGTAAAAGAAAAAAATAGCCTATCCTAGGCCCCTAGCCAAGAGCAAACCAATGCAAACGGGAGCGTTGCGATTTACGAAACGATAGAAAATAAAGCCCAGTGATTGGTCAAAGTGTTATCTGGGAGTTACAACAAAAAATCACCGGGTTTTATTTTCCATCGTTTCGTAAATACACAACGCTCCTGTTTGCACTGGTTGCTCTTGGCTAGGGCCCCTGTGTCCTGTATGTCTAAATGTTTATCTACCAAGTTTCATGAAAATCAGAGTTATGGAGGAACATACATACAATACCTACACTTACAGATTTATTATTAGTGTTGATGATTGACGGTTGATAGTATACTAGATGTTGCACGCGACTTCGTCCGCGTGACTCTATAAAATAAAGTCTATGTTACTATAGCTAAAAATGTGGCTTTCTATAGGTATTTTTTTAAATAGGTATAGTAGTTTTTGAGTTTATTCATTACAAACAAAAATACAAATATTCTCTCTTTATAATATTAAGAGCTAAAAAATCAACGCCTAACAGAAATATTGAGCATTTATTAAATGTTTACTCGGTCATATATTTCTGTCAGTACTTTTTTTGAACAAAAGGTATACCCTATGACATAGGGCCTATGTCCTTTTCTGTATCCCTGACAACAAGTATGGAAGAACTCACGATGATCTGTTGAGTACTTGAGGTGTGAAAGCGTAACAAACAAACAAACTCACTTTCGTATTTATAACATTATTTGTTATAGTGCGTGAATTTTTCTCAACGTCGTCGTCCGAGGCCCACACGGCTATTAGTGTAGTGTTGTGAAATTCATACAACGATCTTGCAAAGTACGGATAGAAAAAAAAATTGTTATGAGTTTGTAATAATACAAAAAAGTAATGAAATATATTCTAATACCTATTAAATTAATTATTACTCCTGCCTTTATGTGAATAATAGTATTCTAACAATTAGTTTAATATATTTTAGTGCTAAACTGACTCAGCGCAGAATTTCATATGAAATTATTCGGCAGCTACAAAAATGTAACAGACGGACAGACGATCTCGTTAATAAAAATATGAATTTTGAATTTAAAAAAATTGCTTTTTCTAAAATATCTTCTACGCTCAAAGCTATTTTCACTTGTTTAAAATGTGAAATTCAAAAACTAAAAATTGTTTTTTATGTACAATATTAAATTACTTCATTATAAGTAATTAATAATTAACTTCAACATAAAATACGATTCTAGAAACAATTTACATATTAATTTTTAAATTACATAGAGTTAGTTGGTAGTTTGTAGATACAGTTGGTTCAAAATATATTTTTTTTCTAACTGTACCAAGTTTCAGTGTACACAGTCGATTGCACATGTGAGAGAGTAGATACATACTTAATTACAACTGGTCCAAGGTTCGACGCTCGACTAGCCACGCTTTAACACCTCCAAATATGTTATTATGTTCTATTACGTTTAAAAAATATTATTATCAAGTTACACGTGACGTTTATCGATTTAATTTTTTTTTTGACTCCATTAAAAGTTGCAATCTGTCACAATAGACATTCAGCAACAGTAGTGACATCTCGATAACATGAGTCAGGATCATCCAGCGATGCCTCCCGAATTTAAGCCATTCCCAAGGCAAGTATCATTGAACACTCAGAATATCCTGAGGTAGCTTTTTCTTAAGTCTACGGTTTAAGTAAGACTGCGTCATAAGATTTTTGGCTTCACAATTAGGATAGTTAAGGATCTTATCCTTATATCTTTTGGTAATTTCCATTATTTCCTTCTTGACTGTCGGTACGTTTAGGTCATTATGGAGGGTTCCGTTGGTGACAAACCAAGTTGCGTCAGTTATGACTCGTACAGAATTTCTACAGAATGTTAGAGTTTAAATTTAAAAATAATAAAAATTTCAACACTTTTATTTTTATTTAATTTATCTTTTTATTTTTAAATATTCTAAAGAGTATTTAAAAGTCTATATTGAAATATCTTTGCAATATACATTAGTTCAAATGGTTCATCAATACTGAAGTCACTGGCATACTTAGGATGAACTCAGTAAGGAAAGAAATTCAAAATCTAGCCTTGAATAACGTACCAAAATCTTTACAAGTACTTTTATAATTTCTTATGTAAGGATAAAACTGTTCCTAATTTTTTCATAGATTAAGTTAACAGCTAATAAACAAAAAAAAGGCGTAATAAACAAAAAAAAAAAACAAATCTCACTTTGGCATTTGGCATTTTCAGCAGTAAGTAAGGTGAAAGAATTTTCAAAATTATTAGTGTGCTGATAATATTAGTGTGCTTGCTTACTACCCCAATTTTACTCAGACGAAGCCGGGGTGCGATCTAATATGTATAAAACGTTACAATAATTTGTAACATCCAGAGAAAGTCGCGCTCCAAAAGGCCTTTTCGCAAATCACTCGTCGCTAGTTAATTTTAAAATAATTATTACATAGTTTCACTTCGTCGGCCGATTTTTTTTCCTGTTGAAAATTACCCAAGAAATTTGACAGAATGGTTTGAAACGGCAACGCGTCCGTTGTTCGTTTTGATCTAATTAAATTACCCACTCAACCGTATAAAGACTTTATTATTGTTCCAGTAAAGTGCATTATCACTAAGCAACCTTAACTAATTCAAGGTCTGTTCTTAGATACCTACTTCCTGCGTTGAAGTCTCGACAAAGGTACTTTCAGACTAACAGGTTTTTTACTATGAAACGTTTATATCTGATTTTTTTAATAGAATTTATCTGAATTTTAAATTAATTTAGATATTATCTGAATGAATTTATTTCAATCTTTTGTAATATCTGTTTATCTCAAGTGTTATAAATGTACATTCGTTAGATTTGTTATCAGCGGACACTCGAGGGTTATCAAGGATTTTCCAAATGCTTTTGTAGACTGTAGAATTTTCGTAAGGTAACAATAGTTTATGTTAAATAATAAATATATTTTTTTAAATGTCATAAGATGGCTGGAAGGCTAATGAACCTCTTGACGTCATGTGGTTACAGTCCCCTATAAGGATAAGGGTATAGATAAATGATGGGCTCTAGAATCGAACTCGAGACCCCTAAGACGTTAGGCAAACCTTCATCCAACGAGTCGTCAATAAAATCTAATAAAAAAATATATTTGAAATATAAAAAAAAATAAGTAAAGAATTAGAAAAAGCAGTTTTTACTTATACAAAAAAAATTGAATACAAATAGGGTTAGTCTGCAAACACCTTTAAACAGGTCTAGACTGGTACAGGGCCCAGGTCTAGGTAACGGAACGAGTGGGCTTGAATTATATACCGCACTATTGAGATAATGATTTGTAATTCGCGTAGAAGCTTCGTATTAACACTACACTTACTTTTAAATGAATGCGGAAATTACACTAAATCTTTTTTTAAATGTAATATTTTATACATCGCTGATTTTAAGCAAAAAAATGTCGATTTTTCGTGTTTATATGAAAAGTAATATCAATTTTTATAGTTAAAATTTTAGCCGCTAAGAAAAGTAAAAGTTTAACAGTGAACAGTGTTGAAGTACGTCATTTGAAAATCCAATAAAAACCTAACGTTTTTCAATGATAAAAAGTATCATAAATATTAATCCACATAATAAACTATATGTGTGCGTAATTTTATCCAAATCCGTTGAGCTGTTTTTGCGTGAAAACATCCAACCATATTATCTGTCCTCACAAACTTTAGCATTTTATTTATAATATAAGTACATTTAGTAGAAATCCAATTACCGAAGTAATGGTTAACCTTCCCCATAATAATTTTATTTCTGCACACGACGACGATGTCTTAAAATGATACTGAGTGTCTCAATTTTTTTAAACTAAGCTAATAGACTACAAAACAGAATGTGCAGGCACAGAAGAGTCGTAGGACCACTGTCATCGACCGCGTCCGTTACCCCGCTGAGGTGTTCACATAGAATACTGAATGTTTTAATAGACACGACTATGTTTTAATCTTGTCATTGTATACTTACAAAAGACCCAGGGCTGCTTCGACCTATGAGCTAGAGGTGAAAATGGGTTCGAATCCCCAATATTTACTCGTAAAATTAGAAGCCAAGCTTTCTGGAAGCCTTCTGAATTAGTTTAAACTTTGTTTAAATTAGCCCTCTGAAAAACATTTTAAACAGGTTTTACTATCGATAAAATTCCTTAAAGTCGATTCCTTAATAAGATGAAACTTAACAAGTGGTGGCAAATAGGATTATTTTTCCCAGTCACCACCTTGTCACCACCGTTAAAACCGCGGTGATGGTAATTTACCTAAAAGATAAAATATTATTTAAAAGTAGGTAAATATATATAATAATATTACCCTACTTACTGCATATATTAGAAATCCCAATCAATCACACAAAGAAATCCTTTTAAATTCAAAATATTATACTTAGAAATACTAAGAACCTCTATCTACTTATATCTATCTATCTACATACATATATTTTAATTACCTTTCTTTTTTACGTTTAAATGGAAACGAAATATCACTCAACCACTGATTTTATTTACAAAATTTCCAAAACATTGGTACTATGGACAATTATTTTAATATTTTTTTTCTAAATGCATTGTGAGTCAAAATTTCAAAAAGGTGTTAGAAATATCCTCTCTGAGTAATTACGTAATCTTTGATTGACTAGAATCGAGTCGCGCAGAAATAGCAAGCCGAACGCAACTACGTGATTTGATTCTAATAGTTTTTTTATGTTTATAGTGCCTACTATTACAATGGTTATATTGATACTTCGTAGCATATCGTAAACACAGGTATATTTTTAGCCAAGCCTAATGTTTTGATTTATGTTTTGTATCATAATAAAATACGAAAAATTGTCGATATAGCCAAGAGAATTAGCAAGTTGAAGTGGCAATGGGCTGGTCAATGTTGCAGAGCGGGCCCTAGCCAAGAGCAAACGTACAATCGTAATCGCTACGCTCAGGCTACGCTACGCTCAGGCTACGCTACGCTGGGAGAAATCTTTGTGATTGGTCAAATTTTTTGTGGGCTTACAACAACCAATCACCGGGCTTTATTTTTTTCGTTTCGTAAGTACGCAAAGGGAGCGTTTGCAGTGGTTTGCTCTTGGCTAGGGCCCCTGCGATCAGGTAGACGACACAAGATGTTTTTTTAATTAAAAAAAAGATTCTGTCATATGTTCTCTGCTTGCAAAGATATATTATGTCGATAAGTCTCGCTCATCCTTACAGCGGATTTATTTTAAAAAGAAGAAAACGATAAAATTATTATTAAAAATTAATTATGTCTGGTAATTTTGAGAATTAATGAAACAAACAAACCCTAACTATTAATATGTAATTACTTTTCAAATTCCTTTCACATGAACATGACACATGAATAATAATAATAATAATGAATACACCCGAAGTAGTAAAACATGATAATAACAACTACTTAATTCTTTAAGTAATTATACACGTATGGTATTTCTGATGTATAATTGTTGACATTAGTAAAAAATTAATTCGTGCATAAATTACTATGTCGGCAATGCACGCGTAACTTGTTTTATGCTGTGGAAAAAAATATGAAAGCAAAAAGCAACAATTTCAGCGCGACTTTAGAGTATTTTCTATTATGCGTTAATGAAGAAAATCTGATAAGATTGGAAATACGTAGTACCTACACTGTTGCACGCATTATTTACTTTCTAAAATTACGATGTGATAAAAACGTCTCGTATAACATATTAATCATAATTATGTAGATGTGCGTATGTACCTATTACACTAACGACCCGCTCCCGACTTCGCACGGGTTTAATTTTATATTGAGGTCAATAATTGAGATTTTATCTATCCTATCTTTAAAGTTAGACCAAATTACAGATACGAAATTCGGTAAGATTACGGATACGATCAAAATCGGATTACTTAGTTGGAGTTTGTCCCGAACATACATCGTGACCGTAGATTTTTATGTATAGCTGCTGCCCGCGACTTCGCCCGCGTATAAAAAATAGATAAATACCTATTCTCAGATCTACCAAGTGTATCTACATAAAAAATTTCGTCAAAATCGGGTAAGCCGTTTCGGAGGAGTATGGCAACTAACACTGTGACACGAGAATTTTATATAAGTAGGTATTAGAAGATATAAAAGATATATTGTATACTATTTTTGAAATATTTATTACACTATATAGGTACTAAGTGGTGCCCGCGATTTCGTCCGCGTTGAAACATGAATAAAAATGAAAAATGAATACTTCAGATACTTCTGAAGATGACAGAAAGAATAGCCATTTTCGTAATCTATGATGTTTATAACCCCATGAAGGCAAAGCGTAAAGCGTCTTACCGATATAACAATAAGGTTTATTTTATTTTATAATCAGTCATACATTGTTCACTAAGTACCTATGACGAATTGAGAAAATATTCTAAAAATGTGTTTATGTTGACATTATCTTATCATTGCTTCCTTCAATACTCACACGGTTTGTAGGTGAACTAATATTTTTATTTGAAATGAAATTTTTTATGTGACAGATTTATCTAACTGTGCTACGTTGATTTCACTGATAAAAAGAGATACAAATTCCCTTTGATTACAATTTATTAAAATATGAACTAATAGTAACACTTGTAATAGTTTTTTAATGCTCAAAGAACTTGTATATTAGGAAAAATACTACTTATATATTTTCGCAGGTGTTTTATATTTGATTTTATAGTACTGTATATATTATAATAATATCTCAACGATGTCAACAATGTCACAATAAATAAAATAAAAAAATCAAGTCGGAAGAAGTCGCGGCACCAGGTAGTTATAATCATATAATAATATAATCAATAATCACCTCTTTATATTATTCAACTGAATAGAAATATCCAATTAATATCTTATACCCTTCACCGCCTACAATGTCTATCGTAAATAACCTCTGCCAAGACATTCACACCAAGCAATGGTAAACCATCGCCTGTGACTTAACGACAAGTTAATTATTCAAAATAACAACAACACAATAGAAACTCTCAAATAATTTTAATCATTATGTTAATACGTCATGTATTTTTCATTGATCAATCAGTCAATCAAAAACCCACACTTGATTGATGCTAAATTTATAGACAAGGTCTTCACACTTCAATAATTATTATATACAATCGATATTATTCGCAAATTTATTGTTAATTACAATAAATATTATTGTTATTTAGGTAACATTGATTTCTTGGTACTGTATTTCAGTAATTTGTTATGTTAATCTATGCTAATAAAATATTTTGTCCTGACTTACTGTACGAAGCCGGTCGCTAGTATAAGTATTAAAATTTAACTTTTTTGGCTTAATTTCAAACAATTCGCAAGTAGCCTCTTTATATGCAAACTAGCTGTTGCACGCGACTTCGTCTGTGTAACTTTATGAAATATAATACATTCGTGTCTGTGAAACCATGGAAATACACATCCAAAATTTCAACCCAATCGATCAAGCCGTTTAGTAGTTGACATACCGACAGCAGCGCCACCTACCGGGTCCAATTGTATTTTTAAATCATCCAGGAAACCATGGAAATAGCCATATAAAATTTCAACCCAATCAGTTCAGCCGTTTAGAAGTTATGTGAAAAAGATGAGTACGGAAGGATAATTCTTACTACCCGTTGTCCTATACCCGTTTTCCACTAGGAATGAAGCATTTTCCCGGGGTAAAAAGTAGCCTATGTTCATCAGGAATAATGTCGGCTTCTAATGGTAAAAGAATTTTTCAAATCGGTCTAGTAGTTTCGGAGCCTATTCAATATAAACAATCAAATCTTTATTCTTTATAATATTAGTATAGATAAACAAGTTTGGAGACAATTTAACATTGCTACTGCTGTAGCCTTACTGTCATATAAGCATAACCAAGAAATTAAAATGTGCTGCCACCATTTAGTTCAATGAAAGATATTATCAGCATTATATGATGCTATTGCCCGTAGTATTTATATTGATACAAAACTCGTGTTATATATATCATAATATAAATATCAAGGTATATATAATTTAAATTTGCATTTGATAAATATTGAGTTGTAGGCCACATATGATTAATGTTGCACACGTGCCGAAAAATGCGAATTGGTTTGGTTATTCGTAACCTAACCGTTAACGATATCGAATTATTTAACGGTACAATCGACAAGTGGTTGTTATCGCCACGAACTAGTTACATACCTTCTTGTTAGATGTCGAGATTTGAATAAAATTACGATTATCCTGATTGTAGATATGAGTTGACTCACGACACGAAGTATTTAGCACCCCAGTAGGAGTCAGGTTAGTATTTTTAAACCCCGATGTCCAACATACGAGGTGTTATAAATTTAACATGTGTGTCTGTATATTTGTCTATCTGTCTCATCTGTCTGTGACATTCTAGCTCCCAAATAAATGGACCGATTTTGATCCAGCTTTTTTTTGTTTGAAAGCTGACGTGTCGAAATTGTTCTTAGACAAAATTTATGAAGCATTTAATTTTCTTCTTTTCACTAACTTCGATATGTTCGATTGATGTGAAATTTTGTAAAATACTGTTACTTCGATGATAGTGATATTTTATGACACGTTAACCTTCATCAGATGCTGCAGCATCAAGTAGTTTGCTGGTCATCCAACTCCTCAGAAACTTATAACAGACTAGCTGGTGCCATCTACCGTATTTTGGATAGATGGCGCTATCTCTATTATTTACTTTTACCAAGTATTTACTTTTATTTTGGATTTCCCGTAGGAATGAAGCATTTTCCCACGGTAAAAAGTAGCCTATGTTCATCAGGGATAATGCAGGCTTCTAATGGTAAAAGAATTTTTCAAATCGGTCCAGTATTTTCGGAGCCTATTCTATACAAACAAACAAACAAATCTTTCCTCTTTATATTATTAGTATAGATATAGCGTGTCTGGAAAAACGGGGGTTAGTTTATAATGTTAGCTTGGTAAGTTAAACCTTATCTAGGTAGGTTTTTAAACAATTTTTACTTAGAACTTGTTCATCAATTCGTTAGAATTTTTACTTAGAATCATTTTGTTTCGTGGACGGCAAGGTATATCCCATTGTAGGTACTCCTAAGAAATCATTAAGGATAAACAATGCATCCATTATCCGTATAACACACCTCTCGGACGCCATTTTCTCTCACGTTCCTTCATTTTGAGGTCAGATTGTTTGCACGCAGTATAATGAATAGGCCGTCTAGAATCTTCGTATCATTGAGGTATGATGTACCAACTCATTATTGTGAAAGTTAGAGTATGTAGGAAGATTATCAAATAAATAAAGTGTTCTATAATTGTGAATAAAATAAATAAAATGAATAAGTTTAAAATAAAAAAAAACTTAGGTTAAAATTTTAGATAGACAAGCTAGTAGTATAAAAACGCATACGAACTGTAAGTGTGTAGTTTTTAATCTTTTGCTTATTTATTATTATATTTCTTGCTTATTTATCTTTATACTAGCTGCTGCCTGCGACTTCGTTCGCGTTGAAAAAGAAAAAAGTAACCCATCCTGTGTCCTGTACGTCGAAATGTTTATCTACCAAGTTTCATGAAAATCAGTTAATTCGTTTAAGAGTTATGGAGGGACAAACATACATACAATACCTACACTTACAGATTTATTATTAGTATTGATTGATTGATTTATTATATTAGTTAATATGGTCACTAATTACTTAGTTGTTTTCAAAAACAAATAAATAGCAAAAATCCTTTTTCAACCTGTAGGATGTTTTATATATCATGTATTGTATAAAGTCTGAATATAGTACAATAAAGGAAATGCATGGAACGAATTTACTATAGTATCTCTACCGCTCCTCATTGTACTGTGTCGACTGAGCACTGAAGTAGTTGCGTACAATGCGTATGCTAATCGTATATGAACAAGAGTGATAGGCATTTGTTGACAAGGACGAAAGGTTCTACAAACAATATGCATGAAGGCCCATCGACGGTGAATGTCTACACATCACGATTTGTTATTAAATATGAGTTTATAAATAATGCATGAATGAATATATTTATAGTTACCGCATTCATTGATTTAAAAATGAAACCATTTTCTACTCTTATGCTATAATGTATGTGGTTTGATGCACATTGCACAAGCCTTTTATATTCTACTGAACTAGATTATATTACTTATATACTGTATTGTCGCGAATTGTCACTTATGAGGGAAGTCCTTTGCTTTATATTCCTATACTAGCTGTTGTCCGCGACATCGTCCGCGTTAAAAACGATAAAAAGTAGCCTATCACGTGTCCCGTACTTCTAAATGTTTATCCACCAAGGTTCATGAAAATCAGTTAATTCATACAGTTAATTGCTCAAGGGTAAGAAAGCCCTAAGCATTGAGTTATATTACTACGTATAGAGAAGACATCTCAAACAAAAGTCGTGTCGTGTTCTATTTTTGGTTAAGATTCAAAACTAAATTTCGCTGCAGCGCTTCAACAATCCTTAACCGTCTAACCATACGATTCAAACATGCAGCGCTAGATCGCTTCTAGTGTTGTTTTCTCGCGACCAATAAGCTTACGCCTATGAATTTTACCGAAACATGGCTACCGAAAAATACGCAGGTATTTTTAGCTACTTTAATTGGCAAAATATTATTCAATTGCATGTTATATCGATATATAGTGTGTACTTACAGGTGAAAGGTGATTCCTTGGGCTTTATTTGTATTTACTGAGTTGTTTGAAAAACACCTCAGCACACATATAGGCATATTTAATTTAAATTAAATTTATACAGACCACAGAACACCAGTGTATCGTCGCCTGTAGCACTAACTAGACTAAAAAATTTGAGTTGGCTAGCTCAAACTCGTATTGCAAACAATCTGGTTGCCATGTCTTCTCTATACATTTAAACTCATTGGCCCTAAGTGCGTTCGTACCATAAAAGGCTACTTCAGGGTCAGGTATCTTACATAGTAAGTGGGTAGTGAGGAAAGAATCGGATATCTAGGTGTATGAAGTGTTTTGTTAACCATATAAAAGTGAAAGACGTCGGTTGACAGGTCACGTCGTCGGGGGTCGAGAGGTGCACATTTGTTTTTACTTTCGCTAAGACAGTAAGCGTAGGCGTTAACTCATTTTTATATGCCGAACTTTTAATAGTTTTTAAGGCATTTGTCATTAGCTACTTGACCTTTTGATGCTTAACCTTATAATAATCATTATAAAGCAAGCATATATATTTTCTAAATACTCAAAAAAAATCTTTTGGTCAAAGATTTAAATCGCTTTTGATAGAGATAGATTGATATTCACGGTGAGTTTAATTCTAATTCTAATAATATTATAAATGTGAATGTTTGTAAGTTTGTTACTGAAAAACGTAGAAATCATTGCTGAATAAGCAAAAATCTCTAAACAGACTTGAATGAAATTTGGCAGATAAGATAGTTAACACACAGAATACTTTTTATCCTGGAAAATGTAAGGTTCCTATGGGATTTTCAATGTTATATATTAAAAGGGTTTGATAAACATCGAAATGACCCTATAGTTAATGGACTCCTTTCCAAAAAAGGAGGAGGTTCTCAATTCGACTGTATTTTTTTGTTTCTTACCTCAGAACTTTCGACTGGTGAAACAATTTTTTTTAAATCGGTAAATTTAAATTAATAATGACGATCAAAAGAGTTTCTTGTAGAAACCTAATTGATAAATAAATATTTTGATTTGATTTGATTTTGATTTATTTGAAAGCTGATGCTTCCCGTGTGGTCTCATTTCAATTTGGTCCGGCTCTGACAATGGCATCCATGAGAAAACAGTTTGTTTTTGTTTGTAATGAATAAACTTCAAAAACCACTGCACCGATTTAAAAAATTCTTCATCTATAGAAAGCTAACATTAACAGTGAGCAAAATAGGCTACATCTTATAAAGTTATGCGGATTAAGTCTAAGACTTGGTCATGCTTGATGGCAATGAACTACTAATGGAAACCACAAAAATATGTACATTACGTGTTCTTACTTAGAATTTACTGCGAAATAAATTACATTATACTTAAGTGTGCAGTTTTAAGAAAAATTTGTACGCAACTGTGTAGTGAGACATAAGATAGATATCGACAAACTTGTAAGTAGATGATGATAAAATTATTTTTATAAAAAAACAAAAAACCGACTTGAAGATTGTATTGTACAAAATTAAACTAAAAAGTCGAAAATAATATTTTAAATATTTCCAAGCAAAGGATTGATACTATTATCAATACTTCTATACAAATATTATAAAGAGGAAAGATTTGATTGTTTGTTTGTATAGAATAGGCTCTGAAACTGTTGGACCGATTTGAAAAATTCTTTTACCATTAGAAGCCGACATTATCCGTGATGAACATAGGATACTTTTACCGCGGGAAAATGCTTCATTTCTACGGGAAATCTAAAATAAAAGTAAATACTAGGCGGCTTGGCCCGGGAGATAGCGCCATTTATCCAAAATACGGTAGATGGTACCGCTAGCACCAGCTAGTACCTTATATTGTCACAGAGACAAAGATGTCAGATATTTTCTTAGATGGTGTATTATTATTTTTCAACGCGTAGGCATGAAGTCGTTTAAAAGATATTATGTGTATGAAGGCACAAGCAAAAGCTATTATTAGTTAGCTTTTATATTCGCTGAATACGTGATACTTTTACACATTGTTTAATATTGTAGAAGTGTTGATGGTTCTAGTACAGTTTGATTGCGGTGGTAGTATAGGCATAAGGCAGTAAACAAGCATTGTTAGCGAGTCGGACGCCCTCCGACCAAGGTGAGTGAGTTGACTGACCGGTTGCATTCCTTTTGACTCACCTATTATTTTCGTTTTGCTACGAGACGTCGATATTCCTCAGATTGACAAATATTTGTTTCAGTGTACACTTTCATCTAATACTAATATTATAAAGAGAGAAGATTATAAGATACTAGCTGGTACTCGCGACTTTGTTCGCGTAGAAAAGTATAAAACGCCATCTACCGTATTTTAGATAGATGGCGCTATCTCCCGGGCAAAACCGATAGTATTTACTTTTATTTTAGATTTACCGTAGGAATGAAGTATTTTCCCGCATTAAAAACTAGCCTATGTTCATCACGGATAATGTCGGAGCGTATTCTATACAAACAAACAAACAATCAAATCTTTCCTCTTTATAATATTAGTATAGATTATTATATAAAGTGAAAGAATACTAATATTATAAAGAGAGAATAAACTCAAAAAGTACCGGACCGATTTTGAAATTTTTTTCACCCATATAAAACTATATTATTAGCGAGTAACATATGCTATATTTTATAAAGCTACGCGGGCGAAATAGCGTGCAAAAGCTAGTAAGGAATAGGCCCTGGTATCGTTTCTTCAAGAGTTACTTACCACTCGTGAAAGACAAGAAGAGATTTGAGATGCTAAGACAATGTTTGGAAAATTATACACCAATTATTGTGAAGATAAATTGTAACGAAGTATGTAAGTATTAAAAAATAATGCGTAATGTTGCTTCTTGAGTACACAAAGATTGCCCAAGCCGCTCTCAATTTTGACCTCGCTTATAGACTATTATAACCCCGTTTGGAGTTGAGCCGATACAAAATATCACAACAATCAACATTGCACTTTGATTACGCAATACGCTTACAGCGATTTTCCGGAAAAATCGATTCGCGTTAATTGGCGACTCGATACCGTAAGTCGGGCAAAGTGTTCGTCGAATCGGACGTTGTTTTCATTGGCGAGGTCATTGATTTTAATGCGTATGAAAGACTGAATTACATTTTCGCAGTTATAACATTGAATAGGATAACATTTATCACATTTTCATCCCTGCGATGTCAGCCTGCGACCTATTATCATAAAAAAGAATGTCACAGTCGCATTTTTCGACGACAGCGCGCTATCGTTTCGTTCCTCACCGCGAACTACACTTTTCATACAAGTTTCCTATTTTTCCCCTTCTGTTCCCTGTTTTTATTCTGTATACGAAACCACCGTGAGAGTATCGGCAGTGTCGAGTTTACTATTTTACCCCTCTGCCAAATTTTCCTTACAAACTGCTCAAGCCCGCCTAAAGAATTACACTTACATTTAATTTATTCTATATTATCAACAACAACCACACCTTAAGGGTCGTGGAATAACTTAGTGAGTGAAACGAATACAACTTGTACTCGCTTGTGGACAGGCTGAACAAGCTCGACCTTAAGGTCGGCGAAAGCCAAGGTTGCTAATAGTGTATTGATGACGACATCTTTTCATTCTTGTTTGTGATCAAATCCGTTCACATTTTCTAGTCTATAATGAGCTTGTGCTTTTATAGCTTTTATGCTTCCTGAGTTTCTTTCGGGGTTTCTTCTCAGGATCGTCATCTTGGCTTTTTTCCAAAACCCTGGTAAATTTAAATTTAAATTTATAATGACGAATTCTTTCGCAACCCTACTTAGGTGTTACAGGATTTATTCAATATTTCATTGGGCGTTGATTTTTTTATTTTTCTCTTTAGACTTTTTTTTGGTTCCCGTGATTTTTTTTCCTCGCCTAAATTGTTATAACGCCCTAAATCTTTATTGCTATAACACTTTTGCAAGACGTTAGTTTTTGATGATCCTTCGTTTATTAGATGATCCTATGTCCTTTCCTGTATCCCTGACAATGTGTATGCAAAGTTGCAAAGATATTGTGGTCTTAGCGAAGTTGATAAAAAAACCTCAATGTGATGCTCGACAACCTCAATCTTGTTTCTAAAAGTAGGCCTTAAGTTGAATATGGACCAGATGAAAGGGTTGTTTTTATATTCAACAGATTCGTTTTTGGACAACTTTATGTCTATGCCAATGTTTTGCCCACCACAGTATCAGTTAGAAATTCAGTTTCTATTAGAGAGACTTAGTTCTTAAAAAGATTATCTTAGCAAAACATAACCTAATAGCATTTCGAGTCGAGCAAAACTTCGAGTCACATATCTACTGTAAAAAAAGCAACCTTTCAAATCATTGGAACACCTTCGAGTCGGCAAAAAATGGTTCGAGGTAAAGTAACAATACGAGCGTGAGATTACAAAGAGAGTATTAAAATACCAAAACACAGGCACGCGATCAGGAATCGAACTCGTGTGCCATTAACGTGCCAGACACGCTTACCTGTCTTGAAAAAAAAGGTGAAATAAAGCTTTAGTGGCAGGTACAATCAGTGATAAAAGCTTGCAACTTTTTATTTATTTTCAGTAATTGCTTTATTAAACTTTTAGCTACACTGTGAAAGAATCTAGCTAAAGAAAAGTGGAGTAGCCCTCGCAGCGGTAACTAGAATTGATAATATGTAAATTATTTGAATTTCTTAGTTTAATTTTTCCTTAAAAATGAATACAGTTGATGCAAAATTTTGATGATTCTTTTTTTATTTGAAAACTGGTGCTTCCCGTGTGGTCCCATTTCAATTTAGTCCAGTTTTGACAATGGCATCGATGAGAAAACGGTTTGAAGTCGGTTTTTTTTGTTAAAAAGAGTTTTGTCGTTGTATGTACACAACATTTTGAATGAAACCAGTTTAGAGTTACGCATAAGGCTTAGGTTTTTGAGAAAAAAAGTGGAGACGACAGACTTATGTTAAACTAGCTGGTGCTCGCGACTTCGTCCGCGTAGAAAAGTATAAAACGCCATCTACCGTATTTTGGATAGATGGCGCTATCTCCCGGGCCAAGCCGCTAGTATTTACTTTTATTTTAGATTTCCCGTAGGAATGAAGCATTTTCCCGCGGTAAAAAGTAGCCTATGTTCATCACGGATAATGTCGGCTTGCAATGGTAAAAGAATTTTTCAAATCGGTCCAGTAGTTTCGGAGCCTATTCTATACAAACAAACAAATCTTTCCTCTTTATAATATTAGTATAGATTATAGTTGACGAATCGCAAAAATAATAAACAGAACAACATAATTTAAATAATATAAAAGTGACAGACATCAACCAGTTGTAGAGAATTGCATAAGGCACAATATAAAGTGTTTACGATTTTTGTCGTACGGTCAAAAATAATGAATATTTGTTACGCCTTAATATCACAATGGTCGAGATTCTTACACTTCCACTGGGACACGCTACCTAGACTTAATGTAAGCTTAAATATGTTAACCCGTCTGGACTATTTCTTCAGTAAACAGGTCAGCAAAAGCAATTGAGATAATGACGATATTGAACAAAATAACTTATAACAGGAATTAGTCGAAGGTCAACCGCGCGGCGCAGCGAGGCATTCTATGCGTAGCTCGAGAAAGTGCATACGTAATACAAATATACGGCGACCGACAGACAAATCAATTGTTTTCACCGCATCGCGTGAATGTTTAACAGTAAAAGTGAATCTAATCGAGTGTAGCACGTTTGTTCATATATTTAAATAATATGTAGTTCCTGGAACTAACTTCCTTTCCTAGAACAGGTGGTATGTTAAGTTAGGAAAGAAGGAATAAATAAATGTATGGCATTAATAATAATTCATATGTGTGATTTAAACACGTTTGTTCATATTTAAATAACAGAACGTGTTGTTCCTGGAACTAACTTCCTTTCCTTAAGGTGATAAGGAAGATTCCACAAAAAAAAGAAAAAACATTCGAGAGGAACAATAACAAACAAAAAGGATAACATTTTTGAGCATTTCTTTTTTCAAATGCAAAAAAAAGTATTCTTAAACTTTAATATTTAATTCGGTATTTTTTTTTATATTAATAAAACTCTATAAAAATCTATTTCATTCAATTTCTACATAAATATTTTTTTTTGTAGATAAACATTTAGACGTATGGGACACAGGATAGGCTACTTTTTTTTCTTCTCCAACGCGGACCAAGTCGCAGGCACCAGCTAGTAGGCGGCCAGTATAGTTTCAGTAACCTCACACTTACAGAAGTCCTTACAGAGAAATAACAACTTCTGTGCCGTCATATTATACTGTGCGAAAAAAAAACTAATTTTAGAAAGTAAGTATGCATTAAGCATTAATTAATTATTAATTCATCATTAATTATGTAAGAAAGAAGTTACTACCGACTGAGACACCTACCATTTACTAAACCGGTAACCTGCCTGTTGACCTTTCTAATAACTACATACATATAAAATAAATTGTATGACCTCAACGCATCCTCAACGCATCACCTTAGGGCCACTGTCCACGGCGGCGTAGCTTCATAGACGCGTATTCGTCATTATACGCTTAGTGTACGCCTGCTTGCAGCTTCCATACAAAACCGTACTACTCTGCCGACGGAGCGGCAACGTCGCGCTCGCGTCGCTGCATGCAGGGCCCTTAGCCAAGAGCACAATGCAAACGGGAGCGTTACGCTTATTAACGAAACGATAGAAAATAAAGCCCGGTGATTGGTTGTTGTAACGCCCACATAAAATTTTGACCAATCATCGGGCTTTATTTTCTGTCGTATCGTCAATCTACAACGCTCGCATTTGCACTGGGTGCTCTTGGCTAAGAGCACAGGCGTCATGACGCCTCGTACCGCATGTCATACGCCGGGGCGTACATACGGTTTTGTATGGAAGCTGAAAGCAGGCGTACACTAAGCGTATAATGACGAATACGCGTCTATGAAGCTACACCGCCGTGGACAGTGCCCTTACTTCTTAGGTATAGTTGCAACTGAGAGTAATGGAATAAGATTCTTAAAATTTACCCGTAGATAAAGTGGTTTGCTGCGCTAAAATGGTTGATTTGTAATATGTTTTTTTTTTTTCAAACAATATTTCCAACGGGCTTCCAAGATAATGATGAATTTCCTTTCTTGGAAAAGAATAAAAGATAGATGAAATATTTCCACTTATCCCTACACCTTAAGCCCGTCACAATATGTGCTATAATATAATTACGGTATACGTTGTTGGTGACGTATAGAAATATATATTATGGCTGCGTGTGTGGTCAACTCGTGGGTCACTCCAATATTTGTATAGAATATGTGCCTTGCTATAATTTATATTAATACAAGCTGGTGTCCGCGACTTCGCCCGCGTTGAACGATGAAAGGTGCCCTATTGTCCTTTCTGGTAATCATGGTTTCATTATGGTCATTTCATGGTAATCGGTTCAGTAGTTTTTGCGTAACAAACAAACAAACAAACTCACATTCACATTTATAATATTAGTAAGGATTATCTTAATATCAACTTAATATATAAAAATTACGTGTCACATGTTCCTCCACGATGAACTCTTAAACTACTGAACCAATTTTGATCAAAATTCGTAACTATCTGTAATTTCGTCCAACTTAAAAGATAGGATATATTTTATAAAGTTACGCGGACGAAGTCGCGTGCATCAGCTAGTATTAATATATATTATAGACGTGTGTTACGTACAGCTTTAAGCGTCTTAAATAACTTGTTTTTTCTTAATTGTTTAAAAATGAAGAACGATCATCATTGCTAGTTGTTTTTTTCAATTTTTTTTTTAAATTTAAGTGCTATAGGCTGAAAGTTATTTGAAAACAAACTTTAAACGTGTTGTGTTGCCATTACACAAATAAGATCAAATTAATTTAAGTAATATGCTAATTATAATATACCGCGTCAACATACCTGTTGACTGGTCTATTAGGGATTTAATGAAAAGTGTTTAGTGTCGTGTGCATGAATAATAATGAGACGTAATTAAGTGTGAGATCACCAGTCGTTTGTTCAAATCTTGTTTCAGTCTTATCTGTGTTTTATAATCATCTAGATAATAAGGATCAAGTTAATTAATATACCTAGGTCTAGGCAAAGAATTATCATTCAAGGATACGTAGGTATAATGTAATTATAACCTCCGAATGAAAACCTAAGAATAACCTAAATGTTTCTTTTTGCATAGAAATATTCGTGACGAGAAACTATCTACCAGATATTACTCACTATGAAGGATCTGTCGAAAAGCAGTAGAGCCCATGAAGTTTTGCGATCTTTTATAACATACTAGCTGGTGTTCGCGACTTCGTCCGCGTTGAAAAATATAAAATTATAACACTTATTGATAACGCTATCTATCTACCGTGGAGCGGATCGCTAAAAATATCACCAAGCAGTTGACATGTTAGTCCCTTCACCTGATTCTATTTTAAATGCATAGATGGTGCTATCAAATGTATCCCGGGCCAAGCCGCTAGTATTGACTTTTATTTTAGATTTCCCGTAGGAATGAAGCATTTTCCCACGGTAAAAAGTAGCCTATGTTCATCACGGATAATGTCGGCTTCTAATGGTAAAAGAATTTTTCAAATCGGTTCAGTAGTTTCGGAGCCTATTCTATACAAACAAACAATCAAATCTTTCCTCTTTATAATATTAGTATAGAAGTATAGATGATTTTGCCGAACGCTTGTTAGGAGGAGGCCTCATCCAGCAGCCTTAAACAAGTTGGACCTTGCACTGCTACTGTCGCGATTTTTTTTTTACTAATACATTACTCTATACTAATAAATAAATTTGTCCTGACTGACTATCAATGCACAGTCAAAACTACTAAGTCTAGAATCTAAAGAAAGGAAATTTAAAGTTCTATTTCAGTCTAAATCTGAAGGCGGGTCGCTAGTTCATACTAATTACATACTAGTCCCATACTATTCCTACTACCTTATCCTTACTATTTACTAATCCTTACTAATATTATAAATGTGAATGTGAGTTTGTTTGTTTATTACTGAACCGAAAAAACTAGTGAACCGATCACCATGAAATTTTGCATACATGTTGTCTGGGACACCAGAAAAGACCTAATATAAAAAAGAATATAGTATACAATGTGTTGAGTATTTCAATCAGCGTTAGATAGACAGTTGTCAGTAATGCATTATTTTACATTATAAGTATTAATTGCAAGCAATCGCTTGGTATGGTATTTTTTACATGTCGTAACCTTTCTCGAACCGTGCCAAGGTGGAATCGTGTTATGCTCGCATCGGTGTTTTTTATAATTATTTAGATTTTAAATATAAAATATATTTACCTATATCAAATGGTGACTCAGTTGTAAAAATATTTGAAAGATATTTTTCACGTGTACAAATCATGATGTGGATTTTTTACCATGTGTGAATTAGGTATAATTTTGATACTAATTATTATTGTAATCAAAATTTTTATATTGTAGTCTTAGATTAGCGTATCAAAAATTTGCACCAAATTTATTTTTATAAAAAAAGTTGAAAAAAGTTATAATTAATCAAAATTATCCTGAAAGTAGGCACTAGTGATGTACCTATGTAACCGTGAACTGATCGATTTTATCGATGGTATAAATTAGTAAAAATCAATAAAATAATACTAAGTTTTTATAACGTTGCTTTTATAATACTTCTGGTGGTCGATATATTTTATTAATTTTATGGGTTTTTTAATATATATATTTTCATATTGTATAATAACCGTAATAACTATTGGAATAAACATAAAAGCTATGACGAAACACACAGTAATGTTCTTTAATAATCCATAGCTTTCTCATCTAATTGTCAATCATAATCGATTCGTATCAACGCTATAATTGACAGATTTAAAGATCAATGATTCGTTACATCACTTACTTGTCGTATATAATACATAAACGTAATTTAACGAATGACTTATGATTGTAGTTGCGTTTTACTGAGGAAGTACTTAAATATTCTGTATGTGATCGTTAAAAATTTTAATTACAGTTAGCGTTTATTACGCCAATTAAATAATTTAACAAATTAAATACAAAGAAAATCAAGATTTTCTTTATATACTTACTTAAAAACTAATTTCGGTCCACTAAGGTATATCGTCGCCTATACAAGCAACACTACTTGTGCAAAATGTTTAGCGATTGTGCTTGTGTTGTGTTCTTATTGTGTCTTACTATAATTATTTGTTTTTTTCTTTTAATATTCTCCGGTAACTGACGCGCAAAAAAACTATTTTGCACTCTGTCGAGCGCTAACTTTCTACAGCTCGGACCCATCTTGTATTGATAATTCACACGTTTTCGAAACGCTACATTGCACTCGATAAATACGTTTGACGGCCCGCCTTGTGTTCACGCACAATTGTGATATAATAAAACAAATCGTTGTGCACCTTTTGTGAGAAAATTTGAGAAACTGCAATCAAGTCTTATTGCGACGTTCACTTACTTATCTAAATATATAAATAGATACACACATTTATCTTGGCCGCTAGTAATTTTAGATTTCCCGTAGCAATGAAGCATTTTCCCGCGGTAAAAAGTAGCCTATGTTCATCACGGATAATGTCGGCTTCTAATGGTAAAAGAATTTTTCAAATCGGTCCAGTTGTTTCGGAGCCTATTCTAATCAAACAAACAAACAAATCTTTCCTCTTTATAATATTAGTATAGATAAGTTCTCATTTCGGTCATTGATTTTGGGTAAAAATTGTGTTCCGTCTTGAAAAACAAAAGTTATGTATAGGTCTTAAGTACTTACCGAATTTTAAGTAAAGCAAATCTTCATTGAAATTTTTCGTTCAATAACAAATCTGAAAAAAAAAAAAAATATCTTTATTATTGTATCAATCAAGCAGAAGCATTTAGTCTATGTCTATACTAAAATTCTATTCTAACTATTGGTTAAAATTTGTTTTTTTTTTATCGGATGAGTAGAAATCTACCAAGTTTCATGAAAATCATTTAATTAGTTTAAGAGTTATGGAGGTACATACAAATACATACATACAATACCTACACTTACAGATTTATTATTAGTATTGATGATATTTGTGAATTATACACATAAACCGTCATAAGAAATTCATCTTTCCATCTTCCTGATTATACAATCAGGAACAAAATCCATGCACACATGCAGAGACAAAAACAGAGAAAAAATATAAACGTAAAACCCTTGTTATGATACTGATATTTGACGTGATAAAATAATTTAAAATTTGATGTTTTCTGTAATAATATAGTAAACAGGTATCGTTGTGTGGAACAGGTATCAGTAGGTCGTAGTCATCTCACTAAGAGAGGTGAAAGCAACCGAACTCCTTTTACGTGCGTCCATATAATAAATACACTTGCCTTAGGCGAACGTGGTCCAATTTTACTAAAATTAACTAATGTTCATATTTATGTCGTACGGGTGTGTTTGTCTGTGTGTATTTTGTAGTGAATATTTTCATAGGAATTCTTTTGTTAACATTTGTTGTGTTATATTGTGGATTTTTTCATAGGATTTTTCAATTGTTTTTCATACGCCAATTCACTGCGTCGTATGAGAAAGGGAATGAAATTACTAAGAATGCTGAAGGATGAAGGCAGGGAAGCTGCAGAATTTTAGGTGAAAGATACCGTATACCAACTATACCAATTATACCAATGAGTGAAAAATACAGGGCAAATGTAGCAGAGGCAGGAGAAAGATATCCTGTAGTGGCTGTAGTTGAAGAATTTAAGACAATGGTTTACTATGAGCACTCTAAAAATAAAATTCTTCTGCCACAAAGTGGCAACGGTGTCGATCATGACGAATAAAAATTAAACAAGACTAGGGAGAAATAGAAGAAAAAAAGAATTGATGAGTTGTTATGGTTATGCCCCTTGTTACCTTATAAGGGGTAACTGAATTTTTTTAACACAAAAGAAAAGTATGAGCACTCGTTATCTTTCGTGGAGCATTCTAAGGTTAAGATAGCCATTACAGTCTCCAACTTTCGTAGAAAAGAAGAACAGGCTGATTATCTGCATGTGGGCTTAGATAAACTCTAAAAGAGAAGGGCGGAGTGTCAACTGTAGTAGCGTATGTCTGAAATCAAATTCTTGCGGGCTAATGACAGTGATGTCGGTGATACCACATTTTTGTAATTTATTTACGAAATAAATTCAACTGACAGAACTCTACATCAAGATCATATTCAACGGTTGTGTGACCTCAATGTTTTCCTAAAGTATCTTATAATTAAACTCGAAAACCAAGAATGAAGGGTAATGATTTCAGTTCCAGTTTAGGTCGCCAAAGAAATATTGTGATCATAAAACGATTATAAACCACTTTCTTTTCCTTTACCGGAAAAGAAAGGGAATTTTCATGAGGCAATTTGAATAAAGTTTATGTCGACTTAATTTAAAGTTGAAACGGTAATGACTTTATTTTTTATGTTAATGTGTGCAGGACAGATAAAAAGACATGTGGTTTATCGATTTGTTAAAGATAGAGATATATTAGGTTTTTATAAAAATTATCAGTTAGTTGCATTGGCGAGGAAAAAGAAAATTGGTTCGGGCTTTCCTTAATTACAAAAAATAAATCTTACTTTCATCAAATCAAGGTACACAGATCATACAATTTTACATAACAAAAAACATAGCATCTTCACAAGGTAACAAATACTTGGACCACCATCAGTGTGCAGAACTTTGAATTAATTTTAAAGTAGGTATACATTTTTTTTTTTAATTGAGATGAACTTGATTGATAATTTTAAAATATCAATTACTAGCTGGTGCCCCTGACTTCGTCCGCTTTGAACGATGAAAGGTACCCTATGTCCTTTCTGATGTCCCAGACAACGTGTATGCAAAATTAAATGGTGATCGGTTCAGTAGTTTTTGCATGAAAGCGTAACAAACAAACAAAATCACATTCACATTTGTAATATTAGTAAGGATATTGCACAATAATAACTAACCTAATTTGGGCGTATTGACAATTTAACAAAAGAATGGAAATGGAACTGTTGTGATTTATTGCAACTCTCGAACGAACAAAATGTCGCGATGATACCGCATCTGCAATTTTGTCGTTATTTTCATGTTTTGTGGAGCGAGACGAGTAATTCTCTTAATGGATTATACTTAACTTTGTAGGTGACTGAGATCCATTTTAAACTATTACTAGTTGCACCCAGCTTTATTTTAATACAGCACAGACAAGTTTATGTGGTTAGAAAGGTATATAAAAATCATAAAATATTTAATTAGTATAAAACATATTTTGAGACATTCTTAACCTATGAACTATTTGTACAACATCAAAAATATATTGCAAAACTTTATAGAAAAAGTTACAGGGGATGTATTCAGCGAAGAGCGCACTTAAGAGCGGGTATAAAGGAACACTAGTATTCGTCACAAAATATGATTTAGACGAATGCGGCCGCTTTTCTTTAGATCGAATTTTATTACTTCGTGTCTAAATATGAAACTTTATAAAAGGCATTAAAAAATTGTAGACATACTTACCGAGGGCTTTGTGTAGCCGTTTTTAATAATTCCTTCTCAGTCACGAGATAATATTTTTTTAAATGAGTGGCGCTAGTGTTCCTTTATACGCGCTCTTAATGGAAAGTGGCTACGTCGCCCATAAACACACCATTCCATGGGGATACTGGTGAGCTATACCTTTATGGGATAAAGGAATAAAGGAGAGGTTGAGGATAGAAAAATAGGTTCTGGCATAACCTTATTAAGAAATACCTATCTTAATGCATTTTGCCGTTGCTTGTGCTAATAGAAGACGGTAGCCAGTTAGCCACTTACCGTCAAGTGGGCAAAGTATACAAAAAAATTGATTTTTATAAACATTTAGTTGTTCGTCGTTGTCAATGAAAGTGATCAGCGTTTATACGTATATGGCGTACGGAAATCTCAAAAAGGTAAGACACCACAAATTAATGTGAAATAGAAATTAAGACAACATTATATAGATAGTGTGTGGTATAAGCCGGTTCGAATTAGAATAAGAAAAACAGGAAATTTAACATCGCGCAAGTTAGACTGGAATTGCTCATATCTATTACAATCATTAAGCGGCTATCGACACCGTATTACGAGTAGGTACCTTAACCGGTGCTAAAACAGGTATAGCTCTTGAATTGATTCTAGAAATTACAGCTGTATCTTACTAAAGGGCCTCGACGATTGGCCACTTAATCCTGTGAACGTTTGATCTTCTATCGCAGACTGTATAAAACCTGTGTTAGGAAGTACATAAATAAATTGATGTTAGATTCTTGAGCACAAAAGAAAAATAAGTAAAATAAAGAACAAAAATATTAATAACTATTAGCTGTTGCTCGCGACTTCGTCCGCGTTAAAAAATATATAAAATAGCCTATCACGTGTCCCGTACTTCTAAATGTTTATCTGCCAAGTTTCATGAAAATAGTGATGGAGGAACATACATACATACAGAAAAAAATTCTAAAAATCGTCAATTTAGTTTCAGTATCATGTATAGAGCCTATATACACGATATTTCTGAAAACAAATTAAATTACTTCATGACCGACCCCTACAGATTTATTATTAGTTGATATTGATTATAGGATGCAGTAAGTATATTCTTCTTTTTAAAGTGTAGCTTCTCTATGAAGGTTGGATACTTTTACAATCTTAGCTATCTTAACTTTGGAAGCTGCTGAACGAAATGCTCGGTCATATTAAACTAATTTCTTAAATTCTCTCAAGTAAGTACCTCCATATATATGCTGATATTTTTATCAACTACTAGTAGCTGGTGCTCGAGGCTCGCGACTTTATCAGTGTTGGAAAATGAAAAATTACTGATATTTGACATCTTTATCGCTGTGACGACGGAGGTGCTGCCACGGCAACAGTGACGCTTAATTTTCGCAAAACCTAACATTTTTCCACCATAAAAAGTATTCTATATGTTAATCCATGTAATAAACTATCTCTGTGACGAATTTCATCCAGAACAGTTAAGCAGTTTTTGCGTGAAAAGGGCAAACATTTCGATGTAGCCATTCTTGTTCTCACTATTATTTTACACATATAGATACTTAGTTGTTTATATATAGCTAAATAATACACACTTTTCTAAATTCCAGATGAGCCCGGTGAATGTCAATTACTTTGTATATTTCACATAAAGAGGTTAACGTAAACAATTTCCTTCACAAACACAATACGTTTGCTCAATACAATATTATTAGAAATCGCAGGGAAAAAGTTTAATCACAATATCATGATGAGACACCTACATTTGCTTATTGCACATCGACAATCCATTAGCCACAAGCGCGGAGAGGTAACGAGAGGCGCCGGATGCTAGATCACGACTTGCATACTAATATCAGTTATGAGTCGAACGTGTATCCGTTGGCTTGAAAATCATTTCTTCCTAGCATTGGGTGTCTAATCTAATGCTCACTCTCTAAATTGAACATACTTTTGGAATATACTCGTAAATATGGGGATACATTGCAAAGAGCCTCGGGTAATTCTTTCTCACGCACCAAACATGCGAGTTCTATACCACTACCTAAATTAACTATGATATCCAGCTTTAGGCGAAGTTTGCCCAGGAAGTTTTAGCGCTTATACTTAGAAAACAACTGACCTAGGCTATAGATACTTATAAAATTGTTTGTTGTTAAGTAGTGGTAGCCCAAGCAACACAGAATGACAGAATATTCTTTGAATAAATGCATTTATACAGCCGTTATGCATTTATGCAAATTAAAGCAATTTGGGCACAAAATAAATTGCTTTAAGCTGTATAGTAGCAACATAATAGCTGAATAGTAGCTGAATAAGCAACAAGAAACCCATAGTGTTATAGCCCAAAAATCATTCAATACAGCATTTGCCTATCTTGTGAGCTCTAATACCCTTATAACAAAGCTTTAAACTGAATAATTTGTGAATTTCATACTGTTATCTGGCCTATGTGTTGCCTGGGAGGGCACACTGCGTTTCGCAGTCATTTGGGCAGCTCGTCTGGCGGCAGTAACCACCACCTTACTGAATACCACCGTGAAATTACAGCATTATGTGCTGTTGGGTTTCGGTGAGTGAGTAAGGGATGCCAGAGCCCATTACTCCATCCCTCCCTTATTCCTTCTCCTTAATCCTTCCATGGTCGGCAGCGCACTTGTAGCACTTATGGCGTAGCTTGTGTTATAGGCGACGGTAGCCACGTACCATCAAGTGGACCGTCAGCCTGTCTGTCGGCCTTAACATAAAAAAAATATATCAACGCACACCCAAAAATAAAAACTAATAAACCTAGACTAGAAAGTTGATTTGGATACATAGGTTTATGTTATAACGTAAGCATCCACTAAGAAAGGATTTTTGAAAACTTCGTGCGAAGCCGGGACTGAATCGCTAGTACGCCCAAGAACATGGGTGTAGTTGTATTAAACATTACATAATCATAAAATTCAGGCAGAATTCGGGAAGCTCGGCGACATCTTCTTGTCCAATATTTCCTGTGTCAGTTTCTTGTCCAATTTGCAACACATGTAGCGTTGTTTGTGCTATAGGCGATGGTAGCAACCTACCATCAAGTGGACAGTCAGCCTGACTGACCACCTTAAAATGAAAAAAAATCAGGACGATTTGTGAATTGAACCTGATGCCTTGTAGTTAAAGTATAATCAATTTAATTAGCTCTATCACATTTCTTATGGGCTTACATAAACTGCGCGGTTATAGGAATTTTACAGCTCTCGTCTTTAAAGCCTTTAAGAATATATCAAATCAGGGAGGACAGGATGCGGTAACGAGTGGAGGCAATTTAAATTCAATTAGCGGCCTGAAATGGAAGGTACAATGCAACTGGTTATAAAACTTGATAGAACGTTTCGCTTCCGAGAAAATGCGTATGCCTTACAAGGGGTTGGGGCTCGAAGGATTGTCGCTTGTCTAGTTTGCGAGCTGTGGACTTTATCGCTTTTTGCGACATTAATTATAGAAAAAAATCTGTTAATTAACGTTAATAAATATGCGATAAAAATATCGATTGTGTGTGTCCAATTTCTTAACAATTGGACACACACAAAAACATAAATAAATAGTTGTACTTTCAAAATTTATGGATTAAAGTACCTATATTATAGCCTATCCTGTGTCTCAGATAAGTAGCCTATCCTGGAACATAGGATAGGCTACTTTTTATTTTTCAACGCGGACGAAGTCGCGGGCGCCAGCTAGTCCATAATACAAGCCTATAGTTGCTTACTGTGGAACTAGAATGTGTGAAGATATTTATTTATTGAGTACATCTTGAAAAAAAAAAACCGAATTGGGTTAAGCAATATTGTGATGAGTTAAAATGTATTAAAGGCTCTTACGGACAACGCACCAACCTGACAACAGCTGTTACATAAAATTAACAAGAAGTAATAACATGTGGTTAAGTAATAATAACCGATGGACTTAATTGCGTAATGTTTCGTAATGTTGAAGCAAACCAGGAAAGGAATGTAATCCCTTCCTTTATGGCCGGCGTTTACCGAGGTAAACTTTACTGTTCATTAAACCTCTGTAAATAATAAACACCCATCGAACTTTTATATTAAAAACTTTTTAACAAAAAATAAAACCGCCGAAATATCTGAAAAGCATAAAATAATCTTATTATTTTACCTAAGTAATTTTGAGTCGCCGCCGCGCATCACTCTTTATGTAATTTTTGCTTGTTTGGTTATGTATTTTTTGTTAAAAAGTTTTATTTTATATTTTTTTGTGGCTATAATCTAATATTTACTACATGCTTAATTTTTATTTTCCCACCCTTAGGGTAGGAACTTTATTCCAAATTTATACGAGACCAACTTCAAGGTATACCCTATCCATTAAAAAAAGAATTATCAAAATGGGACTACTCTGTAAAAAGTTATGCGTGGTTATACGCTACAATCAGTGAGTGAACAATCAATCATCCCCTGTTTTCCTACCCTTAGGGTTGGAATGTATTTTCCAAATTAAAGTGGGACCCTCTTGAGGGTGTACCTTTTCAAATAAAAAAGAATTATCAAAATCGGACCACGCTGTTAAAAGTTATGCGTGATCATCTCCTCCGTTTTTGTTTTTTCGTTTTCGTCGGTTGAAAATGGCTTCAGGGGCGTAGCTATAATCAATAATTGAAAATGGTCACAGGCCTACAGGGGCCGGGAAGTGTACACTCCAAAATTCATATATAAATGTGTTTATCCTCAATCAAATTTAAGAGTAGAGTATATTTAGACACTATATTTTTTTCAGAAGCGAAAAGCAGTGTGGCACTGCCACTACTTTCCAGATCGAGATCAGACTAACATTGAAAAGTTCATTTCGACCCTGCCCAGAATCGAACCCGGGACCTCTGAGACGGAGCGTTAAAGAGGGCACTTTCCAATTCGAGCAGCTTACCAATTCCGTTCTACAATAAACCTTTGATTACACATTGGTTATTAGTTGTAGCAATACATAAAAAAACATGATTTCTCTGAGACATAATATGAAGGTTTTTATAGAAACAAAAAAATTAAATTAATTTCATATTTAGTATAGGTAATTAATTTTTAAAATGTGCAAAATGTTTGACATTTTCACAGTTAAATTCTTATAATTAATGACTGATAGCCAAAAATACTTTCCATAAAAAAGCTAGCTATAAGTAAAGCACATTTAAAATTGAGTTATATAAAGGTTTTTTTTTTTAAATCATTTTCGCGAGTTTAAAAATACTGCGAATGTCTTGCGTAGCATTCTGCCTTCGGCTATTCGCATTATATTAAGTTGAGACAACAAATGCTCCTAAAAACTCATTTACTGACCGTACATCGCGTCTTTAACGGGTTGGTGTATTAACATAGTCAATTAGCGATTAAAGATCTTAATTAAGGGTGAAAAGCTCTCAACGTCTGATTAATTTTATCTTTATCTTTAACTTTCTCCAGCAAAAACGCCGCTAAGATAACGAATCGTGTTTACAATTAATTTTCCTTATCGTTTAAAGCATTTGAAAGTCATCCAAGCACTTAAATAACTGACGTATCAAAAAGACGTTGATTGCCCGAAGGCGTACTTATATAATATTTGTATAAAGCGATCGTTTGATTGGACGTGTAATTTATTTCTTCTTATATTTAGGGTCACGGGTTACAAGCACGAATGCTTTCCTGTTTTCGCTATTACATGATCACCATATGAAAGAAATTTTCCATGCATTGACAGATACCTGTCACATATTATGAGTACATATGCCACTCATAACTGAATTGTTAAATAATCAAGAATTTAACATTTAAAAATATTTTAATTATAATAATAAATGTTATATGAATGAATGAATGAATACATATCATCATTATTATGATACTATCCAATGATACGCAAAGTTTGGCTGTCTATAGTTAAAAAGGTATTATTTTAAAAAGAGGTAAAATATGGTGTGTGTATAAATATCTACAAAAAAGTATAAAGATTGAATAAAAGTCGCGGGCAAAAGCTAGTATGTAGTATATAACATTTTGTTACTACTTTTATTTAGAAGCAAAGATATGTATGTTATTTCGATGCTTTTATAGTTCCAATGAAAGTAGAAATCCAATTTCACACCTCGAAATTCCTAAATTTTTCTTCTTTTAATTTTTAATTTTATTTTTTTAAATCGGTAATAACATGTAAATATTATTAAAAACTTGTAAATTTTGGGGGAGGTCTAATGTCCAGCAGTGGACGTCCTGCTGCTGAAATTATGATTATTTAAAACTTATTCTACCTTTAAGTGAACAAAGTACAGAATATAATCAACATACAAAACGATTGCACCTTACAAAATAAAAAGTGAATATTTTATTTATTTGCCTTGACCAAGACATGACATTAAAATAGTCGACGCAACGACCAAGTATTGTTACTGTCTCGTGGAAATATGCTTCTAAA
Organism: Synanthedon vespiformis; assembly: GCA_918317495.1. Classification (NCBI taxonomy): domain Eukaryota; kingdom Metazoa; phylum Arthropoda; class Insecta; order Lepidoptera; family Sesiidae; genus Synanthedon; species Synanthedon vespiformis. The sequence continues at coordinate 3,724,393 of OU906965.1, forward strand.
GAGATAAGAAATAAAGTCGAAATTCGTTTACCTTTGGGATTTATGGATGTGATGTTTTGTTTTTAAGGTAGAATAAAAATGAAATTATGTTTTGAGAAAAACGAATAAAACCCGTAGCCGTCGTCGTATGGGTGGGCAGTGGTAGCTTCTCGTCTATCAACTATGAATTTATGACGATTCCTTTGTTGAGATTTATTTTTAAACATTAGTACAAAGAAAGACACAAATGAAATGAAAGGCCTTATCTCTTTACTAGTTTCCTTCCATGCACTAATAGGTTATATTAGCTGGTGCTGCTGTTTTTTGAAAATCCCACAGGAAACTAACATTTTTCCACGAAAAAGTATCCTATATATATGTTAATTCATCGTCAATACTAATAATAAATCTGTAAGTGTAGGTATGTTCCTCCATAACTCTTAAACGACTTAACCGATTTTTATGAAAGTTGGTAGATAAACATTTAGACGTACGGGACACAGGCTAGGCTACTTTTTCTTACGTACGGGAAAATTCGCGGGCGCCAGCTAGTATTATATAATCATCAATACATCAGTGAAAACCGCATTCAGTGACCGATTTTAAGAATTTTTCACCTATAGAAGAAAGCTACTTAATCAGCGAGTAACTTGAGCTATCTATAGAGGAAAGATTTGATTGTTTGTTTGTTCTATACAGGCTCCGAAACTACTGGACTGATTTGAAAAATTCTTTTACCATTAGAAGCTGACATTATCCGTGATGAACATAGGATACTTTTTACCGCGGGAAAATGCTTCATTCCTACGGTAAATCTAAAATAAAAGTAAATACTAGCGGCTTGGTCCGGGAGATAGCGCCGTCTATCCAAACTACGGTAGATGGCGTTTTATACTTTTCTACGAGGACGAAGTCGCGAGCACCATATTTTATAAAGTTACGCGGGCGAAGTCGCGTGCAACAGCCTGTTACTTCGATAAATGAATGCATGCGATTCCGCGGCGGGCCGGCGTGTGTGCGTTTGCGCGAAGCTATCACAATCTCTCTTTAAATTCTGGCGACTCGAAAGCGACCTAACATAAAATTGAGTTTCGCCAACGTAAAGGTACCTACACTTTCTCACGCGTTGCACCGGTCATACTGAGCCGAACGTGTTCATGTGTACAAATAAGAATGAATCACAATGAATTAAAACTCTAGCGCACGCGAGCACGCAAATAACTCACTTTATTTTCCTTTCAGGATATACATTATTATTTTGATACTGCGATTTCTTATGCAACATTCGGCTGCAATATTCGACCTTGAAAATTTAGAAAATTTTTGAAGGCATACGAAAGTTGACTGATATTCAAGTCATGTATAGAAGTTGGTACTAAGCTTGGCTCCTTTTACTTGGATCCACAGCTTGGCACCAAATGTGGATCCACCGTACCTTTATCTCCTCCTAAATCGACAGTTTCGTACAGACCCGTCTTTGTAAAAATTCGGTGTATGTATTGGGGTTAACTTAACTAATAATTCTAATACGTACAACTTTATTTCACGACAGTTATTGTCATGAAATTTTGTAATGGTACAAAAATGAACATTCAAACTTACTTTTCAAAAGGAAGAACGTGGCAGACGAACTCATAGTCAAAACTATTAGTAGATATTATTATAAATAAACCTTAAAATTTTCAACATATTTAAAATTAATTAATTTATAATTATATGATACAATTATAATAGCAATTAAACACAATTCAATCAATTCAAAAGATCAAATTAAAAAAATTTAGGCACCTAAATAAGGAGAATAGATATTAGAATATTATGTTACTGCTAAATATGATATGAGATAATAATAAAATATTTTTATTTTTAAAACGTTTTAAAACTGAGTCACTAAAAATCAGTCAGGACATAAAAACTTTGATTAGATTGCGTTGATGTCTTTTGTATGGAGTTTAACGCTTCCATACAAAAGAAAACATAATTTTAACTAGTTTTTTTATTAAGATATATTGAGTCAGTTATTGTCAAGTATTAAACATTATGCACTATAACAAACAAGTAATACAACAAAATTGTAAACAAACATATTTACATACAATATTTGTAAACAAAACAGGCTATATAATCGAAATAAAATACACTTCTCTATACGTATTACCTATTGTTGTTGATATAAAAAATTCCAAAATAAAATATTGAATTGACTTTAAAACAATAGTTTACATTATACAAATAAATAAATATTTAAAATCGTCACAGACTTCTAATCATTAAAATATGTTTCCTCTAGTATTGACTTTGAATAAATTAACCTTTGCTCTTGAACTTTTATGTTTATAAGTAATAAAGAACCTACTTATTATAAAAACAATAGGTTTCCTTTGCAGATAAAATAGGATTTCTTAATAATAGTGTTGTAAAGATGTATTAACTTGAAATGATATAATAATATACTAATAAGAATCAAAGGAAATCGTTATATACTTTGGAGAATTTGGTAATAAAAGTCTGTCTTAGTTTCAGTAATTTTCTGTGAATATTTTAGATTTCATAAACGAGGATAAATATCGAAAACTTTAAAACTTAAATCATGAAACCCTATTACCAAATTATACGATATTATATTATCCCAGCAAAATCCATAATTTCTTCTTACCTGATGCTAAAACTGATTTAAAGACGTCTTTACGTCAATAATCTCTCTGTACGTACGTAAGTAGGTAATATGCATTACGCGCATAAGAGTAAGCAGTGGACATATCACGTAAATTTTATTTATTAATTAATGACATTACACTCTCATTTGGCAAAAGCGAATTTCTCTCGCCACAAGAAAATGCCACAAGGCGAAATATGACGACTTTTATTGCCTGGCGATAACGCATTTATTTCCTGCTAAAGGCATAATAAATTTAAAGAGAAATCCCATTAGGTGTGTCTAAGAGCCGGAATACACGGCATGTCGAAGCCTTTGGTATGCGTAATAGTAACAAAGGCACTCAGAACGGTAAGCATTATTGATTTTTAACATTGAAGCCTGTTTTACACATTATACCTGTTTTCTTTTCATTTTGTCAATGATTTTTGTGGTTTAGTAGTCTCTCACAATTTTATTTCGTACGAAAAGGGGAGCCAACTTTAAATTTAAATATAAGTGTTATGTTAGTGGTCATCTCGCACACACATTATTTAAGTGCGTGCGACATGACATCTTCGAACATCAATGGAGACATTTTATTGTAACTACTAACCATATAACCATACCTAACTATAAGACTTATACATAAGTTAATTACGTTTTACAAAATTATTTCTAAGAATCGCGTTCATTGACCTTTTTAGTGTCTGTTAAGAAGAAGCACTTAATTAAATCGTACAATTATATTTATTACTAGCTGGTGCCTGCGACTTTGTATGCGTTAAAAAGAAAAAAAAGTAGCCTATACTGTGTCCTGTACGTTTAAATGTTTATCTACCAAGTTTCATGAAAATCATCCTGCACGTCTAAATGTTTATCTACCAAGTACCAAGTTTAATAGTTATGGAGGAACATACATACATACAATACCAACGCTTACAGATTTATTACTAGTATTGATGATTCTTATTCTTTAACTTAGAGGTTCTTGACTTTTCTCACTATTATCCAAACTTATTTTGGTGATAGTGTGAAATAGGTGTAAGTGAAAGACGGATCTTGTAGGTACCTAAATTAAAAATTGTGATGGCCTTCACATACAAACACAACTTACTTGTCAGAAAATGTCAATTTAAGATAATTTTAATCATATGTTATTTTATAAATGCAAAATTTTGTAATATAATTTAAAAAATATATTTTTTACGGTTTTCTCTTAATCTGCAAAGACCGATCTATTAGCAATTTGAAAGTGCCAGAATACGAGCAAGTTTCTCCATATGCAACATATGCACATTGCTTACACTCTTCAAATATCAGACAAACTGGCCAACATATCCGAGAATATTACGCTGAAATTGCACAAATTAATGTTCATTACCGTAACATAGCGATTTCACATTTCTCAGCGGACTTGTACAGACTTTTAGAACATTCGTGATTTGGTCAAAAATCTGAGTGTAAGTTGTGTAACAAATTTATCTTGTGTGAAGTTTCTAAATTAAACTTTTTCTTTGGCATTTATCGACAATATACATTTATTTTGTCGTTAAATGAATGGAATTCTAGGCTCGCATTATGCGAACCTAATGCGATAAGCAATGTAATTATTTTAAACTATTTTAGATATTACGAAACAAATAACATAAGTTAAGTATCAGTACTGACTACTGACCTATTGTAGTAGTCTCTAATTTTGTCTATATCTACCTTCTAATCTATATAATTATAAGCAAACTATTATTATTCTTGTTTTGGTTTCTCTGCTATCTGTACAGAAAAATTACTGTGGAACAATAATCCAAAATTGTAAAAACAACAAGCCATTTAAATTTACCTCTTAAAAATAGAACTGTGGCAAAACAACACATATTTTTTTCTGTGGCAAATCAACAATGTGGCAATAAAACAACAACAAGCCTATATAACGCTGTCAACTTTTGCTTGGGAAAACTCAATTCAAGTTTTACTATACTAAACTTTCGTGTTTAGTATAGTATATATCTACTTTAAAGCTTATGCATCTAACAGCTGAAGCCTGCCTTCAGCGAAATGCCCAATGTGTCTTTAGATATTGACTTGACATGTCTTTAGTCTCTGTCCTGTTATAGACGCAGTATTCCTCACAATCTTCACAATCAATGCAAGTAAACATACTTAATTTAAACTTAAAACTTGAGGATCAGTCCTGTCGTGAGAAGCATAGATAATAACTGATAGGACGCACTGTTTATATATATAACTTGCTCTTCAGACTTTAAATAATAAAAATTTAAACAGTAAATAAAAAATAAAAAATAAAAATTTTAGGTCCGACTGGGATTCGAACTTGCGTCTACCGCATTGAAAGTCAAGCTTTCTTCTAGTAAATCACTGCAATTTAGTAAACCTATAATTAATTAGTCTGCTACTACTAATTATTACTAGTTACCTATTAATAAACGGGAAAAATAACTATTCTTTTGTATTTAAGGTTGCAGGTAGATACATAATACATATATATGTGGTTTCTTTCAAACCAAAATCCGCATTTCAATAGACTAATTGCTCGTTGCTAATCTAACTGTCAAAGAAGTAAGTCACGAAACTGTTGTACTCGAAAAAAAACAATTTGTGTAACACGCCAAATCTGTTTCAAGACATTCGTCGAGCGAAACCGCATGCAACACAATCCCCCAAACTTCAGAAAACCTCACCTGACTAAGTGCAATAAGTTTCGCAACAAATTCACTTACCAATTATTCGAGTTCGCGCGAAACAATTCCGGTATTGTACTAATTTACCAAAAGCCACTAATATCCTGTGATAACTTTCAAAACACCGTCCTTGCAATTGAGAGAACTTTGCTAAAGTTCTCGTATTAGGTAAGTTCGCTATTCAATTTTTGCAAGTATATAAAACTATTAAACTTTTAAATGATAATCACCGATACCAATACAACACCAATTTTTGTAGTTTTTGTGATCTTTTATAAACATAAAATTGTTAGCGCTCGAAATACGTTCGTACGCTTAGCGGTTCGCGGTTCACTGAAGGAAGAGAAGTGAGAAGCGACACGTCACACGGCTGCGCCCGCGCAGAGCTCACCTTTACTTCACTGTTAGCCACCCGACATGTTTTGATACTTTTGGAACATGTTTAAGTAAAATATAATACACTAGCTGTGCCTGCGACTTTGTACGCGTTGAATACTGAAAATTCCTGACATCTTTATTGCTGTGACGACGACGAAAATATAAAATCGGTGCCACAACCACATGGCCGTCGAAAACCTTACATTATTATTTTTTTTCAGGATAAAAAGAATCTCATATTTTATGTTTATCCAGATTCATAAGGAAAGGAATTCGAAAAAATTTTATTCTTTAATTAATATTAATATTATCCGAAATCTTTTTTTAACAAAAGAACTAACTGAAATGAAACAGCTCTGATTTTTTTTTTTTTTTGGAATCAGCTCACGGAGTACTTTCATTTGATACTCCACTCGATAGGTTTTTGAAGAAAAACAAAATTATATAAAAATTAATGACGTCCTAACTGTAAAGTAACTGTAAAGGTGACGAATATTCACCAAAGTCTAAAATACTGACTCCTACTACACTTTACTGAAAAAAATTATCGATACACGAAACTTTCCCACAGGACTAATCAGGACCAGAAAGTACTTACGTCATATTTTTATGATTTCTTCAAGAAAGTGCAAAGACCGTTAAGGCCGTCACTAACCTCCAACGTCCCGTGGTGCGGCCTCGATATTCGGCCAGACTCACACATAGATAGACAGGCACACCTTAGACCTATCCATCTTAACACATTGCATTCCACATTCATGTCAATAGATGGAGAATTGTTTGGCAGACAGATGCTTGCAAAAAATTAAACAAATATCCACCTGGTCGCAAAGTTTGCTTACCTAACTCAAGCGTCTTCGGCATGTCTACATTTATTTGCTAAAGAATACCATACGCTTAAGAGTAACTGTAAAAAGTCACCAAAAATTTTTCTCATAAATTATTTTTATTTCTGGCAGCCCTGTGAAATAAAGCCTGCACTGACAGGTACAATTTGCTAGCCAGAGCGTAAGCGGTTCTTGGAAATGAAATCCTCGGCTACAGGTAACGTAATGCGGGCCATTTTTGACACTCAAAGAAAGTTACCAGCATGTGGGTCGCAACCTGCCGTGAACTTGACCGAAACCGGTCTCACGCAGATACCAGATAATAATATTGAACATTTTAGGACACCGTATAATTGGATAGTCAAGCAAGAGAAATGAGATGCGTGTATAAAAAATACAACTTCATTTTCCTTTAAATTTTTTTGTCATTTGGACACGTTCAAAAATCGTTTAGTAACGTCAAGGAAACACTGTGGTAACACTGGAGATTTAAAATCTTCAATAAATTATAAATGCAAAAGTTTGTGAGGATGGATTTTTGTACTCTGACTCAAATTCGACTCAATGGATTTTTATGAAATACGGCAATAGTTTATTATCTGGATTAACAGATTAACAATATTTGCACATGAATCTTACAAAGTGAGACCAATGGTCTCAGTTTCATTCAGTCGCTGAAAGTTGAGTTTTTTGTTTGTGCTGTTGGTGTACATTTTCAAAAAAAAATTAGAATTGCAGCTGTGGGTGTAAGCATTTACGATTTAGGCCATTTGTCGATTACGCAATGTAAGAAGAGTTCAAACGTCCCGATGTAATAGTCCTTAACTTTCGTAATAAAGGCTTCTTAATTTTTACGTGCCTCCTCATTTTGACAAAAAAAACTGTTCTCAAGTAGATACGAGACCTTAATCTTAAACCGGTTTGGAGGTTTCTCTCTATTCCTCAAAGAAATTGATTGATGAGAGAAATAACTGGCTTATAGATATAATCGTCTGTAGAGACTAATACCTACTAAATAAACACCAAGCAAATAAGGTAAGCATGCCCCGCTTGACTCGTAAACCATTTTGTCGTTATACATGTCGTCTTGTCGTTTTATCGTTTATATACGGCTCTGGCGAAATCGATATGAAAATAATTGTCGGATAAATCCAGCTCTGACGGCTAAAGGATTAAGGATTAGGCGATAAAATTTCAGCGGCGTTACGAGCGGAACTGAATCGCTAAGCTCCTCTGTGGCCTGACCGCTCAATAGCGATCTAAATAAAATTACACATCAGGGAGACACGAATTGTATAATAAACAGGTTCATATAAAGAAAACCACAATTTTAACTTAATATAAACATATATTATATTTGACACCGTCAAGTTATAAATCCATAACAGCTACCGTTCATTAATCACTTAAATATTATTACTTAATTGCAAAATGGAATCATGTCGTGAAAACAATGCATTTTATCAGTTAAAAATTAAAAGATGACTAACATTTTTGAATTTAATACCATCTCCCGTTTAACTCTTTTTTTGATGAATTAACTGACACATATTGCCATTTTGTTATTTAGGGTCCATCCATAAAATAAGTCACATCTTAAGAGAGGAAGGGGTCAACGAGGTGTGACATTGTATGGCAAGAGGTGAGAGGGGAGGCGTAAGATTTGTGACGTCACTCCTTAAATATTAAAACGCAAACCATTTTAAAAATTTAAAAAAATTAAAAATACATAAATTTTTAAAAAATACTATATATTTAGGCTATATGTAAGGTGTATTATATTGTATTTTAGCGAATTTTTGCTCTCAGAGAGGAGCTCGTTGTACCATAGTGTCGCACATAAGTCTCTACGTTTACTCAGTTATAGGTGTGCAATTGCAAAATATGTGACTTCACACATAAGGGAGGGAGACAGTGCGGTTGTGTGGGACTCCCCTCCCCCCTAATGAGGGGGAGAAATACCCCACTAAAACCCCGCGGCGGTATTCTTCGGCAGTCAAGGGGATCCTAGGCTCGCATTACCGCACCAGGGTCCCCCATTTTACCCTATGTTAGTTGCATCCCTTCGATTTAGGGAGGGGGGGGAGGAGCCGCTGTCGAGCCGCCACGAGGGCGGGGGGGGAGATGTCCTACAATTGTGACAAGGATGGGGGAGGGGGTAAAAAAATCATGAAATCCGCGACGTAAATTATGGATGACCCCCTTATAAAGGTTTTAATACAATAATATGGTTAACAAGCAACGTTTGTGTGTTACATTCTCGCTTTAATCATCTTTAGAGCACTTGATAACTCTAGCAGCAATATGTGTCAATTTTATTCATGTTTATTTTTTTTTATTTTTTTTAACTAAATGAAACCTGTCTAGTTCTCAGAACTGTGACTAGAAGTTAAATAGTTTAATAGGGGATACTATACTATAGATATGGGTCCATGTTTGTTACATACTTACAGACTTACTATTAGCACCTAAATACATTTGCGATGAATATAATATGATGTAATCTCAATAAAACTATTATAAAGATAGAGATGAGTCACTTTTATACTATAATGAGTCACGTTTATAATTTTAATGTGAAAAAACACAGAAAAAAGAAATCCGTAAATCTGTAAGCACATACAAAATATTATTACACAATTACAAAATATAAAACACTATAAAAGATATCATATATATATGTACTTATTAATACAATTAAATTAATACTCATTTATATTTGAATAATAGCACTCATTTATACAAAAACAAAAGAAGACTCCTCCGGTTTTAAAACAATGAAAGTCAAAAACAACTTTTTATATAGTTGTAGTACTCTCCACGACAAAAAGATAGAGGCAATAAAATTTACTGATTATTAATATCTAAAAAATAAATATAATATGTATAAATGCTTTCTTACTAAAATAACAGTTGTTACGATTTTTATGATACGTAGCTTTAACTTCGTCTGTTGAATTTATATAAACAATACGTTCAAGTTTATTCTGTAACGCGACAAAAAGATAGGGGCACCATATGGATTCGCGATGTACAGTTGTTATTTGGTTGTCATTTGATACGCTACACGTACGGGAAGTGTGTTTAGAGTTTACTCGTTGATTTATTAGTATTTTTTTTTTTTCTAATGGGCCTAGGCAAGAGATTGCCAAATTTGGAGAAAGGACAAATTATTGCCTTAAAAAAAATTAAGGTCTTAGCTATAGGGAAATAGCAAAAAGAATTAAAAGAAATCCTACTGTTACTGATAATTTTGTGAAAAATAAGGAGTATTGTGGAATTAAAAAGTCGTCAGGCCGCCCACGAGCACTTTCCAAACGTCAAGAGAGAATGATTTTAAGGGTTGCCTCTAATTTTATGCTTTCTGTATCGGCAATAACCCAAGAATCTATTGTGCAGACCAATGTACGAAACGTACAAAGATTACTTAAAGCTTCTCCCATAATTTCGAAAAGAAATTTAAAGAGAAAACCTCCATTAATTGTCAAACATATTAATGCTCGGTTACAGTTTCTCCAAAAGTACATCCCATGGTCAAAAAAATGGCAAAAAGATTTTTTTCCGACGAGAAAAATAATAATTTGGACGGCCCTGATGGTTACTTATATTATTATCATGACTTAAGAAAAGAAGAGATAATTCTCTGGCGTCGTCGTCATACTGGTGGAGGGTCAATCATGATTTGGGTTGCGATTGGGTACAATATGAAAACAGATATACAGTTTTAGATAAAAACCATAAATTCACAAGTTATATAAATATTCTAAATAATATTATTTTAAAGCATGGTAAATCAATTACAAAAGATATATACATTTTTCAACACGACAATGTTAGAGTACACACGGCAAGCGTAGTTTCCTCCTGGTTTTCCCAGTTTTCCCCCAAGATCTCCGGATCTAAACATTATCGAGAATGTCTGGGCACGACTTGCAAAAAAAGTTTATGAAAATTCAAGACAGTTTTCTAGTGTAGATGATCTGAAATAGGCTATCATAGATGCCTGGCATCAAATACCTCAAAATTATATTAAGGAACTGTATAATCACATTCCAAAAATAATATTTGAAACAATTAGATTGAATGGAAAATGTACCCATTTTTAATAAAGTTTAATATTAAAATTGATTAAAAATATAATTATTTTTTTTTCAGTGCCCCTATCTTTTTGTCGCATTATAATTCAGATTATTTCAGAAAATAAAATTTATACCAATATTTAGACCTTATACGTCCGTAATATAACTCAATAAATTAAGCTTTTTCATAGTTAGATATATTTTGTTTTGAAATAAATAAATATTGATAAGTATATTCACAGTATACCTTGCCCCTATTTTTTTGTCGCGCACTGTACATTATATAAATGTTGAAGTCTGTATTTTTTCATTTTATGCTCTATTTTATATGAATATTGCAACAATTTATTACTATAAAAACAAAACATGTACTTTGACCACAGTAAAAAAATCCACCATCCCTTTAGTTTTATAATTTAGTAATTACTGCAAATTTAGCAAAAATAGGTACTAAATTCCAAATCATACGGTTTTTGACACTCTTGTTATTTTACTGATTTTACACAATTCTCATTTTTGTATAAAAATAATACACAAAAAACCCCAAAGCGATGAAAAGATCAAATTCACAAAAAAGTGACATTCATTGTTTTTTTCCCCGTGGAGTCTTCGAATATCTTAATAATAAAAAAAAACAGCGCGTCATTGAAAAAGTGGATGGTAACCAAATCGGAATTTATTATGAAATACTGAAATCCATGCAACTCTTATAACCTATCGCCTTTCGATTTCTGAATAGCTAAGTAACATTTCTAACTAGTCAATATCCCAACTATTTTAGAGGAGAATCTCTTAACTATTATAATATTATGTATTTTATCGTTTTATTTTAATGTCATTAATTTCTATATTAATTCTCGGTTCTCTATGTTTAGTCAATTAAAAAAGAAAATCGTCATAAAGTCCAACACTGTCACGTTATTGGTGGCTCGAAATGGTAAATGGCAATAAAATTGAGAACTAATAAATATTTCAAGTTAGATTTTATAAAATAAAAAAAATACTTTAACGGAAGAGATAATAATTATGTATCTCAAAATCTTCTATAATCTATGTATTTCAAAGGATGTCACGTTAAAAATGTAGTCCGTAGTGTGTAATATTTTATTGTCGTGTGCTTCTAACTATTAAAATAGATATTATTATTATTATATTTAAAAAAAAAACCTTTTATCTGAGACTATATTTGGTAACTTAGATGTGTCGCTATAATAAAACAGTTTTTTTTTTGTTTATGTAGAGAAGAACTTGAGTTGTCCTGAATTCTATTTTAGGCCACTTTTGTTTTTAAAAAGTAAAAAATAATGTATTAAAAACTAGTTTATTTTTGGCGATTAAACAGTAGGTATATTCATATGCGAAGATATGTTAAATTTATGGTCTGAGAACCGATGTGTGATGTATGCGATTTCTAATGGCACTCGTTCCAATATATATTTAAACCTCTACCACATAAAAGTGTTGTTTAGAAAAGTCCATAAATATATTTCAAGTAGTTTAATAATAATTTCAAACATTTTTCTTTCATCCTTATTAATTAATATGTTTGTCGACTTACCATACGGTCAACAAGCAATTTCAAAGTCAAATTAATAACATAATGGCTCCTAGAGGGATTTACCTTCTTTAGAAAAATGTTTTAAATAAACTCAACTTTGTGGGTTCAATTTTTTTGTCCACATATTTACATAGCCTTGTGAAACAATCACACGCTTCTTTTTCCTCAAGATGCACGATCAAGATGTTCATGTGCATAATACAATATCAATTAATTATTATTAAATTAGACACGAGACTTTTAAATAATAAAAGTACTGCTAGTTGTTGAAATAATAATTGTGAAGTATTATTAATTAGTGGCGGAGTTTAGGGCGACAAATTTGGGTCCAAAATATAAGACTTCTTTACACAACTTTATAGTAGACAGCGCACTTGCAGCACGTACTGTGGCATTGCTTGTGTTATAGGCGACGGTAGCCATCTACCATCAAGAATTGGTCTGTCAGCTTGTCTATCGACCTTAAGATGACGCAGGTTGGTGTCATTCTGTCTCACACAGCACAATGAGCGGGAAGAGCAGTCGAGTGAGATGCACAATGATTCATCATAAAGAGACCCTTGGGCGTATGTTTACTCTTTTTGACAAAACTACTGCATATATATCTATTTCGTGTAAAGCTATTTGAATTCTTGAATAACTAATCAATGTTTGCAGGCAAAGTATTTTGGAGTTTTTGTACATTAGAGTGACCTATTCACCTTTAAAGTTACATTAAAACTTGTGTTAAAATATGGATTTTTCAAGTTTGTATGACAAGTTAACGACAAGATGAGTAAAGATGCTTACTTTTGTAAATTAAATATAAAACAGCGGAGTAATAATCATTCCACGTTTGTATGGAGAAAAGCTGACTTGTATCACCTTAATTTTAATATTATTGTGAAATATCCAATAGGAAAAATTTGAATGTGTAAATCCGCCACTGCCTCAACACACGAATGAAAGCAAATAATATTGAACCGTGTCATTTTTTTTAGTTTTAATTGTGATCTAAGTGGCGCAACCAAAGCCCAAGCAATAATTTCAATACGTTCATCAAACAAATATACATTTCACTGTCATTTACATTGTTATTTTCGTCCAGACAATTCACGCCTCTATTTCGATCTCTACTCGAAAACAATTTCGTAAAAAGCCTACCGAATAATCTACGCAACATTAACCATTTATCCTCCTTCACCACTTCTTCTTGTTTACATATTTGACAATCACAGTCGCTACTAAATTCTATCAAATTGGAAGTATTCGCGGAAATTACATTTTCTGTTTTGGCAACGCTGCTTTCCGAATTCACAACGTCGACCGTGGCAACGTTCACGGTCGAAGAATTCCCTCTCAAATCTAAGGAACTGCGGCACGAGAAGTTTCTCTTCAAGCGTTTAATTGTTGGAGATATATTCCCCGTTCCGTATTCCAATCCCTTGTAACTGTCTCTTAGAAGAGCGAATCCTGCGGGTGTAGTGTGCGAAGTTCGAAGTCCGGACGATGCTCGTCCAGATCTCTTTAAACCGTCAAACAAATCGTCACAGCTTTTGTGCTTCTCGAGATTGAGTTTACTTAGCACCTCCTTTCTCAAGTTCAAATTCAATTTCTTCATGCCTTGAAGCGCCAAGTTTTGTGGCAGACCCATTCTTCTTTGCCGTAAACCTTTGTCACTGCTCGTATTTCTCTTGTCACAACTGTCATAGTCACTTTCAAATTGTATGCTTCTATAAGCAGGCACGCTCGTTTCGACATCCGCTTTAATATAATCGTTCGAAACCTCTCCCGATTGGGAACGCTGGAAACTTTTGAACGATATACTTTTACGCATACTCGCTGCGCTTGACGAAATATCACCACTCCCCGACATATTTCCACGTACTTTGACAAAAGTGTCTACCGAATCTTTATCGACCCCAAAATATTTCGAGGAATCACTCAATGACAACTTCCTTTGTTCTGTTTCCTTTAGTGGGTGGACATTTTTATGGGCGCGTGTTGTGTCTTTCGCGTGCCCGTTCTCGTCCGAATTTTTGACGAGCGCCTTGAAATCCTCGAACGAGTTCTTGAATGAGAAATTTCTCTGCAACTTTTTAATTTGCGGCGTTAGACCACCGCTGCCTATGTCGAGACCTCTAAAACTGGTGCGGAGAACGGAGACAGCGAGACCGCGTCCCAAAAACGCCGTATCCAACTCCGAAGATGCCCGCCTGCTTTTCGCTTTCACCGGAGAAGCCGGGATATCTTCTATACTCCGCGAGTGATCGAGCATACGCACGCAACACTCCTCGGAGTTCTCCGTCCACACGGAACTGACGCTGACCGTACTGCCCGACCAATCGGAGCCCAGATTCTGTAGGTACTTGAATATCTCCACGCCGCCGTCCAGAGATATCGACCTCTGCAAGGGAACGTCGTGCTCGTACCTGTCGCGGTCGTGTTGAAACTCTTCGCTCTCGTCAAACTTGTTGCCGAGCCAGTTGGTCACGTCGCTTTTGTTGAGGTCAAGATTGAGCAGCTCCTGTCGCAGGTCGAGTTTGGATGTGTTGTTGTGTATTTCCGAGTGCCGCCTGTGTTTACCTGTTGCGGCGCGCTGTGTGTTCGGGTCGGAGTGTCTACGCGGGGGCGGTGGCGGGGGCAGCGGGGGACGCGGACATCTTGCTGGCGAAGGACGAGAGCGAGCGGCGGGGAAACGAACCCACGGCGACGTCAGACTCAACAAAGAGCTTGCGAAAACTGGACAAATAAAAAACAAGCCAATTAATAATAATAATAATACACAAATAGAAGTTATAAATATTAAAAATGTATGTAATGTAATTGTGTACTATGAAAAAATTGAACTATATACCTTGTTCATTTAAACGAGCGAATATAGCGCTTCCTCTTTCACTCAATTCCATACAAAATACAAAGACAGCGAATCTTGACAATATACATAATAGATGAACATAAGTATACAATAATAGGTGAACATTCATTCTACGCTACTTTTAGCTTTGTAATAATATAAACTATAATAAAATGTTATTACTATAAACTATAATAAATTTTTATTTTGTATAAATGTATATTCGACAGCTACAAAGCTATGAATTATTTATTAATTAAGATAATAGACATTTTGGTTCCTGATATATAAACATAAAATGAAAAATATAAGTTAGTTTAATGTAAACAAGGCTTATGTAATGTCCAACAATAAGAAATTGTTGTATCCTGTAATTTAATATAAAGTATATTAGAAAATGTGTGTAGTGAAGATACGTTAAACGTTAGTTAAACGAAATTCAAAACTTAAAATAACATTAATACGAATTAAAATAAAAATAAAAACGCAGTATAATAGCAGTGAGCGCGTCTGAACATTGAGAGTTCTGCGAACAGACTAAAAAGTACCTACATGTATTTCCACCAACGCTTTATCTCCCTATAAGCTCGTTTAAACGAATAAGGTATAAAAATACTAGAGTACATATACTTTTTACTTATAATTTATAATTCGGGACCGGCCTTATCAAGGCCTAACTGTACACTTTTGTGGACTAAAGTGAAATATAATTATATTGAAGGAGGAGGCATTGCATAATATTTATACCTGACTTTCCATCAGTACCAGGGGCCGAAAGAGATCCGAGGCGGCGGCGAGCGACGGCCCATCTCTCCGCGCGATGACGTCACCAACCAGAACCTAACCGCACACAGACGCAACCACTTGTATATTGGGGAGGTGTAAACAAAATTAACGGGAAACGGGGAGAGAACTAAAAAAGGCGTATCAACATTCACTCACATAAATTATAAAGGAAATTATGTATTGTGATTGTCATTCAACATTCATTCATCGGTACTTTTACGCCAATAAAATATTATAAAGATTTGTATTTTTGCTTGTGATGAATAATTACAGAAATTAGGGGACCTAATTTAAAAATTCTTTCTCCTATAGAAAGCTATAGTACATATTTAAATATATTTAAGTACATATTTTATTTTTATATATTCATTTTACTCATTTACATTAGTTTTTATTAAATGAAATTTATATTATTACATTTTTTGATATATCTTGAAAATATGGCTGTAGTGTTATTCATACAAAAACAAACAAAAAATTTCTGACCAACAAAAATGTTGTTATTTTGGAAATCCTTTTAAATCTTTTAAAAAATAGCATTCTGTTTGTAGTTCTGTTTATATTGAAGAACTACTCAGGATACAAACGAAACATAAGCTAAAATATCAAAAAAATACGGTTTGAAATAAGTATCATAGGAATTGAATTGTAAGAGGAAGGATGTCGGGTTAGGTCAAGCGAAAATAAAGCGTAAACACAAGTGTATTACGTCATAATATTGTAAAACCATGCGAATGCGAACCGTGCTACGTGCCCTGTGTTAAAATGATGACTGAGTTGTGTACGAGATCTCTTTCGGCCCTGGTTGCATTTTTTTTATTACATTATAACTCTGTCTGTACTTAATAATACTGAAACCAAAAACAATAAATTCCGAAATGTCAGAACGTTCTTAGCATTAACTTAATTTAGAATTTCATGCGTACGAGAACCCAAAAGAAAATATAGAAAAAAAAAAACAATGTACCAGAACCAAACAAAAGCGTTATGTTTGTGTGAAAGCATTAAATGATAGATTATGTATTCATATAAGATAGCATAACAATGTAAACACTACTTTATGTGAATAGCAATAAGGTTGTAGATATATTATTTGCAATCTTGTATGAATTACATAACTTCAATGTATAGAAAATGAAAGAGCGTAATGAATATTGCAAATCCCTCTTGTTGAATAGTTGTTCAAAAGCAAAACAAAAATATTTACATATATAATAAAATATTTAATATCACGTGTGTGCAATCCAAGCGAACAAAACTCTTAAAAAAAAGACACAAAGTCAGCCAGAGCTTTAACTCTCGCATGGTGATGATTTTAATAAATCACTTTATGCTCATCAACATTAGGTTCAAAATTAAATAAAGGGCAAGTCTCTTATTTAAACAAAAAACGTGAATGATGAACCAAAAAAGCAACATGGATGTCCACTAATGTTTGCTTCAACCAAGTGTCTTTTGACTCTCTCGAAAAGTCAATTAACACCAGAAAGCTCTAAAATCGTTTTCAAATAAGAAATCTTTATTTTCTTGTCACTCCTTTAAACTCATATCTATGCGAATATTTGAATTTGAATATTGGAGTAGGTAGATACACCATTGAAACTATCAAAAAACACTAAAATCAGTGTCTCCGTTATGGAGAGTAGAGGTAAGGATTATAGACTCATAAAAAATGGCCCTTTCTGACAATAAAAAAAGGGTTTAAATGAGGCCAAAATGTCGCTAGTGTAGCATTATCTTCTATCTATCCATCTTTGTCTAATTTACTCGACAATACTACACTCGGTCCTCCTTGTCTTTACCCTCCATAATAGTGACACTCGTTTTAGTGTTTTGTCATAGTTTCAATTTCAATGGTGTACTACTCTAATATTCGAATTGGAGGGTAGCTGCACCATTGTCTCTGTGAAGTGACTTGCTATTTGAAATTGCTATTGCTGTGAACGACCGTATAGGAGACTCTCCGTATTATCCGTAACCGTTCCACCGTGCCTATATGAACGAACCAATTATGAAGTATGGCAATAGAGTCAATGTGGTACTCACAACTTCCTGATTCCGCTGTTCCGCTTCCAAGGTGCGTCGTCTGGCTCCGCGGGAAGCGGACCTTGCACCGGCGCCTCGTCCTCTTCGCCCGCCGTCGTCGTGCTGCTCAGAGACGGAGACGTATCGGAGCCGCTGCACACGTTTAATAATAATAATAATACGTCATATCTCACTATGTACCTCAACTCAGCTCATGATTTGGTCTGGACAGACAGTTATGGTGAGTGTTAAGCCTCGTATTCATGGTAAACATTTGTTTAGCAACAGTTTGTCAACATTTTGTTGCTGATGTTTACGCGCGTCGGGTGAGAACTTGTCAACTCTACAACACTACGTGTTGCCAGCAACTCCGCAACGCGTTGATTCAACTTTTTCCGCGTAGAAAAATAAAAAAATATATAAGCGGAAAAAATACTTTGCCCTGCCAAAGCCCTGCCCCTGCCGTTAGTTTTTTATTTTATTTTAGATAATCCCACTGAAACAGTACTTTTCGGATGAAAAAATCCGGTATCCATAACAACGTGTATGCAAAAATTTTCACAATGATCTCTTGAGTAATTAGGCTTGAGGCGATAAAAGGTAATAGACAGAGACAGTTACTTTTCATTTATAATATTAGAATGTATTATGGATTTGTTTGAGCTCATACCTATCCGGTTGCGGCTCCACTTGAGACGCCTGCAGCAGTTCTTCGGCACGGGCGAGTTTCATCTTGAGCTCGTTCCGCTCCTGCAATATGGCGCGCAGCTCTCGTACGCTGAACGTCGGCTTGTTCGACTGATCGTCGTCACCGCCGTCCGGTGATGCGGAGCCGCATGATAGGCATTTCTGAAATTTCACAATTTATTTATGAACCACCAGTGAGTTATCTGTTAAATCAGATCACTTGATGGTTGAAGACGTAACATCAAAATCAAATAAATATTCCTTCGACGCATTGTTATAGCCTATTACTTTTTTTATGTCTTTCGCGATAATGTGTTTCAATTGCTAATTTTTTTGCAATTTATTTATGAACCACCAGTAACATCTGTTAAATCAGATCACTTGATGGTTAAAGACGTAACATCAAATATTCCTTCGACGCATTGTTAGAGCCTATTACTGTTTTTATGTCTTTCGCGATAATGTGTTTCAATTGCTAATTTTTTTGCAATCATTTAGGTTGTAGCTGTGGAATAGCTTTCGATATATAAATGGCATTAAAATTACTGCTTCTGTCGTTTCATTTTGCGGTAGTCTTCTAAAAGTTAAGACTTGAAACTATACGACCAATCGAATATTGGTTTATTAATAAACATTTTTATTTATTTATCCAACTGCAGGAAGCTAACAGAAGCAGAATAAATATGCACTTAAATTACTGGAATTCTCTCCCTTCTTTAGGACTCTATAGGCTATTAGCCGGCAAGCAAACTCCATAATTATTCAACCTGATTTTCACTTACCATCAAGTGAAATTGAGGTCAATCGCTTTCCCGTATATATAATTTATAAAAAAGACCACCAATAGATCATCATCAAGTGTAAGGGTAAGTGAGGCTTACGCAGTACAACAACGGTAGTACAGTACAACCTAAAGGATTGCAACAAAAATTAGCAATTGGCTATTTGGCAAAATTGGCTATAGATGGGCGATAAAACTTAACAAATTGCTTGATTAGATTTTCGTGTAAAATTCGCGTAAGCATAATAAATAATAGCGCATATTTAAAGCAGATTTGAAGTCAACTTTTTTGTTTGCAAATCGATTCTAAATGTGCTAGTTCTATCAATTGATATTATGAAATGTTAGCTATTATGAAAAATTAACAAAAAAATATCACTAAGTACCGACCTAAAGTAGTATGTAAAGTACATTAAGTCATTTCTGCTACCTGAAAATGGCTTTCATACAAGCATGTATACTATTAAATTATTAATATTATATTAGTCTGTTTATAAAATAACTGACCTTGTTCTGGGCATCGGCCTGCTGCAGTGCAGTGATGTCTCGCTGTTGAGACTGCACTATTGCACTCAACTCAGTACGCTCCTCACATACTAGGCGCAGCTGTGGAATAAACAATATCAAACACACGTTAGCTTTCGATATATAAATAGCATTAAAATTACAGCTTCTGTCGGTTTGCGGCAGTCTTCAAAAAGTTAACACTTAAATCGAATATTGGTTTTTTAATAAAAAAAATTATTTATTTATCCAACTGCTGAAAACTAACAGAAGCAGAATAAATAGATTAAAATAAAATGTTTGGCAAAAACAATGGTTAAACAAGATTAAATTATGATACAACTGTGCGTTCTAGAAACTTGAGTGGTTTAAAAATCGTTATAGATTTATATTCCATTAAAAGTGTTCCAATGAACGTTTCAGAAAATATATTTTAAGTGACTTATTATTTATTTTAAGCGACATTTGATATATATTACCAATAAAGTGCAAGAAACTTAATGCGCTATAATATCCAACAGTGTTCATTTTCTATTGACGTCGCTTTGGGACATGGCCAATCAATTTTTATTTTCAATAATATAGAAAATTGAGTTTCACTGGAACCGACGACGAAAGCTTGTAAACAAACTTAATTGATACGAAATATATGTCAATAATAATTCATCTTGATAACCAAGTTAACAATGATGGATGAAGCGTGATCGATTAGATAATATTAAGGAAAATATTCCAATAAAAAAACACCCATACTTCATCTAGCATTTGACACTCAGTGTTACGTCAGAAAAATTTATAGACGGTCTAAGACTGACAGTTAAAACGAAGTTTATATTTAGATCTCTATTCTCTCCGTCTTCAAGAAACGCTAGACTTGCGCTCCTGCCTGCAGTGTTATTTCTAACTCAGCGTTGCCAATAAACTTTTGAAGTATTCAGAGAGAGGTATTTGATGATTGCAAATTCAATCTACTTCTGTGTATAAAATAATATATAAGAAATTATCCTGAAATAGCATCAGTTTTGTCTACGAATGAGTTAAGGGATGCTAGAACACATTTTCCTACTTTACTTCTTGTCTACCTAAACAGAATACCAAAGTTGAAGAAATGTAATAAAATTGTTATAATATGGTTTATTTAGCAGGTTCCATGTCAAACCACAGCTGAAGTGAATAAAACTATGTATGTATTTGCACGTTGTGGAGTACATTATCCGAATGCCTCATTGTCCTGTGAATTGATAAAAAATTCTAGTGTATTATTATCGCAAGTAATTAAATGAAACTTCTTAAAGTATACAGAACGTAAACAATGCGTAAACCGTGCATGTACCTACCTACTGGTGTGAATAAACGGTAACGCCCCATTCACACGCTGGATTTGTATAGAAAGCGTTGACCGTTGCGCTTCGAATCTTTGCTCTGTGTTATAATAAGAACGGCTGGATATTTTGTAAACAACTTCATACCTGATTCTGTATCTGCTTGTGTTTCCTCCTGAGGTCGCGACTGACCTGGGCCAGCTTATCCACTTGGTTCGTCAACTGCAATGTATCCAAAATTGCCATTTTTATAATACTTTTAACTGAGAAAATTAGTTCACGAGTTCATCGGTTTAGTGTTATGTATAAAACTAAGCAAACACGTATTTCTCTAAAACACGTGATGTGATATAGTGGATTGATAACGGTGGAATTATTTATCAGGACTATATATCTTACTAAATACGTGACAACAGATATGTTACCACCAAAGGCAGAGCTTTAGAGAACGTTTCATTGTTATTTTGGATAAGATTAGATAGTGGCGGTTTAAGATAGGTTGACGTGAAAAACAAAGTATGTAGTAATCTTTACTTTTCGGTTTTTTTTTGTTATTACAGCATTTAATCATTATTTAAAGAACTAACCATTACTTAAAAATGAAGATGTGCAAAGAGCAGGGCGAGACTCTGTAAGCACTTAGAAATCTGCAGATTTAACTTAATATTATTTTTCTATTAAAATAATTATATAACATTAATAAGATAGGTATCCAGTGCGCTTAACAATTGTAAAGAAATTCATTTAAAAAAAGACTAACCATATATGTCTAAGGTTATTTATATGGCTAATGTATTATTAAAATTTATATATTATGTATATTAAATATGAATCGTTGTACTTGTGATCAGGGCATTAAAACTTACGAGTATAAACCGTGCCTTAGATCAATAGACGAGCACGGGATATTGTTCCAATCATAAACTATGGTATGAAACTAGCATGATACCGAATGAATTTTAGCCACACACACCGATGAGTTCGAGCCGCCGACTTTGTGTCATCTTAAGCTACAGAAGTGCATAAAAATATTCATTATAAGAGTATTTTACGGAGAGTGGTCGGTCGAAAACAATATGTTCCATCATTGTGTCATAGCTGATATCTCCCATAAACCTTTTGTGTAGACAGACATATCGATCCATGTGATGTCACCCATGCGATAACATTACATGAGAGAGCACATTGTTTTCTATTGAAAATTAAATTTGCCATTTAACTAGCAGAAACCTGGCCACGCATCGCTGCGTTGTGCTCGTCATACGGATCATCCGTTTCGGAGATTAGCCGGAACAAACAGACAGACAAAATTAAAAATAAATCTTTTTTTTCTCAAGTGGACCGTTAGACTGTCTTTTTTAAAAATAATTTTCCGTTTTTTACTCATAATTTCATAATGCCATTATTAAATTAATAATATACAGGCACAGTTGTTGAACTCTCTCTTCATACAATAAAATTGTACAAAGTGCTCGGTGGATTGAATTACGATGTTGCTGTGTCACAATAATTCGTATAGACACAAGCACCATTAATATATGTCTGAAACACGCGAACTACAATTGAATTTTTCCCAATACAGACGTACATCTGTGTCAATTTGAAAACGTTGTCGCCAATTTGTATGCAATATTTTCTATGGCGGCGCTCGGAGTGAATTGAATGAGCGGAGGCATAGTGTTCACGGATTACGTTAGAATCTGGCTCAAATTTTAACATTATAAAATGTAAACGTAACAACTCTGTTTCTGTCTATTTATCACCTTTTCACTTCTAAATACTCAACCAAAACCAACGTCAAATAAACATCATCACGAAATTTTGATTACACATTTCATTCTAAAAAAAAAACTAATGTCTCCGAGGGGCCATAAAAATAAAAATAAAACTATAACAGCAATAAAGATTGAATAAATGTCAGGTATTTTTTTTTTCAGTTCGCAGATATTTATGACGGTTGGACAAGACAAAAACTTTATGTTCACCAACGAGCGTAGTGTAAAGTCAATTGTATTGAAATAAGTAAATTGTATGGACACAGACTAATAAGACAATTTTATTCTAAGTGCTATTGTTGGGGAATTAATTTAAGAATAAGTCATAATGAATTAAGTTAAGAATTTGTCGTTCGACGCTCGGAATCGTGTAAAAATATCTCGTTCATTTAGAAAGGCCCATTGTTAGTACTGTAGAAGGTAAGTTGAAAAGAATGGGACTAACTACATTTTGTTTCAAAATCGTGTCAAGAGATATAAAGCTGCTTTATTTTTCAATGTTTTCAACATATATTTCAAAATCTTAGAAAATACAAATGTTCATAATCATAATCTAAGTTAATATTTAAAAAAAAATTAGTTAACATTCCATTCCATATGTCCTTTCTGGTGTAGACAATCTGTATGCAAAATTTCATGGTGATCGGTTCAGTAGTTTTTGCGTGAAAGCGTATCAAACAAACAAACAAACTCACAATCACATTTATAATAATAGTAAGGAATACTTGGATTGACATTGTGGGATGGATATTTTGGAAAAAAGTTAGGTTCCTGTGGAATTTTTAAAAAACGAATTAAAGCGCGTATGCGTATGCGCAGGGACAGCTAGTATATAAACCATAACTATACCATATATATAACCATACGTTTTATATCAAATTATGTATGTAAGAAATATGACACTACTTTTCATGAATTGTCCATTAAAATGAATTTATATTTATTTAGTAATATTATTACTAAAAAAACATTCTGTTTTAGGACACTATCCACTGCATATAATTTATGATTGAACCTCTTAAATCTGTAATAATAAATATGTAAGTGTACAGTATGTTCCTCCATAACTCTTAAACGAATTAACAGATTTTCATGAAACTTGGTAGATAAACATTTAGACGTACGGGACACAGGACAAGCTACTTTTTTCTTTTTCTACGCGGACGAAGTCGCGGGCGCCAGCTAGTATGTAATAAACAACTTATTACAGATGTATGTGATTATATACGTAAGGGTATTTCGGACGACCAAATTAACGTAGGCAATAATGTAAGGCGAACCGAAATTAGTCTACAACGAACAACAGTAAAACCGTATTGATTGCTTAAATAAAGTGAGGTCATGAACATTTTACTTCCCCTGTGCAAATAAGTGCCTGAACTATTTTTTATGTGATTGTTTTGCGGATTCGGTGATGTGAAAATGTTTTTCTATAGAAATATAAGATTTAATGAAATCCAAATAATATCCTAAGTGTGATGGTTTTTGAGGATGGATGGATGTTTGTTACTTTTGCATGCGAAAACGAACGGCTTGATGGATTTGGATGAAACTTTGCACACGTATAGTTCATTATCTGGATTAACATGTAGGACACTTTTTAAATTTAAAAAATGTTAAGTTTCCGAGAAATTTAAACGCGATGTCATTGCGCTGTTTGTTTTCCATATAGTATTTTGTGCTAAGGAAAACTAAGTACCTACTTAATGAAATAAAATTAAGACTGTCTGTCGCCAGATCTGAAATCACTTGTTATTTTCTTTTGCGATTGCCCCTTCGGTGTTTTAGTATAAATTTATGCGAGTAGACGCTAGACGAACAATTTTATTGTATACAATCATTCAAAATTGAGATAAAATACACTCATAGATAGGAGGAAACTTAATAAATCAATTCTACTCTGGCGTCTATAATGCTTCCCATCTACAATGCCAGCGCCAGCCGCAAAAAATTCAATATTCACAAAGAATAGTATGGACTTTTTGAAGGTCGGCCTAATTGGGAACGTCCGGGCTTGGCTTCTTAATTGGATAGCGTGGATCCAGAGGTTTCAGTGAAAACGCGATATAAATGAAATTAGCGAGCTCAAAGCTGGTTGTACGCCCTTTGAACCGCTCGAGAATGAAACATCAAAACATTCATTTTTTAAGCAACGCCTACATTAAACTTATTAAAAGTTCGCAAAGGATTTTAATCTTACTTGACATGGTTATTATTAACATTTTTCTTTCCTAGTTAAAAGGGTCCGAATCTCTTTTTTGATATAAATACCAAAAATATAATTAAGCAAATATATAAATTATAAAATTACTCAAACGTTGCTGCTACTAGTATCTTAAGTTCCATACCGTAACAAAATGTAAAATTCTTGTCTTTACGGGACTTTTCTTGACGGGATTCTTAAATTACGAATCACGCATCGAAATAATATTTAATCCTTGTTCATTAAAACGAACTTATAGGGAGAGCCCAACGTTTTATACATAGGGCTAGATAACAGACAATGTGAGTGTACACAGTACATGTACTTTAATACTTTTTAGTCTATTCGTAGAACTCTCACTGTTCAGACGCTTTCACTGTTATGCGTTTTTTTAATTTTAATTCGTATTATTGTTATTTTGAATTTGAATTTCGTTTAACTAACGTCTATTTTGTATGTTATGATTATATCAGGAATTAAAATGTCTATTATCTTAATTAATAAATAAATCACAACTCAATAGCTATCGAATAGTTTATACAAAATAAAAAGTGTAGGGTTGTGGGTAAGTAGGTATTTTTATTATAATATTTTATTATAGTTTACAAAGCTAAAAGTGGCGTAGAATGAAAGTTCATCTATTATTGTATACGCCCACTCAAGATTTGCTGTCCTTGTCTTTTGTATGGAATCGAGTGAAAGAGAAAGCGCTATATTAGTTCGTTTCAGTGAACAAACTATAGGTACTTACACCATCAATGAGTTGTTGTTTCTCTTGCAATTGAAGCTCCTGGTGGCGTAGGGTGGCCCGCTGCTTTTCGGCGGTGCTGCTCAACCGTGAGAGGACTTCTTGGTCGTGTTCGCGAGCCGGCGATGGCGGGGCGCTCGTACCTTTGAGGTTTATCAAATGAGAATTAATACGATAACAAATTTTATTTAACCTACATCACGTGTCACGACCTTCGTTCACGATAATTTCTGAAAGCGTCCAACCGATTTCAATGAAATTTTGTGAATGTGTATGGTTGGTTTTAGTTTGAAAGATGGGATATAATTAATGTAATCTATGTATACTTATAAAATCCTTTGTCCTGACTGACTATCAACACATACAAAACTACTAACAATAAGACTAGTAAGCATAAATTTGGAATATAGAGTTATTGAATGATAGGATTGGTGAATTTGTATATTGTGTACCGTGAAAAACTTTATTCCAATTTTTGCAAAGGTTTTACTATTTTTTAAAAACTTACTAGATTTACAAAAAACTATATAAATGACGGTTTTACATTATTCGTTCTGTTATTTTTTTCTTCAGAGTACATTCTACAATCTTTTCTACATTTTTAAGTTGTGTGTGTGCACCTACCTATAGAAAGGGTGCACATGTTGAATGAGCATTTTATTTTCACCGGCCTTTTCTTTATACATTCACCAGTATCTCATATTCATATTCATAATCGGCCTTTGAATCAGTACTGAGAGGAATGAATGAAGCAAATGAGGAAGGCATTTTAAAAGTAATAGAAAAACGCCCACACACACTCACACACACATAGCTAGAGAGCTTAAGAGTGGGCGTTGATACCGAAACTGAAACACGTATCTAAATAACCGAGAAACCGGAAAATTAACACTGTTATTATTTCCTTTGGAGGCTGTTGGTTCAAACTACCAAAAAATCATTGCGATTAGACATAATACTAACTCCCGCTCCCGGCTTCGCCCAGTAGGGTGATTTTTTTTTGTAACTCTTTTTCCTTATGGTGAAAACCGAATTAAAATCGGTTCTCGTAGTAATACAAACCAACATAACATTTTTATAGTTACCTATATATAAAAAAATTATAAATGTGAAAGTAACTGTTTGTCTGTCTGTCTGTTACCTTTTTACGCCTTAACCACTCAACCAAGAAAAAGGATACAAGAAAATATTAATAATATAATAAAAATCTAATATATAAAATTCTCGTGTCACAGTGTTAGTTGCCATACTCCTCCGAAACGGCTTAACCGATTTTGATGTAATTTTATATGTACACTTGGTAGGTCTGAGAATAGGTTTTTATCTATTTTTATATGCAGGCGAAGTCGCGTGCAGCAGCTAGTATTATAATAAAAGGATACCCAATAATAAGTATACCTACCTATGAACGCGAAATAAATAGTAAGTAAACATTGGTGATTAAGTCTGCACTTGAATATTCCGAGGTAAATACGAACATTAATGAAAAACAATCGCCACCCACATCAATAAATAAAAGTACCTACTTACATGGTAAATTAATTCAATTACTTATAGCCAAACTCAAGGCAAAACAAATACAATAAGGTCAATATTTTTATTTGGAGTCTTCATTAGAACATATTATTATTGTTATGTTATATTATATAATGTCCATAAACGACCTACTATCTATAAAAAAAATCTCTACCAGCTACAACCACAGATATTTTACAAGCGTTTAAAAACTATTACATACAATAATGTGTGTTACTTTCATTCGATTAAATTCAAAACGAAAGCTTCGTTAGAAACTTGTGACACTAGGATAGGAATTAACGACGTTACAATCTCTTATAGCAATTACCTGTTACGTTATTTATTGCTCTAAAAGCTTACTACATGGCTTTATGGATGTTGATTTCTAAGTTAAACGATTATGTATTAGGAATCGAAATTCTTCAAATACGTAACATTAATACATATTTACAAAACCTATTTTTTGTTATGTTAAACTCGACAAACAGACTGAATGACGGTCCAAATAGGTGGCTACCGTCGTCTCCTCATAACCTACGGCTGAGATTATGAACTGAAAATATATTACATACCGTAGATTCGGGTTACTTTAACTCTACTTTACTGTCATATCTCCAAAGAAGCGGGAATTTCAAACTTTTTTGTTTTGAGCCAAAGTTACCCCTATAGCTAAAGTAACCCGAATCTACCGGTATTTGATGTTTTCAAATCAAAAAAGAAACGCATCAAACGTTTCACATTAATCCCATCTCTTTTAAAATCCTCTTAATTAAACTTTTCAATATTTTTAACAGACTATAGTAAGTGACGGGGCACTTTGCGTTTCGCATCATAAACTTGGAGGTCCTTACAGAAGACCACTGTGATAGCGCGTGAAAAGGAATGCCCAGGTTCAGGCAGTGAACTTTGTATTCTCCTATGTACTACCATTTAGTAGATTGGCAGTCTGCATGCCGTCCTTTATCATGAAAAAGACCTGTACAGAAATAAATAATTCATTTTTGTTAAACTCACCATCCACGGGTGCGTTGATGGTCCGCCTCAGTCGCTTGTTTTCGTCTTGAAGCCGTGCCACTGCCGTCACTAAGTCCGCGGACTCTGTTCGCCATTGTTCCTCGATCGCTTCTATTTCCTGTTAATAAGATATTACCGAGATAAGTTAGAGGGTTAATTCTGTGGAAACAGGAGTAAATACTGTTTCGTTAGAGGCAAAACGGTAAGATTACGAGAGATATATAAACTTAATCAAAGGAACAGGTACAATTTAATAGTGGCAGGGCATACGACTTTTCGCAATCATTTTGGGCATTTCGTATGGCAGCAGTGACCACCCCGTTACAGGAGACCACCTTGAAATAACAGCATGTGTGCTGTTGTGTTACGGTGAGCGAGTAAGGGATGCCAGACCCCATTTCCTTAGACCTACTAAACCTACTAACCTACTAATGGCTTTGCTTGTGTTAAACGGTATCCCCCCCACCATTAAGTGGACCGTCAGCCTGTCTTTCGACCTTAACATAATAAAAAAAATCCACTTATGAACGCTCATCGATCTCTTTTGATCCGCGAATAGTCACTAATCATTTGAACACCCAGTGAGTGTTCAACAATAATTCATAGCCTACATCAGTGATATTACTGCCTGCTGAGAGGGGAGACAAAGTGGGTTTGGCTTGGGTTTGGCCTACCTACTCTGACATAAACAAACTATCATTATCATTTGAAATCGATCATAGGAGTAACTACATTCTTTCACTGGCCGAGAGAAGAGTGACAAGGATGTAATTTGAATCTGTTCACTAACACACTAACATGTCTAAACTCCCCAACATATAATAAAGTGTATAATAAAGAACAGTCAATCTAAGACTGTACGAAGTTTGCTGGGCCAGCTAAGTAGTAATAAAATAAAAATCTCTAAGTTTTTACTCTTCGCTGTTTTACGCAACAACAATCTATCCACCTTGTGCAAGAGGCAGCTTGATTCAATGCAATTCGAATAAAATGCCCTAGGTACTCTATGCGCTGCGGGGTGTCTAATCAGAAATATTATGAGAAAAGTAAAACGTTGCGTACAAATTTATCGCAAATTATTAGTCTAGCTATTGAATAAAAGCGGTCAGGTATTTTCCTCCCTTTCACTACTGACTGTTAACCGTGCCGAATCAAATAATGTGAATGCAAATTATAATACAGAAAACGGGTCCCAGACTCCCCAGACTGGGAGGTCTGAATAAAGAGCTAATGATAAATGTCTAAAACCTGCCGTATTATGTGGCTAACCTTTTGCAGATTATTACGGCTCTCGCTTGCTTGAACAAACTGTGGGCGTCTGTACCTTTTGGGTATCCTAACTAATATTATCAATGCAAAACTGAGTTTGTTTGTACGTTTTTTACATTTTTATTAAATTGATCATCGTGAAATTTTATGTATATATACGTGTCTGGGGTTTTGATACAGAAAAGACATTAGTGTACCTGATACCCAGAAAAAAAAAATACTCCTGAGGTTTATCCACAAGTTAAAATAAAAAAATTCATCGCCAGATGCCTGAATAAGGGGCGCGGAGAAAATCGCGGGCAAAAGCTAGTATACCAATAAGATCGACTTCATTATCTATACTAAAATTACAAAGAGAAAAGGTTTATGTATTTTTGTTTGTAAATAATAAACTTAAAAAATACTGGACCGATTTTAAAAATTCTTTCACCTGTTGAAAGCTGCATTATCAGTGAGTAACATAGGCATAGTTAGTAACATTTCATAAAGTTAAGTGGGCGAAGTCGAGTGCAACAGCCAGTCTATCAATAAAATAGATAACCACCTAAATATAACGCATATAAAATATAATTCCGAAAATACTGAAGAAAACAAAATTAATTTTCGATTCGAATATCTAACGAGTGCTCTAAAGGCGCCCTGTTCGTGTCCAATCGCCACTTAGATAATCTAAAAGTAGATGCTCGAAGATACAAGATAATAGTCGCGGCTGCTGTTATACTTAATGCTGTTCATAAGCGTTCAACTTTTACTCTCAGACAGTAGTGCAGACAGATACTGTTTGTATGATCATTGTGGCTGGGTTCGAGAAAGCCACGTTAGCAAAGCTTGATTAAATAAAATCCTTTCTCTAGTTTAGCCGTAAAAACGTGACAGGTTGAAGTTACTTCCTGAATGATTGTATAATTCATATACTAATTTTAAATCTAAAGGGATACTATATCGGTTAAATTTGCATGACTTTTTATAGTTTTTACTATAAAAACAATACAAATAAAATACAATACCTACAATACAAATAAAATAATGGGAAATATCAAAATTTTCTGTATTTAATTAGAAAAATTATAATTATGGGGTGTAATTTGGTACCAATGTGTTTTCACAATTTTTAGGTACAGATAGAAGTGTTATAATTCCATTACTTAATTAAACGCTACGTATTTACGTACCCCTACAATGAGAAAGAGGGTGAGTCGCTAGTAAGTTAGTAGGTTTAGCTGAGAGGTAAAGTATCGTAAGTCACTTATTGAAAGTTTTGTTTTTTTAATGAAAATAAAATAAAAAACAAAGATAAAAATAAATAATAAACATAGTATTTAATAACAAAGCAACATTACCTTTCTAACGAGCCCTACAGTAAATAATTCATAATATAAAATCACATGCAAATTATGAATGGAACTACATATCCGTTAAGTGAACACAAACACAATTACTACAGTTTATTCGTTTATGCATCGTTTACTTGTCACAGTACAAGTTATGCAATAAACCACATAAGCAGGTACATACTAATAACCCATCATGCAACGAGAAACATTCGAATGCCATAGTGTTTCAATTTTACGGACTAATGTGCTCTAATTGCCAACTGGTGCAAAAGCGTTAGCTTCGAAACCTATACCAATATATTATTATTTAAATTATTTACTTCGAAAATCAAGCTGATGATTAGGTAAATCTATAATTATAAAGAGAAAAGATTTGTATTCAAATATATTTGTTTGTTAATGAATAAACTCAAAACTATTGGACCAATTTCAAAAGTTCTTTCACCTATAGAAAGCTACATTATCAAGGTGTAACACTGTCCACCTTTTGAGGGGATGCCTTTTCCTTCGCTTGCTGGTACAAGGTTTTCACGTGGGTACTTTCCGGCCCCGTCGTCTCTCCGTGCTATGTGTCCGTACTTACTAATTCGATAGGTTATGTCGGTAACTTTCTTACGTGTACTAGTCTGCTCATTCCTGATTCAATCTTGCAGTGTAACCACGAGCATATTACCCCTCTCCATTGCTCGTTGAGCTTTCTTAACATAAAAATATAACCGATAATGCATTTAATCATAGTGAACTAAGAGAATCAGTTTATAAAGTTTTGTTAACGCGGAGGGCGCATTAAACTGCAATTTCAGTCACGCATAGCAAGGAAACGTTCAAATCAATTATTCAATTGAGAGTACAATAGAAGCTATTGTACCTCGCTAAATAACAGTCTGCTTAAAATACATGCATACATAATAGATACATTTTGACTAATAGGAACACACATTCAAAATCTCAGTTTATTAACTTCAAGAAGGGCTTCAAGAATTTTAGTCATTTAAAACTATTTCATGTGATTTTACTCGCTGCCCGGCGAACTTCATACATTTAGTACCAAACAAAATGTATGCGAAAATGAATTGTATTCACATTTTTTCGCATGAAAATTTCAGATGTTATAATAGTTATTTGGCGCAAAATATTCTGCTAATATTCAACCAATCAAACATTAAGAAAATTGGTCAACAACCGATAAAACCTAACATAATATTTGCTATAACATTATTTTAAATATCATACCTATGTTCAAATACTTTGTAAGTTTTCTTTTATATTGACAAAAGTGTTTGTTGATTCATAATATAGTATTAATTATTAATAACAAGATACAATTTCTATTTGGGATAAGATAAGATTTTATTTATCATTAAAAAAATAAATAAAGATATATTAAAATAAATTTGTTTTTTTTTATTTCATTTTGAAAACCTATGAAAACCAGATAAGGCTACATGGCCAAATTAATTTGTACGCAGATGACACTTCGTTGTTTTATTATGGATCCTCTATCCACGAAATCATCTCGCGGGCTCAAGATGACCTTAGTACTCTCCATAGATGGTTTCAGTGTAATTTGCTAACGATTAACATAAATAAAACCTGTTATATTGTCTTTAAACCCAAAAACAAAAAAAATCCGCCCCGTAAACCTTTGTTATTAAATAATATTCCCATTCAAGAAAAACAAGAAGAGAAATATCTTGGCTTACGATTAGATTCTTTCCTAACATGGAACTCTCATATAGAACATCTAACACTCCAAGCTAACACAATTGCTCGGCTCTCTTAGAGGGGTTATCCGGTCTCTTCCTCGCCAAGTACGCCAAACCATTTATAATTCATTGGTAAGACCACATTTATTATACCTTATTGAAATCTGGGGTAGTGCCTATAAATCAAATCTAGCCAAATTACAAATTATGCAAAACAAAATTATTAAAATGCTGTTTCATTACCCCTATTTAACACCTACTAACAAAATTTATAAAGACACAAAATTAATGAATTTAACTCAATTATATAAATTTAATACATGTATACTCGTTCGAAAGATATTAGATAAATCAGTTCATTCCGATATTACCTTGCTTAAACAAAAAGATATTTCCATGTGTATAACAAGGCGAGCAAGCCATGTTGTCTTACCAAAGGTAAGAACAACACATGGCAAAAAAATGGTTACTTTTGAGGGAGCACAGCTTTTTAACGAATTATCGTTGCAAATAAGGCAGGCGAAGTCTTTTGGGAAATTCAATCCGAGCTATTTAAACATTTTATGTCAAGTGTCTGCATGTTTAATGTTTCATAATTTTGTTTTCTTATATTATTATATTTCTCATGTTAGTGGCTCTGTGCTTTAATGAGAATAAAGAAATATAAACCTATATCTATCAATCTTATCTATTCTATTAAGAGATATGATTACATATATTGTTTATTGGTTACAAAAACACAAATTATACACGGTCTATACTTAACTAGTAATCACTAATCACCCCAGGGTGATTAGTCTTTTATTCTTTTAAATAATTTATACATCAAAGGGAGAAATCATATTTTATACCATTAATTATAGCCAAATCAAAAAATTGGACAGATTTTTTTAAAAGCTGTTTGAATTTTCAAACTTTTCGAATACCCATTGAGGGTTAAAATTGGTGGATTCATGAAACAAAGTACATGTGGCTATTAAAAAAATAGGTGTGGCATATTTTATTAGTCATAGGTAACCTATGTCATGCATGATAATATGCCAAAATATACAAGTATATAGAAAAAAGTGTGTGTCAGCTCCGACGCAAGACTGGAGTTTACACCTTACGAACAATAAATAAATAATCTAATATATGAATGAAAGAATAAAATTAATATGATTATTAATGAATGCAAGAAATATAAGAGAAAATATAAGAACATAATTATTTAACATGAACATAATGACAAACCATTAATAAATACTCCTTACGAACGATTATAAAATACATTCTAAAATATTAAAAAATAGAATGTAATGCATTCATGAATACATTCCGTATAACAACTTTGATTTTACTCCCATAAATTTTCATACTTACGGGCTTAAATTTTTTAAATAACAAGTAACATTTTGACTTTTAATATTGACTATTTGTCCCGACAATAATTCCTCTCGACATATTGAAATTTGGCCAAACATTTCAGTCTTCCCATCTGACACGGCTCATCTAGATGCTAGGGTTTATTACTAAAATTGTATATCAATTAATTTATTGAATCACTAAATTGCACTTCGAATATTAGAAAAATAAATAAATAGAGGGCTCATAATTAAAAAAAAACCTAAACAAATTGTTATCAATAAAAGAACTTGATAATACAAAAGATTGTAATGTGATTCCAAACCAAATATAAAACCTCCTTTCAAAGTACCTAGTTAATTATGTTTATGAATAGTGAAGTGACTAAACAGATGATGTCAATGCCATGCAACACAATATGATTGGGTTACTGGTTTTACTTTTGCAACTTTACTGAATGCATGTCGAAACTGAAGTGTTTCGTGCACTAAATGCACGCATATAATCCACAAATTTTCTTAGCAATGACCTCTAATAGAACCTACCTTTTCAAACCGTTGTCTGTACTCTGCCTTTTCGATCTTATCGTTTTCCAATTGGGATATCTTCGCTGTTAATTCTTGCAAAGCTTGATTCTCTTTTTCATTCCTCACAGCGAGGTTCTCCAACAGTTCCAAGGCGTTTATTACCTTCGGTAACAATGCTGTTACGGCGTCAGCCCCGTATTTTTCAATAATTATCTCGCATTCCTTTCCAATATCAGACGCCAAGTCGTATACGTCGACAACCGTAACTTCGTCGTCGTAATCTGGCATTTTGACGGAGTAACGCCTCTGGTACGGCATTAAAAACACCTTAAGTTCACCTTACATATAAAAATATAATCACAAATGATAAAACCAATCCGCCTTTCGCAAATGCGCCATTATTACTGCTCTGCTCACTCACATCACAAGTCAAGTGCTCAGAATGCTCAGTCAGTGCCTGCTGCTGAAATCACAATCACAGCACAGTACAAGTAAAAGCACTAGTCAAATGACTGACTGAAATGAGTGAAAGAAAAATGAAATAAAAAAATGTAAATGTCAAACATAAATGTCAATGTCAAATAAGTCAGACCACAGTCCATAATATTTTAAGTGAAGAAGTGTCATCAGGTCATCAGTATATAGTGTTCTGTATATGTCATTGTCACACTGATCTGTAATAAAGCACTGGATAGGCTGCTGTCATATTATTTTATGTCTATTTGAAAATCGCCATTTTGGCGCTGAGCCTATGGAGTGTAAGTACACGGAATTAAAACTAGTGATGTCCACATGATAGGGACATCTACAGAATACACATTTTTTCATGTTTCAAAACTCAAGCTGACACAAATAAAATTAAACAGTCCCTTACACCGCCATCACACTCTCGCGAAGTTCCTCAACGAAGTATTCGGGAAAGTTGACCGAAGTATGAAATATGACGTTAAACACTCGTCCTTACTCGTTCGAAGTAAGACGAGGTGCCCGCCACACTCACGTATTCGCCTCGCCTCGCCCAACTTCGCGAGAGTGTGATGGCGGCGTAAGACATCAACAAATAGAATAAAACGTGAATAAAACAGACACTATTGTACTTATCTATGGATTAAAAATACGAAAACGTCAAAATTAGTTCCCGTACGACGGCGCTTCAAAGTGGTATACGAAAATATCTATAAGTTGTATGGGATAGTCCAGATTTATTGAAGTTAATGCATTGTCAAAACTATGAGCACAACTATGAGTGTTGGATATAGTTTAAAATATTTTTTAATGTATGAAGTGCTATGTGGACAAAAAATATATAAAACTTAAAATCCTTACGTAGTTCATGAAACTACCCTAAATAAAACGCTACTACAGCGCCATCTATATATTAGTATACGACGGACACTAATTCACCTTCACTCTCATGCCCAACTCATTAGTCCAGACGGGTTAGCATGTATATTTCTAGGAAGCGAATTCTCTTCACCCAGGAAGCGAATTCCTTTTCGACGATTATAAGAGTTTCTTGTAGAAACCTAATAGATAAATAAATATTTTGATTTTGATATTACCAGCCATAACATAAAAAAAGCCATATCTATTTTGAAATACTTATCGTTTCTTTCTATTGTACACTGTACACCATCCAGTAGAGCTAAGGTTTGTTATTTACATGATAATAACTTTATAAAAATTAAAATCAAACATTCCATAATAAAATTCAACAATAACATGTATAACAATAACAACATGTCGGTTACACACTTAATTGTCCCCTTTTAAAAATCCGCGCGCAAGGAGTTTGTGTTCGCTACAAATCTAATAAGATTTTTTTTTCGGTTAGCTCTTGTGTAAAAAGTGTAGGTAATTTTGATTTGTGGCCCTTTAGTTTTTAAGCAGCGAAATGTTTCCAAAATTTAAGTAGGTACCAAATAATTATTAGTAATAATGTTATTATTATCCATTATTAATTTATTATTTTGCTGAATGACTACCATTCATTAATTAAAATGACGTTAAAGTTCATTTCATTAAAATTCATTAAAATGACGAGCCCGTTGGACGAGTGGCAAGGGTGCGTGCCTAACGTTTCAGGGTCCCCGGGTTCGATTCCCGGCGGGGTCAACTTTGGAAATTTTAATATAATTTTCAAAATTGACTCCGGTCTGGATTTGAAAAGTAGTGTAGGGCACACTGCGTTTCGCAGTCATTTGGGCGGCCCATCTGGCGGCAGTAACGACCACCTTACAGAATACCACCGTGAAATAACAGCATAGTTAATATGTGCTGTTGTGTTTCGGTGAGTGAGTAAGGGATGCCAGAGCCCCTCACCCGATGGGGTGAGGGGCTCTGGCTCCCTTATCCTTAATCCTTAATTCTTGTATGGTCGGCAGCGCACTTGTAGCACTTATGGCGTTGCTTGTGTTATAGGCGACGATGGCCACCTACCATCAAGTGGACCATCAGCCTGTCTGTCGACCTTAACATAAAAAAAAATTATTACACACTTAGATGACTAATAAACTCTTGGTCTACTCACTCACGATGCAATTTCGCATCCAAACCGTCAATTCAATTTGAGTTGATTTGACAATGCAAGTAGATAATAACAGAGGGGGATTGCTAGTCACTAATAAAATATTTTTTTATTTTATTTTAAGTAATATCGCTAACTACATCGTGTGCCTACACTAACTTCCCCTTCAAGGGCTGTGGTTTATAGTCAACCCCACCGTAATGGTGTGGGCGAACCCTATAGTTAAATATAGATAGATATTATTAGGTATGTTCTATATTTATAAAATTCTATGATATGGGTTTGCTCTTGGCTAACATCCAGCTGTGTAGCGAAGATAAGGCCTATGATGGAGCGAGCTCACCCAGAGAGGATTTAGATTATTATTATTATTATAAAATAATCTAAATAACGTAATTGCGAGACTAGCTTTTAAGTACTCGTTATATCACTTCCGTGGATTTTTGAATTTATTTAATGGTAGTATTTTTAACCTGCGATGATGTAATATGTACATTACTCTGTGTTATCAATAGTTTACGAAGCGCAGAAATAAGTACTGTTTCTAAGAAATCAGTAATAATACTTATCAAAAATAAACTCCATGTAGGATTAAGGGAAGGTAAAGGGAAACTGAGGAAAAGGAAAGGGAAAAGGGCACCCCTTATTCCACTCACCGAAACACAAACAGCACACGTGCTGTTATTTTACGCTGGTCTTCTGTAAGACGTCGGTTACCCACTGCTGATAGACGGTACTACTCCTGCTGCCAAATAACTGTGAAACGCAATGTGCCCTACCACACTGCCTAAGTATTTGTTAAATGCGCAGTATTTCAATACTTTCAAACTTAGGTAAATATCAATGAAACCCCATTACCAAATTACACTATATCATCCCAGTGGATCTATAATT
The DNA here is from genome assembly GCA_918317495.1 of Synanthedon vespiformis. Lineage (NCBI taxonomy): Eukaryota > Metazoa > Arthropoda > Insecta > Lepidoptera > Sesiidae > Synanthedon > Synanthedon vespiformis. The sequence continues at coordinate 3,762,348 of OU906965.1, forward strand.
TCTCCTTACCTAATATAACCTTACAAGTGGAAAAACTGATCTCCATACAAAACTGATTGATCTGATTTGCACTAAAAAACGCGATATTCTACGCCACTTTATAACCTTAATACAGATGTATCCTAATTGTAACAGTAGAAGGGTATATGTGCCTCCCACAGACCGATGAAAGGAAGCTGCAACACATGTTACTGTTTTCAAGAGCCTTGTTATAATATCGATTACTCAGTTAACGAGACTCGCCAAGCCGGGCGCCAAGCAACAGTTGGCCCGAAGCAACAGGCCGGAGCGCGCGACTAATGGCGGTCTCAGACAATATATATTATTTTTATTTTATTACTTTAATTGTTAAAATTGTGTAATGAATAATCAAAGTAAAGCGAACAAATATGTGTGTCCTAACGACAGGCAGCTCTCGCTGCGTGCCAAGTGAGTATGAAGCCACTTTTAAAGTTTGTTAGCAACTGCTGTTTGTTTTGTTTTTCCTATCATGTTTTTATCACTAATTAATGCTTGTTCAACATGCTCGTATTTAATTTTTTTTTTCTTAAATATATTTTTATTGTATTAGTCGTCAATCTACTACTACATAGTACATTATACTGTAGTACCTACTATGGTTGAAATATTTTCAGAAAGTAGTAAGTTTTAATAATTATTATTATTATTAAAAAAAAAAATAACAAAAATTTAGTTAAAAATTATTGTAGAAAGAAGCAGTCAGTGGACTGCTCTTTCTACAATAGAATTCCCTTTCGCCAAATAAAAAAATGATAAAATATGGTAATGACTCAACTCAAAATAATTTTAAATTGATTTAGGATCAACGTAATGTTTTAAGATTGAGTTTTGTTGTTGTTGTTTAAAAACAACAGGGTTGGTCTAGCCATTCTCGAGTTTTGCCCTATTTAGCGATTCTATATTTTTTGAAGTACGTGGAAATCTAGTATCACCTGAAATTTTAAAAATCCTTTTTTAGCACATACTTAAATTATAAAATAAACATATCCTCCAAATTTCAGTTTTCTAGTATCCAATTATGGCTGTAACGTTAATAGTACCTAGTCAGTTAAGAAAAATGATTTTATTTCATCAATATCAAAAATTATTTAGTTATAATTATTTAGCTTGCGCTCGCGACTTTGTCCGCGTTAAAAAAGAAATTGAGGAACATACTCGTACAATACATACAATACCTACACTTACAGATTTATTATTACTATTGATTATATACTTAACTAGCTGGTGCTCGCGACTTCGCGAAGTATAAAACGCCATCTATCATATTTTGGATAGACGGCGCTGTCTCCCTGGCCAAGCCGCTAGTATTTACTTTCATTTTAGATTTCCCATACGACTGAAGCATTTTCCCGCGGTAAAAAGTATCCTATATTCATCACGGATAATGTCGGCTTCTAATGGTAAAAGAATTTTTCAAATCGGTCCAGTAGTTTCGGAGCCTATTCTATACAAACAAACAAACAAACAATCAAATCTTTCCTCTTTATAATATTAGTAGATTTTTTTTTTTTTTATTGCTATCTAGAAAACTTCTGAAGGTGTCTCGAGGCAATAAATTTTGCTGGAAATAATGAACACAACTTTCCCCTTAAAGGCTCGTATAGCATAATCCATTCAATCTAACGAGTGTTTGTCGAGAGATTAAGGGGGATTCAAAGCGTTCAAGGTATACCTACTTTATTGCTATTAGAGAAACTTTAGACGTTAATACTTTATTCAAAGCCTTCTAAGGTTAGTTGTTTTTATGGTAAATATTGATGGTTGTTGGTTTGGTTCTTTTAGAAACACTAACTGGTCCTTTTGAAAAATTATGGATGATGTCTTACGGCTGAAATGAAAATGATAGATTTATACGCGACTTCGTCCACGTAGAAAAGTATAAATCGCCATCGACTGTATTTTGGATAGACGGCGCTATCTCCCGGGCCAAGCCGCTAGTATTTATTTTATTTTTATTTTACATCACGGATAATAGCGGCTTTTAATGGTAAAAGAATTTTTAAATCGGTGCAGTAGTTTCGGAGCCTATTCTATATAAACAAACAAACAAATCTTTCCTCTTTATAATATTATAGTAAGTATATAGTATAGATAGATGAAACGTATTATAAAACAAAGTCCTCCGCCGCATCTGTCTGTTCGCGATAAACTCAAAAACTACTGCACCGATTTTCATGATGTTTTCACCAATGGATAGAGTGGTTCTCGAGGAAGGTTTTAGTATAATATTATTTACAAAGTAGGTAAGTCGCGGGCAGCAGCTAGCTAGTATATCCATAAGTCCTATGTTAATGATGTGTTTCTCGATAAACATTGATTCAATAACAGCTAGACAGAACAACAGCTAAAAATACCGAAATTTAGCTTAAATTTTAACAAGTGTAGTACTATATTGTTTTAGAGTTGATTATTCAATGACGTCCTTGCATAAACGTTCGTCGTAGCTCTTATCACAATCGGATAGCATCCGCTTCCTGTTTGCGTGTGTTATTCTGCCTTCAACAATCTATTCCTGTAGTTAATGCTTCCATAACAAATTGGCACTGCAGTGCAGTCTTAAATTAGGCAGTAAAAACCTCCTTACAGAAGACCTACGTGAAATAACATCATTCATAACCCTATTAACTGACTTTGAAGCGGCTTTTTTCACGGTATTGAAAAATAATAAATATATAAGTATAATAAAACCTAACTAAAATTTATGCAAATAAAAAAAAACAATAATTTGCAACCACGGTTAAAATATCTTCACTGTCAAAAAAACATCTCTGTATTTCTAAAGTAGATTACTGAAAACGAATTACAGATTAATTATACCTGAAATTACGACCTAACGTAGGACGTATTTTTAAAATGAAATTAATAGACTTTTGATGAATTATAGACATGATGTAAAAAAGGCTTAAACTCAATAAACAATCTATTTTACAGCTATATAATATTTCACGTTACTTTACGTACAAAATGTAACCCATTGTCGAATTTCTCTTCACTTGGACGACAATCATTTGATCTTTTTCAAGTACCTCTACAATAAGCTTTGTTTGATTTTGCCATCGTCACACTCCGAAAGCCTATTGTGATTGCGAGCAATTCTCACAATTTCCCTACCAGTTCAAACCTAAAATACAAATATAGAAAGTATTTATTTTTCTACAAGCATTCTTCGCGAGTAGAGGTCACATTTTGCATATTCCTACATTTTTGCCAATTTTACGTCATACTAGTTCGTCCTATCTAACCTTTTTAACACGAAATTTTTTGTTTAATTTTCATCAATCAATACTAATAATAAATCTGTAAGTGTAGGTATTGTATGTATGTTCCTCCATAACTCTTGATTTTCATGAAACTTGGTAGACATTTAGACGTACAGGACACAGGGTTCGAATCCCGCTGGGGTCAAATGTTTATGTGTTAACATTTTACCTTTGTATCAACTGTCTGGTATCCATAATACAAGCATTAGTTGCTTAGTGTGGAATTAGATGGTGCTGTGTGGAATGTGTGAAGAAATTTATTAATTAACTAGCTGGTGCTCGCGACTTCGTCCGCGTAGAAAAGTATAAAACGCCATCTACCGTATTTTGGATAGATGGCGCTATCTCCCAGGCTAAGCCGCTAGTATTTATTTTATTTTAGATTTCCCGTAGGAATGAAGCATTTTTCCGCCGTAAAAAGTAGGCTATGTTCATCAGGGATAATGTCAGCTCCTAATGGTAAAAGAATTTTTCAAATCGGTCCAGTAGTTTCGGAGCCTATTCTATACAAACAAACAAAAAAGAATCAAATCTTTCCTCTTTATAATATTAGTATAGATTAATTTATTTTATTTATTTATTTATCTATACATACATTTTTACATCGCTGGCCAACACAATTTCCATATAATTCAGTGTCCATATTCCATATTATTCGGTGCTACTAAAGCCCATATTGGTTGTCATGCCTGCAAAATTGCAATAAATATTTTGCATTCCACCGTTTGATAAACAGTTTAACCTTGATTGGTAAATAGCTATCGTACACACGACCACCTGCTGCTACTACAATAATATTATAAATGCGAAAGTTTGTTAGGATCGATGTAAGCATATTAGTTACTTTCGCACAAACAAAAACGGCTCAAAGGATTTGAATGAAATATGGCACACAGATAGTTTATTACCTGAATTATCATGTAGGATACTTTACATCGTAGATAAATATTAGTTTCTTCAGGGATCGCCTGAAAATATAACAAACTAGTTGCTGTCCGCGACTTCGCCGCGTAACCACAAATTTCCAAACTAGACTTTAAAAAGTTGATTTATAAAATTGGCACTGCCGGAAATTGAACCCGGGACCCCCGAAAGAAAGCGTTCAGGCGAGCACCCTAACCCTCATACAACTCGTCGAAATCCTTACAAGTCCTCCGCCGCGTCTCTCTGTCTGTTCGTGATAAACTTAAAAACTATTCCACCGATTTTAATGCCGTTTTCACCAATGGATAGAGTGGTTCTCGAGGAAGGTTTTAGTGTATAATTTACAAAGATACGCGGGCGAAGTCGCGGGCAGCAGCTACTTTTATATTTTATACTAGCTGGTGCCCGCGACTTCGTACGCGATGATAAATTAAAAATATAAAAGCAATTACAACGCTTGGCAACTTGTTGCTATAACACATTGGCCAGGAGTTACTTACAGTTTTATATTTTGGATAATCCCTCAGGAACATTATTTTTTTCTTGAAGTCCTTTCTGGTGTCCCAGACAATGTGTATGTAAAATTTCATGGTGATCGGTTCAGTAGTTTTAGCGTGAAAGCGAGACAGACAGACAAAGTTACTTTCGCATTTATAATATTAGTAAGGATTTTTTCTATTGACCGGTCAGTCCTACATCAAACAATTTCACGGCCCATCTGGGTTGTGTAGTGACTCGTGACTCTTAATTTGGTGACCGGCGAAATCAGAAAGCAGATAGATAGATAGATAGATAGAAAAATATTTATTTGCACAAACATGACACACATATTAACCAGAAATGGTTTATGCATTTATAAAATTGCATCCCGGACAACTAGTAATAATACAAAGTTAGCAATAAGTTAGTAAAACGCAAGTTAAATGTTTGTAATGTCTTTAATCTTGTTCAGCTCGAAAGAAAATTAATCTTACAGTCATGTATTTTCTTCTCCAAGTAGAACAATTACAAAGAACACAGATAAAACTTCATTGAACTGATATTAAACTAACAACTTCGTTCTAAAGACTGTTACCGCAAACTAATGCGTTATTCTTTGTTTATTTCTTTATACTTAAACTGAGACCTGAATAGTTTTTAGATATATTTAATTCTTTGTTTTTTAAATTGAAAACTTTTTTAGGCGCGTTGGGCTGTTTTAGGATAGGGAAAAACCCGTGTAATCGCGCAGTCACACTCTGTGAGCGACACCCTCAGTGACTTTTAACTGCATGAAATAAGCGCCATCTATTGTTTATTATTATCTGCTAGTGGCTATTTCTGACTGCTAGAGAACCAGTATAACTTCGTCCATTGCTGAAATATTGTGATCCGTAAACTAAAGCTCTCTACCTATACCTATACCTCTACTTTGAGAAACTGTAGTACTTTCATGAAACTTGGTAGATAAACATTTAGAAGTACAGGACACAAAATAGGATACTTTTTTCTTTTTCAACGCGGACGAAGTCGCGGGCAACAGCTAGTCTCTAATAAATTTAATAAATAAATTCTCTAACGTTACACCTGTAAAGATAAGGACCGAATGAGAATCGATATGACGACAGGATTATTACATAGATAAAATATTTGCAAATATCGATTTTGTACCAACCGATTAGTGTTTATAGCTTGTCATTGCTTTTTCTAATATAATATATATTATTAGAGAAACATTGAATTTATTAATTCTATTCAAAATGACATTAAAAGCAAATAATCAAACTTGTTGCTACCGGAATTTTGATACATTAAATAAAAAGTGTATTCTTTTTATATTCCTCCATAACTCTTAAACGAATTAACTGATTTTTATGATACTTGGTAGATAAACATTTATACAGGACACAGGATAGGCTCTACTTTTTTCTTTTTCAACGCGGACGAAGTCGCGGGCGCCAGCTAGTAATATAATGTATCATCTAGGTATACACTTATGATTCCGTTTTTTATTGACTTTTACACATACATTGGTGTTTCCCTGTAACAGACTCCGGACGGGGTGGAGCGCTGCCCGCAGTGAACCCCCGCTATCGGTCAACGAAAGGGAAGCTATCGCCGAAGTCGTCAAACGCGCTGAAAAATTGGAAGAGGTCGAGGCCAGACGGATCGGACGACTTGTCGCCCGACTCGAAGGTAATTAACTGATTTGTTGCCAACAGAAATCTCTTTGCGAAGCCCTTCTAGATTTCAAACTTCAAAATGGTTTAATTACACGGAAAAAGTAATTAAATCAAAATATCTTAGAGGTCAATCTATATCATAAAATTGTAATAAAATTGAGAACGAGCCTTTATGTATGTAAGTATGTCCGAGTAGTATGTTTGTACGTTGTGCTAATCTCAGAAACGGCTTAAGGGATTTGGATGAAATTTGGCACACAGATTTTTTTCTTTTTTCTTGGATTATTACTATTCTTATCTAAAAAGATTACGTTCCTGTGATATTTTCCAAAAAAGAAACGAACTACATCGCGGATGAAATCGCAGGCACCAGCTAGTCTGAGAATGACCCTAACTAATAAAAAAAAGTCGGTACGCTATGCTTTTCAGACCTTAACTACTCAACTGAGTACTATCACTATAGCTAAACTTACTAGGAATATTATAGAAAAAAATATTTTAAAAAAAAATATATTTTTTGAAATGGCAGGAAAATAACTGTTATAGAATATAGGATTTTAAAGCGCGGGTTAACACGAAATCCGTGCGACTTTTACTCAGACAGTTTTTCAGATCGTGAACAGTTTAGATTTAGATTATGGGACACCTTGTACATATAATAACCCATGTATACATATTACATATTATATTAATTACTAACTGACCCAACAGACGTCGTTTTTCTGTTCTGTCGTTTTCCATCGATGTGTTTGACGTCAATTTAATTGAAAGTTTTGAATTTCCAGCTAGGGAATTTGGATGGGAAAGGAAAAACAGATTGTTTCCATTTTTCTGGGAATATTTTCTAATTTTCCTCTTCACACGAACTTTCCTTGGACTTCAAAGAATATTTGAATTTAAAAATAGCCGATTTGCTTCAGTTTTGCGCTTAGGTTTCAACACATTCAACAATTTACTTTTATCTGTATAAATATACTAGCGACCCGCTCCCGGTTTCGCATGGCTACGATTTTGAAAAGCTTTCTTCTTTTGACGCTCTCTCCATTAACCATATTAAAATCCGTCGTGTAGTTTATAACATCTAAGCGCACATACAGAGGAAGATAGATTAATATAAATGCATTTTTTTTAATCTAAGGTATGCGACGATCAGCTCAAGGTCCAGTTCCGAGAACTTGTCTCATGTGCGGCGAGACGTCCAAACTGTTGGCACCTTTGAGGACTTGTGCCATTTGTCGCAATTCAGCCTGCCCTAAATGTGTTATAGACACTCCTCCGCACAGGTATGACTTCATTTTATTATTATATTATAGCGTAATATTCCACATACATGAAAAATAAAAACAAGTTTTATAGCTAGTAAAGTTTCGTGGATGGAATATGAAAACTGACAGACGAATGCGCTTCCCCTAATCTTTTGTGTGGCAGTAAAAACATAAAAACGGGATGGATGTGTCAAGTAATAACCAACCTAATATTACAAATGTGAATGACTTTGTTTGTTACGCTTTCACGCCTTAACTTATCATCATTTAATTATATCTATGATTCAGAAAATAAGTGCTGTTCTCATCTAAAAACAAAGTAAAAACTTAACGCCTCACAAAAATATATCATAAATAATTTTTGAATAAATGTTGTACGTGTGTCTGTCTTCTGAACAGAATCGATTTTGAATGTTAAAACCTAGACTAGAGCTAACATTAAAGGGTTCATTTCCAAAATTGGTTCTACCGGGAATCGAACTGTGTATATGTAATGTACCCTTGAGTCCTTTCAACCAAGGGGCTCATTAATATGACAATAGTCTCATCGAAAACTATATAATTATAAAAAGTTTACAGCTAATAATGAATGATATTGAAAATTCAAAGGTTACGAGCTTTTTATGGCGCTTTATAAGAGATTTACTAAACCTGATATTACGTGCTTCAGGTTTTTATGCTTCTTCGAAAATGTTCAAATCATAAATGTTTATCGACTCTTTAATGACTGTTATAATATAATCTATGAGTTGGTATATTCCATACTGCAAAGTCTTAATTACCTTAATTTATTAAGAATATACAATACGAGTATCGAAACCTTATACTTGCTATAAGAATATTATAGAGAATCGACAGATTAACGCTTACTTATCAGAAAATGAGTTAGGCAACAATTTGTGGCAAATAAAGTTACTAGACTACTCGCCGGCATTTATCTCGCCCGAATCGGCGAGTTATCATGTTTATTTTTACCTATTATTTCACTAGACAACTCGTTCGCTAGCATAATGTACATACATTTGGTTACATAAAGATATTGAGCGAATTTCTACTACAATAAGAAATATTCTTATTTCTTTCTACAGGTAAGTACTTAATAAACTAATAAACAAAGGAAAAGTATGAATTTATAACTCACATCTGATTTTGTATTCAACAAACTTTATATTCTTAAAATGCTTTCTATAGCACTCGGTAAAGCTGTACGTATGAAACTTGTGAACAATATTTTGCAATGCAAATCACCTTTTATGCTTACAATTTCTAGGGTTCCGCGATTGAAAGGAAAAGAAACCCTAATATATATTTGTTATTGCTCGTTGTACATCAATAGCAGTTGCGTACTCGTTAAAAATTAAAAAAAAAATCATTTATGGAAAGCTATTAGCAAGTCACTTAGGGCTATCTATACATATATTATAAAGAGGAAGGACTTGATTGTTTGTTTGTTTGTATAGAATAGGCTCCGAAACTACTGAACCGATTTGAAAAATTCTTTTACCATTAGAAGCCGACATTATCCGTGATGAACATAGGAAAATTCTTCATTCCTACGGGAAATCTAAAATAAAAGTAAATACTAGCGGCTTGGCCCGGGAGATAGCGCCATCTATCCAATATACGGTAGATGGCGTTTTATACTTTTTTACGCGGACGAAGTCGCGAGCACCAGCTAGTATTTTATAAAGTTACGCAGACGAAGTCGCATTGCAATAACTAGTACTTAAATATTAGTTTAATGGCATTTAGTTCCTGTATGGCGAAACTTTGCAGCTTGACAACAATTAAATTTATATTATTATAGTTATTTTTTTAGATATATAGTTTATATTTCTCTTTTAATTTTAAATGTATATAGCTAGGATGTTTACTGTTATTTAATTGATATAGATTAGCATAAAATTAAGCTTAAGTAACATCCGACACTCCATTCCTTAGTAACCACCAAAACTAAAGAAGTACAAGAAGCAATGTGTGTTTGAGTTTGCATGGTATGTGTGTGTTCGACGACAAGTAAATACAGGTATGTAGATCTGGATTTAGCGGAGATATACAGTAGTGAAAGCGAAAGTTTTTTACACTGATATGCTCAAAGATTGACACGTAGTTATTTGGTTTAAGAATAAGAAAGATCACCAACTACAAGTGTAAAGTGAGGATTAGTTACTTTTAAAGTGACGCTAATAAAGCCTAACTTGAAATAATATTCAAGTAAGGCGAGTAAATGTTACGAGTTGTGTCAATTTTATGTCAATTTCATTAAAATTACCCCTGAGATGCTACTCGAAGATTGTGAAACTCGTAAGCTTTCTTACCGGTGACTTTAAATTGTGGTTAGCCTCTATTTGACACTTTTCTCAGAGACGGTGAAAGAGGCCCTTACTGTTACTAATCTCGTAGACGCTAACTCAACGCTACGAATGCCCATGCTACGAAGCGTATTAAAATATTCGTAGCACAAGCGTAGCACATTCTGTAGTACTTGTTATAGTAGGATTTTTTTCTAACACATTTTTTACCGAAATAAGCGCAACCTAAATAACCTATGTATTAAGGTGCAATATTGCTCAACAATTTTTTGTATCTTCTCGGAGATAACCGAACACATTTAAAATGGAAAAATTATACACTTTTATTTATTTCGTGTATACTTGATATACTTTGTATACTTTATATACTTGATATACAAGAATTATACCTCAAATCCTAACTAATTCTTGTATTACAGCTGATTTGTTTTTAAGCTTTGTTATTATTAGTTAGGCTTTTTTAAACCTTAGATACTTTGTAAATGTTTACTGAAAATAAATTACAAAATTTTTAACGCTTTCATCAGTTCAAACAAAACAAAGACCGTGGTGGAATTTTAATTAAATTTTATTTTCAGAATTTACTCCCAAAGGGAGAGAGATACGATTCTATTGTTTATAAGAGTAATTGCGTATCAAAGAAAGGATATGAGTTTACATTAATAATAGCTATGCCCCACGGGTTCGCCAGACTGAAAATTAGAAAATATGGAAGCCTCCTTCATAAAAGAAATCCGAAAAATGTGATTGGTCTAATTGTATCAAATTATTTGATGACTGATCAACAATCATCACAAAACAAACTTATTCTCATGATAAGCAAAAAATATCTTAATAAGAAAGAAAAAAGTATATCAATACTGACCATAAAGACAGACCCACTCAGAGATAGGTACACCATCAAAGTACTACAAGAATGGAATGGAATTTGCGTCATTACGGAGTCGATGGTAAAAGGTAGTAACGACCAACTTCTATTATTCATTTTAAACTCCAATATGTTGACGCAAAGTCATATTTTCTTTAAATGACAGATGACAGAGTTCATACTCTAAACTTAATTATGCCACTTTTAAATCATCAATCATCAAGTCATCAATACTAATAATAAATCTGTAAATAATAGGTATTGTATGTATATATATATGTATATTCCTCCATAACTCTTAAACGAATTAACTGATTTTCATCAAACTTGGTAGATAAACATTTAGATGTACAGGACACAGGATAGGTTACTTTTTTTTTCAATGCGGACGAAATGGCGGGTACCAGCTAGTGTTCCAAAGTTCGTAGTGTTTTGTATGGCGTGCGAAATCCATAGATAGCTGTTGTAGTACATTGATGGTACAGACACATTTTATTGAGATTATTTAAATTTATTGAGATTATCTAAATTTATTGAGATTATTATATTAGGTTTAATACGAAATCGAAATGGACAAAAATGAGCGTCGAAATCTTAAAACAAATTCAGTTTTTCACTGTGCCTTAATGGCCGGTCTGTTTTCAGAACAGAAACTTATACCTATACTAGCTGGTGCTCGCGACTTCGTCCGCGTAGAAAAGTATAAAACGCCATTTACCGTATTTTGGATAGATGGCGCTATCTCAAGGGCCAAGCCACTAGTATTTACTTTTATTTTAGACTTCCCGTAGGAATGAAGCATTTTCCCGCGGTAAAAAGTAACGGATGTTCTTCACGGATAATGTCGGCTTCTAATGGTAAAACAATTTTTCAAATCGGTCCAGTAGTTTCGGAGCCTATTCTATACAAACAAACAAATATCAAATCTTTCCTCTTTATAATATTAGTATAGACTAATCTGACGAATGATGACAAAACTAAAGGAAGCAAGAATTTTCTGTTATTGTTTTCCGTTGAAAGGTGCAGTAATGTTGATTGCTCCTCTCTTTAATGACTAAGCCATATTGCATTTTACGATGAAACGCACGTCAGCTTTTAAAAGGCTACTGAGCTTTACTGAACTTTAAGTGCCTTTAATTTGTTGTCGTCTCTAAATAAATTATTATAAATAACACTTATAATTTCTTTTTTCAATATAAAGTCTCTACCAAACAGAACTTCTTATCAAAATAATTTTAGTAGTGAAGTGTAGATACCTTTTTTATTATTATAGTTAAAGATAAATATTTATTAAAATCTAATTAAGTTAAAAAGTGACACATTCAAATTTAATGAAGTGTAATAAACCTTAGCATTTGTAATGTTCCCACATCATTAAAATAAGAATAATCAATTCAAACTTTACCTTATCTATTGGACATTTGCTTCTCATTTAGATTACCGCTGGACCCTACTTTCATAGAATTGTCTATATTTCACAGTCCTATCGTGTCAAACAAATTATCAACCTTGTAGCTGTCGTCATAAAATTCAAAGTTGGATCAGTTTTCATTTTCAATTTTCATTCTCCTATTTGAAATCTCTCGGAGTATTACTCTATTACTTCACACATATACACTAAAGGATATTCCATGAGTCGGACTCCTAAGACGTAATAATCAAAGCTCATTGGTCAATCGAAGCTTGGTTAAGTGATGATTAGTATAATATTAAGCTACGCACAATTGCCTAATTAAATGTGAAAGTTTGGTGATTTTCTTTAAGAGCTTGAGCGAGAGTATATAGTTTACAATCCGAAAAAGCGTCCCAAAGACTCGATCACATCTTAAAATATCGATTTAATTCAAATAACTCTCAAAAGAGAAAGTTTTATTAAATTCCTAATAAAGCCGCCCACTCATAACTTTGTTTTAATTATGATTTGAAGAAAAAAAAAATTCAACGTCAACAATTCTTATTCCACAAATTATTAGGGGAAAAAATAAAGTTTTTCGAGAAGTTATTTCAAGGCATTAATTATCTACCCCATTGTTTACAGAAAAAAAAAATATTGCACATGGATAAAAGCGTCATTTACTTTACTTAAGTATTAAAATATGTTTAAGTAATGAAGTTAGTTATTGCGCCTTTCAATAGCAAAGTTCGATCCATATCCAAGTAAACTGGTGAAATAGTGAAATTGACGAGTAAGGAAACTGACCAGTGATACGATAACTCCAAAAGTCAACTATGGAAATGAAATTTTCAAAGTTGGCTTACAATGGTAGTAGTGGCAATGCATATTGCAGTCGTTTGGCCAGCCCCCGAACTTAGTTACAGAAGGTCACCGTGAAATAACTGCATGTTTGCATTTATTTTTGGGCGAGTGAGTAAGGGATACTAGAGGCCATTTCCCTAACAACTATCCTTAATATTATTTTGAACAGTAATGCACTTGGAGCACCTGTGGCATTCATTGTGTTATAGGTAACCTACAATCAAGTGGACAGTTTAGCTTGTCTTAAAATGTTAAGAAAGTTGTTTTTATGCCGACTAGTGCCCATCAAAGCATTAACTTCGCAAATCTTGATGGACTCTGACCTTGAGCGAGTATCTTTCGTTTGCGCATGTAGAATTGCGTACAATACGACGGACCTGCTTTCTCTCGTACAAATGTTATCATTGCGTCTCGCTCATTCCATGGCTCCCCCATCCCCCCCTCACAAACAGTCCCAAAATCGGTTACTGCGCCATATTGCCACGTGATATCGCAAGAGCCCTTTAGGTTTTGCGCCGATAATACCTTAATTACCGTAAAAAACCAACGGGAATAGGTCTCCGATATGTTCCAGAGATCAATACATGTGCAACCTGTGCGCTGAGACGAGAGAAATGTGGAAGAAATCTGGAGCGTGGTTCTTCAAATCGCTTCCGAAGTACATCCTTCCTGAACGCAAAGCGACCGGGAGATATTACGATACAGAACTTGCGAGGTCTTTACAGGTAAAATCTCGTTTTTCCTTTTGTATTATAATTTTCCTTGTCCCTTTTTTCTTTTGCTTTCCGCTTACAAACAATTTTGTCGTTTACGGCTTACGTGACGTCAACTAAACAGGCGAAAGATGAAATCAAAGTACCGGTAAATTTATTCCTATTCATAAAAATCTTGTAAGATTCAAATGTAAAAAACATTATCTTAATTTTTTTTTCTAAATTTTAAATGTAGATAATAAAAAAATGTTCCAAATTTTGTCTAAAACTTGATAATCTATACCAATATATAAAGCTGAAGAGTTTGTTTGTTTGTTTGGTTGTACGCGCTAATCTCAGGAACTACTGGTTCATTATCGAGGAAGGCTATAGGCTATAGAGAACGCGGACGAAGTACGCCACTAGCTGGTGCTCGCGACTTCGTCCGCGTAGAAAAGTATAAAACGCCATCTACCGTATTTTGGATAGATGGCGCTATCTCCCGGGCCAATAGATTTACTTTTATTTTAGATTTCCCGTAGGAATGAAGCATTGAAGTAAAAAGTAGCCTGTTCATCATGGATAATGTTGGCTTCTAATGGTAAAAGAATTTTTCAAATCGGTCCAGTAGTTTCGGAGCCTATTCTATACAAACAATCAAATCTTTCCTCTTTATAATATTAGTATAGATAAACGAGAAGTAGGCTTAAGTAAGTACCCATTTGATGGCACATAGCGCCTTAAGAAGAAGCCTGGACTTAACGGGTTTTCTTTTTCTTATAGGATGCAGGGAATAGTAGTAATGAAGGCAAAACCGACTCAGAACCTGGATCGCCTCTTAGTTTACAAGCGCCAACATTTTCAAGACAGCCGAGTAACAATGACAGTAGAAAGTCAATCCCGTCTCCACACGTAAGTCATTTTTTTTTCCTACGCATGTATAATACAGATAAGGAGGACTATAGTTCAAACTGTCAAGCTACAGCGTTAAAATAGTGGTTCATAAATCGGCCCGAATGGCCAGAAAAGCCGTAAATAATTGTATATTATTTACTTATTCACCCGCCACCGGCTTTTCGGATCAAAATCATTTATGTATGTATTCCTTTACTATTTAACAGTGAAACTTCAAATAATCTATTTTGGTTGCTTTTAGGGAATGAAACATTAACGGCTCTTAAAGTAGTCTTAAGACGGCAAATAATAGTAAGCGTGGACCGTAGAAACTAAATCCGAAATACTACATAGACACATAATAATAATTATGTAGCAACACAAAGGCTTATTATTGCTATATTGAAAGTATCAGGGATAAGGGTTTCTTTTCGATTTTGACATAATTAGGTCATGGATATTATACATATCCGACCAGCTGTTGCACGCGACTTTGTCCGTGTAACTTTATAAAATACGTTCTCACCGATACTAAAGCTTTGCTTTCTATAGGTGAAAAAAATTTCAAAATCGGTCCAGCAGCGATACAAAAATAAAATTTTCTCTCTTTATAATATTTACTAGCCGGTGCTCGCGACTTCGTCCGCGTAGAAAAGTATAAAACGCCATCTACCCTATTTTGGGCAGATGGCGCTATCTCCCGGGCCAAGCCGCTAGTATTTACTTTTATTTTAGATTTCCCGTAAGAATGAAGCATTTTCCCGCATTAAAAAGAAGCCTATGTTCATCACGGATAATTTTTCAAATCGGTCCAGTAGTTTCGAAGCCTATTCTATACAAACAAACAAACAATCAAATCTTTCCTCTTTATAATATTAGTATAGAAGTATAGACTAGCTACTGCACGCGGATTCGCTCGTGTAATTTTATAAAATATTATAACCTATGTTACTGGCTGAATAAGCTCATCAAATGTGATTTCATCCTGCTTTTTATAAATTTATTGAAGACAGTTTTATTGTTTGCGTTGTCTCCTTGGCTTTAATATAGTTTCTTGTATTCTGATATTGGTTTAAAAAGTTGAAAAATCAACAGCAAGTTACATTTTACACTAAATAAATCTAGGCGACATGTCCCTAAGGGAAAAGCCTTAAATAAAGATTAAAAAAAAAAACTAAATAAATCTTATTACAATGCCTATTAAGTTTGATATTCTTTAAATACGTTTATGCGTTACATAACGGTTACATAAAGTGTTCTCACTATTATGTATTAAGTAGGTAACTAACTAAATATAGTAGGTATCTAATATTACCACACATCACTAATTGCCTGACTTTGAAGGACCACCCTTTTGTCCGGAATCCCGATTTAGCCTGTTCCAATTAAACTGTAAGCCAGTCTTCTAATGCTTAGTCTGCTTGGCTCCAAATGGTGACGTCATCAAATAATACATAAGAAGATCTTAGTTAATAGATAGATAGTTAGTTAGCTATAGGATCTCAGACCACATAGGAACTCTAGACAAAATTCTGCGAACAACATAGTTATAGATTTTGTAAACTATATAACAACATAGATTTTATAAACAAGTGTGCGTTGGCCGTTTAGGTACTGAGTGCTACACGTTAGCCACTAGGTGGCGCTGCTTCATTCCCATACAAATTCACGTTTACGCGTTCGATGCGTTTGATCGAGTAAAACTCGCACTATACACATCAGCTTCATGTACGGTTTTCGTACGCTTTGTATTATCGGTAGTTGGTATAACTTTTTTGTTTGTAAACCGATAATACGGGAAGCCTTCCACAAAACGTCAACGAAAATCGCATTCAAATCGGGTAAGTTGTTTCTGAGATTAGTTTGCACAAACGAACAGACAAATATTCTATATTATCATGAGAAATTAAATATTTATCAGAAGAACTATATTTTTGGCCTATATTAATGTACAGACACGGTTTCTTTACGAATTTATTATATGTAGATTGTATTTAGATGTAGATATTAAAATATGAAGCACCTGTAAGGGATGCCAGAGAAAATCTCTATATAAAAGAGTCGGATAAACTTTCAAAGCTAGAGGTAGGCTTATTAAATTCGGTTCAGTGGAGTTATGTTACCCTGATTAGAAAATAGTTATACCTATTCGATGACCTTTTAGGGATCACCTCAACCTACGCACACATTGTTAAAGCCGGCTCTTATCTCGATATTACGTAAAAGAAATCGTTACATGTTTCTTGGTACGAGAATAAATTCCTAAAACACAATTGGATATAGTCGAGGATAGGTTTCAAACAATAATAGTTATTAAAACAAAAAAGTTGAAATTTTGAAGCCAATAAAAGTTAGAAAACTGGAATACTTTGGACATATCATGCCCGGCGAGAAGTATAATCTCACTCTCTCTCTCTCACACACTCTCCCCCTCTCTCTCCGTGAGTCTCTTCAGTCCTGAAAGTTAGCCGTCAACTTCCTGAACTTGCTCCACCGAGGAAATCCCATTCCACTCTCGGATATTTTTGAGCCACGACTTTCGCCTTCGCCCAGCGCATCCTTCCCTTCCACCTTACCTATCATAATACTATATAATAATAATATAATAAGTACCTATACAAGCGCAGCGTAGGCCGTCCACCCACAAGGTGGACGACGACCTAATGAAGGCCGCAGGTCAACGGTGGATCCAGGCTGCTTCTGACCGGTCCAATTGGAAAATTTTGTGGGAGGCCTAGCAGTGGACGTCCTACGGCTGAAATGATGATGATGATGAAGTACCTATAATCTACTGCAGCTAATCATGCAGGGGAAAATACAAGGTAGACGCAAGCCGCAAGGGGACGACGTACTTCTTGGCTCAAGAATCTCCTCGAATGGTATTATGGCCAAGTTTCGAGTCGCCGTCTCGAGGGCTAAGATAGCTTCGATAGGAGATGGCACCAAAATAAGAAAAGAAGAACTAAATGTGCGAAAAGCCAACTTTAAGTTTTGTTATATTTTTACTAAGTCATCCTGCACACATATTAACTATACTAGGTACTAGCTGGTGCCCGCAACTTCGTCCGCGTTCGGGATAAAAGGTACCCTATGTCCTTTCTGGTGTTGACAACGTGTATGCAAAATTTCATGGTGATCGGTTCAGCAGTTTTTGCGTGAAAGAGTAACAGACATCCAATCCATACAAACTTTCGCATTTATAATATTAGTACGGATATTATAGTATATTTACAATGCAATGATACAATGTGTAAAAAAATCAATCAAAAATCCAAATATCTTTATTAAAAATTAAAATTAAAACTCGTTTTTCCAAAAATACAATTATGAAATTCGAAAATAGCAGAGACATAGGTTCGCCCACTATACTCGTATCTTTAATTAAATCTGTGGGTAGGAATTTTAAACGACGTCCGTGTCAAAATCCCAAAAGGATAAACTCGAGGGCGTATAATATTGAATCAACATTTTGTATTCTCCACACGATCTCCTGATTTAGTTTACGTAGGTTTTCCTCTAATCAAACGGGGTCATGGACTATCTATTTATATCTGTTAGTTTCTTCCCGTTCCCGGTTCATTTGTTACGTGAAATGTATTTAGGGGTAACAAGACAGTGAAATAGAATTTCTTATTGTGTGAACACTTTTCTCTCTTAGCGTCTGTAAATAATTATAAAATGAGTACTCATGAACTTAAACACAACAGCACATAAAAACCATCTTTACTTTGATTTTACTTGATAAGCAAGCAGGGGATTTTCTGAGGGGATTCTAATGAACCAAGGAGTTCACCAGGATCCCCTGGGGGATTCAGTTAGGGGATCCCGGTGGACTCATCTACGTGTTATTTTAAATAGATATCATCTGACCATAGAAACAAAAATCTGTGAAAATGGTAATGTATACCGCAAAGATATTTGATTGGTCTGCTCGACTAGATACAACCGCCGTAGGTACTTGACAAATGCGGCAACAAATACTACACTGAATTCGGCGTACCCGAGCTAGTCACACTGCAAACTGTCTGTGATGTGTACGTGCCGAATATTTTATTAAATTTTGGGTTTAATAAAATGCCTATTTGCGTAGGGAAACTGTGTAAAAAATATAAATAAACTGTCTAAAAAGTGATAAATAGTGACGATGTTTTACACGCACTACAATAAAAAGTTGCCGCATTCACAGAGCTATTGCTTTAGGTATCAGCGAGACTATAGCAGTACATAAAGCTGAAGTGTTTATTTGTTTGTTTGGTTGTACGCGCTAATCAGGAACTACTGGTTCGAATTGAAAAATTTGTGTTGGATTTTTCATTTATCAAGGAAGGCTATAGGCTATAGAGAATGCGGACGAAGGCGCGGGCACCTGTCTGCCTGTCATCTGCTTATGTCTCCGTCATCTAATCTAGATGACACATAAAAAAAATCAGTGTAAATACAAAAGTAGAACAATTTATATTTTTTCGTGACAATTTGTTAGCCCCCATTCATTAGTATACGGTGTCATGAAAACGTAAACATCTCGAACACTCAAGGCTAACGAATTCAACTCGTGTCGATAGCACTCATAATATACTTTACTTAACTAACCTATAAATAGATAAGGTTTTTAAGGTTACAGGAAAATATGAAAATCATCTTATTTTTATACTCGTACAACGAAAAATGCTAGTTAATAGACAAAGACCAAAGTAAATTTTTAGATCTCTAATAAACTCAATTTCTTATAATTTTAAAACCAAAACAAATTATACTAGCGACCCGCCCCCGGTTCGCACGGAAAATTTTTTTTCTGCAAATTATTTACACAAACGTTCGTCATTTATAGCTCCTTCCGTTATTAGTGAAAACCGTATCAAAGTCTGTTGAAAATTATCAAAATTTAAAAACATTCGGTTTTTTTGGTTTTTTTTTATAAACAAAACTTCTATATTTTAAAAAATATATCATATACAGTTTTATTTTGGCTTGCATTCCCTACTGCTTCTAAGCGGGTTCGGCTATCGGAAATATTTACACGGTAAAAAATAAAGAATCGCCATTAACGACTTCAAGCGCCTTAATAGAAAGAGCTTCTTGTTCAACATATAAAATTATACATCTGTTTTTATTTCGTATGTAATTGTGAAAACCAATACATATAATTTGTCTCCTTGCGGATATTTTTTTCGATTGCTGTCATAAAAGAATTGTTATTTTCCTTTTAACAACCAGCTGGGGAAATTATATTGAAATTTTGTAAGTATTTTCTTTTCTTTTCTTTTCTTGTTTCGTTGTTTATTTATCTAGTTACAATAAAAAGTAATAAATGAAATGTGATCATTTTTATTAATAAAATCAATAAAATCATTTGTTAAATTAAGAATACAGACTAAAACCCTTAATACTTTTTGCTAGCCCCTTGCTAGCGGCAAAATTCCGTTTTATCAAAAGAATTAAGGTTAATTAGGGAATTTCCTTATCCTAAGAAGGGACCTTATTTCCCGGTCCATAATTTCATAGGCAGACATACCTAGGGCATGTCCCTAGGTGTGTAAATACACGCTAATTACTATTTTTCTGTACTTCTTGTATCCAGTAGTGAACCTTGATATCATTCAACGGTAGGCGTTCTTTACTGGAAAATTTTAAAAGCTTAGATATGAGATCCACACCTCCCTCCGGCACATGGTTGGGGTATTTTACGTCCACGGCTAATATACGTGAATATGTCACTTCCTGTTTATCACTTTCAAATGGTGGTTTCCCAACCAGAAACTCGTACAGTAGCACCCCAATGCACCAATGGTCTACTGAGAAGTCGTAATTTTCATGTTTTATCATCTCCGGTGCTAAATAGTCCAAAGTGCCACACATTGTCCTGCGTCTTTTCGAAGGCGCATGAACGGACCAGCCAAAGTCAGCCAATTTCAAGTTTCCATAATAATCCACTAATATGTTTTCAGGCTTTATATCGCGATGGATAACATTGTTTTTGTGACAATATTCCACAGCGTCCACGACTTGGCATATATATTTGACAGATCTGGCTTCAGTGAAATGTCCCCTCGGCTCGGTTAGGAGGTGTTTGTACAATTCTCCGTTAGATGCGAATTCTAACACCAAATAGATTCTTCTTTCGTCGTGAAACCAAGTGAACATGCGGAGAATGTTCGGGTGTTTCAAATGAGATTGTATTTCTACCTCTCTAAGAATTTGCTGCTCACATCTGTGCTCAGTGATTTGAGATTTAAACATAGTTTTGATGGCGACGAGAAAGCCGGTTTTCTTTTCTCTAGCGACGTTGACGTGGCCGAATTTTCCCCGACCAAGATTCGCTCCAAGCTCAAAGTCTCTTGGAGACCATTTATATGGTTTCCCGAATGCTTCGTGGTTCATTATTTTGGTTTCAAGCGCAATCACTTTTTTGTTTTTCGCATTTTTTTCACACATTTTACGGTTGCGTGAAATCAAAAACGATAAACATAAGATTGACAAATATCCAAGTCTTCCTGTGCACACACTGACAGACAATTCTTCTTCTGATTGTTCTTTTTATATCAATCGTTGAGAAAATAATTGCCAGTATCTAGTTTAATTTTAATGTATAACTAACTATGCAATGCGACTTCTTAAATTATAAAAAAAACTTATATTTTAAACTAAATTAAAAATGAAATATGTAAGCAACTAAAATATAGTAGTGTAGGGCAGTGATATGTTAACTGGTGTAGGGGTATTTCTAACGGAACGGTAGTCCAAGTTGAAGTTATAATTTCGCAGGATAACTGGGAGGATGTTTTGGCTGGTCAAAATTCATTTGTTTGATACAAAGTGTGAGTTATAAAGAATATAACTGCTGGGGGCCAATTTTTTAAGAATCAAACTTTTCAATGGAAATTTCGCCTAAAGCGCTCAGTGTTGCCAATGCTCAATACATCTAGGTAGCAACCCGAGTTCTTGGGTTACATGTTACATGATTGTAATTTGTTTTGTAAAGATCTCTATTGAAAAAACACAATTTATATAATGTGAAAGAATTTATAAAATCTGTCAATCTTTAAATGCCTACTTATTGTTTTTTATTATTATTATTATTAGAGATCGGTTTGCTCTTGGCCAATATCCGGGTCCGTGGTGTTCGCCCACAGTGGCGTTAGCACCTAGGTGGTGTTTACCCACGATTTGAATAAATTAAATTTCATACTTTTTTTGTCCTTTTCGACTTAGTACAGTACTAAGTCGATTTAAACCACAATTTAAATTATTAGTTTAAATTACACAAAACGTTAGTGAATTTTGTTAATAAAATAATAAATGACCTATTCACTCGAATTTTGAAAAGATTTGGTTTATATGAGCTCGGAAACACAGACACCTTCAGTTTAGATAATATAAAATAAGATTTCGTTTATTGAGTAGGTATTGTGAGTGAATCCACATTGTTTGAAACAACGTCAAAATAAACCTCGACTATTATTATTAAAGAGACACGTGACGAGGGTCGCGTCAGCCATTACAATTGTTTACTGCTCCGTTAGCCCCTCAAGAGAAGTGGAGACATTTTCGAATTAAAAAAATAACTGATTGTGTTCATCTTTCCGATTGCTTTTCACGCGAACATAAATTTTTGATTGCTCTTTTGAGATTGAACTTTTCACAACTTTTGTGATTAATTTTTTTATTGTTTTATAAACCACTTGCTTTGCACGCGACTTCGTTCGCGTAACTTTATTTATTATTTATTTTATTTATTTATTTTAGGGAAATTTACAGGTTAATATTATACAACATTCTAAATAAATAACTTACACCAAATAAAAAAAAATTAAAAATTTTATAAACCACTTGCTTTGCACACGACTTCATTTGCGTAACTTTATTTTATTATTTATTTATTTTAGGGAAATGTACAGGTTAATATTATACGATAACATTCTAAATAAATAACTTACAGGTGTAATAAAGAAATTCCACCTATAAAATCTCATTATCTTACTCTCTGACAATGTAACTTTTAATATGTGAATTTTTTTCTTAAATCGGTCCAGTAGTTTTCGAGTTTAATCATTACAAACAAAAATTACAAATCTTCTCTCTTTATAATATTAATATAAAGTATACTCACTTACTTGGCATCAAGTATACGTAGTCTTCTTATACGTGGTCTTCTATAAGACCCTCTTACATCCACTTCATGATTGAAGACAAATATCATGACTGGAATTATTTTATAGCTATATTCCTATGGAAATAACATCAAGTTCGCTTATAACGCAATAAATTTCGGTAATAAATTGCAATTAACCTTGTCAGAGTTGTGGAAATGCCTTTTCGCCCACGCATTGACTGTATGTTCCACTTAACAGCATAACTCGTTCAACATGGCGGCTCATGAGTACTTTTTGTACCTACGTACTTGTATACTATAATCCTATGATTGACTTATTACATATACTAGCTGTTGCACGCGACTTCGTCCGCGTTGAAAATGAAAAAAGTAGCCTATCCTGTGTCCTGTACGTTTAAATGTTTATCTACCAAGTTTCAAGAAAATCAGTGTATGCGTTTAAGAGTTATGGAGGAACATACATACATACAGAAAAAAAATCTAAAAATCGTCAATTTAGTTTCAGTATCATGTATAGACCCTATAAAAGTAATATATCTGAAAACAAAATAACTTACTCCATGACCAACCCTTACAGATTTATTATTAGTATTGATAGCCTATGTTACTCGGTGATAATGTAGCTTCCCAACAGTGAAAGAATTTTTCAAATCGGTCCAGTGGTTTCGGAGCCTATTCAATGCAAACAAACAATCAATCAAATCTTTCCTCTTTATAATATTACTAGCTGGCGCCCACGACTTCGTCCGTGTTGAAGAAGAAAAATTATATAGGAATATACATACATACATACATACAACACTTACAGATTTATTATTAGTATTGATGATTTATATTATTATACTGAGTTGGAAGCTTTGACTCCGCAATGGATTATTTGATAAAAGCAGTTTACTCTAAATACAAGTGAACTATCCTGCACGATTTTGATTATACTTGGTCTATGGTATATGGTACTATGGTACTATGGTCGGCAGTGCACTTCTAGCACCTATGGCGTTGCTTGTGTTAATGTAACCACCAACCATAAAGTGGACAAGTACTCTTGCTCACGCAAGGAGTAATCGAATTGTCTCCCCGAACATTTGATAATTACAGAAGTAAGAAATAATTATGAATTGATAATAAACTGCTCACGAGGATGGTGTATACTCTAGGGGATGAAAAAAGTGAACTGTCTGGGGAAGAAAAAGACGGCAAGAGTAACCGCCCCAAGCTTCGCAGAGATGTCCAATTTTTCAAAATTTTCTTTTCACAAACACCTTCCTCGGACCTTAAAAAATATTTATTAAAAAATCCGAATTCGTATTGTCTTTCTCGCGTTATACGCTTAGCAACATATTTTTTTTTTTCAAATATGTAGGAATTATAGATTACATATTTTTTTGTAATTTATTACGAATCTGAAAATATTCCCTTAAAAGAGATTCTACATTATGATTCAGTAAGTTAAATTTATTTCCACCCACATCAACCCTTCCTTCATTACATTTTCCTCCCTACATTTATGTCTAATTATACAGTCCTATAATAAAATCTGTAATTTCTTATTCACGGTCATTCACCGTGTTCGGTAGTTGAAAAACAATAGTAGCACTGAAAATCGCGTCGCGCCGCTACGTCACTCGTGCGTCATTTTAGGTACCCATTTCTCTTCTTATTGGAATACTACTTCTTATACCCGGCTTTACTTTTTCTATATTCTTTTAGCAACCAACTACAGTTATTTTCTTATTAGATATATATCAAATATATCAATATATTATATTATATCGTTAGAAGCGTATTTTTAAGTAGCATTAAAAGTTTTAAGTATTTTTATAATAAACTGAATACTAGAGGAAATATAAGCATATAAGTTACTTTTAAATATAAAAAAAATATCTGCAATCTGTAAATAAAAAAAATCTTATTTAACTTTAGACAATGCGGTAAATTGACGGAAAAATTTTGTATGTAGGTAAGGTACACGTTCTTTGAAAATTCATTCACTCATGGATGTACTGTCGGAACTGTATCTTTAGGCTAAGGTAAGGTTATATAAGGTTTTTTAATGTTTTGTTACACCACTAACAGACCACTTGGCTTCCAAAGTAAGCTATTAATAGGCTTGTGTTATCTGATAACCATATGACTGATAATAAACGGAGAAGGGGCGAAACCCTATACACCCACATCAGAATCAACTTTGAAAAGTTCATTTAGACAGTTGGTCCTCCTGTCGGTTGGCTAATAAAAAAAACTTGTCTAAAAGCAATATAGGAACTGAACCAGATGATATCGTATTTTATTTTCATATACCAGTGTGCTCAGGGGCTGTATATGAGCTCATATCACCTTGTCCTTTTTTCCATCGCACATTCAGACGTACGGCAGTTAACACCAACCTAATCTTCTCTAAAAAAATTTTTTTTATTTTTTTTTATTAGAGATGGGTTTGCTCTTGGCCAACAACCAGCTGGGTTGCAAGGGAGAGGCCTAAGATGGAGCGAGCTCACCCAGAAGATGCCTATTCACTCGAACTTTGAAAAGATTAGGGTTATATGAGCTCGGAAACACAGACGCAGGTAAGGAGTTCCAAACCTTGGCGGTGCGCATTATAAAGGATGTTTCAAAGCGCTTGGTTCGAAAAGGGGGGATTTCGACAAGATGAGGATGGTAACCAGCCGTACGTCTGTATGTCCGATGGAAGAACGGGGAAGGCGGTGTGAGCTCATGCAGCCCCTGAGCACACTCACCGAAGTATATCTTATAACTTATCTTCTTTTTCGGACCAAACGTTTGAATAATTCTTTCATAATACGCACTGCCAAGGATTTGCGAGCTTATATAACCCAAATCTTTCTAAAGTTCGAGTGAATAGTGAATAGGCATTTTCTGGGTTAGCTCGCTCCATCGTCGGACCCATCTTTCCTGCACCGCTACGTAGACGCTGGCCAAGAGCAAACCCATTAATAAAATTATTAAAAAAAAAAAAACAAATAATATTAAATGGGACCACAGCCATAAATATTAATCAAGGTGATGACGTTTAAAAATTAATTTCCTTCTGTAATTAAGTCCAAACGAATTTTCCGACGTGAGCTAATTAATCAAATAAAATATCTTTGAAAGACATTTATTAAAAACTACATAAATGTTGACTGATATTTTAATTTGGTTTTATGGGTCACGCAATAAAACAAATGGTTTCACGCTGAGCAACGCTTAAGTGCTATGTTAGTTCGTTGTTAACGATATCGGAATATAGAAAACATGTAACAAATAATATCTTACTTATGTGAAAGGAATATTCATAGAAGTTGTACGTTACTTCAAAAACCATATACTTATACTAGCTGGCGCCCGCGACTTCGTTCACGTTGAAAAAGAAAAAAGTAGCCTATCTTGTGACCTGTACGTCTAAATTTTTATCTACCAAGTTTCTAGAAAATCAGTTAATTCGTTTAAGAGTTATGGATGTTATGTTCCATACATCATAATACATACATACAATACCTACACAGATTTTCTTAATCGAAAAAATATGATGTTCGATAAACGCTTGCAGTGTGGAAATACCTTAATTTTTCATTTAGTCGGGATTTATGTACACAGTTGTGTATAAAGTTTTATACAAACCTAGACGATATTGAGCATTATTAATATTTGTATTGTTTGCCCTCAGATATTGTGCCAGTGTCTAGTGTAAACACTAGATTATTTGAAAACAAATTGATGGTGTAATATTAGTTGAGTTTTAAGCCTCGAAGTTCTCTTGAGAATAAAAGCCTAGCCTAGGTACTAAATTAATTGAAAATTAAATTAGGCAAATAGGTATATTATCCTAAGTATTAAGTCAAGAAAGATTTCAACTACATATAACAAAATGCCACTGTATAATCGAGATATCATTTGCAAAATCTAACATCTTTTGCTCACTGAACAGCGCCCTGGCATTCCCGTTATCCGTTACAGCTTTTTATAGGTGAAATAATTTTTAAAATAGGTCCAGTAGTTTTTCAGTTTATTCGTTACAAATATACAAAAATATTTTCTCTTTATAATATTAGCATAATAAACCTGAGACAGCTTCGTGTAACTTTTTATCAAAAAGTATACTCAATCGACATTTTTTCAAGTGAAAACTTCTATAGCCGCGTTATACGAGTTTGGCTAGGGAAAAAGTGTATCGGTTCGCGTCAGCAACATGCTAATGCTCACAGTTATGCGCGCGCAGCTGTCTACGTACGCGATCACGCCAACACATTGCATAATAATATACCCGATTGTACGTGTGTGCGTTGGACGCTCAGTTTTAAGTTTTTCACTTCTGTCGTCAGTCCTCATGACTGCCTCCGTTTGTTTTTTGTTACAGGACTTACACCACGATTGGAGCGAGACCGAAATCCTATCTCACGGAGTCAGTGGTCTTAGCCTTCACAGAACCGATAGCTTGAATCAGAGACCTTTGGCGCCATTGAAGAGAACCGGTAGCAAAGGAAGTGCGTACAGTCTGCGCAGTGTTAGGAAAGACTCGAAACCGGCGAACCAATTGGAAAGGCCTCCGACGATACCGGACGCCGGTTTCGGTACATTAGAAATTAAATTGGCATATGAAAATGCTACCTCTTCTGTGGCAGTTACAGTTTTACGAGCTAGAGGTTTGATTGGTATGGACATGACTGGCTTATCCGATCCGTTTTGCAGACTGGAGGTCTTACCTAAAGGTGAGATTGTGTGAATTTCATTTGAAAAAAAAAACTGTATAAAATATAATATTATTTTTAAAAAACTGGAACTTTTTTGTTCGAAAAACTCGAAATAAGTTCCCAGTTCTTCCAGTTCATTCGTAAGAACAAGTTGCTTGAATCTATTATATGTGGATATTATTTTAAAGACGTTAACCGTTTTTAAGGAGCTTTTAAAATATTTTAAAATATGTATTTATTTTCAGAGGGAACATATTCGAACAGACTCCGAACGAAAACCGTACACAAGACAAAAAATCCAGAATTCAATGAGACCCTGCATTTCTTCGGTATTACGGAATCAGATCTGGCAACGAAGACTTTGGAAATAGTTCTTTTTGACGACGACAGGTAGAGTAGAAAATTTGGTATTTTTTTATAATATTAAGGGCCCCTTTCACCAACTTCAATTAAAGTGTTAATTAGTTACTTTTAGAAATCATTTTATGTGTTATTAAATTATGCACTCGGTTTAGTGCATCCTTCTATAGGCAATTTCTTTTTATTATTTTCTTTTTAATGTTTGGGAGTGGTACTGTACAAACAAAGTAATATCAACTACGTTATCCCCGGAGACCGGTGACTTTAAATGACAGTTAGCCTACCTACTTGACATTTGGTGAAAGAGGCCCTTATTGTATTACTTTTTTTTATATCTTCACACATTCCACACAGCACTATCTAGTTCCAAAGTAAGCAAGTAATGCTTGTATTATGGATACCAGACAGTTGATATAATACATAGATTACTTTTTTTTGTAAATACACACATTTATTTATTTATTTATTTACTATCGAACACATAAATTCTACAAAATATGATAACAATGTCTGTAAACCTTTATTAGGTTTGTCTAGACATATTATTATAAATACAAAACACCATGACTCAGGTACAATACAAAGGTAAAATGTTAACACATAAAACATTTGCTCCTAGCGGCATTCGAACCCGCTACTAAAATTACTTAAATAAATTACTTAGCGCCTCTTTCACCAACGTCATGTAGGCTAAACCATCACTTAAAGTCACCGGGAATAATTTAGCTGATATACTTACCTTTGTTTGTACGGTAAACGTCCCAAACATTAAATAGAAAATAATAATAAAAAATCGCCTATCGAATGATGCAGTAAATCGAGTGCATAATTCAATAAAACAGAAAATGATTACTAAAAGTAATTAATCAACACTTTACTTGTAGATGGTGAAAGAGGCGCTTAATATTTTATTAATATTTAATAAAATTACTTAATTATTCGGGATAACTTAAATAACAAATGAATATTATTTAAATTCCTACAGGTACGGTTGCGATGAAATGGGTTCAGCGACTGTCTCTCTTCGAGAGTGCGCGAAATCACCGCACCAACTTCGCCTGGCGCTGTCGGGTTCAACCAACGCTGAACCCACTGGCCCAAGGATACTCCTGGCTCTGTGCTACAACACCAAAAAGAGAGCTCTAGTGGTGACCATATGTAGAGCAGCAGAGTTGCCACCGCAAGATAGCAACGGCTATTCGGATCCGTTTGTAAAATTGTAAGTTCAAATAAAGTTCAACACACGGGCTTTGTGGGTTTGTGGACACCATCAATAATTAAGTAAAAACTCGGAATAAAGAACAAGTCAATATTATAGCATTATGTGACATTTCATAAATTACACTGTGTCCATGTTCAATAACAAGGAATATTGCTGTGCAAATCTGAGGCCAATTTAAATATATACACAAGCTAGCTAACACGCGACTTCGTCCGTGTTGAAAAATTATTTGTGGTCGATCCCTCGGGAAACTAATATTTTGCAGGATAAAAAGTTACCTATCCTATCCTAATCTTAACGAACTTCATCCAAATTTGTCAAGATTAACAAACATCCATACCATACCTACGTATATACATCTATCTTCACAAACTTTTGCGTTTATTATATTAGTAGGATTAATAGGATTATACTTCTCGTAGAGTGTTTTTCGGCGATTTTCACCTATATAGATAGGTATATATAATATATACTCGCTAGTATTCTTATTACTTTTGTTTTTCAACCTAATATTATAAGTGTATTGTTAAATGTTAATAACTGCCAACTGGTAACAGACAACTTTATTATTTACAGACATTTAGACCCAGATCCCTACCACAAGAAGCACAAAACTTCAATAAAATGGCGGAATCTCAACCCTGTGTGGAATGAGGAATTTATATTCGAGACGCGTCCTACTGAACTATCCCGTCAAAATTTGACTTTGACAGTTTGGGATAAGGATTATGGCAAACCAAACGACTTTCTGGGCAGCCTCGTTCTAGGTGCCAGCAGCAAAGGGAGAAGATTGAAACATTGGATGGATTGTATCAAATTTCCGGATCATCGTCACGAGCAGTGGCATTCGTTAACTGACACACAGCATTTGTAAAAATAAAATTCCTCGGGGTGGTCAACATCAGGGTTGTTGCGGATGCAGAGTTTTCAATATTCGCCGATGCGGATATGGATGCGGATTTTTAGAGGATCACGTCCTTAAACGCGGTTGCGAATGCGGAATTAGTTTTTTTAATAGATTTAATTTTTAATTCAGAAATAAGTGATTGATTCAGAAATGGATCATTTTAATAATTTTTTTTATTAAGTAATCAGGCTTTTAGTAGAAAATTAAATCAATTTCATAATTGATCCTGGGGAAATCTGTCAGATTTAGGACCAGTTCCATATCCGCATCGGCAAAAGATTTTCAATTATTGTTGTGGATGAGGATACAGTTCCGATGTCTAAATTTATGCGGAAGTTTCGCATTTGCGGGTGACGTATAGGTGCGAATATTTACAACAATTCTGATCAACATTACAGAGCTTTCATGCAATGAATTGGTGCTCTCTCAAGTGAAGCGTACAACATTAAAACTTTCTATACAATTAAGCAACATTACTTAATTATTATTGTCAGCTTTGATTGTTCGTTGTTTTATTGTGTTGATAAAGGCTTTTGGCTACCTGAATAAAGCCTTCTTCATCAGGTATACTATACCCTCTCAAGATTTCGAGATATTAAAAAATAAACGTAGGTTACCTACTGTTTACTTTTTAACATCTCTATAGTCCATCATGTGTGAAAGTCCTGCGCTGCGTGTCTGGTCCCTTTCAGTCCCAGCAGTCTAAGGCTCGCGGTACTATGTGTCCTGCCCACAAACACTTCAACTTACTGACCCGCCGCGCCGGCTTGTGTCGGTATTAACATCGCAAAAATTAATGGGCGCTGACCTTAAGCACAGATTAAATAATAGTTACTAAGCGGGTATCTTTCGTTTGCGCATGTAGAATTGCGAACAATACGGCGGACCTGCTTTCTCTAGTACAAATGTTATCATTGCGTCTCGCTCATTCCGTGGCTCCCCCATCCCAGCATCGCAACACCTCACAAACAGTCCTAAAATCGGTTACTGCGCATCATAGAATAATAATATTTGACACGTGACATCGTCAAAGCCCACGAAGTTTTGCGCCGATTTTCTGATTCGATCTGGCAGTGTAACCCGCATAGCCCTCTCCATAGATTGCTTAAGTTTAATTCCTCTGCTTATAGAAGGATAATTAGGAACCCAAAGAGTAAATCACTATGCTCTTATGAATCTTATAATGTTTTAATTACAGTTTACAGTCCGACATAGCCCGTTTACAGACAGTAACTCCCTTACTCTAGTCTAAGGTGTTTCCATCTAATTTAAATATTGGCTTCTCTAAGCGCGTAGTAAGCAAATTCCTGCAGGTTCGACAGCTCACTTGTAACACACCTGTGATGTTGCTTGTGTTATTATAGGCGACAGTAGCCACCTACCATCAAGTAGACCATCAGTCTAGCTACCTTAACATAAAAATTGATAAAATGTTGTAAAATTACGTACCTACAGACCTATGTAAGATTTCCTACCTAAATGTATTACATTATATACTACCTGCTGCCCGCGACTCCACCAGCATAACTTTGTAAATTACACACTAAAACATTCCTCGAGACCCACTCTATCCATTGGTGAAAACAGCATGAAAATCGGTGCAGTATTTTTTGAGTCTATTGCGAACAGACATACGCAGCGGAAGACTTTTTTTAAATGTAAGGATAAGTAGTGATGATAAAACGTCGTATCACAAAATCTTCCTTAAATTTTATTTTATACATAGGTATTAAGTAGAAAAATAAATATGTACATGTTGTTGTTAAAACTGATGGTATTTTTATATTGTAAAAAATATTCTAATGTGCCAAACGTTTTAAAAAATATTATAGTTTTATCGTAACATTATGACATAAATATTTATATATATTCATAGTTATAACGTAACATTTACTTATTACAAATAATGTTAAAATAAGTATTTTGATGTAACAGATGACTGCCTTTGTAATATTAAAATTCAAAATAAATATATCTATCTACCAATGTGTACCTATACTATAATATGATGTAACTACAATAACATGTTGAAATTGAAATAATAAAACCATTTAAAGTTTACAAAATTTTTATTTTTCGAAACCTTAAAGTAAACCAAAAATAAATTAATAAATGAACCTTAAATATACGAGACATGTATTTCCTTTTTTCGCCATAATGTTATTTTCTAAATATCATTACTCAAATGTATCTACTATTCTTTAAATTAACATTAAAAAACGGTTATAAGCGAAAATCCATAAAAATAAAAAATTCTATTTGTCGATATAACTTTTTTTCTAATCATTTTACAAAAAAATTACATCAGACCATTTTTATATATGGTGTTTTAAGGAACAATTTTCATTATAAACATTTTTAAATTTATTCATTAGTTATGGTTTTACAGCGCTTCTCCAGAAAATTAATTTTAGAAGCTCAGTGGCCCTAGACAAAGTGACATGACGAAGACGATAACGAAGTTCGAAAACAACAAAATGTATGGGAAGTATCACGTGACTTAACGAAGGCATAATATGTCAATCCCATACATTTTATTGTTTTCGAACTTCGTTATCGTCTTCGTCATGTCACTTTGTCTAGGGCCCCAGTAGGTGCTGGAGGTTTAGAGCTCTGCACTGGCATCAATATTTTTCTACATTTTTTCCAGCCCCAGTCTTCAGGATCTTTATAATTACCTGACACTCTGATTAGAAATTATTTTAAAAATCAATAATTCCAAAGACAGAGTTGGGCCTCTTCACCTCATGGCCTTCTTACCTCTATTCTTCATAGTATTAACATGGTATTAACAAAACTATGAATATACTCTGTATTGGACACAGATTAAAAATCATGTATCCAAGCTCGTAACTCGTAAACAAAAAAGTTTTAAAAAGTCAGACGTCGTAGAGAAAGAAACCAAAAGAAACCGTGTGAAAAATTTTGCTTATTAACAATAGAAAAGAAATAAAATTAGATTACTGTATGAGTTGATATTACGTAGTGATGTTTATGCATTGACATAAAAATGGCTTTCTTATGTCCAGTAAGAATAAGGAGAGGCAAGAAAAAGAAATGTAAGTAATACTTAAATGTTGAGGTTTTCATGTCAATGACCCCTAACTTTCTATACAAAATAATATAATTTGTATAATATAATTTTGTCATAATATGGAATATTTATTGCCTAATTTATTTACTATATAGTTGTGTAAATAATATTTTCACTTAAATGTCCATATACGAGGCTACATTCCATTTGTCATATCGTGTGTTAAAATTTTAACTACTTTACTGTAAAAAATACTCAGTAGATATATAACAGATACATACGCAAGTGTATAAATAATTAAATACATATATTAACATAAAATATATATATTAAAAAATTATCTGTGCCCGCAACTTCATATACACTAACGCTATAGTTCGTTTTTTGAAAATCCCACCTATATGTTAACCCAGCTAATAATAATCAATGCATCACTAAAAAATTCATTAGCATGCACAAAAGACAAAATTTTAAAAACATTGTTTTTCTTTTTTTTTCCTAAGGCATGGATTGCTTTTTCTTTATTTTTTTAAAAGAATATATAATTTTATCGTTAGTTATAAATGTAACATTTACTTACCTATTTATACTTACTTTAAGTTAAAGTTAATATTAGGAAAGTTAGTAGGTGTTCAAGTATTTGAAGATTTTTGACCCCAATGTAACGCACCAAACATTTTTCTGTATCCTTCCTAAATATTATGTTTAGGACCAAGTTTACCAAGTGACATTTTTAACAACATAAATGGTTGCCAGCTTGGGAGAACAAAATAAAAATGACATACAATGCACTAGATGCATTCCCCTCCCACCATTCCCCCCCACTAGAACCACTGTAATGTTTTACAAGAAAAAAAAATTGCATTTAATAATTGAATGTCCCCTTATTATTGTGAAGAAACATTTTTTCTTTGTGTAATTACAGCCAGCAGTGGTGATTCTGATAAGGACTTATCCCGACCTGGGTCAGGATTGAGTCCCGGCATGGGCCGCATTACCGGCTCGGCAAGTATTGAAACTCTGGTGCGAGTTGGAATTGAAAAGGAACATGGCCTTAGTCCTGACTCCAAAATGGTTGTGCTACATGACTTTGCTCCATGTGTTGATGATGAGTTAGAGGTAATGTTGAAAATCTTAAATTAAATCTTATCTTAAATCTTAGCTGTTGCACACAACTTCGCCCACATAACTTTATAAAATAAATAATAATTTTAACATCAGTCCAATAGTTTTTGAGTTTATTCATTACAAACAAAAATACAAATCTCTATCTCTTTCAATTATTTCAATTATATCTTTCAATCAATTTATTATCAATTTCTGTTTATTGTTATTGTATTATGTTTTTGTCTTTGTGTTGAGTGAATAAAATTCTTTCTTTCTTTCTTTATTTATTTCTTTTTTATATAAGGTTAATTTATTGTTTCAAGGTGAAACGGGGCCAAATAGTGAATGTTTTATATCGTGAAAATGACTGGGTGTATGTGATATTAGCGGACTCACGGAGGGAAGGTTTTATTCCGCATTCTTATTGTGCACCTTGCGAACATCAGGATCTGAAGAAAAAGTTGCCTCGAAGTCGTTCGCCCACTGATTTAGCTCATCGAGATGTGTCACAGTGAGTAGAATTTTTTTGTATTATGAACCCCAAAACTAATTGTCATTATATGGCGCATTCCTAATATGTTTTTGAACATGTGATATAAAAAATATATAGAAAGTCCGTGAACTTGCATTTGTGAATGTGAAAGCGTGACAGTTTTAATGTTTTTGGGGAAAAGGCATGTTTTTGAGCTAATTCCATGGATGATATGTTGTATATAAAATTCTTGTAATATGGTTTCACAGATTGTCGGTATCAGACGGTGCAACTAATGATGGTCACTCTGAAATTGGGAGCGAGGGTGAGGCATGTCCATTTAGCAAGGACCCCTCCGGACGATACGTAGTGCTTTATACCTTCACAGCGAGAGACGAAAACGATGTAGACGTGGAAAGAGGAGAGTTTGTTACAGGTAAGTCGCTGAGAATCTCAAGAGATAATTGTCGAGAACTTATCCGAGAACTGTTGGTAATCTCGAAAGATAATTGTCGACAACTTGTCAGGAAATTCTCGAGAATCTCAAGAGATAATTGTCGACAACTTGTCCGAGAATTGCCGGTAATCTCGACAGATAATTGTCAACAACTTGTCGAGGAATCTCTAGAGATAATTGTCGACACTTGTCCGAGAATGGTCGGTAATCTCGAGAACTTGTCCAAGTATTTTAGGGAATCTCCAGAGATAATTGTCGACAATTTGTCCGAGAATTGTCCTTAATCTCGAGAGACAAGTGTCGAGAACTTGTCCGAGAATTGTCGGTAATCTCGAGAGACAAGTACCTTAAATCATATGATATGATTGAACACTCTATGTATCAAAACCATTTAGAGATTCTTAATGAAATTATATTTATTTGCAGTTCTGAACAGAGAGGATCCAGATTGGTATTGGATTGTAAGGAGTGATGGCCAAGAAGGTTTTATACCGTCAGGTTTTGTTTATCCAGCGGTAGTGCAAAGTAAGAAACAATCATAATATTTCACTATTTCATTTTTTTTTTCTATTTTTCGCATTCCGCATCAATTTAAACATCCGCAACAGTGTCCCCGCATCCGCAATAATCAATGTGAATCTTCATTTGGATGCGATTATGGAACCAGTCCTAAAGATCATTATACTGATATTAAACTGTTTCAGTTTTTTTGTTAATTGAAAATGTTTCATTCTCTACAAAAAGCTTAACATTTTATTAAAATTGCCAATTTAAATCATTTATTTCCGCATTAAAAATTAAATCTTTTAAGAAAACTTGAAAAATCAGTTGGGTGGCGTAGGAGGAGTTAGCAGTTATACACAGACAGACAAGGAAAGTGACTTCAATTTATACTAAGTAAAGTAAGTAAGGAGGATAAAGGATAACATGTTACCGTTTCAGCATCACAACAAGACACAACACAGCCGGTTCACACGCCAACAACAAACGCCAACAACACAGTGTTAACGAACAACAGTCTGAACACAACACAAGACTCGGACGGTCGATACCACGGAACCGAACTTGTGATGCTTTACGATTATAAGGTAAGATTATTTTTTTATATTTTAAACTAGCTGCTGCCTAAATTATATACTAAAACCTTCCTCGAGAACCACTCTTGGTGAAAACAGCATGAAAATCGGTGCAGTATTTTTTGAGTCAATCGCGAACAGACATACAGACGTGGCTGAGGACTTTGTTTAATAATAATATGTAGTGATAATACCTACTTGTACAGTACAATTAGGAGGTAGGAAAATCGAATGGTCAAAAATTTCGTCAAAAATCCTCAGTGTCTCAAAACAAAAGCTTTCGAACAATGTGTATTGCCAGTGATGATGGTCTCTATAGCCTCATAAGAAAGCTCAACCTCGCCCATAAAACTATGGAGAAGACTAGGCTCGGAGTTATACTGCAAGATCAAATAAGAAATGAGGGAGATTCGTAGACGTAAGATTTTTTTTTTTTATTAAGGTTCACAAAACTGGTTAGAAAGTTACCGATATAATTAGGCGGATTACGGAGAGTCTTGGGCACTTGTTACTTTTCCCACCCAATAAGTTCCGTTTTCTCCTATTCTATTGTTCAGAAGTCTCCCGCTATAAGCAACTATTAATTTTAGGCGCAAGCTCCGGATGATCTGTCCGTGAAACGCGGTGAGTGGGTGTACGCCGACCTGACCCAACAGACGGTGGAGGGGTGGCTGTGGGCGCATGCGCCGAAGTCGCGGCGGTCCGGGTTCATTCCCACGGCATATGCGCGCGCGCCGCACACCACCGCCTTGTGACGGTGAGTGTAATGGTGCGTTCACACGCGCGCCATGCAGCATAACGCTGCGTTCATACTCGCGCCATCGCCATGCAGAATAATGGTGCATTCACATGATTGAATTTACATTTTTGATAGATAAAAGTAGTTAAACTATTATGAAAACTTAATGTCGATAAGTGATTACCGAAAAAAAAATCGGACAAAAAAACGCTTATGTCCGTTAGACTTTTAATGACTGTTCTAGTTTTTCCTCATAAACTAAACTAGTTAGTAAACTATTAATAAAGGCCGGCATTTACTGACAGCAAGCTTGGGCACGTCATGTTATCATGCCTAAAACTAATCAGGTTAGCATTGCTTTACTTCGAAATCAATTGTGGATATATATTGTTAAAATAGCACTTCTTGCTGAAAAGATGAAGGGAAAGCTACAGCCTCTTGGTATTCAATAGGGTTTCTGCAAAGCTGTTCAGTCAGATGCAGTCTTATGCTGATTAGGTCATTTTGTGGATACATTAATTAAATAAAATTATTGATTGGGATTTAGTGCTAATAGCACCATCTTGCTGAAGCGATGAAGGGAAAGCTACGGCCACTTGGTATTGAATAGGATTTCTGCAAATCTGGTCATATTGAGATACAGTCGTATGCTGATTAGGTCATTTTGTGGATACATTAATTAAATAAAATTATTGATTGGGATTTAGTGCTAATAGCACATCTTGCTGAATAGGCTGAGGCCTCTGAGACTGCAACCAACCAACCACATAGAGATCTAACAGGCTTTTTGCAAAGCTGGTCATATTGATTGCTCGGATCATTTTGCAGACCTAGTCATAATAACTCAAAATAAAGGAATAGAAGTACTACAAAATTAAAAAATGCAATAATGTTAAAGATAATATGCTCAGTGAAAAATCCATTGCCATGTTATACCGTTAGTCAGTGCCAGCCTCCCTAGATGGACTAAATCTCTGCTAGATATAAACCGTATTAAACTACATAGTAAGTAGATATATCAATTAAATATTTGTTGAATTGTATATTGTTTTAATTTGTCTTATTAGTGGTGTACGATGGATGAATTATAATATTAATATAGATTTAATCTTTATTATTCTAAAATCTAAAGAGAGATTTCAGATTGTCCTTCACTCGTATGTTTAACAAACGAAATAATTTTCTCATTAATAATAATAAATTGATAAATTTTCCTTTGGTAAACAAAAGGGTGAAAGATGACCTATCTTCGGATCCTATACTATAATGTAAAAATAAAAATTTTTAATAATGATTTTAATAAAAAAAAATTGTAAAAATATAAGCGCCAACATTGCCATAAAACATTTTTTTGTTATTGTTATGTAAAATGTAGGTATTTAGAATTAAGTTTAAGTCTTCCTTAGATATTAAGTGATTGACATTCCATTTTATGTAATTAATTAAATAAGTTATATAGTATAAGTGCTGCTTTTATGAAAATTTAAAATTGACATCCGTCCAAAATTGACTGAATTCGATGATGATACGCTTTTATTATTATATTTTTTTAATGTTTTATTTTTAATTATAAAATTTAATGAAATATCTTGGTTTTATTTTTCTTCAAATTGGTTTTCAACTTGTATAATATGAAGTAACACCTTCCTACTTTGACGAATCCTTGATAAAAACTTAATGAAAAAAAAAATGTCCAATGATGCGTAACCGGTTACGTGTGAAGGATTTTCTTCGTACGAAACCAATTACGTACGCCTAGGAAACCAGTTTTCTGACACATCTTTGCATTTGTGGGAAAGGGACAAAACACATTTTTGTATTTCGGTAACATAGGCATTGCTATTGGCTATTTCGTAGAAAGAAAAAAAGGTCTTTGTACTGGTTTCGTAGAAAGAAAAAATCTTTGTACGTAACTGGTTTCGTAGCAAGAAAAACAATTCTTGTCACGTAGCGTTGGTTTATATGTATGTTCCCGCAGTCTGTCTATATGTATGCGCGCCTAGATCTTTTAAACTACTCGACCGATTTTAATGTGGCTTTCACTAATGGGAATAGCGTTAAATTAAAGTAGAAAGGTTTTTATATATATGTAGTTTGCAAAAAAAAATGCTCTCTTATTTATTAGGGGATATTTTCTTTACACAAATGCAATTCAAACAATAAATTCTCTCTAAAACAAAATTTTATTTCATACAATATAGCTTACCCTACAACTCTTCAACTTGAATCAACTTTTTCTTCAGTTTCTTGGTCTTCTGTTTTATTTCGTCCTTTATCGTCCACTCCTCGAGTTGTTTCTCGACTGTCTCTATGTCCTTAGTGGTCACAGTGATTGGCAACTTTAAATCTTCCTGTTCGCTCCGGATAAACTTCAAAGCTTCCAGTTTCTCCTTCAAGAATGGGCCCTGCTGACTCTCCAGGAGAGTCCTGTAATCTGAAAGTTTGCTGTTGCGAACCTCATCGCAGTGCATCTCTGTGAGTTTCCTCAGGGCCTCTTTACGGTACAACCTGTGGTGGGAGCTGGAAAAAATTATAGCTGATAAGCAATAACTCACTAGGGCCTCTTTCACCGACTACAAGTAGAGTGTTGATTGGTTACTTTTGAAAATAATTTTCTGTTTTATTACTGAATTATATGCACTCTGTTTACTGCATCATTTGATAGGCGATTTTTTTTTTATTATTTTCTTTTTAATGTTTGGGACTTTTACCGTACAAACTTTAAATGACAGTTAGCCTACTTGAGAGATGGTGAAAGAGGCACTTAAAGTAATAGCAGTTATCTTGTATTGTAGCTTAGCTCAAAATTTGTCTATGTAGGAAAAAAATAAAAGAAAGCGGTTGTTTTTGCAGTAATTTACGATAATTTGTTGATTAGCATAATTTTTTGATATTTTTGACAGACGAGTGATAGATTTATAAATCTAGTTCAATAAAAACCACATTTAGTTCACTTACTCGGGATGCGCTTTGTATTCAATATTCAATTTCTCCAAGATCCATTCAAATTTCTTATAATCGTATTGGCGTAAAAATTTCAAGTATTTCTTTCTACTATCAATAATTTCCAGCAGCATTTTCTGTGAAAATAGAATTACATATTTCATTAAACACAAAATGTCAAGTAAAATGCTTCTATTTATTGTCATTAAAACTTGCTTTATCTTTCTCTATCTTATTAAAATTCTCATTAAAGAAAGTACTTAGTGATTCTCTAAAAAAAGAAGAGATCTGTTTCTATTTTTATTTCTTTGTGCATAAGTGCCAAAATGATTTTTAATGGTATTCTTGCAATAGTTTTAGAGATACACAGATACCAACCTTTGTTTTATAATCCTTAGGATGATTCTCCGATCTTTCTTGGAGACATCGAATGTGTCCAGTAAGTCTAGCAACTGGAAAAGGAAGATTTAAAACAGTACTAATAAAAATATGAAGCTGTTATTTAATTAGATGCACTGTTTATTGATTTTTACCCCAAAATCAAAATCCTTTAATAATAAATTCAAATCCAAAAGATTAAAAGGCTTTTTATTAGAACCCATCTATTCCAACATTCAAATAAATTTTTAGCTCATTTGAAATATTTAAGTCAAAGAAATTAATAGATACTTGTAAAACCTGTAGAGTGCTTGTTTCTCTTTCAAACAATTTAAGATGCAATGTCTCATATGGACATACATCAGACACTGCATCTTACATATTATACACTTTTAGCTCTATGTATATAAAAATTATATGATACATGTTTGTTCGGGACTGGTGGTCTGGGATAATGGATTTTTCCCTTAGGGCACAGTTGAGCCTATGGAGCATACACTTCTCAAAAAGTTTAGACATAATGGGCAGCAGGCTAATCGGTCTGTAAGTAGTCACTTCATGAGGAGGTTTGCCTGGTTTATGGATCATTATTACCAGGGAAACTTTCACAAATCTGGGAAGTATCCTTCCCTCAGCATAGCGTTAAAGTGTATGGTTAGGTACATGTTAGCCTAGTGTGGTAATTTTTCAAGGACTTTTTTGTTACCAGTGTTAAAGTACTGAGCTGAGAGGACTGTATATATATATACACACACACATATATATATATAAAGAATTTTAATAATATACATATAAGAATGAGAGTGATATAAAAACAAGATGGTAAAATACTCACTTCTTGTTTCTGCCGTGGAAGTGTCATACTTGTGTCTCTTCACTCGGCCCATCAAGTTTTCCCTTACTAATTCATTGTAGTATTTCTGTCCAAGAAATGCTACTGAAAATATTTTTTTAACAGCTTCAGGTGCTCTGAAAACAACGAACGAAGCTTATTTATAAACAAATCAATTACTTTCTTTCTTTTTTCTTTTTTTTTACCTAGGAACTTCTTAATTTTTTGTAATATTTTCTTATTTTCAATTTTTGTATGTAAAATTCATAAACATAATACCTGTTCTACACCGAGGGAAGGTACTGCCCAAAGAATTAAATTGAGAGATGCACCCTTACTAGCAAAACTGTGTTACAAAATACATATTATTATACATTCACAGTTATACATTTTTATAGGAATGCGAGTCCTTTGTCTAAACACACATTTAAACATAGAAAACACATTCCTTACTTTTAATGTGACTGTGACAATAGTGACTATCTCTTCAAGTGACTATCACTCACTGTAGCTAGGCAACTGTACTTAGTTAATAATATTCGACGTGTTTTAAGATTAGGGCGCATCTTTAAATTTAAATCTTTGGTACTACCATATTATACTACATATACGGTACATTTGTCCTACACGTCTTACACTGCGCTTGCCAGTCAGTGACCACAAGTCGAGAATGATCCAGGCCCAGCTCTTCTTACTATTTGTCCTGCCCAGGCCCACTGCCACTTACTGATCCGGCGGGATCACTATTCACTAAGCACTAAGCAGTGAGGTTAGGTTTGCTTTCGTACAAATTTAATGTTACTTACTCTTTGATTTCTTCCGATAAAGCATAATATTTTCCCAGCGCTGTAGGCGGAATGGGAGGCAAAGCTTCCAAATCACCAGTCCTCTGAGGCAAGTGTGGCGACAAGACTTCTGGCTTTACCCATTTCACTTTCACTGTATGTTTTATGCCCCGCGTTTGGATAAAAGAAGACGCTAAACGCTTTAGCATTATTTGAAATTTTGAATGATTTTGTAAATAAATAATAGAACAGAATCTGAATATATAAATTATTTAATCTACCAATTTACCTAAAAAACTATTATTTTAAATCAAATTTATTCAATTTAATCAAGGAGAATAGAGGTAAAGGAGTGCAAGCTCCGTGTATTAAAAGTGTCCGTTGAAAGACGACGAACTGATGGCGCTGGTTGCAGCTAGTGATAGTAAACAATTCAACTCAGCGCGCACTTCACTCCGTTTCATTTCATACTCTCAAACTCTCTAGATCACTGCCCTAGACACACCAGCGCCATCTCAATTCGACGATTTTAGTTGCCACTTTTTTAGTTTAACACCCATATAAGATTGTTCTCCTTATCTCTACGCTCCTTAAATTTAATATTGACAAATGAGATGTCAATGTCATATCATAGAGTAACTTTTTATGATATAGTCTTCCGTCAGAATTTTAGTTTGACAGCAATAATTTTTGCGGTAAAATTGTCCGATTTAAAAGTTAGGAAAATTATGGCCAGGTAAGGATAATTAGCTCCGACAGGTATGATAAAATCTTGTCCAGATCAAATTATGTTCGAATTGAGTGCTAGAACGGCGGTTATAGCAAAATTAGGCTTGGCACAGGCTTGCAAGAAGGAGTGCAGAGCTTTAGCTCCTTGTATTGGCTTGTAAGTATAGTAGGTTAGTAAGTAAACATGACGTATATAAAAGCAGTGTTTGGTGTCAGATATTAATCGAAATGTGACATGGGTTAACTCAGAATATAATCACCAAATAATCACTACCTCAGGTAAACTTTTTAATATAAGGTAAGCTTGGTTACGAGAATAGTAGTGGAAAGTAAGCCAGAAAAAAAGTTTTCCATTACTCAGGTGCTCTCATTTCATAAAGGTTCTGAAAAATGTCGAGTTTCGTAAATGAATTAGCATCAAAATTTATTCCCCGATTTTGTTCTTATCACTTTGCCTCCAACTATGGAAGCAAATTTTAAAACGTCTTCACATCAAAACATAAACTTTTTGAAATTAATAAATAAAAACACATGTTCATATCAATTGATTTTATTATTGCTTCCATACACAAAATCATCAAAAATTTTGTTAGCAATATTTTGTACTAAAAGTACCACACCACGTGACTGTACTGTACACACTTCATAAAACACTTTACCTACTTATATTTATTAAGAAATACTTTCAAACAATCATTTATTGAAACAATACAAATAGTATTGTATTGTTAAACTATACGAAATAAACTATCCTTGGTTATGACTTGTATTATTTCTAAAACAAAAACATACTATACATAACTATATAAAATAGCTTTTTACTAAATAAAAAATATAAGACAAAAAATTTGGAGAATATAGGTACAAAAATTTATATAATGTACATTATCAATTTAAATTTTCCAAATAAATAAATAACATTTGCGTTACATAATTAGAAATGCATCGTCATAATTAAATAAAGTGTGATCTGACATTATTATCTACTGAAAGTGGAATGTACTTTTGTCTCTTTGAGGTGAAAATGATAGGTATTGAAAAATCCCAAATTAGTTAATAAAAAATTCTACTAAGATATTAATTTATTCAAATAATATATGTATATAATGAGATTGGTGCAAATAAAAGGTAATTATAACGATTAAACTGATTTATAATAGACTGATGACTTGATATAAAAAAAAATAACATATGAGATAAAGGAAAACGACAACACTGTATCATCACAAAACTAGTATTATCTATGACTATATATTTAAAAACCAGAGACAAACGGACACTATGTCACTGTCGCCATTAAATAAACTTATGTCCAAAACACACTAAGGAATGCCAGTCCCTGAAAACTTATTATATTAGCATCTTATAATACTGGACTCCCAAATTGTCTACTTAAATATTATTATATAATATTATGTAAAGTACATATAAATTGCCTATTTAATGAGATACAAAATGTCTTTCATGCAAATAATAGTATATAACAATTACAATATAATTAGATGAAGTCACAAAGAAGCGGGATAACCACTCAACTAGATATATAAAGGAGACATAAGATATTATGTTTTGTATGCGTGCGTAT
Source organism: Synanthedon vespiformis (assembly GCA_918317495.1). NCBI lineage: Eukaryota > Metazoa > Arthropoda > Insecta > Lepidoptera > Sesiidae > Synanthedon > Synanthedon vespiformis. Next base: position 3,806,430 of record OU906965.1, read on the forward strand.
AAAATTAAATAATATTAATTCGAAGGGTCTTTTTCACAGCAAAACTAACGGAACACAACATAATTTATGTAATCAAAAATATCTGATTGGTCTCGTTGCGCTCGACTAGATACAGCCCCGCCGTACTTGACAAATGCGTACGCCGAATTCGGCGTACCCGAGGAGCTAGTCACACTGCAAACTGTCTATGATGTGTACGTGCCGAATGTTTTATTAAATTTTGGTCACATTAAAATGCCAATTTGCGTAGTGAAACTATGGAAAAATATAATGAAACTGTGTAAAATAAAGTGATAAACAGTGACGATGTTTTATACATACACCCACACACACACTACAATAAAAATTCACACATTTCGTATCGTGCCTCACACGACTACCGAGCACATAGGAAATGAATCTACGGAATTCGAAAAAAAATGTTGTTCTGACTTGTTGACTTCTTTCAAAAAGGTTAAGCTGCAGGGCAAACCATTAACCCGATTGTCTTTTATTTTAGGCTCAAATTGTAGCTGACTAAATTGTCCAGAGGAGTTTTTCTCCAATTTTTATATCATTCTTCGTTTCCAAAATAGCACCAAAATCAAAAATTCGGAATAACTTTTTTCGTTTTGGACTTTTTTGAAAAATTCTTTTTGCACCTTACATAAATACCATATCTTCACAACTCTCCGAGATATAAGGAGATCGCACTTTTTCGTGAAATCGGGGCCTATACTGAAGCGAACGAAAAGACGCATTCACGGAGCTATTGGTTTTAGGTAAGGCCGTATCTAGTCGAGTGCAGCGAGACCAATCATTTATCTATGTATGTCATATTGTTTTCGAAATATACAAAATATTACTAAGAATACCATAAAGTAATAAGAAGTTTATGTAATGTGGTAGCTCTTTTTATTCTACCTTCCTTTAAAAACTTTAAAATTTTTGGCTTATTATTTCTTTCGCTTCGATCTAGGCTTTCGCTATGAAAACTCTAGCTAAAGTCGACAAACAATAATATACTTGTAAAAAATCTACTACATATTTATAATGTACTGACTACATTTTTTTTTTAATTTATTAGTATTAAATATACTAAGTCTGAAAAAAAAACCACAGGGGCACGTCCACCTAAGGCATTATTTTTATTCATTATTTACCCCCTGTTATTACTTATTATACCTCAAAACACGTTGAATGTTATAACCACATTCAAACTACCCCCACTTCATTACAATCCTATTTATAAATATATTATATAATAATTTAAAATAATAAATTTGCAATTACTAATTATATCGACTAAAAATATAATATATTTAAGACATTTTCACAGTTATATTATTTTCTTAACTTAACACAGACTTTTAGATCTTGGGTCTGAACGGAAAGAAAAATATAAGTAGTTCAATTTCTAGACTTCTTCAGTTGACAAATTTTTTAGTAATTAATTCTTTTGAATGTATTTGAGCAATCAAATAACGAAAAAACGAACTGAATGATGTTTACAAATATATTTTTTTGTGTAAATTTAAAAATTTTAACATAATTAATATGTTTCGATAGAAGCACGGGCTCGAATTTTCGAATTACCCTACGTGCACAATTTATAAATTTATATTTAATTTAAGAACACATCATTCTTTATTGAAAAAACGCATCACTCAAAAGTACCTAACGGTGAAAGTTATATAATTATCTTTAAGGGCAGAGACAAACTGGTCTCGCATATGCAACGTAAATTTTATTGGCATTAATGATTTCTCAAAATGTGCTTTCAAAATAAAATTATGTTTTTTGATTCTGATTTGCTAGATTGGGTTTATTAATTTTAAACGAACGTTTCCACACCACCTCAAAACAAAACAAAAACACATTAACAATACAAAATCTCTATCCTTACTAATATTATAAATGTGAACGTCAGTTTGTTTGTTTGTTACGCTTTCACGCAAAAACTAATAAACCAATCACCATGAAATTTTGCACACACGTTATCTGTGACCACAGAAATAATATACTAGCTGGTGCTCGCGACTTCGTCCGCGTTGAAAAGTATTAAATTACAACACCAATGATAACGCCACCTATAGCAGTTCCACTCAAATCCGATAGATGGCGCTAATTTTAGATTTTCCGTAGGAATGAAGCATTTTCCCGCGGTAAAAAGTATCCTATGTTCATCACGGATAATGTCGGCTTGTAATGGTAAAATATTTTTTCAAATCGGTACAGTAGTTTCGGAGCTTATTCTATACAAACAAACAAACAATCAAATTTTTCCTCGTTATAATATTAGTAAGTATAGATAATACAAGCTGTTGTATGGATTTGTTTTTCCATACAAATCCAGGAACTTGCATACTTGAGACCAGTTTGGCTCTATCTTAATTATTATCAACTACTTAATTATTTATTTAATGTTAAAAGGCAAGACAACATTTTGTCGGACGATAGCTGTTTGTAGCGATCGATTTCATTTCACACTTGCAATAAATAGGCTATTTCATATTATGGGAGTTGAAATATTTCATATTTTAAGATGACACAAGTCGGCGGCTCAAAATCATAAACAGACTCTTTTGGGCGTATACTCTTTTTTGACAAAACTATTGCATATATCTTTTTCGTGTAAAGTTATTTGCAATGTTTGTATGCAAAGTATTTTGGAGTTTTTTGTACACTAGAGTGAATTATTCACCTTCAAAGTTGCATCAAAACTTGTGTTAAAATATGGATTTTTCGAGGATCATATCTTTTAAATTAATACTTTTTTTTTAAGTTTGTATGCCAAAGAAGCTAGTTAACGACAAGATAAATCGGTATCATGCTTACTTTTGTATATTAAACATAAAACAGTGGAGTAATATAATAACCATTCTACGCTTGTATGGAGGAAAGCTGACTTGTATCACCTTAAGGATAGCAACACAATAATGTTGCTAACCTTGAAATCAAAAATCCGTTTCCTATATTGCTTTGATACATTTGGAAGATTTTTTTTATAGCCAATTCCACTTATTTCCTAATGGAGTTTGTAATTTGTTCAATATTTTGAAAAAATAATAACAATAATCAAAATAGCCTTTTTATAATCAATCTCTCTCTCTCTCTTCATATTAAATATTTAAATTTAATATATCCACATAATTCTTAATACTAATTTTAAAATTCAAAATAATATGCGCATTCATCTTCATGTAAATATAATAATTATGTTAAAACTTAAATAACCGTTCCAATAATAAAATATATAAGTTCACACTTTTAAAAACGTACTAACTGTATGTTTATGAAATAGACAAATAAATAAAAGCTAAAAAAGCTTTTTTTATAATATATTTAGACTCATTTTAAATCAAATATTTATGTTGGTTTTCTCTCAATTTTAAACACTGTGTGGAAGACAATAATTTATACGTGTCACGATTGAAAAAATAAATAAAAAGCACACTTAATTTGTATAGGTCTATTAACTGAAGCTGGTGCGTTCACTGTAATTATTAATTGTGTATTTCAAACTGTAACTGCGAACGTACAAAGCAACAGTTGTCTCTGTCGCACTCGTAAGCGTCAACGCGCGAGAAAGAGACAGATAGTGTTTTCATTTCCTTGCGAGGCGGCCCGCAATGTGTAATTATGTGTTGTACGCGCCATCTTTTATCGCGCATATTATATCATAACTATTGTGTAAATATGTAACTTTCACCGTTTGTGTGTGCGTGCGTGCGTGTGTGTGTGTTTGCATGAGGTGCAGCATGTGTGCGTGTACTACCGGCGTCGATGCAATCTTTCGCTCGGCTGGCGTCGTCGCGCTAGAAATACAAATTGCACAGTCAATAACAAAACACTTACATAGAAATTTATAGCAATAGGTGCATTTAGTAGATAGCGGTCGTTAATAAATGAAGATTGATCATTATTAAAATTTATAAAAAAATATTCATCATCATCATCATCATCTCTCGTAGTACACCCACTGCTGGACATAAGCGTCTCCCATAAATAGGGTTTTTAGTTGTCATGTTAGTCGCTTTACTTGTTTTTGGATAGATGGCGATATCTCTCGGGCCAAGCCGCTAGTATTTCCTTTTATTTTGGATTTCCCGTAGGAATGAATCATTTTTCCGCGGTAAAAAGTAGCCTATGTTCATCACAGATAATGTCGGCTTCTAATGGTAAAAGAATTTTTCAAATCGGTACAGTAGTTTCGGAGCCTATTCTATACAAACAAACAAACAAACAAACAATCAATCAAATCTTTCCTCTTTATAATATTAGTATAGATTAGGATAAGTAGCAAAGCAATAATCTTTAAAAAAACAGATGAAGGCAACTCACCGATCCCACCAATAGCATCGGCCGGCGTTCGCAAACCCTAATCCCTCTTCTTCCCCTTCTTCTTTGTTATGCGTTTGCTGTAATTCTGCGCGAGCGCATTCACTATCGACACGACAAAGTACACGACCATCGCGAGAACGAACTTCTCTAGAATGTTCGACAGAACCGAGCCCTGGTTCGCCGGCGCCGGCGACGAAGGATCGTTTTTGTGCAAACGAGCCTTCTGGTTACGCAGAAACTCCAACAAGGGCTCCTCTAGCTTCGGCCCGATGTACGGTATCCTTTTTACCCACGACAGGAATTGACTGCGGATGGGAAAATATATTAACTTATTAGTTAGTTTAGTGGTAGAGCACACTGCGTTTCGCAGTCATTTGGGCAGCCCGTCTGGCGGCAGTAACCACCACCTTACAGAATACCATACCACCGTGAAATAACAGCATATTATGTGCTGTTGTGTTTCGGTGAGTGAGTAAGGGATGCCAGAGCCCATTACCCCATCCCTCCCTTATCCCTTATCCTTAATCCTTCTATGGTCGGCAGCGCACATGTAGCACTTATGGCGTTGCTTATGTTTTAGGCGACGTTAGTCACCTACCATCAAGTGGACCGTCAGCCTGTCTGTCGACCTTAACATTAAAAAAAAACTTAGTTCAAGCCAAAACGCACGTTTTATAAGGTTACAATTACAACATGGAACTCATTTACTTCCTTTTGGCGACTTACGAGTATCAGAAAAAATGACTAGGTACAAAAATGACTATAACGTGATATCGTCAAAAAAGAAAAGGATTTCATTAACTAAGTATAAAAATACCGATATTTAAAAAAGTCTAAGATGAGCATTGCCTAAGTATAGAAATGCCGACCTTTGAAAATATCCGAGACGATTATTGACGAAGTATAACATTGCCGACATTTAAAAAAGTCTAAGATGATGAGTATTGACTAAACAAAAAGGGCATGGTTGGAAATAAAACCTGTTATACGGTTAGCTGTTCAAATCGCATGCGTGTGTCTGTGTATGTGTATTTTTATGTACTGCTAAAGGCACTACTAGTTTTAAAATGGTCACTTTCACGTAAAATTCGGAAATATGTTTACATTTTTAAATATTGACATCGGCTCATAGGCTTTTTACATCTTGACATTTTTTTATATCGACATTTTTATATCTCGGCATAAATAGACCTCGGCAATTTCATTTTATAAATTCGACATTTTTTAGTACAAACAATTAAAATTATTACTTTAACCTCGATTTATTCAAAATTGGAATTATGCGACATGTCACCTCCATCCACTCACATACATACATACATCATCGATTACCACTTACCCCACTAATGTCTCATTGAACGCTATAATAACGAACAGCTTCTGTATGTGCATCTTGATAACCGCCTTCCCCAAGACCGTGGCCCCAAAGAAAGTCCAGAAGGGCACCAAGAAGTGGCCACAAGTGAGTCCGGCCAAGTCGAAGAGCGGATTCGGTATAGAGGCGCACGCGAGGATTCCAGCGAAGCCCACTCGCTGAACCAACCTTTGCACCATCACCTTCGCTCTGGAAACAATCGCAATACATTTCATTCGTCTATACTAATATTATAAAGAGGAAAGATTTGATTGTTTGTTTGTTTGTTTGTATAGAATAAGCTCCGAAACTACTGGACCGATTTGAAAAATTCTTTTACCATTAGAAACCGACATTATCCGTGATGAACATAGGCTACTTTTTACTGCGGGAAAATGCTTCATTTCCACGGGAAATCTAAAATAAAAGTAAATACTAGGCGGCTTGGCCCGGGAGATAGCGCCATCTATCCAAAATACGGTTATACTTTTCTACGCGGACGAAGTCGCGAGCACCACCTAGTCATTCATATTTATATATAGACTGGCTGGCGCCCGCGACTTCGTCCGCGTTGAAAAAGAAAAAGCAGCCTATCCTGTGTCCCGTATACGTCTAAACGTTTATCTACCAAGTTTCATTAGAAACCAGTTAATTGGGATTTTGAAAAAAAAAATTATTGATTTTTTAATGTATTTTAAAACTTTATTATTAATAATATTGATATTTAATGCGAAAAACTTAAAAAATATATTTTTCAATTAATTATAAACAATTAACAAATTGATAAAATTTAAAAAGAAATCACGTGACTATGAACGCGCCAAGATTGGTCACCGTAGTTGTGACGTCATAATGTTAAAGCTATTTCAGAACAGTACAGCGTTTACAAAACTAAACTAACATTATGACGTCACGAGCGCTCGGGCAGGATGGTCTATGTTATTACCTGCCAGTCTTCGAGTTGTCGTTGACAGCGAGATCGGCCACTCCGCCGCCCGAGAGCCGCGCCGCTCGGGCCATGAAGTACGGAGGCAACTCCCCGAGGGCAGTCCCGATGCCCCACATCATTGACTCTATGCGCACCTTGGACATTATACTCCATATCGTCACCGCAATCTTCGGGTCCACTATTGTTGGACAAATTATACTGAAAACGAAACCCAAATCTTAATTATATAAAAATGTACACTTCAAAAAGATTCACGAGCATATAGTCCACATCGCAAAACGACCACTAGTGTAGCTACGGCATTAAGATATATCTACATTGTATAGCAATGATGTAAATAGGTAATTACACATTTTAAAAATGAACTATTCTTAATGATTAAAATGACCATGGTTGTTGTAGAGTTGTTGCATTTTTTTTTATTATACTAGCTGCTGCCCGCGACTTCGCCCGCGTAACTTTGCAAGTTATATATATACTAAAACCTTTATCGAGAACCATTTATCCATTGGTGAAAACAGCATGAAAATCGGTGCAGTAGTTTTTGAGTTTATCGCGAAGAGACAGACAGACAGACAGACGAGGCGGAGGACTTTGTTTTATTTATAATATGTAATGATGTTCGTAAATATAATTGAGTGTACATTGACCATCTAAAACACCCAAAAGGCCCCAAAAAAAATAATTTAGCTATATAGTTATATTTGTTACTATTTTTAATTGTACTGCTTTATAAAAAAAAGGCAAGATATAATTAAAGTGTCAATTGCGGTTATGTGCCTGTAATAAATAGATATAAAAACCAAATGACTCACTCGTTAGGGTAGGGTGGTTCTGGAAAGTCAAGTGATCCACATTCGTAGGCGGCCAGGGTGACCCGCGCTATGTGTGGGCCCAAATACAATAGGAACGTGTGCAACCCTGTGCCCAATCCAACCGAACTGCACACGCCTAGGACCACCCACCATCCCCACCACGCGAGGGTGGACACTAACAACTGAAATGGGAGAAAACAAATCATTAATTTCATGTGAAACATCTTTAAATCTTTTGCGGTGGACGAGATACTACAGTCAATAGAGAATTTTCTTCTGCACTAAATTACTATGTACTCCTATTTTTTTTAAAAAAAGGTTCAGTATCACGTACTGATCACACTTTTGAAACAAAAAAGTAAATAGTATACCTGTACATATTGCTGTTGTGGTCCATTGACATAATACGAAACGGCTGTACTAGCGATTACTACTATTATTGATAACGCCAACAATTTATATGCTAATAATCTGAAAGAGGGCATAAAGGTTTAATTAAAGATATAATAAGATTAGGATGAGTCGCTTTTCGATTAAATGCACCATTACATTACAAAATCACTCACCTCTGTATACCTGTTGAGCACAATATTATCAATTCTCTAAAGAAATATTCAAGTGTGATTAATGGTCGCCGCCATAACACTAGACTTTCTGTGTCCATTTGAATGCTTTTACTCCTGTAAAATTAACGAAACATTGAATTAGTCGGATTCGAGTCTTACGATTTATGATCCATTAGGGAGTAAATACATTTAAAGCAAGTAAATGAATATACAAGCATGGTAGGGGAAGTATGTGTAACTTTTTAAATAGCATTATACAAGTCTCCATAAAGGACAAATCGCAATATTAGAAAGTCTGTGGGTTGTCCCAAAATCAGAACACTAGACTAGTTAATTGGGGACGCTGTCGAGCCTGATAGGATAACATAAAGGGCGTAAGATAAAGCGAGGATAAGAGAATGGGTTGGTCCCAGTAGACAACGGCCACTGTATGTGCAAGTTGCAACCCGCACCCAGGAAGGTACTTGTACCTTATCTCCTTAATTTGCGGAGCGTGGAGTCCGTTGCGGGTACGCTGCTCGTTGTTGGCTTGCACGGCCGCCGCCAGCTTGTAGTACCCGAGACGGGCGAGCTGAAATGAAAATAATTACTTCCGTTAGAACTTCTCCATTCAATATCAAGCTTATGTTACGTGTAAGAGTACGATAAAGAGTCAATAAAATTAAATTCGCGCCAAGGACGTACAAAAAGGCAAATATCTATCGCCGAGTACCAACTGTGAAGGTGTGAAGCACTAGAATGGTGTCTGTGTGAGAGAATATTGTCAGTCGTTGGACTTAAGTATGGTGTAAAAAATGTGTGCGTGCGTGGTCGTATGTATATGCATCTAGTGATCTGACATACTTTGTGTGCAAAAAAAAAATAAGATACGAGTCGAATTGAGAACCTCCTTTTTTGGAATTCGGTTGAAAATTACTATGACACTATTAATGTTGTGGTATCGATATTATCATTTATGCAAAGTCCGGTCCGGCAGGCATGTTAACATCGACTATCCCACTTGAAGGTATGGTAGGTAGGTGGCTACTGTCGCTTATAAACATAAACTGACCTTTTTAGGCATTACTCACGTACCTACTGAAACACAACAAGTGTAAGGTGGTACACAACATTAAAGATTATCGAAGGACCAATTGTTTAGTTTTATATGCATAAATTCACAGGACGCTTGCTAGTAAAATACTCTAAAAAAATAGATTTAACTAAATACTATACTATAGCAACTCGCATTATATTAATAGCAAAATACTTTGTCTTGGTTCTCAAATACGGTCCTGATGCGTACAACGCTGCTTATCTTATCACAAACCTATCTTCAGATCTTCTAAAACACTTACGACAACCCTACCTTACGTTGCTATTTCAGAACGTTGCAGCCATGTTGTACTTTATTTTAATACATATTTTATTCTATTGTTTCCGTACCTACTGCTTCTATACTATTAGAGTTGGTATGTATTTGTACAGCTAAGAATTCAAAAATAATTACCACTTCAGCCTATATTGCTTAACTACATATGTACAAACAAGGCCGCAATCGCCACAACTTACAAAAAGGCTAAAAAAATCTTAAAAAAATTATCTAACATTTAAATTAAATAGTAAACTGATTAATGAATTACCATTGAGTAATGCAGGCCATTTTACTTATCTCATTATTTTTTCGTTACGCGTCATCGTTTGCGTCATAAATGAGACGTAAATGAGTGAACTCGAGACTGACTCAACGTAGACCTATTAGGCATCTAATATCTAACCAACGATACTTTACTTGAATTAAATTTTATTTAATAATAATAAGCTGTGCCCGCAACTGCGTACGCACGGTTTACGTACGCTTGGTATTTCGGTATTCGGTATATATATCTTTTTTGTTTGTAAACATATTGGAATGAAACAAACACTCAACGTTTTAATACGGTTTCCATTAATGGAAAGAGCATAAACGAGAAAGGTGCGTGTATATTACACAGAATTTTGTTAAAATTAACTATTCTTTTTAAATTATTATCTTTACTTGGTATAAAATAAAGTCACTGCCCGCCGTCTGTCCCTCAGTATATGTACACTTAGATCTTTTAAACTATGCATTATAATGCGGTTTTCACTTATAGGGTGTGAAAAATTATTAAATTACTCCTTAAAATTAACCGAGACTTTTCACAGCTAGCAAAAAATCAGATTATTCATTTTGACAATGAATGTTTACAATGAAAACTATTGCTAAAAAATCCAAGCTAAGCATGCAATAACATCGACGAAGGAAAAACTGCAAACAAAGAAAAATCAAATACAATAAGATAAATATAAAAATAAAATGTTATATCATATAAATATTTCATATAATTACTTATATTACTAAATTATATCTATTGTTAGGTAAAAACACACAAAAAAAACAGTAATAACAGACGAAAAATATAGAAAAAACTTATGCTTATGTCAGACCTTTGATATAATATGTAATGAGGTAACGACCTTCGTTAAAACGATAAGACAAAAGAATTTTTAAAGTAAAAACTATATCGTAAAGCAAACTCGTGATTGAATTGATAATTTAAAATTATCTTTGATACCAGTACGTACCAGTACCTCACATTTATTAACATCTGTGTGTTAATATTAATTTGGGGGCTAAGAAACCGATAACGAACTTTAAAGATAAAGAAAATAATTTCCAATTACCCCTTTGAAACTTTGCGTGATAGCTAGGACTTCATTTTTAAATCCCGACGCCTAACCCAAAAACGGGGGTTGATCAGGTTTTTATCGTTTGAAAGCTGACGTGATCGGGATTGTCCTAAAGCTATAATTTACTAAGATCTGTTTAGGCGTTTGTAGACCAGCAGCCCATATAATTATTATAATAAGTTAATTAGCCGTGTACCGCGGTTTCACCTTCCATTTAATTTGAATTGACAAAGGAAAGCACATGTCTTCTTTTTTCAATAACTCTCGGTTATTGCTCGGTTTACAACCTTCCTCAAAAATTGGACTAAGTATCAAATCTAAAAAAAAATCTAAATGGTAGTTCCAGTTCCAGAGTATAATTATTATATTTATTATTGTCTTTGTTCCAAGTATCTCACACTAGCTTTTGGCTATATACTTTCAACATAAATAATTTTTTTAACAGTTTCAATAATACTTTGTTGAGAAATACAAGTCTGTAAAAAGTCTTAGCCTTCAAACGATAATTAGTATCAATCAACAAATTCAAAAATACCTATAAAAACTTAGAAGCGATAAAAAAACTGCGGCACAAATTGACACTGTTTTTCACAATCACACCAAAACTTTTACGACTATCGAGTCGATAGCGAAAATCCTCAGGCGCTACTACACGTTTGAAGCTATTACATTACATCAGAGAACTGTACGAAAAGAAATCTCTCTCATCAACGCTCACAGTCACTTTCTCTCCTGTCACTATCGATAGAGTCCAAGGCCCACGAAAACGAAAGTAACTTGACAGTGAAACCGAACCGAAATATAATTTGCGCCGGTACTACCGAAATCAGGTTTTAATGTTAAAAAAAGGACGACTTCAATTTTTTTTATTTTTGAAGTGGCTTCCAATAAAATTTATTATGTCGAACTGCCTACAAATAAAGCATATGGAACTAAAATTTGCCAAAGTAACTCGTAAATTATTTTACGAAGAAATTCAGCACTATCCTATCACTAACAGGGGCGATAGTGACTGTGAAGAATAATTCTTGTATTTATAAGGTTTTGTTTTACTCTTTTTTTTCCTTTTAATAAACATATTTTAAATAAAATTCATTTTCAAGAGGCAAATTTAGTTGAAAAAGGATAATTTCCACCACTTTCTTTTATAAATAACTTCATATATAATAAGATTATTTGTTTACAATTTTGTATTTAAACACAGCTAGACTACATCTATCAAAAACTCAAGAGAACCACTTTTTCTGTCACTTCCCGAAAGTTGAGGTAAATGGAATGTTAACCTTTTTCCAATCACCCGTTCAAATATAAAGCTAGTCTTAGGAAACTATTTATATAAATAACTAGCCGTTGGAAGCGACTTCGTCCGCGTAACTTTATAAAATGAAGTCCATGTTACTCGCTTATAAATGTAGCTTCCTATGGGTGAAAGAATTTTTAAAATCGTTTCAGTAGTTTTCGAGATTATTCATTACAAATATACAGAAATACAAATCTTTTCTGTTTATTTATAGTATTTTAGTATAGAAGTGTAGAAAAACGGGGCATCACTTGAACTGCCCCAGAATGGAAGACTAGCGTATAGATTCGACAAGTTTCGTATAGGTACGTAATATGCTAATGTCTGCGAGACATTTTAAATACAATGTTTTTCTTCGACGTGACGATGGTGAAATGACATTAATTAACTGTGTGTTGGCACTAGGGCTTCCTATGCATTCAACGAGCCAAAAACCGATTTATAAGTGAAATATTTATTATAATTCAACACGCATTGGACGATGCCAAAACTATTAACACCAGGAAGATATGCCAGACTGTCTTGTCGAAGAATAAACTGTCTACCTATAGCTTTCAAATGTTATTTATCCATCCGTATGTATTTGTAATAACGTGTTTGATTGATTGACTGTAATGTCTTTATCCGCTTGTTAGTTTGTACGCCGTTGTTTCAAAACCACTTCACTTAGATATTATAAAACAAAGTCCTCCATCTCGTCTGTCTGTTCGCGATAAACTCAAAAACTAGTGCACCGTTTTTCATGCTGTTTTCACCAATGGATAGAGTGGTTCTCGAGGAAGGTTTTAGTATATAATTTACAAAGTTACGCGGGCGAAGTCGCGGACAGCAGCTAGTATAACCATAAATGAATACATATGACGGGATTTTGATGCGATTTATATTTGGATATCTTGTATAATTACAAGTATATAGTGTATTATAACATGTTATAAATAAATAAATAAACACAGAGCCTACAAACTACGTTTTGTACGCAATTAAGCCTCCAAAAGCAACGTTTCCTAACGTTCACGTTAAAATATAAAGGGCGAATCACTAATCAATTTTTACGTCATTAGTTTTTATTAACTTTTTAAGTCACTAGGTCTAACTAGTCTGAGAGACAAGACATACGGAAGGAATTTAACCTGTCTCCTAAACTTATTTAAAAAAGCTGTGGTTGCTGTGGAAGCTGCTATTAATGCAAGAAGGAAAGGAGTTTATCTGCGTGAAAAGTTTCTATAGCGAATGAATTAGTAAGACTTTACTTAAAGTCACTTACTTATTAGAAAGATGAAATGAAAATATGTATATCCAGCAATGAAAATCTACACACTGACAACCATTGTCGATTTACATTTCGCTTGAATAGGAGTTGTGTTATAGCTGTATGATTATTCAACGTTAAAAATATATTTTAATTTCTATATTAAAATTCAGTACAATCATGATGCACGAAGTATCTAACAGACTACATACAAACACAATGTACACGTCATGTGTAGGAAAATCATACTATTGGCCTCATACATCGATGGCCTCACATATATATAAATTATTTAAGACCCATATAAATAAATAAACTTAAGAATCATAAGTTATTTTATTTACATTAGTTAAGTATGATCCATTTGCGAATTCGTACACAGAGCCACTCAAACAAAACTGAATTTCCTCATCGCATGTATTGAGAGGGCTTTGTTTGTATTTCAAACCAGAGTTTAATAAAAACTGTTCGGTATCAAATCGAGGGCATTGTTCCACATAACAATTAATGCGTAGTTAAAACAAAATTAAATAATTTTTTTCTTGTAAGAGCACACACGAAATGCCGACGATTCACTATTTTTAACTTTTAATGTTTATCGTGAGTTTTATAATTTGAACAATTCGCGAGAAAACAATGAAAAGTCATATAATAATAAATCAAATGTGTTTAAACTTTACTGCTTTGACATTAAGGTTTAGTATTGATGCGTCAAATTATGATTGGCTTACGGAAATAGATGATGTAGCGTGATCGCGACGTGTACGCGTTGTGTGACTACGTCTGACCGACAAACTACATTAATGTATGTACATCCATTTGCGTTGTGTACTTAGTCGTAAGTCGTAACGTAAGTATACAAACAATTAGATATCTTTATCTTTACATAATGTAATTTGAAGTCGCTTTCGTGTCTGTCTGCGTGGCCGCTAAATTCTCACAAACCACGTAACGGATTTTGATGCGGTTTTCACCAACAGTTAGATAAAAATAGTATTATATGTTATAAGAGGCCATCTAGAAGTGGAGAGGTGATCGAGCCTTACCCGTGGTCCACCTGCCTAGTTCACCTAGATTTATATTATTAAAATGGAAATTATGCAATATAGCTAAATGTGTTAGAACTATCTTCAAGATACTAAACTGATAACGTTATAAAATAGTTGTTAGAAAATATTAATAAGTGACTTGAGTTAAAAATGTGAGATATTTTTTAATTATAAAATTAAATCGAATTTCCTACATATATTTTCCAATCGTTACGCTATGTACACAAATAAATAAAACAAATATAAATAATACACAAATAGAAAACGTTTCCATCTATACGAAATACGAATACATGAAATAGATATGTTGCACGTGATCTTGTGATACTGGACTTGTAAATTCGCAAATTCCGCGAGACATCGTTTGAGGATGATGCTGTATACCTAATATGGACTAGGGTTGCCGGTTGATGCATAAGCATAATTTTTAACATCCGCGGTTAGGATTCGGGCGCGGATTCTAAAATATTACATAAGGCGATACGCAATGCGAATAATAGATTTAATTTTTTTTAATCCAGAAATAAATTAAATTGATTTTGAGAAGAAATAAATAATTTTAATATTTTTTTATAAAATAATCAAACTTTTAGTGGCAAATTTAAATAAAATAAAATAAATCTGAAACAATCCCATAGTTCGACCTGGGGAAATGTGCGATATTTAGGACTAGTTCCTTATCCGCATCCACAAAAGATTCGCATTGATTTAATAATCTTACTGCAGATACGGATGCGGAAGTACCGCAATTGCGAATACGGATACGGAGCATAAATTTCACTTTTCATAAGCGTTTAGCAATTATTCTGTTATCTAAAAGGACATAGTATGTATTAAAAACTTTTTGGTTTTGGAATTGATATACATATTTATAAGTACATAGGTACTTATTACACTTTTCTTGGTTATGATTGCATGGATATGTATCCGATTTTTGAAAACGTATTCAATAAAATTATTTTAACTTACGGATCGAGGATACCTACCTGATGTAGCTATTTTTAATATTCCTAACCCGCTTTTTCCGACCCAATTAACAACAAACAAAACGCCAGCCACGTGCCCTTTTAAGACTGCACGTTTTTATTGTTTTCATATAAGTACATAGTATTTCTTAACTCTAATATACATTGTACAAGTATATTAGGCATCTGTGTTCAAAACCTTAAATTGTATAAAACATTTTTTTAGGTATTTGTATTGGTACATTGCATTTATTCAGGTAGTAATCGGTCTACCATTTTCATAATTATATTAAGTAAAATAAAGTAGTTTCGTAAATTTACCTTGCATATCAATTGAATAAATATAATATCTATGACATTTTATTTGTATAAGTAGTATTAAATCTACCAATTTTTATACTAATCTTTACGTATCTTGTAGACAATAATATTGAATGATTTAATTGATATACACTTTCGAGACCGGCACAGCAATTACATATTATGTAAAAAATGACCAATTGCACCACACATTTATTTAATAATAATGATTTTGAATAAGAAATTTCAATTTTAATGTGTATAAACCAAAGAAAAACGTGTTAACTTAGCCTTTAATTTAAATAAAGGAGCTTAAATATGTATTGTACATTTCAAAATAAAAACTAAAAAAAAAAACAACACAAAAATAATATTTCACATCTGTTTATTACAAAAACATAATTAAAATAATATAACCATAGACATACAGAAAAATAAATAATAAATTAATATTAAATACATAACAAAAAAATAAGGTGAGTACTCTTTTAATTATACTAATAGCTTCTCCAAATACAAATTATAGAAATTTTTTGATCTTTCCAGACAACATTAATGGTCACATCAAAATTATCATTATAACATAATTATTATTATAATTATAAATTATAATCACATCATTACAATTTGTTATTCCATTTTTTGAAAATTTTAAATTATGATTGACTTTAAATTGACTTGAACCGTTAGCTCCATTTCAATGATTTTTTTAATCCTTGCTAATATTATAAATGAGAATGTGAGTTTGTTTGTTTGTTACGCTTTCACGCAATAACTACTGAACCAATCACCATGAAATTTTGCATACACATTGTCTCCAAAACCAGAAAGAACATAGGGTACTTTTCATCCAGAAAAAAAGAAATATTCCAGAGGGATCATTTAAAATAAAAAAAAATCTATCGCCTAGCCAAAGTGTTACCAGCAACAAGTTGTCAAGCATTATATTGTTTATTTTTTTTTTCTATTTTTCAACACATATGAAGTCGCGGGCACCAGTTAGTAGACAAATAAAACTTTTTTTTACATTAAATAGGAAACTGAAATATCTAGTATCAGTATATAATAATATACTTTTACTAAATTTTATCTAATTAGTTAATTTTACTTTGATGAAATTACAGCAAAAAAAGGTGTTTCTCAGTTTGAGTAGGTACAAACGGAGTTATCTGTTTTAACTTTTTAAGCCAATGACATGTTACGATTGCTAAAAAATAACAGATCTCCATTTCATTGCTATAATGAGGACCCAATTCATTACAACATTTGGTGAAGCTATATTATATTATTGTATATATATTTATTTATAGAATAAAAAAATAAACTAATACAAAACACACACACACACACACATAATAATATATTAATGCACAGTATCTATCAAATATAAAGCGTCACAATACAGCCGGCAAAGAAATTAATAAAAAAAGCACAGTGACAAACACAGTCAGATTTGTACCAGTTCATTCTTGTTTCCCGTAGAACGTTGTCCCCTTTTCCTGCATTCCGCTCGGAGCTGTTCTTTATTCATAGCCGCTAATGTTTCAGGATTTAAACTCTGACGATTACGTGAACTTTCCGTCACAGAGTTTTGACGCGGAATGACAACAGCATTCGCTTGATTCCGGGCTCTTCTTGTTCCCGCCATAATATACTTCAACTATTCTATCCGCGTTATTATTAATCTCTTCTGCTGGTTTAAAATTTTTCATTCTTTTAAAATAGTGGCCGCTTATTTTTATCAAGACTATTTTGTTGTGGGATTGTACCACCTTTTTTTCTGTTCATAGCTAAACACTTTCTTAACATAAATTATTTTGAGGCAGTAGCAACAGAAAAAGCATAAATCAGTAATATGCTGACGCATAAATATGATATTCTAATAATATTCTGTATAAACTACAGTACAGATTAAAAGGTAATTTTCAGGAAAATAATTATGTTGGTATGTATTTGTGTATTTTTGTGTATTTTTTAAAATTGGTTAGGTAAGTATTTAAATTTTTAAAAATGCTTGTATTATTTACATACATTATGTCCATTACTTAAATAGTTATCCATAGGGCATAACAGGAAAAAAAAATTAATGCATTCTATTATGCTAAGGCCAGTAAATTAATATTAACGGAAAAAAGCCACTTTCAGCCTCTAATACCAAAAAGCGACGAATTAAACAAAATAATCTTTAGGGATAAAAGAAAGGATAGACGACAATCAGCAAAAATTGCAGTTCTAACCTAACATTACAATTTTTACAAATAAATATAATATTAAAACACTTACAAAACAAAGGATCCTGAACAGTCGTAGAAAAAAACTACGATTATGTATTTATTTGAACAAATAAATAAACTTCACACAAAATGCCACTTCGGTGTATTAAAAAATGCAGAATTTAATTTACTTTACAAAAAGCTGAGCAATAATTATGAATGATGACAAAAAACTACAAAATTACAAATCTCAAATCTAAAAGGGCTATCACACCTTACAATTTGAACGTATCCAATTTAGGAAATCGAAAGGTGTGATCGCAGAAAGAACAGATCGGATTCAATTTAGAGAGTTCTAACTCTCTGTTTCCTTAAATTGAATACTGTGATCGCGGCGTTTCAATTTAGGAAGTTTAGGGGTGTCCACTTAAAAAATACATCGATGTTTTTTTGTCGATGCGATACAAAGAGGCTATGCATCGGTTAGAAACATTGATGTTTTCTCAAAATCGAGTACACTAGCTGCTGCCCGCGACTTCGTCCGCGTAACGCGTGACACGCTAATATACAAAATGGTTAATTGTTTACCTTTTTAAAATCAAAATTGAAACATAAATAACATAGGTTATTTATATTTTATAACGTTACGAGGACGAAGTCGGGCACTAAAATAACTACTTAAATGAAATACCTCTTTAAATGAAATAGATAATAAAATAATATACTAAATAAATAGGTAACACAATCAAGATTCTTGATTGCAATTTATTTTGGTAAAATACCAGTAACTCGTTATATACCTAACTAGTAATTTCCTAATATTCCTAATATTTAATACGATATATCGATACAAAGCGAAGTATCGGGCATCCCTACTGCGTTCACAAGTGTTGCCAGATTTGTGGAGGCAAAAATCCGTACCGCCTTTCACTGTTTCTTAAATTGAATTCGATGTAGGAAATGCTTATCGCACTATTCAATTTGAACGTTTTCTATTTAGGAATCTAAGTAGAGAGCTCGTGATCACACTACGCTAAATTGATTTCTAAATCGAAGATATAAAGTTGAAAATGGATAAACTCTAAATTGAATCCAATCTGTTCTAACTGCGATCACACCTTTCGATTTACTAAACTGTAGCATCGACATTTTATGACTGTTGCGGAAGCGGCAGCTCTGAACTCTACCTATTCAATATACTTTGTACTAATTCAATTAAATAGAAATGCCACAATAAAAGTAAAAAAGATTTTTAATATTTTCTAAAATATATGAAACTACAAGAGCAAAATTTGTTTGAAATTCTTTAGAATTTAATTATACCGAGTGAAGTATTACTTATAAATCGTATATCGATTTGTAGATATCAAAAATTTGTATAATCCATACTATCCATACTTACTAATATTATAAATGCGAAACTTTTTCACGCCTTAACTACTCAACCGAATTTTGCATACACAATACACGTTGTCAGGGATACAGGAAAGGATATAGGGTACCTTTCTTCCAAAAAAAAGTACTGTTCCTGAGTAATCGTCTAAAAATATAAATAATAGGGCGCTACCGTCGTCACAGTAATAACGATGTCAGGCGTTATTACTCATATATTTTCTTTTTCAACGCGGAAGAAGTGGCGGGCACCAGCTAGTAATATAATATTTGGTTTAAACTTAAAAAAATAAAATCAATAACTATTTGTAAATGTCTTTATTCATCTTAAATATAAAATCAAAATCAAAATTTAATTCATAACAAGGCTTATTTATCATTTAGTAATTTATAGGTATGACATGCATGCTAAAAATCTGTAATGTATACCGAGAAATCCGTATACTGGCAACACTCTTCGATTTAGAAATATATTTAGCGTAGTGTGATCACGAGCTCTCTACTTACATTCCTAAATAGGAAATGTTCAAATTGTAAGGTGTGATAGCCCTTTAATCTATACCACCATCCAATCATGATCCAATCCAATCGAATGAAAAAATGATTTCTTCTTTAATTTTATGGCCTGGTAACTAGACCTTTAAGCCAAAAATCACTGACCTGTATAAGAACTGGACAGGTTGCTGTCAAATTTTTCTTATGTTTATTTGAAAAACGCAATTTTGTCGCTGTAGGCTATGAAGCGCAACACGACCTCACACTCTCGCGAAGTTGGGCGAGGTGAGGCGAATAAGAGATTGTGGACGGTCACCTCGCCCTACTTCGTCCAACTTTACCTCGCCTCGTGCTACTTCCATTTGTTGTCGGTTTTTGCGACCGAGCCGAAAGCCAAAGGACTCGAAGCCGCGTACATAGAGTAATTTATAATGGTTAGCGAGCCCACGATGCTAAATTTGGACTTTCAAGATTGGACGGTAAGAAGAATCAGCACGATAAAGAATTTAGGCTGAACCGTCTTTATGAAAATCTAAAGCGCTCGAGTATTACAAAATGAGAATCGTCAAAAATATTTTTTGCATTTTCAAAAAGCAGTCACAAGCTTGCGTTACATCCGAATCGTCTGAATTTTAAATAGGAGCTTAGGTTAGGTTCACTTAACATCCCGTCCGTAAATCTGACGCGCTCGAGTTTTATTTAAAATTTTACCCCCACCAATCAAACCGTCAGATTAATACATAATATTCACTTCGTCGAGGAAAATCGCGAGAGTGTGGAGGCCGCATAAGTTTGTAGATGGAACAAACTATTAATATACTTATCTATGGAATAATAATACGCAAACGTCAAAATTAGTTCTCCGTACTTTCGTAGGGCAGCGTTTCAAAATGGTACACGAAATTATCAGTAATTTGTATGGGACAGCCAGTCCATATATTACAGGTCAGTGCCAATGAAATGACGGAATCACAGTGTTTCACACTGTTCACCGGTTCACCGGAAACCGGTTCAGTGTTTCACCGGAATCACGAAAAAAAGTCAGCTTGCTTTGTGTCAAATTGTCGAACTGTCAAATTCAAATACTTGAAATAAATTTGAATAAAATGTAGAAATTTGTATTTATTGTAAACAAATTACGCGAAAGTTTGCTTGATTGATAACTTTAACTTGCACTTGCAGCAGGTTGCAGCAGAAACCAAAACTATTTTTTTATATTTAATATTTATTAAGTTACAGGAAAGCTAGTAAGTTGATTATAAAAAAGTGTATTATTAATTAATGATAGGATTATAAATGAAGATATTATTTATTGTACAATTTAAATCTACTCATGTAAGTTCTCTTCGTAGCTTAATAATTATAAACCATATTATTATCATATAACTTCTAATATATTAATATTTTAATTACTATGAATATGTGTTAGGTATACATATTCATGGTTATTAAAATCTTTGACATACATCTTTTCTTATCTCACTCTGTTTTTATGTAAGAACTGGGCTTGCTATATGGCATAGCATCTATACTAATATTATAAAGATTGTTTGTTTGTTTGGTTGAACGCGAAAACCTCAGGAACTAAATACAACAGACAAGAAAAAAAAATAAATGAAATACTATAACCTTCCTCAAGAACCACTCTATCCATTGGTGAAAACAGCATGAAAATCGGTGTAGCAGTTTTTGAGATCGCGAACAGACAGACAGGCGCAGCGGAGGACTTTGTTTTATAATATGACTTTGATTTAATTATTAGACATCACATTTTGCACAAAACTGCATTTTCTATAATATTTGCATTCGGAAGCAAACTATCCTAAGTAAGTCAAATTTAACAAATTATTCAGTATGCACAAAAAACATCTTAGTGTGAGCATGTAACAACTTGGTCTTGTAACATAATAATCAAAAGCGAAATTTGTGTTGTTCACTTTGTTAAGGACTTAAAAAAGTATAAGTACCACTAAATATAATAGAGCGTAATATACTTATTCCAATGGCATCAAAAAGTGATTTATTTAAAAAAATTGACTTAGGACTTAGGACCTCCGCTATACAGATATTCCTTTTATTAAATAATCCAAAAGTACTTTTATAAAATCCTTTCATGGGTGTCCGTTTGATATGAAGCACCCGAAGCAGCTAGATTCTATAGTTAGATTGATTAATCCGCTCATTGCCAACCTTGCTATGTGAGTCCAAACTATTTATCGCGTTTTCTTTAAAAATACTAGGAATTAATGTAAAACACAACTTATTCATTCAAAAACCACCCACGACAACTCACCACACGAGTTCACCATATACCACTGGCTTCAAGTCATGAGACTTGAAATTTTTGGTTTGGCAATGAAAGATTTTTGTTAATATAAGGACTGTGGTCATTATATTAGCAAAGTCTATTTGTGGATGTATATTATGATCTAATTGTGGTTGATTTTAGAGTTACCTAAAGTTTTATACAGAAACATATACAGGGTGATTCCGGGGTCGTGACCCCAACCCTTTTTTTCTGACTCAGTAAACGATTGCGATGTTACCTGTATATATTTAAATTGAAATGCTAATGATTCATTTTTTACTTATTTTAACTAAAAAAAGCATGATTTCTGAAAATGCGTGGTTACCCTACTTTTCATATTGCAACCTCTTTGAAAACAAAACGTCTGATAGAATACTTAATAATTTATGAGTAATTATTGTCACAGTACGTCAAAGTCAATACACGTGTCAATAAACATTGTAAACTGAAATTAATAAAATAATTAATTAATTATGCCTCCGGCGTACCCTTTTTCCAATATCGAGCGTTCAGATATGGTAAAATTTTACCATCAAACGAACAACACTGTGAGAGCACGAGAGATTTTTCACCATCATTATCCCAATTTGCCAATACCAACCAGGCGTTTGATTGATTCAATGGTGCGAAATCTTCGAGAACACGGGCAGTTCAGCGTTCCAGCCCATGCCCAAGCACGAGGTGGTGATAGGCCACGAAGGCGAAATTACGAAAACCTGGATCAACGCATACTGAGATATTTTTACCGAGATCCGCAACGCAGTACCCGACAAGCTGCTAGAAGGTACAATGTCAGCTAAAAGTTTGTCTGGAAACTGCTCAACGTTACTGGATTGCATGCATACCATTTTCTACCCGTTCAAGATATCTCCGCCCCTGATTTCCCCTTACGGATGAACCTGTGTCGATGGATTTTAGACAATGAAGAAACAAACGTCCTGTGGACTGATGAGAGCACATTTACATGTGTTGGTTTGTTCAATATCCACAACGAGCATTTTTGGAGTGAAGAAAATCCGCATTTAACTCGGAGAAACGCGTATCAAACACGATTTAGTTTGAATGTTTGGGCGGGAGTTATTAATAACGTTATTATTGGCCCTCATTTCATCGAAGGCAGATTGAATGGAATGAATTACCTTGATTTATTACGAGAAGTGGTCCCGGAATTATTGCGAGGCGTCCCGGAGCTTTACTTAGAAAACCTGTATTATCAACATGATGGTGCACCTGCTCATTTTTATAACCGTGTTCGTGATTATTTAAATGAACAATTTCCCCAACGATGGATCGGTCGCCTTGGACCCATTGCATGGCCACCTCGCAGCCCCGACCTCACACCGTTAGACTTTTTTCTCTGGGGAGAGGTGAAACGGTTGGTGTATGAGCAGGAATCTAACACCGTAGAAGAGCTACGCCAGCGAATCATTTTAGCCTTTGAAACGGTTAAGCAAAATCACTTTGCTCTGAACAGATTAAGGGGCAACCTAAGACGACGGGCGGAATTGTGCATACAGGAGGAAGGTTCACATTTTGAACAACTTTTGAAGTACATTTAGTGTTGTAAATTTTGTGTAAATAAAGTATTAATTTTTATTGTTATTTTCTTAGAACAAAAATACAAAATATCATAATTTTCGTAGGTATCGATGCAATTATTCCTATCTGATTATCAATTTAATCATAGCATAACAATTTCATTATCTGTGACGATTGCAGTCTTTTAGAGTACACGCACTTGACATAAGTTTTCCTGGGAAACAGTAGGGTGACTATGATCTGAAATCATTCCGGACATTTTTTTTTTTTTTGTGATGACTAAAAAAAACCACAGGATTGTTGTTGGTCCTACTCTATCGTGATTCTCAGGAGAAACTAAATTAAATGCTCCTTGCTTGCTTCACGACCCCGGAATCACCCTGTATATGTGTCTGTAAACGAACCTTTGATGTGTATGTTCATTTGTGAATTCTTACTCTTGACTTGACTCATGTTTATTTTTCAGTGATATTCTTTAAATGGATGACGACATCGATAGTTACCATCCGTCCCTTTTGAATCCTAGACGATACAAAAGGGACACACAATTAACTCAAGTGAGTGAATTTTGAAAACTTGTATTATTTTTTTTTACTATTTTTTTTTAATCTTTCCTTTTCCAAGTAATGTCTTCTAAGATTGTTAAATGTCTCAAAAACAAACTAGAGAACATTAATCTCCAAGTTAAAGGTCTGAGTAAAGTTATTCTGTGAGTAATTTAAATTTTCTTCTTGATTCTAATGCATGTAAAGATTACTTATAGGTATGTGTTAATTCCAAATTCAACAAATGGAATTTTGAATTTATAAATATTTCGATTTAATTTTTCTAATCTATATTTATTTATTGTATAATAAATTCATTAAATTTTCATTAGACAATAAATTATTTTTACAGAATTCCTTCTCCTTATCTCTAAATAGAAGTAAACGGCAGACACAATCTGGAATTGAGGTAAATATACACTAGAATATGAAATTATATAATAACTATATAATTTGATATTCTATACTATTATCGTTGTAGCATGGTGCGGGAGACAGCTGTCAGTATTATGTCGACAACTGTCATTACTACGTGACTAGGGATGAGACGTTATGCAATTCATTTTTATCGCTATCGATACTCTTAACATAAACCTCTGTATTGTTATGAAAATTATTTTAAAAAATTTGTTAGATGTGATATTAACCTCCATGGCATGGCACTGCTCTGACCATAGCGATATAATCGATCGAGTTGTAGAACGAGTAGCCGAAGCTCTTGATATTGGCCGCAATATTGTTTCGCGTATAACAGGTGAGAAAATTGGCCAAGAAGGGATGTCTGAAAATAAATTATCGTCACCCAAAAAAAGTGGACCAAAGTGAAGCTAATCACACCACCACTGTTATTATGTAATTATACCTGTAAATTTCCCTATAAATAAATAAAATAAATAAAAATATCGACTATCCATCGTATCAGTACATCCCATCACTAAATACATCTTTGACGTTACGTTATACACTTAATTTTTCTTTCAATTTGATTTTATTTGTAGACTAGAACATTCTGATTGGTTTTAAATATAAAATTGCATTTCAAGGTTTCTTACAAAGGTTTCATTTCAAGTATACAATAAATTTTTAGATTACGCCTAGAAATAAGGAAAAAGATATTCTACAGAAATTATGTAATGAATCTCAAATTATGGCTATCGACAATAGTCTGACAGTATTGCCTGACGACGATACTACTAATTGTACCAACATTAATGATGATTCAATCAATAATGATACCAACATAAATGATGACACCAACATAAATGATGACATAACTGATATTCCATTAAATTTAGATAAAAAAGGGCTCAATACTACTACCGATAAGATTTCAGAAAATGGTTGTAGTTTAGTGATCACAGATTTTTCTAATAAAGACCCTATTGATGAAATGGAAACAAAAAGCGATAGTACTATCATATACAGCATTGGAAAACCGTCTGTTTTAATATCATTCGGAGCAATTGATTGCAGTACTGTCAATGTGACCGCAACTAAAAATAATTTAAGTAAAGTATCATTTAATAGAGAAAACAACAACGTGTCAGTTGATTGCGAAATAGTCGATAATTCAATGAGCGTAATTACAGTTGCTTCTTCAGAGAGCGACTGCAACCATAATTATATTTTTCCCAAAGTCGATATGACTCATAGACCACATAAAAGATCTCAAGTGAATGTGAATCTTGAAATTAAAAGAAAAAAGTTGACAGCTGAAGATGGTGCAGAAAAGTCTAGTGTTCTAATTTTGAAAACTGACGCTATAGAGAAGCTATCTCATGTCATTGTCCAGCCACCAAATTATAAAACAGTGAAAAAGAAATTTATAGACGAAAGTAAAATTAGAAGCAGTGATAAAGCGAGTTTAATTAAGAAGAAGTCTTACGGTCGAGGTGATAGCTTGAAGCAAATACCGATTACCAAATATTTTTGCAATGGCAATGTTCCACAATCAAGTTTAGACCTTACAAATGATACCGAAAAAGGCGTAGCCAGTAATGGTAGACGGGCTATGAACAAGAACTCTGGTATTGCTGACGTTAAGTGCGACAGGAGCAGAATATATAAGAGGGACAAAAATGACAAAGATATATTGCCCAGATCCGCTAGGATTTCGCTTCAAAGAAAAGATGGCTCGAGGCAGACTATCAAGGCATCAAGTTCAGACGCGCCGCGGGTTCCCTCGCCGGAGAAATATGATAGCTTCATATCCTATTCACCGAGGAAGAAAATAGATTCCTTGCAATACGCATTGCCAGTCAAACCCAAATTAAAGACTAGTCCTTCATCGAAAACTATACCTCATTATAAACTGGTCGCAGGTAAATTGCATTTTATTCTTAATTTAAAAAAAGTTTAAATTGGAATTGCCGTTGTTTACTTAACTTAATGAGAACTGAGTGTGTTTAGACGCAACTTTAGTCAACATGTGTTTTTTAAGTTATATTTTATTTCATACTGCACCCGTTTGGCGCGATTTTTTTTTTGCAAATTATGTACAATAACCCATTACTCGTTTATCGCTCTTTCTATTAGTAAAAAAACCGCATCGAAATCGTTTGCGTGGTTTAGGTGTTAGTTAAAAAGTTTATAAAAATTTTGTCGCTTTTCAGGGACACATTTTGCAGTCGACGCATTCTCATACGGAGATATACCTAACGTGAAGCATTATTTTCTGACTCATTTTCATTCCGACCATTATTCAGGTCTCAGGAAGAGCTTCAATAAACTGTTGTTTTGTACCAAAATCACTGGTAAGTATAAATATGGAAATGTTACCTTAGAACTCGTATATATCCCGTTTATACTAACAGACGTTTATCTAGAGCTAGGGAACACGAGAGTAGTAAAATCGCGATAACAACATTCCAAATTTTCTAGAATTGCTAATAATTTTAGTTTTATTTACGAAGCTTTTATGTCATGATATTAGGTTCTAGCTGGTGCTAGCGAAAAATGAATTCGTTTGTGATAAATGAAAATTATGGCATGGCACGATGGCACCGCCACCGGAATCTTAACATTTTTCCAGGATCAAAAGTATCCTATATCATAAATCATAATCCAGGTCATAGACAATCTATGTGCCGAAATTCGTTGAGGCGATTTTGCGCGAAAAAGTAACAAACATCCATCCTTCGCATTTGTAATACAGTCGACTCTCGTTAATTCAAACCTGCGATAATTCGAACCTCTATAATTCAAAGTTATCACGAGTTCCCTAGAAAATCTCTTAATATTTCGAACTAAATCAATACATTTTTATGCACTTGGTAATTCGAACGAAAAAATAATCGCTACGTAAAAAAACGACCCGTTAATTCGAACTCATCGGCGTCAAACACTCGACAATTCACTCGAAAAGAAGAAGTTAATCGAAAAAGTAGAGGGAGATGAGAAGAAAAGTGATGTTACAAAAAAAATTAATTTAATTTCAAACCATTTGATAATTCATACACTCGATAATTCGTAATATTTTAAGAGTCCCTCGAGTTTCGAATTAACGAGAGTCGACTGTATTAGTTAGGTTTTAATAATAGACCTAGGCTTTTTTTGCATTTTACAGCTGATTTGTGCGTTTCTCGAATGGGGGTGAATCCGAAATACATTCACGTAATAAATGTGGATGATACGTTACGGATTGATGGCGTAGAGATTACAGCAGTGGACGCTAATCAGTAAGTTTCTCTTCAAAAAACTCTCTCTCTCTCTCTGACTCTGTCGACGTTTGTCTCGTGTCATACTCTCGAGTGGAGGATGTTGCCTTAAAGTTCCGTCTCGGGGGTCCAGGGTTTGATTTCCGGCAGGGTCAACATTGGGCATTAACTTTTTAAAGTAGGTAGGCTCTGTTTGGAAAGTAGTAGCAAGCCATTGTGTTTCTCACCGTGTCTAGCAACCTCTGACAATAGTAACCACTTCTTATAGAAAGTCACCGTGAAATAATTCGGTGAGTGTATTGTATTGATGGTCTCTGGCATACCTTACAATTTATTTATTAGTATAAAAAAATGATGCACTTGATGGTACTTAGCCCAGAAGTAACTGCTTGTTGCCAGATCGCGTACGAGACAGCTGCGCGCGCATAACTGTGAGCATTAGCATGTTGCTGACGCGAACCGATACATTTTTTCCCTACTCAAAGTCGTATAACGCGGCTATAGAAGTTTTCACTTCAAAAAAATTTAACTACCAAAAATTCATTTCAGCTGTCCAGGTGCTATAATGTTAGTTTTCACGCTTCCAAACGGCAAGACGATATTGCATACGGGCGATTTTAGAGCTACCCCCATTATGGAGTCTTATCCCGTGTTTTGGAACGCAGACATTCACACAATTTATTTGGATACCACGTGAGTGGAAATTTTGATATACAAACTTATAGTTTGAGCGATAAAAATTTTACTTTGTGTGTGTGTGTGTCGTTTGTACGTGACGTTTATTTTATTCTCCAGTCGTGACAACGACTTATGGCGCGTTGAGTGTTCAGTTGTTTTGCACTTTTTAATGTGTTAATCGACTTTTGCGGCCGACTGTACATCGGTTTGGTAAGCCATATCAGTTGGGTACTTTAAGATGTTTGTTACCATAGAGTAAATAGTAATTATACTTGTTAAGTGGGTACTATTTACTCTATATATAATTAAATAAATATCTTCACACATTCCACACTGCTACAAATGCATGGCAGGCAGTTGATATACTACATAGATTACATTTTTTTGTAAATTCATACATATTATAAATACAAAATATCCATGACTTAGGAACAAAGTACAAAGGTAAAATTAAACATAACATAACATAACATGTTTATGTGTACAAAGGTACACATAAACATTACTAAAATTATGTTATGGTTCAAATCAGTCGTGCAACATTTACACTATTCATCTTTTTATCAGAAATTAACGAGACAAAGTGATGGCGTCATGTATAAAAAACACCAGTGGACACTTTTTCGCAGTGATTTTGTCTGAGACCCTTAGGGATGATTTATATTAGACCGTGGCGTATCCGAGCACGCGTTTGGCACGTTACTTAAGGTCATGTTACCGTGGCCCGGATAACGCACGGTGTAATATAAACATCTTCATACAAATTATATGTAACGTGCCAAACGCGTCCGGGCCACGTCCGATGCACGGCCCGGACACGTCACGGTCTAATATAAATCATCCCTAAATGTAGTGTATCCTTTATGAAAGAATCTCTGCGACAGATATTGCAATCCACGCTACGACTTCCCAACGCAAGATCACTGCCTAGAGATGGCGCTGCAGATCTTGCACCAGAAGAAGGTGGCCCTCGAGAAGGCTGGCAAGAAGTTCTCCTCTGTCCTCATAGTGTGCGGGACATACACTATTGGTGAGTCATTCGTATATACAATACATTTAATTTAATGTAATTCTAATGCATCCTCATAAGTGAAGTGAAGACGTGAGTGGATGAAGGCGTAATGTCGCATTTTGGGGTCAATGAAGGTAATATGTCCTTATGGATGATTACAGACCTTGAGAGAGGGAGCTCTTTTCACTTTTTTTAAAATTAAATAATAGAAGTGTTTATAATTTCTATGATACCATTAATATTTTAGGTTGTTTACACAATTTTTCATCATAATTTTGTACAAAACTCACTTTGGTGGTGGCGACTTATCTCAAAAGTTAAAAGTGAAATTTAACCTCGATTTATTCAAAATTGGAATTATGCGACATATACCACCTTCATCCACTCACGTCTTCAAGTATATTTGGATATTTGTTCCTTAATAATAGAGATTTGGATGAAATTTGGCATACATGGATGGCGTCATGGGTTGATTTTAACATTTTCAGGTAAAGAGAAATTTTTCATGGGCATGGCTCGAAATGTGGGCTGCTCCGTGTGGGCGTGTCCCGAGAAGGATAAGATCCTGCAGATCGTAGAGGGACGCAGCTTCGGCAACAAACCGCCTCATTCGTGCCAACTCCACGTTGTGCCCATGAGAGATTTAACACACGAGGTTGGTAACATTGAGGTCCTTATCGCACTTTGCGGGTCTCCGTCCTCCGCCTCCGCCGCGTCCGTCTGTCCTTAATGTGTCTTTTAATGAAATTTTATTAGAGGATACAGATGTTGACCTGTTCCACACTTCCATAGTGAAAACATAAAATATTATAGCCGACAAATATTTCAATGGCGTACTTTAACACTCTTATTATCGTTGTTATTAGACTAGTTTGTTATCTATAAGTGGATTTTTTTTCATTAGGTTTTAGCTATTTACTCACCACTGTTATTATGTAATTATAACTGTAAATTTCCCTAGAATAAAATAAATAAGCCGTTTCGGAATAGTATGGCAACTAACACTGTGACACGTGAATTTTATATATTATATTACTTAGTTTTTTTTTTAAATGTATTTCATAATAATTTACCCTTTCTCACATCGAACGTTTATAATAATTAAGGTAAAATATTTCAGAAACTCCGCAGCTACTTGGACAGTTTGCAGGGTGTTTTCAGTGAGGTGGTTGCGTTCAAGCCGAGCGGTTGGGAGAACGGGAAGAATTCCCTCATCGAAACGGACACGGTCACCATACACGGTGAGTTAATTCGCACTCGAGAGCCTCCAGCTCCATTAGGTACAGTCGGCCGCATAAGTCGCGATTAACACATTAAAAAGTGCAAAACAACTAGAGAACAAAATAAACTTCACGTACAAACGATCGTATTACGCTTCAGTAAGTAAGTATGTAAGTAAGTAAATTGAGTGTTCAGTTGTTTTGCACTTTTGAACGTGTTAATCGAATTATGCGGCCGACTGTACTATGTATCAGAATGACCGGAGTATCAAAATGTTCAGTTGTACAAAATGACTAAAGTTTCAAAATTTTCAATATGCTTATAATAATATATAGTAAGCAATATTTGTTAAAAACAAAAACGTACGGGCCCAGTTTTTCACTATGTCTACAACGTTTCCAAAAATGTTTAGTTACTGGGGGGGAAACGTTATCGCTTCTTGTATGAAAAATTACAGCTCTTTAATACTGGTTTTTATAGCTTATTTTTAAAACTAGAAAAAATAAGAAATCTAGCAGTGTTAAAGGAACACTTACCTAGTGGAAGCATTCCCTCAACGAAAACGAATTACTAAATTCTACTATTCTTGACAATGTCGATTGATTCTTCGGTGAATTTCAGAATATCTAATCCACATAAATTATTACCATTTACGCAATCCAGTAAATTATTTTGAATTTAAATTTAAAAAGGCGTAAAAATTGTTGCTAGGTATTCCGTACAGCGAGCATTCGAGTTTCTCGGAGATGATTCGCTTTGTGAAGTATTTGAAGCCGAAACAAGTTGTGCCAACTGTCGACATATCGGGTGGGACGAAATCTGTGCAGGTACGGAAAAAAAATTTTTTTTTAATCTAAATATTATATGTTATGCTGAAAATCAGGACAATTTTTAGAAATCTTTAAAAAAATTACTGCAATATTTCATTTTAAAATAACAATAATCTCTGATACTTACATACTCTGATCACTTACATAATATAATTATGAACTGGTGTAAAAATTTCAAAGGTGTTACTTAAAAATCTTGCAGAAACGTTGCAAGAAGCGTTTTGTATTAGTTACACAAAATTAGAGCTTGAAGTTTTATTCTAATCGAGCTCAAAGAAGTTTAATTCCCATGAATAAGAGACACATACATCTTTTTTAAAAAAGGCCTCAACAATTTCAGAGCTACTTCCCCTGTCCGTTGGTGAGCAAAGAAGAGATACAAGGCCAGAGCAGATTGACGGATTACATTTCAGTAACGAGTCGACAGCAAGTGCCTGCGGTCACTTAACCGGTCAGTATCTTTATTTCCATTCAACTTTTTATACCCCGTTTACACATGGCCCATTTACATGGTCATGAGGCCCATGAGCAACTACATGGGAAATAAAATGGGAAACGCGAGTATGTAAACGGGTCGCTTTCCTTGCCCCTCGCGTTGGCCGGCTTAACACTTAAATGGCGGTTTTTCGTACGGACATCAAATGGCTGGCAACGCGAGAGCGAGAGTGTTAACATGCTGCTCTCTCGCTCACTTGCTCTCGAACGCGCGAACGGATTGCAACGCGAGTGGAAATGTCAATGGCCACGTATAAACACTCATAACCCTTGACGTTGCCACAGCAGCGTTTAGCCCTTGGCAATGTCAATGGCAATATGTAAACACTTATAACCCTTGACGTTGCCACAGCAGTGCTTAGCCCTTGGTAATGTCAATGGCCATGTGTAAACAATCATAGCCCTTGACGTTGGCACAGCATCAGTGTTTAAGGAAATAAATACGGCAACGCGAGCGGCAATGTCAATGGCCACGTGTAAACACTCATTGCACGTGATGCTGCAGCATCAAAGTAACAGAATATCAAATTCCACATCAATTGAATCTGGAAGTTAGTGTTACTTCCACAGCTTTAACGAAACACAAAAGCACACGTGCTGCTATTCCACGGTGGTTCCTGCTGCCACACGAGCTTACTAATTTAATTTTATGCTCTTGTTTCAGAACTCTCAAAACAAATTCTAGATCTTAAGCTGCCATCATGACACTGTGATTTATACTTATACTTATATTTATAAATGTTTTGAAGGTTTTAGAAAAGTTTTACTTTTAATAAAATTATAAAGTTTATATTGTGTATTATTTGTTATACTCAGAAATGCTTGAAAAAAATATTTTTTGACCAAACTTGCCAACTTGCAAGAGACAAAAAACGATAATAGCATTGAAGCAAATTTAAAGAAGCATTTACGTCAACATTTTGTTTGGAAAATTAAAATACAAAATTTCGAAACAAACTCTTAATTTTTTTTGTTAACTTCTAATTTACAAGAGTGTAGTTTTAAAACATTTTCAGTATTACAGATGTTACAGTAGCACCTTTTAATCAAATTGTCAATTTTATTAGTTTTACGCTCTCGCTAGCGAGTGCGGTCGTTATAAACTCATTGTGATTGTACAGGTTAGAATTAAAGTCATAAGATGTCACAATATTTTTAATCAATTTTAAGGGTTATCTACAATTGTAGGGTGTTATGTAGATTTATGAGGTTTTCATTAACTTTGTCGCACTCGTCAACGCCTTTGCATGCCAACATCAAGCGCAACACGAGATCGTACCAATGTTTGATGCTCGGTAACACTTGGTTCACTTTATTCTTCAATTCGTATGGATCCTCTGTCAAGTCGTAGATCTCTACGAATTTCTGTGAAGAAAAAAGACATTTTTACATACATTTTCTGTCCAGACAGGCCGACAGGCCGACAGGTTGGTATAAGCAACGTCACAGTTGTTGAAACCAAGAAAAAAGGAATGGGGAAATGGCCTCTGGCATCTCTCGCTCGTTCGCCGAAAAACCAAAGCACTCGTGCTGACGGTAGTCTTCTGTAGGAAGTGGTACATAGTGGCAGTGTGCAGTGTTTTCTAAACTTAATTAAATCTCACCTTTTCGTCATCAAATGAGCAATATTTGAAATCGACTCGCCGAGCAATGTGTCTTATACAGGCGTATGTGTTATTTCTAGAGTCTTGACATTTACAGTCATACTGTGGATAGCATTCCTGTAATAGAGACGTACATATTTATTTATACTAAAACACTAGCCGGTGCCCGCGTCTTCGTTCGCGTTCTCTGTAGCCTTAAGGCCTTCCTCGATAATTGGGCTGTCCAACACATAAAATATTTTTTCAATTCGAGCCGTTCTGCTAACTATAGATTTTCAAAATAGTCTAGTAGTTTTTGAGTTTATTCATTATTACAAATATTGTATCTTTATAATCTATACCAATATATAAAGCTGAAGAGTTTGTTTCAACGCGGACGAAGTCGCGGGCAGCAGCTAGTATAAATAGTATAACAATCGAAACAAATTTAATTTTTAATTAATTGATATATAATAAAAAAAAAACTTACAGAGAGATTGTCCACGTCGTACTTCCACGGACACGATCCGTCCACACTCTGATCGTTGCCTTCGCCATAGAACTCGACCAGCATGTTTCTGTCCCTCACTTTCCCATTTCCGAACAAATCTATCGCGTGACCGTCCATACCCTTCGGCGGCTCCAGGCCGGCCAACTTTATAATAGTCGGGGCCAAATCAATGTTGAGCACTGGCTCGTGGCTGACGGCGTTCTTGTTGACGCCAGGGCCACGCACGAGCAGAGGCACTTTTATGTCGGCCTCGTAAGGCTGCCTTTTGTCGTAAACTTGCGAGAATTGCCCTGCACGGGGAAGTCGATTGTCCATTACATTAATGTACAAAGTCGTTACAGAGCTGCTTGTTAATTGTATGAAATTTCACAAGTCGTAACAGAACTGCCAAAAGTTAAGCTTATTTTTGGTTATTTTATTTATTTATTTATTTTATTGTAGGGAAATTTACAGGTACAATCAATCAATACTAATAATAAATGTGTAGGGGTCGGTCATGGAGTAATTTACTTTGTTTTCAGTAATATCGTGTATATGGGCTCTATACATGATACTGAAACTAAATTGACCATTTTTAGAATTTTTTTCTGTATGCATGTATGTATGTATGTATGTTCCTGAAACTTGGAAGATAAACATTTAGAAGTACGGGACACGCACGTGATAGGCTACTTTTTATCTTTTTTAACGCGGACGAAGTCGCGGGCAACAGCTAGTAAATAAATCAACTTGTATTAAAATTTATCATAATTATTTTTTTGGTTGATATTTGAAATCTTATCACCATTTTAGACGGTTAAGTCGAAAAAAAAATCTCAATAACATTTTACAAATGACACTTGAAGAGATATTATAACGATCGCTCACCAATGTGATAGCCGTTATCGGACGTGTAGATGAAGTAAGTGTTGTCCAGCAGAGAGCGAGTGTCGAGGGAGTGTACAACGTCCGCCACCATTTCGTCCACGGCGAGGAGGGTCTCCCAACGCGAACGGTACACCCTGTCCAATTCGGGCATCATGTCCTCGGGAAGTGGGGACGGGGGCATCGTCAACAACCAATGTTTATCCTGCAATTGGGATTTTGAAAAATAATAATAATTATTATGCTCGATGCTCGAAGACCTCAACCGAGTTTCTCAAAGGGTAGGCCTTAAGATGAATATGGACAAGACGAAAGTTATGTCAAATGTCCATGTTGTGCCTACCCCAGTAACAGTTGGGAACTCAACTCTCGAAGTTGTTGACGAATACATATACCTGGGACAAATAGTCCAGTTAGGTAGAGCCAACTTCGAGAGGGAGGTCAATCGTCGAATCCAGCTCGGATGGGCAGCGTTCGGGAAGCTCCGAGACATCTTCTCTTCCAAAATTCCTCAGTGTCTTAAGACAAAAGTGTTCGACCAATGTGTGTTGCCAGTGATGACATATGGCGCTGAAACGTGGTCTCTAACCATGGGCCTCGTAAGGAAGCTCAATGTCGCTCAACGAGCTATGGAAAGGGCTATGCTCGGGGTTACACTGCGAGATCGAATCAGAAATGAGGAGATCCGTAGACGTACGAAAGTTACCGACATAAGCCGTCGGATCAGTAAGTTGAAGTGGCAGTGGGCAGGGCACATAGTACGAAGAGCCGACGGCCGCTGGGGCCGGAAGGTTCTCGAGTGGAGACCACGGACCAGCAAGCGCAGCGTAGGACGTCCACCCACAAGGTGGACAGACGACCTAATAAGGGCCGCGGGTCGACGGTGGATCCAGGCTGCTTCTGACCGGTCCAATTGGAAAATTTTGGGGGAGGCCTATGTCCAGCAGTGGACGTCCTACGGCTGAGATGATGATTATTATTATTTATTTATTTCCAAAAAATAAAATACAATGATCACAAGTTATCGTTAAGTTACATATAAAAAAATAATTTTGTATTTTAAAACTTTATTATTATCTAACCGGTTGCACACGACTTCGTCCGCGTAACTTTATAAAATATAATACATTCGTGTCTGTGAAACCGTGGAAATACAAATACAAAATTTCAACCCAATTAATCGGTCAAGCCGTTTATTAGTTGACACAGCGACACCAGCGCCACCTACCGGGTCCAATTGTATTCTTAAATCGTCCAGGAATCCATCGAAATAGCTATATAAAATTTCAACCCAATCGGTTCAGCCGTTTAGAAGTTATATGTGAAAAAGATAAGTACGGAAGGATAAGGAATAAAGCATTTTCCCGCAATAAAAAGTAGCCTATGTTCATCACGGATAATGTCGGTTTCTAATGGTAAAAGAATTTTTCAAATCGGTCCAGTAGTTTCGGAGCCTATTCTATACAAACAAACAAACAAATCTTTCCTCTTTATAATATTAGTATAGATATAGGTAATATTGATATTTAATGCGAAAAACATAAAAAAAAAATTTTTTTTTTCAATTAATTATAAACAATTAAAAATTGATGAAATTTAAAAAAAATCACGCGACAGTCGAGAGTTATGAGGATACAGTCGAATTGAGAACCTCCCTAGTTTTTTGGAAGTCGGTTGAAAAGAGTCGGAGATATTTCGACAAGACGAGGACGGTAACCGGCCGTAGGTCTGTATGTCCGTGGGGAAAGGGAAAGGGGAAGGAGGGGTGAGTACGGTCTAAGAAGATTGCTTACATCTACGGCTATGTTGAAATTTGGATGTCTGACGGCCGTGACATTTCGAAAAACGCCTTCGTGCCTGTTGGCGGGGGTGAAGGGCGCGTGGGGTGCGGGGGGAGCCAACACCATTAAGAAAGGCTTCGACTCTTTCTGATTCTCAATGTAATTGAGGCTCACGTTGCGCTGTAACAAATCAAACACTTACACTACGACGAGATCCTTGTTAACTACTAGGCTGGTGCCCGCGACTTCGTCCGCGTTGAGAAATAAAAACTTGATGACCTCTTGTTGCTATAACACTGGCCAGGCGTTGGTTTTTTATTTTATTTTAGATGACCTCTTGGGAACAGTACCTTTTTTTTTTTTCAATGAAACGATGATCGGTTGAGTAGAGTTAAGGCGTGAAATGGTAACAGATAGACAGATAAATATATATATACTTTCACATTTATAATACTAAGTATGAATGGATAATAGACATCACACATATGTGTTTATATATATTTTGCGTATAATGTATAATATGTTTATATTATAGATACATATTATACATAACCTATATTTTTTTTTACTTATAAATTTTAATATAAAGGTTAGACATCTTTTAATAGGCTAGGCTATATAAAGATATTTTTTAAATGTATTTGTTAAATGTTACACGCTGTAAGGTTATAGCTAAATAAACATTAATATTAGGGAAGTATACTTACTATAACATCGGTGAGGTACAAGTCGGAGGAATGTGTCGGAACTCCATCGTTTGATACTGTGTAGTTGTAGTATCTGGAGTTGCCGACTAGACCGTGCCATTCACTCCAACCGCTTGGCACGTACTCGGGCCCACCGGACGCCTCCACGCCGTACTGAAAACGGCATATTAAGGTAATACGAGTCACTTTTCCTCCATACATACAAGTCAGTTTGAGGAGCCCGTTGGACGAGTGGCAAGGGCGTTTGCCTAACGTTTCAGGGGTTCGATTCCCGGCGGGGTCAACTTTGGAAATTTTGAAATTTGAAAAGTAGTGGTAGGGCACACCGCGTTTCGCAGTCATTTGGGCAGCCCGTCTGGCGGCAGTAACCACCACCTTACAGAATACCATACCACAGTGAAATAACAGCATTATGTGCTTTTGTGTTTCGGTGAGTGAGTAAGGGATGCCAGAGCCCATTACCCCATCCCTCCCTTATCCTTAATCCTTCTATGGTCGGCAGCGCACTTGTAGCACTTATGGCGTTGCTTGTGTTATAGGCGACGGTAGCCACCTATTAACATCAAGTGGACCGTCAGCATGTCTGTCGAGCTTAACATAAAACTAAATTCCTTCGTACCTGATTCAAATACTTTCCAGCATAGAAAGTGCTATACCCGGCGGCCTGTAACACAGTGGCGAACGTATTCTTCTCGTGAGTCTTCCAGTTTTCGCCGTGACAGCCGCCGGCTCTGCTGTTGTTGTATGCGCCGTGATTGTGCAAGTACATGCCGGTTAGGAAACTTGTTCGGCTGGGACAACATATCGGCGAGGTAACGTACTGTGGAATAATAATATTGCCAGTGACGATATAAAGGCTGGTTTTACAGTGACGCTTTCGCCAGCGCGGTTGGATGACCCGTTCAACGAGTTTAGAGTCGCGCGGTTTACTGCCTCGTACAGTCGTCAGCGCCGGCCATATGCGCGTGTTGGTAAGGCTTGATTTCCTCCTACGCTGAAGCCGGTCGCTGACGTCGGTTGAGCGTACCGTCGGTCGCGTATGACAAAGAAAAATCCCGCAGTGCGAAACCGATCGCTGAATGGAACAGTAGCGAAGCCCTAGCGCTTTTCTGCTCGCCAGCTTCGCACTGAGCGCGTGATAGTGGTGCTGATGTATAACGCGTTTGCGCACCGACGCACGAGACCGACGGCGCGTAGCAATAAATCTGCCGCGGACGTCAGCGTCGCTATGCGGTAGCCCATAGAGTATTGTGTTTATTCGTACGCTCCACCGACGTCAGCGTAGGCGGAAATCAAGCCTTAAACTATGTAACGGTCCAAGAGACGCAAAGCTCGTGGCCCGCGACGCTTACCAACCGCGCTTGCGAAAGAGTCACTGTAAAACCAGCAAAACGTTGTCCCCGACTAATTAAGATTACGACTTAGTTGGATTTAATTTCAAGATGGGACATACTTTTTAGGGCCAGTTAGGAAAAAAAATCGGATCTTGTATTGGAGATGTAATCTAATCTTATCAATTTGATAAATTCATTGAACTGCTCAAGATCAGCGATTGCTTGCACTCGATACAGACTTTTTACGATACGTGTGACCACCAAAATATAGTTGGAACTCGCGATTCCAAATGCCGTTTAGTTTAAAAGAAATCAAGTTTTCTTTTTGTTCTCTTTGCCATCGATCCACCAGATTGCTATTACTTCGTTTTCTCTCCTCTTTACTTAGCTATTAACAGTCTTAACGTGAAGTTTTGACGTTAAGACGCTCGTTGGATGAGTGGTTACGAAGTCGTTTCGGTAAGTAAGGGATGCTAGAGCCTATTACCCTTCCCTTCCTCCTAATATGGCCGGCAGGCGTATTGCACTACCTGTGGCGATGGCCATCTACCATTTAGTGGAACGTGAGCCTGTCTAAGAATTGTTCTAAGAGAGTGATTTCTGTGGCGAGAGTTTAAAGAAAAAAATAATTCTGCTATTATATTAGTGTAGAATTGAATTTAACTTTCTACGGAATCCCTAATTTTCAAATCTCCTTTCATAGAAGATTCTTATTAAATAAAATATGTTAAAAAGCAAATCTATGTTCCTAATAGTATAGACATGTAATATAACAATTAGAAATATAATAGGTTTTTTTAATAAATATTTTATCAATTTAGAGTTCACAAAGAAAATTAATGAATATTGAATAAACTGTATTAACTTAAAAAAAAAAATAAGTAGGTACTCAGAAGAAAAGCAACAAAATAAGTTGCAGTGCAATTTTATACCTATGCCAGTATATTGTAATTGTAATATACTAATAAAGAGCAACACTTACTGAATTTGCAAATGTTACACCTTCATTTCCAATGAATCTTTGCACATTCACCATTGGACTCTGAAACACATGAATAAAACTGCATTCGGGGGTGTTTTCAAAGGAATTTATTTCATCATTACATCAATAATAACTTTTTACCAACCATCCCGTCCAAAGAGACATCTTGATCGTCAGTGAGTACTATGACAAAATTCGGTCTCTGATTACAATTACATAACCCAACACAAGCAACTAGAAATAAAACTAGACGATTCATCATCATTATTTACAAATAGACTGTATAGTTAGTATCTATAGTTCAAATAAACTTTTTGACAGTGAATTTTGTTATTATTGCGGCACCGCAGGCATTAACTCTAGACCCGTGCATTCACTCGCGATAGCTACGCCGACTGCGAAAAACCCAACACTCTTTACGATTGACCTGAAAGATAATAAGTATGTATGTATTATCAAAACACAGTGTCTTGAACAGTGATGTGTTAATCAAGACAGGATGCGCCCTTACCATACTACCTACTAGTGACAAGAAAATGGTCCCCCAATTTAGTAGATCTACTATTTACTAAAAATAATTTATTTTCATTGCCATCTTCATACGTATTTTTATTTCTTATTGGCGTATTCTGTTATTGTAAAGTGTTCTCATTGGTTGGTCGAAACTCAGAGTGGTCGAGACATGTGTAGTGTGTACGACAGAGTTATCAAACTCAGACTAACACGTCAAGAAAGAAAGCGAATACATTGCGAAGGCGTCACATACATTGCTTTGGGGCGCATCCTGTCTTGAATAACACATCACTGGTCTTGAAAGATGATCTCACATTCAATTCATACATTCTGCTGAGCACAAAATGCACAACGCAATACTACTAGCCATTAGACCAAACGTGTCGTCAATCTTAACTTAAATAAATTAAGTAAGTACTATAAATGATGTTATATAAACATTGATAAAAGGTTAAGAGAACATTGATAAAAAAAATAAAATTTATAACTAATATTTCATTTTGATTCGACTGTTGTGTAGGGTGAAGAAAATAACATAAATTTAGGATAGGACACTATTTATAGCATAAAATAGGATAGTACAGTCCATATCAAACAACTATCAACCTCTGAAGTTGTCACAATAGCTAAAAGTAGCCAATCAGCAGGAACACGAGTTTGACTGTACTTGGCCAAACTAACACCAGAACCAACTTCATTGTTCGATAGTTATTTGGTGTGGACTCTTAGTAAAATAAATGTTTGTTGTGTGCAATCATTCCATCACATCATGTCCTTCAGTTATTAGTCAATAGTCATTCAGTACCATTCCCGCATTTAATGAGCTCTTTCGCTCGCATACTATTCCTATCATGTCATGGTAGGTGGCTGCTTCTTCTTTTTTTTTTTTCAAAAAAGAAATAGTGCTGCCGCAATTGATGTGGAAATTGTCAGCAAGTGTGTTACATGGTTGGTGAAGAAAAAGTTCGCAGATTTTCCCGTGTAAAAAAAAAAGGGGGTCAACTCCAAATAAACTTTTTTGCAATTGCAACTTTGCAAATAACAAAGTTGGCTCTGATAAACAATAAATAAACATGCATAATATCTAATAATTTTTTCATAATAAATATTGAACTTTAATAAATTCTTGGGTATTAAAATGTATATATTTAACGGACCATTAGTAATATTAACAAATTTAAGTAATTTAGGTATTTCATAACTATTTATAACTGATTAAATGCATTTGCATATTAAGGCCACCCTCAGCGGTAACAGCATATTTTACCTAAGATCTAGTTATGATGCATATTATCAGTACATTTATAATATTTTTCCAATATAATCCAAACAATGAATAAAATCTGCCAAATGAACTCCACGTTGCCAATGGCATTGCTGCATAAACTTATTGAAAATATGTTGCAACAATAACCCAGGTTTTGAATGTTTGTGAGTTTGTGTCAAATTGATACTTTTATTAATGGGACGGCAGAACTTTTGCCAGAAACTACAAGTGCTAAAATAGCACCCAAGTTCTAATTCTGCCCAGTTACCTCTGTAGATGTGGAGCGAACTTTTCCACTTATAATCCGGTCTCTATTCATAACCTTAAAAAACGATTATGTATTTATTTAAATGTAGATAACCGGTACAGCTGTTGCTGACAAGTAAAACAGTTAAGTAAATAGTTTTGTTGAGGAAATCCATTCGAAAAACCACGTTACCATGGGCAATTTAATCCATTTATCTGGTCTCACATACATACGTATTAAATTGTTCAATTTGACCATTTCTAATGCTATACATACAAATTATATGGATAAGGATTGGATGTTATGAGTTGTAATATCCTATTTATATTACTTTCTTTACTTAAACAGCCTCAAATAGATAACAGCGTAACAGGGAACCATGCCTGATGTGGGATACTCCAAACTTACCATTTGAACGGATCATAATAAAAGTCCTTGATAAAAGCAACAACGTTCTTTTTGCCCATTATAAATAAATGATTTCTAATTTCTTGGATACACTATAATTTTTTCGTGAAATTAATAAAAATTTCATCAACTTTTATTATAGTAGATAGATACTTCGCTTCTCTTGACGTTAAAATCGTTAAAATGACAGTTAAATAAAGTGACACTGACATGAGATGACTCTATGTCTCACAACAATCTGGATCAAAGCACTGGATAGGTTGCTGTCAAAATATTTTTATGTCTATTTGAAAATCATCATTTTGGCGCTGTAGGCTGTAGAGCCTATGGAGTGAAAGTACATGGGCATGGAACTAAAACTAGTGATGTCCGCATGATAGGGATTACAGAATACACATTATTTCATGCCTTAAATAAAGATTAAAAAAAATATATATTTCATGTTTCAAAACTCAAGCGGACACAAATAAATTTAAACAGTCCCTAAGACATCAAAAAATAGAATAAAACGTGAATAAAACAGACATTATTCTATTTTGTCACTGATGACTATTTTCATGTTTTTCATATAGTCATATATGTAAGTAGGTAGATATCTAATTATAAGTAATAAAATATTTTTTTAAATAATTTTTATTTGTCATTATAAACAATATTAAGGATCCAATCGGTATAATGGGACAACTTTGTG
The DNA here is from genome assembly GCA_918317495.1 of Synanthedon vespiformis. Taxonomy (NCBI): domain Eukaryota; kingdom Metazoa; phylum Arthropoda; class Insecta; order Lepidoptera; family Sesiidae; genus Synanthedon; species Synanthedon vespiformis. The sequence continues at coordinate 3,849,263 of OU906965.1, forward strand.
TACACGCCGGGATAATATCGATGGCCACACGAGTAGCCGAAAGAAACTAAGCCCACAACTACCCCTTTATAAATCAGTGGTCCACCGGAATCCCCATAGCATCCGTCCGCTCCTCCCACATCCAAGAGACCGGCACACATCATAGCGTCTGTGATTTCTGCTCCGATTGTATTGTATCTTTCTATGCATGTTTTTTGATCGATTATGTATAACGATGTTCGATGCAATTCTTCAGGTTGCGCTGCGTCAGTCTGGAAAATTTTGTACACAATTATTCTTACATCTATTTTGTAATTTTTTGAAAAAAATTTTGCACACAGGGATATCGGAAAGGACATACTTAGATTATCTTTCATGCAGAAAAAAGTACAGTTCCCGAGGAAAAAAAAAAAACTAACGCCTGGCAAAAGTGTAATAGCAATGCAGATGTCAAGCGTTATATATTGCTTATATATTTTTTATTTCAACGCGGACGTGGTCACTTGCACCAGCTAGTTATAAAAAAAACTTTTGTCCTTTAACGCTATTTCCATTAGTGAAAACTGAAAACGTCATTAAAATCCGTTGCTTACTTTAAAAGATATAATTATATTCTATTCTATACTAGCTGTTGCACGCGACTTCGTCCGCGTAACTTTATAAAATATAATACATTCGTGTTTGTGAAACCATGGAAATACACATACAAAATTTCAACCCAATCGGTCAAGCCGTTTAGTAGTTGACATACAGACAGCAGCGCCACCTACCGGGTCCAGGTCCAATTGTATTTTTAAATCATCCAGGAAACTATCGAAATACCCATATACAATTTCAACCCAATCGGTTCAGCCGTTTAGAAGTTATGTGAAAAAGATAAGTACGAAAGGATAATTCTTACTACCCGTTGTCCTATTACCCGTTTTCCCGTAGGAATGAAGCATTTTCCCGCGGTAAAAAGTATCCTATGTTCATTACGGATAATGTCGGCTTCTAATGGTAAAAGAATTTTTCAAATCGGTCCAATAGTTTAGGACTCTATTCTATACAAACAGACAATCAAATCTTTCCTTTTTATAATGTTAGTATAGATTAAGTAAATTAAGTAAAATAAATTTTAGTCCTACATAATGAAACCCTGTGAGTGTGGTAATGTATGTATATTTTGATTTTCTGTAGGGTTTTTGTTGAAAATAAAATAAAATAAAATTACCTCTATAGATCCCCAACCAACAAGTGAACATAAAGAGTTCGGTTTAATATCGCTACTTGATTTCGGTATCGTTGCTTGTCGCACACTTGAACCAAAGCTAAAAGGTCTGTTCACGATCACCACAGCTATGTCATTTTTATAATAATATTTGTCGAAGTTTTGATGTGACATGATTTTTTTTATGCTGTGCACACTTCCACCTCTGGAACGAAATGTGGATCCGACGCGAATCCTCCAAAACTTCGGTTGAGTATAACTGAAATTTTAAGTAACATTTCCTTTTACACTAGCTGGCGCCGGCGACTTCGTCCGCGTTGAAAAAGAAAAAAAGTGCCTCGCCTATCCTGTGTCTTGTACGTCTAAATGTTTATATACCAAGTTTCATGAAAATCGGTTAATTCGTTTAAGACTTATGGACGAACATACGTACATACATACAATACCTACACTTACATACATACATATTTATTATTTAGTATTGATGATGTATCACATTTTTTTAAATTCGCACGGATGTAAATAATATTGTTCTGGAAATTGTATGCACAAACCGTTTATCGCTCTTTCCATCAGTGAAAACCGCAAATTCAATGAAAGTGTACCAAAATGAAATCGGCATTGATCTTCCGCGGATGCCGTATTACTATTACTATAGTTATTTATTTAATAAATTTACTTAGGTAAATTACTGATAGTATTATAAGGTATAACACAAACAAAAAAAGTATGAAAATTATATAGAGGAGCACAAATATTATCAAAGTATTTCCATAATAGTATAGCAAATTGTTTATAAATAAATATAGATGACTGTTAATTGTTTTACTCTTTTTAGTCATCTAACTATGTATGTATAGTTCCTGTAGCGAATAAAGACTTCTCGGCAAATGTGCGCAGAATTCTATTTTTAGGTGTTTTAGGGGGCAGAGAAGCGTGAGGGGCTGAGTCTACCATCTACCAATAACGTGTGCCGACACGTTATTGGTAGACTCAGTCGCTCTTCCCCTCCCGCACTTCGTTCGCGCGTCTCCAGCCTCTTGGGAGTCTTGGGTACTGTTGCGTACAGATTGTTTTATCGTATTAGTAATACGTCATGGTGAATAAATGCCTAAAAAATAACGTTCTTCTTCGACATCGCACGATGATTTAATGGAAGGAATATCAACACTGCCTGTAACGTTAAGTTAGTGAGGTGAAAAATTACGAAATAAGAAAAGAAAATAAGAAATTTTCCTTAGCAATTTTGTGCGCAATTGCGCCGATTGCCCCCACAAGTGTCGCCTTCAAACCTTAATATAATAATTCACCTATAGTAAACCTACTTAATACTTAGATAATTAATAGTTAAAACAAATTACTCTCGTCCGTTAGCTCTGTTGTACTGAAAGCAATGGGCAGCGGAAACCACATGGCGAGAAGTTATAATGACTCCGGCACAGTGTTGAATAAATTCCTGTTGATTTGCAAACGTATCCAGCAACAACTGGGCCAATATTGGATATCGGTCTATGGTTGTTGGTGTGCCACCTACCACCCTTGTTAGTTGCAGCTGGGAATTGACTAAAAAAAAGAAAAGTATATATTAATTGGTGATTCTTCATGTCTTATCCATAATTAGCAGGTTCAAGCGACTAAATAAACCGAATTCAAACCGTTTTTTCATGGATGCCATTGTCAGAACTGGACCAAATTGAAATGGGACCGCGTCGAATTGAGAACCTCCTTTTTTGGAAGTCGGTTGAACAAGGAGGAGGTCCACAATTCGACTGTATTTTTTTCTAATGTTTTGTAAAAGTTCGTTGTTGTTACCTCATAACTTTCGACTGTGTGAAACGATTTCGGTGATTTTTTTTTATTTGAAAGCTGATGCTTGGTGGACCACGAGTAACTCACGGCTTCCCGTGTGGTCCCATTTCAATTTGGTCCAGTTCAGATAATGGAATCCATGAGAAAAGACCATGAGACGGTTTGAAGTCGGTTTATTTTTTGTTAAAAAGAGTTATTGGAAGTCGGTTGAAAAATATAAAAGCAATTATAACTCTTGACAACTTGTTGCTATAACACATTGGCCAGACGTTAGTTACAGTTTTATATTTTACATAATCCCTCGGGAACAGTACTTTTTTCTTGGATGAAAGGTACCCTACGTCCTTTCTGGTGTTCCAGACATCGTGTATGCAAAATTTCATGGTGATCGGTTCAGTAGTTATTGCGTGAAAGCGTAAAAAACAAACAAACTGACATTCACATTTATAATATTAGTAAGGATATACTATAGACGGCAACGCACTTGTATAAAATTTGGCATTGCTTGTGTTATAGGCGACGGTAGCTTTTTATTTTAAATTCAATTAGACCGTCAACCTGTCTGACTATCTTAACATAAAAAAATAAACAATGCAGGTACCTAGTATATCTTCTGATATTTAGGTAAGTAAAAAATCACATTCCATTAGCATTACCTACCTTTTATTGAGGACGTAAGTAGTGGTAATACAACAAATAAGCATTTAAAAAACATTTTCCCACTATGAAACAAAAACGACAAATCACTGCTCACTCTATTAGCCTTTCTCTATTCAAAGTCTGTCACATACTGAATGAATACTTATTGAAAACAAATCAACATTTCTTCGAGTATGCTTTTACTTCGCCGGTATTATTAATAAATGATTGGGCCGCGTATCTATTATGTATAGTCGGACTATTAGGTCTTGATCTAATCGATGTTAGATGACTACCATTGCTTATAAGCACAAGAAACGCAATAGGAGTTGCAAATGCACTACCAACCTTAAGAGGATAAGGGTACAAGCTTTGATTTGATGCCCTTAATTACGAAGTGTTACTAAGCAGTAGATACACAATGAGACTTGCCACTTACTCTTTCATGTAAAAACTACTGAACGAAATTAGATGTGATTTGGCACACTATATAGTTTAATACCTACTTTTTATACTGGAAATATATTAGGTTCCTGATGCATCGTCTAAAAATACAAAAAATGGGCGCCACTGTAGCCGTGGTGGCGCCACCGTCAGAATGTCAATGCGTTATTTAGGCACCTATCACATTTTTCAACGGAGAAGAATTCGCAGACACCAGCTAATTTGAACTACTTAACAGAATAAATTTGGCTACTGGTTCTTCACCTTTTAGTCGTAGTATATTTTATGCAAATGATGCGTCGTGAGATGATAAACATTAATCATTTTGAAAGGAAATTAATTGAGGTGAAACTACGAGCATTTGTACGTAAGGTACCTTTATTTAGCCAGCCTACACCTGTCTCACCTGTACTATCTGTGATTGCTTTACGATCATGGAAAAAATATATAGATTTTTTAGATACAAATATAGATGATTGTCCTTTTAAGACGTGAAGTTTTAATTTTAGGCAAAGATTTAAATCTTTGATTTTAGGTAAGTATTGGTTAGATAATATAATCTTTTAATCAATTAATTTTTTTTTTTCGACATTTCTCAATATATTTATATTGAACTATATATTATGTAGATATAGCTTTTTAAACTTTCGAAGTGTGAATTTGAAGCAAGAAATATTTCTCTATTTCTTTCTTTCACCCATCGATATTAAATAAGTATCTACAAAGTATGTACATATATTTGTTAGTAAAATTTCCTGGACTATAATGTTATAACCTTTTTTGTCAGTTTTTTAAATGTAATCTTATTTGGTTAAAATTTATTAGTGTTTTAATCAGACTATCTTGCTCTGTCCACTTGATGGTAGGTTGCTACCGTCACTTGTAACACGAGTAACACCACAGGTGCTTCAAGTGTGCTGTCGAATTCAAGGATAACGGATTAGGAAGAGATAAGGCAAAAGGCTCTGGCATCCCTTACACACTCACCGAAACACAACAGCACAGATGCTATTATTTCACAGTGGTGGTGTTAAGGGGGTGGTTACTTCCTCAAACTGAGAAATTTAATTTACCCTTTCCTAATGATATGACACTAAGGGTCTCTTTCACCATCTGACAAGTAGGCTAACCGTCATTTAAAGTCACCGGTAGCCGAGGATAATAGAGCTGATATATGTTTGTTTGTATGGTAAAAGTCCCAAACATTAAAAAGAAAATAATAATAAACAATTGGCTATCAATGGATGCACTAAACAGAGTGCATAATTTAATAAAACATAAAGTAACTAATCAACACTTGTAGTTGGTGAAAGTGGCCCTAACTGTATAAAAAAAACGAAAGATAATAAATAAAACACACTTCCTAAAACAAACTATATTAAATTAAACTGTTGAAGTTTACAACTATAACAAAATATACATAGATATACCTTCATAGCGGTATTCTCTATCTGATTATACCTCTACTTCTAATTACTGCTTGTATTTGACTGTCTATACTAGTGTAGTACTTCATAATACCCAAAAGTCTAACAACTTCTTTTAAATCACCATTAAAGAATGCATTTGAAACCTGTTCTTGTAGATCTTTAATGACCATTTTATTTTGCTTATTAAGTTCCATTATTTCCTCATCGGACTCGGCTTCTTCGACTTCTTCATTTTTCGCCATAATTTTTAAAAGGAATGTTTCATCCACTTCCGTCTTTTCTGGTATTGCTTTACCTCTTAAATGTAACATGTAGATTCCTGAAAAAAATATATAATTATTTACATGAGTTGTAATAGAAAAGTTATATTGTGGACATATTGAGCATTTAAATTATAGATAATTAGTCAATCAATTAACTATGTCATTATACTAAAAGACTTGTACCAAAGTGCATCATTATGATTGTTTACTTTAAGAATTCTATTTAGCAGTTTTTAAGCATCACTTTAATCTTAAGGATTTTTTTCATTATTGTATTACCACATCAGTATGTAATGTAATTTAGAAAACATTTCATTGTCTTATAACAGTTTAATCTTAACTTTCTAATATGTTTATTTAGGGATTATACTTAAATGTCAAGTAATTTATGTAAGAATAATAAATAAATACCTCTTGATAATGGATCCAAAAGAGTTTTGTATGCTTCATTTACCAAGGATGAATATTTTTCTGATATTTCTTGTTCCTTTTTGTTTCTGGAACATAAAATTGTTTACAAATAGAGCTAGTTCATTGGCTTTATATTATATTTACCAATCAAAATACCTGCATGAGCCCCTCTTTAACCATCTGTCAAGTAGGCTAACCGTCATTTAAAGTCCCCAGTAACCGGGGATAATGGAACTGATATACCTATGTTTGTACAGTAAAAGTTCCAAACATTGAAAAGAAAATAATAATAAAAAATCGCCTATCGAATGATGCAGTAAACCGAGTGCATAATTCAATAAAACAGAAAATTATTTCTAAAAGTAACTAATCAACACTTTACTTGTAGTTGGTGAAAGAGGCCCTAACCCTAATAGATATTAAGAAAAATAAACAACTATGAATTACCTATTTCCGAACTTGTCAGGATGAAGATATTTCTGTAAGTCTTTATACCTTTTAGATAGATCATTTTCATCCAAGTTATAACTTTCGTTTACACCAATAATTTTAAAATAATTATGTCGTTCGTCAGGCTCTTGAAGAGCATTGCAATGTGCACAAAATAAGTTTTGTGCTAAATTGTCCACTGTTTTATTACATGACCAACAAGATTTTGTTCGTATTTGTAGAATGTTCGTTTTAAAACTTTGGTTAACTACAAGTCGTATAAAATTCATTATAGTATAATCAATCACAATCAGTCACTATTTATGTATTTATGTATGTAGTTAAATAAAATAGACACGAAGAATGATATTTATAAAATTATGTAATTTTCAATGTTTGTTTTCATTTTGTAAATTTTTGTATTGTTGCTATATTGCTGTCAGCTGTCACAATGACATTGACTGAACTCCAGGATAAATAATGTCATGGAAAAGGGTCTTCACCCTAACTCCTATTAAACAAAACGACTGATTTTTGGTTTTCAATAAAAAGAGCGATAAACGAGTAACTTAGGCCGTTTTTAGTGCTTTTATGACGGTCAGTCCTGACAATACACACGACCGACCGCGGTAACAATACGACATGTGCGTACGGTCAGGCAAGCTCTGTAAAGACTTGTGAAATGACAAGCGCGACCGAACATACGCAGTACGCACCGACCGTCAGGAGAGCACTGAAACCGGCCTTAGAGCCGCTAGTAATTTATAATTTTGTATACTTAAATAAAGGTGCATAATGGCGTTTGTGCGGTTAGTTTCCTGAGTATAAATGTTGTTGCCTTTAGTTATTGTTTTGAGAGTAGTTTTAGTTAAACTCTTCTTGCTAAAGAGTATATATGTTCCATGGTTAAACTAAACCTCTGTATTTATATATTCTGTGTCATCAGTTTTTATATGTACTCTATGTTATTATAATGACTTTGGAAATTATTGACAATTGACAATGACATTTTATATTTATTCTTTATTCTATTTATCAAAAATTCAAATGATAAATGATAATATCAAATCAAAATCAAATCAATCAATATTATGAATTAATATCAGCTGTTTTTAGTTTGCTACTTGTTTTGTTTAGTTTAGTTATAATACATACATAATTATAATATAATCAAATAATTTAAACCACATACAAAACAACGCTGAATTGAATCAATGTAGTTCTGAATAAGTGAATCAATCAATAGCCTTTTATTACAAAATGTCATATTACCAAATAGAACACGGCGACGGTACGAACTTTCAGAAAGAAATAACAAACATGCTGCATGGGTTCGGAGATAATCCTAACCCTAACGCGGCCACTGTCGTCTTAGTGGAAAGCATTGTTTTACAGCAACTGAGAGGAATGCTACAAGAAGGTTTAATTTCATCCAACATGAGAGGCGCGAAGGGCATTACTAATTACGATATAATTTTTTTAATGAGAAAGAATCCTGTTAAATTAAAGCGACTACACGATTACCAGTTAAAACTGGACAACATTGATAAATGTCGTTCAATGGGCAGTGCACCAGCTGCAGATGTTTCCTGCTTTCTTATGGAAGACGAGAAAGATCCTTCAATCAAGAAGAAACGTACACACATAGATGTAATCGAAGAATTGGATGAAACAGATGAGGTGGATGAAATAGCATTTGATGCTATAGACTATTTAAGAAAAATTAGAGCATCAAAATTGACAGAGTCAATGTCGTTTGACAAATATGAGGCATACCACAAAGCCAGGTGTGTCTCCTTCCGTACTGGGCCTGGATTTGGTGCTCAGAATAAGGGTTATGTTAAATTAGAAAGATGGCTTAACCCTGTCAAGGAACTTAAGATATCCTGGTCGGCATTGGAAGTGTTATGTTTCTTGGCTTATGAAACGGTTGCCGAGTTAGTTGATGGTGTATATTTAATACGTCAAGATTCAAAACGGAGAAGCGGGGATCAGTTCAGTAAGCTGGAAGGTGGTTATTTCTGCAATCCTTTAAGCTTGAATAATGCTGTTTATATAAAGTCAGGCTATGAGGGTGTACCACCCATAACGGTGGCGGAGATAAGGGAAGTGTTGAGGCGGCATTTTGCACCAAGAAAAGGTTTAAACGGAATGTTCTATAGGAATATGAGCATGGATTTGCCAGAAAGGTTCATAGCTATATGATATTTCACTACTCTAGAGGATATGATCAAATTTTATGCTGTTTAATAGATATTAAACATATTGTACTTTGTTCCATGTAATGGAGATGTTAAATGAAATGCATTAAAATGTATTTTTGAAAAAGGTTTACTTCATACAGTAATTAAGTGAAATAAAAAATTTATACACACAAGTCTAAATTTTATTAAATCTCACCTTGGATGTGGGTGTTGTAGTTTTTGGAACCACCAAAGCAATTTATATGTTAACTTTTATGGGGACAGCTTGAACATAAGCTTTTTATATTTAAACATGTTTTAATGTTAAGGTTGACAGACAAGCTGAAGGGCTACTTGATAAAAACAAAAAAATACTGCCATAAAACAAGCAATGCCACAGGTGCTACAAGTGTTCTGACAAGTCTGACAACAGTTGTAGGATAAGGGATTACAATGGGGTAGGGTAGGGCTCTGGCATCCCTTATCCAATCTACTGAGTGCACACACTCCTGTTTAAGAATCATGAATTATAATGATAATATGTAAAAAAAAAAACAATGTAATGGTTTATTTTTGAGTGGGTATTGCTTGTGGTCCTCTTACTTTGTCCACCTGGGTTGACCACGGGGAAGAAAAATTGCCTGAGATTTAGTCTCCTTCGTACAACTCTTTTAGTTGCAATATACATAGAAAGTCAAAGCATTATATTTATCAATGACAGCAATGTATAGCAAGTAGCAACTCATGCAATGACACAGAAATAGCAGCTCATTTTTGTTTGAGGCTTACCTCTGCCCTTCTCCTGCCTTGAATGTTTGATCCAATAAGTTTGAATTAAAGCAGTAGGTACTAAGATTTTATAGCTTTAGAATCAGAACGGGTGTTGCAGATGTGTATGCTGATTTTTAAACAACGGAAGTGGAAGTTTTTTTAAACATTTTAATTTTTAAAGCAATTTCTGCTTTCAGAATACGTCTCTATATCGACGGTTAAGTAATAGAGAGATAGGTCTAATTCTAATACAGTTTGTATAAGAAAATTATATGATGAAGAAACTTTCCATATACTTAGGTATATGGACCAGCATAAATCTATTATTAATTCAAAGCCCACATCTCTGCTTCCAATATTGCAGGCCATAACTCAGCGCCGCGAAATTAAATTTGCAACCAACTCCACTCAAAAAGCACTGGCTTTGTGAACTATGAACAAACTTCTTCAGATGTAGTGAGAACTTGTTTAGTTTTTGTTCAACACGACTCCATGTACGATGTTCTAAACCCACTGTGATTTTTTAAACAATAGCCTTTTCACAAGTTGAAAACTACTTGTTACATAGCCCATTATTAGGTGTATTTTCGCATTGGGATTTCTATTACATTCGAAACTAGAATGAACGTTGCGTAGCCTTTATATAAAGGCTAATACAGTAAAGTACATACGCACATAAATATATAATGGACATATATAATATATATATATATATATATATGGTCATATATATATGACGCATATAGTAATGGACATAGGTATATACCTATGTCCATTGTTGGGCTTAGGTTTCTTCAATATAGGTATGATTATTATTGATTATGCGAATGTAGTTGCTACAGTACCATTGGACTGTACCTACTTGGAGACTGTACCATTAATTAATAGTAGGTAGGTGCTAGTGATACTACTATGTATTGATGGTACCTTTAAAAGGAAGCTAATTAGACTACTGTAATTTACACCCTATTGCGACTCTTAAAATATGGAACTAACAGTTTATCAATCAATCAACTATCATCAATCATCAATACTAATAATAAATCTGTAAGTGTAGGTACCTATTGTAGGTATTCAAGACGTACAGGACACAGGATAGGCTACGTTTTTCTTTTTCAACGCGGACGAAGTCGCGGGCACCAGCTAGTAAGAGATGTTCACAGAGCCAATTTCTCTATTTTATACAAAGTATCATTGCGATCGAAAATATCGATTTGAAATAAAAATAATAATAATAATAACATTTATATGGGAATTAGAAGGATAAATACGTAAGAAAAATAATCGTCTATCGAAAGATACAATCCACGTACACATTATCTCGCTCTGTTAGTATAGGAGTAGGTATAAGAGGGCTGGCGTCTGAAGCCTACAAGAGCACTTCAAGTCACTAGAGATCTCCCCGAAGCACACCCGAAGCACTCGAGCCCAATCTTTACGATTAATTGAGTATCTCGAAACGAAAACGTACCTAAATTGGCTATCGACCGAGCGACCACATGTCTGCTTCAATATACCTTCTATGGAATTTCACTTTTATTGGATTTTTTAATGAGTGCTTACGTATTTTTTGTATTACCAAATGAAAAAAAAATAAATAGAATGTCTTCCTTATTCTTTCGTAGGGAGGTATATCTATCTACAGGTGGACAAAGTACCGGTGGACCACGATACCCGAAATTGAGGGTGAGCCTACCAGGATCCCCTCACTAGATACCTCACTAACCAGTTCATCAGGATCCCCTCAGGTGAAATCGATGTCGAGGCAATTTTTCGAGGATTTCTATTAAGATCTGACGAATTTTGTATCTGACGAACACGTTGGATGACTGGGTGCCTTTAACGCTCTGTTACAATGCTCCCGGATTCGATTCCCGGCAAGGTCAACTTTAAAAATGAGCTTTTTAAATTAAAATCTAAACGTACACATTGTTGGAATCATTACATCTTTCTTCGTACGCACTTTCATTAATGCGTCGAAACCCGGACATTGAAGGAACATATTAGCCGTTCCTTAACTCATAATTCCTCTTTCAATATATTTATAAGGGATAGCATCCCGAGCCGCAATCTGTTTCCGAAATTGGAATATTTTTTACTTTATCCCACCGCTCAAGATTTACAATGTTATGTTTGCATTCGTGAAACTGTACTGTTGGCCATATCTGCAGAGTAATAAGGTAGGAAAAGCGACTTTCGGTGCGTTCAAATAACTAAATTTTTTTTTGCTCAAGAATGTGGCGTTGCGTTTTATTTTACGTAACAGTTATGACGTTCTATCGTGCTTGCGTGTTTTAATAATTGGTATTTTTGTATATCGAATATGTCCAACAAAAAAACCGACTTCAAACAGGAAACTAATAAGATACTTAATTAAAAACATTAACAAACGCACTATATAGTCGCCGCTACGATTTTCGAAGGTTCCCCTCGATTTCTCTGGGATGCCACCATCAGATCCTGGTTTCCTTGTCATGGTACCACTCTTGGGATATCCTCTTTCCAACAAAAAAAGAATAATCAAAATTGGTTCATAAACGACGAAGTTATCCGCGAACACACATAAAAAAAATATACTTATACGGTCGAATTAAGAACCTCCTTTTTTTTGGAAGTCTTTGTTGCCATACTCCTCCGAAACGGCTTAACCGATATTGATGAAATTTTATATGTACACTTGTTAGCTCTGAGAATAGGTTTTTATCTATTTTTTTATACGCGGGCGAAATCGCGGGCAGCAGCTAGTTAATATTATATAACATATGGTAGGTCATAGGTTACATATTTACTTGTTATGAAGTAATGTTATACAATATAAATAAAATAATATATAATGTAATATAAACATAATTGAGAATTATATCGAGAATACGAGTATAAAAAAATCTTAGCGTTGAAATAAATTTTACTACTTTTACTTTTAAAATTTAAATTTAAATTATTTTTTTATTAAATCTTTTAATAAATAACTAGGTAATTTAATTTAGACTTATTAATATATTTTTTAAAACACGTTTAAGCCTTCCAATCGTAACAATCGTCTTGAGTTTTTTGTAAAAATATTTGTGTAATCTTCTGAGTCATTCTTCATTTGGTGCAACGACACTCAGTTCGTGCTTGGTCAACTGCCAACGACAAATAGATTGCACAAAGACCAGAATGTAATAATACTTAGGCAACTTTGTATTTGTACAGTAGCACCGCGTTGCCTCCAAAGACACCAAAACTAATAGGTAGACGGTTTGGATTACCTACTAAGTTACCATTTTCCAAGACCTAAATGAAAATACTTAATATGATTTTTTTTTATAAGAATAACTTTTGAATTAGTAGAACTTTCAATTTAAACTCTTTGCATGAGTTTGAATCTCCAGTCGCATTGATTAGAACGTTTTATTTATGTTTATTATATATTTACTTTACAGATACATTTTAAATAGTATATTTTTTATGTATAAAAATAAAGGATTGTATAAAATACTAGCTGGTGCTCGCGACTTCGTCTGCGTTGAAAAGTATTAACGCCATCTACCGTGGAATATCACCAAGCAGTTGTCGTTTCACCCATCGAAATAATATATCTCTGCGAGGTTTCACCTGATTTGGATAGATTTCGCTATCTCCCGGGCCAAGCCTCTAGTATTTACTTTTATTTTAGATTTCCCGTAGGAATGAAGCATTTTCCCGCGGTAAAAAGTATCCTATGTTCATCACGGATAATGTCGGCTTCTAATGGTAAAATAATTTTTCAAATCGGTCCAGTAGTTTCGGAGCCTATTCTATACAAACAAACAAACAATCAAATCTTTCCTCTTTATAATATTAGTATAGATAGCCTGTGTAACTTGCTGATAGTGTAGCTTTCGCCTTTCGCCTGATAGTGTAGTTTTTGAGTTTATTCATTACAAATAAAAATACAGTAATAAGGGGATTACTGTCCGGAGATTACTTACTGGAGTAATGTATGTATTTAAGAAACAGTGTGGAGTAAATATTATTCGTATTTTGTTTCAGCTGTTGCTGCATCACAATAAAATAACATTACACTTTTATAAAGTTGTCGAGCGAGACCCATTTTGCATTGTAAGCTCTCTGTTATAAAATATAGGTTAATAGTACACACGGACCGAGTTACATTTTATAATGCAGTTACATAAGTCTCTTTGAATGCTTACTGTCACTGTAAAACGTGTGAAGTTTATTGTTAGTATGTTTACATGGCCTAATTGTAAAGCACTATTCCAATTAGCCAAATTAATTTTTGTAGTGACCGGGGCCACAATTCTATCCGCAATCATTAAGTGGACAGTAGCCACCTCGTTACAAAAGACCACTGTGAAATAGTAATACGTGTGCTTTTGTGTTTCGGTTCCTCCTATCAGTGGCGGATTTACACACTTGCCGCCCTTACTGACCCCTGACCACTGCAATTCGATATCCTAGTTCACAATCATAATAATATGAAAAAAAAAAAGAAACTGAGATTTGTCTGTTTGTTTGTATTGAATAGGCTCCGAAACTACTGGACCGATTTGAAAAATTATTTTACCATTAGAAGCCGACATTATCCGTGATGAACATAGGCTACTTTTTACCGCGGGAAAATGCTTCATTCTTGCGGAAAATCTAAAATAAAAGTATATACTAGCAGCTTGGCCCGGGAGATAGCGCCATCTATCCAAAATCAGGTGAAGCGTCTAACATGACAACTGCTTGGTGATATTTTTAACGATCCGCTACGGTAGATGGCGTTTTATACTTTTCAACGCGGACGAAGTCGCGAGCACCAGCTAACAAGATTATTTAAATTATATACAAGAGCATCTATACTATGTATTTACCTAATTAATGATAATTCAATTTAAAATAGTCATCCAATTTCAAGTTTAAAGTATTCGACAGACGACCTTACTGTTAAAAAATTAATTCTCATTAGTTTATAGAGGCAAATAGTCAGTATGAAACTTTAAACTTGTTATGATGAACGAACATTTCCATTTCGAGTGTTTAATAAATCAGAAACAAGCGCTGCTCGCTACGGTCAAGGTTCATCAGTCAACTATAGTTAGTTCTGAGTTCAACATTCAGTCAGTCGATTGTGGATATTATCATCGATTAGTTCTTTAAGTGTTAGGTACATATTTTTTCGTTAGTCTCTATAAGGTGTAGACTGAAAAAGAGTTTTATTTATTACTAGCTGGCGCCCGCGACTTCGTCCGCGTTGAAAAAGAAAAAAGTAGCCTATCCTGTGTCCTGTACGTCTAAATGTTTATCTACCAAGTTTCATGAAAATGAGTTAATTCGTTTAAGAGTTATGGAGGAACATACATACACTTACAGATTTATTATTAGTATTAATTGATGATGATGATGACTAGCTGCTGCATGCGATTTCGTCCACATAACTTTATAAAATATAGCCTGTGTTGAATCGATCACCATGAAATTTTGCACACACGTTGTCTGGGACACCAGAAAGGACATAGGGCACCTTTCATCCATAAAAAAGGACTATTCCCGAGGGATCATGTAAAATAACATAAAAAACTAACGCGTGGCCAAAGTGTTATAGCAGCAAGTTGTCAAGAGTTATAATTTCTTTTTTTTATATTTTTCAACGCGGATGAAGTTGCGGGCACCAGCTAGTTAATATAATAAAGCTGAATAATTCGAATTGAAAAATTGTTTTTGCGTTGCATAGGTAGTCCATTTATCGAGGAAGGCTATAATAGGCTATAGAGAACGCGGACGAAGTCGCGGGCACCAGCTAGTAGATAATATACTTATGCATGAGACGTGTGTACCAATTGTGACAGTAACAGAATAACATAGATATATTTAACTAATATTTTCTGAACAAGGAACAAGTTTTTTACGAGTACCTACTGTATAGAGTGACATAGGTATTTAACTTGGACATAGCATTGATAATATCGACACTTATCGCCTTAACATTAACATAGAACTTTAAACGTTTTGACCGAGCTCCTTGGAAAGTCCAATTGAGCGAACGAGACAGAAAGTTCAGTGTGTCCCTGTCTCTCATTGCGCCCTAACCGAGCCGGAATTTTCAGGTTTCGTTTCAGGGCGGGCGGGCAGACAGTACGGACGAGGCCGGCCTCTGAACAACACGCGTTGAATGCATGTCTACAATCCGCGAAAACAATTCCATGTTTACGTAATTTGTTCGCAGTGTTTGTGTATGTGTATAGAGTGTGTTTATGTGTGGTTGTGACTTTAATGTGTATGAAAATAAATATATTCATTTAATTAAATTTTAAAAGTAATAATCGTGAACGCAAAGTTTCATAGATTTAATGGATTTAATGAGGATAATTATATAAGTGAGAGTTCACACTTCAGTTTATGGTGAGTACTTTACGGTTTAAGTTGTAAAACAAAGTAGTTATTGCCTTATAGTTTAATTAGGTTCAGTATTTACCTATATAAGGGTAAAATTATCTTTACATAGTATAATTTGAACTCGCTTTTGGCATCTGTCTGTATGGTCGCTATACTCCTCCTAAACCACACAACGTATTTTGATGCGGTTCTCACCATTAGTTAGATACTAAGATAATTTTATAAGGAAGTTTTACCTAATAATATATTTTTTACTAAATAACCAAGTAACATTAAGAGATACATAAAAATGATTTACTAGAGAAATGTAGTTCTAAAATCCTAAAGAAAACTTCGGGAAAGCAATATCTCTATCTGTTACGGTTAACTCACAGTAACCATTTGTTTCATTAAAATTTTAATGAACCAAATGTTTCTCTGTTAACTATTCTAAACCACCCAACGAATTAAATTAAAATATTACATCCCGGGCGAAGTCGGGAGCGGGTCGCTAGTATATAGTATATAGGTAAATATTGTATATTTAGGTATAGGTTAAATTATGGACAAGGGATTAGGTCAATTCAAGTTGGGTTGTTTTGTTCATGTACCAACACACGCACATATTATATTAACAATATACATATATATATACATACAAACGTATGTATAGATAGAGTTTGCGTTTAGGCGGATCTCAATACGCTCCCAAGAGAATGCCTCGGTAACCTGTTACTTATAATTTGATAATAAAGGGTGCGAATAATTTATGAAATATGAATTAAGTATGAATTTAAAATAATAGGAATAAAATTGAATTGTATTTTTACAGAAAATATAAGGAACAGTAATTAAAGCTCTAATCTATACTAATATATAAAGCTAAAGAGTATGTGTGTTTGTTTGGTTGTATGTACGCGCTAATCTCAGGAACTACTTGAACTCGCCATTTATCGAGGAAGGCTATTATAGGCTATAGAGAAAGCGCGGACGAAGCTATTTTATTATATGTAATTAATTGGATGTTAATGTGAATAAAAAACTTTTTTTGAAATGTTGATATCTCCAAAATATTTATAAATATTTTTGAATAAGGTTTGAATTTTTGAATTGATTGGATGATGTAGCCTTCAGTCGGCCGGTATTGGAAATATGGTTCTAATTTCTATACTCTTATCTATTAGTTGACTATGACAAAGATTATGAAATGTTATATGTGCAAAAAATATTTTTTTGAGATAATTGACAAAAAAGTATTCCTGATTTTTTTTTTGTGAAGGTTTATAAAAAAAGTATTTTATTTAAAACATACGGTGGTTATTATAGTTAAGTAAACTTATTTGTCTTTTAAACACGAAAATTTAAAAGGTTATTTATTATTTTGATAGAAAAACTATTAAATATAACATTGAGAAAATATCTGACATTTTTATCGCTGTGACGACGACGGTAGCGCCGCGCCGCCTTTATATTTTTGGACGATCCCTCGGGAACCTAACATTTTTATAGGATAAAAAGTATCTTAAATGTCAATGCAGGTAATAAACTATACGTGTGCTAATTTTCATTGAAATCAGTTGAGCCCTTTTTTCGTGATTGAGTAACAAACATTCCTCTCTCTCTCTATCTTATAGCCTCTTCAGTCCTGAAGGTTAGCCGTCTACTTCCTGAACTGGTCCCTGTCAAAAGCCAACTGGAACAGCTGCTCGACCTAGGTAATCACAGTCCACTCTCGGATATTCCTGAACCATGAATTTCTCCTTTGCCCAGCGTATCTTCCCTTCCAAGGTGTATCCCATCATAATTAATTCTATAAGACATAAAATATATAGTGCCTAAGCACGTGGTCAAGATATCTTGCGTTTTTTGATGGTTTTCATCATCTTTCGGGTTTTACAAACATCCACATTCATAATAATTCATAAACTTAACTCATAACAATAAACTTTCGCATCTATAATATTTGTAGGATTATTATTCATGTTCTTTGATGCAATGTTTAAATAACAATTTAGTTATTTGGCAACATTTATTAAACCAACTAGCTAACGTCCGCGACTTCGTCCGCGTTGAAAAAGAAAAAGTAGCCTAACCTGTGTCCTATACGTCTATGTTTATCTACCAAGTTTCATGAAAATCAGTTAATTCGATTAAGAGTTATGGAGGAACATACATACATAAAATACCTACACTTACAGATTTATTATTACTATTGATAATATCAAAAGTTTATTTCATTGTGAATGTTAAGAAAAGAAATAAAATTTAAAGCAAGAAACCTTTCGCCTTCATCCCCTTTAAGACTGTTTTGGCATTTGAAAACATGAATAAACATTTTCTATTCAAATCCGAGTAACGTAAATAATCTTAGGGCGAACCTGTGAAGTCAGTAACAAAAGAAGTAGACAAGTTCGATAAATTAAGACAAATAACTCGTCAAGTTGAGTCACGAACTCTATTATGTTCGTGTGTGCTCCGTTGGGGTGACTTAAATCTTTAAAAGAATCTTACATTTTTATTGATTTTATTAAAACTAATTTTAAATGTTAAGTTTAATTTAATTTAGCTATGAATCCACTTATCAAAGTAAACAATATAGTTCGAAGGGAACAATCCTTGCCTTGTAATTTGATATCTATACTTACTAATATATAAAGAGGAAAGATTCATTCCTACTGGAAATCTAAAATAAAAGTAAATACTAGCAGCTTGGCCCGGGATACACTTGATAGCGCCATCCATCCAAAATCAGGTGAAGCGACTAATATGACAATTGATTGGTGATTATTTTTAGCGATCCGCTTCACGGTAGATGGCGTTTTATACTTTTCAACGTGGATGAAGTCGCGAGCACCAGCTAGTTTAAAATATTGAGCTAATTCGTAACATCAACAAAAAACCAAGATCACCAAGAAACTGCTGGAAGTAAATCCATCTTCAATAATATTAAAAAAAACGCAAAACTTTCAACTTGGCTTTTAGAAACTTGAATTTTCATACGTGTTTGTGCGGGCCATTTAAAAATTATCTACGGGCTACATCGTGGCCCGCAGGCATAGGTTTAATAAGCCTTGATGTAGAGTAGACCATTTTTCTAGACAGCCAGTAATTTTTGCCAACAATTTATACGTACAAATTCTACTAAAACTTCCCCTTGTTTTATACTATTAAGAGATATTGCGGGATCAATGTTCAGGCACGTACTTATCTTAGCAGCGGTTAGACTTGACAACTAACTAGTCAATTTAACAGTGAACTAGGCTCGTAAGTGGTCTTGCAGCTGAACCCAAACTTAGTTGTTCCGCGCTCCGTCTAACTTCTCGGATTATTTATTTAATCAAACACCCGTGACCTTTACCCTAATTTCAACAAAAGAAAGTAAAAGAAACACAGAACCAATTCTATTCATTTATTTGTATTTTTATTTATTTATTTACATTATCCAAACGAGTAAAAATAATGCGCACTTCAAATAAATATTAAGTTTCCAAGTTTCCGAAGAAACGTAATATAATCCGTCTTGTTTTAAAAACATTTTAAACGAGACTAAGAAGTCTAAGTTTGTTAGGGTACTAAACTGATGTAGATTGATACCAGAACTTAAATTTTATATTATCTCGTTGCTCAACGCAATTTTTTCTCATCCACAGTTTCAAGTAATAATAAAGATCTTTTCGCATTAGTTCAATTTTGAGTTCAAACGCATTAATTTTATGGATATGTTTTTCTATATATAAACGGCGATGTGTGTATGTATGTCTCTTATAGACTTCAAAACCGCTGAACCTATTTTGATGAAACTTTCAAACAATCTTCAGATTAGTCCTATTGTGACGTTTGTATGTGTGTGTGTTTTTCTTTTTTTTATTATGTATTTATGTCCTTTGTTGCAAATAAACTGTTATTCTATTCTATTCCTGTCAAGTTTGGTAGCGATCGGACCAGTGGCGCTAGGTAACCAAGGGCGCCGGGGCAAATTAAAAAATGGGGCCCCACTGCTATGTAAACTGATTAGGTTTTATCAAATAAAAATATGAAATATACAAATACTTTAAAAATGCTAAGCTACTTAAGACATTTTAAACGCCTTATTTTCAATGAAAATTAGGTTTAAGGAATATGGAAAATTGTGTAATAAATGTTAGATATTTCTCACTTTCATAAATAAAAAAGAAAGATATTGTGTCTGTGAAAAATTGCCATAATCGCACCATAATCGGCCATCCGATCATCGGACGCGGACGAAGTCGCGGGCAAAAACACTAGTTAATTGCGTAGGGCGTCGGGTGGTTAAAAATCTATATAAACGCGTTTAAAAACGAGCCCCCAAGAGAGTCTAATTCGCAGGCAAACAAGTAAGTAAATATACCATGAAACTTTGTCTAACAGCTGCACCAGCGTTGGTTAGACATTGCACTTAGTTTCTCCACAGTTACACTTTGAATTTCATATAATTGAGACTGAAGACTCAAATGTTGACTTAGAAGGTGTATTTATACAAAAACTAGCTGGTGCTCGCGACTTTGTCCTGGCTGAAAAAGGAGTATTTATACTCTAATAAGAGAAAATATGTTTGGATTAACTATGTATGTTTCTCCATAACTCTTAAACGAATTAACTGGTTTTGATGAAACTTGGTAAATAAACATTTAGATGTACTGGACACAGGACGGGCTATTTTTCCTTTTAACGCGGACGAAATCGCGGGCGCCAACAAAGATTTGATTGTTTGTTTGTTTGTATAGAATAGGCACCGAAACTACTGGACCGATTTAAAAATTCTTTTACCATTAGAAGCCGACATTATTTGTGATGAACATAGGATACTTTTTACCGCGGGAAAATGCTTAATTCCTACGGGAAATCTAAAATAAAAGTAAATACTGGCGGCTTCGCCCGGGAGATAGCGCCATCTATCCAAAATACGGTAGATGGCGTTTTATACTTTTCTACGCGGACGAAGTCGCGAGCACCCAGCTAGTATTTTATAAAGTTACGCAGATGAAATCGCGTGCAACGACGTGACGGTGTTTTATTAACAACGTCTAAAAAGCTTATAAAACAAATGTCGCTGAAAATTTTCATTAGGTTTTGGGTAGTAATTTACAAATTTTTTTCTCAAAAAATAGTTTTTTTTTTATAAGTCTGCCCGATTCAAACTTTTTCAAATTAAGTCTATTGTTGGCTGTATTTTTCATCTAAGTTTTAACTTTACTCCTAATAGGCTACGAAATTAGCGCTTTTCTGCTAAGTCCTCACCTTAAAACTGAAGCGGTTTGAGGCTGTCTCTTTAGTTAGGAATTCGGGCACCTAAACTCAAATGCAACTTGAAGGTTCTCAGTAAGCAAACCTTCAAGGGTCAACGACTCACGAGATTGGCACAAAGCCAGTGCTCGGTTACATACCGACGAACAACCGCACTTCGACAAGAATGTACCATTCGAAACCGAATAGTAACCTAGCGGAATTAGAATCGAACCCCAATGGAATTATTACGTAAGTTGCAACTGAAATTAGTTGTCCGTACCGCAAACGAGTGTGGCCGAGAAATGGCGACGATACTTATCAGAAACTTGTTATAGACAATACGCGCGGAAAGGTGTTTCCTGTATTGTATGGATTTGTTTTTTTTTTAATAGCAGCCAAAATAATTTATTTAATCTATATCTATTTATTTATTTAATGCCTTGGTTAGGATGTGTCGAACCTTCAATGACATGGTGACCGGATCTGAGGTGGAGTTGGATATATTTGACAATAGATTTTCTTAATTTAAAAATAGACTAAGGCTAATATTTAAGTAGACTAGAGCTTGTTTATTGTTTGTATATTTTATTGTTTTTTAAGATCATTAGTGTTAAGTTAAATTAAGTTAACCATGCTATGCTATATACATGTAATATTCAAGTAATCATGTACATAATTGCTCTCTGTTTGTACACTTTATCAAGTAAATAAATAAATAAATATACTAATACAATTAATATCAATGTATAAAAGTATATTTTTTATATTTAGCTCTATACAAGACGATTCTTTATTATTATTAACTGAGAAGATTTTTTTATTATTATATTAGTATTGATGATACAACAAAAAAATGAAATCACTAAAACTATGTACATTTAAAATTAAAAGAGAAATATATTATATATAGCTACATATCTAAAAACAACTACAATAAATTAAATAACTATAATAATATAAAACCCAAAAAACTAACTAATTATTTTCAAAAAATACTTATTAAATACTAATTAATTAAATATATTTATATATGTAGTTATATGTAATATATTTCTCTTTTAATTTTAAATGTACATGTAGCTAGGATGTTTACTGTTAAGTAATTTTCTACATGTATCATACATTTTATAATTAAACTTAAAACTTCCAAAAAGTCAGAATATAATGCAGTCTTTTAAAAAAAAAAAAAAAAACAAACACCTCGGCGTAGAATTATACTTGTTAATAAAGGCACTCCGCGTTCAGGAATTTTAGGTCAAGAGGATTTTAGCATTAGTGTACGTTAGTGTAGCATACTTTTGACATAGGCTTGTGAAACGTGTGTTGTATATCGCCGAGTCTAAAAGCCGCAGTACACTAAGCTCCGCGCTACCCACAAACAAAAGAGGAGTGTGGATTTCACATTTCAATTGCATTTGGAAAAATCCCCGAGCTCCTGTGGCGCTATGGCCCCTAGGGATACTTGCTTTGCGGACGCGAAACAAATGCTTCTTGTTTGTTGACCATGCACAGAGAGATTCAAAGCTTCTGTTTACTGTAAATAACTAAAAAGGTGTAATGTATTTTTATTTTACACTAGCTGGTGCTCGCGACTTCGTCCGCGTAGAAAAGTATAAAACACCATCTACTGTATTTTGGATAGATGGCGCTATCTCCCGGGCCAAGCCGCTAGTATTTACTTTTATTTTAGATTTCCCGTAGAAATGAAGCATTTTCCCGCGGTAAAAAGTAGCCTTTGTTCATCACGGATAATGTCGGCTTCTAATGGTAAAAGAATTTTTCAAATCGGTCCAGTAGTTTCGGAGCCTATTCTATACAAACAAACAAATCTTTTTTTCAACGCGGACGAAGTTGCGGGCGCCAGCTAGTATAGATATAAATAATTTTAGTGGGTAGTGGCCGGGCCCGCTATGACTAGCATAGCGCAGAGCGCCGGCTGACCCCCACATACCCCTACTAGCCAGCGGTAGGGAATCTGTAAACGGATCTCTCCTCGTTAAAAAAAAAAGGGGTCACTAGTCCCTAGAGACAGAGTGTTAAGGCAAGTACCTAACCACTCATCTATTGGGATAGTTAAACTTGATATTTAGGGTTTAGGATTAAACATAATTAATAAAAAAGAGGTCACAGACAGAACGCAATAATATGCCAAAACTACAGGTTGAAACAACTTAAGCAAGACTTTACTATTCTTGCATCTCTTCAATCAATATAGGTATGCTTTTGTGTTGCTTACTAAAATAACAGAACAAAGAAATCCACCTCTGAGCACACAAACCACATACAGAGGATTAATATTACCGGAATGTGGCAGATTAATCTGTGGTGCATGACGATGCATAAACAAGCGCCGCCGACGACGCCGCTTGTGGTCACGGAAATATTGTGTTGTACGAAGGCTGTAGGTAATTGCGTACAAATGTATCAACATTATTTTGTAAACAGTGATTTGTTAAATTAAGTACGTACAGCTACACATTTTGTTTTTGTTAACTTGTTAAAAACCATTGACATGTGATGTAACCGACACCTCTGTTGACAATTATAAAAGAACACAGTAATCAATACTAATAATAAATATGTAAGAGCTGGTCACGGAGTAAGTTGTTTTGCTTTCATGGATACATTTTGTTTTCATTTTCTCCTGAAGTAAGTAAGTATTTACTTACTTAGCAGTTTTCTATGAATTAATATGACTGATTATTATCTTTAGGAATGATGAATGATAATTGTACACTTTATGCTAAAGAATTAATATCTAAAAAGTAATAAAAAGCAATGGTAGCAGTTTGAGAAGTACGAAAATGATTCGCGTTTTCGATTGCATACAGTTTGTGCTTTTTGACAGTATTTGGAGTGTCTGGTACTGTGAAATATCGCAGTGGTATTCTAACTTTTGCATTTTATTTGTGAATGCTGTCAGTGACTTTCGTGCGATGGCAATTTTTTTCCATCTTTTTGAGTGGATTGAAAATTTGGTGCCAAAAAGGAAAACGTGTCAGTTTGATATTTTTGAGATTTGAGCCATGGGAAAAACTAAAGAGAATGGAAAAATATTTCGTTATTTAATAACTAGTTATGAAACAGTGATGACATTTTCCGCTTTCGTATCTGTTTATGAAAAATGGATACGAATGTGGCTGAAAGGGAATAGGTTATAAACTTTCTCGACCGGCGTACCTAAGTACTTTAAAACTAAAATATTTACATGTAATTAGCATGTATTGCTATTCAAAGAGCTATCTATTAGTTGGAATTGCAATTCTGTGAAACAGGATCTTGAGAAACCTAAAATTAATTTTGTTCAAGGTAATGTTTTATGGTGAATAATAACTCATCATGTTAAAAGTTTCAACTGCTATCTTGACGTCTATTTAACCTTTTTATACATACTTATAAAAAAACATTAATTTTACGTCGCTCGGTTTCGGTTTTATCAAACAACTTTCTCAGTTTAACACTAACAATTGTACGAAGGAGTGAACAAACAATAAGTAGTGCTTGGCTGCTTGTAAACTTGAAGTTTGTTGCATTGCAACTTTAACTTAATTGCTTAAGTTCTCTAAAGCGAAGCCAGATTGTTTTTACCTTATATTCCTGCGTTCACACTTTTAACTGAACTATTATAATATACACTGTTTTACATGTTATCATTTTTTCTTATAATAGTGGCCTAAGATACAAAGAGAGCGTCTTTTTCCCATCTGTTTACTAGACGAAAAGAATGCTTTATTAATTGTTATGTAAGAGAAAATAAACGCGATTGTGTTGTTTATTAAAATATGCTCGTGGATATCTATACTAATATTATAAAGAGGAAAGATTTGATTGTTTGTTTGTTTGTATTGAATAGGCTCCGAAAGTACTGGACCGATTTGAAAAATTCTTTTACCATTATATAGACGCCGACATTATCTGTGATGAACAAAGGATACTTTTTACCGCGGGAAAATGCTTCATTCCTACGGGAAAACGGGTAAAAGGACAACGGGTAGTAAGAATTATCCTTCCGTACTTAACTTCTTTTTCTGAACCCGTTTTTCGATGATTTCTTGGATGATTCAAAAATACAATTGGACCCGGTAGGTGGCTCTGCTGTCGGTATGTCAACTACTAAACGGCTTGACCGATTTGGTTGAAATTTTGTATGTGTATTTCCATGGTTTCACAGACACGAATGTATTATATTTTATAAAGTTACGCGGACGAAGTCGCGTGCAACATCCTTAATAAAAAAAAGCTTGGTACAATGCTGAGTAGTATTACTAGTACTACTAATGTTTCAGTCCAATGGTACTAGAGCAACTACATCTCAGCGTCTTCGTGAAAGACGATCTCTCTTACAGACATTGTTATCATCTTGTGTATAAATTACGCGTTAGATAATAAATAATAATTCGACATATCACTCTTCGTTCAGGTTAAGGTACTAAATACATAACATTAAACATCTTAAAATCTATTGAGCCATACTTGGAAAACTTTGGTTCTAAGTAGAAGCCTCAAGTTAGTATCAACTCGGTGATTAGTTGCTCCGGGATGAGGTCGATTAATTAGACGATCAGAAGTTTTCAATGACTTTCGATCTTCGTGTTTGTTTATGTGGTTTTATTTGCGTAAATATTAACTATGAAAATTTGCAAATCTGAGATGAAAGCTCTCGCTCGAGAGACTGTTCCCATAAAACATTTTAGCCACAACTGTTATTATAGAAACTGCTTTCAATCACGACTTGATACTTTTATTCTGGAAAAAAATTAGGTACCCCATGGAAAATAAAAAAATAAATATAAAAAAAAATTCGGCGCCGCTGTTGGATGTCAGGCGTTATTCAGGTGCTATTATTTTTCATTTTTTAACGCTGGTGAAGCCGCGGGCACCAGCTAGTCTATACCAATATTATAAAGTCAAAACTCAAAAACTACTGGCCCGATTTTAAAAATTCTTTCATCTATAAAAAGCTAATATCAGCGAAGTTAATAATAACGCGGACGAAGTTGCGGGCCACAGCTAGTATTATATAATCTCTATGGAATATTTGTTACATTTTAGTTTTTTTTCTTTTCAATAATGAACCAATTAGGAAGCACTAAATCGGTTTATTTTCAAAGTAATTTAATACTTGCCGCTCTCAGTTGGCTCTTACGAGATTTTCCTTTGGAAGCGGGTGACAGTTGATAGGGTACATTTTAATGAGGATTGGTGTATTTGAGAGCAGGGCTTGCTAATTGAATTTGCTATTGGCAGGAAGAGGTGAACCCTGTTTGAGTTAAATATTTTTTGTACTGAGCGTCTGATTGGAGGTATGGTTTCACGAGAAATTCGATACTTATTAGCTTTTAGTATCTATCCGCAACTACGTGCTCGCTGCAGTTCGCTTTTCGAAAATCGTGCAGGATTCGAACATTTTTCCAGCATAAAAAGTGTGCAAAAATCACATAATTAGGTTTCTACAAGAAACTTTTATGATCGTCGTTATAAATTTAAATACGAAAAATAAGCCAAGATGACAATCCTGAGAAGAAACCCCGAAAGAAACTCAGGATACTATATTCTTTTTGTCATCTTTAAAATCTAAAATTGCAAAAACTGCATTAAAATCGGTTAAGCCGTTTCTGGATTAGCGAGCACGAACGCACAGACAAATAGACAAAATTCTAAAAATTATTTTTTTACTCCGCAACATAAATACAATGTGTTTTTAGATGTAGTTTTTGAAAAAAAAAAATGTACAGACACCTCGTTTATGATTTCATTATATAAACTAGCTGCTGCCCACGACTTCGCCGCGTAACTTTCTAAATTATATACTAAACCTTCCTCAAGAAGCACTCTACCCATTGGTGAAAACAGCATGAAAATCGGTGCAGTAGTTTTTGATTTTATCGCGAACAGATAGACAGACAGACGCGGCGAAGGACTTAGTTTTAATTGGACCGGAAGGTTAGTAGTTATAAAATTGGCAGGTGACCTTAAAGCTTCGAGCAATCTTACTTCACAAAACTTATAAATACAGTTAAATAGAAAATAGGAGTATATATAAGTAGTATGTAAGACATCGAGATACTGTTTGATTACTCTGTCGAACAAAGGACATCGTTTCTAGTCATTTATTTCTAGTTCTAGTCTTTTGTCTGCAGCAAAAATACTACACGCATTTTAGTTCACGAGAAAGGTATCGCTTCCTACTTTCCTCTATACTTTTATACGCTTGAAGCTTTATAAACTTAGATAGGTTTAAATATGTAAAAAAATACCTCGTGTAAAAAAATGAGTTTTTGTACAAATATACAGATTATGATTATTAGTTGGTGCCCGCGACTTCGTACGGGTACTCTATAGCCTCGATAAATGGACTATCAAACGCAAAAATATTTTTTCAATTCGAACCGGTAGTTCCTGTTAGCGCGTACAACCAAACAAACAAACAAATTCTTCAGGTTTATATATTGGTATAAATGAGAAAAAATATCTGACGTCTATATCTTTGTGATCTCTCAAGAACCTAACATTTTTCCAAGATAAAAAGGTATCTCAGAGAGAATTATTAAGAGTTCGGCGTGTTCGAATTGTGAAAATTTAAATGTATTTTATAATCCTTACTAATATTATAAATGTGAATGTGAGTTTGTTTGTTACGCTTAAACGCAAAAACTACTGAACCGATCACTATACTATAATAATATACTATACTATAATAATATACTATACTATAATAATATTATAAAGAGGAAAGATTTGATTGTTTGTTTGTTTATTTGTATAGAATAGCTCCGAAACTACTGGACCAATTTGAAAAAATCTTTTACCATTAGAAGCCGACATTATGCGTGATGAACATAGGCTACTTTTTACCGCGGGAAAATGCTTCATTCCTACGGGAAATCTGAAATAAAAGTAAATACTAGCGGCTTGGCCCGGGAAATAGCGCCATCTATCCAAATCAGGTGAAGCGACTAACAAGACAACTGCTTGGTGATATTTTTAGCGATCCGCTACGGTAGATGGCGTTTTATACTTTTCAACGCGGACGAAGTCGCGAGCACCAGTTAGTTAAATTTGTAATATAGAGCCACATTATGCTGCCGTTAATTTTTCTTTCAGCATTTAAAACTTGAACTTAATTGCTAGCATAAATACTCGTCACTCGAGCGTGGTAGGCTCCCGTCAAAAGGAATGGTCGCAGTAAGGCGCCCCTTGACATGTTTTAGTATGTAAACACTGCATACTTGTTTATTACACTTAAATACGGCTTACAATTCAAATAGAGTTTAAGTTGATTTGAAAGTTGATTTTCTTTCTATACTTAATTTTTCTTAAAACTCTTTATTTTTAATTTTCTTTACTAATATTATAAAGAAGTATGTTTGTTTGTATGTAGGAGGTAATTTTCGGAACTACTCATGCGATTCAGAACAGAATTTCAGCATGGACATAGGCTAAATATTTCACGCGGATGAAGCCGCGGGCATCAGCTATCTGAATATAAAGATCCAACGCTTGGCAAATATAATGTCAGGGCCCTTAGCCAAGAGCGCAATGCAAACGGGAGCGTTACGCTTATTAACGAAACGATAGAAAATAAAGCCCGGTGATTGGTTGTTGTAACGCCCACATAAAATTTTTACCAATCATCGGGCTTTATTTTCTATCGTTTCGTTAATAAGCGATTTAACATATTTTGTTAGGAGTGTTATTTTTCAACGCGGACGAAGTCGCGGGCAGTAGTAAATTATAAATGTAAATTATATCTGGTGCCTGCGTACGTCTAAATGTTTATCTACCAAGTTTCTATTTAAGAGTAATGGAGGAACTGATAAAGAGAAAAGATTTGTATTTTTGTTTGTAATTACTAAACTCGAAAGACTAGGACCGATTTTAAAAATTCTTTAACCATACATTATTAGCGAGTAACATATCATCCAGTTAAATAAGTCAAAATTTGATAAGAATCTCGGAATTCGAGATAACCTATATTCGCTATAAATATTGATTATAACAGTTCAAAAATTCAAAAAAAATCTTATCAATTATACATAATGATTATAAATACAAATAGCGAAAACCCCATAGAAACGAGATATTTGCAAAAAATGTGCAAAAATCTATTTTTGTGACCTTTTGACCTTAAATTTTAATAGACGCGGACGGCCCTACCATATGTAGGTTTTGAGAGAACTTTTAGGATGTTAAAATACAAGTTTATACGAGTTTATAGCTGGGTATCTCAAATTCCGAGGTGAACTCCTTATTTTTCGCTAATGAATACGAAATAAGTCCAACACAGAAGTTGTATATTCGAGTACATATCCTATAAATATACGTATTAAAAAATTATCGCTAAAACGTATTTAGTAGAAGTTAAAAGGAAGCGAAGCTGTAAACAAGATAAGGGGAGACTCGCCGATAATGGGCTTTTGTCGGAGACCGCGTGCTGGATTAAATTGCCGAAAATGGCCGGGACACAATTTAGTTAAGACCCTACTTCGGGGGCTGTTTTAAGTCAAGGATCCAACTGCAGAGAGAAACTGGATCAGATTCGGAACTGCTAGTCTAAATCTAATGGGTGCTTGGATCCACAGATCTTAATTAGACATTGCAAAGTTTGGTAGTACTCGTGGTAGTTAAGGATTTTGTCTATACTAATATAATAAAGAGGAAAGATTTGATTGTTTGTTTGTATTGAATACGCTCCGAAACTACTGTACCGATTTGAAAAATTCTTTTACCATTAGAAGCCGACATTATCCCTGATGAACATAGGCTACTTTTTACCGCGGGAAAATGCTTCATTCCTACGGGAAAACGGGTAACAGTACAACAGGTAGTAAGAATTATCCTTCCGTACTTATCTTTTTCACATAACTTCTAAACGGCTTAACCGATTGGGTTGAAATTTTATATGGGTATTGCGATGGTTTCCTGGATGATTTAAAAATACAATTGGACTCGGTAAGTGGCGCTGCTGTCGGTATGACAACTACTAAATGGCTTGACCGATTGGGTTGAAATTTTGTATGTGTATTTCCATGGTTTCACAAACACGAATGTATTATTATTTTATAAAGTTACGCGGACGAATTCGCGTGCAACAGCTAGTATTTGATAAATAAGACTTACAATGCTGAGACAGTAAGCGAATCACTGCCGCGAGTACAGTCGAGGTAAGAAAAGGTTCGTCACCGCATAGTCGACGTTTGCTTGCACCAAGGCAATAATCAGTCATGACGTAATGACAAAATTTCATTTCAAACGTCAGTCAGTTGTCTGCTTAGTGCTTTAGTTTCAAACTACGACTTTGATAAAGGAATGAGTTTGAAAACTGACGAAGGTTTTTATAAAATTTGTTGTTTTATGAATTTCTGTCTTTCTTTCTTTTTTTGACCACCGTGAAATAACAGCATAATTATGTGCAGTTGCGTTTCGGTGAGTGATTAAGAGATGCTACAGGCCATTACCCCGTCCCTTCCTTATTCCTTATCCTTAATTCTACTGTATTTGGCAGTGCACTTGCAGCACCTATGACGTTGCTGGCTCAAGTGGACTGTCAGTTTAACATAAAAAAAAATGTCAGCTCCGACGCACGACTGGAGTTAACAACTTACGAATGATTATAAAATACATTTAAATAAAAAAAAAATTCAAATAAATAAATTAACTACATTCAAAAATAGAACATTAGTACCTACCGTGTAACAATTTTGAATTTACTTCCATAAAATTGTCATACCACGGGCTTATTTATATTTATATATGAAAATCGATTCTTAAGGTGAAACAAGTCGGTGGCCTGACCTCGTCGGTCTCACGTCTAAAATTTTAATGCGTTCTGTCTCACACAGCAAGCACAAAGCGCGGGAAGAGCACTCGACTGAGATGCACAATCATTCTTACCAAAAATAAAATCATAAACAGACCCTTGAGCCAACGCTTTTTTTTTGACAAAACTACTGCATATATCTATTTCGTGTAAAGTTATTTGAACTCTTGAATAACTAGTCAATGTTTGTGGTCAAAGTATTTTCGAGTTTTTGTACACTAAAGTGACCTATTCACCCTTAAAGTTGCATTAAAACTTGTGTTAAAATATGGATTTTTCAAGAATCATATCTTTTAAATTAATACTTTTTTTTAAGTTATACTTTGCAGAAAACTAATTAACGACAAGATAAATCGGTATCATGCTTACTTTTGTAAATTAAACATAAAACAGCGGAGTAATATACGTACTACGTTTGTATGGAGGAAAACTGACTTGTAAAACCTTAAGGAGTTAACTTCAAAAAACTTAAATATTTTAAAATAAACTTTCAGATATAGACGGTAGTCTTGTAGATACGGCATCTTTTGCTTATTAATTAATATTTTTACCTAAGTGCTTTAAACCTTGAAAGCAGTTTTCCAAGAAATGCACGATCGCTGAATGTTGCTCGGCCGAGTTCGACGTGGTTAAACAGCTGCATAAAAATGCGTCGTTACGGTTTTCACAACTCCATTAAGGGCTGTTATCAAACTAAGTGGTCATTTGCTTGCACCAAGCATTCTGTATTTTAACTAGACGCTTTGTACATGTAAAAAAACCAGCGGACAGATGTGCGGAATAATTTTATTCTACTATATAAATAATAATAAATAAATATCATCACACAGCACCGTCTAGTCTCACACTAAGCAACTAATGCTTGTATTATGAATACCAGACAGTTGATATACTATACATACTTTTTTTTTGTGAATACATACATATTATAAATACAAAATATCCATGACTCAGGTACAAAAGTCATAAACATTTGACCCCCTTTTTTTTTTTAACGAGGAGAGATCCATTTACAAATTCCCTACCGGTGGCTAGACGGTAGGGGTATGTGGGGGTCAGCCGGTGCTCTGCGCTATGCTAGTCATAGCGGGCCCGGCCACTACCCACTAAAACTCCCCGGTGCCTCCTTGCCCTTTGAGCAGGGTAGATCGGGCTCTGTCGAGGCAACAACTCCGATCCATAAACATTTGACCCTAGCGGGATTCGAACCCACGACCGTTTAGTTAACAGCCACTAGCTAGACCAAACGTGTTATCTATAATAAGAGACAGCTCAAATATTGAATGAAAGTAAGATTAGAAAACTTTGACTTTGACTTCCTTTGATATCGTATAAACACGATATCTCTGAAAACTAAATAACTTACTCCATAACCAACCCTTACAGATTTATTATTAGTATTAATTGATGATTTAGCGCGGCTATAAGTCACTATGTTGAAGATGTGTGACTACAAAGAGCTTTTCTCTAGCCATGGAATTTTTTAGGTGTTTTATCTTCGCAGAGTTTAGTGTAAAGTAAACGAATATAACGAAAAAAAAAAAAAAAAAAAGTCAAGAGATATAAATGCTTAGATATTATCTGAAAATGTTGTCGTGAACGCGTCAACACTAATGGATGTCTATCAAGTGATTGAAGTTCCTCATTTTCTTTTTCATCATTCCGCTGCTAACCTACTTTCACGGAAGCTACGATGTTTACATGACTATACTAAACTTAATTTTCCACGTTAACACTCCTTTGATATTGTTTCAAAAACTTATAGTTTCTATTAGCTGCTTATTCTGAGTCGAGGCGCTAATAAGAAGATTTTTAATTAGCATACAATTTGGTATTTTCTATATTTATATTCTTACCTATATTCTTACATATAAGCTTCCATAGAAAATTCCAGATGATTGATTCCAGAATTCCAGAAAAATTTTGATGTATGCGTTTTTGGTCTTGGGAAAATCGTGAAAAATTCTGATGTTTTTAATGATTTTTCACTGAAAAGAGTTGGATCTTGAAATTCTATTCTAAGTTTTGGTGAAACATTTTTTTAAATAGCATAAGTAATTTCCGACGATTTGCCTCCTACAAATAAACAAACAATCATCCACAAAATTATCCTATGTTTACATATTTGGTACATATTTTATGAATATTCCCAATAGTACAAATATTTGTGCTAAGTCAGTTTTGGTAAGCTTTAAAAAACTAACTGCATAAGATTTCTGAATAAAATAATAAATATTGTACTTAGAAGCATTTCCTTGCAATAAAAACAAAGCTCAGTGAGTTTAGAAATTAGGTCAAAATTAATAATAATGCACGCAAACCTCAGATTTATAAACACGTGTATTCTTTACAGTGAGTTAATATTTTCCGTAGTGGAGTCACGTTGCGGTAGTGGGACTCCCTTCACTTGTATTGTCAACCAGCATGAATAGACTGCGTCTATCCTGACTATTAGTTACACCATCATTTTTTACAATGAGGAGACTTTTATTATTTACTGCCTGGTGCTCGCGACTTCGTCCGCGTTGAAAAGTATAAAACGCCATTTACCGTAGCGGATCGCTAAAAATATCACCAAGCAGTTGTCATATGTTAGTCGCTTCACCTGATATTGGATAGATGGCGCTATCTCTCGGGCCAAGCCGCTAGTATTTATACTATATATTTATACTATATTTTTATTTTTTAGTAGTATTTTTTTTTATTTGCTAGTATTTTAGTATATTTTATTCTATTCTATTCTATTCTAGTATTTACTTTTATTTTAGATTTCCCGTAGGAATGAAGTATTTTCCTGCGGTAAAATGTAGTCTATGTTCATCACGGATAATGTCGGCTTCTAATGGTAAAAGTTTTTTTCAAATCGGTCCAGTAGTTTCGAAGCCTTTTCTATACAAACAAACAAACAGTCAAATCTTTCCGCTTTATAATATTAGTATAGAAAAGTTGGCAGATGAGTTGACGGTCGCCGTATTGGCAGGATTGCTGTCATCCCGGCGTAGGTTCCGACGTAGCGGAACAGCCTTGGCGGGATGTCGTGTAACAACGTTGCCACGACCCCGACCGTTGGTATTGGTACGTTGGGTTTTAATGGGGCTGTCACACCATTCAATTTGAACGTATCCAATTTAGGAAATCGAAAGGTGTGATCGCAGAAAGAATCGATTGGATTCAATTTAGAGTTTATCGATTTTCAACTCTATATCTTCGATTTAGAAATAAATTTAGCGTAGTGTGATCACGAGCTCACTACGTTTCCCAAATAGGAATCCTTCAAATTGAATAGTGTGATAAGCACTTAATCGATACGAGTCCAGCATAACCATGCAACATCCCCTACGCCTTAATTCTATACAAAAAGCTTTAAGTGGCATTATTGGAAATTTGATCCTCTTTAAGAATTTTCCTTCCTATCTTCGTTATCGCTTATAATTTTTAAATTATTAGCATAAAACTAAATGCCTTCTTTCTCATCTTAATCATCAATACTAAACTCTTAAACATCATAACTCTTAAACGAATTAACTGATTTTCATGAAACTTGGTAGATAAACATTTAGACGCACAGGACACAAGATAGGCTTTTTTTTTTTTCAACGCGGACGAAGTCGCGGCCGCCAGCTAGTTAGTTTATAACTTTTGTAAGTTTTTATGTGAAACATTTTAATACATCTTTCTTGAATCTAGACACCATTCCAAATCTCATGGGCTATTGTTCATGTTTTTAGGAGTTTTATCAAAAATTAACACCAAATTTGAACTTGTGAACTTAAAGTGTAACTCGGATGTGGATTTCGTAACTGTTACGAAAAATACTCAATAAATGGTTACCCTATTTCTTATCCACAATTTGTATGGGCCTCGGCTAGGTCAAGCTAGCTTTTAATCTTGTAAAAATGTTTTTTCAACTTTTTTTCTACCGTCAATCTACTTAATGTGTGGGTCGAGGCATGTCGTTAGGCCTTTTTCGGAAATGCCTACACAAGTTTTTGTAAAGGGTTCATTGTATTGAAAAAGCGTTGAGTAACACATACCTATGTGTCAATGCAATAAACTTAAATTTGTCTATTAGGTTAACATAATATAAAATTCTATGTCTACATATTATTATGGATGTAATATTATGAATTAGGTAAGCGTGGACTTAATATTATGCCGAAATTTAATAACAACGTAATGTATAATACGTTGTAAGGGATACAAGAAAAGACATAGGGTACATTTGATCCAGAAAAAAAGTACTGTTCATCAATACTAATAATAAATCTGTAAGTGTAGGTATTGTATGTAAGTATGTATGATCCTCCATAACTCTTAAACGAATTAACTGATTTTGATTAACTGATTAATGTATAAGTCTGCTTTTATTTAGAACTTTCGCATCCCTGTACTTTTTCCCAGATAAAAGGTACATTTTGTACCTATGTATCAATGACAAGGTACTCCTATATAATTATACGTATTATGTAAAATTTTCTTGAAATTGAGTACTAATTAAGGCATGAAAACCTAACAAACAAAATCACTTTCGCATTCATAATATTAGTTAGGATTCACGTAAGAGTGTGTGCCAAACACACACACACACACACACATTTTTAAGAAGCTCGTTATTAGTGTGTTTTTAAATCTGCATCGTTGTCAGTTTCATTTTTTTTTTGTAAATGTCGACAGACAAGCTGACGCTCCACTAATAAATCATACTATACAATAACACAAGCAAGGCCATAGGATGTGCCTGTACATGTCGACCTTAAAATAACATGAACCGAAAGAGTTTCCTGTTTGGACCGTGCACAGTTTGGGGTGACAAATGGATCACTTATTCATTGATATGTTACGACAAGACGGTGTCACATTCACATTGCTATATGGATAATGTAGATTTTAGACAATGATGTGCTTTTCTGAAGACTTTGTATCTGATTCCATTTTCTTGTCGCTCGCTTTAATACCTAGTAGGCAAATAAAAGAAAAACACAAAATAAAGGGAAATATATTTAAAAATAAGAAAATAGAAATATGATTTTCCGAAGCGATCTTTTTGTTTCAGTGGCGAAATAAGCAAGAAATCTTGTCAATTGTTTGTTCTTCAGTAATTCTGAACTAACTTTTCCGCTTCGTAAACTGACTTCATTATAACTTGTAATTGTTGGGTAAGTTTACGTTGTCACTGTTTATTAATATTTTTTTTGTTATAATAACGAATATATTAATACAATATCACTTATTTTCCGAACAAATCAAACGCCTCGACTCCGCTTCGATGCAAGTTTGTTTACAGAGATATAGTTAAAATTATAAGCTAACTTCCGACTTTCTATCGAGCCCAAGTCATCTATGTCTGTTCTAAGTTGCTCAGGAGTTGGGTATCCCGCAGACTACTTGATGCTGCAGCATAAGGTCAAGGTTACCATGTCAAGTAAATACCACCGAAGTAACAGTATACGGTACCAAATTTCACATCTCTCGATCATGTGGATGTTCGTGAAATCCCTTGGTTACTTAAGAAATGGGGTGGTCTTGAGACGTCTGAAGAAATCTTCCTATCATAAAGTATAGTTAAGAACAATACCGATTACGTCAGCTTTAAAAAAATGTGTGTGAAATTAACTCCTCATTTCGAACACGCCGAAAGAATTAACAACATTGTTCTTTGTTATAATACTTTTTTAATTTTTTATATCGTGTAGATGGCACCATATCTATGAAACTTCAGATATTCAAATATATAAAAAAAATAGAACGTAACTATACCTAACGCATAACATAACGCATTTTTCATACCACGTGCTTGTATATATATGAAAATCGATTCTTAAGGAGTAAACTCCAAAAAACCGGATCAAAATCGGTCAACCACAGACACAGGTCACAGACACACACGTCAAATTTATAACACCCTGTTTTTGAAACGGGCGTCGATGGTTAATAGAGGTGCGCCTCTAGGTCGCCTCCGATACGACGCGATCTCGACTCTTCTGTGAGTCGAGGCGTTAGTTGCACACAAAAAATATCGAATATGATTTTTCTTTCGCTAATTACACAAAACGGTTCAAGTAGTTTGAGAGCCATTGCATTTCACGTGCGTTTGTTCTCTATTTAAATTTGAAAGAGATGTTGTAACAAACCGTTAATAACTTGTTACAAAATGTTAGAGTTTCGCATTAACATTCTCCGTATAAAGTCTTCAAAGGCCTCTTCAAAGTGTAGCCGCTTATGTGAAGCCCGTCGTCACTAGAAAGGCAATTTTTTCCACGTTCTTTGACGTATGAAGCCATATTATTTAACAGCTTACGGCCTGTGTTTATGTTATTACGATGTTTGTAAATGATACACTCTCTTTTGATGTTTAATTTGCATGTTTTACTTTTTATGTAATTTTTTTTTGAAGATCCAATTAATGGTAGGCTATCGTCGCCCATAGAACAAGCAATGGCGCAGGTGCTGAAAGTGCGTTGATTCGTAAGGTTTACTGCTGACCGGTGTCAGGCGGTGTCAGACTAATATATAAAGTTTTTTTATCAATGTCAGAAATGAAAACTGTAGAACATTACTGCGATTACTGTCGAACACTTCATCGTCGTTACTAATATCTTAACTCTAACAAAGACTTGACCTGACTGCTTTTGACTTGACGGACCTGTTTTGGAATACTAACATGAGAAAATTATAGACTTGACTGACTTGACTTGACTGACTAGGGTTGACTCTACTACTTTTGATTTTGATTTTTTACTAATGATACTGCGACATTAACTTGACACTGGCAGATAATGGCCATTTTAAAATGAACCGCATTGCCATTTAAACCTAAAAAGAAGAAGAATAAAGAACTCTAACAAACCATTGACAAAGTTAAACTTATTATGAAGAAAGAAGTATTCGAGTAGATGGCACTTATTTCATGTAATCAAACGTCACTGAGGGTGTCGCTTACAGAACACGACTTTAATGTATTTTCCCACACTAAAAATGCTCAACGCTCATAAGTTGTCACTTAAAAATAGCTGTAAAATAGATTGCAATCAATTTCTAAATTAAAATCTTGAAAACAATTTACGTGCACTGTAAGATGATCTAGATAAGACGCTTCAGAGTAAGGAGCCTTATCAAATTTAAGACCTAATACTCTCGTCCCAGTACTAAGTGGCTAAAAGTCGTTATATTTTCCGTCGTCTACACTAAAACATTTTCTCTCTAAGTCTGAGTTCATGCGGGTCACAGTATGTAACCGTTGTTGGTCACGCAAAGGTCGTCGATCTGTGAACACACAAATAAATATGAGCTACGTTGCAGTTGTTTTAAATAAAAACTTTATTTCATTTTTATGTGGCGCGAGTTGCACGATAAATATTGCATAAATTGTACAATATGCACAATAAGAGCAAAACAATATTGAAAAATAATAATGATGCTCGAAAGTGGATGATTTATGGTTTAACTAGCAGCCCAAGCTGAGAAACAGACAGAAAAGGACAGCGACTTCATTTTATAATACCTATGTATAGGAAACCTTGGAAGAAAAAGGTTACTGAGCTTTTTTAATGAAAAAAATTGTAATATCTACGACATAGCTCATAGAATTGGCAAGTAACCGGTCACATTGTAGATAGCTGGCCATATAAAACAATTGTCATTAATAGCCTTTACAAAATAAATAGGCCTTCACGATTTCCTTTTCCTACCACTTTTAATGTATCATTAGACCACCTAGTGAAGGCAAAGCGTCGTCGGGTATGGTAGCTATCAGTTTAGAACCTTTCTTTCCCTAGTTCATTGAGCTAAGTCTCGTTACCAATTTCAGCTTGAATTTTGAATGTCATACTGTTTTGAATGAAAATGAAGAAGCTGATGAAATAAAAAAAAAAAAAAAATGTAGAGGTGAAGCCATACTCTGGCGATGCTCAGACTTGGCCCATTTCAATTTGCAACGTTCGTCTCCAGTAATTTGACTGGCAGACTTACTGTGATAAAATTATATGATATAAAAGAACTAGATGTCGCAACATATGAAATTGGTTTTTATGCGTCATAATCGATAAAACTCATTAATTTTTGTGTTTTGGCATTACTCTCTTGCCAATGCGATCGTGGTCATGATGTACTTAATGGAACTCTCTGGGACATAAGTATTATGTACCTATGTTTTGCGACTCAAAATCTCTCAGTTTTACATAATCCTGATGCACGATTGCAAAAGACCTATTTGGTCGGGTGACTTTCTTGTTTATTCTGTCGCCCTCCACATTGTCTTGAGCCGTCAATAGAGTAATTTCCTGATCGGTAGGTGAAAAAAAGTGCTCCAAAATGGCTAATGGTATAAGTTGTTTAAGGAAAATCTTGTAGTAAAAAAATGCTATGGTCAAAATTCGGACTAAGATTTTAAACTCCACTGTAAAGTGTTGTTCTAGTAAAAAAATATGTGAGTTTATTAGTTTATTATATTGATATTGCCAAAAAGAATGCCAAATGCAAACAGTGTTGTCGTCAATCCACCTTGTGGGTGGACGTCTCACGCTGCGCTTAACATCGTGATATCGATAATGGCGTCATATCTAGTAAAATAAAAAGAAAATACATCTTTGTAAAGAGTGTCGTCGCGATAAAATTCTTTATGCAGCTACCGGGGTGGAATTGTCTGAGAATTTCCACCCCTTAACAGTTTCATTTCGTTAACAAAATTATTCAATTACTCTTCAGGAGTTTCGCTGTGCTCTTTCGGAGACCACATTCGAGGTTTTAGTCGAGTAGAACGTAAATAACGCTTAAGGCGTTCTGTTTGAATGAATTCTCACTTTGCATTTGATGCAATGCGTTCTTAAATGGTTCGTTTAAATGAAAATTTTAATAAAACGTAAGAGCATACGGTTGTGAAAGATTAAGAAATTAAATGAGGTAAAAAATTCATTTAACTTTTTAGGGAAAAAATTACGGAGTTCTATCAATCACTTTAAATGTAAAAAAATAAATTTTCTTTGCTCTAATAAATTAACTACACTAATTTTATTATATTTAATTATAATTTTCTTTCCTCGTTTAGTTCGAATATAATTTATACAGTACCTGTATTGGTCTATACTAATATTACAAAGAGAAAATATTGGTTTTTTGGTATTTTTTTTTATAATGAACGCACTCAATTACTACTGGACTGAAATTCTTTCACCTAGCTAGAGAAAGCTACATTATCAGCGAGTAATATAGGCTATATTAATTTTTTTATAAAATTACGCGGGCGTAGTAACATGTAACAACATGTATCAACATGGGCGTAGTTACATATATTTCAAATTTTGATTTGGAAGTGAATTTTTCTGGATTATTATATTAGTGTATTAGACCAATTACTAAATAGCGCGTACCATGTACGAGGCCCGTCTAGTTACGTTCGTGAACCAATCCTCTGTCACTGTCGTTTGCAGGTCACGGTAAGTAATACCGTTTGACCTAGTTGTCACTTCCGTGGCGATTTTTGGGCAGAACTTGAATTAGAATCTAATAAGATTAATGTGATTGCCCCTTCGTCAATGTCTTGGCGTCCTCTGGCTTCTGAGAAAATTAATTTTATATTATAAGTAATCCAATAAAATTTGTAGTGACTGCCTGCACACTCCCTTTGATGTTAACGTTCAGTTGATTGATAAATTTATTGAAGTTTCCAAACCAAATAATTATTTTTTTATTAATCTTTTTTTGTGTTTTGAGAAAATATGTGATTACACAGATTAGCTTTTGCTTTTGACAAACAACTTCATAATCTAAAAAGGTTTTTTCTAGAATTTTTGTATTTCCGAGCTCAAATAACCCTAATCTTTTCAAAGTTCGAGTGAATAGGCACCTTTTGGGTGAGCTTGCTCCATCATAAGCCTCATCTTTGTTATACAGCTGGTTGTTAGCCAAGAGCAAACTCATCTCTAATTTAAAAAAAATAATAAATTTTCAAATACCAAATCGACTTGAATTTTTCATTACAAAAAGTAGTTTCATTACAAAAGTAATATTTCATCACTCATTGGTCGGCTTGATGGTAGGTGGCTACCGTCGCCTATAAAAGACAAGCAACGCCATATTATTATTATTATTATGTTCTACAAGTGCGCTGTCGACTATAAGGAATTGGGGAAGGGTAGGGCCGGTACTCATTCACAGAAACACATGCTTTGTTGTTTCACGGTGGTCTTCTGTAAGGTTCTGTAGGTTCTGTAGTATGACTATAGGGACACCTACTAGGCCTATTTATTCGAACATATGACGCAAACTAAACGAACGTTATATCATCAATAATTTTACTTTTAGACGTCTCTTGTAAACAAGAGTAATAAAAAAAAAATTGAAAAAATCAAATGAAACACCTATTAATTACATATTCTGCGGTAAATAATACGAAATTACTATTATTTACACACCTTTTTTAAACAATATTTACTGTAGGTATGAATCGATAAACCAAATTGGAATGCCTAAATTAGCAAGTTGAAAACGAAGTGTGACGGAGCTTGTTTGAATTTATTTGTTTAGGTCTTCCAATCCCCTATGATAGGGGATACCGGGACATTGAAGTTAAGAGGCCACACAGAGAAACATTTCAACACATGCACGTTATTACACAGACGTTTTCGACACGTTAAAGTGGATTTCCGAGTTGCGATTTTCGTTCGAACCCTGACTTTCCGATGATTAGTTTTAATTTTCGAATAGACAGATTGATTTTAAAAGTCACTTGTGGCATTGAGTGCATTTTTTTAAATGTATATCTTGGATGTTGGGTTCTTTGGCAAACACTTTTTTACTGTCAAAAGTTTAAAAAGGTTGTAAAAGATACTATGTAGTTTTAAGATAAAGCAAAAGTTGAAGCATTTTGGTCTCATAGCAAAAGCGCTGCGGTATCTTAGAACGAATTACTTAATGCTCCTAAAAGGGTTTCCTACAACCCTCTTTTCTGTCCCTCCGACGGAACATTAATATAACACAAACAGTAATTTACGTTATATCTATTGAGATGTCAAATTGCCGTTATAGATACTAAATAGATTCCTTATAGGTTGGGTGGGTATTGATAATAATTGGGTCAAAATACGCTTAGACCTTTTAAACTTCGCAACGAATTTTATTACTAAACTCTCCAAAATGTAAGTTAAAATAAAGTATGTGTCAGCTCCGACATGCGAAAAAAACCAAAATACTGAAACAACAACATTGTTCTTTTTTTTTGTATAGATGGAGATGGCGCAAAATAAAATTTTGATTGCATTAACAATTTCTTTTCTGCGATGTACTGCGCCCGAACTCATCGGTCTCATCGCTAAAATGCGTCCTGTCTCACACAGCACAAAGCGCGGAAAGAGTACTCGACTGAGATGCACAATCATTCATACCAAAAATAAAATCACAAACAGACTCCCGGGCCAACGCTTTTTTTTACAAAACTACTGCATATATCTATTTCGTATAAAGTTATTTGTACTCTTGAATAACTAATCAATGTTTATATGTAAAGTATTTTGGAGTTTTTGTAAACTAGAGTGACATATTCAACCTCAAATTTGCATTAAAACTTGTGTTAAAATATGGATTTTTCAAGGACCATATCTTTTAAATTAAAACTTTTTTAAAAAGTTTATATGCATTCGAACCTAGTTAACGACAAGATAAATCGGTATCATGCTTACTTTTGTAAATTAAACATAAAACAGCGGAGCAATTTGCGGGTCTACGTTTGTTTGGAGGAAAACTGACTTGTATCGTAACCAATGCAATCCACAAACGTCTTATAGTTCTCATACTGTTTGTAGCAATGTCTTTTCGTAACTACCGCGTCCCTCGCTCCCCTCGGCAATTCCATTCTCTTAACGAAATTATTCAATTAGATACATCAGCTTTCCTTATTTAAGATTAAGTTCCCTTTTTTAGACTGAAAATTGATAAGAGCCCATCTTCTCCGGGGTTATTACGGTTCGTTGCAAGCACGCTCAGCGTTTGTTATGAACTTTTTGAACAATTTAATTTCTTCTATTTTTGTTTCCAAAAATTTTTTGCATAACACTCTTTTTGAATGCTACTGAAATATTTTTGCTACTGAAATATATTCTCATTAATATCAAATGTACAAATAATGATTTGCATACCATTTCCTTTTTGAAAGTTAAAAAATATTATATTAATCTCATTTTTATGTCAAGTGTACATTAAAAATTGATGCCATGAGAATTGAGGAAATAAATTTTAAAGGAAATAAAATGTCTTTTTCCTTGTCATAAATATCGAGTTTCAAGACACGCATAAAGGTTGCGGCTTCTATTGGAAAATTAGACATAGGGATTAGGGAAGGCCTATGTCTAGCAGTGGACGTCCTGCGGCTGAGATAATGTTTATGACGATACAATATACATATAATATGATGACTTAAACAAATATACTTACTGGCACAAATGTGGCCCAAAGTTAAAAGTTACTTCAACTGTTTTATTACAATAATAAATTATAATACTGTTTACCTATTATAGTAAAACATTTGAGGTGATTTTTAACTTTGGGCCACATTTTGTGGCGTGAGTATAATTATAATATATTACCGAAATATTTTTAAAATTAAATTCTTTTAGAAAAGATGTCTTGCCCGTTGCACCCATGCGAAACCGGGGCTGGCCAGTGTGCAATGAAAATTGCATTATATAACGAATTTATTAAAAACCGTGCTATGCTGTGAAAAAATATCCAACGGATGGTGAAAGCCGCATCAAAATCCACAAGCAACTTCAATTTATCTATACTAATATTATAAAGAGGAAAGATTTGATTGTTTGTTTGTATAGAATAGGCTCCGAAACTACTGGACCGATTTGAAAAATTCTTTTACCATTAGAAGCCGACTTTATACTTTTTATCCTGGAAAAATGTTACATTTCTGTAAGATTTTCATAAAAGAACTACAACGCATACTAAGTTGAGTAGCAGTACCTATCTATACTTCTATACTAATATTATAAAGAGGAAAGATTTGATTGTTTGTTTGTTTGTATAGCACGGCTTCGTAACTACTGGACTGATTTGAAAAATTCTTTTACCATTAGAAGCCGACATTATCCGTGATGAACATAGGATACTTTTTACCGCGGGAAAATGCTTCATTCCTACGGGATATCTAAAATAAAAGTAAATACTAGCGGCTTGGCCCGAAGGATAACGCCATCTATCCAAAATACGGTAGATGGCGTTTATACTTTACTACGCGGACGAAGTCGCGAGCGCCAGCTAGTACTATATGTTAGGATAGCAGTATAAAATAAACACGATACTAAAAGTGAGGCCGCTCA
The DNA here is from genome assembly GCA_918317495.1 of Synanthedon vespiformis. Taxonomy (NCBI): domain Eukaryota; kingdom Metazoa; phylum Arthropoda; class Insecta; order Lepidoptera; family Sesiidae; genus Synanthedon; species Synanthedon vespiformis. The sequence continues at coordinate 3,893,556 of OU906965.1, forward strand.
AAATTCGGGTATTAAAAATGTTTTTTACCACGCAGAGGTGTAAAAAAAGAATTAAATTTTATACCTATTCTAAGTTAAAACTGTGTTAAAACCCTACGTAACTTTGAAAGTTTATTATTTAACTTATATCATAAACTCAAGCCTCAAAAGAGGCTAAAGGGTTAATTACTTTGTAAAATATTTTAACTAGATAATTACATTTAACTACATAAAACAATATAATATTCCAAGCAAAGGTGCCCCAAGCTACTTTAGGCTCCATACTTTATGGTCATGGAATCCAAAGATCAGCCTCCAGAGATGTTGATTATTAAATTGTATTAAATAAACTAGCTGGTGCCTGCGACTTCGTATGCGTTGAAAAAGAAGCAAATAGCCTATCCAGTGTCCTGTACGTCTAAATGTTTATCTACCAAGTTTCATGAAAATCAGTTTATTCGTTTAAGAGTGATAGAGGAACATACATACATACATACAGAAAAAGATTCTAAAAATTGTCAATTTAGCTTCAGTATCATGTATAGAGCCTATAAACACGATATCTCTGAAAACATAACTTACTTCATGACCAACCCTTACAGATTTATTATTAGTATTGATGATACATTTTCTCACACCTAATATACATATTTTGTCAGACATTAAGTATATTTTTTAAAAGGGGCGCGTATGAAGTCGCGCGAATCTGCTAGTAAAATATATTAACAAGAAATCACATACCAAGAGAGCAGATCCAGATATATTATTCTATTTATATGTTTCTTAATATAGTGTAGGCAAAGAAAAGCAGCGTAGTACGACAAAGCATTGTTCCTGCTGGTAAATAGATTGATTCAAAGACACTTTGAAAAATGAAGGCCGGAGTTCTCTTTGTCACGACGGCGGGTGGCGATAGACGGCAGACAGGAGACAATGAGCTTAGCGTAGCCTCAGAGTCAGGCTAAATCTACAATTTTCAATTGAATCTTCTTGCTTTGAGCCCTTTGCCTTATTGTATTACGACGTTACTATCCCAAAAAGCATTATACTCAAGAAGAAATACAAGAAAATACTTAAACGGCAATCACACTATACAATTTGAACGTTTCCTATTTAGGAATCTAAGTAGAGAGCTCGTGATCACACTACGCTAAATTGATTTCTAAGTCGAAGATATAGAGTCAAAAATTGATAAACTCTCAATTGAATCCAATCTGTTCTAACTGCGATCACACCTTTCGATTTCCTAAATTGGATACGTTCAAATTGTAAGGTGTGATAGCCCTTTTAGGGGACAGATGCAATCGGACTTATGACCTGAGGGTTACTCCACTTTACGTACAAGGTGACCTTTATACCTATAGTATAAGATTTTAGATATAGATTGCTTAATGTTGATTGTTGAATATATATTTTTAGTCCTCTGAGCTTTTGAGCCCTTTGCCCTACTATCCCAAAAAGTATTGTATTAAAAAAGAAATACAAGAAAATGTTCAGGGGACAGATGCAATCGGACTTATGATCTGAGGGCTACTCCAATTTACGTACAAAGTGAACTGTGTATAGTATAAGATTTTAGATATAGATTGTTTAATTTTGATTGCTGAATATAAATATTTTTTTAGCCCTTAGAGCCTTCCCTTAGCCCTTTGCCTTATTGTATTATGACGCTATTATTCTGAAAACATTATAACTCAAAAAGAAATACAAGAAAATTTTCAGGGGATAGATGCAATCGGACTTATGTCCCAAAGGGTTATTTCACTTCACCTACAATGTAACTTATGTATAAAACTTTATACATCTAATTCTTAAATTTACTTAATTTTGATAGTCGAATATGTAACTTACTAAGTAGCTGACTTCGTACGCGTAAAAATCATTTTCATACTTAGACGATCCCTCGGGAACCTAAAAATTTTTTAGTATATAAAGTATCCTAATGTTAATCCGTGTATCCAATACATCCATCTTCACAAGCTTTCGCGTTTAATATTAGTAGAATAGTAGGCCAAACATCAGATTAGATAATAGTTACTTCGTAAGCCAAACTTAAAACTACGCTGGTGTTTATAGACTGCACCTTTTTAGTCGCTTCTATCTATTTAATTCATGGTGAGGATTCCTGCCCTTACCCCTTGTTAGAGTAACATTCTCATTTATTATTAATTTCAGTAGTAGCAGGGCATAACGTATTTCACAGTTGTACATAGGGCTACAGTGAACGTAAATTGTGTTTCGGAAGTTAGTATGGATAGCTGTGACGACCTCTCCTAAAAATTCCTCATTCATAACTTACTTATTTTCTTTCGTATACTTACAATATACATACTTACTTACTTTTGTATATAACAAAATCTTTGAGCAAAGATTGTACGATTGAATGTTGTTATTTTTTTTTGTTGTCATTCATCACAAATAATAATTTCGTGGGAATTATTATATAGACATTCCACAAAAATATACATTCAGTTTTCAAAGGCTTCAAATAGTTCGCCGACCTACTTATTCTCGTGCGGTTATTGACGTGTGCACACGAAACACTAGGGAATTAGAGCTGTTGCCGACTTGGCGGGACCCTTTTCACAGTTTTTTTCCGCTCAACCCGTGTCTAAATACACCCACACACCCATATGTTTCAAAATTCAACGAATATCTTAAATGATTTTATCCATTTTAGGTCAACCGTTACAATCGTCACTTGGGAGATGTCTTTTTAACTTGTATTAGAACTACAAACGTTAAGACTCTGCTTAATTTTTAAAATTATTCTAGTTATTGAAAAAAGTCGAAATATATAGTGTTAGGGGGATAATCTTGGAGTTTTTTCTGCGTGACAATATGATATAGAAATTATTCCTAAAAAAATGCTTAAAATTTTTTTTTTTTTTTTTTTTTTTTTTGTGTTAAGGTCGACAGACAGGCTGACAGTCCACTTGATGGTAGGTGGCTACCGTCGCCTATAACACAAGCAACGCCATAAGTGCTACAAGTGCGCTGCCGACCATACAAGGATTAAGGATAAGGGATAAGGGAGGGATGGGGTAATGGGCTCTGGCATCCCTTACTCACTCACCGAAACACAACAGCACATAATGCTGTTATTTCACGGTGGTATTCTGTAAGGTGGTGGTTACTGCCGCCAGACGGGCTGCCCAAATGGCTGCGAAACGCAGTGTGCCCTACCACTACTTTTCAAAATCCAGACCAGAGTCAACTTTGAAAATTATATTAAAATTTCCAAAGTTGACCCCGCCGGGAATCGAACCCGGGGCCCCTGAAACGTTAGGCAAGCACCCTTGCCACTCGTCCAACGGGCTCGTCGATGCTTAAAAAACAAAAATAATTATCACCTGGTCTATTACATTTTCAGACATTCCACACAGCACCATCTAGTTCCACAGAAAGCAACTAATGCTTGTATTATGGATAAAAGACAATTGATATACTACATATTTTATATTTCTTTTTTTTTTTGTAAATACATACATATTATACCTAAATACAAAACATCCACGACTCAGCTAAAATGTTAACACATAAACATTAGCCCCTAGCGAGATTCGAACTCGCGACCGTTTGGTTACTAGCCACTTAACCAAACGTGTCATCAGATGGGTTCTAGGTTGGATATGGAAAGTAATAGGAGAGTACACTGCGTATCGCAGACACAGAGGAGATCCTCATAGAGGACCACTGTGACTGAGCAGATTGTGTGATATGGTGTTTTAGTGAGTTAGTAGGTTAGCTTTTAAAAAATAACCGCATCAAAATCGGTATATCCGTTTGGGAGCTACGATTCCGACACAAAGATACACTCATACACACATAAACATTAAAACACGTCAAACTTATAACTCTGCGTTTCTGCGACGGGCGTCGGAAGTTAATAATAGAGGTTCTCGAGTATCTACATGTATCGGTTTACATACTTTAGTAGTTGGTAGTGAATTAGTTCCATTATTTTTAGAGACAAAAGGAATATAATGTGTAAAAACTTCGTAGACCTTGTGGCGCCTTCAATAATAGCAAAGTTGCAGTGGTGTTGATGAAAAATTGGCTCTCAAAACGGAACATTATAAGATGGATTGTCTCACTCTCCAGCCCTGTTTCCCAGCGCAGCCATTGGAGCGAAATGATTAATAAAGATAAGAGAAGCGCTTTACTCAACGGAAAAAATTCAGAGGCCATCAATTTAATGAAGCAGTTGAATAAGTCAAACAACCTATTATTTCATCCCTAAAATATTGCCTCCAGTATTTTAAAAGTGGCCGTGTAATGAATGCAGATTCGTGAGTTGAAATCTTATTATACCTAGGGTGGTTATTAAAATATTATGTACTAGCTGGTGCTCGCGACTTCGTCCGCGTAGAAAAGTATAAAACGCCATTTACCGTATTTTGGATAGATGGCGCTATCTCCCGGGCCAAGCCGGTATTTACTTTTATTTTAGATTTCCCGTAGGAATGAAGCATTTTCCCGCGGTAAAAAGATGCCATGTTCATCACGGACAATGTCGGCTTCTAATGGTAAAAGAATTTTTCAAATCGGTCCAGTAGTTACGAAGCCGTGCTACAAACAAAGAAACAAACAATAAAATCTTTCCTCTTTATAATATTAGTATATAAGTATAGATAGGTACTGCTACTCAACTTAGTATGCGTTGTAGTTCTTTTATGAAAATCTTACAGAAATGTAACATTTTTCCAGGATAAAAAGTATCCTATAAACTAATGCAGGTAAACTATCTGTGTGCCAAATTTCACCTGAACCCGTGCATAGATAAATTAAAAAAACACAACAATTTAAAAAAAAATGAAAATTTTAGATAAATGTTTATAGATGGGAACTATCGAAAACCCAATACTAAATTAACATTTGATATATGGCCACAGATGTATCGGCCTCGGATTACACCAAAAACTTTATTGACTTGATTTCGACAAAAATTAATTGTATTAAAAATTAAAAATCAATAGATATGAAATTAGTTTTCACGAAGTTTAACGAACATTCACACGTTCGATTGATGTGAAATTTGGTGTATTGTTACTTCGGTGGTATTTCCATGACATGATAATGCATCATCGAGTATAGTAAGTATATAATTTTATTTATAGCTTGTTTATTTATCGCTATAACTAATAACTAATTAAGTAATTCATGGAATTGTAAAATCAAATTCAAAAAGCTTTCATTCGATGAAGAGTAATGCGGCAATCATGCCATATAGTGAATTAATTATATAAAACTACTTTGTAATGAGAGACAGGTATTCGAATTGATATTTCTGCTTAATTTAGTGCACAGGCACAAAAATTTTTTGCATAACACTCTTTTTGAATGCTACTGAAATATTTTTGCTACTGAAATATATTCTCATTAATATCAAATGTACAAATAATGATTTGCATACCATTTCCTTTTTGAAAGTTAAAAAATATTATATTAATCTCATTTTTATGTCAAGTGTACATTAAAAATTGATGCCATGAGAATTGAGGAAATAAATTTTAAAGGAAATAAAATGTCTTTTTCCTTGTCATAAATATCGAGTTTCAAGACACGCATAAAGGTTGCGGCTTCTATTGGAAAATTAGACATAGGGATTAGGGAAGGCCTATGTCTAGCAGTGGACGTCCTGCGGCTGAGATAATGTTTATGACGATACAATATACATATAATATGATGACTTAAACAAATATACTTACTGGCACAAATGTGGCCCAAAGTTAAAAGTTACTTCAACTGTTTTATTACAATAATAAATTATAATACTGTTTACCTATTATAGTAAAACATTTGAGGTGATTTTTAACTTTGGGCCACATTTTGTGGCGTGAGTATAATTATAATATATTACCGAAATATTTTTAAAATTAAATTCTTTTAGAAAAGATGTCTTGCCCGTTGCACCCATGCGAAACCGGGGCTGGCCAGTGTGCAATGAAAATTGCATTATATAACGAATTTATTAAAAACCGTGCTATGCTGTGAAAAAATATCCAACGGATGGTGAAAGCCGCATCAAAATCCACAAGCAACTTCAATTTATCTATACTAATATTATAAAGAGGAAAGATTTGATTGTTTGTTTGTATAGAATAGGCTCCGAAACTACTGGACCGATTTGAAAAATTCTTTTACCATTAGAAGCCGACTTTATACTTTTTATCCTGGAAAAATGTTACATTTCTGTAAGATTTTCATAAAAGAACTACAACGCATACTAAGTTGAGTAGCAGTACCTATCTATACTTCTATACTAATATTATAAAGAGGAAAGATTTGATTGTTTGTTTGTTTGTATAGCACGGCTTCGTAACTACTGGACTGATTTGAAAAATTCTTTTACCATTAGAAGCCGACATTATCCGTGATGAACATAGGATACTTTTTACCGCGGGAAAATGCTTCATTCCTACGGGATATCTAAAATAAAAGTAAATACTAGCGGCTTGGCCCGAAGGATAACGCCATCTATCCAAAATACGGTAGATGGCGTTTATACTTTACTACGCGGACGAAGTCGCGAGCGCCAGCTAGTACTATATGTTAGGATAGCAGTATAAAATAAACACGATACTAAAAGTGAGGCCGCTCAAAATTCGGGTATTAAAAATGTTTTTTACCACGCAGAGGTGTAAAAAAAGAATTAAATTTTATACCTATTCTAAGTTAAAACTGTGTTAAAACCCTACGTAACTTTGAAAGTTTATTATTTAACTTATATCATAAACTCAAGCCTCAAAAGAGGCTAAAGGGTTAATTACTTTGTAAAATATTTTAACTAGATAATTACATTTAACTACATAAAACAATATAATATTCCAAGCAAAGGTGCCCCAAGCTACTTTAGGCTCCATACTTTATGGTCATGGAATCCAAAGATCAGCCTCCAGAGATGTTGATTATTAAATTGTATTAAATAAACTAGCTGGTGCCTGCGACTTCGTATGCGTTGAAAAAGAAGCAAATAGCCTATCCAGTGTCCTGTACGTCTAAATGTTTATCTACCAAGTTTCATGAAAATCAGTTTATTCGTTTAAGAGTGATAGAGGAACATACATACATACATACAGAAAAAGATTCTAAAAATTGTCAATTTAGCTTCAGTATCATGTATAGAGCCTATAAACACGATATCTCTGAAAACATAACTTACTTCATGACCAACCCTTACAGATTTATTATTAGTATTGATGATACATTTTCTCACACCTAATATACATATTTTGTCAGACATTAAGTATATTTTTTAAAAGGGGCGCGTATGAAGTCGCGCGAATCTGCTAGTAAAATATATTAACAAGAAATCACATACCAAGAGAGCAGATCCAGATATATTATTCTATTTATATGTTTCTTAATATAGTGTAGGCAAAGAAAAGCAGCGTAGTACGACAAAGCATTGTTCCTGCTGGTAAATAGATTGATTCAAAGACACTTTGAAAAATGAAGGCCGGAGTTCTCTTTGTCACGACGGCGGGTGGCGATAGACGGCAGACAGGAGACAATGAGCTTAGCGTAGCCTCAGAGTCAGGCTAAATCTACAATTTTCAATTGAATCTTCTTGCTTTGAGCCCTTTGCCTTATTGTATTACGACGTTACTATCCCAAAAAGCATTATACTCAAGAAGAAATACAAGAAAATACTTAAACGGCAATCACACTATACAATTTGAACGTTTCCTATTTAGGAATCTAAGTAGAGAGCTCGTGATCACACTACGCTAAATTGATTTCTAAGTCGAAGATATAGAGTCAAAAATTGATAAACTCTCAATTGAATCCAATCTGTTCTAACTGCGATCACACCTTTCGATTTCCTAAATTGGATACGTTCAAATTGTAAGGTGTGATAGCCCTTTTAGGGGACAGATGCAATCGGACTTATGACCTGAGGGTTACTCCACTTTACGTACAAGGTGACCTTTATACCTATAGTATAAGATTTTAGATATAGATTGCTTAATGTTGATTGTTGAATATATATTTTTAGTCCTCTGAGCTTTTGAGCCCTTTGCCCTACTATCCCAAAAAGTATTGTATTAAAAAAGAAATACAAGAAAATGTTCAGGGGACAGATGCAATCGGACTTATGATCTGAGGGCTACTCCAATTTACGTACAAAGTGAACTGTGTATAGTATAAGATTTTAGATATAGATTGTTTAATTTTGATTGCTGAATATAAATATTTTTTTAGCCCTTAGAGCCTTCCCTTAGCCCTTTGCCTTATTGTATTATGACGCTATTATTCTGAAAACATTATAACTCAAAAAGAAATACAAGAAAATTTTCAGGGGATAGATGCAATCGGACTTATGTCCCAAAGGGTTATTTCACTTCACCTACAATGTAACTTATGTATAAAACTTTATACATCTAATTCTTAAATTTACTTAATTTTGATAGTCGAATATGTAACTTACTAAGTAGCTGACTTCGTACGCGTAAAAATCATTTTCATACTTAGACGATCCCTCGGGAACCTAAAAATTTTTTAGTATATAAAGTATCCTAATGTTAATCCGTGTATCCAATACATCCATCTTCACAAGCTTTCGCGTTTAATATTAGTAGAATAGTAGGCCAAACATCAGATTAGATAATAGTTACTTCGTAAGCCAAACTTAAAACTACGCTGGTGTTTATAGACTGCACCTTTTTAGTCGCTTCTATCTATTTAATTCATGGTGAGGATTCCTGCCCTTACCCCTTGTTAGAGTAACATTCTCATTTATTATTAATTTCAGTAGTAGCAGGGCATAACGTATTTCACAGTTGTACATAGGGCTACAGTGAACGTAAATTGTGTTTCGGAAGTTAGTATGGATAGCTGTGACGACCTCTCCTAAAAATTCCTCATTCATAACTTACTTATTTTCTTTCGTATACTTACAATATACATACTTACTTACTTTTGTATATAACAAAATCTTTGAGCAAAGATTGTACGATTGAATGTTGTTATTTTTTTTTGTTGTCATTCATCACAAATAATAATTTCGTGGGAATTATTATATAGACATTCCACAAAAATATACATTCAGTTTTCAAAGGCTTCAAATAGTTCGCCGACCTACTTATTCTCGTGCGGTTATTGACGTGTGCACACGAAACACTAGGGAATTAGAGCTGTTGCCGACTTGGCGGGACCCTTTTCACAGTTTTTTTCCGCTCAACCCGTGTCTAAATACACCCACACACCCATATGTTTCAAAATTCAACGAATATCTTAAATGATTTTATCCATTTTAGGTCAACCGTTACAATCGTCACTTGGGAGATGTCTTTTTAACTTGTATTAGAACTACAAACGTTAAGACTCTGCTTAATTTTTAAAATTATTCTAGTTATTGAAAAAAGTCGAAATATATAGTGTTAGGGGGATAATCTTGGAGTTTTTTCTGCGTGACAATATGATATAGAAATTATTCCTAAAAAAATGCTTAAAATTTTTTTTTTTTTTTTTTTTTTTTTTGTGTTAAGGTCGACAGACAGGCTGACAGTCCACTTGATGGTAGGTGGCTACCGTCGCCTATAACACAAGCAACGCCATAAGTGCTACAAGTGCGCTGCCGACCATACAAGGATTAAGGATAAGGGATAAGGGAGGGATGGGGTAATGGGCTCTGGCATCCCTTACTCACTCACCGAAACACAACAGCACATAATGCTGTTATTTCACGGTGGTATTCTGTAAGGTGGTGGTTACTGCCGCCAGACGGGCTGCCCAAATGGCTGCGAAACGCAGTGTGCCCTACCACTACTTTTCAAAATCCAGACCAGAGTCAACTTTGAAAATTATATTAAAATTTCCAAAGTTGACCCCGCCGGGAATCGAACCCGGGGCCCCTGAAACGTTAGGCAAGCACCCTTGCCACTCGTCCAACGGGCTCGTCGATGCTTAAAAAACAAAAATAATTATCACCTGGTCTATTACATTTTCAGACATTCCACACAGCACCATCTAGTTCCACAGAAAGCAACTAATGCTTGTATTATGGATAAAAGACAATTGATATACTACATATTTTATATTTCTTTTTTTTTTTGTAAATACATACATATTATACCTAAATACAAAACATCCACGACTCAGCTAAAATGTTAACACATAAACATTAGCCCCTAGCGAGATTCGAACTCGCGACCGTTTGGTTACTAGCCACTTAACCAAACGTGTCATCAGATGGGTTCTAGGTTGGATATGGAAAGTAATAGGAGAGTACACTGCGTATCGCAGACACAGAGGAGATCCTCATAGAGGACCACTGTGACTGAGCAGATTGTGTGATATGGTGTTTTAGTGAGTTAGTAGGTTAGCTTTTAAAAAATAACCGCATCAAAATCGGTATATCCGTTTGGGAGCTACGATTCCGACACAAAGATACACTCATACACACATAAACATTAAAACACGTCAAACTTATAACTCTGCGTTTCTGCGACGGGCGTCGGAAGTTAATAATAGAGGTTCTCGAGTATCTACATGTATCGGTTTACATACTTTAGTAGTTGGTAGTGAATTAGTTCCATTATTTTTAGAGACAAAAGGAATATAATGTGTAAAAACTTCGTAGACCTTGTGGCGCCTTCAATAATAGCAAAGTTGCAGTGGTGTTGATGAAAAATTGGCTCTCAAAACGGAACATTATAAGATGGATTGTCTCACTCTCCAGCCCTGTTTCCCAGCGCAGCCATTGGAGCGAAATGATTAATAAAGATAAGAGAAGCGCTTTACTCAACGGAAAAAATTCAGAGGCCATCAATTTAATGAAGCAGTTGAATAAGTCAAACAACCTATTATTTCATCCCTAAAATATTGCCTCCAGTATTTTAAAAGTGGCCGTGTAATGAATGCAGATTCGTGAGTTGAAATCTTATTATACCTAGGGTGGTTATTAAAATATTATGTACTAGCTGGTGCTCGCGACTTCGTCCGCGTAGAAAAGTATAAAACGCCATTTACCGTATTTTGGATAGATGGCGCTATCTCCCGGGCCAAGCCGGTATTTACTTTTATTTTAGATTTCCCGTAGGAATGAAGCATTTTCCCGCGGTAAAAAGATGCCATGTTCATCACGGACAATGTCGGCTTCTAATGGTAAAAGAATTTTTCAAATCGGTCCAGTAGTTACGAAGCCGTGCTACAAACAAAGAAACAAACAATAAAATCTTTCCTCTTTATAATATTAGTATATAAGTATAGATAGGTACTGCTACTCAACTTAGTATGCGTTGTAGTTCTTTTATGAAAATCTTACAGAAATGTAACATTTTTCCAGGATAAAAAGTATCCTATAAACTAATGCAGGTAAACTATCTGTGTGCCAAATTTCACCTGAACCCGTGCATAGATAAATTAAAAAAACACAACAATTTAAAAAAAAATGAAAATTTTAGATAAATGTTTATAGATGGGAACTATCGAAAACCCAATACTAAATTAACATTTGATATATGGCCACAGATGTATCGGCCTCGGATTACACCAAAAACTTTATTGACTTGATTTCGACAAAAATTAATTGTATTAAAAATTAAAAATCAATAGATATGAAATTAGTTTTCACGAAGTTTAACGAACATTCACACGTTCGATTGATGTGAAATTTGGTGTATTGTTACTTCGGTGGTATTTCCATGACATGATAATGCATCATCGAGTATAGTAAGTATATAATTTTATTTATAGCTTGTTTATTTATCGCTATAACTAATAACTAATTAAGTAATTCATGGAATTGTAAAATCAAATTCAAAAAGCTTTCATTCGATGAAGAGTAATGCGGCAATCATGCCATATAGTGAATTAATTATATAAAACTACTTTGTAATGAGAGACAGGTATTCGAATTGATATTTCTGCTTAATTTAGTGCACAGGCACGTATATTACTGGGAATCTGAAATCAATGAAAATTAGTTAAAATATTCGTATATGGTAACAATGGCTTGATTCCGAAGAGAGATTAACGCCCTCCATTCACCTGTTTATTTTTTTAAAGTATTTTAATCAATTGTTATGTACGAGAAAATAAATCGCGATAATATGCTTATGGAAATCCTATTAAAAAAAATAGCTGCTATGTTTCGTCCTCTCGATAAGCTTGAAAGCTTGTATAAATATAAAAAATATATATACTGCGTCATATTTTGTCACGGGGCTCTTCTACTTGACTAAATGGTCCAAATGGAGAGTGAAGTAATTTTTTAAAAAGAAACAATATAGCTTCCATTTTTTAAGACGCAACGCATCTAAACTCTAAAAAACCGCTTCTAACCCGTGGTTCTACCGGTGTACCACCAGCCTAAATTTTTTTCTAGTGTAAACAAGCATATCTTGAATACATTTGTAATATTTATATCTTAAATTCATAAGTAGTATGAGAGGTAAAAATAATCTCATGACGTACTACCAAACAGCATAGCAGTACTACGGGAAAAAATAATTCCCTTACTACCAGTAGTACCACTGGTATAGTACCACCGGTATAGTACCACGGGTAAGAAGCGTAAAAAAACTTTAGAGTTTTTTATGTATTGTGGATAAAATTTAACAATTATTAGCCCCTGGTTTCATATATAATATATATAACACATAATTATAAAGTACCACTTCGGACACAGAATTTTCCTAATGATTCGTGAACATAATGGCTAATATTGGACGTGTCTCAACTGTGAACAGAAAAAAATTCTATGTATATCAAATATGAAAATAAGTTATTGTGAATAATTTATAGTAATTAATTAAGTGTCTTTATTACGTTTTTATTTATTGTAAAGCTTCAGTAGACTAAGTCAATGAGTACAACAATCTGAAGGTAAAAAAAACATAGCTTTGATCTTGATATTAATTTGATGTGTATATTAAGTACCTAGTCTTAGGGGGGGGACCAAGTCGGGATTATTTTATAATTTTATCTATTGCTTGTTTAATACATTAGTTATAGATAATAAATGTGTGAAGCTACTTATATACCTCCCAATTTGATTTATAATAAGAACGATGGTAACAATGTTCTTTGTGTTAGCCTTTTCTATTTATGTCACAGGAAGTATAGTATAAAGTACTCTGTGGCATGATATTAAAAGGTAATCGGACAGTTGAATGAAAACGTCCGTGAAAGGAGGTCGTTGCCGTATGTCCGCGCATTTTATATTTGGAATTATATTTCTGGATATCGGTGATATCGGTCGGACATTATGGTTTTAATTAATGTACCTATCCGAAGTAGAGGGTGATGATACCTGTAATCTCAAATAATCTTAATGTACTGAACATAATTTTAATTTTTTATCAGTGAATCAAAGATATTTGATTGCTCTCAATGCGCTTGACTAGATACAGCCGCCGTACTTGACAAATGCGGCAACAAATACTACGCCGAATGCGGCGTACCCGAGCTAGTCACACTGCAAACTGTCTGTACGTGTCGATTGTTTTATTAAATTTTGGGCATAATAAAATGCTAATTTGCGTAGTGAAACTGTGTAAACGATGTAACTGTGTAACACACACTACAATAAAAAGTTGCCGCATTCACGGAGCCTATTGCTTTTACGTAGGGCCGTATCTAGTGGAGCGCAGTGAGACCAATCATTTATCTATGCAGTGAACCATTCTATATGCACTTTTCATACTGACATTAAATTTATACGGTGTTAGTCATCACACGAGTACAAAAGGTGTCTATTCACTAGACGGTAATCGATTTCACTCGGTATTTGACATCGATATTCGACACGATCCGCCCGACATATTTGAAATTGAGTTTTATTTTCCTACAGTCCCTTTATTGGTTTTATTGTTTGCTTGAAATTCACACCATCTTATCATCATTATCTTAGACGTAGGATGTCAACTATTGGATATAGTTGTTCATTTAAATTTTCTAATAGGACGAGAAACAAGCAGCGTAGATGTCCATCCATCCTCACAAAAAAAAATATCTCTAATTAATATGTTCAGGCACCAAAGAAGAAAGTCTTTCGAGGACAAGAAATTAATTGAACATTCGAATCACGTTAAGTTAGCTGGAGACTATATTTGGCTTCACAGTGAGGTAAACTTTAAAGAGGTACGTTTGTGAATTACAAGGGACTAAGTTTCTAACTAGTTACAGAGAATTTGTCACGTGCTAGTGTGACCCTATTAAATTATGTTGTTCCCTATTAAATTGTGCCCATGATGCAGTTTTTTATACACACAAACCATCATAGTTTATCCCTATTTCCATTAGTGAAAACCGTATCAAAATCTGTTACGTAGTTTAGAAGTAGTTGAAATAGACAGATGCGGACAGTTTTAGCGACTTGGTTGCAACTTTTTTTCTACTTATACATATAAAAACTTGATATTGTTTTACCTAAAAACTTATTAATTAAATATAATACGAATATAACTTTCATATAATATGAAGAGATTTAGACACAAGCTATTATAGGTAGATAGAAATTGTAATTGAAAGAATATTTTCCAAACAAAAATACTTGATGATAAACAACATTGTTCAATTTTAATTTTAAATATTAAATTTATTTTTAGTTAACACTTTTTCTAAAGAAATTTACAAATTTCATTAAAGTGAGTAACAATACACGTGCGGGACAAGAGTGAAGTTGCGAAATATTTTCCATTTAAAATTGTTGGAAGTGACGAAGAACGGATCGGAAAAGCACATATTGCAGCAACGATATTACGGGGACTCCAGGCACTTCGTAAAAAGACAAAAGAACACTTGAGAGGTTTTAGTTCTAGACTTTTAGTCTTGGAGAGGCGTTTTAAAATGTGGAAGGCGATGCTAAATTTCACTGTTTATTTTTATGCGGTCCCGTCATTTGCCGAGCCGTACTGACGGCATTTCTTAATTCAACTTACTTTAGTAAGTTTGGGCGCGCTCACTATATTTTTTTTTCCTTTTTCAACGCGGACGAAGTCGCGGGCGCTAGCTAGTTATAAAATAAATAACTTGGGTATCAATACTAATAATAAATCTGTAGGTATCGGTCATGGAGTAATTTACTTTGTTTTTATAAATATCGTGTATGAGGCTCTATACATGATACTGAAACTAAATTGACGATTTTTAGAATTGTTTTCTGTATGTATGTATGTTCCTTCATCACTCTTAAAAGAATTAACTGATTTTCATGAAACTTGGTAGATAAACACTTAGAAGTACGGGACACGTGATAGGCTACTTTTTATCTTTTTTAACGCGGAAAAAGTCGCGGGAAACAGCTAGTAACAGATAGAGGCGGACAGCAGATAAACCACCCAAGCTATTTCATTAATGGAAAGAGCGATCAGAGAGGAAGGCATTTGTATATGTATAGAAATTGCAGAAAAAAAATTGAATCAATTGCTAGTTATTTAAAAGGCAGTTCTGTATGTAGACCTCTATAAAATTCACACAAGTCTACTCTAACATCAAACTAAATTCAGCGAATAGAAATAAAATGATATCGATGTGCAGCGACACGGATTCAGTACGAGATTCCAAATGCAACCCGCGGCGTCGCTTTCAAACGTCAATTTCACCTGTACGAGCGATATCTTTGCTGAGACGGCACATTCTGGCTTTATTAAATTATATTTTTATTTCGTCCAAAGTCGCGAATTTTCACTTTGGTGAGAGCACGCAGCGAGAGCACTTTTGTGTTTGAAAGTTTACACGGTAACCACTCGATCGATTTAAGCTCTAAAGTGTAACTTTTGTCTGTGAAACTTATTAAGTTTTAAGTCTTAATAAGATTCAATTAGAGCCTGTAGTTTGCTTACACTGTAAATTTTGTAGATGCTATATATTTTTACTTCTGTCTCTGTAATTCTGTAAAACAGTAATTCTGTTCTGTAGTTTTTTGGTTGGCTTTGAAATGGGCTCTAAAACTGAACTAAACTATGAAACTCAACAGCACACGTCATGTTTCACGGTGGTCATCTGTAAGGGGGTGGTTACTGAGGTCAAACGAGCTGCCCTAAACGCAACTTCGTCCGCATTGAACGATGAAATGTATCCTATGTCCTTTCTGGCGTCCCAGACAACGTCTATGCAAAATTTCACGGTGATCGGTTCACTAGTTTTTGAGTGAAAGAGTAACAAATATCCTTACATCCATACAAACTTTCGCATCAATCACTCAACACTAATAATAAGTCTGTAAGGGTTGGTCATGGAATAAGAGATATCGTGTTTATAGGCTCTATACATACATACGGTTACCATAATATGGAAAATTGTAAAGTTCTGACATAAAGTCTGATTTCCATAGAAATGTCCTGAGATTTCGTCGCAAACGTAATTATCAACTCTAAAAAAAAGGTGAATTATCTTATGTTTATGTTAATTACGTTGATTTGTGATACTATCGAAAGGAGATTATGTTTTTGTTTTGGTTGATTGAAATTTTCTAATAGAAAAAATCTAAAAAATTTACTGTATTTTATTGAAAATCGAAAATCCTGCGATTTCCGAAATCCGGCCGCAATCCTGTCAGTACCCTAAAAATCCTGAAATCTCAAGACAAATCCGCAGATTATACATGATAATGAAACTTAATCGACGATTTTTAGAATTTTTTTTCTGTATGTATGTATGTATGTGTGTATGTTCCTCCATAACTTTTAAACGAATTAACTGATTTTCATGAAACTTGGCAGATAAACATTTAGACGCACAGGACACAGGATAAGTTACCTTTTTCTTTTTCAACGCGGACGAAGTCGCGGGCACCAGCTAGTTTATAATATTTAGTACTAACGGATATTAGTATGGATATAAAATCAGTTTTATGTTTGACTTAGTTGCATTAAAGGCCGCGCAAAGTAGATTAAATGTTTTGAAGAAGGTTTAAAGTGTTTTTCTAGTTGGAAATAAACAGTTTCAGACACAAACTTTTACGCAAACATGTGTTCGGGTTTTAATATGAAAAGAAGAGTTGAGACTTTCAGATATTTGTATAAAACCGTTGGCCAAAACTACTTTTATTACTGTTTTGATACGATGAAAGTAGCAAAAGTACAAACATGGAAAAGTTTCCACTACACTACACCACTACGCTATAGGAATGCCACAGTACGAGCAATATGCAGTAAATAACTGTTTTTCGCGTTTTATAAGAGTAAACGTGTGTGACTGTGTATGTGTGTGTCTGTTTGTGGATTCGTAGCTATTTTTTTTTTATGTTAAAGTCGACAGACAGGCTGACGGTCCACTTGATGGTAGGTGGCTACCGTCGCCTATAACACAAGCAACGCCATAAGTGTTACAAGTGCGCTGCTGACCATAGAAGGATTAAGGATAAGGGATAAGGAAGGGATGGGGTAATGGGCTCTGGCATCCCTTACTCACTCACCGAAACACAACAGCACATAATGCTGTTATTTCACGGTGGTATTGTGTAAGGTGGTGGTTACTGCCGCCAGACGGGCTGCCCAAATGACTGCGAAACGAAGTGTGCCCTACCACTAATTAAAGCTAAATAAATTAAGCTAGCTTTGTATTCGTTTTTTTTTGTTTATAAGCTGACATGATCGGAATAATTCTTAGCAATAAGCATCGAAAAACTCCTCTACGGCAGCCATTACTGCGATGTCATTGTAAAATTCGTATGCATTTATTTCCAAAATTTTGGAAATAAACGGGAAATCACTAGGAGCCATGAGAATATGAGGAAAGGTCAAAAACAGCCACATGTAACCGTTTGACCCGTCGACTAAGGAGCTCGTAAATAAATGATCTTAATAGTAAATTATCTATGTAATAAAAATGATCTTCAATAAATCCTTACTAATATTATAAATGCGAAAGTAAATCTGTCTGTCTGTCTCGCTTTCATGCAAAAACTACTGAACCGATCACCATGAAATTTTGCATACACGTTGTCTGGGACATGAGAAAGGACATAGGATACCTTTCATCCAAGAAAAAAGTAATGTTCCCGAGGGATTATCTAAAATATAAAACTGTAACTAACGCTTGGCCAATGTGTTATAGCAACAAGTTGTTCTCAAGCGTTGTAATTGCTTTTATATTTTTAATTTATCATCGCGTACGAAGTCGCGGGCACCAGCTAGTTATCTATATAATAAAAATGATCTTCAAATAAATTTAACTTACTGTTATCAATATTTTATACTGTGCGCGAGTTGTTTGCATCGGACGTTCTGTGCGTTTTTCATTAAAACTTGTACAATTTTCGGTGGGACAACCGAATGACAGCGTGTTTTTACGAAATCTATCTCTTTTTCGACTTGAAAAAGAATCACGAAAGTATAGTTTTTATAAAAAGCTTACTATATAATAATATATAACATTTATATATAAGAGTTTTTATATGGGACTTGGGCTTTATTATTTTTTATTTATTATAGCTTTAGCTATATTTGCAATAGTTTTTTTTATTAAGAAAAAAGTAGCCTATCTTGTGTTCTGTACGTTAAGAGTTATTCGCTAGCCTATTCGTTAGAGTTATGGAGGAACATACATAGATACATGCAATACCTACACTAACATATTTATTATTAGTATTGATCTGGGATTTTTAAATACTTTCCGGTTAGCTCCTAGTGATTTCCAATTATTTCGAAAATTGAAAGAGCATGTACCTCGAATCAATTTTGACGATGATAACGCTGTCATGGTTGCCGTATAAATACTCAAGAAAAAAAGCTTCTTTTATGAAAGAATAATAATTGAAAAACATTACCTACTTAAAAGGTATCGAAGGACAAGGCGACTAGTTGAAAAATAAATAAATAAATAAATATTCGGATATTCCCTTATTTTTTTTTCTCAAATCCTAAGAACTTTTTGATTCACATTCTAAAAATGAGACATAGCTATTTTCGAAAACAGTTAAAATTATTTGAAAGTCTGACGATTTGAAAAACTGACCATTTGAAAGTCTGACCTTTTGAAAATCTGACCTTTTGAAAGTAAAGGAAATTGTCACTGTTGTCAAAATAAGAATTGAAATTTCTTATTTTCTTATAATAAGAACTTCTTTGAGTTATAAATTTGGTATTAGAAATTATAGAAATGCTAAAGCCTACTCTGCATTGCTATCATGAATTAAAGCTTTAAAGAGATGATATTAAACAATAAATACATTAAATATGAATGTATGTATATTTACTAAGGATCGATACGTCAACGTTGAATAAATCGACGGTTTTATCAATTTGCATTGAATACGAAACTCAATGCTTAATTGTTTTGCACTAAAATTTAATGGTTCATTAATTCAGAAATATTTTCCAATAATATTAAAATAAATAAAAGGCTTTTGACGCAGCAACGTTGTGATTTAATCATAACAAAGGTTTTGTGAAACAGCTGTTGAAATGACATTCGTTATTTGTGGATAAAATAAGCAATTTGTGAAACACAAGGCTTAAATTTTAACAAACAGTAAATGTTGTTTTGAAAAACTTAACTACTATACAACAATTGTTAAGCAAACTTCGTAAATAATGCATTAATTACATTTTTTTACTTTAAAATAATATGGCAAAATATATGGAAATAATAGAAGAAGTATCAATAAATTTAAGGCAAGGACTCCTTAGAGTAAATTATAAGATAAGATACTGTTGTACGCGACTTGTATTTTTTTAAATATTTTAAGGTAGACGAAGTCGCGGGCGCCAGTTAGTAAATAAACAAAACAGAAACTCACTTCTTGAATTACCTATAATATTTAAGTTAGGTACAAGTAAAGTTTATGGTTTGGTATATTGCCAAGCGAAACGTTCCAAGTTCGATTCGTTCGATTTTGTTTATTTGAGCTGAAAAAAGCCAATATTTTATTTGGGGAGTGTTTATGAGTTTGTGTTCACTGTTCGAGGCCAATAAAGTATGCACACGTTTTATGATTAAAACTTTGATTTGTTACTCTTTTGTACTATGTCGAATTTATAAGCTCAGCGATATGGAAAAAGTCATAGAAAAAAAGCGATATTTTTATATAGAAAAACTAATATCATTGCAAAATAGTTTTAAATTTTATTTAATACTTACCAACTGTGCTTGCTCCTTGGTACGCACTGTATTTTGTTTTTTAAAAATCCCACAGAAACCTAACATTTTCCAGGATAGTATTTTCTATATTAAATGCCAACTTTACATTAAAAAAAACTAAATAATGTTATAAGTTATTATCCTCGTCTTATGTTAGAATCAAGAATTAAGATAACTTAAAACGGATGGAGACTTGATAGACTTATGACTTTGATATTATTAATTTTTATCAATTTATTGTGTGTGTGTGTATTTTTCTTTTTTAATTTTTTTTATGTGTATTTGTAGGTTTGTATTCTGTTTTTATTTTTCACTTTTGTACCAAAGATGTAGTTACCAAAGAATTAATGAATATGCATGCTGCGGTAGCCTGTAAAGCAAGCCTGTAGATTTGTGCAAGCTGAACTCTGGTATGCAATTTGTTTTGAATTTTATAAGCACATTATTACGTTGGCTATCCATAATATATAAATAAATAAATAAATTATATATTCCGTCCTTTCCACCTATCCTATAAGCATATCGCCTAGGGATAGGTGGAATGTTTTCTCATTAGAAATAGGTGAAAATTTTTCTTCCATCTATCCTTACTACGTAAATGTACTATTAAGACGAAAACACTTCTATCTATACTAATATTATAAAGAGGAAAGATTTGATTGTTTGTTTGTTTGTATAGAATAGGCTTCGAAACTACTGGACCGATTTGAAAAATTCTTTTACCATTAGAAGACGACATTATCTGTGATGAACATAGGATACTTTTTACAGCGGGAAAATTCTTCATTCCTACGGGAAAACGGGTAAAAGGACAACGGGTAGTAAGAATTATCCTTCCGTACTTAACTTCTTTTTCACATAACTCCTAAACCGCTTGACCGATTGGGTTGAAATTTTGTATGTGTATTTCCATGGTTTCACAGACACGAATGTATTAATAAACTATAAAGCCGAAATTATATTTTATAAAGTTACGCGGACGAAGTCGCGTCCAACAGCTAGTATATTATATTATCGGTAGAATCTATTCACGTTAACGACTTAAATAAGGCCTCATTGTTGTCTCCGACAGCTGTAAGTGTAAAAAAGTTTTGCCTCCATTATTATTTTGGCATAAAGCCTCCGATTACAAGTGCCTTGTTTTGTATAAAACATGTAGGTTAGAAGATTTACGATCAACGGTGGTGATAAAGTTTTCAGTGTGGTATAAAAACTCAAGGTTCGGAAGATAAATCTCGGCCGGCCGAACTTTTATTACGTCAGTCAATACTTAAGTTTTGATGTCATCCTGTGCTGTGTGTGAGTGCGTTTTTTTATGTCCTTAAAACAATTTTTGCTGGCTTAAATACTTACTCTCCTCACTTCCTTACTTATTCATACTAATATAACAAACGCGAAACTCTTTCACGCAAAAACTACTGAATGGATTTCAATGAAACATTACAATAATATAGCTTCTACATCAGAATAAGACATTAACCAATAAGAATAAGACAAGCACCAGCTAGTATTATAAATGTGAAAGTAACTCTCTCTGTCTGTTACCTTTTCACGCCTTAAACATTATCAAGGATACAGGAAATAATCTTTCACCCAGAAAAAAAATCCAATCCAATCTAGAAATCCGGAAACTTTATATAATTCTAAATTCAATTAAAACTATTTATTTAAGCACACACACGATATAATTGAATATGATTGAAGACGTGGGTGGATGAAGGTGGTATGTCGCATAATTCCAATTTTGAATAAATGGAAGTTAAAGATTTACTTTTAATTTTTGAGATATCTCGCCACGGAACTGATTTTTGTACTAAATTATGATACAAAGTTGTGTAAACAACCTAAAACATTAATGGTATGATAGCAATTAAGCACTTCTATTATTTAATTTAAAAAAAAAAGTGAACATAGCTCCCTCTTCCATTAAACATAAGTAAACTTCTGCACTCTTTGCTTTTTAAAATTAACTGTACATACATAACTGTCAAGTTTTTATTTTCCAAAAATAAAAACTGTCAAGTTTTTATTTTCCAAAAATGTCTTAAATCGACAATCTTAAGGTCTACCTTCATCAACGCAAAAAACGAAAAAACCCAAAAATGCGACTTAACACCTTCATCCACTCACGTCTTGAATTATTAAACTTAACATAAGGATATTAATTTACCTAATTTTAAAATAAATATGTATTTATTACGTTAAAACAACAGTAGAGATATTTGACCATCACAAAAGCATATAAATTAAAGGAACACTGCTTTGTTTATGGAATTCTAAACTGTTTGTTAATGTTGTATCAACGTTTTGAGGTCCGCAGTAAATCTTCATTAGGGCATGTCGGGGCACATAATTATTATACTCTTAAGATGTAGGGCATTGATGAGGGCAAGAATGGGGTTGGTAGATAAGTAAGTATCGACCTCGTTTGAATTTAACTTATTCAATGTAATTCAAGCATAAATGCTTACACAAGCATAAATTGCAACTAATTTTCTTAAAGAAAACTTATGAAACATTGATTAAAAAACAACGCTTAAAAAAGCTATACTGATCTGATACATATTAAAACTAAAACTACGTTCAAAATTTAAAAAATATATGAAATACTTATACATAACTAGCTGGTGCGAATATTTAGCCTATTTTCATCTAGAAATTCTATTCTAACTCAATAGTTAATTCAATAACTAACTAAATAGGTTAATAGTTTAACTCAATAGTTTCACCAATGTGAAATATTTTTTTTTAAATCCGACGAGTAGTTACCTCCTACATACAAACAACCAAAAACATAAAAAATTTACATATTTATAATATAAAATTTTCTCAGGTCTAACTATTTTACATTTTTCAACGCGGATGAAGTCGCGGACACCAGCCAGTTGAGTTATAATTTGATGATGTTACAATGTAACCCTCATTTGATGTGTATGTAGTATGTCGTCAATGGAGTCAGATGCCTACAACTTTTACAATGCGATGCGGAAACCGCGACCCGAGTTCTGGTATGAATGCGTGACGAACTGGGCCGCGGGCTCGACAAATAGAGATACGAGTATGTGCAAGGGCTCTTTTCACAAGAAGTAACACAACGATTAACTAAATAAGGGTCAAAATTTTGTATTGAATTAAGTTTAGGCAAACTTTGTATTGAATTAAAGGCTTCGCAGGGAACGGTTGGATACGAAGTACGGGGGACCATGCGTGGTGGCGAGTTTTGGGAGAGGCCTAAATTCAGCAGTGGAAAGACACAGGCTGATGATTATTTTGATGAACAGAAATACTTGAGCATAAAATGCTATGATAGTGCTAGAGAATTGTAACTACAGAAACATAAAATTAATGACGTCATTAGAAGGATTTTCCTAGCGAAATTACGAGATAGTATTCATGACACCTGCCACTGCCCTAGGAGCATTGTATGTAATGTTTGTGACTAGGTCCTCGCACTGATCCTTCTGGTGATGGTTTTATTGCGAACACAAAGGCAGACGCAATTATTACAGGATTTGCGTTTGCGTCCAAATTATTCGCATTTCATTACAGGTTATATTACAGTGATGAGCCCGTTGGATGAGTAGTTAGGAAGTTTGCCTTAACTCTGTGGGTCCCGGGTTGACTCCCGCTGTGGTCGGCTTTAGAAATGAACTTTTCAAAGTTAGATCTGGTCTCTATCTTAAAAGTGTTTCGCAGTCACTTTGGATACAATAGATTTAATTTTAATTATTACTAATACATTATTTCTGGCTTGTAGGTGTTGTGGGCAGATCGTAGAATTGGGCAGATCGTAAAGTATGAAATCAAAAATCTTTCACCAAAAGTCAAAAATAGGTGCGACGAGGAGCGAAGCGAAGCAAAGCGAGGAGGAGCGTGTTAGGTTTACATGGAAATAAATTTGGGTAGCCGAGCGAAGCGGAGCGGAGTGAGTTTTGACAAAAATATGATCTGCCCCGGAATATCATGATAATAATATGCTCAATTCTACGATGTGCCGACGACATATGTAAGTTAGATACTTGGTATTTCAATGCTTCTAGGTTTCTTGTAAAATTCTCTGTCAAATTCATAACAGGTCAAAAAACCTCAGCGTAATTAGCAAATTTATTTCAGCCTCTTACTTCTACAGGAATGGATTTTTAAATCCCTTCAATACGCTTTTAAAGAATTTTTAATGGAGCGTACCAAAACTAATTTCTCCATCAAGTAAATATAAGTTTTAAAGCTACGCTGACAAGGTTTAATATTAAATGTTACACTACTTGTTCTCGTTCAATTCATTTCGTAGATTCTTACCTATACAGCCTCAAGGCACTCATCAAACGCAACCTTAGGCTAGCACGAAAATTAAAAAGTTTATTTTTTAAAAAAGGAACTCGAATTCACTATCAAATAGACGAAGTAAGGGCTCGTTAGTGGGCTCTGGATTTTTTAATTATACGGAAGTAAGGCTTGGAGGTTTTCACGTTTTTTTTTCTATATGACACAATCAAGCACTCGACGTTTCACGTGCTCGGTTACGTGAATCTTAAACGTTTAATAATGTTATCAGTATACGAAAATATTTAAACTCTTCGTCACAAATAATTTAAAAGATCTGCTCATTCCTGAGACCCTTACTCAAGAATTAAGTCGCGAGTAAAACCTAACACGTAAAAAAATAATTTCAATAATTTCAATCTCCAACTAATTCAAACTTTTGAGGCTTTGAATAAAATAGTTTATTTTTTATGAATGTGTCACATTAACTCGTCACAATTTAAGGGGTGACAAATAATAAATTATTCAGTTAATTTTTTTTCTGTCATCTCCAAACTTTTCCATTAAATTAAATTACCAGTGAAACAAAGCTTTCGCAAAACGCTCTTTTGAGGCGTTAGAAAAAAATATATTTAAATGTGAAACCTTTGCGAGTCCTAATTTCAAAATCATGTCGGAGGGAGATTATCTTGGATTTCACACTTCTTCGAAGCCTCCGTCTGCTCGGGAGGCTATATAAGCTGCTTATGACTGTGATCGCCACTCACGGTGCGTTAGTCTCAAAACGTGTTAAAATCACCATTCAGAATAACCCGTTTAAAATTTACCCTTCTACAAAATTCATTTTAAAACATTCCTTTTCACTTGTCCATGTGTTATTTCGAATTGCCCTTTTGATTTCGTATTTGTAAAGCGATTTTAATTAGTTCAAAGCTGAATTGAGTCTTTTGAAGAAATTATAGATCTTACTGGGGATAATATCGTGAAATTTGGTAATGGGGTTTCATAGATTTTTACGTTTTAAAGTAGGTATTAAAATCTTATCTATGTGTTATTTCGAATTGCCCTTTTGATTTTGCATTTGTAAAGCGATTTTAATTAGTTCAAAGCTGAATTGAGTCTTTTGAAGAAATTATAGATCTTACTGGGGATAATATCGTGAAATTTGGTAATGGGGTTTCATAGATTTTTACGTTTTAAAGTAGGTATTAAAATCTTATCTATGTGTTATTTCGAATTGCCCTTTTGATTTCGCATTTGTAAAGCGATTTTAATTAGTTCAAAGCTGAATTTAGTCTTTTGAAGAAATTATAGATTGTACTGGGGATAATGTCGTGTATCTAATGGGATTTCATAGATATTAAAGCTTGGAAGTATTAAAATACCGTGCATTTCCCAAATTGAAATATAAGTCATCATTTTAATATGTATTTAGGAAATCTGTAAAATTTATAATTTGAATTTAATAAATCTGAAATATTCACATGAAATTACTGCAATTAAGAAATACTTTTATATAAAATTTAAAAAATAACAGTATGCTTGTATAGAGGAAAACCTGACACAAAACCTGGTCAAAAAGTCTCCTGCCCTAAATTTCTCTAAGAAATAACGACTCTATCAATTGGTATTAAGATGTAATTTAGCTTGCAGCTTTACTGCACCGTGTCGTTATTTAACGTAGAACGAACATACCAGATTACGCATACTCGTGCCTTGCATGAAAACTCGTGCCGGAATGTATTTGGAAGTACTGATTCACGAGAGCAGCTAGTAGCTTGTACAAGCTCAGATTATTAAGGCAAGGACTAACCTCAGACCGAACACAATTTTGACCAAAATAACCGCAACCTAATGTGCTATGAATCAAGGTGCAATATTGCGCAACAAATTTTTGTAGCTCTTCGGAGATAACCGAACAGATTTAATATTGGAAGGTTTTTCTTAAATATTTTGTAAAATATGAAAAAAGAAATAAAAGTAGCCGATTCAAACTTTAGTGTAGAACGTAAGTTAATTAATAAGCCTAAAAACATAAGTAGTTGTCACGGAATTTTTTTAGTACTGTGAACAGTAAGTTTATTTTTAGCAGTATTTTACTAATTTTTTTTCTCACAAAATGGATTTTTTTTTATAAATCTGCCCGATTCAAACTTTTTCCCATATAGTCTATTATGCACTGTATTTTTATCTAACTTGTGATTTTACTCTAAGAAGTCAAACTAGACGACGAAAATAACGCTTTTCAGCTAAGTCCTCGCCTTAAGCATTTGCATATCCCCGTTAAAATTAAAATATATTCTAATCTTACTAATATTATAAATGCGAAAATTTGTGAGGATGGATGTATGGATGTTACCCTTTTAAGCAAAAAACTGCTGAACATATTTAGATAACATTTGGCACACAGATAGTTTTCTACCTGGAGTAACATATATGATATTTTTTTATTCTGATCAAATGTTAAATTTTCGAGAGATCGTTTAAAATATGAAAATGAATTAAAATATACCTTTACTACTTTATTATAAATAAATAAATAAATTTCATCACACATTCCACACAGCACCATCTAGTTACACAGTAAGCAAATAATGCTTGTATTATGGATACCAGACAGTTGATATACTATACATAGTATATTTTTTTTTTGTTGTAAATACATACACATATTATATATACAAAACATCCACGACTCAGGTACAAAGGTATAATGTTAACAAATAAATATTTGCCCCAAGTGGGATTTGAACCAGCGACCGTTTGGTTAACAGCTAACCACTAAACCAAACGTATCGTTTATGTACGTATTATATGTATAGATTTATGTACCTAGAATATCTAGTCCATGACCCGGACACGCTGTATATATTTTCTATTGAAGTACATTAAATATTAGCGTATCGTAATGTAATTCAGATCGGTTTAATTTAACTAATGTATTTGTTTTAATAATTTACTAAAATAAGTTTCACCGGTTCTCACCGGTGAATTAATGTTAATGTTAGCGACGATAAATTAACATTCTGTTTATGTGAAATATTTGCAGTAGAATATTATCTTTCATCAATGTGGTTTACTAATAAACGAGAATTTATTTTGACGCATTTTGATCATTAAAATATTTGACTTAATTGTAGTAATGTACGATATATTACTTACTAGAGTTAGGCAAAAGTATAAATGTCCAATTAATTTAAGGTAAATAATTTACTTACATATCTATTTTATATCAACTCGACTAATAAAGTGCTTTATCGCCCTAAGATCTACATATATAGAGGTAAACAATTATAAATATTATAGTCATGTGTTTGGATTACTTACTAGCTGGTCCCCGCAACTTCATCCACGTTGAAAAAGAAAATATATGAGTACTTAATATAATGCCTAACATTTTTATCGCTGTGACGCTATTTTTTGTATTTTTAGGCGATCCCTAGGTAAACTAACATTTTTCCACCATAAAAAGTATCATATCTGTTAATCCAGATAATAAACTATCAGTGTGTTAAATTTCACCCACAATCGTTCAACTGTTTCTGCATTATTAAGAAACAAACATACAAGCTTATAAATTTCGCATTTCGCATTCGATATCGTTCACACATAATTATATAAAACATGCTATAGAACAATGTTTTATAACATATCTTAGTAGATAGTTTAGACTCACCTTTACACACCCTGTATCTCTTGATCTCTTGTAAGAAGCGATGAAACAATAAAAAACCAAAACTTTTAATACCACGGTCAACACAACCCTTAGCAATTTATTCCACAGCTATCCAAAATTCCGACTGGATATTCCCTAGTGTTATCCTTGACGGCGCGTTGAAATGGAAAACCTTCTCGTTCAGAAAATACGTGTGTGTAATTGGTTCGTGCGGCATGCAAATGTTATGTCCGCGGGAATTACCGTTCTCCAAGTTCACAACCAGACAGACGCTCGTCGTTTGCACTGAAACTATGGTTACTGTGTATTGTGAATATGTTATATACAGGCTGTGGCCTGTACCTAATAAGAGCAATAAATTAAAATATAGACCCTTTAACGAATCAGTAATCAATTCCAAATGGTTTCAATTAATTAAAATCAAAAACAAATTTACTGTTATTTTCTACCAAAATTAATCGAGCCAGCAATGTACTACTATAGACATAATCTGTCCAGTTTTCGCCCCAGTACCCTGTACCAAGACATCTAACGACTAATAACCGACAATTTAGCGGATCATATAATTCATTGATTATGTATTGTAACTTTGGATTGCTATATCTGATATCTCTGAGTTAAGCATTTATTGCTCTTATTACAGGCCACACCTTGTATAATAGTGCTACAAGTATATTTTGGCACGTGTCGAAAATCGGAATTAATGTACCTATCTTGTAAAACTTCGACTAAAGATAAAGAACTGCGGGTGTTTAATTACATATTATTACGCTATATAAAGGAACGAAAATCACAATGCAGTTAGTTTCAAAAGCAAGCTTAATTCAGTCTTGTTCACTTCTTACAGTATCTCTCGTAATTCATTTCGAGCGCCTAATTGATTCTCTCTCCTAGTAAAGGCTGGTGCAACTGAGAGAAATTCACTTTACCACATTCCACCGATACTAGGTCGAGATAAGCGGTTCTACGAAAAAGGTTCTACGAGTTATTAGAGAAGTTTGCAATTTTTCTTTATTCCTATCGCTTTAAAG
Organism: Synanthedon vespiformis; assembly: GCA_918317495.1. Classification (NCBI taxonomy): domain Eukaryota; kingdom Metazoa; phylum Arthropoda; class Insecta; order Lepidoptera; family Sesiidae; genus Synanthedon; species Synanthedon vespiformis. The sequence continues at coordinate 3,922,536 of OU906965.1, forward strand.
CGAAATGTAATAATACTGTTTGCCCTGGTTTTCTTTACGATATCAACATTCGTGACCCATTTATCAATATAAAAACAATTCGAAGGCTGCAAAAGTCGATATGCCTAAATAAATTATTTTGATATCTTAGAATCTTTAGAAAGTACTATTTATTGTTTTAGTTTATTAAAAAGTATACAGATACTTTTGGAACATATATACAAATACAAAAAGGAAAAAAAAAAACCAGTTAGTTTGATTAATAAAGTTATGATAGTATTTTGGAAATGAATTTTCATGCCCTTAAAAGCAAATACTTTATCGTCCCCGTTCTACATACTACGTTTGTCATTTTGTTATTTATAACAGCAGCAAAAAGGTTAAAACAGCAAAAAGGTTATAGAGTAGCAATAAAGAAATAAGTTTTGCAAATATCGGCTCAGCGTTCACACGGAAACGGCTTACGCATAAACCCAAAAACAAACATGTTAAGGAAATAAACAAGTTGAAAAACAACTAAATCGGAGACAATTATTTTCGCATTGTCTCACTTGTTCACTTCCTGCGCCTTTGTATTTCGCACTTTACTTCGGCTTAAGCCCAATGAAGGATTGTGAAAAAAGTCTACATCTCTATTACAATAGGGTACACCATAGATGTAGTTGCTCTAGTACCATTAAAATTACTAGTAATACTACTTGGTATCGCCTGAAACATTAATAGTGCTAGTGATACTACTCGGTATCGCCAGTAACATTAATAGTACTAATGATACTACTTCGTATCGCCTGTACCATTAATATTAGTACCAATGATACTACTTGGTATTGCCTGTACCATTAATAGTACTAGTGATACTACTTAGTAATTTAGTATCGCCTGCACCATTAATAGTACTAGTGATATTACTTGGTATCGCCTGCACCATTAATAGTACTAGTGATACTACTTGCTTTCTCCTGAACCATTAATAGTACTAATGATACTACTTCGTATCGCCTGTACCATTAATATTACTAGTGATACTACTTCGTATCGCCTCTACCATTAATAGTACTAGTGATACTATTTTCTTTCTCCTGAACCATTAATATTAGTACCAATGATACTACTTGGTATTGCCTGTATCATTAATAGTACTAGTGATACTACTTAGTAATTTAGTATCGCCTGCACCATTAATAGTACTAGTGATACTATTTTCTTTCTCCTGAACCATTAATAGTGCTAGTGATACTATTACTTCGTATCGCCGGTACCATTAATATTAGTACCAATGATACTACTTGGTATTGCCTGTACCATTGATAGTACTAGTGATACTACTCAGTAATTTAGTATCACCTGCACCATTAATAGTACAGAGTACTGGTGATATTTTGGTAAGACAAAATATCACTAGTACCATTACCATTACTGTTAGTACGACGTTTGGTTTGAAATTTCAATGTTCATCTGGAAGATATTGTCATGTTCTATCTTTATATTATTCAGCGTTGACGAAGAAGCGTGGTCCACACACATAACCAAAAAAGATCTTAGAGTCGTATCTATTTTATTATATTTTTAGAAATACATCTGCGATCACAATACAGAATGAATTCTAGATTTAAAACAAATAAAATACGCGTTCTAATTCCAACGCGTGAGCGAGTCGTCCAATTCCTTGAGTTTCCTGTGCACAATCAAAGACACAAAGGAAAGGTACATTATTTTCAGAAACAAAGACGTATTCTTTGCAAATGAAATATAGAACCAGTGTAACCTTTGATCAGTTAGGTGTGACTCGCGTATATATTAACTTTTGTGACTGAAAAAAATATATTAGACACCCACTTGATTTTAGAAGTGAATACTTCTTGAGGCGCGTTGGGCATTTTTTGTATGGGAAAAAGCGCTGAACTCGTTTGACATTGACAATTGACGATTTTCCATATAACTATTTTACGCTCTCGCTAGCGAGTGCGGTCATTGTAAACTCATGTTAAAGTACTGAGGGCCTAGTGCGAGTTTTACTCTATCAAACTCGTCGAACGCGTAAATGTCAATTTTATGGAAATGAAGTAGTGCTACACGTTAGCCACCAGGTAGCGCTGCTTCATTCCCATACAAATTGACATTTGCGCGTTCGACGAGTTTGATAGAGTAAAACTCGCACTAGGCCCTCTGGTATCTCTTAATTAGTCATCGAAACAAAACAATACATATTGTTATTTTACTGTTCAAATATTATTCATGTTTGTTTTTTAGACAATGAAAAAAATAATACCACTCCCAAACAAACAAGGTTATTACTACGTATCTAACTTATTAGTTAACTTGGTTGCACGAAATCGACGTGAATATCACCAAAGTTGTTAGTGAAGTGCATGTTAGTCAATATACTGTACAAACGCTGTGGGATGTATCCAACGTTACAAGTGCTATATTTACCTACAGCGATATTAAATTCTGGGCAAAATCAATTTGCGTCAACTTTACACAATTTCCGAGCGTTATATTGGATGTCGAGTTGCGTTAAAAATAAACTTTATAAAAATGTTTAGCGTTCAATGTTAAACAATAGTTCCTTCATATTACCTACTTATTCGAAAAATCTGTTATTGTCAAAAGTTTGACATTTTAATACGTTTATTAGTTTTAACACGTAATGAAACAGTGGAACAAAAATTTAGAACAGATATCTATTTATTAATTATGTTTCAAAGAAACACTTTTAAAAGTCAGTAAATTTTTACAAGGATTTGGGAAAAGACCAGCCAACAAAAGATTATGACTAGCCTGAGAAGAAACTCAGATACATTTTTTTCTTATCTTTAAAATAAAAAATATATACTTCACAATTACAATTGTTATAATTATTACTGTGGCTTTGTTATTGAGCCGTTCTGATAGTATTGACTTATTGACGGTGACTTATTTGCATAGAGTGGCGTGTTCAGTCCAAAAAAACTGTCAGTACTGCCTGTCAAAAGTGATACTGAGCATCATTCCGCCTCACTTAGCGTGATGATGCGACTTCACTGCTTTTTTACTGAGTTCACAATACAAAAAGTGTAATAAGTTTACACTAAAAAAAAAAAAAATTTTAATTGCTGTTTCATTATCACGAATATACTAATAAATTATTCGTAATAATGAAATAACAATAATTCTGTCAAACTTATTTCTAAAACCGCTTAGGTGTGATGAAAGAAGATTATACTGAATTTAAATAAATTACAAATTCTAAGCTCAATTTGAGTGGAAATTTTGCGATTAGACTGAGATCTGTTGGAAACTTGTTTCCGAGAGATTTCAGGTTTGTTTGAATCCATCGAGATTTATAGACTTTAGTTTCTCTAAGAAATTTTGCATAACGGTATACGTATTACTTGTAGGCGGAGAATAAATTTCAGTTATTACAAAAAAAATATTACAATAACCTTAAATTTGGGATTTCACTCAAGTATTTTCCAGATCCTGGATGGGTTGCTACTTCATAAATATTGCTTGTAATACGTAAAATCCACAAATACAGAGATATAGGACAAGGTTACTGGACTATATCTGTAAAAAGTGTAAAAACTAAATAAAAATAAATATTTTCTTTTTTTTTTATTTATTTATTTAATAGCTAACCATACAACATTTAATATTTAACAAATACCATATAAAATAGATTTTAAATTTTTATATAGCCTATTACAAGGCTTATATTACATTTTTATATAAATAGTATATTTTTTTAAATTATATATATGCATGCATATTCTTAAAAAAATATGAATATAAATCCGACACGTGTATAAATATTTGTCTCATAATAAATATACAATAAGAAAGCAAACAGTATATTTAAAAATGTGTCCGGCGTCTCCTCCGCCTTTCTAAGCAATTAAGATAATGAAATTCTTTTAAATTCTTTCCCCTGGGAGACGCCATTTCGGTTTAATTAGATATCCTCTAAATAAAACGGGCAAAGGGCAACAGTTTATGATCAAATAAATTTGTACCTTAAGGGGCAAACAATATATTTTTATTATTATTAATAACGGGTGTGCTTTTGGCCAGCTTTTAGTCGTGTGGTAAAGACAAGACCTACGATGGAGCGAGCTCACCCCGGGTTATATATGAGCTCGAAACACAAACATCGGAAGGGAGTTCTAATCCTTGGCAGTGCGTATTATGAGTTTTAAAAAAGTTTAGTTCGAAAAACACGTTTTTTAATCGACGAAAACGAAAAACGGAGGAGGTTCTCAATTCGACCGTATTATATGTTTTTTGTTTTTAATGTGTGTTCGCAGATAACTTCGTCGTCTATGAACCGATTTTGATGATTTTTTTTTATTGGAAAGGGTATTATACCCCGAAGGTGGTCCCATATAAATTTGAAAAAAAAAAAATCTACCCTAGGGGTAGAAAAAACAGCGGAAATAGAAGTGATTTATTGTTCACTCACAGATTTTAATGCGGAGTTGTGTATTAAAAGTAATCAAAAATTAAGCATGTATTAATTAGTAGATTATAGCCACAAGAAATTATAACATAAAAAAAATTAACAAAAAATTAAACCGCCGAAAAAACTGAAAAGCAAAAAATAATTTTATTTAACCTTAATAGCTAAGTTCTTAAACTAATGTAAGTACTTAGTTACTAATTATTTTTCGGCGGATTTTTTGTTACTTTCTGAAACAAAATTTTGAAATTCGCCGAAGAACTAAGGTTATCATCAATACGAAATTCAGTGGAACTTGAAACAATTATATAAAATCTTTTATGTCAATAGCAATTCCCGAGCGAGAGTATTAACTTGTCCATTTATTTATAAGTCGCTAACGATTTCCTGTTTGCAACTTTTCCTCTCCAGAATAGTTTATAACAACGTGAGGGTTAAAGATGTTATATTGTCTTTTTTCTTTTTTGCAGGTGACGGACGTCTATCGTGCCAAGTTTTTTGCAGGTATGTTCTTGAATATGTTTTTTTTAATCTTTCTGTGTAAAATAAAAAAACAAATAAAAACAAATTATAAAACAATAAAATTATAAAAACAACATTTCCTTTTGATTTCCTTATTTATATTAGTTAAATGTCTAATTTACAATTAATGAATTCGTAGCAATAGAATGTCTATAGAAATAATGAAACACTTACTCGTATATGCAGTACTCTGAAAGGAATAAGTGAAAAGAATAATGTACTATTTCTGTCCACTGTGAAATTTAGTCCGTATGATAATCAGTTTGCGTTTCCAATTCCGCGTAACTCATTTGTTTTAGCGTCTTTACTCATTTACCTAAACCAGATATAGAGAATTTTCTATTATTTAAAGGTGGTTAACTGCTAGGTGAGTGTTACTGTCGACAGTCCAGTTCGTGACTGCGTAGCGCAACATGTAGGTACTGTCACTAAAAAAAGTGCAAAGTAAGTATAAGCGAGAAAACAAATGTGCGCGTATCGACTAAACAGCAAGCAGTGACAGCAGCAATCTATTGGATTCTGTATTTGAATTTCGTTTACGTTGCCCGATGTCAATTGGTCCGCAAAGAGGGTTCGACACGTCGTCGGCGTTAGCGATCCTTCATCACAGTGTAAATAATAAACAGTGTGGGATCTATCAAATATACTCTTTATGATATGGATTCTAGTAAATTCAGTTCAAACGCTTTCAACCCGTCAAAGGGTGACCTTATTCTGCCGTTCCCAATACACATTCAATTCTAATTTCGCACACTTACTTCCTCAGTTTGCATATGCTTATTTATACACTTTTTTATAAGTTTGAAGAGAAAAATTTCGTTAGGCTCATTTTGTTGAGGAGTGAACGTGAGTGTACATCATCACGCTTGGAATCGGTGACGCTGAATGGGATTTATTAGTGATATTAGTGACTCATTATTATGAGTGATACTCATATTAGTGACGCTAAGCGCGTCACCAATCTGATTGTTTGTAAATTATAATTATATTTATAGTTTCAAATTGAAAAATATGAAGTTTTCTCTTCAATTGTGTAGTCGTAAGCACAAAATCTATTTTTTATAAGTTATATGTTATAATTATTATTGTTAATATTAATATTATATTAATTATTTTGATGGTTACGAAAGTATCATACGGTACAATATAAAGCTCCTATAATAAAATGGTACCCTATTACGCTTTTACAGTAGATAATTTTTAAAAAAATCCCAGGGGCCCCATGTAATAGAAATTTATAAATATAATATGTATTTTGTATTTTAAGAAATAATCTTACACAATTTTAGATTTCACAGAAATTGGCCACAGACCACACAGATTTAGAAATGTTTTTTTTTTTTTTTTTTAAGGGTGTACTTGGAAAAGTGCATCCTTATAAGATTACAATCTAGTCTTAAGACTAATGAGTAATTTTAATATAACCTAAACTACTAACTGTAATATTTACTAAGAATAATGTCCATTAACACGATTCTTATTGTCTCTATTAAGGGGTGAACACTTTGTTATTGTGTTCTTTGCAAGTAGCACTAACTTCACTACATATCACTAGCTTGTCACTGCACTAATTCAAAAGACACTTTGTTATTGTGATCTTTGTGAATATCACTGTTTTAACACTACACTAGTTCAAATGGTTTTGTCCTTTTCAAACGTCTAACTATATTTGTGATATCGAGAAGCTGAATAGCTTCGACATTCACATGATGATGAAGTCTTTTTTGATGAGCCTCTGCATATTTCTGGATGACTGTAATCACGGGGTCTATCTTGAGATCCCTATGAAGGTCGTCGTTGCGGATATACCAGGGTGCATTTACAATGCATCTTAGTACTTTATTCTGAAATCGTTGGATCATCAGAATGTTGCTATGTTTGGTACAGCCCCATAGCTGTATCCCATAAGTCCACACCGGCACGAGAACTTGTTTATACAACAATATTTTATTATGTACTGACAACGAAGAATACTTTCCTAATAGCCAGTACATTTTCCTATAGCGAATTTCTATTTATTTAGAAATGTATTGCAAAGTACGTCGAGCTTATTCACTACAATTTAGACTGTGTTCGCAGTAGATATATATTCAGTGTTTTCTGTATTCTTGTCGAGCTGTTTCGGTCATGTTTCCTAGAAAAAACAAAAACCCTAAATAAGGATTTGTGGCAATGAATGGATACTTTTTGCGGACACGGCTTATTTTGTCTTATAGCTAACGGGTTTTAAGACAGAAAAATATATTCAAAGTTTCTCGTGGTTTTTCCTAACGTAAAAAAAACATTTTTTGCTACATCTACTTTCCGACGAAATATTATTTTAAGCCCAGTAAAGAACGGGTATAGCGTTTTGTGTATTCAAAGTTGTTTTTCTGATAAAACGGAATTGACGTCATCGTACCCAAAATATATGACATTTTTCAACATAAGTTTTCAAGGTAGAGACACAGATGATTATGTTGAGTTATTTTGGTATTTAAAACAGACACTTCATTACATTTATTAGTATAAATAAGTCAGGAGTTTCACGAGTTGCGTGTCATATTAAAATATTTATATAGAATGCGTTTCCCCGTACGCATTTAACTCGAAAACAACACAGCGATTCATTAATATTTGCAATCACAATTCCATGCGACGAATCACTCCCTCGGGACTCATTACAGCAACGCGCGCAATGTTGCTTGTTGAGCTTTGACACCGTATTCTTGCTTATTTTAAACAAACTCCAATAAAATCTATATAAATAACTCTTTTTAACAAAAAATAAACCGACGTCTCATGGTATTTTCTCATAGATGCCATTGTCAGAACTGGACCAAATCGAAATGTCTTAAATAATAATTAATTCACAACTTAATGGCTAGAATAGTATAGAATAGGTTGGGGGTAAGTACGTAAGTATTACTATAATATTTTATTATAGTTTACAAAGCTAAAACCTTTTATTACGTTCACCTACTCATGATTTGCTGTCCTTGTCTTTTGTATGGAATTGAGTGAAAGAGAAAACGCTATGTTAGTTCGTTTCAGCGAATAAACTATAGTAGTAGGATAGGTATTAAGCGTTGTAATAAACTATCTGTAGTACGTAGGTAATTCTATTTTTGAACTAAAACGCAATTTATGTCACTTAATACACTTAATAACAATTAAGTGTGATTACATTCGTAATTGCTATTCCCGACCAGAGACCTATTAAAATTATCTAAACGTGAATTGTAGAGGTATATTTTCATTATCCGTTTTAACAGTGGTAGTAGAGAAAATTCCTAGCTGTAGTCATTTCGAAGTTGAATATTATTAGGTATGTTTTATGCAAAAGAGAAATTATTTTTAGTTCGGTTTTTTTTTTAAATAAAACATCTCTCTGATTACTATATTTTATATTATACCTGATGCCTTGATTTACGAAAGTTGAGTTTCCGAACAGATATACCTAGACCTACGTACTCCGGGACCGGTTCCGAAACGGATTCCGTATATGGGTACTTTAATCTATACTAATATTATAAAGAGAAAAGATTTGTATGTTTGTAATAAATAAAATCAAAAACTACTGGACCGATTAAAAAAAATTCTTTCACCTATAAAAAGTTACATTGTCAGCGAGTAACATAGACTATCATCAATCATCATCAATAGTAATAATAAATCTGTAAGTGTAGGTATTGTATTACGTATGTTCCTCCATAACTCTTAAACGAATTAACTGATTTTCATGAAACTTGGTAGATAAACATTTGGACGTACAGGACACAGTATATAGGCTACTTTTTCTTTTTCAACGCGGACGAAGACACGGGCGACAGCTAGTATTTTATAAAGTTAGCGGACGAAGTGGACATTCCATAGACTAATGCTGTTATAATAGTACTTGGAGAATAATATTTTAAAAATGCAATGGACTATAGAAAACCAGCTAGACAGCTGCATTCTGTAAGGAAAATCCCTTGGAAGATTATTTTTAAAAATGTTTTAGTTACAAGGATCAGTTTAGTTGCCATTAAGTCTATATTTATCTCTATCTTTATCTATCATACATATCTATCTATAGTACTGTAAAAAAATATTATAAAAAATCGCTGTCCGCTTTCACCTCAGCTAATATCCAAACCAACCAACGAATTTGATACAGTTTTCACTTATGGAAATAGCGATAAACCGGGAAGGTTCCTATGGAAATAATGCACCAGTTCAAGCCGAGGGCGCGTTGCTTGTTTAATGAGTGAGTAAAATAAGTGTCAGATTGTTTGATACTATTCGCATCTGAATGAAAAATATTTCAATAAATTAGTATAATATTTCATATGAAATATTTCAATAAATTAGTAGAATATTCCATGTGAAATATTTCAATAAATTAATAGAATATTTCAAACAAACCTGAATATTATTGTGGCTTCCAAATAACTTGAATAAAATGAACATTTCCAATTAAATGTATACCAGTACATGAAAGCAATATAATTTCGTTCGACATATGAATAGATTTGAACGCATAAAGGGCGCTCCATACGAAATATTACCCCCGTTAAAGCGGCTAAATTAAAATATTCAAAAGGATTTAAGTCCAAGCAAGTTCAAAGGAGCTGCGGACTTAGTGACGACTGTAAATAAGTTAAAATTTGTTTGCCCACGTTCTGATGAGAAGTGTCTGTATTAAGAATTGAGTTTTTTAATTTTTTTTTTATAAATGGAAAGATCATTTATATAAGTTTTATAACAAAACTATTTTTTTTTTCGCAATAATTCAAAAGTTATATCAAAATAAAAATTAATTTTTGAATCCAGTACCGAAGACCCGCCGACCGCTCCCGAACAAACCCGAGCGATCGTGACGTCATAATGTTAGTTTTGTCAAGTCACGTGTAATAGCCGTAAGCGCTGTACTGTTCTAAAATAGCTTTAACATTATGACGTCATAACTATGGTGACCAATAGTGGCGCGTTCATAGTCACGTGATTTTTTTTAATTATAATTTTTTTACTGTTTATAATTAATTGAAAAATATTGTTTTAAAGTTTTTCGCATTAAATATCAACATTATTAATAATAAAGTTTTAAAATACATAAAGAACTTTTTTTTTTCAAAATTCCTGTTGTAATGACGACTCATTATTTTTATCTTACTCTCCTGTGACATAACGTTTGGTTCTTTGTTCAGGGCCCTTAGCCATGAGCACACCAATTCCAACGCTCCTTTACGAAGTTAGAGAACGATAGAAAATAAAGCCCGATGATTGGTCAAAATTTTATATGGGCGTTACAACAACCAATCACCGGGCTTTATTATCTGTCGTTTCGTCAATCTATAACGCTCCCGTTTGCACTGGGTGCTCTTAGCTAAGGGCCCTGGTCTATAATCAACAGCGCTTTTCACGTATGTCTGTCTGTCTGTATATTTTATGCGTTAACTCCTCCTAAACTACTTTACAAATTTTGATATGATTTTCACTAACGAAAAGAGCAATAAGCGAGGAAGGCTCGTGTATACAATTTACAGAATTTTTTTTATAAAGTTACGCAGACAAAATCGCGTGCAACAGCCTAGTATTATAATAACAAAATTCTTTCCGCTACATAAATCGCTCTCGATTTCACTGTGATCACGGCCATAAGCGTTCCCATCTCGTCTCCCGAGATTAAAATACAAATTTACTCATTGAAAACGCTTTAAAGCCCGGCTTACCTTTGTATTTATTGCTCTACCTGTGTATTCGTTTCATGACATCCTAAGCTTACGCAAGAATTTATTTTGTTATAACATTTTTTACAAGTGCTTTCAAATTGCAAATTCCTTGGGCCACGTTTAATATCCTCCGAGGGATAATCTTTTGCATTTTTTTTCCTCTCTTTCACGTTAATGAGAAAAGGCGGGAAGCGTTGTAATTAAGTATTTTCGACGTGGAATGACATCAAATGACACTCTATTATACGAGTACAGAAATTGTTAACAGTATTGTAGACGATTATCGTATAAAATGTAATCTAATTTCTGATTTGTGATATGGATGAACACAATTATGGAATATAAAATACAAAATATGAATTATTATCACAAATAAGAAAGTAATAAAATAGTAAACGAGCCTGTACATTTTTTTTTCAAAAAAGCAATTGTTACACGTTGTTCTTATAATATGTAACAAGGAAAAACAAGTTTTTTAGAAATTTTGTCTGTTTGTCTGTGCGTTTATGTACGTTCATCTCAGAATTTATAGATATAATTTTGCGGCCAACATAGTGAAGCTGGTTTTGTAAACTTGTATTACATGCGTATCGTTTTACCTATATTGAGTTTTTGTATTTCAAGCTATACCTACATTTTTGTTTATTTTTATTGAAAATATTATTTTCCATGTTTACTTACGTATGAAATGTGATTCCATCCTGCTTTTTATTTTTTGTAGACTGTTTTTTTCACCCTTCCACTACTCAATTCAACATTTTCACTAGTAAATATTTTAATGATGCCATGTATGGAGTTACACGGCGAAGGCGTTGATTTGCCGGCTTCACTCTGCCGTCCAATATGGCTCTGTCTCTAGTGTAGTTCTTATTTTATGTGTGATTAAAATAATATCTGAGTATCTGAGAAACAAAACGTTAAAACACAGTGGTATCTTTGTTATCAACGATTGACACTGCAAGAAAATAAATGGGTACAAAATATTTAACAAGCATAAATTCTAGTCTAGATTTATTTCGTTTATATCGAAATAGGTACTAGCGGTGTTCTAAAAACTTACTGGCAAGCATACAAACGCACCTGATATAGTGCCTTCTTATCTGAGTCCCAGCCAAAGAAAATGCTTTGACAAAGTAATCCCTCTTGCACTGCAAGCCCGTCTGCCAAGAGAACAGAAATAGCAAACTGTTAAAAAACATGATTGTACGTGTAGGTACAGTCGTAAATAAAAGTGTTTTTAAGGCACTAAGTAGCCGATGGATGTTATGGTAACAATAGTTTAGTAGGGACAGACGTAAATAAAAGTGTTTTAAGGCACTAAGTAGCCGATGGATGTTATGGTAACAATAGTTTAGTAGGGACAGACGTAAATAAAAGTGTTTTAAGGCACTAAGTAGCCGAAGGATGTTATAGGAACAATAGTTTAGTAGGCATAGATGTGAATAAAAGTGTTTTTAAGGCACTAAGTAGCCGAAGGATGTTATAGGAACAATAGTTTAGTAGGCACAGATGTGAATAAAAGTGTTTTTAAGGCACTAAGTAGCCGAAGGATGTTATAGGAACAATAGTTTAGTAGGGACAGACGTGAATAAAAGTGGTTTTAAGGCACTAAGTAGCCGAAGGATGTTATGGGATGTTATAGTTTCTGTATTTCTTCGACGATTTATTTATAATAGGAAAAAAGAGAGTACATTTATATATCTTGGCGGATGTTGATTTGCTTTTGACAATGTATTAAAATAAGCCACATCGCTTTTATCTTGTAAATTTTTCACATACTTATCAAGAATATTAAAAATATGGTTAAAATGTAAGGACTTGTTTTCTAGTCAATGTTTACTTTGATGAAATTATTTAAAATTATTGGAAATTATTCCAATTTGAAAAAAAAATATAGGTTTCAATTTTTATTTTATTTATAAATGTTTCATTTAATAATTTAAATTGTAATTCGTTAACTTTTTATTTAGATATTTATTTTATGGCACGATTACTTTGATATTTTGTTTGACCGTGTAAGGTCGTAAATAACATTAGGACACCTACGCCCACTAATCTTCCTAATCTATCCTTTCAACACAGATTAGTCTAAGTTATAGCTGGAATTTAATAGATGAAGTGACTTGGTACAAAACAAGGGTATATAATAGATTTATAAGTATTTCTTTTTACAGTTGTATTTCTACATTACTTTTTTTACATTTTATCTAAAAAAGAAAAAAAATGAAGTCCTTTATTGACAATATGATTTAAACTTTTAAACATATATTATGTATTTATTTTTATATTATTCTTGTATTGAGTGCCTTGTGACTATGTTTCAATAAAATAAAAATTCATGACAACGTGTTGCAAAATTTCACGATGATCGTTGAAGTAGTTAGTCGTAAAAGCATAACAAACAAATCAAATTTTAAATGAAAATTTAAAAATGTAATTAAAAATTTTCGTCTGTGATACATTTACAAACTTTACAACGGATAAGTGTAAATATTAATTTCACAGGTTTCACAGTCGCTTTAGCATTGTAGATTCCGCAAAATATTGTAACTGCAGTGGCTCTCAAACTGTATGGGAGACTATTAACGCTATTAAACTTGTTCTTCGGCTAACGAGCTGCTATGAATTTATTTCCACGAAGTTTACGAAGAGTTAGAGACAAAATGCTTGAATCTCGGGCGTTGTATTAGCGATACAGTATGCTATAAAATGTAAAAAAAAAAATTCGCTTTTTTGTAAAAAAAAAAGTAGTGTTATTTTGTAAAGTGCGCCGGACGCAAAATCGATATATAAATCTTAATCGTTCTTTTTCTAACAGGTCCAAGAAGAGCTATTAAAGAAAATTCAGTCTATTAAAGAAGAAAGCTATGTTTCTCGCATTCTTTGTTTATACTTTGAAAAAAAAAATTATAACAATCTTCATATTAATTTATATTATATCTATCTATCCTCAATAGACCTAATTTACCATTAAGTCTGTAAAATCGTATCAGTTGCTATATAAAGTACATAAATATTTAATAATGTAATACACCTATTCAGGGCAAGGCACTTTAATATATCGAAATGAACAGCGAAAAAACAGGGGCTTGGAATTTGTTCGGTCAATCAACATAACGTCCAATTTTCCCTGATCTCCCCTTCCCTTACAAGCAATTGAGACTTTCCTCTTCAGAGGAGATTTGCTGCGGCATGTCAGAGCACTATTTAGGTTGGACATCTGCACTTGACCGATAGCAGTGGTCGAATTGATTACATAAGGCGATAGTTACTGATGGGGACATCCATCACGCTTGGTAAACGAGTGAGAAGGTCGTGCTCGTATTTAATCCGGTCACAATAAAATAATATACTGAGAATTAAGAACATAGCATATATTTTCTAATGTCTTAATACGGGGAAAAATTGCCGTTTTTCATAGAAATTTACCTATTTTTAATACTTAAGACAAGGACTAACCTCAGACTGGACCAGACACAAGTTATACCAAAATGAGCGCATTCCAATAGCCTATGAATTAAGGTGCAATATTGCACAACAAATTTTAGTAGCTTCTCGGAGATAACCGAACAGATTTAAAATTGGAACGATTTTCTTAAATATTGTTAAATAAAATATAGAAATAAAAGTGACCGATTATAAAGTTATAAAAACTAAAAGCTTAAAAGCAAAATGTTTGTCTAATTTTTTTTATTATTACTATGATTTCAAAGCTTTTTTGGCAGTAATCTACTATTTTTTTCTTAGAAAATAGATTTTTTTGTATAAATCTACCCTATTCGAATTTTTTAAATAATATATTATTATAGTCTAAAGAAAGAGTCAAATTAGCCGACGAAAATAACGCTACTCTGCTAAGTCCTCGCGTTTAAATAAAATTACTGGCAACTTTTTGCACTCCATATTGCTGTCATTTAAATGAAGAGAACTACGTTCTGTTACACATATTTTAATGAAATACTCTTTGAAATTTTGTAATACGAGATTCCCAGTTAGGTAAATTGAATTGTTTCTGTCGCAGCAACGTAACAAGAAAGCAATCCAGTTTCTGGAAGCCAGATTACTCGGAGTAATCTTACATCTAGGTAGCTATGTCTGTAGGAATGCGTACACAATGTACACACACTCAAGCATTCGTTAACCTTTGTTATGTCACACTTGACGAGACTGTGGTAAAGGTGCTAGAGAAATTTGTGTTTTTTTTTTTGTCAAGGTGAAGAAACTTTTCCTTGTACAATGTTTTGTAAATCCTCCCTTATAACAGTGAATTTGTTTGTAAACAAACCAAGAAACACTTTTTTAGGCCTACTATTTAACTTATTATTACGAAATTATGGCTATTATGGAGAGTAGGCTTATAAGAAAGTACCTATTTGATGGCACTAAGCCCCCTTAATAAGAGAAGCAATATCAATAATAGTGTGACAGTGATAAATGATTTACGCTACACTTCGCGATGTGCGCTAGCCCTAACCTGTGGAAGCTCAGATTACAAAGTAAATAAAAAATAGTGTACGAACTAGGACGTCCACTAACAAGGTGAAAGAGATGACCTTATAAGGACCGCGAGTCGACGGTGGATCCAGGTTGATTTTGACCCGCCTTTTTGGAAAATTATGGGCGAGGCATAGATCCAGTCGTGGACGTCGTACAGCTGATTGTAGTACCTACATTTCATTAATTAAAAAAAAATTCTTCGGTAAGTAACGAGATTTGTAGATTGCTTATTGTAGCATCCAGCATTAGCAGCCACATACAGGCTCGTTCAGCATATTTGACTTGCTCCGGTAAACTGGCACTGTTTAGTGTAAACATACCGCCGCGCCGCACACTGTTCGGGTGCACTGTTTAATTTTCACATAGCGCTTCGCTGCTCTGTAACAATTGCTTCTAATTATGGCCCCTCACCTTTAATTAAATCGGCGGAGATAAATTTGCGTCTAAGCCTTAAACTGTTCTACCGCAATGTCTCACATATCACAAATGTACGTATCAATGTGTTGTATACGTAGTTCAAACAGATATAACTCTTTTTTGTTAAGTTTAATTAATATGTTATTATGTTCACTAAGAGTAGATTTTGTACGCTCTTATGTGCTTTTAATAAAAACATAGCAAATTGGCACTAGTGGAAATAAAAGTATTTTGCAATAGAAGCAAATTTAAAGCGTCAAAAATTTAAATCATTATTATTAATGAATTATAATGTTTTTTATTAATTTTCTAGAATAATATCCTAATTTATCAAAGCGTATGTGATTTTAAAGAACCAACGAGGCAGACACACTGCTACAGTTGATTTTTTCACATAGTCACACATTTGGGAATATATTGCATTGATTCTATTTTTCAGTTCAAATTCTTTAAGCTTACTGCAAAATCTCTGACAGATAGTTTATGTTAAGAGGGTTAAGAAGGTTAATTTTCTGCTAAGAAAAGTATTGAGTGTATCATTGATGAGTGGAGTGTATAGTTGTGGTATAGTGGTGCATTCTTCGTAGCACATCGTAGCACACCTACGAAGTAGCAGATGCTACGTACTTCGTAGCATAGACGTTCGATGATGTTTTTTCGTAAAATATTTTCATGAATTCATAATTAATGAACCTATTATGACTACGAACTCTTAATTGATGATTAAATTTTAACATTTGAAATTTAAACCTTGTTTATAATTAAAAAAAATAACTGGCATATTTATAATTTCTGATAAATTCACATTATATTATTCATTAATTAAAGGAAAGGAAATAGTGTAGGTACATATTTAATACAATGTTATATTTAGAATGTATTTATGGATATTATTTGTACTTTAAAAGGGTTTTGAAAAAAGTTTAATGCCAATTGCCATACTAGCAAGCGAGCTGCCTTCTTCTTCACATGGAATTGAAATTGTTATCCTCCGAATTTTTTAATCTCACTAAGACCAAAACTTTGAGAGATATGATTTTTTTGTACACACGTTGAAAATATCTCAAAAAATAGCAAAGGGGAAAAGTGAATTGGACCTAAGTAATATGTAGTGTATTTGTGTATTAAAATAGTTGTAATGAGTTAATGACCTATGTTCACAGGCTATGTTCAATGTTCATGTCATAGGTTTATTCACAGTATATTTTACGACATTATTATTCAATTTGTAAGAACTTATTTTGCACTCATATTTTAAACAAATATATTTCTTATTTATTTCTTTCTAGCTGCTTGCAAAGATATAATATTTCGATGTTTCAAGTCTAGCAAGTCTAGCCATTATAATTTTTCTTCACTACTTCAACAAAAATCCTTTGTGTTCCATTACTTTGTAGGTATAAACTTTTGCTCTTCCTTTTTTTAAAATATTCATTTTTATGTCAAGTTTCTGGAAAGCAACAAGGAAGTTCTTAAAATGCATATAAACAGATACAACTTTCAAGCGAATGTATACTGAGCTGATACTGAAAATGTTTTATGTAGAAATCTATAGCTATACTATACCGAATGGCATTGGAGATAAGGTTTAATTTAGAGTAACGCTGTTTACTGTCACCAAATGTGCTATTTACGATTTCGTAAACGTAAATGACCTCTCAATACACGTGTACGAGCAAGTATGTTTAAATTAACATGCACACTGCGAAACTTGCCCGCCGGATTCTACCCTAAACTAATTAAGTGTGGGGTTGGACCCTTTAAAGCTGATTAAAGTAAAGTGTCTATACATAATTATGTTGATAGCGAGAGTTCTCGGATTTAAATGGTATGTAAGAATCCTATGTATTTGTTCAACTTGTTTTTATTTTAAACCACCAACACATGTGACATATGTATCTGTGTTTATCGTCATAGCTCCCAAACAGATAGATCGATTTTGATGCAGTTTCTTTTGTTTGAAAGCTGATATTATGATCGAAGTAGTTCTCAGATAAAAAATACAAAGACTCGATCTGTTCAGGCGTTTGAATATCATTTTCTATTGTCATTTTCTAGTTAAAATCCACAATGATTGATGTTAAATTTGGTTATACTGTAATTTAGTAAAAAATAGTATTTTTTAGTGTACCTACAGCTAAAAAAGCTAGCATAAGCTACGCCTATGAATATAAGTGAACTAATAAACAAATTATAATAGTTTAAAATTGTAACACATAGTTGTGTGGTTTCGGTAAAATGGCCGCCGGCGAACAAAGGTGCGAATAATTATGTTTCATAATTACTGGAATTGTGTTTAATTTGTTTTCGGAGTGTTGTGAAATTTCCTCACTACTATTGTTATAGGCACATTGTGGTTTTTGTGCTTATGTAATATTAAAACGTATTGCAGTGAGCCTATACCGACCATTGAGGTTCTATTCTAAACCAATGATTACTAGCGATCCGTCCCCGGTTTCGTATTGAAATTAAAAAAAAAAGTCCTTTCTTAGCGAATGTTTATGTTATAAAATAAACCTATTGTTCCTAATTTAATCTTTCTAGACTTGAAAATTTTTTGACGAAAGAAAGAAAGAAAGAAAGAAGGAAAAGAAAATTTAATGATCATCAATTTTATTGTAGTAGTCACTTTCACAGTTACTTACAGATGTCCTTTAATTAATGATCGTATCTTTTTTTCATGTGAATTTGTCTTCATACTGGGAGGTTTACACTAGCTGGTGCCCGCGACTTCGTACGCGGTGATAAATTAAAAATATAAAAGCAATAATAACGCTTGACGCCTTGTTGCTATAACAGATGGGCCAGGCATTCATTACAGTTTTGTATTTTAGATAATCCCTCGGGAATAGTCCTTTTTTTCTGGATTACAGGTACCCTATGTTCTTTCTAGTGTCCCAGACAACGTGTATGCAAAGTTTCACGGTGATCGATTCAGTAGTTTTTGCGTGAAAGCGTGATATTAGTAAACAAATTCACATTCACATTTATAATATTAGTAAGGATATATTTATAAAAAATATTAGTACACGTAATGTACACGTATTCACGTAAGCACACCACATTTTTTCAAATAAACAATAATGTCGTCAACCAAGTATCAAATGATATTTATAACAAGTTCCATTTAGCCCGTGTAGGTAGCGTGACATACATTAGTATGAAAATGTAGTTACGCCCGGTGGCCGAGTACATTACTTAGCATGGCAATATGTAGCCATAGGTGCTCACCAACTCCCGTCTCCCAGCAAGCGAGCTTGATTGAAACCACTTAGACTTGCCACACCTGTCGGCAATGTGTTATTACTTCTTCGTATCTGCATACATACTCATTACCAAACAATTAGCGCCTGTGGGAGAACATTAGTGTTATGATTTATTCCTTAAGGTTACGAGCGAGTGCAGTCAGTAATAGATATTTGAGTGAGTTTGTTCTCTCAAGTCTTGTCTATACTCTATACTAATATTATAAAGAGGAAAGATTTGATTGTTTGTTTGTGTGTATAGAATAGGCTCCGAAACTACTGGACCGATTTGAAAAATTCTTTTAACATTAGAAGCCGACATTATCTGTGATGAACATAGGCTACTTTTTACCGCGGGAAAATGCTTCATTCGTACTGGAAAACGGGTAATAGAATAACGGGTAGTAAGAATTATCCTTCCGTACTTATCTTTTTCACATACCTTCTAAACGGCTAAACAGATTGGGTTGAAATTTTATATTGGTATTTCGATGATTTCCTGAATGATTTAAAAATACAATTGGACCCGATAGGTGGCGCTGCTGTCGGTACGTCAACTACTAAACGGCTTGACCGATTGGGTTGAAATTTTGTATGTGTATTTCCATGGTTTCACAGACACGAATGTATTATAATGAATGTATTAAAACGAATGAAAAATTCCGAAAAGATTCCCCCCCCTCCCCCCCTCCTTAAAGTCTGACAAGATGTCTCACTTAGGCCGAGCAGCTCAAACTTGTTCCACTATAAAGACGGCGAGAGACGAAAGAATATCGACTTGCTAATTTTCTGGCACGACTCTTTCGCCACCCGCGGTTATAATGCGTCGCTTTGACGACCGATTTGGCTCATTTGCTTGTATGCTAGTTGCCAAGTGAGTGGGGGTTGTTTTGACTCTTTGCAAAGTAAAAAACATGACTTAAAATGAATCATGGAGGCGCTATTTTTTACATGTCACCACGGTTTTTATTTTTTACATGACTTATTAATATTTAAATTGTCTCTTCCATAGACATTATTTATTTTGTTACAAAAATAACTCAAATTCTGTAGAAGAAAGTAGGCTGATTTTAATATTTCATATCATTAAGAAGTTAGCAAGTTCAAAAGTTATTCAATGTGCAATACGTCAAACAATTTTGATAGATCACGCATGTTCAAAGAAACCGATTTTATTGCCTATGAACACCCCATTCATCACATTTTCTATTTGAAATAACTCTGAAACTTCGAAGGTGTCTCGAGAAAGACTGATGTTGTTCGCGTGACCAGCACAATATTGGATGGAGCGCAATAAAAATATCATAATATATTTGTAACGTTTCTGTACTACAAACGTGTTTTGTTGGACTTTTATGGCAGGGAAATAATGCATTTTACATCCCTAGAAAGATAAGTGCTAGTCTAGCTATAGTTAAGTAAATAAACAAGCCCACCGACTTGAGAGAAATGGATTCGATTCCTGACGTGAAAGAACAAACAAATTCACATTCACATTTATATATATGAGTGAGGATTACTCCATTTTCTTTTATATTTGGCGATTTTAAATTCGGGTTTTACCTTCATTTAATTATTATCTTGCAAATGATAATAATTTCAAAATTCACACCCTCAACGGTAATATATCCATTTAAATGTAATTTAAATGAAATATAATTTATTTACCTTGATTGTACGTACAATGTCGAGCGAGACTTTATAAATGTCTTTGTCTATTGATATTGTACTGTCTAGTTATGGTTCATTGTTTATTCAACGAACAAAGTTTAAAACTACCTTTGAAGAAATAGCTTTTGGAATACAAAAGCCAGCACGAAATCCAATCAGCCGTTTTAGAGCAATACGATAAGACACGCTATATGCGATTTCCTTTCTCTTAAGTTTTCCCACGACAACTATCTTACGCGATGCAGATATGTTTTAGGTATCGGACGGAAGGCTATTTGCCTATAATTAAGTCCGCCGTGTTAAATCGGTTGGACCAAATTAGATTGAGATGGTTTAGCGCTCTCGGCGTTCATCACGCTTCGTCGGACAAGTGGTTCAAGCCTGATTTCCCTTCAAGCTGGCGTATGTGCATAAAAGACGTTGCAAATTTAACAGCAAAAATCTCATTTAAGGTAATACAAGTCAGTTTTCATCCATACAAACGTAGAACCCTAATTACTCCGCTGTTTTATGTCTTATTTACAAAAGTAAGAATGATACCGATTTATTTTGTCGTTAACTAGGTTTCTGTAAAGTACAACTAAAAAAAAGTATTAATTTAAAAGATATGATCCTTGAAAAATCCATATTTTAACACAAGTTTTAATGCAACTTTGAGGGTGATTAGGTCAATCCAGCGTACAAAAACTCCAATACATTGCATACAGTCAATCATAAATACTAATAATAAAGTCGTAAAAGAGCTATGTCTGTACATTACTTAAATACTTAAAGAAAAAAAAATTGTATAAGTACACTACTAGCGTTTATACACGCTAATCAATAGCTTAACTGATTTTAATACCACTCGTAAGAAGTCGCGAGCACACCTAATACTTTCTAAAAGTGGTTTAGGATAAATTTCATAACACAAATATGTTATTAAAAAAAATCCCATCATTAATAGCATTTCACAGAAATTCGTACACATGATAAATTCGTGGCAATGTCAATACATTCTGAATATTTACAGTAAAGCAGGTATCAATCAACTTTTTGTAAAGGAAATACACGTACATCCATCATTCTGGGCCAGTGTCATCCGCGCGATCGTTATCCGTGTGGTCTAAGTGATAAGATGTAGGCGTGGTTCGATCGTAAAGGATCGTAAGCACTACGACATAACATAGCATTTGATGAGACCAAAACGGTTCCAATAACGTCTGGCAATGTATAATCTATCGACAGTTTATAGTCTCACTAGACATAAACTAAATTATAAACTAATTGTTCGTACAATTGTGACGTCACACGTATCAAACACCAGCGCCATTACAGAAACAGCGGTTTTGGAAATTTAAACTTTAACATTGATTTTTATTAATAATACAGTAGATTTGCCGGAAATATCAATGTAGTGCCGTGTGCTTATTATGTAATATGGAATAATTTAAAATGATTTTCTAAAATTAGTCAAATAGCGGATTATCCAGTGACATAAATACGTGAGAGACTGAGTAAGGATCGAATATTGTAGCGATTTGTAGCATTGGTATTGTGTAGACATAAAGCGTTTGGCCATGTTTGAAAGCGATGATAACGATCAAATTAAGTGTTCATTTGCGTAGTGTTGTTTTTGTGTAATGATGAATATTATTCATTCACTCAAACAAAATTGGGGAAATTCAATATAAACTATTCGTGTTTTTCTGCCCCTAAACCTAATCAAGCATGTAGGTACTGATTTTGTAGTTTAATTCAAAAGACATTTAGTGGCCCTCAAAAAAGTGCTATTAAAAATAATATTACAGCATAGTCACTATTAAATGCTTTAACAATATTTGAACTGTATAAATCGCTATTGGTTTATAAAATATACCAAACGATCAGAATTCACTGTGTTCACATCGCTACTGTTTTGTCTGGCAATAAATTTTATTGCTTATACGTGAACCGTATTAGAGATTAATGAACTTCGTTTTATATTTTTTATTCGTTATATTTGTTGGGTTAAGCGATTTTTAAAGTCAAATCGCAGTATCGAGGAAACATATTTTACATTTGATAGAATTTTATTGGAGTTAGAGTAAGTTATACATCATATTCCCAAATAAAATAAAATTTTAAAAGTAGCTTAAGTTACTCTCTGAAAAGTTTTGGACTTTTAAGCTGTTAAGTTTTAAGAGATTATTCATGATGTACAAATCGATACTTATTTAATATAATCAACCGATAAAATAATCCTATTCCTTACTAATATTAAAAATGTAAATGTGACTTTGTTTGTTTGTTTGTTACGCTTTCACGCAAAAACTACTGAACCAATCACCATGAAATTTTGCATACACGTTGTCTGGCTCTGCTCGCACGTAATTTTTTTTCTGTAAATTATATGCAAAAACATTCTTCATTTATCGCTCTTTCCACTAGTGAAAACTCATGCAACTCTATTCATGCAACTCTATTCAACAGTTTTTGAGATTTTCGCGAACATACAGACGTAAAAACAGTCGGATGCGGCGGGGGATTTTTTTATAATTTACTAGCTGCTGCCCGCGATTTGTAAATTATATTCTAAAACCTTCTTCGAGAACCACTCTATCCATTGATGAAAACAGCATGAAAATTGGTGCAGTAGTTTTTGAGTTTATCGCGAACAGACAGACAGACAGACAAACGCGGGGGAGGACTTTGTTTTAAGTATAATATGTAGTTATGTATAGATAACATTCCTTACGATTCATAGTATATTAATGCTGAACATATAGGTAGTAAAAGCTCGAAAAGCTTCGGAAAAATCACAATACATTTAATTTTAGTTAAACTTATTAATTCCATACGTTGATATTTTTGCTTATTTTTGCTATATTTAATAAAATTAGCAAGTTAGATGACAATACGTAATTGATAACGAGCAAACGCGTTTGGTATCCATTTACTAATGGCGCGTTTCTTTGTCATGCGATTCGACGACATAATATTAATTGTCACCTTCTTTGTCACTTTTCTAATATTATGCCCGCGACTTCGTTTGCGTTTAAGAATAAAAAATATAACTCCTGAGAAAATAATCTTCTCATTATTTTCTCACAGAAGACAGACGACAGTGGCGCCGCCACGGTGACAATGGCGCCCAATTTTTTTATATATTTTTAGACGATTTCTTGAGAAAATATTATTTTTCAGGCTAAAAAGTATCCTATATATCAATACGGGTAATAACTACTACCTGTGTGCCAAATTTCATACAAATCCGTTTAGCCGTTTGCGAGTGAAAGAGTAAGAAACGTCCATCCTAACATCCATCCTCACAAAAACTATCACATTTACATATATTCTATGTTTTTCACTTTCTAGCTTTCTATAATTTTCAAAATCTGTTCATTATTTCTTTTTAGTTTATTCAAACATAGAAAACTATAAATATTCTTTATTTATAATATTAGTTGGGAGCCAAGTCGAGGGAAGGAATTAGCAAAATTGATACCTTGACACTGTACGCGTTCGCCATTATTCCATTTCCCATATGAAGATCAGACGGGAAGTAAGGCTGCCTTCACATCGCATCAATCAAGTTATGACAAAGTAGGGCGCGCATCTATCAGGGTCTGTCACGTGTGGACTTAATGACCTTTATATGTGACGCGGTGTCTTGGCCGTTTGGGACGTTTATTATTATCCTGTTTACGATACTATAGGTACTTTTTATTTTGTTACTAGCTGGTGCCCGTGACTTCGTACGCGATGATAAATTAAAAATTATAAAAGCAATTGTAACGCTTGTCGCCTTGTTGCTATAACACATTGGCCAGGCGTTAGTTACAGTTAAACCAAAATCTGCTACGTGCACTTTTTGGACATTCTAATATTTTGACTGTATATAAATTTCGTATAATGAGCAAAATGTGTCGAAATTAATAAATAAAATATGCTACATATTTACAGCACCTTGAATCTATTAGTGCAAATTTACTATATCAAAATAATAAATAAACTATTAAATTTTCATGTTTAAAAGATAAATAAGTATGTGTAGGTACGGATAACAACCCTATGTATAAAAAAAGATTTTTTTAAATAAACCTTTCCTTCAGGAAAACTTTTTTGTCTATATCTCAAAAGTATACTTTTTGCACATAGCACATTTTGGTTTGACGACGATATAACACACTGCTGGTTGTGCACCGTACGTTTTGCAGTAGTCTTAAATAATATATTTACATCTGTCACGTTGTGAGTTGAAACTGTAAAAACACAAACATAAATAAGGAAGTGAAACAGATTATTTTCCTCACATCTCGGATTCCGGCCAAAATACAAAACTTGAAAATTTGGCACGTGACAACCTTCCCGAATACTTTACCCCTTATCTGTTTGTCGAATATTTTTCGTTCGCTCCGTTTTCTGACGAGGCTCGCCCCAAATAACTCTTTGATAAAGATCTTAAACTGTTGAAATTATTTAATTCAAACGATAGATACATAATAGTCCTTTTCTTAATCTTAATAGTAATAAACCTAATAATAGAAATAATAGTCTTATAATGTTATAAATTTTGGATGAGGGGTTTGAGTGCTTGACACTGGACCGCAAAGAAAAAGTGTCGGTTAAAAAATACCTTCAAAAGTACCTGATCTAGCTTTTATGAAATAAAGCCTAAATTAAAGCTAAACTAAATAAATAATATTTTAAAAGGTAGGAGGTATTTTAAAGGTAACATAAAGCTAACAGGAGGTCAGGTACTTTTGAAGATATTGAAGATTTTCTAACCGACCAATTTTCTTTACGGTGCTGTACCTCTATATATTTTTGCAAAGGCTGTTTTCATAATTGATGTTTAGTGGTTTTAGGACTTAGGACATTAATGTTATCTAGTAGATCGACTGTTGTGTGATCTTAGCCTAAATTAACTCATTATTTAACGCTTTATACAGTCTCATTGTTTATTAAAATCGATGGCGCTTTTAAGTTGATCAAGAGAGCCTTCCCGATAATAGGCAGGTCGTAAAATAGGATCGGCTTTATAAGATATTGTTTTCTCACTACGATTTTATTACTTAATTAAACTCTTTATTTCAACGAAGCTTGTTTCTAATGTTGATACTTAAAGTATGAGTAAAATATATACTAAAAAGAAACGTAATATGGCGCTTACAATCACTAAATGTTACGAGAAACTCACTTCAATATATCAATGAAAACTGAATTCAAACCACTTTGTCTGTAAGAAGGTGTGCCTGCTGCGGGCTGCCCAAATGACTGAAAAATCCATTCACGGTGTTCTATGCCAATCCTAAATCATAATGAATGCGTATTGACATTAATGAGACTTGAAAATTGAGTCATATAATGACGCAATGTATAAAAAAGCGATTAGGTTCCTGGCACTGATTGGAACGAATGCTATAATTGTGAAAATCGATACAAAAGGCAGTTTTTTAGTTGTTATATCAACTGGCAAATCCTACTTTAACAAAGACGTCAACCAGCTAAACCTAACTAAATTCCTAAAATTTAGTACCTAAACCTTAAATCTTCAGTCTGTAAATTAGGTACCATTAAAATCCAATAAATATTAAGACACAAATACGCTTAATTCTTCACACGTATTTGCGTCGAATTAATTAAGAAATAAACAAGCACTAAATTAATCTCGTTATTAATTTACTTATTGCTGTGATGTGTAGGTAATATTTAATCTTATGAATATTGAACAGTCTAAGACCCATATCGTTCCAGAGGCGGTACATTAATTAGAATAAATTTTGACAATCCTAATATTCTTGGAAAAGACATACACAATATGCGAGTATACTTATATTCATTTGTAATAAAATACTAGCACGATTTTTTTTAACGTTGGGCAATCCTCTTGGATACTCGGCAGTGTAGGGGACACTGCTAAACCGATTTTAGTAATATGAATTCCTACTGAACATAAAAATAGTAAAAATCAATTAAAATATAATTTAACACAGGTCATGATTTTTGATGATGATTTTTCTGTTACAGGTAAATTTTGGTTCAGTGCCAGGAGTTGCGAATTATCTTCCTGCTCTCTCTTCAATTAAGTAGGTAAGTAAGTATAGCTAAAGAATTACTTATATAAACGCTAAATTTTCTTAATTATAGGCTGCTCTACTAGTCCTTTATCCTACTGTAGTGGGCAGGTCAGTTGCAGCACCTACTCAGCATGTTTAACAGACTTTAACATAAAATAAGTTATAAGTCAATTATCAATACTTTTCAACGCGGACAAAGTCGCGGGCGCAAGCAAGTTTTAAATAAAGTTATAAGTTTCTATAAAGAAATGTACAAAATAAAGGTGAAAGCTACAGCAAAATTATTTGCATACTATAGCTGGTGCCCGCGACTTCGTCCGCGTCATGATGTTATATAGCCGAAAACTTTCCTCGATAAATGGATTATCCAACACAAAAATATTTTTTTGTGTTGGTATTATACAAAAATAACAAACAAACTCTTCAGCTCTATAATATATATTACTATCATTGATGTTTAATTAGTATAGATATAAAAAAAAACTTATATAATATCATTATTATTAAATCATTTTTAGATCTAAGCAAAGTTTTTAAATAGAAAACTATGAACGTACATCAAGCATAAGATTTTCTTATTCCTATTATTTACGTTAGCAAGAAATATTAAATAATATGTTATTAATAAGAAACCTTCTATATAAGACGTATATATAGCGCTTTGTTACATTCGTGAGGGTCAGAGAACATTAAAATAATGAAATTCTGTCGTACTAAGTCTTTGTGAGTTTTCTTATGAAAAGGTTTTCTCGTGAACTGTAAAAGGTGAGAGAATTCAGACGAATTATTTAAGTAGGTAACGAGGATACTGACAATATATTATATATATTTTTTATTTTGACTTCTATTTATAGCTCTTTCTATTAATGAAAACAGTATCAAAATCGGTCGGGTGCATCAAAATGCACTCAACGATTTCGTTTGACCTATTGTGTTTAAGAAGGTTTTTCAAATATAAACGCGATCAAATATTAACCGATGAAAAGATTGATGAAGATAAGAATTTAAAAAATCTACAAACAAAAGTTGTCAATGAGAATGAACAAGAATTGAGATACCATGATATATTTGTCTGAAATAAAGTTATTATTATTATAGTATGATTCAAAGAAATAAGAGAATTTGGAGAAGGAACTGAAAAAGAAAACTATTGGAAGACGGATGAACGTCTCTGATAGACGAAATGTGCAGAACTTTGCTCGCACAGAGACAGTTTAAATCCACAATAAATTGACATTCGTTAAGCCATAGTTAAAATGTTTTAATTTTTAAACGTTTCACTGCATACTTATTCGAGGAGTTCAGTGCTATCACATTTTTTCCAAGTGTCACTATATCTATATACATATATAAAAATTACGTGTCACATGTTTGTTCGCGATGAACTGCTGAACTACTTCAGTTTTAATCGATTCACCGATTTTAATAAAGTTTCGTAACTATGTATATTTTGGTCCAACTTAAAAGATAGGATATATAAATTGCACCCAGTGTGAGGTCGGGAGTAGTTCACTAGTATGCAATAAATCATACCACATTTTAAAAATTAATTATATTTTTTTACTTATAGAAGACCACTCTGAAATAACAACACGAGTGCTGTTATGTTTTGGAGAGTCACTAAGGAATACCAGATCTCATTCCCCTATTCTCTTCATATATCTTATCCTTTATCCCATCGAGATTGGCACCGCACTTGAATCCTCTCATAGTCACCTAACACCAGAAGATATACTATTTCGAAGCCTAACACAAGCAAAAGTATGACCGTCAACCTGCTGCCTATATAAGTATATCTATGAAGCCGACGGAAGTAAATTATATGTAAACGTACAAATATGTAAAGGATAAATTAATGTAACTCGTGTTAAAAACGAAGCTGCAATGCAACACTCAATTAGAGCACTTCGGATTTCATAACGAGAACGAGCTCTCTTCAAAAGTATCCAATCCAATAAACGCTCTGGCGAATTTTAATTATACCTACTTCTGTCATCTAAAGCGGGAACGGCGCGAGGTATGTATAAGTTCTATTGGAAAATTAGAAAAGTTGCTCCACAGTCGTCCCTTATTTCAGGTGCTTCTGAGGTAAGGAATGAAAAGTATGACCAACTTTTCAGATGAAGCGAAACGAACGGATACGGAGATCTGTTAAAGTATAAGGCAAAAAAATATATCGACGATTCTATTGCAATTCTTTGCAGTGGGCTTCCTGCGACCGTCATAACTTCTTATTGCATTTCCACAACTGTATGTATTAAACTCTTTCTTGATTCAGCGCAATACTTATTTATGTGCTTATTGAACGATGTTTGATCTCGAACGATATTTGTTAACGATATTGGCTCGATTTTAATAATCAAGCCAATCAAGTCTGGGTGATTTGTTAGCACGATTATTGAAAGGGTTAAAATCGACACACACGATGCACCCAAGTACCTTTTTCTTAAGCAATAATCTTAATCAATAGCACCAGCAATACAAGGCCACTGATTAATTCGTTTGCACGTACAATCTGTAGTTTTTAATTAACCATCAATACTAATAATAAATCTATAAGTGTAGGTATTGTATGTATGTATGTATGTTCCTCCATAACTCTTAAACGAATTAAGTGATTTTCATGAAACTTGGTAGATAAACATTTAGACGTGCGGGACACAGTACTTTTTTCATTTTTAACGCGGACGAAGTTGCAGGCACCAGCTAGTAGAAAAAAAATAAAGGATTATTAGCAATCACGGCAAAATAAAATAAAAATTGTAATTACTAAAAACATTAATACACAAAAAAAGATAATAAGAACGTTGAGTATAAAATGTTACAGTGGCTTTTGCAGGTACATATTGTTCAAATGCTCGCTCACTTGCCGCCTTTACTAACATTTACTTCTCGAGAGTTACCTCAACATAACTCACTGATGAAACTTTCTCAATGAAAAATACAACATATATTACATTAATTTTTACACATACCTTTATAAAGATAAAATTTCAAGAAATATAATTTCACATTTCAAGTGAAGCAACTCTGTAAAGTATCCCGCTTAACATCAAGTTGGTGGGGCTTGCGAAAAGACTTCGGAACTTGTAAAAGGCTAGCCGTGTTTTCAGGATGTACAAAGTTCCTTTGAGCTGAAGTGAACACTTCTGAAATAGAATCTCAGTCGGTAAATAGGATGCGTCGATGAATTTGATAGGAGTAAAAAAAGAGCCACCTTTTACATAATATCTAATGAGTAATAATATTAGCTATTTTTAAATTTTAATATAAAATATTAGCCATAGACGCATACATAAACGCCATTTATCAAATCTTAGACATAAGCATTTAATATATATTATATTTAGCTAACAAAATATGTATTTTTTAAAATAAAATTCGGAGATCGGAAGCTTTAAGAACTCCCTAGGTACTCCTTAAGAGGCTGTTTAAGTGTTAGTTGGAGTACTTGCAGTTTAAAGCAATTTACATCAATATTGTCCAGTGTAACCTATAATCAAAACTCTTAGACAGACGATTCACAGAACACAAAATAGGCTAAGTCGAACGACACAAAGCAATAACCAATGCAGCCCGTGTCGGCCTCGGTCGGATTTGTAATTAGTTTTGTGGTGCAGACGGTCCCTAATAAACCCGAATTCGATCCTACAATACAAATTGTATCAATGAACTAAATTTATACGTGCAGCCCTAAAATCGACCACAAGATAAAGCAAATTAACTGTTAAATTGCTTTCCAAGGATACAATACGTCTATACAGAATTTAAGGATTTCTATATTGTCTAATAATTACACACATTATTGAATCCAACGTCCAATTAATCCTTAAGTGTGCGCAGGCCTTTATTTTTGAGTGGTGTGTTTACATTCATTCATGTGACGATTGTGTTCAATGGTGGCTCTTTAGAAGAAGTTAGTACAGCACCTATATTTTATAATGTATGTAGAGATAGATATATACATTAATAGAAGTTGATGGGATGATGGGACTGACTTTGAAAGACTTATTGTCAACCTCTACTTCGGGTATATTAATTAAAACCACTTCAAGTTTAGTCCCAATAATTTTATTTTTCTTCCGATATATTATCAGAAATACAATTGCAACTGAGGTGCGCGGAGATACGACAACGACCTCCCTTCGCGGATGCGTTCGTTAAACTGTCTGATACCTTTTTTTTAATATCATGCCACCGCGAGCACCCCTTATGCGACGTCATAGAGCACTTTATACTATACTTCCGTTGACATAAATAGCAAACGTACTTTATTTTGTAACGTTGCAGAGTCGCAGGGTTACTTTGCCTTCCAGGGGAACATTGACGCATTTTGTGGCTCAATTGAAAATGGGTCAAAAAAGCTCTGTTGACGTTTATAACGACTTAGAAGCCCGGGAAGTCCTGGAAAATCATAGCGATGCATCCACTGTGTTGGCATAAATATGTTGATTATTATTATTTTTTTTTTATTCAATTTTGATAAAATTTTACTCAAAATGGTGAAAATTTTTGATTGAAATTTTGTGAAAATTGAATAAAAAAGATCAAAAAGCTTCTTATTTTTGTAGCTTATTACATTACTTTGACTTTCAGTGCATTTCAATGCTACTGACGAAATAGCCCCTCACTATGGGTTGTTGCCCATAGTGAGGGGCTACCCGTCGACATAAATAGCAAACGCTACAGACAAGCCCCAAAATAAATTGAAAAACACAACGCCACCTTGTTAGAATTCGAGGGGAGGGAAAAGTATACACGCACGTCTAGTTCGATTCGACCAATCGGAAAATTATCTAACATTCTTCGATTTGCTTGTAAAATTACAGCTACAGTAACAGTTTGCCAAAATATTTTTTTTTATTAGGGAAATTTACAGATGCCGTACAATACACATACTTGAATAAAAACACCAAAATTTCGACATATTGTAAATATAATACTACTGGACAGATTTTATAAATTCTTTCACCTATAAAAAACTACATTATCATGGAGGATATATTTTATGCAGTTACCGGAACGAATATGCGTGCAAAGCTAGTAAAAAAAAAAAAAAATTACAGAACAAACTTAAAGAGTTCTCCACTGCCTGGTTAGAACTTTTTTTTACTTGGACTATTATATATAGAGCTCCGGAACAGGTTAATATCTAAAAAATATTTTCATTTATTATTTTCACATAAAATAAATGTACATATAAATATATATTTAGTTAAATTTATGAGCAACTAACACGAATTTATTTGTGTAATGTGTCGTGCCTACGAATGATTAAACAAACAGCTACGTTGTACTGATATAATACGTTTCAACAAAGCAATAATAAATAAAAACAGACTGTATGTTGGGCCATGAAAATAGCTGCATGAAAATATTTTATTTCCCAACGCTTTGTTACAAGCATTAATGTTATTCTTCGCATGGTGCACAACTTTATAAATCATCTTTAAATGTGAACAGAATTTCGAAATATTGCCTAGCCGGCATTACTGTAAATTTTATCACAACTGCGGTTTAAGGAGATATACTACAGTGTTCTTGTAATTTTTTAATTTAATCTGAAAATATACGTTGATTTAATTTGGAAAATTATAATTACAAAAAAATGTTTTTTTTTTTAAAACTTAGTACTTTCTTATCGACTCATTTTAAGAAAATCAACAGTAGATGGCTCTACATAAAATATTTTGTTTAGAATTTAGAGTTTATAAAGAAAATTTATAAAACTGTTACCTTCGTCAAACCTTCCACGTTTATTAATAACTCTTTCTATTATTAAAAACCGTATCAAAATCCATTGATAAGGTTTTCAATATATATATAAATAAAAAGCAGTCGATATTACAATCAAACACACAACTTTATTTATTAATATTTAGTATAGTATATATAGTATAGTTCATATAGCAACTCGTTTCGATTTATATCTCTTCTTATATCAAAAGTACCTGTGTCCTCTTTTTATGAGTATATCTATTTATTCTTCTAAATTACAATAGCATATTAAAAGAAAATAGTTTCCATGTTCCTACATCAGTAATACGATAGTACGATCGTAAGGTAAATGTTTTCTATTGAGCTCACGGAAATCTATTGAAGTTTTCCACTGTTTGGAAGCAGTCGACGTTGTTCTGGTTTTAAAATATCTCTGTGTTCGAGAAGAGAAGAGAATCTTGTGTGTTATAAATATTTGCATTAGATCTAAAATATTTGCATTAGTTGTATGTTGTTATAATGTCCTTTGCTGCAAATAAAGCATTATTCTATTCTATCTTCGTATTACTCCTCTTAAGAGTTATGATAATGTAATATACAAAAGCTTTGGCTATATAAGTATATAAAAAATAAATTATTTGATTTTATTGTTCTAAAATATTTCCGTTCAGAAAAAATCACTAATATAAAATCTATGTGTTTACTGTCATTTCATACTTCAGAAATCATCGTTTCAGCCATACAGCATCCACTGCTACTTGGAGACAGGTCTACCTCATAATTGAGAAGCAGCCTGGATCCACAACTGACCTGTGCCCCTTATAAGATGTACTAAGCTGCTACACTTTTCGGTCCGTGGCCTCTACTCGAGAACTTTCCGGCCCCAGGGCAGGTTTTGCTAAAATTTAAGAAATGGCTAAATCCTTTGTCTTTTTGACATGAATACGTCTTTAAATTTGCTTCCACAATGGGAGGCAATTCAGAATAGTGATCATCATCATCATCAATCAATCAATATTAATAATAAATCTGTAAGTGTAGGTATTGTATGTATGTATGTATGTTCCTCCATAACTCTTAAACGAATTAACTGATTTTTATGAAATTTGCTAGATAAACAGTTAGACGTACAGGACTAGGCTATTTTTTTTTCTTTTTCAACGCGGACGAAGTCGCAGGCGCCAGCTAGTACTAATAATAAATCTGTAGGGGTCGGTCATGGAGTAATTTACTTTGTTTTCAGAAATATCGTGTATATAAGCTTCCGAAATATATATTATACTGAAACTAAATTGACGATTTTTAGAATTTTTTTCTGTATGTATGTTCCTCCACCACTCTTAAACGAATTAACTGATTTTTATGAAACTTGGTAGATAAACATTTAGAAGTACGAGACACGTGATAGGCTACTTTTTATCTTTTTTAACGCGGACAAAGTCGGGCGGGCAACAGCTAGTTTATAAATAAATCGGGAGTTACAGTTTGATACTGTAGAAATGTAGATATCTATCATCTACATTCAAAATTTAATTACACCACTTTATAGGGCCTACTAGCTATACTACTACGTTTCAAGGATCTATTCCCAAATAATAAAAATAGTTTTCCATACGGTTACTACTACTGTTGCTACTCGTATATTCAGTACAACATCTGGTATTCGTCGATTTGCTTTTTGCATTTGAGTTAGCAAAAAATCTAGTGCACATCTGTTGCCGTGTCAAAGTTAGCAAGAACAACGTAATCTGCCAACATTATGCATATTTCAGTATGCGACACGGTATAGGCAACAGCCAGTAATCAATTTTACATATTTATTTATACTACTAGTGATCTGCTCCCGGTTTCGCCCAGGAAAATACTTAATCAGGTTTTATTGTATACTTGTTGCTGCCCGCGACTTCGCTCGCGTAACTTTCTAAATCCTT
Organism: Synanthedon vespiformis; assembly: GCA_918317495.1. Classification (NCBI taxonomy): domain Eukaryota; kingdom Metazoa; phylum Arthropoda; class Insecta; order Lepidoptera; family Sesiidae; genus Synanthedon; species Synanthedon vespiformis. Next base: position 3,956,688 of record OU906965.1, read on the forward strand.
ACAAAGTTGTCCGCCGCGTCCGTCTGTCTGTCTGTTCGCGATAAACTCAAAAACTACTGCACCGATTTTCATGCTGTTTCATGTGTTTTAATCGGGCGAAGTCGCAGGCAGCAGCTAGTTATATACTAAAACCTTCCTTGCGCAGACGCGGCGGGGGACTTTGTTTTATGTATATCAAAATTCTCTGAAAAATCTAATTCGTGACGCAGGCCATACACATCGCAAAATGGCGAGAAGTATAGTGAAACCACCGACAGCACTTTCGTGTACTCCTGCGTACACTGAACTGCGTAACTTTTCGTGTAGTAAATATAAGTTCTATATTGTATTGCTACATCAAAACGTACGCGTCGCATCGCGTGAACTGTCTTTTAAATTGTTTTAAAGTCAGTCTTATCGGCACATTTTTTTTTTTAATTCAAGGCAGTGCTTGGCCGCGATCTCACTTGATGTTAGGTGCAGATGCGGCCAAAGATGGACCACGCTTACCTAGTAAGTGCTCATTTGTCCTAGACTTGAAGACCCCGAGGTTGTAATTTTGGGGAAACACGGACGCAGGCAATGAGGCAGGCACATACATAACATTGACGCCGTTCGAACGAATCCCTGTTACAGATCTTTATACACTGCACTTATAGTTACATACTGTGTACACGGGCGTTCGCCGCAAACGTAAATGCTCATGTTTTACGTGAGGCCCGGTCGCCATTTTCAGAAAGGTCGCTGTCACAAGAGGAATCTCATGTGGGAATAGCAAAACGTACAGTTAACTTGATTTGATCATACAAATCTCTGTTTGGACACGAGCCACCATATTACTTAGGTTGACCAGTTTTCTTAATGCATTCCATTAATTCCGAAATATAATACAAGCAAACACATAAAAGAGACTGTCAAATAATCGACCACTGTCTTAACATAAATAAGGTTTTTACAAATTGTTATGGATATTAAATATCCATTCAAAATTTTCTTACTCAATCAAACAGAAAATGGCTAAATGCAATTTGATGTAATTTGGCACACATGTAGTTTATTATCTCGATTAACATATAGGATACTTTTTATCCTGGAAAAATGAAGGAAGGAACCGGATTGAAGGCTGAAATGAACTAATAAGACGAAATACCACAACCCAATAAAAATGGTAATGCTGCCCAGCTATTCTTTATTCACCATACTAATCTAACTATTGACTGAATCAGTTCACTACTGAATCTAAGTCAATTTAACACTTGAATTCGAACTGTTGTAGATTCGGTGTTAATGTCATTATAGGTTCTCGGTTTTTAACAGTAAAAACCCGGCTGCATTTTGAGTACCCACTTAACAAGAAAATATCTAATTATTGCCGTCTTAAAAACACTATTTTGTATCATTTTATACATTTTTATTAGAAACTAAAGATCTGTTCTAGGGTTTCCGGGTTCGAACCCCGCCATGGACCCAGGTGTAAAGGATTTGACTTTACATGTGACTCAACAAGATAGCTTTAGATGTTATTATATTTTAATTTAATTTAATGTTTGAAAATAAAAGGCGGCAAAAGTTAAACCATGTATTAGTTTTCTATAATACGATAAAAACAGCAAACCCTTTTATATTAAGCTTTGACGAAGGTTCAAGAAAAAAAAGTAATCTTGGTAATGAGTCAGCGTTGGCAAAGATACATAGCTGCGAATTTGACGGTCACGCGACACTTAGCTGAATTGGTGAGGATTTGTAAGTCTTGTTTGCAAATAATTTGTGTTTATTGAAATACTAGCTGTTGCACGCGACTTCGTCCGCGTAACTTTATAAAACATAATACATTCGTGTCTGTGAAACCATGGAAATACACATACAAAATTTCAACCAATCGATTCAGCCGTTTAGGAGTTATGTGAAAAAGATAAGTACCGAAGGATAATTCTTACTACCCGTTGTCCCATTACCCGTTTTCCCGTAGGAATGAAGCATTTTCCCGCAGTAAATAGTAGCCTTTGTTCATCACGGATAATGTCGGCTTCTAATGGTAAAAGAATTTTTCAAATCGGTCCAGTAGTTTCGTGGCCTATTCTATACAAACAAACAAACAAAGAATCAAATATTTCCTCTTTATTATAATATTATTATCGTATAGACAAGTCAAGAAGTATAAGTATACTGTACTAGCTGGAGCTCGCGACTTCGTCTATGTTGAGAAATTCGTGTATAGAGATTTTTTTTCAGGAAAGTTTAGTAGGAGTTTTAGTAAGTCTTTCAGACTTGGGGCGGGTATGCGTCACCTGGTACATTTTCCAGTTATGGCGTCATAATTTTTTTGTATTAAATTTTTTTTAGTATCAAAAGGTTTTTAGACCTATTTACAATTTTTCTTCTCAGAAAATAAAATATTTTGTATAAATCTGGCCTAAGTATTCAAACTTTTTTAAATATAGGTTTAAGCATTGTATTTTTAGTACAGTTTTAATTTTACTCTAAAGAAATCAAATTAGGCGACGAAAATAAAGCTCTTTTGCTAAGTCCTCGCCCTAAATTGAATAGAGAAGGCATGTAACAAAAATGTATTTATGAGTAAGTAAATTTTTGATTACAAATGCTACAAAACCAACCTTTGAATAGATAAAGAGCAGGATAATTAAAGCTTAGAGAAATATTTGTGTCTTCTAGTAAAATGTAAACATTGCAGTAAAATGTAATTTTTCCTCTGTTTGTTTGTTGAATATATTTATGTACGTCAAGTGTAATAATTTTCAGCAAAATACCACAAAGCATTGTTGAGAGAGACATTTTAATTTAATAATTTAAATTGCGGTGCGAGTTCTGACAAGCACTAGCTTGTGTCGGATGTTGAAAAGAAATACAAACATATCACTAACTACTATAGATTTATATTATACTAGCTGGTGCCCGCGACTTCGTCCGCGTTCAAAATGCCGCCCTCTCGCGGTAAGTAGCCAACTTGTTGAGTCAAAGCCGTTTGTCTTAATAGTTCTGCCACTGAACGATAGATGGCGTTAATCTAAATAAAGATAAAATACTTATTTTTTCAGCCTTTTAGGTCATACTAAATAGCCTACAGCCTTCCTCGATAAATGAACTATCCAACGCAAAAATATTTTTTCAATTCGAACCAGTAGTTCCTGAGATTAGTGCGTACAACCAAACAAACAAACTCTTCAACTGTCATATTGGTATAGATACTGAAAACTTAATTTTATATACTGAAAACCTTGATTTATAGGTTTTATTGATCTGGTGCAGAAAAAAACTAACGCCATCTATTAGAACTTTAAGATACTTCTGCAGCTCTGGTATATGGGCCGGTCTCTGTGTCTTGGTGACTAAGCCGTCATTGGTGTCACTTTCTGATTTTGACACCGGCGCGTCGGTGCCACGTACTATGAGCGTTAGCCTTGTCCTTACGAAGTAATAAAATATGTCAATGACTGAAAACTAAAATTTAATGGACATTTTCCGGCGGTTCAGTAAGTTGAGGTGGCAGTGGGCAAGATATATAGTACGGAGCAATGTCCGGTTGCGGACCCCCGCGGTTACGGTCCGGTCTGTCCCGAGGCCGGTGGGTATCCATGATGGATTCCTCTTGTGAAAAAAAAAACGATACATAGTACGGAGAGCCGACGGCCGCTGGAGCCGGAAGGTTCTCGAGTGGAGACCACGAACCGGCAAGCGCAGCGTAGGCCATCCACCCACAAGGTGCACAGACGACCTGATAAGGGTTAAGGATCGACGTTACAACCAGGCTGCTTGAGACCGGTCATATTGGAACGTTATAGGGGAGGCCTATGTCTAGCAGTGGACGTCAAAATATACAAACAATAATAAATTATCATTTACAGTAAACAATAATAAATTTGCTAGTTAAAATCTTTTCGTCTTCACATTAAAATTAATTCATAAAATAAGAAATAAGTTACAGAAAAACAATAGAAATTCATTGTCAGACACGGCGAAAGTCAGACATAATTAAACCTCATTGCTTTTAAAGGAAAATTACAATTATGAAGAAATTTTCTAAAAATTTCAAAGCCCGTCCAGATTATATATTAAGTTTTTATTGAAAGGAAATGTCGCGATGAATTTCAACAAAGGAAATGATTTAATTGAAAAACCGTCTCCTGTAAATCATTTCGTCATATTCCTTTCTACTTAAGGTTGGCTAAAATATTAAAAACAAGCTTTTGCACGCGACTTCATCCGCGTAACATTATAAAATACTAGCTGGTGCCCGCGACTTCGTCCGCATTGAAAAAAAAGAAACCTAGGTAATGTAACTCCAGCCATCTTGATTGCTATTAGACTTTTACTAGGCGTTAGTTTGCAAAATTTTAGATTCCGTAACAGTCATAGATTTAGTATTACTACCGGTACTTTTTTTTCTGGATGAAAGGTACCCTTATGTCCTTATCGGTATTTTTTCATAGATTTTCATAGATTTCTTTTGAGATTTTATATAGTAAATGAACTTGATTTCCATCCGTCATATAAAAACTTGGAACAAACTTTGTAGGTTTTGTTTATTAAACTTTTGTAATCTTTTTGATAGTCGAGATGACAGACCAATATAACCTTCACAAGAAGACGACAGGACGAGCTTGAATCCATTCAAACTCATTTGAAATTAAAAGTAAGTTTCCCTATTTTATTTCTCGGAAGACTGAAAATCCTTGAAGACTTGCGAAAACGACAATACCTTAATGCTCAACATTAACAAGCAACATTATTAATAAAAATACATTTATTTGAATACTACGTATGGACCAGTTATTGGCTTAAACCCAAACGTTATTGGCTTGCTGGATTTTGCTGATAAGTACACTGCTTTATTTTTATGTTAAAGTCAGCAGATAGGGTAATGCTCCACTTGATGGTAGATGGTTGTGTTTGACAAGCAACGCCACATGTGCTGCAAGTGCGCTGTCGACTACTCACTTAACTGAAACACAACAGCACAAACGCTGTTATTTTCAGGTCGGTCTTCTGTGAGGGGCTGCCCAAATAACTGCGAAACGCAGTGTGCCCTGCCACTACTTATACAATACAACTTGTACTTACTAGAGTTAATTTCGCTAATGAGTTGACGAAAATGAAAATGCGATTTATTAAGCACAAAATGTATCATGAAGAAAATACTGAAAACGCAATATGAAGGTGATAGTTGTGGGTAGATTCAAATTATCTCGATCAATTGAACTAGCAGTCCCTAGAGTGGGTCGCTGATGGACATAATGCAGTCAAAACCACAATTGTCTGAATATGTTCCGTAGATTTATAGGTTTTATTGCAATTGTTCTGCTGTCCACATTGGCTCCGTGTTGCGGTTGAATGAATGAAATACCAGTTTGAACTGGTTTAATTTTATAGTACTTTTAAACTGCCTCAAATGTCAGGCGACAAACAATATGAGAACGAAAAACAACATTGCGGTCGTCAGCTAGAGCTGGGACATTACATCCTTGGCCATTGGATGAATGGTTAATGTGCTTACCTTATAAAGCTCTGTCGATTTCCGGGAGGGCCAACTTTGGAAATGCACTTTTTACAGGTCGCGACTTAGAAAATATTAGTAGGGCGTTGCTCTATCCCTTCAAATTTCTTATCCTTAATATTACATGGTCGGTAGTGCACTTGCAGCATTTGTGGTATTGCTTTTGTTATAGGCGATGGTATCATACCTACAGTCAAGTGGACCGTTAGCCATTCTATCGATTGTTATTATTTTAATAAACCAATGAAGAAATAATTTCCTGCCTACTTCTGCGGTGTATCTTGAAGTATCGAGTACGAATCACAAGTAGAAACATGAAATTTAATTTACATATTTAATTTAAATTTTACGTCAATTCAAATAAACATTGTGAACCTCAATAAAAACTACGTGACCTAAAACAATTAGAGAATAGGCTCAGTCCGGAAAACATAAATGTAATCCTCGAATCCACAGCAGGTACCTAAATTTTTTACGAGCCCACTCAACCGAATGGGTCCTCAGTCCTCGCACATATTTTATTTGTGAGGGCTGTTTTTCAATTTAATTTTTTTCCTAAAGGCCACACGTTGTTTAGACGGGACCTTCAAACAAAAGGCTTCGGAGTTCCCGAAACGAAACAATGGTGTGCATTGTTTACAATATACTCAACTGTTTAGAACCAACTTTAGATTATATACATTTTTCTCCTCAGATCCCCTTTATTCGCGGCTGACTTTGACAGAAATTAATTAAATGTCAGACATGCCGGAATGAGCGAGGGGTCTTTGGTTCAATGAAAAAATGTTTAATGACGGATAATGAAGGGCGATGACCGAATATTGGGTTTGTTTGCGAATTCCCAATGAGATAATCTCGCCGGAAGACAATACAGGCGTATTTTTGGTGATTTGGTTTTAGCACAAAAACAAAAAAACTTTTAATAATTACATTGATATAATTGTTATACATGGTAGATGTAGTGAAGTGACTTTTTAATCAACTACTTTAATCGCCAAGCATGCTTGCATCTTTTTTAGTACTTTATTACTGTAGCAGAAGTGCTGGTAGTGATACTATGTTACTTAGTCATATTATATTTATGTTTTATTAAACCAACAATAAACTATATAAATTTATGTTGACAATATTTTCTTCACATTAACTTCCTACTTAATATTAAACAAATCCTTGAAGAGATATTTTTTCTGATATCTCTTCAAGGATTATCACACATCCTGTAGTAAATCCCATAAGAGGAAGAAAATCGTTAGCGCGCAAACAATCCTTGAAGTCGGCAATACGTGACATAGACCAGCTTGTGTGATTTCGGGAAATAGAGAATAGGAAAACGCACGTGACCCGTCGACCGCGTTTCGGTCTGACATATTTCTATATCAGAATATACAACCCACATATTATGTTTTGAACCTCGTTTAATAATGAAATAAAATCACATATTAACAAAGTCTGTAAGCAGACAGCGTGGACTTTCCTCGTAGTCTTGTAATCGAACCAATAACAGGAAAAAAAGTCCACGCTGTGTTATCAATCGGACCAACGGGAAAAGAAAGTCCGCGTCGTCCTATCAATCGGACCAACGGGAAAAGAAAGTCTGCGTCGTCCTATCAATCGGACCAACGGGAAAAGAAAGTCCGCGTCGTCCTATCAATCGGACCAACGGGAAAAGAAAGTCCGCGTCGTCCTATCAATCGGACCAACGGGAAAAGAAAGTCAGGGTCGTCCGATAATCGGACCACGCGGTCTCAGGGGATTTGATTGTAGGCAGTAGCCTAACTGGTTATATATAGGCTACTGCTTTCAATCAAACGGCACCAGTCTGATCCAATGCTCATACAACGAAGGTTAGAACCTCTTAGTTTAAGAAAGGATGTAGCCTTTCTTTGTTCTACCGGTTGTTCAATGGTAAGTGTGTTGTTCCAATTAATGCCTACACCAAGTTTTTACCGCCATACTGAGCGCCATAGAAGTGGAGTTCATCCTCATTACTTGAACTAGATGCTGCTGCGCCAGTCCAAATGAGTAGAAACTTTACGCGCACTCCCTTCTTATATTAGGTGATTTCACCCAGCTAAATTATAATATGGGCTTCTTCAAGCGAGCTTAAAACAAATTCTTTCCTACATTGTAGGCAACGAAAATGCAAAAGCTGGTGTTGCTTTTGTCCTTAGGTGACGGTGACCTAAAGTTTAGGTATTTATACCTAACTGTTTTTATATGTATACTTTTCACCACATTTAACATTTATGTTCACAAATCTTATTGTGTTTCAACAAATAACTAAATAATGAAACAAACATTACAATAATTTAAAAATGTCTTTATAGGTAGTAGCCGGATATACGTTACAGTAGTGCACGTACTCGTAGCAGGATCAATCTTTGGTCAAGGAAATGTTTGTTTACTGAGTAATGTTTGCTCAGGATCTATAAGCCTGTTTTGATAAGAATTTCTGAAGACGTTTCGTGTTAGTATTAAGTTTACTATATATTTATATGAAAGAAAAATAAGATTTTTTCATTTTTCTTTAAAAAAAAATACAAAAATATATGCGGATCATTGGATCATTAACGTTTTTTTGTGTGTTAAGGACATACATACTGGCGATCGCTCCACTTGATAGTAGGTGGCACCACCATCATACCATCAGAGTGCATGGCACAAGTGTGCTATCAACTACAGGAATTGGAAAGGGATAGAGAAATGGGATATGGCATTTTTTCTCACTCACAACAGCACACATTTTGTTATTTCACTGTGATTTTCTGTAAAGGGTGGTTACTGAGAAAATGTCAAATGCCCGAATGTTCTCAAACATTGACCTGACCTGCCAATACTACATAAATTTTATTATCAACTAGCTGGCGCCCGCGACTTCTTTCGCCTTGAAAAACAAATAAGAATCCTATCCTGTGTCCTGTATATCTAAATGTTTATCTACCAATTTTCATGAGAATCAGTTCATTCGCTTAAGAGTTATGGAGGAACATATATACAGAAAAAAATTCTAAAAATCGTCAATTTATTTTCAGTATTATGTATAGAGCCTAAAAACAAAGTAACTTACTCCATGACCATTCCTTACAGATTTATTATTAGTATTGATTTATCGTGTAGAGCAAAATATTTGTAATTTAAATTTCATATAAATAAAATAATGTAGCAGATATATTTATTTAAAAATTTAATTAATAAGACAGCAAATGAACCATCAGTTGATTTTATTAAGTAAACTTTTAGCAAAAATTAATCACAGTATAACGTTGGGAATGCACTCAGGAGGTTTAACTTAGTTCAGAAGCACTCACTAATTGGAATTTATACGCTTTAATTTGTCTAAAGTCAGCCAAATTGAATAAGGAACCAGATTATATCTTGGAATTACACTACGTTGCACAGAGAATATATAATTTACATAACTGGTGCACGCGACTTCGACCGCGTTGAAAAATAAAATAACTCCTGACAAAATATGTATTTAAAGCAATATGAGCCTGAAATACATTGACGCTTGAGATTATGCTTTTATTTTTAGACAGCTATTGTAGGCGGCTTCGCCCAAGTGGAATATTTAGCCTACCTACTATGTCCATGCTGAAATACTATTCTGACTATAGGTGAAAGATTTTTTTTAAATCGGATGTGTAGTTTCAAAGATTACTTCTTACATATAAACAACAAAACTTACCTTTTATTACCTCTATAATATTAATATAGGTTAGGTACTTGCTTCGAATAACTTCTTTTGCTTTTTGGGTTCTTTATGAAAATATTAAATATTTCTCTATTTAGCTAAGTTACCTATCAATCAATCATCAAACAATACTAATAATACATCTGTAAGTGTAGGTATTGTATGTATGTATGCTTCTTAATAATTCTTAAACGAATTAACTGGTTTTCATGAAACTTGGTAGATAAACATTTAGACGTACAGGACACACGATAAGCTACTATTTTTTTTCAACGTGGACGAAGTCGCAGGCACCAGCTATCTACATAAATTTCTTGATTTAGTTTTCACTTTTCAAGTAGTGGCAGGGGACACTGTTATTTGGACATCCCATCTCAGTAACCACACATTTACAGAACAGTTTCGGTGAGTGAATAAAGGATTCCACATTGGTCCCCTTTTCAACCGACAGGCAGGCTGACGGTCCACTTGATGGTAGGTGGCTACCGTCGCCTATAACACAAGCAACGCTATAAGTGCTACAAGTGCGGTGCTGGCCATAGAAGGATTAAGGATAAGGGATAAGGGAGGGATGGGGTAATGTGGACTCTCTCCATAAAAATGTGGACTCCATCAATTCGACTGTATTTTTTTTTAATCTTTGTTACCTCAGAACTTTCGACTGGGTGAAACGATTTTGATGATTCTTTTTTTATTTGAATCCATGAGAAAAGACCATGAGACGGTTTGAAGTCGGTTTTTTTGCGCACTTGCAGCATATGCGGCGTAGCTTTTTTTATTATGCGGACCTGTCGGATCAAGTGGACCGTCATCCTGTTTCACGTCTCTTATAATTAAGTTTAATGCTAAGTAAATTAAGTATAAAACACTAACCCGCTCTATTTTAACTAGTTTCTTTATTTATTCTCTCTCACCAATTGATCGAATTCATAAGTGTTATTTCGCCTCCTCCATAAATACATAATATTTCAATTATTTACCAACAATTTTAAGTTTTTTTCGATATAACTCTGGATACCGACTCGCCTAGAGTCTACGTAATAACCCCCTCGAGTGAACAACTTTCAGCGAAATTAACAAAGTTCTGCCCCTCGCCGTTCCACGATCTCAGGTAACATAAATCGTGATGAAATTTGAAAATAAAAATAGGCCTTGGGATTTTAAGGTTGCGGATTGGTTAATGTCTGTTAGCAGTCCGAGATTTATGAGGTTTTTGTGGAACACTTCGTTCTTTTACAAAGCAGTCTATCTACGTAAAGGTACTAACATAACAACTGCTTGGTGATATTTTTAGCGATCCGCTCCACGGTAGATGGCGTTTTATACTTTTCAACGCGGACGAAGTCGCGAGCACCAGCTAGTATTGTATATGTATGTAACTGCTGTCACAAAATTACACATCAAGTTTGTTCAAAAGCCACACGGGTATCTAGGGATTGGTACAGTCGCGGACAAATTATTTATTGGTGTTTTGGCCAATACTAAATGGTTGGCAATGACTTGAACACTTCTCTAATTAATTAATCTTGCATTAGGTATTCACTATGACAAGTTATTGGAGTCTATTTTGAACAGTTCGTCTAAACTTTGAGGTCTTAACCGCAGTTTAGGTCACAAGCACAAAAGTTAACACTCGAACTGTGTTTGCCTAACTTGCTTTACAATTATAGTCCCACGGTTAACTGTGATTAAATTAATCATAAATTTATTGGTTGAAATGTTGAGATAATTAAGCAGACGTTAATTTGATGATAAGACTATCCCGTTCAAATTATGCCGTGAGTTTAATTAGAAATAATGTGTTTCATTTCAACCTGAAAATCAAATGTATCATGAAGTTAACATCACAGACACTCGATCAATCTTTTATACTTACATCAATGTGTGTCTTACATCAAACTGGGATCGATCAATTCGGGATGTCTATTTGTCTATTATAAATGACAATAGATTGAAAATTAAATATATAAAAATATTCTCTATGTTGGCTCTTTTTTCGTACATACAGTTTTCAGTATATATGTCGCAGTAAAATTGAAAAGAGCGGAATTTCGCAAAAATCCTAGTAAGATTGCAAAACACCGGATAATAGGAAACTAACAACTATAAAAAGAACCATCAGTTTTTAACGCCCCACGCAAAAACAGAATTTTAAAATAGTAAATAAAATGTGACTACTTATTTTGTGATCGTTTTAACTTAAAAAAAAATCATTTTTGTGATTAATTACGTAAAATAAGCAAAATTTGACATTGGTTACTTTAATTTGTCTAATTATTAGTAAATTTCTAGACAAAAGATAAGTTTATATTACCAAGTTACACTATAAACTGAATGGGACCTATTTCGTCTTGAGTTATTTATGTACGTACCTATTATGTATAAACGCAATAGAGCGAGTTCTAGCAAAACATAGAATTATATGTAGTACACACAGCTTCAGAACACTTAGCAGCAATATTGTCGTAGTTAATCTCCCGCGGTTGCTCGGCGATCTGTTAACCGTTAAATTGATTGAGGACACCAACTAATGGACGTTGGAAATCCATCTTCCTTTAGTAAATAGTTTATATTACTCGATACCAGTGAGTCTACCGTTTGTTTAGTAAATCGATTCCAAATAATTGGCGGAGCTGTTACAATGACGAGTGGGGAGGGTTAATTCTTTCAACCATAGTTAAATATATTACTTAATATTTCTTTTATATTAGCTTGTGTAGACGATTTCGACCGTGTTGAAAAATCTCTTAAACTTTTAAACGAATTAACTGATTTTCATAAAACTTGAGATAAACATTTAGAGGTACAGGGCACATGATTGGCTACTTTTTCTTTTTCAACGCGGACGAAGTCGCGGGCGCCACCTAGTATTTTAATATATTAAAATGCTTTTTACAAAATCTACCAATTTATCAAACTTCAAAAAAAAAACGAAATGATAAAAAGAAATTGGAATTATTTTATATAAAAAATAAAAATTATAATTGTAACGTATCATTATCTTTTTAACAATTTTATAATGGTTATTATCTAATCGACCAGTTATCTATACCAATATTTAAAAGCTGAAGAGTTTGTTTGTTTGTCTGTTTGGTTGAATGCGCTCAGGAACTACTGGTTCGAATTGAAAAAATCTTTTTGTGTTGGATAGTTCTTTGATCGAGGAAGGCTAATATATGCTATAGAGAACGCGGACGAAGTCGCGGGCACCAGCTAGTAAAATATATACTTACTAGCTGTTGCACGCGTCTTCGTCCGCGTAACTTTATAAAATATAAATACATTCGTGTTTATGAAACCATGGAAATACCATGTTATGTGAAAAAGATAAGTACGGAAGGATAATTCTTACTACCCGTTGTCCTATTACCCGTTTTCCCGTAGGAATGAAGCATTTTCCCGCGATAAAAAGTAGCCTATGTTCATCACGGATAATGTCGGCTTCTATAAAGAAATTTTCAAATTGGTCCAGTAGTTTCGAAGCCTATTCAATACAAACAAACAAATAAACAATCAAATCTTTCCTCTTTATAATTAGTATAGATGAGATATAGATAATGAAAACCTGACTCCATGAATTTTTACAGCCAAAAAAGCCTACAGCAGCGTTTCACATAAATAAGGCAGTAAGATCTCCTTGTTATCACGCCCAGGAAGCTGCTCGGTCTTGGTTCGTATCCGGCTATTGGGAATGCGCATCTTTTACATAATGTTGTGTAAAAAACAAGCTACACGCAGGCTTCGGGGCTACATCCCTAGTGCATTATAATAACATCAATATAATTCATTATTAATTACAATATATTACATAATATTATTCGTTCAATATGTAACATACTTTTTTATTTTATACTAGCTGTTTTAAGCGCGCTAAAAAAGAATAAAGTTGCCTATACCTTCAAATTCAAATTCAAATTCAAAATAGTTTATTTGCAGAATATAGTTACATAAGTTGTTGTAGATTAAATAAATAATGTCCACATATTCAACCGGCAAGCGGTGTTGCAAATTTAAGAAGCGACTAAATTTAACAATTTTTCCAATTTATTGTATTTTTCTTTTATTTTTATGTTATATTTATATAGGACGTAGTTTGCATCGTTTGCACTATATAGTGTCATCATTTAGGTATTCATTAAGTGAGTAATATGCCTTTTCCACCAGAAAATTTCGCAGGTGATTCTTGAATGTAGCCAGATTCCTGATATTTTTTATATTTTTTGGAATTTTATTATACAAGTGTGGTGCCACACAAAAGACGCTTATCTTTTTCATTCGAGATTTGGCAGGAACCATACAAAGTTTATCATTATGGCGTGGACGCTCCATGAACTTAAATAATTGGGAATTTTCCTTTATAAACACTATACATTCAAATATAAACACTGAAGGCATGGTCAATATTTTCAACTTTTTGAAATACATCTTACATGAGTCTCTTTGTTTTAAATTACAAATGGCCCTTATACACCTTTTCTGAGCTTTAAATACTCTTTGATTATCTGTTGAGTTCCCCCAGAAAATTACACCATATCTAATGGTTGCAGCTGCTTGTCCATGGTAGGCAGTAACTACTGCAGATTGATCCACTACTCTTCTCAACTTACTTAAAGCAAATGAATATTGGTTTAATTTCTTACATACACTATCGATGTGAATTTTCCAAGTCAATTTATTATCAATATGTAGTCCTAAAAATTTGGTAATGTCAGTTTCCTGTACAGTTTCATTTAAGTATTTCACTTCAATTTTTGTTTGCATATTATGTCTAAGTTTAAAATTCATTATTTTGGTCTTTTCAATATTTATTTTTAGATTATTATTTTCAAGCCATTTTATAATAGACTTAAGTGAATCATTTATATCAATCTCTAAATTTGTCATATCATTATTTTTTGTAAACAAAATGGTACTGTCGTCAGCAAACAGTGTCATATGATGCTTCGTAGCCGTTGGGAAGTCGTTTATGTATATAAGAAATAGTAACGGGCCTAAAACACTTCCTTGTGGGACCCCTTTATTTATGATTTTAAATTTAGATTTATATATTACCTCTTGTTTAGTTTTCGGACATATTTTTTCTATTTGCGTAGCCTGTAATCTATTGCTGAGGTATGAGTTGATCAAATTCTGAGTATTGCCTCTTATCCCGTATTGGTGTAATTTCTGTAAAAGTATATTGTGGTCCACTAGATCAAATGCCTTTGTCATATCCATAAAGAGAGCATAGGTGGGTTTTCTCTTGTCCACATTTACCTTGTACCTTGTACTGTATGTACGTCTAAACATTTATGTATCTACCAACTTTCATGAAAATCAATTATTTCTTTTAAGAGTTATAGAGGAACATACATACATATAATACCTACACTTACAGATTTATTATTAGTATTGATTGATTGATGATTGATTGGTATTGAATATTGATGATAGTCAACTAGACAACGTAAGCTTTAAAAAAACAGGATCAAAATAGGTTCATCCGTTTATAAGCTATGCCACAGACAGACACATAGACACGCAAGTCAAAGTTATAACACCCCGCTTTTGCATCGAACATCGGGGGTTAAAAATGCATTCGAGCATTCGTTTTTTGCACACTTTCTGAACTATATTTATATGACACTGTTACCTCAGCAAAAAAAAAAAAAAAAAATACTAACTTTATTCGCCTTCGTATAAATACTCTACATTGATTCTTTTGTTCGAGCTAAGTTGGATACTTCAACAAAATCGTTAAGTTGAGCCAAGCGAATTCCACGACTCTATTGACCCCTAAAATTTTAAACAATCAGTCTGTTACACAACTCGTAACGAGTGAACTTGTTGCTAATTACTTCAGGCCCTTCCTTATCATTATAAAGTTTTCGTATTCAAAGTCCACCTTTTTTGGTGTAAAATATATTGCTTGAATTCTTTTCAAAAGCTTTTTTCAGTTTTTTTTATTATTAACAAAATTTTAATATTTATGAGGTTAACGCCATCGTTCCATATAACATTTAATTTTATCTCAACCGTAAGTAGGACGTCTACTGCTGGATTCCTGCCCTATAATTGTCCAATAAGACTGATCAGAAGCAGCCTGGATCTACCGTCGACTCTTGTGACTCTCTTGAGATGGGCTTCCAGCGCTGTGCTGGCTGGTCCGTGGCCTCCACGTGAAAACCATCCGACCCCAACGGCCGTCGGGTCTCCGTACTATGTGTCATGCCCACTGCCACTTAAACTTACTGATCCGCTGGCTTAAATCGGTAACTTAAGTACGTCGGGTTTCCTTATCGTAGTGTCACCCCGAGCATAGCCCCTCTTTATAGCTGTTTGAGCGATGTTGGCTTTTTTACGAGGTCCCATAGTAAGAAACCACGTTTCAGCATCAAATGTCATCACTGGCAACACACATTGATTGAAAACTGTTGTTTTGAGACACTGAGGTATTTTGGATGAGAGGATGTTTCGGAGCCTCCCAAACGCTATCCATCCGAGCTGGATTCGACACGAATTTTAGAAAGATATTTTTTGGACGAATTTTATTCATTAAAATGATTAACACATTGAAAAACTATCCTCGGATGTATATATGTACATTTTTATTATACAAAAATAAGTCGCATAACGTCTATACTTATGTTAAAAATCTATATAACAATGAGAAATCATCAATCATTATCAATCATCATTCATCAATCAATCAATACCTACTAATATAAATCTGTAAGTGTAGGTTTGTATGTTCCTCCATAACTCTTAAACGAATTAAATATTTTTTATGAAATTTGGTAGATAAACATTTAGACGTACAGGACACAGGATAGGCTACTTTTTTCTTTTTCAACGCGGACGAAGTCGCGGGTGCCTATGCTAGTATATAAATAAATTTCAATACACAAAACATTCATAAAGTGTATCCAGACAGTATTCAAACCAAACAAATGTTTATTTGTGATATTTGTCATGATAAAATAAACAATATACAAAATAACATTTCAATGAAAGTCAGTTTATTAATGGTTTATTGTGTCTCAAGGGACTATTCTTCAAAGAGTTGCAATACAAGAGTCCAATCAATTCATGGCGAAGCGGAGTTACTCGAAGCAATTTCAATATTCTTAGTTAGAATACTGTCTTATTAAGCTCTATAGTGATTCCATTTCAGATGGTTGCTCCAAACTTAAACAAAATATTATGCGAAAAGTATTAGAACATATTCAATATTATTACCTAAAAAAAAAAAAATACAATCATCATGTCAGCAGCAGGACGTCCACTGTTGGACATAAGCCTTCCCATAATTTTCCAATAGGTACGGTCAGACGCAGCCTGGAGCCTTATCAAGTTGTCCACATTGTGGGTGTAATGTTCCAGCTCCAGCGACTGTCGGCTCTCCATACTATGTGTCTTACTGTGGAATATAGAAGCACGAAAAATATTGTTTTTGATCAACATACATATCTATCACTTACAATCTTACTCATTCTTTTAAATGTTTCCCCCAGGGATTACGTCACCCTCACAGGCCGTTTTTTGTCAGTAAAATTAAAATTTACAATTACATTTATATTACAAAAAACAAATACAGTTACAATTACAATTTTTTCTATTATATTCTGCTTTTTTACAATTTATTAGATAATTTCTTGGGGGATTAAAGCCTCTACCTCAGACGTAATCGGAGACTTTCATGAGTTAGTTGCTTTTAATAATATTTTTTCCTAAATCTTACTCATTACTCTACTCTCTTCTCCTGACCAATCACTAATACACCAAGTAGAATGTCAACTTGCCTTCTGAACTTCACAGAAAAAAAAAAAAACATCTAGTACCTACATTGTGCCTATTTTGCATTTAAGGCATTGTGTGTCATGACCAAAAACAAGGAAAAGCAAAGAGGCTAGGTGTACCTGCCTCATTAAAGCTGGATAGTGTACCCAAGAGATATTATATTAGATTGTTTATCTCAGCGTCTTATATTACCTCCATGAGGAGTAATGTTCATGAATTATGGAATAATTTTCGAACTAAAACTTTCGTTGCTTGAGGTTTTGTAAGTAAACTCTGAACCGCTATTTACCCAGTTGTATCTGGGTAGGTTTTTTTTGTTACCTTCCTGTAATAAGATGCTAATACTATATTACCTATTTGGTATCAATAGATTTTAAATGTAATGATAATTATGAATATTTTTTTGTATAAAATTCCAGCTGAAATAATAAAATAAAACTTCAGCTAAAAAACATTGTTCCTTCGTTGCGGCGTGCGCGTTGTGCCCGCTCTGTACTGTCCTAAAACGAATCACACGGATAGATGGCGCTATCTCCCGGGCCAAGCCGCTAGTATTTACTTTTATTTTAGATTTCCCGTAGGAGTGAAGCATTTTCCCGAGCTAAAAAGTATCCTATGTTCATCACGGATAATGACGGCTTCTAATGATAAAATATTTTTTTAAATCGGTCCAGTAGTTTCGGAGACTATTCTATACAAACAAACAAACAATCAAATCTTTCCTCTTTATAATATTAGTATAGATGGTATAGATAGTGCTTTTTCCTCCATCCCAAAATTGCCCAACATTCTATCTATCCTAATTTTTTTTCACTTCAACATTAAACCTCAGCGTGACGTGACAGTCAATCGAGTTCAGTTCAAGTGCTTATTCCCCGTACCAGAAATTTTCACTTCAAAAATGTCTGCTCTAAACTATGATAAAAATATGAAATTTAATTTATTTAAAATACATGATAATAAAATTTGATACACATCAAGCGTAGGTAGAGTGCAAACAAAACTTTTGTCCCACTGAGGTTACCACAAACAAGGCTCATCAATCAATCAGGCTGTGACAGGAGAATTTGTACCTATATTTCGAACTAGGGAAGTTTGCTAATATGCGACAGTTGAGCTTGGGATAAGGTTTTTGCTTACACAGTACGCAGTTTACTATCATCAACATATTTGAAGTCTTTTGTTATGTAGGACATCTATGTAGATATTCTTAAATGAATATATCTAATTTATAAAATTCTCGTGTCATTTGGTAGGTCTGAGAATAGGTTTTTAACTATTTTAATACGCGGGCTAATTCGCAGGCAACAGTTAGTAACATATAAAGTTTTCTCAATCTATGTAAATGGTTCAGAATCTGTTTTATTTGATTGACAATTATCAAGCTCAAACGAAAGATTTTTGAAATATTTCCTATTACTTATGCGTGCCGAATGGTCATCATTTATAAAACCATTACCTTTATACATATTATCATATTTATTTATAAAGAGAATTTCTTACATATTGCTAATTTCAAATTGAAACTTTATTCACTGATGATATGAATCAATTTAGAATCAAATGAAGCAAAAACGTTGCGGTAAGATTTTCGCCTTTAATTTAGCATTTACGAGAAAACGTATGTGATGGAGGACCGTATATTTTCTTTGGCTTGGCGTCTAGCACATTAGCTGTGATTTACAGATAGCATTAATCAAAAGGCATCCCTTTTCTCGGCCATCCTTATTCATGAATGATGCAACATCAGGTTAAATTATTTCTTTAGTATCTTCTACCTATTAAGCACTCGTTGTGATTATTAAAATTAAGGTTTATTCCTCAAAAGAACTTACACATGCACTCACTTACACGAGAAACTTATTTAACTTTATATATGAAATATATCTATACTAATATTATAAAGAGGAAAGATTTGATTGTTTGTTTGTTTGTATAGAATAGGCTCCGAAACTACTGGACCGATTTGAAAAATTATTTTACCATTAGAAGCCGACATTATCCCTGATGAATATAGGCTACTTTTTACCGCGGGAAAATGCTTCATTCCTACGGGAAATCTAAAATAAAAGTAAATACTAGCCGCTTGGCCCGGGAGATAGTGCCATCTATAAAAAATACGGTAGATGGCGTTTTATACTTTTATACGCGGACGAAGTCGCGAGCACCAGCTAGTTGTAAACAAAATAAAAATCGAGTTCTGTGTAGAAACAATAGAAATATCTTTTTCGAAATCTATTTTAGTTAAATGTAATACAATGACTACATGCTACTTGGAAGAACATTGCACAACATCAAATTTAATACAGTTTATGCTTTATGTACTTTGACGTAATGAAACTCTGACATTTTGGAACACTGATGTTTTAAAGCTCTGACATTATGGGACCAAATCGTGCTTCTAATCATTCTTTTGACTTGACCTAACTGCTTTGGACTTGACGGACCTGTTTTGTAAAACTAAGAAAAATTATAGACTTGACTTGACTGACTAGTCTCGGGATCTGCTACTTTTGATTTTTAATTTCAATTTTGCCTTTTTTTATTAAAAAAAAGGCTAATAAAAATTGCTATTTTACTAATGACACTGGCAAAATCATCGGAGAAGATCTGATGGAGCCACGACATTAAAAGAGAAGAGGAAGAAGAATCATTTTTTTTTACCTGAGTAATTCATCATGGATACCCGCTAGGCTGTGATGATGATAGAATACATATATAAAAAGAAAATTGGCGAATTACTTTTAAATAATTAATTTTTCTTTTTTTCACATAGAATATTCTATTCTTTTTCTTTTTTGTTTTATATTAATTTGTTTTTTAAATTAATAGATAAATGTAATATATTTTTATGATTCTTTAGGCCTATTTGTATTTAATTTATATATATAATGGCTGTATGAAATCTTAAATAAATAAATATATATATATTTTACAATGCCGAAAACAGAGATATGCCAAAATATAATACTGGCTGAAAAACACATGCTCATTGTCTAAATTTTGCTATTGCAAATTGTTTCAATGCAAGCCAACAGAGTTTGGTTTCGATTACCCCATAGAGATTTTATTAATGTTGTACGTAATCATTTTTTTTCAATGGTCATTCTAATATTGGGTTCGTTCATTTCCAAAGATTGGAATTGCGTATTATGTGTAATAGTCGTATTGCGGCCAAAATCAATTTTCCAAGTCAACGCAAATAGATTACATTTATTGATTAAAAATAAACATATAACGAATTTTGAATGGTTACTTCAATATGACAATCGAAATAATATCTGGTGTTTGCAACTTGTTTGTAAATACAAATATTCATCGAATCGTTTCCATTTAAAAAAAAAATCCATTTGTACCGCTAATATTTGTTTAAACGTACGAATTTTTTGTCCCAACACATTCTAAACATAGATGACGACACGACCCTTTGTTAATAAAGGTTGTAACTAAAATGTGGACTTAGCAGAATTTTTCGCTTCGGAATTCAGGCTGTGGCGACAACGACCTTGGCTTTGAGGTATACTTATACCTATATATTTGGTAGCCTACTATATAACTGTAAGGGTGAAAGGCGGCGTTCACTCTTTGTGAGTTTGACACAGTACATTTTATTTACTAAAATACGACTAAAACTGCGACATAGAACCTAATCTAAATTTAACAATGTGGTTGTTAAATTCCGCTGTTAAATGACTGTATTTATGAGGTAAGTGGCTACCATCGCCTTAAGAGGGAAGAATAGCACGCACTCGTCCATACAAAAAGAGAAAACGCTTTTCCACTTCTAAATATTTACCAATCTCCATGATTTTTTTGCATGTTATTGACACAATGAAAAACTAAGTTTATAGGGTTTCCTGTTTTCAAAATTTTCAATAGATTCAGACTTATTTAACCTCAAATAACTTAATTTTTGTGATTAAAACTTTGTCCAATTAAATCGTTTGTTTTATAAAAACAATCTAATTTAAAAAAAAAGCGAAAGCTATAAACCTAGAATATATTATGCTGAAACGATCGACATGAAAATCAAAGTGATTTGTTAAGATTTAGTTAGTGGAAACTGTATTCTCCCGAACTGAAATTTCATCAAAAAAAGTACTATCGCACGACTGCCCCGGGGCTAGAGCGCACAACCGATAGCATGTGTTTTCCTAAATACCTATCGCAAAGCTATACTTCCCTCTTAACTTAATCGATCATCATAAAATTTTGCATACACGTTGTCAGAGACACAGAAAAGGACATGGATACCTTTAATCCAAAATAAAAGTACTGTTCCCTAGCGATCATGTTATTTGTTTTTATGGTAGTCAAAATTAGTATTTTATTTAATTCCGTTACACTTTTATGTAAAAGTTATTCGGGGCTGATGAAAAGCCTGACGAAATTCGAATCCCAATTGTTATTGCACTTCGTGTATTCCATGACTCAGGATTAAATTTGCGATATTACACATGTAAAGTATACTTAATTCCGTGCTCGTACCAAATTGTTAAATGGAATTACTTATGGGAAATTTTCCAAACGAATGCTTAATTCAATTAATTGTAAATCCAATCAGAATGTAATACCAGTAAAATTATTCTCATTTCCTAGTTAATGATGTTTCTTTACTATCATTAGGTACTTTTATATTAATAGATATGTAGGTAAAAAATACAATAATA
Source organism: Synanthedon vespiformis (assembly GCA_918317495.1). Lineage (NCBI taxonomy): Eukaryota > Metazoa > Arthropoda > Insecta > Lepidoptera > Sesiidae > Synanthedon > Synanthedon vespiformis. Next base: position 3,978,322 of record OU906965.1, read on the forward strand.
AAGAGATAAAGAGGTAGTTTGCATATAGAGTATTTTAAACCATAAAAGACAAATTATTATTTATGTATAAAATTTTAGCTTCTATAATATTTGCGTCCATAAAACTCAAAAACCTACCGATGGATTGACTTTACATAAAGTTTTGTATTTTGTAATTAATATGAAAAATTGATGCACAACGAAGCGAGGCCAGGTTCAGCTAGTTATTTTATAAGATATTTTATTATTAGATTTAACTTTTTCACATTCGCTTTAAATGTGAAAATTTGTTTAAAATCTAAAGCGCATTCCAAAATAGATAATAGAATATATTTAATTTTAATTTTATTTTAAATAAAATATAATTATTTTATATATTTATATAAATATTTATACGCTTATATATAAGCTTCCTCTCTCCCAGTCCCTAAGTTGCATGCCCAACAGGGTCCCTAATACTGGTATTTATTTTTATATAGTAACATCTTTGTACATTATGGTTTCGCAATAAATATTTGAATTTAAATTAGAATATAAGTAGATTCAAAGGAATATTCGAGGCATGTTAGTTTTTTTTTTAAAACATGGCATTCAGCAACAAGTACACAATGAACATACGCGAATATTATCCAACGGAATTGAAGAATTAAAGGACAATGGACTGAATAGTGGGACAAATAGCTCGCAGCAATTGTACAATGGACACATAATGTTCGCGCTCTTCAGATGGAGCCCGTGGATAGGGGATAACGATGCAATAAAAGTTTGCAGGGCACAGTACAATTGCTGTCTACTACGCTTTAGACTAAGGAAAAATTGAACATTTTGGTGATAGAACAATATGGGTAGTATGTTCGTGTCTTGAGTATATATACGATAAGCGTTTGAGAGATTCAAAGTACCTATATGAATCTATCAAATAAATATAAAACTTTGTGTTTATAAACGAGAATAGCCTCTACCATTAAGTGGAAGTAAAGTTACCAGCCTGTCGCCTCTAGTCGCATTTTGTCTTACAGACTCTAGTTTCGTGTGTTGAATGTAATGTCTATGTAGATAGATACATAGACATCACATTATTTAAATAATACTGGTATAGATTAGGTACATAAAAGAGTTTTTATCACGCCTGACCTTGTGTAAGGTGTCACCAATTTGGTCGACTAGAAAGCCAGTATCGCACATCTGAACTATAAATTTTCGGAATGCCTCCTTCATTCGTGTACGTGACCGGACCTACGGAGAATTCTGTTGAGTGCCGACGTAGCAAGAACAGTATCTAAGTGACGGGTTGCTTGGTCCCATCGGTTAGGGAGGTAAGAAACTATACGTGGGACGCGTCAAATGAATGTTGTATGACGAAAAAAAGAAAAAAAACAAATGAAATAAAAAATCCTATAGAGGTCGAGTCGAAATAATAACTTACCATAGACAGCTGCTAAATTCCATAGGATAAATAAAAAGTAATAATAAGGCGATATAATGAAAAACGGTCCTATTACTATACGAAGCAAGTAATAAGAATTGGTTTTTTTTTTTGCTTCCCCTAAACTAAACAAGGCCTTAAATGAAATGATCCTTTCAGTCTACAATCAAAATTCATGGGATATCTTAAAGCTTTCAAACGTTCACATGTTCATGGGGCTGTGAGCTATGAAACCGCGGTGTGGTTTATGTGATATTTTCGCGTTTAATAAAAGAGCTTTTTTAACCACTTTCAAAGGTATAGCAAAGGCGCGGTGTGAATTACTGCTTACGATAAACTTTTGTTTATGCTCCGTTTATACGACGCTTGTTTTATGTAACGCATTATTTCACCTTCTGTATCTCAAGATATACCGTCTGATTAATGGAGTCTGTCAGAATTGCGGCATCGGGACGCTTGGGGCTTTGTTGTTCTAATAAGTATAATAATGACACATTTTAGTATATGGTATAGTATTTTAGTGTAGTGCTTCCGGGAACTTGGTAAGGGCGGAAGACTTGAGTGTGTAGTATATATTAGCACAGGCTTTAAAAATATACCTAGGACCATTGAAGTCTAAATATAAACAAATTCGATCCTAGGTAGTGGAAAAGGCTGGAAAACTTTATATGAACATTAATGAAATATTATTTTGGTAGCGTTTTCTTGGCATTTTTGTCACAAGAATTGGTTTAATGTTAATTTTGTTATTATACCTATTATTTTATTTGTATATTTGTATATATAGATAAATTATTACGTATTCATTACTGTAATGGTACTGTACTTAAGAAAAACAATATATAATCAAGTTATTTTTATACATAGTCGTTTTAAAATCTAGTCTATTAACGATGTGATAATTTTGCTACTAAGTCATTGTAAGATGTAATGTAATGATGTAACCCTTAATTAATTGTTTACCAATAAGTATTTTAATTCAGTTTCTTTTCATCTTTTCAGAATGACGCATTCAGACACCTAGATATCTGCAGAATAAGTAAGTTTATATAGTTAAGAGAGAATAGTATAAAAAGAATAAGTAACAATGAAAGAGTGTACGTTTGATAAAATATGAAAGTCATAAAGCATTTAAAAGAACAGGCGGATGTTTTGTGCTCCTAGAATTTCTTTTACATTTTCTCGTTGGATTACTTAGGTACCAATAATAATTTTTTTTTTTTTTAATAACTTTGTGTATCGTTTCTAAAAGTTTCTAAATATGACATAGGATTTTATCAAGATGCTTATTATGTACCTTGATGTGCGCTCTGACGAGTTGTTTCCACATAATTATGTCGAAATTTTTATCACTGTACTGCTCTCTATGAAATGCTATGTTCATCCCCATTAGGTTAGAAGTATAAGTATCCCATAGGTTGAAGTAGAAACTTGTACCGTCGTCGCTCGAACTTTGGGACGAGCTTTGTTTTAAAATGTTTCACCTTTCTTTGGGCTTATTAAAGCATGCTGGTGCACAAATTAATTCGTTGATTTTGTCCATAACATTAAGAGACAACAGGTAACAAGCCTAACTATCAATCTTTTTAATAAAAGCTATCAATGATATGCCTTTTCATTGATAGCTTTTATTATTATTCATTGAAATGCCTTTTCATCCTGCTCAGATCTACTTCCAGCTCTTACTAGAGCTACCTGAGACTTCACTTAGCGTCTTATCATTAAGTGAAGCCTTCTAAATACTTAACTAGTCAAGTACAAAAATACAATTTTTTTTATATATTATTTTTAAAGGAACAATTTTTTTTGGCTCATCGATAATTTACATCTTTTGTTTTTATGAAGCCACAATACTGTCTTGTATTTTGATAAGTATTTAGTATCTCAAACGAGCGCCTACTACGTCACGGGTTGAGGTAACAATTTATAACCTACGCTCTTGAATTAATTAACTCCCGAAAAATATCTTATCACTAGGCTTCCTTTATTATTGAACGACAATAGGGAATTAGTTAGAATAACCCTCAGTTATTTTAAGCCTCTTGGGAGTTTATCCCTGTATCGTATACCTACGTAGGTATGAACTCGTCCGTACAAACATACACACACACCTATAATGAAATGAATAATGGAGAGCTTCAACCTGCCTCATATTGGATTTAGTGAGGTTTCTTGGGTATTGAATCCGTAAAAAGAACGCGGTTTCAGGTTTCAATAACATTTTATATGTTTAACCTTGATAAAGCGGTTTGTATTTTAGCTTCATATCATTTTATGAAAACTAACTTTTTTGTAAGTAACCTACTTATTCATTACTTTTGGTATTATTATTATTAAAGTAAGTAAAAATAAAAAATACGATAAAACTTAAGTTGACAAAAAAGCTCATTTCCCTATCCGAATGAATATTCTGGATTGATAGGACTTCACTTGTACTCGAACATTATAGTAGTCGTCCTGCCCAATTTTTATTTGTACGATATGTGCGAAAAGCCAACTTTAAATTTAAGTATAATTAAACAATAATAAGGATTACTGTTATGATTCCATACAGGAAATTGAAATAGCAAGCACGACCTTTGTTCGGGACATGACAAGCGTTATAATAAGTTCTATATAATATTAAAAATGTAATTATTATAATTTATTTTTTTCAGTACATTTTTACTGAAGACTGGTAGAAACTGGTATTTAACAGTACTAGGAAGTAACTCAATTATCCTGAACCGTCTGATTACATTAAATTTATTCAGGCGAACAATCCAGCAGAGAGAGGGTGGATATCTATACAAAAACCTTCGGTCCTCGGCGTTTAGTCGAGGGACCCGTTCAAGGAATGACATGGGACCTTGGTTTTCATGATATAAAGCATCACTGGAAATGACTACATAATATATGTATGTGAATTGTGTCGTTAATACATTTCAAATAATAAAAAAATATCATGGTTTTTGGCCTGTTATTGTGACGTGTAAAAGTGACTCTTATCAATATCACTTTGTTCGAAAAAAAAAAAAAAAACAATGTGAAGCCCGACGCAGGTCGCTAGTTTATTTATAAGTAAGGTATAATAAATAGAAATTTAAAACTTGCCAAATGGAACATAACTTGGAAGAATGTTATGCATACTAAGTAATATTACAAATCTGAAAGTAACTCTATCTGAAGTAACCCTTTCACACCGATCATCTGTAACTACTCATCATCAAATGAAATTTTGCATAAACGTTGTCAGGGATACAGGAAATGAAATACCTTTCATCCATAAAAATGCTTTTCCCGAGCGATTATAACAACACTTAAGGTGATACAACTCAGCTTTTTTACATACAAACGTAGAATGATTATTACTCCGCTGTTTTAAGTTTAATTTACAAAAGTAAGCATGATACCGATTTATCATGTCGTTAACTATAGGTTCCAACGGTCTGTTTATGATTTTTTTTGGTATGAATCATAGTGCATCTCACTCGACTGCTCTTCTCGCGCATTGTGCTGTGTGAGACAGAATGAATTTTAACTAAACGCATTGATGAGTTCGAGCCGCCGACTTGTGTCATCTTAAATAAAGATGTCAGGAGTTATATTACTCACATATATTTTCTCAGGTGTTATATTTTTTCATTTTTCCATAAGGACGAAGTCGCGAGCACCAAGTATTTGCTTACAAAATCGTTCCTTGTCCCTTTTTGTATCTGTATATCATCGGATAAGCAATCTAGCTTGGAATCTGTGATCTATCCCAATGGCACGCTGGGTTATGCGAAACTCCGGACCCAATCCGTAGATTCTAACACTATATCAGATTTCGGTTTACATTTTATAACATAGCCTAGCATTAAGATAGCCTTAAGATAGTCTCACACAGCACAAAGCGCGGGAAGAGCAGTCGAGTGAGATGCACAGTGATTCATACAAAAATAAAGTCATAAACAGACTTTTGGGCATATACCCTTTTTGACAAAACTACTGCATATATCTATTTCGCGTAAAGTTATCTGAACTCTTGAATAACTACTCAATGTTTGTATGCAAAGTATTTTGCAGTTTTTGTATACTGGATTGACGTAATCACCGTCAAAGTTGCATTAAAATATGGATTTTTCAAGGATCATTTAAATGAAATTTTTAGTTAACTTTTTATAAAAAAAAATTAACTTATTTAAGTTTGTATGACAAGGAACCTAGTTAACAAGATAAATCGGTAACATGTTTACTTTTGTAAATTACTTTTGTATGGAGGAAAGCTGACTTGTATCACCTTAAGAAGACGTTTCGACAAATTTTAATATTTCTGTTCTTATAAATTATAAAATCCTTATATATCTAAAAACATTATTATTACGAACTTTTGTATTGTTAATACAAATTCAGTTTTATTTTATGAAAAAAGGAAACTTAAAATAATTAATTAGTACTTGTTCAAATTTCACTGGCAAATTCTTTCCAGTCGACCGTCACTTTAGGGCTTTTAGGGCAATCACTTGTTATATTGATACTAAAAAAGACTGATCTTAAGAAAAAATCTTAAGAATTCATTTTGAATAAAATTCAATTATTGTGCGAAGACAGAGTCGAGTCATTAGTTTTGTGCATATTATATGCTATCATAAGTACAGTCACAACTATAAATTAAATACTATACTTATTCAAGCTCCCATAATCTTAAAAGGTCTTAAAACATACATTTTTTTAGTAATATTTAGGCATAAATTCTAATGCGTTTGCAACATTTACAAGCGACAGTATTGTTATAATTATTAGTACCTATATAATAAGGTCATAATTTATATGAGTTGCTGCCCTCAAGGGTCACAGCCTTGTGAAATTTCCTATCCTCTCATAATTTACTGCTGACTGTAAAGGTTAGCCGTTATAGCAAGGTGTGCAAATTGAAGCAAGCAAGGCGAGGGTATGATTGATAGTATTTGCGATATCAAAACACCATGGATTATGTAGGCCATCTCGGAATCATTATACGCTTGACTCTCATCCTATTGTTCATTTCATGATTAATTGTTGAGTGTTTTTCTTTGATTGTCAATGATTTGAAGTATATCCCATTGTGTGTGCAAAGGGATTAGAAAATCATATATTACTAATAAACAGCTTGCAAATCGACTGTTTAAAAATAAATAAATATAGAATAATGCTATTAGGGCTACCGAAAGTTATTTATAATAAAAAATGATTCCAATAAAAAATATTAAATAAGTTCTTAAAAGAGAAAAGATTAAATATTTTGAAAACTCTTTGATCTATAGAAGCTACATTATCAGCGGGTAACATAGGCATTTAATCAATACTAATAATAAATCTGTAAGCGTAGGTATTGTATGTATGTATGTTCCACAAAAAAAATCCTAAATAATTAGTTACTATAACTCTAATGAATATTTCTTTAGATTATATATTATTATTTAAATATAACATCTTTATACATTATGGTTTCGCAATAAATAATTGAATTGAATTGAATTGAAAAGTTAAGCGGGCGAAGTCGCGAGCAACAGTTAGTCTATACTAATACTAATACTAATATAATAATACTAATAATATTATAAAGAGGAAAGATTTGTTTGTTTGTATAGAATAGGCTCCGAAACTACTGGACCGATTTAAAAAATTCTTTTACCATTAGAAGCCGACATTATCCGTGATGAACATAGGCTACTTTTTACGGCGGGAAAATGCTTCATTCCTACGGGAAATCTAAAATAAAAGTAAATACTAGCGGCTTGGCCCGGGAGATAGCGCCATCTATCCGAAATACGATAGATGGCGTTTTATACTTTTCTACACGGACGAAGTCGCGAGCACCAGCTAGTAAGTTATAAAATATTGATGTTTATGACAATATTGTGACGATTAAAGGTTATTTTTACAATTAAAAAGAACAAAAACCAAGAAATGGACACACGAACAATAACATTAAGTACTGTGAAAGTTTTCATAGTTTTACAATTTTATATCAGCACTATTAGTATGACATAATATTTTCCGCACTAAAAATACAAGAGAGTAAGTGAAAAAATAAACTCTGACCAAGACGGAGTGCAGAGGAACGTGTCTGGAATGATATTTTTTATTGAAAAATCGGTCGCATGAATTCACTATGTTTCAGAAAAACTTATTTCTCTCCCGCAGAGCAAAGAGTTCATTTAAAAAAGCCATTTGTGTAATGAGTCTTGATTAATTAACTGAATCCTTTCAAAGTCCATAGCGAGCGGTTTTTTTACGCTTTTCGATGAAGGTTGCCCTTTTTATTATAATAGTTACTTCTTTGCGAATTTTTATCTATTTTATAGCCACCCAATGTTTTAACGTAAGCTACTATTAATTAACTTAGATTTTAATTTGATATTAGCCGAACTCGGCCATGTTTCGAATAGCCATGCGCACACTGCTAACGTTAATAAATATACTTTTTATTATTAAAATAATTTTATAGTAAGTAAGTGAGATTTCTATTTATAAGATTTAATAGGCTGAACCTAATCACGCTTCGCAGCGGCATGCGCAAGCGCACTTGCGGTACTGGAAATGCTTAAAATAAAAGTAGCTTGATTACTCCTAATAATAACAGCTATCTGCCGGTGAAAGTCCCGTCAAAATCGGTCCAGCCGTTATAATGTAGATTTATAGGGTTACTCGCATAATGACTTATTTCTTTCACGCATATTGACTTATACGTATATTGACTTATGCTCATATTGACTCATACGCATATTGACTTATACGCATATTGACTTAAACGCATATATTGACTGATATTATATATAATGTAATGAATAATAACTATTTATCTACGTATAATATCTACGTATATATAATAAACTATTTATCTGTACACGTCAAAATGGAAATTTTCTTAATCAATTGCTTCAAAGTTCAATACTCAAAGCTAAATTTATAACTTTTTCGGTTAAAATTATAATTAATAGTTACTGTTATAATTAAGTGATAAGTTATACGGTAACTGCTTTTGTAGTAGGTTCAAATATTTTTTGGATATAAAAAACATGTCCACATATTATTATTCAATTTCCATCTTTGGATTCTCTAGGGGTTATTTTCTGTAAACAAAACAATGTATTTATTCGTATTTTCTATTTCAGTTTTCTGCAGAAGCCTCAAATCCTTTAACTAGACGTTTCGATACACAGAACCCAAAAGAAAATCCTATTATGCAAATATGTCAAAGCTGGTTGTATCGATCGCAACGTTATTGGCTTTTGATTTGCAAACAAATGCCGCCTTCTGTTTTTAAACGAGGATCGAATGAACGCTCTGTATTGTGTTTCCTTTTATCGACGGAATTATGCTTACTGCGTTTTCACCGAATTTGTTTGGCAAATGTAGTAATTTTCTGTGTGACTTTCGCAGTAAACACACGAACGACACCATACAAAAATCTATAGCTGGTGCTCGCGACTTCGTCCGCGTTGAAAAGTATAAAACGCCATCTACCGTGGAATGGATCGCTAAAAATATCACCAAGCAGTTGTCATGTTAGTCGCTTCATCGATTCTGGATAGATGGTGTTGTCAAGTGTATGCCGGGCCAAGCAGCTAGTATTTACTTTTATTTTAGATTTCCCGTAGGAATGAAGCATTTTCCCGCGGTAAAAAGTAGCCTATGTTCATCACAGATAATGTCGGCTTCTAATGGTAAAATAATTTTTCAAATCGGTCCAGTAGTTTCGGAGCCTATTCTATACAAACAAACAAACAAAGCTTTCCTCTTTATAACATTAGTATAGATTATCTACCTATCACAAGTGTTCCCAGCCCTCTGCTAAAATGGACAGGTCTGCATATACTAGTTTTGTATTTCATCTATACTAATATTATAAAGAGAAAAGATTTGTTTGTTATAAAGGATGTTCTAAAGAACTTAGTCCGAAAAATGAAAATATTTTTATCTATTTACTTATAGCTGACCATAAGTAATCTCAAAGGTAAGTATGGATCGATCCAAGCAAAACATCGGCTTTTAATATTATTATTTATTGTTTAAACATGACCTTACCTTTATCCTTTTCGTCTTTAGTTTTCCAACGGATGTCTCTTTGCCCTTTATTTCGGTCGACCTTCAACCTCACGACCTTTGAATTTCTACATAATATAATACACCTTGTTTTTTTGATAACCACTTTCCTAACACATAAAGAGCTGTTACATATTTTAATATATTCTTATCGTGTTTTTACCTCAATGATGTTCATCTGATTTTACCTTGTGCTTAATATGAATAGCATTTCCTGTAAGGTGCTTACAATAGACCATTTACATGAAGGCTAATATCTTATTGTATAGCAAAATTTGGTCTCAGTAAGTCTATTTAATTATCTTTACATAATATAAATTTAAAGTCTACGTCTGTCTGTATAGTCGCTAACACATCCTAAACCATGCAACAGCTTTTGTTGCGGTTTTCACCATAAGTATAATTTTTCACGAAGAATTTAAATATTTAATAATACCTAATGAAGGTTTAATGTAAGTATAAAAAACCAATAACAACCAAGTCGCTGCACGTAAGCTAAATCTTAAGAGATACATAAAAATTATGTACTCACTAGAGACTTGTATTATTCTAAAATTCCAAACAAAACTCCGCGATGGCATAATTCGGTTTTCACTTGTTGAAAGTGAAAATATAAAAAAATGCATCGCAAGTCAAGTCGGGAGCGGGTATAAAATTATGTGCCCAAAAATTAGAGACATACATTATATGAATATCTACGTGACTGAGTTTGAATGAAATAAAAAAACTATATGTACGAAGTATGGGAGAAACGTTTCGTGTCCCGCCATTGTTTCGAAAACATCTGCGTCAGAGAATGCGCTTGACATTTTATTTCTGTGGAATATAGGACAAAAACTTTTGTATGTTGAAGACAATAGCGTTAAACTAAACAGCTAATGTTTCTGGTAAATGAGGTAAAGTGGAAGGAAGCCGTGTTTTGTAAGTATGGAATTGCCTGGAACACGTAGTTTCGTTGTATGTAAATGTTGGACTACTTGTAATGTATTTAATTTTTTAACATTATACAACTATTATACTGTTCCCTCTTGTGGCTAACTGCTACAATCGACTGGCAATACGTTTTTTTTAACTTATTTCATAAATGAAAAACCGGTCAGAAATATTGATAGGTATATACTTACTTAATTATTTACTAAATAGTATTTAGTCTCTTCAATTGGAACTCGAGAATCTTTTTGAGATGGTCTGATTAGATAAAATTAATTATTATTAGAATAATTACATGTCTCAAATAAAGTCTCAATTAATAATAATAAAAAAAACAATAATATATTCGTCGAGTGGTTTGCACAAAATACGCATAAATAGCATTCAATAGCTTTCAAGAAAAAGCTTTTAATCGGCAGGCGATCTTAACATATCTTAAGGTTATAAGAATCTACTTTAAGAATATATTTGTTAACTAAAGTTATGGAGTCATAACTACTTACAATACCTACACTTACAGATTTATTATCAGTATTGATTAGCATTACATACCGGTGGCACATTTGTGTGGACGGAGATTTTAATTACCGAACCAACAATGTTCTTGAAAACAACATAACAAAACTTATGTTTCTTGAAAATAAACCCAACATAGTTTGTGTGAGAACAGCAGTTGTTTGACGTTGTCTCTTACGTTTGCTTGAACGTTACGAAACAGCAGGTAATAAACAGAGGTTAATGTTGCAATGTCGGCCGCAGGCTTTCGAGGAACACAAATTATGTTTTAGTGTAAAATTTACATTTCGTCAGACATTTCAATTGTGTTCAATTTTATAAATTTACTAGCTATTCGCAGTTTCATGCAACTACCAGACATAAATAGCTTAGTGCCGTATTTAATTTTTCTGTATATTAGTTCCAGTTTTTTATAGTTTACTACTTAATTTCTTTTGATTCGATTCTATTTTATATATTTATATATTATAACTTTGACAGTGTAAAACGAAGGAATACAAAATATAGACAGAATGTTTCCACAGGAGAAATATATAAAACAGAATCGAATCAAAAGAAACTCACAGAAGAAAGAGTTAAAGGCCAAAAGCTAAATTTGAACCTCCTATAACCCAAGCTAAAAGGAAGACGGCTTGTGTAATTAATTGTGCAATTAATCTATTGGCAGTTAAAGATGAAAATGAGATTAGGTTAAAACAACATAAGATATTAAATTTATAGCTCAAAAGTATAAATACTTCATATATTTCGTGAATATGTGTATGTAGCGATAATATTATGTAACTTGGTAGAAAAATGTACTTATCTTCAGAAAATATTCATAATACTGTAATAATTGTTATTACCAAATTTTTTGCCGAATACAAGGTCTGCGAGATATTAAAGCTTGAACGCCCGACATAAAAGCGTCCGAAATCCTCCCTTATTGGTTAGATTTATAGTTTGAGGGATTTTCCTCCTTGTTACGCTTTGAAATGTAACATCTTAACACTTTTTCGCTTGTGTGGATATCAATGGCCCTGAAGGGATATTCAAGTTTTTGGTCAAATTATAAATCTTGTAACTTATAAGGAATATTAAACACGTACTTAAAGAGCCAATCATTGCACTTCTCTATCTGCTAGAGTTTGATTCTTAAGGAAAATAATTTGTGTAATGTAATCATTACGTGGCTTAACCCTAAAACTTAAAATCTTAAAGGTACCTATTTTATAGGCAAGAGAAATAATTTGTTGCTTCTTTTTATATATGCTTTTTTTAGGAAAAAAGCTGCAGACATGCTTCTACATTAGAAGAAGTTGTTACTTAGTAGGTGGTATCTGCACCTGGGTGATGAAAGTTTACTGTAGACCTTAGTGGTTAGGGACAATCCATTGCTCATGCACTTGGGTGATAACTGGCGAATAGAGAAATGTGATTTAATATACAAAGTCCATATTATGTCCATAAATTATGATTCATTCAAAGATCTTTATAGTTATAGTTATCCAAGTTTAGTAAATAAATTATCGGATTGACGATAGATGGATCCTACCATAGGATGTTAAAACAACAAACCATACAAAACTCATTCTACTTAATATTTGGGTCTTTGACATTTTCACGAGTTCCACAGAGCCATTCCACAGAAAGAATCTAGCCACGTAATAAAGTAAAAAAGTGTCATTTCTCACGAGAATCCTATAAAATTTCCTTAGTTGTCCCTTGTGAATGTTGCTCGCATTAATCATTTTTAGGTGCGTGGGATCCCTATGAATTACCTGCCGAGATTAGTTGGAATTATGATGTCTGCCAGGACGGTAGCCACTTTGTTAATATATCTTGTTATATAGGTATGTCCTCACAACGGTTGCAACATAATTTGTCTTTTAAACGGTCATTACAACTGATTCACGATCCACATCTGGAAAACTAATAGGCAACTCTATACTTAATATTATAACTGTCAAAGTATCTCTGTCTGTTTTGTTGGTTCTGTCTGTCTGTTACCTTTTCATATCTTAACTAATCAACCAATTATCATGAAATTTTGCATGCACGTTATCAACGATATATGAAAGGACGTAAAAAATCAAAATCAAATGCTTGGTAAATGTATAACAGCAATAATTATAATGTTAGGCGTTATATTGCTCATACTAGCTGGCGCCCGCGACTTCGTCCACGTAGAAACAGAACAAAGTTGTCTATCCTGTGTCCTCTACGTCTAAATATTTATTAACCAAATTTCATAAAAATCAGTTAGTTCGTTAGTTAGTTCACATACAATACCTACACTTACAGATTTATTATTAGTATTGATTACATTGCGTTGAACGAAGTCGCGGGCACCAGTTAGTATACAATAAAAAAAGTCTTTTATTTGATGTCCGTGATGACCTCCGAAATGGCTAATGACTTTAATTTGTCTGTATTTACATCGTTTCTAGTTTTTATTCTTATTTTTATTAATCATTGCGTAAGGTAAATGATATGTACTTAATTCATATTATGAAGAAAGTCGCGGGCGATGGTTAGTTATTGAAAGTTCAATCGAAACTAATTATACACTTCAATAAATTATAATTCGCATGTGTCAGAAACACTCGGAATAGCTGTTGAAATTTACACACGATCCAAAAGTTTCATATTATGTAGTGAGCTCGTACCGGTAATTAACCTAGTATATGAACACAACTTGTTTGTTACACAATTAGCTTTGTGTATAGCAGAGGACTTGAGTTCAGTACTACTGAAATATGAACGTATTAAAAATCTATATTTATAAGACTTTCTTTAAATATTCATGTGAAATTCCTGATCTATACTTATAGTTATTATTGTTTTATTTATCTATACTTAATATTATAAATGCGAAAGTAACTCTGTCTGTCTGTCTGTCTGTCTCGCTTTCACGCCAAAACTACTGAACCGATTTAACGAAATTTGGTACACAGGTAGTCTAGAACCTCAGAAAGGACATAGGCTACTTTTTAATGCGGAAAAAGGGTTGTAAGGGGTTGAAAAAGGAGATAAAAGTTTGCATGGAAGTATCGTCATTTGTATGAAAACTCTTTGCGCTCGGGGTTTTGAAAGATGATTAGTGTCATGGATGACATACGACTATTGTCGGCTTTAAATTGTTCTTTTTAGAGTTATAGAAGCACTAAAATGTGTATAATTTGTAAAATAAAAAGCCTAACAATTAAAAATGTTACCCATAGTCACTATTTTTCACGCGGACGAAGTATTGTATAACTAAGACTCTAATTTTTTACTTAATATGACATTTTATGTACAGTTTTGTACCTGTAGTTTTTCTTATCATATTATTATGCCTTTTAGTACCTATTAAAATATTTCAACTCGTACCTTTACTTTTAGGATCAATGAAATCGCAATAAATTTCTCTATTGAAGGGAAAAGCTCGTTTATACTTCAGCGATAACTTTAAGCTCCACATGTGAAGTGTGTACGTCATTTCAAATGAGATTAGAGCTTTGAAGGGAAGATAAGGGAATTGGGGTTTAATTAACGTGGTTTACATTTTGTAATTAACAAAGTTTTTAAATTACATAAAATTGTCATTGAACGGTTATGACACCGTAATGACAACCGTTTGTTAATATAATGACTAAAGAAAAATAATTTAAAGTAATATGTAATAATGAGTAAATATAAAAATATTATATTTACTCTGTGTTACCCAAGGTTGAGGCCTATACATTTTCTAATTTTAATAAATGACTAGCTGACCCGACGAAATTCGTACCGAATACCGAATTTTTCAATACAAAATGTTTGAGAAAATTGAATTTATAAAATTTGTTTTTAGTTAATATTTTAGATGTTTAATATTAACTATTAACTCCCGGAATAGTTATTTTACTATTCCGGGAGCAGAACAGTTAAAAAAATCAAATTTCATAAAAATCTGTCCAACCGTTCTCGACTTATAAATGGTTTTATTAATATGTAATTAATTATCAAGTTTCTTTTACATATTATATTGTAATATGTGTGTAGATTTATCTTAGGCCATTGTATGTTATTTGCTTATAAAAACAGCATTTATTGCTGACCTTAAACTTTTTTTTAAAGATTTCTCGTGTCTCTACATCAGTTATTGCAACTAACCATAGGCAATATCGTGGAAACTACAGTAATGGCTTCTGAAATCTAAATTTTGGCTGGAACTTCATTTTTTTCCTCGAATTTATTAAATAGAGTTAGAAAGTAGAGAGAGTATCGGTTGCTAATGTACTCAAACTCAATCTTTGAACGAACCAACGAAATTAAATTTAATGGTTAATAAAATTTCAACCCTTCCGCTGCCAATTAATAAAACTCTCCTTTTGTCTGTGAAGACTTAAAGTAAATATCCTCCGGAATTGTAACTCGTTGTAATTTGTTAGGAGTTTTATACCACATAATTTTTATTGCTAGCAGGCAACTTAATTTACATGACTTTGAGTCGCTATTAAGCTTTGAATTATAATAAAAATGCCTGCTTCATTCGGAACGTATATAGGGTACTATTCATACAGAAAATAAGTTTTGTTCCCCAGGCATTTATTTATTATGAGTTAATTATTTGACCTGTTTTTGTTTTGTGATTTTGTGTGTATTTTCCTTATTTTATTATTGAATTTTTAAAAATTATTTGTATTTGTTTGTGTACCAAGTTGAATAAGCTTTGATTGGCTTTCACACTGGACCTACATATTAAGTAATAGGGTTTGGAATGATAAGTGTGCTATATAGGCTGTTGCTAATTTAAATAAATAAAATTAAGAAAACCAACGCATTTGAAAAGGGTAATAGTAATAAATATGTCATGCGTTATATTGCTTATTTTTTTTTTAAAGTGAAACTTTTATTCAATAGCTTCAAATTTTTTTGTCCATCTATCGCATGTCGCATTACAGTGCATTAGATGCCAATATGGCGTCAGCTGTCAAAAAAAGTTTCACTTGCATTGTGGTTTCATAAAACCACACAATGTTTTTTTTTTATTTTTCAACGCGGACGAAATCTCGGATACCAGCTAGTAATATTTTATCATACTCAATACTAATAATAAATCTGTAAGAGTTGGTCATAGAGTAAATTACTGTGTTTTGAGTGATGTCGTGTTTATAGGCTCTCTCTATACATGATACTGAAATTAAATTGACGATTTTTAGAATTTTTCCTGTATGTTTGTATGTTCATCGATAACTCTTAAACGAATTAACTGATTTTCATGAAACTTGGTAGATAAACATTTAGACGTACAGCACACAGGATAGGCTACTTTTTTTTTCAACGCGGACGAAGTCGCGGGCGCCAGCTGGTTACAAATAAAGTTTTAATATAACAGTTTTTGTGCAGTCACTGCGATAACAAAAGCAAGTCGAGTGCACAGAAACCGGTTCAAAGCTTTTCAATTAACTTATAGCTTTTTAGCTTGTGCTTTTTTTAGAAGTTTTCAGGCCGCCAACCGTACCAATACCAAATGGGTGAGCGCTTTATTCGTAAGCGAAAATTTTAACCCTAGTTTGTACTCGAGCTTCCGGCCAAACGGTTTCATGAATTTTCGGCTGATTGTTTAAATATTTAATGTTTTGTTTTAATTTAATGTTAAATTCGAAAGGAATGGGTATGTTGTATTTTCTGATGTAAAACATTTAATCGCAGTGGTAAGTAATTTGTTGACAATGTTTAACTCGAGTAGGATAAATAAAATGTTAAGTATTATCAAATAAATATTATTTTGATTTTTTGACAAACTACTTAGCTGCTGTTCTCTAAAATTAATTGAGGCAACATTCAGATGAATCCGATAAAGATTTTAATTAAAAAATCTTATTATCTTTAGAGACACTTTTGACAGTTATTTAGTTGAAAAGAAATCTACGCGAGCACACTTCATCTCTGATATAAATCTAATCACGTTTTTTTTTCGAAATAGAATATATAAAAAGTTTATAATAATTATCTTAGGAGTTTATAACAACTAGAAAATGTATAATATCTTGAATATTAAAAACTTGAAAGTAACTCTGAAAAGGAACAGATAGACAGACATACAGTTATTTTCACATTTGTAATATTAGTATTGAGTATGAATTAATGAAATACTCGTAGTATGTCTTTAAAATACAATCTAAATAAGATTTAAATACGTGTCTTATTAAAGTTCAGTGCTCCGTAAGGAGATGTGTGATGTTGCTATAAAAGCTCTAATCCTCGGGCGGTGAAGAGGTTTATCTGGGCGGACGGGGGCGCGGTTACGCCATATCCGTGTCGAATTAACACGCTAGAAAGTGCGCCTTTATTTTCTTACTTTCACATCAAAAGGGAAGGCGTACACTTAACTACATTATTTTCAACTAATACTCTCCTTAGTGGAGTAACTATTTTTATTTTCCCATTAACTCTGAATTGTTGTTTATTGAACAATTTTTCTTTTATATTTTTCACTCGCAATTTTTGATAATTATGCAATCTCGATTCGTACGGCCATTGCTCTATTATTTCTTTTAGACGTTATCCATAATCCTGCTGCACCAGCATCTAAGGCGACGGTGGCCACCTTTTTTTTTTTTTTTTGTCGAGGAGAAATCCTTTTATTGATCCCCTACCGCTGGCTAGGCGGCAGGGGTATGTGGGGGTCGACCAGCAGAACTGGCCCCTACCCACTAAAACTCCCCGGTGTCTCCTTGCCCTTAGATTGGGGGGTGGACGGGCTCTGCCGAGGCAACTGCTCCGACCCACCCTCCTCGGGCGGCCTAGCCATTGCTGGCTAGGCTGACGCCAACAGGGGGATTGCCCGGAGACACCCGAGCAATCCCCAGGAGACGGAGGAGACCCGTGCAGGCACACACAGCCAGCCAGCCGTGTGCGCAGGTCCCCGAGGGCATTTGAAGACGGGCTGATACCCGCCTTCTCCTGCCCAGCCATCTGCCATGATGTTAAAAGGGAGGACTCAATGGACACCAACAGTGTCCATTGGCTCCCCCCTGTCGCTCCTCTGAGCAGAGGACCAGGGGCCACCCCCCCAGGCCTCCCTGTTCCCCTGAACTCCACCAAAACACCCCGACGACAGCTGACGAGAACATGCATGGAGGGCTACACGTCCCGCCCCAGCCGCCGGGGTGACTTCATCAAAGTGCTCCGCCGCGAGCTCCGCTGAACGGAGCCCGCTCGGAGCACACGGTGTGGGCCTTGTTGGTCCCCAACAATCCGATGGGACGAGCAAAGGTCGGTGGTTCTGTCCACCACCGGCCCCTGCGACCCCTCGGATCAAGGGTAAGCCCCCCCACCACGACAAGGTCATGGCCCACCTAGGGGGGGGACGGTGGCCACCTACCATCAAGCGGACCGTTAGCCTGTCTACCGACCTTCAAATTAGAACAAAAATTGGGTGCTAAACTGATAATCAATGCTAATAATAAATCTGTTAGTGTAGGTATTGTATGTATGTATGTTCCTCCATAACTCTTAAACGAAATAACTGTGATTTTTATGCTACTTTTTTCTTTTTCAACGCGGACGAAGTCGCGGGCACCAGCTAGTTTTATAATAAATGAATTATTGTTTGATTTTCATGACATTATATTCTATAAAGTATACTTTTTAACCTTGCGAACGATGTGATGACACTGTAGTAATTATGTTGTTATGTAGTAATTTTATGAATTAGCAAGCGGATCCGCGGGAAAAATGTATATTAAATTACAAGTTAAATGTACAGTGGATGGTCAGTATTCATTTCGCAGGTTTCACGAATAACGAATTAAATATCAAGTTTAGTACACAATATTATCAAGGTCAACATTGTTCAGGCTCCCCTTATCCGGAATAGTGCCGAACGTAAGATCCGGGTTAACGAGTTACACAATTTCGGCCCATCCTCCCCTCACTTGATTAAAACAAGGCGAAATTGAGATTTTTGTGTGCACCGCTCCCGGGGCTTTTATTGAACTTCACCACTTTATTTCCAAGTTTTGATGGGTTTAGTGTTAATAAAGTAAAAAATATATATATAACCTTCGAAATAATATATCTTGCATCCAGATTCGCCGTATAGAACACATAGGCACACAAGAAAGGAGCCCATTTCCAGCACCACTTTATATCCATGTTTTGATGGGTTTAATGTTAATAAAGTAAAAAAGAAGTATATATAGAAACAACGAAGTAATATATCTTGTATTCAAGTTCGCTGTATAGAACATATTAGGCACACAGGATAATGAAGGCATAGGGAGCCCATTTCCAGCACCACATTATATCCAGGTTTTGGTGGGTTTAAGGTTAATAAAGTAAAAAATATATATAGAACCTTCGAAATAATATATCTTGCATCCAGATTCGCTGTATAGAACACATAGGCACACAAGAAAGGAGCCAATTTCCAGGACCACTTTATATCCAGGTTTTGATGGGTTTAATTTAAAATAAAGTAAAAAATATATATAGAACCAACGAAGTAATATATCTTGTATTCAAGTTCTCTGTATAGAACACATAGGCACACAGGATTAGAAAGACATAAGGAGCCCATTTCCAGCACCACTTTATATCCAGGTTTTGATGGGTTTTGATGGGGTCAATAAAGTAAAAAAATATATATCTATAGAACCATCGAAGAAATATATCTTGTCCCTATCGATTCCAACGCCCCGGCTTTACAAGGATGCATTTTTTTTTTCTGCAAATTATATACAACAAACCTCCTAGTTTATAGCTCTTTCCATTAGTAACATTGATAAGTTCCATAAGCACCAAGTTCGACTAAACCACCACCTGTCTAATGGTCTCTGTCCAACACACAATTTTATTAAAAGTCTTCTTTAGCTCGACTAACTGGCACACATGTTTTGTTAACAATGATTTTTTTTTATACCGTGACTATTATAAATTCAACCACCATTATCGTGATTAGTTTTTCTTTGCGTGACCAAGTTATGACAAGACACAGCCGTAATCGAGCCGTTGAATTCGGCTGGTTAACTTTTTGGAGCGTTCATAATGAGAATGTAGGTCGTTTTGTATTTTTTATTATAATCTTTTTAATGGCGCTGAAGGAACGTTTTCGTGTCGCCGCAATGTTTATTTGTGAAGATATTATTCTTTAGCCTTTTATGCCGCCGTTCTAGCTGTCCACAATTTTCCTTGTAAGTATTATTTAAAGTACTATTCTACTGATTTCTCCACCGATATAATTATTTAGATTTTTTTCTTCTAGACTGTAACATAAAAAAGAACATTTAAAATGCCAAAAAAAATTCTGTCATTCGAATCTTTCCAATTTGCACTAAATAAATTTGTCAGCAAAACATATTTTGATTTGAATTATATTGTATCGTTTGAATACAAATTGTAAATTGTGAAACCAAAATTGCTGTTGCCAAGTATATTGTACCTAATTATAATTTAGTGAGCGTGTAGTAATTGTGCGGTTTGTAGGCATTCGTAGAATGTGACGCTGAAGATATAGGTCGTGTGGTTAGGAGTAGTTGCGGTGTAACATTAATAGAGGCGTAGTATACAAATATAAAATTATTAATTTACTTTCATGAAAATCAGTTAATTCTTTTAAGAGTTATGGAGGAACATACACACATAATATCTACACTTACAGGTTTATTATTATATAGTATCGATGATGATTGATGACTACACTGTGTGAGTGGCTGTCACATAAAATGAGCAGATCTTCTATTTCCTAACTACAATTTTAAAGTGTGACCGATCGCGTCTTATAAAAAAGAACCATAATCATTATTTATTTCTGGCTTTTCATTTTGTCCGAAAAATCTTTTGTTAAATTGGTTATTCATACAAATGACATTATTCATACAAATAACAAGATGATGAGGGGAAATTATTCATACAAATTTTGCATTTACTTGATTCATTCAAATCATAAATGATGATAGGGAAATGAACGCTGGCATCCTTCAGTTGATTGTATGTTTAGAGTTTTTACAATTGTAAATTCATGATTGTTAATAAGCATAACTGCTTTTTCTCAACTGCAAACCGTAACCATATAAAATGCAATGAAATGAGTTAATACAAAATATATACGAGCAGAACATTTCAAAACCCCGTTTAATATGGAGTAATAAGTTCCATATAAACTTCTCATAACTTCTGCAATTAGTCACTTAAAGTTGTACTGTGGAATGTTAACCCACGAGTATTTTTGTTTTAAGTATTTTATTTGACGTGCTTGTTTCCTTGTTTTGTTTGTCTTACTTTTTTAAAGTTTGCCTACACAGTCTTTGTGCAATACGGGCTTCGTTACTTGACCGCTATGTGGTTTTCATATTACAAGCCTAGGGTTAGTTGGGGAGCATAAATTCTTGCTATATGTATAAAATAACAACTACAGTAATTGAATTTCGATTATTAAGAGTTATTGTTATAAAAAATACCATAATAATATACCTGGTCTATATCAGCACACAAAATAATAATTGCTGTAAATATTATTGGATACTAGATTTAGCGAGAAAAGACTTTCTTATACACTATATAGAGATGTATAAAAAAAACTATTACTGCTAACATGTTTACCACATAAATATTGTATAAATGAACAATGTATAAGCAATCGTGGACAAAACTGGCCCACATTTGCTTTACTATACTCACAGTGAAGCACTATTGAAGCGGGTCAGCTCAAACATCAAATAAATCCGTAACACTACATAATCTATACTAATATTATAAAGAGAGAAGATTTGTAATGTGTGTAATGAATATGCTCAAATACTACTGGACCGGTTTTGTTAAATCTCTCACCTATAGAAAACTACATTATCAGCGAGTAACATAAGCTATCAATCATCAATCATCAATCATCAATCATCAATCATCAATCATCATCATCAATCAATCAATATTAATAATAAATCTGTAAGTGTAGGTATTGTATGTATGTATGTTCCTCCATAACTCTTAAACGAATTAACAGAATTTCATGAAACTTGGTAGATAAACATTTAGAAGAACGGGACACAGTATAGGCTACTTTTTTTTTATACAACGCGGACGAAGTCGCGGGCGCCGGCTAGTATTTTATAAAGTTACGCAGGCGATAGCTAGTATAATATATAGTCGTTGCAAACACACATTACAAACTTTTGAATATTCGAGGGAAAAGCATTTCTTTTCTATGAAAGGGAAAAACATTCTTCATTAGCTTTTTACAAACTAAGTGTCCTTAAGCACTATTTTAGGTCAGACGTAAAAGAAGGCTGTAAAAATTACATAAGAGTTATTCATACATAACTTAGAGCTTTAAGTAATTTCCAATGTTTCATCACAATATCGGAAGCTCGTACCTCGTACCCGATAAGCGTCCTGTATCAACAAAGTATTTGAGCCCAACTGGATTACGGAATTAAACAAACTTGCAACTGTAGTTATCGTTTCAGACATTAAGCCCAAAGTTAAGAGTTAATTGTATGTCATTAAGCAAGAGGCCACCTATTTAAACTTGAGCCATTATTTCTTATGTTACAGTTGGAACATACGGTTCTATGTCGAGTTTTTATTGTTAACGAGAAGCTGTAGGATCGTGTTGTAAATATACCGTTTGTTATAATTGGTGATCATCAGTTAAAATGCACTTATTCAATCATGATTCAAAATATAAGATATAAGAGTCGTATATTGTTATTTTTGTAATATTGAAGCGATAATTTAACTGTACATTAAAATGATATTTTTAATTTTAACTACTTAGTTTTTAAATTATATTACATACAGCTATTGATGTATTGCCAACACGGAGCAATGGATTTTAACTTTGTTCGAAAATAAAAAAAACATAACTTTTAATTAAACTTATTATATTATTTATAGTTATATTTTTATTGTTTGAATTGATGTAATAATATGTAGGCGTAAATTTTTAAAATATATTGAAAATGGCTTAACGCCTACGAAAGGCCTCTGACAATGTCCGGATATTAGATGGCATTTTGCGTTTAGTAAATATCATGCAAATATGAAGGTGAAATCGTCGTAAGGAGGGTGAACTGAAGAACCACTTCCTTGACATACGAAGCAGAACAACGAACGCACCGTAGCACAGAAAATGTGCTACGGTGCTACGAAAAAGCTACGACTCACGTTAAAAGACCTACACTCTGTGCCGCCCGTTTAGGCTCTATCATCAATCATCAATACTAATATAATAAATCTGTAAGTGTAGGTATTGTATGTATGTATGTATGTATGTATAATTGTATATATGTATGTATGCTCACTCAAAAGTACCAAGTATAGAAAATTGAAAGTTGGAATTAATGTGGGTTTAATTTAGTGTAAGCATTCGCTAAGAAGGAATTTAAAAAAAAATCATCTTTTAAAATCCTAAGTCGTACTTATAACAACATTTTTTATTTTTATTTCAATTGTAACTTGTTATCTATTTCAAAGGGTATTTTTTCTTTACTGATTATCAGCTATTCTTGTTCGTGACTGATCTCTTATCTTGCAACTATATATATTGTTCAAATTGGAACTTTCATTTCAATGCTTTAGTTTATTTTTTGTATATTTTTTAATCTCAAGCAATTTATAAGTAGGTACTTATAATAATGTTTCTGTTTAATTTTGCTGGTATTTTCTTTTAATTATTATCACTGACATTTAATAATCGATTTTGTAATCTGCTGCTTAGTTGAAACTCTGTCCAGTCTTTTTATATGGCCTCGGTTGGCGGTACATCTTATGAAAAGGCTTATGACGTCTCTGTCAGAGACCGGAAATTGGCATTTCAGTGTCCGGTCCTTGAGGCTTAGTGCCTTCAACGTAAGATAATATTATAAGTAAAGAAACACCTGAATAGCAAAGAACTTTGCTATAATATTTTTGTGTAATTATGTTTTAACTATAAAAATAAACTGTTTATATTTATTTTCATTAAAAAATAATAATAAAATGTGGTCGAAATATGTATATCAAAATAAATGAAAAAAAAAAAAAAACTTTTAAATATACATTTATAAGAATAAACGATAAAGTTTTATAAAATGAATGAAGTGTCCGCCTTTATCTGTTTTTCCGCTTACTTCTAAACCACACACGGATTTTGATACAGTTTTCACTAATGAAAAAAGAAATTATCGATTAAGGTCCGTGTAATTTTTGTTGCAGAAAAAAAAATGCGTTCGTGTGAAGCTTAGTTAAAAATATATTCTAAACGTCGTCGCCACAAAGCTTCTATTAATTATAATATTAGTAAACTACTATGAAATGGAACATGAACTTACGTTCATGTATGATAAACAATGATCTCACACGAGTCTACTGCTCATATTCTAAAGTAATGGACAATTATTCCGCTACCCAGGTGTAACGTAAGAGCTCAACTACAAAATCTAAGGTTAATATGGGAAGTTGGTGGAAAATGCATAATTTCCAAGTTTACGTAAACTGTTTGAAGCTTACCGGCTAAATATTTTACCTTCTCAGTCCTTTATAACATGAGAACCCCTTGAAATTTACATTAATTACGCATTTAGGAATTTAGAACTGCATAATTAAGTGATAGCGCACACTGGCGTTTTTAATGCGCGCTCCTAATAAAGTCGCCGGACGATGTTTGCGTTCCATTTCAGTAATCCGAGATTATTTTTTGTTTGCACTATACCTTAGTCAACGACGTAATAACTTTCTTGTAAGGTTTTTAAAATGGAATTTAAAAAATGACACAAATATTGAGGAAACGCTTGTGGAAAGCGTGCAGTTAATACTTTGATAATGTTAATTAGGATCTTAATTATATTAATATTATTATTAACTGTTATGTTAACTATCTATAGTAGCTACCAGATTAAATTATCTAACTATTTTCATTTTATAGTTGGTATTCAAATTAAAGTTGAACTATATTTTTAAAACCATAAGTTAGTTACATTTTAAATATTAAGACAAGTTAGATCTTTATAAGTATTTTAAGACTAGTTTTGACATGATAGGTTTCATTAATATGATTAACTAGCTGTTACATGCGATCTCTTATAAATTATACTTTATAAAATATAGCCTATGTTACATAGCCTATGCTACTCGCTGATTATGTAGCTTTTTATGGGTGAAAGAATTTTTAAAACCGATCCAGTTATTTTTGAATTTATTCATACAAACAAAAATACAAACATTCTTTCTTTATATGTAAAATTAGTTCTATTTTTTGTAAGTACTATTGTAAAAATTTATATAACTTTGTTTAATTTCTTTAATATTTTATCATTTACTTAACTTTGTTATATATTATGTTACAGATACCTATGTATCTGTAAATCTCTTATGTATAAGTTAATGTTACTCTTACACTATAACTCTTAAACGAATTAACTGATTTTCATGCAACTTGGTAGATAAACATTTAAACGTACAGGACACAGAGTAGGCTTTTTTCTTTTTCAACGCGGACGAAGTCGCAGGCGCCTGCTTGCTTAATAACTCGATCGCTCGTTTACACAAAACTTGACAGTTGTGTAATTGTGACTTTAAACAATGGGATGTGGGTTCATCATTCTTAGACTTAATCCCACCTGCCTCGACGTTACAGGGATTATGCATGTACTAAGTAAAGACGTTTACACGCAGGATTTATTATAACACTCCTTCATTTATCTTGCCAACGAATTTATATTAAAAAAAAAATTAACCATTGCATGCGACTTCGACCACATGAATCTGTTTTCTTCTTTTGTTTCGTTTTTTTGGACATGCTGTGTACACATATTTTGGGCCTCTGTCCCTCTCTATAGTATCCTGTTTTATGTACCTTATTAAATAAATAAATAAATAAAATATAGCCTACAGTACTTGCTGTTAACATAGCTTCTAATAGGTGAAAGAATTTTTAAAATCAGCCGATAAGGTTTTGAGTTCATCCATTACAAACATACAAAGATAAACAACATCCTTTCTATTTATAATATTAGTAAAGTATAGATGTATTGTATGTTTCTAATGTAATAGATGGATGTCGTATGTATATATATATATATATTATATGTATACATATTATCAAAATATAATAGCCTCTGTCTGTTTCTTTCCATTTATATTTTTGCAAGAATTAAGTCATAGTAGATAATAATATAATAATTATGCTAAATTTAAAGAATAATGTGTAAAGAAACACACTTTAAATTTTTATTATGGTCGACTTAAACGGTTTAGGGATTGTATGCATAAGAATTCATAAATAAAAAAAATTATGAATAAGTTTCCAAGCTCATAATTTTCTTAAATGGAGTATTGAAATGTTATTCAAAAGGAAGCTATAGATTTTTCTACGTTCGCCAAGAAACACCTTTCATTCGGTGCACGCTCGTTTAATTTTTAAAGCGAATCATTATAGCATTCTATGTGAAATATATTTCTCTGCCTGAAATTGAAATTATATCTAAGAGCCATGATAATATTTTGATGGGAATTCATTACATTTGTTCTTTTTATTACATCTTCTGATTTTATTTCAGAACGCCTCAGAATAAAAACTCGTTCCATACAAAATGTTGATGTCTAACAACCTAAGAATATTTAGGCCTAATTTTAAAATTTATTATTTACTAGCTGTTGCCCGCGACTTCGTCCGCGTTAAAAAAGATAAATAGTAGCCATCACGTGTCCCGTACTTCTAAATGTTTATCTACCAAGTTTCATGAAAATCAATTAATTCGTTTAAAAGTGATGGAGGAACACACATCATAATACATACAAAAAAAATTCTAAAAATCGTCAATTTAGTTTGAGTATCATGTATAGAGCCTATATACACGATATTTCTGAAAACAAAGTAAATTACTCCATGACCGACCCCTACAGATTTATTATTAGTATTGATTTTTACAAAGAAAAGCATCATATTAAATATAAATATTACGTTTACTTAAGGCTCTCTGAATCTCGGTCAGTATTATTTACGTGTCATATCGCGTGACCCAATAACTAGGGTAAGTAATCGCCAAAGGCTTTTTACACCACGAGACAAATAGACCTCTTAAGGGGTACATATTCGATGTAGGTAAACGAGATTACTTTGTGGGGTAATGCTCCAATTTTACCTCTCACAACGTAAAGGAATTTTACTGGAAGTAGGTACTTATTAAACAATTCAATTTCGCTGTTAAAACAAAAACGACGGGACCACTTAGACAATGGATTGCATTAAAAATAGATGAATAAAAGAGTACCGATTAGGATTTGCAACTTCTTTCGTGTGCGGTTTCCAGTCTCGCCATCGGACGCGTCCCCATGTTGCGGATAGGAGAACGCATGTTGCGTCCCATGTTGCAGATGTTGCAGAGTGGGAGGTACGGACAAAAACTGGCATGTGGGTGCCTGATCTTTTTAAGGGCGGACATTGCACAGCCACATGAACTGAGTGAACTGACACTGAGTGGAGTCGGGGTTTCAGCGCACTGAGCGATGACTGACCGCGAAGAAGAAATCTCTAAAAAAATAACCCCAAGTGCGAAGCAATGGCTTCTTGTCGATGAAGCCAAACGCTTTCGCAGCCACCGGTACTTGCGGGTGCGTTTGAGTTTTTTTATTGTTTTTTTTTTTAATATTCAATTTAAAAAAAAATTAAAACTAAGAAGAAAAATAATTACATGAATAATAATAATAAAATAACATTAACACAATAATAATATCGTCATATATCGTTCAGTATCAGATCAATATCAATCAATATCAGATCAGTATATTATTCTTACGAGTATATTATTCTTAATTTTAAATTGGATGTAATTTTCACAAAATTCGAAGTTTCAAAAAAATATTCGGTTTGTTTAAAAATTGTAAAATGCACACATAAACTTTTTCATATACGAGTATATTATAGTTAACTGTCTAGTTTTTTTTATTTGGTTATCATTAATCATCATCAATATTAATTAATTAATTAATACTAATAATAAATCTGTAAATCTAGGTATTGTATGTATGTATGTTCCTCCATAACTCTTAAACGAGTTAACTAATTTTCATGAAGCTTGGTAGGTAAACATTTGGACGTACGGGACACAGGATAGGCTACTTTTGCGGACAAAGTCGCGGGCGCCACCTAGTTAAAAATAAAGCTATTTCTCTCTTCCGCCATTTTCATACCTAACAGTATTCGTCTAGTTGCACTCTGTTTGCATTCCATTCGAAATGAAGACGAAAGAAATCATTGACATATTTAGGTCGAACGATAAATTCTTTAAGAGTCCGACTTTTCTGGACAGCGCTCTTGGGTCCACTACCAACATCTGTTTATCAAAGTTTCGCTGTGATTTATTGTTACGGACCAAACTTTTACAAGTTACGCTTAAACTAAGTTATTGAAAGTGTTTTCAATTTAGTTTGCAGTTGTAAATGTTTGAAAGTAATATTAAATTAATGAAGAAACTCGTTTTTTATTGAGCAGTACCAATACAATAAAAGTATGTGGCATTATTAAGAAATACTTAATGCTTGCTTGTGTATTTTTTTATGTTAAGGAAACACTTGTTAAGCAACACAGTTGCCAACAGCATAAGCAACGCCACAATTGGGCTCTAGCATACTTTACTCGCAAATCGCAATCGAATAACAGCACACATGCTGTTATTTTACTGTGGTCTTCTGTAAGGAGGTGGTTACTGTTCAAAAGTTGACCCTGCCGGGAATCGAACCCGGGACCCTTGGAACAGAACGTTAAAGTCTAATCACCTCAATCACCTAAATAGGTAAAAAAAATATAATGCTTTATAATGCGCACTGCCAAGGTTTTGAACTCTGCCGGCGTCTGTTTCCGAGCTCATATATAACCCAAATCTTTTCAAAGTTCGAGTAAATAGGCATTTTCTGGATGAGCACGCTCATTGTAGGCCTAATCTTCGCTGGACGACTAGTTGCAGGCCAAGAGCAAATAAAAAATATATATCTATACTAATATTATAAAGAGGAAAGATTTGATTGTTTGTTTGTTTGTTTGTATAGAATAGGCTCCGAAACTACTGGACCGATTTGAAAAATTCTTTTACCATTAGAAGCCGACATTATCCGTGATGAACATAGGATACTTTTTACCGCGGGAAAATGCTCCATTCCTACGGGAAAACGGGTAATAGGACAAAGGTAGTAAGAATTATCCTTCCGTACTTATCTCTTTCACATATAACTTCTAAACTGCTTGACCGATTGGGTTGAAATTTTGTATGTGTATTTCCATGGTTTCACAGACACGAATGTATTATATTTTATAAAGTTACGCGGACGAAGTCGCGTGCAACGGCTAGTAAAAAATAAAATTATTGTTTACTGCACGAATATGAACTGTACAGCTAGAAAAACAAACATCGGACAACTGTAAACGAATGCAAATAATGGATTTAGAAAAAGAGATAAAAAAATGAAATCCAATTTAAGAGAAAACAAGCGAAACACGGACATGATGCGGTAAAATGTTGGAAACAAGGACAGTTATAAGTTTCCATCGATTTGGAACATGACGCGGCGAATGCATTCAGCAAATCTGCATGAAAAATGGAAATTGATCCGGGCAGGTACAAACGTAATATCGAATAAACAGTAAGAAACGTATTACTTTCAATACTGTTATATAATCATTATGTACCTATATTATCTCAAGAGCAATATCAATATATTAAAAAGTATCTCTTAAAGAGTTCTTGCGTTTATATTTAGATGTTTAAAAAGTTTCATTGTAATTATCGTTAGTGTATTTAATTTGTGTCTTCATTTGGCTTCATAATAATATTATAGATGCGAAAGTTTGTATGTTTGTTACGCAATCAAGCAGAACGACAGAAAGCAGAAATCAACAGAACGACGCAGAGCAGAGCCAAATTTCATTCAAATCCGTTCATTTGGATGAAATTTGGCACACAGATAAAATTATTACCTAGATTAAAATAATTAGTTCCTGTAGAATTTTCAACCACACGTAGACTACATTTGTGTTTTTTATGCGACAAATATATGGAGCTTCAGTGTCTCAGTCTGAATATATGGATATTTAGAGCTCCCAGGCGACGGAGACAATTCAACAGGCCTGACAATTGTGGTTTTTTGTATTTATTTCGAAAAACCACAATTGTCAACCAATAATTTTTTTCGAAAAAAAAATTCAATATAAGTCAAATTCTTCTTATGTTTTAACTTTTTTTGCTTTTTACCACTACACCACAAAAATTAGCATGTTATGCAAAAACATAGTATTGACTCAAACTGATAAAATATCATTTAGTTCCACTTGCTGTACTGCCTTTACTCGGCGGTGCTGTTAAGAGACGAAAAATCCGGTATTTGTGACAGAAATACGATTAGAATTGGATAAAAACGAGCGCTGAAAACAAACGTTGGAACGGTGACATAGCACGTTAAGCTTCGCTCTACGTTTGAAGTCAACTCGCGTACGAATGAGATGAACATTCATTTCGTCCGTCAGAAAGTCACAACAGCCTTTTGAGGTGACACCGTTGACATATTTAGATTTAATTATAACGTTACAAGATTTTCTTTTGCTATGTTTTTCTTGTAGATGGATATCCGGCGACGAGCTGTTTTAATATCCATGAGTATATAGATTAGAAAAGAAAAGAATATAATATATTTTATTTGCAACACACGACATAACAACATGAAAACTAAAAAGACGTACACAAACGTCCCCTTTTTTTTAACGAGGAGTGATCCGCTTACAGATTTCCTGCCGCTGGCTAGGCGGAAGGGGTATGTGGGGGTCGCCCAGCACCTGATCATAGCGGTACTGGGAATACCCACTAAAACTCCCCGGTGCCTCCTTGCCCTTTGAACGGGGTGAACCGGGCTCTGCCGAAGCAACAATTCCGATCCACCCCAAGGCAGCCTAGCCATATCTGGCTAGACTAACGCCAAAGGGGGATTGCCCGGAGACAACGAGGCAATCCCCAGACACAAACGTCCCCTGTCACAAACCGGCTCCAACTCAGTATAATGCATTTAAAAACCTGCGCTAGTATTCCGTTTAGAGCTGTGGTGAAGTAACGCATTTACTAAAAAAAATTACCTATGATATGATACTAGCTTTTTCCCACGACTTGTTAGCGACCCTTTTCTCATCCGATCTTTACTAAACTTCACAGGATCACATGCTGCCTACAAATTTCATCAAAATCGATTGAGCTGTTTTGGAGTTTTAAATTTAAATATAGAAATATTTCTTCAGTTCAAAACGTGACTTAATGGAATCTGAACCTCTGCTTGCCCTTTCAGCAGCTGATGAATGTTCAATGTTTTTTTAAAGTTAGCAGTTACTTGCTACATTCAGTTTCAAGGTCCACTTGATATACAGTCTAAGGCTGGCACTACTTCGTTGAAATTTTCTTACTTAATTGAAATGATTTAATAAAAAGCTTTTTCTAGAACATAACTTTTAAATCTGATGTCAACATTATCTCTCTCTTGATCTAGAATTCTAATGAATTTAAGTTGAACTTTCTTCTTGTTAATGATGGTCAAACATTTACAAAAGCTGAAAACCTTTTGGACAATTTTGCAAGAGAAACAGAAGTAATTGAATTGTTATAATAAAACTCAGAAGCTGGATTTATTATTAGCAGCGAACACTGTATTACAAAGATTTCCGTAGTTCATTTCGGAGTTGCAGATAATTAACTTATTACCCATTAATTTTGCTATAAAAGGAATATGATAAGCTTTCCTCTTTGACATTTATTATCAAGGGTTATTTAATGTTGAGATCTTGTTACCTCATTTAGATAATATAATATTGAGTGACTCGCGTCGTCTGTTTCAAGCAGCAAGTTATTGAAATACTGCATCTACTAGATTCTTGATATTTTTTGTTGTATGAATATTGTACCAAAAACGATTAAAATTAATACTTACAGACATCAATGGAGGTAAAGATTAAAATGAGACAACTTATCTATACTAATATAAAGAGAGAAGACGTGTATTTTTGTGTGTTTGTAATAAATAAACTCAAAAACTACTGCGCCGATTTAAAAAAAAATCCCCTATATTATCAGCTATTTTATTTTATTAATTGATTGTTATAGCTTTATTATCAGCGAGTAACATAGTGTTGACGCCGTTTTACCTACACATCACACACATCGCACACATACAAACAAACGCATCACACGCCTATCTACCTACATAATTATGTATTTTTTATTCCTTTTCCTACCCTTAATAACAAGACAGACGATCATAAGTTGCCATCGCGCTCACATCTCGCTCCGCATATAATTCATATATAATTAAACTCTTACCGTGTGTGTGTGTGTGTGACATCGCAAATTCAACGCTCAAATCAACAAAAACCTCTGGTGTGTTGTTGTGGAATCGAACCAGCGCAGAGGGAGCAGTCGAACATCAGTCAGGTGAGTCTGTCTTGCCCCTTCTTGTCCCCGCCATAACACATAGGCTATATTTTATATAGTTACTCGAACGAAGTCGCGTGCAAAAGCTAGTTTACAATATAGCAGCACTCGTGTTGATAGATATTCTTTAAGCAGTGTGCCTTGCCACTTCCTGTTTGTTTATGATTATTTTTGCAGGTTTAATAATCGACGCGTTAAATGATAAATCCTCCTTTTAGGAGATATCTGTACTTGTCCAACTAAAATATAACGAAGTTTTTGTTGTGATAAAAACTTTACGCTCCAATGTTCCGCCGTAAAGTGTTTCCAAGAATAAAATTAAAAAGACATCGATCATGTTGCCCAACAGTATCCAATAGCGAAGTTTTCTCCCGTTCAAAGTTTCATGTTAACACCTACGAACAGAACAACTTTTATATATTAAATACATTGAAAAGTTTTACTATCTAAAAGTTATAACAAGTTTTAATGAATAACTAAAATTTGTGACATATTTATTGTTATATAAATTTATCGCTGGCGTAAAATTTATCTAAAAATTTGAAAAAAGGTGACACAACTTCTGCTCACGTATTTTTATATATAAAAAAAACTGCTGAATATACCTGTAAGGATCTGAATATAGTGGTTTAAAGAGGTTATAGCTCACCACACTAGAATAAATAAAATAAAATCAGAAAATGTTAATAAAATAAAACAAAACGGTGTGAATATTGTGTATTTACGTTAATCATGCATCCACAGGTGGACTGACAGATACCTGCAAAAAACCAAAATGTAGTCTTCCTGTTACAGTATCTAAGTTTTTATTTTTCCCTAAAATGTATTTTACATAAAAATAGCAAAACGGTACCCTTTTAACATGATCCATACCGACAAAGATGGTACCAATTCCGAGTATATTATAAAAGGGTTCTCTTAAATTGAGTACAACAGTATTCCGTCCACAAAGGCCACAAGGTCACAAATACCTCAACTTGCCTAGCCCACATATTTTCCGGTATGATTATATATCCATAACTCAAAGCGTAATCGATAGACTCAACTCCATTTGCCTGTTTGTTATCAGTAGGTTACCAAACCCTTTTCCGTGCCATTTGTTTAAGGGGAGCCTGAACCTATTTTACCGGTCGTAACGATACATTAAACCAAAGATTAACTACAGCCCTATTTGTTTACGGCTTCCGTGGCTGCACTATTGAATGTGATTTATGATCTCTCCTGCTCTTTCATTACTTTGTAAACACAATGTCGCGGAGACATATTGCTTCATTTTACTACGTTCTAATGTTAGAAACTCGAGGCGATTGAGCGTCTGTCTGACGTCGAACAGTACAAAGAAACAAAGAAATCATCTGTATTGTTATTGTTATTGTGAGGTCGTTTGACGCTTCCTTCAGATATTTCAACTTTGAATTTTCGACAGACGGATAGGACGAACGGAATTTTCGAGCAACTATTTTAATTAAGTAAGTACATTGACTCATCATACTTACTAAGTGAGCTGTATTTCAGATGTCTCTGGAGCAGCTCTAGATGTAAGAACTTGTTCGATAACCTACCTACGAGGGGCAATCGACATTCAGATCTTGACGCTCCATCCCATCTTTGATTTGCTTGGATATTACTTTACGAAGCATGGACGCTCCGTTGTCCCACCCTTTCCTTGTCGCAATCATTGCATCGATGAGGTATTAAAATGAGGTGCTTTGCTTAGTGGTACATACAGAGTGACAGACGGCGGGAAGCGACTTTGTTGTAAACTAGATGTAGTACTTAGTGTATGCAACAAATTAGATGTAAGTCAGTAATGTGTGGTTTCATCGTACAGTAGTTTAATACTGCATTTACACCTAAACATTTTACGGTCGGTTGTCAACAGCAAACTTCAGTACCTTTACGGGTTTTTGAACAAACTGCTAAGTGTGCTAACGTCTAGCAGTAAATTCGCCGACTGAAACTGTTGTTTTAGTGCTGGAATAACAGATTAAGTCTTTATGAGTCACCGAGTCTTTTTGTTATTTTATGTGAATTAGAAATTAAACTAAATGTTGGAGTAAACTGGCAATAAAATGTTACCTACTTACACTGTATCAACATCCAGGCTCGGGCTGGAAATACATACAGGTAGAAAATTTTAAAGGGCAGATCCTGCCAAATTTGAATAACTCGAGGCAATTTTTTAATTTTTACCATGAAATATTTAAAGTGACTAAAACCTGATTGGATTCTCAGAGTCCTTATATAGAGGGATGGCATAAATGAAGAAATAGGAGAGAGGGATAATAACATATGTGTGTGTGTGTGTATGTATGTGTGTGCGCGCTTGTGTGCGTGTGTCTAAACGGATTTGGATGAACTTGCAATTTGGACACGGTAGGTGGCTACTGTCGCCTTTATAGGCGACTTATAGGTGCCTTTATAGATGCTGCAAGTGCGCTGCTGACCACAGTAGAGTTAAGGGTAAGGGATTTCGAAGTGATAGGGAAATGAGCTCTGGCATCCCTTACTCCCTTAAAACATAACAACAAACATACTTTTATTTCACGGTGGCCTTCTGTAAGAAGACTGTGGTGTGGTTACTGTTGCTAAACAGGCTACCCAAATGACTGCGAATCGCAGTAATGCCCTGCCACTCTACTATTACTTTGAACCGAATATTCTTTTGGACTACGATAATAAATAGTTTTTTTTTTTTTTATTACCACCATGCAAAGGAAAAGGAGACACGTTTTTTGATATATGAATGTAAGTTAGAGAGTATATTCGGTCAAATTTTAAAGTTAACGAAATATTACAAAGACACTAATGTAAGTTGGAGAAATGCCAAATCGGCCTGTTCACTACTCAAATCGCATTGTTTCTTTTACTTGAAGCTACATATAGGACGCGATTTATCATTTTTACTGTCTTTGGACCTTACATGAAATGGTTTATTTTAGATTCTCGTAAATTAAAAGAATGTATGTATTTTGTAATTCATTTATATTGAAATATTTTCTGTACCAAGTTCTGAATAACTACTGTTGGTACTTTGGATGTTTCTAGGCAGATGTAGAAATTTAGTAAAATTTAGTTAGTATTTGTATACGTGTAGTATAATTTTAATTAAATATACAGTATGTAAGTTACACAGCCGAGCTGAATTTTTTGAAATCGGGTTAAAAAAATAACGCGCTTACTTGGCTGTTGGCTAAAAAATGATATTTTGGGTATATATAGTGTATATTTAAATTTTACTAGATAACTGTTAGCCGAATAATGAATGTTGTTTTTGAGAAAGAATAAAAATATATTTAAAAAAAAAATGAAAAACAACAATGTTCAATTAGAAAAAAATCTATTTTTTTTAATTTAATTAATTTAAAGAGCGAATTTCTTTTAATATAGTTTTTATTTTCAATTATGTTGGCACTTGTAACATTTCAATAAGCTTAAACAACATAACAGTATGATTTTAAGCACATTTTAAGCACTACAACTCCCAACAATGAAAAAAATATCTCTTTAAAAATATCTCTCTAAAAACCTTCACTAAGAAATGAATGGGTCTTTAATTACAGACCAGATAGAATGAATCCTGAAACTAAATTGATTGCTCTGCGCTTACTTTTTAAATATTTAATACTAACTGATCCAGCGAACTCCGCACTGCCCCTTAAATACAAAATGTATGAAAAAATTAATTTTATTCACAATTCTTTTTCATGTGTTTTCTGTTTTCTGTTGTTTTAATTTTAACAAATCAATTGAAGATCACAAAAATCGTTTCAGCTGTTTTCGAGTTATAAATGGTGTAACCAACACGACTCTTAAAATATCCTTATACTGTTTATTTGTATTTATTTATCAGTTTATTTAGGGTAAACAATCCAAATGCTAATAGGAAATTCCATTGGACGAGTAACTAGCGCTCTGACTCAACGGACCCGGGATCGATTCCCGGCATGGTCAACACTGCAAATTAACTTTTAAAAGTTTACGCTGGTCTGGATGTACAGGATTTTGATATACGGCCCTGTCCCGTAATTTAACGGCTATACAAAATCTGAACCATCCCATAACCAATCATCCCATTCTTATCCCTCATCCTTAAAGCAAGGACTAAGTAACCTCAGACCGAACACAATTTTTACCAAAATGACCGCAACCTAATGTCCTATGCATTAAGGTGCAATATACACGGAGGTGGTGTAACCTCCGGGGGAAACAATAAAAAAAAAAGGTGCAATATTGTGCAACAAATTTTTGTAGCTCTTCGGAGAAAACCGAACAGATTTAAAATTGGAAGATTTTTCTTAAATATTTTGTTAAATATGAAAATGTAATATAATATAAATAAAAGTAGTCGATTCAAACTAAACAAAAGTAGTTGTCACGGAAAAATTTTAGTATTTTTTTTCTCAGAAAATGGATATATTTTTTATAAATCTGCTCGATTCAAACTTTTTCCATATAGTCTATTATGCACTGTATTTTTATCTAACTTGTGATTTTACTTTAAGCTCTAAGAAGTCAAACTAAGCGACGAAAATAACGCTTTTTATCTAAGTCCTCGCCTTAATCCCTCTATCCTTATGTTTAATCGGTACCCACCTACCATTAAATGGACCGACGCATGTCGACCTTAACATAAAAAAAATTGACAATATTTTAATACTCCTACCATACGTCTCAAGATATTATTTTAGTACATATCTCGTGTCCCCAACAAATATTCAATTAATACTCTTGAAAATTGTTTATTTTCATCATTTGACATCATATACATTTTGTAGAACGAACTTTCCTAAAGATTTGACGTGTTGTTTAAAATTCATTCCATTGGAGAATTGAAGAAAAATCTCATTGTAAATTTGCGATTTCTATAAACTTTATAAGTAAACTTTTCTCGATATTGTGGTTATAACTTTCCATCTCATTTAGATTCGATTTAGATATTGTTTTAAAGTTTTTCTGTAAAAATTTAAGTAGATACAATTTTACTTATTCACAAGCTCGCTTCGTCTTTTATAGGTATTCAGAACAAAAACGTTTTCTGTTCAAAAGAATACCATACGAGTTAATATACATAGAATGTGTGACAGTGATTGTGTAGTGAAACATAATCCTAATATAATATTTTTTTCATACTACTAGAGACTCGTCTACGGCTTCACACGTTTGCATTTATTTTTGTAAATTATATACAAATGCCTTCTTCGTTTAGCTCTTTTTTATTAGTGAAAACCGTATTAAAATATGATATTGTAGAAATAGTTAAAGAAGAAACAGACAGCAAATAACAGCGATTTTTTAAAATAATTATCTAGAGATTAGATGAAATAATCAACTAATTTTGACGTTAAATATTATTTAGTACGACTAAATATACTTTAACAACAGATCAAATATAAGTTCTTCTAACTTCTAGATAACTTATGTAACTAAGTAAGTACATAGAACAAAGGCACCGTACAGTCTAGTAACTTCGCAGAAGTTAGTTTAACACAAGAAATGTCATGATTGTTGATAGTTAAAGCATTTTGGCGATATAATGTGTACCTAAATCTAAAAATGGAAATCAATACTAAAGGCATAAAACAAAATAATCGTTTTTCCATTAAAATATGAGAAAATATAGCATAGCACAGCAATATGTAGTACTCGTCGATAATGTTGCTTTCCATTATTGAGGGGATTTTTAGTCACATGACTAGTTTTGAAGATTAGTTCGTATAAAAATATTAAACCCGTCAATTGAACCAGACACTGCTATATGGATACTATATAAAATGCTAAAATCCTTTTAATATCCAAAAACGAATGTTTATGAGGATCAACAGATTTCGATGAAATTTTTGAAAATATATTGTAATATATACATATTAATATAGCTACGTCAGTGGTGGGCTTTAGTAGATATTAACCATAACTGCATTAACTTTAACGGTCAGATAAGGACTGCAACGAAACACTGTGTTGCGGTTCCATCTTTAAAACCTTACAGAAAAACGACATTACCATTCACTTTGTGTTGCAGATTGGAGACAAATAATGCTGGTCGATTTAATCTCGTATCGTACTCGGATGATTAGCAATTAAATTCGCGGTAAGATAAGGGTCGACCCGCTTTGTTACGTTCTGATTCAAAGCATTGATTGGGTTAGAATCCGGGGTTGTTAGCATTGTTTTCATTTTAGAATTTCGCTTAAAATTTTATGCTAACATCAAAATTCTCCGCGTTCTATTTATCTATAAGAAATTACAAAATTGTGAGCAAATTTGTTCAAAGAAGAGACATTTAAAAGTTTATTATTAATTTTACTACTTTTATCATACGAGCAAGAGATTTTGTGTAAACTATAAGCTCAAAACGTGGATTTTATAACATTCATGACTACATCACAGTGTTATTGTACAAAAATTTATAAATCTGTTTATTTGTTAGAAAAATATACTTTTTGGTAATAATATTGTTGCGACTAGAGTATAGAACGTTTTCGAAATCTTGATAGTAGCCCTGGAAGCATGGAAAGTTTCACACGCGTTCGCCACGCCAAAAATGAGTAGATGGTGGCCGCGCCCCATTTTTTGCGTGTCAAAGTAAACTGTTCCTTATGGTTGCGATATAAGGTTCACATTCCACTAACAGCAATAGCCTTCCAGAAACTTTAAATAAACTTGTTTACGACTTTTAAGTTTCTACGATATAGTAATTTCCAAAACTCTGGGCTACCTGCGCGAGTATAAATACGAGTACCATCGCTCGAGTGGGACTGTTCTGTGACAACTAGCGATACGATAACACTCTTGGGAGCTTTTGCGAAGATATCTGCGATAGCGCATTAGTGACACGTTAAGTCATCTTGGTTTGCAAAAATTAAACTTACCCTGCGCGTAACAACTGGTGTCAAAAGTGGGATGCCGTTAATGCCACGGGACGAAGGAACTCGTACTCCACGGACCAGGAAACAAGTAAAAATGGATGCTGTGAAACAACGAGGACGCGAGGAGGCGGAGGAAGGCACCTATGCTGAACTACTTCCTACGGCAGCACCTACATCGAGCCCGTGGATGGACCTCGCTGCGCTGCTAGCTGCTATACAGAACATACAGGCCAGTCAGGAAGCCGCTCGCCGTGAACAGGAAGCCGCTCGTCGTGAACAGGAATCTGCTAGCCAAATTATGCTTTCAAAATTGGACACAAGCCTTGAAGTAATCTGTGACAAAGTTAAAAAGGTAAAGTCCGAATTTAAAGGGGTCTCACTGAAAGTCGAAGGACTGAAAGAGAGACTCAACAAAACCGACAGTCGCCACCAAGCGCTCGCCTAGAAAGTGCAGAAGCTGATGACGAGGGCAGGCAGGGAGGCAGTCCTCACTGCTCCAGTACCTACACAAGGCAGACTGGGCTTGCCACGGTTTGATGGCTCCATTTCCATTTTTCTCTACCTACAGTATTTATTTATATCTCTTAAGTGGGCACTTTGTTTTTATGTGTAAAACCTTCTGAAATTGACGTCACAAGGAAATCGCCGCGTAAATCGTATGAAGCCCGAAAAGTAATTTCGCAAAATTCATTCCACCCTAAATTTTTGCTTGTGGGTTCACGTTAATACAGAACCAACATGGTCCCTTATCACGAAAAGATAAATTTCAATGGAACCTGGAAGCAAACGAAATAGATAATTTGTGTTGTGTTTTCAAAAATATTTTTAAAATATATGTTTTTGTTTTTTCTTTCACAATACTCGTAGATGATTCTACAAAAATATTTACATACAGTGTGTAACGATCATGGACTAGCAATATTCTACTTTCATAATACTTTACAATATAATTCACATATAACATATTTAGTCTAGCCATAAAAGAGGCTTAAGAAACTACCCAAGATGGGTATTTGATGACACTAAGACCCTTAAACATGTTTTCAATGTTACAAATTTGCTTATATTTATTAATTTTGCAATTCTAACGTCGCGTCGTCCGTAAAAGGGTTTAGAATTCACCGAAAATTCGCTGGTGCATAAAACTGTCAACACGGAATAAAGTTAGATTACTTCAGTAATAACGTAATATCCTCTACGTAAACCCGAACACAAACAACTACACACTGAAACGTCAGTCGCTTAACATTATGGGCCTCTTGGGGTATTACAACTTGTATTCGTGATGTGCCATATTATTGTTTTACATCTACTTGTAACAATATTGTAAAGGGTTGGACGAGTGATAATGTTGATTAAACTCACTAGAATTTACGGTTCTTTTCCCAACAAATAATTGTTTTAAATTTTATTAGTATATTGATAATAATTGCGTTCTGTTGCGTTGCTTGTTTGGTCGTGTCTATCCACCATCAAGTGGACCGTGAGTGGTCTTAACATTAATATACATATTTTGATTGTTATACCTACCTGATTCAGTCAACGAAAGCCCTAATATCAAAATCTAAATCAAAATATTTATTTATCAATTATCGTAATTATAAATTTATATTTACCAGAGTTTCGGAAAAAAGCCAAGATGACGATCCTGAGGAGAATCCTCAAAAGAAACTATTCTTTTTGCCATCTTTAAAATATAAAATAACAACAATTACACTTAATTAAAAAAAAACTGATAAAAATAAATATAAATTCTGATTCTCGGTTTAGTAATGTGTTTTATTTATTTTGTTCACAGAAAACATTAATTTTTATATAATATTTCCTAGTATCGTCTCGGATTTGTATACAATTCCTTGGAAATCAATACATTTCCCTGGAAATGTGTGTATTAAAGTAAAGAATCTTTGAAACGTATAGAATAACTGTATACATTTCCTAATTAAGCTCGGAATTGTAAATATTTCCTATAATATCTACTTACTGTACTTACTGATTGTTTCTATACGATTTTTCAAAATGATCTGACCATAATATGCCGTCAACATAAACATACCTAGAAGAAAAGTTACGTGATGAGAAAAAAGACAGTGGAACGTGTCGCTGAAAGGAAAAAGTACAAAAAAGAAAATTTCATTAAGTCCTCCCAGTTTATGAGTATCTCGTAGGTTCTTAAGTTTCTTATTGACTCGGACGTATTAAGATTTGATTAAAGCATTACCTAAGCCTGTGATTACCTCTTTATTTTATTCGACCAAAATATTCTTCTATTTTATTTATACTCCTGGACCTGACTGATTTTTTTACATACACAAAATTGATGACTACATAACTGTAAAATGTACTAGGTGGCGGATATTCACCTATGTCTAAAATACTTACTAAGACACCTACTAAACTTTCCTGAAAAAAAAAATCCGTACGCGACTTTTCAGGTATGGATCATTTTAGAGATATTTGTTTTGTTTTTCTTTAATCTAAGGGAAAACAAATAGTTTCATTAATATTTTTTGTCAATTCTGTCATAAAACCGACAAATGACCAGAAATAGAATTATTCAATCTTATATATGATAGTAAAGACGTGTTTCCACAGAGGAATTCGTTGAATTCTATAAATCCCTTTGATATTATCCCCACTAATAGAATGAGCTTCACATTAATTATAACAACCATCCCTGTAAGCAATTAAACCCCGACTTCAATTAAAGTAGGATTGATTACAGGAAGCGATATCGTCGCGTAATATAATTTATGTAAATTCCATGGTACCACAAATATATTGGAATTTTCAGCACAAGCCAAACGACTAAGTTCAAATTCCAACAATGGATTTTGTTTCCGAAAGGGGCCATTGTATAATATGTAATTGTTAAAACAGTACCTATTTTTATTTAGTAATGTTTATATTGTTTAACAGTAATATAATAATTATATTATCTTTCCATATTTTGGGGCTTCCACAAATTCTTAAAGCTTAATTAAAGCATGAACAATATGAACATCCTTGATAACATAAAACAAAGTCCTCCGCCGCGTCTGTCTGTTTGTTCGCGATAAACTCAAAAACTACTGCACAGATATTCATGCTGTTTTCACCAATGGACAGAGTGGTTCTCGAGGAAGGATTTGGTACCTATATAATTTACAAAGTCACGCAGGCGAAGTCGCGGGCCAAGCTTTTACTTTTATTCCCCGTAGGAATGAAGCATTTTCCCGCGGTAAAAAGTAGCCTATGTTCATCACAGATAATGTCGGCTTCTAATGGTAAAAGAATTTTTAAAATCGGTCCAGTAGTTCTGAAGCCTATTCTATACAAACAAACAAACAATCAAATCTTTCCGCTTTATAATATTAGTTTAGATGAACAAATACTTAATAACTGAATTTTTATACAAAAGTGTATCTAGATTTGCTATCCTTTATATTATTATATACCTATACGAATTAACTTCGCCAACTTCGAGGACCAAAAGGATACCTACATATTCCCATAAAGTTTACTCATAACCCTGGATGATAGCAAAGTCTCATACCTACAACATAAAACCTAGTTTAAGCTTTGGTTTTGAAACTATACCTTAT
The DNA here is from genome assembly GCA_918317495.1 of Synanthedon vespiformis. Lineage (NCBI taxonomy): Eukaryota > Metazoa > Arthropoda > Insecta > Lepidoptera > Sesiidae > Synanthedon > Synanthedon vespiformis. Next base: position 4,021,061 of record OU906965.1, read on the forward strand.
TACTTCTACGATTAAGTCTAAGTTAGGATGCAATTTTTAGAAGTTGACACATCCATTCTTCTTATAAATGATCAGACCATGATCAGACATCACTATGATATTGACATGTCAGTAACGTGTTTATTCGTATAAAAAATACCGAACGGTTGTCATATATCATTGACGTTAGTTATAGGGGTTGACAAGGGGCCTTTCAGAGATCGAGCTCGGTGTCATCGACACAGTATGAAAAACAACAGTGATGACACTCAAAATTATTTACACTGAGCGAAGTATTATATACTATTGCGTGGTGGCAAATGCCATAGTTTGGTTACTTTCTTCTGTTACGGGCTTTAAGGCCTGCTTTTTCCGATATTGGAATACATTCTTCTATTCTATTCTATAAAAACGATAAAAAGAAAGTCACTATAGATCCTTCATATTTACCTAGATAGAGTCCTCTTCTTCATTGCTGAATTTCATGCCCGCTCGACCACCAACTGTTTCAATTCCACCCTGTCCTCAGCCTTTATCATAGCCTTCACAACTGTAAGGCCTGTAAAATGCACAACTTGGTCTGTCCATCGGCTAGGAGACCGACCACGAGACCTCCTGCAATCCATTCTTCCAACAATCACCAGCTTCTTCAAATTTTCGGGTTTACTGCGGGCCACGTACCCAAAGTAATTGAGAATTCTTTGATACCAGAGGTAGCGGATCGCAAGTTGTTTCAAGATCGAGCTGTTTGTCCATGGAATGCGCTACATTCGTTTCCAGCGCCACATTTCAAAGGCTTTACCTTACTTTTTTACAGATTCTAGAAATTTCATACTAATAAAATTAACATAAATATCAATATAATATGAAGATGATACTCTACCATGTCCTAAAATTTTCATAATCAATTTGATAATTCTGGCCATCACAATATGATTTCATTATTGTGGTAATGAATGAAATGGATTAAGCACTGTTGTTTGGCGTCCGCGGCGTCTCGTCAGAAGACCGCTTCGGCCGGAAACGAGAGCTGTCATGTTTTGTTACGGAGACGTATGTAAAATGGCAGACATATTGCGGTTCCGCTTTTTTGTGCCTTTGAACGCGGGGTTCTTTTATTTTTTTTCCCTCACGACGGAAACTCGGCTACGGTTTAATGCGGTCCACGTGTAAAACATATTTTTCAATTTAGACGTTGTTATTATTTTCTCTGAATTTAAGTCTGAGGGACTTAATAATCTGTTTGTTAAGCAATTTTTCTATGTGAATTACTTGTACAAGCGTTTTAATTGATTTATTTTATTTTATTTTATCATCTATTATAGACTATTTTTTCAAAAAGGTCAAGGAAAATTATTAGGTAGAAAAAATTGGCAACATCAATGCGAAGCCGGAGTTATTTTATTTATTTTAATCATAATACGACTGACTCAATATAGCACAAAATAAAATCTTTGGAATCTTTGGATCAAGATAACTTGAACGAGTATTCAGATTTTTGGATATTCGTACTTCGTATTACGATACTTGGTATAGGAATCTATGTTAAGCAATCTATATAGAGTTTACACTACAACAAAATATTTACACCTGCTAAACTATATAAAGGACTAATATTTTTGTAAGTCTTACAGATAATCATCAACCAAGGGGATGCAAATGGGTTTCTTAATCTAAGGTTGTTAAGAGTGCTATAAAGTCCTATAAAATGCTACAAAGGTCACACACAAGGGCAAACATGCTGTTGTTTCACTGTGGTCTTCCGTCGGAAGCACTCTTTTTTACCCTAGTATTATTTTTAAAACAAAATTTTAGAAAGTTTGAGAAACAATTACTGTCACTGATATCAAATTTTGTTGTTACAGATTGAAGAAGTTCCATTGAATTGACAACCTGGTGAGTGTACCTATATGTGTTATAAATATGTTAAAGTAAAATATTATTATTTTTTCTTATAGAAAATTTAAAACACTTGCCTGAATCCCGATCATGTCAAATTTTAAACAAAAAAAAACTGGACCAAAATCGATCACTCCATTAGCGAGCTACGATGCCAAAGATAGATACACAGAAACACACACACACACACACACACACACACACACACACACGCACACATACACGTCAAACTTATAACACCCCGCTTTACCGTCGGATGTCAAGGTCTAAAAAAGTACAAGCGGATATATTATAACACCAGGAGCAAGCTCTTGATGCAAGGACTATTGGAAGCCGCGAAAGTGAAATTGAAAAATATATCTAAAGTTCTAAAGTTGGACACGTTTGTCAAGAAGAGAATCTCGGAGCACTTGTTACAAAAACTTTTCACTGATTTGAATAACAAGGGAAACCTTTCTTTACTCAACACACTCGCGGTTTTTGTGAGCTCTTATTAACTTCCAAGTGAGTTGTGTCCTGAACTTTGAGAAGTGAAGGGCCGACGACAAATTTTATGTTTTTATTAACGCAAAGATTTTCTTCTGTTTTATTAATGGCTAGCTTTTGCCCGCCTCTTTTCCTAAGGCGTTAAAGCATTTCTTCAGTCTTTATTTATATTTCAGTCTTTATAGAGCCGTGTGTGTATTTTAATATTAAATATTTTAAAAAAATTATACACGTTATACTTATGTAACCGAGGCCAAAAAAATGATTTTAGAAATTTTATCTGTTATCTCAGAATTGATTGCGGTTTTCTCTTATGTATTGATAAATTAATGTATCGGGTTCCTTTTATTCTGAAAAAATGTTAGGTTCCTGTGGGATATGCATCCGTGCGAAGCCGGGAGCGGATGTGATATATATTATGTCTTTTATCGTATCTGAGTCGACAGCGCACTTTTATTCCACTGATGATGCTTATGAATATTATTACCTTATTGTAGTTACTACCATCATTTAGATTAAAGGCCTGCATTGTTGACTTTTTTACTAAAAAAAAACTCTAAGAGGCACGACTCATTTATGATTTTTTAATTATATGAAAGCCGCCAAAGTCGACAAAACCTGACACTTAATATAAAAAAAGAACTTAATAAATTGAGACTTTTCCACTAACTAAATCTTAAGAAATCACTTTGATTTTCATGTCGATCGTTTCAGCATGATATATTCTAGGTTTATAGGTTTCGCTTACATAGACAGATAAGATAATAGATGGTTTTTATAAACAAAACGGTTTAATTCTACAAAGTTTTATTCATAAAAATTAAGTTAATTGAGGTGCCTATAAGTTTGAATCTATTGCAAATTTTGAAAAAAAGGAATACCTATAAACTTAGTCTTTCATTGTGTCAATAACATACAAAAAATCCATGGAGATTGGAAAATATTTAGAAGTGGAAAAACGTTTTCTCTTTTTGTATGGACGAATACGTCATATTCTTCCCTCTTAATAATATCTAATAAACCTCTACTAGGTTCGCAGCAAGCTGGATTAAAGATGTAAATCACATGAACAGTTCCAATAAAATATATGACCTCTTAACCATTAGGTCACACTTGGTCGTGATGGTCATTGGTTGAAGTCTGCAGACCTAAAGATGCTTGCGTCACCACTCTATAATCTCGAAATTATAACTCTGGCACGTTTCCCAACGTTAGAAGCAAGTGGCCAACGTGAATATATCAACTAAATCTAATCCCCGTTTAATCTGCAAGTCCGAGGTCGCAATTTAAGCGTCAAAGGGAACCGCCACACTGCGCCGTTCGACCGGACGCTCGCAAATTGGTAGGTACCTTTATGTTATCATAGACTAAAGGACTCACTTTATATGTCACTTTATAATAGAGGCTAACTTCACGACTTTCACGAGTTCTAGCGCGTAAATTTAGATGTGAGACTTCTTTTGCGGTGTTGGTCACACTTTGGCCAAACTTTGGCCGGCCGACACGCCGAATAGGTTTTGTTTTTAAATATTATTTTTTAAAATAAATATTTTCGATGTTTCACACCTGCCAGGCGTCACGAGACGGCTCAATTTAAAATTTTTTTTTTTCATTATTTCACTAAAATAACGTATACAAATAGTTTAATTTTTTTAAATTTTTTTATGCTAAGTATTTACTTATACTATATACCCTTCACTGCCGTCGACTAACATAAAACTAAATAAACTTAAAAAGAGCAATGGAAATGAAAACAAATAAAAAATGAAATCACATAATGAAACTTTTATTAATTTTGAAAAGCAATAAATTTTACATATAACATAAATTCGCTTTATAAATAAATGATGATTTAAAAAGCACACTTTAATGAAGAGTTAAACATTATAAGTCAATAACAAAATCAACATGAATAACCTTAAAACTTGAAAATTTTAAAACTTACAAAAAGATGCTTTATTTGTTAGTACAGTAAGTGTAAAAATATGTATTTACTAAATCATGAAATATATAATATTATACGCCTCCGCAAATGTCTCATTTTATTAATATGTTACAAAAATAGACACTTGTAGACAATACACATAATAATAATTAATAAAAAAAAAAACATGTGAGTCGTTGGATTCAGTTAAGAAGTGAAAACGTAGCTTCACAAAAATTATTGTATATTCTTGTCTTTGTCATTATCGAATAAGGTAAATTGTCGCAATTATTGATCGCAAGAAATACAAGAGAAAATATAGGTATATATATGACACTGACACACAATGACAATAATAGGTAAATTCATAATGACAGAATATGAGGCTATTTTATTGGTCAGAGGTGTAAACCATATTGATCCTTGTTATCATAATCAGTAAGTTTACTTTCATATGCAGTTGTCAACGCTTACATGATAATAATATCAAAAGACGATGACTATTTTTTTTTCTTTCAATTCAATGATGTTATCCCATCTCAAAAATGCCCAACGCGCCTAAAGAAGTTTTCACTTCAATAACTTTTGAATAGCAATGTTTGAATAGCTCATTTCAGAGTAGACTTTAATTAATTTTGTACTCCACACTTAGTACAAATTATATCATTGCCTATCTTAGATAATAATAATATATTAAAATGAATCCATGTTATTTGAAAAAAATCAGGAACATATTATTATATTATCGTGCACATTTATAATGTACGTTTTTAAAAGCATATTCATATTTTGCACTTGACTGTACTTACCAATATTCATTAACAAATACACTCATTTCATTTATATTTTTTTAAATTCTTTTTAGGAATACATCTACTAGTTCCGGGTATCCGTTCTTGACCTGCAGCGCAAACGTTGCCAATTGTAATGAAGGCCCTTCCCTCAATCTTATTTTGAGGAGTGTGCTTTAATTTATTTATTGTATTTCTTGGTTTGTCGCCGTCTTCCCACTCCCACCGAACGCTTCTCTTTAAATGTTCTGTAGCACTACCATGACTTGCTATCGAAATCTTACGTTAGTTTACTTCTGTCGATAACGAACCTTTCACCCTTCAATGTGCTAGTGAATGATTTTACTACTAACGTTACGGTTTTTCTCGAGAGCATCAGTCAAATTTGTAACTCATGGTACCGATTTTGTATAGAAATGTCAAGTTAAACGTTAGTCGGTAATGGTCGCTAGCGACTACATTCGATAGGTTTTTTACTTATGCAACTCATGTTACTGGTTTTAGTTCTTTGAGTGACCGCTAGAGGCGCTGTACAATTTTTCATACAAATATTTTACGTTCTCGTTCATCTCTCGCTAGCGATTTCGGTAGTCATAAACTCATGGTAGTGCTACTGAACTTCTATACGGAACGAATGCATGACGTTTATTGAACCTGTTAACAATATATAAATGGCCTCCTTCTAGTTTTACACTGCTCGCATAAGAATATGAATAGACACACAAGATTGCCACAAATATATATATCCTCAGATACATATTTGAATTTTACGAATTTAATATTAGTTTTAAAACACCGTCACCTCTAAGTAAACACACAGGACTGAAATACACACATTTGTTTTTATGCATTTAAATTAATAGCAACCGTTAACTGTGTTATTTTTTAATTTTTTACAAATTTAATCCATTATAATTGATTTTTAAAGATTATTGTAAATATTTATATTTATAAAGTGTTGTTATAGTTTAACAAATAAAAAAAAAAACAATATTGGTGAAGGAGTCCCCCCCATTTTTTTTAAAGTGAAAAGTGGTCGTTAAGGGGGTTTAAAATGAGGAACGGGAAAATTATGAGCAACCATACTTTCCCCTTTCGAACCAAGCGCTTTGAAACATCCTTTATAATGCGCACAGCCAATGTTTGGAACTCTCTGCCTGCGTCTGTGTTTCCGAGCTCATATAACCCTAATCTTTTCAAAGTTCGAGTGAATAGGCATCTTCTGGGTGAGCTCGCTCCATCTTAGGCCTCTCCCTTGCTACCCAGCTGGTTGTTGGCCAAGAGCAAACCCATCTCTAATAAAAAAAAAAAGTCGGTCTACCGAGGTGGTAAACAGTTGGCGAGGGGATCTCGGAAACTTTGAGGGATAGAAAGGTGGCGTTGAGGCGTTTGCTGAATACGATGGTCAGCCCAGGTCACGTATCTTGGGAGTGATCATCGATAGTTTTGTAATGTTGGAAGTAATCTTTGTCTGTAAGAATAAACAGTTTCCTTTCACTCTTACACGGCATTTTAACTCAACCCACAGATAAAAAAAGTACTTATGTTAAAATTTTGTATTAATAAAATGGTCACCCCAGGTCACGTACCTTGGGATTGATCATAGATAGTTTTGTAATATTGGAAGTAATCTTTGTCTGTAAGAATAAACAGTTTTCTTTCACTCTTACACGGCATTTTAACTCAACCCACAGGTAAAAGTACCTATGTTAAAATTTTGTATTAATAAAAAAATATATATAGGTACACAAACAAATACAAAATTATTATTAATTAATTCCTGTACCTATGACTTATCGATATGATATAATATCGATAACACTACACTACATCTCTATCTCTCTAATGTTACGCCTGTTTCCCTTGGCGTGGCAGAATGATTCGTTTAGAAATTCGTGAACATTAAGTCTGGTTAGTCTGTACTAATGCATGAATAAGCTTTCTCTTATTTTAACATTATTGAATATTTTCTCTCTTTTTTTTCTCTTTCAAAAATAACAAAAACATACCTACACAATACCTACACTTACAGATTTATTATTGGTATTGATTCTTTTATAATATATTATAATATAATATTTTATAATATTTTATAATTATTCTCTTATAATATAGATAGCTGTTGCACACGACTTGGTCCGCATAACTTTATAAAATATAGCTTATGTAATGTAGTTTTCTATAGTAAAAATACTAAATTATTTTCTCCTTATAATATTACTAGCTGGTGCTCGCGACTTCGTCCGCGTTGAAAAGTATTAACGCCATCTACCGTGGAATATCACCAAGCAATTGTCATGTTAGTCGTTTCACCCATCGAAATAATATTTATCTCTGCGAGGTTTCACCTGATTTGGATAGATGGCGCTATCTCCCGTGCCAAGCCGCTAGTGTTTACTTTTATTTTAGATTTCCCGTAGGAATGAAGCATTTTCCCGCGGTGAAAATTAGCCTATGTTCATCACAGATAATGTCGGCTTCTAATGGTAAAAGATTTTTTCAAATCGGTCCAGTATTTTCGGAGCCTATTCTATACAAACAAACAATCAAATCATTCCTCTTTATAATATTAGTATAGACTTTAGATTTCTAATGTACCATATTTTGACGAAGACAATTTTGATAAAGTAAACGTGAAGTTTGAAAGCAATAACATATGATAAGGAGACATACATGTGTCATTGTAACCCTTATTAAGATACCACGACACGCTAACTGGTTCAGGGGTGAGGATAAATTCAATTGTTTCGCAACGAGTACACCTTTTCAAGTTTTCCAATTAGACAAACTTGTGAAGATGTTTTGGGACCAAGATTTAACTTGTAATGTTCTGAAGATAATGCGGCGAACATCTGCGACCTCACATCGTCCTACTTTCACACAATATGAAGTTTACTGCTACGCTCTACGTGTGTAACGAAATCGGTTCGTTGATTTTTGTAACTTTATTCTCATGTACCCACGTATGTTCCTTTATAAGCATCTACAGTAAATTTGTAGCTATACCTACAACCAGCAATTTTATTCTATAAGACCTGCGTATGTTCTATTATAAGTAAATTAAATGCTATCCAACCAATAATTGTTCAAAATGTAAACTAATAATTCATTACTATTACTACTTCTTTTTTAGTTTTATTCTTTTCATGTTTTTTTTATGTGAATTGTGTTCTGATCCTGTCTTTTTGTGATATCTATTCTTATATTCAATGTAAAATGGAATTTCAATATGATTCAAGTAAAAGGAGAAACATGTTCGATTTACATCAGAAGGCGTTGGAATGGTGGTGGCTAAAGCGATTTAAATATAGTTTCAAATTGCTGCTATAAAATGATGACGATTCAAAAATTACGACTTACCTACAATTAATTACCAGAAACCAGATGTCAGGGGCCAAGAGCACACCAATTCCAACGCTCTAAGGGAGCGTTGCGAGCCTCACGTAAAGCGGCGCCTTCGCTCACGCAATCGTAGACCTTAGCCAAGAGCACACCAATTCCAACGAAGTTAGAGAACGATAGAAAATAAAGCCCGATGATTGGTCAAAATTTTATGTGGGCGTTACAACAACCAATCACCGGGCTTTATTTTCTGTCGTTTCGTCAACCTACAACGCTCCCGTTTGCACAGAGCCCCTTAGCCAGCCCGGTGATTGGTTGTTGTAACGCCCACATAAAATTTTGACCAATCATCGGGCTTTATTTTCTATCGTTCTCTAACTTCGTTGGAATTGGTGTGCTCTTGGCTAAGGTCTACGATTGCGTGAGCGAAGGCGCCGCTTCACGTGATAGTGATCACACATAAAAAAATTGCTAAGTTAAGAGTTACCTGTAACATAATACGTACATATTTTATAAGACATAGTAGTAGTAGATATAAAAAGAATGGAGCTCTTTCCCGTATACTCTGAAAAATATTCTCTCCCTTTTCGTTATCTCGTATTTTAAGAAGCAGGAAGTATTTGGGGACGCGAACTTTGCGAATAATTTTATTTCTCAACTCATCGCGTTACAAATTCGTCACGAACTTTTTGATTTCACACGCAAGTGAGCCATTTTATTTTTTGAATTATAGCGGCTCAACGTTATTCATTTATTTTATGAACATTGATCATCCTCACATATAATAAAACAAAGTGCGGTTTTATGCTGTTTTCATTAATATTATACGTACTTAATCTATTTATATGTATAGGTATAATATATGTAATCTATATCTATACTAATATCATAAAGACAGAAGATTTTTATGTTTCTAATGAATAAACTCAAAAAATACTTGACCGATTTTAAAAATTCTTTTACCTATAGAAAGCTACTTTATCAGCGACTAACACGGGCGTAGTCGCGTGCGACAGCTAGTACATTATATATATATTGTTTAGCTAATACTCTTGGAATGGTATAATGCGATTCTACGCCAACTCTACTTCCTAACAGTTTTTTAAAAAGAATGTTCTTTAGAGTTTTAAAGTACCCAATGTCGGAATGAAATCAATTTACGTAACAAGCAGTTGGATCTAGGACAGTAGCAGTACTAAGATTGATGTCCAGTTTTCAAATTGATCATTATCGTTCGATCCGGTGACGTAATGGATGACGATCGAAGCTCCCCATTCAGTTTAAAGACATTTTCGATCGTTCCACGATCTTGATATTGGAGTGTCGCCACTCAATACTTACTTCGTACGACATAGACTAAATATCTAAGGGTTAAAACGAGGAGCACGATTTGCTTGAGAATTTCGTGAAGCGTTAAACTTTATTCGGAACCTCGTAAACTAAGAACTGAAGGTTTGTTCAATGAAACACGTTCGTCAAATTACGATAATTGGGCTTCTACGAAGGTTGTAATCGACCTACAAAAAGTTGTACGTACACTTATAAAAAGTTACTTCAGTACCATTTACTTATCAAATTTATGTAACTTTGTATATTATTATATTCTTGTTTCAATAATCATGTTTTATCGAAATCGAAATATTTATTTATCAATTAGGTTCTCCAAGAAACTTATGATGTTCATTACAAATTTAAATTTGGGTTTCGGAAAAAAAGCTAAGATGATGACGATTCGTCGAAGAAACTCAGGATTCCATTATTTTTGTCATGTTTAAAATAATAAAATTAGAATCATTTCAATTAATTATACACAAAATCAAAGTATACACAATACTAAATATAGTATGAACTCCGAATCGCTACAATAATCACAGATTTTATAATCAGAGCCTTTTAAAGGAGTTTGGTTTTTATGACACTTTTGAATTTATTTATAGGTAAGGCTTAATATAAAACGGTTTTATATTAATTATCTTAATATAAAACCGTATACAAAATGACCCATAAAAGAATTATCTTTTGGAGTTGTCTAAGTCATTTTTAAACTTAGTATACTTTTATGGTTGATGGTACACTCGATGGTTATTAAAAACTTGTTATTATCTTGGGATAATGACAAGTTTAAGTAATAAATGACGAGTTTTATGAAACATATGTCGATGCTAGTAGATAGGTGCTTCAAACGTTATTTAGACACTTCATTAGTTTCGACTAACAACAAATTGCAATACATGGCGTAAAACAAAGCCATCTCGCCAGCGGTTAATTGTTCCCTCTCTAACAACAAGAGGCAAGTAATAGCTAGCTTGAACTGCACAGTAATTGTATATGCAGTATATAATATAAGTCAAAGAACACATTTTCTTTGGACTGTGGTTTTAAGTAAATTATCGGTGGTTTACGAAAACTGAGTTTAAGAACAATCTAAGGTGTTCATTTTTAACTAAATATTGTTATAGGAGCTGTTAATAAATTCACGCAGGGCTGGTAGCTTTGTCACCAAAGTTTCTAAGCTTATCATGGCTATAATTGAACGAGGAAGGGTTTTCATTGATAAGTTAATGAAAGGGAAATCACACATAATTTTTAATTTGTCAAAACAATAAACTAAAATTTATACTGGCTAAAAGCCAATAATGCCATTTAAAACTGGAATGTCAGTTTTTCTAAAATATTGGAATTACTGACGTATGTTCAATTAGTTGAATAGACAAATTCTCCCAAATACATATTACTGAGTCCCCACTCTCGGAGCAGAAGAGTTTACACACTGATAACACTGATAATTACAATGATTAGAAGAGCTCAAAAATCTAAAGAAGACAAAATAGTTTATTGAAGTAGATTTAATACTGTAACCATTATATTGTGTGTAAATACTCTTTATACGTCAGCGTTTCTATTGACCCCAGGTATCTAAATTGGAAGCGTCGACATTCAAAGGGGTCTCGAAGAGATATAGAGATTTTGTTTAAGATTATTTACCCGGTTCAATTACGTAATTTAAAAGAGGAAAATGTAGCAATTATATAGCATGCGTTTGCTTCCTCGAAACGAAAGATAACTTATATTTGAAAGTAGAATAATTATGGTAGTTCCTAGATTAAATCAAATTTTAGATGAAGTTAACTCTGTATTTTACAAAAGTTTGAAAATTGTATTAAAAATATAGAACTGTGACAGCGAGCAATGTATATGAATATGAGCGAATTGCTGTCGAAATCTTTTCAACAAGACATTTGTAATACAAAAATCCTTTCTTCGTCGTTGTTCCTTATTATAAAGATGGCTAAAGTGTTATAAAACTTTACCTACCTTTAGACCTTAGATTTAAATTGCGAAGATAAGAATGTTGTTTTGTTTTGTGCGTGTGCGAGCGAAGTTAAAACCCAATTCTCTTACAGATACCTCATCTATTAGCCTTTATTCCATTGCTATTATTTGGCTTACTATAGGAGATGTCGACCACCTGCCTTACTAGGAAACATTTAGGATGGAAAATTGTCAATTCGACAATGGCAATTGGCAACTTTCCATATAGTTTTACTTTACACTCTTGCTAGCGAGCGCGGTCATTACAAAGTCATACTAGACCCACTGAAAGAAATTAAATTAGTAAAAACAACTGTGTCTCTCTGTTTATTTCTTTCAAACTTCGCAACTATTTATGTGGTGTCAAGATACGCAAGCATTGTTTCAGCTCTATAATATCTAAGTATATTGTTTTAGGCTGTCTTTAAAGGTAAATCGTAAATGTTCTCCACTGATTGTTTCATCGGCTTCGTCAAGCGAGAAGGGTCCCTTGTTTAAGTACCATCCCTTGATTGAGTACCTTTTCTCGACCTGTCCACTGCATGGCATAAACGAGTCGCTTACGAACTCTCCGTATATTTTTTTACTGCGGCCGCCCCATTCAAAGGGAGAAATCTTTATGTGTTTTCAGCGTCCAAAAGATTTATTCCACAAGCTCATTACAGTGTACGTCTTAAAGTGAGAGTGTGTTGGGCCAGTGACTCTTGACATTAATACTAAAAGCCTAAGTGATGCTATGACAAACTTTTTTTTGATAATTAATACGATTTTATTACATCTATAGGTATGTACTAATATTATAAAGAGAAAAAATTTGTTTGTTTGTTTGAATTGAATAGGCTCCGAAACTACTGGACCAATTTGTTCACTGTAGGGAAGTTATATCAGTAACAGAGGCTATATTCTATATTTTATAAAGTTATGCGGACGAAGTCGCGTGTAACAGCTAATGCGTAAATAAAGCCACGTATCTGCTATCCGAAATATGGATAATATGAGAAAATAAATCAAAAACAAAACAATAATTCACACGCGTTCCATTTCGTATAAAAGTTAGTCTTTTGTATCGATAAGCATCCATTACATCCAGTATACATAATATCCACTTTCTCGCCTGAGACAGTATCAGGAAACTATTATTAACACGGTTAGCCAACTTTATATCTTGTTTTCTAGATTTCTTTACACGATCGTATCGAGCGGCTGCCATTTTAAAACACTTTCTGTATCGACTTTTTATCATATATCATCAATCAATCATCAATACTAATAATAAATCTGTAAGTGTAGGTATTGTATGTATATATCCCAGGCAACATAGAATGGCTGAATATTCTTTGCCGTTATCAGCCGTTATCCAAGTAATTTGGGCACAAAATAAATTACTTTAAGCTGTATAGTAGCAACATAATAGCTGAATAGTAGCTGAATAAGCAACAAGAAGCCCATAATAGCCCATAGTGTTATAATAGCCCAAAAATCATTCAATGCAGCATTTGCCTATCTTGTCAGCTCTAATACCCTTATAACAAAGCTTTAAACTGAATAATTTGTGAATTTCATACTTAGACCAATTAACTGATTTTCATGGAAGTAGATAAACACTTAGACGTACGGGACAAAGGATAGGCTACTTTCTCCTTTTTCAACGCAGACAAAGTCACGGGCGCCAGCTAGTATTATAGATTATTTTATAGTTAATAACCTAATTTTTTTCCCGGATAAAAAGTGTCTATCTAATAACTATCTGCATGAGAAACTGCATCCAAATAAGTTGAGTGTAACCAGTAGTCACTATTATTAAGTTCAGTCAGCCTATATCGGTTCAACTTTAAAACAAAAATAAGGAGTTTCAACTTATTTACCAAACACATATTCGCATTTAATTCATGAATCAGCTGAAAATGTATGAAGGATTTTCGCCACAGGACTTTATTTCTCACCTCAAAGTTGGTGAAGTGTATTTAGCTGGAATAGAGAGGGCGTTTGTTTTCCTCTCACTTGTTTTCGCCTGAAATTGACTTTTACATTGACGATTTGAGACATGACAAACACTCTTTTGTTTTGTCCGCCAATTCACCCTCCATTCCGGATCGAAACACCTTTTGGAAATAAAGCATTTTGTACTTCGCTCAATGGCCAGAATGGATCCAATAACTTTTGTTTCAAATTTATTATTGAGTCATTATGAACCTTTGTTTGAAATGGATAACTATAACGATTCTGATTTAATTGTGTCTCTAGAAAGTTTGAAAATGTACTTAAAATTTTGAATTTTAAAAATAATTAAATAAAATCTATACTAATATTATAAAAAAGAACATTTGTAAGTTTGTAATTTAATACACTCAAAAACTAATGGACTTATTTTGAAAATATTTTCACCGATAGAAAGCTACATTACCAGCAAGTAACATAGACTATATTTCACAAAGTTACGCAGGCGAAGCCGCGCGCAACAGCCTAGTAATATAATAAAATCGTAAACGAGGTCTGTATGTACAGAGATTAAACTGTAGGAGTTTTTTTTTACCTAGAAAAATGTTACGTTCCTGTGGAATTTTTCAAAAATGAAAACGAATTACGAGCTAGTGTTTAAATGAGCTAGAACGACAAAATGGCAGTTCAGTTTTTAGTAATGTTAATAATAGCTTACTTAATTTTTTATTTTTCAAATTTTTTTTTTATGGAATTAGAAATTTAATATCAGCGAACTAAACAAAACACACACAAGACATTTTGCTGCTTAGTTGTTTTAAAATCTAGTCTATTATAACGATGTGATAACTTTGATAACAAGTCCTTTTGCTACTAAGTCGTCAGGCACTAATTTCGTCAATGATTTCCTCTCAGTCGATAATTTGTAAAATGCCTGAGAGAGTTGTATCATGATGCGTTGTGAACGTCAGCTGCGGCTCCGATGGTGGGTTGAGCAGTTTCAGAGCATCAGCTAACAAGCATTCCACCAAGATATAGCCAGCTGACTTTTTTTATTTATTAACAGTAATAAACTATCATGTGATAAATTTTCTATTGGGAGGTAATCACTGAACACGTATATATTCGTGTGACCTGCAGACGCATAATCCACCATTTTATAAATACCTGACAATTTTGTTTCTTCAAAATATTAGGCTAACTATAATTTGATGAATTTTTAATCGGAAATAAATGATTAAATTTTTTTTTATTATGTGCGTGGGCGGCTACCACTCTACTGCTCAACCCACCATCGGAGCCGCAGCTGACGTTCACAACGCTTCATGATACAACCCTCTCAGTCATTTTACGAGTTATCGACTGGGAGGAAATTGGTCATGAAAATCTGTCGCTGGCTCATAGACCAAATAAGCAATTGTCATATTGTGGTGCGGTCTTTATGCTGATTAGGTCATTTTTCAGATCTAGTCATTAATAGTAAATATAGATCGCAACATCAACGTCAACGTCATCAAATTCGTATTTTACTTTTCATTTAAATCCACAAAATAAGTTACATGGGTTGTTAAAATCAATCATTTATTTTCATGAATATCGTAGCACGAAGAGTGCAAACAAAAATGGAGATTGGATGAAAATATCGGCTACGTTGTAAAAAAAAATTGAATCTGACAACAGTTTTTCGTAGCCAGTAAACATTTTATCATATTGTATTCATAAATCGTTTATTTCACAAAACCCGATAAACTTTAAAAACTACAGCTACAGTTGAAAGCTGCTCATGTTGTTGTTGAAAAACGTGCGACATATAAGATAATGTTATATTTATTACACACTAGCTGGTGCCCGCGACCTCGTCCGCGTTTTATGTCTTATACAGTCTATGTCTTATTCTGAGGTATAAGCTATATTATTGTAAAGTTTCATTGAAATCCATTCAGTAGTTTTTGTGTGAAAGAATGACAAACATCCATACATCGATCCATGCAAACTTTAACATTTATAATATTTTAGTAAGGATATATAGTAAGTAAGGAAGTAAGGATTTTTTTTTAATCTTCAATGCAGTCAAAATCGCGGGCACCAGCTATAGTGTGTATATAAAAAAAATCCCAAGCGAAGCCGGAAGCGGGCTGCAAGTATTTATTAAAAAAATACACATTTCATTTATTAAATCAATATTGTAGTATTCGTTCCAGTGTCGGTAGCAATCCCATCGAGTTCCAATGGTATTTCAAAACGTTTTTGATAAGGAAGCCTTCGAATATTCGCCGGGATTTTAATGCTAACCATTTGTTAGGCTTCGGATCAAACGGGTAACAGCTTCTTTCCATTCTCGTGCCGTAATTTTATCGCTCCGTTAAGCTTCGCTATGGCGGAATTTATTCATGAAAAATATAAATAGAAAATTACTTTTAGCATTTTTTATTCAAAATTCATCTTAAATTGCGAGATACCAATTCAACTAACGATTTTTCAGACAAAATTAAAAGCAAGAAATAAATAATGAAAATAATGATGCAATTATTTTTTATTCATATTGTGATTCTTTTTTATCGATCACACTTTAAAATTGTAGTTAGGAAATAGAAGATCTCCTCATTTTATGTGACAGCCACTCACAAAGTGTAGACATCAGTCATCATTAATACTAATAATAAATCTGTAAGTGTAGGTATTGTATGTATATGTATGTTCCTCCATAACTCTTAAACGAATTAACTGTGATTTTCATGAAACTTGGTATATAAACACTTAGACGTACGGGACACAGAATAGGCTACATTTTTCTTTTTCAACACGGACGAAGTCGCAAGCACCAGCTAGTTATAAAATAAATGAGGTAACTAAGTAATTAGATGATCTCAGATTCGTATTGCTAGTTGCGCTTGAAACATCTTACATTAAAATAACTTTACAAGTACATCTAAAGAGGTTCATTAAATTAAACGAACTTAATTAAAAATATACGAAATATTTTTTTCGTAATACATTTTTTTTAATAAAATCTTGCAATAAAATCCCCAAGGGACGTACAGACGAAGCTCCGTGGATGGTTGTAATTGCTAATGATATTAATTTCGAACATGTTTTTAATTTGTTTATATATCCCTATACTAATAAACTTTCGGTTAAAAAGTACTTTCTGCGAATATAAACGTAAGTTTAGCAGTCATATGGGCAGACCGTCTTACAAAAGATCACCGTGACATAACAGTAGAATATGTGTTTCGGTGAGTTAATTAGGGATTCCAGAACCAATTTCCCTATCCCTCCCTAATCCCTTATCCTCAGCCCTACTATAGTCGGCAGCACACGTGTGTTATAGGCGACGGTAGCATCAAGTTGACCCTTAGGTCAGTCGACCTCAACGTAAAAAGGAAAGCATGAAATTAGGAAAATTATCTGCCAAATAATGCAATGTAATGTAGCAAGTATGTCTTTACTAATAAAAATCATTATTTAAAATAAAATTTAATCCTAAGTTATATATATTTAATTTTACATAAAATATAAACCTTCGGTCCCTAGGCAGGTTACATTATGTAGTATGTAGTTACAGTTTCAAAGATATTTTGTGGTTTCAAAAAAAAAAAAACCAGTCGTTTACCTCACGTTTTTTTTCCGAATAAAAAACGATCCTCATTCTACTCGATATCGTTACGCAATAAAAATCACCAAGTCCTCTTCGACGGTCGTTAGTACCAGGATTTTTATTCATATTTATTTTTCACATGTGCGAGAAATTCCGCTCCAATTCTCTGCCATGAATAATTCGATACAAAAAAAAAACGTCAAATTGAAATGAGTAAATTGATTTGGAAATGTTCTTTGATGTTTTCAAATTGACAAGCTTTTACTTTCGGATCGGAGACTGACACGTCTTTGTAGTCCTCTTCTGGATAAAGTAAGTAGGTATAGAAACTGGATTTCTTGGCACGAACGTGATCAGATAAAGGAAATGATTTACAAGATTCTTGCTCGAAGTATTGTTCTAAGTAATTTTCACTAACGCTTTTAACGTTGTTATTTTTCAATACACGTACATAAATACCAAAATAATTAAGTCTTTTATAATAGTAGGTAATAATAACATGCATTCACTTTTAATATGAAATATTGGCTGTTTATATTATAAGATATAGTCTATGTTACTCGCTGATAATGTAGCTTTCTATAAGTGAAAGAACTTTCAAAATCGGTCCAGTAGTTTTTGAATACAGACACACAAATCTTCTCCCATTATTCTTATGTCATTATAACAATAAATATAAATATTTTTAACTGAATAACAATAATAATAGGAATTGTGCAGACTTAAAAAAATAATAATAATATTTTGAGCTCTACGATACTTTAATTAATTAATTTGCCCCTACTTTAGGGTTGCGCATTTTTAGAGTGCTTGTTATTGGTATGTTAATTTAAAATACCGGATTTTGTGAGTTATCATCATCAATCAATTCTCAATACTAATAATAAATCTGTAAGTGTAGGTATTGTATGTATGTATGTATGTTCATAATTCTTAAACTATATAACTCTTAAACGAATTAACTGATTTTCATGCAACTTGATAGATAAACATTTAGACGTACGGGACACAGGATAGGCTATGTTCAACGCGGACGAAGTCGCGGGCTCCAGTTAGTGTTTTCAATAATGTTCAATGAAATTACACAAAATCTGAGGGATTAGAGAATACAGGAGTAAGTTGAGAACCGCAGGCACAATGAGAAACTTGTTTGAGAGTCAGATAATCTGTTTATAGGCTTCTTTAACTCTGTCCAGTAACTTAAGGTGATCTCACATTGTTGTAAGTAGGACAACGTTTTGGCCGCTTCGAGATTGAAATTTCACAATATTTTATGCTACAAAACCGACATGAATTTTAGAAAAATCGCTGCAAACATTGAAACAACGTAAAACGTAGAAAAAACAGCAGCGAGTGTTGCATTTTTTTTTGTTGTTGTTTCCGGAGCGGTTATTGAAAAATATCTGCTAATGTGTTTCTAGATCTGCTTTTATTGGAATTGGGTTGAATGGAAAACTATTATTTGTAGTTTTGTGTAGAATTGTTTTTCAATAAGTTATATAAATTCTTGTGAATTTTATGTGGAATTCAGAAAGGAAACGATGCTTCAGATTGTGATTGCTAAAATCATTGCAATAAGGTGTAAAATAAATAATTATGTTAACAAAAAAATCTTTTTCTGTGCCGTGATATGCCTTACCATCAGTCCACTCCACGCCGGCCATAATAATCCATAATAGCCTATAGTACAATTTACAACATTATATTATATTAGGTTGCCACAACAAATAATAAAAATAAATAATTTTGAACTGTTATTGTTCCTGAAACTCCCTGCCTACGCGGCGTCTGTATATCCGAGATCATATAACCCAAAATTCGAGTGGACTTAGGGTATGATTTTTTTCCAAATTTATACGAGACCAACTTCGATGTATACCCTATCCACTAAAAAAAGAATTATCAAAATCGGACTACTCTGTAAAAAGTTATGCGTGATCATACATAAAAAAAATATATACGCCTCGAATTAAGAACCTCCTCTGTTTTTGTTTTTTCGTTTTCGTCGGTTGAAAAAGATTAATATCGAGTTATTTTATTTATACCGAATTATTTGATAGTACGACAAGTAGGATTCATAATTACCGACTACATATTAAGGTATAATACTTTATGTGACACTGGTTTTCAGCTGCTGTGAAAACTGGCGTTAAAATTTTAATTTTTCCACTCAATCTCGGTAGCTCGTTCGTTCATGGTTCAACGTTCTGGGTGTAATCCCTCCGGAGCTTGTTAGCTGTACAAATAAAATACTTGCACGAACCGTCCGTCGGCCGTAATACTTGATTTATAGTTCAAACCACTACTTATATAGAGGGTGTTAGTTATAAAAGAAAGAGGAAGTTAAGAGGTTGTAGTATAGATAAAAATAATTTAAATTTGCCTGCAGATTTGACTTATATTTTAGAGAAGCTGGTGTCCGCATTACTTCCTACACTTCCTAGCTTCCTACACACCAATAACAACCAATTTACCTCTTTATAATATCGGTATAGATAATAAAATACAGTTGTTAATCACCCCTGTCTGTTTCATGAAAATACTTGTGCTGATTTCGGCAAATATTTCGCAAACATCAGCTAATTGTATACTTAAATATAGATTGTTAAATGCGAGCTATGATATTAATATTATGTTTTAATAATATGCGATATTATTTAGTAATGTGTTTAATTTAACTTAAAATAATTCAAATTTCATAGCTGATAAACGGCATTTCAATTGAGATTTGGTGCAACCAAATCTACCTATAAGAGAATGGTTACTGCGTAGCATATGAATAATGTATTTTGTTCCCATTTGGGAAGCAGTTACAGTTGCTGCAATTATTTAACAAATCACTCGACCTATGAAAATCCATTAGTTGAAACCGGCTATTTCTCATTCCTCGCCGTAGATCTGAATTGCATTGTGATATCAGTGGTCCTATGTGACTAATCCGACCGATGACAGATGCAATGCGTAGGCTTATGGTCGAAGGATTAGATGGATTGGACGTGTCGCTTCGATTGTTGGCAGCAATGCACTGCCTATATCTGCAGTGTTAGTGTTACATATACGATAAATGTCATTTAGGATTTCTACTTCCATGTCTAATATATAAGGAGATAAGATTTGTATGTTTGTTTGTCTATACTTACTGATATTATAAAGAGGAAAGATTTTGTTTGCTTTGAATTAGGTTCTGAAACTACTGGACCGATTTGAAAAATTCTTTCAATGTTAGGAAGCTTTTTTTTTTTTTTTTTTTTTTTTTTTATATTTTCCCCTAAAGGTTACACCACCCTCAGGAGTAGTTTATTCATTTTGTTTTACAATAATAATAAAAAATAAAAAATTAACAAACAATTAGTACAATATTATCTACATTAATATCATTAATTATTATTATTTATTTATTTAATTCTTCCTTTTTCTTTATTAATATGATAATAGCCAATTTTATATTTGAGGGTGGAGAGGGGAGTGACCCGTACCCCTAACATAATTAGGGACCTTTTTTATCGATACTAATCTTACTTTTAAATAGATTTATTTAGTTTTATTGTTTTTTCTGCAATCTTTATGCAGTACATTAAAAATTTTTCGCGACGGTCCTTTTCTTGAATAATTTTGCTAATAGTTTCGCTATCTAAATTTTCATCTATTTCAATTTCTAAATTGAGTCGCTCAGCAGCGAACCTGGGGCACTGGAGCAAAAGATGCTCGACACTTTCCTGCACCCCAGGCTCGCAAGGGCAGTCGGAACTGGGCTTCTTCTTGTACTTGTACAGATACTCCGAGAAGCCTCCGTGGCCTGTGAGCACCTGCACCAGAGTAGGCGTCATTTTTATTTTGTGAATCACACTGTACGCCGCTTCAACGTCGGGTAGGAACAGTTTCGTTCCTTTCGCCGTTCCACCTTCGTCATATTGTATTTTCCACTTGGCAATGCTTTCGCTTCTAACTATCCGTTTCACATAGGATATGGGGCATTTGTCATATTTTGATATGGATTTCGACTTCAGTGCCCCTTCCTTTGCCAAGTAATCGGCTCTTTCGTTACCGACAATCCCCACATGGGCTCTGACCCAGAAAAAGCGTACCACCTTGCCTTCTGCATTAATTTCTCGCAAGTTTTGTTTTATTGCGTATACCAGGGGGTGGCACGCGCCACCGTTCTTCAGCAGCTCCAGTGAGGATTTTGAGTCGCTCAGGATGCCGATCTCAGTATCCTTGCTGCGTCTTGCTATTATTGTTGCCTCGTGGATGGCGCTAAGTTCCGCCTGAAATACCGTACAGAAGGGCTCCAGCCCTATGTTAGGAAGCTATATTAACAGGGAGTAACATAGGCTATCAAAATACTAATAATAAATATGTAAGAGTTGGTCTGTAAGGAGGACGAAGTCGCGTACAAAAGCTAAAACTCAAAAACTACTTTTTTATTAGCGCTAATGAGTAGGCAATGTTCTATCACAGACTGCTAATTAAACCCAGTGAACAGCTGGTATTATTTCAAAAGAAATTTATTACACTTAAATGAAATCTACATTAACCTTAACTTTAAAACTTAATTGAAGGTGCCTTTGTAAAAGTCAAATTAATTGATATTTAATTAAAAACTGTGATTTTTATAAACAAGAACAAAATACATTATGTAATGAGAACTTGGTTTGCTAAAATGTTTTAATAAAATGTTCCATAGTTCCAAAAAAATTAAAAACTTCGATAGGCGAATATTTTTTTCATTGTTTTCTTTTCAATGTTTGGGACTTTTACCGTACAAACAAAGGATATCAGCTAAATTATTCCCGGTGACAGGTGACTTTAAATGACGGTTGGTGAAAGAGGCCCTTAAAAGTTCAAGTAACCGAACAAGTCGAATGTTGTTTAAAATTCGAAATTCAAAATTATGATGAGATCAGCCATTAGGACGTCTAATAGGACCGGTCAGAGCCAGCCTGAATACAATCAGACTACATTTCGGCCGGGCTATGTCGGTAACTTTCGTTAACCTAAGGATCTCCTCATGATTCATAGAATCCACCTCATTGTTTATAAAATGTATTAAGTAGAATCTTAAAAATGTTGCAAAAGATGCTCTAAAATATTGTCCTTTAAATTCTTAATTTTCTAATTTTAATTTGAATTAATGGCATTTCCGTTCCACTGGCGTTTTGCATCATAAAATATGAACGTAGATGTACACCAATGCGGTGGAGAAAATAACGGTAATAAAGCAACATTAATATTAATTTTGAACTTTTGCTCTCTTGGTTAACATCCAAACTTGGAATTGTTGATAACCTACTACAAATAAATGCCCTCTCAGTAATTATCAATCGAAGCGATGTTCAGACTAAAATTACCATAATTAACAATTCGCCGAAGACGAACTTAGGAAACAATCCATCAGTTCCGAAGAGAACTTCCGCAAATTTCCAGAACCAATTAAGCGACAAATTTAGAAGAAAGAGGGACACAACTGGCACACTTTATTTAAGCCGATTACAGCAGACCGATTACTTCGGGCCAATCTAATGTGTTAAATACTACGAAAACAATTTTTATGATTATATATTTTTTCAATTATTTTTTTCTTTTTTCAGTCGTTTTTGTTATCTATAAGTGGAATTTTTTATTAGGTTAAGTTTGTTTACTCACCACTATTATTAAGTAAATATACCTGTAAATTTCCCTAAAATAAAATAAATAAATAAATATTTTATTTCATCTGTACAAAATATTTTTGATCTTTTTAATAAAAATACTTACACCATTACTATAAAAAGATGAAATGGAAACAGCTTGTTGCCAAGGCATTTCAGAAGGCATTCGGAAGCATTCAGACGACTCTATCTAATGTAAAATACTGAAATTTTGACAGTACCTGTCAAAATTCAAAATACCAGTATCGTAAAATATAAAATATAGTTGCACTCTCTGTGTTATAAATTTTAAAATGATGCAATCTAATATTCACTGCAAGTACCCACTTTTAAGTATTTGTCGCATCCACATCGCGGCTACGCGAATAACTTTGAGTATAGTGATGCATATACTTACTTATAGCCGATATCGATAATTTATAACAAGTAATCGCTCATTTTTGAGAAAATTTAAATCTTTAATCAACTTTAACAAATACATGTTGAAAATATCCATGAGTACCTATATCAGAATTAATTTAATCATTAAATAATAGTGACATTTGAGTAGTCCCGTAGGAGTATCGGAAAATGATTTACATTTTTATCTTAAATCAGTTTAAAAAAATATTCCATTTAAATTTTCAAAATGCTAACTCAATAAAGTTAATTTTCAAACGATAATGCAACAATTAAATAACTTAAAATGTCTGCAGCTTTTATTTTATTAAAAAAAATATATACAATGCCTATTATAATTTACACAGTGAAAGTATAACGTGAATACATTACATGCAAATTATCTACTTAGATATATGCATTTTTTTGGCTGTATGTATTGAGAATAATTATAATGATTTGAGTAAAAATGAATACGAACAGATGAGCTGTAGTAGAAATTGAAACAAATCAAATTAATGTGAGCCTTCCCAGCTTAGTGATAAAAACTGATATATTTACAAACTTTTCTAGTCAATAGTTAAAGGTCAAAACATCAACTAAATAAATATTAACCATTAACTCATAAAAACTACACGCTAAGAACAATTAATTAATAATCAATTTTTGAAAACTTTGAAAAATTTTATCGATATAAAAAATAAAAATAAACATTAGCACATCACTATCAACGACAATACATTATTGTACTCTCGTAACAGTGGCAACGATAAAACGACGCGACTGGCGGCACAATGCAGTCACTGCCTGAACAGCACCAAGAAACGCTTCACGTAACAGGCATACGAATGATTCCACTGAATGGCGCAGTCGGTTTGAAAAATTTGTAATCTCAATGTACACAAGGCTTTGTTCTTTATCGAATTTCACAACAATTGGCTGGCACAATTTTTTACAGCTTCTAATCCCTAAAAAAGCTATTTTCTCTTTCTCTCAATGAAGTTAGGCCTTTTCCCTAATTTTATTGTGAATGAATAAAATGTCTCACTTAATCGTGTGGGACAATTGTTTAATTATACATAAATGTGAATTTTCAATTGATTTCCAATACGTAACTTCTGAAAATGTGATTTAGAATTTCTTTTATATTAGAAAGGACAATCGAGGCCAGGTCCTATCGATTGTTTAAAACAGTATAAATTTCCCTGAACGACTATTTCTCAATGTCAATGACAATGAATTACTGTTTTTCAGTGAACAAAAGTTATTCAAATGTCACGTGTCTCACATAAACACAAAAATAAAGACCCTTCACCGTTTCTAGTAAAAGATACACATGGAAAACTATTCTTTACTGTACCCAAAAAGGCACAAAATTTCCGCACCAACTAACGCTATTTCCGCGACCATTACTCTTTTTCTCGCCACAGTCACGGAACACCGTCACTTTTACGGTATACGACATTTTCCAGATAGGAATCGTAAAGGAGGGTTTTAACCTAATTTTAACTCTACAATTGGGTAGTAATAAAAAGGCTTTTAGCGTGATCTATTTAATGCTGGTCTTCCTTGGAATGCGCTTAGTTGAAATTGTTTTTAGAATCATTTTACACAAGCTCTCGTGTGCGGCTTCACTCGCGTGAAAAATGAGAAAAAACCTATTGTTTGAGTGGTTAAGGTGCTTGACTTAGCGGTTTGAATCAGAAGTCGCAGGTTCGTTTTGGCTGAGCCAACTTTTTCTGTTCTTAGTTGACTTGGCAAGCTTATTACATCAGTCAACAAAAAAAAATATGTTTTTTTTTGGGTTTCTGTTCTAATGCTTAAATTCTGATTCTAGACATCTAAAAATAGTTACATTTTCATTTTTAGCTTTTAAAGTTTGCTTTTGCCTGATTTATGACGATAAGTAAGATACGAGACAGCCTATACAAACATAAGAGATAAAAATATTCATTTATGAACTTAATTTTTCCGTTATTTTACATATATTTCCTGTTTATCAAAAATCTTAAATGACAAAGGCTCTAGTGTTCAACAAAAACAATTACATCAAATGATTATTCAAGACAAATGATAGATTCATACTAATGTATGAAATGCGGGGTTATGACGGATTCCTATCGTCTAAAATCCAACAGCTTTCTAGCGAGGCCGTTGATTGGCGGTATCGTAGGGACGTTATGACACCCCCCCTAGGTGGGCCATGACCTTGTCGTGGTGGGGGGGCTTACCCTTGATCCGAGGGGTCCCAGGGGCCGGTGGTGGACAGAACCACCGACCTTTGCTCGTCCCATCGGATTATTGGGGACCAACAAGGCCCACACCCGTGTGCTCCGAGCGGCACTTTGATGAAGTCACCCCGGCGGCTGGGGCGGGACGTGTAGCCCTCCATGCATGTTCTCGTCAGCTGTCGTCGGGGTGTTTTGGTGGAGTTCAGGGGAACAGGGAGGCCTGGGGGGGTGGCCCCTGGTCCCCTGCTCAGAGGAGCGGCGGGGGGGAGCCAATGGACACTGTTGGTGTCCATTGAGTCCTCCCTTTTAACATCCTGGTAGATGGCTGGGCAGGAGAAGGCGGGTATCAGCCCGTCTTCAAATGCCCTCGGGGGATGAAAAGCCTGCGCACACGGCTGGCTGGCTGTGTGTGCCTGCACGGGTCTCCTCCGTCTGGGGATTGCTCGGGTGTCTCCGGGAAATCCCCCGTTGGCGTCAGCCTAGCCAGCAATGGCTAGGCCGCCCGAGGAGGGTGGGTCGGAGCAGTTGCTTCGGCAGAGCCCGTCCACCCCCCATTCTAAGGGCAAGGAGACATCGGGGAGTTTTAGTGGGTAGGGGCCAGTTCTGCTGGTCGACCCCCACATACCCCTGCCGCCTAGCCAGCGGTAGGGGATCAATAAAAGGATTTCTCCTCGACAAAAAAAAAACAGGGACGTTATGACACGACTTCGGTGCCCTCCTCAAGCGGGAGGCCTAGCGAGTGACCAGCGGAAGGGGCCTTAGTGCTGGACCAACAACTAACAAGGCACAACACACAGTAAAGTCAAATTAAAATTAAAATGAAAACATTTATTCATCAAACGGATTTCCAAGAACATAAAGGATAATTTTAGATTTATGCTTAGCTATAAATCCTTTAGTTACACTTAGAAAACCATAAAAATATTTTATTCACATAATTGATTTTTTATTATGTTGTATAATAAAGAATATAAATTGATTATTAAATATAGTTATTTGATTATACTTTTACACGAAATGATTTATTGAATACAAAATCAGCAAATATTTTTTCACTGACAAATAACATTCTAATTAGTATTGTAAATGTGAAAATGTTTGGATATTTATCCTATAAAAGCTGTTTGTTTATCCGCCCCCGGCTTCGAGTTTTGCGTTTTATTTATATAGATTTCGACGGATTTGGTTTAACCATCTAAATCTTTGCAAGGATTTAACATATTTATCATACAGATAGAGCACATCGCCCCAAAATCTATTTTTCCTGATAATTCGTTCGCGTGGGATCATTCCGCATTTTGGTTCTGAAATGTATCAGTATGTGCACGAGTGACGCCGCGAAATAAAGCTTATACTATTTAAATAAAACGAAACCTTTCCTTCACTACATTGACATGTGGGTTGACAAGAACGTTTCTGTTCAGTGCGGCGTGGAAATGAATTTAATTTTAGAAGGGAAATTGGGACCAAACTTGAAAGAACCAATTAGACAATGTTCGAGCTTCATTGGCATTGATTGATTGATGTAATAACTGTGAGATATTTCGTTGTATATTCGTCGCATGTTTACAAATTAGTCTGTAACCTTGCCGAAAGGGTAATTTTCGTTCGTTTTGCTTCATAAATTCAGTTTGAAATGAGTTCTATTAATTTACTGAGTAATAAAACTCAATTGATTAATGTTATTTATTTTATACATGTATATAGTACCTACCTATACTACATATAGTAATAATAATTTACTAGCTTTTGCAAGCGACGTCGTTTACGTATCTTCATAGATTATGGCCTATGTTATTATCTTGTCTATTACCAACCGATAAACCACGCCCAAGCAACACAGAATGGCTGAATATTCTTTGGCGTTATCAGCCGTTATCCAAGCAATTTGGGCACAAAATAAATTGCTTTAAGCTGTATAGTAGCAACATAATAGCTGAATAGTAGCTGAATAAGCAACAAGAAGCCCATAATAGCCCATAGTGTTATAATAGCCCAAAAATCATTCAATACAGCATTTGCCTATCTTGTCAGCTCTAATACCCTTATAACAAAGCTTTAAACTGAATAATTTGTGAATTTCATACTGTTATCTGGCCTGGGCGGTGACCAGCTGGTTGGTCCGTTAAGGTTTTTTATTCTTAACCTACAAGCCGATGTATAAACTATAATTATTACAGTAAAATTGAATCACAATCAGTTTTGAGTAAAAAATTCAAAACCGAAATAAATATATTGTGAATTGCTTACAGCTGTCCTGCTTATGCAACAGACGACGGCTGACGGTTTACTTGATGGTAAACTTAGTAGACTTACTTCGCTTGATTTGACTTTTTAGAGTAAAATTAAAATACAGAATATAATAGACCTAATTTTGGTAAAAAAAAATTGAGTGATGAATATCTGCTCGAGATACTTCATTAATTGAGTAATCTGTACTATTCACGTGTACACTGATGTTGTATCGGTTACATTATAGTGCAAATGTTAAACCTTCAAACACGAGCTACAACATTGACACTGTGCCTTGAGGGTGAATGCTTGTAAATATGAACATGTCTGCACGTAACAAGTCTGACATGAATACGATCCTGTCGAGTAGACATTATATATGTATTAACACACACATGGTGTTATGGGCCGTTCGCTACATACGTTTTCTATTCTGCAGGTGCTTTTGCACCTACTAATGGTGTTTGGACGTTTGGAGTTGAGTTGGTCTCAAAAACTTGAAAATATTTTCATGCGATTTTCATCTCGTATTCCCATCCCAAATCTCGTAACTAAAACAACTTTTGCCAGGAAACATTACACTTATATGAGCGCTTTAATTTACAACAAAATTAACAATTTTCATAATGTTCTAAAGTTAAATAAAACACGAGTTGAAATCTAAATTGAGGGAATGGCTCCTTGAACTTAACTATGATAAAACCGAAAATATTTTAGTTATATAAATTAAACTATATACACACACAAACATAAACACACGAACACACAGACATAAATATAAACATACACACGCACACACACACACACACATAAACACACACATGCTTTAAAAACATCAGCCGCCACGGCGCGGGACCACTGATCTCCAAAACACAGGTAATCCTAGCTTGGAGGTCAGGGGACAATATTGATTTACATATATTTATAATATATATTATTTTAAGGCCTATTGTGTTAAATATGTTAACTACATACCTTGCTTTATTCTCAAGCGAAGATTGTAAAATGTTAGTTGATAAGTATTAGAGTTGCTAAGCGATTTGCTTGTTAAGTATATGTATAAGATTTATGCAATAAATATTTTTCATTTCATTTTCATTTCATCTCCAAATGGAATGACTCCTGAGGAAGGTATGAGTTTTAATTAAAAAAAAAAGATATATTTTACTAATTCCGGTGGGTGTAGAGAGCTATACCTCACCCAGACGGCCAACAAAATTGACGCTGCAAGCGCCTTAAGTGTCACGATTATTAAAATATTAGATTAATATTAAAATAAAATAAATTCTGCATCATAATGACATTTTAAAACTTAAACTTTTTATTTTTGCGCAATTAGGCCGTACGGTCAGAGCTAAGCCGCTGGATTCCCTTCGCCCATTACGAAAACACAAACAACGGAGAAATGAAAACGTTAATTATTATTCTGTTCGCGATATTCGTTTCGGTTTTCTGTCGGCATGCTCGCTTCAACAGCTCGAGCCACAAAGCGAATGCAAAATAAACTTTTACCAACCAGAAAATTCACTTCAAAGCAAACTTGGAAATGTGATATATTGTTGGAAGACGGCCTAAATATTTCCCCACTTTATATAACTTCCATTCACTCAACAAGCATTATTTGCTCAGTAATCTGTGGGATTGACATTTGGTTTGTTTACGCTATATCATCCTGTTCTAAGTAAATATTGTTAGAACATTAATTGAGATAAATCTGGCGATCTACTCCAGTTTCATAAACTTAAAATATTACATTGTTTTATATGAGTCATGAAAAACATAATTCACTATTGAATTCCGGCTATAATACATCCATTGCTAGACATAGGCCTTCTTCATAATTTTTCTGTAGAAACGATCAGAAACAGTCTTGATTTGGAGTTTTATGGGTACCATGAATCCAAATTCAATGCAATCCAAATGCAGAAGACGGTGCTGTACTATACATCTGGTATTATGCGTTGTACTGAAACACGATCTACAGTGCATCTGTTGGAGGTATACAATATATTCCAAATAATATCATTATAAAATTATTATATTTACAACAAAACTTTATGAAAAAATGGCAAAATATCAATGAATAAAAACGCTATTAAAATCAGTTTAGAGTAATTGAAAGGACAAACAAACAAGATACAAATAGGTAAGAAGAAATTTAAACGAATATAGTACTGTCACAAACTACAGCCACCCGAGTGTCAACTCATTTGTAAAAGAAATTTTGCACAATAGAGTTTGCAAAGATGAGTGACTACTGTTGTTGGGAACATTTCGGGAATGCTTCAGTTGTGTTGCGGGTTACAATATCCCTTTATACGCACACAAAGAGCCTCTATTGTGACTCCAGACAGATACTAATTTCTAACGCTGTTTCGCGTATTACAACGAAACAGAACTTATGATGGCACCGAATAAATATTCCTACCCCGAAATTTATCGCGTGTTATGAAATTTGCAAGAATACCGCTGTGTTTTATTACTTTTGTTTCGCAGGTTTCTATGCCCCGAATAACTACTATAAGAAAAATTTAACTCACATAGAAAATATCGTCAAATTTGTGTAACCAAAACGGCCTTCATTTGGTTATTTTATATAAATTTTAAAATATTTTTGTTTTAAAGTAATACTGAGACACTTTTCACTGACTTTTAGTGAGGTTTATTTTAAGCTTAAAGGAGTTCCTTATCCCTTATTGTCAGAGTCGCGTAAGGGCGGTAAGAGCGTCGGCAGCGCACTTATAGCACCTGTGCCGTTGCTTGTTATAGACGACGGTAGTACCGTCCCCTACTATGGGAGGGGGATCGGCAGCCTGTCTGATGATATTGACATTAAAATAAGGGGCTTTTTTAGCAAGCCGTGGGACCATTTATTAGGTTTAGGACCAACTAAGTACATCTCCGGAACATGGACGTAACTCGTGAAATTCTGTATCGAGAACTTTTCTGCCAGTACCAACTACTTTCCAGATGCAGACCTCATTTAAACAGTAAAAAGTTTTGAAAATTCACTAAAAGTGGAAAAGCGAAAATTTTCGTATATTATTTTGTGTGTCAGATTTTTAATACTCCTCCGAGTAAGTGTAGAATAGTGAGAGAATAAAGTCGTTCATGGAAATGGCGAACTCCATCCATAATATTGACGCGAAGGTCCCTCGTAAAATAACCGTTACATAGTGGTACATACTCGCACTTTAAACAGTTTATCTTCAATAAAAACTCGGATGTTATGACAATAATAAATTCCTTTTCTGTCTCAACCCCTTTTGTGTTTCAACATAAAAGTGTAATGTTCTGAATAACTCATTCATCCGATAAAATACTTTAGTTAGTATATCAAATGCCTGTCTACACCTGAAAATCGCTTCGTAAATTATCTTAATTGGAATTTTATTAGGTTTATTTACTTTAGTATATACATTTATAAACTTTAGTGATGCCTCTGGCTTGAATTTGTATATAAAATAAGAAAAAAAAATACTCAACCTTTTTATATTGTCAGTTAATTAACAACATTAACTAAGACTTCTCTAAGAGATTCAATGTTCACTTAATTTGGAAACGTTTTACGAAGATTCTTGAGAATGCCTCTTGTTATCTTGCTCCAAATGCCAGTTACGTATTAACAATTTTTAGAATCCTTCACAGTTAAGAGGAATATTTTATTATTGCAGCTAAATTTTCATTAAAATTGGGTTGTATTATTTGTTTTCAATGTCGTCGGTTCAACTTTTCCACTTTTAAGAATTTAATGATATTTTACGAGGACAATATCTGCTAACTTGCTTTAAGAAATCCAATACTTTATTTGACATTTGATTCGCCAGACTGTGACGTCTGTTAAAGCAATGCGAAGAAACGTCTGGAATTTCTCAATAAGCTCCTTCGACGTTAGGCCGATTTTATTACTCAGCATTTAAATTTGGTCGAGAAAGTAAACAGAGTACTATGCGTTTCAAATGAGAATAGGACTGGAAATTCGCATTTGACACCGCATTTCTCACGAACTTCATTACTGATGTGTACGGAATGCAAGAAAAAACAATCCAAGAATTAATTATTATTTTTATTAGTTTTTATTATTTTTGTAAAGTGATTTATTTATTCAGTTAGTTTATTATAAAATGGTATACATTGACCCATAAAAGAATTACTTATCTCGTGGAGACGCGTTAACAAACTTAAGGGCTTTGCTACATAGAACCAAAGCCGAAAAGATCGTATAAATACGATTTAAATCGTACTGTAATTTACACTTATAGTTTAATTACTTAATAGTTATTATATACTAGCTGGTGCCCGCGACTTCGTTCGCGTTGAACGATGAAAGGTACCCTATGTTCTTTCTGGTGTCCCAGACAACGTGTATGTAAAATTTAATGGTGATCGGTTCAGTTGTTTTTGCATGAAAGCGTAATAAACAAACAAACAAACTCACATTCACATTTATAATATTAGTAAGGATATATATATATATTTATACATATATAAATTTATTAGATAAAATATAAATAAAAAATATTTATATTTTTGTTATTCGGATTTTTTTGACGACATTACTATGATGACTCGGATCATGTGAAGTTTGCAGCAAGCGCGATCCTATTCTCGTTTGAAACGTATAGTAATAATAATTCTATCCTTTACTTTCAAACTAGGGCTTTCAAAATAAGCTGTTCTAATGTCAGTTTCTTTTATATATTGTCAATTACAATAAAATTCGTCATTGTCATCGTCGACATACCTAGGTATAGGTAAAATATTTTGGAAGTAAACATAAAAATAAAAATTATAATAATACTAAGTATTATTTTTATTTTATGCATTTTATGTGCATATAGAATTTCTATAAACATATTATAAGCACACACCTATTCGAACCATGTTTGAAACATGGTTACACCATGTTCGAATGTAAACAGAACTGTTAACAATAAATTCTTTAATTTCCATACAAATTGTTTTACGTGCACGAAGGGGTATCTATTTATATTATAACACCTCGTTTTTGCGTCCGGTGTTAAAAATTAAGTTAAGCCTTCGTCTTATAAGATTTTCACCACATATTATAAGACTTTCATTTATACTCTGAGTACATGAACATAATGCAATAAATTGACTGCTTTTAGTAAACTAAAATATAACAGAAGAGCAAAAGTTTCGGAAAGTAAGAGAGATAAGTTTGCCGCGAAACTTTCGAGCTTCGCACGTGACATACATTGCCAGAGTTCAGAAGATAAAGTGTCTCCAACTGTTTTCAATTTTATTTGTTTTTTCCTTTATCGACATCAATAATTTATATATGAGATAATTTGCTTATCCTTTTGAAAAATCAAAAGAGTTTAAATTCTCATGCAGTTTATTAGTCATGCATGAATAGAATTAATCAGTTTCGAATAATTTCATCCTACGATTCAATTTACGGTTTAATATTTTTTAATATATATTTAATTTTAATTAAGTTGTCTATTCTTTACAATAAAGGTTGTTTTTGCTTCTCATATTTTATATATTATTATGTGTTTATCTACTACAGTAACCCAAAACTGATCTGATCTGAATGTTTTGACAAATTTTCGAAGACTGTCGTTCACTAGAGAATAGTCGAGGCGGCGTCATGTCGGAGGCGAACCAAGCGAGTAGTCCAGTCTAGTCGAAAAGACGAGAGTTCCTCCAAGAGCGGCGTACCTCCACTTTCGGGTACGCAGAGGTTCTGAAGCGTAGCCTTCCCCGCGCTGGATGGCCGTAGCGGGCCACCGATGTCGTGTCAATATAAAGGTAGGCGTCGACTAGGCGGAGCGCGTCGGATTGCATCGCATCGCATAAATACGCTTGCCTTATTTTGTATGAAACTGAGTCTATTAGAGTCACATCAGCACGAGCGACCCGATGTGACTCTAATGGTCGCAGTGAAATACAATAGTTAATACGCTTCTTATCAGAACCTCTGCGTACCCGAAAGTGGAGGTACGCCGCCGGTCATCTCTATCATATCGCCGGACAAGACCAGACTACTCGCTTGTATCGCCTCCGACACGACGCCGCCGCCTCGACTCTCCTCTAGTGAGCGATAGTCTTCGAAAATTCGCGTCCGTCGATGTGTGCTTGAGGCTATTTGTATGTGCGCGATGCTCTGGGGCAAGAGCGCACGAGCGATAGCATACCTATTTGGTTAGGATCGCAAAGCTATACTTTTCTTAATATAACGTCCTTGCGACCCCGCCCATCTACAACCGTTGTGTTTTGGCCTGTATACGAATCCGGCATAACCCCGTATTAGTGTCCCCCACATTGCCGGGTATCAAGAAGATTTCCCAACGTTAAAAAAAGGAGGATATTTTCCAAATAATGTTCTTCAATGACGAAGACTGTATGTCAAATAGTATTTCGTTCTAAAGAGCTTGTGTGTGTGTGTGTGCAAGTACGTCCGATTGCTTTCCAACTGAGAACTTGTGGGTTCACTGGTTCGTATAAAGTATAAAGGCTCTGTTACATAACTCTGTTTCCTATTTTCTATGGGGCTTGCGATAATTGTTTTCGTGTGTAGATAATGGAATATCCAATAAAGAATCACGGAAATGTAAGATTAATCCGAGGATCCAATTATTATAGTTCCTTGCGTATAATATGTCTTATTCAACAGCCTTTTATTATTATTATATAATATATAAGTTAGACTTAGATTATATATCAGTTCTTAGAGAAATAACGGAACACATTGTAACATGGAAAATACGCTGTTTGATATCTGACTTTATTCTTTTTTGAATTTGTTTCTTATAGAAAATGTTAAAACAACTTGCCTTGCTATACAAGTTATTTATTTTATTAGAGATTTTAGTGCAAAGTTAGCAATAATATGTAATAATATGTAATTTCATAATACAATAATAGCGATCAGAAACCGGTTTGGCGCTGATGCAATTTTTTTCTGAAAATTATATACATAGACGAAACCTCCTACTAATTTATCGCTGTTTTTACTAGTGAAAATCTTATCAAAATCTGTTAGGTGGTTTAGAAGAAATTAGCTTGGATACCTACTAATATAGAGAAGGCAGATAATTATTAGGTTACTTATTCCATATACTTACCTACCTATATGAAAAATAAACAAATAATATTCATAATGTACTTAGAATAAGTAAGAAAAAAGTGATTATGTCCGATATTTTCCTGGAAAATATCTACGTTCAAGACATTTATCAAGGCATAGAACAACATAATATATCTATAACAGAATAATATCATGAGACAACGAGACACAGTATAAAATAAATTTACCAGCAATGACACATTCATGATCTCATATATTTTACTATTATAGTAATATATTTGTATGAAAAATTGTACAGCGCCTCTAGCGGCCACTCAAAGAACTAAAACCGGTAACATGAGTTGCATAAGTGAAAAACCTATCGAATGTAGTCGCTAGCGACCATCAGCGACTAAAGTTTAACTTGACATTTCTATACAAAATCGGTACCATGAGTTACAAATTTGACTGACGCTTTCGAGAAATACCGTAACGTTAGTATAGTTAAATCATTCACTAGCACATTGAAGAGTGAAAGGTTCGTTATCGACAGAAGTAAACTAACGTAAGATTTCGATAGCAACTCATGGTAGTGCTACTGTTCTGTTTCGGTGAGCGAGTAATGTAGATACAAGTATGTCAGATCAGCCCATTTCCTACTGCCTTCGTAAATCCCTTATACTTAGTAATATTATAGCGGGCAACACACTTGTAGCACTTGTGCTGTTTTTATTGTAGGCGACGGTTCCATCAGGTGGAACAAAAACAAAAGGTTTTGCAAGTGCGCTGCCGACTGTAGGGATATTAGGGAAATGAAATATGAAGCTGTTTACTGCCAATGGATAAGCTGCCCAATTAACGACTGAATGCCCTGTCAATATTTTACTTTTTACTTAATACTTAAGTATATATTAATAACGATGCAAAAGCTGATGTTATATACTGCTCATTCGTTAATCTTGGTCTACCCAGCCGCAGTATCATGTATTATGACACCGCAATAAATCCATACGAGCACAGCGCATGCATCTCACTTTATGAGCCGTAAAGTCAACTGGATATTGCGCTTAGATCAACCAAAGTTATAACGAGATACAAGAATACGGTATTTATCTTGTTATTCTTGTAGTAATAAAAAATATAAGTTGCCGAGAAGATATCAACTTAAGGATCCATTTCGGGAGCACACTAAATAGTTTTCGTTTCGAAATAAGGTCTACTAAAGGCAGACATCAAACAAAATCGTCAACATTTGGCGGATGCCGCCATAATCAATGGAGACACAGCATGCACCAGTGAAAATTCCAAGTAACCCCTATTTACCACTATAGCTAAAGGAGAAAAGAAAAAAAATGAAAATAAATTAATCAAAAACAAACACAAGCAAAACAAAGAGATACTGTCACTTTACAAAGTGTTAGAACCAGGATGTCTAAATATGTCAATGACTGCAGGTGCCATTTTTCAACCAAAAAATTCCATGATTTTTAAAAAAAGGGGAGGTTCTCAATTCCACGCATATGTTTTTTATATGGTACCTCATAACTTTCGACTGGGTGAAACGATTTTGATGATTCTTTTTTTATTTGAAAGCTGGTACTTCCCGTGTAGTCCCATTTAAATTTGGTCCAGTTCTGATAATGGCATCTATGAGAAAAGACTATGAGACCGTTTTAAGTCAGATTATTTTTTGTTAAAAAGAGTCATTTATACCTTATATATTTGCGTAAAAAATGAGTACTGACTTAGTATTAGTAAATGAGTAGTAGACTAAAAAATGAATAGTAGTAAATTCCCAATTAAATAAATATCCTAATACACATTCTGTAATTAATAAGGTAAAAGTATAAACTGTATACCGCGGAGGCATACTATCCTGAGTCCATTTAAAAAAATCACTTTACGGTGCCATTGGAATAAGTAGGTATTTTACGCTATTTGCTTTTATACTCAGTTCTATCAAATAAAAAAAAATATTCATTCATTACAAAAAATAGGTTACAAGTCCATTTAATTTCCGATATATTTTTTTTTTTTATTAAAATTAAAAATGGCTACAAAGCAGTTTTGTTTGTAATATTATAAACTACAGTTGCATTGAAACGACTTTATATTTACTCTGACCTCAAAGACCTGTTTCAAATATAGTTCAACTCTTTAATAATACTTACATTTATTTATACTTTAGTACTTTTAAAAATTACTCCAATTTCTTGAAAACGCTCTCCAAGTTACATCGTTTTATCTCTTAAAGCCGTAATATATTTCATAATATAATACCAACTAGAACAGTATTCGGCATTGCATGCTGTTGCTGTGAACTTTTATTAGCAATAAACTCCTGCAGATAGCACAGGATTGTGAAAAATGAATTTGCTTCAAAGACATTGTAAGAATGGGACACTGTTGCTACTGTATATTTCTAGAAAATAATTTGTAATTTGTTTACAACATTATTAAAACACGTCGATAAACTCGTCGAAAAGATAATTTAAAAATATGTTCTCGACTCTACGAATCTCAATTAAAAAATGTTTCTATACCTATGTGAAATACGTTCCAATATTGGCTTTGTTTGGCACGAATGCAATAAAATATGTGGTTTTTTTGTAATTAAGTTTTGTAGGTTTAGATTTATGTTATTTAATCGAAAATATATGATTTAGGTGACTGTGATTTCAGATTCAATATTGTACATTTTTTCCAATAAATCAAATGCAAATAAATGACTACTCATTTCACCCTAATTGAACGAAGTAGCTGTGAGGAAGTTTAAATACATTCCTATTCATTACTATTAGGAAAATTTATTAACAAATCAAAATGGGAGGCCCTCAGGGGAATATTTTATATGTTTCTAGTAGACATTTCTAGTAGATCTGGTAGATAGGGTGAAAGAAATTATTGGTCCCAGATGTCTTAGTCGGATTTTAATTTTAGCAAAAAAAGTTAATGGATATTTTTATGTGAAATTAAATTCTCTATAATATTTATTTGAATTTTTTTTTTCAAATTTTTACAATTTTTTATAATTAGAAAAAAAACATCTGCGTCTATTTCACTCCTTCTACAGATTGGAATGAATTACCTCTTACCTAAAAAACTACAAATATTATGTTGTATAAAATTAATCTAATAAATCAATACATAATATCTATTAACAGGTTATCTATAAGTCACTGAATTAAAAACAAATGTTTTAAAAGTTTATAGGTAGGTATAGATTGTCATTTTATAAATCACCAACTTATTGTATCTGTTGAAATTTTTCAAACTTATCTTGCAGGTGCATTTTTGCAATTTGTTGTCATAAGCTCGGTAACAACGCGTCTGCGGCAATATCTTTTGACAAACTTGCGAAATTTTATATCTAGCCGGGGGTTTTCGCTACAATGTTGGCGTATTATAAAGATTTAATGTCGATACAAATAAATTTGTTGCTTTTTTATCCTAAACTTTATTATTAATAATATTTTTTTTTATATATATTACCGTATATATAAAATATATATATATATATATATATATAAAATCAACCGCCGTGAGTTGTCTCGAAAAAACTCAAAAATGGATAGACTGACAGTAACCACCTACCATCAAAGCAAATCTAATCTTATAAAAACAGTAAAGTGTAGGTATTTATTCTATTGAAGACATTTTTTAACAAAATGAAATATTTTGTTACAGATAATAAAATATGGAAACATGGACTTGCTGTTTTAGGTAAGCATTGACATTTAATATAATTATTTAAGTTAAGCATTTAAATAGTGGTAGGGCACACTGACTGGAATTTTCAGTTTCTATTGTGTTTCGGTGAGTGAGTAAGGAATGCCAGAGCTCGTTTTCCTATCCTTTCCTAATCTCTATCCATAAACGCACACAGGTGCTGCGATGTCGCACGTTAGGCTCTGTTCACACGTACCACAACCACACCACAACCACAACACGCGGACGGGCGCTAATTTGTATGAAAATTAATAGGTGCATTCACACGGACCACATTTTTCCGTCAAATTCAACCGTGTGGTCGGTACCGACAAAATCGCAACCACAACGCAACCACCTGCGACACCGCACAACGTCCCTGTTTGTCGCAGAAAGTCGCAGAGTTATATTAATTCGATGGTAATGAGGTGCCGCGCGGTGCTAGCCAAAAATGTCCGACAGCGAGACTTTTGAAACAGATTTATTTATTGAGGCGTATTTCCTCTACGAAAGCCGAAGTCGATCTGTCTGCCTGCAAACACTAGCCACAACGTAACCACATCGCAACTACTAGCGACACGCAACCACGCTTACATTTTGTAGTGACCACAACTTAACTGCAAAATGCTGCAGTGACACTATTCACACGTAACCACTGCTTGACCACTTTTTGTCACTGCGATGTGGTGTGGTTGTGGTACGTGTGAACAGAGCCTAAATATGTAATAGGCGACAGTAACCACCTACCATCAAGTGGACCGCCATCTTGTCTGTCGACCACAATATAAAAAAAAACTAAGAAATATTTTGCTTAATTGTTTAGGTAGGTCTCGGGTGAACGTTAGTTATTCAAATAATAACTAAATTGCTGTCAAGTAAAAAGTAAATTTGAATATGCAAATAAGTAAGTAAATTAAGATATTACTCGTAGTATTATCAGATTACCCAGAGGAATCGGGGTTGGGGGTGTACGAACGAGCTTTGTCATTTTGTAATGATTTGCGTGGTGGAGCGTCATTTGTACAGCCGGAAATTACAGCATTCAAGTAGTTTCACTAAAATACGTTCTAGTTTTAAATATACAGTGATAAAAATACAGTAATATGACATAAAAAAATACACAATTTTAAAGGCTTTTCCACCGTCCCACAAGACTTTCGTGAAATGACAGTTATAACAACAGTTTATTTTTATTTTTATTAGAGATGGGTTTGCTCTTGGCCAACAATCAGCCTTGTAGCATGATAGAGCGAACTCACCCAGAAGATGCCTTTTCACTCGAACTTTGAAAAGATTTGAGTTATATGAGCTCGGAAACACATATGCCGTCAGAGAGTTCCAAACCTTCGCAGTGCACATTATAAAAGGTGTTTTAAAGCGCTTGGTCCGAAAAAGAGGGATTTTGACAAGATGAGTATGGTAACCAGCCATATCTGTATGTCCGATGATAATGATAATACGATAAATTCGTAAAATAATTTGCATGCACTTAATTGTCAAAAAACACAATTTAAGCATTCATTTATCATGTTTATCAATTGACCATTCATAATAAACAATAATACCTGACTAGCTGGTGCCCGCGACTTCGTCCACGTTCTCTACAGACTATGTAAATGTAAGTAAAGATTTAAGTTAAATTGTATAACAAACACTAAAATATTTTTTTATATTTTAAGTATCGGATAGAATAACAAAATAATGTAGTTATTTTATAAATTAAAATAAAGTCGTTGCTCGTCTCTGTCTCTTTCTCTGCTAACTTCTAAACTGTCCAACGGGTTTTGATACGATTTCCACTAAAATTTAAAGAGCGTTGGTTACATATAAAAATACGTGTTAAAATATGTTGAACACATTAATATCGCAGTTGGCTCTTAGACTATGCGTGATTGAAGCAGGTTAGTGAATGTTCTAAGGACAACTTTGGAGATAATTTGGGTAATTTCGATGTTACAAATGTCTAAGACAATTACAGAGTACATATGAAGCAATTGTGGTACAGACACACAGATAGATGTGGAAGAAGACTTATAATGTAAGGATTAATAATAGTATTAATAAAATCATAAATCATAATCATTAAAAGTAATCAAGGTAACAACTTTCTTTACTCGATGCGAACGTAATTTTTTTTTTATGTTAAGATCTACAGACAGGCTGACGGTCCACTTGATGGTAGGTGGCCACCGTAGCCTATAACACAAGCAACCTATAAGTGCTATAAGTGTGCTGCCTACCATAGAAGGATTAGGGATAAGGGATAAGGGAGGGATGGGATGAGGGGCTCTGGCATCCCTTACTCACTCACCGGAACACAACAGCACGTAAATGCTGTTATTACACGGTGGTATTCTGTAAGGTGGTGGTTACTGCCGCCAGACGGGCTGCCCAAATGACTGCGAAACGCAGTGTGCCCTACCACTACTAAATGTGTTTGATTTTAAAATACTATCAAAAATTACCTTGTACCTACCTTAGTAAAGGAAAATTGTTGACCTTCTTACAAAAAATCGTAAACAAATAGAATTCTCGTGATTTATCCCTATTTTTTTTTATAAACATTTAGTAAACAACATTTAAATTGCGAGTGAATGTTATCTCAATTTTACTTTTATTAAAAGTGGTGATAAATGGTGAAATATATTTTGAACGGAATAAGTCAAATGAAATACCTACATTGTTTACCTACTTAAATATATCAACACAATAAAGAGAAACAGTGAATTAGCGATGAATGCCCGATGGATAAACTTGCGAGGGATTATGTAAGTTCGTAATTATAATATAGTTATACAATAAAAATAGAACAAGCTACTTCCATTATAATATACGATAACATTACAAGTTTATATGGCAAAGTTGAGGGTATGTTACAAAATATCACATGACAGAATATAATATAATGAATGACGCATATTACTATTTATGACTGATTGAATACTTCAACTTTATATAGTTTATAATTGTAATCTATATTTATAATCTATATTCAAACTAAAATATAAAAATGAATGAATCAATGAATAGGTTTATTACGTTTCGCAAACCTAGGATGATAAGATCTCGGTCTGACTGTGAGATAC
The DNA here is from genome assembly GCA_918317495.1 of Synanthedon vespiformis. Taxonomy (NCBI): domain Eukaryota; kingdom Metazoa; phylum Arthropoda; class Insecta; order Lepidoptera; family Sesiidae; genus Synanthedon; species Synanthedon vespiformis. Next base: position 4,062,649 of record OU906965.1, read on the forward strand.
AAAACAGTGCAGGAAGTGAAATTTTAAACTCAACTTTATTAGACGACACAATAAAAAGTTTTCCAATTTATAATAATGATATTTCTAACAGTGACAATTCTATCTATTTAGAATTAAAGGAAAAAATAGGAGATTTACAGATACAGCTTGATAGTGCACACAAAGAAATTGAAAGTCTGAATATTGAGAACATAAATCTGACAAAAGACTTAAAAAAAAAGGACAGGGAAATATATTTATTAAAACAAATTTCTTCAAACAATAGCTTGAATATGTCAAAAATGCGTACACCTATAGCAAAGAGATTAACATTATCAAGAACAAACACCCCAAGACATTCACCATTACGAAAACCTCTAAATCATTTTTTTTCTAATAAAAACATGACAGAAGATCAAACAAAAAACACTAACATTGACAAAACACAATACCGAATACATAAGCCAAAACAATGCAAGATGCTGAACTCACATCTAAGCAATAAAAAGGATATTGTAGTGGATAAATCAATTACGGAAAATATTATTTTTAAAGAAAAATCGACACATAAAAAACATAGAATTTTAGTTATCGGTGACGAACAAATTCGCAACTTATCTTTACAACTGAAAGAAGGCTTAACCAACAAATGGAAAAATATGTATACAATCCAAGGAACAGTAAAATCATTTGCAACATCAACTGAATTCCTGAATGATATTGATTCCTTGGTGCATTCGACAGATGACAAAGACATTGTAGTTCTAGGTTTAGGTAAACATGATCAAAATTTAATGCAGTTTATGTCAAATTTAAGTAATATTCTATATATGTTAAGAAATACTAATGTCTTCATTTTGAGAATTCAAACAAATGTACACTTTAACACCCAGTTATTTAATCATTATGTACGGCAAATCTGCACAGGTTACGCGAATTGTAGGTTTGTGGATGGGAGTGAGAACCGTTCTAAAAACAGAGGATACAAAAAAACTTATGACCTAAAAAATAAGCACATTTACAATCTCTTATCCGAAATCAATAGTACAATTTACAAAAAAAATCTTATACCAACTGGTGATGGACAACTAATGGGATGCCAAACAAAACGTGATCTTATACAAATGAAATTAAACAAAGAAGAGGCCCTTATGTCTGACCAAAATACTATTCGGATTAATACTAATCAAACTGATCGGTGTAGTAATTTATTTAAGTATAAAAACGGAACAATTCCTTATTTTTTTGCGTTACAAAATGAAAAGAATAATAAATATAATAAAAATGTAAAAGAAAAAAAGGGAACTATACCTTTTTATTTCAAGCCATGTTCAAAATCGTTTTCAGCACAGACACATATTGATAAAGCTACTTTTTTTCGGAGTTAAGCCTCAGACTATAACGATACTTCATCAAAATATCTGCGGCATATTAAACAAGAAAGACTTTCTCGAAATAGCATTACTAGATCTAGAGAGAAACCATCACATGATAGATATCATTTGTCTAACAGAAACATTTCTAAAAAGAGGAGCTGAAATAAATTTGAAATTAAAAGACTACAAGCTAGCTTCATATTTTTCCCGTAATAAACGTCGTGGAGGTTCATGTATTTTAGTCAAAAACTATCTGGACCATAAACCACTGCCAAATATTACTAATAGTATAAAAGCGTTACCATGTGATTTTGAATATTGCATTACAAAAATTCCCTCCATAAATACTATAGTTGTTAATATCTACAGAACACCGTCATCAGATGTACGAGTCTTTTTAGCGTGTCTTAATGAATTGCTGAAAAAGGTATTATTATTAAAAAGCGAATGTGTGGTTTTGAGCGGTGACTGGAATATCAACATTCTAGGTTCCGATAAAGTAAAAAATGACTTGTTTTCACTGCTGCAAAATTATAATCTAACAAATCATATTTCACAGCCCACAAGGCAAAAATCCTGCATCGATTTAATTGTAAGCAACATAGTGGACGTTAGGTCATCAATACATTTGTTGGGATTATCTGACCATGAAACGGCTCAAGCCATCACATTCGCTATTAAACATAGATCAACCATAAATAAAAAACCAGAATTCTGGTTTGCAAAAAAAAGAGACATGTCTTTGAGAAACAGAGCGAAGTTCATGCAGTGCATTTCTGCCATGTCTTTCAAAGAGGTATATAGTGAAACAGACACAGACAAAGCTTTTAATGTATTTCATGACACATTCGTTCTGTTTTACAATTTATGCTTTCCATCAATTTGGGTAAAAATTGTAAGTAAGCGTAAAAATTTGTGGCTTACTAGGGGCCTTAAGAAAGCTTGCGTAAAGAAAAGACATTTATATTTAAGCTACAGATTTTCTCCTGCAAATAAAAAAATCAACAAAAAAATATATACTAAATATACCTCAATACTACGTAAATGTATACTCAAATCTCAATCTCTTAATAATACTAAATTTATTCGTAATTCTATAAATAAATGTAAGGCATCTTGGCAAGTTATAAATAATAACTTCACTAATAAAAGCTCAAGTAGCGAGATTAACACTATACTTTTGAATGGTATTACTCTGAATAATCCGGAAAGAATAGCAGAGAGCTTTAACAACTACTTCATTGGTCTATCTGAGAAATCTGTAAACGCAAATACATATACTAATTTAAGTACAGTTACTAGTAGTAACACTATATTTTTAAGTCCCACTCACCCTCTAGACATTTATAAAATAATTAAACAATTAAAAAATACAAAATCCACGGGATACGACAACATTAGCACTGCAATATTAAAGGAATGTGCACATTTCATATCAGGACCTCTCAGTCATATTATAAACCTATCATATTTACAAGGAGTTTTCCCTTCTCGTTTAAAAACATCCGTGGTTAAACCCTTGTTTAAAAAGGGCGAAAAAAATGATATGAACAATTATCGTCCTATCACATTGATACCTGTTTTGTCCAAGGTCTTTGAAAAGGATATGTGTAACAAACTAAAGTGCTTTTTAGATAAATATGATTTACTCAAATCGAACCAATATGGATTTAGAAAAAACAGTAGCACAACTGATGCAATTTACCACTTAGTTAAAACTGTAACAGAAAGCTTAGATAAGAAAATTATACCTATTTCTATATTTTTGGATATGACCAAGGCCTTTGACTATGTCTGTCACGATATATTGCTTTATAAGCTAGAAGCATTGGGAATAAGAGGATGTGCCCTAAAATGGCTAGAAAGTTATATCAGAAATCGAAAACAATACGTCGAAATAAAAAAAATTAAAGTCGCATCACGAAAACAGTTACACATCAACACTGAAACAAAATAGATACGGCGTTCCTCAAGGAAGCGTCCTAGGACCGCTTATGTTTCTGATCTATGTTAACGACATGCCAGATGCGGTCAAACATGAATCAATCCAATTTGCTGATGACACAACAGTAGTTGTAAAGTGTAATGACAAAATTGAAATAAAGTCCGAAATTGAAGATGTCCTAAATTCTGTAACAGACTGGTTAACTCAAAACAATCTAAAAATCAATTTAACAAAAACAAAGCTCATATCGTTTCAAACCTACAATAGTAACCCCTTAAATTTAGACATTAAATATAAAGACATTTCCATTGAACAAGTAAATACTATAACGTTTCTGGGTTTGAAAATTGATAAATTTTGCAATTGGAAAGCGCAAGTTGAATATGTTAATAATAAGGTAAACAGATTCGTCTACGTTTTAAATAGATTGAGAGTTACTGCAACTAAAGAGTCGGTCTTATTGGCTTACCACGGATACGTCTCTTCAATACTAAGATACGGTATTATTGTTTGGGGTAACTCTGTGGATGTTGAAACTGTATTTAAGTCTCAAAAGAAGTGCATTCGTTCAATGTTTGGTATCGATTCCTTACAAAGTTGTAAACCATTTTTCAAACAAAACGGTATTCTCCCACTACCCAGTCTATATATCTATGAGACGTGTGTATTTGTGCAGAAAAAATTGTCTTTGTTTAAAAGAAATAAAGATGTTTATATAAATGTAAAAGGCAGAAATAAACGTGGCAATAAGCTATACCTGCCACGACAAAGACTAGCAGTTCACACTAAGAATGCTTTCTGTATGTCTATAAAAATATACAACAAACTACCAGACAACATTAAAGAGTATAACGTCGTCATATTTAAAACTAAATTGTTTAAACTTTTAATAGACAAATGTTATTATTCTGTGAAGGAATATTTTGACGACAAATTAGATCAGACTTAACTAAGTAATATAAATAAATGTAATTTTAATAAATGTCATAAATAATATAACAAACATAATTTTACTAGAATGGACATTGTAACATTGACATTATTTTTTAATTATTATTATTATTATTATTATTATTTTAAAGCTGACATTTAAGTAAGTACAATGACATTTAATACTGATTTATAATACCTATACTGATTTATAATTTGTAATACTGATTTATACATGACATAATACTGATTTACAATATATTTACTGGTTTATCATTTGCAATACTGATTTATACCTACATGACATAATATTGATTGTAAACCTACATAAAAATAAATAAAAAATTTGTACGTCGTAATTACGACAGAGTGTGCATAGGACTGTATGTGTAATTGTCTAACATTGTATGTACTCACATTTCTATACAAATAAAGTTATTATTATTATTATTATTATTATTATAATAATGAAAATCATATTTAAATTAAGTAGAATTTTATCTTATGAAGCGAATCGCTAATGAAATATGAAGCAGGTAGGTGAAGTGGTCCGAATAATTACCCTAATTAAGCATAATATGGGGGCACTGAGCTCTAATGATAAACGTTTGGTCATTTGTCTGGAGACTCGAAGTCAAATTGCGGTACGTCAGAAAGCGCCAACTTAATACTTGATGTAATTCAGTTTTTACGAGTTCGTTTGCTTCATTAATATGGGACTGGAGAGAAGAATTGGCGTTGTACTAATTGGTAGTACCGACTTGTGTAATAATTTATTTTATGTCTTCGTAATTTATACAGAGGGAGGGTGACTTGTTTTATTCTGATAATCTAATATCTAATATATTATGTAAAATGCTAATGTTAGTACGTGAAGACAGGGTTTTCTCTATGACCACCAACTCCAATAAACTTCCCGTTGGGGTGGTAAATACCCTTTGGTCTCCTGGTGAAAGTAAGGGAGTTTGGTAGCGGTGGGTGGAAGTGGGTGGTTATGGGTGGCAAAAATGTGAAAAAATATATATCTGTCCTTTTCTAACTCATGTGAACTTCTGGAAATTTTCAGAACAAATTTCGGAAATGATTTAGTCTAGAAAGTTCCAAAATGCGTGCAACTGTCAAAATCGATTCGAAATTTTCTAGAAAAGTCTAGAAAGTTCTAGAAATTATCTAGAAAGTTTGTATAAACCGACAACTATAATATAATTGGATATACTCTAATGTATTTTAACCCGAGCAATGCCGGGTTTCGCTGCTAGTTATTAAATACAAAATAACAATGTGGGTTATGGCGAGCTTGTTGGATTTTGCCAACAAAAGTGTTTGCCCAACGTCTCAGGGGCCCAGGTTCGCTTCACGGCGGGGTCATCATTGGAAATGAACTTATCAAAGTTGGCTCTGGTTTACCCCATCCCTTCCTCATCCCTTATCCTTAATTCTTCTATGGTCGGCGGTGCACTTGCAGAACCATATACAACCATTCATTCTTACCGTTTATGAGTTAATAAAATGTGTATAAATTTGTGTCTATTTAGTTAAGATTAAATTGTGTATTTAAGATACTATTAAATAAATATTATAATTTAATATTCTATCTTGACCTCTTTCAACAAATCGCAAACTGGCATCACCATAGATTGCAAACCTTTACATGGTCCTTCGAGCCGCATTCTTCAAACTTTTAAATGGTCCTTCAAGCCGTTATATCAAGCCGTAAATTACAAAAAAATATTTACTATTAAGTACCTGACGCCCGCGACTTCGTCCGCGTTGAAAAAGAAAAAGTAGCTTATCCTGTGTCCTGTACGTCTAAATGTTTATCTACCAAGTTTCATGAAAATCAGTTCATTCGTTTAAGAGTTATGGAGGAACATATGGAGGAATCGTCAATTTAGTTTCAGTATCATGTATAAGGCCTATAAACACGATATCTCTGAAAACAAAGAAACTTACTCCATGACCAACCCTTACACATTTACTATTAGTATTAATTAATGATGATATAACAGGAACCAAAGCTACAGGTTTGCAGTAATGTGTAATCAGAAAACCCGTATTCGAAGCGATTTAACTAATCGATTAGTTTTGAAATACTAATATCAAAGTTATATCATGCGGGATTGAATTTCGTTAAACTACCGCACAACGGAGATTAGGCATCACATTAAACAGTATTTGTTGGGCACGAGCTAAATAATAAAGAGTCATTGAATTAACGTACCACTCGTAGGATTGGGAAAGCGTACCACTCAATTTGTAGGACTATGCGGTCATTTTATTATAACAATGTTTACTAACCTGCAGACAAAAATCCATACATCCATACAAACTTTCGCATTTATATTATTAGTACGGATTCATCATTTCAGCCGCAGGACGTCCACTGCTGGACATAGGCCTCCCCCAAAAATTTCCAATTGGACCGGTCAGAAGCAGCCTGGATACACCGTCGACCCGCGGCCCTTATTAGGTCGTCTGTCCACCTTGTGGGTGGACGTCCTACGCTGCGCTTGCTGGTCCGTGGCCTCCACTCGAGAACCTTCCGACCCCAGCGGCCGTCGGCTCTTCGTACTATGTGCTCTGCCCACTGCCACTTCAACTTACTGATCCAACGGCTTATGTCGGTAACTTTCGTACGTCTACGCATCTCCTCATTTCTGATTCGATCTCGCAGTGTAACCCCGAGCATAGCCTTTTCCATAGCTCGATAAGCGACATTGAGCTTCCTTACGAGGCCCATGGTTAGAGACCACGTTTCAGCGCCATATGTTCCACGTTTCAACACACATTGGTCGAACGGATTACGGATTAGTACGGATTAGTACGGATAGATCTGAAGGTAGGATGTTGATAAGGTGTGGGAATAACAATAACTATTATTTGTCATTTAAAAAAAACACAAACTATTTCCAATAACACTTTTTTAATGTTAAGATTGATAGAGAGGCTTACGGTCCACTTTATTGTACCGTCGTCGCCTATAAAAACCTCGCCACAAGTGCTTGCCTACTTTCTACAACACATACTTTAGGTATTTCGAATTATAGTACTACATTTTGACTTCTTTAACCATACAAATAGAACATATAAATTCCTGTAATAAAATGCTGATAGATAAACTCGTGTAAAATATTTACAAAAAGTTACTCGTGTAATTTTACAAAAAGTTATTTTGAATGATAACAGGTATAATTTTATGCAAAACTAAGTCTCGGAAATTCCAAACTAAATGTTAGTTCGAAAACTACGTGTGTCGTGAATTGCAACTCTATACGAAATATTGTCGGTTTGAAACAAAATAGCTCACTAATAAAGTTTTTAACAGTGAATTCTGAAATACAATGTCATTTGTAGCTCAAAAGTTTTTGTATGAATAGTATTTGAACTTGATACAAAGAAGTTGTTGAAAAATATCAAATCAGATGAATTGATTTCTGTCCTCGTTGAAATCAAGAGGTTTGTCTTTAACGAGGTCCGGGAGATCAAGAGGTTGTCTTGTTCTGTCTGTTGTTGTTGTTGTGCCTGTCGAGGCTTTTTAAGCAAACACTAGATCAGATTACGTTATATAGCAATTGGAAAAATCGTCCCTATCCTAATATTAAAGTTGCTTTCTCTGTATTTCTAGTCGCTCACTTAGTAATTTAGTCGCACGCTTATAATTTTAATATTTCAAAATGGATTATTCACAATTCACTTTTTATAAGCTCGTTTTGGATTTTATTATTAATTAATAATCGTCGATAGTTTAGTTAAGTTGTCGCTTTCTCAAATTCATACTGCTCAAGTTATTAAAACAGTATCTCATCATCAGTCTTTTTTTATTCGATCGTTTACAATTCCCCAAAAAAAATCCCATACAAAAGCTAAAATACCTACGCTATATTAGTCTACCAAAAGACGCTCCAAGAAGAAACGAAGAAGGACCACGAAGGACGTACGCCGAGCCGATTACGTCATCGAGTGAAAATGTTAGGGTTGTACAAAATCTACAACGAACATAAATTAAACAAAATGGCTTAGTCCAAGATTTTTAGATATTCGGGTACATAATGAGATAACCTATAGGTTTATCTGCCTGGTCATCACCATCACTCAACAAGAGTTTATGACAAGTAAAAAGAGATTATACCCTGATAGAATCGTCGGTTTAAATTCAAAACCATTGCTGAATCAATATAAAGAGTGTTCTTGATACAGAACGAGCCTCTTTAGTAAAACCTGTCATCGAGTTAACAATTAAATGCTACGTGCTCTTGAAATCAGAGACCGTGCAAGTGTAAAAAAATCACGTTTGAATCATTTCAAAGTTGTTATGTTTAATTTGAACTAAAGCAATCGAATACGTGTTTTTGTATAGGGGGTTTATAAATTTAACCTGTATCTGTGTATCTTTCTGTGGAATCATAGCCTTTTGATTCGGATCATGATCATAGATTTTAATTCGGTTTTTTTTTGTTTCAATTCAGTTCATACATCTTCAAGCGTTTGAAGATCATCGATCATTTGATCCCTGGATGATAGATTCCTATATTTAATAGGAAATTTATTGAGACTTGATAAGCGAATGGTTTTGAGACGATAAACTTTCTGTTATCAAATTGATTCTTCAAATTCCTTCCACGATGTACGCCCACCATAACACCAAAATACATAAAAAATATCAATCTACCAAGCTCTCGTTGGTGAAAGAGTTTTTATAAGCGCAGTACACAAATGACAGTAGTTCAACTCCATCTTAATTATGTCTATGAAATGTGATTTTATTGCATATTGCTTCTTGGCAAGGACATAGAAATTCCATGAGAAATAAGAGTTGAAAGAAAACTTTAAACATCTATCGCTGCGCTTACGTAATTCATCCTAACTATCTTAATTATCCTAACTACGAATGTAGGTACGATAGGAATAAATAAGAATAGGACTGGAAATCCGCCATGTTGCTCCACATTTCTAACGAACTTCACTAGTGATGTGTATGGTGTGCCAAAAAAAAGAATTTGTTCTTTATAATTTTATTATTTTGCACTTATTTATTTTATTTTCTTAATTTTAAATTTTTTACAATATAAATTTATATATGTATACAAAAAACAATATATATTATAAAAAACTTAAAACTAGACATCCGCTAGTAGCGGGGCCTGAGGAACCTCCTGACAATTCGTGCCGTGGCCAGAAGTACCGCCTTCTGTATCTGACCCTTGATCCATCCATCTAGCGAGAGACTCTTAATATGTTGGTCGAGACTCTTCGCTAAGAGACCGTTCGCCGATACGACTATCGGGACGATGATTGTCGAATCGACATCCCACATGGCGGTCACCTCGTGAGCCAAGTCTATGTACTTGGAAAGTTTTTCTTTCTCGGCTTTCACGAGGTTTTCGTTATGTGGGACAGTAATGTCAACAAGCATCGTCATATTATTTTTATTATTATTGTAATTTGATTTATTTATTCGGGTAGTTTATTATACAAACGTATACATTGATTTAGGTGTATAAATTATATTTTCATAATATAAGTTTTAGCACTATTTAATGTCGATACCGTGGTTGTAAGGTGTGAAATACGTGGTTTCATATAAAATTATACTTATGTACCTACATTCGTATATCTAGGGAATATTTTTTATTCATGACGTGAAATCGAAACGGTGATACGTGCCGTGAAAGTTTATTGAAAAGAAAATTTTACAATTATCCCGACAAAACTGACTACCGGTGGCTCCTGAGAATTTGTTTTTCGGTAACGCACTTGAGTCGTAGCTTATCATTTTCATACATAGGTACATACATAATTAACGTTAATATTTATTTATATTTTTGATTTTTATTTTTATTAATCATTTTGCCGCCAGTGCCGTATTTACATAATAATATAAGGCAAATTCCTCTACTTGTATAAAGTTTATTTTTAAACTAGCTGGTGCCTGCGACTTCGTCCGCGTTGAAAAAGAAAAGGTACTTAGCTTATCCTGTGTCCCGTAAGTCTAAATGTTTATCTACCAAGTTTTATGAAAATCAGTTAATTCGTTTAAGAGTTATGGAGGAACATACATATATACAATACCTACACTTCAGATTTATTATTAATATTGATTATTGCGTTGGTTTCTCTTAAAAAAAATCGAGTTAAAAAAACTTAAAAAAACCGCTTGGTTTTGTAGGCAATGACAACTTCTACAAAACCAAGCGGTTAATGCTATTTATAGATGTTACTAAAATTTTCTATTATTACGAATTTTGAAATTTTTTCTACATTAACACAGCTAGGTTTCACTTTATTAAAAATTTAATACCTTAAAATCATTACTTAGTGTTTTTAATTATTCAAAAGACTTCACATTAATTCTATTTCAAAATCGTAAAATTTCGGTAAAGCTTTTTAGCTGAAACACAAGTTCAAAACTTTTGATTTTATTGGTTTGATTTCTTGTAAACTTTTCTATTTAATTGACTAAACGGTAAATGGAGAGAAGCGGAACACTGAGAGAAATAATTAAACACTTTCAAGTTATTTTAAGTGCATAAGCCTTATAATAATAACACAGGTCAACGCGATTTTTGGGTCTGGCTTCTGCATATGAAATTTTGATTTCTTCTATGTTAAAAATAAGGGAATAAATAATTTTTTTGATCAAAGTTTGCTTTTGTAGAAACTAGAGCATTTTTTTAAGACACATGATAGATTCATACATTATTTCCATACTTTTATTTTCAATTACAATTAGAAAAGTTTTTGTTGAACACTAGAGCCTTTGTCATTTAAGATTTTTGATAAATAACAGGAAATATATGTAAACTAACGGAAAAATTAAGTTCAAAAATGAATATTTTTAGTGTTTCTCTTATGTTTGTATGGGCTGTCTCGTATCTTACTTATCGTCATAAATCAGGCAAAAGCAAACTTTAAAAGCTAAAAATGAAAATGTAACTATTTTTAGATGTCTAGAATCAGAATTTAAGCATTAGAACAGAAACCCAAAAAAAAATAATTTTTTTTGTTGACTATAGAAAATAATTTTACTAAGTTTTCGATTTAAAATTAACGACCCGCTCCCGGGTTCGCACGGGTGCAATATAATACTAGCGACTAGCTCCCGGCTTCGGAAGGTTTCAATGCTCCTTGACTTAGTTTGAGTAACAATTAGTCGATTATATCAATATGTTTTGTTGATAACGGATTAGAGTTCCCACCCGTACAAAGGATTAGATATGAGGGAAGAAAATCTTGTTTTTTTTTATGTTACATTAAAGAAATTTGTACTGTATTTGTATTCATGATAATTATCTTAAATTCAAAACCTCGATACTTATTACCTTATATAGCTGCTGTCCGCAACTTCGCCGGCGTATTTTTGTAAATTACTTAATAAAACCTTCCTCGACAATAACTCTATCCATTAGTGAAAACAGCATGAAGATTGGCGCAGTAGTTTTCTTTGAGTTTTAATATGTAAGGATATCTCTCTTCAAAAATATTTATATAATAGTAGCTTGTGCTCGCGACTTCGTCCGCGTTGAAAAGTATAAAACGCCATCTACCGTGGAATATCACCAAGCAGTTGTCATGTTAGTCGTTTCACCCATCGAAATAATATATCTCTGCGAGGTTTCACCTAATTTGGATAGATGACGCTATCTCCCGGGCCAAGGCGCTAGATTTACTTTTATTTTAGATTTCCCGTAGGAATGAAGCATTTTCCCGCGGTAAAAAGTATCCTATGTTCATCACAGATAATGTCGGCTTCTAATGGTAAAAGAATTTTTCAAATCGGTCCAGTAGTTTCGGAGCCTATTCTATACAAACAAACAAACAAACAAACAAATCTTTCCTCTTTATAATATTAGTATAGATTAATATAGACTAGCTCAACTAGCTGGTGCCTGCGACTTCGTCCGCGAAACGCAGTGTGCTTCCACCTACTATTATTGATGATGATGTCAAAAACATAAAATAATATATATGCAATCATACGCGCGTCACAAGACCCGAATTCCTTTTAGGTTTTGACGTATGTATGCCATATGTCATTCCCGTTTCCTTTTCCTGCCACCCTTGAGTAAAATAAATTTTTATCTAGGGGCATTATCGAGCGAACGAAGGAGACTTATGAATTATTCATTGTCAAGACTTGGTCTATTTTTATAAGCATAGCACCCCCTTTATCGTTTGAAATAAGTTGCACTCGACGGCCTGAGGTGGACGTGTTTTGTTAAGAGTTGTTATTTTAGGCAAGATTTTAGTTGACTTTGTGTAATCAATTTATCTTTTAGTAAATAACCTTACTGGCCTAAGTATATGCAGCGTTTATTGAATGTTTACTTTGCCAAAGTATAATATTATGAAGTGTTTTTGTTAGTTTTTCGTCCAAAATTGCGAAGAAAAAAACGTGTCGCTCCAATCACTATAATGTTGCTTTATTTTTATAATGGGATGAAACTCAACTAAGGATAGTTTCAATCACTTAAATTTATATAATATTTAAAGTTGTTCAACACAATCCGAATTCGAACGCTGCAGGTACTAGTTTCGGGATAGTTACTTTGATCGGGTTCAAAAGCTATTCTGCTATATCATTTAACTTTACAATGACTTTCTATTTTACTCGTTGACACCAAATGAATTGACCTATAAATACATCAAATACCACAAAAGCATTGCTTTAATAAAGCAGGCGAAAAAAGTCGTCGACGAAAACAAATCAATCCAATTACTCAGTAATGACGGTTGAGGTTTTTTCGTTCCACAATGCAGGAGACATTTTGACAGTTTCGTCTGTAAAAATATTTTTTCTTTCATTCCCATAAAAGCTCTCATTATGTAAAAAACGGACAGAATGACAGACAGCGTTGTGGTCGAATTACGATCTTCTATAAAAAAAACCATAAATGAAGCTCATTTAAGAACTGCTTTTCAAAAAGATTTCGATGGATATTCTAGGTTTTTATTTTAGTTTAGTACATTTTCTTTTTATTTTCATTACTGTGCTGGTTAGTTTATTTAATTTTTTATTGGAAACATTTATTTTTAAGGAATAGGTATGGAAGTTAGTCAATGTATACCAGCAGAATAAATAAAAATGTGTTTGTCCATAATGTTATTAAGGTATTTTTACTTCATGTCAGCGATAAAATATACATACGAGTATTATAATTAAAAAAAAATCTTAAGAAATTATCTTCATATTTATAAACTTCTATACAATATTTATAAGACATAGATGTTAGAGATTCCGTCATTGAAAACCTTGGTTAAAGATTTCATCGGTCACAAGATTTCGGTCGATCATTAATCATTCCTTTAGGGTACATCATACTTCGTCATTTGTCACTTATTCCCCTCCACCTAAAAGGACTTTGAAAAATGACTACCCGAGCATGTTCACTTAAATCTAGATAAATAAATATTATAGTATTAAAATGCACACTTTTTTGTTGTTTCAGATGAAAAAAAGCGAATACCAATAATGACTCCAAAACAAGCGCGAAGCTAACAACTAGAAACAAAAATGGATATTGACCATGTTGTATTGGATAAAGAAGCGATCAACCGATTCGAACAATACACATTGGCAAAGCCTTCACTAAATGGAGGTATCCCTTTGGACAGATGCCAAGATGCCGAGTCGATGGCTTCTAATAGCAGAAAAAGAACACAAAATTCACGACAAAAAATTGTTTGTTGCTTTTGTTTTAAAACGACAAAGTATAGAAGAAAACAATTCATTATAGGATCTCTAACGAATCTAGTAATATTTGTAGTTTTACTGGCTTATACATTTCTAGGTTCATTTATATTTTTGGCTATAGAAGGTGGCACGGAGGCACCAGCGAGGCCTCGGATCTTACCAGATAGACAGAAACTAAACCATAAAGATCAAAATGCAACAAACAATAAGAAAGAATCTGAAGACGAGTATGATTATGGAAACTTGACTCTTTCGGCAAATTATTTTTGGGAAGCGAGGAGTAGAGCAGTGGAAAATATTTGGGAAATAACTGTGTCATTGAATATTTTGTACAGAGAAAACTGGACGCGTCTAGCTGCGCAAGAAATTCTTAAATTCCAGAACGAATTGGTGCAACGAGTAACTACAGAAATGGCGTCCCAGTATGGCGTTAGCTACAGGGAGATGGCGTTAGGTGAATTTGGTGGAAATGACCTGAACAACCATTATGAAGAACACGAGTGGGATTTGGCTTTAGCATTTTTCTACTCATTAACAGTTCTGACAACTATAGGTGAGAATATTTTTGAGTACTTCTTATTTATTTATATATTTCTACTAATAAGTTTTTTTAAATTGATAATTCATATACGAGTAAATGCATGTGACAACTGTAACAAATATTTTTTGTTATATGAATAGTTCAATAAACAAAGTATTACAATGTAAACATTTACTCGTACTATTCAATTATTTTCGTGACGCAAGGGTCCGATTCCCGGCATATATTCAAACATAGCCGAATTATATGCAATGCAAAGTGGGATTGTCAGGAATAATAGTTAAAATTCTTAGAACACCAAGGTACATGCTTTTTTATTTTTATATTTCCAGGTTATGGAAACATTGCACCCAGAACAATACTTGGGAAGGGTGTCACCATTATTTACGCCCTTATAGGGATTCCACTGACACTTGTGTATCTTTCAAGTGTAGGATCCTTGTTATCTAAAATGGCTCGAAGTGTCTTCAGTCGAGCTTTGTGCTGCTGTCTTTGCTCCAACTGTGGATACTGCTGCTACGATGAGCGTCGAATGGCTGAAAAAGAGCGAAGAATGAAACTCAAAAGACAACAAGAAGAGATTCTTAACAGTCAAAATACAAGTAAAACCCCAACCGAAGAATGTTATGTCCTTAAAGCCGATAGTCAAAAAGACTCGTCTTTATCTGAAAGACCAACAACAAGTACTGCTAAAGACGATATCATAAGCTGGCCTGACACTGATTCCAAGCTCTCTATGCGTGGTCTAAGTATATTAGCTCCAGTATTGTTGTGTCTAGCAGCTATTTTTATCTATATTAGTATAGGGGCTATAATACTCTTTAAATTAGAGAACTTGGGTATCGTTGATGGCTTTTATTTCTGCTTCATGGCACTAAGTACTATTGGCTTCGGAAATATAATTCCTGGAATGAATTATACAACCATTCATGGTATCAGATATTATAGTATAAATTCAGCCACTTTATGGTTTTGTTCAGGATACACATTAACAGGATTAGCATTGACCGCAATGTGCTTCGGTGTAATACACGACGAAATCATTTATAGAATAAAACATCAGCAAAAGGAGTGGTCCCAAAAAGGTAACACAGTCAATGATGAGGTCAATTTAAACGATCCTTTTTATATGGGTTCCTGACATATGTATAGCAAGGGTAAATCAGAAAATTTGTATAGCATAATGGAAGACAATTCCATCGTAGAACGTAATAGAATAGAAATTGACAATAGAGAAGTAGTTCTTAGTGTAGATGATATACCAGCAACAGTGGAAACTAACGGTGAATTCCCACCGGCTATTCCCGAGGAAGAAATTATTGCAATTGTTACTAAAAAAGAACCTAAAGGTGGTTTCGGCAACATGGTGGCATATAATGCTTTGCCCGAAATGTTGGAACACGTAACCACGTAGAATGTAGTTATATTTAAAAGTACATGAATACTATTCGTTTCATAGTATTCGTTTTAACGTTTGTACATATTAAAATAAAATAAGTTTTAGTTTTACAACAGATTTTTAAGGATAAAATAGTTTTTTTACTGTAACATCTCGATAAGCACTATATTACTTTTGAAATATAATTTGAAGTGGGTACAAAGATGTATTTAAAATTCCTTAGTATTTCCCATGTATTGACGTCTAAAAATTTAATTTTTAGTTTTATTTGTGGACTGTTAAGCTATTTTCCAAAACGACACTTTCACCAAATGTTCCAACTTCAGCTACCCACCAATCACTAACTTCAGCTACTTATACTTAAATATACCTAAGGCTAAGGAGACGAGGTAAAAAATTTACAATAATAATAACATCACCATCATTAAACTTAATTATGCTTTAAAAAAAATGTGCGTTGAACACACTCGCCAACTTTCTTGTTTTGAATACTCTTGTACTTACTCCTACATGTGGTTCTGTTTTGCCAACTTTGTATTGTTTCCGCCAACTGGTACCAATTAAACCGCAAAATAAATTGCAATTATTATAAGAAACTTGAATATATTTATTAATGTTAATTTTCTCTTGGAAAAAAATATTTTAAAAATTAAAAAAGACATTTTGTTTTTTTTTTTTATAAAATCAAAATTTAAAGAACCCGACAGTATTAAATTACGTTTATTATTTATTATTATTTATTATTTACGTTTAGTATTTACATTGTTTATCTCGTCTCGAATGACTTTTTTATCACTTCTATCAGTAACCTCCGATTTATTTTTTCTGGCTGTGAATATTTTTAATTTCTTATTAATTTTTAAGTCTCTAGAAAAAAATACGATTAAGTACTTAATGTAACTAAGAAAAATGTGTCGAATTTAATTTTCTATTGACAAAGCGATGTTTAGATTTAAATG
The DNA here is from genome assembly GCA_918317495.1 of Synanthedon vespiformis. Lineage (NCBI taxonomy): Eukaryota > Metazoa > Arthropoda > Insecta > Lepidoptera > Sesiidae > Synanthedon > Synanthedon vespiformis. The sequence goes on from OU906965.1 coordinate 4,079,469, forward strand.
TAAAAAAATATGTAAATATTTTTTAGATATAAACGATGTTTGACATCTTTTATCTGAATCTATCTGTCAACTGTTTAATATCAAAAAGGAATATCTGTAAGATTTTCATGTGAATAGTATCTTTGTAAAAAATATCAGTTTTAATAAAAAAAGCAACCAAATACAGTTTTGTTTTTATTTGATATCATTTAAAAATCCATAAATTATCATCGCTGAGGTGGTACTTAACCTATGTTGGTAGAAGATAATTTTCGAAACTAACTCACTCGATTTAAAAAAAAATCTTTTACCAATAGTTAGAACAGAATTTTAGGACAATATTTAAATATTTATTATAAATTGTCTTATATTAGTCATACAACACAAGCATACAAATAGAATACCTAGGTACCTAAAATTTAAATAGAGTTTAGTCCATTGGGGAAGTAAAGCACAATGTCCCGTGTTTAATAGGTAAGCTTTGACTTTTCTTAAACTTCCTGCCTCAATAATGGTGATTACATTATGAACGTTCACAAAGTTTTGTGTAAATTAAAGGAAATACTGAAAAAGTTCTTTTTTATTCAAATTTATTATGTGAACACAATATGTTTTTGGACTTTCCGAAATTAATTAATATATGTAAAAACCGGTGAATATTTATTTATGCTAAACTTTACTTTCTACTTTCTTTTTCTATTTTTTGGCAACCACAAGTAGCACAACAATCTATGTAAGTACCTATTGAAATTAGTTGACAGACTCGGCATTAAGCTTGACATTGAAATGACAGCTAAAACTTAAAAAGCTTTGCCAACTTTATTCGCATACCAACACAATATAGTTTATTTTGTAAACAAAACTGTCACGAACATTAAAGAAATTCTGGTTTTGCGTAGGAGTCAACAGATAAACTTATGTCTGACAGTTGCGCCGCCGATATTTGACAGCTGTCAAATGCGACCAACTGAATTTCAGAGACTATAACAAGAAAAAACAAATTCGGATTCAAATACCTATAAAAGAGACATTAATAATATGACTATGGCTGTGTGAATGCACTAAATGAAAAATTTCTTTCATTATAGGACAAAAGAAGAAAGACGCTTTTCTATAAATTTATAAACACGTGAATCCGAGCGTAAAACATTACCATCTGACTTGCTTTAAATGCAAATGTTAGGCAGTGTACACTGTGTTCAACGAAACTACATAAATACACAATTTACAGGTAAGTATATAATGTCAAAGCACACTGTGTCTCGGAGCATTTGGGCACCCCTTTTGGGGGCAGTATCAACAGTATCAACCTTATAGAACCGGAAAAAAGTACCTTGAATTTTTATTCAAGGTACTTACTTTATTAAGTATTTCTGCTGTTGTCTTTCAGTGAGTGAGTAAGGGATGCCAAAGCCCTTTTCCCTAACCCTTAACAATCCTTAATCCTACTGTTGCTAGGTGCCTATGGCGTTGCTTGTGTTATAGGCCATCAAGTGGATCGTCAGCCTTTCGACCTTAACACAAAAAAAAAATCTGTATTTTGTAAAATGCCGATATTGTTACATAAATCCTCCTAATTAAAATAACTTGATGTTTCTAACAAAGCTTACTTATTATAAAATCATTAAGATACTTAAATTATTAATTAAATTCAGTACCTATGCTGTTTAAATTGAACAGAAATTTCCAAGTAAAACAATACAAATACCTTTTGCCGATGATATTTCGTCATATAATAGCCCCTTTCTCGTCCACCGGGAAGTCTATTTACAAGCAATAATGGTGGAATCGTATTAAAATTTCTAAAGGATAGTATTAATTTATCACGAAATCATATCTGAAGCTAAGTACGAATTTTCCGTTGGTTCGTTTGCTTAAAAAGTTGGCTTCGTGTCGGCCGAAATGACTGACGAGGTTGGCTGACATTGTATAAAGGGATGATGAATTGCATTCTCATTTCTTTGACGTAGAGCTTCTCTAGCTCTTAAAGACAGTACAATTTTTTTTTTTAAGAGAAAGGGGGTCGAAGTGTCGCTGTATTGTGATTTCATCTTTTTTGAATTGCAAAAACATTGTACATTAACATTTTAATTTATAGTCGCCCATAATTTGGAAAGCTTAATTTAAGCCCAGACTCTTAGTTGATCTACATATTTTGTGATTGTGTGACGTATCCACCATAAAAACCTATATAACAACAATAGGCCTGAACAGTTATTAATGAATTTTACACATATAGTTTTTTAGCTGGATTAACACATACGATACTTTTATCCTTAAAAAAATGTTAGGTTCTCGATGGATCGTCTAAAAATATAAAAAAATCGGCGTCACCGTCTTTACAGCGACAATTTACTTCTTCTTCGTAGTGCAAGCAATTTTAATGCTACAACAAATGTCTGGCTGGTTTTTTATAGTTTTACAGTTTTTTACAGTTGTTTAAATATTTCACACGGGTATTTCGTTGAAACTATTGAAAAATCATTATTATAATAAAGTGAAAACCAAATCTGAATAAAGAATATAAATATACATATTTTGATTGAAATTGAGTAACACAAATTGAGGCGTAGACTTTCGTCGAAATTACTGCTAACGTTCCACAAATTCATTTAAAATAATTACTTAACAATCTAAACTCTATAACAATTTGATATCTGTTAAGACAATGATCGTAATCGCTAACAAAAGCGGACAATGGAATAATTCATGGAACCGGACGCGAGCCAAAACTGGGTAACAAAATCGAATGGCTGTTGTTCAACTCCAAGTTTTCATATAAATCGCCTTCAACGTCATGCGAATGCCTATTACTTCGGCCGACAACAGTTTATGGGTTCAAAACGACCGCAGAACGCGGTAAAACTCAATATAAAAGGATAAATTTTGATAAAGCCCCTGCGTTTCGCAATAAAAATGTACGTGGCACTGATTTTTATGATGGACCATCAGAAAATGAGGCCTAAAACGAAATATTTTTATATTTTTCAATATTAAATATTAGCTGAAGATTAGCTATTGCACGCGACTTCGTCTGCATAACTTTATAAAACATAGCCTAAGTTACTTGCTAATTAATTTATCTTTCGGAATTTTTAAAGTCGGTCCAGTAGTTTTTTTTTTATATTATTCATTACAAATAAAAAAACAATTTCTATTTATAATAAGTATAATAATATCTATATTGCTTATAATAAACTTATAAATTTTAAAAAATGTAAATTAATAATCATTGAAACTTTTAATTGCTTATATAAAACCGGTTATAATTGACGACATATTAATTTGTCAGTATTTTAAATATTATCCCATAAATAATAATTGACAGCTTCATATATTAAAACGAAGTCTCTATATTAAAAAAAAAAGATTTATGTAACTGAAAATTTACCGATTTTCTTATAAATAAGTATTTAGAGTCTATCCCTTTAAAGAAGTTTGTATAAAAGTTCCATTACATTCTTATTCATGAACCTTTTTACTGTCGGGCTGTATACAATATTTAGGGCGTCAATTGAAAATTATTGGGGGTTCCTCCAAGAAGAAAATTCCCATAACATACAATATTCAGCACATATTTATTTACTATACGTTGGTGTTCAGAAAACGAGCGAAGTTGAAAGATAATATTTCTTAATTTTATCGTGTTGGAATCTTTTATAATTAACTGATTGTGATCCGTGGCTTCGATCGCCTTAGTATGTACAGTAATTTCATTAAAATTTTCAATATTATCTGAGTATTTTTCATAATCCAAGTTCATATTTTTTTATCTAAACAGGCTAATAATTATGATGTTATCTAGACTTCCTATAGACATAAATAGATAGGTCCTATATTACATATATTCAAAATGAATTAGATATTGTTAAAAAAGCAATCTTCTATAGAAAATAAATTCTGTTTCAAATTATCTAAATTGACTGCCTTCGAAAGTGTTTATGTTTGTTTGTATGTATGTTGTATATTCGTTTCTTGGGAAGAAGAAAATTGTTATAGGAGAATTAATGTATACTAATAGTATTATAAAGAGGAAAGATTTGATTGTTTGTTTGTTTGTATAGAATAGGCTCCGAAACTACTGGACTGATTTGAAAAATTCTTTTACCATTAGAAGCCGACATTATCCGTGATGAACAGAGGCTACTTTTTACCGCGGTAAAATGCTTCGTTCCTACGGGAAATCTAAAATAAGCGTTTTATACTTTTCTACGCGGATCATAGCTAATATATTATTATGTACCGAAAAAGTGACTTTCATTTCATCAACATTGTTGCTTTTTCAATACAGAATGTCGCCCTGTTAAGAGTATCAGAGTCTCAAACAATACAACGAAAAGCCTGAGCGATTTGCGTCGATTTCTCAATGTAGAAAGTCACAAAGTTAATAATAGGCCATCCCTTTACGGTTGAACGACCACACTGTTAGGCGTTGCGAAACGAGGTAGGTGCTACTATCCGATTTGAGGCATTACTATTTGTTCACATATTTTATATTATTATATTTAATCTGTAATTATTTTTCGAAATAACAACGAATAAAACACCAAAAATCATGAGGAGCCAATCTGGTAATTAGGATGGATGGTCTATTAACTCGAACTTTCAAACTTCATTGGTTGCCGCTTTACTGAGTCAAATCAAAAAGTTAATTGTACCAATTCTATAATTGAACTTAAAGACACGCTGTACGAACTCAGTAATAGGTATTTGGGAGAATTTGTTATCTTACTAATATCCGAATAAAACAATAAGTCACGACTTGAGCTCGCGAAAATAACAAAACATACGCCAGCAAATCAAATATTTTAGAAAAACCTTTATAAATGGTAACTATAGATATACAAATTTGAAAAGTACATTATAGCTGAATCATTCAAAGAATTGTAAGTAAGTTATTTATTATAAGTATTTTTAAAATATATGGTTTCGATTCAATTCAATGTATGATCAAATTTCCTTAGAAATAACATTCCATCGCTCTTAAGATATAGTAGTAACGTAATCTTTCACGAAAACGTATCTATACAAATAAATAAGATTGAATTTGCGGTCTCTGATATCGAAACAAAGACTTTTTCTGGAGCCTTAGTCGAATTGATTTTAATTTTAATGCTAAAAGTCCAACAAAAAGGAATTGTAATAAGGCATGACGCAGGAATGATGTCATTTTAAAAAGGCAGGACTTTTTTATGTTAAGTTCGACAGACAATTGCCGCATGGGAGTTGGCGACCATAGTAGGATTAAGGATTGGGATTAGGAAGGAATAGGGAAATGGGCTTTGGCATTCCTTATACTCTCACCGAAACATAACACCATACATTTCGATGGTAATCAGACTCTGCAAATATCTGCGTTAGAACTGTACTATGACTATATAGTGAGCTGACTAACATTGAGCCCGATAGTCATAGTTTGGCGACAATAAATCCATTCGTTACATGTTGATATAAAAAAACCATTCGATGCATTATTTTAAAATAATTAGTTTCATTTTAAAGCAACAAATTGGAAATAAATTATGTACATGCATACATTATTTGAAATTTTATATGGATACAATATTTCTTACTTTACTATTAGTAAAATAAATTAAAAAATAGAAAAAATAATATTTTTACTACAAGTATAAATAAATGGGCTAAACAAAACTATATTGACTAAATAATCCCTAGTAAATTCAAATATCGAACAAGTGTGATAAATAGAGAGTCTATAAAATGTATTCAAAATTTTCCACAAAAACTTCGTCTGTATTTTCAACGTATCACGTGTGTGCACTTGTGCAGGAGAATATCCTTTGAGCTACTGAATGGTAAATGAGTTCATTGGACTCAGTATAAGGTCCATGCGCGGACCTTATACTGACATTGTGAGATCTTTATCTTTCCTTTTGCATTCATCTTTAATAAGTAATTTGTTTTACGTTAATACAAGCAACGCCATAGGTGCTGCAAGTGCAAGTGTATTGCTGCAAACCTTAGAAGGATTAAGGATAAGCAATAAGGAAGGCATAGGGTAATGGACTGTGGCTGGGTATTCACTCACCGAAACACAACAGCACATGGGCTGTTATTTCACGGTGGTCTTCTGTTAGGGGTGATCACTGTGCCCTGCCACTACTTTCAAAATCTAGACCAGAGCCAACTTTCAAGAAAAAAAAAACATGTCAGTCGTTGAAAAAGTGAAAACTAAGCTTCACAAAATTACATTACATTACATGACAGTGTCGCGAGTTCAATGGCTTTTTTCCATCTCAAAAAGTGTTATTTTTTAAATTATTTTAAACTAGCCGGTGCCCGCGACTTCGTCCGCGTTGAAAGGAAAAATATGTGAGTGGTAACGCCATACATCGTTATCGCTGTGACGACGAAATATCTTTTTTTATGTCTTAAATAGTCTATGTGTTATTCTCATGTATAATCAGCTATATTATTGTAAAGTTTCATTTAAATCCTTTCAGTAGTTTTTGCGTGAAAGAATAACAAACATCCATAAATCCATACAAACTTTCGCATTTGTAAATAGTAAGGATAAGGATAAGGATTACATTACAGTTCTGTGAGTTCAATGGTTTTTCCCATCCCAAAAATGCCCAAGAAGAAGTTTTCACGTATTTTCACTTGCGCCTAAAGAAGTTTTCACTTCAAAAAATGTTTTATATTTTTCAAAAAATGTCTTATGCTATTTTAATGGAAAAATTTCCGATACTCACTTATCATGACATATTAGAGACCTCTATATAACCCCCGGGTGTTATTAATACTAGCTAGCGCTCGCGACTTCCTCCGTGTTGAAAAAGAAAAAAGTAGCCAATCCTATGTGCTGTACGTCTAAATGTTTATCTACCAAGTTTCATGAAAATCACTTAATTCGTTTAAGAGTTATGGAGGAACATACATACATACAACACAGAAAAAAATTCTAAAAATCGTCAATTTAGTTTCAGTATCATGTATAGAGCCTATAAACACGAACAAATTATCTTACTCCATGACTAACCCTTACAGATTTATTATTAGTATTGAGTATTGATGATAATATTGATTATGATAACTCAAGTATACATTTTTACTTATTGATATAAGTAAGTCAATAATCCACTTGATTGCTTGGTTTCGGAGTGCAGGAAGCAACTTAACTAAAATGTATCGTAGTAAGGGGCTCTTTCTATTACGTCTTTCATATATTTTTTCCACTCTACTTATGCCTCGGGGAAAATAAGGGCAAATATGGGAGCCTTCATATAGTGGCCGCCAAAATCATATAAGTAGAAAAGTGGTCCCGGAATATTAATGTGGGTAGTGAGAAATATTGTGGTTGAGGTAAGAAACATTTTGTTTATTCATTGTTTCTGTTTTCCGGTGTTATTTTTTTATTTATTTCAAGGAAACTGATTCAAAGAGGTAGTGGTTCAGATCATACAATAGAGGCGTAGTAATTAGAATTTCCATTAGTTATCTTCACACTAGCTGGTGCTCGCGACTTCGTCCGTGTTGAAAAGTATAAAATTGTAACACTTGATAACGCTATCTATCTACCGTGGAGCGGATCGCTAAAAATATCACCAAGCAGTTCTACCCGAATCCGATAGATGGCGCTATCAAGTGTATCCCTTGCCAAGCCGCTAGTATTTACTTTTATTTTAGATTTCTCGTAGGTAAGAAGCATTTTCCCGCGGTAAAAAGTAGCCTATGTTCATCACGGATAATGTCGGCTTCTAATGGTAAAAGAATTTTTCAAATCGGTCCAGTAGTTTCGGAGCCTATTCTATACAAACAAACAATCAAATCTATCCTCTTTATAATATTAGTATAGATAAATAAGCATTAGGTACTGTCTCTTTTCCTGTATTTTAATTTCATTCTATTGTCGTTAGTCACTGTGTTTACTGTTTTCCTATTGTTTTAAGGTTTTAAGGCTGCTGAAACGGGGTTATTCCAAACAGTTAGTTAGTTCTATTAGTTCTACGATAGATAACAACTTTCAACAGCATCTAATAAACCAAACCATTTTACCTGACCAAATTTTCTGTAACAAACGCCAGTGTTGTATACAAAGATATAGAGTTTATATAGAGAATGGACCCGTATCGTTAAACAACTTCCACGTTCAAAGTAATCAGCCCAACTATACTGCGTCTGTACAGTACAGACTGTTTCGTGTATACAACTCTTTTATGTCTATACAAGCTGGTGTCCGCGACTTCGCCCGCGTTGAAAAAGAAAATAGCCTATCCTGTGTCCTGTACATCTAAGTGTTTATCTACCAAGTTTCATAAAAATCAGTTAATTCTTTTAAGAATTATGGAGGAACATACATACATACAGAAAAAAATTCTAAAAATCGTCAATTTAGTTTCAGTATCATGTATAGAGCCTATAAACACGATATCTCTGAAAACAAAGTAACTTACTCCATGACTGACCCTTACAGATTTATTATTAGTATTGAGTATTGATGATGATAACTTAAGTATACATTTTCACTTATTGATATAAATTATGGCAGCGTCACCGTCGTCGTCACAGCAATAAAGAGGTCAAAGGTTATTAAAATTAGGTACTCATGTATTTTCTCAAGTATTTTTTAATGCAGACGAAGTCGCGGACACAAGCTTTTAGTGTGTACTAATATTAGTGCACTTGTAAATGCATCTCAATAATAACAAAGAAAGATTACAATTGCGAGCTGCAATGAAAGGAGCATAAATCAAACAATACGGTGCATACAAAAATGAAATGGAAGATAAAGTCGGCGCTCCATCACAAGCTAAAGTTCAAGCGTCAGGGTAATTTCCCATGAGATGCGTGGCTAAGGTCGGAATCATCTCGGAGGTAGTTTAATCAAGACAACGCTTATGTGTTGGAGTGGAGATTATGCCTTCGTGCATAACGGCACAGTACAAATATGCACCAGAATATAAACTGATTTGACATTTAGTACTTTAAATAAGATTATAAAATAGAATTTATTTCGGAAATGTGCCCGAGTTTCGAACATAGAGAATGAGAATGATTCATCCCAATGATGACCTCTAATAATCTTATTTGATACCACTCCTGACGAACATAGTGGTGGCGAATGGGAATAATTCAACCACATTATCACCACTGATTGTGAATGGGAAAAATATTCCCATTTGACACCACTCATGACAAACACAGTGGTGGCGAATGGGAATAATTCAAACAAATTATGACCACTGGTTGTGACTGGAAAAAATAATGCCATTTGACACCACTCATGACGAACATAATGGTGGCGAATGGGAATAATTCAACCCAATTACCATCACTGGTTTTGACTGGGAAAAATAATCCCATTTCCCACCACTGGTGGCGAACATTATCGTTTTCCCAGCAATTTTTCATGCGATATTTACTGTATATAATTATATCTTATCTTAAATAAATCAATGGTCCGAATTAAATTAAATTGTTAAATTGTTGATATTACAAAATATTATTGAATAAAAAACAAAGTGCTAAAAAAATTTACATTGTTTTTATTTTTCATTCCTCACTGCTCCTTGTAATTTGTTTTGTGTTGTTTTGTGATCGTAAGCCACAGACAATGTCGCGGAAAAACTAATTTACTTATAGCCTTGAGGCACGAAACTAAGGATTTCGGTTTGATGGTTAATCTGCCTTTACGGCATGGTGGCGGGGTAATGATCATTTCGTTTACAATCGCAAATAAAATCACACTGAGTTTTATGTGATATTGAGTTTCATGTTATACTAAACAGATTTTAAAGTGGAGAAACTGACACACTTACAGAGCATCAGTATTACGGTGTCTGATATTTAAAGACTAATTTACCCTAATTTTTATTTGATACTAGGCTGTTGCACGCGGCTTCGTCCGCGTTGAAAAAGAAAAAAAGTAGCTCGCTGATATAATAGATTCCCAGCAGTGAAAGAATTTAGTATATATTATTTATTATTATAGTATAGATTGGTCTAGCAAAGATGCTAGACCAATATCCTGTACACGATCAGTCAGTTAAACATCGTTTAACATAAAATTATAAAAAAATACATAATTCTTTTTTTTATCAAATTAAAATTAACAGAATTAGGGAGGTTAGAAGATAAAGTTGATAGTGAATCACAGTGAGCTATCTCATCTTACATTTTGACCTCCCTAACTCTTTTCTAAACCCTAAACCCTAACCCTAACTAGTTTTAATTTTAGTAAAAAAATTATACCTTTTTATAAATTAGACCTACAAGATTTTATCGTTTTTGTATTAACATTCTTAATACAAAAATTCTACAAAAAAATTACAACAAATCTACCAGAAACTAATATTAAAAAATGCCCATGAGAAACTCAAATTTTCTTTTGTTAATAGTAAATTATCCTCTACTGTAATGATAGATAACAATAATGAGTCATTATTAATGACGACTAAAATATTATACTGTAATAAAACAAGTATATAAATGAAAATAAAAATAAATGATGATCTAATAAATAGGAATATGTCCAATTAATTAATTAATGCTTTCTTACAGCAGTTTCGACTCGAGGCAAATACAAGGAAAATGGGAAAAATCTTTATTGTTACTACAACGCAATAAATCGCCGGCAGACGGCGTTTATTAAAAGAGGGCAAAATGAAACTGATGCTACCATTAATTTGTTTGTGGCGATTTATTGTTCACTCCTCGGTTAATTAACGTGAAATTTATATAATTTGCCGTTATGGTTTACAATTGTAGGCAATTAGGAAATGTTGAAACCGTTCGCAATCGATTACAGGAAATATTCTTGTGAATATTTCCTGATGATGGTTCCTGGTAAAAGTACTCACCACTTTAATGGATTTCATTTAAGTACTTTTTTTTTTTCAAATTCAAATTCAAATATTTATTGCGAAAACATAATGTACAAACATGTTACTATATAAAAATAAAGACTAGTATTATGGACCCTGTTGTCAATTAAATATGTGTTGATAAAAGATAATTTGAACACTAGGGAACTAACTACACAATGCATTAACATCTTGTGCCTTTTATTTGCTACCAGTTTGTGTTCGCTGTGAAAAATCTCCTGAAAAAAAATATTGTAAAGCAAAAAAAATATATACTTTTGCCGAGCGTTGGATCTTTATTTCTAGATAGTTGGCAGCCACGGGTTCGCTCGCGTGGAATATTTAGCCTATGTCCATCCTGAATGTTGAACCGTTCGCAATCGATTACAGAAAATATTCACAACACTTTGATGGTTCCTGGTAAACTTTGAAGTTCAATTAAACATAATGATGTGGATAAAAGAGAATTTGACCACTAGGGAACTACACAATGGGTTGACATCTTGTGCCTTTTATTTGCTACCAGTTGGTGTCTGCTGTGAACAATAAAAGGTGCTGTGAACACCTGAAATAAAAAATTGTAATGCAAAAGAAATATATACTTTTGCCGAGCATTGGATCTTTATTTTTAGAAAGCTGTAGCCCGCGGTTTTGCTCGCGTGGAATATTTAACCTATGTCCATCCTGAAATTTTATATTATTTTGTAAGTAAGAATTACAAAAAATAAAAATTAAAAGTTTATATTAAGAATAAATAAAATAGAAACCGAAATTTATTTAAAACTGTGAACTGTGATACTGCCCCAGATATATTTACTCAAAAATTATGCGATTTAAATAATGTCAAACTAATGAGTATAACTCGATGACTAAGAGATCATAATGATAATAATGACTATTTTATTCGAAAGTGGCTCCAAAGTATATCTACACCTACATAATAGCCGTCATGAAAATATCTGCCTACACCTTATTTAAATAGATTCTTAATAATTACTTTAACATTGTTATTCGATACAACGATAACACTTTAAAACAACTGTGAATGTTTTGTGCCTCTTATTTGATTAAATAATATTGACATTTTACTCGGAGATAGTATCGAAATTAAACATTTGCAGTATTTGAAAGCCGTTTTCATAAACTACATTAAAATTTCAGTTTATGGATTTCAACTGAGTTTTTTTTATATACGTAGTAGCAATCCAATTTCAGCGGACCGTTCAATTTTCGGCCGTCAACAGAACGGTCACAATAACAAAGAGAAAAAGTTTCAATAAAGGAGAACAAATCGTACCATAAAAATTTCCGAACCTCTGCCCGAAGCTGAGTCGCGTAAAACTGTTGATAACACATGCAATACTGAAACAGACCCTAATAATATAGTGGAATGTGTCAGCACAACCATAGACTGTGATGAAACTTATAAACTTTATTATGTACACGATAAGATCTACTTTAAACGAGCAAGCACCGACAAAGGTGGAGGCTTATCGAGCTCAGTGACAAAACAAAAATTTCGATCGGCAGCTATGAAGATTTTTTTTATTAAATTTGGGCACAAAAGGCAACGAGGCGAGACTAAAATATTAACAAGATGTTTTCGTTGGTTATCGAAGTTGCCGCGTCTCAAACTTACTTAGGAACGTTTGCATAAAACGACCGAGGGTCTGTGAGTAAAGATTAAAAATTTTCCGAGGCTTGCCCCTGAATTACAAATTATGCCCTCATTTTCTTCTCGGAGTGATGTTTTTCTAACGTTACAAGACACGTAAATATCTATACCAAAAGATTAATGTCATGGAAATTTTTGCGGTAGATAATGGGGTTATTGCAAAGGAAGTTTTAGAACTTTATCAATGTCTCTTTTCGTATTGTGCAGATATTAGGTACGTATGTTTGGGTATAAATAAAGATTTCCATATACTTTCACATTAATCATAAACCCGTTTACTATTATCTCTGTATAGTTTATTTGATTAATTTAATGTCTCATCAGATCTCATCATAAATACGTTACTATAGAAGCAAGAATATACAAATTTTGATTTAAAAAATAAATAAATATTTTTAAGGAGCTTCAAAAAAGGTAATGCAATAAAATTATTTGATTTAAACTTGATTTAAACCTATTTGATAATATTGATAATGTCAATTCAAAATTGATTTACAAATTTTGTGAATTCCTATACTGACATTTCGATGAATGGTTAAAACGCAGAGATTAATTTTACATCTAAAACTTACAGAGGCCGGAAATAGTTTATGTATTTACGGAAAAAAACTTTCACAACTTGCGATCACAAATTGCCAAAATAAATAGGCTGTTACTTTATTGCCCTAAGTTAAATTGAATCTAAATCTCTAGAGGATGCGTCAGAGGTATAAGATGAAAAAAAAACATTTATAGAAAAAAAATGTAAGAAAGAAAGGGTATTTCAGAAAGCTTATTATCAAAGTGCAGAAGCTAATATCTTTAGGTCGACTAAGTATGTAAAAATAATAAAATTATTTGGATATATTAACATTTCCTTTTATTTAAGAACCTTGTATTTTTGGAGTTTCTGAAATACACTTGGAATATCTCTTAATTTCATGTCACTTGATGGTTGGTGGTTACCGTCGCCTATAACACAAGCAATGCAGGTTCTGCAATCTCTGGCTCTGTCATCTCTTAATCTCTCACCGAACACAACAGCACATGTGCTGTAATTTCACGGTGGTCTTCTGTAAGGGGCTGCTCAAATTACTTAGAAACGCAGCATGTCGGTTCTGCCCCTACTTTTCAGATCCAGACCAGAACCAACTTTCCAAGCAACTTTCCAGCAAGCTCGTCAAAATGTAAATGTTGTTAAAAACTTGTATATTTATTTTTATTTTTATTATCTTATACTTTGGGGCTTACAAAGGTATGTCAGCCCCATCATCCCCTAAGCTAATTACCATAATTATGGCAAATCTTAAAAGCTTAATTGAAGCATAAACATGACACATAAGTCACGCTAGCACAACTCTAAATGCGCCTATTAATCTATATTAATATTATAAAGAGGAAAGATTTGATTGTTTGTTTGTTTGTTTGCATCGAAGCCGCGTGCAACTGCTATATGTTATATTTATGAAAATCAAAGAGACACCACAACTCCGTACATATTTTTAATACAAAATTATTGTATACAAAATTATATATTCCGATGCCATTATTAAAATGGCATCGGAATATACACGAAAGTAGTAAGTGTCTATTGAAAATACTATTTCATTGAAAATAAATTAAATAAATAAATACTAGGTATTTTGTCAAAGTGTAACGTAGTTATTGTTGTTAATACTTATTCTAATAATCCTAATTCTAATAATAATATTTTTATTTACTTACTAGCTGGCGCCCGCGACTTCGTCAGCGTTGAAAAAGAAAAAAAGTACGTGTCCTGTGTCCTGTACGTCTAAATGTTTATCTACCAAGTTTCATGAAAATCAGTCAATTCGTTTAAGAGCTATGGAGGAATAATAAAATTTATAAGAAAATTATAAGTAATCAATGTGTTGTAATTATAGTATAACTAAAATATTAATGCAATTTAGTGTAAAGAAAGGGAATTATAGCTTGAAATTTTTCTGTATATATACAAAAATCTAGGCAGCTATTCAGAAAAATAATTACTAATATCTAATTCTCTCGAACTTCTCTACGGAATATTTATTACCATTACCATTTCATAATTTCAAGAAATGCGTTCAATTTTTGGAATACTGTTTCTCGCCTTAGCAGCTATGGTGTTAAGCTGCAACGCTTTGGTTAAACTTGAAGCGGAAGCAGCAGGAAAACCAACCAATGGGGAACGTCTACCACGTATGGCTCCAGAACAATGTACGTTTCGTTCGATTTATGAATAAATGAAATATTATTTTCAACAAAAATTTCCTATTTTCTTGTATTTATTTGAAAGCTATTTGGTCCAGGTCTGACAATGGCATCAATGAGAAAGTTTGAAGTCGTTACCTATATAAAAAATGCATCCCGAACAAAGGGTTTATTTGAATTAAATTTAGTCAATAGATTCCGAATGAACAATTTGCAAGAAACTAAAAAAGAGCAGAAAATATTGCATGAATATTAACAATGAATCCCTATGTTATTAATAACGGCTATCTATTTAATGCTTCGTCACGGAGAAAATACATATTGCGAGTGAGTAAGCGGTAAAAGGATGTTTTTTTTACGTATAGTAATTGGCAAACCAACATTATCAATAGAATTCCAGACGTCAATGCATTTTAACAATGGGTTTCACAGTCACGTGTACAGACAACAGTGAATCAACAGTATGTGCACAATAGTGCATGCTTCGGTGAGTTAGTAAGTCATGCCAGAGCCCGTTTTTCACGTTAATATATAATTTCTAACTATCTAAATTGAATATTTTCTTTTATTACAAAAGTCGCGTTGATGACACTCGATATCAGGCGCCTATAGTGACTTACAAAAAGAAATACGAAGAGGAGTGAAGTCGAAGCAGAGGCTATCGTCGACAGCGCCGCGCCGCCCTCTACTTTAGCAGTCTGCTGACGCTATAAATGAGAAAATTTGTATGGATGTATGGATGTTTGTTACTCTTTCACGCAAAAACTACTGAACCGATCACCATGAAATTTTGCATACACGTTGTCTGGGACACCAGAAAGGAGATAGGGTACCTTTTATCGTTCAACGCGGACGAAGTCGCGGGCACCGGCTAGTATTATAAATGGAAATGTTTGTTACACTTTTACGCAAAAACTAGTGAACCGATCATCATGAAATTTTTCATACACGTTGTCTGGGACACCAGAAAGGACTTAGGGTATATTTTATTTATTTAAGCAGGCGAAGTCGCGTGCAGCAGCTAGTCACCTATATTTGTTACTCTTTCACGCAAAACCGCTGAACAGATTTAGATGAAATTTAGCACACACACAGTTTAATACCTGGATTTACATATGGATACTTTTTATCCTGGAAAAAGGTTACGTTCCCGAGGGATCGTCTAAAAATATAAGACATTGTTTAAGGAGAATCACTAGGATAATAAAGCACGAAAATAGTGACTTTCATTTAATTGATGATTGATCAATCGAAACAAAGGAATCAATCAAATCAAATAAGTATATCATTATATATTCCATAATAATGATTTTCAGGTTCTCCTTCTGATCTCTTATCCCTCATATTACGTTCATGACTTTCATAAATTGGGGACGAAATAGCACTTCGACTGGGTCTGACGTCATTGTTAAAACCTTCCCCACCCACAATCTCTTGAGGATAGGCTATGCAGCTGAACACCATCACTGCCAAGGTGATGAAGAGTACTGAATATATAGAACGCATTTATATATAATATATAGAATATAAATTCTCTATAGGAAAGTGTTAAGTGAAGTGACCTTATAGGTTAATATTGTAGTTAATATAAGGCATTTTTTTTTTCTTTTATACTCGTATAATACTTCTTTCTTGGTCAAGCAATTATTAAGCATTAAAAGTTTTTTATTACACCTCAATTATTTGTGCATTGTTTATATGATTGCATGTTTTATCAAAGCGAGTTGGTGGAGCAAGTATGATACGATACTTTTTTTGAGTCAGGAGAGCGTTTAAGAGAATCTACACTAATATTATAAAGAGGAAAGATTTGATTGTTTCTTTATTTGTTTGTTTGTATAGAATAGGCTCCGAAACTACTGGACCGATTTGAAAAATTATTATACCGACATTATCTATGATGAATATAGGATTCTTTTTACCGCGGGAAAATGCTTCATTCCTACGGTAAAACGGGTAAAAGGACAACGGGTAGTAAGAATTATCCTTCCGTACTTAACTTTTCACGTAACTTCTAAACAACTGAACTGATTGGGTTGAAATTTTATATGGGTATTTCGATGATTTCCTGGATTATTTAAAAATACAATTGGACCCGGTAAGTGGCGCTATTGTCGGTATGTCAACTACTAAACGGCTTCACCGATTGGGTTGAAATTTTGTATGTGTATTTCCATGGTTTCACAGACACGAATGTATTATATTTTATAAAGTTACGTGGACGAAGTCGCGTGCAACAGCTAGTACTTAATATAAATCAGAGTAAGTATTATATAATATTAAAAATATATACTTATCAAAATATTTTACACTAGTGGTCGCCCGCGACGTCCGCGTTCTCTATAGCCTTCCTCGATAAATGGACTATTCGTCACAAAAATAATTTTTCAATTTGAACCAGTAGTTCCTGAGATTAGCGCGTACAACCAACAAACAAATAAACTCTGTAGATGTATACTATATTGGTATAGATAATAATAGATATACGTTTTTGTAGTTTCTCCTTTACCAGGTAAAAACAGTCTGTATCATATCAGGTAAAAGCAGCTGGAACTTGTGAACAAAATCACTGATAAGGTGTTTATAAATAGGTAAGTACTTACTCTGCTTAAAAAAAGTCCCAATAATTAAAAAGATAACTCTAATATGAGTGATTCAATAACTCGCAATGAGTGAATGCACAATCATATATATAACTAATCAACTTTCAACTAATTAAAGCGTAACTAAAATATTTATAGCTTGAAATACTTTTGCGTTATATATTAATAAGCAGAACAAAATAATATTACATTTACAAAAAAATATCCCACAAATAAATTGGCATAATTGGCATAAATTGGCAAACTATTCTTTACGGGATGTTTAAAACAATGCGTGCTCTTTTTGCAATAATGTTTGGCATGGCAGTTATAGTGTTTGCTCTCCTACACCTCAAATAAACGATGGAAGTGATGGCTATGTCAAACAAGATGTAATTTATACTCAAGGTTTTGTTCCGAGGCAACAACTACCACCTTCATCTCTACTAACACGTCGTATTAGGTAAAGGAGATCGACCGAACATCTCTACGTTCAACAATTTGTATGAAAATATAATTGGATGAAGTCACATATTCAACAGAAACATACTGTTTTTTGGCCATTAGTATAAGTTCTCAATATTTTAATAAATTATGTTCCTCCTATCTGGAAAGTTTTTGTCTAAATGCATGACACATGATATGTAAACAAAATTATACCCATGTGTGTTAAGAAAAATAAAATATTAAATTAAAAACATGTTTGATTATTACACCTCTTCGATTTTTCGAACTTCATTGTTTTATTGAGATAGAAAAAAAAAACAAAACACTTTTTAAGGCTCACAGTGATAATTTAATGTTTTAGATTAATTTAGGATATGAAAACAGTTTAATCAAAAGAAAAAAAAAATGAAGAAAAAATTTAAAAAAAAATATTCAACTACTAATGTCGTTTGCGTAAAACAAATTGGCATAGAAACAAAATAGGTACCTTTGTAATGTTCTTACTTCTTCTTCTTCTCTTTTAATGTCTTGGCTCCATCAGATCTTCTCCGATGATTTTGCCAGTGTCATTAGTAAAAATAGCAATTTGAATAGCCTTTTTTTAAACAAAAAAAGGCAATTTTGAAATTAAAAAATCAAAAATAGCAGATCCCGAGACTAGTCAGTCAAGTCAAAGTCAAGTCAAGTCTATAATTTTTCTTAGTTTTCCAAAACAGGTCCGTCAAGTCCAAAGCAGTCAAGTCAAGTCTCCTAATGTTCTTAAAACCGTCATCAATTATGAAGGGATGCCAGTCAAAGTGAAGGTCTACTTAATGACAGTTGATTATAGTCGCTTAAACATAAACTAACCCCAGATGAACGAACGAACAGTACTCAATGAGATGCGCATAATTATTTTTAAGTAAGTTGTGGCCACAAGGTTTTACTCTTATTGCCATTAAATCTTGTATAGAATAAAAATAATAATATGGTGAACTGAATTTTAATTAAGTCCCCAAGAGAAGTTTGATAAATTTACCTATTCAAACTTAGATAAACCGAACTGCCATAATATGAATTTAAATTGTGGTCTACTACAGATTCTCTGTTGTCCCGCATATGAACTAAAACAATGGACAAATCCCCTATATTTTTATTCAATTTCCAAGCAATTTTTACATAATTGTTTTAGATAAATCTATACTAATATTATAAAGAGGAAATATTTGATTGTTTGTTTGTTTGTATAGAATAGGCTTCGAAACTACTGGACCGATTTGAAAAATTCTTTTACCATTAGAAGCCGACATTATCTGTGAGGAACATAGGATACTTTTTACCGCGGGAAAATGCTTCATTCCTACGGTAAAACGGGTAAAAGGACAACGGGTAGTAAGAATTATCCTTCCGTACTTAACTTTTCACGTAACTTCTAAACAGCTGAACTGATTGGGTTGAAATTTTATATGGGTATTTCGATGATTTCCTGGATTATTTAAAAATACAATTGGACCCGGTAGGTGGCGCTACTGTCGGTATGTCAACTACTAAACGGCTTCACCGATTGGGTTGAAATTTTCCATGGTTTCACAGACACGAATGTATTATATTTTATAAAGTTACGCGGACGAAGTCGCGTGCAACAGCTAGTATTTAAATAAATAAATATTTAATCCGTGTAATAAACCAGATGGTTGCCAAATTTTATCCATGTTCGTTAAGCCGTTTTTGCGCGAAAGAGCAATCTTCATAAGTTACAGCCACGACGTTGCTTTCAATAAAAAAAAATATCTCATATTATAAATTATTCTCAGATGACAGTCATATCGTCAGGATAGTTATTTGTACATAAACCACACTCATAGTGGGAAAAATAATTTTGTATGTTACAAAGTTATGTAAGTATAATGGCAGTTAAGTATTTTTTCTTACAAGAAACCTTAGTGGGCAGTATCTACTATCTTTCGAAAGGAATGTGCGTGTTTAAGCCAGCCCGCACATTGAGTCACTAGATGCGGCCACTAGTAACGTGGCTCAGCTCCTCCGCTCATTAGTAGCGAGCTCGGGCGACTCACGCAGCTTATTGACTCCCGATATTGTGTATTATACCTGAATTATTATATAGAGGTTTGAAGGCGACACTTGTGGGGGCAATCGGCGCATGTGTACAATTGCGCACAAAATTGCTAAGGAAAATGACATTTTTTTTTCTTATTTCGTATTTTTTCATCTCACTAACTTAACATTACAGGCAGTGTTGTCCTTCCATAAAATCATCGTGCGATGTCGAAGAAGAACGTTTTTTTAGGCATTTATTCACCATGACGTATTACTACTACGATAAAACAATCTGTACGCAACAGTACCCAAGAGACACGAGACGCGCGAACGAAGTGCGGGAGGGGAAGAGCGACTGAGTCTACCAATAACGTGTCGGCACACCGACGCGCACCCGCCCCTCATGTTCCTCTGCCCCCTCAAAGACCTAAAAATAGAATTCTGTACACATTTGCCGAGAAGTCTTTATTCGCTGCACGAACTATATCGGCGCAAACGCGGCCAATCGAACGCTCGGTTTGTGCCGATACTACACAATAATATGTATGAAAAAACTTGTTCGCAGCTTGTGGTCGGAAAACCGACACCGACGCCATCCCACGACCATCGCACACGCCATAAGCCATCCGACACCACTATAGTGGGCCATAGGGATGGCCTTGAACTTAAACTTGAACACAGACTCTTGAACTTAGGAATAAAGTCGCTACTAAGGTATTTTTGCAAGTAGGCACTTGCTTAGTTTATACACCGCGTAATAGTTACTCCAGTAACTTGCATGATGTGAATGCGACTCATAATTATAATCCATTTATAACTAATCAATTTTCTACATATCAAGGTATAACTAAATAAATTATCCGATCCTAAACGATTTCTAATGCAATTAAACGATTGATTGGTGGAAATAATGTCTGCCTTAATATAAATATAAACAAAAGAAAATAAAAATACATTAATTAGTAAGGTATCAACGAGTTGCATTCATTCAGCTATTATTTGCGGAATATTTAGAAAAAAATGCGTGCTGTTTTTGTAATAGTGTTCATCACCTTTGCAGTTATGGTGTTCAATTGCAAAGCCATTCCTACACCTCAAGAAGATGATTATTCTGACGAACTAACTTACAGCCAAGGTCCACCACCACCACCGAGGTTTGGGAAATCTATCGAACCTCGTTATACAAAATATGATCAGATGAAGTCACCTTTTCCATAGAAGCCTACAGTTTTTGTGCCTATTAGTATAACTTTCATTTAATTTTAATAAATTATATTCACCTTAGTTGGTACAAAAAAAAGTTATACTAAATAGAAATTTTTCATAAAAAATTCTATGTTGAAAACAAAATTATCGTAATGTGTGTTAAGAAAAATAAAATATTAAACTGAAAAAGTATGTTTGCTTACATATCTTTTTTTCTCTAATGAGATAGGTACCTATCTCTAATCCTTCCTAATCCCTTATTCTTAAACATATTAAGTGCACTTTTTTAATGTTTAATTTACAAAAGTAAGCATGATACCGATTTATCTTGTCGTTAACTAGGTTCGTATGCATACAAACTTAAAAAAAAGTATTAATTTAAAAGATATTATCCTTGAAAAATCCATATTTTAACACATGTTTTAATGCAACTTTGAGTGTAATTAGTCAATCCAGTGTACAAAAACTCCAAAATACTTTGCATACAAACATTGATTAGTTATTCAAGAGTTCAAATAACTTTACACTAAATAGATATATGCAGTAGTTTTGTCAAAAAGAGTATAAGAGCCCAAGGGTCTATTTTTGATTTTATTTTAGGTATGAATCATTGTGCATCTCAGTCGACTGCTCTTCCCGCGCTTTGTGCTGTGTGAGACAGGACCCATTTTAGAAATGAGACCGATGAGTTCGGGCCGCCGACTTGTTTCACCTTAACATAATTAAATAACTAGTCCAACATCCATACTAATCCATATTATATAATATTATACTAATACACTATACTATACTACTCGTATATTACTAATATATACATTATGTCCCAGAAATTAGCCTGTATATTAATTAATATTATAAATGTAAAAGTAACACTGTCTATCTGTCTGTCTGTTACGTTTTCACGCCTAAGATACTCAACCTACTGTCATGAAATTTTGTATGTATACACGTTGTCCGGAAAGAACGTAGGGTACCATTTATCAAGAAAAACAAGTACTGTTCCCGGGGGATCATTTAAAATAAAATAAAAAATAACGCCTGGCTAAAGTTTTATAACAACTAGAGGTCAAGCGTTATATTGCTTTTTTTTATTTTTCAACGCAGTCGAATTCGCAGGCATCAAGCTTACTTATAAATGTTACAGAGCAGAGAGATTTCATTGTGTTGTGTTAGTAATAAAAAAGCCAAGATTCTTTACTTATTTTATATAAATTATCTTGTATATTATTGTGCCTACTTTATTAAACTGATCCGACTTTCTATTGAACTCAATAGACTTCACGCTATGTCTGCTGCAAGTTGCTGAGGAGTGGGGTGCTGCAGCATCAGTTCAAGGTTAGTATGTCATAGAAATACCACTGATTTAACAGTATACCAAATTTCACATCAATCGATCACGTGAAAGTTTGTGAGATACCTTCGTCGACTAGATGATCTTAAAACGCCTGAACGGAACATGTCTTCATAAATTATACCTTTTTTTTAGGAATTTATAACTAACTCATTGACGTCAGCTTTCAAATGAAAAAAAAAAGAATCAAAATCGGTCCATCCGTTTGGAAGTTATGATTCCACTCGAACACTCAGTTTTTGCGTCGGATGTCGGAGGTTACAAAAGAACGTTATGCCAAATATTTACAAAAAAAAATCACATTAAAAGGATTATAATTATAAATTATAATTACAGATTGTTTGATATCTAGTTAACGTGAGGCTCCTTTTTTATAAATATTATAAAAAAATTAAATCGTTTTGTTACACATAATAATATAATATATAATATAATTAGTTATACCTTAATAAGTTGTGAATTGATTACACGAGGGCATGTTTAATCAAGGCGAGTTGTTGGAGCAAGTATTATGATATGTAATTCTGATTCGAGTAAGATTAAATCTACAAACGCCTGAAAAAATCTTTATAAATTATAGCTAGGAACGTTTGTCTCATCAACTTAAAAAAATATATATTTTTCAATTTGCCCCCTCACAAACCCCAGTTATCAGTCGTCGCCAACGATTTAATTTACGATTTAATGGTGACTATATTTTTATTTTTTGATATATGGTTTTTACACCATTTGACTACGTCACTCGGCACTTTCACTAGTAACGAGAGACTTTAACGAGATTATTATTATATTTATTCATAGAATTTGTGTGGGTGTAGTGTAACCATGTATGTACGGGGCGAAGGCGTGGTTATACCATCTAGAGGGCTCTATCTTTAGTACTTATTATATCTGCGATAAGTAGGCAGGCTCAGTTTTAAAAAAAATCTGGCAGTGACCCCGTAATACTTGCTCCATTAACTCGCACGATGTGAATGCGCAATCGTATAATCCATTTATAACTAATCAATTTTGAACTAATAAATATATAACTAAATTTTATATTCGATTCTATACGATTTCTAACACGTTTAAACGATTTTTTTGCTTCAAATATGTCTGCGTTATATATATAAACAAAAGAAAATAACAATATAAGTATATTAAGAACATAATATCAACGAGTTACATTCATCTACTAACTATTCTTTGCTGAATAAAAAAAAATGCGTGCTGTTTTTGTAATAATGTTCATTACTTTGGCAGCTATGGTGTTCAATTGCAAAGCCATTCCTACACCTCAAATATATGATCAAAATGATTATGACAATCAGGACATAATTCACCATCAAGGTAGAAGTGCTTCAAGGATTGAGAGATCTGTCGAACCTTTCTACATGTTTTACGAAATATGATCAGATGAAGTCACCTTTTCAACAGAAATCTACTATTTTCGTGCCTATAGTATTTAATAGTTCTCAGATAATTTTAATAAATTATCCTAGTGCTACAAAGGAGTTATTCTTAAAAGACATTTTTCATTTAATTCTATGTTGAAAACAAAATTATCTTCACGTGTGTTAGGAAAAATAAAATATTAAATTAAAAGTATGTTTGCTTACACTTTTTCTTTTTCTTTAATTAGTTTACCTATTATTAAGAGGGAAGAATAGCATGCACTCGTCCATACAAAAAGAGAAAACGTTTTTCCACTTCTAAATATTTTCCAATCTCCATGATTTTTTTTTCATGTTATTGACACAGTGAAAGACTAAGTTTATAGGTTTTCCTGTTTTCAAAATTTTCAATAGATTCAAACTTATTTAACCTCAAATAACTTAATTTTTGTGATTAAAACTTTGTCAAATTAAATCGTTTGTTTTATAAAAACAATCTAATTTTTAAAAAAAGCGAAAGCTATAAACCTAGAATATATTATGCTGAAACGATCGACATGAAAATCAAAGTGATTTGTTAAGATTTAGTTAGTGGAAACTGTTTTCTCCCGAAATGAAATTTCATCAAAAAAAGTACTATTGTCAGTCGGAAGCTGCAACGCTCTCTATCGCACGACTGCCCCGGGGCTAGATAGCACGTGTTTTCCTAAATACCTATCGCAAAGCTATTCTTCCCTCTTAACCCTACCTAATTCATGGTTGGCAGCTCACTTGCGGCTTGCGGTACATGTTGAGTTGCTTGTGTTATATGCGACTGTATCTACCTATCATCAAGTGGACCGCCAGCATGTTTTTTTTTTTTTTTTTATAAGAGATGGGTTTGCTCTTAGCCAACAACCAGCTTGGTAGCAAGGGAGAGGCCTAAGATGGAGCGAGCTCACCCAGAAGATGCCTATTCACTCGAACTTTGAAAAGATTAGGGTTATATGAACTCGGAAATACAGACGCAGGCAGGGAGTTCCAAACCTTGGCGGTGCGCATTATAAAAGATGTTTTAAAGCGCTTGGTTCGAAAAGGGGGGATTTCGACAAGATGAGGATGGTAACCAGCCGTACGTCTGTATGTCCGATGGAAGAAAGGGGAAGGCGGTATGAGCTCATGGAGCCCCTGAGCACACTCACCGAAGTACATCTTATAAAAGACACATAGACTGGCAATTTTGCGTCTATGTGCCAGGCTCTGCATCTTAGATTTTAAAAAAGTACCGTCGCCTATGAGTCTCTTAGCTCTGCGTTCTACCGAGTCGAGTGCGGCAAGTTGGTATTTGGCCGAGCCATCCCAGAGGTAGGAGCAATACTCCATGCAAGAACGGACTTGCGCCTTATACAAAGATAAGAGCTGTCCAGGCGTAAAGTATCGCTTCACCCTGTTTAGGATGCCTAGCTTTTTGGCTGCTGTTTGGGCTTTGGACTCAATAGATGTGCCGAAGTTGAGATTAGAGCTCAACCTCACGCCAAGAAGTTCGAGATCATTGGCGACAGGTACAGATACATCACGGAAGGTTGGAGTTAGGTCAAAAGGGCTCCTTTTAGCAGAAAACAAACACGCTTGCGTTTTGGTGGCGTTGAAACTAACCAGGTTCCTGTCACCCCACTGGGATACAAGACCCAAGGTAGAATCAATTCGCTCAACCATTGCCTCCCTCTCGGAATTAATTTCATCGCGACTGGCCCCTGCAGTGGACAGGTATCTCTCTGTGACTGTGCTGTCATCTGCGTACGCAACTACTCCAGGAAGAAACAAATCATTTATGTGTAGCAGGAAAAGAGTCGCAGAGAGAACAGATCCCTGAGGAACACCGGCATTGATAGCCATGAGATCTGAGGAGCAGCCATCAATGACTACTCGAATCGACCTTTCACTCAGGAAGTCAGAAATCCATCTACAGAGGCCAGGCGGGATGCCGTATGCTGGAAGCTTGCTTAGCAAACTTGCATGCCAAACCCTGTCAAAAGCCTTTGATATATCAAGAGACACGGCGAGAGCCTCGCCATGTCTCTCGATGGCTTCACCCCAGTAGTGCGTGACATACACAAGAAGGTCCCCAGTTGAACGTCCTTGGCGAAAGCCATATTGACGGTCACTGAGTAAGTCATTAGCTTCAAGATACGCCAGCAGCTTACTGTTCAGTACTTTCTCCATAACCTTGCAGAGTATGGAAGTGATGGCGATTGGTCGATAATTGCAGGGGTCGGCACGACCACCCTTTTTGGGCACTGGTTGTACATTGGCAAGCTTACATTGTCTGTAGCTTATCATAACAAAATGCTAAAAATCCATAATATCCACCTTAGTCCATACCAATCCTATACTAATAAATGTGAAACTAACTCTGTCTATCTATCTGTCACCAAACAAAGTTTAGTTACCAACTTAGGATATCAAAACAGTAGGTATTTTAAGTGAGCTTTTAGATTTTATATTTATAAAATAACTGTAAAATAAATTAGACGAAGGAAAAAATAAACATTTTATAGATATAAATTATCTATTATAGTATATTTTGCCTACTTTAATCGTGTAAGTATAATTGAGACAAGCTGTAATTTAAATTATAAACTAACCCGACTTTCTATCTGCTGTATGTCACTGAGGAGTTGGGTGTGCTGCACACTACTTGATGCTGAGGCATCAGGTCACCTAATAATTATAACTGTCTCATTGACGTCACCTTACAAATGCAAAAAATAATTTAAAAAAACGGAGGCAGTCATTAGGACTGCCGACAGAAGTGAAAACTTAAAACTGAGCGTCCAACGCACACACATATGCGTGATCGCGTATGTAGACAGCTGCGCGAGGCTAACTGTGAGCATTAGCATGTTGCTGACGTGAACCGATACATTTTTTCCCTACCCAAATTCGTATAACGCGGCTATAGAAGTTTTCACTTCAAAAATTGGTCCATTCGTTTGGGAACTACGATTCCACACGAACACAGTACTAATAATAAATCTGTAAGTGTATGTATGTATGTATATGTTCATAACTCTTAAAAGAATTAACTGATTTTCATGAAACTTGATAGGTAAACATTTAGACGTACAGAACACAGGATAGGCTACTTTTATCTTTTTCAACGCGGACGAAGTCGCAGGCACCAGCTAGTTATTGTAATAAATTCCCATTATTATAATACGAAGTGGTATATTTTTCTAACCAAACATTTCACCCGCAGGACGTCTACTGCTGGACTAGGCCTACACCATAATTTCCCAAAAAGAGCAGTCAAAAGCAACCTGCATACTACCGTATCTCTGTTGCTCCGCAAATAAACTAAAACAATGGATATAATATCTCCCATTATTTTCTTATGCTTGGATTACACGTCCTAAAGAACCAATCTGACCACTCAATCTTTTCGAAAGGTGTCCAAGAGTACTGCATAATTAGAACTCATTTTTAAAATATTTTTCAAGCAAAACCTCGTTTTGTTACACCTAATAAATAAAATTATTTTACTTATATTTAAGTTAACATGTTGTGAAATTATATACGATGGCATGTTTAATCAAGACGAGTTGTTGGAGCAAGTGTTACTATACGTATTCTAATTTGAGTAAGTACGAATAGATACTTTAATATGTTTTTACTATTTAATTTTATATAACCGACTTTCTCTATATAAGTTACTGAGAAGTTGGGTATCCCGCCATCTATGTCATCAAAATACCACCGAAGTAACAGTACACAAACTTTCAAAACGAATCTACAAACGTCTGAATAGATCTTTAAAATTATAGCTACGTAGGAACGTTTGTCTCATCAATTTCAAAACAAATTGTTAATAACTTTTTTTTATCAGTTTTCTAAAAAAAGCAAATAAAAATCGGTTGATCCATTTGTGACCTATGATACCACAGGCAGACATACGTGTACAGAGCGTGTAGTGTGAGTTTTACTCGATCAAACGCATCGAATGCATTAACGCTACTCGTTAGCCACTAGGTGGCGCTGCTTCATTCCCATACAAATTCACGTTTACGCGTTCCATGCGCTTGATCGAGTAAAACTCGCACTACACACTACAGGTCTCATTGTCATGTAGACAGTCATTTTGTCAGGATAGTTATCTGTACATGAAACGTACTAATAGTAGGACAGAATAATTTACTATATAAACTACATATATAAACTAAACGGCAGTTATATAATTTTTCCTCACAAGACTCTCAAATGACGTATACAAATACAATACAATGTACCTGTAGTAGTGGCAGTATCTACTACTTTACGAAAGGAATGTACGTGTTCTAGTGCTACGGTGAATAAGAATCTGGTTTGGTAGAAACTTTATACGACAGACTCCCGAAATTGGGAACAAAATTGCTGCTAAGATACAAGTTTACAAGTAGTACAGACAGTACTACTTGTACAATACCAAATAAAAACTATAAACTAAAACATGAATATGACTAATCGTGTATGTAACACGGCGAAGGCGTAGTACTTATTTTATCTGCGATAAGTAGGCAGATGGTCAGTTTAAAAAAAATACTGGCAGAGTGACCAAGTAATAGTTGCTCCAGTAACTCGCACGATGTGAATGCGCAATCGTATAATCTATTTATAATCAATTTTGAACTAATAAATGTATAACTAAATTGTTTATTCCATTCTAAACGATTTCTAATACGTTTAAATTATTTTTTGCTTGAAATAATTATGCCCGCTTTATATATATAAGCAAAAGAAAATAACAATATAATTATTTTAAAAACGTAATATCAACGATTTGCATTCATCTACTAACTATTCCTTGCGGAATATAAGAAAAATGCGTGCTATTTTTGTAATAATGTTCATCACCTTGGCTGTTATGGTGCTCAATTGCAAGGCCATTCCTGCACCTCAAATATATGATCAAAATGATTTTGTCAGACAGGATATAATATACCATATAGGTTCTGCTCCATCAAGGTTTGGGAGGTCTGTCGAACCTCTATACACATATTATACGAAATATGATAAGACGAAGTGACCTCGTCAATAGAAAACTTATTGTTTTCGTGCCTATTAGTACCTATTAGGTCTCAGCTAATCTTAATACTAATTTACAAAATTATGTCCACCCTATTAGGGTTAAAGAAGTCATTTTTAATAAAAAAACATATCTAATTCAATATCGAAAACAAAATTGTCTCCATGTGTAAAAATAAAATATTAATCTGAAAATATTTTTGCTTTTACCTCTCTTCTCTAATGAGATCCCTATCTTTAACCCTATCCCTTATTTTTAAACCGACTATAGTCGGCAGCGTACTTACAGTTTTACAATACCTAATTTCAATTTAATTAACTTTCTTTATTTTAATTTTAAAAGAAAATTTCATTTTGGCTTTAAAGAGAGGATAAATGAACTTGGTCTCTTCATATACTTACTTATTCAAACCTAGAGCAACCGACTACCGCAACATGAACTTCATGTTCCTCTGTGGATTTATTATTTCTCTGTACGTCATTATGCAAAACACAGAGAATATTATCGTAAAACTAAAACAAATATTCAGTGCTATAACTTTTAACCGCTACTATAACTGCAGCGCCACTTTTGACTCACTCATTTAGCTAAGACAAAGATGATAAAGCACCTTAAATTCTGAGAGAGGATAGCAAATCTCTGTCCAACACTCGACGATCTCCCATGAACCCCACAAATATAACTTTTGTCTCTAGGAAGCTAGAGCTCTAGGAAGTTTGGTTGTCGGTTTCCAACTTAGGCCGTCATAACTGCAAACTCTCAGTGCATTTAACGAGATAACTTTGTCAGTTGCAGAATACCAGTATGAGGGTAAAAACTACGCTGTTACAAGGATAACCATTTAATAATGTTTGCATTTATAGAGTTTAGAGTATTAAGTTTCTTGGTTCGTGAATTGTTTCGCCAAAATTAACGGTTACAGACACTACCTACTTTTCTTTAATAGTAGGCATCAAACATGAATCTCTGTGTCGTTGTTTATATTACATGTCAAAAGATGCCATATTAAATTATTTCACCATATCTTTACCTTTGCGAAATAAACAGGTGCCTGCGTTCACCGCAGCTCTTCTAATCTCAAACGTTTCAAAGAAAACCCCTTAATGTTTACGTGCTCTAAATTCTTACAACCACACTTTCCTTTGTTCAACGATATAGACAGTACAGTATCTTTAACAGTGGCAGTATTTGTAGTGACTGTTATATATTTTACTAGCTGCTGCTCGCGACTTCGCCCGCGTAACTGTGTAAATTATATACCTACTAAAACTTTCCTCGAGAACCACTCTAACCATTGGTGAAAATAGTATGAAAATCGGTACAGTAGTTTTTGAGTTAATCGCGAATAGACAGACGCATCATTTCATGATGGACAGATTGTTCCATTTGATTTATTCATCATAATCCGAAATGTGCATCAGTTAGCTTATTCATTTTTATTGATATTTAATGTTGTTTTAATATTGGAAATTTAATTCAAGGTTTTACATAAAATTCTTGTGATAAAAATAAAGGTAAGTACATACAAAGAAAAATTGTTATTTATTATTTTCTAAATAAGCATTTTATATTGTGGTAGCGTCTGCTATTTGTGTCGACTGAAGTTGATTGAAAAGTGTTCTGTGATGTTTCAAAATAAGGTGCTCATTCATTCAGATTCATTCAGTGGCATGATATTGAAAGGGCTGAACGAACGCGTCCCCGAAGAGAGTCGTTATCGTATGTCCGCGAGCCTTAGAGTTGGAATTGTAGTTTTGATATATCGGTCGGACGATAAAATTATTGGGACTAAAAGTAAAGTGTATTAATAAAATTAGTGTACCTGAAGTAGAGGGTGCTAACAATTGAAAGTTAATATAGTGTACGTTCGCTGTTACCTGTTACTATGAGCTATTTAATTTAGTAGCTTACTCTGAGATTCTATACTGTTTGTTTATAGTATGCCACTTTCAGTTCGTACCAATGTGATACCGTTTTAACACTCGCTGTCTTTAATAGACGTTGTAAATTTGTCGTATGTGGTACCAAGGTACCCGCGCCAGGATGTTCTCACCACGAATATGCCGCCATGTAACTTGGTCCCGTTGTAAAGCTATGCACATACCAGCGTTTACGTAATTATTTTACGAGCAACGCTTTATTATGTTGAGCCTTTATTTTTAGTGGCTACAGTTACATTGTAACATCTGTTTCATTGTGATGTTTAAGCTTGTAATTCGTGATGGTATATTCTAACTTGATGTACTTTTGGGTTTCCGTGAATGGAAATGCATGTTATTTCTCCGCATGAGATATTTTTTTGAAAACCTCAGACCGGAAACAATTTTACCAAGATGAGCGCATTCCAATAACCTATGCATTAAAGTGTAATATTGCACAACAAATTTCTGTAGCTTCTTGGAAATAATCGAACACATTTAAAATTGGAAGTTTTTTCCTAAATATTGTGTAAAATGTGAAAAGATACTGAATGTAGGCCTCTGCCAAGGCTCGCTACCACGACGGTCTTATACCTTTCGCATCAAACTTTTCTGTCTGTCCTCCTGTCTCCAAAAAAAAAAATCTGTCGCCATTTGTTAAAGCGCATAATGAACCATGAAGATGATGCTTGTCATACAATTAAATGTCATGAAAAAAAAAACCTAATTTTTAAAATACCTAAAATTTCCTTTAAATTATGGAGTAGTATGGAGAGTCGCCGAGCTTATGTGTTCTACACCTAATAATAATGCGAAGAGACAATAGCGGTGCGCTGTAAAATTCGCGTTTCGCCAAGTGTGAACGCAATTATTTGCTTCTAACATTTATTCCACCACTTTCTATGTGATAAGGACAACACGTCCCTTCCAGTTAGTCCTTAATGATTATTAAAACACATTTTCTTGTACCATTTAAGTGCTGACTAAATTAGTTAAGAAAGATAGTATTAATATTGCTTTTTGGGGCAAAAAGAGTAAGCCAATTATTGGCAGTGAGGTAAATTTTAAGACAGAAATTAATTTATTGTTCAAATTTCATAGTGTTAACGGTATGTAAAAGATAGTTTGAACGTGATGGCTACCATCACTTAAGGGCACACTGTGGAACGAGTGAAATCGGTAATAGATATTTGTTAGAATTTGGGAGAGGCCTATATCCAGCATCGGAGAGACACAGGCTGATGATGATGATGATGAGTTTATGATGAATGAAAACAAACATATAAATAATCGAAACTTTTCTGTTATAATATTTAGTGTTGAAGAATAAGTGACATGTTAAATTATGCTCGAGAGAGATATTTCAGATTACCGCAAAATAACGAACATGGCTGCCTTTCTTTGCAACAAAGAGTACCGTGGTACATACAACTGAATAGTTTTGTATTTTTATGTGTATACTCGTCAACTTCATTATTTTAATCAAATATCTCCTACAAGGCTGAAACATTGTGAAGAATTAATGAGATCCCGTAGGGGTTGCTAAGGAATGTTGGCGAAACAACGTCACTAGGATAGGGTACTGACTTGTAGGCGCGGAAAAAATATTTAAATTAAGACCACAAAAGAACCGAATGCCTTTTGAAATTCAAGTTTAGCTCAAGCATAAAACTTTAACATGCTCTGACGTTACTGAAATGCTTCAGTGGACGGTTATTGTTAAGTTTCTAAGCACTCGATATGCTGACAAAGTTCTCACGAGTTGCCCGGCGTGTCTTATATTAATTTCACACTTGGTAACTTGCGGCCTGTCTCTCAGTTCGCTGGTAAAGGACAAGAACATGCAGTAAAGTTTATAAATGAAATGTATGGACATGACTGTGTTAAATTTTTGGTGGATATCTTACAAATATTATAATGATGAAAGTTTATGAGGATATATGGCCATACAGATATTTGTTACGCTTTCATGTAGAAACGGCTTAACAGTTTCAATCAATTTGAGCACACAGTTAATTTATTACCTGGATTAATATATAGAATACTTTTTATCCAGGAACAATGTTACATTCCTGAAAGATCGTCTTAAAATATAAAAAAATTGGGCGCCACTGTTGCCGTGACGGCGCCATCTTCGTCATGGAGATGATGGGATTATTAATGACATTAATTAATAATCACCATCGCCTCAGCTATAGGACCTCCACTAAAACCGGTCAGAACCACTTCATCTATCCGCAGCCCTTATCCGATACTGGTTACGACGGTAACTTTCATTTGTCTACGGATCTTACGAGGGTCATAGTTAATAGAGACCACGATTCAGCGCCATATTATGTCATCACTGACAACACAATCAAAAGTCTAAAACTTATAAGGCACTTGAAAATTTCTTACAAGAATTTTGAGAGTTCTTGAGAATGAGTTTGTTTTTCACTACAATTAACTTTTTCTTTTTTTTTTGTGGTCACGTCAATTTATTTTCATATTGGTCAAACGTAACAGAGTGGAAATTAAACCCGCCCTGCATAGTAATCGGACTCTGACAGTGTCGGAATTAAAGACAAAACATTTCGAAGTACTTCCGAGCGAAGTTTCAGTTGGCGGACGAAATTTATACTTTTGTATGCATTTCCATTCTGTAACGTATTTTTTCGAGTGTGAAAATCAAGAAATTGTGAGGCGGAATCGTTTATACAGTTACTCCGCCGTTTTTAATTGAAATGTTACGTTTATTTAATGAAACCTTTATTCAACGTTCCAGGTTCTAGGCTCACGGTATTTGTTGAGATGTTCTTATTCGATTATATTGTAATATATCTGTTGCACACGACTTCATCCGCGTAACTTTATAAAATATAGCATAATATGTTTCTCTTCAATAATGTAGCTTTCTGTAGTTTAAGAGTTTTTTTGTTGCAAACATAAATACAAAATTACTTCCTTACTTCCTTCCTTACTAATATTATAAAAGAGAATGTGAGTTTGTTTGTTTGTTACGCTTTCACGCAAAAACTACTAAACCGATCACCATGAAATTTTGCATACACGTTGTCTGGGACACCAAAAAGTACATAGGGTACCTTTCATCGTTCAACGCGGACGAAGTCGCGGGCACCAGCTAGTAATCTTATAAAAAGAGAAGACTTGTATGTTTGCAAAAATTCTTTCACCTATAGAAAGCTACATTATCAGCCAGTAACTTAGGCTATATTTTATAAAGTTACGCGGGCGAGTCGCGTACAACAGCTAGTATATACAGAGAAAGTCACTGTCCTATTGGAACGTTAGGTCTATGTTCAGCAGTAAGCGTCCTATGGATTACATGATGATAATGACTACGAGTTTGTCTAATTATAACATTTGTAAAAATATCGTCAGTCGCTCACTATAGACATCCAATTATTTAATGGTAATAAAGTAAGTATTTATTAGTTAAGTGTTGGTAGAAAGAACAGTTTTAAGTGCACTATAATGGCGTGAAACATGCAAATAACGCTTTCACCGCCGTCGGGGGTAAAAACGAGCGAACACGCTCCCTGCATATTTTCCGAACTTAGCGGAGCGTCACTCGTAATTAATGCTCATGTTTATTAGGAAATATAATTCCTTACAGGGCCCGGAACATTCGAGGCACGTAATACAATTATACGACAATAGACTTTAAATTACTTTGAGCCCCGTGCCGCGCAAGATGTGTCTTAAGCTGTATGAATATTAAAAATTGTCTTCGACACACTCTCACATTTCTGTATCAGCATATATACGTTTAATATACAAATACTTACAGAGCTTTTTGATGAGAGTCGATGAATTATTTCGAGTTATTTTTAACTGTTACATCAATGCTGTAACTTTTGCCTATCATAAAAATTGTCTTGAAGTCACTATGCGCCAAGAAACTATATATTATTATAGTCAATATCACCAACATTAGTCCATCAAACTATTATCACAAGCTTCTAACTAATCTTTTGTTTCAGGCATGTTTAGCTTGAGTATCTGGATCTTACCATAGTTATAAAGCGTCTGTCGCATAAAAATAGCAAAAATCAGTTAGAAAACTTACCCAGAAAACCCTAGACTTTGGCATTTAAATGTTAGTAGAATGATTTACTAGGTACTTAATGTGTAGGTACATGATATATTAGGTATGGAAATATTACATTTGTAAGCCATTATTTGAATTCCCTTCAGATGGACACTTTTGTTTACGTTTTATTTATTCTACGCATTAAAGCCTTCAACAATAACCCCTGAAAAGATAAAAAAATAAAGACAAACATTCCGAGTTATGCAATAAATTTTCTTTGCACCCTTTCTGAACATTTGCAAAACAGCAATTAGCATAAAAAGCCTTATCGCTTATTATTATGCAAAAGCATTAAAACACCTGACTTCTTTGTATTGGCTGCCCTAATTTTTTATGGTTATAATTTCAATGGGCGAAATGTTATTCGCATTTTATTAAAGGAAAAACCTTTAATAAAAGGGGAATACTAAATAATGAAAGATACTAAAAACGCTTTTAAGCGTTGCTTCAGTTAGGTTAATTTTATAGCTTAAAATTTCTTACCTTTCGTGTGATTTATCTTCTCAAAGTCAAACTCATTTATTTTATTAAAAACTCATTTATTCTGTAAAAGCATACTCAATATCATAAAAAATGCTAACCAACTCAGGTTAACTCAACTCTTAACTCAGATCTTTAGTATGATGAGAAATGTGGACCAGATTTGGCAAACTCAATAATTATAAAGGGCGATGTAATTTGGAACCAGGTGATTACTGTAGCCAGATGACTTTTTATCCAGGTAATAGGTGTCATATTGGGAATGTAGGTGCAGCATAAATTAGCTAGTTATAACTATTTATTGAGAATCAATACTAATAATAAATCTGTAGGGGTCGGTCATGGAGTAATTTACTTTGTTTTCAGAAATATCGTGTATATAGGCTCTATACATGATACTGAAACTACATTGACGATTTTTAGAATTTTTTTCTGTATGTATGTATGTATGTATGTTCCTCCATAACTCTTAAACGAATTAACTGATTTTCATGAAACTTGGTAGATAAACATTTAGAAGTTCGTGACACGTGATCTTTATCTCACGTTTATCTTTTTTAACGCCTACGAAGTCGCGGGCAAGCGACTAGCTACTAGCTACTACTAGCTGTATTATAATAAGCAAGGTATAAAGAGCTTACATAAAGTAAGACCAAATTGCAAGCAAGCAATTTATAAACAGTCAAAGTCTTCACAATTAATTTTTCGGGGTCATCAACTTGGATGGACCCGAAGAGGTCATCGAGTTGTCTTTCTCCGATCAGAAG
The DNA here is from genome assembly GCA_918317495.1 of Synanthedon vespiformis. NCBI lineage: Eukaryota > Metazoa > Arthropoda > Insecta > Lepidoptera > Sesiidae > Synanthedon > Synanthedon vespiformis. The sequence goes on from OU906965.1 coordinate 4,115,438, forward strand.
GTTAATTGTTCGTGTTGTAGTTTATATGATAAGTAGATCCAGTAAGATGCATTCGCTACTTACCCGTGGTACTACCGGTGATACTACTGGTAGTACCAAGGGGAATATTTTTTGCCCGTAGTGCAACTATGGTAGTACCCCAGGAGATTTATTTTTACCCCTGGTACTAACATAATGCTTAACGCTCTTTTACTCAAAATTCTGCCAGAAACTAAAAAAAATAATAATGGAGAAAATACCATATTACTTTAATATTCGACCTGTTTAAGCAGTATTTATTTAAAAAAATATTTTTTTCATGTTTTCTTTAAACAAGAAAAAACTATTCTAGATTATTCAGGTTGCTTATGACTGGTCCTATCTTAAAATAATTGGTTAGCTATATATATATATATATATGTCCATAATTTTACAGTGGACGTTCTGCAGCTGAAATGTTGAGATGATGGTGATGGTGATGCTTTATCTCATTAAAAAACTACCTAGGCATGGTACTTTTAATTAAAAAAAAAAAAAAAGTTAGATATAGACTATACTCACGACTATAATGGAGTTTTTGTGCTGAAAGATTTACACAAATAAGCCCGTAAACTTTGCGAAGGTTCGAAGAAACGAAACATTCGGCTTTATAATAAGGCTTTAACAATAGCATTGTCTGTTGAGATAATGTCAAAGCTCCCTGAACAGAACACACAAATTTTAACCCTTTTATTTCGAGAGAACAGTTCCAAGGGAATCTTTGTTTCGCGCATTATCTTAATTAGTAAAGAGGTATAAATTGTAGACGTTTAAGGCTCGACCTCACCTGGATTTATTTATGGGGCAAATCAAAAGGTTGTACGTATAAATATTTAAAATATTTTAACAGAGTTCAAAAATTCACAGAAATTATAGGAAAAAAACACTGTCAGAAATTATGCGGCTTCAGACAGGATCCAGGCGTGGAAGAAGGATAATATTGTTCCACATACAGAACACGGGTTAAATACGGGTCAGCTAAAAAAACGATCAAAATCGATCCATCCGTTCGGGACCTACGATGACACAACCAGACACACAAATACACAAGACACACAGAACACGTCAAATTCTAACAACCCGTTTTTGCGTCGGGCGTTAAAAAGAATGCTCAATAAATATAATAATATTTACAAGAAATATAATTTCCAAGCCGTGAACTTTGTTTTTCTGAATTAATATTAACAGTTACAAGATTAAAACTTTTCCCAGGAAAAAATATTAGGCCATAATCGAATTTAAAAGTTGGAAACTCGGACGAAAAAGAGATGCTAATTTATCTGTTGCTGATTTAATTTTTTACTGAAAGAGTTTGTTAATAAACATTCATTTCTGTTTTAATGTTCAATCCAATATAATTTAAGTTCTTAACTTGAGGGAAATTTTCTTAACTGAAAATGAATTTGCTGCTGTGATACTAATATTGTCAAAAACTTATGAGCTAAATAGGCAATAGGAAGTGCTTACTGATTCCATACTACGTAGTAATTATGTTTACTCGTTAGTTATTGGTCGGATTTTGACAACTGCATCAAAATCCAATCAAAATCAAAATCAAGGATAAGGAAGATAAAGACGTCGCGACTCTTGAGTCATCCGCAACTTACCTTTTCGAATATCACCAAGTTGAATTGTCCGCAACCAGTCCGGTTTTAATAAGCGACCGAGGTTGAACTTGAAACACTGTTGGCCTTTTAAGGCGTTTCCACACGCAGTATTTGAACAGTCACGTTAAATATCCTATATCTAGTTACAAACTGCGCTGAAGGATATTTTAACGAAAATCATTAGGAAACATAATATTAACTTTATGTAAAATTATCTTAGATATCTACTTCTAATTGATACCAAAGACGACCACAACTACAACCATTTAATATAGAAGTTATAAACCACTACTTCCACTCGGAGGATTAGTTACCGTCTACTCTGTTGCGCAATCAATACAAACATAGTACTTTGAACTGTGAAGCACACATCATAAAGGTGCTCCATCACCGGGAGTAAAATTTACCTGTAATGTAGATTTCAGATTCTATTTAGAGCATTTAAAGCAAGGCCAATGAAATAACTCAAAGAATGTAAACAAAGTTTGAATATTAGTTATCAAAATGGCTTCCTATGCCATGAAACAGATAGCACCTTGCGATTCAAATGAGGAAAAGGACAGAATGTCGGGTTTGTTTACATTGTTTGCTTTATCTCCTTGACTTTACGATAGTTTAGTTGAGTATTGTGCGCACTGATGTTACAAATTATATCAAAATATTACAGACTAGCTGTTGCACGCGACTTTGTCAGCGTAACTTTTTATAAAATATAACCTATGTTACTCGCTGATATAATAAAGCTTTTAAGCAGTGAAAGAATTTTTTAAATCGGTAGTTTCGGAGCCTATTCGATGTAAATAAACAATCAAATCTTTTCTCTTTATATCGTTACAGGTTCCACAATGTAATGCTCGAATCTGTAACGTTTAACGTTACATTACAGGCGAAGGTTCGGGAGGAGCACCGGGGTGAGGAAGCACCTTTGAAGTACGTATACTGTTTAAAAATTGTGCTTACGAGTCGTACTGGAAACGCCGCACGTGTGGAACTGTCATCGACATTGTAGTTATAGTGTAGAAAAAGGTCGCAATTATTCAGACGAGATCAAGTCGACACGCGCTCTTATCGTAACAAAGACACTTTTTTTTTAAATATTTTATTTTTTCAATTTTGAATTTTTCATTCAAATAAAATCGGAAGGTGAGTGTTTCTTTTTAATAATATACTAACTTAATTTTAAGGGAATAGTTATTTAACATTTTGAAAATGTTTTTAATTATTTAAAATTTTCATTATAAAAGTAAGTACCTACAATAATTCTAGATATTTTTTTTGTTGGATTGGAAAAAATATATTGAAATTATTCATATTATCTTCTATTTTAATAATTACAGTCCCAAAAAATCTTTTTATAGTCTCATAACTTTTCAAAATATTTTAAACGAGCTTAAATAACAAATATTTAACATACGAAAAATATTACTTTGTGTTTATTTGAAAAGAATTAATTGAGTATTTACAATTTTACTTTGTAATTACAATTGGAATTGGTTAATGGATTTGCAATAAGCTTATTTAAGTACTTAGGATTAACGCGCTATTTGATTTAATTAACTATGTGTAGGTACGAGTATAACCACTTTGTTTATTACTTAACTAGCCAATTATACCGGGAGATTGTGAAGCTATCAATTAGTAAAATAATTCGTTTCCGAGATTAATCCATACAAATAAAGAATCTTATAATACTAGTGTCATAGCCTTCGCAACTGTAAGGCTTGTAATATGCACAACTTGGTCTACCATCGGCTAGGAGACCGGCCACGAGACCTCTTGCCTTCCACTCTTCCTACCACCACCAGCTTCTCCTAGTTTTCTGGTTCTCTGCGGGCTATGTTCCTAAAGTAATTGAGAAAGCCTGTAGGTCGATGCCACCAATACATTTCAGAGCGGGCACGACCTTCAACAATGAAGAAGCCGACTCTATCGATCTATCTATCTATCTACAATACTAGTATATTATCATCAACATCATAAGCCTATGTCTCTCCACTGTTGGATGTAGGCCATTCCCAAGGCTTCTGTTCTTCGCATCCAGCCGCTTCCCGCGAAGTATTGGTGTTCAACTTAATTCGGTCAGTTTTTTTTGCTTAAAATACGCATTTATTTGAATGATAAAATGAATTAACACATTAATCAAAGTCTTGTCCATCACTAGCCACTACTTTTCCCCACCTTTCAGTTAATTTAAGAATTCCGTCGCGGAAGAAGCGTTCTCCTTTGAAGCCAATCAAAAATCAGCTGTTGCCGTCAACAATTTATAGCACCTAGAGCGCTTTACCTAAGTGTCTTATATTTTATAATCATATCTTATAATGCGTAAAATAACGTACAAATAAATAAACTTTCCTAAAAAATTTTTCCTTGAAAAAAAAAATAAAGTTGTATAATTTTTTCCTTTAGATTCTTACGTAATAAAATATTAAATACGGTCTATTCAAATTTTTTGTACTTAGGGGTGGGAGAGGGTCAAAAACTATCAAAAATCATCTTACGTAATAAATGATTGACGCCTTATCCGTCTATCGTCAGGCAGCACACTTTCGGCACCTATGGTGTTATTTGTGTTATAAGCTATGTACGGTAGCCACCTACCAATAATTGGACCGTCAACCCGTCTGTCGAACTTGACAAATAAAAAAACATATATCTCTAAAAAACATAAGTATATAATCTATTCATAATTTTCTAACAAAACAGTGAGTGACTGAGTGTGAATTCGTCTAAAACGTAATAATATTATTGGCAGACATGATGACGCGCTAAGGCCAGTGTCAAGAACATGCAAACATTACAGTTTGCTTTGGTCAAGTGTTGTGTACCCAAATCATCGCAATCTCAAGGGCGAATCGGTGTAACGTCATGTTGAGGTTGTGTTATAAAATATGTCGTCGGTTAAAGTACACGAGGGTCGCCTTTTATGTTTTTCTCACGGTCATATCTTAGGTATGAGTTGTAACTTAAAAATATAATTTTTAGGGCCTCTTTCACCATAAAGTTTTAAGTAAGCTAACCGCCAAAGTTTAAAGTTACCGGTAAGAAAGCGTACGAGTTTCGCTATATTCGAGTAGCATAACCAAGAGAAATTTCAATGAAATTGACATAAGATAATCGTAATCGTAACATTTGCTCGCCAATTAGCGTTACTTAAAAAGTAACTAATCAACACTTTACTTGTAGTTGGTGAAATAGGCCGGCCCTAAGGCCTACGGCACACTTGACGGAATTTCCGTCGCGGATTTTCCGCATCGGAACGCCAATACATGTTATTGCATTAAAATGACTGAGGCCGATCTTCCGCGTAGTGTGCTCGTTATTAGTCATTTTAATTGCATTAATTGCATTAAAACATGTACATGTACGAGCACATGTATTGGCGTTCCGATGCGAAAAATCCGGGACGAAATTTCCGTCTAATGTGTCGGAGGCCTTAGTCTAATAAATTGAATGCCACAAGTATCCTCTCGTTATCAAATGACGCATATGCAATTATTTTTTACTTTCCGGTAAAATACTAATTGTTTCCACCGCTTTTTCGAAACTTAGCTTCAATTTCATGAACTTAGTTTTGGTTAAAATAAAAAAAATGCAGTCGAGTCAGTAACATATAAAAAGAGCAACCTTTTAGGAAATGTAGTTCGGTTTTTATCTTTTAATGTAATAGGACAAATAAGGTCGTACATAATGCAATTAATTTATTAGTACGGAATATGGTTGAGATATAATACGATTTAAGGAAAACCTGCTTTAATGAGAAATATGTAAAAATTAAAATATTTTGCTGTATGCGAGTGTTCTTGACTTTTGAATTAAAAAAAAAAAAAACAACTAATGGACAATAAAAAAAGATTGTCATCATAAGTTCAAAAACCAAGTGGATACTTGTAAAATTATGCAAATTAGTCCGATTCACTTGTAAATATTAGTAAATCGATGACGTCCATATTAATTTGCTTTTATACACATTATATTATCAGAGCTCAATTCTTTAAATGTAAAGAATACTAAAGGAAGTAGTTACAAATAAAAAAATGTGGTATCACTCTGTCCAGGACACGGCCAAGGCCATGTGTATAATATACATTGTATATATTCAACAAACTGGAATATAAAACTGTACAAACTGTTAACTGTTAACTGTACTGTAACTGTACAGAATCAAAATGTAGGTATCCCCCAATTATGTTAACATAGGTTTTCTAAATTTCCTCCCACTATGGAAGCAACCAAAAAATTTTCACACCAAAAAAAGTAGTTTTAAAGGGTCGTATGAATTTTAGTGATTGGGCTACTACAGGTATAAATAAAAGTAGACGACGCTTATTTGAACTGTACGAAGAAAGAAATTATAATAAAAGTGCAGACTTTCATGAATTTGTTAAAAAATATTCAAAATTATTTAGACGAGTATGTATCGATGCAAAATCGATCTATTTGAAACATAAAATAATAATGTTCTCAAACAAGATTAAAACTATTTGGAGTATCATTAATAGTGAAACGGGAAAGTCAGTAAAAAGCAAACAGGATATGGAACTAATTGTGAATGGGTGTAGGTTACAAACAGAGGTGGAGGTAGCCACGGCATTTGAAAATTACTTTACTTCTGTAGCGTTGGTTACTACAAGGCACCTTAACTCCTCCCCTGGTGTCGCATTATCGTTCTTAAAAGCGAGTGTACCGGAATGTACTACTGATTTTAAATTTAAAACTATAGGGCCCATTGATATAGTAAGTGCATTTAAATCTTTAAAACAGAAAAATACGACAGATCTATGGGGACTATCTGTTAAAACAATAAGTTCAGTAATTAATATTATGGCTCCTCATTTAGCGGCTGTGTTTAATTGTTGTATTACTACAGGCATATTCCCTAATCAGATGAAATTGAGCAGAGTGATACCTCTATTTAAGTCTGGTAGTACTACGGACCCCTCAAATTTTCGCCCGATTTCAGTGTTACCGGTTCTTAGTAAAATATTCGAAAAAATCCTGTTTAATCAAATGTACTCTCACTTTTCAACGAATAACCTTATGTGTAATAAGCAATTCGGTTTCACAAGGGGTCGCTCCACTATTGATGCTGGAGTAAAATTGCTTAAGTTTATTTATGAAGCTTGGGAGGATAGACAGGATGCTCTGGGTATTTTTTGCGACCTGTCCAAAGCTTTTGACTGTGTTAAATATGATAATTTATTCGGAAAACTTTCCCACTACGGTATTAGAGGTATAGCTTTGGATCTCTTGAAATCATATTTGAGTGACAGAATTCAGAGTGTAGATGTAGGTGGGATTAGATCACAGGGATCATTAGTGACTATGGGTGTCCCACAGGGCTCTATTTTGGGTCCGTTTCTCTTCCTTGTTTATATAAATGACCTTCCTTACCATATTAATGATCATGATATTGTTTTATTCGCAGATGATACGTCATTGCTTTTTAAAGTTAACCGTAGAAGTAATCATGATCATGTTAACTCGGCGATGTCTAAGGTTATTGATTGGTTTAATGTTAATAATCTTTTGTTGAACAATAGAAAGACAAAATGTATTAAATTCACTTTACCTAATGTCAAACAAATTGATCATAATGTTCACGTAAATGGTGAAGACATTGAGCTGGTTGAGTCGACTGTATTCCTAGGTATAAATGTAGATTCTAAGCTACAATAGGGACCACACATTAATAAACTAGCCATTAAATTAAGTTCGGCTGCTTACGCTGTTAAAAGAATTCGCGAGCTAACTGACGTAAATACCGCGAGGATAGTATATTTTAGCTATTTCCATAGTGTAATGACGTACGGTATTTTACTTTGGGGTAATGCTGCGGATATAAACACTATATTTGTGTTACAGAAAAGGGCTATTCGTGCCATCTACAAGCTCGGTCCCAGAGTCTCGCTAAAAGATCAATTTAAAGAAATAAATATACTTACTGTAGCATCACAATACATTTTTGAAAATCTTTTGTTTGCTCACAAAAATATTAGCACTTTTAGTAGAAATAGTGATGTTCATAATTTAAATACTAGAAACAAGCATAGACTTCAACCAAATAAAACTCGTCTCCACAGGGTTAGCAACTCCTTTATGGGACAATGTGTGCGCTTCTACAACAGGCTTCCAGCTAATATACAACAATTATCTATAAATAAATTTAAAGTTTATATTAAGAAAACCCTGTGCAAAAAGGGTTATTATAGGATATTAGATTACATAAATGATGACTGTCCTTGGAGTCAAATATAGTTGATTATTGTGTTATGTAGATTGCTATGTATTGTTACGTATTACTTTGTAATTAATTTATGAAAAGAGCAACTAGGGGGTTTCTTGCCGAGTTCTTCCCCCTAGAAACAGCTTTCCGAACCGGTGGTAGCTTGTAAAGAATGTTGACGAAGATAAATGTTTTGTAAAAACTTACGTCGAATAAATGATTTATTATTATTATTATAAAGATGTATTTAATTAATCTCAAAACAAGTTTATAAAATGTGCTAATTTGCGTGACCAGGTTGTTTATTTAATAGGAAATTACTTACACGAGTTAGTATCGTAATTGAAGCGGAACCTTAACACTGTCAATTAAATTATGTTTCCATTGTTCTTAACAATGGAGATTTAAAATAAAGAGCTCTATTTAACAACAAACATCAAGATATAATCTATTTCTATATTTTTTTCCTGTATCTCGTAATCTTTTGGTTGAAAATAATTGTTTTTATTTTACCTCTAAAGGTGGCATAATTCAATTTTTATTTTTTACTGCAAAAGGTAGGTATTTCTTATGTTAAGACCGACAGACAGGGTGGCGGTCTACTTGATGGTAGGTGGCAAGTATGCTGTCAAGTATTAAGGATAATCAGAGGTACTTTCTGAAACAGGGGAAAGAGATTAAAAAAATGTCTTAATTCGGAAAATATGCTCTTTGTTTAGATGTTTAAAGTAGCTACGGAGTTAGTACACTACTATTGAAATTTAAGACAGTCCAACTTTATTTTTCATATTTTGTAGGTCGCGAGAACGATTTTTTGTTAAATTAGATTGAGGAAAACATTTCCAACAATACAACAAAAATTTAAAATGTAATTTAAAAAATAAGAAAATTTAAATTTAAAAATTAAAAATTAAATAAGGACACTTAAATGTGTAAAGCCCCATTTACGCCGGAACAACACCGTGCGACATGACTGTGTCATCTTGTGGTATGCTACACTTTCGGCTTAAGTAGAATGGTCATGTCACAATGTCGCACGGTGTTGCTCCGGTGTAAATGGGGCTTTATGTCCCACTCGTCGAATTTTGCAATACAGACCTTAACACCATTTTTTACTGTCAGTTACCACTTAATATCCATCGAATTAACAAACACAAAAACGAATACAAGTTGTGGTAAATATAAAATCGAGTACAGTCAGTACAGAATGTAAGTCATTCGCGTAGGTACCAAACAAGTATTTTTAAAAGGTAACTAATTAGAAGAGTTACAGCAAATATCTAAAAAGTACATAATTCATGGCCTCTATTCATCCATTCTCTATCTATCTCAAATTCTGTTCAATAATTCAAAATTCAATACTGAAATCCTCTTCAGTAGGATTGGTTTCGTCTACTGGTCATGTACTTGCACAATTATAATTACGGTTACGCGTATAAATGCCTAAAAGTGTCAAAGGCAAAAATATCCTCATCAAATTCTAAACAAAATTTATTCTATACATTATTTTGATTACCTTGACGGTTTTCAAGTTATAGCTAGTTTTCCAACTATGAAATTTAGTTTGAAAACTGGCCGTAGCTTGTAAATCGTCAAGATAATCGAAAAGTGTATTATACATATTTTGTTAAGAATTTAATGAGGGTAATTTTTTGTATCTATTAAAGTACTTAAAAAATACTTAAAAAACCGGTAACGGGGACAAACTTTGCGATGTGGGCCAAAGGTAGGTATAACAACTCTATAAGAAACCTTTATGTGTTTATATGACGAATTTTATTACTGTCATAAATTTGTTCCAAGATTTATTGCTGCTATTAAAAAAAAATACTTTTTCAAAATTTATATAAATAGCAACAATGTCACAGTGCATTGCATTTATTTTCCTTGTTGCAAACACTAACTATAATGTAAGTAAGGCAAGGTGAACGAGCGTCATAACTCATTACTTAACCCGAGAAATATCAAAGATTTTTTATTTATTTGTTGATAAAAATTCTGATGAAACATAACTGTTGCAGATAAAAAATAAGTAAACTACAAAAGTTTAATATTGAATGTTATGAAATTTATTGAACATTATGGACAAAACCGGTTTTGAGCAAGCCCAAGTTGATAAGTGAAACTGCTGGTTGAAAGCCACCAAGTTAGAGGAGAGGGATGATATAATAGCGATGACCATTCTTTTGATCTCTAACAAAATTAATAATTAAATCTAAACTTATTTTAATTGAACGTAAAGAAAACTGTAATTTGCGATTTAGGTCCCATTCGCCCGCAAGATTCGCCCGAATATTTTTTTCCCAACTGGCCCGAAAAAGTAATATGTCCTATTCGCCCGAATATTAAATTATTAACGAACTAAATAGTATATCGTCATTTTAATACTTTGCGTCAAAGGTTGGGCTGATGGACTGTTGGGTAAAAGTACTTTATCTTAAAGATGAAAGGTAGTAAAAGTACTTTATCCGCCACGTCGGTCTGTTTCTTCGCGATAAACTCAAAAACTACTGCACCGATTTTTATGCTGTTTTCACCAATGGATAGAGTGATTCTCGAGGAAGATTTTAGTATATAATTTACAAAGTTACGCGGGCGAAGTCGCGTGGAACAGTTAGTGTTGTATAATACTAGGTGGCGCCCGCGACTTAGTCCGCGTTGGAAAAGAAAATAGTTGCCTATCATGTGTCCTGTACGTCTAAATGTTTATCTACCAAGTTTCATGAAAATCGGTTAATTCGTTTCTGAGTTATGAAGGAACATACTTTTATGTCCTTTTATGTCCTACAATGTCTCAGTAATTAGCAACACTTGCCTTCTTAGAAATACATAGATTCTTTGAATAGGTACACGCTAAAATTGCTATACATAATATGACATTGTGTTGACACACGCTTCAATGACGTTATATGTATAGACACTCGAAATAAGTTATGTAGTTGTTAGCTTACATTATTACATCTTTAGGTTATATCATCTAGAGACTTTGGCAGGGTGACACTTTTTAGGTTTTAGTAAGTCTGATTTTTGTTATCGTACTTAACAATAAAATTGTTTTAATTAATTAAATTTTAATATGTTTTTATTTATCATAGATAGTATTATTATTATTTTTAATGTTTAAACTTAGTCTGGAAGTTAAAAGAGTGATTTTTGAATTCGAAATCTCAATCACAACTGAAGTTATAGAGAATCCCCTCCACGCTGTTTTGACAAAGATGGAGAAGATATTTAGTTAATCAAAAAGAAAATCCTTACATCCGCCGCGTATGTCTGTCTGTTTCACCAATGGATAGAGTGGTTCTAATTTACAAATAAATACGCGGACAGCAGCTAGTATATTATATTATACTGTTGTTATTTTTATGGTGCATTCTAAAAATCAAAATCAAAATCAAAATATTTATTTATCAATTAGGTTTCTACAAGAAACTCTTTTGATCGTCATTATAAATTTAAATTTACCAGGGTTTCGGAAAAAAAAACCAAGATGACGATCCTGAGAAGAAACCCCGAAAGAAACTCAGGATACTATTCTTTTTGTCATCATTAAAATGTAAAATAGTACAATACACATTACTTAATATTAACAAACTTAAAGTATATATATACAAATTATAGTTTTATAATACAAAACATAGTACGAACTCCGAATAGCTTAAATCCAGGCTTCTTTGTCGCTCAAATAATCAGTGATTTTATAATAGCCTTTCGAGAGGAGTTTAGTTTTAATGACACATTTAAATTTATTTATAGATAAGGCTCTGATTATTTGAGGCAGTTTATTATAAAACCGGACACTTTGACCCATAAAAGAATTACTTATCTTATGTAGTCGTGTTTTATGAAGATTTAAATCACTTTTGGACCTAGTATTGATATTGTGTACATCACATTTTTTATTAAATTGACTAATATTTTTGTGCACATAAATTAAATTTTCACAAATATATTGACATGCAACAGTCAAAATCTTTATTTCTTTGAACTTTTCTCTGAGGGAAGACTGCGGATCTAGTTGATAGATGGCTCTAATGGCCCTTTTTTGTAAAATAAAAATAGTATTTATGTCCGCAGCGCTACCCCAAAGAAGAATCCCATAACACATTATACTGTGGAAATAACTAAAATAGACAATCCTAGCTGTATCTACGTCTGTTAGGCGTCTAATCTGCTTAACTGCATAAGCCGCAGAGCTAAGCCTTTTACTTAGTTTCTCAATATGTGGACCCCATTGTAATTTAGAATCTATGGTAATACCTAAAAATACGGTCGATTCCACGGGTTCCAATTTTTCACTACCCAAAATCACATTCGTTCCAATATTTTTAACATTAGGGGTACTGAATTTAACAAGTTTAGTTTTGGTGGCATTTAAAAGAAGATTATTTACACTAAACCAATGTACTATGTTAGAAAGTGCATAATTTACCTCATTATAGCATCCAAGTTGTCTTTTAATCTTAAATATTAATGATGTGTCATCAGCAAACAATACAATATTATGATTACTCACAGAATGAGGTAAATCATTAATATAAACCAGGAACAAAAACGGACCGAGAATCGAGCTTTGAGGGACGCCCATTTTAACTAGAGAACCCGGAGATTTCTTACCATTAACATCGACCCTCTGAATTCTATGGCTGAGATAAGAAGTAAAAAGATCGAGAGCCTTGTTCCTAATTCCATAGTGGCATAATTTCCTTATTAGAGTGTCATGCTGGACGCAGTCAAAGGCTTTAGACAAATCGCAAAAAACACCCAGAGCGTCCTGCGAGTTCTCCCATGCCTCAAAAATATTTTTCAATAGTTCCACACCAGCGTCCGTAGTAGAGCGCCCTTTCGTGAAACCAAACTGCTTATTAAAAAGTAAATTATGATTATTAAAGTGTTTAAGTAGTTGACTCAAAATAATTTTTTCAAATATTTTACTAAGGGTCGGAAGTACTGAAATTGGTCTATAATTCGCGGGATTAGTTTTATCATCCGACTTAAATAAAGGCACAACCCTACTAATTTTCATTAGATTAGGAAATTCACCACATGTAACACAGCAATTGAACACAGTTGCCAAATGAGGTGCAATTATATTTATTACAGAGGCAACTGTTTTCACCGACATGCCCCAGAGATCTGCAGTTTTTTTTATTTCAATAGTCTTAAAGAAACTCAGAATATCATCTGGGCCAACAAATGCAAATTCAAATGGCGCATCACACTCCTTTACACTCTTCTTGAGCAGACTTTCAGCAGCAACCGACGACGAGTCTAGTGACCGAGTGAGGTTAACCGGAACACTGGAAAAGAAACTCTCAAACTCCGCCGCCACATCCACATCCGACTCAAGGTCCCGACCATCTATCTTCAAACTAAAGCCGCCATCCCGAGCCCGCCCCCTTCCAGTTTCTTCGTTAATGATGCGCCATGTAGTTTGAATTTTATTTGCGGCATTCTTAATTCTGTTCTTTACATGAATGGATTTGGCCATAAAACAGACTTTTTTAAACAATTTTGAATATTTCTTAACATATTCTCTAAAGTCCAAATTATGATTGTACTGTTTCTGGCCATACAACTCATAAAGCTTATTTCTACTTGTGTAGATGCCATGAGTTGCCCATCCATTAAATAACATAAAGTTACCAACTAAACGCGACCTTATCGTAAAGACCTTACCGAATTCATCACTAATTAATTTAAATAAAGAACCATACATTTCGTTAAGACTATCAAAATATGGCAACCTAGGTAATTTATTAATTATATTAGCCCTAAATTGTTGAATGCGATTCTGAGTAATTGGAACAAAATTAATGTGCTTTCGTTGATACCGACTTATATTTGAATGAAATGACACAAGCAAACCACAGTGGTCAGAGTCTAGGACATCTAGAACTGATCTTTTATATAATTTTACATTACAAAATATGTTATCAATACAGGTGCCACTTGTGGCAGTTATCCTTGTCGGTTCAAAGAAAACGTTGTACAAGTTAAAGGACCTAAACAGATTTACAAAATCAGTTGTAATTGTAGAAGCATCTAAAATGTTGACATTAAAATCTCCACAAATTACGAGACCTTTATGGGATGTGCATACCCTTAACAATACACTTTCCATTATGTTTAAAAAGTTATCAAAAGGTGCGCTTGGAGGTCTGTATGCGCAAACTACTATAGTCTGTTCAAATTCAATACATGACAGCTCAGCAACTCCTTCAACAGATAGATGCAGAATATCTTTCCTTTCCTTACATTTAAACTGCTTCTTAGTAATAATCAAAGAACCTCCTCTCATCATATTTATTCTATTAAAAGAGCTTACAACCTTGTGTTTACTGAAACCGTACATGTACTGATGATTTTTCAACCAATGCTCTGTAATGCACAAAATATCAACATTATAATGATTCATAAATATATCTGACTCGAGTTCTTTTCCTGTTAAGCCTTGTATGTTCTGGTGAACTAGAGAAAGACTGCAAGAGGGTTCCTCCATTGTCTGAGATGTTAATTTAAATTAAGCGGATCGGAGCTACATGTATTTGTATTACAATTTATTATATTTGACTGTCTAATAGAGACAGTCCTGTCAATACATGGCTGTTCAATAGAAACTGCCATGGTTAAAGGTTGACTTAAGTCAACATATGGCTGTTCAATAGAAGCAGCAATAGTTGAAATTAAGTCCACATTATACCGTTCCACAGGAATGGTATCGTTTTTAATACAATATAGTAGCGAACTAGCTATATTACGTCTGTAATAATCAGAAATGTTAAAATTATTTATTGAAAAATTGAAAAATTTGCTGTAACTGAATGCGTTACTGTCAATTATTCTACATTTATTATTATAAACAGACAAAGTGTGTAATTTTAAATTGCACTTATGTCTGTAATTGTTTTCATTAGATGTCAATAATTTACTGTAGGGAAAGGCAAACATAATTATATTTTTAACATTTAGATTTAACAATTTGTCAAAGTATTTCTTTATATGCCTTGAATTTGCATTTCCCCTTCTCCCAATGAAAATTACCAGTGTAGTATCCGGAGTATACTTCATGCTTATAATACGATCAACAATTTGTATAAAATTTGCTCCTGGATAACAAAAACTAGTAAACTGAGCACCAGATGTTCGTAGTATGTGACTCATATTTTTTCCTATTTCATCACTAAACATTATAAAACTATTTGAATTTTTTGCACAATTTTTCACCATCAAAGACTGTGGTAAGTGAATGGACTCTTTACCGGCTGGCTCAGTCAGTTCACTCATTGACAACGGGCCTTCGCTCTGAAATGAAATTTGTGCATGAGATTGCGAGTAATCCTGGATGTTAATTTGGGCTGTGTTAAACTTAACCGTAATATCGAACAAATTTTTATTAAGAGATTCAACTTCTGATTGAAGTTGATGTATCTGTGTGTCATAATGGCTAATATAATGTGCTAATTTCTGTTTGTTTCTAGCTAATTCGCTAGTTAATTTTTGCTTTTCATTAATTAGATTTTTGGTTTTGGTGTATAGTTTTCTTTTCAAAACAGTTAATAATTTTAACTTTTTTTTGTTGGACTTTACAATTTTTTTATATTTCCTTTTACTTAAATTGAAAGAGTGACTGGGCATGTTAATGGTACCATAACTCAAATTAATGTCATTAGAACAGCCACAGTCTCGGAAGTCAGAGCTAGTAATCAGCTCGTCATACAGGGACTGTGTCTGCGATAACTCAAATGTTGCAATGTGACTTTTAAGCTGAGATATTTGGCTATGCGCACTCCTAAGCTCAATTTCCAAATCATCAGCACGCTTGAGATTATTCTCAAACATACTAATGTCCTGCTGATTCTCAAACCTTTATTGGTCTAAAAACATATTTTGCAATGTTACAGATTTTATTAACATGGTATCTGTTCCATACCACCCGTTGATAGAAGTGTCTGAAGAAGAAATTAAGAAATCTCGCGAGTCCGTTGGAATAACTGATGTCAATGTGATAAGGGAAAGTGTAAACTCCATTGAGGATTGGTGTAGGAAAGAGCCACATCTCGCAGAGGCTAGCAAATACTTAAGTAAGTTACATTTTTAAAACCGAACTGAGTATTCGAAACATTACTGTCTATTATTTTATAAATCCGGTTATGAATGATCTTCAGAAATATCTCATTAATATCGTGTTTAATTGTGATAGCATTTTAGCTATTGTAATGGTAGTTGTAATGAATATAATTACCTTATGATTATCTTGTTGGAAATGTAGTGTAATATATAAATGAACAAATAAATAATCATGTTATCTATATTTATTGTATACTTATGTCATATAATTTTACTTTTAAAACAGCGTTAGGCATAATATCTACAAGTTTCTTAACAAAAAAAGTCCCGCATAATAATAATTATTAATAAGATCGTTAGATATTATAATATATTGTTACAGTTTAGATATAATATATATTGTTATTGTAAGTTTTAAAACGCCAGAAACAAGTTTGGCGTAGTTTAATTGTTAAATATTGATTCACAGTCAGTCGAGAATTTACAAGTTTATGTTAAATTTATATATTTTTAAACATATTTTATTATCAATAACAAAAGCATGACCTGTGTATGCAACCTCTGTAAAAAGTATGCATAAATGCAAAAACAATTGTAATACAACAAAAACAAAACGTCGTCCTGTTACTGAATATAATATTTTGTATTATTGACATATTAAATAGTATATATAACTATCTATACTAACATTGTAAAGAGGAAAGATTTGATTGTTTGTTTGTTTGTTTGTTTGTATAGAATAGGCTCCGAAACTACTGAACCGATGGTAAATTCTTTTACCATTAGAAGCTGACATTATCCGTGATGAACATAGGACACTTTTTACCGCGAGAAAATGCTTTATTCCTACGGGAAATCTAAAATAAAAAATAAAAGTAAATATTAGCGGCTTGGCCCGGGAAATAGCGCCATCTATCCATATACGGTAGATGGCGTGTTATACTTTTCTACTCGGACGAAGTTGCGAGCACCAGCTAGTACTTTATAATTAGTTAGTTTCAGTGGATAAGTTCAAAGAAATTAATGCTATTGTATGACTGTGTCCTGTAGAAAAACCTGAGTGAATGTTTAAAATGCTTTTTCCAGCGCCAGTAGTAATAGAGCGTATATACATGTTAGCTAAAGGATCGGTTGAAGCAACAAAGGATAGAATAGACAAGCTGCTGACGTGTAGAAGAAAGTTCCCGGACATCATGATGAATCGGAATATAGATGAGTTCGAAGACATTGGCGTGTAAGTACAACGATTCTCTAGTGAATGAAGTTTTAATGTATATATTTTTCCAACTCGTGAACGTAATGTTCACACTTCGCAAGTAAACACAAGTTACTAAACCATTGTTTAAACATGGTCCCTTGCTACAGTGTTCTGAACAACACATACAAATGTATATTTATCTAAAGATCTAATGGAATCATAATAAAACGCTGGTGGAATGTTCAAAGAAAACACACCTATTTCACTGGAGGGTCAATTAACGTCTAATGGTCGCAGAAAGAGAATGGAGAATAACAATAGGCTGCATCTATTTAAACTCTTTCATAGGCTATGGGGCAAACCTATGTCTAATGATCTTTTAAAAGCTGATTAAGATTATAAATAACTTTTAGCACTTTCGAAGAGATTAACAACTTAGGAATAACTATTTTACGGACTCCTTATATTTAATACATTTAGGTCAGTACCATAAATATAAGATCTCACAATAAGGAACGCGTTTGATTTTATTGTATAATCAAAAAAATACAACATCGTTTTATATTATAGTTAAAACGAACGAATCAGTTAATTCGTTTAAGAGTTATGGAGGAACATAGATACATAGAATGCCTACACTTACAGATTTATTATTAGTATTGATTATGATAGTTGTAATCAATATCAGAAGACTTACATTACATAAGTCAGATCTAGACACTATTTAGATAAATAATTAGAAACTGAATATTTTACGTAATTCTCGTGTTTCAGTACTCTATTTCATTAATAGGTAAAAAATATACCAGAGAAGAAGAAATTTTAAACCGATGTTAATGCTTATGTAGCGTAATTATATAGAATCCAATTAGAAAAAATATAAAACTACTGACCGAGTTCTAAAGAAGTTTCCTTTTGTCTTGGCTTTTATAACCAAATTTTAAGTTACAAATATTTTAAGTTACAAATACTTGTAACTTACGATGAATTACGAAATCATGGAGTGAATTTTCTATATAATATACTTTTTGATCTAAAACTTAAATTACTCGATTTTATATCAAACTTTTATGTCTGAACACAATTTAAAAGGACACTTTTCAATACACCAATTATTTATTTGATATAAGATAATATTATTTCCATATTTAATATATAAATATATTTTTCAAAATTATAAAAAAAAAATTATAGACATCCCCATACTGTGTGTCTATTCAATCACTACAAACGTTCAAAGGCGTCTTACCTCAGCACAACTCCTACTAACTATAATATATTTGTATATATAATGATATACCTACGAGTATATACTAGTAGATAATCATATATATTATTTGATCATGATTTAAAAATTAAGAATTTAAATTTATATTAAATTTATTTTTAATTAAAATTCAAATTTAAATAGTAGGGCAGTTTAAATTACAATTTTATCTTGTTTGTGATTGTTATAGGTAGTCAAATTTTCAATGAAAGATTACTCCGTTTGATTTTATGAAATATCGTTACTATTTTTTTTCTTTTTGTTTCAATTTCCATAGATATCGCTTTATAATTTTCTTTTCTTTTTCTTAACAACATTTCTTTCGTTTACAGAAAATACATTGTACTACCAAAGATGCACCCCGTTGATCAGTCGAGGATGATGGTGACACTATTTGAAAAAGATAGAACAGATGATTTCAACTTGCTTGCTTACTTCCGATATGGTTTCATGGTAATTAATTTCGTGTTGTCTTTCGATTATTTATACGTTAAGAACGGCGGACAGGCTAACGGTCCGCTTGATGGTAGGTGGCCACCGTTGCCTATAACACAAGCACCGACAACCTAAAAAATCAATTAAGTTTTTTTTTTGTTTTATTTATACTAATATTATATCCTTATCCTTCCATATTATAAAACAAAGTCCTCCGGCGCGTCTGTCTGTCTGTTTGTTCGCGACAAACTCAAAAACTACTGCACCGATTTTCATGCTGTTTTCACCAATAGATAGAGTGGTTCTCGAGGAAAGTTTTAGTATATAATTTACAAAGTTACGCGGGCGAAATCGCCGACAACAACTAGTTATAAAAAGAAAATATTTGTATTTTTGTCTGTAATGAATATACTCAAAAACTATACTGGAATGATATTAAAAATCATTTCACATATAGAAAGCTATATTATATCAGCGAGTTATTTATAACTAGCTGCTGCCCGCGACTTTGCCTTAAATTGTAAATTAAATACTTAGTAAAACCTTCCTCGAGAACCACTCTATTCATTGGTGAAAACAGCATGAAAATCGGTGCAGTAGTTTTTGATTTTATGGCGAACAGACAGACAGACGCGGGGGAGGACTTTGTTCAATAATATGTAAGGATAAGGATTGTTAATTGAATTAATTTCTTAAATTTCAGATTGGTGAGTACAGACTACACCACGATTACACTTTCAGCGAGAGATACATTCTGGATCTAGCCAACGCGCAAATTAATATGATCAGCAAATTGAATCCAGTATTACTGAAGAAAGCCGAATATTTATGTACTGTGAGTATAGTTACCTATCATAATATATCACAATACACTGGACCACAAAAAAAAAGGGTCGGGGAAATGTTCAATATCTTCGAACTTCGCCCGCGTGTCTTCGTGTATTATATACTAAAACCTTTCTCGAGACCCACTTTATCCATTGGTGAAAACAGCATGAAAATCGATGCAGTAGTTTTTGAGTTTATCGCGAACCGACAAACAGACTGACAGACGCAGTGGAAGGCGTTGTTTTATAATAATTATATAGTGATAACCGTATGCGTATTGGCTAGTATGGATATACATGTATCAGGTTGAAATGGTACAAAAAATCATACCTACTTATTTATTTAAATGTTATATATAATATTGTTCTTTCTTTGTGAGTTATAGAGTAGAACATCCTATTAATATTATAAATGCGAAAGTTTGTGAATTGTATGGATGGATATTTTATTACTCTTTTCACGCAAAAACATCTTAACAGATTTGGAATCGTCTAAAAATATATAAAAAAATTACCGTTACCATTATTGTACCAGAGATAATTATGTCAGATTCTTTCACGGGTGTTATATTTTAATATTTTCAATGTGGACGAAGTCGGGGGCACCAACTAGTTCATAATATTAGTAGAAAAAGATGAGTTAAAAAAAATATTCCAAATTTCAGGAAGGTTTTGGTACAAGAATTAAAGGCATACACATATTGAACGCGCCATCTTTTGTGGACAAATTGGTTTTTCTGCTGAAGCAGGCACTGAAGGAAAAAGTAGCTAAGAGGCTTCATGTGCATAACTCTTACGAAGATCTCTATGAGCATATACCGAGGGAATGCTTGCCGAAAGACTACGGCGGAGACCAGCAGTCTTGCTCAAAAATAGATGGTTAGTCACAACTTCGTCGTTATCGTTACTATTGTGTTTTCCTATGTTAAGAATTAATTTTATTAATGTGTTTTATCTCTCCTGATACAGGTATAAACTTAAAAGCAGGCTATTTGTGTAATTCTTCTTGTGAAATAATTAAAATTACAAAAATAATTAAAACCATTATAAACAAATGAAAGTACTTATTAATTATGTATACATTATTTTACAGAACAATGGCAGGACGTATTGAGGTCAGAGGAAGCTAGAAGAATTGTTAAGGAATCAGATTATATGATCACGAATGAGAAACTTAGGATAAATCCTAAAGTTGACGAAGATTTTATGGGTATTCATGGCAATTTTAGAAAATTAAACGTGGATTAGATAGATGGGGTTATATTTTGTTTAAAAGATTTCATCGTTGTAGTATAATGTATATATATTTCATTGTATATATATATTTCATTGTTGTTGTACTTAGAATGGTACAAAAAGTGACGAAATGACTATAAAAATTAGTTTAATTAACAATTACAGACGTGGAAGTTAGGGTTTTTAAATAACTTAGAAGTGATATAAGTGGTTAAGGACAATTGTGAAATTATTTAATAAATAATTTGGTTATTTTAAATTTATTTGTTTTATTTATTTGGTTTTTGAAATCAAAAGATCTTTAGGCGCGTTGGGCATTTTTGAGATGGGAAAAAACCATTGAACTGACTGTCGTGTAATGTAATGTAATGTAATGTAACCGAAACTGACTAAGCAGACAACTGCATATGAAAGTAAATTTACTAGATATGATAACAAGGATCAATGTGGTATACACCTCTGACCAATAATATAGTTTCATCATCAAATATCATACAATTATTTTTGTGAAGCTTTTACGTTTTTACTTCTGCCGTGCAGTCCTACGATTGACACTTTTTTTTTAATTAACATGTTGTTAAAAATAAGAAATAAACATATTTTTTTTTTTTTTTTTTTTTTTTTTTTTTTAATTTTTCTCGTTTCTTAATTTTAGCTTCGCCACTATAATTTGCGGCGCTTGAGAACAAAAATTATGTAGTTTAACTAAAAAGATATTATAATTACAGGTCTGCCTATATGCCCTATCTCCCACGAGAAAGGTAGATAGGGTCATAAGGGCTTTCTATATGGAAATACTTATTTTTTATAGACATACATAGACTATCATACACAAAATATACATATAAACATATTTTCATTAATTAATTATAGACTAGACAATAGTTCTTTAAGTTGACATCACACAATATAATTAGATCGTTCCTAAACTATAGTTTCGAACCGTTCCTTCCGGCGACAGATTGAACGATTCTGTCAGCGAACCGGAGGAAACGGGTCCGGGTGTCCTTGTGACCTAACACCATAGGGAGAGAGTCCAGATCCAACCTTATGTCCAGGTCCATTTCAGTATTGTATCTAAGGAGGGAGAAAATTGGACAATCGAGAAGTACATGGAGTGCTGTTTCCTCTGTTACCCCGTCACATAGACAGGCCGGATCGTCTACGAGGGAAAACCTGTGAAGGTAGGACCTGAACCCTCCGTGTCCTGTGAACAGCTGTGCCCTTAGGTTTGTAGCCAATCCCAGTGTCCGAACGGTTTTGTAGGCGTCTGCAACCATGGGGAAAAATGCCTTTGTAGTAGCAGCAGTTTCTGTTTCCGTGTATCGTTTCTGCCAAGCCTCAATCGTGGAGTCCCTGATGAGGCGCTTCGCCTTGGACAACGGGAACCTGTCGTAGCACGAAGCCCCGCTGCTGTGAAGCGCGGCTTCCTTGGCCAGTTCGTCAGCTCGTTCGTTTCCTTTGAGTCCATTGTGAGCTTTGATCCAATAAAGCTTTGTGTCACATCCTTTTCCCTTAAGCTCACGTAGATATTTTCTGATGTCGAGGACAATCGGGTTTAAAGATGTACCCGAGCAAATAGCTTCTAGAGATGATCTGGAGTCTGAGATTATGTCTATTTTTGGATGTGAACAAAATGTAATTAGTGCTTCTCTTATAGCTATCAGCTCCGCCTGGTAAACCGAACAATAGTTTGGAAGATTGATATTTATGGCTCCTATTTCCCTATCTTCTTTCCAAGCTGAGACAGCAGCACCTACTCTCCCTTGGATTTTACTGCCATCAGTATATAATTTTGCTGAGTCGCTTGACATTAAAGATAGGTCCTGTTGTCGTTCTATTATATCATAGTTTAAGACTTCAACTGTTGCTGGGTGTCCCAAATCAATGAGTGCACCCTTTCTTTGGAGCAATCCGTTCGGAAGCTCAGCTAGGAGATGGCCTTTCTTAACATAATAAAGTTTTTGCGATTCAGTAGCCCTGAGGTCCAATGGAATGATTCCAGCCAACAGGGCAGCAGCGTTGCCAGACACTGTGCGATGCGCTTTGGCTATTTTAATGGTGAACATTCTAGTCAGTCGGTTCAGAGCTTTGATCGCATATTTTTTGTTTACTATGTCAGCCCAGACATTAGCACCATACAAAATCAGTGGCTCGACAGCTGCTATATATATTGTTCTCAAGATTTCTGAGTTCAGTCCCCACTGTGCTCTAGCAGCTCTGGCCATGAGTTTATGTAGGGCGGTGGCTCTTTTTGTTACTGCGTCAAGGTGAGATCTAAAGTTTAATAGTCGATCTATTGTTAGGCCTAATATTTTGATGGAGTTACTGGGAGGGACCAAAACGTTTTCGAAAAATATTCTGGGTTGAGTATACTTAAGTTTTTTGGTAGCTATCAACAGCTGAGTTTTATTAGCTGCAAATTTTAACTTATTTAAGGCTCCCCAGCGTGCCACTGTATCAAGGGCCCTATTTAGTTTAACTGCGACCTCCTCACCGGTCTTCCCGGCAGCGACCAGCATCAGATCATCAGCAAATGCCTGTATATGAACTTCCGGTTTTGATTTCATATCTTCCAGCAGCGGATCGACTATTAAATTCCAGAAAATTGGTCCGCACACAGAGCCTTGTATACATCCTCTGGTAGTTTGTCCATGGAAAGTCGAACCCGCGTAAGTAATTTGGTATCTCCTCTCAGTAAGGTAATTTGCCACTAATCCCAACAATGCTCGGTCCACCTCTTTTGAAGTTAGTTGTTTAATTATCGCCGGCCACCAGGCTCCATCAAACGCTCCCTGGATATCTAGAGACACCACAGCAGCTATTTCTTTATTACTGACTGCTTTCCTAATTCTTTGATAAGCGTTATGAAGCGCGTCGTCTGTGCCTTTTTGAGGTGTGAAGCCATACTGCTGATCGTTCAACTTTCCTTCAGAGAGAAGCTGCCAAACGATCCTTGTGGTGATGATTCTTTCAAAGATCTTGCCAAGAACAGGCAACAGGCCAATTGGTCTGTATGCCTTTGGTGTTGCGTAATCGTCACGGTTGGGTTTGGGAATGACCTTAATAACTGCTTCTTTCCAAACTTCCGGGAAGTAAGCATTTTTGAGACAACTGTTGAAAATATACAGCAGTATCTTTGGTGCAGTCCGGAAAGCCCTGTGGCAGATATCAGAGGTGAGACCGTCCTTGCCAGGGGCCTTCTTGGGGCTCATTTTTTTAAAGGCGAGATTAACCTCTGTCTCTGTAAATTCCACTATATGGAGGTTGCCCTCTGCTCTGATAATAAGATCCAAGTCCCTAGCTGCCGACCTGATACCTGTTTGCTGCTCGTTATCCTCATCTTTTGTATCCATTGGAAAAAAATTGGTCGCCAACAGTTTTACCGATTCAGCTTGGTCCAATGTTGATCCATGGCGATCCCGCAGCAAAACATCCGGTGGCCTGGACGTGTTGCTCTTCAATATCTTATACGAGCTAACCCATACGTCTTTTCCTCGCTGACCACTACAAAACTGCTTCCAGCTCAAGGTGACGGCGGTCTCAATCTGAGTTTTGTAATTGGTTTTGGCTTTAATATACTCCAATATAAGAGCCTCCCTGCGTGTTGGGTTAGCCTGTTGGATGCGGCGTCTGATCCGGGTAATTTCTATTTTTTGTTGATTAAGATCGTCAGTCCACCAAGGCGGTTTACCCGGTCTGACCTTGCGAGCCGTCCCGGCAATGGATCTGTCGCTGGCTTCTACTATTGTTGCAGTGTATTGTCTGGCTATACATTCCAAGCGATCGGTACTACTTATTGAATTAATGTCTAGTTGAGTGAGTCCTTCCAGCTCAAGTTTGTTAAGGAGTAACTTATCAAATTTTTTCCAATTCGCTTTCGAAGTATTATACTTCCAGGTCTTGTTCTCCGTTTCAAAGGCAGAAAAAGACGTTCCCAAGCTCATCTGAAACGTAATGGCCCGATGATCAGAAAGTGTGAGAAGATCCCTTTCGACTGTCCAATCAGTAATATCCTTTAGAAGACCTGGAGAACATGCAGTCACGTCAACTATACTCGTATACAATCGGACCCCTCTATAAGTGTGAAAGGTTGGAGTACTGCCGCTGTTTAGTACTTCGCATCCCAACTCAGCAAGGAACTCCGAGTACGCCTGGCCCCGCCTATCCTCAGTCCGGCAGCCCCACCAGGGACTCTTAGCATTGATATCTCCACCAATAAGATAATTCTTCACACCCAGTGTGGAAACGGCGTTAGTAATCCGTTGCAAGTAAGGTTCGATGTCCTGGTCTCCCTCCATGTAGACGTTGATGAGTCCGTATTCCTTTCCTTTGGCATCAAACCCAAGGGCAACGATATTTTCATCAATGCAATTAATATCAATTGTGAGATTGATAAGGTGGTTGGCCACAAGGACAGCCGATTTAACCCTCCGAGGGGAGGCAGGTGCCTGCACCACCCGAAATCCGGATGCCACGACGCGACCCAGTGAACCGACATAAGGTTCTTGCAAAAGAAGGAAGTCTATACTATTTTCCAAGCTAAATTTGAGACACTCTTTAGTTGCTGCAAAACCTCTGCCGAGGTTTGCTTGTAAGAATTTGTAACTATTTTGTGTTTTTTGGACGCCTTTAGCAGTAAGTCACTGAGCGGCGGGCTATGCGATCCCATTTCTGCCATTCAGGACACTGGCTACTATAAGCTGGGTGACGATAATCTGCTTGTTTCTGCTTTATGCACCAATGACACCTTGGAGACCCTTCTCTCGCTTGGCACTCCTTTGTGTCATGATCCCCACTGCAATAGCCGCAGACCTGTGCAGCGCTACAGTCTCTGGCCATGTGGCTAAATCCAAGACACCTGTAGCACTGTATTACTGGAGATTGATCCATTGCCAAAACAGTTTGATACCCTAGTCGTATCCTTTTATCGTTGAGTCTTTGCCAGACCTGGGGTGAGACCTCAACAATTATATTCTGGAGTACGTCCGTGCGCCCCTTTACCCGACGAACTACTCTTACATCACCCCCTACTGTTCCTGTAATTAATGCTCCGTTTTGTTTAATAATGGCAGCCTCCAGCTGCCTGTCATTGAGGTCTTTGGCAACCCCAAGGAGACGCAATTGGGGCTTACGTTGCGGAAGCGGTTTTGCTGAAAGGTCTTGCCTTGTTTCGACTACAGCTTTCGCGATTGCATCCCTTCCGTCCACTGTATCACATGCGACAACAACCCTGGCTCCTCGCAGCTTTCGCATCGCTTTGACCCCAACACCCAAGGCGATAACGTCAACAGAGTCCTTGACCGCCCTGACGACGTCATCTCCGGTGTGCCTGGGGTCATTGGATTCCACTACTACAGAATAAGATGGCGCTGCTGCCGCTACCTCCGCATATGTTGTTCGATGTCTTAAGCTCCCGGAAACATTGGATTTCAGTGGACCCGGACCTCCGCCCCGTATCATAACTGCTTTTTCAGGCATATGTCCAGGCTCAGAGTTCGCTAGGCGCGAACTCATTTCCTTTATTTCTGCCATTTGTTCAGTTAATATATTTATTTGGCCGATCTTGAGCTGAGCGTCTGCTCGCATTTCCCGTAGCTCAGTCAGAATATCGCCGTAGTGAGGTTCTGATGTGACTTTCGTTTTGATTTCCTGGAGGACCTCGAAGTTTAGGATTTGCCTGATAGACGATACCTCCCTGCTCAACTCCTCCAAGGCCTGCCTAGTGTCGGAATTCTTTAAAAACTCCTCAAGCGCTGTTATTCGTTGCTGATTAGCCTTTTCAACCTTCAATAGATCCTGTGAATGTTGTGCCCTTAGTCTCTCCACCCTAACGGAGAGAGTGCGGCGTGATTCGCTTAGTTTGAGGACTATCTCATACATTGCCGCCAAGTTTGCAATAACACACTCCTTGATAGTAGTCTTCATTTTGCCCGACGCCTCAAGCTGGCTTTTGGCTTCTTGCATCAGCTTGTTAGCTGCAGCAGGGAGGGTATCCAGCGAGGAGTATGGGCCTGCGGACAGCCCCCCTGAGGCAACTGAAGGGGTAGGAGATAGCGCTGAAAACATTGGAGTGTCATTTGCACCGATACCAGGCGGCAACGATCCAGAAATACTAAAAGTGATATCAGCAGGCACAGTTAACGAGGACTTGTCGCGAGTTTCGGGTCCATTATCCACAGACCTGGTAACATCTCCAGGTTCAGAGCTAGTCCCTGTCCGGCCCGCCGCACGAGTCGCAGCACGCCTTCTAAGGTCGTCCGTCGTCGCAGAGAGGCCGACCCGTCCGGTAGATTTCACCTTGGATGGTAGCGGTGTTCTTTCCATATCCAAAAAACCAGAGGGAAGAATCCGCAGCCAAAGAGGCGAGGACCGTAAAGGTAGATAATTACACCGAAACAGCCTCTCTTGATAGCTGTATACTTATTTAGAAAGTCGCCGGGAAGTTGATTATAATAATTATATTTTCCTAATATTATCTTTGCAAGATCGAAATAAACATATTATGATGACTATGTTTATCGTAAGTCTTAGTCTAAGTAACACTTCTTTTTTCGTTTTATAAATGCTAAAATGTTAACATTTCTGGAACACTAAATTTTACATATAAATCAGAGTGTTGGCAATGACAATGTGGAGCCTAAGTGCTGGTCCAACAAGAAAGCTTATTATTGCTCAGCAGGCTATGCAAACAGAAATTATATCTATGTTTCCCTATCAGACAGAATCTGTAACAAAATGCAATCTATTGGAGAATTAATTTTATCTGCAGAACTCTTAACCCATCTAAAATGACATTAGCTAGTCATACCAGCTTGCGTAACCAACAATCTAGTCAGAGACCCATTTCCTTCAGTGGGCGTCTGTCATGTATTATTAATAGTGAGGATCACAAAAAATATTATATTTACAAGACTTTACAATATTACAAGACGGCTACGGATCAAGACAAAAGCGATACACTTTCTTACGAACACAAAAGTAATTGATGTTTTCGTTTCATTGATAAAGCAATTTATTCCGCTCAAACAGAGTGGACGTTTATATACACCAAAATTCAGAAACCTTGCATGAAGTAGAAAAAGATGTTTTGCCTGTAGAATATGGGGGACAGGAGAGACTATATTAGAACTATTCAGTAAGTATCTATCTGTGATATGCTATCACACATTGTCTTTTAGCCAATGGCTTTCTTAAAGAAATCTCCTCAAGACTTTGAATGTAATAGATTAAAAATTAGAATTTTCAATTTATTATAGCACCGAGTATAGTCAACATTTTCATGCTAAAGCAGAGACAAATAGGTAGGTAAATAGGGTGACTAAATCTCACAGACTATTATCAGCAAAGGCGTCCCTAAATATCTTGTTTGTCTATCCAACTGTAAAAGCCCTCTAGCTCTCTATAGTACCTAAGGTGCTTTCAATCCAAGCCAAAACAAATACTTGTACAAACACTAGTACACGTACAAATAAATGAGGGATTTCATTAATAATAAATTGTTCAATAATGAGACCTAAGGTAACAGACGGTACCCTACGGAAAGGACTAATTGCCTTTTCTTGTTTTTGTAGGGTTTCGACGTTATTTTGATGTATTTACAAAGACATATAAGACATATTAACATATTTTTTATGATAAATCCATACAGACAGGCAACCACTTAATTTTATGTGGCTTGTAGCCCCTAATCTTTAAAAGGTTCTTATAGTTCTATAGTAGTCAGGGCGCACTTTAATTTGCAGTCATTTGGGCAGTCAGTCTGAAACAACAGCACGTTTGCTGTTGTGTTTCGTTTTGTGCTATGAGTGAGGGATGCCAGAGCCAATTTCCCTATCCCTGTCCAATTTATTAATATAAAAAGCGGCAGCTGACCTTATTATAAAAAATAATAATAATAAAATTTGAAGTCTTTAAATAAAGAAAATTTGGTTAAATTACTAAACTTTTCAGAAATGTATGACATATTATTATTATCAGAAGAGCATATTAAAATGTTAAAAAGAAAGTCAAAGATGTCAAATATGTGGCCGAGAGGCCAGACACACATATACACAGAGACATACACGTCCCTTTGCGTCGGGCGTCGGTGATTCAAAATATTTCAGTGAAATCACTTCTAAAATTATGTTAAATACAATGACCATCGGCAATCTAAAGCCCGTTTAATAAACACGTTTAAGATCGATTGTAATAAATGCAACATTTTACTTTTTTTCCTTGTTCCTTCCTTGCTTTGTTAAATAATAAAAAAACGCAATATTTTCCTTGAAACTGGACATTGCAACGTTTGCAATTTTTGCAAATACTACAACTAACATTAAATTACCCAAATGAACAGCTCAAGTAGTCCATTAACTCGAAAAATATTGATTACTTTCAATAGATGACTTTCATGGCGGACCTTGTCAATAATAATTGATAAATCTATCAATTTAATGATTTCAATAAATATCAGTAATAATAAAGTGAGAGCTTTACTTATATATTTTCTCCTAATAAATAATAAGAGTACTTAATTAATTTTACCGTACAATAATAAAATTAGCGTAAAGCAAAATAATGGGATTAGTTTTTACTGATATTGACATTTAACGATAATTAGTTATCTAATAATATCTACTTTTAACAACCGAAGTAGAACTATTAATAATAATTTCACTTATTTTATTTGCATCAAATCGTCGTGTCCTTTGGACATTAGCCCCTGGGTAAGCCCGTTGATATTTTCGATCAACATTATACCTACCTGTTTTCAGATACTTGGGTTTTTCTTTCGCCCAAATTTATGAACGTTATTGTGTTACACTCGAAATATTAATCGAAGATTCGAGAGAAACCCAAGATGAGTATCAGGGAAAATCAAATGCCGGTAATGGGAGAACGCAGTCTGACCGAGTAGGTGGTTAATTAGACACAAACTATACTTAATAAAAATTAAACTTTCTATTGAGCGCACTAGCAATAACGTGTGTTTTCCTAAATACCTATTTCGTAAGGATCGCAAAGCTATACTTTCCTCTTAAACTTCCCACTTTATTATGACTGCGGAATGACTAACTACTAGTAAACCTAGCTACTTAATCCATACTAGTATTTTAAGAGGTAATGTTTGTTTGTATAACCTTCGAAACTACTCACTTGAATTAAAAAATCTTTCACCAAAGTTAGATTAGAATTTTAGGATAAACATAAGCTAAATATTCTATGTGCTGCTGCGAATATTCTAGTGCTGCGAGCACCAGGTATCCAAAAATAAAGTTGAAAGACGCTTAATTTTTCAAAGCGGACGAAGTCGCGGGCACCAGCTAGTACCTACTAAACAAATTTCTATAAATTAGCATATTTATATTACCTATCTATAATTTATCATTGATTACTTTTCTTATGGTCAAATGTTCTCCATAATCAAATGGCTGACGTCACTGCTGGTAACGCGTAAGTAAAGCAATTAATAATACCGTAATTTTAAAAAAATAATAATTTCCAAGTGGATTTATTAGCAAAAAATAATAATTTTCGACGTACAACGACAATAGACATTAACCTCAGGTTAATTCTTTTTTTTTATTTCACAAGAGGAAGGAGATGTCAAACCAGTTTCGGCTGTATGTATGTAAGGTTTACAAACCGAGCGGCCGGCAAAGCACAACGGTTTCTTGATTGCCTCACACGTGCGGATTTTTTTATATATATTACATTGACATATTAGTCACATTTTTTTAAATATAAAATTGTGCTTCTGAGTGTACGTCTTGAAGTAAACTGGTGAATTATCGATGTAAGCATAATAAAATTTCTGTATAAATAAATAAAAATATTTTAAATTTTAGAAGTAATTATTTTTATACATACATATGTATAGTATAAATACTTACTAACTTTTAGATAAGAAAACATGTTAAAAGACATTTTGTTACTTGAAAAATTAATCACATATTTTTATGGATACATATTTTTTCTAAAAGAGAATGAATAAAAAAATTATGTTACAAAAGATGTGTTACACAAACATATTCTTCAATACTAATAATAAATCTGTAAGTGTAGACATTTTATGTATATATGTTCCTCCATAACTCTTAAACGAATTAACTGATTTTCATGAAACTTGGTAGATAAACATTTAGACATACAGGACACAGGATAGGCTATTTTTTTCTTTTTCAACGCGGACGAAGTCGCGGGCGCCAGCTAGTTTATACATAAATATCAATGTTACAAAGTGTTGCTATTACTTTCTACTCTGTTTGAATTTTTTTGAGTGTTCTTTCATTTCAACTTGGTTTATCGATATTTTAGATTATGTATCAACAAGGGCATCATCCTCTTTTTCAATTTACTGAAGAAGAAAAGCAGGAGATTCTGAAGGAAGTAGGAATGACGGATAATGAAATGAAAGAAGATGTGGATGCAGTAATAGATTGGTTTGAAAAACAACCTCATTTAAGCGAAGCTGGTATTGGTAAGTATCTGAAATCTTAAAACATTTTTCTATAGATATTATTATTATTAAAAAAATATTAGAAAATTATCTCAGTAATCAATACTAGGTATTGTGTGTATGTAGGTATGTATTAGTAATATTTAGACGTACGGGACACAGGACAGGATACTTTTTAATTTTCAACGCGGACGAAGTCGCGCGCGCCAGCTAGTAAATAATATATATATTTACCAATAACTAACATTCCGGTGAACTTCTCTTTTTGCAAGTAATAATCATTGCAAGGCGGAACATCTTCACTATGTTGACAAAGAATCTCAACAGATTGTTCAAGAATCAATTGACTTTTTTTATAATATTATTACTAGAAAATTATTATCACTTTATTTATCATAAAACGCCATCTACCGTATTTTGGATAGATGGGCGCTATCTCCCAGGCCAAGCCGCTAGTATTTACTTTTATTTTAGATTTCCCATAGGAATGAAGCATTTTCCCGCGGTAAAAAGTAGCCTATGTTCATCACGGATAATGTCGGCTTCTAATGGTAAAAGAATTTTTCAAATCGGTCTAGTAGTTTCGGAGCCTATTCTATACAAACAAACAAACATACAAAGAAAACAATCAAATCTTTCCTCTTTATAAAATTAGTATAGATTTCCCACATTTGTATTTCTATTTATCATTTCCCACATAGTCGAGAACAAAATCTTTGGAACCATTAAGGGACGTTTTACCCAATTATGTTTTACAATTTTATGAACTCTTAAGGGCTCACTAACAATGGATTCACCGTCATCTATAATAAATAAAGATACGAGTACTTACCCATTATAAAGAGGAAATATTTGTTTTTTTTTATGTTTGTATATTTCTGTTCTGTCCACTTTTCCGCTAACTACTTCTAAACCACCTAACTAATTTTGATATAGTTTTCACTAATGGAAAAAGGAATAAATGATGTTTTGCGTGTATAAAAAATTGCATCCCGGGCGAAACCAGAAGCGGGTCGCTTGTAAAATTACAGATGTGACAGTTTGTATGTGTAATTATTACACAGATAGTTTATCTGGAATCTTGGAAAAGTTCGAATTTTTAAAAATACGACTACTGTAACTGTAACTAGATTTTGAAATTATGTTGCGAAATTAACCCATTCACTTTATAGATTCAATTTAGTCTTTATTTCATAAAGCTGGGTCAGGTACTTTTGAAGATATTGAAGATTTTCTAACCGACCCCTTTTCTTTGCGGTCCTGTGTATTTCTCTATTTTTTAAGGAAAGTATAAGCCATTTAAAACGTCCTTGTCTATAGGTACATACCAATATTGTTAAAAAGAGACAAGATCTGTATTTTTGTATATTTGTAATGAATAAACTCAAAAACTACTCTCATGGATATTAACGTCCTGTGTTTCTCGAAAATTTTCTCAAACAAAAAACACGTCAACCTACTAAACAATGTCACGTTATTTCATAGAATTTGACGCATTGCCGTTTCGAGCTGCCATTAGAATAGATTTAAAACTTTTGCCAGACGCCAAACTGTATTATTGTTACACAGGTTCTGCTATTTGTATTTATGTATACTAATATTATAAGGAGAAAAGTTTTAAAATCTTATAAACTGTAATTGTATAAATTGTATAAATTGTAATGAATAAACTTAAAAACTAATATTCTTCCACCTGTAGAAAGCTACATTATAAGCAAGTAACATAACATATTAGGCTATATTTTACGAGTATAAAGTTACGCGGGCGAAGTTGCTTGCAACAGCTAGTAAAGGATATAATATATACTACAGCCAATAGAGAATTTTCTTCTGCACTAAATTACTATTCTTATTTTTGAAGTGAAAATTTCTAAGCGTTATACGTCTTTGGGCAGGGATAAGGATTTGGGGATATAAGGATTTGTTTCATGTTTAATACGAATTTTTATTCGTAAGAGTCGAATAAGTCGTAAACGGTAAGTGATAGAAAAAAAAATTAAACAAAAAAGATCGGAAATTTATTTATCTACAATAGAGGTTATTACCATTTTTGGCCTCAAGTACACGGTTACGGAGATATAGGCAGAAAAGGTTTTTGTCATGCCGCCCGCTTAATTTATAAGGATTTTGTGCATTTAGAGTCAGTACGTGATACTGAAACTATTTAAAAAAAGAAATAAGAGTAGTAATTTAGTGCATTATGGACAAGTGTAACTGCTCCCCTATTCACTGTACTAATAATAATAATGTGCATGCTGTAAAAAACTGACAAGCCATCGTCAGTACAATTGACATTCAAATAAAAACGAAACAATTACAGATGATTTATGTTGTGCCCATGGTGTGCCCATGTTGTGCCATAAATTTAAAAAATAAACTGTGTTTAACATTTTGACATGAAACTATAAAAAATGTAATTGTAAGAGTGTGTTGTAATGTTCATAATTTGTTCATTACCGCAGACAAGGTTTACAGCAAACAAGGTCATAAGATTTTAATGAGATCAGAGGTATAATAACTAGCTACTTTATAATTGCGAGTATATGTATCACCTTTTCACCTCTGTTTCAACTGTAACCACATTGTATCATATGGTAACATTAATGTTCTCAATTTAAATCAAACTTAAGCAAATGTTTGACGAACCCGTTGGATGAGTGGTTGCGGTTAGCCTGAACACTCTATTTTAGGGATCCCGGGTTCGATCCCAGACAGGGTTAACTTTGGATGTAGCCTGACTGCATTGGATGGGTCCTCATGGACATATGGCGGACCTTTTTGGGGCCCGGGGATAAGGCCTCGCTGGGGATAAGATGGTGCAACATGGGGGAGTTTTAGTGCGGTATAGGTCCTTTGTCGGGCGAGTCCCACATACCCCTTTGCCAACGATTTCCCTCCTTAAGATGAAACAAGTTGGCGGCCCGAACTCATCGGTCTCGTGGCTAAAATGCGTCCTGGCTCACACAGCACAAAGCGCGGGAAGAGCAATCGACTGAGATGCACAATGATTCATACCTAAAATAAAATCACAAACGTCTGTTTGTGATTTTATTTTTGGGCCAACGCTTTTTTTGACAAAACTACTGCACATATCTAATTCGTATAAAATTATTTGTACTCTTGAATAACTAATCAATGTTTTTATGTAAAGTATTTTGGAGTTTTTGTAAACTAGAGTGACCTATTCAACCTCAAAGTTGCATTAAAACTTGTGTTAAAATATGGATTTTTCAAGGATCATATCTTTTAAATTAATACCTTTTTTTAAGTTGTACTTTGCAGGAACCTAGTTATCGACAAGATAAATCGGTATCATGCTTACTTTTGTAGATTAAACATAACATAGTGGAGTAATATACGTACTACGTCTGTATAGAGGAAAACTGACTTGTAAAACCTAAAAAAAGGGCTGAGTATGTAGTGGAGGTTTACTCGATCAAACGCATCGAACGCGTAAACATGAATTTGTATAGAATTTGGATTCCCATACAAATGTTGCAACATCAGAACATGTTCTGAGTACAACATCAGAAGAGCTGTAGTCTTCAGTTAAGAGATGGTCATTTTGCCGTCAGTGGAGTGCTCCGTTTTCGCTACTGAATGCGATCACTGACAAAATAAATGTTTACAGATCGAGACATGGCCGAAAGGATGGTGCTAATTGCCAAAGGGTCCAGAGAGAAAGCTAAACGCCGTATAGACAACTACTATAAATACAGAGGATTGGCTCCTGAGTTCATACAGAATCGGGAAATAATTTTATCTGGCGACTCGAACATTTGGACCTTTCAGTAAGTAAAATTTATTAGGCAGTAATTAGTATTTAAATAAATAAATAAAAAGATAAAAACCATAGCATTTAATTTAATATTCAAACATAAATACTTAGTGTATTTCAAAATCCATTCTTCTCATCTGGATCTATTATAGTATAACAAATCTAGTAAAATAAATAATATTAATAGCCTGTACTGAAATTGTTCGTGATATGTATTAAATTTTATATTAATATATTCATAAACGTAAATGATATTAAATACTTTTCATCCATTAAATGTGTTGTAGATAGGTGAAGGTCGACGCCCTTCGGATCTTAGACTATAATATTAAATAATATTAATTATGTAGTATAAATTACTCTAGAACCATAATACAAATATTTCATATAACTCTTTTCCCTAATGGTGATTAACATTGTTCTTTGACCTATGTCGGTTGTTTATCCTTGTAATAATATTGTAATCGCGCTACTGTAAAAAATGAAAACAAACCATTTCAAATTAAATTATTTTCGCTTGCGTGTCTGTTGTATACTTTTTCGACCGACGAAAACGAAAAAACAAAAACGGAGGAGGTACTCAATTCGACGCGTATATTTTTTTTAATTTATTTTTTTATGTATAATCACGCATAACTTTTGACAGAGTGGTCCGATTTTGATAATTCTTTTTTTATTTGAAAAAGTGCACCCCCAAAGGGGTCACATTTTAAATAAAAAAAAAATTCCATCCGTAAGGGTAGGAAAACAGGGGATGATTGATTGTTCACTCACCGATTGTAGCGTATAACCAAGCATAACTTTTTACAGAGTAGTCCGATTTTGATAATTCTTTTTTAATGGATAGGGTTATACCTCGAAGTTGGTCTTGTATAAATTTGGAAAAAAATTCTTACCCTAAGTGTGGGAAAATGGGGGTGGGAAAATTAAAAATTAAGCATGTAGTAAATATTAGATTATAGCCACAAAAAAATATAAAATATAACTTTTTAACAAAAAATAAAACCGCCGAAAAAACTGAAAAGCATAAAATAATCTTATTATCGTTTTACCTAAGTAATTTTGAGTCGGCGCCAAACAAGCAAAAATTACGTAAAAAGTGATGCGCGGCGGCGACTCAAAATTACTTAGGTAAAATGATAATAAGATTATTTTATGCTTTTCAGTTTTTTCGGCGGTTTTATTTTTTGTTAAAAATTTTTATTATTTATTTATTTATAGTCGAGCAGACTTTGCAGTTAACAAAATTGTACCATCTCTGATTTTCTTTATTATATTTAATACCATATACATATTATATACACTAGAAAATTCAATATAATATGCGATACTATACAATAACTAAAAATTAATTTTTCTTTTGTTTGGCTTTTTCTTTTTGCCGATTTTCAACACAACCATAGAAATTCTGGTGATTCCCAATTAACGTAAACAATTATTGAAATCAGAGCGCTTAAATCATTTGAAGCTGGATATGTTTTGGTTCGATGGCTGAGTCAATAATTATTACAACTGTATTTCTTCAAGGCTCGCCTATGTAAAGAAGAACTAAGTTCTATATGTATGTATAAACATATACAACATTATTGTCACAAAAACAAAGACTTCTTAAATAAACATATACAAAAAAGTGTGTACAAAAAGTTGTGTTAACTTATTCTAAGTGTTAATTGATACAAAAAATGTCTTAGTAAAGGAACAAAGTGTTCATTTTTTATTTATTTTCTAATATGACAGCAACATTTACAACCAGTATTTTTTTCTCCATAATAAGTATATATGTTACCAATTACATATTAGTAATTTCATGATTACTCATTATAGTTTGTTCGTAACATTTCTGAGGTAATATGAAGGTTTGGATGGAAACAAAAAACTGAAATTAAAGGTGAAAATACAAAAAGTATATAATAATAAATGTAATCAATGATGAATCAATTTAATCAAGAACGTACATATAAAAAAATTTGTATAGAAAAATATCGTGTTTTGCTATTGTAATGGTAATTGTAATGAATATGAATACCTTATGATTATCTTGTTGGAAGTGTGTAATATATAAATGAACAAATAAATAATTCTGTTATCTATATTTATTGTATACCTATGTCATGTAATTTTAATTTTAAAACAGTTTTAGGCATAATATCTACAAGTTTCTTAACAAAAAAAGTCCCGCATAATACTGGCATGATAATTATTAATAAGATCGTAACCAGTTTAGATATATTGTTATTGTACCTTTTAAAACGCCAGAAACAAGTTTGGCGTAGTTTAATTGTTAAATATTGATTCACAGTCAGTGGAGAATTTACAAGTTTATGTTAAATTTATATATTTTTAAACATATTTTATTATCAATAACAAAAGCATGACCTGTGTATGCAACCTCGGTAAAAAGTATGCATAAATGCAAAAACTATTGTAATACAACAAAAACAAAACGTCATCCTGTTACTGAATATAATATTTTGTATTATTGACATATTAAATAGTATATATAACTATCTATACTAACATTATAAAGAGGAAAGATTTGATTGTTTGTTTGTATAGAATAGGCTCCGAAACTACTGGACCGATTTCTAAAATTATTTTACCATTAGAAGGCCACATTATCCGTGATGAACATAGGTTACTTTTTACCGCAAAAAAATGCTTCATTCTTATGGGAAATCTAAAATAAAAGTAAATGCCGGCCCGGGAGATAGCGCAGAGTGATATTATTTCGATGGGTGAAACGACTAACATGACAACTGCTTGGTGATAATACTCAACGCGGACGAAGTCGCGAGCTAGTATAATATAAGAAAACAGTGACCTTCTATGACCACAATACTAAGTATGCCTTGTATTAGAAAATACTTTACTCGTATGTAGAACAAATAAACGGTTAATAGGAGGACGCATTACTTTTGCTGTAATATTATTACCATAGTTAATTTTATTTTCATTTTTCTTTTACAGTCGTCAAATATTAATACCACAACTGTTCAAGAACAGAAGAATAACAGTCATCGACTTTCCAGATGCGGATCCTAATAATTTTCTACCAGACATGATACACAGAAATTCCTTTCTGGTAAGTTTTCCAAGTGACAATATAAAAATTACTTAGACCAATTGGTAACCTATTACTGGGTAAACTTAAATGTTTACCAATATTAGATAAATTAGGTTCTTAAATTAATAGTTTCCTGATTTCCGTGTAGTAAAAATAACCAAGCCAGATCAAGAAAAAACGAAAATCATGCGATGCCAAAATAAATGGTCAAAAGCTAATTTTAGGTTTTGATATTTTTTTATGCTAATCCACATTCTATAATCAACTACTTAGCTTTATTTGTTGTACATAATAATCACAGCAAATGTTTTTGTTTGGTTTTCATTAATTTTATTGTGATTAAATAATTTTTGTGTAGTTTGCAGATATGAGACTTAAATGGGACTACATTTTGGGTGAAATTTGGGTCATCGATTTAAAAGATATGACCCTTAGTCATATACTAAGACTGAATCCAATAAGTATTCAAAAAGCCGCCAACATTGTTCAGGTAAACAATTTATACAATTATTTACTTGGATTTCGAGTTCATACGCAAAGTACATTATTTTTGTGTCAAAATCGGTCGCATCAAAACAGTCTAATTGACTCTAAAGTAATAAACTATTGTTGTATGGCGCTATAAAGTGCCATGGCCAAGCCGCTAGTATTTACTTTTATTTTAGATTTCCCGTAGGAATGAAGCATTTTCCCGCGGTAAAAAGTATCCTATGTTCATCACGGATAATGTCGGCTTCTAATGGTAAAAATATTATTCAAATCGGTCCAATAGTTTCGGAGCCTATTCAATACAAACAAACAAACAAACAAAAATATTTCCTCTTTATAATATTAGTGTAGATATAGATTATATGTTTATTTTTAATTTATTCGTTTATGTTGTATTGTATGATGCTACAATCGCATATGGGTTTCAAGTGGTATTATGTATCATTTGGTAGAATGATACTTAACCTATATAGTACCTTATAATATATATTTTACTTTATACTATCTTACATTGTATTCGCACTTAAATACTACAATAAATGTATAATTCTAATCCGTGTGCACTAAAAGTTTTACGAGTTACTTAATATTACTTAATTACCATTGTGGTCACAACATAGGATAAACAAAAATAATATGCAGTCGTTTTTCAAGTTTTGTAACTTAACTCTTGACAGGTGTGGCAATGTTTACCTTTTTTTTCCTCTTATAAATTCAAGTAGGTACTCCTACTTGGAATAATTTTACTGTACAATTTCCTTTGTGGTCAAGTAAGATAAAGTTATAAAATAAATTTTTCATTTCTTATTAAAAATACTTTATTCTTAAAAAAAGTGCTCCGACGCACAATTGGAGTTTACTCCTTTACTCCTTACGACGATTATAAAGTCAATACTAATAATAAATCTGTAAGGGGTCGGTCATGGAGTAATTTACTTTGTTTTCAGAAATATCGTGTATATAGGCTCTATACATGATACTGAAACTTAATTGACGATTTTTAGATTTTTTTTAATTTTAGAATATGTATGATGTATGTTCCTCCATCTTCATGAAACTTGGTAGATAAACATTTAGAAGTACGGGACATGTGATAGGCTACTTTTTATCTTTTTAACGTGGACGAAGTCGCGGGCAACAGCTAGTACATAATAAAAATTATAAAACATTTATCATAACGAATAAATATCAGCGCCATCTCTATTCGAATTATTACCGGTGGCATTTAGTTTTCGCAAGGATGTATTATTACGTAACATATTCTAGTTTCAGTTATATTGTGTAGATGTGATATTGTAAGCAATATCTTTGAAAATTCAGAGATATTCTAAAATCAAAGCTAACGTGTAACGCATATAGTGTGACAATTTTGATTTTACACCCATAAATTTTCATACCCCGGTTTACCTACGAGTATATATATCATGAAAATCGATTCTTAAGGGCTACCACACCATACAATTTGAACGTATCCAATTTAGGAAATCGAAAGGTGTGATCGCAGTTAGAACAGATTGGATTCAATTGAGAGTTTATCCATTTTTAACTCTATATCTTCGATTTAGAAATCAATTTAGCGTAGTGTGATCACGAGCTCTCTACTTAGATTCCTAAATAGGAAACGTTCAAATTGTATGGTGTGATTGCCGTTTAAGGAAAAACTCCAAAAATATCTAATGTTGTTATGGTACGCATTGTTTTTCAGGAAGGCTTAGGAATGAGGATTTTCGGTATACATGTACTGAATGCACCATCGATCGCTCAGCAACTGTTGAAGTTTTTTAGACAATTTGTAGCACCTAAAATAATGGACCGAGTTGTACTTCACGAATCTCTCGAAGACTTGTACAATCACATACCGAAAGAATATTTGCCGAAGGACTTCGGAGGTACTCAGCCCAGCATGCAGGAATTTATAGGTAATTCTACTATACCATACAATACTAATATTATAAATGCGAAAGTAACTCTGTCTGTCTGTCTGTCTCGCTTTCACGCAATAACTACTGAACCGATCACCATGAAATTTTGCATACACTTTGTCTGGGACATCCAGAAAAAAAGGACTAAGTATTCCCGAGGGATCATATAAGAACATAAATAATTGGGCCCTACAGTCGCATGGCGGCGCCATCGTCGTCACAGCGATATAAGATGACATGAGATGACATTACATTAGATGACATGAGATTTTGGTTTTGCAATATTCGTGAAAGTCCAGGGAAGGTTAAAACGGTGACAAACATAAATAATAAGTAACAGAAAATACTAAAAACGACAACTTAATTTTCCAATACAAAATTTTCCTAACTGTGAAACATTATTGATGTATTTTGTCTAAAATTGTCACTGGGTTGTCAAATATTTATAGGTGCGTTCAGAATTTTGTTGTAAGTAGTATGAGGTCCGATTTCTAAGACCGATTTTTAAGAAATTTTTTTCGGTAGGTAAGTGATAGTTGCAAAATAACGTTTGCCCGGGTAAAGCTAGCATATTTCAACGCGAACGAAGTCGCGGGCACCCACTAGTAACTTATATATCATCTTCTATATATTTTTTATTTATTTATTCTGTTAGAGATTGGTTTGCTCTTGGCCAGCCAGCCGTGTAGCGAAGGTGAGGCCTATAATGGAGCGAGCTCACCCAGAAGATGACTTTTCAATCGTACTTTGAAAAGAATTTTCGTATACTTTTATTAATTAATATTCATAGCGTCCATAATTCATAAGAGTATTGTGTTGTTATAAGTAATGTGCTTCATCCTTTATTTTATTTTTGTCTCTACAGATAAGACAGAAAAGGAATTGACCTTTGGAAAAACACAGCAACATCTTATCGATTGTATGAAATACGTTTCCAATGAGAAATTGAGACCAGGCGGAGGAATAGATGAAGAGTTTTTAGCTGGTTCATTTAAAAAACTAGATTTTGACTAATATACTAATAATTTTATTATACTTAAATAATTTTAATGTAATGTAGTTAGTTTAATTTCAAGGTAGGTATATTATAAAAATTAATTAAAACATGTAAACACGGTATACCTACTAGTGTTTTTTTTGTTTACGTATACTACCACTATTTAATTTTAAGATTCTTAATTAAAATTTCTAGTAATACACCATTTGCCGTTTTAAACTGGGTAGCAAAAATGGTATCTAGCTATTTACAGGAAATCACAGTGAAACAGCACTAGTGTACGTGAGAAAGTGATACCAGAACCCATTTTCCCATCCCTTCCCTGTATTGCTTGTATATTATACATTATCAAGTAAAACGTCTGACGACTTTTACATAATTAATAATATTTATGTAAAACGTCTTATTATTTTTATTTCGTCTGTTTATTTATGTAAAATGTCGGACGACTTTTACGTAAATAATAAGAAGTATTTTTTTTTTAAGTTTAGATTACAAAACATTTAATTGATTGGTACAAAACACTTTTATCTAATGCAATCTGGCACCCGCAGCTTCATCCTAGTTCAAAAATGAAAAATACAAAACCACTTGCAGCACCAGTGGCTTTGCTTGTGGTGACGGTAGTCATTTACCATCAAGTGAACCTTCAGCCTGTCTATTAAAATTTAGGTAACATAAATATGGTAGTCGTAAGGTTCGTAATAGTGGGACGTCTTGCACGCCATGGTCATCCGTAAAGCTATTTTATATTAGACTATTATTGAAAAGTGACATAAAATAAAATAAGCTCCTTATTTATGTGTAGTGAAATCAATGTGATTTATGTAGATTCATACGAGTATGAATTCACCTTAGTCGCGATTTTTTATGTTATTTTCGAGGCGGCGAACAAACCGGGTCACGAAGAGACCGCTCCGTCACGAGTGAGTGTCTCTTTGTCAAAGTCTCGCCGGAAAATAAACAAATACATTTTTATTTCTTCCTACAATCTATACACGAGTTACGACCAGAAATCTGTCTGTCTGTGGAATCCTAGCTCTTAAAAACGTTAGAGATTTTTTTTTTCTGGAGTGCTGGGCATGATCAGCCATTTCCAAGTTGACGAAAAAGGATTTCACTAACTTCCACAGGTGAGATTTGGTATACTGTACATCGGTGCTAGAGTATATACAATTCAATAATATGACAGACCTTGATATATGATGATACAGTATCAAGTGGTCCAATTAGTCAAAATAAAGCTATTAAATAAAATAGGTAATAAATATTAGATTAGCGCCTCTTTCACCAACTGTCAAGTAGGCTTACTGTCATGCGCCTCTTTCACCAACGTCAATTAAAGTGTTAATTAATTACTTTTAGAAATCATTTTCTGTTTTATTGAATTATGCACTCGGTTTAGTGCATCCATAGCCGATTTTTTATTATTATTTTCTATTCAACATTTGGGACGTTTACCGTACAAACAAAGGTATATCAGCTCCATTTTCCCCGGTTACCGGTGACTTTAAATGACAGTTTAGCCTACTTGACGTTTGTGAAAGAGGCGCCTATAGTACCGGTAACCGGGGATAATGGAGCTGTATATTTGTTCATACGGTAAAAGTCTCAAACATTAAAAAGAAATTAATAAAAAAAATTCGCCTATCGAAGGATACACTATACCGAACGCACAACTTAATAAAACATAAAAATTTTACTACAAATAAGTAATCAACATTTTACTTGTAGTTGGTGAAAGAGGCACTTAGTGTAATTATACACTTAAAGGGGCTTAAGTAATTTATAAACTAATAATTAAGTAATTAAAACTAA
This sequence comes from Synanthedon vespiformis, assembly GCA_918317495.1. Taxonomy (NCBI): domain Eukaryota; kingdom Metazoa; phylum Arthropoda; class Insecta; order Lepidoptera; family Sesiidae; genus Synanthedon; species Synanthedon vespiformis. The sequence goes on from OU906965.1 coordinate 4,158,831, forward strand.
GCGATTGAGAATTATACCATAAGTTCTCAAGCATGACATATATTACTTAAAAGTAAAGAATTTGTTAAGACTGCATTATTCGCTAAATATTTTAACCACAGATTTTAACGAATCTGCAATCGTCTAATAAAGCATCAATTGTGCATCGGACCGAATTCAATTGTAGCGTTTAAGTACAGCCACGAACAATAGCAAAACTGGTTTTATTTTTTTTGGTTTGATGTAAATTAGTCTATAAGCATTACATATTATTATTATCTCACAAATCAATAAAGTTAAAATATTTACAACCAATTTTCTTTAGTTTAATATCACCCAGTACCGTTTTTAATCAACTAAATAAATTTAAACTGCCACCTTTCAATCGCCTATAAAGTAACTATTATCTTAGGTTTATTTTATTTTATTTTATTATCTATATTATGTTCATTGATAATTTATTCCTTTTATAAAAGAAAAAGGCGGAAAAACCACAACTTTCAATAAATTAAGTTTTTCTAACTTTTTTTACATTTTTAATACAAATATACATAGGTATTTTAAAAGATTTAAAAGTAGGACGTCTAGTAATCCATGAAAAATTATGGGGACATCCTACGACTGAGATAATTAGATGATAGTGATGATGATATTATGTACTATTTAACAATCTTTACGTACATGCTTCAACAAACCAATATAACGGCAACTTTGCTTCCTTGGTACCTACATAATAAATACCTAGTTAATATACGCTTTCGTGACTGACTGTACGTACTTTGACGCTGGTAAATCAGAAGCGTTTTGAACGTTAACAGAACAGACTGGACAATTGGCCTAGAATCCAATGGCTATACTAATTGGGAATGTCCTGGCTTGACCACCATCGCACTGTTAATTAATCAATGGACCATCACACTTGAATTTGCGCATAATCACCATTAATGTTTGTGCATTTCGAACTTTACATTTCATTAGAATAAATTATTTATAGGTACATATAATAAAATTGTTAACAACCCGTGTCTGTAATTTGTTAACAACTAAAAAAATCAGGTGGATATTAATAATTTTTATGACCTATTTATTGTGATATATTGGGAGTGGTTTTTTTGGGAGGGATGGGATTACTAACCAGCTGATTTTTTGTCTGCAGCTTAGTAAATATTTGTATAATAAAATGGCCGCAAAGTCCTACAAATTGAGTGGTACGTTTTCCCAGTCCTACGCTTGGAAGTTTTTTACGGCTGCTAACTCTTTCGAGAATTTTCGCAGAGGAAAAATGTGGACGTCTCGGCAAACTGAAGCTACTCACGGAGTTTCAGCCTGTTAGTAATCACAAAAAATTATGCAATTACACTTTTTTGTAAATACAAAATTTAATATTATAATTAATTGAACTTTTATGTTAATTTGTTTTTATGGATTTAAATTTTTATATTTTATTTTTTAAGTTTTAGAGAAACTTAAGACTTATTTATATAGAATCATTTGAAATTGTAGTACTTAAGTGTATGTATTTTTTTTATTTTGTACTTGCTAAAACCACGCTTCGCTATGGCTCGTTTTAAATTTTTTTTAATACTTAAATTGATTAAAACCAATTTACATAAATTGGTTTTAATCATTTCTTTTAGCCGATGGACAGATCAAACAGACAGATAAATTAGAACCAGATAGTGGCCGATGCCACTAAGACATTGACCGATGCCGACTCATATAAGAAAACAACTTCGTTTTATTGAAATAACGAATTTAATTGAGTTTCATTGAGATTTCATTGAGCTTCATTGAGTTAATTTGCAAAATTTATTTGCATGGCGATTGTTGTTTTATCAAACAACTATGTCGGCGAGAATTCTTCTGTGTATCGGTCCTTGAGTTACAAGTAGGAATTTTACCTCGACAAAGAATTTCCTTAAACTTTGAAAATTAATCAAAAGTACCCAATAGAAATAAATATAAGAAATAAATATAAATGTAAGAAAATTGTCTGGCGTGAACAGAATGGACTGTTATTCCTACTTTATTTTAACAATAAATGAGATGTTTTCCTAGTAATACCCACCCAATACTCCTGCATCAAATATTTAGTTAGTTGCGGCTGCAGTAAGTCCCTTTGTGCCGATAATCCCAACATTTTATGTCTTCCTTTAACTGGTTTCTTTTTCCTTTTCAATCCAGCCATAAACTTTTCTAAATTGTGAAAATAAAAACAGCTAGGCTAACACTTAAGAGACCACTTTCCAACTCGAGCAGCTTACCAATTCCATACTACTTAATTGGATGATTACTCATTAGTTATTGGTCTAATAATTTAGTTACAGTAATTCTAGTTGCATTACTGCTTTCATGTTTTCTAAACTTTTGCTGCAAACTTTCAGACATGACGTCATGAAGCCGAAACACTTTCTAAGTCAACGTTAACATTCAAGAGTTTGTTCGCATTTTGCCCCAACTCACAGTTCGTATTCTGCGAACCAAGTTTGACTTTGTTATTGAATTTCTCTCTAACGACGCGAACAGCTCCCGGGTTATCGAACAAATTGAATACATGTACAGCCGAAAGTTTCACGAGTGTTCAAATGGCATTGATATAGTGATTTCAGGGGGTGCACCAATATTATGTGCTCTTAACTTACAGTCAGCCACTTTACAGACGAAATTAAAATTCAAAACTAGAGAAGATAAACCACGACAATGGATAAAGTCTAGTAAAGTCGGGGTAAGGAAAGGTTTGTCACCTTAAAATCGATATTTGCTTGCACTCGAGCAATAATAATTATCAGTAATGCTAAAATTTCATTTCAAACGTCTGACAGTTGTCTGCTTAGTGCTTTAGTTTCACAAGGTACTAAGAGTCTAAGACTTGATATAGGAATGAATTTGAAAACTTACGACGGTTTTCGTATCCCGACTTTACTTACTTTTAAATAACGACTCGCTCTATATAACGTTTATAAGATACATTAAATCTAGAAAAATTAACTGTTTTTATCCTCTAAAAATAAAAATAAAAAAATCAATAAATTCGGTACAATTTTTATTTATCATTCAAGAAAAAGAGCACGGGTGAAGTCGCTGGTCAAAGGCTAATTTATTAATATTATAAATATGTAAAAGTTGTATAATATGTTAAGAGAAAAATCGGCTAAAGTATAATGTCAGGCGTCAACGCAGATCAGGCATTATTACTCACATTTTATTTTCTTTTTCAGTGCGGAAAAAGTCGCGGGCATCAGCTAGTAACATATAAAGGTAGTTACATAGTTAGTACATTGCTTTTAAATATTGTCCACATCGTCTGTGAAAGTAATGAATATCAATAGAAAAGTTAAGGCAAAAATATCACAAATAAACGTCCAGAAGCGATAGGGCGTGGATGTTTGTTATTTATGTCCCACTCTCAAAGGTCGAGAACAACCTCCCTTTGTCTGTAAGCAATTGATCGCACGTCCGCACTTTTTATTGCACAATATGCTGAAAGTTGAAACGAAAACAATGTGGGATGTCCATAAATTACACTGTGGTTTCAAAACCGCACAAATAAGACCGAATAGAACAATGAACAACAGAAATGAAGAAGAAATATCTGCCAATGCGATATAATATACGATACATAATATACATATATATTTTAATACCAATACGCCTGTATATCCTACTAATATTATAAACGAGAGACCCGCCCCCGGCTTCGCCCAGATTAATTGATATTAACTGATATTAATATTTTTTGATATTATTAGAGATGGGTTTTGGTCTCGGCCAGCATCTAACCGTTTAGCGATATTAACTCGAACTTTTAAAAATTTGATAATCATGAAAATGCCGTGAAAAGTTATCTAACTGAGGGTGAAAACCATCAGGTGTTTCTCAGGTGTTGCGTTTTTCATATTTCAATGTGAACGAAGTCGCGGGCACAGGCTAGTAAAATATAAATGCCTGAAATAAACGAATTTTATATTTATTTTATTTTTTACAAATCACGTCGTTTCAAAATGGACATTCTGATAGAAATCTCATGTGGAGTCTTTTCCAATAGATACCAATTTCAGGTATTAGTATAAAATATTTTATTTTATAATATATATGTTTCACCACTGTTTAAAATTTCTATAATGATGAGGTTTAAATAGTTACAAAGAGTAATATGTAAAACTGTATATATAACCTAGTCTCAAAGAATAACTTCCCTTTTACTACTAAAAAGACTTATTGAGCTTGTGCGGTTCATCATAAGTAAAGCTTTTCTGAAGTACTGACACACGAAGCAAAACAAGCAGTGCAAAGTTGGATGTATGAGAAAGAGAATGTTGAATTTCAAAATAAAACAATGGCTGAATGAAGATGCTTTCAAATACTACTTTCTAAACCTAAAACCGTTTTATTACATAATACAGATTTAGACCACCGTGAAATAACAGCACGTGTGCTTTTGTGTTTCAGTGAGTGAGTAAGGAATACCAGAGCCCATGCATTTTTTTCCTATTCAATATCCTTAATCCTATTGTAGTCGGCAGCGCACTTGCAGCACTTGTGGCGTTTAATATAATTTTTCTGTATTTAATATATTTTTTCAAAATCACACATCTTATCCTAACCAATATTTATTACGCAAAACTTTTGCATTTATCATATTAGTAGGATTTGTCACTGTTTTTATGAATACTGTGACACAGGCTACAATGTACAATGCAAGTATCTGGGGAGTGAAAAATGAAATCCAATTACTTACTGAAAGCATCTCTATCTGCATACTTTACTAACGTACAGTAGATACGTACTATGACATTACATGCTCTGTTGTTTTGCGAGATAACATTGAATTATATTTATTCAATCTCTTTTCAGCTACTTTCTTGTTTATTTCAATTTCATTTGGTACTATTGCGGAGGAATATCATCGTCGTAATTTCAGCAATAGAACGTCCACTTTTGGACATAGGCTTCCTTCATAATTTTCCAGTAGGACCGATCAAAAGCAGCCTAAATGTCTATCTTGTGTGTGGACGTCACTGGCCTGTAAAATATACCACTGGACAGGTTGCTGTCAAATTATTTCTATACCTATTTGAAAAACTCAATTTTGGTGCTGTAGGATATATGGAGCGAAAGTACATGGAACTAAAATTAGTCATGCAATAATTAAAATTGTCCATGGAACATTTACAGAATACACATTTCCTCATGTTTCAGAACTCAAGCGAACACAAATACTCAAGCGAGGACGGCGTTTCAAAATGGTACACGAAATTATCTGTCATTTGTATGGGCTAGTGGTATATATTACAGGTCAGTGGTGGACGTCCTACGCTGCGATTGCCCCGGCTCTGCCATTGCCTGCCCATTACCACTTCTACTTAGTGCGGATTTCCTCATTCCTGATTCGATATTGCAGTGTAACCCATTACGTGTGTGGAGTGTCCAGTGTGGAGCATAACTCATTACGACGTTAAGCTTTCTTTTACCCAAAGTTGTTTTTTTTTTTTTTTTTAAAGTTAGAGAGACATACGTATCAGCGCCATATGTTATCATTGGCAACACACATTGGTCGAAAGCTTTTGTCTCGAAACACTGACGAATTTTGGACGAGAAGATGGCTTGGAGTTTCTAAAACGTTGCCCATTTAGATGAGAATATGTTCTTGTTGCAGCGTGATTTTTCAGTAGTCTTATTTTAGTTCTTGAGTCTACTGTTTGCGTTTATTATTGATTTTCGTCATATTTTTATGTGCTTAGATTCTAATGTAGTCAGATATACCAAGTGGTATTTGTTCTACTTCACAAAATTATGATCAAATGATTCTCCAACGAGGAATAATATTAAAATTTTCGTTGATGTAAGCACCTACCTAATGAAACGGAATCTTTGAACGCAATTTATATCGAAAAACATTATTAATTAAAAATTCTTTTTTTGTATCGCTCGAGCAAATTTACTTGAACTGTTGCTCTCCGTAACGAGCAAGATAAAGTAATAATACTCTTTTTCCTACAGACATTGTTCGTACCCTTTTTCACCAGTTACGGCGTTTGTCCCTTTTTACTCGCTTATTTTGTGAAAATATCTGACGTTTTAAATGTTAAGGCCACTTTTATTGTTTTGATAAAACCTTTTTTTAAACTTGCTTCGGTCTAAAACGTGGATTGTACTTTTAATAGACGGCTAAGTAGGGTGCAGTTAGAAAGTAAGCGTAAAGTTTCATATTTTAGCCATCTTTCGTAGTTTTGTTCTTTGATTTCTTTTCACTAATTGGCCAGTTTCCGTCATTAATTACATAAATTTCAAATATCAGTAAAACATAGGTTAATACCTATATAGAGATCTATGAGTCATTTAACAATTAATTGACTTGTTTAGCTGTTTGCCCCCACTATTTCCCTATCCCTATCTCACTAAGGGTCGACAGCGCACTTGCAGCACCTGTCGTTACTTGTATTATAGGCGATGGTAGCCAACTAAGTTCTATCAAATGGGCACATGCTATATATCACATTAAAATCTATATAATACCAAACGATGCAGCTGTTGGGGACTTCATAAAAGAACCAATTAAATCCATTTTTGAAATCCGATTTCACTCGTACACTAGGGGTTTATGGAAGGCTTATCCGTTACTAGTTACTAGCTTTGGCTGGCGAAATCGTTAAAATTAGCGCTGTGGGTCCATCAATTTGGGAATAAAAGACACGACTAACTCAATGCTGACACCGGCGTTTTTGTGGTTAAAAGGGATTGTATGCGAAATCTTATTATGGTTTGTTGAGTATTTAAGGCATGAAAAGTTAAGAGACAAACAGACAGAGTTCCTTTCACATTTATAATATAAAGTATGGATTATCAGCCATATATTTACATATATTATATATGTATAAAAGCTAAGTATTCTTAAATATTCTGTGGTACAGCTACTTTCCTACTATACTCAGAAAGGAAACATAATGCACATCCTGCACAACTAAGTGTGTAAATGTAAACCGAGATGCTTTCAGAATAGAAATGCAATTGTTTGCTCATACAATTTTGCTATTCAAATATTTAAAATAAATATAAATTTTATGCAAAACGCATTCTCTATGGTTTTTTTCTAGGAAGAGAAACACATCCGTGATATGGCTTAATTATTGCGAATAATAATAAAGCTAATTGTCTACACACGGAAAGAGGAATTTCATATTTTACTATGTTTAAAATTCACTCAAAGTATAGATCATACAGTACATTTACCAGATCATCATACTTTTTTCTTTTTTAACGCGGACGAAGTCGCAGTAATAATTAAATTCGGGATATTTCCCATGTAATATTCTACCTTCGGCACCACACCATGAAACCTTAATATTCCGTTCATCGGTTACCCCATAATACTTTCAGGCCTAAAGCGCTTGTTGTAATTCAATTTTGGCAGTCACACTGACGTGCAACCTTTGGGGAAACTAGATACACAAACAGAAGCCGACCTTGTAAAATATTTACATGTGTCTTTTGCCCTTTCTCCCCTAGTAATGTATTCAAGCCTCGTATAAATATCCGTGTACGCGTCGAAAATTGTTTGCGCAAATAATGTTTGCGAATTTTTGTCCCTTTTGCCTTCGGATTAAAAATGCGTAATTACACGTGTAGGCAGGGTGGAGACGTGAGGGTTCTGTTTGTTTAACTTTAATTAAAATTGTTTAAAACTTGTTTATACGCAATAATTAGATGGACACTGTTAAATTTCTGAACAATTTTATTTCTTAGATAATAAGTAATCATTTGTTTTCAACCTTTTAGTTTCTGTGTCATGAGTTGATGAGATTTTATTTTATTTTCAATCTTTTATGAGCGTATTCAAAACTAGCTGGTGCCTGCGACTTCGTCCGCGTTGAAAAAGAAAAAAGTTGTGTATCCTGTGTCCCGTCTAAATGTTTATCTACCATATTCGAACCCATGAAAGGGTTACTATAGCCACTAGACCAAAAGTGTCGCCAAAACTGACTACGACTTAGTTAGATCTATACACAAACACTAGATAGGGAAATGAGCTATGGCATCCCTTATTCGCTCACCAAAACAAAACAGCACACATGCTGTTTCACGGTAGTCTGTAAAGGGGTGATTACTATCACCCTATGACCAAATGACTGCGACTTCCACTACTTAATTGTGATAATATGATACTCATACTTAATGATACTTGCTACATTCAAATTCATTTAATACATAATATGTGTAGACAGTTCCGTTTTACAAAGTATAAAAGCAAATTGTTATAAGTAAAATAAATACTAAGCTGCTCTTTCACCAACTGTCAAGTAGGCTAACTGTCATTTAAAGTCACCGGTAATCGGGGATAATGGTAGTGATATATATACCTTTGTTTGTACGGTAAAAGCCCAAACATTGAAAAGAAAATAATTTAAAAAATCACCTATCGAATGATGCAGTAAACCGAGTGCATTAATTCAATAAAACAGAAAATGATTTCTAAAAGTAACTAATCAACACTTTAAGAAAATATAAGAGAAAAAATAATAAGTCTATTATAACAATGTGTGATATATAAACCATATTTTATTTATGATAATAATAATAACTTTATTTTGTATAAGTGTCAAACTTAGTTTGGTAATGAGGTTAAAATTATTTTCATTAGGTACTCTCTGCCTAATACCATAAGTTTAAGTTCAAGAAAAATTTTATGCGGATTAGTGTGTAGACAACCTTTCGCATCAATTGCTGAATATCTTTAATTATAGATTGAAATATAAAGAAAGATTTAAAAAAAAAAATCGAAAAAAAATGTCACTCGCCTTAAGTGAAACAATGGTAATAGCGAAGGTGACCTTTTGAATTGAAGAAACAGGCGACATACAAATCGTTTATTCATGAATGTGAAAGGGGCGTCCCTACTGAGCTGTTTCTACCCCAGGACCACATATTTTCAAGCCTCATCCTTCGGGATTTGTTCGTGTCAAGATTTTGAATGTTTCCATGTGTACTTTGTCATTTTGGCTTCTTTTTTTCTCTTTTTTCTCAGAGCAACAAAACATGTAAGTTACAGCGTAAGAAAGGCTTATCTTGTATTTTCTCAAAAATGTACCGCACATTATGTAGATTGTGTTATGTCTCTCTGCTGGTGTTGAGTTGATTGGGCCATAGGAGTCAAGTCTTATACAGGGTGTGGCCTGTTATAAGAGCAACTAATTAAAATATAGATCGTTTAACGAATCTGTAATTAATTCCAAATGGTTCTAATTAATTAAAATGAAAAACAAATTTACTGTTATTTTCTAACAAAATTAATCGAGCCAGCAATGTACTTGACATTGACATTTACAATCGTTCTTGCCCCTTTATCCTGTACTAAGACATCTAACGACTGATAACCGACGATTTAGCGGATCATGAAATTCATTGCTTATGTATTGTAACTTTGGTATTACTATAAACTCTGAGTATAAGCACTTTGGAGCATTATAATTAGGTTAAGGAAGGTAACTGCGTATACTCTATTATTATATATAGAATCATCGTTCAAATTTATTGCTCTTATTACAGGCCACACCCTGTATCTATTTTTGTGTGTTTACATCGGCACTTCAATCAGAAATCAGACTATAAGCGGATCGAATTCTTGACAATAAGCGGATTTGTGCATGCACTTATCCGGTCGAGGAGGCTCCCTAGCAGGAACGGTCACTCATTATTAAATCTGACGATCAGGCCTTGCACACAGCATCTCTTGAGTCGCTTATGGTAGCTGACAGTGTTTAATTGATTTGCTAGATCGTTCGGGAGAAATAGTAATAATAAGTCTGTAAGTATAGGTAGGTATTGCATGTACGTATATGGTCCTCCATAACTCTTAAACGAATTAACTGATTTTTATGAAATTTGGTAGATAAACGTTTAGACGTACAGGACACAGGATATAGGCTACTTTTTCTTTTCAACGCGGCCGAAGTCGTAGGTGCCAGCTAGTAAATAAATAAATATCATCATACATTCCACACAGCACCATCTAGTGCCACATTAAGCAACTATAGGCTTGTATTATGGATACCAGCAGCTTATTGTCAATGGACAGCACTGTGTTGCGAGCCAGTGCATTATACAAATTTAATTAATTTAATAAAATAGGTCTACCGGGAAATGAACCGGAACCCTTTAAACAGAGCTAAGGCAAGCACTCAACCTAGCTAAGTCACTCGATCATAGAGTCGTCTATAGTTCCCTCTGTATATTTTACAATAAAATAGAATAAATTAAAATAAATTTCAGTATAATATGATTACATGCTGTTTTGAAAAATTCACTAATTAGTTAATAGGGCAAGAGTTCGTAAAAAGTCACTGCACTGGTTAAATTTACCCTTAACGCGTCTGCTGACACTAATCCTCAACGCTCACTCTTTAGCACGAACTGCACAAACATCTAAATATTAAACGGATTATTACAGTATGAAAAATACGCGTGAAAATTCGTACGTTGGTGGAGCGGATTTAAGTAGAATTAATTTGTTTTAACGTATGTTAACGTGTTATTTTATATTTTTGACATTGAATTATATAGGTACTGTTGGGGTAAGAAATGTTTCCTCACCTTAAAGACGACATTTGATTAGGAAAATCAGTCACGCCAACGTTTCATTTCAAAGCGCCTATCACTCGGCCCTAAAATCGGTGGCAATATCGGGGCAGCGATGGGGAGCCCCCTAGATCGCTCCTTAGAACGCCTCTAATAATTTATTTTACGATTTGCCTACACATGAGGCGATCTAGTGAGCGATTTAGAGGGTTCCCCACTACTGCCCACCCACTTTAGGATATAGCCATCGACTTTAGAGCCGTGTGTAGGCGCTTTCAAACGAAACATTGATATTTGCGTGGTGCTTTAGTTTTCAAAGGTACTAAGTGTCTACGAATTGATAAAGGAATGAATTCGAAAATTGACGAAGGTTACTGTACCTACTCTGACTTTACAATGAATATTTTTTAACAATTTTTAAAAGGCTAACTTTTAACCGTTAACCATTAGGTAAGAATATACATAATATAATCTAAAAAATTATATAATATATCAAAAATTCCCCTAGGGATCTCAAATTTTGTTTAAGAAGTAAATTTTCCAGGACTAATAAGTAAGTGTTTTACAAGATTAGACAACAGCTTGTTTTTTAACAAACAAACAATATTTGAATGGTTTACGAAAAACCTTATAAAGTCTATTCAAACAACAACGACAAGAAAATGTCTGAACGGAGGCAATAAATAACGTAAGACACTGCAATAAAGCACAGTAATGATTGTGGTCTGTTATTTTGAGACTTAATAAAACACTTTTCGTGTTACATTTTATTGCTGTTTAGACAAAAGATAAATTTTCTACGGCTAATAAAATTTCTATAGGCGACTTTATGTAATAGAAATCTGTTAATGATTTGCTTAGAAAATAACTTGTTAAATTTTATGCTCCAACAACTTAAACAGACTTTGGCACCGTTAATATAATGTACCTTCGTTTCTTGAACCGGCACTGTTGTCATAATCGACTTAAATAGACCAAAATGTTTAGTCAACAATTTGGTACGTATTTACTTATATTTCTTAAACCAAAACTAAGTATATTTAAAAAATTTGTAGTAATCTGTCATACTCTGCAGAAGAACTACTTTGGTTTTGTCCAATTTGTTCTATCGTAGAACAAATAATTGGACTAACCCACCAAACCAAAAACCAAAACAGTTATTTTTTAGGTTATTCGCATAAGGACAATTTATTGCTTGAATTGGGTATGACGATTGGAAATATTTTCACTCTAAAAAGCAAAGAATCTTTTTTACTTTAAACGCAACACAGCATTATGAGAATCAATCAACGTTTTTCTTTCAAAATATCGAGATATACTAATTCTGGTATGCAACGAGGGTGCAGCGGGCTTAACCCCGCCTAGACTTGTAACGCTAATGACAAATACAAGCGCCTTAAGAGGCTAAGGCTTAAAAACGTTTGGTCGACATATCCAGCAATTCTAGAGCTGGTACCTTAGCCATGAGCCACATCAACTCCAACGGTCCCTTCACGAAGTTAGAGAACGATAGAAAATAAAGCCCGATGATTGGTCAAAATTTTATGTGCGCTTTACAACAACCAATCACCGGGCTTTATTTTCTGTCGTTTCGTCAATCTACAACGTTCCCGTTTGCACTGGGTGCTCTTGGCTAAGCACCCAGTGCAACGGCTCTGGCGAGATATCGCCAGTATCCGATTTTGGGAATGCTTGTGAGGTATTGTGAGTCAGGGAATGAGCGAGATGCAATGATAACATTTGTACGAGAGAAAGCAGGAATGTCCGGAATTCCACATGCGCAAACGAAAGATACCCGCTCAAGGTCAGAGCCCATTACGATTTGCGATGTTAATACCTCGGTCAACATCAGATTAGCATTTCCATACAACGAGGTAATGCAGCCAGAATGCTTGGGGTGCCTAGGGGACCGAAGCTTTATATTATAAAATAATATGTATAGGTTCCTAAATGAAACATTATATTGTATTGAACAACTGTTGTGGTAGAAATTTCAAGCCAAAAACACCTTTGTTAAGTAATTTGACGTGACTTGTATACATGTAAACAAAATCACCTGTAACAATGTCTTTACGACTTTGTTTTGATACTCAAATAAAAACATCTTTTATGGAAACATCGTAGCAACATAAAGGTGAAACATAATCCATCGTTTGTTGTTGTTTTTGATGTTTTAATTAAGGTGGCGCGACGACCACCCTGTTTGTTTGATTAGGGCGGTTCGGTTACACTCGGAAATATGATGTTACTAAATTAAATTGTACATTTTTTTACGTTTGCGCTTTTTTACGTTTGAGTAAGTTGAGTTTTAAAAAATTAAAGATTGATTTTTTTTGTAACGCAATTTGATACACCATTTAGCCATTTAAACGTTTAATTAAGATTTGAATTAAGATGCAGTTGGATATTACGTCAATGGTAAAACAAAAAAGCGCCTGTATGTGAGAAGTTCTATAATCAAGGGTAAATGGGCATTTACTAGGTAAGCGTGGTTGGTCCACCTTCGGCCACATCTTATAATTAAGTGAGATCGAGGCCAAGCGCTGCCTTGATTATATTATATACTAGCTGGCGCCCGCGACTTAGTCCGCGTTGAAAAAGAAAAAGTATTCTATCTTGTGTCCAGTACATCTAAATGTTTATCTACCAAGTTTCATGAAAATCAGTTAATTCGTTTAATAGTTATGGAGGAACATACATACATACATACAATACCTACACTTACAGATTTATTATTAGTATTGATAAAAAAATGTATTTATTCTACTTTCTTCATACGCCTTCTTTTTTCTTTCATCCTCATCTTGTCAAAATTACCCGTCTGGGATCGATCCCGGGAGGAGTTCGATTCCTGACACGGAAAAATTTGAAAATTGAATTGGAAACACATTTTTTTTTCTAAATATTGTGATTAAATCATTGCAATTTAATTGCTTTTTAAATAAAATGACAAAAAATTTACAAAGATATGTCAAGTTTATGTTATTCAATCATATAAACTACTTGGCTATGATTTTCGTAATTTAGCCCATATAACCAACCGAATGGTTTTCTCTGAAACTGTTCAAACGTTGTATTTAATTTCCGACCTATCACAACCCGTTGTAGCCTGTGCAAATGGATTCCAGCCACTTTTACAATGGGGTCCTATTGTGAATTATTTCAATGAGGGATCGAAAGTATTAATATTCAGTTCACGTCTATAGACAATTTGCGGATTTTACGGAGAAAGCGTATTTTGGAAATAAGTGTTGGAATAGCTTTTCTATGTAAAATACACAAAGAGAAATAGAAAAGTTAAAATACATTTCCATTTATATTTTACAACACAAAGGCTTCTAAGGTCATCTGTGCGAACGATTTGTTAATAGAGAAGGGTGGGTTCAACAGTCTCTACTGCCTTTTTAGTGGCCCATCGTGCTCTAAAATTGGTTGAAAGTGTCTTATAGTTAGTCGTTGAGTCTATCTCACCGCTCGTGGACACTCGAACATAGACACGGGGAAATAACCTGCATTCACTCTTCTTATACCCTCTTATAGTATGTATGTACCTACCTTTATTTATTATACCCTCTTTATAGTAGAAACAGTCAAACTGCTCAAAATAGCTAGAAACCAAACTCTAACTCTTCAAATCTTGGTAAATCTATTACAATCGAGCAAATCTGAAAAAAATCAGATTGGGAAATTTTAGATTAGGATAAGATTTATATAAGTTATTTATTAGAAATTATTTTTTACTTACATCCAAACCTTACTAATATTATAAAATGTAATGTGAGTTTATTTGTTACGCTTTCACGCAAAAACTACTGAACCAAAAACTAGTATGTTACATTTCTTTCTATGTTTTTTTCAAAGTGGTCTTCTGATGGGGTGACTACGCTTGTCCAAATTGTGCCCGACTTTGTTAGTTTAAAATCTACTTTACACAAACAAAGTCGCCGTCAAAAAGCAGTATAATGTAGCAATCAAACAAGACAACAAGGTGACAGTGCGGAGTGAGACAAACGCGTTCCATTAAACAAGTTTGTTGAGTTAATTTCGGATGCTTATTAAAACATCGTGCAGTTAATCAAAAAAGTAATCATACTTTGAATATAAATTACACTGGAAAACAAATATGTTGTGTTTAGATAATAAAACGTTGCCGACGCTTCTTCACTCCATTTTTCGCCGCCTAATGAATCTCTCACTTTGTAATTTAACTTCGTAATAAAACAGTTCTCGTGACAGTCGTCACCAAAGTTTTGTCGGCATATAAACGTATAATATCTTATATACTTAGTTAATGTGAAACAGTATAATATTTTTGATTAATTGTAAGTTTAAATGCGTGAGTTGTGCCTGTGACACTGCGTTTCGCACTCACAAATTGGGTGGCGACATCCATTTACCATGAAAAAACAGCATTTGTGCTGTTTTATTTCGATAAGGCGATGCAGTGAGAGATGTCAGAATATATCCTCTCTTAGTTATCCTACCCAGTAAGTTTAGCAGCGCATGGCTTTTGCTTCTGATATATATGCGACGTCAGCCTACAGTCCTAAAAGAAAAGCCCAGTTTAAATGTCCTTTATTATTCTAAAGTACGAAATGCTATAGAAGGAATATTATTTGAATCGTGGTAGCAAGGTAGCAACGAACAAAGTACCTATTTAAGTTAAACAAAGTAACTATTTGTCCTGTACTATTTGCCTGCTCTCTCCCAGGTGCGAGACTAAGTGGCCGGATCACTTTAGGCGTCGCAAAGAAAATGCCTCTTTAAAATTCATGAGTACCAATTGTTGAGTTTCGCCGAGACTTGAGTGATATTAGATTTTTCATTGGAACCCCTCGAGGTTCTACCCTTTGCGGGGCTGTTACATTCCATTTCGGTCTTTATACGCTTGCGGAATTTTTAGCTCGCAAGTAATGTGGCCATTTCGGCTTTACTTTGAGGCGAACATTAACGGGCATTAAGGTTTTAAAAAGTGCAATGCTTTATATTTAATATGTGCATAAGAGTAACTCCATAACTCAGTGTTTGGAGATACTTAGATATATTTTGTATTGTGTGCTTTACAGAGAACAAAATAGAATCTCCTTTATATAATATATATGTCTATTTATATAAAAAAAGCGATATGTGTATGTATGTATGTTTGTTCCCTACGAACTCCGAAACCGCTGAAGCGATTTAAATGAAGTTTTCAGACAACCTTCAGATTAGTCCTGCGGATAATCCTGTAAAGTTAGGTAGCGATCGTAAGCAGACGAAGTCGCCGTCAAAACCTAGTAGGTATTCCTAGTAGTATTGAATTACATATACATACATATGTAAGTAAAATTCTATAACATCACAAAGAGCTCAGTGTTAAAAAAATAACATTTGTCGTCAAAGTACAATCTCCGGTTTCGAGATTCCTTCGCATTAAGGGACCTGTTAACTCCCAGGTCCTTGGGCTTATGTATAAAGGAATGACCCCAGTGCATTAGTGAAACGGATGCTTACCCTGTGTCTGTGTTTCGGAACTCCAGATGCGGCTCGCTAGTGACGTGTCTGTAAGTTTATCGATAGAATTTTTCCATTAGCCACGGCACGGCTCGGAACGGCCCGGCAGTCGGCACGGCATTCATTTTCATACATTTTTGCTTCCCCGGCACCGGCACAGAAGCCGGCGCCGCGCCGTGCCGGGCCGGCAGAAGCCGGCGGAAAACCGCCCTTTATTCTTAACGCCCCACGCAAGGACGGGGTGTTATAAGTGTGATATGTGTGTGTCCTTTTTTTCGACCGACGAAAACTATAAAACAAAAACGGAGGAGGTACTCAATTCGACGCGTATATTTTTTTTAACTTTTTTTTTATGTATGATCACGCATAACTTTTGACAGGGTGGTCCGATTTTGATAATTCTTTTTTTATTTGAAAGGGTGTACCCCCAAGGAGGTCCCATTTGAATTTGGAAAACAAATTCCAACCCTAAGGGTAGGAAAACAGGTGATGATTGATTGTTCACTCACTGATTGTAGCGTATAACCACGCATAACTTTTTACAGAGTAGTTCGATTTTGATAATTCTTTTTTTAATGGATGGGACCTCGAAGTTGGTCTCGTATAAATTTGGAAAAATATCCTACCCTAAGGGTGGGAAAATGGGGGTGGGAATATATTATATTATAGCCACAAAAAAATATAAAATAAAACTTTTTAACAAAAAATAAAACCGCCGAAAAAACTGAAAAGCATTAGTATTTTACCTAAGTAATTTTGAGTCGGCGCCAAACAAGCAAAAATTACGTAAAGAGTGATGCGCGGCGGCGACTCAAAATTACTTAGGTAAAATACTTATGCTTTTCAGTTTTTTACTAATGTTACTAATGTTATAAAACATGTTATAAGATCACTTATGTTAATAAACAGATATAATTAATACAAACACCCATCGTACATCACATTATCATCAATCATCAATACTAATAATAAATCTGTAAGGGTCGGCCGTGGAGTAAGTTACTTTGTTTTCAGAAATATCGTGTATATAGGCTCTATACATGATACTGAAACTAAATTGACGATTTTCATAATTTTTTTCTGTATGTATGTTCCTCCATCACTCTTAAACGAATTAACTGATTTTCATGAAACTTAATAGATAAACATTTAGAAATACGGGACACGTGATAGGCTGCTTTTTATCTTTTTTAACGCGGACGAAGTCGCGGGCAACAGCTAGTAATAAAAAAAAAACAGTGATGATGAATGAAATTATTGTAGCAATATAAGTAAATATAAATTAATGTATTGAATATTGAATTTAATTTATCATAAACACCTTATTTAATTTATTCTAAAATATTTTGCTTAACAATCATTTCATATTATGAGATAACCAATTGACTTTCAAAGTCAGTTTCTAAGTACTTTTAAGTTAAAATTAGTCGATGTGACAATAGGAGCATCACTAGCAAATGTCGTGCCAGAGTATTATTATCCTGGAGATTACCAACCCAGTCAAAATAATAAAAACATTTGCAAACGTGCAATGCTGGCTGTGGACAATTAATTCACTTTATATTTTTTTTCTAGAAAATGTTTAAATGACCGTCTTTTTGAATCTTATTTAAAATTATTTTCGCGTTTAGTTAGTAATCTATATTATTACACATCCTACTAATATTATAAATGCGAAAGTTTGTGAGGATGAATATGTATGTTTGTTAGTCTTTCACGTAAAAACGGCTAAAGGGATTTAGATGAAATTTGATACACAGATAGTTTATGACATGAGTTAACATATAGGACACTTCTTATCAATATTAAAAATTGGGCGCCACTGTCATCACAGCGATAAAGATGTCAGGCGTTATTTAGGTATTATATTTTTCAACGCAGATACAGTCAGTGTCACTGTGCCCTTATCTATTTTTCTTATGCTCAGCATAGGCTTCACTATTTAGTCCACAAATTTCTGTGTATAGTTCTTATTTGGTCTAAGGCTCAAACTTTAAACACCATGCAATTAATTACTCAGCAACTTATGAACTGTAATATTTTTACATTAGTTTCATCCAAATTTGTTCAGCTGTTTGCATGTTGAATAAAAAATCTAGAAACATCTTCACTAATTTCAGAACTTATATTATTATTAAGATTAAACTAGTCATGTTAATTCTTAACAAGTCTCATGATTCATGTAGAATCAATAAGTGCTTTTAAAGTTTTGTTTACAAAACACTTAGGTACGTAAACCTTTGAATTTGTTATTTATGTTACGCACAACAACGCATTTAGGTACATATATATCAATGACATAGCTTCTGATTTGTTAATAATTAAATTAAATTAGTGTTCGTCCCCAACAATGGTTGCTGGTAAAAGATTTATAGATACTAGAGGTGTTTTCAATTCATTCATTAACTTAATTAATGTATTAATTATTACTATCACTACTAATTATTGTACTTTTTTTGTACATTAAAGTACTCTATTGTATATGCTAAACTGAAGTCATTATAGCCTCGTCATACGGCTCTATGGCTCACGAGGCTGCCTTGCGGTTTTGGCTCGCGAGCCAAAACTCTCGCGGCAGCCTCTTGCTCTCTATAAGACTATAGTGTTTATACTTTTTAATATCTAATATCGTAATAAAACCGATGTTTGCAGATTATTTGTCAAGCTTCAAATCTGTGTTACCTATTACAACATTTTTGTTTATATTTTTTTTGTTAATTTTATAGTGCACCTTACATTGTAAAATTCAAAAAATAAAGACCTACGTATTATTATTTTTTTAACAATTGATTCTTTACAAAACTATTTTTTTTAACAAGTTTCCTATATACCTACTAGGTAATAAGTTATCTGTGTGACGAATTTTATACAAATCGGTTCAATAGTTTTTACGTGATAGAGCAACAAACAAGGTATGTATTGGAAGGAGCCCATCCATCCTTATAAACTTTCGCATTTATATGATACTAGTGTTTTTTCCAGCGACTTCGTCCGAGCGCTGCCATAATTCACAGGAACACCCAGCACTAATCTAAAGATTGTCTAAAAGTTTCATCAAAATCGGTTCAGTGGTTTTGGAGTCATAGTCAGTGGTTTTGCTAGCAGGTATATATAGCAGGTATACGTTTATATATTACTAGCAGGTGCTCGCGACTTCGTCCGTGTCTGGTCCGCGTAGAAAAGTATAAAACGCCATCTACCGTATTTTGGATAGATGGCGCTATCTCCCAAGCCAAGCCGCTAGTGATTACTTTTATTTTAGATTTCCCGTAGCAATGAAGCATTTTCCCGCGGTAAAAAGTAGCCTATGTTCATCACGGATAATGTCGGCTTCTAATGGTAAAAGAATTTTTCAAATCGGTCCAGTAGTTTCGGAGCCTATTCTATACAAACAAACAAACAATCAAATCTTTCCTCTTTATAATATTAGTATAGACTAGCTGGCGCCCGCGACTTCGTCCGCGCTAAAAAGAAAAAGTACCCTATCCTGTGTCCTGTACGTCTAAATGTATTCTATCAAGTTACATGAAAATCAGTTAATTCGTTAAAGAGTTATGGAGGAACATACATAGTACATACATAAATACCTACACTTACAGATTTATTATTAGTATTGAAGATTAGGTAGTATGTGTTTTTTAAAATTTGAACATTTAAATTTCTAATCCCAGTTAGTGGAGCTCTCTAGTGGAGCTACGTCACGTCTAGTATGATTTATGTCTTTTGCAGAGTGCAGAATTAATTAATAGCGTCTCAGCCGCATCGCACAATGAGACCCTCTTCAATCTTACCTCCTATCTCCACCACCTTAATTTGGCTCGAGAATTTCGCCTAAGTGACTTTTATTGCACCTACAAAGAACCTTACTCGCGAATTTTGCAAATTTTTGCAGAAGCATCTGTCCCATTGCTGTTAAAAGATATCCCCTGATTTTTTGTTTGCACTTCACGTAGACGTTCGAGCCTCCCTCGAAATCGAATGTCTCCTTGAAAAGTTATATTTTTTAGAACATTTTTTGAAAAGCCAGAGCAAAGCTCCTGAAACTTATGAACCTATTCAATCCAAAACCGTATTGAAACCCAAATCAATTTCTGAAATTAGCGTGCACAGATAAACAGACAAACGGACAAAACTATTTTTGACCTCTATAACATAAAATAAGTACCTACAACGTACACGTTTTTTTTAATATAATTAATGTATGTACAAACACGGCTCGTTAACGACTATATTATACCTAGATTTAACTCGTCCAAATTGTACACAGACGATCCGGGGCGCAGCGCTCTAGCATTAAATAAATTTCGAGAACATTTTGGGAAAGCCAACACTAAAAAATTGATTAACTTAAGTGTTTCTCGTCGATACTGACTTGAATCAAATCGAATTTACTTCGAGTGACAGACTCTTGGCTTCACATTTATGAGTCAGACTAAGCGACGACGCACAGCTAAGAGGATAGATAGTAAATATTTTACTTATTTTTATTTTATTTTAAACAAAAATTCTCATCATCATCATCATCATCATCATCACCACCACCGATATCATCATCATCATCATCATCATTACCTCAGCCGCCGGACGACAAAAAAAAAACCGAAATAATTTTCATATCTAAAATACGTTTGACGACACGTTTAGTCCACCTTTGTACTTGAGTCATGGATGTTTGTATTTATAATATTATATATTATGTATTTACAAAAGAAAAGGGTTATATCTCGTATAACAACTGTCTGGTTTAGTTACACAACCATAACACAACCATTACTTACGTTACATACGTTGCTTAGTGTGGAACTAGGTGGTGCTGTGTGGAATGTGTGACGATGTTAATTTTATTCATTTATTTATTTACATTATAGTTTTTAAAATGTGCAAAATTTGTGACATTTTCTCGTGGGTTGAATTCATACTACTATTATCTGAATGGCTTAGTATACATACTGTTTAGTCAGATTACTATGAATTATGGTTCATTTCTAAAAACGCGCGTACCCATATGAAATCGAATCAGCAGCAATACGTTGGATGTATCGTGTGTTTGCAATTATTCTTACTCCACTCCATTGTAAACGAAATTACTTTCTATCGGATATCGATGATGCCTTATACGCGTATACGTCGGCTGCTTGTTATTAATTTCTATGCAAATTTAATTGTGTCAATCGATGTAAAGCAGTAAAAGCTATAAGAGATATGATTACAGTTTGCTTAATGTACATAATTATAATGTGACATCCATAGTCCATAGTCCATACTATTTAATATTATAAATTATGTGAAAGTAACTCTATCACACTGACTGTCTGTTACTACATTTTATACTTACACGTTTTTAGCGATACAGAAAAGGGCATAGGTACCTTTCTGGTTTATATTATGATATAATATAATATAATATAATATAATATAATATAATATAATATAATATAATATAATATAATATAATATAATATAATATAATATAATATAATATAATATAATATAATATAATATAATATAACATAACATAACATAACATAACATAACATAACATAACATAACATAACATAACATAACATAACATAACATAACATAACATAACATAACATAACATAACATAACATAACATAACATAACATAACATAACATAACATAACATAACATAACATAACATAACATAACATAACATAACATAACATAACATAACATAACATAACATAACATAACATAACATAACATAACATAACATAACATAACATAACATAACATAACATAACATAACATAACATAACATAACATAACATAACATAACATAACATAACATAACATAACATAACATAACATAACATAACATAACATAACATAACATAACATAACATAACATAACATAACATAACATAACATAACATAACATAACATAACATAACATAACATAACATAACATAACATAACATAACATAACATAACATAACATAACATAACATAACATAACATAACATAACATAACATAACATAATATAATATAATATAATATAATATAATATAATATAATATAATATAATATAATATAACATAATATAATATAATACATAGAATAATTATATTATTATTCACATATATTTATTTTTTATCTTAATTCTAAATTTTTAACAATAAATATTATTAAAAAACAAACAATAAATATCGTATTTATATTATTATTATTCACTTATTTTTCTTTTTCTTTATTTTAATTTTTTTACAATTTATGTATAAAAAACCGTTTTTTTTTTATTATTATTATTATATATATATCACGACTGAAACCATAATTCTTCTAAATAGTAATATTTTATTTAATAGAATAAAGTGGATGATTACGAGAGCGACCGCTGTTTTTATTTTCTGCCAATGCTTGTATATTTCAGCAGAAAATTATTACTATAAGCATAAATAAATGTGTGCGTATTTTTTCCTGTAACTCGTTCAACTTATGCAATATAAATCACATGAAAGTTATAAAGGTATACCGATCCATCACATTTTACGGCTTACATCGTAGTAAAGACGTTGCTGCGTTTCTTTGAATAGGTAACAAAGATTGACTGCATATTTTGGGCTCACCTTAATAAGTTGTTAAACAAAAAGTTTTAGTAGAAAAATTTCATATAGGGTAAAATACCCAATTATTGGCACTTTAAGAAATACGACCATTTATTGGCCTTTCGACCTATTTGTTCAACTCAAATAAAATTTGAAAGTTTGACAATGTTTAAATCATTTGACTGTTTAGTAACACCTAAGATAAACCTAAGATTTATTTATTTTTTGTGGGAACACAGTTTATGGAATAGTTTTCTTATTTTTTAGTGAAAAGTTTAGGGTGCCAATAAATTTGAGGGGTGCCAACATTAGGTCATTTTACCCTATATGATACAGATTTTTTTTTAAATATTTTTTTATATAAAAATCTTTAAAATATTTATAATTTTTAAAGATTCATAAAAAAAAATAAAAAAAAAAAATTTATTATTATTATAATTATGCATTCTGCACTAGGTGAGACTATTCACTACTTTTTACTTTCCCACATTTTAATATTTTTTCAAACCTCATGAAGGAATATTATAATTAGAGTACCGTTGAGAAAAGACAAATATTCCTATTTATAGTTATGGTGAGATCAGCAAAGAAACAAAGTGTGTTGATTCCATGGTAGAAAGAAATTTTATGGTTCTTGAAGGATTTTTTTAAATAAGAAATCGTTTAATCAATAAGACGACTAGTTCAGTTCATCTTGCCTTAGGTTGTGTTCAAATTGTATTTGAAGATTGACAAATAAATTTCTTTGTTTATTGTATTTAACTGTAAACGTCGAAGTCGAAAATATTTATCACCTAAAATAATACACAAAAGTTTAAGGCAAAGGAATATGAGAAACACTTTACATTTTCGTGTAATTAAAATGGTCATACCGTTTTCGAGGATTCTTGTTAAAAGTTTAGAACGCCACTCTTACTTAGTTTGTAAATTAACAAATTTACATTTACTTTGGGAATTTTACTTTATATAAACGTACGACCAAGTCTGAAAACGGTCACGTTAACAGTCTACTTAAATTCAGAAAAGATAGCTTAGGCGCGTCCCTAATGAATTTTGTTTTGTTTGTACGTAAATTGAATAAACCTGAGGCTAGTGTCATGGACGATTTGACCTTCAACGATTTCACCTTTAAAATATATTTTATACTAATTCCGCACGAAAAACACAAACGTAGTCCACACCACACATTTGCGCGCAATAAGCCGTTTCCGAAAAAATTTCAATATAAGTCAAATTCTTCTTTAGTTCTAACTTTTATTGTGGGGTTTCTATTACTTCGACGGAAATTCTAAACAATACAATTTGTTCTTCACATGTTTAAAAGTATAACATTTTTTTTTAACCCAATTGCGTTGGCACTTTCTTGTGAACAATGCATTTTTTTACCCCTTAAATTAGAAATCAAGTTTAGGTACCCGAAAGTGGGTCCATCTAGAGGACTCCGCGACGTGCGATAGTGTCCCCTAAGACCGCCAGGTCGCGGTCAAACAGGAAGGTGGAGTTACATGGGCCAGTCGCCTGCGCCCGAGCCACTTCCGGTGAACCGAGAGAAGATTCTTTTCCCGCTGCCTCTCTCTTCGCCACGAAACGAGTAATGCAGTGTGCCTTTCACTACCTTTCGCATTTGTTCAGACAACCAGTTAGCGGCGTCACGAATGACGTGATCGGGAACCAATCACAACACACGCGGCATCGCGACGCTTTGCTCTGATTGGTTCAGACGCCCGATACATCACACACTAAAAATTACTTTCGTGAACGCAACAACTGCTTGTACTAGATTATATCTAAAATTACTTTAAATTGTATATTTCTGTCAATTAAATCGCTGCAAGAACAAATCTATGCTTCACCGGCCAGTGCTTCCACCACATGTACGCACTATTGTTTGTCTATTTTAATTATGGAAATTATCAGATTAAGATAAACTGTCAAATGTGCGTCTAGCCATTCCCAACTGACACGAATCTTCGATAATTCAAAATCAAAATGACACATCTACTATTCTCAGGGTGGATCTACAAAGTACATTGGACAGTTATAAGAAATGCCAATGCATAGATAACACAATAACATGATCACAATACATTAGAAGAGTCATCACAACTAGGTAAATATGAATAACACATGGGACGTTGACGTTGAGTTGATATTAAAAACTTCTCTGACATCAGGTCGTGCTGACCCAAGCGTCCCCTGGTCTTGTGAAGTGAAAAAGCCTCTTTAAACCACTACCATTAAATTTACCTATAATGTCTGAACGTTAAATTAATTTTTATATTACTGTGAATGATTTCAAAGCTGACAAAGTTAAAAGTAAAAAAAGGACGAACTAAGAAAGAAAAAATATGAAGCTAAAATTAATAATTATTCAATTATAATACGATATTCATCATGAAGAGTCGCTGTAATTTTCTCCGACTCTTCAAATACAGATAATAAATCTGTAGGGATCGGTCATGGAGTAATTTACTTTGTTTTCAGAAATATCGTGTATATAGGCTCTATACATGATACTGAAACTAAATTGACGATTTTTTAGATTTTTTTTCTGTATGTATGTATGTTCCTCCATAACTCTAACGAATTAACTGATTTTCATGAAACTTGGTAGATAAACATTTAGACGTACGGGACACACGATAGGCCACTTTTTTTTTTCAACGCGGACGAAGTAGCGGACGCCAGCTAGTAAATTATAAAACTGCCAATGTTCCAGTAACGTTCAAAGTACAGTCGCCCGCAAAACTAGATTAACCACATTCTAAAGTGAAAATCAACTGAAATGCGAATCTCGAACTCTTTGAGGAAGTTGCTAAAAGTCGCTGTGAAATTACAAAAAAATTCTTGCACGTCCACAAACAAATGGTACGGCTCCAATAAATATGAGTTCTGTTGACAGGTGCCCAAGTGGAGCGGGTTCAATTTGTGCATAATATTCAATTTGGCCCGTGTCAACTCACATGACGAGTGCTGCCCAAACATATTGAACTATCATGCGCAGTGTACATTAGCGTTTTTATAAAGATTACATGGAACAAGATTGAATTTCGAGCCGACTACTTTATTCGTCTGTAAAAAAGGATAGAACCTATAGGATTTTTGAAATTTTATTTTCTTTAATTTTCACCTTTTCTATACTATACCGATACTCTATTAATTTTAAATTTTAGTATATCTTAACTAATATTATAAATGCGAAAGTGAATTTGTTTGTTTATTACGCTTTCTACTACTCAACTTAACTGTTTTTACTACTCAACCGAACATGATGAAATTTTGCATACACGTCGTCAGGGATACGGAAAAGGACATACACAGAAAGAGGTAGGTACTGTAAATTATCCTGAGCGTCCCGATTTTGTTTTATTCTGATTATGTTTTATTACAGAATCCACTACCTTTTGCTTTGTTTATCCTAACACTCTCTATAAATGGACTTTGGACTATCCAACTCAAAAATAATTTTTCAATTCGAACCAGTAGTTCCTGAAATTAACGCGTTCAACCAAACAACCTCTTCATCTTTATATTATTATATTATAGATAGTACTTCTTTGCTTACTGAGAAACAAAATAGTCCATTTATCTGAAGGTTGTAAGCGAAAACATTTTCTTACAAAGTTAAATTGCAATCTGTGACTTGAGATTTGTGAGATCAAAGTATTTAAATTGGAAGAGACATTTTG
The DNA here is from genome assembly GCA_918317495.1 of Synanthedon vespiformis. Taxonomy (NCBI): domain Eukaryota; kingdom Metazoa; phylum Arthropoda; class Insecta; order Lepidoptera; family Sesiidae; genus Synanthedon; species Synanthedon vespiformis. Next base: position 4,185,134 of record OU906965.1, read on the forward strand.
ATGTCATGATCAAACTTTTATTCTTGTGGTACGTTATATTTATTTCGATTTCATTTTGTTTTTATTCCATATACAAGGTGGCGCCCGCGACTTCGTCCGCGTTGAAAAAGAAAAGAGTAGCCTATCACGTGTCCCGTACGTCTATATGTTTATCTATCTACCAAGTTTCATCAAGAGTTATTATGGAGGAACATACATTATATACATAGTTACAATACCTACACTTACAGATTTATTATTAGTATTGATTGATAAAATTTGTATTATTTTTTTTCTACTTAATTTAAGAACATTCCAAAGAGATAGAGATTCAATTCACTTAAAAAAATTTAAAAATTACGTACATATTAATATTCCACAAGAAAATGGAAATAAATCCGCACGCTAAAATTAATATTATTAGGCGAAGAGATCATCTAACTAAACCATCCAAACCCACGTCTCAGGCCAACGTTACGAGCTTCGTGTGGTGTGCACCTGACTGATAACAGGAGTGTCGAGCTTGCCTAACATTACTATTAATTTTATAGTTCAATAAACTTCCTAAGGATTTCCACGACAATTGAACCTTATTCGCAAATGGCAATTATCAAGAAATTGGACGGAACCACGGTCGAACCCGTTTCAACATTGATCAGCATTAACCCATAGGTAATCTCGCACCGCGGAAGCCTACTTATAAGTCAAAATTTCATAATTCTTACTTAAGTATAGGTCTTTTTATAATTGCGTGTAATATACAAATATCATTTAAGAGGATACAGTCACGATACCAGTACCTTTATCAGAATCCTTATTAATATTATAAATACGAAAGTAATTCTGTCTGTCTGTCTCGCTTTCACGCCAAAACTACTGAACCGATCACCATGAAATTTTACATACACGTTGTCTGGAACACCAGAAAGGACATAGGATACCTTTCATCTAAGAAAATAGTAATGTTCCTAGGGATTATCTAAAATATAAAACTCTAACTAACGCCTGGCAACAAGTTGTCAAGCGTTGTAATTGCTTTTATATTTTTAATTTATCATCGCGTACAAAGTCGTGGAGACCAGCTAGTAAACTTATATTTCAAGCGATTATTGACGGATAAACACGAAAAATAATTAATGCTTCAGTTAGGCTTGATTAGTGCTATTTCGCTTTTCGAATCAATTTCGAAAAGTGATTCTTTCAGGTATTTAACAGGTAACAAAAACTCCAGAATTGATGCTGTTGGCTTTGATAAGGAGATTGAAAGGAAATAAGCTCTACGCAATCGTAGCCAGTTATACCATCAAGTGGACAGCCTGTATATGATTAACATAAATAAAAAGAGAAATACTTCTAGTAAGTTACCTTCTAATCTCTTGAAAATACGATATAGGTATACCTTTCATACATTCTGATATTACATTTTTTGTTATACTGTAAATACGACCCCGCCGATCATTTGCCGCAATGTAGCGGGAGTGAAGCATTGACAATTTCTCCTCATGAATTTTAAAAGGAAATTTTCCTCCCCCGTCAGCACCTGTTGGTGTCGGGTCAAGTGGGAAGCTTTTGTGTCACGCATTTAGATACATTGTAAATAAGAATATACAACAAAAACTAAGGATGGAGCTTTTTTTATACATTTTGTGGTGCTTTTTCGTCATCCAATCTAAAATTTATTTTGAAAATTTAATATATATTTTTATATTTTATATGAGAACTTGGCAGTTTTTTTTTTAGACGATAAATAAAGCAGTGAACTATTTAAGGTCAAAATATTGGAATATCAAAAAAGTGCACATACCCAATTTTTTTTTAACAGGGACAATATGTTACAACTATTTTGTTTCAATTTATAAATAACATGATTCAGAACGAGATTGAAGTAACGTGAAACTTTTTTATTTGTATTTCACGAAAAGCTCTCTCAAATGTGACACAACTTAAACAACATAAATAGCTTACTTAAGCAACACTTAGCGACTTGAAATGTGTTAACATTTTGTTCGAATGTTGACTTAGTCTAACACGGTGAAAGTTAATTTTCGTTATTTTTATGTCGGTAATATAATTTTACGACTCTTTTGGACTATCTCGCGCGAAATGTTCATCAGATTTTGCGAGCATCAACTTGCAGTTAATAAAGTTTCGGAAAAACATAACATACTTAGTATCGGTGAAATTATTAGCAAAAATTGTTTTAGCCTGACTACGATCAGTGATGCGAACAGAAATAGAGTAGTGAGAGAGTAGAAATCTTTACTAGAAAATATGTATATCCGAGAAATTTTATGTATGGAAAAAGATAAAAAAGACATATTTGCAACAATAAAATCCAGTTTCCTTCCAAAGAACATAATAATTGTCGCGGGATAATAAAGCAACACGACGACCCATCTAACTGAATATTTGATGCAAAGTGTCGCTCGAAGGCACATACTCGTACTAAACTAGTCTCGTACTCATTCAAAATTCCATTTAGCACATAATCAAATGAACATTCAGTTTAGTAAATAAATTAATCTATGCTATGCTGTTGGGAAATCGAACAAACAACTTGACAACTTTCAACTTCTTCTGTTACAGAATATTATACTATAGTTAGATATAGTAACTACGCACTGCCGGACACAGTATCTTCTGGTGCTTCCAAGATAGTTAGCTGCAAATTGATAAATATGCATATGTTATAATACTAAACGAAGAATTCATGCCATGACGATCTCTCAAACGACTCTAACGATTTTGACTAAAATCTAGGATTAGGCTGAGGCGTTCTTATGTTTTAGGCGACGGTAGCCACCTGCCTTGAAGACGTGGATCCTAACAGGGTTCAAGCCGACCTTAAAATTAAATAAAATTATTGTTTGCTTGCAAATTTTTGTTTCATCACAATATAGTTTTACTCACATTTCTTTCTAATGAATGAAAAACTTTAACGTTGAAACCTTGTTAGAAATGAAATTTGAAATGTCTTTATGTATTTTCTAATTTTTTTTAGAATATAATTATTTAAAAACTAACTATTGCACGCGACTTCGTCCACGTAACTTTATAAAATATAGCCTATGTTACTCGCTGGTACTATCTTCCCAACAGTGAAAGAATTTTTCAAATCGGTTTAGTAGTGTCGGAGCCTATACAATGCAAACAAAGAAACAATCAAATCTTTTCTCTTTATAATATTAGTATAATGTTAGTACAACAATAACAAAATATTATTCATATTTATTTATTTTTCAGCCAAGTCAGTTCAGCCATTTTTTCGTGAAAGAGTAACAAGCCTTCATTTGTCTATACAGGACAGATGGCTGTCCTCAGAACTTTCGAATTTATAATAATTACGTATTAGTATGATATCATCTCCTTTGACGACGTAATAAAGCACACCTAATAATTAACTCTTCATAATATATATTAAAATTTAAAGCTCATAAACCGAGTAGCTACACAATAAACCTTCAAGTACTAATAAAGGAAAGTTTATAATTTTTAATTAAGAAACTACTTATCTTCACTAGATTATTTAAGCTGGGAACATCATTAATTATGGTTTGAACAAAAGAAACCAAAAATTATGTGAAACTTAAATCGCTTCATCGGTCCACTACATTGTTACAGCCAAGTTGAACCCGACGATAGATTTAAGTTCGTTAAAGTACGAACAGAGCTTAAAGCAAAAAAGAAAGATTAGTGACTCTTTATCCGCGCGTAGACCTTATATACTGAGTCCAATGGACAAAGTATCATTCAGTCGCTCAAAAGACACTGTCTTGTACACACGTGATACGTTAAAATACGGACATAGATTTTGTAGAAAGAAAGTTTTTACAATGCTTCCCTGTGACTATACTTTGTGCAAAAATAACTCAAGACGAGAAACCAAGGAACTTGGTATCGCTTACCCTTCGTACCAAAGATTTAAATCACAGATGCGCCCTGTGCTTCTGAAAACTGTCCACGAAATATGTCTGTATGCAACGTGAACTGTTCACTGCTTTGTACAAGCGACTAAGACGGGAAGAGTGAGCTCACTCTTCCCAACGATGTCAGATTTTCGGTCGCCTGAGGTAGGTATGGCAAGGTCGCATCTGTGATTTAAATTTTTGCTTCGTGCGACATTTAAATTTAATAATTTCTTAACAAATTATACAAAACATTTGTATCAAGAGAACGGGGGAATAACCGTTTAAGTTTGGATATATATGCGTATTGCGTAGCAGTGACTCGTACCACATCTATGTATTTATTCCATCAACGATTAGCAGATTGTAATTAACGCCATCGGAGCATCTCTGCCAATGTTTGTTTGCGAACGAAAGCTCGAATTCTTGGATAAAATATTCAAATTACGTCTACAAATCGAAGTTTCATCGATATCCAAGTTACTTCGAACTTGCTGGCCTTTCAAATATATTAGTAAACTAGTGTTGAAAGTTCCTTTTTATGTGTGTAACAGACAGACACAGCTTCTTAAAATGTGATGTTAGAGAGAGAGAGAAGGAGATCAAAACGGTAAAGCTCCTCATCATTCATTCGGTAAAATTGTGAGAATGGATTGCATGTTTGTTACTTGTCCTCACACAGATAGTTTATTGCGGCTTAACATAATATAGTTTTCACTTATGGAAACAGGGATATGCAAGGAAGGTTTGTGATACATATTACAAATGCATCCCAGGAGAAGCCGGGAGCGGATAGCCAGTAATGTCCTTACTTATTATAAATATGAAAGTGAGTTTGTTTGTTTGTTACGCTTTCGCGCAAAAACTACTGTACCGATCACCATGAAATTTTGCCATGCACCATGCACCACCATGCATACACGTTGTCTGAGACATCAGAAAGGACATAGGGTACTTTTCATCCAGAAAAAAGTAGGTAGTGTACCTGAGGGGATCATCTAAAATAAAATATATAACTAAAGCCTAGCTAAGGTGTTATAGTAACAATGCATCAATTGTTATATTACTTTCAACGCTGACGAAAAGGGTCATCTAAAAATATTATCACATAATTCTACATTCATTCACGAGCTAGTATATAATAAACCAAAATTATAAACATTTTCGTTATAAGGTGATAAGAACTTATGAATGTAGTGTCTTAAATAAAACAATATATATATTTTTAATTTCGTGTAAAAAAACGTAGCCTAATTAGTCATTTTGTCATTTTTTAAGACGAACCTTACTTCGAAGCGATTTGAATACATACGGTGTTTCAGAATCCTTGGGAATTTAACACGTGTGAAATAAGAGTGTCTTTAGAAAATGTCTGGCTTTACTAAGTCACGTTGCTTGTTCATTGAAATTCATGGACTGTAATTGTAGACTCCGAGACGACAGCGTGAAGCATGTGAACCAGAACGTAGGTAGCTGAGGTTGAGGTTTTAATTTGACACATTTTTGTTGATGACTACTTAACAACGTTTATGTTTAGTTTTCAACTAAATTTCATTGTAATGTATGTAATCTATGGCAAATCATTCTATCACAGTCACACACTCACTCTCTCTCAGACACTACTACACAGCGCACACGCACTCACCTGAAATTTGTGTAATAATCTAAGGTGATTTTGTGAATAAAGTGCAAGAAGATACAATCAGACCTTTGTTTCCTTGAACCAGTGCAATAAATCGAACAGTTTACTTAATTTTTAGTAATGGCAGGCAGTGGCACATTGCGTTTCGCAGACATTTGGGAAGCCCGTAAAATAACAGCATAAAGTATGTGCTATTCATATTATGTGCTAGCTGGCGCCCGCGGCTTCGTCCGCGTTTATAAAGAAAAAAGTAGCCTATTCCGTGTCCCGTACGTCTAAATGTTTATCTACCAAGTTTCATGAAAATCAATTAATTCGTTTAAGAGTTATGGAGGAATATACGTACATTACATACATATATACATTATATAAAGCAAACATAGTTACCGCGTCTTACAATCTATAAAAAAAACATAGTAAATAATATAATCTATACTAATATAATAGATATGAAAAGTTATTAGCACCCTTCATTTCGGGGTATTCATCATTTAATAATTAATTTAAAATTGTTTCTTATGGACTCCAATACCACTCAAACGATCACAGTTAAATTTTGCATACAGGTTATCAGATTTTTCAGAATAGGACTTAAGGTACCTTACATTCCATAAACAGTAAAAGCTAGTAAACTTTACCTATGTAAATAAGATGTGTGGACATACAAAAACATGTCGACTGCCTCTTTTTCTCTGTCCTTCCTGTTAGAGTTGTGTTCTCTTAAGGCTCAGATCCATAAACTTAATTAAGTTAAGGCGTCAAACCTATAAACTAAGATTTTTTTATGTATCATGAATCCTAATCGAACCTATGGAGCAAATGTTTTGGAAGACACCCAAAATAGTTTAGCAGAGATATTTAGATAGCGTACTAAAACTTGGCGCCAAATTCTCTAAAAGATTTGGAAACTGGAGTAATGAAATTTGACAGTATATTCTAAAATTATCGAAAACTTTCTACAAAACTTAATTGTTTGTCTAAACTTTCTAACATATTTTACTTTTAGTTGCAAAAAACAGTTATTTTTGTACCTAAACTTACCATATTATAAAATATAAAGTGACGGTTCACTTCTGTCTGTTTCTTCGCTAACTCAAGATCAGGTGACGTAGCTTCCGATTGCAGCCCAATCCAGCTAGATTCTTCTGTCAACTTCTTCGTCAAAGTTGTTCCTGCCTAACTGGATCGTTTGTCCCAAATATATGTAATCCTGCACAACTTCAAGAGTGACTTGTCCAAATTCATCCCAAGTTTTATACGCCGAAAGGCGTCATAGGTGCTGTCTAACATCCCTCTGAGTTCTTCTAGCGACTAGTAGCAACTCTGCAAGAAAAACTATACAAGAAGACGTCAGAAAAAATATTTCTTGTTTATTTTTATATTACCTGTTAATTACATTACATTAGAAAATTAGATTTTAACCTCTCTACTACGCTGCCGCAAGCTAACCTCGAGGTAATCCTTTGTTGGGTTACCTTTTTTGTTAATAAAACCCATTGTTTTATTCTTTTCTTTCTCTCCGCATCCAATAAAATAGATAAAGATAGAATAAATGAATTTTAATTATTAATTATACAATGTTACATACGTAATTTGATAAATGGCGTATGGATGTAAGAGATACCTACAATCCTACAAGATAAAGTTAGTTTCAAACAGTAATAACTCGCGTTCCCGCATTGTGTTAAACTTAGAACAGTTCTGAACCGAACAGAATTCCAATGATTTGGTTTAGTTGATATGTCTAATAAATTATGTAATAAAAGATATCAGATAGAAATTCACACAGAGTATGCAATCTTCTTGCATAGATGAAACTCTTTAGGTACAGACAGACATATAACTAAGTACTAAGTTAGCTATAATTAAAATTAAAAACTAATCCCTCACTTTCAACTAGGAAATGAGCACATGGTCGTCAAGCGCCTCATTTTCATAACGTACAGCTTAAGAACCATCTTCATCTTAATTTTCATCCGTTTGAGAGCTACGATTCCACAGACAGACGTACAGATACACGCATACACATTTACACATAATATACCCGTTAAACTTATAACAGCCCGATAATATTATTAGGATTGGAAGAGTTAGCCTAACATGTCAAAATGTAACAAGTGCAGTACAAATCAACGTATGATTGATTTTGCCTAGGATCTAGGATTGACTAGACAAAGCCCGAAACAGATTAAGCCTGAAAAAAAATACTTTTAACCAAAAAATTAAGTACTTTTTCGGTCAAAAGTACTTTTAGGTTTGACTAAAAATACATCAGTCGAAGGCCGAAATTGGAATCTATTTTGAGGTAAGCCGAAAAACGTTGGATAAGTCATTCCACGAAGAAGCTACATATTGACCTTTGACTATAACATATACCTATATATAGAAATAGATGTAGAATAAATATATAAAATCCATTAACTCATTTCAAATGAACACGAAAATTGTATGAATCAAAAATAATATGTACTTAATTATGAAAACTGCGAACCATAAAAGACGATTCTATTTTTATGTTTTCCCCGAAATTGCTTTAGCGAGAAATTTACCTTCGCATTTATTACAAAGTTACAGCGATATTAAATACGAACACAAGCAAATTAGGGCACATCATTCGCAATAGCCATTTCGCATGACATTTAAACAGAACAAACCATTTCCTCGGAAAGACCTTTATTATGTTATAACGGATCTTTGTTACCCTTTACCTATTCCAAATTTTACTGTCCCTTCTATATAACTCAGGGCTGTCCACTTAACAATTTAGGTAATTTACTCTTATCAGACTTAAAATGACATTTAGTCTTAGAGCGCATTTCTCTATCCATCCTATTCAATTATCCTTAATCTTACTATGATTGGCAGAACATTGGCACCTTTGAGGCATTGCTTATAATATAGGCGACGATCTTCACATAAAACAAAAATCGAAGAAATTTATAAAGAAGATTGATGTGAAAACAATACAGGAGATTTGTCTTAGAAGTCTTTTAGAAACCCAAATCTTTTCATATGCATCTTTTGGATGAGTTCGCTAAAAAGAAGGTCTTTTCTTATACACACTCACAAAAATGGTCTTCTTAAGAGGGTATTCACGATAAAACGCGAGGATTGTAATGTTTCTTCGTTCAAATTGTACGATTTCCCTTGCTTGCTTGAAATAACCAATAAGTGGTAATATTAGTTCGTTTTATCTTCTATAATAATAATATATATTATAAATACGAAAGTAATTCTGTCTGTCTGTCTGTCTCGCTTTCACGCCAAAACTACTGAACCGATCACCATGAAATTTTACATACACGTTGTCTGGGACACCAGAAAGGACATAGGATACCTTTCATCTAAGAAAAAAGTAATGTTCCCTAGGGATTATCTAAAATATAAAACTCTAACTAACGCCTGGCAACAAGTTGTCAAGCGTTGTAATTGCTTTTATATTTTTAATTTATCATCGCGTACAAAGTCGTGGAGACCAGCTAGTAAACTTATATTTCAAGCGATTATTGACGGATAAACACGAAAAATAATTAATGCTTCAGTTAGGCTTGATTAGTGCTATTTCGCTTTTCGAATCAATTTCGAAAAGTGATTCTTTCAGGTATTTAACAGGTAACAAAAACTCCAGAATTGATGCTGTTGGCTTTGATAAGGAGATTGAAAGGAAATAAGCTCTACGCAATCGTAGCCAGTTATACCATCAAGTGGACAGCCTGTATATGATTAACATAAATAAAAAGAGAAATACTTCTAGTAAGTTACCTTCTAATCTCTTGAAAATACGATATAGGTATACCTTTCATACATTCTGATATTACATTTTTTGTTATACTGTAAATACGACCCCGCCGATCATTTGCCGCAATGTAGCGGGAGTGAAGCATTGACAATTTCTCCTCATGAATTTTAAAAGGAAATTTTCCTCCCCCGTCAGCACCTGTTGGTGTCGGGTCAAGTGGGAAGCTTTTGTGTCACGCATTTAGATACATTGTAAATAAGAATATACAACAAAAACTAAGGATGGAGCTTTTTTTATACATTTTGTGGTGCTTTTTCGTCATCCAATCTAAAATTTATTTTGAAAATTTAATATATATTTTTAAAGCCGTTAAGACGATTAATAAAGCCGTGAACTATTTAAATATTGGAATATCAAAAAAGTGCACATACCCAATTTTTTTTTAACAGGGACAATATGTTACAACTCTTTTGTTTCAGCGAAAATTTATAAATAACATGATTCAGAACGAGATTGAAGTAACGTGAAACTTTTTTATTTGTATTTCACGAAAAGCTCTCTCAAATGTGACACAACTTAAACAACATAAATAGCTTACTTAAGCAACACTTAGCGACTTGAAATGTGTTAACATTTTGTTCGAATGTTGACTTAGTCTAACACGGTGAAAGTTAATTTTCGTTATTTTTATGTCGGTAATATAATTTTACGACTCTTTTGGACTATCTCGCGCGAAATGTTCATCAGATTTTGCGAGCATCAACTTGCAGTTAATAAAGTTTCGGAAAAACATAACATACTTAGTATCGGTGAAATTATTAGCAAAAATTGTTTTAGCCTGACTACGATCAGTGATGCGAACAGAAATAGAGTAGTGAGAGAGTAGAAATCTTTACTAGAAAATATGTATATCCGAGAAATTTTATGTATGGAAAAAGATAAAAAAGACATATTTGCAACAATAAAATCCAGTTTCCTTCCAAAGAACATAATAATTGTCGCGGGATAATAAAGCAACACGACGACCCATCTAACTGAATATTTGATGCAAAGTGTCGCTCGAAGGCACATACTCGTACTAAACTAGTCTCGTACTCATTCAAAATTCCATTTAGCACATAATCAAATGAACATTCAGTTTAGTAAATAAATTAATCTATGCTATGCTGTTGGGAAATCGAACAAACAACTTGACAACTTTCAACTTCTTCTGTTACAGAATATTATACTATAGTTAGATATAGTAACTACGCACTGCAGGACACAGTGTCTTCTGGTGCTTCCAAGATAGTTAGCTGCAAATTGATAAATATGCATATGTTATAATACTAAACGAAGAATTCATGCCATGACGATCTCTCAAACGACTCTAACGATTTTGACTAAAATCTAGGATTAGGCTGAGGCGTTCTTATGTTTTAGGCGACGGTAGCCACCTGCCTTGAAGACGTGGATCCTAACAGGGTTCAAGCCGACCTTAAAATTAAATAAAATTATTGTTTGCTTGCAAATTTTTGTTTCATCACAATATAGTTTTACTCACATTTCTTTCTAATGAATGAAAAACTTTAACGTTGAAACCTTGTTAGAAATGAAATTTGAAATGTCTTTATGTATTTTCTAATTTTTTTTAGAATATAATTATTTAAAAACTAACTATTGCACGCGACTTCGTCCACGTAACTTTATAAAATATAGCCTATGTTACTCGCTGGTACTATCTTCCCAACAGTGAAAGAATTTTTCAAATCGGTTTAGTAGTGTCGGAGCCTATACAATGCAAACAAAGAAACAATCAAATCTTTTCTCTTTATAATATTAGTATAATGTTAGTACAACAATAACAAAATATTATTCATATTTATTTATTTTTCAGCCAAGTCAGTTCAGCCATTTTTTCGTGAAAGAGTAACAAGCCTTCATTTGTCTATACAGGACAGATGGCTGTCCTCAGAACTTTCGAATTTATAATAATTACGTATTAGTATGATATCATCTCCTTTGACGACGTAATAAAGCACACCTAATAATTAACTCTTCATAATATATATTAAAATTTAAAGCTCATAAACCGAGTAGCTACACAATAAACCTTCAAGTACTAATAAAGGAAAGTTTATAATTTTTAATTAAGAAACTACTTATCTTCACTAGATTATTTAAGCTGGGAACATCATTAATTATGGTTTGAACAAAAGAAACCAAAAATTATGTGAAACTTAAATCGCTTCATCGGTCCACTACATTGTTACAGCCAAGTTGAACCCGACGATAGATTTAAGTTCGTTAAAGTACGAACAGAGCTTAAAGCAAAAAAGAAAGATTAGTGACTCTTTATCCGCGCGTAGACCTTATATACTGAGTCCAATGGACAAAGTATCATTCAGTCGCTCAAAAGACACTGTCTTGTACACACGTGATACGTTAAAATACGGACATAGATTTTGTAGAAAGAAAGTTTTTACAATGCTTCCCTGTGACTATACTTTGTGCAAAAATAACTCAAGACGAGAAACCAAGGAACTTGGTATCGCTTACCCTTCGTACCAAAGATTTAAATCACAGATGCGCCCTGTGCTTCTGAAAACTGTCCACGAAATATGTCTGTATGCAACGTGAACTGTTCACTGCTTTGTACAAGCGACTAAGACGGGAAGAGTGAGCTCACTCTTCCCAACGATGTCAGATTTTCGGTCGCCTGAGGTAGGTATGGCAAGGTCGCATCTGTGATTTAAATTTTTGCTTCGTGCGACATTTAAATTTAATAATTTCTTAACAAATTATACAAAACATTTGTATCAAGAGAACGGGGGAATAACCGTTTAAGTTTGGATATATATGCGTATTGCGTAGCAGTGACTCGTACCACATCTATGTATTTATTCCATCAACGATTAGCAGATTGTAATTAACGCCATCGGAGCATCTCTGCCAATGTTTGTTTGCGAACGAAAGCTCGAATTCTTGGATAAAATATTCAAATTACGTCTACAAATCGAAGTTTCATCGATATCCAAGTTACTTCGAACTTGCTGGCCTTTCAAATATATTAGTAAACTAGTGTTGAAAGTTCCTTTTTATGTGTGTAACAGACAGACACAGCTTCTTAAAATGTGATGTTAGAGAGAGAGAGAAGGAGATCAAAACGGTAAAGCTCCTCATCATTCATTCGGTAAAATTGTGAGAATGGATTGCATGTTTGTTACTTGTCCTCACACAGATAGTTTATTGCGGCTTAACATAATATAGTTTTCACTTATGGAAACAGGGATATGCAAGGAAGGTTTGTGATACATATTACAAATGCATCCCAGGAGAAGCCGGGAGCGGATAGCCAGTAATGTCCTTACTTATTATAAATATGAAAGTGAGTTTGTTTGTTTGTTACGCTTTCGCGCAAAAACTACTGTACCGATCACCATGAAATTTTGCCATGCACCATGCACCACCATGCATACACGTTGTCTGAGACATCAGAAAGGACATAGGGTACTTTTCATCCAGAAAAAAGTAGGTAGTGTACCTGAGGGGATCATCTAAAATAAAATATATAACTAAAGCCTAGCTAAGGTGTTATAGTAACAATGCATCAATTGTTATATTACTTTCAACGCTGACGAAAAGGGTCATCTAAAAATATTATCACATAATTCTACATTCATTCACGAGCTAGTATATAATAAACCAAAATTATAAACATTTTCGTTATAAGGTGATAAGAACTTATGAATGTAGTGTCTTAAATAAAACAATATATATATTTTTAATTTCGTGTAAAAAAACGTAGCCTAATTAGTCATTTTGTCATTTTTTAAGACGAACCTTACTTCGAAGCGATTTGAATACATACGGTGTTTCAGAATCCTTGGGAATTTAACACGTGTGAAATAAGAGTGTCTTTAGAAAATGTCTGGCTTTACTAAGTCACGTTGCTTGTTCATTGAAATTCATGGACTGTAATTGTAGACTCCGAGACGACAGCGTGAAGCATGTGAACCAGAACGTAGGTAGCTGAGGTTGAGGTTTTAATTTGACACATTTTTGTTGATGACTACTTAACAACGTTTATGTTTAGTTTTCAACTAAATTTCATTGTAATGTATGTAATCTATGGCAAATCATTCTATCACAGTCACACACTCACTCTCTCTCAGACACTACTACACAGCGCACACGCACTCACCTGAAATTTGTGTAATAATCTAAGGTGATTTTGTGAATAAAGTGCAAGAAGATACAATCAGACCTTTGTTTCCTTGAACCAGTGCAATAAATCGAACAGTTTACTTAATTTTTAGTAATGGCAGGCAGTGGCACATTGCGTTTCGCAGACATTTGGGAAGCCCGTAAAATAACAGCATAAAGTATGTGCTATTCATATTATGTGCTAGCTGGCGCCCGCGGCTTCGTCCGCGTTTATAAAGAAAAAAGTAGCCTATTCCGTGTCCCGTACGTCTAAATGTTTATCTACCAAGTTTCATGAAAATCAATTAATTCGTTTAAGAGTTATGGAGGAATATACGTACATTACATACATATATACATTATATAAAGCAAACATAGTTACCGCGTCTTACAATCTATAAAAAAAACATAGTAAATAATATAATCTATACTAATATAATAGATATGAAAAGTTATTAGCACCCTTCATTTCGGGGTATTCATCATTTAATAATTAATTTAAAATTGTTTCTTATGGACTCCAATACCACTCAAACGATCACAGTTAAATTTTGCATACAGGTTATCAGATTTTTCAGAATAGGACTTAAGGTACCTTACATTCCATAAACAGTAAAAGCTAGTAAACTTTACCTATGTAAATAAGATGTGTGGACATACAAAAACATGTCGACTGCCTCTTTTTCTCTGTCCTTCCTGTTAGAGTTGTGTTCTCTTAAGGCTCAGATCCATAAACTTAATTAAGTTAAGGCGTCAAACCTATAAACTAAGATTTTTTTATGTATCATGAATCCTAATCGAACCTATGGAGCAAATGTTTTGGAAGACACCCAAAATAGTTTAGCAGAGATATTTAGATAGCGTACTAAAACTTGGCGCCAAATTCTCTAAAAGATTTGGAAACTGGAGTAATGAAATTTGACAGTATATTCTAAAATTATCGAAAACTTTCTACAAAACTTAATTGTTTGTCTAAACTTTCTAACATATTTTACTTTTAGTTGCAAAAAACAGTTATTTTTGTACCTAAACTTACCATATTATAAAATATAAAGTGACGGTTCACTTCTGTCTGTTTCTTCGCTAACTCAAGATCAGGTGACGTAGCTTCCGATTGCAGCCCAATCCAGCTAGATTCTTCTGTCAACTTCTTCGTCAAAGTTGTTCCTGCCTAACTGGATCGTTTGTCCCAAATATATGTAATCCTGCACAACTTCAAGAGTGACTTGTCCAAATTCATCCCAAGTTTTATACGCCGAAAGGCGTCATAGGTGCTGTCTAACATCCCTCTGAGTTCTTCTAGCGACTAGTAGCAACTCTGCAAGAAAAACTATACAAGAAGACGTCAGAAAAAATATTTCTTGTTTATTTTTATATTACCTGTTAATTACATTACATTAGAAAATTAGATTTTAACCTCTCTACTACGCTGCCGCAAGCTAACCTCGAGGTAATCCTTTGTTGGGTTACCTTTTTTGTTAATAAAACCCATTGTTTTATTCTTTTCTTTCTCTCCGCATCCAATAAAATAGATAAAGATAGAATAAATGAATTTTAATTATTAATTATACAATGTTACATACGTAATTTGATAAATGGCGTATGGATGTAAGAGATACCTACAATCCTACAAGATAAAGTTAGTTTCAAACAGTAATAACTCGCGTTCCCGCATTGTGTTAAACTTAGAACAGTTCTGAACCGAACAGAATTCCAATGATTTGGTTTAGTTGATATGTCTAATAAATTATGTAATAAAAGATATCAGATAGAAATTCACACAGAGTATGCAATCTTCTTGCATAGATGAAACTCTTTAGGTACAGACAGACATATAACTAAGTACTAAGTTAGCTATAATTAAAATTAAAAACTAATCCCTCACTTTCAACTAGGAAATGAGCACATGGTCGTCAAGCGCCTCATTTTCATAACGTACAGCTTAAGAACCATCTTCATCTTAATTTTCATCCGTTTGAGAGCTACGATTCCACAGACAGACGTACAGATACACGCATACACATTTACACATAATATACCCGTTAAACTTATAACAGCCCGATAATATTATTAGGATTGGAAGAGTTAGCCTAACATGTCAAAATGTAACAAGTGCAGTACAAATCAACGTATGATTGATTTTGCCTAGGATCTAGGATTGACTAGACAAAGCCCGAAACAGATTAAGCCTGAAAAAAAATACTTTTAACCAAAAAATTAAGTACTTTTTCGGTCAAAAGTACTTTTAGGTTTGACTAAAAATACATCAGTCGAAGGCCGAAATTGGAATCTATTTTGAGGTAAGCCGAAAAACGTTGGATAAGTCATTCCACGAAGAAGCTACATATTGACCTTTGACTATAACATATACCTATATATAGAAATAGATGTAGAATAAATATATAAAATCCATTAACTCATTTCAAATGAACACGAAAATTGTATGAATCAAAAATAATATGTACTTAATTATGAAAACTGCGAACCATAAAAGACGATTCTATTTTTATGTTTTCCCCGAAATTGCTTTAGCGAGAAATTTACCTTCGCATTTATTACAAAGTTACAGCGATATTAAATACGAACACAAGCAAATTAGGGCACATCATTCGCAATAGCCATTTCGCATGACATTTAAACAGAACAAACCATTTCCTCGGAAAGACCTTTATTATGTTATAACGGATCTTTGTTACCCTTTACCTATTCCAAATTTTACTGTCCCTTCTATATAACTCAGGGCTGTCCACTTAACAATTTAGGTAATTTACTCTTATCAGACTTAAAATGACATTTAGTCTTAGAGCGCATTTCTCTATCCATCCTATTCAATTATCCTTAATCTTACTATGATTGGCAGAACATTGGCACCTTTGAGGCATTGCTTATAATATAGGCGACGATCTTCACATAAAACAAAAATCGAAGAAATTTATAAAGAAGATTGATGTGAAAACAATACAGGAGATTTGTCTTAGAAGTCTTTTAGAAACCCAAATCTTTTCATATGCATCTTTTGGATGAGTTCGCTAAAAAGAAGGTCTTTTCTTATACACACTCACAAAAATGGTCTTCTTAAGAGGGTATTCACGATAAAACGCGAGGATTGTAATGTTTCTTCGTTCAAATTGTACGATTTCCCTTGCTTGCTTGAAATAACCAATAAGTGGTAATATTAGTTCGTTTTATCTTCTATAATAATAATATATATTATAAATACGAAAGTAATTCTGTCTGTCTGTCTGTCTCGCTTTCACGCCAAAACTACTGAACCGATCACCATGAAATTTTACATACACGTTGTCTGGGACACCAGAAAGGACATAGGATACCTTTCATCTAAGAAAAAAGTAATGTTCCCTAGGGATTATCTAAAATATAAAACTCTAACTAACGCCTGGCAACAAGTTGTCAAGCGTTGTAATTGCTTTTATATTTTTAATTTATCATCGCGTACAAAGTCGTGGAGACCAGCTAGTAAACTTATATTTCAAGCGATTATTGACGGATAAACACGAAAAATAATTAATGCTTCAGTTAGGCTTGATTAGTGCTATTTCGCTTTTCGAATCAATTTCGAAAAGTGATTCTTTCAGGTATTTAACAGGTAACAAAAACTCCAGAATTGATGCTGTTGGCTTTGATAAGGAGATTGAAAGGAAATAAGCTCTACGCAATCGTAGCCAGTTATACCATCAAGTGGACAGCCTGTATATGATTAACATAAATAAAAAGAGAAATACTTCTAGTAAGTTACCTTCTAATCTCTTGAAAATACGATATAGGTATACCTTTCATACATTCTGATATTACATTTTTTGTTATACTGTAAATACGACCCCGCCGATCATTTGCCGCAATGTAGCGGGAGTGAAGCATTGACAATTTCTCCTCATGAATTTTAAAAGGAAATTTTCCTCCCCCGTCAGCACCTGTTGGTGTCGGGTCAAGTGGGAAGCTTTTGTGTCACGCATTTAGATACATTGTAAATAAGAATATACAACAAAAACTAAGGATGGAGCTTTTTTTATACATTTTGTGGTGCTTTTTCGTCATCCAATCTAAAATTTATTTTGAAAATTTAATATATATTTTTAAAGCCGTTAAGACGATTAATAAAGCCGTGAACTATTTAAATATTGGAATATCAAAAAAGTGCACATACCCAATTTTTTTTTAACAGGGACAATATGTTACAACTCTTTTGTTTCAGCGAAAATTTATAAATAACATGATTCAGAACGAGATTGAAGTAACGTGAAACTTTTTTATTTGTATTTCACGAAAAGCTCTCTCAAATGTGACACAACTTAAACAACATAAATAGCTTACTTAAGCAACACTTAGCGACTTGAAATGTGTTAACATTTTGTTCGAATGTTGACTTAGTCTAACACGGTGAAAGTTAATTTTCGTTATTTTTATGTCGGTAATATAATTTTACGACTCTTTTGGACTATCTCGCGCGAAATGTTCATCAGATTTTGCGAGCATCAACTTGCAGTTAATAAAGTTTCGGAAAAACATAACATACTTAGTATCGGTGAAATTATTAGCAAAAATTGTTTTAGCCTGACTACGATCAGTGATGCGAACAGAAATAGAGTAGTGAGAGAGTAGAAATCTTTACTAGAAAATATGTATATCCGAGAAATTTTATGTATGGAAAAAGATAAAAAAGACATATTTGCAACAATAAAATCCAGTTTCCTTCCAAAGAACATAATAATTGTCGCGGGATAATAAAGCAACACGACGACCCATCTAACTGAATATTTGATGCAAAGTGTCGCTCGAAGGCACATACTCGTACTAAACTAGTCTCGTACTCATTCAAAATTCCATTTAGCACATAATCAAATGAACATTCAGTTTAGTAAATAAATTAATCTATGCTATGCTGTTGGGAAATCGAACAAACAACTTGACAACTTTCAACTTCTTCTGTTACAGAATATTATACTATAGTTAGATATAGTAACTACGCACTGCAGGACACAGTGTCTTCTGGTGCTTCCAAGATAGTTAGCTGCAAATTGATAAATATGCATATGTTATAATACTAAACGAAGAATTCATGCCATGACGATCTCTCAAACGACTCTAACGATTTTGACTAAAATCTAGGATTAGGCTGAGGCGTTCTTATGTTTTAGGCGACGGTAGCCACCTGCCTTGAAGACGTGGATCCTAACAGGGTTCAAGCCGACCTTAAAATTAAATAAAATTATTGTTTGCTTGCAAATTTTTGTTTCATCACAATATAGTTTTACTCACATTTCTTTCTAATGAATGAAAAACTTTAACGTTGAAACCTTGTTAGAAATGAAATTTGAAATGTCTTTATGTATTTTCTAATTTTTTTTAGAATATAATTATTTAAAAACTAACTATTGCACGCGACTTCGTCCACGTAACTTTATAAAATATAGCCTATGTTACTCGCTGGTACTATCTTCCCAACAGTGAAAGAATTTTTCAAATCGGTTTAGTAGTGTCGGAGCCTATACAATGCAAACAAAGAAACAATCAAATCTTTTCTCTTTATAATATTAGTATAATGTTAGTACAACAATAACAAAATATTATTCATATTTATTTATTTTTCAGCCAAGTCAGTTCAGCCATTTTTTCGTGAAAGAGTAACAAGCCTTCATTTGTCTATACAGGACAGATGGCTGTCCTCAGAACTTTCGAATTTATAATAATTACGTATTAGTATGATATCATCTCCTTTGACGACGTAATAAAGCACACCTAATAATTAACTCTTCATAATATATATTAAAATTTAAAGCTCATAAACCGAGTAGCTACACAATAAACCTTCAAGTACTAATAAAGGAAAGTTTATAATTTTTAATTAAGAAACTACTTATCTTCACTAGATTATTTAAGCTGGGAACATCATTAATTATGGTTTGAACAAAAGAAACCAAAAATTATGTGAAACTTAAATCGCTTCATCGGTCCACTACATTGTTACAGCCAAGTTGAACCCGACGATAGATTTAAGTTCGTTAAAGTACGAACAGAGCTTAAAGCAAAAAAGAAAGATTAGTGACTCTTTATCCGCGCGTAGACCTTATATACTGAGTCCAATGGACAAAGTATCATTCAGTCGCTCAAAAGACACTGTCTTGTACACACGTGATACGTTAAAATACGGACATAGATTTTGTAGAAAGAAAGTTTTTACAATGCTTCCCTGTGACTATACTTTGTGCAAAAATAACTCAAGACGAGAAACCAAGGAACTTGGTATCGCTTACCCTTCGTACCAAAGATTTAAATCACAGATGCGCCCTGTGCTTCTGAAAACTGTCCACGAAATATGTCTGTATGCAACGTGAACTGTTCACTGCTTTGTACAAGCGACTAAGACGGGAAGAGTGAGCTCACTCTTCCCAACGATGTCAGATTTTCGGTCGCCTGAGGTAGGTATGGCAAGGTCGCATCTGTGATTTAAATTTTTGCTTCGTGCGACATTTAAATTTAATAATTTCTTAACAAATTATACAAAACATTTGTATCAAGAGAACGGGGGAATAACCGTTTAAGTTTGGATATATATGCGTATTGCGTAGCAGTGACTCGTACCACATCTATGTATTTATTCCATCAACGATTAGCAGATTGTAATTAACGCCATCGGAGCATCTCTGCCAATGTTTGTTTGCGAACGAAAGCTCGAATTCTTGGATAAAATATTCAAATTACGTCTACAAATCGAAGTTTCATCGATATCCAAGTTACTTCGAACTTGCTGGCCTTTCAAATATATTAGTAAACTAGTGTTGAAAGTTCCTTTTTATGTGTGTAACAGACAGACACAGCTTCTTAAAATGTGATGTTAGAGAGAGAGAGAAGGAGATCAAAACGGTAAAGCTCCTCATCATTCATTCGGTAAAATTGTGAGAATGGATTGCATGTTTGTTACTTGTCCTCACACAGATAGTTTATTGCGGCTTAACATAATATAGTTTTCACTTATGGAAACAGGGATATGCAAGGAAGGTTTGTGATACATATTACAAATGCATCCCAGGAGAAGCCGGGAGCGGATAGCCAGTAATGTCCTTACTTATTATAAATATGAAAGTGAGTTTGTTTGTTTGTTACGCTTTCGCGCAAAAACTACTGTACCGATCACCATGAAATTTTGCCATGCACCATGCACCACCATGCATACACGTTGTCTGAGACATCAGAAAGGACATAGGGTACTTTTCATCCAGAAAAAAGTAGGTAGTGTACCTGAGGGGATCATCTAAAATAAAATATATAACTAAAGCCTAGCTAAGGTGTTATAGTAACAATGCATCAATTGTTATATTACTTTCAACGCTGACGAAAAGGGTCATCTAAAAATATTATCACATAATTCTACATTCATTCACGAGCTAGTATATAATAAACCAAAATTATAAACATTTTCGTTATAAGGTGATAAGAACTTATGAATGTAGTGTCTTAAATAAAACAATATATATATTTTTAATTTCGTGTAAAAAAACGTAGCCTAATTAGTCATTTTGTCATTTTTTAAGACGAACCTTACTTCGAAGCGATTTGAATACATACGGTGTTTCAGAATCCTTGGGAATTTAACACGTGTGAAATAAGAGTGTCTTTAGAAAATGTCTGGCTTTACTAAGTCACGTTGCTTGTTCATTGAAATTCATGGACTGTAATTGTAGACTCCGAGACGACAGCGTGAAGCATGTGAACCAGAACGTAGGTAGCTGAGGTTGAGGTTTTAATTTGACACATTTTTGTTGATGACTACTTAACAACGTTTATGTTTAGTTTTCAACTAAATTTCATTGTAATGTATGTAATCTATGGCAAATCATTCTATCACAGTCACACACTCACTCTCTCTCAGACACTACTACACAGCGCACACGCACTCACCTGAAATTTGTGTAATAATCTAAGGTGATTTTGTGAATAAAGTGCAAGAAGATACAATCAGACCTTTGTTTCCTTGAACCAGTGCAATAAATCGAACAGTTTACTTAATTTTTAGTAATGGCAGGCAGTGGCACATTGCGTTTCGCAGACATTTGGGAAGCCCGTAAAATAACAGCATAAAGTATGTGCTATTCATATTATGTGCTAGCTGGCGCCCGCGGCTTCGTCCGCGTTTATAAAGAAAAAAGTAGCCTATTCCGTGTCCCGTACGTCTAAATGTTTATCTACCAAGTTTCATGAAAATCAATTAATTCGTTTAAGAGTTATGGAGGAATATACGTACATTACATACATATATACATTATATAAAGCAAACATAGTTACCGCGTCTTACAATCTATAAAAAAAACATAGTAAATAATATAATCTATACTAATATAATAGATATGAAAAGTTATTAGCACCCTTCATTTCGGGGTATTCATCATTTAATAATTAATTTAAAATTGTTTCTTATGGACTCCAATACCACTCAAACGATCACAGTTAAATTTTGCATACAGGTTATCAGATTTTTCAGAATAGGACTTAAGGTACCTTACATTCCATAAACAGTAAAAGCTAGTAAACTTTACCTATGTAAATAAGATGTGTGGACATACAAAAACATGTCGACTGCCTCTTTTTCTCTGTCCTTCCTGTTAGAGTTGTGTTCTCTTAAGGCTCAGATCCATAAACTTAATTAAGTTAAGGCGTCAAACCTATAAACTAAGATTTTTTTATCGAACCTATGGAGCAAATGTTTTGGAAGACACCCAAAATAGTTTAGCAGAGATATTTAGATAGCGTACTAAAACTTGGCGCCAAATTCTCTAAAAGATTTGGAAACTGGAGTAATGAAATTTGACAGTATATTCTAAAATTATCGAAAACTTTCTACAAAACTTAATTGTTTGTCTAAACTTTCTAACATATTTTACTTTTAGTTGCAAAAAACAGTTATTTTTGTACCTAAACTTACCATATTATAAAATATAAAGTGACGGTTCACTTCTGTCTGTTTCTTCGCTAACTCAAGATCAGGTGACGTAGCTTCCGATTGCAGCCCAATCCAGCTAGATTCTTCTGTCAACTTCTTCGTCAAAGTTGTTCCTGCCTAACTGGATCGTTTGTCCCAAATATATGTAATCCTGCACAACTTCAAGAGTGACTTGTCCAAATTCATCCCAAGTTTTATACGCCGAAAGGCGTCATAGGTGCTGTCTAACATCCCTCTGAGTTCTTCTAGCGACTAGTAGCAACTCTGCAAGAAAAACTATACAAGAAGACGTCAGAAAAAATATTTCTTGTTTATTTTTATATTACCTGTTAATTACATTACATTAGAAAATTAGATTTTAACCTCTCTACTACGCTGCCGCAAGCTAACCTCGAGGTAATCCTTTGTTGGGTTACCTTTTTTGTTAATAAAACCCATTGTTTTATTCTTTTCTTTCTCTCCGCATCCAATAAAATAGATAAAGATAGAATAAATGAATTTTAATTATTAATTATACAATGTTACATACGTAATTTGATAAATGGCGTATGGATGTAAGAGATACCTACAATCCTACAAGATAAAGTTAGTTTCAAACAGTAATAACTCGCGTTCCCGCATTGTGTTAAACTTAGAACAGTTCTGAACCGAACAGAATTCCAATGATTTGGTTTAGTTGATATGTCTAATAAATTATGTAATAAAAGATATCAGATAGAAATTCACACAGAGTATGCAATCTTCTTGCATAGATGAAACTCTTTAGGTACAGACAGACATATAACTAAGTACTAAGTTAGCTATAATTAAAATTAAAAACTAATCCCTCACTTTCAACTAGGAAATGAGCACATGGTCGTCAAGCGCCTCATTTTCATAACGTACAGCTTAAGAACCATCTTCATCTTAATTTTCATCCGTTTGAGAGCTACGATTCCACAGACAGACGTACAGATACACGCATACACATTTACACATAATATACCCGTTAAACTTATAACAGCCCGATAATATTATTAGGATTGGAAGAGTTAGCCTAACATGTCAAAATGTAACAAGTGCAGTACAAATCAACGTATGATTGATTTTGCCTAGGATCTAGGATTGACTAGACAAAGCCCGAAACAGATTAAGCCTGAAAAAAAATACTTTTAACCAAAAAATTAAGTACTTTTTCGGTCAAAAGTACTTTTAGGTTTGACTAAAAATACATCAGTCGAAGGCCGAAATTGGAATCTATTTTGAGGTAAGCCGAAAAACGTTGGATAAGTCATTCCACGAAGAAGCTACATATTGACCTTTGACTATAACATATACCTATATATAGAAATAGATGTAGAATAAATATATAAAATCCATTAACTCATTTCAAATGAACACGAAAATTGTATGAATCAAAAATAATATGTACTTAATTATGAAAACTGCGAACCATAAAAGACGATTCTATTTTTATGTTTTCCCCGAAATTGCTTTAGCGAGAAATTTACCTTCGCATTTATTACAAAGTTACAGCGATATTAAATACGAACACAAGCAAATTAGGGCACATCATTCGCAATAGCCATTTCGCATGACATTTAAACAGAACAAACCATTTCCTCGGAAAGACCTTTATTATGTTATAACGGATCTTTGTTACCCTTTACCTATTCCAAATTTTACTGTCCCTTCTATATAACTCAGGGCTGTCCACTTAACAATTTAGGTAATTTACTCTTATCAGACTTAAAATGACATTTAGTCTTAGAGCGCATTTCTCTATCCATCCTATTCAATTATCCTTAATCTTACTATGATTGGCAGAACATTGGCACCTTTGAGGCATTGCTTATAATATAGGCGACGATCTTCACATAAAACAAAAATCGAAGAAATTTATAAAGAAGATTGATGTGAAAACAATACAGGAGATTTGTCTTAGAAGTCTTTTAGAAACCCAAATCTTTTCATATGCATCTTTTGGATGAGTTCGCTAAAAAGAAGGTCTTTTCTTATACACACTCACAAAAATGGTCTTCTTAAGAGGGTATTCACGATAAAACGCGAGGATTGTAATGTTTCTTCGTTCAAATTGTACGATTTCCCTTGCTTGCTTGAAATAACCAATAAGTGGTAATATTAGTTCGTTTTATCTTCTATAATAATAATGAAGCCAATTTTAGGTAACCTATTTATTTATTTAGTATTGATCATTCTCTCGATGCATGTTTTGGCAAAAACTCACGAAGACCTCAATCGTGAGGTCTAATTTGGAGATTCTGTTCAATATAGATTATTACAAAAAATATGTTCTTCTTATACGTATCCTCTATTTTAATAATAATGGAACACTTTTTGGTTATATGCCTTTTATGTAAAGAAAAAAAAACTACACGTAATTCAATTATCGACCGAAAGGCTTCAAAACAAGTCAAAATATCTCCGAAGTTTTAAGTTATATTTAAGTAATTTTTATATTGAAATAATCTTCAACTCTTTGTGAAATTATGCATCTTTTTACTTTCTAACTAACTAAAAAATAATAAAATACTACACTGCGCCGGCGAGATGCGTTCAGTCGCGCCCGAGCGCTTGTCAAGGCTTGCTCAGCGCTGAAACGTAAGAGCGCTCTTAAAAAAGGTGTTCAGTTGGATTCATTTGTTATATAGAGATCACCTATTGATTCCTGCGTGATCACGGCACCACTGCGACCCCCTTGTCTTGATCATCGACTCGGTCACTACAAATCTTAAACGAATGGATTTAAAAATAAGTTGTGACATCCCTATGTTTATGTGAAGCCGTTACAAGGCCCCATATCTGCCTTTTATCTAGACTGACCATTGAGACACCCTTATTATATCTTTCAGATGGACTCGATAAAGGCCACGATTGTTACGTCACAGGAGCGTGAATTAGTAGGACTGGCATTATAGTAAATTGTCTAGCTAGGGGAACAGTTTTTATGTAACACTTATCTAGAGTTGTTAAAATAACATAAACTATAAGACAAATTAGTTACGAGCATTGGGAAAGTATCTAGGACTTGCAAAAATATTTTTTAGCAGTAAAGACACATTAGAATTATTATTTAATTACATATTTATTAGTAGTATTGATTGATTGATAAATCATATTTTACAGGGCTTCCCAAAACTATGCGACATGAAAAGAAAGTAAGTACCTACCTTAAATATCGTAGATAGGATATTTGCTGAAAGAAGACTTTATATTATTTTAAAAAAATAGTAATACTGCATTCAAATATTTTCTAAAAAATTACTTGATTGTCTGGGAATCGAACATACTTAAATGTAAAAAAATAATCACCCGTATTTTTATGATGGACAACCAAAAATGGACAAAAGTAATAATTCTTCTTAAGTAACATATTATGTAGTATCTTAAAAAAAAGGAATAACGTTAAATGTTTGATTTAAATTTCAAGAATATTATTTTTAGATTTATTTTAATATTATTTTTTGCGTAATTTTTAAAAAATCTTCGAATGCGGTATTACTAACTTTTAAAAATAACATGAAGACTTCTTTCAGCAAAATATCGTATCTACGATATTTAAGGTATTTTCCATTCATGTCGCATAGTTTTGGGACACCCGGTATATAGGTGTATACCTAATTATATTTTGTTTTAGAAAAAAAATGTCTTTCCTCCAATTTCAATTTGTTTTGACCTTGTAATTTGGTTTAACCTTGTACGCAAAATACCGAAACAATATTGAGATTATTAATTCGGGGTAAATGCTCTGCCATAATATAACACTTGGGCTTTCATTTAGTAACAAATTAGTTTTTGGCTGGTCTCAAGTGAATAACATCACGAAAATTATGGAAACCTTTTTTTCTATTGGACTAAAGAAATTATGGATAGTTATTGAAATATATAAAACGTATATATATGCGTATGTATGTTGTATGCGTTTTCCAACATACATTTTTTATATTTATAGGCTTTTATGGTACAAATATTATACATAGTAGATACGGTATATTCTTACTATCTATCTCTATACTTTTATATAAAGCTTGTTTGGTTGAACGCGTTAATCTCAGGAACTACTGGTTCGAATTGAAAAATTATTTTTGTGTTTCATAGTCCATTTTTCTAGTTAAGTAATGATAAATGTTATTAAGATTACTCTAAGCGGGGTACCTAAGTATGTATAATGTATATATACATATTAAAATTGATGGAAAGGTGACGAGTTTGAGGCACATTGTATCAACATGATTTTCGGGCACGTTTGTCAAAGTAATTAAGTTAGCAACTCATCCGAGGCCCGTTGGTGACGATAACGAGTTCCTTACGACGAAATTTTAATTAGCTTT
This sequence comes from Synanthedon vespiformis, assembly GCA_918317495.1. Taxonomy (NCBI): domain Eukaryota; kingdom Metazoa; phylum Arthropoda; class Insecta; order Lepidoptera; family Sesiidae; genus Synanthedon; species Synanthedon vespiformis. The sequence goes on from OU906965.1 coordinate 4,211,871, forward strand.
TCAAGTTCCAACTTGTTACCAGTCTTCTCAATTAATCTAATAGATTTCATTCTAAGGAATTTCGTACACACAATTTTCTAGCAGATTCATAGCAGATATATGTAGCAGTTATATCTTATGTTAAGGTCGCTTTTAACCAAGTGTTGGACCGCGAAAAGCTAACCCTGTAATCTGAAAACTAACGCAGAGTGCCATGTAACCCTGAAAACATCTATGAATAATTTAATGGTTATTTATAAAAAAAGTCGGTGATTTGCGGTTTTAAATAAAATATGAATTTTATTTTTGATTTTGAAAATGCCTGATTTTGAAAATGCAACAAATTTTGCAATGACTAAATTATTTACTTTGTAACTTTAAGTAATACAATAATAAGCAGTACCTATAATAATCAGAGCGTTAATAAGTACCCCAACCAAATATCTAACGGTCTTGTCAAATTTTAGATTTTGAATTACAGTATGTATCCTTTGACATTTATCCTTAACTTGTGACATTGCTATTAACCTATATTTTTCCACAGACTACAATTTCTTACCAAATCATCAGATTCTTTTCAATTCTTTTCACTGAAACATATCATAGGAACTGACTATTTCCCATTTTATTAATAACGTTTTGTTACTGATAATTTTAAGTACAACCAAAGTCGCGACGCTAATATGGGTAATTATTACAAGCTATAACAGAGCTATCAATTCAGTTACAATCTAGTAGTAAAATAATAAACTAAACTCTAAAGACTTTCTATTGAGCCAAAACACGCTATAGGTAAATAATTATTGTAAATTTCTGAGTACTTGGTTATTTTACAGACTACTTACATGGTACTGTAGCACCAGGTCAAGGTAACAGTAACACCGTGTAACAGTATGTACGAAAATTCACATAATTCGGACACACACGTCAAACTTATAACATCCAGTTTTTGTGTCGAGCATCGGGTATTAAAAATATGGATAGGCTAATATGGCTAATTGTTTTTAAGGTAATCGGAAAAGTTATCAGCCATCAACTTTGTTATAAAACGATTCTCGTACAGTTATTGCCAAAGGGTATTCCAGTCGGAACGTTTCCAACGTGTGAAATTGAACGATGAAAACCGCACCTCATACGGAAACGAATTTCAAATCGAGCAGGTGTACCGTTATTGCCGTCGCGACATAAGTGCTGGCGAATTGAAATATTATTCGAACTATCAACGTTTCATCGAACGACGATTATATCCTGAAGTTCACACAAAGTACAATCACATATGGAACTACTAGTTCCACAACCACATAGGATATGAGTTCCATATAGTTCTATATGTACGACACGTTTAGTCTAGTGGCTCGCGGGTTCGCGGGTTCGTATCCCGCTAGGGGCAAATGTTTATGTGTACATTATAATTATTTATTTATATTTATTTATTTTGTAAGTAACATTTACCTTTTTACCTGAGTCATGAATGTTCTGTATTTATAATATGTATGTATTTACAAAAAAGAAATAATCTATGTATGTAGTATATCAACTGTCTGGTATCCATAATACAAGCATTAGTTGCTTACTGTGGCACTAGATGGTGCTGTCTGTAATGTGTGAAGATATTTATTTTATTTATTTATTTATTTACTAGCTGGTGCCCGTGACTTCGACCTCGTTGAAAATTAAAAATATATAAACAATATAACGATATCTGCATGCTAACACGTTTGACTTTTGTCACGCGTTGTTTTTTTTTTATTTGAGATGATCTCTCAGGAAAAGTACTTACTATTTTTCTGGATGAAAGGTATCCTATGTCCTTTCTTGTATACCTGATAAAGTGCATGCAAAATTTTACGATGATTGGTCGAGTAGTTAAGGCGTGAAAAGGTAACAGACAGACAGAGTTACTTTCACATTATTAGCAAGGATAAGTACGTAAAATATATTATATAATCTATAATTTATATCAATTTTTATAATATATGTTACTGAGATTATATGTTATAAAAATTTTACAGCATATTAGGATCTTCTAAATAATATATTTGATTCCAAAACAGCACGTCTCTGAATTTATTTCTGTTGTGAGTTGTGACATAAAATAGAGGTTTCAGAACGGGTTGGCTTCCCATTACCTTTGAGAGACCTTTTTTCCATTTATCTGATTATTTACTTTCTTTTGTATAGCCTTTCTATAAAGAAATAGTGTTTAATCTAATGTTATATAATACAACTCTTTGAGTTGTACCACATTACATTATATTGTGTATGTGTATTTCATTATACTCACTCAAAATTAGAATAGAAAATTTTAATATTATAATTTTGTTGAGGAAAATGCTTATGATGAATAAATAATAATTGTGTCAATCTGCATGTCACTCAAATCACAATTAAAGTCGCTAATCACTTTTCAATATATTTGTATATACACTAATTATTATAGTAGGTATACTATAGAGGTTGCCCCTGTAGTCGAAATTTGACCATAAATAAAAGAGTTTATGGTCTTTTCGGATGAGTAAATTTATTCGTTATATTTTGATGTAGTTTAACCGTAATAATATAACAATAACACATTAGGCTTCTCATTATCAGCGAGTCAGCGAGTAACATAGGTGAGTAACATACTTTATAAAGTAAGGCGGACGAAGTCGCGTGCAAAAGCAAGTATTTTAAGTATCTATACATATATAAATTTCATTATTCTTTGGAACAAAATGAAAGTCGGATTTAAGTATATTTTAAATTTCCCACTACAAACTATTTGAAACAGTCCTTTCAACTTTATATTGTCTGATATGTGTGTTAGCAATGTTGTAAAGTGCTGTGAGATAACAATAAAAGTTGTAATATTGCTAAACAATAAAATTTTACAATAAAACTTACTTTCATTATGTGTTGTGCTAGCGTGTTCTGAAAAATTCACTCAAATATTACGGGTTGAAATGCTCTTCAAAATCGGTACGAATACGAATCCGGCTAATCCGCGTCTTACACGTACTTAGCAAATTGCGTATTACACATTGAAATAGGTTTATAATTTCACTATTGTTTGTGTATATATTAAGTAAATTAATTATGTTACTAAATTATATCAATTAACAACACAAATGCCAAAACTTGATTGACTAATGATTTTAGTGTTCAAATTACCTTTGACGACTTTAGCAAGGCTATTCGCACATTACGATACTCAAAAGCGACTAATACGCGAGTCACGAGGTTGAGTTTACGCCGAATATCTCACATACACTATGCAAACCGCGTACACTAGACGGTTCACTCAGCTTATATGATTGCAAGAAATCATAAAATTATTTACTTACTTATTTTTCGAGAAACAAATCAGCACATAGGTTTGGATCCTTTCAGCTGAACCATTGCGCAACTTAGAGTGCAGTTGAGGGGTCTTACATCTTATCTTACACCTGCTTGGTTGATTTATTTGGTTGTTGTTTTTCTATTATTTAATCTGATTGTTTATTTTTATGTTAAATATCTGTTTTAATTTTTGTTTAATAAAATCTTTGTTTCTTGTTTCCATTATTACCAAACACTTTGTAATGACGTAGCGTTGCGTGTGACCTCTTAATTAACATAAAATTCAACACTGCGTACACTGCGTATCATGAATATGATGGAGAGAGCTCACCCAGAAGATGTCTATTCACTCGAACCTTGAAAAGATTTTGTATATAAACATATATATATATTGCAAAAAAATGCGTGCGATGCCGCGTGCGCCTAGTAAATAAAATAATAGTACACCTAAAATAAAAAATATCTCCTAAAATAAGTAAAACTTAGCGCACTTGCACTTCGACTTGTGCTGCTCTTTGCACATTGACAGGCGCCAATTTCATTTGCTCTTTAATTTTAAGATTATTGTATTTAAACAATAATGTTTGTATTTAAAATAGCGACCTTGAAAATATTTAACTACAGTTTCATATTTTTTTTAGTTTTCAATAGAATAATTTAGCATTAATTTTGAAAGTGTAAAAATCCTTTGTAAATTTTAACCTTTCTACTTCTTAGGTTACCTACCTACTTACTAGGTACATACCGATAGCTAAATCTCCATTGTTTATACAACAAAAAAACTATACACGGAACTCGTAGTACCTACTGATGAATACTAGCTTATGTTCGCGAATTCGTCCGTATCATAAATAGATTAGCACTAACCATTTTATCATATTTCATTATGGTATACTTACATCCCACTGGCCACCTGTTACTGTGGTGGCGCCATCGTCGTCACAGCAATAAAAATGTCAGGCGTTAAGTATATTCATGCATCTTCTTTTCCAACGCGAACGAAGCCGCCGGCACCAGCTAGTATTCCATAAAAAAACTCCTTGAAGCTAACGCACGGACTCTAAATATGTACCTAAATGCATTAAGTTATTATTATTATTAGAGAGATTATTATTATTACTATTAGAGAGATTATTAGAACTTATTATTATTATTTTATTATTATTAGAGATGCATTTGCTCTTGGTCAACAACCAGCCTTGTAGTAAGGGTGAGAGCTATGATGGAGCGAGCTCACAAAGATGATGTATATTCACTCGAACTTTGAAAAGATAAATGAAAAGATAGATTTGTTGTCGAAGATAAATGTTTTGTGAATAAAACTTAAATCTAATAAATGATTTATTATTATTATTGGGGTTATATGGGGTTGGCTTTTGAATCTCGTATGTGTTTTTTATGTGTTTTTAATATGTTACTAATGGTTGTTAGCTTTATAAAAATATAGTTTTTATGTCTAGGAAATCCATTCACAATTAATTTTACATAAAAAACACATACAAGGTTCAAAAAAAATCCCGTTATATGAGCTCGGAAATAGCCGGCAGGGAGTTCCAAGCCTTGGCAGTGAGCAATATAAAGGATGTTAAAGACGCTGGGTCCGAAAAAGAGGGATTTCGTCAAGATGAGGATTGTAATCAGCCTTACGTCTGTATGTCCGATGGAAGAAAGGGAAAAGCAGAACCGCTTCATATTATAATTCCGCTGTGAAAGCTTCAATCGAATGAACTTTCTCTCCGTCATACAACGTACAGACATACGCACAGCCCACTGTTGTCAGAGCTACACAGTAAAATTTATTAAACTATATTTTGCTTAAAAAACTATATAATTGTATTATTACAAAACATCACGTTTCAATTTCATGATGTTTGTCAGTTCACATGCAATATATAAATTTTGTTGCTTTTGCGTGACCTCAATGTACTTTGCACGATTTAAATAAATGCAACTATAACATAAAAATATTTACCTACTCATGTATGTAATATATACTCGTATATATAAAGCCCAGTACAGACGTAGCTAAATATTATAAAGAGAAATTATTTTTATTTTTGTTTATCAACACTAATAATAAATATGTAAGTGAAGGTATTGTATGTATGTATCTCTTAAACGAATTAACTGATTATCATGAAACTTGGAAGATAAACATTTAGAAGTATAAGGGAATAAGGACACAGGATAGGAATGCGGACGAAGTCGCGGACGCCAGCTAGTTATGAATAAACTCAAAAACTATTGGACCCATTTTAAAAATTCTTTCATCTATAGAAAGCTACATTATCAGCGAGTAACATAGACTATATTTTATAAAAAATACGTGGACGAAGTCGCGTGCAACAGCTAGTTAGCATATTAATAATAAATAAATACAAAATTAGATTTTTTTTTTCTATTTAACAATGCCTGTCAAAAATTCACGAGTGTAATGATTTAAAACCTAAGGAAAACTTATAAATGCCTCATGTATGGACGAAGTCGGGGGCAAAAACTAGTAAAATATATTATAGCTACGTCTGTGCCGGCCTTAAAAGTGATAAGCGCTCTTATCAGACAGAAGAAACGGCAATATATTTTCCTCTCTCACTAATTGTCGGGTATTGTCAAGTGTCGGGCGAATTCGTATCTTTATCGTTTCGTTCGTTCAATTTTATTCACAGCGCATGGCCACTTTCTTCGGTCGGCCGTGTCTCTTCAGTGCGCATGCGCTAATTGTGTCAAACGGTGAAACACTCTCTCCGCGTACAAATAACCTCAAACTTTCAACAAAAATATTGTGTTTCTTTTAAGTTTTTATTGATATACTCTGATAAAAAACCACATAAAAATGGCACACTTGAGTGGTTTAGAAAAAGTAGGGGTCGCGTTTCTGATAGGTGTTTTAATTTATATAGTGAAAGAGTTTTTCAGTTTAGTGTACGTTTATGTTATTGGGCCCGCAATCAATAAAGTGGATTTCAAATCAAAAGGAAAATGGGCATGTGAGTAAAATTTTTATATTTATTTTAAATTTATTGTTATGTTAAAACTTTACCTGTTAATGGAAGACGATATTTTTAATGGAAGTATAATTGACTGATCCATTTTGATTGATAAGTTATGCGGTTACGACTGTTCGATGCTTTGTGTTAGGTATTATGCATTCATTTATTGGGATTTTAAATTATATTGGTACTAGGTGAAACCAGCCATACTTCGCTGCGGCGTTTCTTTTTTTAATATTTTTTTTTCAGAATAAAAAGTTGTTTAGTACCTAATAGGTCTCGCACAATTTCATTTAAATGTTATATTTTTAAATATTATACTTAAATTATATTTTTAAGTACAATAGAAAATGAAATGTTGTGTAAAAAATTCAAAACAATCCATCGCCTAGTTTTCGACTCTTGTAAATGCTTATAGGTACTTAGTCCAGGAAAATCTGAGAGGAAAATATACTTACTAACAAATAAAATACGCGATCCGGGACTCAAATTCCCTTAAGGGACCCAAATTTTGATTTATCCTGGACGTTAGCAAACATACGGTTAACAAGGTACTTATAGTTAGGTGATTTCAACGCGAACGAAGTCGCAGAGCCAACCAGGAGAAGTTCTTAACTAGCTGCTGCCCGCGACTTCGCCCGCGCAACTTTGTAAATTATATACTAAAGCCTTCCTCGAGAACTACTCTATCTAATGGTGAAAACAGCATGAAAATCGGTGCAGTAGTTTTTAAGTTTATCGCGAACAGACAGACAGACAGACGCGGCGGAGGACTTTGTCCTCCTCTGACATTGCTTGTGTTAAACGACGGGTAGCCCCCTGCCAACAAGTGAACTGTCAGCTTGTCTGAAAACCTTTATCATTGAAAAAGTAACTTGATAAAAAATCTATTGATCGAAGTCCGACGGTTGCGGTAAAAATCGATTGCAATACTCTCACTGCCCAGCTGCCCACTTCATAACTAGGTTGATGCAATACAATATAAATTGATACTTTATTGTGCATAAAATAAAGTCTCAAATCATCTACGCAACGGATATTGCTGTTCTCACTATCAGATAATTTCTTCCGCCAAGATTAATCTTAGTTATGACTTTGTCATTAATCTACATGACACAATACATCCACAGATCCACAGACATACATAGACATTATTATAAAATACTAGCTGTTGCAAGCGACTTCTTTCGCGTAACTTTATAAAATACTAGCTGGTGTTCGCGACTTCGTCCGCGTAGAAAAGTATAAAACGCCATCTACCGTATTTTGGATAGATGGCGCTATCTCCCGGGCCCGCAAGTATTTACTTTTATTTTAGATTTCCCGTAGGAATGAAGCATTTTCCCGCAGTAAAAAGTAGCCTATGTTCATCACAGATAATGTCGGCTTCTAATGGTACAAAATTTTTTCAAATCGCTCCAGTACTTTCGGAGCCTATTCTATACAAACAAACAATGAAATCTTTCCACTTTACAATATTAGTATAGACTAGCTGGTAACTGCGACTTCGTCCGCGTTGAAAAAGAAAAATGTATAGCCTATCTTGTGTCCTGTACATCTAAATGTTTATCTTCCAAGTTACATGACAATCAGTTAATTCCTTTAAGAGTTATGGAGGAACATACATATATGTATTCGTACCACACCTACACTTACAGATATATTATTAGTATTGATAGCATGTGACTCGCTGATAATATAGCTCTCTATATGTGAAAGATTTTATAAAATAGGCCCAGTAGTTTTTGATTGTGGCCCATTGTGTGCATGCACGTGTAATAAGTTAACTGCACGACGAAGGCGAAGTTTTACCGGCTTAACTCTGCCGTCCACAGGGGTCTAACTATCTTTATTTCTTATTTTTTCTGAACCTTGTGTATTTTTCAATGGAATAGAATTATTTTAAAAAATCCCACCCAAAAAAAATATATTAAAAATTTAACTTTAAAACATTCATTACCTCAAAAACTTCTCATTAGTCTCTTGGCTTCCATTTAATCAGGGCCCAAAGGACTAGTTTATACTTGGACAAAAACGTGTAAAGTACTTCTCCCCGCCGAGTCTCGGGAAAAACTTTTAAATAGACTAAACTAAAGTTGCGCATAAAACGTGTGCAGTGCTTCACTCACAGGGAAAAGTTTTTGAAAATAGCAACACTTCTTCATGAACAACATTGTGAAGTGTGAATATCTTTGACTTATAAATATCACACTGGGTAACTTTCGTTTGGTTTTTTTTTATTCAGTGAAACTGTAATGCATAAACCTATTCATTGAATCATTCTCTAGAAGCAAAATGAAATTATCATGATAATAATATATAATATTATAACATGGGTGATTTTGTACATAATATATATAAGTGGTACTCAAACGGTCGAACGCTTTTTGAGCTAAGATTTTTTGAGTCGATCTCGATACCTAACGTTGGCCGAATCACAATTTTTGTTTGATGACGACATGATACACATTAAAGCCAGAATAAACACTTATTATTACTCTTTTATCTCATTATAAACCCCCCCCCCCCCCCCCCAGCTAGCGCCGAAAGAACGCACGGTATTTGTTACAGAAAAACCGCGACACGCAATGTCTTTTTCTGCCGATTCTTTTGGAAACTATTCTTGCTTAATTTCCAGATGTGACCTTAATCTATCTATATATTTATCTATACTTAAATAAGTAGACTAAACGCCTGTTTCACCAACGTCAAGTAAAGTGTTGATTAGTTACTTTTAGAAATCATTTTTTGTTTTATTGAATTATGCACTGCATCATTCGATAGCCGATTTTTTTTTATTATTTTCTATTCAATGTTTGGGACGGTCACCGGTGACTTTAAATGACAGTTTGGCCTACTTGACGTTTGTGAAAGAGGCGCTAAGCATACAGCTAGTTAAGCTTCACATATTTTAATCACCACAATATCTAAGCGAACATTTCGCTCGCGGAAGAAAGTGTTCCGTGTGGCGGTCACGTACCTACTGTTTAGTGATCAAACATTAGAGGTTGACGTCACGAAGATTTCCGTTTCATTGGTAGGTTTGAAATGTGGCACATACAGTCAGTAGGTGTTAAATATTTCTTTTTTGTGATAAATAATTGCCTTGAACAAAAACTTTTTAACAAAAAAATAACTAAGTAATTTTGAGTCGCCGCCTCTTTACGTAATCACTCTTTACGTAATTTTTGCTTGTTTGGCGCCGACTCAAAATTACTTAGGTAAAATAATAAGATAAGATTATTTTATGCTTTTCAGTTTTTTCGGCAGTTTTATTTTTTGTTAAAAAGTTTTATTTTATACTTTTTTGCGGCTATAGTCTAATATTTACTACATGCTTAATTTTAATTTTCCCACCCCCATTTTCCCACCCTTAGGGTAGGATTTTTTTGGATCGGACTACTCTGTAAAAAGTTATGCGTGGTTATATGCTACAATCGGTGAGTGAACAATCAATCATCCCCCATTTTCCCACCCTTAGGGTAGGATTTTTTTTTCCAAATTTATACGAGACCAACTTCGAGGTATACCTTATCCATTAAAAAAAGAATTATCAAAATCGGACTACTCTGTAAAAAGTTATGCGTGGTTATATGCTACAATCGGTGAGTGAACAATCAATCATCCCCTGTTTTCCTACCCTTAGAGTTAGATTTTTTTTCCAAATTAAAATGGGACCCCCTTGGGGGTGCACCAAAAAAAGATAAAATATATATACGCGTCGAATTGAGAACCTCCTCCGTTTTTGTTTTTTCGTTTTCGTCGGTTGAAAAGACCCGAAAGACGGAAACGCAACAGGCAATATATAGAGGAAGTCACGGGCGCCATCTAGTTTGTAATAATATGAGTAGGATATTACCCTAGTAACACTTGTTAGGGAAGGGCTCCCTAACAAGTGTTAGATTTTAATTTCTCCAGCCGCCTGTAGCAGAATTTCATTAAAATTCTTCTAGTTCCAAATTAGACGAGGCAACTTGAAACTGCTCAGGTATTTTAGAAATTTCATTATGCCAAACATATTTAATTTTTACTTCGCATGGAGTTTAATTTTCAAAAATCCTTTCTTAACGGATGGTTTGATTACCTACTTTATAAAATAAACTTAATAATTATGTTCCAAATCTCATCACTTTTCTAGGCTTAGTACCTACCTAACTAGTTTTGTCTGTGCACGATATAGCCCATCGTTACTCCCTGATAATTTAACTTTCTAAACGTGAAAGAATTTTTTAAAATTGATCCAGTAATTTTTGAGTTTATTCGTTATAAATATACAAAAAAAAAAAAACTTTCTCTTTATAAATAATATTTTAATATTATATTAGATATCGTTTAAATATAAAGTAATGATTTTTTTTTAATTCTCTATTGATATTTTATCTATTGAATAAAATTAAATGTCGTAAATATCAATAAGCACAATACAGTCATAAATTCTGATGGGTGCAAAAAAAAATTCACTGTACAATTTCACTGTAGTAGGCGCAAGATGATACTTTCACTTCACCATTGAAAGTTCAAGGCAATAAAAACCTTACGCTTAAATATATTCAAGGTCGTATTTACAATATTACACCGTATGTGTGTCAACAGGTCCTACCGGTGGAAAGTGTTGTGAATGTCGGCAATGAAAGTAATGAAATAAACAAAAGCACGCTTTGTATTGCAAAAATTCGCATTGAAGCATAGCTATGCAATTATTATGTTAACATATTTGTGATTGACAGGCAGACAAAATGTGGGAAAGTGTACCTATCCTTTATTCGTAAGACTAATGAGCTAGATATTTTAATTTAACCTTAATTACACGATTTTTTGTTAACGTATTAAGGCACATTAAGTCCATAAAAAAAATTTCCGTAAATTTTATTTCTTTATATATATATTTTTTATACTTTTCCTCTTTTAACGCTCTTTCCATTAACGAAAGCCGCACTTAAATCCGTTGCGTAGTTAAAACCTTTAAAAAGATCTAAGCGTACATTACATAATCCTTTAAACATTCAAAGTTATTATAGTTATAAGAGTTCTTAACTTGCTATAAATTTATGAAGACTTTTATTTTAAAATATATATATTATATATATATTATTACAATTAATAGAGTTTCACTGTCCATTAACGATTGACTAAAAACTTATATTACCAAGAGATTCAGAAGTTTCACAGTGAGAGTTTGTAAAAGAAAAAATATTCTGCATAAACTTGGAATGTAAAAAAATCTACGTGTCCGGAACAAACTTTGTCAGCAAGAGCAACATTTGCTTTCTTGATAGTACATTTATTACATAACTATAGTTGACCCGGCGAACTGCGTACCGCATCAAAATTAAACCTGGTTCCATACAAAATGTATGAAATAAGAATTTTATTTATAATTTTTTTTCTTGACTGTTTCAAAGTTTTAATAGTTATTATGCTATTCGGGGCGGAGTAGATAGAGTTCAACAAATGAAAGATCATGAAAATCGATCCACCCTTTCATTTTTTTTGTATTATGTAGATAGATATTACGGTTTCCTCTATATAGAGAAGTTTCTTTACACACGTAATATATTTCCTGTAATAATAGGTAATAATAATAAGAAGAATGTTATTTGTTTCAGTGGTCACTGGTTGTACGGACGGCATCGGGAAGCAATACGCCAGAGAGGTAATATATCATTTCCACCGTACAGGTAACCTTAATGGCCTTTTAGCGGAACTGTTGCACCACAGCACCACAGATATTAATGGCCGCCTACAAAATACCTTCTACAGTCTAAATTTGAAATGCTAGATTTCGAATATGACAAATAATATTATTGTATGTTTTGGATGTCTGCGGTATATCTTCGAATTAGGCAGTTTGATGAGCCCGAGGGGTAATTTTTTGGGGATTTTACTAACAGTTAGATAAATTTTCACGAAAGATTCATCCTACATTTCTTCTGTCATAAATAAAAATCAAATGTTTGTCCTCTATGTATTTCAAAACCGCTCAACCAATTTTAATTCGGTTTTCACTTACATATGGAAAAAAGGATAAACAAAGAAGGTTTATGTATGTATATTAAAAAAAATTGCAAAAAGGATCTTGCAAAATTGCAGAAAATTGCAGACCTTGAAAGGATGATTCCCAACTTGATAGACAATTTCATATTTCCTAGTACAGTATACCTAGTATTTAAATTTTGACTGTGGAACCCATCGATGTTTAGTGGAACCTCAATGTGCCCAGCCACTCTAGACCTCTTACAATAAATATAATAATTGTATGTCGATAACACGCAAACATTATTTTTTTAAATAAACACAATATCTGTAATCTTATCTATACGTACAAGTTTAATCGTAATAATAATATTAGAACATGACAGATAATTAAGCGGTTTAAGTTCAGGTAGGTAGGCAATACCAATGGAATTTTGCAAAAAATAGCATGAGAATAGTTAGTAGAAAAATCTTATTTCATTCTACGTAGTTCCGCGAAATTTCCCCTTCAATTTTTACGCAAGATGTGTAACAATAAGTTTTAGAAAGTTTGACTAATATTGAATATTATAAATAGTAGGGCCTACGCACGGGTGCAATTTTTTCTGCATATCTAACTGTACTTTACTTTACTATTATTAGAGTTTGTTTGTTTGTTGAGTTGTAGGCGCTAATCTCGGGAACTAAGTATTGGTTCGAATTGAAAAAATATTTTGTGTTGTATAGTCCATTTATCGAATAAGACTTTAGGCTATCTATACCAATATTATAAAGAGGAAAGATTTGATTGTTTGTCTGTTTGTATAGAATAGGCTCCGAAACTACTGGACCGATTTGAAAAATTCTTTTACCATTAAAAGCCGACACTAGCCGTGATGAACATAGGATACTTTTTACCGCGGGAAAATGCTTCATTCCTACGGGAAATCTAAAATAAAAATAAATACTGGCGACTTGGCTCGGGAGATAGCGCCATCTATCCAAAATACGGTAGATAGCGTTTTATACTTTTCTACGCGGATGAAGTCGCGAGCACCAGCTAGTATTTTATAAAGTTATGCGGGTGAGATCGCGTGCAGCAGCTAGTTATATATAAAAATCTTCATCGTTTAGCGCTATTTTCTTTAGTGAAAACCGCATAAGACACGGGTTTCTGTGTCTAGAAAAGCAATGTATTCAAGTATTGGGCGAATATAAAAATGTTCTTTGCTAAACCAGTAGAGATACTTAAAAGTCCTCTGAAGACGCATTTGAAATGCCTTATGGCTATCGTCGGACGGTTTTCCTATCTCTATATTAATAAAAGTAAGTAGGTATACAATATTACTCCCTCCACTCAGTATTTTATATGGGTCCGCCATCTGCAGTAAAACTATCATCCGAGCTATCGTCGAGTTCAGGTATCTTAAATCGTGGGATGCTCCTAAAATATTCTTCAAAAATAAATTCGCAGACGCAGTATAAACTTCGCCTTTCCATGAATTTAACATTCAAATTGAAAATACAGAGTTTCTCTAGTTTAAACTTGAAGAGTTCAGTTGTAGTTTTTGAATAAAATGTACAATTTCTCCTTTTGTGTTCTATAATAATAAATGATTTGGCTAGTTGCTTCGTTGATAATTTACAAAGTTGCAAACGAACCGTACACAAATTTGTCTTAAATGCTAGTAGTTAATAGAAAATAGTCTTAAAATTTCTAGTGAAATATTAATGAGGTGCAGGCACTAGTTACAGGCAAAAAAAAATCCTGTGATGTGGACAATGATTTTCATGAAAATTGGTAGATAAACATTTAGACGTAGTCTATTTTTTTCTTTTTCAACGCGGACGAAGTCGCAGGCACCAGCTATTATAAAATAAAAAAGACATTTTCTTGATAACTAGCATATATATATTTTTCTATCATCACTTTAAACTTTACATTACATTGTCAGGAATAAAGGAAAGGAATTGTTCATATATATATACATATATAGGTATTTTTTCGGGCGATATGTTTTTTAATTTTCTAGCACGAAGTCGCGGGAACCATCTAGTATGAAATAAATTTCACCAGTAAAATAAAATAACACACAATGAAATTATCTTAGATATAAATATCGCCTTAAATAAAAAAAGCTACTCATCTCATATAAATATATACACAATATCTCATGAAAAGTTTTAATATCAGCAGTACTCTTGAACACGTCTTGAAACTAATATTACGACGGGGGAGCGACTCATTAAGAGATGTGTCGTTAATCTTCGTACACCCCACATTAAACATCCAATCCATTACTAGTGTCCTTGAATATATAACATAAAATATGCTATAAACAATATTGCTCGAGCGTTAAGGCAAATATTAATATTTGACGTCTGACAATCGTTCGCTAGGAATATGTTTGTACAACGCTATGGATGTTTCAATAAATGCAAACAAGGAAATAAAACAAGCAAATAGTATGCCTATTATACGCAGTTAGATAATATATTGTTAAAGTTAGTTCTAAGTTATTGTTCCTTTTCTCAACAGTAAATTTTATTAAGAGCTCATTTTCCAACTCGAACAGCTTAACAATTCCATACTACGTAATTCCATGACTAATATTAATTGGTCGTAGCAATACATACGAGTAAAAATACATTCTAACATTTCTGAGATATAATAACATGGTATTCTATTCGTCAATAATGTTCTATGCCACGTCACGTCTACCTATCATTCAAGATGGGTTCTAATAAGTGTGAATTAGGGAAAGTTTAAGATATTAATAGTAAATATTTTGTTACAGCTAGCGGCTCGTGGCTGTGATATAGTTCTAGTCAGTCGATCTATGGATAAACTTAAAGCGACAGCTGAAGAGTTGGGTACGTACATACAATACTATAGTAAAGCCAAAGAGACATCGCGAACAATGTAAACAAACCTAACCGTCTATCTATTTCATTCGCACGAAGCGGCCAGCGCTCTATCTGTTTCATAGTAATAGGAAGTCATATTTAAAACACTTAAAAGTTGGTTTACATTCTCTGCGTTGTCTCTTTGGCCTCGCTTTAAATCGCGTTAAGTCTATTCTAGTTTTTATTGCGATAAAAACATCTTAATTTTCATATTATTTTTTTGTTTTAGAAAAAGACTACAAGGTGTCTACTAAAATAGTACAAGCAGATTTCAGTGATGGAGATCATATCTATGAGAATATTTCTAAAGAGATCGGCGACCTGGAGATCGGGACTCTTGTCAACAATGTCGGAATATCATACTCTTACCCGGAATACTACTTGGATATTCCTGATTGGTAAGAGATATCTGTTATGAAATATGATCTTTAGGTACATCTTTAGGTCTTTGGATTTATATTATTTGCTGCTATCAGTACAAATAAGACATAAATCGACACAATGGGTAGAATTGTAAACATGTATACGACTTATGTAACCTAAAATAATAACTTGCTATTTCTAATAAATTAACAGGTTACATCTATTTAGAACATATTATAAGCTGGAAGATGTTTAGGCTTACGTTTATAGGTATGGGAATTGTAATCTATCAATTTGATCGAAAGCTGCATCTCACATACGGGGGACTTCCATTTCTGGATGATTATTATGAATGACTAGCTGGCGCCCGCGACTTCGTCCGCGCTCTATGTAGCCTAGCCTTTCTTAATAAATGGACCATCCAACACAAAAAGAATTTTTCAATTCGAACCAATAATTCCTGAGATCAGCGCGTACAACCAAACAAACAAACTCTAAAGCTTTATATATTAGTATAGATATAGATTATTAGCGCAGCAATGTAGTGACGATTATGGATTTTAAAATATTAAGAAAAATATTTACAGTACAGTACAGTAATATTTTTCTTTGTGTAGTAGTATTTTCTTTTTATTGAGTTATATTTGGTTAGAAAATCAATTGTTAAAATATATTGACAAAAAAATGTAAGTAGTTCGTGCATCGACTATGCGTAGAGCATTGTCAATTTGACGAGCGGGTGCCGAAACAAACTGTTTGGCATACACAATGAGCTTGTGCCCGAATTCTCACATAAATTGAACCTTATTTACAAAAAATATATATACTCACAGTAATCACAGTGTAATAAGTAATTGACCGGGACAGTATTACTAAGCAGTGATTGAATTTACCGGTGTAAATTTAAACCGGGCGATTGGTGTTTGCATTTATAACCAAAAAGTGGAAAAAATATTATATGACTGTTAATTGGATAAATTTATAAAGATGCATAATATGGGCCCAAGCGATACTTGCCAAAATGTTTGGCTAAATTAGTAATAATATAATATGATACTTACGTCATTTTTGTTGAAATCACTCCCAAAAGTCATAAGAGATTATAATTTTACTATGCGCTCCCCTGAAACTATTCGGTTAACTATGTGAATTAAAAAAAAAATACCACATTTTTCTTTCTATTTTCTCATACAGTATATCTCGGAAAATATGAATTGTAGAGAAAAAATTATACTACAAAAAGTTTTGTAATTAAATTTTACTTAAATCAGAAAAAAAAAATACTGACCTAATATTTGTCTTCTTTTAATTATTTTTTTTTTTTTTCTTTTAAATTCTTTTAATTTTGGACAATGGAATTTTTATGAGCAACTAATATTTTGATTGCTACGCTCGCCGTCACAAGAAGTGGTAAATCATGTAAACAAAATATAATCTTGTCACACTGGAAAATATAATTTATCAAGGAACGTAGGTATCTTGTATAGCGCATATATTTCGACGCTCGCAAGACAATTTGACTGGATTAATTTTAAATTAATTTGAAGAGGCGAACGCAAACATTTGGTCAGTCATTTTTGGCTCAATTTTTTCGAACTTTTGATTAGTATGAGGGTGCCTGTTGTTTTAGCGGATTACGATATTTTTTTGTTATTTTGTTTTATCAAAAATGCGAGTGATTCAACTTTTTTAATATTTTTTCCTGGACTAGTGTACCAAATTTCACACTCTCCTTTCGCGCAATTTTCTTAAATAATGATTCAAAGTTTTAGCTTCATGTATTAATATTTATAATGTAGATTGTTTGTTTCAAATGTTGCGAACCCCTGAATGTTTGATTACATAATTCACAGCTTCTTGCGATAGCGACTATAATAGCACTAATGTATCAAAATTTTGATTCTCAAATCATTTTTGAGTTATTCATCATACTTAACAAACTTTCGATTGACGATATTAGTAGTATTAGGTTATTACAGCAGCAGGTCGAAGAAAAAAAAACTAATCTCAGATACTTTTGCAGGGAGAAGACGATGACGAATTTAATCAGGGCAAATATGGTAGCAGTTACACGTATTACGGGATTAGTGCTACCTGGAATGGTTAAGAGAGGTAAAGGTGTCGTCATTAATATTGGATCAGCTTCCTCCATTATTCCAAGCCCACTGCTCACTGTGTACGCTGCATCTAAGGTAAATTCCAATTGCACGTAGGAATAATGAACCAGTTTATAATAAAAATTATATAAATATATTATACTAACCTCAACTTTCTATTGAACTGATCACGATTTATCTGATAAATAGCTCATTCAGTTATACGACAACTTCTTAGAATGTCAACGTCCTAAAACGACAAGTTTTTTAATCTTCCCCTGTTCGCCAGGGATAAAACTATAGTTGTCATTTTTATACTTAGACATTCATCTTATGACAAAATTATTTTGTGCCGATATTTTTTGTATACTATTTTAGAAGTCGTCATTTTATGACATTTCACAACTGAGGGCCGAAATTGACACACACCTTAGTAAATTGTCATTTTCGGAAATTGTCTATTTTGGAATCATTTTGGAATAGACGTTTTAGAAAGTTGTCGTTGTTACTACGAGGGCACATGTATAGCAATTGATTTTTTTTTTATTTATATAGACAATACAATTTCAGGCGTACGTTGACAAATTTTCCGAAGGCCTCGAAATGGAATACAGCAAAAAGGGTCTCATAATACAGTGTGTACTGCCCGGATTCGTTTGCTCGAACATGTCCGGAATAAGACGTAGTAGTGTGTTGGCTCCTACTGCGAAGACTTTCGTCAAATCGGCGATCAATTTAGTTGGCACAGTCTCAAAGACGACTGGTTATTTGCCGCACGCTTTCTTCGCTGGTTCAATCAATTTAATCCACAAGTTGACCGGAAGTTTCGGCGTCTGGTTAGTGACAAGGTCCATGGAGAACAGTCGCAGGAAAGCCCTCAAAAAGTACAAGAAACAATAACTTCTTTAACATATTCTGTCCCTTCTATTATAATTATTAACTCTAAAAAGTGCATTATAGACTTAAAGAGGCCGCGTAATTTGTAACTACAAAATTCCACAGGAACTTCAAAAAACTTAATTTTTTTCAAGTTAAAAAGTATCCTATCTGTGTGCCAAATTTCAGAGATTATAGTGCACAAACAAACAAACAAAAAACTATTTTTTTTACCACTGTAAATAAGAAAATACAACGTGCACAATTTTTACACAAAAAAAAAAAAAAAAATATTTTTCCAATAAACCATAAAAGATGTCACCTCTATAAGTCTTTTTGCAACTTTTCCTATTTTCTTTATGCACTTGCTCTTTCCACTGCATGTTAAAATTGAAATCACCAAAGATGTTACCTAAACCAAAATGTTGGTGAGATAACCTAATACTATTTTTAATTAAACCTAACAATTTCTAAGCAATATTAGCTATTTATGGTGGTATAATAATAAGGTTTTTTCTTGTATACTTAGTTTTGTTTAGTTCCTGCTATGTATAAATGCTTACTGGGAGGCTTGCCATTTTGTTATATACTTAGTCAGTGCAAAAAGTATACCTTTGTTTAATATTTAGCTTAAATTGTTTATAGTAATTTAGTGTTATTTAAAAGCTTGTGTATTATAGTTTAAAAAAGCTGCCATAATGGGAAGTAAGGTTTTAAATTAAATTGGTCAAAATGATAATTAAGTGTTTTATTACTCCTACCTTTTTTGAGAAAAGAGAAAATGAGAAAAGTAAATATAATTAATGTTAATATTAATTAATACCAATAATAAAACTGAATGTAGGTATTGCATATATAGTATGTATGTTGCTCCATAACTCTTAAACGAATTAACCGATTTTCATGAAACTTGGTAGATAAACATTTAAACGTACAGGACACAGGATAAGCTACTTTTTTCTTTTTCAACGCGGACGAAGTCGAATGCGCCAGCTAGTCTTATATCACACATGAATAAATAAATTGAACGCGCAATACGAACGCTCTATACATGCGTGACGTCACCAGTCGTCCGGCAAAACCGCGTGAAAATCCAAGATGGACCCAGCCCTTAGCCAAGAGCACAATGCAAACGGGAGCGTTACGCTTATTAACGAAACGATAGAAAATAAAGCCCGGTGATTGGTCAAAATTTTATGTGGGCGTTACAACAACCATCACCGGGCTTTATTTTCTATCGTTTCGTTAATAAGCGTAACGCTCCCGTTTGCATTGTGCTCTTGGCTAAGGGCCCTGGTGAAAATTGTTATTTTTTCTCATTAGATTGACATTTTAAAAACATCCAAGTAAATGTATGTAATGAATATATACTAAGTATGAAATAGTTTACCGAACCATCTTGTAGGTTTTGTAAATATACTTGTAAATATTTTGTGTGGGTTTCAAAATATTTATTTATTTATTCAGCCATTATTTATCTATTATATACATATTACATATATAAAAATTAAATACAAATAGGCCTAAGAATCATAAAAAAACTATTATATTTATTGTGCCTAATTACTTTCATTTAGTCATCGAAATAATATATCTTATACAAGTTCGCTGCATTTAGTCATTAATATAAAAGTATTCAAATATAAGTATGTTACGAATTTTCATAGTCATTTTTGCCGTGAGTTAATTAAGCATGTATTATATATTGAAAAATATGAGCTCATATCTCTATACATATACTTATATAAAAATTTCGTATCACATGTTTGTCGCCGATGAACTCCTAAACTAGTGGACCGATTTTGATAAAACTTCGTAACTATGTGTAATTTGGTCCAACTTGAAAGATAGGATAGTTATTATTTTGAACCTGGACGAAGCCGGGAGCGTATAGCAGTTTAATTATAGAATCGAACGAGTAACTAATATTAGCATGTAATGCAGTTTCATGCTCATAGTTTCAAAGTATATAACATTGTAGCATACAAAAACATGTGTCTGGATTTCAACGCATAAACAAAAATAATAGACTTAGGTATGCACAATTGCACACATACTTTACGATGGTGTCGGGGTTCTATTGAGATGACAATACTATATTATCATGCATACTAAATTACTAACATTAAATACAATAATAATTAACATCTCTTTGTTAACATGTATGTACATTTGAAATAGGTGTTAAAATACTGCCCCTTTTTTACACAAAATTAACATAGCACTACTAATTTGCGTATCTCTAAAGGTGTTGGGAATGACAATTATTTCATAAAAAAAATTCGATGTTAAATAAATATTTATATAAATATATTAGCTGGTGCCCGCGACTTCGTCCGCTTTCTCTATAGCCTTCCTCGATAAATGGACTATCCGACACAAAAATATTTTTTTAATTCGAACCAGTATAGTTCCTGAGATTAGCGCGTGCAACCAAACAAACAAACGAACTCTTTAGCTTTATATAATAGTATATAGATATAATGAAATTATATTGTGTCCAAAAAAGATTGTAACGTTCTTGCTATTGTCTCTCATTAATATTGAGACAGAATGTGACCAATTACGAATATGGGTTGTAGTTGTAACTCAAAAACCGTTTAGTAATTCTTTTTTTGCATTTTTTATGAGGTCGACAGACAGGCTGACGGACTACTAGATGGTAGGTGGCTACCGTCGGCTATAACACAAGCAACGCCATAAGTGCTACAAGCGCGCTGCCGAACATAGAAGGATTAAGGATAAGGGATAAGAGAGGGATGGGCTCTGGCATCCCTTACTCACTCACCGAAATACAACAGCACATAATGCTGTTATTTCACGGTGGTATTCTGTAAGGTGGTGGTTACTGCCGCCAGACGGGCTGCCCAAATGGCTGCGAAACGCAGTGTGCCCTACCACTACTTTTCAAATCCAGACCAGAGTCAATTTTGAAAATTATATTAAAATTTCCAAAGTTGACCAAGCCGGGAATCGAACCCGGGGCCCCTGAAACGTTAGGCAAGGACCCTTGCCACTCGTCCAACGGGCTCGTCATACTGACAATATAGCTAATCATTTTGAAAAATAAAGTGTGTGGGTTCAAAGGTTTACCCATTAAGTAATATTAAAATTATAATAATTACCTATCTATATTTTTCAGGAAGGGAAAATTGGAAGCATGAACACGTGAGGCTCGATTAAAAAATAATTTATTTTAGTTAAGTATAATTTTGTAGCAAGTGTTAATTTTTATTACACATATTATGTAAATAATTACAAAGCATATTTCTTCAGTTCATACATTTATATTGTGCATTTTGTTTAGTACAATTTATCTTAGGTATTTTATATTTTTATAGAAATTAAAAAAAAATGTTGCTAAAATTTTCGAGTTTCTTTTTATAAATAAGTATCTACGTTATAGATTTTTAAATAGATATCAAAGCCGAAAAGAAAACAATCTGATTTTATTTTTGAGTTCTGTGGGTGTTACAAACGAAGTAATCAGTAAAGTATTCTTTAACATGCGATTGAACATTTTATTCTTTGACTTTTAACCCACTGAAATATGTCTATTCTGTGACCGAAATGTCACTGACAAAATAAACATACAAAATGTGAAATCACAATAAAAATGAGGCACCTATCTCTACCTATATATATCTATACATAAAATAAATTTATTGTAAATCAACACACAGAAGAATATTGCACGTATGTTCATTCGAATATTCACCAGCGATGGATAAAATTATCAATGGAATCCTCTTGCACCATTAACTTTAACCAAGTTTTAGTGGTCTTTGGAACTATATTAATATTTATATTGTTAGTTCTAGTAGTTCGTCGAGTAGTCAACGGTCGATGAGACTTCAAAAATGGAGACCAGAGTAGATTTACTGCAACTGATTCTAATCGCTTTCGTATTCGTTACTTTCCTCATATTTGCTCGATGGTTCTGCGAATGTTGTAAAGTGTCATGCTGAGTCACACTAAATTTGTCCATAATAAAAACAATGGATGAAATTTCGACTGTAAATCTGAACCTGGTTGTACTAGTGAGTTTTTCATTGATAATACTGATTGCTGCTATGAAATGGATTTGCATAGGATATGTGCAAAGCGCTGAACCGCATTGAGTCATAGATGTAATTTAATCATTACAAAAACTAATGAAAAATGTAATATAAAAAGACATCAAGAAAACTAAATAATAGGGAAGGAAAATTGTAAAAAAAATGTTTACTTTGTAACGGATCGTAGTTAATGTTTAGTAGTCTATAGTTAATAACATCACTAAACGTGAAAATCATTAAATTATGTACTATGTAAAACTTGACGCGACATTGACATTGTTTCGATATGTCATGTCGGCCATTCCGACAGACTGGGATTTGGAATTCAATTCAGTTGGTTTTGAGAACGAGTCGCCGCGAAGTGTGCATTAAGGTTAGTAACTGTGAAATATATTTCTTTGTATTATGATTTTTATCGAATAATAAATACTTGTTTTCACGTTGATCTATGAATTTCATTTACACAATTATTGTTACTTCACAACTCAGAAGTGGGATGTGAACAAACGATCCGTTTGTGATACTACCCCACGACTTTGATGTTCATTAATTGATAATAATATGTTTTAAACATGTTTTAAAAAAAAGAAAAAAAAATCAACGTAAAAACACTTATGGGTAGTATGATTATGGTATGCAGGTAATTGTTGAAATTTTGTTGATAAATTATATACAAATAAAATATTAATGACAAATTAAAATTGAAATATGAGTCTTAAGAGAAACTATTATAAAATTAAAGCCGAATTTTAATATTTTTTTCCCTAGAGTGACAGTCAATTTTGATGATTTAATCGGATTAAATATGTAATTTAACTTTATCACATCTCAAAAGTGTACTTAAAACCTAAAATATGAACATATAATTAAAGTTAGTAAAATAAGGATAGGTAAAAGCAATTTATTTCTTTATTTTTTGTTTTTAAATTTGAAGATGCGAACGGATTAATATTTTCTTGAAACCCGAAATATGAACGCTAAGTAAAGGTTAATAGAAATAAGGATATGTAAAAGCAATTATTTTATTAAAATAGCTGATAAATTTGAAGATTCGAACGGATTAATATTTTCTATTTGGATCCTTTTTCCAATTATACCCACACATACGTAAAGACTATGTAATAAGTTCCAGAGATATGAATGACCAAGCAACTGAGGCGGGTAGGAAACGCCGCCGGTACACTACATCTCGGAGCCGCAGTCGAGACCTGCGAGAGGGCGAGCAGCGTAGTCGCAGCCCTCGTGGTGACCGATCGCGGGTGCCAACGCCTCGAGAGCGCAGTGGCGCACGCGATCAGCGTTCCAGTCGCAGTCGGAGCTGCAGCTCAACCACGCTGCGGGAACGAGAACGTAGGCTCTCCCAGGAAAGGAAAAGACTGAAGGCACTTGAAAGTGAGGTACGTGGGGAGCGTGCGCGATTGAGGGAACGTGAACGTTATCGTTTTAATACACCTGAAGCACGTATCGGTCGAAGTAGAGACCGTTCTCTTGTAACACCAGAGATAATTAAATCACCAAGTGTTGATCATAAGCGACCTAGGTTGATGACGGTAGATCTTTTTGAAGACTTTTTAAATGCATTAAAATCAACGGCAGGACATCGTGAATCGTTTAGCACCTTAACTAACGTGATCCCCGAGTTTGATCCGTTATCAAAAGAGCAAACCGTCAACACTTGGCTCGATAAGGTTGACGAATGTTCGGATATCTATAACTGGACTAGCAAGCAAACGATTCACTATGCCCTGCCTAAACTCACCGGCCTTGCTAAGACGTGGTACCAGGGTTTGCCCACTATTAAGCATAGTTGGACAGAATGGAAAGCCATGCTTAAAGAATCATTCCCTGCCACTGAGAATTACGCAGAATTACTGACCGACATGCTTAATAGGAGGGTACGCCCTGGTGAATCGTTTGAACTCTATTATTTTGCTAAAATAATCCTATTAAATAGATGTAAAATTTTCGGAAGGCAAGCAGTGGATTGTTTACTCTATGGCATCGATGATAGAGGCGTTCGAGTAGGCGCTCAAGCAGCCAAATTTGATAAACCTGAAGACGTACTCGAATTTTTTAAAACTATTAATTTCAATAACAAAAACCAGCCGGATTTTCAAAGAGGTTTAGGTCGAGATAAACGTCCTGGGAATATGTACACGAACGTTAACTCGTCAAAAGATAGCGGGCCAAATAAAAACACTAATGTAAAAGGTCCCGTTACGTGCTTTAATTGCCATAGTGTTGGACATCCCAGTTTTAAGTGTCCTAAACCTATAGTAAAATGTACCAACTGCAACTTTATGGGACATGACTCAACTAATTGTCCTAGGTCTAAAGAGTCAAAGAATTTTCAGAAGGACAAAAATGTTCTTGAGGTTTCCATCGCTGACAATACTAACAATAAGTATAAAATAATGACAAATGTTAATGGTGTTGCTATAATGTGTCAGTTGGACTTAGGGAGCGAAGCAACTCTTGTCCGCAAAAATGACGCCTTGAGACTAGGTCTAACTTGGGAAAGTGTAGACGGCCCGTATCTAAGAGGATTAGGAAATGTACCTTATCTACCATTAGGGCGTACTCTAGTTGATATAGGAATACAGGGCATATCGGAGAAAAACGTAGAAGTTTATATAGTAGATGACCACTTAATTAATTGCAGTATACTATTAGGCCATTCTTTAACCGAGAGACCTACTCTGAAAATTATCAAAACCCCAGCAGACGTGAGGTTTGAACGCATAGGGCAAGAGAATAGCATAAAAGTACATCTTTTTACGGTTTGTGCAGTCACAGTAGATATTGGTGAGATGGTCTGCATACCAGTTAAGTCAAATGTTGCGTGTCACGGAAGTGTATATGTAGGGGGGTCACTAAGAGGTCAGACAGGTCAGGAATACTATTTACTGCCAGGGGAATATCAGATTCGTGATTCTGAATGTAACTTGTTAATTCAAAATGTAAGTCCTGAGGTGATACAATTTAAAGAAAATATTCTTGTTACTCGTGCACAGTTTATAGAGTCAGTTGATGATATATCACAAATTTTGAGTGTTGCCAGTTACGCAAATCCGGTATTACCCAAGTTTGGTGACCAATTGACAATCGATCAAAAGCGCCAGGGTGAAGAGTTACTAGGAAAATTTCGTGATTGTTTCTCAACTGGAATGCACGACTTAGGCTTTACTAGTGTTACTGAAATGGAAATCCACCTTAAGGACTCCACCCCAGTAGTTTATAGGCCGTATCGTTTGCCCTTATCGGAACGTAGATTAGTCCAAGGGATGGTAGGTGACATGTTAAAACACGGTATCGTGCGAGAATCGGATTCTCCTTACGCTAGCCCAATTGTGCTCGTAAAAAAGAAGTCAGGGGAAAAACGTCTTTGTGTAGACTATCGCTCCTTAAATAGTCGCACAAGGAGGGATCATTATCCCCTACCCAGGATAGATGACCTGCTAGACCAACTGTCAGGTCAATCATTATTTACGTCATTGGACCTAGCCTCAGGGTACCACCAAATTGCAATAGCCGAGCAGTCTCGAGAGAAGACCGCATTTGTAACGCCTGATGGGCAATACGAATATAATCGTGTTCCTTTCGGGCTGGCGAATGCGCCAGCAGTCTTCCAGAGGGCAATCCATAAGATTTTGAATAAAGCTAAAGTCGGATATGTGGTTATCTATATGGATGATATCCTCATCCCATCAAAGACATTCGAACAAGGACTAGAACGTCTTGAGGAGGTTCTGAGACTTTTACGTGAGGCAGGTCTAACCCTTAAGATGGAAAAATGTAATTTCTTTCAAGAACGCATCGATTTTCTTGGGTTTGAAATTAACCACGATGGCATCAGACCAGGAACTCAGAAAATCGAGGCGGTCTCAAAGTTCCCTGTTCCAAGAAACCAACATGAGATTAGAAGGTTTCTCGGACTTGCCAGTTTCTTTCGGAGATTCGTGAAGGGATTCGCCCTAATCGCGAGGCCATTGACGAACCTCTTGAAGAAAAATGTTAATTGGCAATGGAGTGACGTAGAGGTTGAATCCTTTGAAACCATTAAAAGGTTACTCACGAATAGGCCGGTCTTAGCTCTATACGATCATACCGCGGAAACACAGTTGCACACAGATGCCAGTAAGTTTGGAGTCGCAGGCATCTTGCTACAAAGAAAAGGGTCGGACCCTTGGAGACCGGTAGCATATTTTAGCCGCCGAACACTAGCCGATGAAATGAAACTACACTCGTTCGAGTTAGAGACGCTAGCAGTTATAAGTTCCTTAAATAAATTTCGCACATACCTTATAGGAATCAAATTCGTCATCGTGACTGACTGCAATGCCTTGCGATCCACTTTCACAAAAAGAGATCTAATTCCGCGAATATCGAGGTGGTGGATACAATTTTTAGAATTTGATTGCAGTGTTGAATATCGTCCAGGTGAGAAAATGGCCCATGTAGATGCACTCAGCCGTGGGCCTGTATCAACAACACCTGACAAAATTCACACAATAGATATCTTAACTATTGGCACCGAAGATTGGATCGCGACAGTGCAGTCATCCGATGACGAAATTAGGCGCATTAAGGACATTCTTGAAGATCCCGAGATCCCCAAGGCTGTAGATATCTACAAGGAATATAAAATAAAAAATGGGCGAGTTTTTAAAGTATTAGGCAATGATGTCACTAGGTGGGTTGTCCCACGGGCTGTACGCTGGCAACTACTTAAAGCCAATCACGACAACGTGGGACACTTTGGGTTCGAAAAGACTCTGGAACGGATACGCGCTTTATTTTGGTTTCCGAGAATGCGGAAGTTCATAAAGAAATATGTAGCCTCATGTCTAGAGTGTGCACATCACAAACTTCCATCTGGGGCCAAGGAGGGATTTCTCCATCCAATTCCGAAAGTAGATGTGCCATTCCACACGCTGCACGCTGATCATCTGGGTCCATTTCCGCGTAGCAAGCGAGGCAGTACATACATCCTAGTGATAGTCGATGCATTTACCAAATACGTGAGCGTCACACCTGTGCGCAGCACAAAGACGAAAGAAACCATTAAAGCGCTCAAAACTCTTTTCAGTTACTTCGGATCTCCCTCTAGACTTATAACGGATAGGGGAACAAGCTTTACAAGTAAAAAGTTCAAGGCGTATATTCAGTCGATTGGTGTAAAGCATGTTCTCAATGCAGTTGCTTCGCCAAGGGCAAACGGACAAGTCGAGAGGTATAACCGAACGATTTTAGCTTCCCTGGGTTCTATGGCTCACGATAAATATAAAAATACTTGGGATGAACTCTTACCAGACGTACAGTTAGGCCTAAATACTACCATTCACGCTGTTACAAAGAAAACCCCCACAGAGCTTTTATTTGGTAGGACAGTAGCAAACCCAGCGCAAGGTTTACTAAATAATATTAGGGACGATATAGAGCACGGCGAAGACAATAGATCGATGGATGATATTAGGTCGGAAGCAAGTGAACAAATTAAAAAGAATCAGGACAAAAATAAAAATAGGTACGACAAACACAGGAAAGGGGCTACACAATATAAAGAGGGTGATCTTATTAGGATAGCTAGGGCTATAGTGACTGGGGCTGGTCAGTCCAAAAAGTTGGAACCCAAATGTCAAGGACCTTATAGAATTAAAGAGATCCTACCTCATGATAGGTTTCTTGTCGAGGACACCCCTTTGACCAGAAAGGGTGCAAAATATGAAACGGTTGTGGCTATTGATAAAATATTTCCCTGGACGAGTTTTAACGCCCCTGCTTGCTCTTCGAGTGAGGATGACGATAGTGACGTAAATTAGTGAGCTATTATTAATAATGATATTGTTATTAGAGATTACGTGATATTGAAAGTGATTATTAGCTATTACTATTGTTTGCCTATTGATTTGATCTGATTAGCATATTTACTGATAATGTAATGATAACATGAGATGATTACCACGATACTAACTGATTTGAAAGTGATTCAAAGTGAGGAAGTGAGGGTGTCTCGAGTCGGGCATGATTGGCGTATGAACTCGCCGCCCATGAGTGGCTCGACGCATCGCAGCCGTGGCCTATTGATTACGAAGGAAGTAGTTATCACAAGGCACGGCTATAGAGTCGATTTCTATAGCCGTGCGAGTAGAAGTTTCGGGTCGGGCACTCACCGCCCTTGAGTGACTCTAAACATCGCAGTTGATGCGGAATGATAATGAAGGAAGTAGTTATCACACCGCACAACTATAGTTAGGATCGATCTATTAATTGTAATATCAAGCGATATAACTTAAGAGTGATATAAATAATTATGTATAACGATACAAAATGATGATTACGATGAATATGATAAACATGATGAATATGATAAATATGATAAATATAATGAATATGATAAATATGACGAATATGATGGATTAATAATAGAGTAGTTTATTAAAATAATAATGATTGATATTGGTTATTAAATGCATATTAGTGTCCTTGTTTTGTTTACATTTTGCAATTATTAAAGAATTTAGTAATAAAGTAAGTTATTGATTGCTAGAAACGAAGGGACTCGTTCTTGGAGGATGGCCGACTGTAACGGATCGTAGTTAATGTTTAGTAGTCTATAGTTAATAACATCACTAAACGTGAAAATCATTAAATTATGTACTATGTAAAACTTGACGCGACATTGACATTGTTTCGATATGTCATGTCGGCCATTCCGACAGACTGGGATTTGGAATTCAATTCAGTTGGTTTTGAGAACGAGTCGCCGCGAAGTGTGCATTAAGGTTAGTAACTGTGAAATATATTTCTTTGTATTATGATTTTTATCGAATAATAAATACTTGTTTTCACGTTGATCTATGAATTTCATTTACACAATTATTGTTACTTCACAACTTATTATGTGAAATAGATTATATTTTATGTAAGGTGGTATGTATTTTATTTCGTACTAGCTGTTGCACGCGACTTTGCCCGCGTAACTTTATAAAATATAGCATACGTTACTCGCTAATAATGTAGCTTTATATAGGTAAAAGAACTTTCAAAATCGGTCTAGTAGTTTCGGAGCCTATTCAATACAAACAAACAAATCTTTCCTCTTTATAATATTAGTATAGACATACAAAAATACAAATCCTCTCTCAATATCTTTATATGAGTATAGACAAGCAGGTGCCAGCAACTTCGTCTGCGTTAAAAAAACTAAAGATATCTAATAACACCTGAAAAAATATATAAGAGTATTTTAAACCCGACATCGTATCGTCCGCGTAACTTTGTAAAATATAATACACTCGTGTCTATGAAACCATGGAAATACACATACAAAATTTCAACCCAATTGGTCAAGCCGTTTAGTAGTTATATGAAAAAGATAAGTACGGAAAGATAATTCTTACTACCCTTTGTCCTATTACCTGTTTTCCCGTAGAAATGAAGCATTTTCATGAAAAGAATTCATGAAATGAAGGTAAAAGGTAGCCTATGTTCATCAGGGATAATGTCGGCTTCTAATGGTAAAAGAATTTTTCAAATCGGTCCAGTAGTTTCGGAGCCTATTCAATACAAACAAACAAATCTTTCCTCTTTATAATATTAGTATAGACATACAAAAATACAAATCCTCTCTCAATATCTTTATATAAGTATAGACAAGCAGGTGCCAGCAACTTCGTCTGCGTTAAAAAAACTAAAGATATCTAATAACACCTGAAAAAATATATAAGAGTATTTTAACACCCGACATCTTTTATCGCTGTGAGGAGAGTGGCGTCCAATTTTTATATTTTTAGACAATCCCTCGAGAACCTAACATTTTTCCAGGTATTTACAAAATCTCAAATATCTACAGAGATTACTGAAATTGACTAAGACTTTTATTAACAAATTCTCCAAAGTGTAAGTTAGAAAAAATGGTCCTTTAACCACACTTGGTTCTGTAGTTGTTGCTTAACTCAAAAAAAAAAGATGAAACTACGCAATAACATTATAAAAATAGAGGAATTTGTCGTATATAATTATCGGAATGGACACGAAAATATTTGTCGGATATATCCGTCTCGGGCGGCTAAATGATTAAAGACGTATTGATATGAAAAGAGCTACATAATGTTTTCTCTTCACGTTACTAATATATAACTTTCAATTTCCACTTTAAGGCACATTCGTTATGTCAACAAATAGCCAATTTGTTAAACACTAAAAAAAATGTCGAGAAAACATTACGACCAAACGAATCCAGTACATATAAAGTAGATTAAAGTTTTCACAGGGACCGAGCGGACGGCGACCGAATTGGATTTTAATATTAATTAGAAATTGCACCAAGCTCCAACATTTTTGTATTTCCCTTTTAACCGAGCTGCGTCTACAAAATGCATATTTGTTTGCGATGTTGCATAATCCATTACTTTGGCAGGAGAAAGGATTGTGTTCGTTCAAAAAGCATTGCTTCCTGTGGTGCTGAAAGCAAACAGGCCTTTCAGATTTCTCGTGTTTGTTGTGTATCAAATACGTCTCTATGTCCATCAACAAATGAAATAATTTATTTCTTAAAAATATTTACTAGTAAGATGAGAAGATCACTTTTTTGAAGACAAAAATGAAATACCACAAAAATATCCCAACTAATTCATAAGATTTGTGTAATAATCCGTACCAATATTATAAATGCGAAAGTTTGTATGGATGTTTCTGTCACGCAAAAACTATTGAGTGGATTTCAATGAAATTTTTGCATATACATTCTCTGGGAAACCAGAAAGGATATAAAGTACATAAAGTACCTTTCATCCAGAACGCGGACAAAGTCGCGGACAACAGCTAGTTTCGTAATATTTCAAAGTCATTACAACTGTCGACAAATTACGTCAAGTTCAAAAAGCTTCTTTCTTTTATGTTAAGGTCAGCAGCGACGACAGCCGACGACGCTCCAGTTGATGTTAGGTGACTATAACACCACATAATACGTGGAGTAGAATTGCTTCCTGCAGGAAGAGTGCTGAAAGCGAACAAGCCTTTTGGATTCCTGATGCCTATCGCCAGCCAGTATAACTCACCGAGTTTTTTAGTATTAGTTTAAATTGAGCCTGGATTCAGTATTACACGAACCGGATGGATGTCACGTATCGAATTTTAATTCGTGCAATAAATTCGAAATCCCAATAGAATATATACTACTAAATTGCCAATCGAAAAACATATTGGCTGGACAGTTTTAGTGAACATGTTGTTTGTTACTAATGTAGGTAACAAACAACATGTTCTGACACCAATGTAGGTACATTCGAATCTATCGAATTTTTGATCGACTATATCCTTTCTCTGAGCTTTCTATGGGTGAAAAAATTTTCAAAATCCGTCCAGTAGTTTTTGAGTTTATTCATTAAAACCATACAAAAATACAAATATCTCCTTATAATATTATAGATTTGACATTAGCCTTTCACGGTCACTAAAGCACTCGTTTAAAAGTAAGCATTTTGTTTAGACAATATCTAGGTTACCTTAACATCTGAATCCACCGGAGCTTAGACTGGAAATTGTCAATGAAGCGAATCTCTTAAATGACACTTGCGTTATTGTCCGCGAAGACTGAAAGGCGTCCCAAGGAGACCTTTATCTACGCACGTTTTAGCCGAACGCTGAACATCAAAGGCGAGATCCACCTACGTTACATTTTATAAGGCCGTGTGCACAATGAATACTATTTTTTACATAGCATTTTGTACCTACGGTGAAGTTTTGTATTTTTAGTTAGTAAAAATACACGTAGCGCCGAAGAAATCAAATTAAAAATATAGTAAAACTAGCGACCCGTTTCCGGCTTCGCCCAGAATACAATTTTGCCTCGTTTATATCCCTCTTTCCATACTAAGTAAAAACCAAATTGAAATCCGTTGGGTGTTTAGAAGAAGTTATCGGAGAAACATACGTGACGGATTTACCTGTCTTGTAGTACTACGGGAGATTTATTTTTACTAGTACTACTTACAAATTTTATTAAATTATATCTATTGCATTCCAGGTATTATAACAAATTATATTACACTATGTAAAGAGGCTTGAACTAAGAATTATTCATACACGTATTCTATTCAGAGATCTACGCGTATTTACCCTATACAACACAGATGGAACTAACATAGGACTAGGGGCTAGTGCGAGAATTACTCTATTAAACGCGTCGAACGCGTAAACGTCAATTTGTATGGGAATGGGGGACGTAGTGCTACACGTTAGCCACCAGATAGCGCTGCTTCATTCCCATACAAATTAGGCCCCCTGATCTACCAACAAAACTAATCCCTCAAGTTAAACAGTGTAACCGCTACCCAACAGTTCCACTATCAGCGGAAAGCACTAGGTCGGCCCCGATAACAAAAGGTTTCCGATGTACATCTCCGCCGGATATCGGCCCAACGATCGTGAGTTCAGAGGGATGCTACAAATTACTTCGGTTTACGTGGATGCCGTGTTAAGTGCGGATGGAATTTTAATGGCTGTCTGATTGGTCGGCTTCTACTAATGATCAGAGCAATACTATTTTATTAAGGGCTTAATGTAGTGACATTAGCTGGCGTACCTACGACTACTGTCACTCGTAGTTAAGATTGTCTTTTGTGTAAACTCAATTTTAGAATAATTTATAGTCGACCCATATAGTCGAATGGGTACTCCCCGTTACTCCTTCTTTATGACTAGACCAGAAAGTTTAAAAAATATTTGGTAGATTTTTTTCGTGTCACCAAAACTTCTATATTTTATGAATTGTCCATTGAACATCGCTTAAGTTGCAGACATTAGTTTGGTAATAAGTAAGTAGTATAAGTATAATCAATAAAAAACAATAACGGTAATTAAGTAAATGTAAATTGACAATAATTAAAAAAAAATCAATGTCTTGCGTGTCGGGTCGCGACCCGTGGAGGGCCGCATCCGGCCCGCGGGCCGGTTGTTGCCCGTATATAATTAGTATCGTCGTATTCCTAATAATATTATAAATGGCAAAAAAGGCAGAATGGATTTGTATGAACTTTGGTACATAGATACTTACCTGGATTGTGACCTGGATGATATTGATTAAGTTCTGATACTGATTAAGCTTTAAAAAAAACACACTGTCACTGCGTACGAAGTCACAGACACAACTAGTTACAAATAAAGAGAAAAACTACATAGAAATCTTGGAGAGGTATAAGATATTTCCCATTAAGCAAACATCATATTATCGTTTTAGGTGATACAAAGCTATGAGTAACCTAACTCAAAAATTGATAAATCCATATATTTTTTTCTATTTCTTTTACAAATGCTTCACTTTAAAATACTATATAACTTTAACCGTTGCTACAATGGCACAATCTTTTCACTGGCTTACGGGTAATTTGGCTATAGATTCACAGTATAAGAAAAATGTAGATAACGCCTTTTTTATGCAAGACAGACCCAGCTTCGCGAAATCTTGCAATCACAGACTGCCTTCCTATGAGAATTAAGACGGAATTAAGTCACAGCAAGGATTAACGTACCGCAGAATATATACTAGACGGCACTCGGCAAAATAGTTTATTTTTTTGTAGTCGCTTATACTCCAAAAACGAGAAAAATGCCACTGATGACGCGGCTATAGAAGTTTTCACTTCAAAAATAAAAATAAGAATTTATAAACTCTCTCCGTCTGTTACGCCATAACTCGTCCACTTTTGGACATAGGTTTCCATCATAGTTTTCCGGTATTAACGGTCAGAAGCGGTCTTGTTCCAGCGGTCCTTATTACTCGAAGGTTTTACCAGTAGACAAGCTCTTGCCCGAGACTTCGTCCGCGTTCAAAATGTTGTATAGCCTAAATAAAGCCTTTCTCGATAAATGGACTATCCAACACAAAACATTTCGACGTACAGGACACCATGATAGGCCACTTTTTTCTTTTAAAACGCGGACGAAGTCGCGGGCGCCAGCTAGTTAGTAAATAAAAGTATAGATTTACGTATTTCGATTACTGCGTGTTTCATGCTCTGTGTCAAATATATCAGCAACAATAGTTGCTGATTCTAATTGAGCCACATTGTAGTGTGGCGCGCCTTCCAATATGTGCCGATTGAATTCAAAATTATTTACATATATTAATATTCAAAGCGTTACTCTAGGTAAGCATTTCGATGGAGGGCAAGAAACTGGGCTTAAGTCGGTTTACTAGGTTGATTTATTGCTTACTAAATGCTTTCCCGAGCGTTCTGCTGGTCTTGCATGCACTGCAAATAACGAGCTCACTAATTAATACGAGTATATAAATAAGAAAGTGTTCTTAACTTGATCCATAACTTAACTTGATCTTAACTTTATAGTGAATTTACTGAGGAAAAAAAAAAAAATTTTTAAATATCCTGAGAGAAAATTTCGAGGAAAACTTTCCAGTGAATTTTTTTTTTCTTTTAATGGAGATAGTATTAGATTTGTATGAAGATCAGTTGATAATTTTTTATTATTTTAGTTTTAACGATTGAAACTTGTATACCATTAAGTGATAAGAAATTTAAGATATTTTTCTTTGGGAAAATTATTATTATCGTGTAATTTTCATATTAAGATATTTAAGTTTCAAAGTATAATTATCGAATGTCATCCCCATTTGAAATCTGAAATATTAACAAAAAATCCCTGATACTTATTATGAAAAGCTTTTATTACCAATAAATAAATAGATAAATAAATCGTGTATGCAGTAGTTAAGGCGTGAAAGCGTAACAAACAAACAAACTCACTTTCGCTTTTCAGATGCACAAATTATATAGCATCCTAAAGTGAACACTACTGGCCTTACTTTAAAATGTATTAATAAAAAAAATTGCTCCTTATTGCTAGTAAAAATAATGTCTCAATCAAACTGTCCAAAGATAATCTTAATTAATCGCAATTTGTTTCACAATAAAAGGATTATATTCAGCGAGCGCCGGCGGTGTGCCAGTTCTGTGGATTTAACTGCGCAAGCCAATTCTGGATGTGTCATCTTTATTGTTCAGTCATGTTTTTAACCGCCGACGCCCGACGCGAAAACGGGGTGTTATCAATCAATCAATAATATATCAATCAATACTCAGTATTTTATTTTATAACTTATTTTATAAGTTATATGTTTTACGTGTATATTACTGTGTTCTGTCTGTGGAATAGTTTAGGATGGACGGATTTTGATAAAGTAGTGGAATTTTCGCAGTCATTTGGTCAGCCCGTCTCATAACAGAAGACCACTGTGATATAACAGCATGATTTCATAGCTCATTTCCCTACCCTGGCAACACCTTTGGTGTTGCTCGTGTTATAGGCGACGGTAGCCACCTACCAAGCCGAGCTTTGCAATTAACATGTGCACGAAAAACACGTGCAATAGTACAAAAAAACAGTTTTGTATCTATTGCACGTGTTTTTGTGTAAAACATTAAAATCTATGTCTATTCCATAATAATCTATGAGTGAGGACTAACTCACTCTGTGTGGCAAATTTAATTAAAGCCCTTTTGCTAAGAGAAGATTGATGGTGTACCAAGAAGAAGCAACGGAGAAAACACATTCACGTTTCACGAATAAATCTCATTTGAGCACGAGTCATGTTGCAGGCACGTATAAAATTGTTTGATGAATTATTAGGCCGCAGGTAATTCGATTGGACGTTGCGCCTGATGAAACTCAATAGCAAATATTCACATATCGAAGTGTATCCATGT
The DNA here is from genome assembly GCA_918317495.1 of Synanthedon vespiformis. Classification (NCBI taxonomy): domain Eukaryota; kingdom Metazoa; phylum Arthropoda; class Insecta; order Lepidoptera; family Sesiidae; genus Synanthedon; species Synanthedon vespiformis. Next base: position 4,248,137 of record OU906965.1, read on the forward strand.
ATTTTATTTTGTAAGGGTCTATGGATTCTTTTGATAAAAATTCTCTATACTATTGAATAATAAAATACAGCATAATTTAATGTTTTATAATCAAAACATATTACTTTTTAGGTACCTAATCACTCAGTAAGATAAGAGACAAAATACCAACAAAAATGTATAAATAAAAGTTACAAAACTCAACAAATAGAGCGTTTCAAAACAAAAGAACAGTAAAAGTTTTAGTACCAAACTGAAATTTTCTTTAAAATTCGTCTGGTCATCGATTAACTATTTTATTTTCCAAGTCAGTGTACTTTGTAGTTTTGCTTTGTAGAGTGAGTTTTTTCCACTTTCACCTAAATTAAAATTAAAATAAAGAATAAATAAATAAGAATAATAAAGACTAGATAATTATTATATTTTAACATTATTAGATAACATAGGTATTATTATTAATATGCATACACGTGTAATTTCAATTTTAAATACTTGTATTAACGTGGGAATAAAAACAATTTTTTGTCAACAGTTGTAAGTACAGTCGGCCGCATAAGTCGATTAACACATTCAAAAATACAAAACAACTGAACACTCAACTTACTTACTTACTTACTGAAGCTTTTACGATTCTTTTTTACGTGACGTTTATTTTGTTCTCTAGTCGTGACAACGACTTATGGCGCGTTGAGTGTTCAGTCCACCTACTGTTCTTATTGGTACCTACTGTAAGTCTTATAACTCCTCAAAATTTCGTTAAATCTGCTCTTTACCTCAATAAGTGAGGGAGCGTTTTAATCCTTCTGTAATCGCCTATAAGTGAGGCTTATTAGGTACCTACTAAATTCTCTTTAGCGCTGTTTTATACATATTCCGAAGTCATTTATTTACTGCCGTGACTAAAAACAAAGTAAAATAAAAGAAATGCAGACTAGAATCAGAACAGACGGTTACAAGTGGAATGTATCTTTTCTGTACTGAACTGTTTGAATGCAGAATAAACTTAAGCTGAGTTTGTTCTGAAAAGAAATAATGTACAGTCTGCAGCGCCCTCTTGAGTTTTATATGCCAGGTGTATTATAGTTTTACACTGTCTATATTATTAGTGTTATCGTTCATAAGTCTGAAGCGTTTGTGGAATAATATAAACTTGGGAAAACGCTAAACATTTGCATACAAATATATTATTAAAGCTTGGGTTACATTGAATATTTTATATACTATATGCAGTATATACTATATACTTAATATAAAATTCATGTAAATTAAATGTAAAAATAAATATATAATTTATAGAAACCGGAGCGGGTATTGTTAATAGCTAAATTGTGTCGATAACAATAAAGGATTATTGTCACTTAATTAACACACCCCTATACCTCAACCACGACACTAACCGCAAACACTTCTGACTAAATAGGGACCTTTATTGAAATTATAAGCCGATATTCAAGGAGGTATGGGGTGAAGTATAATAATGTCATTATAATCCCTCTCAAAACACTAATGCGCAGGAACCACCTTGTCACATTAACATCCAAGTGAACTCATCCACAACAGGTTAGCCTGTCAATGTCCACAACTGATATATCTATAGAAAAAAAGTCACAAGTCACCAAAAAAGAGGCTTTGCAGGACTAATATCGTATTTAGTTAAGACACAACAAATATTTAGACAAATGTATTTTTACTTTTAATTTTTACTTCACAGGCCGGGATTATTGGAGCTCGTCATTCATGAGGCAGCCTAAGATGGCCGGCGTAACTCCACCTTCGGGTACGACGAGGTTCCGATAGGTAGCGTAATTCTCCCCGCGCTTTATTTACCACGTAGTTATCTATAGTAAAAAGAATGGTACCAAATAACAAAATGTATTATAATATGTCATTGTTCCCCGAACAAGAACCAATAAAATCAATGTCTCGGCACTCTCGAAGCAAATTAAACTTGTTTGGTAGCAAGATGGAACTTGTTACTTCGTATTTCGAGACTGTCGCCCGGTACATTAGTGAGACACGGTTTTACATTTTTCAAACTTAAGAAAACCTCTGACAAACAAGTACCTAAGTAAACTTTTAATTGCCTCTACCTTTTATTTTCGCACTTGTATAAAACAGCTTTAGAAAATTCATTGAAATCGGTTCCAAACCACGGAATACTTTGAAAAACATAGAGGATAGTTGAAAAATGAATCGCTTTTGCAATTTTCTGCCCTTCTGTCACGATTATAAAAAAGAGATGGCGCAGGCAGTCATTAGATTGATATTAATTATGATCGGTAGATTGGTGACCAGTTGATTAATTTATTTCTAAACAAACGGTTACACTAAATTGAAAATTAAATGGCTACCGTCGCTTAAACACAAGCAACTCAATAGGTGCTGCAAGTTCGCTGCAGACATGGAAGGGACAAAGCAATGTGCTTTGGGTCTGATTTTATGCATTTTTATTATATTAAATGAAACGGGATAAAACGAGATGAAGGACTGAGTTCCGTAAAAAAAAATTAATGCATGGAAACAGCAGCACAAATGCTTTACACGGTGAACTTCCGGAAGCTACCAGACGTGCGAACGGGGTGTAGCCTGCACATCTCATCAAATAGAGTTATTTTCTCTGACATACACTCGGCACATATATGACTCTCTTGTCCATTGTAAGAGATTGTAAGAGAAACATTGCATATAAAGACAGAAATACCATTGTAACAATACATTGTTTAGCCAAATTAGTTTGAATGTGTGAAACAATTTAGTGGTCACTGTACGAGGCTGGCTAATTTTTCCATAGTACAAGGGATTAGGTAAACAAACAAAAAGGTCGCTTACCGCATCCCTGCAAAAAGGGTCGGCCAGTTATAAGCCCACTAGTTCTAATTAATTTCAAGTTTCACTTGTTAATTCGTTTCATGCGGATAACAACGAGCGAACAACGCACGAGTGACGTCGCACACACAGTCGTTGAAAATATAAATAAAAAAAAAATCACTCCAGTGAAATTTTGAATGTAATCCAGGAAAATTTACTAACAAATCAAAATTTGAGTCCCTCAGGGGTCCCTAGGAGTTGCTCCACTTTAACTACTATAGGCCAGTTATACTCATCTTGATCACTAAAAATTCTATCAAATGAAAGTTACAGAGTGGTCAAAAGTGCAATGAGTCGCTTCGAGAAAAGGTTGGCACTGCTGTGCTCGACTGTCATGTACTTACCAGATACTTTCTGCCATGTACAGATTATTACCAATATGGAAACAGTCTTACCCGGGAAAGATTATGGCGAATGGAAGATAATGTTTTAAAAATATTTTATTTAACTAAATAACCACAAGCTCTTCTGGTTTTAATAATATTAAATTATTACATAACTAGCTGGTGCTTGCAACTTCGTCCGCGTTGAAAAAGAAAAAAAGTACCATATTCTGTGTCCCGTAAGTCCAACTGTTTATCTACCAAGTTTCATAAAAGTCAGTTAATTCGTTTAAGAGTTATGGAGGAACATACATACATACAATACCTACACTTACAGATTCATTATTAGTATTGAGTATGATCGATTGATACAAACAAATAACTTCCTTGTTATTCGTTCATAGCGCCCGTGTGTTCGGGGTGTAAATGAGGGTACGGTTATTTGAGTTTTATTTCTAAACACCGTGTTTGAAACTTGTCCTTATTTGTATTTGAGAGGACGGATAGTGTCTGTGAATATACCTATATCAAACAATAAACTATTGCGAATGCGTATCACTTTTGTTACATGTTATTATCTTAATTTTAACCAATTATTTTGTTATTATTACCGCAAATTCCTAATGCTCAGGAACTTTGTCATATTAACATATAAAAACAACAACTAGGTAGTTAGGTAACTAGGTAGTTAACAAAAGCTAAGAGTACCTAACCTACTGAGTGTGTCACAAGATACAAAAATGGCACAAGCAGTCTTTTCCTAGCGAAGCGAAAAACATTGTACATATTTATGAAAATGTCATTTAGTTTTTAACTTCCGGCGCCCAACGCAAAAACGGGATGTTATAAACTTTACGTGTGTGTGTGTATATTTTTGGTCCGGCAAAACGGAGTGTGTGCCACTTATTGTTCCTTAGATACTTAATGTCTAAATCATTACACCAATTAAATTTTCGCTATAAAGTAAGGACTATTCTTGGAAATTAAAAATCAAAATAAACTTATCTATACCTACTTATTACGATGTTCTACATTTTCTACAATAATCTCGATATAAGTAGTGAAAGAAAATTCACACACTTTTCAAATTGAAAGGGATTCGGGAAGCAAGGTAGTCTAATTTGTCCACTTAGCCAGCCTTTGTGTCGGCGTACAACCCACCGATCCTTCCATTTACACTCGAAATGAAATTTTAAAGAGTTCTGCCCTTTTTGAAGTAGGTAAACCGAAGAACGGCTGCGACTTTATTATAAATTGGTTAAGAAACTTCGCTTTTTTCCACCGAAGTGGTTCCGCCTTTTATTTTATTACCTCTGAGAAATCTATTTTTTAACTTTCGCCTTTCAGTGTAAGAGCCAATAAAGCTAATGCACTCAGTATTATGGAGTAGCCGATCGAACAATAAACAGTGTGAGTGGAAATGGAATAGCGATATTTTCTCATCTACATAAATTACAAATCTGTCGATCTAATAATAAAAGAAAAATAAAAGAAAAACATAGGAGTTATTTTTGCAGAAATTAGAAATTGCAGGAAAAAACTACATAAACCAAACCAATAATAAAATGTTACAAACCAATAATCACTATATACATACTTCACAATTACAGTCAATTATGGCCACAGCCATTGGCCAATACGAGTATAAAGGCAATTGTGGTTTTCAATCCCGTTACTAAACATCATTGGAGCAAGTTTCAAGAGTATTTCAATGTTTATTGTTTTGGATATTTCAGTGAAACATATTTGATTTATTAGTCACTTGTTAAAAATAAATTAAACGATGAGAAGTTTGTATATTTGTGCACAAAGATAAAGGAATATTTAAAAAGACTTAAACATCAGATTATTAAAAAATAAATACTTAATTAAATAACTAACCAAGGACTCGGTCGGTGAGCGTTCTCAATAATATACTAGCTGCCGCCCGCGACTGCGCCCGCGTAACTTTGTAAATTATATACTAAAACCTTCCTCGAGAACCACTCTATCCATTAGTGAAAACAGCATGAAAATCGGTGCAGTAGTTTTAAGTTTATCGCGAAAAGACAGACAGACGCGTCTGAAAAAAAAAATTGTCTGAAAAAAGAAATGCATCTGACTTATTTCTCAAGGGTTACACTGTATTTAATTAATTAGAGGTTCCTTTACCGATTTGTGATATAAAAAATAAAAATTGAAAAAACCATATCAGTATTAATTAAAAAAAAATTTAAAAAAATACTGAAATTTAATTTTAATTTAATTGTGCTAGCTTGTTAACAACATTATACACATAATGACATTATGTATAAACCTGTCAACTTTCTTATAGTAAGTACTTATCTATTATGTTTTTTACTATGTTAATTTTTTTTTATAACTTCCTCAGATAAAATAAGAACTTTTGTATCTAAGGAAGATATAGTTAAAGTTATTATCAAGTTATAACTTCTTAAATGGGGGTGAAGCCTGTGGTAAAGCTGGGTCCGTGGTGTTCGCCCACAGTGGTGTTTGCCACCGATTTGAATAAATTAAATTTCATACTTTTTTGTGCGCTGTGGGGCTTATGAACTGATACAGTAAGAGATTGGTAAACAAACCCCAAATCCCAATCCCAATCTCAAACAGTTTTCATTTCAGAAATTCCTTGCATTTTTAAACTTTAACTATTTTAAATTGAATTGTGTTAAACTACTATTATTGATGAAGGGAAGCGCCGAACTAGAATGTAAATAAGTATCAGGCGACGCCAGAAATGGTTGAACGTAATTCGGCGAGCCTTTAGAAACTTTTGTGTTAAGTTCGATTTTTCTTTTTAGAGAGCCACGAATTGGGAAATAGAAGTTGGAATTCGTGAAATGGTTTTTTAAAGCGAATTCCCTGAGTCAGGGAACGTAATGGATTTCACTGTAAGTCTTTATAATCTCCATACAATGCAATGCAATTTTACTATGTGTTTTAACTGGTAATTACTACAAACCAACCACTGAATTAGCAAACATATACGGGGTAGTATATTAGCTTTATTTTTATTTTTTGGGATTTATTTATACCTACAAATCTTCCTCGTTTATGGCCTTATTTATACTATAAGAATTATATTCCTTGGCTTAAAAGCATTGTTAAAAGGATTCTGTTAAAATGGCTTTACCACAATTTATTGAAACTTTGAAGTTTTTGGACATATTGAAACTTTCAATAAAAATAAAGCGAACCTTACCGCGTTCGCTATAAGGTTTCATTTGCATTGGTTGAATAACAATGAACTAAGCGTGAGACCCTCTCATTCGTCTTTAAGCTAAGCAGCTACCAATGAAGCCTAACCGCAATGAATCAGTGGCTAATGGATAGTTTTACGTGGCTAACTTCAGCTGTGTTTGGTTCACTGAACTCATGAAATCCTGAACTTGTGAAGAGCAAGTGGTCCTATAACGAATTCTTGACCAAAGTTAATACTCGCATATACTTTGATAAAGGATACACCAGATTCAGGGTCCCAAACAAAATCACTGCGAAAACGTGTCCACTGGATTTTTTTATTCATTGCTATCACTTTCTCTCGTTAATTTCTGATCACTCAAGCTGTGACTGCAATGATATTCTCTATTTAGTGACTTGCGTTAGGTAAGACATTTAAAAAAATTTAATTCTTTCGATCTTAGGGGATTCGCAGTGACACTTTCCACATACTTATTATGTTTTTATGAGTTAAAAAAGGGGCCCAAAAGATGGATTTTCGGTTGGGCCAAATTTGAAAATGAACTTTTTGAAATTGGCCGTAGACTGGTTGCTTTAAGTCTGAATAACCACCCATTCATAGAAGACTATTGTGAAATAACAGCACACCTTTGTTTCTACGAGTGAGTGGGATTCCAAAGCCCATTTTCACTATCCATTCCTATAATTCCTTGTTTTTAATACGCTCACTTACAGCACCTGTGCTGTTGCTTGTATCAAATAGATGACTGTCGCCACTTACCATTAAGTAGACAGTGAATCTGTTTAACAACACATATATAAAATAAATAAAAATAACTAATTATAGCATGTTTAAAAAGCAAATAACAGGTTAAAATAAAATTAATAATTAAAACACAAAAGGAACTTTCTCTTTGGTTTTTATTATTGACGGATAAGAAATAATGGTGTGTAAAAGTGAAAATAATACGTTTAGGACAATAAAAGGATAGATTGATAAATGGAATGACTGATCAAAATAAAAATGCTCGCGTTGCTGAGAAACTGCTAAGACACGTTCCGATTGAACATCGAAATATGTGGAGTGGCCACAGGTGAGTCACAAAAATGATTTTTCTTTTTAAATGAATAATTTGTCGACAAAATATTGTAGTACATAACAGTTAGTACATTCATGTTATTGATGACAGTAAAATTATTTCATGACTCTGTCGCTCTACTTTATTCAAGACTCGATATCATCCTATACATATACCTTTTTCTGAGCAACTATAAAATGTATTTATTTATTTATCGATACATTAGTGTAACCTGAAATTAATTAATTAATGTCGATAAATAAATATGTAGCGTTGCTTGTATTGTAGGCGACGGTAACAACCTATCTTCAAGTGGAACGTCATACTGTCTGTCAAGTTTAACATCAATCAATCAGTCATTAATACTCAATACTAATAATAAATCTGTAAGTGTAGGTATTGTATGTATCTTCCTCGATGACTCTTAAACGAATTAACTGATTTTCATGAAACTTAGTAGATAAACATTTAGACGTACAGGACACGGTATAAGCTTCTTTTTCTTTTTCAACACGGCGGGCGTCAGTTAGTAAAAAATAAAAGAAGTCTATATTACAAGAATACAAAATATTTGTTTCTTAATTTAAATATACTTTGGGTATATTCTAAGACTATATGCACTAAAATAAATGTGTGGCGTGAGCGAGTAGAGCAGCTCAACAGTTTCTTCTGTTCGGGAGCGCAATATGCGTTCGACCTCACGAATGTGCCGTCATTACTCAAAGTCCGTCGGAGCCTCGCAACTAACTTACTTTTTTCTCGTAATATAGCAAACATTCGGTCATTCTGACCCAAACTACTGCAATAGTTATATCAATATAAATGAGTTATAACATTTTGTGAATGGGATCCATTTGGAGTGTTATGCGTGTCGCTCGTGAACGAAATACAACGAAATTATTATTTATGTCACCGTTTAATATCATTGAATGGACCGTAAAAAGTTTCAAGCGATCAAAAATGAACGCTTAATTGAGAAATATTGTTGGATATTAAATATTTTATTAAATTGACACTTTAACACTTTTTACGAAATTTTTTTAAATTGGTGTTTTATTGTATACTAGCTGTTGCTCGCGACTTTGTCCGCGTAACTTTAACATATTTTACTCGCTGACAAATATTGTATTTTTCTATTGAAAAAATAAATTAATTAAAAGCGGTCCAGTAGTTTTTTAGTTTATTCTTTGCGATACCTAATATAAAAATACAAATCTTTACTCTTTATATAACTAGTAAGATTTCAATATCATAAATTTTAAGCGATACGTTTATTTTTTGTTTTTTTCTCGTTTCTTTGAAAAACTTCGCCACTATTAAAAGCTACTTAAATAATAACCCGAACATTGGATATATTAAACAAAATATACTTACGCTTCAAGAAAATATTACTCGTGACGTACTTACACGTATTTTTTATTATCATCCTTCGCTTACCTATTTCATATAAAATAATTGAATCCCGTTATCCTTACAATTTGTTGTTTGATAGACAAGACAGCTTCGACATCTTCATGTAGATGCACAGTCATAAATAATTAAGCTTATTGTTTCCCAATAAGCTTATTTTCGGTTAAAAGGTACGATACGATGCCTGTTAAAATTTTTATAGATACTAGGGAAATACGAATATTGGTAAAAATACAACAATAAAAAAGAAACCATAAGAATTAGAATATCGTGTTCGTGTCTACAACTCGCTAATAGAGAGAGTATACAGTATGTAATGTCCCTTGCGCGAATGTCGATTTCTTCTCCTATTCTCTCCTCTCTCATCTCATCTCATCTCCTCTCCGCTCTCCTCCGCTCCCTTCCCCTCTTCTCTGCTCCGCTACGCTCCCCTCCCCACCCATATAACATTTGTTCTTACAAGAACAAGGAAAGCAATGCGATCGAAGTTTATTTTTAATAATAACAACTTGTACGAGTAATATCAGTTCTAGCGACACCTTTTTTTATTTTATTGTAACGCTCTTTGCATCAGTGAAAATCGCATTAAAATCCGTTGCGTATTTTAAAATATTTTAAATAAAAATTTTATTTTTAAAAGATTAATTAATATCTTGCTTTTTACATTATCTTCACTTCACAATTTTGAACTTAAGTCCAAAAGTAACAGGAAAACTAAAAATACGCTATAAGACGTCAGTTCCACAACTCAGCAGCGATGGCCCTTTGTTCTGAATTTATAGCTACTGGATTCCTATCGCACTATAAAATTGCTATCGGTTGAGTGCGAATGTTAGTATAAGAATTTACTTCCCTTTAAATTGTAGTCAGTGTTACAATTCACTTTAAAGTATTTTATCAGGTCGTTTCTTCGCGTGTGCGGCTTTTAGAACTATTAAGGGGATTATTTCTAAGAATCACAGCCTATCGTCAAGATTCTAGTCTGTTCGCGTTTAGAAAATAGTGACTCATCATTGAGTGAAAATCTAAACGCTTCCTAAAATACATATTCCTAAAATACCAGATTTTAATAAGGTAATATAGGTATATCAGATTCCCACAATACCAGAATGTGTACAGTCAACGTTGATTTTAAATAACTCACTATTTAAGCCACGTCTTCGAAATACAAAAGATAATGAAGTTAACATTGACCAGTTTAAGGGTAACCTTAGCCTTAGTACTGGACGGTGTATCGCCTTCAGGGACATTGCTGTTCACATGACTGAACGTCCAAATAGTTCGAATGCTACCTTAAAAAGTGCGCGCCTCGCCTGAAACTCTCCGAATAACCCCCGTCATCTCCACGACATTAAGGGTGGGCGGCGAAAGGCCATTTGACATTTTCACAGCAATCGTGTTGCCATCACGGAAGAGTTAAAAGCCGGGTTGCACATGGACCTGGCCTGACCGGGATTCGAACCAGTCTCTACTGTGTTTTCAGTAAAGTAACTCTATCGTTGTATATATAAAATTAAGAAAATTTCTCAATATTATGGTTAATAGTAAAGGAGACATTATAATGTTATGTAATTTATTATGAGGGCTTATTACTTTAAGCTATTGTTGGTTTTTAAAAATAGTCTTAATATAGTAGTACTTAGGATGTTCAGAAAGAAAATAAAGCATGACTAATAATTCATCCGAGGGTAGGTTATAATATGGAAAAGCCAGCCAATTGGGGAGCTCCTTTGGTCCATAAAACATGAAGTTGGCGCGAACGCGATAAGCGACAGCCAACATGGTGCGTACAAGCCGGCACCGCCGACCAAATATACGTAGGGTTGTCAAATCCGATAAAATACTAGACAAAAAAAGCATACAATAATTATATAGTAATCTTGCATAATTATGTAAATTTATGTTTTACTAGCTTTTAGGTGAACCATTTCAACCAATTACAAACGATTGTTTTTTTTTTTATATTATAACTACCTGGTGCCCGCGACTTCGCCCGCGTATAAAAATAGATAAAAACCTATTCTCAGATCTACCAAATGTACATATAAAATTTCATCAAAATCGGTTAGGCCGTTTTTTTTTTTTTAGAGATGGGTTTGCTCTTGGCCAACAACCAGCTGGGTAGCAAGGGAGAGGCCTAAGATGGAGCGAGCTCACCCAGAAGATGCCTATTCACTCGAACTTTGAAAAGATTAGGGTTATATGAACTCGGAAACACAGACGCAGGCAGGGAGTTCCAAACCTTGGCGGTGCGCATTATAAAGGATGTTTTAAAGCGCTTGGTTCGAAAAGGGGGGATTTCGACAAGATGAGGATGGTAACCAGCCGTACGTCTGTATGTCCGATGGAAGAAAGGGGAAGGCGGTATGAGCTCATGGAGCCCCTGAGCACACTCACCGAAGTACATCTTATAAAAGACACATAGACTGGCAATTTTGCGTCTATGTGCCAGGCTCTGCATCTTAGATTTTAAAAAAGTACCGTCGCCTATGAGTCTCTTAGCTCTGCGGAGGAGTGTGGCAACTAACACTGTAACACGAGAATTTTATATATTAGACCTTATTAGTTAGGCCTTCGGGAAAAAATAATTTTCTAGATGAAAGTTCTTTTCCTGAATCATTATCAACGTGAAAGTCCTATGTCCAGTCAACGTGCAGTTAGTTATTCTGCTATTCTGAGTTAAAAATTATTTAACTTACATGGCTTTCTTTTATCAGAAACATTTTATGCCTTATCTCATAAAGTTCGGCAGCGAAGGTAGGCAGCGTATTAAATTACGACAGACCTTAAATAAGACCATCAGCCTGCCTGGGCAGCTATTTCAACTACATTATTTTTTTAATAAAATTTATGGCACTTCATTAATCGTTTGCATACATCTATACCTTACTTTTAACAACTGATTTATTACAAAATTAACCACTGCGTTGCTAAGGCAGTTATTTCTTAAGATTGTTAAATACCTTTTTTTTCAAATATTATAAATTTGTGACAGCCCTGAGAAGCGCCTAAGGGCAGTTGTCGATACGCCACAACGTCCAGTCTGGTTTACTCGAGATCGCGCCCCACTGTACCTTGTCAGGTATAAATCAATTGGTGGCTGACAAGCTAGGCCTCCCTCTACAAGCAGCTTGTTAAGAATTATTACTTTGAATCAAAACTTAATCATGAGCATCAAACGACCATTTAAATTAACAAAGAAAGTATTAAAATTGACTGACTATCTTTAAAGTTCCATATTGGTTCCCAATAATTATATTTTTAACTAGTGGACCGCTCCCGGCTTCGCTCGGGGTGCATTTTTTAAATATATAAAAGTTTCCCGTTAATCCCTCTTTTCATAAGTGAAAACCGGTTTAGCCTTTCTAAAGTTTTTTCGAGACATAATGTTCATTTTCTTTATTAGGAGTATCAGAATACTTCTCAGTATTTTTGGGACACTCAAGAAATTTCAATATTGACATTAAATTTTGTTTAAAAGAACAAATTATGTAGTTAAAATATTAAAAGTTCAAGAAAAGAAAACTTTAAGAGATAGAAGATATAATATACCCAAAGATATTTGATTTATCTATGTAATATACCTATAGTGCAAATTCCACACTCCGAGACGAGATTTTTTCCATTCCATGCATATCCAACTTAAAAGAGATTTATCGTATTCAAGTAAAACAAAAAATGTAAACACGTTCTAAATTCAAATGACCCAGCTATTTGTAGCCGGCCAGTGCTAGCCCTCCAAAGCGTTGCTCCGTTTAGCCATGAATAACTCTACGTCAGAAACGTTAGGTGTCGGTGTCTCGACACTTGGAGACTAATCGCTTCGGGGTCGAGTCATGCTAAATATTCTACTAGAAATTGTGTGTAGCTATTCATACCACATTTATAAGTAAATTTTTGAATTCTATACCAAAAGTGATATAAGATTTGGTGATAGAAATGTGGTGCTAAAAAAGTTTAGAATTACATTTGAAAGATTTCACATCCACGACCTCATTTAGTGCCGAATTCTCTGTAATACTTCTCTGTGGGATGGCTATCAATCAAACATTAAAACAAATTAAAAAAAAACAATGTTGTTGCTTAGCAGTGCGTAAATTAAGCCACACATGACTTTAGCATCAATAAATTAAATTTGGACTGCTCCATTATAAAGTACAACATCAAACCGCGCGAGGTCGACAGTTTAGCTGGATTTGATTTATTTGCCCAAATCGCCAATGAACTGTAAGTCAGTCTCAAAGATTAAGTAGTCAACAGATCCCCTGAGACCGTGTGGTCCAATTTTTGAAATGTATTTACACGTAATCAGAAATGTATAATATTTTTTTATACTATGTATTTATAATTAATAGGGAACCTCTTTATATAGAAGTAAATATAGGATAGGCCAATTAATAAACATTTTATCATATAATTTTGCCAAACGGCATATCGATTTACACAAAAATTTGGATTTAATTTCTACTTATTGACTTACTTACTAAAAGGTAAAAGGTGGCAACCACACCAATTATAAGTTACTCTATGAACCACACTCAGGGTGACAGCGACCCCCGACACAGGGTTAACTTTAAAGTAGAAGGTAAGTAGATCCTTAAGTAGATAAACAACATAAATTACTGTTTTTTTTTGTAAATACATACATATTATAAATACAAAACACCCATGACTCAGGTACAAAGGTAAAATGTTAACACATAAACATTTGCTCCTAGCGGGATTCGAACCCGCGACTGTTTGGTTATTAGCTAGGGTTACTAGCCACTAGACCAAACGTGCCGTCATTTAACTGATTTCTTATCAGAATCGGCAGGATATTTACAACTCACCCAGTGTTGTTCGGTGACAGAAGTTATGTATGTATAGCAAGTACTACCATCTTTCTATCTTTACCAAAGTTGAAAGAAGCTTCGCTTCTGTTTATTCCCAGTTCTATGTAGCAGTCGTAAATTACTGCAAACGATCGATGATGTGAAAATCGCGTATAGATAACATTGTACAACATCGCTGTGCAGTTAGCATGAAAAAATCCTTTTTTTTTTGCTATGTTATTGCCACAGTTAACTTTTTCATTATACATGTGTTGTGGTCGCTTTTACTTATTTATTTGTCAATTTTTGAACACGAACTTCGCACAGTTCGTACGAAATAAAATTAGTACTCAATTTAGTACTTTTTGCACAAGTGTAAAAAAACCTTTGTTTGCCCTTTTTAAATAATATTACTTATTATAGTATCGATACTTACCTGCGAAATGCCTTGCATGAATCACTAACCAAGGATATCCAATAAATAGCATATTTTGCAAGGCAACATAATCGTGATTTACTTTCTCATAGATAACAATGTATAGTTAAAATAAGGTTAAAATAACATTTTTCTTAGCAGATGAGTTAAAGAACTTCTATTTGTATGGTTAAGCGCTTTTTTCAGATACAGAGCACGAAAGAAAATATTTTGGAAAAATTTTCATTACAATAAAAAAGTTCGCATAGTCATTTAAAATTTAGCTTGTTTAATGAACCCTTCAATTTATCGAAATTAGAACATCAAAAATTCTCTTTGCTTTATATTTTTGCGAGAGGGCTCTTCTTAATTATAAACGGAGAACAGTGAAATGTTTCACTAAATTAAATAAATTATGTTATTTAGTGAACCTTCCCTTAGCTTTACATTCGTTTAATCATTTACTACTCTTATATTTTTTACCTAACCAGTCATTATTTTGCTTACGTATTTTTCCTCAACCTCTATTTCAATAGAGTCGGCAGCACACTAGACACACACACAGCACACACAGGCAATTTGGACCGGAAGCGCATCCTGCTTGACGTTGAAGCGAAGGAAACCACTGCCAATTTACTGTCACTATCAAGTGTCACTGACAGTCAAGTTACTGCCTATTGAACTTTAAGCTTACCAATAAGGTAGGTACCCATCAAAAGCAGCCTGGATCCACCGGCGACCCGCAGCCTTTATCAGATCATCTGTCCGCCTATTAGTTGGACGTGCTACGCTGCGCTTGCCTTCACTCGAGAACCTTCCGGCCAAAGCGGCCGTTGTCTCTCCGTACTATAATGTTCTATCTACTGTCACTTCAACTTAGTGATGCCTCGATTTTTGTCAGTAACGCAACGTCAATAACGTTAACCCCTCGCTAGCCTTCTCAATAGCTCTTGCGAAGGCAATAGTGAGAAACCAAGTTTTAGCGCCATATTTAAGAGTACTCTATCAAAGCAGTCCCATTGGGCGGTTTTCCATTAGCCACGGAAAGGTTCAGCACGGCACGGCACGGCACGGCACGGCATACATTTTCATACATTTTTGCTTCTGTGCCGGTGCACCGCGGTGCCGGGGAAGCAAAAATGTATGGGCCGTGCCGTGACTAATGGAAAACCGCCCAATGTGTCTTATTTAATCAGAGCATCGGTTGAAATCCTGGGACTGGAAAGTTTTTGAGTGGAAAATAAATAACCGCATGCACATCATAGGACATTCTACAAGATAGATAGTAGTCACTGGCCAGGGCCACACACATTGGTTGAAAATTTTGTTTTCGACCAATTGGGGAATTTTGAGCGAGAAGATGTCTCCAAACTTCAGGAACGCTGCCCATCCGAGCTGAATTCAAAGATTGTCCTCGTTATTGTACCTGATTGGATTGTTTTCCCCAAGAAAATAAAATATTTTTTGTCCACAAATCGATAAACGCCATCGCCATAAATAAGTGGAACTAATCCAACATCCTTAAGTTAATTGAGACGGCTGATGTCCATACATTAATGTAATGTCCAATAATAGTCCAAGAGTCCTCACTGCGATATTCGTTTGGTAGCCATAAATCAAAGTAAATTGCCATTCTACTCTCGCCCCAGTTACTTGTACAAATCTATTTCAATAGGATTCACTTGGATCGGCTTTTAACAAACTATTAAATAATCTTAGACAAGTTTTAAGAAAATCTTGTGTGCACAGTAACAACACACAATATTTACCTATTTTCTTATATATTTTTATTATTTAAATGGCGTAATTTTAATGGGCTCTTAAGAAAGAAAACATAGTATAGAAAGAAAGAAACGATAGGGTACACACTTTTTTAAAGAACATTTACAGAGTTAAGGACTAAGTACTTTTTATTTCGCAAACGCTAAGAATTCCTGCGACAAAATAAAATAAAAATAACTTCACTGACGAAATAACGTAAAATGGCTAGTCATAAATTCAGTAAGTTATTTAGTTTCAGTTAGTTAGCCATGGCAGCATGTTGATTAAATGTAATGTTGTCATGTTTGCGTGAAATAAAATATCTAGACAAACCTAATAAAGGTTTACAGACATTGTAGACCTTTATTAGGTATCATCTTGTGTTAGATAATAAATAATTTAAATGGATATTTGTTTTAATTCACCGTCCCAAAAGCAATTTCTTGTTGGACTAACATTCTGGAAAACACAACCTAATTTTTGCTACACTTTAATATAATAATAGCGTAAGAGGTGGCGTGTGAACATAAATTGAAAACCTTTTCGCATTAAACACTCTTGGGGCGGCTTTTAAAATCCAAGTGCGTCATTATGGTGTCCTAGCCTTAAATTAAGGTAAATAAATAAACCTGTACACTGCGTTACCGTTAATTTGTGCCTTCTGTTCGCATTTCACCTGCAACTAAATGTACTAGAAGCGACTTTATCAAATATCATAAAATTTCATATAAGCCTCATCTATACTAATATTATAAAGAGGAAGATTTGTTTATTTGTTTGTTTGTATAGAATAGGCTCCGAAATTACTGGACCGATTTGAAAAATTCTTTTACCATTCGAAGCCGACATTATCCGTGATGAACATAGGATACTTTTTACCGCGGGAAAATGCTTCATTCGTACGGGAAATCTAAAATAAAAGTAAATACTAGCGACTTGGCCCGGGAGATACCGCCATCTATCCAAAATACGGTAGATGGCGTTTTATACTTTTCTACGCGGACGAAGTCGCGAGCACCAGCTAGTATATCATATATTGAGATAATAATCTCAACTGCAATCTTAATCCTTTCCTTTCCTTACAGAAAACTTACCATGAAATAACAACACGTGTGCTCATGTGTTTCAGTGTCTATATGTCATACTAGAATATCGGTAAATAAAATCATGTAAGTATGTAGTAGTAGTGGTAGGGCACACTGCGTTTCGCAGTCATTTGGGCAGCCCGTCTGGTGGTAGTAACCACCACCTTACAGAATACCACCGTGAAATAACAGCATTATGTGCTGTTGTGTTTCGGTGAGTGAGTAAGGGATGCCAGAGCCTATTACCTTATCCCTTATCCTTAATCCTTCTATGGTCGGCAGCGCACTTGTAGCACTTATGGCGTTGCTTGTGTTATAGGCGACGGTAGCCACCTACCATCAAGTGGACCGTCAGCCTTGTCTGTCGACCTTAACATAAAAAAAATGTAAACTCCACAAATAAAGTGCTTTATCACCTTAAGATTGAAAATTCTTTGTATGTTGTAGAATGATAAGGTATGTTTTCCTTTGAAAATTCAAAGTGACAATTATGTCAATCAGTAATTAATACCTATTTCAATTCTAAGCCTTAGCTAATTTTAAAATGAATGGAATTAGTTATCGAAAAGCACTTTTCTGGTCGGCCATAACTGCATATTTTTCAGGCATCTGATTTATTTATTACTTGGTTGTGCTTTAGACTTCGTCTGCGTTAAAAATATTTTTATTTTTAGGTGATTACTTTAGAACACTGTTTATTTTATGGATGAAAGATACAGACAGTTACTTTCACATTTATAATATTAGTATGGATTGCTGTCCTACTTCGCCGCCACATCTAGTTTCTTTATTATGTTGTGTTTCCCCGTCGAACGAGTCGCCATGATCGTAAATCCGCGTAATTGGAGGGTGCGCAGCCCCATACCTGCCAGGTGAGGTTTTCCTACATGCTTATGACTTTATACGATTCACAAGTTATTTTAGTGCGAGACGTTCAATTATGTTTCATAGTTTTTTCCGCTATCTCTTGTTATAACATTTTTCTGTTCTTTTCAGGATTATTTTGTGATAAAGAGGGCAATATTTGTTCTGTCAATTTTATTAAACTTATTTTTATTTCACTACTTATACTTATGATATCAGATCAGGCTGGTAAAGATGTCGTTGCAATGCATTGAAAGCTATTTATCTAATTGTGAAATGATTTGCGTTCTTGTAGCAGTATAAGAAGTAAACATCAAAATATTTGGCAGAGATTATGAATGAAACTTCCAAAGAGATTTTAATTCAAGGGGTAAAATCAATGTAAACCAGTCTTTACGCAAACATAAAAAACAAAACAATTAAGCGGAAAATTACTTCCGGAAATGGCCGTACAAAAAACTCCCGCTAATCCCGAATTGATTCAATCAACAGAACCCACTCGTATCGCTGACCATTGTTAGATAAGCGTGTTCTTACGTGATACAACCGCATCAGGGATAATACACTCCGAGTTCCTCCGAGCAACAATTAACCGAGAGGTCAGGTGACCGATAAAATTAACGGACGTGTCAGTATAAATGTTCATACAATATTTAAGAGTCTATTTTATAACGCCACGCGAAGAATAGAAAATGTAATTTGCTAAATATGGACCAAAATTGAATAAAAACGTTAGCCGTTAGCAGTCGTAGTTAGTAGCTATACGATTCACGATTAATTAAAACTTAGTAAATTTAATTAAAAACCTAAAAATAAATTCTACTGAACTAAGTAAATATTAAAACCTCCACAAGAGCTCGTCACGGAAAGAAACCTACAGTGCTCTTAAATTTAGCAGACTGTGTCCTTTTGTTAATATTTGTCTTCAAGATGCAATTTCACAGGAGAACTAAGAATTTCAAAATCTGATTAAACACCGGCCAACGAGAAATGTGCTGTGTTTTCCCGGCACGTCCGCGCGAAAAAAAGGTATCCACAAGTTATCTAATATCTAATGACACACGCGACATCAGTTATCTAATAACTCGGCGGTTCCGTCCACTCATTTTATAATGAGTGTAATCCGGAGGTACAGGATTACGCGAACTCCACGGTGACTTACATTAATTGTTTAAAATGGAAACCGAATCGGATGAAGCTAATAATTAATTGAAATTACACCCGAAACAACATTACAGGAGACTACAGGAAGAAAATAACGGCACTGGTGCTCTGTTTAAATAAGACATCCTAAGCCTTTATAATTGAGTGGGTATTCTTCTTATAAATGTATTTCTGTTTCATTGTTTTGGTTCAGGCATTTTTTTGCATGAAATGGAAAATGGCGAAAAAAATGTATTCTGCAATCTCACCAATTGTAGACAATATTCCGACAATAAAGAGCGGTTTAAAAGGAAACTGTTAAAAGAATCAGCGAAATCCTAACGATAAACAGAAAGGAAACGCCTTAAGAGATATTTATCGGTAAAATATTCCCCCACAAAGCACTGTCTCGGGTGGGTTCCTCATAAAATGTTAAGAAAGAATGCGCTCTTGTTTTTCAATGAATGCTATTTACGTGAATGTCAGTAGATGATCTCTTTTATTTTAATACAGAGGGCCTAGTGCGAGTTTTCAACACGTCGAACGCGTAAACGTCAATTTGTATGGGAATAATGCAGCGCCACCTAGTGGCTAACGTGTTGGTTCTGATATTTAAAGAATAGAAGCCAAGTCATAAAGATAAAGAGCACTAGCATATCCCTTATCACGTAGAGAATACAGCTGCACGCGTTTTGCTATTTCAATGTGTTCTTTTGTAAGGTGGTTACTTCTGTCAAATGCATAGATTATACCACAGAATGCAATTTCTTTCTTTCTTTTCTTCAGGTATTCCCCGCAAATTTAATCATACCTGTGACCTTTGTCAATGCATGTCGTCCCTGTAATAGTACTTCACACGTGAAATCGAAATGAGATAAAGGCATGGCTGGTATTGTAGGTATCTAAATCACTCGTTTTCCTACGGTATATTTATACTGTGCACCGATATCTTTGCCATATACCAAGCAACTTTACATAATGAGATGCCTCCGCAACTTTAGTCAAATACCGTTAGAAATAAAGGGTTGATTTGAAATTTATAAATGAGTTCCATTTTCCCTAACGCTCCCTCGCAAGTTGACAGTTTTTAACAAGTCACTCCAAACTCAATCATGCCCGGGCAAATTTATAGAAAGTATTTTACGTATGAAATTGAGGAATTGAGGAATAACGTGAAGGGAAATTTAAATAAAAAATAAATTTGATACACATTTTCCCATGTAGGAAGATTTTTGCTTAATATAATATATACATATATAAATCAAAGGATACTCAAGGAAGCCATAGGTGCTCCAAGTGCGCTGCCGACATCAGTAGGATAAATCTTCGAAAAAATATATCTTTATTTTAAAATATCTATGTATAAAATTTTTTAAAATAACGTCGCTGATTTTTTTATAACGACTTATGATACTTTTTCACTAAGGGAAGAGTGAAAAACGAGAAAAGTTTATAGAAAAAATACATTCGTTGCGATGCTGATGGCGGATCGCTTGTTAAAAATAAAATAAAATAAAACGACAATAAAATAAAATTAATTAATTGATTAATTAAAAATTAATTTCTTTATTTTTCTTATAATAATTGTAAGATAGGTATAGTGGCCGCTACTCTTAGTGACTGTAATGACTTCCAGCTTACAAACACTTCTTCTTCGCTTATTGATTGCTAGACTTTCAAGAAATCACATGTGTATCATATACCATTTGGGAGGCGAAAACGTTTTCATCAGTATGCTGCAGATAGCACTTCAATAATCGCACCTGATCGTCTTGCTCGCATTCAGGGCTCTTCCCATTGTGCTTTATGATGGTCATTGCACACTCAGACTATGGACTCTTTTCAATACCATAGTTCATTATGGATGCGAAATACACACGATGGAGAGAGAAAATGAACTCAACTATACTCAAGGCGAGGTCTTTTTAAAAATTTAAAATATTTTGTCTCACAAAAAATAAATTTGCTTATTATTAAGGCTTACATAGAACTGTGGATATATTACCTACTATAAAAAATATTATTGCATTAAAATTGGGTTATTACAAGAACTAAAAGAGCGATCTACGAGAAAGATTCGTGTACATATAATTTGCAGAAAACTGCATCCGTGCGAAACCGGGGATTTTTTTTACAATACATATGCTATGCTATTAAAAAACCTTATGAGTACTTACCTCAAAAGCTTTTATTAACTTATTGAATATATTAACTGAAGAGGCACAGAAAGAAATAAAGAGAGAGAGAAAGAGAGATCGTTTTTAGATAATATTTTTTACATATTAAATGAGTATTTTAAATGTAGAAATATATTCATCATCTCAGCCGTAGGACGTTCACAGCTTGACATAGGCAATAGGCATCCTCCATAATTTTCCAATAGGTCCAATCAGCCAATAGTCAGTCCAATAGGACAGCAGCCTGGAATGACTACCCTTATCAAGTCGTCTGATAGGTACTATAAATAAGTTTTTTTTTTTTATTTAAGCAAGCTACATACAAGCAGACACTTTCGAATTCAACCCACAAGTGTATTTTATTCTCATGTGACCATTTATACAATATGACCGACTATGCGTAAAGGCTATAAAATTGATTTCACTCCGAGCCAAATAAACAAAGGGAAATATATTGAAACAGAGAAAAAATCCAATAATTTTGGCGTTCATCCCTCCATTTAACGGATGCTATAAAACAAAATCAATTTAGAATGAGCAAACTCTTTATTTAGCGTTGTGAACAATTCAAAGTATGCTTTAACATTTTGCGTATAGGGTTCAATTTATATTGGAGAGTGTGGCGGTAGCCTTTGTCTCATTTAAAATGATTTAAGGACTACAGATTTTCGAATGTACACTTTAATAATGTTTCGTTCGTAAATGCACTGCACAAAGGGAAATGAACGAAGAGTGAAATAAATTTTCAAAATAAATTCTTAACTGCGATGTATCTAATATATTCAATAAGTTAATAAAAGCTTTTGAGGTAAGTACTCATAAGGTTTTTTAATAGCATAGCATATAATTGTAAAAAAAATTCCCCGGTTTCGCACGGATGCAGTTTTTTTCTGCAAATTAAGTATATACACGAATCTTTCTCGTAGATCGCTCTTTCCATTAGTGAAAACCGTATCAAAAGTTAGCGTAGGAACAGATAGAGGCGGACAACAACTTTATTTTATAAATGGTGTAAAGTTATTCTGTCATTTAGTTATTAAGTAAATTTAAGTATAAATATCACTAGTACTTACTGTAAGTTTTCCTTAAAAATAAATAAATAACTTAGTGCCCTAAACTATAAACAGTATCCTATAGTTTAATCCAGATAATCATCAATACATCAATGAAAACTGCATTAAAATCGGTTAAGCCGTTTCTAAAATTAGTGTGCATAAACACACAGACAAAAAATATTAAAAAACAATATTTTTTTGACCTAGGTGACAACGTGTAGATATTGCTTTTTTAAAAAAAAAAAATATTATGTACAGACACGGATCGATTACGATTTTATTATATGTATGTGTATGTATACATGTACTTTATATTATAAATATATGTGTATAGACATATAAATAAATAAAAGCACCGACTTATTGTCAAAACATAATTATAACATTTGTGTAACATTTTCAGCCAGTATTTTAAGCGATAATGTATTAGTTGATAATTCCAGTCGAATGAACCCTCCATCAGCGCAATGGCCGTTCATTTTATTTATTTGTACACTTGTTAAATACTGTCTCATTTATATTAATTGCCTGTCGATTTTACAATTTTATATGTGGTTCCGGGTTCACCATGTGCAATACAACTTGTAAAGGGAATTTTCAAATTTCATTAAATGTTTACAGTATTCATAATCATTAACCAGGGGTAGATATTAAAAGCATTTTATTTTATTTTCTGCTTGGTTACGCAATGTCGGCTTGATAATTGTCATTTATCATAATTACCATTATTATTTATTTATTTAAAAGGTAACGCTCTTACATTGACACTGCACTAAAGCAGTCCCTTTAGCCTGTCAATGCGGTCCCTAGACGACCATGCCACTGACCATGCGGCATGACATGCGTTTACGTTCACGTAAACGTTTGGATTCATCAAGGATCACGCTATACGATCATGCGTGTATTGACTGACGTCATAGCTAGCAGGGTGAAAAATAAAACTATCAATTAACTGCTAGCACGTAGTAGTATGTCATTCATATCAATCAATATAAAGGACGAAATACACGATCTGTAATTTGACGACGAACCTAATTGATAAATAAATATTTTGATTTTGATTTTGATTTTGAGGTGTGTACAAACGACTTACCCCGGCGCCAGATACAGTCAAATGTTTGCACAAAGACTTTGAGCTATACTTTGCTCACACGTTTTAACCCTTGTTTGTTGTACTTGCCAGACATGCTTTGCAACACGTTCGCTTCACAGTATTCAAATAGATAACACACAAGATGGACGACGACTATATCTCTTTTCTTATATTTCTATTATTTAAGTCTACAAAAAATTAAGCTAAAAAGTCTCTATTTTTTATTATTAAGCTAAGTAAGCTAAGCTAAGTCGGTATTTTTTTTATTATTAAGCTAAAAAAGAGTTATTATGAAAATAACTCTTGGGACTTTGCACTGGACTTTGCGCAAGTGTAGCAGGCTACGCACTGTTTGAACTTTGAACGCTTTGATGTGCGCTCCAAAAACCGACACGGAAAGGCAAAGTGCAAAGATGTGATCAAACTTTGAATAAATACCCAAATACACGGGCCTCACAAGTGTTCAAATAAGTGATCACATAAGTGTACAAATGTTGTTGCTATGTCTGGCGCCGGCTTTAAATCAAATGGAGCGATGCCAAACATTGTGCCTATTCACGGTCAGTCCAATTTTGACATGGTCGAGTGACGTTAACATGAGCTCTGATTCGGAAGCGCGGCATCAATGCATGAATGTTGGCGCGATGAACTGACGTGAACGCCACGGCGCGATTGGAAATCCAGTGTTTGACATCAAGCCAACGGATTTTACCATTCACAATCAAATTTTGGCTTCACGTTAGTCCATTTGACGCGATGGACTGATCGTATGTTTCGTCCATTATTAAACGGTCATGCATGCATGACAGCACGTAACGCATGTCATTCTGCATGATCGTCTAGGGACCGCTTGCAGTATGCGTTGAACAGTATAGTTTCGTACTTGTATACATTTTTTCAGCACTGCATGCAAACCTATGAGCCAACACATTGCTTTGTCTAGCCTAGCCAGCACCCTGGGTTTCCTGTCAATATTGACGAAAATAATAATGCTTATAAAAAAAATTATAATTCACAAATGTAGTACAAATCTCATATCTCTGGTTTAGTAGTCATTTCGCACACTTTTTTTTTGTTATATAGACGCAAAAAAATTTAAGCGCAGTCGTCTATGACAATGAAATAGGTAAACTAGGTAAATCGAAAGATAAATAAATTACTAAATGGAATTAATCAGCTGTACTTATATTATTTAATTTGATATCACTATTTAAAACATTAAGTAAATAAAATCGTGTAATTCTATAGTACAAACGTCGATTGTTTGTTCCAGAGCTACAAAACTCGTTATTTACCCACCAGAGGTATACATTTTTAATCCACAACGATCTGGTTTGTGTAAGCTGCAAAATACAGGCTGATTGAAAAAAGAGGAAGAGGCTTAAACCAGTGTTCAGTATTTTCTGATTTAAATTTTTAAAATAGCCATTTCACGCAACTCTGTCCATGTCCATGTCTTTTCCTGATCGGTTCAAACGAACAAACTCATTTTCGCATTTATTCTTTGATTTATCTGCTTCATTAAGTAGTGCCGGATATTTTACAATGAAGAAATATATTTGCCCAAGATCAGTGAGTCACAAAATTACTTGCTCTATAATTGTGATAATGCGGGGAAATGGAAATAGACAGATTTTATCTGAAGTCGCCTACAAAATACGCTATTTCCACCTTCCAGCAGAGAGCACCATCTTTTGCCCGAGACTTCATGCACGCCACTTTTTCCTATCCATTCTTCCCAGTACTTCCTAAGATTGATATGTAAATTGATTTTAGTAAGAACTATCCAGTAAGTATTAAGTCTGGTAAAGTATCAATCATTTAGTATGTTACTTACAGTTTACAATCATACTTAATTAAAATATTTTTCTGACTAAACCATTTAAATCTAAAATAATTTCTTTTTGAGAAAATAGACGAAGTTAAGTCCACTAGTGCTAAAGTAATCCTTAATTTTGAAAATCGGTATCCTCAAGCAGTCTAGTACAAAATTACTAGACTCACCTTATTTCAACATCCTGTAGAGCAAAACAAAACATCTGGGAATGGTCAAAGTTACTCGGAACATTTGCGGGTGAGCAATTAAGGGGTTATGTAAGTCCTTTTTCAAATTTAAAACAAAACTCCTTTAACATAAAATGTTCGTTTGAATAAATAATTTATCTTAGTTTCATTGTGAATAAATTAAATTATTTCAATAATTTCAAATGAATATGGTATACATAAGTTGTTGTTAATTTTAATAACATGTTTAGTTAAGAAGTTAACATTTTAAGTTAAGAGAAAGGCCAAGATCAAAACATCATCTGATTGTATATAATCCCATTTTTGAATAAAAATTTTCATTAGATCATGTTTTTACCATTAAAAGCTATATCTTAAATTGAATTTGTTGTAATTCTTGAATTTCTTGTCGTGGGCTAACTGAATCGGACCGGATTAACTTTGATCACCACTTGAATCACCATCCTCATCTGGTCGAAATCTCTCCTTTTCGGACCAAGCGCTTTGAAACCATTTTGAAACATCTTTATAATGTAATGCGCACAGGGAGTTCCAAGCGCACTGTCAAGGTTTGGAACTCCCTGCCAGCCGGCGGCGGCTGTGTTTCCGAGCTCATATAACCCTAATCTATTCAAAGTTCGAGTGAATAGGCACCTTCTAGGTGAGCTCGCTCCATCATAGGCCTCATCCTTGCTACACAACTGGTTGTTGGCCAAGAGCAAACCCATCTCTAAGAAAAAAAAAAGGGCCGACGGCTGCTGGAACCGGCAGGCTTATTATCTCAATGGCTCTGCTGAGCGACAGGCGAAAAATGCGAAAAGTTTGTGCAATATCACACTAAATCGTTAATTTTTACACAAACCACACTAGTGCTATGAGCTACGTGATACGATTTAGTGTGATATTGCACAAATTTTTCGCCTGTCGCTGAGCAGAGGCATTTAGATAATAAGCCTGCCGAAGGTTCTCGAGTGGATGTCACGGACCGGCAAGCGCAGTGCAGGACGTCCACCTACAAAGTGGACAGACGACCTGATAAGGGCCGCGGGTCGACGGCGGATCCAGGCTGCTTCTAACCGGTTCTATTGAAAATTATACGGGAGGCCTTTGTCTAGCTGTGGACGTTCTACAGCTGAGACGATGTCTCAAAAGAAGCTGCGTCTGTTCCATCTTGGTTCCATCGTCTTTCCCATTTATGAGAATAAGCCTTTAATTTTTCAGTCTCTAGCAGGTGACGAAAGTAATCACTTCCTATGGATAACCGTGAAACAACAGCACTTGCGTTTCAGTGAGAGAAAATGGTTGCTAGAACTTATCCCCAACTTATCCTCTTTTATTTATCATTCCTACCACAAGGGTACGCAAGTTGAGTTTGAGGTTTCCAAAATAAAAATAATAAAAGAGACATTCTCCTTAAAAGAATTTATTTCTCTATCGTTAAAATGTAGTTTTACATTTCATACAATTGAACAATTCCAGATTTAAATATAACATAATTTTGATTCACACTTCGTGTGAACTAATATCCACTTTTACACAAACACGCCTTCTCTTTCTAACATATCAAAAACGTATTAGGTAATAGGGGGACAAAATATTACCAAGTTGTCAGACAACTAACTTTTACAAGGAGGAGTTACGCTTAAATCTTATTTGCATAATTATAGCTATATATACATTATGATATAATTATAATTTTTACAAACATTCAATTTCAACCTTCCAATTTCGTAAGGTATGTCGTCCATCACTTCGATATTGGTTTAAAATTAAAACAAAACTATTTTGACTGTGTCAATTAAAATACTTAACTAACTTAAATTTAAGACTCGGGTTTTGTATTTATTACTTTAATGTAATTGTAAATTTGTGCTTAAAATATAAATTACATTAAATCTATATATAATAAACAAAACAGAAGGAGAGGGCACAACAAAATTTAATAACGCGTGTGATGATGCATTTTAAAGATTGTAAAGGTTAAAATATAAATTTTAACCTATTTTTATGCCTCAATGAAGATTTTAAGATTTGTCATAATAAACTAGCTTAGGGGATGATGGGGCTGACATAACTAATAAACTAAAAGCCAGAAACTAAAAAAACTGCGATTTTTTTCCATAAAATTGTTAATAACAATGTTATAAATAATAAACACGAGTGAAAAACATGTCAGTATATCATATGAAACTATTCTCCACACAATAGCGCAGTTGGTTTTCTTCTAAGACTTTTTACATTCATTGCATAATACCAAATCTCTGCAGCTTGAGGTATGTAATATGACAAAATATGTAGATATATTCGGAGTCCTATACTTGGTACACAGATTCACAAATGATTAAGAACACGTAGCTTTAATGTATTGTTAAGCCAATTCGAGTAAATCAATCTTTGAACATAAATATTCTTTTCTTCGTACTGCAGCTTCAAAAGTAACGAGTTTACGAGAAAATAGCAATAGCGGCTGTCATACGTCCTTCTTCTATTCTATTTGGGAACTGGTTTCAGAAAAACAATTATTAACATTATTCTTATCACGAAGCTACTTTAGAATATGAAATATAAAATTTTCATTTTTATTTATTATGTGTCATTCAATTGTTTACATTTACTTCAAGTTCATTTACATTTATTTTATTTTTATTACATTATAATCATTAAGTAGATGAATTTTATATAAGTATTAGGTAACGGTGTTCAGAAATCAGGTTACAGTATGAATTCAGACATTAACAAACAACCTACAGTTATAAAATGATATAAATATAATATAAAATAAAAAAAGCTATACTTACATAAATAATTTTGGTCTTAAATATATTCATGTTATTTTGGTGTTAAATATACATGTTATTGAAAAAAAAGTTCAGGGACATATACATTACAACTATTTTAATACATAATACTGAGGTCCAAACCACTTCTCCTCTATGCAGCAGGTATATTGTTTTATTTTCTTGATATTAATTAATCATTAACTAACCATTAATTAATGATTAATCAATTGTTAATTAATGGTTAATTAATGGTTAATTAATGATTAACAGTTAATTAGCTAGAGCATCGCTAGTCAATGACCGGATTGGGAACAATTATTATTATTTAGAATATCTATATTTTTAAATACAAAAACCGGAACCATGTCATGAAAATTAGAAAGGATATAAATAGTATTCTACTGTAATACTTAATTTAATTACATAATTATTATATATTAAATAATTATATAATAGTAGAGGTGGGCGCTAAACGCTAGTCAATATTAATTGAAGAAACCAGTATGCAGGAAGAGGTGTAGTAGGGCTTAACCACTTTAACTTAATTTTAAGTATAATTTTATTTATTTATTGTATTTATAAATAAATACAAAATTTCTTCAGAAATAGACAGAGTTTTAATTATTATTTTAACTGTTAAATCTACAATTAACAATGGTTAGTGTTGACCCACTTCTAGATTTAGCAAATATGGTCAGTCAATTACTTAACATTATAATTCTACGTTAGGTCAAATCGCTTACAATTCCTATGTTACTTATTTTATAACAATACAGCTAATGTATTTGGCAACAAAGTTTCAAATAAATATCATTCTACAAACCGTATTGTAGAACTTCATTGGAAGATAGGCCAGGCCTACTTAAGCCTTCGGAACTAAAATCCGTTTAATATTTTAATTTCCCATTGTAAATTTTAATATTAAAAAAATAATGTTGCATAACATTGTGAAGAAGAATTCATTATTACATAGGGGTCATTCTATCCGGCTCTTTTTCTTCCCTAACAGTATATACAGACCTTCGTATGGCTATTCCTTCGCATCTTGAATTGGCGACATGATTCAACATTTCTGGCAGCGATTCTCCTTCAGAATGTATTAAGGTCTCCTCCGAAAAATTACCGCTTTCGTCTCGTCAAGATCGACGCAAGAACTCAGGGGTCATAATTTTCTGCGTGGTCGCTTTGAGTTTCTCGTGATGCCTTAATCTGTGCACAATCTCATCGTGCAGAACATTAAAGCACATAGCAGTGAGAGCGAGACCAGTCATTATATAGATAGAACAAAACCAGACAGTGCCAGAGGACGCGCCATTCTTCTGCGTTGCTCCAGGCGCTAAATGACCAAATCCGATTGTGCTTAAACTCATGAAGCAGAAATAAACTCCATCAATTGGACTCCAGCCTTCCAACTGATACAAGACGAGTGCACCGAAGAAAATGTAAGTGAATATAGCAGCAAGACACAGAGATATGGGGGCGAGGATTGAGAATCCATGAAGAGAAATCTTCGAGTCCGTATCTGTGCAACTCGTAGAATCACAGTCCCTTAAGAAACTCAAACCTGGATTCTTGTCTTTTATTGAATTAGTACTGACACTGTGCGCCTGTGACGCCGATATAATTGTGCCTGATGGAGATCTCACGTAGTAGGGTTCTTGAAGATGCAACGTTTGATTCCTATAGTCTTCGGGTCTCCTTACTTTTTCTTTTCTTTCTTTGCCAGCTACAGCTTTTTCGTCGAAACAGCAGTAGCCGCATTTGGTGCAAATGCAACAGCACAAGGCTCTGCTGAAAAGACTTCGGGCTAGCCTCGAGAGTAGAGCTCCAACGACTGATAAATATAAGAGTGTAAGCGGGATGCCGATTACAGCGTACCCAATTGTAACGGCTTTCCCTAACGCCGTTTTGGGTGCCACGCTCCCGTAACCTAAGGAGGAAAAATAAATATTCAGTTTTGAGGAAATTGTTAGTTGTTTATACAAGAAAAAATATTTTCTCCTTTGATGTGATCTTCAGATACAATATCCGCTCTTTTATATTGATCCCATTGTTCAAACAAAGCCTGACACGTATGTAATACGATTCAAGGAAAACACAATCCCGAGTTGTGTTATATTATTTTTTATTTGAGACTAACTATGTTCTGCAGCCTCACTTGCCCAGAATTGGTTTACTTATTTTTCAATTAGGGATGGCGCTCACCCAAATGTTTTTTTTTATTTTGCTTAAAAATACTTAAAAAAAACTGACTAAAAAGAATTTTAACAAATTAAAGTTTAACCAGGAAATGAAAAATGATTTCTTTTGTCTTTTCTGTATTTTTGACGTTTTAAACGAGTTTCACGAATTTGAATTGGCGAGGTATATGAAACGAAATTTATAAAGTTTACATTTCTCTGAATGTATACACTTAGGCCATTGAATGATACTTAGTTAATTTAGTTTAGAATTATATTTATATGCCTCGGGATGTCTAGCACTTAAAGAAAACAATCAACAACAAAGACCTATTGTGAAAAGTATTATCACAGTGTAAAAGCAGTTTGAACACATTATTGTGTAGTCTGAATAACATTATTAGTAGAAATATATAACAATGCCTCTGACTCAAGTTGATAAGTATCACTAAATATTATAACTTTAATACTCACCAATAGTTGTGAGAACAGTTAACGAATACAGGAACGCTTTTGCAAAATTCCACTCATAATCGTCCACAACCAGTGCTGGAGCCGACTCCAAGGCTCTAGCTCCACCGTACTGCGCCGACACATCTGCAGCAACCCTAGCGACCAGTTTCTCTTGAAACCTCGCTATCTCTTGTGCAGCTAATCTTGTCCAGTTCTCTTTGTACAAAATATTAAGTGACACCGTAATCTCCCAGATACTTTCCACGGTCTGTGATCGCAACTCAGCGCTGGCTTGAGCGATAGTTCCATTGAGTTTCGCCACAGGGACTGTTTTGTGGTCGCCTGCTTGATAGGAAGTGGTCGCGAGTGTTTTCTGGTGAACTTTTGCTGCGCTCCCTTCAATTGCTAGAAATATAAATGCTCCCAGAAGCGTATACGCTAGGAGTAGGACAAAAATGCCTAAATTCGTGACGCACCCTGCGATAAGACTCTTCTTTTTATTCTTTTTTGTCTTAAAACAGAAGCAACATGTAGTGTCAACGTCATCATCAATTCTGTACTCAGACTTTCCGTTCTTTTTATATTTCCCATTGGCGTGGTTCTTCTTCTTGCCGTTTTTGTCCATATTTGATTTTATTTAATTTCAAAGTACATGTCTTCCAATGCTAACTCGTCAAAAGCATCATATTTTTTCTGAATTCAGGCGACTCGATAGCAATCATCTGCAATAGAAATGGTTCAATCAAAACAACATTAAAGGCACGTGAAAATTTAGCTTTCCTTGAGTCATGTAAACTCTGCAAACAATTTACATTTGAATCTCTTTAGAATGTCAATGGAAAACTTCCTGTTTTGTTTAGACTGTATTCTCAAACTCTGTACACCAAAAGGAAATAAATGACTTAACAACAAAAAGGCGGTGCTAAGAAAATAGAAAAGAAATTTAGAAAGCAAATGTCGTTATATTAGCATACAATAAAACGGATTGAATATACACTCCTATGGTTTCTACGATTGAATATTAAGGGACAATATCATTGTATATACCGTTGTGAATTTTATATAAAAAAAAACATTGTTTTGTATTTTTTTTATTAAATTGAGTCATGGATTCAAACATCTTATGTTTATTGTGTATATGTAAAACAAAATAAAAAATGAAATTTTCAATTTTTAACTTACATTTAGTATTCCTATCCAATACATTAATAATATATTTATTTGTTTTTACAACATACAAATTCAACGTTCTATTCGAGCTCTATTTTCTTCTGAAACCAAAAGAAAAGTAAAAATATTTTCTCTCCTGTCATATTAAGCTTATTTTAAATTAACTTACATTTAGTATTCCTATTCAATACATCAATAATAATATATTTTTTCTTTTACAACACAGAAATTCAACGTTTAATTCGTGCCCTATTTTCCTCTGAAACCAAAAGAATTATTGGAAAAGTTCCCCATTCAAGCATTCAATAATACCTCTATATAGCCGATACAAATGTCTCTCCGTTTCCAGTACATTACTCTGAGCTGAATGCTTACACCAATATCTCTCCATTAATTAACTACTATTTATGTCTTCTTCATTAGTTGAGAAACGTCAGAGACATATTAATGTTCGTTATTTTCCTATGACGTTTTATCAAAGCTTAGAAAATACATATTGGGTTTCGACTAAAGAGAATGACTTACTACATACTACATACTGCTGAATTCTCTTTGCAATACCACTCTCTTTATGCTAAAATGGAATTCAATAGGTACACTTTTGTATTATAAAAAATTAACACAGTTCACACTTTCATCGTTTTCATCATAATCATCATTAACCCACAAGCATCAACTTACACAGCGATTTGAATGGTTTTCAGATGCTAATTTGTTTGCTGACACTACTTTCTGAAATATTATGACTTGTGGCGAATCAACAACAATTCTTAACTACCTATTGTGAATTTAGATATTTTTTTAACGACTGTGGCGAAACAACTTTCAATGTATGGAAATTCAAAAGTGTGGCAAATCAACAATTGTGGCAAAACAACAACAAGCCGTGTTGATGTACAATTAAAATCCCCCGACATTCTATTGAGATTGAGACCATTCTATATCTTTTGTAAGTTGCTAGGAGATGCTATACTTTATGCTGCAGCATCAGGTCAAGATTACTAGGTCATGGAAATACCACCAAATTTCAAATCAATCGAAATGTCCGTAACCATCCACAGCCAGCCGATCCTTTGTGCGACTAGTTCGGTCTATCTCGACCACTTTAGTTCTCCAACCATATCTTTCACCATATCAATGTCAAACATCGTTTTCTCCACTAAGCGACATAGTATATAGGTATGCTATATATATTATGTCACCGTAAAATTGTACGATAGTTTATAATTTATCTAATGAGATTATAAACTGTCGACAGGTTGTGAACAAACATTGAAATTTACAATCTAACGCTTAAATTTTCGTAAGTTTATAAACTAACCACGACTAGCCATCAAATTGTGATTTTTGACCAACAACAATTCACTATAGATCTACATAAGTAACACAGTGGACATATAAACAAAATAGTAAGAAGTGTGAATTGAAAACCTATTATTTTTTAATCTATATTTGAGACCAGGGGTTTTTTTAGGTTTACACTAAACAAATCCTAACTACATAAAGGTACTTATGCTTCACTCATACTTAAAGAATAATGTATGGGGCTGCAGAAAATAATATGTTATCAACGCTCTAACTTTATGCTTATATAATATTATATACATATACGTATCTATATAAAAATTTGTTCCCTCATTACACCACTGTAAAATCCATATCAGAAATTGGCGGGAAATTGGCTTCATCTATTCGTGACTAGAACCTTACGGCTAAATAACAAACAATACCTAGCAACATTCCCGCCAATTTTGCGATCTGGCAATACTGACAGTGCAAACGTTTTCAACAGCTATTACAAGGATCCTTGTAACGTCAGTTTATGCAGGAACGTGCAACTCAAGCCTTGGAAGCATATACAGATATATATACACGAGACATTACGATTACGACAGCTCTTGTATGAAATTTCTTGTACCTACATTAAAAATAGGTATACCTAAATGTTACCCAGACTGACTATAAGGTTTTGAGTTTATATATTTAACAATTTTTTTTTTGTGAATATAAAGACAATTAAATTAAATCAATACCTAAATTATCATTTTTGAAAATATCTTATTTTTGAAAAGTCTTCATTCTAAAATTATTTTGATATCATAAATTGATACAAGTCTTCTCATTAAATACGCTTTTATTATAGTACTAGGCTGTTGCCCGCGACTTCGTCCGCGTTAAAAAAGAAAAAAGTAGCCTATCCTGTGTCTTGTACGTCTAAATCAAGTTTATCTACCAAGTTTCATGAAAATCAGTTAATTCGTTTAAGAGTTATGGAGGAACATACATATGTATGTACATACATACATACAATACCTACACTTACAGATTTATTATTAGTATTGATGATGATTGATTGATTGATTGATTTACTTTAAATGAAATAGTTTTTAACGCCCTGACGCCCGACGCAAAAACAGGGTGTAATATGACGTGTGTGTCGTCACATGATACTCCCAATCTGCTCCCAATGTACTTAGCTTCAATTTATTAAGATCTGTTCAGGCGTTTGAAGACTATCAGCCCGTTTCATTAACTTCTTCTTCTTCTTTTTATAGGTTAAATGGCAATGCGGCTCATTCTAAAATGGCCATTATCTGCCAGTGTCAAGTTAAAATAGCAATTTGTAATAACCTCTTTTTAAAAAAAAATTGAAATCAAAATCAGAAGCAGCAGACTCAAGTCTAGTCAGTCAAGTCAAGTCAGTCAAATCAATTTTCTCTTGTTAGTATTCCAAAACAGGTCCGTCAAGTCCAAAGCAGTCAGGTCAAGTCGTTTCATTAACTTTCACATGTTCGATTGATGGTATTTCCATGACATGGTAACCTTGACCTGGTGCTGCATCATCAAGTAGTCTGTGGAATAACCAACTCCTCGCAGCAACTTACAGCAGATATACCATGTTTGGGCTCAATAAAAAGTAGGGGGTTAGTTTATAATTTTAATTATATATACTTAGCTTGTTATTATACAAATAAACCACTGCCGAAAACACTTTCAAAGCTTGCAAAATACAAAGTCGAGAAACTCAACATATAAATAAATAAATATTCGTTCACATTTGCTACTTTATTATAATTGATCTAACAGTAGCGTCCTCAAAACACTACTTTGATCTGTCTTCCGCGTCATGCAACCCTCACTCATGTTTAATTAACGATACTACCAACTAACTGTATTAACATAGTGTAATGAACCTATATTCGCGACATGAATATACTTGCTATACTCTCACTGGTTAACTGTTGACTAACCAATGCCTATACTATAACCACAGCTACTATAACCAATGGCATTCTAGCGCGGCATTAGATGGCGGTGCTCCACGGCTATCCAGCGGGGATACGCTCCCTGTCGGGACCAAAGCGTACTCGAAAGTGAAGGTACGCCGGCCATCTCAGGGCATCTCACGACAGGTGGCAGTCTCCCCCCGAGGCCACCGCTCAGGCCCCGGTCAAGAGGGAAGGCTCGGGATAAAGGCCACAGCCGCTTGCGCCTGAGCCTCCTCCGGTGGATAGGCTGGGAGATGGGGTGCCTCTTCCTTGTGTGACATTTGATTCCATACCTCTATTTTGTGCAATGCTATCACACTAACAGTAATTCGGTTCTCTTTACCACCCCACTCCATCAGATTGACGCGGAAATGTGTTATGACTTATGTTGCTTATGTAAAGTAAATAAACGAGCAATAAATACATAGGGAAAAATTTGAACGTCGCTTCGTTCCGTCGTTTTACCAAAAGTAATGTGACGACACCGAAATCCAATTTCAGGTGTCTCCACCGATAAAGATTTTGCATAAATCAGTGATATAATCCAATATTACCACGCTTAGCCTCCCCAACGCCTAATGTTCCACCATCGTATAACAGTATACAAACCCAACAGTAATGAATGGTCTAAGCAAATAATAATGTTATTTACTATCCGCTACAATTATATAGTAATTAATGTTGTCAATCGAACCACTTTTTTTAAGTTTTTACGCGTTTTTAATTTCTAGTCAGAAATATGGAAGCTAATATAAATGATTGGTCGCGCTACGCTCGACTAGATACGGCCCTACCTAAAAACAATAGCTTGGTAAATGTGGCAACTTTTTATTGTAGTGTGTGTAAAACATCATTATCACTTTGTACACAGTCTAATTTTTACACAGTTTCACTACGCAAATTGGCATTTTAACATGCCCAAAATTTAATAAAACATTCGGAACGTACACGTCAGACAGTTTACAGTGTGACTAGCTCGGGTACGCCGGATTCGGCGTACTGAAAGATGCCGCATTTTTCAAGTACGGCGGCTGTATCTAGTCGAGCGTAGCGAAATCAATCAAATATATTTGGAGTGAAATATGTTGTTATTTTTTTCCTTAAAGATAAAATAGTAATCAAGTCCACCTCTTGCTTTTCGGCCAAAAAAATCTTAAACACTTTTTAATATTACAAAGTTGTTAAATGACCGAAATAAAATCCGCATCTTATGGGTAAATTTGATATACATTTATAGTAAATATTATTATCTGGTTATATACTTTTTGCACAATTTGTAAAATACCTTCCCAATAGAAATGTACGAATTCAATTCTTTTTGAATAACACATGTTGTCTTCGAGTCTTTATAGACAATCTTATAGACTTAACTCGAGTCTTTATAGAATCAGTTATTATTAGCACTAACACAAGACTTAATAAATATAGTATGAATTTTCAAGATTCCTCACTGGTTATAAATCTATACTGTTATTTCAACCATTGAAATCTCTATTCCAATTTAAATGACTTATTTCATTACCCTGCGTGCGCTCCAGCGGATTCACATCGAGATCGGATATAAATTCACAAATTGATAATAAAATTTAAGTACGTATTACGTGGATTGTTATATTCCATTCCCACTTGTTGTCAGAATAAATGGCGTACGCGTGAATGCCCTAGGCTTTTTATTCTGATTTATAAATGCGAATTTTACTAGCCGTCACAAATAAGTCCTAAAATTAATATTAGGCAAATATTGTACCTATGAAGATAGATTGGTTATAAGATATGTCATAAGAGAGAAAGCCCTGGACTACAGGTTGTAAACAAAAAGTTTTGATTTAGTTGTCATCTTTCATTCACGATTTTATTTCGTTCGAAATGTGCGAAAAGCCAACTTTAAATTTTAGTATAATATATTTTGGTAGTCATCTCGCACACATATTATTTTCATAAGAAACTTGAAATAAAAGTACCTACAGGTAGTCTATACTAATATTATAAAGAGAAAGATTGGTTTGTTTGTTTGTTTGTTTGCATTGAATAGGCTCCGAAACTACTGGACCGATTTGAAATATTATTTCACTGTAGAGAAGCTAAACTATCTCCGGTTGAGATAGGCTATCATCAATACTAATAATACATCTGTAAGTGTAGGTATTGTATGTATGTATGTATGTTCCTCCATAACTCTTAACCCAATTAACTAATTTTCATGAAACTTGGTAGATAAACATTTAGACGTACAGATAAACATACGGATACGCCACTTTTTTCTTTTTCAACGCGGACGAAGTCGCCAGCAACAGCCAGCAACAGTACTAGTAGTAGTAGTAGTAGTAGTAGTAGTAGTAGTAGTAGTAGTAGTAGTAGTAGTAGTAGTAGTAGTAGAATATTGGAGGAATTTAATGAAGTAAAGGCACACAAACCAATTAAAAATATTTAAGGTTTCCACTTAGTCTTAGCCAGTCAGGTAGAAAGGCCCCTCGATAAAATAAAAACAGAATATTCCGTTTCTCTATCGAGATTGTTTTTGTGATTGCTCGTTACGTCTACGCATTTTGAATTTCTAACAAACAAACATGGACCAATCAGGTGTAATTGCATTTATTTAACGCGATACGTGGACCAATCATAAAATCGTCTCTTATATTTTATTCAGAATGGAATACGATATTCGATTCTATCGAATTGACTATCGACTCGAACGCCTAATGGAGGAATCGTCGTGAGGGCTCCATTCGATTATTGCTTTCTGCTTCTCTAAGGTGCACTACACATAGTACATAAACGAGTGGATTGCATTTTGCTTGTACACTTGACTAAATAAAATTACTATATTATGAACGCGCCTTTACAGTCTCATTGACTTGTGTCTATTAATATTTAGTCTATATATATAGTCATCTAGAATTCGTCTCTTCTGTTAATAAACATAGCATTTAATATTATTTTTGTTGCTTTATTGTTACTAGTTAACTTCAATACTTTTGATATAATCCATACCAATAATAAAGCCTGAAGAGTTGTACGGTTAATCTCAGGAACTACTGGTTCGAATTGAAAAAAATATTTTTGGTGTTGGATAGTCCATTTTTCGAGGAACGCTTTAGGCTATTTAGTGTGACCTAAAAGGCTAAAAAAATAAAAATGTATGTTATCCTTCTTAAAATTAACGCCATCTATCGTTCAGTAACAGGACTATTATGATAAACAGCTTTGAATCAATAAGTCGGCTATTTACTGCGAGAGGGCGCTATAATCAAAGGCTTTAAGCTATATAATATCTTGAACGCGGACGAAGTCGCGGGCACCAGCTAGATAAAAATATTTTTTTTAAAATGCTCATACATATAATAAATTATTATATAACTGCTTTTAATTTTTAATTTATTTTTTTCAAATTTGGACACTAACTGCCACACCACTTTTGCAAATGTAGAGTAAAATATTGACTAAGCATTTGATTCTTACTCAAAACCATTTACATAGTAATAATACATATATGAAATAAATATTATTTTACGTAAAAATAGAAATTCCAATGTGAACACTGCTTAACAACAGAGGTGGAAGTGTGCTTTGAGAAGTAACGCGTCGGAGAATGCCGTAGGCATTGTGAATCCAATGCATACTACGGACATGCATTACTATACCACATTGTGTAGTTTCTGAAGTTACATCCTTGAGTAGAAACGTCATATTTAGTCGCAAAACACGTACATTTTTACTTTAAGTATGTTCTAACCACAGACTTGATAAAAAGAGTAGACGGAAAACATAAAAGCATAATCTTATCCATACTATAAATAAAGAGTTGATACTTAGGTATTTTTTTAAAGAGCCAAAAAGAATCGACCCTTATCTTCTAAAACCTCCCTAATTCTTAATTTTAACTTTAGCAAAGAAAAGTTACAAACATTTTTATGTAAAACTAAATTCTCTACAATATTTGTCAAAAACTTTTTTTGTAACTCTTACCATTTTTATGATTTTTTTAAATTTTCTTTTTACACGTTTTGTAATAACAAATTTCTTTCACCAATATGTAATCACTTAATTACATATTATAATTAAGTATTCTAGAAATTAATATTGAAAATTCCCCTAATGGACACAAATTTTGATTTGTTAGTAAATTTTCCTGGACAAAGATGTCGTGCAGAAACGTTACAAGAATCATCACAATCGTTACAATGAGGCGTCACACAATATTCAACCATGAAATTTTACCCTCTCGCACGCATACAAGTTTCACTTGAAGCCCATATAAAAATCCACCTAACTATATACTGATAGAAGATAGGTGTGAGAAAGCAGACTGAGTAATGCAATATTAGAACGCTACCTTTTAAAGGAATTCCAGACAAAACGCGGCTCCAAAAAGGTTAGAACACTAAGGATTGCATCG
Source organism: Synanthedon vespiformis (assembly GCA_918317495.1). Lineage (NCBI taxonomy): Eukaryota > Metazoa > Arthropoda > Insecta > Lepidoptera > Sesiidae > Synanthedon > Synanthedon vespiformis. Next base: position 4,287,635 of record OU906965.1, read on the forward strand.
GCCAACACAAAAAGGCTTTTTAAGTGCAACGCCGGGAGCTAATGTTGAAATACCTTGGTGAACACGAGCTCTGTATCAAATTTTCACAGCTCCGGGTGGGAACTAGGTATTTTCATTTTTAATATTCATAATATTTTTACAGGACGTGTTGTCGCATCTTGGTTTTACAAGTAGAAAATTTTTGCATTTTTATGTAGAAGAAAAAAAATGCTATTTTTTTAAGAAAAGTGCTCCAAACATTTTGAGGGAAGAAAAGGTGTAACACAACTCTGAATGGACTAACGTTAGGTATTAGGAGCTATAATAACATTTGTTCAGCTCAAAAATAGCTATCCAATGTCATATTACAAACTACATTTATTTAGTAAAAAGAGCGATTCCTGGAGAGTTTCTTTTCCTCTTTCTTCTCTTCTAGGACACCATTTTGTTTGCAAAACTTTATAAGTTTTTCAACTTCAAAAAGTGATCTTGTTATTCTATTTTTGTTAAATTAAACTATTGATTAAAGGTCGAAAATTCAAATGTTGTTGAATTTTTCCTAAGAGAGAGGACCAGACCAGCAATTGGTATTGAGATCTGATTAAAAATCAAATGCAACTTTAATCTTCAGAGGGAACACTTTGTCCGCATTTCAGCCTAGCATATCGTGATTATCTAACATGCCGGTATTGTTCAACACGTGCATTGGAAACAGGACAGGATCCAATTTAAACCAACAATGTTCGACCACACATGAAATATTAGATGGTAACGACATTTAACAAAACTAGTGGGTACGTGGTGGTCGATGATTGTGGTCGACGATACAAAAAAAATTTTTTTTATTTTACAAACTAGCTGGCGCCCGCGACTTTGTCCGCGTTGAAAAAAAAAAGGAGCCTATCTTGTGTCCTGTACGTTTAAATGTTTATCTACCAAGTTTCATGAAAATCAGTTAATTCGTTTAAGAGTTATGGAGGAACTTTTTAGAATTTTTTTCTGTATGTATTTACAGAAAAAAATTCTAAAAATCGTCAATTTAGTTTCAGTATCATGTATAAAGCCTATAAACACTATATTTCTGAAATCAAAGTAGACAACTTACTCCATGACCAACCCTTAATTCATTCTAGGGAAATTTACAGGTATAATTACATAATAACAGTGGTAAGTAAGTAAAGTAAGTGATTAAATAGCTAAACCTAATAGAAAAATTCCACTTATAGATAGCCATTAGATAGCAAACTAGTCTAATAACAACGATAATAAGAGTGTTAAAGTAGACACAGGTTACAGGTTTATTATTAGTATTGATTGATGGTGATTGATGGACTAGCGATCCGCTCCCGGCTACGCTCGGGATTTTTTATTTAATAAACACAAACTATCCACGCTTATCTCTGTTTCCATAAGTGAAAACCAGTTGGATGGTTTATAGAAGTAGTTAGCGGGGAAACAGACATGACGGATTTATAAATGTATTTAGAAATCAAAGTTGTGAGTCAATAATAGTCTTTTATTCTTAACCCTACTTAAAAAAAAGCTGGCCTTATTTTAGACGCGATGCTTTTGTACTCGTAGGCCGGTATAAGCTAAACTCTAAATCTGAGAGTTTAGCGTACGGCTTAAAAATTTAAATGAGATTGTGGATAACATTTTACGGATTTTTGCTTACACGCGCTTACTCCTGTAGTCTCGGGGCCCCCATATAATTGATACTGCGGTAGCTACGCCCCGGTTATAAGGTTTAAGCCTCTGTTATAAGCCCTTCGGTAGCTATTGTGATGAAATTCCTATACGAACAACGAACACAAGCTTATTTGAACCTCAAGTTACACAGTATGGGCACATAGGCAACCCTCACTGTACCCTGTACGAAAGTGGTCAAAGTAGGTGGATCATGGGCAATACCCAGAAAATAAAAGTGTCTCGGGCAAGACAACTTATTTAAATATTTAAGTAGATAATCAACGTCAATCATTATCAATTCTAATAATAATAAATCTATAAGTATAGGTATTGTATGTATGTATGTTTCCTCCATTGATTTTCATGAAACTTGGGTAGATACCTAAACATTAAAGACGTACAGTACTGGACACAGGATTGTACTTTATTCTTTGTTATTGCCCAAAAATTAATAAAACATTCAGAACGTACATATCACAGACAGTTTGCAGTGTGACTAGCTCGGGTACGCCGAATAGTTGCCGCATTTTTCAAGCACGGCGGCTGTATCTAGTCGAGCGCAGCGAGACCAATCATATATGTTTGATTGTAACCATATAGATACTAAGAATAGGACCGAGTATGCGCCTTATTTACGTCATCGATTTCATTTTAATGTGTGCGAAAAATTCATTCTAAAAAAATAAAATACTATGGTTAAACAATGGAAAAAAAATAAAACCTCCCATCAGTTTCATGTTAAAATATAAATCTCACAAATAAGCCATGAATTGTTTACGACACAATGAAATAAGTTCGAAACGTTGTCGCGACCATTCCGTTTTCACTGTCCATTTTTATTATCATATCATTAAACAACGTGTTCTATTCCCTCATAGCTTGCCAATAACTCACCGATAACAATCCAGAACACGACCAGTTTTATGGAACCAATGAAACGCAATATTATTGGTTAATTTCTGGACTGAATCGCCTGTAAAAGTGGGTATTTACGAATTATTGCGACCGATACAAATACACAGTCTGTTGAGAACTTTGCCACTTTATTGTTTATCTGATTCAATAAAATGACGGTGTTGATATAAACATTTCATACTATCTTTACTAACATAGCGATCGCATCAGACTTTGCTTGCACATTTTTTTTTAATTTACTTAAAATTTGTAATACACCACTGTAGGTAATTACTGTAAAACTATAAATTAATTACTATATAACGCTTGACTTTTTGTTGCTATATAACATTTGCCAGGCGTTAGTTTTTATTTTATTTTATGAGAACGCGTGTAGATAGAAAAAGAAATTAATATTACCGAAGTACCAATATAAAATTTCTTCTGTAAATTTATTATTTATTAAATCCAATGAATAAGAACGTTTAATTTTCTGAAACCACAAATAAGATTCAGAGATTTTAGGTTATTTATTGCAGTGTGTATCTCTTACACGATACGTCTGTCTGTCCTGATAAATATGAAATTTATCTCTGCTCCCATGTGGAATTGTTACATTAGACTGTTTCCACAGTATAAAGAACTAACAGAAGTGTTAAAATTGAAAAGGGTGGAAAAGAGAAAATCAATTTTTTATTATTAAATGTATCAAAAACTAGACATTTGAACTGTGTAAAAAATAATTAAGGGATAGGTAGGTATATTTTACAATGGAAAACGAATATATAGAAATCAGGAACAAGTAATTCAAAAATAAAAGTAAATAGTACAAAAGCTACGTATTAAAACTATTAAAAGTACATTAGCCGTTAACAAGAAGCTTAATATCAATTTTTTTTTTCTAGTACGCTTTAAAACATCTAAAATCATTCGCCTTTTGGTGGACTTATAATATATTTTAATCTCATTTCATCTATTAAGCAAAACCAGTACTGAAATGTTTAACCTATATATGTACATATATTTGTTTCAGAAATATGAATAGTTTTTCTTTTTATAATCTTTACATAGTATAAAACAAAGTCACTTCCCGCCGTATGTTCCTCTGTGTTTGCGCTTATAAATATCTTTTAAACTACGCGAGCGATTTTAATGCGGTTTTCACTAACGGAAAGAGCTTTCAACGAGGAAGGTTTTCATATATAATTTGCAAAAAAAAATTGCACCCGTGCGAAGCCGGGAGCGGCTCGCTAGTTTTAGTATAAACAAAATATTATACTACTACTTACTACATACTTATATAAATTATACTCGTAATTGAAATTTACAGTAGGATTACTGCATATTTTATTGGATCTAAAAGACATAATAACAAGTAAACGCCATAAAGTGACAATAAAAGTATACCTACTGACGTTCTGTACACTGTGGCACAAGTAAATAAACTGATATGATTCCTTTGAGTGTAGCACATTTCGTGCCTAGATATTGAGTATGATTCCTTTATGACTATGATTTCAGAAGGTTCTTCATGTACTGTTACTAGCGACCCGCTCCCGGTTTCGCACGGGTGCAATTAAAATTAAAATGTGAAACCATTAGTGAAAACCGCATGAAAATCCTTTTGGTAGTTTTTGAGCTTATGGCGAACATACACACATACAGAAAAACAGACGCAGGGAGGGGCTTTGTTTTATAATATGTATGGATTATCCATACTGTATATGATATTATAAATTTGAAAGTAACTTTGTGTGTTAAATTTTCACGCCTTAACTACTCAACCGATGGTATTTGTCAATGACACAATATGTATTAATGTTTGTTCCTTCATAACTCTTAAACGAATTAACCGATTTTCAAGAAATTTGGTAAATAAACATTTAGACGTAACAGGACACAGGACAGGCTTTTTTTTTTCTTTTTCAACGCGGACGAAGTCGCGGGCACCAGCTAGGAGCAAAATAAAGTTGTGAGGCGTTATATTACTTATTTATTTTTTTAATTTTTAACGCGGGCTGCTGGCACCAGCTAGTTACGAAAAATCTTAAATTATTACTGACACAAAATGATACAATTTAAACATCTTTTCGAATGTTAATCTCTTTTAATTTATTTACAAATTAAAAGAGAAATAAAAGAGAAGAGATTAAATATTAATTTATAATTGACGTAAGATACTCCCGCTCGCCGTATGTATTTTTTTATTTTTTTTATTTTAACGCCTGAGAGAGAAATGAGAAATTTATATACAAGATGTTCAATTCAAATGGGTTACCATTTTGATTGATCAACCTGTATATTAAAATAATTTGTCATCGATTTGATAAGAATTATAAAAATGTATAATTTCTCTCTGTATTTTAGTTATACAAACATTTTGGTATATACACTTGTACTATAATATTTTATGCCCAAACTATTTTATTCACATCATAAAACAAATTGCATTGGTATAGAGTTAAATAGTTTGATAGCAAATAAACTGTTTACGAGCGCACTCATCTCAAATAGTAAATTGTCAAAATTACTCGAATACTTATTGACGAAGTTTCCATTGCAATTTTTATGACACGTTCATTTTACATATCTGTATAAATTTTATTGTCGCTTGAAATGTATTTTCTTAATTAAACTTTGTAGGTGGGTACAGTCGGCCGCATGCCTAAGTCGATTAACACAATCAAAAGTGCAAAACAACTGAACACTCAACTAACTTACTGAAGCTTTTTACGATCGTTTGTACGTAAAGTTCATTTTGTTCTCTAGTTGTAAGTAAGTAATTAAGTAAGTTAAGTGTTGCTTTTGAATGTCTTAATCGACTTATGCGGCCGACTGTACTTGAATATATTTGAAGTTTTTTGTTATTTTACGGTGGTCTTGACTGCAAAACGCAGTGTATCCAGCAACTTCTTTCCATATCAAGAAAAAATAAACTTTGAAAGCTCAATTCCAAGGTTTACCCTCCCGGAAATCGAACCGGGGACCCCTGACCTAACCACTTATTCAAAGGACTTGTCAATGGTAGGAGAGCCCACAATGCTAAATGTGGAGTCACTCGAGCGTCGTGGAGACCTATTGGACTTTGAGGATTGGAATGGTAAAAAGAATAAAAGGTTATATGAAGTTTTTCATTTCAGCGGTGAGGAGAGCGTCTACAGGCCGTTCAAAATTTTGTAGGCGCTGTATTTTTAAAAATCCTCTATATAATCGTCAGATTAAGAATCAGCACGATCAGGAATTCAGGCTGAACCTTCTGTATGAAAATCTGACGCACTCGAGTATTACAGTATTACGAGTATCATGCATTTTCAAAAGGCTGTCACGAGCTTGCGTTACATCTGAATCGTCTGAATTTTAAATAGGAGCTTAGTTTATGTTCACTTCTGAAAATCTGACGCGTTCGAGACTTCGAGTAAATTCAAAAATCCCCTCTTGGGTTCCCCTACCAAATAGTCGTATATATATTACATAGTCTTAAACATAAAAAATAAGTACCTATAGTATTTATCGATATGCAACTCTACTACGTATAATATTATGATGTATCAGTTAGTGTTTACATGAGTCACATCAGATTACAGAAAATTTGATCTAAGATATACCTAGTTATTTATGTATCTTATTATTTATATAATTATGTAGGTTTAATATGGACATTAATTCTAAAACTATACTATGTATATTATTAAAAAGCTAGCTTCGTATACATATATGTATATACCACGAAAATGATAATAATAATTAAAGACATTGCTCTACTTCTTTAAGTATTATTTATTTATTTATTATTTATTATTTTTCCTTAAGTATTTGTCAAATAAATAAAAAATAACACCAAAAATGTTCTGTGGTCTATTCTGATCTATATTCTATGTGAATAAAGCGTTCTTTCTTTAAGCACTTACCTCGTAAGTCAATAATTAAATTGTCCATTCGAAGACCTGAAAAAAATGTCAGTCTAAAACCTTGTTTTATCTCTTTGACCGCTTGTCACAAGGGTCGAGTACGTATTTAACTCTAATCAACTCGGAATAATCCAAATAAATTAACGCAGTCACTCATCTTCACCGATCTGTCAACATGTCACTGAAATATTAGCACGGGACACAATTTAACATACTGGCCACTAATAACGACGTTGTTTGAAACTTTTCACACACAAATCCGTTTGAAAATTTAAACGCGAATTTCGCGTTCTATTTACATAATTAATTTAACGTTTGTATTGTGTTAGTAAAATAAACAGTTAGCAACAATAGGTCAAGAGCCGGGCATTTTCCGCCATGTTTGATTGAATTTCGCGCATGCGCAAAACTGGGATTCGGGCATGCGCCATGAGCATTGAGCACTGTGCAGAATTAACAAATTATTGAAATAACTGACAAATGATTTTTTTGTCATTTATGATAAATGAAACAAATGAAATTTTTTTCAAAATCTGCTAGGTATGTTGCAAAAAGTTTACTTTTAAGATGACGTTTGGTCTAGTGGCTAGTAACCCTAGTTGTTAACCAAACGGTCGCGGGTTCGAATCCCGCTAGGGGTAAATGTTTTATGTGTTAACATTTTACCTTTGTACCTGAGTCATGGATGTATTGTACAGGTATTGTATTTATAATATGTATGTATTTATTTTTTTATTTATTTATTAGATATTAGATATTTATTTATTTATTTGAAACACAGTTTTCCAGAAAAAAATTACATGAAAGCTTATTTTGAAAAAATAAAAGTATATTTACGTAATAATTACATTTGTCTTTTAAACATGAAAATTTGATAGTTTATTTATTATTTGTTTTCCAAACGATATATAAGGTAGTTCATTTAGGTCAGAATTTTGGAATCTCGAAAATTTTAGTTTGATAACGACGATATCAATCAATCATCTTCTATCTATCTATATCTATACTAATAAAATAAATCTGTAAGTGTAGGTATTGTATGTATTCCTCCATAACTCCTAAACGAATTAACTGATTTTCATGAAACTTGGTAGATAAACATTTAGACGTACAGTACACAGGATAGAGGCTTTTTTTTTCTTTTTCAACGCGGACGAAGTAGTGGGCACCAGCTAGTAAGCAGTAAATTTTTTAAAAACATTTCAACAAGTTTATTTTATTAGTATAGATTTGATTAGGAAGCCTGAAACAAAAAGGCTATGTGTACTTCGTTCGTTAATAAGAAAGAGAGCTGCCTGTACCTAGTACCTACTGTAATCTCCATCTGAAGTTAATTTAGTACTCTCTGCACGTAATAAGGATAAGAACGTCCGCATGCACTCGGCGATGCGATCATCTAATGTGCTATTGTCATTACCTAGTTTAAATTTAAAAGTTCATTTGAGAAACGACTGCAGACTAATGATACAAAACAATTTTTGTCCCTAATACATTTAATAAATATCTTCACACATTACACGCAGCACCATCTAGATCCACACTAAGCAATTAATGCTTGTATTATGGATACCAGACAGTTGATATACTACATACATTACTTTTTTTCGTAAATACATACATATTATAAATACAAAACATCCATGACTCAGGAACAAAGGTAAAATGTTAACAAATAAATATTTGTTTCTAGCGAGATTCGAACCCGCGACCGTTTGGTTAACAGCTAGGGTTAGGTGAGTACTAACTTATAGACCAAACGTGTCGTTAATTATAAGAAAATACCTTTCTAACAGTAGAGTTCTAACAGTTTCCTGTTTTTAACTTTGTTTTAATACTTTGTTAATCCTTTTTTATTCGCTTAAAAAAACGAACTGGCGCGGCGCAATGACATCTGTCGTCGAAAAAGTGAACTATTTAAACTTTTCTTGTGAAAATAAGTTTTCACTTTGACTTGACCTGACTGCTTTGGACTTGACGGACCTGTTTTGGAAAACTAAGAAAAATTATAGACTTGACTTGACTGACTAGTCTCGGGATCTGCTATTTTTGATTTTTAATTTCAATTTTGCCTTTTTTATTTTAACTAATGACACTGGCAAAATCATCGGAGAAGATCTGATGGAGCCAAGACATTAAAAGAGAAGAAGTTTTCACTTCTGACATACAGAACATTGCAAGAAAAACTCAAATTTGCACAGGACAAAACTGAGTGCTATAGAAAAAACAATGAAACAGGAAATGTTGCCTCGCCTTAATATGGCGTTGTGGATTCCTTCTATGGGTAGTAATATAATTATTGCAAAGAGCCCTTGAAGTAATGCTGCCAAGCTTTGTCTATTTAGGTGTGTGCCTCGTTCTTCAATTAGTGTCCTATAACTTTATTAATTGAAATTCCAATCAAGTAATTAAGATGAAAGATTAAGTGGTACATAGAAGTGAAGACGCAGTGGGACTACCGTTCGGTTGTTGAAACGTTTATTAGCGTGATCTGATGATATATATCTAGAAAATATATATATCATTCCTCGAGAACCACTCTATCCATTGGTGAAAAAAGCATGAAAGTCGGTGCAGTAGTTTTTGAGTTTATCGCGAACAGGCAGAGGCGGGGGAGGACTTTGTTTTATAATATGTAAGGAAGATGTTTAATGCAAGCGTTGGCGACGCCACTATTTTGCCAAGAAACATACAAAAAAAATTAATAAGCAATACTATATTTTTAAGTGACATAACATAAATAAACCCAAAAAAATATCCTAATAAATACATCCATCAAATCCAGGGTAAATGGGCACTTACTAAGTGAGCGTGGTCAATCTTCGGCCGCATCTGCACCTTACATCAAGTGTGATCGCAGCCAAGAGCTGCCTTAATTTAAAAAAAAAATAAAAATAAAAAAAAACAGATATCAAGGTCAGACCAGGATACGAACCTCCGTCTGCCATGATGCGTGCTGCTACAGCCTGGGCTATTTGGTCTGTAAATGAACATGTTTATTTAATAGTATTACAATGTCTTGTAAGTCATTTATAATCATTAATTTGTAATGCTCGAGTGCTTTGGCGGTTGGCGTGAAAATTACATTCACATCATTGTAATTACTTTGGTCACAATAAAACAACCTTGATTTGATTCTCTTTTTATTTAACATACAAGAAGCTTTATTAGTAGTAACTTTATTTATTTTAATATAAAATGATAATAAAATAAATACACATAAAATAAAATCGTAATCGAGTCGACTGTACATCTGAATCGTTCGTCTGACACATGTGCTTAGATAAATACTACTAATATTATAAATTTAATAATAACTCTGTCTGTCTGTGACCAAATTGAAATGGGACTACACGGGAAGCACCAGATTTAAAATTAAAAAAGAATACAGTCAAATTGAGAACCTCCTCCTTTTTTGGAAGTCGGTTGAAAGGGAGGAGGTTCTTAATACGACTGTAATTTTTTTTATGTTTGTTACCTCATAACTTTCGACTGGGTGAAACGAATTTGATGATTCTTTTTTTATTTGATAGCTGGTGCTTCCCGTGTGGTTCCATTTCAATTTGGTCCAGTTCTGACAATGGCATCCATGAGAAAATGGTTCGAAGTCGGCTTTTTTTATTAAAAATATAAACTATAGCTATAGCTATAAACTATAGCTGATGATCTAAGTTTTTTTATATTTAATAGGAGGCCCCCTGCACCTTTTTGTACCTAGGCTTAAGTATATGAATAAATTATTATGTACTTATACTTATATATGTATTTTTGTATTTTTAGTTATGAACCATTTTTAGATCATGTCAGTTTTCAGACAAAAAGAACCGAATCAAAATGGGTCAATCCGTTTGAGAGCTACGATGCCATAGACAGACACACATACAGACAATACAGAAACACACGTTAAACTTATAACACCCCGTCTTCGGTTCGGGCGTCGGTTATTAAAAAAGCTTTAAAAACCATTTGGGTTTATGACCTACTTAAGTAAATAACTTATTCATATATTATTTGGTTTGCAATTAAAAAATACTTTTATGCCAATTGATTTTAAAGATTTTTAAGACCTTTTTTTTGGCAAAATGACAAAAAGCTTTAATTGTTAAGATATTATATTATTTGAGCAAGCATTCTAAAAACAGACAATGAAGTTTAAATTTAACTTTTTTTGTAGGGCTTCAATTGAATAACCAATTTCACCGTCTGAGCGAGATAATGCTTTTTTTTTATTTTAAAAAAGAAAAAAAAAGGGACAATGTACCTAGTTACAGAAAAGATGTGTGAGTCATATCGCAAAAGAATTTGTTGCTACAATTGCACTTAACTTCGATAACATAGAAAATTACAAAAGAAGACTTTATCTAAGAAGAAATTTCTTAAATAAAATTGTTGAATATTTATATAAAAAATAAATAAACAACTGTGTGTCAAAGTTAACCACTTTATGAATGTGCTTGTCTATTTCTAAAATCTTTTTGCATATATTTATACTATTATTATTTTGTACATGTTTTATTAACTCTCACTTTTAAAGTAAAAAGTAATAACCATGTAATAACACAAAATCTCGAAGCACTTCAAAAAAAGTTTCAAAAGAAAATAAGCTCTGCCGCCCATTGATAGACAACAGAATAGTTTGCACATTTTTTTAAACTTCATCACTTTCTAATAAAACATTAGCCTAAACATTGCAATGTAAATATACATATTAACAAAGTATCAATTAGTGCACAAAAGACTCTCATAACTACCAGGTATATAAACTAAAAAATCCATCCAAATTTCAACCTTATTGCCAACGTAATTAAGTGCATAATTAAAGTTTCACATGGTCACGGTTTGTAACAATGCTAGATCTCAGTTGCTCAGATAATAGAGTCGATTCTCGTTTAAAATGTTCAGTGTAACTTGAACTTTCAAGTGGCACTGACGTATATTTTTTTTTGTAAAGAACCGTATAATTAATTAAAATATGTTACAAAAATAAATTTTTACCTTTCTAAGATTGTAGCTTAGTTAAAATGAATCTGTTCAATGTGTTTGTGCTCTGTGCAAATTTATGTTTTGTGTGCTGTGGTATAATTCCTGAAGAACTTTTCAGATTGGACATAGTTCATTACAATGATTTTCATGACAGGTAGGAAAATCATGAGATTTTAATCCGCTTTTTTGTTTAAAAGCTGACATGATGGAGACTGTTCTTAGCTATAGTTAATAAAAAGGGGGTTCAGGTGTTCAGATTTCCATTAATTGGAAATGGGCAGATGAGATGAATGATTTCACTAACTTCCACAGGTTCGATTGACATGAAAATTGGTGTACCTACTGTTACTTCGTTGGTATTTCTATTAGGTGACAGCCTTGACCTGGTCTGCGAGATACCGCACTCCTCATTAACTTACAGCAGATATAGCGTGTTTGGGCTCAATAGTTTGGGGATTAATTTTAATTGCTTTGTTACTGTATTTCCGAGCTCATATAACCCAAATATTTTCAAAGTTCGAGTGAATAGGCATCTTCTTATTGAGCTCGCTCCATCACGATTGGATGCTGGCCATCCCTAATTTAAAAAAAACAAGCTGCTTCTAACCAGTCCCATTGGAAAATTGTATGAAAGACCAGTGTGCAGCAGTGGACGTCCTACGCCTTTTTTTTTGTTTCCCCCGAGGGTTACACCACCCCCGTATTCAGTTTTACATATTGTGTTTTATTAATTCTATGTACATTGTGGGTACATAAAAAAAAAATAATCGCAGGTACCCCTGCGATTATTTTTTTCATCAATTGCTTTGTTATACGCCTACGGTTGACACGATGATTGTAGATTTTCAAATATTTGTAGATTATTTTTGCGATTTTTGTATAATCAAAATTGTTCCGAGGATAAGGCTTGACTGTCACACCACCGCTGATGGTGGAATGCGGAGGGGTTTTAGTGGGTATTCCCGGCGATAATTCAAATCAGCAAGTCTCACACTCCCCCTCGTCGACGGGGGACTGTTTTTTAGGAGGAGTAGTGCGTATACGTCATTACTATTCCTAAAAAAATAGTCCCAACTTCATAAAAATTAATTAATTGTTTCAAAATTTTGGAATAAGATGCATATCCTTCCTTCCTTAGGTACATAGTATAAAATAAAGTCGCTTTCCGCGTCTGTTTGTCTGTCTGTATATTAGCTAACTCGTCCTGAATCACGCAACTGTTTCTGTTCTATTATTGATAAAATTAGTCAATAAGACAATGCCATATCACATAATGTTGGCGGCATATTGTGATATTTATTGCGAGATATAAACGGTTTGCGTAATCACATGCGTGCACAGTAAGATAAAGATATTTCACACAGAGAACTGATATTTTAATAATTCTTCAACAGTTTGTTGTGGATGCATTACTCTGTACAGAGTCCAAAAAAATGTCACTAGCTAATATCAAAACAAAATGTGAATTGTGAAGTGTATCATACGCCTTTTCGTATGCTAATTTATAACCATCGGACAAATCGTTTAATAAAAGGATGTACGTTTTCTATAGATCTGTATCTACAAACAAGCGTTGCCTTGATTTAATAAATAAAATATATTTCCGTCTCTTACGCCTTTAAAATATCTTGAACCGTGTATAATCTTATATAGAAATGTAAGTGTGAAAGAATGCCTGTCTCTTCCCCATTCAAAGCTAAATCATTGAAGCAATTTTATTGAAATTTCGTCCCTGAGGAAGGATATGGGCTACTTTTCACGCAAGCGAGTCCTCATGTGAAAAGTGGTATTAGTAAGACGACGTCATTTACTGTAAATATTTGAGACTACCTGTGCCTCGCGGTTTCACTCACTGTTTAATTTAATTGGACATACTTATGTATATAATACATTTCGGAGACAGTTATGTACATTATCACAGCCTGTGTCTCTCTAGGCTTCTCCCAAAGCTCTGTCACGCACGGTCTTCTGTTTTTAGCATCTAATCTTATATGTCGTCCGTCCACCTGGCCGCAGGGCGTCCAACCCACGCTTTCCAATTTGTGGCCTCAATTCAAGAACTATTCTACGCCATCCGTTATCCGATGTGACCGGCCTATTGACACTTCCATTTGCTAATTCTCTTGGCTATGTCGACCTAAGTTTTTCGATGAATTTTAAAATTTCTGATCCTATCCACCAAATATGCTCCGAGCATAGCGAGCTGAGCGTTTAAACGTCTGTCAGTTGTCTGCTTAGGCTGGTTTCAGTGCTCTCCTGACGGTCTGTACTGACGATACGCACTCCTGACCGTGCGACCGACGTAAATTCACAATTCGTTACAGAGCTTGCCTGACCGTACGCACGCGCGTATTGCTACCGCGGTCGGTCGTGCGTATCGTCAGTACTGACCGTCAGGAGAGCACTGAAACCGGCCTTAGTGGTTTAGTTTCAAAAGGTGCTACGAGTTTACGACTTGATAAAAGAAGGCTTACGAGGCTTACTTAAGCCTCCATAATTTTTCTTTTTTTTTTTTTCAAATTTCCTATGTAGGAACATCTACAAATTGTTTTTTTTTTTATAATATTTAATGTACAGTTACGATGTTATTATAAGCATAAGTACCTGTATATATATAATTAATTTTTGTACTAACCCTTACAGATTTGAAGAGACATCAGTATTGTATCCAGTATGTTTGACAAACGACACAAAATGCGTCGGCGGATTCGCTCGACTATACCACGAGGTGCAAACACTTTTGAAGGAGAAACCCGATGCATTGTTACTGAACGCAGGAGACACTTTCCAGGGGACATATTGGTACACTCTGTACAAATGGAATATTACACAGACATTTATCAACATGCTTCCAAACGATGCCCATGTAAGTTATTACACTTCAATTAAAAATTCTGATTTCAGATTGCACGTACGTATTACTTTGCTTTTTGTTCTCCCAGTAAAAGAATTTCCATATGTTGAGTATAGACATTTGGCCAATCTATATCTGTACTAATACTATAAAGAAGAAAGATTTGATTGTTTGTTTGTATAGAATAGGCTCCGAAACTATCCGTGATGAACATAGGCTACTTTTTACTACTGGAAAATGCTTCATTCCTACGGGAAAACGGGTAATAGGACAACGGGTAGTAAGAATTATCCTTTCGTATTTATCTTTTTCACATAACTTCTAAACGGCTAAACTGATTGGGTTGAAATTTTATATGAGTACTTCGATGATTTCCTGAATGATTTAAAAAAACAATTGGACCCGGTAGGTGGGGCTGCTGTCGGTATATAAACTAGTAAACGGCTTGACCGATTGGGTTGAAATTTTGTATGTGTATTTCCATGGTTTCACAGACACGAATGTATTATATTTTATAAATTTACGCGGACGAAGTCGCGTGCAACAGCTAGTAATTTTAACTTCTATATACTTAGGATATAATCTGCAACAAACATGTGAGTGAAGGGAACATAAATATTAAATTAATAAATAGAAAATACCTGAATTGTGGTTATCTTAGATACTAGCGACCCTTTAGGCTTTGCACGGAGTTGAATTTTCGAAAATATTTTCTTAGCGGATGCTTATGTTTATAAACTAAACCTTTGTTTCAAATTTCTAGACTTAGTAGTTTTGGCTCTGCATTGATAGTCAGACCAAACGATTTTATAAGTACCTTAGCCTTAGATTATACTAGGCTCTCAATATCCAAAAAAATACTGTTTTTAATGCATTATATTTTTAGTTATGTACCTAAGTACTAAAAGTAACTTTTGCTTAACAGTCGTTTATTTTCACAGTCATGCATAGCCTTGATCGCTAAAACTAATTTAAAAATAGAAACCGACCTAAATAGTATCAAGTCGATATTATTCATCAGCCTTCGACCTAACGTTACCAGTACTACATTTACTTTCAATAAGGTCTTATTTGTATTGCTCTAAACTTATTTTGCAAGTATCCTTTGAACGAGTTTCTAACGTTTGAACAACTATGATATAACATATTTAAATATTCACTAACCGCTATCAATACTAATATTATAAAGTTTGCTTATACTTATGTAGAAAGTAATTCTATCTTTTCTATATAACTGACAACGTGTACAGTGTATGCGAAATTACATTATGATCGTTTGAGATATTGTTTTAAATATCTTTACATGGTTTAATACACAGTACTAGCTTAGGTCTTCTAAACATCGCAACGGATTTCAATGTGATTTTCACTAATTAAAAGGTAATGGAAAAAAAGAAAAACACCACGTTGTACGAGGAAAGTTTTTACAGAATTAAAAAATGCTAAAAAGTTTTTACGAAAAAATAAATTTTTTTTAATACAGTTAAACTATTATAATATTTATAACTAGCTGGTGCTCGCGACTTCGTCCGCGTAGAAAAGTATGAAACGCCATCTACCGTATTTTGAATAGATGTATTTACTTTTATTTTAGATTTCCCGTAAGAATGAAGCATTTTCCCGCGGTAAAAAGTATCCTATGTTCATCACGGATAATGTCGGCTTCTAATGGTAAAAGAATTTTTAAAATTGGTCCAGTAGTTTCGGAGTAGTTCGCCTATTAATTTGTTTGTTTGTATAGAAATACAAACAAACAAATCTTTCCTCTTTATAATATATTTATATTTATAAATTATAATTTATAATTATTATTTTTTAAATGAGCGAAATAATATTGTAAAAAGTACTTTTTTGCAATATTGTTTAAATACAAAGTGTTTCTCGTGACTTTGCTACAGAGAAATCAAGATATCGTAAAACAAAAATGATTAGCGACGTTGCCACAACATCACAGACATTTAAAATTTAATGGCCTCCATTGTCGCAGACGATTGTTTCCTTACAGAGATGTTCAATGTAACTACAAAGTCTGCACATAAATGTCTATAGAGTGATTTATGTGTAAAATTAATTATTTATATACTATATATAAACTACTAAAATAAAGTCATTTATTCCTTCAAAAAAAAATTAAGGTAATTTTCTCCTTAAAAAGCTGACTGTAGATATAATTTTTAAGTGAGGAAATATTAGAAATTATTTATCTATAATCACATTAATAGTCCAAGGGGCCTATTATTGATAAAGTGTTGATTAGTTACTTTTAGAAATCATTTTCTGTTTTATTGAATTATGCACTCGTTTTACTGCATCCTTCGATAGGCGATTTTTTTTTATTATTTTCTTTTTAATGTTTGGGACTTTTACCGTACAAACAAAGGTGTATATCAGCTCCATTATCGCCGATTACCGATGATTTTAAATGCCTGCTTGACAGATGGTGAAAGAGGCCCTAATTACAATAACTTACCAATTACACATCTACGAAAACTTTATCATTCATGTTACTAATGAAAACATCATGTATGTCAGCTATTAATATTTCAAGTAAATTAATTCTAAATATTGAATAGTGATTCAATTAGCAGTGCCTGCGACTTTGTACGCGCTGTGGTTAGTTTTTTGAAAATCATAGAATTAAAACAAATAATATCATAGGAGACGTTTAAAGATCTTAAGATAAGTTAAATGATTGAAAGAACTTCAGAGAAGTTAAAAAAAGACGATTCCAATTCAGAACAGTTTAATTTGGGTTACTAAACAAAATCGCTTTCATACAAAAACGAAGTTGATGGTACAAAATAGCAAATGCAATCCAATTTAGGTCCTAAGTAAATCGTGTTAAGAGTTGATAGTATCTGATATCTGATAGTCTTAAGATAAGTTTTTGAGATAAGTTTCGTATCAGTAATATAACATTGTGCTATAACTTTACAATGGTCTTCTAGGAGTCGCTCATGCAGCCAGGAAGGCAACTAAATTGTTTGACATATCTCTCACACATTACTTGATCAAAAACTCCAAATTTTATTATTATATCGGTCTTAACTTGACAATTAAATTACAATTTTAAATAAAAAACGACCGAAACATTAATTTTAGTGTACACCATATCAATTTTAATTAGACGTCTCTCGTTGTAAAGATAATGTCTCTCTGACACAGTGATCTTTGAACACATTTTTAGAATACCCTAGTAATAATATAATTAAGTTATATTGATAAAGAATTTTGATAATTACGTCAAAAACGATAACAAATGCATAACATACTCGCGTAGGTCAAGTATTTTTAATATGATTTACGAGATATATATTTTTGCAAAGAAATTTCGCACCAAAAACTAATTTACTTATCAGAAGAAACATTTTTTTTGTACCGGTTGACTATCCACTTGATGGTGGGAGCAACGCCATAGGTGTTATAAATGCGCTTCGGACAAAATAGTAGGATTTATTGGGTTATGTGATGGGGTGGGGTTAGTGAGACAGATTTGTTTTGGAATATTCCAACAGGATTAAGAATTAGGTATTAAAAAGAGATAGGGAAATGAGCTCTGTGAGCTCTGTCATCCCTCACGCATTCACAGAAACACAACAACACATATATGCTGTTATTTCATGGTGGTCTTCTTACTGTAAGGGGATGGTTACAGAAAGCTGCCAAATGTGGCCTTATTGAATTTTTATCTAATAAATCTAATAATGAATCTATTATAATAATAATAGATGTACTAATTAAGTACAACAACAAAACAACGTCTGGGTCTTCTAGTTGTAGATATAATAATGAATTTATTGATAAGCAATAGTTTCTGAGACGTGCAAAATTAATATATTTTTGTTTGGATGCCTTTTTTTTAACTGTATTTTTATAAACCAAAACCTACAAAATGTTTTTTTCTGGTACAAAATTGTTCCTTGTTAAAATAACCTTTAGAAATGTCACTATTATACTCGTATTATGATGTTTAATTGTTTATAATCTTTTATTAATGATATTAAGTTATGTTTATAATAATGTTATTAAATACAATACTACTCTTATCTATTGCAACTACTAATTACGACGTAATAGATAACAAATGCGCGTTAGTTAATTATTTCATTATTGGTAAATGGATGTAACTTGATAAGTGACTTTTAATATATTTCCTTACATTTTTCTTACTTATTACACAACTAATTTAAATATTAATCTATACTTGTAAGTTTGTTTGTTTGTTTGTATGTAGGAGGTAATCTTCGAAACTACTCATCCGATTTCAGGACATAGGCTAAATACTCCACCTCTACTTCACGCAGATGAAGCCGCGGGCATCAGCTATCCATAAAATAAAGATCTAATGCTTGGCAAAAGTACAATGTCAAGTGTTATATTGCTTTAGGTTACATATTTTGTCAGGCGTTATATCATTTGTTTTTCAGCGTCGACGAATTCGTGGGCACCAGCTATTATAATATAATAATAGGGGTAAATTTTACAAAATTAATAGTTGACGGTACCCATTATGTCATTAAGTCATGCAGGCTTCAATTATTACATTAGTTTTTTTTATTTTAGGCTATCGGTAATCATGAGTTTGATGATGGTATAGCGGGCATAGCACCGTACCTTGCGGCACTCCATGCACCAGTTGTCGCAGCAAACATAGATACAAGCAAAGAACCTGCTTTAGAGGGATTGTACAAGCCACACGTAATACTAGAAAGGAAAGGAAGAAAGATTGGTATAATAGGCTTGATTACACCGGAGACAGGGGTAAGATCAACAATTGCATTGATATTGAAAGCTTTACTTTGTGTTTTAATTTAGCTAGAAAATTAATTCCCATTAATTAATTATTTGTTCCCAGATATCATCTAATTCAGGACGTGTACAATTTCACGATCCTGTGCAAACTGCTAAAAAAGAAGCAAAAGTGTTAACAGAAGAAGGTGTAGATATCATAATACTTTTGTCACACTGTGGTCTAGAGGTTGATAAGTAGGTGCATATATGAGTATTTTTTCCTATCAATATTATCCACTCTTCATTAAACTAGTTTTGGAACACTTCTATACACAAACTCCAAAAATAATTGAAATACAAATGATAGTCGTAAAACTTTTAGAAAAACATAGCTCATTCAACGCTCTGAGCTTTCTTATAAGGCCATGTTTTTTTATTTATGACTACTTTTTAATGTATGTCAGAAAATATGATCATTGTTATCGTATTCTCTCAGTAATCTAATTTAAATCCTTCAAAATCCTATTAAAACAAAAATGTTTATGTTTACAATAGATTAGTTAATATCTTAGTCTCTTTACAAAATCCTTTTGTCTTCAGACCCTTTTGTCTCATAAAATGAAAGTCTGATTATTTTGCATATAAATAAAGCTAAGATCGATGTAGCTTATCGTTACATCAATCATAGTTTATTTATACTCCGGTAACTCAAAGGCGATTTAAATGCAAAGATAGTCACCTACAGCCATATTTTCCAATAAAGCTGTCGTGTTATAAAATCGAGTGCCAGTGTACACCGGTGAACCCATAAAAATAATGATGTTGTAAAAATTTATGCTGTGTCTGAAAAGGGTTTACTCTGTTGCATTAATAAAAAAAAATTAAGATAAATAATTACTAAATTAATACGAGAGTGAAAACAACGTACAAATTAAATACAAAGAACATGATAACAATCCTTTATATAAGAATCCTATTAAGCACACCGATAAGATAATAATAAAGGACAATGTGTAACCAGTGATTATACAGAAATTATACAGAAGTGACGTAAAGAAACTCAACATCGCTAGATAGTAGATCTGGTGATTAAATAAATATCAAACAAAACAAGGTCGATAAATTCTTAAATAATGTAATTATCCAAGAATTCATATTACAATATAAATTCAATATATTATTATATATCATGTACCTACATATAAATTAATATTAATTTGAAAAAAAAAAATTCTTGAATTGTTATTGCAATAATATTCATAGATACTGTTGCTTGTCCACTGCTTATAAATAGTAAAAAATATAAATATTTTATTTAAATAAAAATTAGAACTACAAGCAAATGTGCTTGGATTAACTCCAACTCCAACTCATAATTTAAAAAATTGTTAAAAGTTTAATTGTTAAGAAAATTGTGATCACTTTGTAGCAGTTAGACTTTAACAGTAATCCAAATTCGAATTATTATTGTTTTAATTTACAGAGCAATTGCAAGAAATGTAGGTGAGAACATCGATATAATTGTGGGTGGACACTCCCATAGTTTATTGTGGAATGGTGAATCACCAAGTAGAGAGAATGTGGCAGGACCTTATCCAGTAATTTTGGAGTCACAGTCGAAACCTGGACATAAGGTATGAATTTTAGGATAGGAATATGACAAAAGAAATCTTTGTTACAAATTGTTATTGAAGAGAAAATTTGTTGAAACTGTGAATATGAATGCCAGCCGGCGCTGTGTTCTCTAACTCTAGGTGAAAATCTTTTTTTACTTTGTTAGGTATTGGTAGTAACTGCATCAGCATTCACAAAATACTTGGGAAATCTAACGACATATTTCGATCACTACGGCGAGCTACAATCTTTTGACGGATCACCAATATTTTTGAACAGATCGATTCCTGAAGGTATGTCAATAGTATTTATTTAGTATAACAAGTGATTATTTAGCACGATATTTATTCAATACCATTAATTGTTCAAAATCCTAGTAATGTATTAAATGCGAAAGTCACCAGCTAGTTCCAAATAAATGCGATATACAGCCTAAATGTTAGGAACCGTATTGAATCCTAATTTATATTTAGACTAGCTGGTGCCCGCGACTTCGTCTACCTTGAAAAAGAAAAAGTATCCTATCCCATTACCTGTACGTCTAAATATTTATCTAACAAGTTTAATGAAAATCAGTTAATTCGTTTAAGAGTTACGGAGGATTCAATACATACATACATACATACAATACCTACACTTACAGATTTATTATTAGTATTAATAAAAAATAACGAATGTGTTACTGCACTTTTAAAACTAATTATTTTTGTTCATTGAACAGACCCACAAATGAAGAAACTGCTTCAACCTTACGCCGACGAATTACACGCATTAGTTCAAGAGACCATTGGCTTTGCAAATAATGATCTATTGGCAAACGATTGTGGTGCCGCAGAATGTGCTATCGGAGATATGATAGCGGATTCGTTTTTGAACTCTGTAAGTATCTGGTCATGTTCCTTAACCACTATTCTTTACTGTTTAATATCTAAGACACTGTATTTGCAGTTTAAAATTTTGAGGATCTCGTTTCTTTGTCTTTTTGGGTATTGACATACCGAAGGTTTTGCTAGAAAATATCCCAATTATTCTGACAGAGTTCTGACATTCTGAAACTGGGAAAGAGAGTCCAAAATAACTGTCATTACATGTCTCATTTGGACTCTATTCGAAACTTTTGTATTGGAATCGGTTACGATTACATAGATCTTAATTTCGGATAGCCAATAGTCTTAATTACGGTTACGAAACTCCATAACATCCGTAGTATAGACATCGGTCTCGCCCTAACTGGAAGAAGATTTAAAAGGTAGGTTTATCACGTAACTTTTTATTTTATTCCCTCACGACATAGGTAAGTCATAAAATATGTTTCAATCTTAAGAATAAAGACTTGAATACAGTTTGGCCTCCGTAATTTCAAATTTTAAATTCAAATTGTGCGCCGTACGGCCAGCAGTACAAAGCCCGCAGGTTGGTATTACCATAATGTAGACAAGACTTTAAATTGTGACCATGGGCTATTGTAAAAATTCAGAACAGAATTTAGGTTAATTTTGTATATCGTTAAAAGAGAATATTTTTAAGAGCATATGATTTTATTGTACCTACACTAGCGGATACCCGCGACTTTGTCCCCATTGAATCCCTTCCTCGTTTAACGCTCTTCCATCAGTGAAACCCTCTGATTTTAACCTACTAAGGCGATTTTAACCTCGCAACAATTATACCCACATTAAACGCAGCACAATTTTTTTTATGAGAGAATCTATTTTCGACTAAGTAATATTTTTTCTTATATTTAAATTTATTGTTTCAGACAAAAGAATATTTTAAAAACAACAAAATAAAGGACACTAAGCCACACGTCGTTTTCCTCCTCAGAAATATGATTAGAGGTTCAATCGCTAAAGGAGGTGAGATTTTTAAATATACTTTATGTGTATGTATGTATAATTGTATGTATATAAAAAATATATATTATGTCGTAGCTGTGCGCGCGGTTTCGCAACTTTTTTGTTTGTAAACCGTTTGAAATAAAACAAACACTAAATGTTACAAGAAGCTTGCTACAATACATAAGTGAAAACTGCATTTAAATTGGTTTATCCGTTTTTGAGATAAGTGTGCACAAACGCACAGACGAACAGACAACAAATTTAAAAACTATGATATTTTTTTAACGTAATATTTAATGTTGAAAAAATATTCATAGATTATGATACTACAAACTATATGAGGAAAGATATTCATTGTTCTTGTAACATTATACAAGGTAGGTATTAACTAGGTAAAACATTATGTTGCGAAACACTTGTTTAAATAATGAGCATTTTAAAAAATTTAATGGAGCGTTCATCTATACTTCTATACTAAAATTATAAAGAAAGATTTGATTGTTTGTTTGTTTGTTTGTATAGAATAGGCTCCGAAACTAGTGGACCGATTTGAAAAATTCTTTACCATTAGAAGCCGACATTATCCGTGATGGACATAGGCTACTTTTTACCGCGGGAAAATGCTTCATTACTACGGGAAATCTAAAATAAATGTAAATAATGTAATGTAATAAATGTAATGTCGTCGTACAGTAGCATGCCTATCGGTTTTCTATCGTCTACACCACGGAGAATGTGCGTCCATCCTATGGGATCTGATCCGGCCAGAGCCGTTCCACTTACGGAACACGAGGCGTGGGCGGGGGTTTCATCCCTTCGTGGTTGATGTTCCCCGGTCACGCACGAAGCGTTATAGTTCCACCTTCCTTGTCCGAACTGCTAAGGAGTGGAACTCATTGCCTGCGTCCGTGTTTCCCCAAAATTACAACCTCGGGGTCTTCAAGTCTAGGGTAAATGGGCACTTAGTAGGTAAGCGTGGTCCATCTTTGGCCGCATCTGCACCTAACATCAAGTGAGATCGCGGCCAAGCGCTGCCTTGATTACATAAAAAAAAAAAAAAATACTAGCGCCTTGGCCCTGGAGATCCATCTATCCAAATTAGGTGAAACCTCGCAGAGAATATTACTTCGATGGGTGAAACGACTAACATGACAACTGCTTGGTGATATTCCACGGTAGATGGCATTTTATACTTTTCAACGCGGACGAAGTCGCGAGCACCAGCTAGTGATATTATAATGTCAGCTATAATACGAGTAGATCATAAAATTCACCGTCATAGAGCATTTTGGCAGAATCTTTCTGGGTCTTCAAAAAACACTAATATGCGTGTCAGTAGTTCCTGAGATTACGCGTACAACCAAACAAACAATCTCTTCAGCTTTATTTAACAGTAAGTATATAGATTTATTCATGTGTGATTTTAAATTTACAGTCATAACTCGCGGTGGAGTAATAAATACTCTGCCATTCACGAATAGTGTCATGACATTCTCCTTGCTCGGCAAACACTTGATTGAAGCATTTGAAAGATGCCTAACTAATTATTGGGTGGCACACCCATTTAATGGACCCTGGATGCCTCATGTAGCTGGTAAGTATATTTGGTGTAAAATTAAATTGTACCTGCCATCAATCATCAAAACTTATAGTAGATGGTTGAAGTCGGATGACCTTTATATAAAAGAAATACTATTTTACTTATAAACAATGAGGTTATCAATCAATCAATCAATATACTAATAATAAATCTGTAGGGGTCGGCCATGCAGTAATTTACTTTTTTTTCAGAAATATCGTGTATATAGGCTCTATACATGATACTGAAACTAAATTGACCGTTTTTAGAATTTTTTTCTGTATATATGTATGTAAGTATGTATGTATGTATGTATATAATGTATGTTCCTCAATAACTCTTAAACGAATTAACTGATTTTCATGTAACTTTGTAGATAAACATTTAAAAGTACATGACACACGATAGGCCACTTTTTTTCTTTTTCAACGCGGACGAAGTCGCGGGCACGAGTTAGTTAATAAACACGAGCACAACAATTTATTTTTTCTATTCATAAGCAATTTTATTTGTATGTACAGATGTTGAGTTTCAATGGACATTCATATGACGTATATGAAGTTTCAGTTTTGAAATATATAAATTGCTAGCTGTGCCCGCGACTTCGTCCGCGTGAAATAGTGACTATGGGTAGCATTTTTAATTGTTTAGGCTTTTTATTTTATATATTATACACATTTTAGTGCTTCTATAACTCTAAAAAGAACATTCTAAAGCCGACAATAGTCGTATGTCATCCGTGACACTAATCATCTTTCAAAACCCCGAGCGCAAAGAGTTTTCATACAAATGACGATACTTCCATACAAACTTTTATCTCCTTTTTCAACCCCTTATAACCCTTTTTCCGCATTAAAAAGTAGCCTATGTCCTTTCTGAAGTTCTAGACTACTTGTGTACCAAATTTCGTTAAATCTGTTCAGTAGTTTTGGCGTGAAAGCGAGACAGACAGACAGACAGAGTTACTTTCGCATTTATAATATTAGTATAGTATATATTAGTATAGTATATAGTGTATAGATTAGAGTTCAGCAAGTATATTTTGCTTATATCTTCAACTCGTTATAATGTTTCAGGTGTCCGATTGACGTTGAATGCGATAAATGGTACAGCAACAGTATTAATAAAAGATGGAGACACGTATCGACCTCTAGACCCCGAAGAGTTATATCAAGTTACATCTCTGAACTTCTTGACCAGAGGCGGTAATGGATTTAAGGTAAGCCATACATCTAAAATCTCCTATGCTATTCCTTCCAATGATTGTCATTTTCCTGTTTCTTCTGCGTTTTTATTTTATGATAAAACTAGATGGCGCCCGCGACTTCGTCCGCGTTGAAAAAGGAAAAAATAGCCTATCACGTGTCCTGTACGTCTAAATGTTTATCTACCAAGTGTCATGAAAATCAGTTAATTTGTTTAAGAGTTATGGAGGAACATACGTACATAAAAATTCTAAAAATCGTCTATTTAGTTTCAGTATCATGTATAGAGCCTATAACCGCAATTATCTCTAAAAACAAAGTAATTTACTCCATGACCGACCCCTACAGATTTAGTACCTATTGATGATGACATATACTTAATGAAAATTGAAAGTTTTTTGGAAACCTATTTGATGAAAAAAAATTTCATTTGATTTTAAAATAACTAATAAATAAGCCTTTTACTATGTTTGTTTTATAGATATTTTATATAATATTATATTATAAAAGGCGGTGTGTATGTGTGTAGGTATGGACTCCGAAACCGCTGAACCGACTTTGATGAAATTTTCAGACAACCTTCAGATTAGTTCAGCAGAAGCCGGGAGCGAGTTGCTAGTCCAAAATAAAATTAGACCAAAAAGGGTCGTGGTTTTCATTAATTCGTAAAAAGCTAGAGATACATAATTTTATTTCAATTTGCGAGTTCCAAATAAAAGTAAAACGAGTTTCTGAGGTCGGGTGACCTTTTAAGATGCCAAAACCGCAAAATTTGGGCTCTTTTTTCAATTATTGCTTATAACGTTTTATTTATACAATCACGGTAAATTAAATGTAACTTTGATGATAATTAAAATGCAACTTTCTCTGTTAAATATCTTCTTTAACATTAACCCAAAAGTCTTCCTTAGAATAAAAGTCTTCCTTAATTCATTCCTATGAATATTTCACATTTTGTAAATGTGGATAACATTCGAAAATCAAAAATACTTTTTATACTTTCAAATTTTTTTATTACTTTCATACTTATTATATATATCTTTCAAACCAAATTATACGATATTTATTCCTCACACTTTATATAATACTAGCTGGTGCTCGCGACTTCGTCCGCGTAGGAAAGTATAAAACGCCATCTACCGTACTTTGGATAGATGGCGCTATCTCCCTTTTATTTTAGATTTCCAGTAGAAATGAAGCCTTTTCCCGCGGTAAAAAGTATCCTATGTTCATCACGGATAATGTCGGCTTCTAATGGTAAAAAAGAATTTTTCAAATCGGTCCAGTAGTTTCGGAGCCTATTCTATACAAATAAAAAACAAACAATCAAATCTTTCCTCTTAATAATATTAGTATAGGTAATAAAAAAGTGATTTTTTGTTTATTTATGAACATCCAGTTCCAGTGTTAGTACTTGTTTGCTTCGTGTAAATGCATAAAGGTGCATAAGTAACTCGAAATTTTGGATGTTTGAATAAATACTTATCATTATTTTTTTTCCTCAGATGATCGAGGAAAACGCCCGCAATGTGACCTTCATAGGAAAAGATGCTGACATTTTAGAAGGTTATATAAGGAAAATGTCACCAATTATGAGTTCGTTGGACGGCAGATTGAAGGTTTTGAACGAAGAAAAAATTGAATCATAATAATAACTACAAAATGTGTAAATATTTTATACATACTATATTTTGTACGGCGTATTTTAAGAATTTTACTTCATTTGTTAAGGCGGAGTAATACCACAAAAAATGGTATTATGTTTAGTGATTGTAATAAAACTTATAATAAGTATTTTTCATGACAAAATACCAAAACACTAAAGAGAATTAATGTACCTGGATTAAATAAAATTATTTTATTTTCCCTATTACTCCCTTATTTTATATCTTATCAAGGAAAGCACTGCATTTGTAACCCTGATGGATTCTCTCGTGTTAATAAGTTTCGGTAATGGTATGTGGTGTTATCCACATACCATCAATTAGACCGTCAGCGTGTCTACCAGCAATCATTTTATTAACAACTCCTTAAATAGGCTGGTAGTGTAGTAATAGTATATTTCTAGTAGAGAGAAAATAAAAGACTAGCCTGAATTTTCTCGTCTTTGACAAGCTAACACGACTTAGTACAACGCCGGTTAAAGAACCAGAAAGGAGTAAGAATGAAACGTAAATTACTCTACTGAAAACATTACCTGGTATTTGAATAGATCCCATGTGATAGTAGAACACTTCTTTAGCACCCTTAAACACCCCTTCACGAATGATACTTGTATAACGGTTCGGATAAAAACACATTAGCCAACGTTCTCACTAACAAACAACATTACTCCGAACATTTACAGCTGGGGATTTTATTCAATCCCAACCTTTTACCGAGCAAAACTCACCATTACCATGTTAAAAGTTTCGTTATAAAAACTCGTAAACACAAATATCTAGCAACTAGATACGACTTGTACTTCAATCAAATCATTGGAGGTGTTTTCTTCTATTCATACATCTAAATATTTACTAGCAACTCGATCCCGATTTTGCATGGATGTAATTTTTTCGGCAAATTATATACTTACACAAACGCTTATACCATTTGTGAAAACCTTATCAAAATTCGTTAAGTGGTTTAGAAGTTACATCTGCTTTAACTTCTATGGATTCCAATTCTGTATTGGTACTGAGATAATGTAAACAGGTTTCAATCCAGTACAGCTTCCACAGTAGATTGGAAATTGAATGGAATAGATGGCGCTAGATTGGAAGAGAGAACGTTAACTTTTTTTTCATACCAGTGATCACAGTTCCAACCACTCTGCTGCGTCATTGACATTGAGTGCTAAACTTGATCTGACGAGGAAAACGTGAACTTACTCAAACATGATAGTTAGTTCGTCGAATAATAACGCACAAAAAAATTTTGACAATAAAGCCGACGGTCATCTTTCAAACTTGAGATCTATTTGGCACAATACGTAAATTACAAAAGCACTGATGTAAATAACTTTTATTTTTGTCGTATCTAGTTTCTCTATGGTGGGCTGAAACTGTACCTGACTTGATTCGAAAGCGAAAGTCAGCTGGACTCACAATACTCCGCAGACGGCGTTTGTCTAATTATGACACGAATCGCCGGAACTCATTATCATACATTAAAATTAATTCCAAGGATATTTGATGACAAAAAGGAAATGTTTTCGGTGATAAAATTGTGCAAGGGATTTTGGGATTTCGGACCAGTTTTTAATTGATATGTCTTGTTTAAGTTTGCTCAAACTTTTAGAACGTAGAACGTTTTAAATTTGTACTATAAATATATTTTCTAATATTTTTTTATTTATTTTTTTCAATTTCTCTATACCTTTCAAACCTATGGAACTGAAGATATTGTATCAAATAGTAGAGAGGAATTCATAACAGAACTCAGGATTGGTCAATGATAATAAATTACCGAATTAAACACTGCGCGTTTAGTACAACAGAAAACAGGCCTCAGATTCCTGGTATATGGTACAGATAAGAAATGGCGCTTTGGGCGCCTTTTCATATAGTCGATTTCGTGGGCCAATTCGAGGTACCTAAGTACTTCTTCAGAGTTCGGATTCCCCCCATTGTTATGTGGGATATTGACATCCACCAAAAGGACCCACGACTGCTCCCGGTAAATCAACATAATATCAAGTCAGTCGCAGGAATATTCCTGTCTGTGATGATGTTCCAATTGTGCATACCCCATTCCTATAGTAGATTATGAAATATTTTATTACATTCATTCATACGGAATATACATTCATACGGGCTTCCTTATTTTATGGTGCAGATAAAGCGGTACCTACATCTAAATACTTCTACATCTGCATACTAAATTCGCTAGAATCTCTGCATACCCGATCACCATAGTGGATTATGAACCATTCTATTTAACAACTTTAGCGAGTCTGATAGCCAGTAAAAGCATATAACTTATTTACATGCTATCAGAATTTGCTAACAGCAACTTTGTCGATCAAGAGTTTCTGATTCTCAAATGGAAGTACATCAATAGTTTGGATTATAATCTTTTTCATGTAATTAGTAAGGTTTGTATAATAAAAATAATAATTAATCAATGAATATATTAATTAAGCAGTTTATTAAACTGATTAATAACTTATTTATTATTACGATAAGCAGACAAGCATAAAAGTAATTAGAAGTTACAAAATAAATATTCAAGTATTTGTAACTCAGCATCTTGCTAGCATAAACCAGGCGCTGGTTTTCTATGGAAACCATTTGTATAACACTGTGCACAAATTTATAGTACTTATCTACAGTGTGTCGGAAATCCTATGATAATTTTTGCGTTATCGTAACTGGATTTCACATTAATTTCATTCTACAAAGAAATTGAAATTAATAATGTCGGTACAATTACATAATGTTCTACATATTATCAGCCTTTCTGTCATGTTGAATTTGTCTCGTAATTAAACTTAGGGACAGCATCGTTAGAATTGCCTGAAATAAAGACATTCTGTGTTATTATATAATGTTTCAAAAGAAATCGCAATTTATATTGATGAAATTTTATTAATCTTTAGCACCTGCACCAAAAGCGAACCGATGCAGAAATCAGTCTTCGAGTCGAGATACACAACTAGTGAGGATTGCGCACTGCGTAGAGTCCTTATGAAACAAGTATCAGCAGGAATGCGCGTTTGACTGTACTTTACGCAAGTACTTGCGTGAAGCTACTTCAGAGATAGATACTTAGTCGTTTGATACTAACTCTCTTCACTCCTCGGATGCCACCGTTCCGACTTTTATAATAGGATTGTAGTTATATTTTAATATACTTAACTGAATTATGTATTTATGACTGAACTGTATATTTATGAGTGTGAAAGACTAATAAAACTACCTATTATATAATAATAACTAGCTGGTGCCCGCGACTTCGTCCGCGTTTAATGATAAAAGGTACCCTATGTCCTTTCTGGTGTCCCAGATAACGTGTATGCAAAATTTCGTGGTGATCGGTTCAGTAGTTTTTGCGTGAAAGTTTAACAAACAAACTCACATTCACATTTTATAATATTGGTGAGGATAATAAAATATAGGAGACTTTGGTTTATCTATATAGACTACAGTTATAGGCTTTACCTGATACACAGTAGATCTGTCTACTGTGAAAACTCTGGACGCAGTGAAGTTGGGAGGCGTAGAACACAAACGAGCGATTTCCGGCCATAGACGTGACTCATACTTCGCTGTCTTTAACAGTACGCTCACCAATCTTCCATACTGTACGGATAAAAACAGTATCAAGGACACTTGAGACCGATGAAAATTGCAAGTCAATAAAGATTATAAACTAAACAACAATAAAGCTATATTAGACACTACAAGTGATCTTGATACTTTTTAATATTTTTCTAAACTTGTAAACAAAATAATTGAGTGTAGCTCTCGTAGAAACCATAATTTATATTTTCTTTGAGCGTATTTATGTATATTATATTGTGGAAGGCGATCGTATAATCAGGCAATTCTTAATATGCCTAGGCAGATAGCATCGTTTCATGAACTTCCTAACTAATATTGAACTGGCCATTGAGATGTGAGACTCTGATTAGTTTTTGATTAAACATAATTCAATAAGCACTTTTATGATCACTTTGCAACTTCATAAATCTGCCTAGGCACATAACGAACTGCCGTATCATATGATCAGCCGCCGACATAGTCGTATATATACGAGAACAAATTCATACAATACTATGTATACCAATAAATCTTATCGTTTGAATTGTTATTCTGTTAAATAGATCGAACGATAAAAGTATTTAGACTAAACATAAACTGGTTAAATTAATGTACCCGAAGTAGAAAGTGCTAACATACGCTTCAAAAAGGTATCAAGGAAAATCATAATATATTTACCGCTTTTGTGACGGCATGACATGTCTCTGTTAATGTAAAATAAATTACAGTATGAATGAGGAATTGGTATAAATGGTCATAAACTGGCAACTTTACTATCATACTTTCAGCTCCTGCTTCTGAAGCTGAAAAAATAATTTGAAGTGAAAAGGGGGGATGTATTTGCTTCATCGGTCTTGATATGGAGTAAGCGTATGTCCACATCAGGGCGCATAGAAAATAAAGCCCGATGATTGGTCAAAATTTTATGTGGGCGTTACAACAACCAATCACCGGGCTTTATTTTCTGTCGTTTCGTCAATCTACAACGCTCCCGTTTGCACTGAGTGCTCTTGGCTAAGGGCCCTGTTCGATATACGCCAATCGATGTGAAGGATAATATTAAGCATAAAGGCTCAGTTACACAAGAAGAGTTTCTTGTGCGAGTTTCGGACGCGAGTGGGAAAAAAATCGTATCAGGCACTTAGCGAGAAGTATTTAAAGACTCTTTTTTTGTTTTATGGCAAAACAACGTTTGCGGGGTCATCTAGTCATTTATATAATTGTAATGTCATATATTATACATAGGTATACTTACTTATGTATAACTTAAACATATTTTTCAAGGGCATAAACATGTCCAGATGTATACAAGTGAGCAAAGCCAATAGAACAGCATTAGTTGTTTCTTCTATAGTGCACATGCAATCATTTATCGTTTCGAGGAACATTAGAATTGTTTGTGCACGAATTAAACGCAGTTTATTAACAATTTTGGGCCCTGAAAAGATTTCAATGCAAAATTTGTTTCACCTATTACTTAGTTCGTTCTTAACAGCAAGTGCATTTTACTTACGATCATTGACTAGTTGCGGAAATTCTTTTTTTATAAACTCCTCATTTACGTAAATCTTATTACTTTCGTTAACTTGTCTCGCTTCTTAAAAAAAACATAAAAATGAATATTTATTTATTTATTACAAATTCCACAGCTTTCCACATAACATTTACAAACAAAAACAAAAATGTACCCTGAAGCCAATTACGGATTTTACATTTATACAATAACTAGCTGACGCCCGCGACTTCTTCCGCGTTGAAAAAGAAAAAAGTATCCTATCGTGTGTTCCGTACGTCTAAATGTTTATCTACCAAAATAATAAAATTGTAGTCTCATTCATACCTTCATAGTCCACGTCACATTCCTCCAAATAATGTGCCAAAGCATTCATACGAAATGTGAACACAAGTATCAAATACATGAAGACAATCTGAAAACACTGCATCTGTGTCCGTGGGACGATCCAATACAGTTTGTATATACCTGAAACACAATCTATTTTTCTTCTGTTAGTTACAGGGAGTTCAGTTATTACGTTCTGTACTTAGTTTGATCCCAAAAGTGCGTCAAGTAATTAGGCTCCTAGTAATTTCTCAAATATAATGCAATCATGGCTACCATAGAGGATACTTTGCGATACTCCTGGATGAGCTCGCTCCATTATAGGCCTTATCTTTGCTACACTTCTGAGTGTTGGCCAAACCCATCTCTAATAAAAAAAAATTAAAAAATCGTTTTAAACAAACCTGTAATTGCGTTATTATTATGCAAACAGTGAATAGCGAGAAAAGATACTGGCAAATAAAATAGTTCCAAAAGCAATAAGATAAATGATATCTTTTCGTAAGTAGAACACATTCCGGGGCCAATCACATTCTCGATCTGAAACACAAGATCAGAAAATTCAATTGAGGAATGGATAAAGAATGAGTGCTTACACAGAGTAGGAATTATTTTTAATGTTAAGTCTGACAGACAAGTTGACAGACAGCTTCCTGGTAGATGGTTAACACAAAACACAACAAGGCCTCAAGTGTTGCAAGTGCGCTTTGCTTGATAGATAAATAAAAAATATATATTTACATAACATACCTCCGAAATAACAACGAAGCACCTGTTAAATATGTTCGGTTTAAAGAAGTTGTTTAACTTAGATGGTATTGATATAATAAACATTGCCAATGACAAAAATAACATTTCAAGGGAATTTTGCGAGTCTTCTAGAAATCCTTTCCTGAGAGCTAATGACCCAAAGTACAGACATCCTGAAAAATGCCAATTAAAAAAATTATATCTAATGAGAACTGAAAACTGTCGTTAGGTTTGGCAAGTGAGATCAAGGATAAGGCACTAGGAAGGGATAGAGAAATAGGCTATGGCATCCCTTATTCACTCACAGAAACACAACAGCACACATGCTGTTATTTCACTGTGGTCTTGTGTAAGGAGGTGGTTATACTGTTCCGGAAATCCTCTTGGATACTTGACAGTGTATGATAAGGGACACTGCAGGGTAATGTCGGTTTCATAGCAGCTAAAGCGGTTATCACACTATTCAATTTAAAGGGAACCAATTTAGGAAGCTAAGTAGTTAAAACTAGTTGATGACACTACTCTAAATTGATTACTAAATCGAAGATATAGATAATGGAATCTAAAATCTAAATTGGTTTCCTTCAAATTAAATAGTGTGATAGCGGCTTTAAACCCAACGACTTTATAACGCGGCCGTTGATGGGCTGGGTCGCTGTTACGTTATGACGCGACTTTGGTGCCCCGCCAACGCTCTCTTTCAGAACCTCGGCGTACCCGGAAGTAGAGGTACGCCGGTCATCTCGGTGGACCTTACGCCACTACTAAATGTGCGCAGTTTTACATATAAATCTTTGTCAAAATTAATGACAGTTGACGCTGCGACATACCATCACAACCATAGAAGTGGACTTGACCTGACTGCTTTGGACTCGACGGACCTGTTTTGGAATACTAATATGAGAAAATTATAGACTTGACTGACTTGACTCTGCTACTTTTGATTTTCATTTCAATTTTACAAATTGCTATTTTTACTAAGGACACTGCGACATTAACTTGACACTGGCAGATAATGGCCATTTTAAAATGAGCCGAATTGCCATTTGAACGTAAAAAGAAGAAAGAACCATAGAAGTGCACAAAGTATTGTTCATGCAAAACAAAAACTACAAAATAACTTTTTGGAGCTGATGCGTACGTATCCTGCACTGGCCACAGAACATTTATATCCAAACTTTAACGGAACTATGCTGTGCCCGGAGCTCAATTACTTCTATCATAGTTAAAGTTTACTTGCAACATACTTTTTAACTTTAGTAAGGTGTTCTAAATGGTAATTTCGAATAGTTGAACGTACAACATCAATATTAAAGTTGTCCAATTCTAACTTTTTGCACATTATTTCTTTTCCTAGTGTTAGAACCTACTTTTATTAAGTTTCTACATTTATCTTAGGTGTGTTTTATAAATCACTTACCCGATATCAAATTGAAAAGTATCATATAAACAATAAATATTTTTGAATTTTCTACTACATAGTATTTAGTAGTATCATTTAAAGTTAGGCAACTTATACCAAACACACGAGCCAGGTAAAGTGTTTCGGATAAACCAAAAATTTTGTTTCTAGAACTCATTTTCTTCAAAGACAAATTTGGGATAAGTTACGAACGCTAAAGGTTGTAATAAAACAATCAAGCTTTATCGTTACATTTATTTATTTGAACATAAAGAAACATCAAAATGCCATTAGCTTACACTACATACTTGAACAAACAATTAAGACACTGCCACACTAGAAGCGTTTCGATCACAAAGCGATACACAAGTTTATTTTGATCGCATTCACTATCTTTCGGTTTGTCAACACAAGGCTATCGAGTCCGAAGTGTTGGATAGTTTCTTATTTGCCAAAGAAAAATATCACAATGTCAGTGACAACGCTAAAGAAATATTACGACAATGTGTTTTACGGTGTTCTTTTTTTTAACTGTTTGAAATTTTTGATACACTTTTAAGTACTACATTTGAACAATATTTTCTGTAATGTTCACTTCAAATTATTAAAAATGTAGCTCTCTGTTCAAATGTGGTTTCGTAGGGTTGTATTTCCTTAAGATTGAACTTTTTTTTTTTTTTCATTTAAGATGGTACGCGGAGCTCCCAATGCGCGGGCTCAGCGTGTACGCTCGCTGTGTAGTGCAAGCCTTTTAAATTGATTGCTAAGCGTTGTTTTTAAATTGATTGTTCTCGTGAACAATTCGGAAAATAATTTATTCTTAATATCAATGCAAACACATTTCTCATATTAATCTAAATTGCAATTGAATTACTAGAAAGAAGTGATTTATGCTAACACCGGCCATCTGAAAAGAAATTTTATAAAATATAATTAATTATTTTATTTAAATATTAAATCTTAATCAAAAATTATGCTTAAAATGGAGATTAAAATATTTTTTTATATTTTTATGTTATATCTGGTAAACAGGCTAACGGTCCACTGTCGCCTAAGTATAATAAATGCAACGTCACTATTGCAGTAGGATTAAGGATAACTCTGACATAATAAACATTATTAAATATGTATACTTACGATAGCTAACATTTTTTTATTTAACGTAATATGTTGTAAAGACTGGAATTTAAGTGGGGCAATACTTAAGAGCGAGATTGCGCGCTCTATCTTTGATAATGCTGTTTGATTTTCATACAAATTTTCCTTTTGTTTAGATACTGTCATATTTCTTAATTTACGCAGAGTTTTTGACCACTAAAAAGAAAATTTTATAATTAAATATTTCTTAACGTTTAAATGTAAAAACCATCAAGTACAGACAAAAAAAAAATATCAAAAAAATCTCTGAAAAGCTTTGGTAGGTACTGCTTCAAACACAACTAAAACTAAAAATATCTATAAGTAGGTATAGTATATCATAAAATCTATGGTATGATAGCCTATTAGTAACGAAATTCAAATTAATTTATACTTGGTAGAATTAGGATTTTAGGTAAAGTAGCAAAGTTTTAGGTATCTATGCAAACTTTTGTTACGAAGAATCACATAGACAAGCACAATTTGATACTTTAACTTAATCAAAAATGTGACAAAATATTATAACATAGTTAATTGTATTGTGCATCTTATTCTAGATTCTTTTATTAAAAAAATAATAATAATAAAAGGTTTTGAATAAATGTGTACTAAATTATAATGAAATAAACTCACCTCAAGTTCCATTACATCGAACATTGTTAAGAAGATGTAAGATTCGCAGCATTGTACGCATAGTCTCATGATATTTCCAAACCCTCGCGTTTTCGAATTGATAACTAAAAAAGAAACTAATGTACTGTATTTTAATAATAGGAGATCTATTATTAACAGATTAATCTGAGTTTATCAATAGTACCTAATAATAAATCTTAGGGGTTGGTCATGGAGTAAGTTACTTTTTTTTTTCAGAGATAAGTACGGTGTTTGTAGGCTCTATACATGATACTGAAACTAAATTGACGTTTTTTAGAATTCTTTTCTGTATGTATATGTATGTATGTTCCTCCATAACTCTTAAACACTGACTGTTTCTTTTGTCCTTTTCTTTTGTATAATTTTGTTTTTTGTTTTCTTTTTATTTTGTATAAAAGAAAAAAAAAACAGAAAATGTAGTCTTTTGTGTTCGTTTTTAATGCACGCTGAGTTAGCCTATAAGTGGAGTATACAATATTATAAAAGATTGTTTAAATGTGAATAAGTGTATGGATTATTGTATACTGTATTGGCTTCCTAATAAATAAATAAAAATAAAATAAACTAACAGGATAACAATAAGATGTCAAAACATAAACACTTACTTAAATGAAGAGCCGCTATCGAAACAGATGTTACTAAGGTAATATTTACGAATATTATGTAGACAGTGATAGCTAATCCACATTTTCTCATCATTGTTCTAGATAGAAGGCGTGTAGTTCTCAACACCCTCAATGTTGACACAACGGTTTTCTCATCTATAATTTTTTAAGAGACATTCAGAAGGACACAAAAAGTGTAGCAGGTAATTTTTTTTACCCATTTTCTAGAAATTTGTGATTGTAACGCCAACTCTGCCTTTGAACATAGTTGGTCTGAGATATACATAGCCAACTTATTCTCAAAACGTTTTGTTTCGAAGTTTGCGGGAGCATAGAAAATGTCCATCACTTACTTATAGATTGCGTCAGGTACAAAATTTAAACAAGATAACAAAAAAAATTAGAATAAAGTTGCTCTTGGGCTTTATTATCTATACTAATATTATAAAGAGGAAAGATTTGATTGTTTGTTTGTTTGTATAAAATAGGCTCCGAAACTACTGGACCGATTTGAAAAATTCTTTTACCATTAGAAGCCGAAATTATCCGTGATGAAAATAGGATACTTTTTACCGCGGGAAAATGCTTCATTCCTACGGGAAATCTAAAATAAAAGTAAATACTACACTTGGCCCGGGAGATAGCGCCATCTATCCAAAATACGGTAGATGGCGTTTTATACTTTTCTATATTTTATAAAGTTACTCGGACGAAGTCGCGTGCAACAGCTAGTATTATATAACGTTGTATTGTTAAGAATCTTCTTACAATTTTCTCGTAGTGTAGACGAACGATTTAATATGTTATTGATCTTCTTCAATCTCAGCAGAAGCCAAATGATCAAAGTGGACAGTGACCATTGAAAACCAAATGTTTGTAGAAGCAACAGTTCGTCTAAACAGGCCTTTATCCTTGTCGGTATCGGTTCTAGAGAAAATGTGTATAAAATGTTTAAAATTATTTAGATTTAGACGTGACATTGTATTCGTGTAAACTTACTAATATAAGATCCATCAATTATTGTGCAGAAATTGAACAACAAATTTATTGAAGCTGCAGCCCACGAGACGAAGAAGAAAACTGACGTTTGGGAGAAATATTTCGTTTCTGACCACGACAAGTTAAATAATTTATCTATCTGAAATGTAATTTACAAGCTGCAATTAATATTATATAACAAAAAATAAAACCGCCGAAAAAACTGAAAAGCATAAATTAATCTTATTAACATTTTATCTAAGTAATTTTGAGTCGCCGCCGCGCATCACTCTTTACGTAATTTTTGCTTGTTTGGCGCCGACTAGGGTTGGAATTTTTTTTTAATTAAAATGGGACCCCTTTGAGGGTGCACCCTTTCAAATAAAAAAAGAATTATCAAAATCGGACCACCCTGTCAAAAGTTATGCGTAAAAAAAATTAAAAAAAAATAATAAAAAAATATATAACCTCGACCTTCTATTGACATACTATATCTGCTTTACGATGCTAAGGAGTTGGGTATCCCGTAGACTAACTATCCCATGAAAACACTACCAAAGTAACAAGCCAAATTTAACATAAATCGAACCGG
Source organism: Synanthedon vespiformis (assembly GCA_918317495.1). Lineage (NCBI taxonomy): Eukaryota > Metazoa > Arthropoda > Insecta > Lepidoptera > Sesiidae > Synanthedon > Synanthedon vespiformis. The sequence goes on from OU906965.1 coordinate 4,326,107, forward strand.
TGGAAATTAGTGAAAGGGCTTCGTCAACTAGGAAATGGGCTGATGTTCTTCAAACATCTGAACAGATCTTCATTAATTATATAGCTAAGAACCAATCCGATTAGCTAAGATAATTAGGACTTCTTTCACCATCTGTCAAGTAAGCTAACCGTCATTTAATTAAAGTCACCAGTCATCGGGGATAATGGAGCTGATACATATACTTTTTTATGTACGGTAAAAGTACGAAACATTAAAAAAAATATATTAAAAAAAATAGCCTATCGAAGAATGCATAATTTAATAAAACATAAAATTATTTCTAAAAGTAACTAATCAACACATCACTTGTAGTTGATGAAAGAAGTCCTTAGACTGTTTGTCCCAAGTAAAAGTATTGGTAAAAAACTTCGAGAGTTAAATTCCCATCTGTTACTATATAGGGTTGGTATTTTAAGCTATTGTATTAATTATAGCTAAATATGTTATTGTCTGTAGTCTTTTACAAATAATATACTTAACTGTTTAAGAATTTTGTAATACTTACGATTCTAATTTCTGTTATTATATCATTGATAACACTTATTCTTTCTTTGGACCAATATAGAAGCGCTGAAAAGAAAACGCCCTGTGCCATATACAGCGTACAAGTCAAATAAATGACCCAATTCATAGATATTGTCCCAAGAGCAAATAAATAAAATGTTGACCATGAAACTAAAACAAAATGAAATTATATTTTTTTTAATAAATATAGTACGTGTTGGACCTAACAATATGTTACGGTAAATGTGATTACTAATATTAATACTTACTTCATGATTTGGTAAATGTGATAAAAACTGTGAAATTCATCACTTTTACTGGTTTTTATTAATAATTGACTATGTGGTGTGATAAAAGTAATAAAACAAACAAGAAACAATCTGTGTTTTTCAATATTTATTAGCAAGTAAAGTAATCCTTACTATATACCGCGAGCATCATATAATCATAAAATAAAATTATATAATCATAAAATAAACATTAAAAGCTTACAAAAAATATTATTTATTTTTGAAGAATTATAAAATCAACATTAAAATGAGTAACAGAAATTATTATTTTTGCAAGATGATTCTTAAAATCATGATCATAGTAATGATGATGATTTTATGATTAAAATCAACATTAAATCAATCCCCGCCTGCCTCTGTAGCTTGAAACAAATGCTTAGCGTACGTTATTTTTGAAAATTTATTACATTTACCAAAAGTAAGGTGTAATTATTAATAATAACCAGTAAAACTAATTCATTACTTCATTACTTTTGCCTTCAATTTTGGTAATTATTAATAATTTTCAATTAATCACAATAACCGTAACATATATAATATATACTAACCATAACCTGCAACCAAAAACCACATGAGAACCAACAATTTCTTATTCAAAGTTACGTCACCAGAACCTCCATAATTTGCTGGTAAAAAACTGGAACACTTGTTAAAGAGTACATAATATTTTATTGCATTTTCTAATACCATGTTTTCTGCCAATCGCAGTGTGCTGCAAACATAATAATATCCACTAGTATGTTTAGAATTAGAAGCTCTGAAAACATTAAAATAAAAATGTTACATTTATTTCTGACGTTGAAGGTAAAGGTTAACTTAACCAATGTAATGGGGACCTACATATATAAATAGTTAAGAAAAATTACTCAGTTACTGAATACAAATGAACTGAACCTGTACCTAGATACTAGTAGTAGAGATATTTTTTTGTAAACATAAAAGACCTTTTACGCATGAAATGTAAACAAGAAAACACTAATGATGTTTACTTACAGTAAAAGTAAGGTAACATTTGTAATAATTCTATAAATTATTAGATCAGCGTTATTACTGTAAAACCATATCAAAGTCAAATAAGTATCGAGTGATTTATCAAGACGGGTCAGTATGAGTTCGAAAAAACATGTCAGCGTTGGACTCACGTACATACATACAATACATACATACAATATTACAATAATTACATAAATCAAGGCTGTACAAAGTACAGCACCCGGGCCCCATGCGGCCCGCGTTTCATATTTGTGCGGCCCGCGACGTGTTTTCAACCGACTTCCAAAAAGGAGGAGGTTCTCAATTCGACTGTATTTTTTTTTATGTTTGTTACCTCATAACTTTCTACTGGGTGAACCGATTTTGATGATTCTTTTTTATTTGAAAGCTGGTGCTTCCCGTGTGGTCCCATTTCAATTTAGTCCAGTTCTGACAATAGCCTCCATGAGAACAGACCACGAGACGGTATGAAGTCGGATATTTTTTTTTAAAAAGAGTTTTATTTTATTTACCTATACAAATACTAACATATTTAAAAAAATAATTATTTTTTAAATAAAATTATTTCATTTTTTTGTATCGCAAAGAAATGAAAATGTGTTTTCTATTATGAATTTTATGAAATCTAAATAGGTAAGTATAGGTCTTCTGCGTATAGGTATAGTATTCGTGTAAATTTTTTTTCTTAAAAAATTTATAGAAGTTGTTTCTGCGGCCCTCCAATACATTTAGTATTTCGAATTGGCCCGGTATCGTATCCGGTGACATAAATGACGATTTTTTTTCTTTCTATTCAAGGATTTTACTTCATCTCAAAAACGCCCAAGAAGTTTTCACATGAAAAATGTTCATAATTTTCATAATCTTCTAATAAATAAAAGGCGAAATGGACTCCGAAACCGCTGAACCGATTATGATGAAACTTACAGACAGTCTTCAGATTAGTCCAACGGGTAATCCTGTGAAGTTTGGGAGCGATCGGACGCGGATGAAGTCGCGAGTATATAGTTCATAATAAATAAAGAAATTCATAATAAATAAAAAATTCGTAGTTGAAACTTATTACTAAAACTAATAAGTTCGGACAAATTCTAGTTGTGTATTGATTGTTACACTTTACTAACTTATCCAAAGTCAACTAAGTCACTTTAATTGTCAGACATGTTAACTTGAAGTTGGTTTAATTTAATCCTAACTTGACAATGACTAAGTTATTTCGGACGGCCGTTTTGACCCCGAGTGTATTCTTTGAAATTCAAGCAACGGCATCCTTTAATTTATTACTAAAATGTTTACATCGATAATCCTTCGTCTGAGAGAAAAAGTTAGAGAGGTGTCTGAAATAATATTTTTTCAGACTTAGTAAACAAAATTATTAATATCTAGTCCCAACTGTAGAGCATTCTTGCATATTAATAGATACTAATAATAAGAAAAGTTTTGTCAAAAACATTTGCCAAATTAAGAACAAATAAGTTCAACTTAATTTTGATTTGATTGCAGCTATAAAATTTTCAGTATGTAATATTTTGCGAATGTAATGTGTTGCGAACATAATATTTTGAGAATATAATAATTTGCGAATATATTATTATGCTCACAAGCGATTTAAATGGACAAAACTATTTTTTTTTAATAAATTCGGCATACAAGCTGACCATCCATTTTATGGTAGGTGGCAAATGTCGCCTATAACTCAAGCAACGCTACGGGTTCTGATGATTAATGATTAATAATGATAAGGGATAGGCAAAATGGGCTCTGACATTCTTTACTCACTCACTAGTATACCTTAATTTCTTTAAATTAATCTTAAATTGTCCTAAAGTTTAGACTCATGTGAAGCCGGGGTGAATAGCTAGTATCAACGTCCATGTATATCACCCCATCCATTGTTTTTATTAATATCGCAGCGTTTTATTTACGCAGGCAACTTCAATTAATGAAACGGGCTCGGGCTTCTCTCATACAAAATTCATATATTTTATCAAGGAGCAACGTTCTTATTCCCTCACATATACTGGAGGGGAAAAAATAATACACCGGCAATAAAAACTTCTTTATTACACCATATAATTAAATTTTAGAGCCGAATACGGAGTTTTACGATACATTTTCTATAGGGAACAAAATTTTGAAGGCGCTCCTTATGGCCTACTGTTGGGTGTTCTGATTTTTCACGTGTCAAAGTATAATTAAAGAGGACACTTTGGACGTGCCCGTTTGATGAGTGGTAAGGGTGCCTGCCTCACGTCTCAGGGGCCCGGGTTCGATTCCCAGCGGGGTGAACACTGCAAATTTAGATTTTCAATTTTTTGAAATTTTTTTAAGTTGAAATTTCAATTTTTCAATGATTCAAAGTTTGCTCCCCTGGATCTTGAAATTATTGAACCTGCGTATCGCTTTTTGCAGACATTTCTGAAGATATTCTCTTTTCAACCGACTCCCAAAAAAGGAAGAGGCTCTCAATTCGACTATATATATGTGTATAATGTAAATATATATGTTTTTTATGAATTTGATGAGTCTTTTTGTATTTGAAAACTGGTGCTTCCCGTGTGGTCCCATTTCAATTTGGTCCTTAAAACATTTAGTGCCGAAAACATCTCAGCGTATCACGCAGGCAGCAAGAATTTTCACTCCCATTATAATTTAGCGATCTCTTCGCTCCATTTGCCTGATAGGACTTTTGTTTCTCTCGAGAGTTTTGCCAACGAACCTCTTGGCAGTACGTGCAATAAAAGCAAACGTGCCGTCATTTTTAAACAAGGATTCGAGTTCACTTGTTATTATTAAAAAAGTAGTAAGTCAATAAGTTTTTTTTATTATTAAAATATAGTTATTAAGTGAAAACGGGTTTTTTTTTTCATCATCTTCGAAATAATTTCTATAAATAAGTAGACGCACAGTTGCTGTAATTAATTAATCCTAATCTTTGTTGTTTGGTATTCAAAATAAGGCAATAACGGTGATTTGGATGATTTGGATGCAGTTTATTGCCTGGATTTTTATTTTTATTTATTATATTGTAATTCGTCAGAAATTATCTTTTTGCAAGGAATTAGAACTGCATCAGAACAAAAAGACCATGTATTTTTTAACATTTAATGACAATTAGTTAACAATTACAGTATTATTAATATTTTTTCTATGTTAAGGTGGACAAACAAACTGACTGATCAATCAGGAGGGCAGACAAGATTAAGGATAACGGACTCACTCACCGAAACACATTAGCACACTTGATATTATTTCACGGAGATTAAGTTACACATAGTTACGAAGTTTAGGAGTTATAGTTTTAGAAGTAGTTTAGGAGTACATCGGCGACAAACATGTGACACGAAATTTTTATATAATACTAGCTGGCGCCCCCTACTTCGTCCGCGTTGAAAATGAAAAAAAAAAGCCTATCCTGTGTCCTGTACGTCTAAATGTTTATCTACCAAGTTTCATGAAAATCAGTTAATTCGTTTAAGAGTTATGAAGGAATATACATACATACAGAAAAAAATTCTAAAAATCGTCAATTTAGTTTCAGTAACATGTATAGAGCCTATAAACACGATATTTCTGAAAACAAAGTAAATTACTCCATGACCGACCCCTACAGATTTATTAGTATTGATATAGATTGTATCTAGGGCGAAACCAGGACCGGGTCACTAATTTTTATAATACGAATATACCTCACTATAGACACATTTTCATATCAATCTAAACTGTAATTGAATGAGTAGGAAAAAGTAATTTATGCTGACTCCGGCCATCTGTAATTAATTTATAATATTTATATAAATATAATTTGTTTTTATTATAAAAAATTTAAATGAAAAGTTGAATTTTCATACTTACGACAGCTACCAACTGTTTGTTGAGGGTAATATGTTGCGAAGACTGGAACTTAAGTGGGGCGATGCTCAAGAGCGAGATTGCTCGCTCTGTCTTTGACAAAGCCGTTTGCTTTTCATCCAAAATTTCCTTTTCTCCTGTTGCTGTCATACTTTTTAGTGTTTGCAACGTTTTTGACCACTATAAAGAATATTTATTTTATTATGAAAGAAGGTATTTATTTTAGTAAGAAGAGATGAAAGGCTTCGGCTAAACAATAGCTGTAAGTAAGCTTTGTAAAGAGGAAAGGATTGGAATTCGCGCCTCGTTCATCCCACTGAGCTTTGTAGTTTGTATTATTTACTCACAGTTTGTAAACACAAATACCTATTTTGTCTTATATTGTTTTTTAAATGGTTTAAATAAAAATGTCAGTAAAATTAGTACACAGAGACATTTTTGTGCTTACTGTATTGTAGGAAAATACTGAATCTGATTTTTGGTCGTGTCAATAAAATTGGCAATCTATAGACCTACTAATGAGCTCACTCCTATTTTATTCGTTTATGTGTATGTATGTATGTTGAATAGAAATAAAAATATTTTAATTATGTTAAAAATAAACACAATAATCCACCACAGAAAGCGCATAACAGAATAACCTCAAGAAAATGTGTGGGAGCTAAAACTGCGTGCCACTAGTAGGTAAGCATAGCAGTGCATATCATAGTCTGGATGTGAATACACAGAAGGAGAAAACTTTATAACACCCCGTTTTTGCGGCGCGCGTCGGAGATTTAAAAGTACACGTAAACACACCTCATACTCCATCAAATCAAACATAGTTAGGAAGATGTAGAAATTGTAGGAGTGTACGAACAGGTACAATAAACGGTACAATCCAATCGTTTTGGTGTTATCAACTGCAATATACAATAATTAAACATATTTTAATCTTCGGACTGTTAAGAGGAAAGTATAGCTTTGCGATCCTAACGAAATAGGTATTTAGGAAAACACATGTTATTTCTCGTGCGCTCTTGCCCCGGGGCAATCTATTTCAGGAGAAAACAGTTTCCATTAACTAAATCTTAACAAACCACTTTGATTTTTATGTTGATTGTTTCAGCATAACATATTCTAGGTTTATAGGCTTCGCTTTTTAAAAAAAATTAGATTGTTTTTATAAAACAAACGGTTTAATTCGACAAAGTTTTAATCCCAAAAATTAAGTTACTTGATGTACCTATAAGTTTAAATCTATTCCAAATTTTGAAAAAAGGAAAAGCTATTTTAGTCTTTAATTGTGTCAATAACAAACAAAAATATCATGGAATTAGAATGAAAATATTTAGAAGTGGAAAAACATTTTCTCTTTTTGTATGGATGAGTACGTACTAACTATTCTTGCCTCTTAAGCCATGCCAGACGGCAATCAGGTATAAAGAAATTAGGAATCTATGTTCACATTGTTTTTTTTTTAAGTGTGAACAGACCACTTACTCATATTAACAGCTGCGTAGAAAACAGATGATATTAAACCAATTGCTACACATATAAAGTGGACGTTAATAGCCAATCCACACTCCCTCATCATTGTTCTAGACAAATTACGTGTAGTTCTTAACACGCGTAATGCTGATACAATATTTCTCGAATCTGTAATAAAACATTATCATACTACTTACTAATAACACAGGTCAACGCGATTTTTGGGTCTGGCTTCTGCATATGAAATTTTGATTTCTTCTATGTTAAAAATAAGGGAATAAATAATTTTTTTGATCAAAGTTTGCTTTTGTAGAAACTACATTCATACATTATTTCCATACTTTTATTTTCAATTACAATTAGAAAAGTTTTTGTTGAACACTAGAGCCTTTGTCATTTAAGATTTTTGATAAATAACAGGAAATATATGTAAACTAACGGAAAAATTAAGTTCAAAAATGAATATTTTTAGTGTTTCTCTTATGTTCGTATGGGCTGTCTCGTATGTTACTTATCGTCATAAATCAGGCAAAAGCAAACTTTAAAAGCTAAAAATGAAAATGTAACTATTTTTAGATGTCTAGAATCAGAATTTAAGCATTAGAACAGAAACCCAAAAAAAAAATTTTTTTTTTGTTGACTGATGTTATAAATCTGTAAGTGTAGATATTGTATGTATGTATGTATGTTCCTCCATAACTCTTAAATGAATCAACTGATTTTCATGAAACCTGGTAGATAAATATTTAGACGCACAGGACACAAGATACTATGATAGGCTACTTTTTTATTATTCAACGCGGATGAAGTCGCGGGCGCCAGCTAGTATATAATAAAATTTAAAAGAAAAACTTGAAATGATTACAACTACCGACCATCGTGAGGTCTCAAAAAGGTCTCAAAAACCGCCAATCAAAAAGATTTTATTTTTTATGTTTGCTTGTAATGGATCAGCCAATAAACTACATGGTCGATTTAAAAAATTATTTCACCTATAGAAAGCTACAGAATCAGTGAAAATTACCTTTTTAAATAAGACATTTCTACAAAAATTACAATCATGTTAACAGAGGGCATCAAAAATTTGTCTATATAAAAGTCATTATTTGGCGTACATTGTACATGATATACATGACTGTGACGTATCATCATTTTAATTAATGGGTTATCTCAAATACGTATCATGTTTTTTTTATAATCTACTTACAATTTTTATGTAGTCCGGTAGAACGATTTAAAATTTCATTGATCTTCCTCAGTCGCACCAAAAGCCAGGCGATTAAAGTGCATAAAGACCATTGGAAACCGAATGTTTGTAAACGCAACACTTCGTCTACATAAGCCTTTATTACAATTGATTGTGTCACTAAAGTTAATAAACAAAATATAATTAATATATCTATTATATTAATTTGAAACAATCATATCTTGTATCTTAATAAAAATAGCCAAAAACATTAAAAATACTGAAAAAGCAGTCGAGTTAATGCTAATGTCGTCAGCAGAGCATTTGCAGGGCCTGATTATGTATGTGACCTGTAACGTCTACACATCCGGACCTTATCCAAGTAATACGGTTATGGAACCAGTGCTTTATTAAATCTTACAAAAGCTGGACTAACTTGCCAAGGCTGAACAGCAAAGCGCTCATAAAAGCCTATAGTCGAAACGTGACAAACCAGGCTATGTCGCGTAGTAGGAGCAAATTATGCATGCTAACTAGGGCACTAGTTAACGGGGCACTGTCGCCTCAATAGGCACCTTAAAATAATGGGTTTCATTTAACCAGTACAGGAGAGTGTCGCTTCTGCCTCAAGAAACACCAATGCATATACTGTGCTAGTTTGGTCCCTTGATGCACAAGCGCAGTCACATCCTAGGAAGCCATACAATGGCTTGTGATGATGTGAAGAATGCCTCTATCAAAAAAGTTCTACAGGGCCTTAACGCGGTAGGTATAGGTATAGCTTTATTTCACGTGGCGATCACAATATTTCAGCAATGGACGAAGTGATACTGGTACTCTAGCAGACATAAATAGCCACAAAGAAGATAATAATAATAATAAGTAATACGGATAAACTTTGCGTCTAATTGGAACAATACATCGGAGCACTCACCAATCACCATTGTACATTACAGCCGGTATTACTACATTACTGCTGCGTGGAAAGCAAGTTATTAATGCTAGGCAAAAATGTTGATTCTGATAAACTTACGGTTTCCTTTAGTTATTGTGTAAATGTTGAATATGAAATTGATGAACACCGCAGCCAACGAGATGATTAAAAACACAGAAGTTTGTGAGAAATATTTTGTCTCTGACCAAGACAAGTGGAACATTTGATCTATCTGAAAATTTTATGCAATTTATTTATTATTTATTTGTGTAATTCAGCTATTTATCTATTTTCTATGACTGAGTACTTACAATTCGGATTTCTTTTACAATATCATTAACAACTTTTATTCTTGATTTTGATAAGCCAAGAAGCACCGCGTAGAAGATAGCCTGCATCATATATACGGTACAAACCAAATAAATGTCCCAACTTGTGGATATTGTGATAAAAATTACCATAAAATATGTTGACCATATGGCTATAACAAACATAGAAAGTATTATTTTAATAGATTAATAAACCAATTCGTTTATTTCTGGCACGGTCACATTGCAGATTTATTTATGCCTCTTGACCCCTGATTATTGTTAAGGTTATCCTTCTATGGTCAGCAGCGCACTTGTAGCACTTATGGCGTTGCCTGTGTTATAGGCGACGGTAGCCACCTACCATCAAGTGGACCGTCAGCCTGTCTGTAGACCTTAACATAACATTTACCTGTAGATGCCAATTTTATTAGGAAGGTATATGAAATTGGCACTAGCACTTACTCACTCATCACTTGTGACGGTAGCCACCTACCATCAAGTGGACCATCATAACATTAAAAAAAATCATTATAACTCACCATAGACTGAAACCAGAAACCACATGAAAATCAAAAATCTCTTATTCAATTTTATAACACCAGAATCTTCATAATTCGCTGATAAAGAACTCGAGCACTTGCAATAGAATATGTATGACTTTATTGCGTTTTCTCGTGTCTTGTTATTTTCCATTTGTATAGCTCTTACGAGTACGAAAAATGTCTAGTTACATAGAAGTAATTAGCAATAATCTCATTTCTAATTTAAATATTAACTATTAATATGAAACCATAATATAGGTATGCACGGAGTAATGGATAATAATTATTTTCATATAAAACTTAAACCGTGTTCACACGAATGTAAACGAGAAAATGTGTGTACACACACATGTTACTTTAATGATGTTTGCATCCAATAAAAGCAAGGCATTCGTGATCAGTCGTGTTTGTCTAATATTTCCATAAATTATTAGATGAAAGTCATTACCATAACTGAAAACACTTAGAATGTTTTCATGTCGTTAACCCAAATGTCGTTAGGAGCCGTTATTTGTTTTCATGCTAAATTTTACGTTTAGGTATACATTAAAAGCTTTGTTTTGGATTATTTTCACCTATACACTTTTATAATATTATAATTTTATATTCTACTAGCTGGTGCTCGCGACTTCGTCCGCGTAGAAAAGTATAAAACGCCATCTACCGTATTTTGGATAGATGGCGCTATCTCCCGGGCCAAGCCGCTAGTATTTACTTTTATTTTAGATTTCCCGTAGGAATGAAGCATTTTCCCGCGGTAAAAAGTATCCTATGATCATCACGGATAATGTCGGCTTCTAATGGTAAAAGAATTTTTCAAATCGGCCCAGTAGTTTCGGAGCCTATTCAATACAAACAAACAGACAAATCTTTCCTCTTTATAATATTAGTATAGATAATATTATAAGTGCAGTGCAGTGCAGTGAAGTGCACATTTAAGTATATTTATTGTTTATAGTTAATGTTGGAAGTAATTTTTTCTAGCGAAACAGAATCACTTAAAAATTAACTGTCCAAAAACAAATCCCAAATTTTTTTAACAAAAATTAGAAAATAAACACACTTTTGTCTTCTTTTAAATAATAATATATTATTTTGTTGTTTAGTAAAATAATAATTTAACATTTTATTTAGCACTAGGTACAGTCGACCCCATAAGTCTATTAACACATTCAAAAGTGCAAAACAACTGAACACTCAATTTACTTACTTATTTACTTACTTACTGAAGCTTTTTACGATCGTTTGTACGTGAAGTTTATTTTGTTCTCTAGTCATGACAACGACTTATGGCGCGTTGAGTGTTCAGTGGTTTTGCACTTTTGAATGTGTTAATCGACTTATGCGGCCGACTGTACACATTTAATTTTTATTACTAAGTAACTAAATAATTAATTTAGTATTACTACTAGTTACTAATTCAGTCATTTATTTGTATATGGCGATTCTTCCGTCTTCAATAATATTTAACGGAGAGTGTTTCTTGATGTACGACTCCAAAATTGTTTGATCGCGTCCTATGACTTTCACGTTTCTCTTGTTGTCTTTAAACATCTGTAAATATATTTAGAAAATATAGTATTCATCAGTTTTTATATATTCTAAATTTATTGTGTAATTTAATTTTATATGTACCTTAATTTAGTGTAGGTATATTTAGTAATTTATAATTTGTTATTATTATCTATACTAATATTATAAAGTTGAAAGATTTGTTTGTTTGTATAGAATAAGCTCCGAAACTAATGGACCGATTTGAAAAATTCTTTTACCATTAGAAGCAGACATTATCCGTGATGAACATAGGCTTTTTTTTTTTTTTTTTTTTAATCGAGGAGAAATCCTTTTATTGATCCCCTACCGCTGGCTAGGCGGCAGGGGTATGTGGGGGTCGACCAGCAGAACTGACCCTTACCCACTAAAACTCCCCGGTGTCTCCTTGCCCATAGAGTGGGGGGTGGACGGGCTCTGCCGAGGCAACTGCTCCGACCCACCCTCCTCGGGCGGCCTAGCCATTGCTGGCTAGGCTGACGCCAACGGGGGATTGCCCGGAGACACCCGAGCAATCCCCAAACGGATGAGACCCGTGCAGGCACACACAGCCAACCAGCCGTGTGCGCAGGTCCCCGAGGGCATTAGAAGACGGGCTGATACCCGCCTTCTCCTGCCCAGCCATTTACCAAGATGTTAAAAGGGAGGACTCAATGGACACCAACAGTGTCCATTGGCTCCCCCCCCCGCCGCTCCTCTGAGCAGGGGACCAGGGGCCACCCCCCCAGGCCTCCCTATGATGAACATAGGCTACTTTTTACCGCGGAAAAATACTTCAGTCCTACGGGAAAACGGGTAATAGGACAACGGGTAGTAAGAATTATCCTTCCGTACTTAACTTCATATAACTTCTAAACGGCTGAACCGATTGGGTTGAAATTTTTATATGGGTATTTCGATGGTTTCCCTGATGATTTAAAAATACAATTGGACCCGGTAGGTGGCGCTGCTATCGGTATGTCAACTACTAAACGGCTTGACCGATTGGGTTGAAATATTTTATAAAGTTACGCGGTCGAAGTCGCGTGCAACAGCTAGTAAGAAATAAATGCATACCACATATCCATCACCGCCTCCAGCTAAATAAGTCGGGGCAGTCACTTGATAATATTCGTCGACATTTAAAGGGGTAGCTTTATCAACTATGGTCACAGAATCAACTCTATGGCCTTCCGGTCTCGATATATTGTATGTCACTTGCAAACCTGCAATTAAAACATTGATTTAAGTTAAAGACATCGATAGCCCTACTATCAACTCTTAATACGATTTAATTTAGGACCTAAGCTGGATTGCATTTGTTATTTCGTACCATCAACTTCGTTTTTGTATGAAAGCGATTTTGTTTAGTACGCCAGTCATTACGTCGGAATCTAAGGGTTAGAAAAGAAAGTGAACCGGGAAAGCTAAATTTTGTATATTAGGTGGGCGGAGGCCTAGAAAAGCTTAACTTGAAAAACTCGACCAAGATTTCCTGGTTGCATTTTCGAAAATTATGATGTAATACTTTTTTGTTGCTTTTTTTATGCTCTATAATTTACATTTAGTAGATTTTTTATTCAAGTAAAATTTTTGGGATTCGAGATCATTGAACATTGATGTCACTCACCAGAAACTTGTAGCAAGTAAGGTCCTTTAAAGACATCAATCTCCCAAGCACTACTAACGCTCCTCTCCAGAGCCTCCAATATATATTTTCCTTGCAATTCAAATGTTTCCACGCGATCTCTGAAGGGGAGCAATTCGAAAATCACACCTTTCGTAACATCTGAAAGCGACAAAGATAAATCAATACTAATAATAAATATATAGGGGTCAGTCATGGAATAATTTATTTTGTTTTCAGAAATATCGTGTATATAGGCTCTATAGATGATACTGAAACTAAATTGACCATTTTTAGATTTTTTTTCTGTATGTAATATGTATGTATGTATGTTCCTCCATAACTCTTAAACGAATTAACTGATTTCCATGAAACTTGGTAGATAAACATTTAGAAGTACGGGACACGTGATAGGCTACTTTTTATATTTCTTAACGCGGGCGAAGTCGCGGGCACCAGCTAGTCATTATAATAAAAATAAAATACTTAATTGGTAAGGCAATTACAACACTATTTTTTTATGCTTACTTCATGTGCGCTTTTTTACACTCGATAATCAAGTAATAAAAAAGTCTATATAAATAAAAATACTCACGTCCTTCTGGTATGCTTGATTTAATGTTACCCCTTTGTATGAAAGAGAAATGATCATATTCCGATTTGTAGCTCGTTTTAGCCTAAAAGGGATAAAATGTGTTAAAAACATATTATACAAGAAGATGGACCAATTTTCATACTTTTACTTTTACTTAATATATAAAGCTGAAGAGTTTGTTTGTTTGTTTGTGCGCGCCAATCTCAGGAATTACTGGTTCGAATTGAAAAAATATTTTTGTGTGGGATTGCCCATTTATCGAGGAAGGCTGTAGAGAACGCGGGCACAAACTAGTAAATAATAATTTATAAGTTTTATATGTAACTATGTGCGTAGCCACCCTGGCTCTGACCTGTAAGGTACCTAATCAAACTTAAAAAACTTAATTATCTAGGTACTAATTACAATACTTAATATCCGTAAGAAAGTTCACACTCGACAGTCGTCAGTGGACTTTTTTGGATGGAAGATTTCGTGGTGTAGGTAGGTGAGCAATAAGAAAGTGTTTTGGATAATTCGAATTATACATGCAGATACAGGATGCTATAGGGTGTGGGTGTAACCTTTTTGTATGAAAAAATCAACCGGGGTAAGACCGCGGGTATAGTTTGCTATTTACATATTATTTTAGACTGCTGCCCCACCCTGACCCCATGGCTGGCTACGGTCCTGACTATGTCCATTGTTGCAAATAAAATTCTATTCTATTATACTTACAAAGTCATTAAAGGCATCCGTAAGTAAGTCGCCAAGAGTACATTCTCCGTAAACACAATCTTCGAAATGCAAAGTGGTTTCAGAATCACCCACTGGCTCATTCTCAGCTTTGTGCACTAATTCAGCATACGGTGCCAACTTAGCCTTCATTTCGGGGTCTGAAAACGTAAGAAAGGAGATTTTTTTTTATACTATCAAGTGTAGATATTATCTACTCTAAACTATATCTTTTTATTTTTATTGTTTGATGATCCCTGAGGAAAAGAACTTTTTCTCTGGATAAAAGGCGCTTTTTCAATTCAAACTTTAGTTTTATATTGGATTTCTGCGTCCATCATTATGAATTTCACAATTTTCAGACTTTCTACCATTTCAATTCAAGGTCATAAAAATTAGAATGGAAAGTCATCGTCCTAACTAAACCTACCAATTAACATCCATTTTTTTCGGTATACAGATCCTTACTAATATTATAAATGTGAATGCGAGTTTGTTTGTTACGCTTTCACGCAAAAACTAGTGACCCAACCACCATGAAATCTTGCATACACGTTGTCTGGGACACCAGAAAGGACATAGGATACCTTTCATCCAAGAAAAAAGTAATGTTCCGGAGGGATTATCTAAAATATAAAACTGCAACTAACGCCTGGCCAATGTGTTATAAAAACAAGTTGTCAAGCGTATTTTTTAATTTATCATCGCGTACGAAGTCGCGGGCACCAGCTAGTATTTTATATATCAAGTTACCTTCAGGTATGTTTCGGTTCAAAAATATCGGACCACCATCCCATTTGACGTAGTCTCCTCTAAAGTCGAAATACACTGACAGATTCCCCATGTACTTCGTGTAGGCCGAAGCTTGTACTATCAATACCTAAAAAAGGCAATTCAAGATTTGAACAGGCCACATAAATTTTTTTCACTTCCGTATTAAAATCCGTTGGGTGATTTAGAAGAAGTTAGCAAAGAAACAAAGAGAAGCAGACAGCGGCCTTATTTTATAATCTAACTACTAAAACTTAGATAAAACTACTAAAAAATAACCCGGGAAAAAAAATTAAAGTACATATATACTTTAATTTTGTTAAAATTAAGTGAATTGTGCTATTTTATATTTTAATGATGACAAAAAGAATAGTATCCTCAATTTCTTACGCGGTTTCTTCTCAGGATCGTCATCTTGGCTTTTTTCCGAAACCCTGATAAATTTAAATTTATAATGACGATCATAAGGGTTTCTTGTAGAAAACTAATTGATAAATAAATATTTTGATTTTGAAAATCTTCTCCGCCATGATTCTGATATTTGTTACCTCATAGCTATATTTCTATGTAATAAAAAAATATATTCGATATATTTTTTATCCTGAAAAGTACAGCAAGATTTTGAATAAATACTTACCTTGTGACGATTATCATCCGTGCTTTGTACTATGACAGGATAGGGCCCGACCACTTCTTCTCCGCTGGGTGATATTCCGTTCCAAAGTAAGGAGTGAGAGTGGCCACCGACTATAATGTCTATGTACTGGCCGTATTCACGAGCCAATTGCCTAAAAAATGCATAAAGCAGTTTCAACTATGACAATCTTTGTTAAAGATCAAGATTATATCAAAGATTTTGGTTTGTTTCACTAAAAGTGGTATAGTAGAATATCAAGGTAGTATTGTTGCATTTTTTGGTTTTTTTCATTTTTATGCGTTTATGAAGGTAAATTATGTCCATATACATATGAATGATTAAAGAACTTAAGATCGTCGTTTTGAGACATTTTTGGATAATAAAAAGTTGAAAAAGGTGTTTTATGTACAGTTAATTTTTAAAAGCAAAAAGTTTACTTATGTTAATGGAAAAAGAAACTATGTTCACTTTTTATTTTAAATTAAATAATACAAGCGTTTAATTGCTATCATACCATTAATATTTTAGGTTGTTTACACAACTTTGCATCATAATTTAGTTGCATCATATCATAATAAAATTGTTTATATTTAATATATTATAGACAATGAGATCATTCTTTATGCAGTAATTGATATAAACTAAAAAAAAATATTTATAACTAATTAATGAAAACTCTTATGAAAGGTTAAACAGAAGTTATAACGAGCTCTTTATCATTGAGCAATAAAAATGCGTTGTTTATATAGGTATTAGGGGTCATTGTTATGTAAACAAAAACATACTTATCTATCTCAAATCCACAATGTGACAGTAGTATAATAATGTCGACGCCCTGGTTGTTTAGAATTTCTGCTTCTCGCTTAGTCGCCTCTCCTGGATCAGTAAACACTACGTTGCCAGGTGAAGATAATGTCTGAAATTTTTAAAGTCATCATCATCATCATCATCATCATCACCGTCACCATCATCATCGTCATAATCATCACCACCACCACCATCATCATCATCATCATCATGATCATAATCATAATCATCATCATCATCATCATCATCGTCATCACCATCATCGTCGTCATCACCACCACCACCATCATCATCATCGTCATCAACATCAACATCATCATCATCATCATCATGATCTTCATAACTTTTTCATAAGAATAAAGATAGACAGACGGTGATCTTTATGATAAGTGCACCGTCACCGTCACCATAACATTGCAATTGTTATGGTGCAATTGTATAGAGATAAATCGCACCTTTCCACCAATCGATTAACCTTAAAATATACGCAGAAGTGTCTTAAAAACATTATTAAATAAAAATATATTTACAGGACTATGGGGCTTATTTGATGCAGAAGAATACGATATTCAATGCAATAAAAATAACTTTAAATGGCTCTGCTGTAAAATTACAAAAAGTGCAATTATGCCCTTGTCTTGCCAAAGGTGCGAAAAGCAGTGTGTTCCGATACTACTAAATTAACTCAGTTTACATCAATTTATTTAGATACTTATTATATATGTTCTCTTACCGCAGTGTCAGTAGTAATCAGTCCAATAAGGCCAATCCTTCTTCCGTTTCTCTTAATGATAACCGATGGCTGATAAAGCCCTTGCATAGAAGGCTCTTTGGACGTATCCATGTTTGCAGCAAGCACTGGAGCTTTTAATGCGGCCAGGTAAGGAGCCAAACCTTCCGGACCGTCGTCAAATTCATGGTTGCCGATTGCCTGGAAGTACATAACAAAGCGTGTTCTTACCAAATGTGAAAATATAAAAGTACTAGCTAGTGCCCGCGACTTCTTCCGCGTTGGAAAATATTATATACCAGCCCGGGTTTATCGCTGTGGCAGTGGGCGCCCATGATTTGATTTTTTTAGACGATCCCTCGGGAACCTAACATTTTTCAAGGATAAAACGTATCCTATTATGGTAATGTTTGTGCCAAAAATTTCATCCAAATCCGTTGACAACGTGTTTGTGTGAAAGAATAACAATTATCTCATCTGTATTGAAACCTTGAGTAAACCTAGAAGAGGAAATACTTCACCAAGCAAAAAAAGTCAGTTGAGGTCAAACATTACTTTTTAATTCCTTAGGTACGAGAATATGTAGGTAACAGTCCATCACGTCTTTCTTTTGGAGATAGATCGTTCTATAATTTAATAATTAAACTAGCCTTTAGAACTAGCCTAGTTTAAAATTTGGAAACTTTTAAACTACGCGGACTTTTAAAATCGCGGACACCAGCTAGTATATAATAACTTTTAAGTAATTAAACTATAAGTGTAAATTACAGTACGATTTAAATCGTATTTATACGATCTTTTCGGCTTTGGTTCTATGTAGCAAAGCCCTTAAGTTTGCTAACGCGTCTCCACGAGATAAGTAATTATTTTATGGGTCAATGTATACGATTTTATAATAAACTACCTGAATAAATAAACCACATTACAAAAATAATAATTAATTCTTGGCTTGTTTTTTATTATCCGTACACATTAAGTTTGTGAAAAATGCTGATTCTATTCAGTCCTATTCAGTCCTATTCTCATTTGACACGCATAGTATTACTGATAATGTAACTTTCTATAGGTGAAAGAATTTTTAAAATCAGGCCAGTTGTTTTTGAGTTTATTTATTACAAACAAAATACAAATCTTTTCTCTTTATAATAGGTATAAATGAAAATATTTACGTGTGCATCATGGGGCAGCAGATTCATGAACTGCTGGGTAATGTTCCACTTGAGGAATGTATACCAATACGTTCCCTGGAAGCTATCGCCAGCGTTCAATACAATAGAGTTTGGTTTTTCCTTCAAAAGAACTTGGATTTCGTTGTAGAGACGGGGGAAACCGCCAAGACACGAATTGTTATTAAATCTGCATGTCGGAGTCTCAACTGAAGTTTCTTCAAATCTGCAAAATTGCAAAAACTCGTTTTAATTAGTATTTTATTTTTTATTTTAAGGTTGGACGACAGGCTGACGGTCAACTTTATGGTAAGTGGCTATCGTCTCATATACCTAATACAAGCAAAGACACAAAGGTGCTAAGGATAAGGGATTGGAATGGGATAGTGACTGGCATATCTCACTCACTCACCGAAACACAACAGACATGCTGTTATTTCTCGGTGGTCTTCTGTGAGCTCTCACAAGAGAGTACTATGTTCCTTTGTCTGTGAGGTTGTGCTTCGTTGTGACGTTGCGCAAAAGACAGTGATGCTCTGCCACTACACTTTCCAAATACAGACCAGAGCAAACTTTGAAAAGTTTATTTCCAAAGTTGACCCTGTTGGAAATCGAACCTGGGGGCCGTTAAGGTAAGCACCCCAACCACTCATCCAAGGGGCTCGTCAACATATGGCGTGGGTAAATGACCACAGAAACATGACTAATAAACATAACATAAAAACAAATAAAAAATTAACAATAGCCGAATATATTAACATTGTTGTAGCAACCTTGTTATTTCTGTAAAAATTCTTATAAAACATGTCTACCTTTATATTTTTTTATAACAAGCTACAATTAAAATTATAAACTAGCTACTTTCTATTGACCCCAATCACGCTATAAGTATCTGCTGTATGTTGCTAAGGAGTTTGTTATTCCGCTCAAGGTTACCATGTTATGGAAATACCACCGAAGTAATAGTACCTATACCAAATTTCGCATGAATCGAAAATGTAGAGGTTAATGAAATACTTTCGTCAGCTTTCAACCAAAAAAAAAAACGGATCCAAATCGGTCCAAAGATACACGTCCAACTTATAACACCCCGTTTTTGCGTCGGGCGTCATATAAAAATAGAGCACACCGAGTTTTGTAAACAATAATGATAAGTTTATAATAACTCACCTCGCATGGAAATCGTTATAATGAACAATATCCAATCTGTAGAGACCCTCGAATGGCAATGCAAAACTATATACTAAATTAAATACCCCGTAAATTAATAGAAAACTATAAAAAGCCGCCACCATCTTAACACTGTACCTAAACGAAATAATTGTCGATAAAATGAATAATAATTAATTACAAATATGTAACGTAAAATTTCATGGCTTTTTTAACTTTGAAGACGTCTGTACCGATCTTATTCCGACATAAGACTGTCGAGTTAACGAATTACGAAGTAACGTCTGAAGAGAAATGAAATGATAGCATTGATAATAAAGACTAATGCAATTGTAGTCGGGGGCATTTAAATTGAACCTTATATTCTACGCAATAAGAACGTTTTGGTAAACACTTGAATGTTGATTTTGATAAACTGTTAGGTAATAACGTTCGTGTCAAAATTGACGACAAAAGAAATCCTCAGATAAAAACATACTATAACTAACTTAAATAGAATATCGGATCCGATATTAGATAAAAGAAATATTACATGCAGACAGGTTTGTAATGCCTCCTGAAGGGAAAGTACTCTTAATATTGTAGATAGAAAATTTTATTCAAAGAAAACATTCCTTTATATTTGAATAGAAAGAAAACTGCATTCAAAGATTTTTGAAAAATCTGTAAAATTACAACCTGTACTTTTATTGCATCGATCGTTACGGTCAATTAAAAGGATGAAATAGGATCCGCATAATTTTGCACCACTCGTGTGCCGGAACGCGGATCCGCGTTAATAAATTGGCTACATTCGTGTGCCGGAACGCGGATTCCGCGTTAATAATTTGGCTACATTCGTGTGCCGGAACGCGGATCCGCGTTAATAATTTGGCTACATTCGTGTGCCGAAACGCGGATCTGCGTTAATAATTTTGCACCACTCGTGTGCCGAAACGCGGATCCGCGTTAATAATTTTGCACCACTCGTGTGCCGGAACGCGGATCCGCGTTAATAATTTGGCTACATTCGTGTGCCGAAACGCGGATCTGCGTTAATAATTTTGCACCACTCGTGTGCCGAAACGCGGATCCGCGTTAATAATTTTGCACCACTCGTGTGCCGGAACGCGGATCCGCGTTAATAATTTGGCTACATACGTGTGCCGGAACGCGGATCCGCGTTAATAATTTTGCACCACTCGTGTGCCGGAACGCGGATCCGCGTTAACAATTTTTTTCTATATAAGTCCTTAATTATAAGATGTAATTTGGGTTGAAAATGATAGCAGTTGAATGAAGGCACTCGAGATTGACTTTACGCTGCGGCATACAACAGTAATTCGGCTCGCTGGCGTTCGGCACGAGGGGTTAATATTAATAACTAGCTAGCGCCCGCGACTTCGTCCGCGTTAAAAGAGAAAAAGTAGCATCCTCTGTCCTGTACGTCTAAATATTTATCTACCCAGTTTCATGAAAATCAGTTAATTCGTTTAAGAGTTATGGAGGAACATACATACATACAATACCTACACTTACAGATTTATTATTAGTATTGCTATTATTCTTAAAGAGTCCCAAGTTGTATATTCCAGGGAACACTGAAGAAGGAAGAATTATTTATCTGAATTTAACTCTACAAATCTCAGTAATATGGCGATTACATCAATAAAACGACATAATTTTAATATTAATCTTTTATTTACAAGATTTATAAGCAATGCAAAGTTTCTGTTAAACCACACAATTCATTTTTTACATACTTAACCTGAACCTATTATATTTTTTAGACTGTCGAACCTACGGACAAAAGAATAGTTATACGTATTTTCACTTACATATTTTTAACTCCAACAAAACAAGACACAATATTTACATTTAATAAGTAATCAGAAATATATAAATAAACACTTTAAACATTTGACCATTTGATTAATTCCATTCTTTTGATAAAATTAGAGCTTTTGGAGAAATTTTGATCACAACCTCAAGACATACTCGAAAACTACAGAAACTTTGCATTATCTACCCTATATTAAAATTTATAATACACAATAAGTATATTATACTATATAATAGTATATATAATAGATTTTCTTTAAATTACTAACAACGAAACACTTTTATAACGGTGGCCAATACATGGAGACTTCGTTGTGAGCTGATTCCGGAAGCCATTTTAAATATTCGTCTAGTAAATCTGAAAGAAAAACATGCCAATTTGAAAATTATATTATTTAATGTAAAATTACTCGTATGTATTTTTATTTTTGTAAGTGGCTACCGTCGCCTATAACACAAGCAAAGTAAGTAAGTAAGTAAGGGCCGGTATAAATGGGCTCTGGCATCCCTTACTCACTCACCAAAACACAAAAGCACATATGCTGTTATTTCACGGTGGTCTTCTGCCACCATTACTTTTCAAATCCAGACGTTAGACAAATGATTGGTCTCGCTGTGCTCGATTACAGTTTGTTTACTGAGACGAACTAACATAGCGCTTTCTCTTTCACTCAATTCAATACAAAAGACAAGGACAGCAAATCTTGAGTGGGCGTATACAATAATAGGTGAACGTTCATTCTATGCTACTTTTAGTTTTGTAAACTATAATAAAATATTATAGTAATACCTACGTACTTACCCACAACCCTACACTTTTAATTTTGTATAAACAATTCAATTCTAGCTATTAAGTTGTGAATTATTTATTAATAGACATTTTGGTTCCTAATATAATCATAAAGTGAAATATATACGTTAAACGAAATTCAAACCTTAAAATAACAATAATACGAATTAAAATTAAAAAACGCAGTATGATAACAGTGAGAGCGTCTGAACAGTGAGAATCCTACGAACAGACTAAAAAGTACAGTCGGCCGCATAAGTCGATTAACACATTCAAAAGTGCAAAACATCTGAACACTCAACGCTTCATAAGTCGGTGTTACGACTAGAGGACAAAATAAACTTCACGTAAAAACGACCGTAAAAAGCTTTAGTAAGTAAGTAAATAAGTAAGTAAGTTGAGGGTTCAGTTGTTTTGCACTTTTGAATGTGTTAATCGACTTATGCGGCCGACTGTACATGTACTCTGTACACTCATAATTATTGTCTGTTATCTCCACCAATCACAGCCCAATGCTTTATCTCCCTATAAGTTCGTTTCAGTGAACGAGGATTAGATACGGCCCTAATGTGAATGCATGGAAGCGGCAACTTTTTATTGTAGTGTGTGTAAAACATCGTCACTATTTATCACTTTTTTTACAGTTTCACCACACAAATTGACATTTTATCATGCCCAAAATTTAATAAAACATTCGGCACGTACACGTCACAGACAGTTTGCAGTGTGACTAGCTCGGGTGCGCCGAATTCGGCGTACTAAAAGTTGCCGCATTTTTCAAGTACAGCGGCTGTATCTAGTCGAGCGCAGCGAGACCAATCAAATATCTTTGCCTCCAATAAAACATCATAAAACACCTGTTGGTGTGTGACACCTGACATCCTCCTTTTTTCATACTTTATTAAAACTTTAAAAAAAAATCATTTTTCCAAATATGGAATTTTGCTTATTTGATTTTTGTGGAGTCAATAAATCATGAAACAACTTACAACTGGACTGAGTCTCCCAAGCGGTCTTCAACTCGTCTCTGGTTCCGACCCTATTGGCGATGAGAGCTTTCAGTATTACGTCTGTCCTTGGCTGCAGTTTGGCCCATGATTTAATCATTGTCGACGGAGGCGACAGAAGCGAGGGTACGTACTTCTTCAATTTTGGAAAAACAACACCCTCTAGAAGGTATCTCGCGAACCATCTGCAGGTATAAATTTACATACATCAATGAGAGTTCTAACAAAAAATAAACCGACTTCAAATCAAACCGTCTCGTTGTCTTTTCTCATGGATGCCATTGTCAGAACCGGGCCAAATTGAAATGGGACCACACGGGAAGCACCAGCTTTCAAATAAAAAAAGAATCATCAAAATCGTCTCACCCCGTCGAAAGTTATGAGGTAACAAACATAAAAAAATACAGTCGAATTGAGAACCTTCTCCTTTTTTGGAAGTCGGTTGAAAATACAACGATGCTGTAACGTGTAACCCGTGCAAATAAAGACACAATCACATGAATGTCGGCCGGCGGTCATGCTATCTCGCTCACACATCTATCAAGACAAACATATGTGTGAGCGAGATAGCATGACCACCGGCCGCTATTCACAGATTGTTTCTTTATTTGCACGGGTTATATATTGACGTAACACATATTTAAGTGTTAAGATACGAATGTAGGAAAAGTATATTTTCAAGCGACTTCCAAAAAAGGAGGTTCTCAATTCGACTGTATTTTTTTATGTTTGTTACCTCATAACTTTCGACTGGGCGAGACGATTTTGATGATTGATGTTTGTTTGTTTGTATTGAATAGGCTCCGAAACTACTGGACCGATTTGAAAAATTCTTTTACCATTAGAGGCCGACATTATCCGTGATGAACATAGGCCACTTTTTATCGCGGGAAAATGCCTCATTCCTACGGGAAAACGGGTAATAGGACTACGGGTAGTAAGAATTATCCTTCCGTACTTTTTTTTCACATAACTTCTAAACGGCTGAACCGATTGGGTTCAAATTTTGGGTATTTCGATGGTTTCACAGACACTAATGTATTTATATTTTATAAAGCACCAGCTAGTTATAAGATAAATTTATATATTAAAACAACTCACCTGTACCGTTCAATCTTGTCTGGATAATTGAGTTCAACGGTGGGTAGTTCCCAACCGGCTTTGCCAAAGGTCCCTTTGAACTGACACTTGATCCGACCCGTTTTCTCATCAAACCATGGTTCCGGTTCAGTGAGGGGTTCGCCTACGAAACATATGAACTCTTTAATGTTGGCTCTGTGCACACACGACTTTAGCGCCACCTAGCGTCCGCATCCGCAACTTTGTTGGCTCCGACGTTTTGAAATGAAATTTAATCGCGACATTGTGACAAAATATCATTATAATCCAAAATTATGTATTAATTTATTTGAAAAATTACTGTTTAAATCCATGATTTGGGTGGAGAAAGGGTTGTGAAATAATTTTTGGTCGTTCAAATCAAATGAGGTAAGTAAAATTTATTCAAAAAGTGTGTTTCATTTTGAATATGTGAGGGTTTGTTTACTTTATTTTTAGTTGTAGTTTAAGACGATAAAGCTACTTTAATGGTTTCATTCAATATAAATAAACATATTATATCGTTCCTGTATCGCTAGTGATAACTTAAATATCGTTTTCAGATCGAAATGAGTATTATTTTAAGGACCGGGTTTGTGAGTGAGTAGGTAACCAAGGATAAACAGATTACTTTGAGAATAAGAGATGATATCAAGTTCGTTTCATTGAATGAGGATTAGTGATTAAAACACTAATGGGGCTGAACAAAATATTCAGTTACCTAAATTACAGAGCTGCGGAACATAGAGGGGCAGCCACTCTGGTTCGATTGCTGTAACATTCCTCATGACCATTTTCCGTCTGTCTTCTGCTCCTGTCTCGTACAACTCCTGGTAGACCACCCACTCGGGTATGGTCTTCCGGAGGATGGAATCCGAGTGAAGGTGGACGGGCTCCTCGAGCTCACCGCAGTGGTATGCGTATTTGAATTTACGTTTATCTTCACCTGAAAATTGGATTGATTTTATGAAATGTAGTGAGTTTCGTGGTTTGCCTGTCCATTCTCTATCCCTCATCCTTTATCCTGAAATAGTCGGCAACGCACTTGCAGCACCTGTGACATTGTTTGTATTATAGACGACGATGAAAGGTACCCTATGTCCTATCTGGTGTCGCAGACAACGTGTATGCAAAATTTCATGGTGATCGATTCAGTAGTTTTTGCGTGAAAGCGTAACAAACAAACAAACAAACAAACAAACTCACATTCACATTTAAAGTGACATACATGTGCGTTGAAACTAGAACGTGACCTCTGTCATCTGTCATTTAAAAGAAACCAAACATGTGTGTCATTTAAAGAAAATGTGACTTTACGTCAACGCATTAGAGTTTAAAATGAATAGTAGAACTTCTTACTATCTTTTACCGTCGACGTAAGAAGGCAAAACTCCGCCATTATTTAGGCGTACTTTTTATGTGCCACTACTTAGGCATTTGTTACACGAATTCCATAGTTGTAGTAATACTTCGATGAAGCTATAAGAATACCGAGAGGGATTTTAGTGCAGTTTAGAGTCTATGAAAATAACTTAACCTCACCTTCTTTGATCTCGTCGAATCCAATCTTCCTGCCGACCTGGTCCCCGAGTCCACTCAGGACCAGCTGTCTCAGGAGACGCGCCTGGTTGTCGTCCGGAGGTTTCATTTCAGGGTCCAATTCCACTTTCACTCCGGCAACGCTCAGATTTATCTCCTGTGTTAACTGCTTGCGAAGCTTTCGGATCTCTTTTATGGCCTGAAATGAAAAATTCACAGATTTCGTGCCTCACACATTGGAAATGAATCTACGGAATTCGAAAAATATGTTGTACTGACTTGTTGACTTACTGACTCAAAAAGGTTAAGCGGGTTAAAGACAATCGGGTTAATGGTTTATTAACCCGATTGTCTTTATTTTAGGTTCAAATTGTAGCTGACTAAATTGTCCAGCTTTTTTTTTTTTCAAATTTTTGATATCATTCTTCGTTACCAAAATATCGAGCGCCAAAATCAAAAATTCGGAACTATAATTGATTTTTTTTCCCCTTTTTCGCTTTTGACTTTTTCGAAAATTTCTCTTTCTTTTCGAACGAAAAGACATTTCCAATGTCAAAAATATCACATTGAAAGAAATATCAATGAAGTATAAATTGATGTGTGTCTATACATATAAATCGCTAACTCCTTCTAAACCACGTAACAGATTTTGATGCAGTTTTCACTATCAGTTAGATATTTTTTCGGGATAGCTTTGTATGTCAATACTAATAACAAATCTGCTATGTGTTTATGAGCATAATAATAATTATGTCTGACTATGACCTCTTAAAAAAAACTAGAATATGTTACTTTCAAAATTCACTCCAATATTAAAATAATTAATAAAACATTAAATTTTCATGTTTATTAGACATATAAATTTACATACAATATGCTAACCCTAGTTTTTAAATAGGATACTTTTTGTTAATAATATCATGAAATTTCAAGAAAACTTTTTTTTTTGTTTGACAAATTTAGATATTATATTTTTTTTAAATACCTTAAAATACCTACCTTCTCCCTAATTCCATATTTGGCACAAAACAGCTGTTCTTCGCCCTTCAAATGGGCGTAGTCAGCTGCTCCCACGGCTCGTAGTAACACGCCCGGATCGCCTAAGAGCTGGGTGTGACCGGTTGCTGGCCAACTATCCGGTTTTCCCGACATTACCTAAGAATTTTAATAATAAATCTTAAACAGACGTCACTAAAATTAGAACATTATCAATTATCACTACATTATTGTCTTCTACAATGAACGCTGTAAATAAATACCTCGGGAACAGAGAGCGCAACGACGAGGCCGATGGTGTATGGCAATAGATTTTGTTGATGACTGAGCGCCAACATTTTGCCGTAACGCGGTAGCAATGGAAACGCTGATACGGCTTTGCCCAGTGGACTAACTTTTAGGATCTGAAATTCAGATACATTCACTTTAAAAATACTTTTAATAATATTGATATATTCGAGAATAGGTTCTCTTTGTTTAAAAGTAGATTAAGGTTAATATATAAATAGACTAGTGTTTAGTTAAAATTAAGTTAATCGTGCTATGTATACTATTTAGGATTGCAATTTAGTAAATTAGCTTATACATGTATATTTTGAATTGGTGTACATAATTGCAATCTGTTTGTGTACTTTATTAAATAAATAAATAAATCCTTATCCTTACTAATATTATAAATGCGAAAGTAACTCTGTCTGTCTGTCTCGCTTTCACGCCAAAACTACTGAACCAATCACCATAAAATTTTGCATACATGTTGTCTGAGACACCAGAAAGGACATCGCGTACCAAGTCGCGGGCACCAGCTAGTAATAATAATAATTTATTTTCTCAACAATTTACAAATATATAGTTTAGATTTTATTTTGACGACTACACTAAGCCTAGCTTGTACCGTAGGGGTAAATTAGTAATTGACAAGTACAAAGCCCAAACAAAGTCAGCATTGAGCCTAGTGCACACGGGTAGAGTGAACGGAAGAATCAACTAGCGTACTATTCTACCAGTTCCATGTACTCTACTAGTTTTAGTAGAGTAACTGTTTACACGAGAATCATCAGTCTTTTATAGAAACCGGCAGAAAGAGGGATAAACGGGGAAGATTTTTATATATCAAAATTGCACCCCGGGCGAAGCCGAGAGCAGATCGCTAGTATATAATAAAACTTTCGAATTTTACTTTCGACTTACCTCTTCATCGTTTTTCCTCTTGAAACTGTTTGCCTCAGGATTTTCCAATATACCGAGGATTTTGAGACGTTTCTCAGCCAAACGCAATTGCATTCTGTCCGGTGCAGTCGGAAAGGGGAAGTTTACCACCTGAAAATTTACACAAGTTTCACCTTAAAGCGTAGGAAATGCTATCGACCAATCCACACACTACACGGCTTTAACTTTACCTGAGGTCGGGGGCTCAAAAATATATTATAGTGAGTGGCGTACCTTATCGATGCCCATGCACTTCATTTGCAGGAGCAGGTCGTCCAGAGGGCGGCGACACAGGTCGGGCGGGTAGTGCGGCGCGCAGTCGTGCTGGAAGACGGCCGTGCTGTACAAGCGGTACACGTGGCCCGACGCCGTGCGGCCCGCGCGTCCCGCCCGCTGGCCCGCACTCGCCTGACTCGCCCACACCACGCGCCACGCGCTCGCCCCGGTCACCTCGTCGTACACGCTGCCCATACACCATTCTCATTTATACAATTTTTCAGTCAATTTCAACATTTTCCCAAGCATTTTCAACATTTTGTTCAACATGACCGAAAAATTGTATATAACACAAGCAACTCCATACTAATTATGACCTTAATGGAGAACATCAATGTTTATTTTTTCAGCATATCTAAAAAATTTCCTATCTTCAAAAAGACTGAGATATTACATGTTAACGTAACGTTAAGCTAATGTATGTTATGCTAACGTGTGACGTCACTCCCTGGCAGTACATAGCATACCTTCATACGATAACTGTCGGGAGTGTCGGGTTATGACGTCATCGCACTAGTGTGCGTATATGAACGCAAATTTTAAAAAGCGGTGAAACTTTACAACGCTATAACTTTAGAAATCCTGGCCCGATTTCGATGAAACAAAAGCTATTATTATTTGGACGAGTAGGCACATCAAATCCAGTAACTTTTATAGTAATAATTTTGGATGTGCTTGTGTTCTTAATTGTGTGTACCATAGTTTTTACAAAATAAACTTATATACACTGAGGTCGTAAGATTGCAAAACGCATACGCATCTAAGGGAGCAGAGAAACGTCGCGTGCGCACTTCATGTGACAGGGCAGACTATGTCGAAATATGTATATATCAACATTTTTAAAATGTCTTTACAATTGAATATCATTTAGTTTCTTTCGTAATACTACGATATAAACATATGAACCTTCTGGTGGACAACGGGAAAAAACAAATTCCCGTAGTCCACCTAGGTGAACTAGGCAGGTGGACCACGGGTAAGGAAGGCGAAATCCATTTATGCCCGTATGTATCTTACCGCATTTTCTTCTTTCCCGTATCGACGACGTATTTTATGGAGGGTATAGTGAGCGACGTTTCTGCCACGTCGGTACTGACGACACACAGTCTCGCACCGGCCGGTGGGGGCGCAAACACTCGCGATTGCTCCGCAGAGCTTAGCATGGAGAATAGTGGTAACACCCACAGAGGCTGTCTGCACGATTTTATCTCGGACGTGAGGCTCTCTTCTTCTGTCTCTGTAATAGAGAAGAGACCTTTGATAAAGGATAGATACACTAGAGACTCTGGTCTGGGTTGCTTCGTTAAAAGTGGCATAGTAAAACATCACCACACTCATCGCTTAGGATGATATTTGAAATTAGTTTCACATCGTTGTCCTTAAGGTGAACACGTGTTACGACTTGAAACATTATTACTAAATGTTAGGGTTCAAATCAGTCATGCAACATTTACATGTTGGTTAATGTGCCATACTTTTATTGTAATGATTAATTATAAAAAAAAATAATTGCGAAAATAAGTAGCATTTTTTGAAATTTCATTATTCCACCTTTGTGAATGACTGGTTTCGATAGAATAATAAAATTTATCCCTTATTTTACCCTTTTAGGAGTGGAATTTCCAAAAAAAAATTCTTACTGGATGTTTACATCATAAAATGCATCAATTGCCAAAATTTCAATCAAGTTTTTAACCCCTGTAGTGATCACTCGAAACAAAAATTTTAAATAGATTAGAAGTGACAGGAGAGGGAAAATGTTTAGTTATTAAAATATCTTACTTACCAGAATCACTCAAATGTCCTTCGCTATCGTCATCATCATTCCCAACTAAATCAGCTTGACCATCATCCTCAGGCATGTCATAATCGTCCAAGTTAATTTTAGGCAACACTTTCGATTTCGATCTAGCCTTCCTTCTCGCTTTACGAGCTCTTTTCATCTCTTTTTCAACCTGAAATGTTTTAAATTTACCAATTTAGAAGTAACAGAATATCATGCCAAATGGGGAATACGGAAATTAGTACGGTGCAATTAGACTTTGATCTCGACATCCAAAGTAAAAGTATTATTCCAGATCCAAATTGTTCTTATACAGTCCACATATTGTTTGGTAAAAAGTTACACCTATTTCAGGGAGCAATATTCATTTTACAGACATTAAAATGGGATGTAAAGCTGTATCTGTTTAGAAGTCTGCGGGAAAAGAGTCTTTAGGTTCAATTGTAACGAATACCTTACCTCATCATCATCAGATTCTATATCATCAGGCTCTGAATCCAAAGCGGCATCGTCTTCGTTCACGGGTTTCCTCTTTGTTATTACTTTGGAATAGTCCACATCCTTGCGATAAGGAAACGCACCTTTCAGTTTGCGGACTAAATAATGCACCTGAAAATGTGCAGAAATATTGTGGTAAAAAATATTATGGCTAGTAGATTTTTTAGTGGCCTTCTTTAACACTTTTTTTATCGTTGTTTTTGTTATCTATAAGTGGAATTTTTTTATTAGGTTTAAGTTATTTATTAACACTATTATTATGTAATTGTACCTGTAAATTTCCCTACAATAACATAAATAAATAAATAAGATGAGGATAACACTACTTTATAATACGCGCCACAAAATACGAGACCATACCTCAGGTCTCTTTTTCTTATATTATAATTGTGTCGATGTTTTATTTTCCAATTAAAATTTATTCACTCACTTCTTGCTGTCCAGTGACGAAAATCAAAATCCCACCTTCTGGGAGTCTCGTGTGTATTTTTACTGTCTTCTTGTAAGCCTCTTTCAAGTAATCATTGTAGGTGCGTTTGTTGAAGTGTATGGTCACCGGAAACTGTCTCGAATCAATCTGTTTAATGAAAGAAACATTGTATCATAAAGTTTTCAATGCATTATACAAAATTGTTATGTTGGAAATATTGGTTGTCATACTAGCTTGACTGGTATGACAGTGACTTTTTGGGTTTGATTCTGCCAAATTGAGAAGATCGTGCATTTAACTGGCTCTTAAAAACAAATGCATTTAACTTTAAGTAAAAAAACTTACATTAATAACTGGAGGTGGTTCCTTAAACAATCTCGTGTTTTCGGTGAAATCCTCAACTCTCAACGTAGCTGACATAATTATGAGACGAAGCACATTGCCCCTTTTCTTTCTTAAAGGCACAATTCTTGACAGGAGACCTAACAGTATGTCCGTGTACATGCTACGCTCGTGCGCTTCGTCCAATATTATCACAGAATATTTACTCAACAAGAAGTCTGTTTGGATCTCTTTGAGTAATACACCTGAAATATTTTTTTTATTTCATCAATGCCTTTATAATGTGTTTGAGGTTATTTCGAATCTCACCCCTATTATATCACTGTATAAAAGGTTTTTAAGTGTCCTGTTAGGGGATCAGAAGCAAACTTTAATACATTCTGGGAAATAGTCAGCTTTTAAGTATAAAATGTCATTTCTGATTAAGGCCCATTGCTTACCCATAAAACATTACATAACCCAAAGTAAAAAAAAAAAAAGAATAAAGAAGACTATGGAAGGCTTTTGCCCTGAGGTATAACAGATATCAAAAATAAGTTTCTAGCTACTGCAATTTTTGACTGCACAATAAATAAGGAAACCTTACCATCTGTCATGAATTTGATCTTTGTATCCTTAGTGACGTTTCCTTCAAACCGCATCAAATATGACACCTCTTTGTCGGTAAGTCCGAGTTCATGGCCCACTCTAGCAGCCATTGCTACGGTCGCCACTCTTCGAGGCTCCGTAACGCCTATCATCTTGTGCTCAGTATAGCCGGCTTCGTACAAGAATTGAGGAATCTGAGTTGTTTTACCGCTACCTAAAGAAATAATGGTGGCTGGATTAGGGTAGTCACTTATCTATGTGATTTATATGATTAACATTTATCTACACCAGAGAATAAGTTGAGATCCTACCAGTGGGACACATGAAAGAATACACAACAAAATAATCCTTAACACCCATTTTTACTGAGATGTAAAATCCTAAAATTATAAACTCACCTGTTTCGCCAGCAACTATTATTATTTCATTCTCATTAATTAGTTCCATTATCCTTTGTTCCTCACCCAAAATTGGTAGTTTAAGTCTTGCCACTTGAACTTTAGGGTCCCTTTTCACTTGCACAAAGTTTGTAGGATGATCCAATGGTTTTCGTTCTTGTTTAACTTCTTCTACATTTGTACCAGAAACACAAGACTTCTTTTCATTTTTTTTATTGGGCTCTTCAAGTGGTTCTTCACTTTTCACATTCATATCATTATTTACTATTTTATCACCATCATTATCATCAACTTCAATGATATCACTATCAGTTCTGTTATTATGTACTATTTCTTCACTTTCATCTTCATTTTCTTCATGACTTTGTATGTGTACATCTGATTCATCCATATCAGATTCTGAACTAGACTCCTCATTAGATGAATTTTCGATACCAACAATATTGGGATCATATTTTGTTTTCTTTATTTTTTCAGTTTTATCCAGTTTTAGCAGCCTCAAACGCTTTTTCGCACCTATTATAAAATAAAAAAACGTATGTATATTTCTATATTGTAAAAATTGTTTTAAATTCAAATAGAGATTATTTCTTAATTTTGGCAAGGCCAACTTTGGCTCTGGTCTGAATGACAACATAACTTATTATTTGTTTAATTTACTTACCGGCTATGCTACTAAACTTCTTTTCAGTAGTTGTGTTATTTAAAATAGGCACTTCATTCCCAAACTCTGTTAGTTTCCTTAGTCCAATAGTTTGTACAGCTGATATGGCAGTGAGTTGGTTCACCTCATCAGGAGTTGCTTGCACTTGGGCCAAGGACTCCAAGAGTGATGCTCTCTACAATACAAAACAAAACATATTATAGTACAGAACAACTCTTTACTGCCAATTACTCTTACTCTACTACTAGTATGTCTTTTATCTGGTAGAGCAACCATTCATAAAAAAGAATAGTAAAATTTATAAAAAGTTGGCCATGTGTTGTCAAGATCACTTTCCTGTGCCTTATTCAGATAGTGCAGTCCATGTTCAGTCGTCTTCTGACTACTGTTCAGTCATGTAAGGGAAAAGGACACAATATACATAATAACGTGATAAACACTCAGTACGGTTCGGATTTGCTTACATTATTTGCGTTGTCTCTATGGCTTTACTTTAGATCTAATTGTGAAGCAATAAAATAGTTAGTTAGCAAGACAAAGACAGCCATGAGATAAGCGGGGATAGGCGTAAATTGTACTTACATTCTCTTTTTTCTTCTTCTTCTCAACTATTTTTTCCAATCGTTTCCTGTGAGCTTTGGAAAGAAATTTTACTTTCTCCTTCCTTTCGCAAATTATATTCGTCTTTCGCTTCTTGGAAGGTAATGCCAGTAAATTACTGGAATCTGATGGACCATATACATTTGTACCAAATTCTATTTTAATCTGAAAGGTTTATGATAAATTAAAATATTAAAACCGAGTAATTACTCTTAACTTCAATTGTGTCTTAAGAAATTATACCTGGTTAGTCTGTGAATCATCAACATTTGTTTTGACTACTTGGCGTGCTTTTACATTAAATCCTCGTTTACCCATTGCTCTCCTGAGTATTAAATTAATTTAAAAGCAATTTATTCACACATAACAATATTTCTATGAAATTTGGTAAAAACGTGTTGATTTGTTATGACATTTAACTTTTTAAAATTGTTCAACCATAGAAGAGATTTATTGCACATTTGTTTATGTCCAGTTTTCACGTAGGCTAGAGTAGAGTTTTTGAATCACTCGAGTTAACTCATAGCATAGAGTAACTTATACTTATAATATATATTGGGCCCTAGACAAAGTGACATGACGAAGACGATAACGAAGTTCGAAAACAATAAAATGTATGGGATTGACATATGCCTTCGTTAAGTCACGTGATACTTCCCATACATTTTGTTGTTTTCGAACTTCGTTATCGTCTTCGTCATGTCACTTTGTCTAGGGCCGCTGAACTAACTAACTAACTACTAATTAACTCATAGTACGTAACTCTGCCTACATAAATAAAATACAACCATCAATGATGGTCCATCATACAACTCAAAACTCAAGTAAACTGCCTACAATTTGCTTAACATTTAGGGAATTTTCTCCTTTTTTTTTTCAAAATCTGTTTATATAGTATTCTGTGGGGTCTACTTAGTTATTTTTCTTTGACTTTATTTTGTTTGTGGCATTTGTGGTGTTATTTTTTTTATGAATGATTATATTATAATCATTCATTTCATTTCATTCTTCAATCAAAAATGAAAACCAAAACATAACCTCCGACTCCGATATAAATTATAAAATTATGTGAATTCTCAATTGTGTTGTGTATAACTTGGGTTTTGTTTATCAGAGTACAGTATGATATCATAGGTAAAAAATATACTAGGTGTAGGTTATATTAATTAAAATAAAATCGTGTTGCATTCTGATAAAAATGAATCAAAACACTTTGCAAGAAATATCAAAAATATCTATTAATATAACGAGGAATGAAGAAACATTTTTAACATTTCATAATTCCATTCTCTCAGTGCGTACCGACAAAGGTATACACTTTCTTGAATTCGGCTACAACTTACATTGTTTAGACAAAGTTATCGATTTTGTGGAGTCTTCTATACCTACACCGAATGATAATCCTGCGGCTATCTTTTTTTCAAGCAAGCTTATGAAGTCAAAAATGTCTAATTCTGACTTCACTCAAATGTTAATAGACCCTTCGTTTTGGCCATACAATGATCAATTTATGCGAGACTTGACTAATGTTACCGACTTCAAGTGGTCGCCACAGGGTTTAATAAATGGCGCTCAAAGCGCTATAGCTGTACTTAACAATCTCGGCAATGTGGAATTGTTTGGACTGCAGCGTTACAATTTCGGGAGTATTCTAAAACTGACCACAGTCATTAAGGATCTCTATATGAATAAATGCGAGTCACTCGAGTTAGATTTGGACAAGCTTAAACAAGCTGTATACGCTGTTGAAACATCTGCTGTTTGCTGGGAGCCTGCTGTTAATGCTGATGAAACTTGTCACTTTGTCACAGCCCAAAAGGATGGCAATATTTTATTTTGGTCACTAAAGTGTAAAGGTGAAGACATACAAGTGTTTTCTGAGATTAGCATACACAATATTCATAATGGAGAAATTGTTTTTATGCTTTGGATTCCTAAATCAGAAACACAATTTTGGCTTGTATGTTCAAATGTGTTTGGTCAAATATTTGCTCACATTTGTGAAATTGAACAGGACAATATTAAATATTTGAAAACTGTTGATGTGTGGCCACATAAAGACAAAATGATTGGCAAACATTTAACCTTCAAGATTATTAATGAGAAAATATTTTTAATATGCAATAAACATAGACATTTATTAGTAATAATGTTGGACGATGAATGTGGAGTTGTACAAAGTCATATTCAAAATGTAAATGAATATAGAATTACTTCAATATGTAAGACGAATAATAGTTTATATTTAAGTACGATCAACTGCAATTTGTATGAAGTTTTCATTAATGTTGCAAATGCAAAAATGGAAGTGAGACTAAAAAATATTTTCACAAAAGATGATTCTATATATGAGATGTTTGGATTTGGCCTTTCGACAAATGAAGCAATATTCGCTGTGGGCCTAATTGACAGAAGGATTAAATGTAAAAAGGAACCACACATGGTAGACATAGTATTTTTTTCAAAGAATATTACTCAACACACCGAACTTCCTTTACTTTTAAATAATCCATCACAAAAATTAACACATTTATGGGATTGCATAGAGTTATTAAGGTACAAGACTATGAAATTAAAGGAATTACCAACATTCCATTACAAGTATTTGTATGAAAATGATTTATATAAACTTAAAATTTACTTAATTGTTCTTACACTGTACAATAAACTTGATGAAATTGCTAAAAATTGGTCAAAAGGGCAGCTTCCAGAAACTTCTATAGAAGTGGTCAAAGAAAAAATATCTGTTCTTCACGCCAAGACTTTGATGTCTGATGTGTATGATAAGTTTACAAACAACGGTATGTTAAGCAGTTTTGAGATGGAATCTTATGACGGTGCAAAAAGATATTTACAATATTATTTCAGAAATCATGAAAAAAAAATTGAAGAATTCGTATCTAATGAAGTTTTGAATTTTCGATGTAACAATAGCTTAGAAAAATGCATGTGGTGTGAGAATACCCTCGATGGAATTTCATGTGAAAATGGACATCCAAATGTATACTGTTCAGTTACATTCACACAAATAATCAATGATGAATATATTGTTTGTAAAGGCTGTGGTAGTACAGCAAGGATTGAGCTTAAAGAACATAAACAAACTTGTATATTTTGTGATTTATATATGAGTGACAGTTTTTTACCATCCTGATTTTATATGTAAAATATAGTAGGTATAGTTCTAGTAAATAAATATTTTAGTCAAAGTAAAATGATTTTTATTGTGTTGAGAGCCTTATTGGATTTTCACCAAGAAAACTACTTCAGAATACCTAAAATGTAAGTACCATTTTGGGTTGGGACACAGAAATTAATACAGGTTCACTTAAGGTCCTCTTAAGGTTTTTGTACCATAAGAGGTATACTTGGCAAAATTGTTTTTGTATGCAATAAAGGGGTTAATGTTTATTTAAAAAAATGTAAGTATGTATTTTTCAATAAAGTACATGTGTTAGATATACAATTAACTGAAGGGTACTCAGGTACATTATTATGAAAAAAAAAAAGCGGCAGCCATAATCCAAAATTATCACTCGAACTCGAATCGAACGAAACCGCCAATTTCATGTGTCAAAAGTGTCCTCAAGGACATCTACATTACTGTTGCCAGAATGCAAAAACAGGGAAAGGGATATGGGCAAAGTTGCGGGACTTGCGGGCACCATCTATTGAGCGGTTATCCATTAGCCACGGCACGGCATACATTTTTGCCTGCTGGGCTTGGAAAACCGCCCATTCTGTCAAAAAAGGTTTTGAAATTAAAAAGTGGCAATACATACTATAGTGTTGTCTCTTTCTTAACAACAATATGGTTAGAATGGGACAACACTACAGTACTACAATAGTGATTATTCGTCCAAGGTAACTCTTCCTCCCTTGCTGAAGCCAGATGGCTCTCTGGCTCACTCTGCGATGGAGAAAGTAAATCTTTTTGCTTCTCTATTTGCCTCTAACTCAAGCCTCGTCACGAGCTCTCAGCCACCACCACCATTACCTCGTTGTGAATTTTCAATGCCAGAGGTCTCGATTCACAACAAAGAGGTTCGAAGAGCGCTACAGAGCCTTGATGTAAACAAAGCCAGTGGGCCTGATGGCATACCTGCAAGGGTCTTGAAGCACTGTGGTCCTGAATTGTCTCCTGTGCTTACACGCTTGTACCGTCTCTCTCTCAAGACAAATACCGTACCGGCATCCTGGAAGCTTGCCAATGTACAACCAGTGCCTAAAAAGGGTGGTCGTGCCGACCCCTGTAATTATCGACCAATCGCCATCACTTCCATACTCTGTAAGGTTATGGAGAGAGTACTGAATAGTAAGCTGCTGACATATCTTGAAGCTAATGACCTACTCAGTGAGCGTCAATATGGCTTTCGCCAAGGACGTTCAACTGGGGATCTTCTTGTGTTTGTCACGCACTACTTGGGTGAAGCCATCGAGAGACATGGCGAGGCTCTCGCTGTGTCTCTTGATATATCGAAGGCTTTTGACAGGGTTTGGCATGCAGGTTTGCTAAGCAAGCTTCCATCATCTCTGGCCTCTGTAGCTGGATTTCTGATTTCCTGAGTGAACGGTCGATTCGATTCATTGATGGCTGCTCCTCGGATCTCATGGCTATTAATGCCGGTGTTCCTCAGGGATCTGTTCTCTCTGCGACTCTTTTCCTGCTACACATAAATGATCTGCTTCTTCCAGGAGTGGTTGCGTACGCAGATGATAGCACAGTCGTGGAGAGATATCTGTCCACTGCAGGGGTCGGTCGCGATGAAATTAATTCCGAGAGGGAGGCAATGGTTGAGCGAATTAACTCTACCTTGGGTCTTGTATCCCAGTGGGGTGACAGGGACCTGGTTAGTTTTAACGCCACCAAGACGCAGGCGTGTTTGTTTACAGCAAAAAGGAGCCCTTTCGACTTGGCTCCAGCCTTCCGAGGTGCATCTGTACCTGTCGCCAATGATCTCGAACTTCTCGGCATGAGGTTGAGCTCTAATCTCAACTTCGGCACATCTATTGAGTCCAAAGCCCAAACAGCAGCCAAAAAGTTGGGCATCCTAAACAGGGTGAAGCGATACTTCTCACATGGACAGCTCTTATCTTTGTATAAGGCGCAAGTCCGATCTTGTATGGAGTATTGCTCCCACCTCTGGGATGGCTCAGCCAAATACCAACTTGCCGCACTCGACTCAGTGGAACGCAGAGCTAGAAGACTCATAGGCGACAGTACCCTTTTAAAATCTGGGTTGCAGAGCCTGGCACATAGACGCAAAATTGCCTGTCTATGTGTCTTTTATAAGATGTACTTCGGAGAGTGTGCACAGGGGCTGCATGAGCTCATACCGCCTTCTCCTTTCTTCCATCGGACATACAGACGTACGGCTGGTTACCATCCGCATCTTGTCGAAATCCCTCCTTTTCGGACTAAGCGCTTTGAAACATCCTTTATAATGCGCACTGCCAAGGTTTGGAAGGCTGCCAAGGTTGTGTTTCCGAGCTCATATAACCCTAATCTTTTCAAAGTTCGAGTGAATAGGCATATTCTGGGTGAGCTCGCTCCATCATAGGCCTCATCCTTGCTACTCAGCTGGTTTTTGGCCAAGAGCAAACCCATCTCTAATAAAAAAAAAAGTTATATCGTGGTTATATCCTCATTTGGTCCTCAGATTATTCTATGATCCTCAGCATAGCTAAAGAGTAGCATATTCTGTAGAAACATTTGTCATATCTGTCAGTCAGTGTCAAGCCGTGTCAGTGTCAACGACAACTGATAAATGCACAATTTTGTTTGCAAATTTGATGAAATTTGCAATGCAAAGTTTTATCAGTTTTTTAAATGTATGCATTTTTATTTAATTTATAATTTTTTAAAAAATACCTATCAAATGACCTGTGGATGCCGTATGATGCGGGTAAAATTATTTTATATCTAAAATGTCTAACGGCTACATAATTCTATACGAAGGTTTATGTGTTATTTTTTACATCTAGTAGTACTTTTATCAGCTGTTATCAATCGAGGTCACAATCTTGTGTTTGTTTTACTTTCAGCATCTGAACCTGACAATATTGAAGAGATTGCCGATTATTAATAATTTTCATCAATCAATTCGTAAAATGAGCGTCAATAGAAATATTGCTGTATGTCAAATGACGTCTGTTGCAGACAAGTATATTAATTTGGAAGTTGTTAGTGGTTTAGTAAAGGATGCGGTTAAGGAAGATGTACAGGTAATTAATGTCAGATTCTAGTATCATTACATTAGCCATTGACCCTTTCATTGCCAAGGCCTGGCGAGTTCACTAAAATCGCATACTGGGGGCTTAGAACTCGCTACGTGAGTCCAAACTATCGGTTTTTCTTCAAAAATAAATCATTTTAAAACACAACTTATTCATTCAAAAGCCGAATACTATTTCTCCTTATTTGTATGACCTACGACTCATACCACACGAGTTCAATATATTTTTGGTGTGACAATGAACGTGTTAAATGTTGAGGTGTGGACTGTAACCTGTATGTAATGAAACGAAAATAAAATGAGTAATTAATAAAATATATTTAAAGTAAAAACTTTTCTTATTAGACCAGTGTGACCAACACATTTACATATTTATGATATTCTTTTAATTATTACATACGGCCATGCCACCAACCAATCAGTTATCATAGAATGCAGAATAAGCAGAATTGAATATTTCTAATAAATTTTGTGTTATCCCATTTTCAGATGATATTTTTCCCAGAAGCGTGCGATTACTTGTGTGATAACAAGAAAGAAACGTTGGCCAATACAGAATTGATACTGGGAGGTAACACGGTAAATCGTTATAGGGAATTGGCATCAAAATATAATGTGTGGTTGTCTATGGGTGGGATACACGAAAAGGTATATTTTTTTATGACATTATATGTAGAATTAGTATATATTTTTTTATTTTTAAAAGAACTAACAATGTATTTGATGGTACATTGTTAGTTCTCCATCAACCAACAAGAGGACTGTAAGCCTTTCTTTTAAGTTTAACACATTCATTGCTGAACCAAAAATGGCCTCATACGAATGACCAGCATATAATATTTTGAACTCCTGTGGTCGATTCGTCAGCCTTACGAATGAGGAGAATAGACTCGTTTTAGTTCTAAGCCCCCAGTAGGGGGACTTTAAAACTACTAAAACTTTAGACTTAGACTTTTGTGAACTCGCCAGGCGAGTCCTTGGCAATGAATGGGTAAGCTTTAAAAAGTTGTTAAAAAAGATCCATCCGTCCTCACAAACTTTCATATTTGTGATATTAGTAGTATAATCTGCTCTATTTGGATCTGAATCAATAATTTAAGGTCTGTAGTGCATTGAAGCCTCTGGACTATATTTTTATTTTGCATATATTTAGGGTTCTTGCAAGAAAATAATAAAAAAAAAAACCTTATTGAATACCATCAGGCACTTTTGTTATTCCAGGACGAAAAGGACGATACAAAAATGTACAATACACACGTGATTATAGACAACAAAGGCGAGATAGTACAAACATATAGAAAATTACATTTGTTTGATGTTGAAATACCGGAGAAGAATGTTCGTTTGAAGGAGAGTGACTTTTGTAACCCGGGTGGTCATATTGTTACTCCTGTCGACAGCCCTGTGGGGAAGATAGGTAGGTAAGCTTTACATTACAGCTTTACTAGCTGGCGCCCGCGACTTCGTCCGCGTTAAATGTCTGTCTGTCTGTCTGTTCGCGATAAACTCGAAAACTATTTCATGCTGTTTTCATCAATGGATAGAGTGGTTCTCGAGGAAGGTTTTCTATACTAATATTATAAAGAGGAAAGATTTGATTGTTTGTTTGTATAGAATAGGCTCCGAAACTACTAGACCGATTTGAAAAATTCTTTTACCATTAGAAGCCGACATTATCCGTGATGAACATAGGCTACTTTTTATCCCGGTAAAATGCTTCATTCCTACGGGAAATCTAAAATAAAAGTAAATACTAGCGGTTTGGCCCGGGAGACAGCGCCATCTATCCAAAATACAGTAGATGGCGTTTTATACTTTTCTACGCGGACGAAGTCGCGAGCACCAGCTAGTATTATATAATTTACAAAGTTACACGGGCCAAGTCGTGGGCACCAGCTAGTCTAGTGTAATTATTAATTTCTAAAATGTGCAAAATTTTAAATTGAAAATTTAAAAATTCGTGTCTTAGAGGGTTGAAAAAGCCAATTTTGTTTCTCCATGAAAACATCCCAGCTATAATATATATATATATATCCTAGCTATACCTTTAAAATTGCATTGTCACCAGTTTGAATTTTGTAATTGACGATGCCTGTGTAAACTTTTAGGTCTGTCCATCTGTTACGATATGAGGTTTCCCGAACTGAGCACTGCACTTAGTACTATGGGTGCCGAAATATTGACTTATCCATCCGCATTCACGTACGCTACAGGAACTGCACATTGGCACACGTTATTGAGGTAAAAATATAAAATTTAAAGGAGAAAAATCTTTGAAAAAATCAATTTATTGAATAACAAAAAAGCTATTATTTTATTTTATTTTGCAATTTTATTTCATTTGAGATTCATTTTTGCGTTCATCTTGGGCCTCTCACTTTTTTTTACTGTTAAGGCCGACAATCAGACTGACGGTCCACTTGATGGTATGTGGCTACCGTCGACTATAACACAAGCAACACTATAAGTGCTAAGTGCGCTGCCAACTATAGAAGGATTAAGGATAAGGGATAAGGAAGGGATAGCAATTCGTAAAGATCATAAACCTAAGATTTATTTATTTTTTGTTGGAACACAATTGATAGTATACTTGTATTATTTTTTAGAGAAAAGTTTAGGGTTAGCCAACATTAGGTCATTTTACCCTAATAGTATAGATTAAATTACTCATCTATATACTAATATATTATAAAGAGGAAAGATTTGATTGTTTGTTTGTACTGAAACTACTGGACCGATTTGAAAAATTCTTTTACCATTAGTAGCCGACATTATCCGTGATGAACATAGGCTACTTTTTATCCCGGTAAAATGCTTCATTCCTACGGGAAATCTAAAATAAAAGTTAATACTAGCGGCTTGGCTAGTAGGGAGATAGCGCCATCTAACCAAAATACGGTAGATGGCGTTTTATGATAAATAAAGTGATAATAATTTTCTAGTAATAATATTATAAAAATATTCAATTGATTCTTGAACAATCTGTTGAGATTCTTTGTCAACATAGTGAAGATGTTCCGCCTCGCAATGATTATTACTTGCAAAAAGAGTAGTTCACCGGAATGTTAATTTATCTATCACAGGTAGTAATAGATAAATTAATGTTCAATTGATAGATCGAGAGCCATAGAGAATCAGTGCTACGTCGTAGCAGCGGCCCAGTGCGGTCAGCACAACGCCAAAAGGAGGTCGTACGGTCACGCCATATGCATAGACCCGTGGGGCGAAGTGTTGGTCGACTGTGAACAGAACAGTCCATGCTTTAAAGTAGTCCAAGTGAATGGTGAGAAACTGAAGGAAGTCAGAAGAAATATGCCCGTCTTTCAACATAGAAGGTTGGTGAACTGAATATGTTTGTTTTGCACACAAGTTTAAAGGTACTCCACAAAAGAAAAACAAAATAACTGGACCAAATTGAAATGGGACCACACGAGAAGCATCAGCTTTCAAATAAAAAAAGAATCATCAAAATCAAAACATAAAAAAAAATACAGTCGAATTGAGAACCTCCTCCTTTTTAGTTTTTTGAAAGAAAGCATTTTATTTGTTTTATTTTATTATAAATAACAATTGATAAAAAGTAATTCTTTTCATCTGATCTCTCCTCGGATCCTGTAATGACTGCATTACTTTAGTGTTGCGTTTCAATCAAATAAATTCCTCTACAGGCGAGACGTATATTCCCTGTACGCGTTAAGTCTTCGCAAATCCAAATTATTGGAGCACACACAGTCTCCTACGAGCTCGGAAGCCTCCGTCGACGCTGCCGGTAAATATACTGGACCCAAGAACGTGTTTGGACACGTCTCAGTACCGGAATCCTGCGTTTTTTACAAATCAAAATTGACATACGCCTTTGTTAATTTGCGGTGAGTGATTCCAGTCTTCATTACAACTAAAGATCACAGTATTTTTTTTAGCACGCGAGTTCATTACAACACTAAGCTGGGAACGATTACAATAAAAAATCCAGGCAATTCATACGAATGTCAAGTTTGAAAAATTTCTTTAAAACATTTCTGGATCTTTCAAGGAATTGAGTTCAGCACTCTCATTGAATCTGAATGATCAAAACAATGTTGATAGGTCTCAAA
Source organism: Synanthedon vespiformis (assembly GCA_918317495.1). Lineage (NCBI taxonomy): Eukaryota > Metazoa > Arthropoda > Insecta > Lepidoptera > Sesiidae > Synanthedon > Synanthedon vespiformis. Next base: position 4,370,326 of record OU906965.1, read on the forward strand.
GCGCCACGGGAAGTGTCTGGCATTGCTGAATACTATTTTGTAATAATATTCTACAAAATATATATCAAAATCAGCCTTTAACACGTTAATTGCCAAGCCCAAATGCTGAACTCGCATAGAGAAATAATAAAATCATTGAATGTAAATACATTGGCCCTAGTGGCCAAACCGTTGTGTGACTGCTATTTTATGGAGCGTAAAGCACGCGACGTCGCGTTATCGGCCACACCATAATAGGCCGCTTCACGCGACCTCACGTTATGTGGCAATTGACGTGTTAAAAACTGAGGGAATAAGTTCTAAATCAGCCTTTAATGAACTTAGCAGATACAGAAATTAAATGTCTCGAGCCTTGGGATCATACTCTATAATGATTCCTTCTACATTTCACCGACTACGTATTAATGTCCTTTTTGCTTGAAATAAATTCTATGAGAGTGACCTAATTTCTAGATGTGTCATCCCAGGACACGTGCTGGTCGCACCGTTGAGGCCAGCCGAGAGGAACGAAGACTTGACTGACGAGGAAGCGGAAGACTTCTACAGAACTGTGCGATTAGTACAGAAGGTATAAGTAATATAACATTATATTGACATATATTAATTCTTTTATTGGTTACAGACAGGGCTGTAGAGGCTGTTCGCGATAACCTATAGAATAGAATAAATGTAAAAATTGTGTATAGAATAATAGTGTTTGAAACGATATTGAAAATATAGTGATTTAAAGTAAACTTACAGAACTAGTGTGTCATGCAAATAGTGTTAGAACAATAAAACGAATGATACAAATAGTGTCAGAAAGAGACAGATACAGTGCGATAGGACATTTATTTATTATTTCTGGCGGTCGTGCCACGCCTGCGCGCTTGACAGAACCGCCACTAGTTGTACGTATTAATATTGTACATAGTAGACAGGACATTTTTTGTATAGAATCAGTCTTCTTCTTGCTCCGACATAATAAAGACAAACTTGTTTTGGAAAATACAAACCTTCTCCTCCTCGACTAACCATCGCCTGTACCCTCTTAGCCGAGTGAGCCCTCCTTAGCCGGAGGGGGAGGCCCTGCCCACTCAGTAAGCCGCAACAGCCAAAGGGTCTAATCGAATGCTGCACGTACAGAGGCAATTAGTGTTTATATATATTTTTTTATGTACAAAGGTAATAAGTAGAGTAATAGAATATAAATATTAGTCCATTAGTGACTGCAGGTGTTACGAAATTATCCATTATAATTATTTTTTTAAACGCTCGCATCTTGCCCTCAGTGTTCGATTGTAAAACTGTGATAATGATCATTGTATTGTATATGATTACGTGCATGTCGCCTAGTTTTAATAGTTTCTTTTTATTTTTTATTTGTTGCCAGTTAATGGAAAAAGTGCACGACGCTAAATCTTGCACCGTCACCATCCAAGATGGCGTCGACGCCGGTCAAACAGTTAAGGTAGGCGGCGCATAGTTATAGAGAGAATAAGTGAAGGCGAAGCGAATCATTGAATGGAATTCTAGACGTGAGTGGATGAAGGTGCTATGTCGCATTTTTGGTTTTTTCGTTTTTTTGCGTTAATGAAGGTAATACGTCCATATGAATGATTTTAAGACATTTTTGGAAAATAAAAAGTTGAGAAAGGTGTTATGTACAGTTAATTTTAAAAAGCAAAGAGTACAGAAAAGTTTACTTTTGTCAATGGAAGAGGGAGCTATGTTCACTTTTTTTTTTAATTAAATAATATAAGTGTTTAATTGCTATCATACCATTAATATTTTAGATGGTTCACACAACTTTGCATCGTAATTTAGTACAAAAATCAATTCCGTGATCCGTGGCGACTTATCTCAAAAATTAAAAGTAAAACTTTAACCTCTATTTATTCGAAATTTGAATTATGCGACATACCACCTTCATCCACTCACGCCTTCAATTGTAAAATGTTGAGATATATTATGGCATTCTTGTGTTTGTGCGTTTATATTAGCCGGCTACCTACCATCAATTAGTTGGTAGCCCCCTCTTAAAGTCATATACTTTACTGGCTGATGCCTGCGACTTCGTTCGCGTTGAAAAAGAAAAAAAGTAGCTCATCCTGTGTCCCGTACGTCTTAAATGTTTTACTACCAAGTTTCATGAAAATCAGTTAAGGCCGTTACAGAGCTGAAATCACGTTGGAGTGAAAATTTATGATTCCCGGCGGAACATAATGCCATGGCGTGTTTAGTTTGCAGATAAAGTATTAACGTCATATTATTTGTAGTTTTATAATCTAGTTTATAGTTTTGTAGTTTTATAGTTTTATATTTTAAAATATTTTAAAATTTTGGGATAATTTTCTCATTAGAACAGTTTTTAAACAGTCCTTTTTTTAAAACTAGCGGTGGACGGTCTACGCAGAAATCAGATATTAGTAAAATTATATGTGAAAAACTTATAAAAATATTGATTTTCCAAAAATTCATATCATTTATTAGATAGTTGTAATAGTAATAGTTGTAAAAAATATACGATTTCTGTAAATTTTCATTCAAGAAAAGTATATAATCAAAAGTGTCACTTTTAGTAATTTTTCGTGATATTAAACGTCTTATTTTAGGATCAAATTTGAGATATTTCTGTTCTAAAACATTGTTTCATATTTTTTTAAATATTTTGTATATTTATCTGCGTAGGTCGTCGATCGCTAGTTTGAAAAAGCTATATTTAAAAGCTGTCATAATGAGAATTCATTTTAAAATAATTTTCAGCCATGTTAAAATCGGTAGTGTCGTTGAAAAGCCACCACTGTAGGCGATGTAGCGCGTACACCGACGATAACAATCGGCCAATTACACTTCCGGAACTTTCGATAACACTAATAATTGTGAATAACAAAACTTTTCTGACGTCACGCCCATGTACTAGATTAAAAAATTACAAATAATATGACGTTAACATCTTATCTGCAAACTAAACATCTGAAACTATACTAAAAATCATAAATTTTAACTCCAGCGTGGTTCTAATTCATGAACGCTCTTAATTCGTTTAAGAGTTATGGAGGAACATACATACAAATACACACGTACAATACCTACACTTACAGGTTAATTATTGTTAGTATTGACGATTGATTGATAAGAGGCATCTGAGGCTACTGCATTTTTTCTTTTTTTTTTTTTGTATAAAGCATCTTCACTGTCATATAATGCCGAGGAAAAGAGGCGACTTTATCGACAATGACCTGATATATTTGGAGCTGTCGAAACACGACCAGTAAGTAATAATAAAATTGTTTGTCATCATTTAATAGAATAATTTCTTCTAACGGATTTTGAGATAAGGTTTTCACTAATTCAAGAGTTATCCTTATTTACTAATATTATAAATGTGAATTTGTTTGTTTGTTTGTTACGCTTTCACGCGAAAGCTATTGAACCGATCACCATGAAATTTTGCATACACGTTGTCTGGGACATCATAAAGGACATAGGGTACCTTTCATTGAGAAAAAAAAAAAGCCTATTCCTGAGGGATTACCTAAAATATAAAACTGTAACTAACGCCTGGCCAAAGTGTTCTAGAAACAAGTGGTCAAGGAGTTATATTGCTTATTTATTTTTTCATTTTTCAACGCGGACGAAGTCGCGGACGGGCACCAACTAGTATTAATATATATTAAGAGCTAGCTGGTGCCCGCGACTTCGTCCGCGTTGAAAAAGAAAAAAGTAGCCTATCGTGTGTCCTGTACGTCTAAATGTTTATCTACCAAGTTTCATGAAAATCATTTAATTCGTTTAAGACTTATGGAGGAACATACTTACTTACATACAATACATACACTTACAGATTTATTATTAGTATTGATTGATGATATTAAGGTGAAACAAGTCGGCGGCCCGAACACATCGGTCTCATGGCTAAAATGCGTCCTGTCTCACACAGCACAAAGAGCGGGAAGAGCACTCGACTGAGATGCACAATCATTCATACTACTAAAAATAAAATCAAAAACAGACCCTTGGGCGTATACTCTTTTTGACAAAACTACTGCATATATCTATTTCGTGTAAAGTTATTTGAACTCTTGAATAACTAATCAATGTTTGTATGCAAAGTATTTTGGAGTTTTTGTACACTGGATTGACCTAATCGCTCTCAAAGTTGCATTAAAACTTGTGTTAAAATATGGATTTTTCAAGGATCATATCTTTTAAATTTTTACGCATACGAACCTAGTTAACGACAAGATAAATCGGTATCATGCTTACTTTTGTATATTAAACATAAAACAGCGGAATAATTTACATTCTACATTTGTAGGGAGGGAAGCCGACTTGTGTTACCTTAAGAATATACATATATATATATATATATATATATATATATATATATATATTAACTGCTTAACTTATTAGCGCATTCTAATAAGTGTGACGGTTTCACGACAGATTCAAGACTGGTCACCCATCGAAGCCGCCAAGAAGTCTAGAAGAGATGGAGACAGAAGCAAAGGCACTCAGAGATGAGATCAAGAAAATGTTAGGACAATGAATGGGATAAAATGTGATTTATAATTTTAAGTGCTAATATGTGAATACAGGCAAAAATAGTAATATGCTGTACTTGTTCATAATAATTATTATTATACATAATAGTATATTGTACATTTATACAAGTGTAATTTTAACAAACAACCGAATTGTCAATTAATTGAAGTTAAATAAATAAGTTAATATTTTATAGTGCGACTTTGTTTTATAAAAATCTAAGCGATTTTCAACCGACGAAAACGAAAAACAAAAACGGAGGAGGTTCTCAATTCGACGCGTATATTTGTTTTTTTTTTTTTGTATATTGTTCCGATTTTGATAATTCTTTTTTTATTTGAAAGGGTGCACCCCCAAGGGGTCCCATTTTAATTTAAAAAAAAAAAATTCCACCCCTAAGTGTAGGAAAACAGGGGATGATTGATTGTTCATTCACCGATTGTAGCGTATAACCACGCATAACTTTTTACAGAGTAGTCCGATTTTGATAATTCTTTTTTTAATTTATACGAGACCAACTTCGAGGTATACCCAAGTTGGTCTCGTATAAATTTGGAAAAAAAATCCTACCCTAAAGGTGGGAAAATTAAAAATGAAGCATGTAGTAAATATTAGATTATAGCCACAAAAAAATATAAAATGAAACTTTTTAACAAAAAATAAAACCGCCGAAAACTGAAAAGCATAAAATAATCTTATTATTTTACCTAAGTAATTTTGAGTCGGCGCCAAACAAGCAAAAATTACGTAAAGAGTTATGCGCGGCGGAAACTCAAAATTACTTAGGTAAAATAATAAGATTATTTTATGCTTTTCAGTTTTTTCGGCGGTTTTATTTTTTGTTATGTTTTATACTATCTATAATACTAGCTGTTGCACGCGACTTCGTCCTAGCAACTTTATAAAATACTTGTTTGTTATTGACGTCGTGAGTTCACAGGAAAAGCCTTATTATAAATGTAAAATAAATATACTTAATATCGTTAGCCATTTATTCTTATCTGTTATAGGAAGGTGCAAAGTTTGTGCACTTATCTTTACTCTTAACACTGACGTGGTAAATCTATAGATAATACTTTTTATCGTTAATACTGCATGTGCATAATAATCATAACATCCTATATGTTCATAATAATATTATAAATGCCAAAGTTGTGAGGATGGATGTTTGTTACGCTTTCACGTAATGACTTATTCGACTTTTACAATTTCCTTATGGCCATTAAACAAATCATAATAGTCGAATAAGTCGTAAACGGTAAGTGATAGAAAAAAAGTTAGAACAAAAAAGATAGGAAAATTATTTATCTGCAATAAAGGTTATTACCATTTTTGGCCTCAAGTGCACGGTTACGGAGATATAGGCCCAAACGGTTTTTGTCAAAATGGCGGCACTTCCGCCCGCCTAATTTGTAAGGATTTTATGCATTTAGGGCCAATACGTGATAATGAACCTATTAAAAAAAATAGTTGTAATTTTAATAGCCATATTAGTTTACGGCCAAATAATTTGTGTCAAAAATATTGGACGGCAAAGGAAAATAAAATATTGGACAAAAAAGATAGGAAAATTATTTATCTGCAATAAAGGTTATTACCATTTTTGGTCTCAAGTGCACGGTTACGGAGATATAGGCCGAAACGGTTTTTGTCAAAATGGCGGCACTTCCGCCAAAAACCAATTATTTTTTATTATTGGCATTGTCATTGTGACAAGACATTAAAATATAACATGACTGGGTCAGATAAGAGTCCTGCATGGTCATTTATAATTACAAAATTTATCAAACATTTTCTGCTTGGTAAAAAAGAAACTCACTGCTTACACTTAGTATCAATAATCTTGTAATTGATAATGCCACCATATACACAACTAACTAACCGAACTAAATTAAACTAAAGCTATCTTAAAGATAGTGGGTATTATCGTACAATTTGTTGATAGTTACAAGCCCAACCTCGGCTAATCCGTCTAAACACTATTCATATCACTTTTAAATAGATTAGGTAACAGTAGCTACATTTTCATAAATTCATAATTGTGAATTTCTTTGATTTGTCAACCAGAGCAATTTAAAATACAGATATAGATGGCGCTAAATGAAATATTTCAAGAGTTTTGTACTTAGTAGTGGCAAGGTCCACTGCGTTTATCAGTCACTTTCGTTCGGAAGTATTTCTATGTTTTACCACCGCGAAATAACAATATACTAGCTGCTGCCCGCGACTTCGCCCGCGTAACTTTGTAAATTATATACTACTAGCTGGTGCTCGCGACTTCGTCCGCGTAGAAAAGTATAAAACGCCATCTACCGTATTTTGGATAGATGGCGCTATCTCCCGGGCCAAGCCGCTACTATTTACTTTTATTTTAGATTTCCCGTAGGAATGAAGCATTTTCCCGCTATAAAAAGTATCGCGGTACCCTCATCCAAAAACATTCAGTAGTTTTTACGTGAAAGAGTAACAAAAATGACATCCATATATTTCTCCAACGTTACAAATTTTCGCATTTATAATAATTTAGTAGGAATCTGAAATGGCAGGTTTTTAGTTGCTAACCTAATCATATTTTTGGATCGATTATGTTATTTCACCTCGTATTAAGCGGTCCAAAATTCCAAGTTGCAGTGTGGTATCTTTATCGGGCGATAAAAATTATCTAATAATTTCACCACTTAATACAGATAAAGAATTTACTATAAAAGTGATGTTATTAACATTTATGAGTAATGTAAACGCTGTTTAGTTTAAAGAATAACGTATCGATTTAAGTAGATTTTTTTTTTTTAATATAAAATGTCTTTCTTCGGTAAAAAGTACAAGAAAGTGAAGATAGAAAACATACTAGAACTCTTGGAGGATTTTAGTAAGTACCTATATGTATATTAAATACTAGCTGGTGCTCGCGACTTCGTCCGCGTAGAAAAGTATAAAACGCCATCTACCGTATTTTGGATAGATGGCGCTATCTCCCGGGCCAAGCCGCTACTATTTACTTTTATTTTAGATTTCCCGTAGGAATGAAGCATTTTCCCGCGGTAAAAAGAATCCTATGTTCATCACGGATTATGTCGGCTTCTAATGGTAAAAGAATTTTTCAAATCGGTCCAGTAGTTTCGGAGCCTATTCTATACAAACAAACAAACAATAAAATCTTTCCTCTTTATAATATTAGTATAGATATAATAATAATATATTATTATTATTATTGATTTAATTAGCTTAATTTTAAATGTCGTTTATTTGCTATTGTTATGACCCTAAATGGTTTATGTGAATTAAATTAAAATTATTGTTCTCTTCAAATTGCAGAGCTTGATAGCAAAGTATTAAGTGCTCTAAAAGATCCGAATGCCGTGACATCATTCTCAAAAAACGCTGATGGAACCATCAAGTATCTTAGTATTAGCGGCGATGACGTAAAATTAGATCAGACCATAGTCTTAGACAAAGAATCGGATTTCACTACTCCCGATGGTGTTAAGACCAAGGTGATCTTCTCTCTTGACGGCGACATTCTGTCCAACCAATTGTCTTTACCGGATGGTAAGGTCGTCAAATTTGTCAGAGATTTTAAAGGCACTGGAATGAAAATGGTAAGTCTTATTCTTAGATAAAATAAGGACTAAAGATAGTCTATGGGCTATAGCCAGCCTGTAGACTGCAATGTGAAGTGTACCTACATTAACGGTTACACGCACACAAATGTAACTACACATCGCCTTATTAAAATATTTTAATAGTGAAAATTCCGAATTTATTACGTATTGAAAGGATGTAGAAAACCAGGTTTTATAAAATAAATATCAGAGTGCAATTACATTTCACACGTAAGTTAACTTGAAAACCAATATTTTTAAATAAACAAAAATTGTTATTATATTTTGCAACATAAAATCTCAACACAGTAATCGGCCTACGCACACATGTTTATAAAAACGGCTTCACTATGTTGTCTGCAAAGTTCTGTCTATTGTACTTATTTGGTCTGAGGTCTTATTATGTACGATTTAGGGCCACTATCCACGGCGCCGTAGCTTTATAGACGCGTATTCGTCATTATACGCTTAGTGTACGCCTGCTTGCAGCTTCCATACAAAACCGTACTACTCTGTCGACGGAGCGGCAACGTCGCGCTCGCGTCGCTGCATGCTGGCGTCATGACGCCTGCCGTACCGCATGTCATACAGCAAGCAGCAAGCGCAAGCAGGCGTACACTAAGCGTATAATGACGAATACGCGTCTATGAAGCTACGCCGCCGTGGACAGTGGCCCTAGTGTTTACCTTAAGTTTTCTAGTTTGGTGGACACAAACACACGGAAACTGACTTTTTACATTTATAATAATGTTTTCAAATTCTTTCTTTTTCAGACTATCACCGTTGAAGGCTCCGAAAAGCCACCAGGAATTGTTTACTACGAATCTGTATAATAATTACTTACGTTAATTTTAATATCTGATTTAATAATTTTTTTTTGTCTTACGCTACTGTCAAAGAAAATTTATATGTGACTGCATTAAAATAATTATTTCTACCTACCTACCGTCTACCTATACATTTCTTTTCCAAAATCTTCCTACGAATACTTTATATATAACTAGCTGTTGCACGCGACTTTATCCGTGTAATCTTTTTATAAAAAGATTACTATGTTATTCGGTGATAATGCAGCTTTCTATTGCTTTTAATCGCAGTTTAAAAGGAAAGAAAAAATAAATAAATAAAAATAATAGTTTAATAGGAATCTGAAATGGCAGATTTTTAGTTGCTAACCTGATATTAATTTTTATTAATATTTTTGGACCGAAGGCGGTCCAAAATTCAAAGTTGCAGTGTGCAATCTTTATCGGACGATAAAAAATTATCTAATATACAGATAAATAATTTACTATAAAAAGTTATATTAATAATATTTATGAGTAATTTAAACGCTGTTTAGTTTCAAGAACAACGTATCGATGTAGGTATAATTTTAATTCTTTAAATATAAAATGTCTTTCTTCGGTAAAAAGTACAAGAAAGTGAAGGTAGAAAACATAATAGAACTCTTGGAGGATTTAAGTAAGTATATGTATTTATGTTTACCCATAGGTAGCTCAAGATTATTGAAATTGAATTTAAATCCAATTTAAATTTAATTTAATTTAAATTTAATACCTGTTGATTTTTTTTGGAAATACTTTTTCAAATAAAATAATATTCACAAGTGTTTCTTTCTTTAATAAGCTATTCTATTTTATGCTAGCGGACCCAGCAGAGGTTGCCATGCCCGAACTCGAAAAAAAAATTAACCGATTGAAACGCCATCTACTTAACCAACATAAAAACAAAATATGTTAAATGTTGTGTCAATGAACTAACTTACACCGCCACCTGTTAGAAACTTTTGGAACTTTACATCCTTTGTATTTTGAATACATTTCATTTTATTTTCATTATATTATACATATAATGAAAATTAAATTATATTTTAAATTATTCATTTTATTTAATTATTTTAATTTTAAATATTGTTTATATGTTATTATTATAACCCTCGATGGTTTAAGTGAAATAAATTAAATTAAAATTACATATTGCTCTCTTTAAATTATAGAGCTTGATAGCAAAGCATTGAGTGCTCTAAAAGATCCGAATGCCGTGACATCATTCTCAAAAAACGCTGATGGAACCATCAAGCTTCTGAGCGTTAGCGGCGATGAAGTAAAATTAGATCAGACCATCTTCTTAGACAAAGAATCGGATTTCACTACTCCCGATGGCGTTAAGACCAAGGTGATCTTCTCTCTTGACGGCGACATTCTGACCAACAAATTGTCATTACCGGGTGGCAAGATCGTCAAATTTGTCAGAGATTTTACAGGCAGTGGATTGAAAATGGTAAGCCTTATAAGGATAAAATAAGGTCTAGAGATAGCCTGTGGTCTGCAGAGTGAAGCCGGTAAAACTACGCCTTCGCCGTGTTACACACACACACACACAAATGCAATCTAAACCACTTACACATCGCCTTATCTTATTAAAATATTTGCCAGTGAAAATTCCGTATTGCGTATTGAAAGGATGTAAAAACCAGGTTTTATAAAATAAATATCAAGATGCAATTACATTTCACACGTCAATTAACTTGAAAACCAATGTTTTCAAATAAACAAAACTTGATATTATATTTTGCAACATAAAATCTCAACACAGTAAACGACCTAAATACGACCTATTAATTCGAATTTCGAAGACTCCTGGCACAGGCTTCCGCTTAAAAGGAGTCTTCAATCATTGTCATTATTGTATTATTATTATTGTAAATTTATTTTGTACGCACACATGTTTAAAAAATCGGCTTCACTATGTTGTCCGCAAAATTCTGTCTATAGTAGTTACTTGGTCTGAGGTCTTATTAAGTAGTTATTACCGGTATAGTGTCTATGGAAGCTGAATTTTTACATGTTCCGATGTTTTCAAAGTCTAAGTAACTAATCATTTCTTTTTCTCTTTTTCAGACTATCACCGTTGAAGGCTCCGAAAAGCCACCAGGCATTGTTTATTATGAATCTGTATAATAATTTTATTACGTTAATTTTAATATCTGATTTAATAAATGGTTATTTTTTTTACACTACTGTCAAAGAAAACTTATACATATTATGTGACTGAATTAAATTAGTGTACTGACAGATTTTTATTCCAAAATGTTCTTAGTACCTACTTTATATCTGAAGCGAAAGTACTCTTAATACTGTAGATAGAAAATTTTACTCAAAGAAAACATTCCTTTATTTTTTAATAGAAAGAAAACTGCATTCAAAGATTTTCGAAAATTCGCTTCCTGTGGCAAACCTGGGAATCGAACCGACTAAAACTCAGATTAACAATATTAATCTGAGAAAATCTATAAAAACTACAGCCTGTACTTTTATTGCATCGATCTTTAGGGTCAATTATAAGGATGAAATCTCTCTAACAAACTTGATAAATTAAATGGAACTTTAACAAAAGTAATACCGCTTGCTCCTTTTATAATTTTTAAATTATTAATTCGAATTTCGAAGACTCCTGGCACAGGCTTCCGCTTAAAAGGAGTCTTCAATCATTGTCATTATTGTATTATTATTATTGTAAATTTCAAGTATTAATATTCTTGAAATGGATAACTGGACTGTACTGTTCCTGGGTGACCGACCACTCCGACCGAGACCGACCAGCGCAGCGACCAACGACCAGTATAGATAGATAATATATCTATACTAATATTATAAAGAGGAAAGATTTTATTGTTTGTTTGTATAGAATAGGCTCCGAAACTACTAGACCTATTTGAAAAATTCTTTTACCATTAGAAGCCCACATTATCCGTGATGAACATAGGCTACTTTTTACGGCGGGAAAATGCTTCATTCCTACGGGAAATCTAAAATAAAAGTAAATACTAGCGGCTTGGCCCGGGAGATAGCGCCATCTATCCAAAATACGCTAGATGGTGTTTTATACTTTTCTACGCGGACGAAGTCGCGAGCACCAGCTAGTATACTATACAATACTCAATACAATAATATACTATCTCTGTATATAGTTGGATTAGTTTTGGCAACACTGACTAAAATACAATAAGACAGTTTTATTTGTTACCAAAAACATCGATGTTTATCGTAGTATCGTACATCGATACTTTCGATTCGATGTATTTCTAACATCGACCATCCCTAAGGCCTGTGCCAGACTGCAAACACGGGCGCGGCGCGTCGTACTTAAACATATGAAACCTTTTTTGAGTGTCCGTAGTGGACACGCGGGCGCGGCAAGCGGCGCGGGCAGTACGATGCGTGGAACGCGCGGGCAACTCAAGTCGTAGTGTTTTCATACAAGTGGCCGCAGTGAGTGCGCGGGCGCCAAGCGGCAAGCGGGCATCTCAAAGCATTCCGAGCTAACCGCGCGCGTTTTGCAACATGGCGTCTTCTAATTTGAATATTGAAGAATTTATCAGCGCAATTCAAGCACGATCTGCACTGTGGATGTCAAAGCATAATCAATATAAAACAAAAAGGTTATAACAAGACTGTGGAATGAAATAAAATCACAATTTCCTGGACATGAACTTACATATTTTTATATTTTCATAGATACTTTTAACAATGTAGTAATAAACATTATTTTAACTCCTATTTTCCTAAAATATATAAGAATTTTCTAGTAAAAATAAGTCTTCTTCATCCATATTGTATTTGACAAACATATATCGTATACAACATATACAACAACATGACAACATAGTGGTGACAACACGACACCACTAGAACAAGCCGCGCGCTCACACGCGCCCTCAACTACGGACAAGTAAAATCGCGCGCATCCCCGCACCCGTCAATCGGTTCAGCCGACATTAGGGCATCGATCAACGTGGACGAAGTCGCGGGCACTAGCTAGTAATAACTATTTCCGGTGACAGCGGCCGGCGCTAGAGTCTAAAGAAATTATTTGTTTTCTAATGTCTAAGGAAAAGTGATTAATTAACACCAAATATAAAGATTGATTATATAAGGAGAGTAAGTTTTGTAATTAAAAAGAAATGAAATTAATACTTTTTTGTTTAATATACGTAATATTATTTTCACATTCTTGTATTTTTCTTTTACGTTCTCATATTCGCAAAATATTGAAAGAAATTTCCGAATGCGATTGCGAATATCACAAACCAAACGAATATTCGTTACATCACTAGTAAGTAAGTATGTATGTATAGCAACCCTTTAATCTTCTAATTTAACCGTGAAATTTATACCATTAATTCAAGTCCTAATAACAAAAAAACGTTCTCTATACTTACCCAAAAGTTTCGTTAGTACGAAGAACCTTAAGATTATGCTATGAGGAAACTTACGACTTTTCCTGCTATTCTACCTAAAAAATATATTTATTTTCAATCTTATCGCGAATTGAATTATGGCTAATATCATTATGCGTTATCGTTTCATGGATAATTGTTTTTGAACTGATTAATACACCTACCTGTACTGCGATCAGGACCCGATCACGCATATAATATACTAGCTGTTACATGAGGCTTCGTCCGCGTTCAAAAGTATAAAATGCCATCTACCGTGGAATGGATCGCTAAAAATATCACCAAGCAGTTGTCATGTTACTCGCTTCACCGGATTCTGGATAGATGGCGCTGTCAAGTGTATCCCGGGCCAAGCCGCTAGTATTTGCTTTTATTTTAGATTTCCCGTAGGAATGAAGCATTTTCCCGCGGTAAAAGGTATCCTCTATGTTCATCACGGATAATGTCGGCTTCTAACATCGAATTAATATAAACTCTGCGATCTAATGGTAAAAGAGTTTTTTCAAATCGGTCCAGTAGTTTCGGAGCCTATTCTATACAAACAAACAATCAAATCTTTCCTCTTTACATTAGCTGCTACATGCGGCTTCGCCCGCGTAACTTTATAAAATAAAGCCTACTCTTTGATATATGTAGGTGAAAGAATTTTCAAAATAGGTCAAGTAGTTTTTGAGTTTCATTACAAACATAAAAATCTTCTCTCTTTAAAATATTAGCGTACAAGTAGGTATAGATAATGTGACCCCTCTCAATTGTTTTTCTCATATTTATGGCAATCTTTGTTACTGAATATGAAACTTGATTAAAAAAGTAGACATAAATTAAAATAATAATGGTGTCTTGACAATCTTTTTTCTTATGCACAGTTGGAAATTTTTTTTGTTGCGGAGCCACCAATACCATTAGATTCCTTTATGGTAAATGTTACGATGCTAAATGTTGAGTCACTCGAGCGTCGTGGGCACCTATTGGACTTTGAAGATTGGGTGGTAAGAACAAAAAAAGGTCATATGAAATTTTTCATTACAAAAATCCTCCATATAGTTAATCGTCAGATTAAGAATCAGTATCATCAGGAATTCTGGCTGAACCGACTGTATGAAAATCTCGTCTCGAGCGCGTTACGCTCGAGATGTATTACATTACAATGGCAAATATGGCAATCGTCATAAATCTTTTTTGCATTTTCATAAAGCTGCCACGAGCTTGCGTTACATCCGAATCGACTGAATTTTAAATGGGAGATTAGGTTAACATCCTATCGCTTGGCAGTGTGACCACCTGGAAAGCAGTTGCTTCCTTCTGCGAATCCGTAATGTCGCAGAAGGAGGCAGCTGAGAGGAAGCGGCAGGTCTCGCTTCCCTCAGACGCAGGCGGCAGGGCAGGAGAAGGCGGGCATATCTAGCCCGTTTTCAAATGTCCTAGGGGACCTGCGCACATAGCTGGCTAGCTGTGTGTGCCTGCACAAGGTCCCCCCCGCCTGGGGATTGCCCTGGTGTCTCCGGGCAATCCCCCATCGGCGTAGCCTAGCCAGTAATGGCTAGGCCGCCCTGGGGTGGATCGGAGTTGTTGCCTCGACAGAGCCCGATCTACCCTGCTCAAAGGGCAAGGAGGCACCTGGGAGTTTTAGTGGGTAGTGGCCGGGCCCGCTATGACTAGCATAGCGCAGAGCGCCGGCTGACCCCCACATACCCCTACCGTCTAGCCAGCGGTAGGGAATCTGTAAACGGATCTCTCCTCGTTAAAAAAAAAAAAAAAAGGTTAACATCCTATCTGAAAATCTGACATGCTCGAGTTGTTTTTAAAATTTTACCCCAACCCCCACTAACCCCACCAACCGAACCGTCAGATTAACATATCCGTTATGGAAGACACGTGGGGAATATACATTGGCATTATCTGACGCGCTCGAGTAAATCCAAAAATCCCGCCAAGAGGAAGAGGAAAGGCTACACACCGCCAAGAGGACCAACACCACTGATGACTCCCTTAGAAGCGCTTTAAGTAGCCTTTTTTTTTTCTTTTACAAGAGGAATCCATCATGGATACCCACCGGCCTGGGGACAGACCGGTGGGTTATGTCGGACTCCTGCCCCGAGATGGTATTGGGGAAGACCTACCGACTAAACCTCTTGGCGTCCTCCACGTCCGCTATAAGGTGAAGTTGCGAGGTCGGACGAACACTCTTCCGCAACTCCACCGCGGGGGTCCAAAACCGGACACTGCTTATTGGGACGGCGCACCCGAACTGCCAAAGTGCACCGTGCCTCTCAGGATGAAGCGGGCGGTAGAGTCCCCATCTACCGCCCTAGTCCTGTCAGGGATCCAGGTGGCGAGCGTACGCCAGCCGCCTGTGTCCCGTTCGTCGGCGACGGAGCGGATGGGACAGGATGTCGTCCTCCCGTTCTCTCTCCGCCGCCTCCTTCTGCGAGATGACATCTTCGCAGAAGGATTGAGTAGCTCGCCAAGCGGCTCTACTGCCGACCATAGCTTTTACTACGGCCGGCAGAGAGAAATCCATACCAATGGTTGCAGCGAGCTCAGTTCGCTGCGCCGACCATCTAGGGCACTCCGCAAGAGTGTGCTGTGCGCTGTCCTCAGCGCATGCACATGAGTGACACTCTGGGGTTGGCTCTCTACGAGCCACCCGGTGGAGATAGCTTCCGAAACAGCCGTGTCCCGAGAGCACCTGCACCAGGCGGAACGTGAGAGCCCCGTGTCTCCTCTGGAGCCACTCGTCCAATACTGGACGAATAGTCTCCACGGTGCGGTGGCCGGCACTAGGCTCGGCCAACCTCTCACTCCATTTCAGGAGGAGGTTCTCGCGTGCACGCGAACGGATTCGCGAAACGACTTCTTGCGGAGGCTGAGCTCCCCGAGACCGTAGATCTGCAATGCCCAGATATACGGTCGCCTGCATCTCGGCCTCGAGATCCCACGGTGGCGTGCCCGCCATAACGCATGCAGCCTCGAAGGACACTGTCCGATAGCCCCGGACGATCCTGAGCGCTAACGTGCGTTGCGCGCGTCGCAGGTGCGCCCTGCATTTCTGCTTCAGACCGTCCGCCCAAATTGGGGCTCCGTAAAGAGCCATTGACCGCACTGCCCCCGCATACAAGCGACGACAGGCGGTGTTTGGCCCACCCAGGTTTGGGAGCAACCTGCCCAAAGCAGCAGCGGCTCCCACCAACTTCGGTTCCAGAAGCCGAAAGTGTCCCTCAAAACTCCAGCGGCTGTCCAGGACAAGGCCGAGGTATTTCATCGTGGGCTTCACGTCCACAGAGACCCCCCCGATAGTAATCTCTGAACCCGGCGGTGGTGCATTCCGAGGCCCGTGAAAACACAAGGCTTCGGTCTTGTTTAAGGCTACGGTGAGTCCCAACCGCCGGATTCGTTCGACAACGTGAGCCACGCCAGCCGTAGCCAGAATGGCAGCCCATCTGTAATCCGGTGCTCGGGTGGTTACCAGTGTGTCGTCAGCGTAACATGTCACGCCGACGCCTGGCAGGTTTGCGCCTCTGAGCACCGAGTCATAGCCAATGTTCCACAGTGGTCCAGGTCGGACGCTATCTGATAAATGCCGTCAACTGTCTCGTTAAGGGCTTTTTGAGATGTCCCTTCTAATTGGCTTGATTTGGCGGACACCGCCTTAATATTATCCGCCATAGCCCGTAGACGCTCCTTCATTGTGGCCTTCCCCTTTGTCTCCAAACCAACGTAATCGCCCGTCGTGGGCGGGCGCCCACGTTTGGGTTTTGACCGAGATTTGGGGGCGAGCATTTCTCTCGAGCCACCAGATTCTGAACCGGAGCTCCGAATCTGGCTCGGAACCTGTTGTATGGGCCTCTTAAGCTTGGACCGGGATTTGTCCGAGATTCTTGCCGGAGAGGCAGTGTCCATGGAGCGAGCAGAGCCAAAGTCAGACATGGCACTGTCGCTTGCTAGACTACTATCCCTTTGCGATACACAGGGCATATCTTCCGGCTGGAGCACGAACGCGGAGCTCGATGCCCCGATGCTTCCACCGTCGGCGGGGTCGCCCGTCGACCCGGCCTTCGTTCGCGCACGCGTGCGCACTCCTACGGTCTCCTCGGTAGCAGATTTCACACCTAGGGACCCGGATATCCCTCGGCGCCGTTGGCCAGACGGAGCGCATTGGCCACTCGTAACATACTTCTCACTCGGAGCCCGAGCTAGCTCCGAGCGCCCGGCGTCAGCGGGATCACATGACATACTTGCTTCCTTAAATGACATATCCATATTAGTATGGGAAGGAACGCCTACGGCCCTTTCCCAAGGGGCCGCAGGTGCGCTTGGGACTGGCCCCCCCCCAGTCATTCAACCCCTCGGCACGCCGACCTTAGGTTTGGGGTGATTTTTTATAGTGGTTTTCTTCCACGCGGTCCGGCGCTCAGTGTGCCAGACCCCGGCTTCGCAAAGTGCGAAGTTACGGGTTGCCCGACGGTGACCTAGGCCACGCGCCGCGCTCGCGGACCTAGCAGGTCCGCTACCTGCGAGCCGAAGCTCCGCTGCCCCCTTTTGGGGGCCTCCACAACAGCATCAAGTGCTGTGGCGCAGATCGCGCCTCCACAAGCTCTAGTCCTGGTCGTCCTACGACTCACGAGAGGTTTCCTGGCGACTGCGTATTAGCTTCTTAGATAAGAAGCTATTGCTTCGCCCTCGACGGTGATTTTTTAGAGAGGTTTTCTTCCTCGCAGTCCAACGCTCAGTGCGCTGGA
This sequence comes from Synanthedon vespiformis, assembly GCA_918317495.1. Taxonomy (NCBI): domain Eukaryota; kingdom Metazoa; phylum Arthropoda; class Insecta; order Lepidoptera; family Sesiidae; genus Synanthedon; species Synanthedon vespiformis. Next base: position 4,388,436 of record OU906965.1, read on the forward strand.
CCCCCGACCCCACTCAGTGCGGGGCTACGGGTTCATGTGGCCGTGCAATGCCTGCCCTTAAAAAGACCAGGCAGCCACAAGCCAGTTTTTGTCCACGCCGGCCGCAGCCGATACCCCCCATATCTGGGGGACGTTCCCCTATCCGCAACCTGGGGACGCGTCCGATGGCGGAGCTGGAAACCGCACACGGAGCGCTTTAAGTAGCCTAATTTCAAATTGCGGCGGTATCTTTATCGGGCGATAATAATTATAGTGCTTAATACTGATAAAGAATTTACTATAAAAAGTGGTACTTACAGTTAACATTTATTAGTAATTTAAACGCTGTTTAGTTTCAAGTACAACCTATCAATTTAAATAGAAATTTGTTTAATTTTTTTATAAAAAAATGTCTTTCTCCGGTAAAAAGTACAAGAAGGTGAAGGTGGAAAACGTAACAGAACTCTTGGAGAATTTTAGTAAGTCTACATATTTATGTATTGTGTTTGTATGTCAAGAGAGTATATTTATTACATACTAGCGGCCCGCTCCTGGCTTCGTCCGGGGTGCATTTTTTTACGTATGAACCTTTCCTGATTATCCCTCTATCCACGAGTGAAGACAGAATTAAAATCGCAGTATGGCAGTAACCAACCACACCCTTTCAGTAGACCACACCGTGAAATAACAGCACGTGTGCTTTTGTGTTTCGGTGAGTGAGTAAGTTATGCCAGATACCATTTTCCTATCTCTTCCCTATACCCTACTAATTAATCTTACTATGATGGGCAGCTCACTGTTGCTTATGCCGAGATTTTTCCAAAAAAATTGTTTAAAACTACTTTATTTAAAGCACAAAAAAGTTTTAGAATTAGCCACCCATAAGAAGAGAATTGTCTTTAAAAACAAAATACTTTTTTTTTCTTTTTACAGAGTACGAATCCAAAGTAATAAGTAATCTGAGCGATTCCTCTGGTGTAATATCTTACACAAAGAATGCTGATGGAACCATCAGGTATATGAGCGTTTCCGGCGATGAAGTTAAATTAGATCAGACCATCGTTTTGAACAAGGAATCCGAATTCACTAATCCTGACGGTACTAAAATCAAAGTGGTCTTCACACTTGACGGCGACGTTTTGACAAACAAATTGACATATCCAGATGGCACGGTCATCAAACATGTCAGAGATTTTTCAGGCAATGGAATGAAATTAGTAAGTTTTATTATGTAGTAATTACTTACTTACCAGCTATACTACAGTTTTACATTCTTTGCGTTGTTTATTTGGCCTTGCTTTAGGTCGTAGCTCGTTATGTATAAAAAAAAACAACTAGCTGGCGCCCGCGACTTCGTCCGCGTTGAAAAAGAAAAAGTAACCTATCCTGTGTCCTGTACGTCTAAATGTTTATCTACCAAGTTTCATGAACATCAGTTAATTCGTTTAAGAGTTATGGAGGAACATACATACATACAATAACTACACTTACAGATTTATTATTAGTATTGATTATGATTATGTTATCAAATTTCAAGTAACCAATTACTTAGTTAGGTATATTTTTTGTATTTTTTTGTGGACACAAACATAATAAATGGAAGCAAAAATTTTACATATAATGATGTTTACATATACCTAAAACATCATTGTTTTGAAATTCTAAGTAACCAATTTTTTTTTTTTCAGACTATCTCCATTGAGGGCTCTGGAAAACAACCAGGCATTGTTTACTTCGAAGCTGTATAATAATCATGTTTATCTGATTTAATAAGTATAAATTGTGTTTTTTTACGCTACTGTCAAAGAAAATTTATATGTTACAGAATTAAATTATTTTTACTGTATTTCTACTTTTTTTTCTTACCTATTTGCAATCAAGTCGTAACGATGACGAAGTTTCCGATTCACTTTGCGACTTGTAGCGTAGCAACGATGTTTTATTGGCTGATATTATGGTTCTATCTAAGTTCTATCTATCTGTCATTAGCATAGACAAGGCATAGACATAATCTACGTCTGTGGTAATTAGGTTTGTTCTTATACTTGATCCTAGCGTTTGTTCCTATCTATAAAGACGAGACCTCCCCTCGAGATCAGTTAAAAAAAGCATCTGTTTTTACAATGGATCTTCAAAATTGACTATATATTTTTGCATTAAGATTAAATATTGTAGTCTAGTATCTAAATGGGCTAAATATTTCACGCGGGCTAAGCCACGGGCAACAGCTATCTAGAAATAAAGATCCAACGCTTGGCAAAAGCATATAATGGAAGTGAAACCTAAGAGGGGATTTTGGGATTTACTCGAGCGCGTCAGATTATCAGAGGGGATACTAAGTGAACCTAAACTAAGCTCCCATTTAAAATTCAGACGATTCGGATGTAAAGCAAGCTCGTATAGCAGCTTTTTGAAAATGCAAAAAATATTTTTGAGGATTGCCATTAAAATTTTGTAGTACTCGATCGCGTCAGATTTTCATACACACGGTTCAGCCTGAATAAAATTCTTGATCGTGCTGATTCTTAATCTGACGATTATATGGAGGATTTTTTTAAAATACAGAGCTTACAAAATTTTGAACGCTTGTAGACGCTCACCTCACCGCTGAAATAAAAACTTCGTATAACCTTTTTTTGTTCTTACCACCCAATCTTCAAAGTCCAATAGTTCCCCACGACGCATACGAAGTAGCTCTCCTACCAATACGAAGTAGCCTAGTAAAGAAGGAAACTGACATCTTATACAATGCATAAATTTTTGACGGAAAAATCGTCGTTTTTAAATGATAACTAACTAAATAACTCTCTTTTGAAACCTAATATTGTGGTATAATACAAACCACATAATAAGTACATACCTACATTAACAGTGGCATAACATAAGTATTAATTTTTATATCTCTACTAAGATATAATTTTATTACAAGGTCCTAGGTAGCTGATCTTCCACAAACCTTGCGATCTATCAAACGAGATATGGAATCTGAGCACTTTTTAAATCAAAAATTATGCTATGAGGAAAATCACAACATTTTCCTTTTATTCTACCAAATTTTTTTTTTATTTTCAATCTAATCGCGAATTTCATTATGACAAATATAATATCGATACATGTCATTATTTGATGGATGATGGATTTTGAACTGATTAATAAAACCTCCTGCTGAAACTGATTGAACCTGGATTGAACTTACTGCGAGCTTATTCCTACTTTGTCCATCTGGGTGGACCACAGGCAATTTTTCTTGCCAGTGTGTAATCTCATATAGTAGACTCAGACTCACTTGTTTGTCCTTACATATTATAAGTCCTCCGCCGCGTCTGTCTGTCTGTTTTAATTTGTTCGCGATAAACTTAAAAACTACTTCATCGATTTTCATGCTCTTTTCATCAATGGACAGAGTGGTTCTCGAGGAAGGTTTTAGTATATAATTTTCAAAGTTACGCGGGCGAAGTCGCGGGCAGCAGCTAGTCACTTCACTACATATTATAAAGCAAAGTCCTCCGCCGCGTCTGTCTGTGTGTTTAACTTTGTTCGCGATAAACTCAAAAACTACTGCACAGATTTTAATGCTGTTTTCACCAATGGATAGAGTGGTTCTAGAGGAAGGTTTTAGTATATAATTTACAAAGTTACGTGGGCGAAGTCGCGGGCAGCAGCTAGTCACTTCACTACATATTATAAAGCAAAGTTCTCCACCGCGTCTGTCTGTTTAACTTTGTTCGCGATAAACTCCAAAACTTTTGCACCGATTTTCATGCTGTTTTCACCAATGGATAGAGTGGTCCTCGAGGAAGGTTTTAGTATATAATTTACAAAGTTACGCGGGCGAAGTCGTGTGCAACAGCAACAGCTAGTATATAATAATTTGAAGTCTATTTCCACGTCTTTCTGTATGGCCGTTATTTTCTACTAAGCCACGCAAAGGACTTCGCTTACTGCTTACTGGTCAAATTGACTGGAACTTAAAGTTTAAAAAAAATATGAATTTATCAAAGTTTAGGCAACATTTGGTACATTATTTAAAAAAAAATGTAAACATTGACGACTCCAGGCGCCTTAAGCAGTCCAAAATTCATAGTTACGACTCGTTTACGGTTGTACCTATCTTTATCGGGCGATAATTTTACCAATTAATACAGATAAAGAACTTACAATAATAAAAAGTAGTACCATTCACATAAAGGTATTAGTAATTTAAACGCTGTTTAGTTTCAAGTACGACGTATCGATTTAGGAAGTTTTTTTTTTAATTCTTTTTATATAAAATGTCTTTCTCCGGCAAAAAGTACAAGAAGGTGAAGGTGGAAAACATAACAGAACTATTGAAGGATTTTAGTAAGTCTATTTATTCTGTATGTAATACCTACTTACCTAGAGCTCAAGAGGGTGGCAATATTTAAGTACCTAGCCTGATCTAGCCCTATCAGAAAGGCCACCCCTCAGAAGACCATCGTAAAATAACAGCATGTGTGCTTTTGTGTTTCGGTGAGTGACTAGGGGATGCCAGAGCTCATTTCCCTATGTCTTTCCAATCCTTTTTCCTTAATCTTATCTTGATATGGTCGGCAGCGCACATTCAGCACCTGTGCTTGTGTTATAGACGACCTACATTAAGTGGAGCATCAGCCCGTATGCCGAACTTAACATTAAAAAAATAGAACCCAGCGTCTTCTTAAAAATAAGTTACTATTTTAAAGAATTTTTAAATGAAGATCTGTTCAGGTCTTTGAAGACATTCTCCATTCCTAGTGAACGAAGGGATTTCACTAACTTCCACATATTTGAATGATATGAAATTTGGTATACTGTTACATCGGTGGCATTTGCATGACATGGTAACCTTGACTTGGTGCTGCAGCATCAGGTAGCCTGCGGGACACCCAAGCCCTCAGCAACTTACAGCAGATATAGTGTGTTTGGGCTCAATACACTAAGTTAGTTTGACACGGACAAAGACTCTAAGTATTAGATAAAAACATGAATTATTATTTTTTTCTCTTCACAGAGTTCGAAACCAAGGTATTAAATAATCTGAGTGATTCCTCTAGTCTTGTATCTTTTACAAAGAACGCTGATGGAACAATCAGGTATATGAGCGTTTGCGACGACGAAGTTAGATTAGATCAGACCATCGTTTTGAACAAGGAATCGGAGTACACTACTCCTGAGGGTCTTAAAGCGAAAGTGTTCTTCACACTCGACGGCGACATTTTGACCAACAAATTGTCATACTCAGATGGCAGGGTCATCAATTATGTCAGAGATTTTTCAGGCAATGGTTTGAAGATGGTAAGTCTAACAGTATGCATTACTTACTGTTGCCAGTTAGGTACTGTTTATATAACGAATATAATATAACTGTTTATATAAACTATCTAATTATCTATAGTAGATTTAGTAGCCGTTAGCCCATTAACACATTCATTGCCGCACCAAAAATTTCAAGTCTCATTGAATATCCAGCGGTATAATGTTGAACTCGTGTGGTGAGTCGTCGGCCGTACGAATGGGGAGAATAGACTCCCGACGCGACTTTTGAATTGTATATCTCAACATTTGAAGGTGGTTTTTGAATGTTTTGAATAATTTGTGTTTTACATTAATTCCTTGTATTTTTGAAGAAAAACCGATAAATAATTTGGACTCGCGTATTACAGCGAGTTCTAAGCCCCCAGAATGCGATTTTAGTGAACTCGTCAGTCGAGACCTTGGCAATGAACGGGAACGAATGCTCGTCTGCCAAGCGGCCACTTTGCCACTGGATATTAGATATAAGTGGACTACATTTAATAGACTACATTTAACACGTTTCTAATAAATATAGACACTAAAGTAAGACCGAATGACCTGTCAAAATTACCTAAGTAGGTACTGCAAACTCTTACAATGCAATTTATTACATACACCTAGGTATATAGGCATCGTGTAGGCATCATATGTTTTCCAATTCAAAGTAAGCAATAAGTTAATTTTCTTTTTCAGACTATCACCGTTGAAGGCTCCTCAATACCACCAGGCATTATTTATTTCGACTCTGTATAATGTTAATGTTTATTAGAATATTTTTTTACGCTACTGTCAAAGACAATTTGTATACATAACTATGTGACTCAATTAAATTATTTCTACTTTCCTATTTATGATGATTTATGATTTCCTTCTACATTAAATACCTATCTATTATCATATCAAACGCAGCACGTCCACTGCTGGATATATTTAGGCCTTCCCCATAATTTTCCAATGAAAATTATGAAGAAGCAGAAGCGTCAGAAGCAGGTCCTTATCTATATACTATCTATACTATCTATACTTCTATACTAATATTATAAAGAGGAAAGATTTGATTGTTTGTTTGTATAGAATAGGCTCCGAAACTACTGGACCGATTCGAAAAATTCTTTTACCATTAGAAGCCGACATTATCCGTAATGAACATAGAGGATACCTTTTACCGCGGGAAAATGCTTCATTCCTACGGGAAATCTAAAATAAAAGTAAATACTAGCGGCTTGGACCGGGAGATATTTTATAAAGTTACGCGGACGAAGTCACGTGCAACAGCTAGTATTGTATATAATGTAATATGTTCCTCCATAACTCTTAAACGAATTAACTGATTTTCATGAAACTTGGTAAACAAACATTTAGACGTACAGGACACAGGATAGGCTAGGTAGGTACTTTTTTCTTTTTCAACGCAGACGATGTCGCGGGCGCCAGCTAGTTTATCGTACGTTTTATTTTTCAACGTTCGTCCGCGTTGCGGGCTTACCTATATAATAAAAGAAGATTTTTATAAGAAGAAAAGCCGCGGGTAATATAATATCAGCTTAAAATACCTAGTGCAGCCTATACAGTAGGCACATTTTTGAAATTAAAATCGTTGTTATTATTATTGTTGTTTAAGTATATCTCAAAATTTAATCAATAGTACGTTAGTGATAAAAATAAACATCTGATTGCCTAATTTTATTTTTTTTCCTTGTTCAAATTTTCCTCTTCAGATATTGCAATCACCTTAATCATTTCATTATATAAAAAGTCTCGCATTAAGGATTATCTGCGACTGATAAAACTGTTTGGGTGTGATAACTCGTATGAGTAACACACGACAGCGCCAGCACATGGACCATGGATAACAACTTGCACCTGACACTTGCGTGCTTTCCTAAACAAATCTCATAACAAATAGTCCGGTCGGGTTAACATTTAAGCATACATTAATTCTCAGTAGCGAATTCTGTTCACACACCTTTAGGGGGGTCCAGTTGGAGTATAAAACAAGAATCTTGACCAATCTTAAGGTCCGCTACGCCCGTTATCGTCATTTTTTGCTTATAACTTCCCGATTGATACTGTCAAGGATGGCCAAGGACCTACCCACTATCCTCCTTGACCGCGATAGCGCGATACCAAAAATTAAAAATTAAATTAAAATACTTAAATAAAACATTAAATTTTATGAATCACGTCTTAAAAACAAATGAGTAATTTACCATTTTATTTAAAAAAAAATGTCAAATAATTACATGGTTCTCCTGTAAAGTTTTGTTTTTTTGTTTAATAACTAACGGTTACACTAACGGTTACTAAAATAGAGGGATATATTGTAATCTTTGTTCTGCATCTTCAGCTACTATGTCACGTACATAGAATAAAAAATGTTAAAATTGTAATGACACGCTCAATATTTTTGACAATTTCCTATTGTCTTATGCTAGGAAGATGAATCCACTGGAAGCCACCATACAACGTTGCCACTTCGCTATACACGCTGCCTTGCTTCTCTTTCTATCACATCACAAATCATAGGATAAAGTAAGTGAGAAAGCTATAGAAAGAGTGGCAACGTTGCGTCTTGTAACCATGTTTTGACCGGCTTGCACGCCATAACCAGCGAAATGAAAAATACTGGAAAAATTGTTAGCGTCTCAATATGACCCCTCGACAGCTGAGCCGGGGTGGGCAGGGCTTGAAATACTAAGCCGCGACTTGAATTAGTTCGTTTTGCCACATTGTCAAGTGCGGACGTCTAAACGCTGTCAAAGAAATTTTTAAAAAATAGTTTATTTTATTCAACATGCCTTCGTGTGTTGTCAAGTGGTGCAAAAATAATTCGTCCCATCATCTCAAGGCTAATGGGATCACTTTTCACATAAAAGTACACCGTTTGCTATACAAAACCATCTCATTATTAAAATATCTCATATTCTTTGTTAGGGATGTCATTATGCCAAATGATCTAATGCAATTTATTAAGATTATATTTTATTTTATTATAGGGACTAAATATAAGAGAATAAATATACATACATATATAAAAAAGTAATATAAATAAATAAATTATTATTATAATTATAATTATTACTAATATATTATTTAGTTTTCGAGTTCCTATTTTCATTTTCAGCTGGAAAAAGATTATTGAAAAAGATACAAAGATTTATTGAAGTGAAAACATCTTTAGGCACGTTTTGTGAACCATCAGGCTGGGGTCGGTGATACTGAATGAATAGGGAATATTAGGGAATATTTGAACTCAAGCCCGCTTGGATTGGTGATACATTGTATCGTGTGTGTGTATGTGTATAATGATATTTATAACTTTAAAATTGGAAAAATAGAAGTTTTCACTTCTGCGTTTACAAAATTCTTAAAAGTATCACAATGCATACTTCTAATATTTTATTATCTATCCTTTACTTTGACCAAATATCAAATTTAATTCTGAAATAATTAGTAATTTATTGTATGTAAATATCTCGAATTATCTCGAATTTTGAATTTTTCGAAGAAGAATATTTTGTATTTATGAATAACTACTTCTACTCGTTGTTAACTTTTTTCTTATTATATACTTGAAAAAAGAATTAAATTTTATTACACAAAAATGATTGTTGACTCTTGCATGAAACATCCCCGCTTATTAGCCATCAACTGTCTGATCTAATGTCAAATGTTGAAAAATGATCGAACTTTTATAAACTTATTTATAAAATGTCGTAAGTACAAAGTGCATCCTAATAGCAACCGAGACGTGTTATCATTAAAGTTTCTTTTTAAATGCTAATAGTTTGAAGGTATTAATACTTGCGTTCTATGTCATCATATTCTATATTTGTCATATTTTGGCGTCGAAAATTTACGGTAACTAGTATGAAGGGACGGGTTCCATGCTCGCAGAGTTTAGATTAATTCGATGGCCATAACATTGCGACGTGTCGTGCTTTCAATATCAAAAATATCCAAAAATACGTGTTTGTGTACAAATAATTTTTATGAATAGGGAATAATGTTTTGTTGTGCAGTGTCTTGTTCATCCAGAACAACTAAAGGAGGAGATTTATCGTTTCACTTGTAAGTATTGCACGTTTTTACCGGCACATTTTTAACTAAATAATTAAATAAAGCAATTTCTAAACTTGATTAACTTATCATATGACAGAATATACATGTTGCTATCACGTAATATTAGATATTATGGAATTACTAGCTCTTAAGGGCTCTAAAATGAAGTAATCATAAGCATTGTTTTTCCGCTTCGCTACTAGTGATGTGCAACAGCAAATTTAACATGTTATCGATAGTGTTATCGATATGGATAACACTGGATAAATGGACTGTTATATTAATGACTGAGATATTAATGTTTTTTATAGGTAGGTACTAAAATTTGGATTAATCATTGACATTTATATAATTTTTTATTGTTCTAGGTTTCCGAAGAGCCCAGATGTCAGAAGTCAGTGGATAAAGGCTGTAAGACGCGAAAATTGGGAGCCGACTAAAATTTAAGGCTTTGCTCGAAACATTTTGAAAAGTCTAAAACAGACGCGGTACCGATTATTTTTGAAGAATACCCAAATTATTACCAACCGAAACAACAAACTAGCGTGCGGAATTTTTTATAACAAATTAATACTATTTAAAGGTCATTAGAAAGTTTTAGATTAAAATTTTTCGTAACATGTATCAAAGATCATTTCTTATAGTGATGTACTTTTGCCTCATAGATTCTCCACTACTCAACTTTATAATTGTTGTGACATCCCAACTGTAAGAAAATTATATATTTGTAAAGTTAATAATATAAATGTGTGTAAATATAATGTGATCATTTAATATTTTACCGTGTAGGTAAAATACTCTTTTAATGTATACTATTTTAACTAATGTTTTGACTTAGGTGTCAATCTAGTAATTGCTATGACAATAATATGTAAATAGAAAAATCAAAATAAATAATTGGTACTTATATTGTCGTTTCTTTAATTAAACTTACAAAGCAACAAAATTGTTTAATTTCGGTTTAAAGAATTTTATTCTCATAAAAGAACAATTTGTTCACTTAAATCTATGAGAACTTAATAACTACATTTATACAATTAATACATCGGAGATAATTAATCTAATTTCTGACATTATACATTTTAACTGCCACACTTACATAAAACCTTAATTTATGTTCCTATAGCTAATAATAGAAGAAATGATATAGTTGTTCAAACAAAAATTTGTAGAGAACACCTTTGCTCGAAGACATTATCATAATATATTAATATTACCTAGGTTTAAGATAAAGAAAAAAACTATTTGTATGTATTATTTTGTATACATAAAATATATATTGTTTTTAATAAAAATTTAACTAATACTTCTTCCGACTTTTATATTTTTATCGATAATAATTTAATAGTCCCCCTTCCCTACTTGTACACACTAATGCAGTTAGACATACGCACACTAACAGAAAATGGACACGCTTGCCAAAGCATTTTTACATCCAGAGTATCATTTATCCAAGGTCTTATGTCTATGGTCTTACTCACAAACTATATAGTAGATACTAACGTATCAGACGGACATCTGCAGTACAAATGCTCTGGACATGGGAAAGCTCACCTGATTGGTCATAGCAAGATAGAACATGACATTTGAGTTCCCCCGCCCCTCTCACCCCTTTGTTTTTTTACGGGCTTTAGGGATTCTTGAATTTATTTTTAAATGGATATCATCACATAATTAAAACACAGTTAAATAATAGGTACATATTTATTTTTGAAGATATAAACAAACATAAAATGGACTTAATATACGACTTAAATACAAACTAGAATTGAAATACACCATAAAACATATTATATTGTATTAATGATAAACATTTATAGGCATTTAGAACAAGAACACAAACACTAAGTACCACTCTTCTTCGATTCTTGAAACAGCGATGGATATGCTGTTAAGATTTCTTTGGAGTCACAAAACGAGTTGTGGCAGATGGGAGAATTCACTTTTTCTATTCCGTAAAGAATCATCATTTTTCGAGTCTTTTTTTCCACATTGTATATTATCCTGGTACACAGCACTTGTAATAAATACTTAGTATGTATGTATCCAAAGATTTTTTGTTTATAAATGATTATAAAAATGCGGAAATTAATCTACGCAACAATAAACAACAATCATGTTGCAAAACAAAATGGCTTCTCTCTCTTATTAGAAGGGTGAGAGACAAGGTCAAATGTCATGTTTAAGGAGCGTAGAGATAAGGAGGACAATCTTATATGGGTGTTAAAATAAAAAAGTGGCAACTAAAATCGTCAAATTGAGATGGCGCTGGTGTGTCTAGGGCAGTGATCTAGAGAGTTTGAGAGTATGAAATGAAACGGAGTGAAGTGCGCGCTGAGTTGAATTGTTTACTATCACTAGCTGCACCAGCGTCATCAGTTCGTCGTCTTTCAACGGACACTTTTAATACACGGAGCTTGCGCTCCTTTACCTCTATTCTCCTTGGTCATGTTCTATTTTGCTATTACCACAGGCCAATAAATTCATATGTCTAGTGATTTTTCCTTGAAGATTACCAGCCGTGGTCTTACTCATGTCACAATCACAACATAGTTGACAGTTGTTTGTTTGTTATTTATTTATTTCATTACCTATTTTGGTTTTTTTTTATGAATTACATGTTCATCTTTTATTAGTAGATTTTTTACGACTTTATTATCCTTTACAATGAGTGAATATAATTCTTGGTATAACGTGGACCTACAGTATTTTTGTCACGCCTGTCTCAAAGCGAATGACGATGTATATCCGATGACTTCTGAGGTTATTAACATTTATCAAAACTTAATTTTGAAAGTAAGTTAAGTATAACATGAGAAAAATATATTCATCTTGTAGCACTAAACCAAAATTGTCATTGAGTAAGCAACAACTTTTAATATTGGTCACAAAACTTCTACATATTACAATATATAAAATTCTCGTATTACAGTGTTAGTTGCCATACTCCTCCGAAACGGCTTAACCGATTGTGATGAAATTTTATAAGTACACTTGGTAGGTCTGAGAATAGGTTTTTATCTATTTTTTATACGTGAGTGAAGTCGCGGGCAGTAGCTATAGTATTACAATAAAATGTTTTATCTATTTTTTATACGTGAGCGAAGACGCGGGCAGCAGCTAGTATTACAATAAAAAATTTTTTGTTAATCTTACAACTAGTGGGCCAACTCTGCAAATTACAATTTTTTCTGCAAATTATATATAAAAACCTTAAAATCCCTTGCGTAGTCTAAAAGATCTAAGCACCTAACATACAGAGGGACAGACGGTGGGGGGTGACTGTTTTATCACTACTTAATATACAACAAAGTCTAACTTTCATGCTGTTTTCACCAATGGATAGAGTGGTTCTCAAGGAAGGTTGTGGTATTTCGCATTTATAGTAGGGTTTATAATACTAAATAAATTTTCAGGAGCAGCAGGCAGATATAAAAACATACTATGTTTGTATATATTGTAGGCATACATTGAAAAAGTTGGCCAAATTTGTTTTACAATGTCAAAAGGCTGCTGACATCTTAGTGAAGCTATTAGAGAAGGCAAGTACCTAATGCTCCATTTAACACTATGTCATAATTTTGGGGTCCAAATTGAATCCTATATACACACATACAATCCACGTCATTATCAATCTAAAATCAGACTTATATGCACTTTTTAAGACCTTTGTGTTTTTATTCACTGTTGTGTTTCTATTATATAAAAAAACGGCTAAGTGCAGATGAGCACCATTTGTCGAACTAATAAAATATGCTAAATATGCAGTAGCTATGTGCAAAATTTACTGTTTTATCAAAATAATGAATAAACTATTGAATTTTCATGTTTGAAAGAGAAATACTTAATTCTACATAATATAACAACCGTAAGTTTCAAAACATATAGTTTTTGAAAAAAAATAAAAAAATAAACATATTTCTGTAAAAACAATTCTAGACAAGTTTTTGTAAAAATCTAATACAGTATAATTCTATAGATATATGCAATTTTTCAACCTGAACTTAGTCACGCTTCGCAGTGTGTGTGTGCGTGCGTGTGTGCGTGCGTGTGCGTGCGTGTGTGTGTGTGTGATTGTGTGTGTTTGTGTTATAATGAATAAACTCAAAAACTACTGTACCCATTTAAAAATGAAATATATAGGTGAAACTATAGAAAGTTAAAATAATTTTAAATTAGTTTTAAATGCATTAAGTAAGAAATATTTAAAATGTTTCAGAAACCACAAACAGTACTGCCCCTCCAGACATTGGCCAGCCAAACACTAGAAAAGACTGCGACTGACATTAATTATGTAGGACCAATAGAGTTAAGCATAGACAATATAAAATATGAAGACAATGTGTATGACGATGACTTTCATACTGATGAAGATTTACCGCTCGTGTTGTTAAGTAGAAATGAAAAGGGTGTTGCTAAAAATGAAACTAGTAAGAAGAAAAGGAAGAAATATGGAAAGCTACATTTGGTATGCACTATTTTATATTATAACTAGCGTTTGCTAACTATTTCGTCTGCGCTGCTTTTTCTTAAGTGTTGAAAAATAAAACAAGCTATAATAAAAATTATAAAAGCATATTTTGTGTGAAAATAACATAATTTTTTTTTATGGAACTACCTTAAATTATTGATTTTGCATCTATTTAACATTAGTTTTTGTAGATTAACTGTTTTTTTTCCTGTAGATTATTAATTACTCGCTACCCATTTCCGACCCGGGATGCAATTTTCTATATACCTACTCAAACCTTTCTCGTTTATCCCTATTTTCATTGGTGAAAACCGTATTAAAATCCGTTGGGTGGTTTAGAAGCAACTAGCGGAGAAACAGACAGACACTGTCAGTTTCGGTGACTTGGTTGCAAAACATAGTTCTTTTCTACTTACATAAAAAATTAACTTCAGTGAAAAATTATCTAACTGATGGTGACAACCACATAAAAATCTGTTGCATGGTTTAGATTTAGAAGGAAGGTATACTTTATTTTATACTGTGTAAGGTTTATCACAGTTATCTAAATAATTATATTTGCCTCATTGATCCTAGAAAGTAAAGATGAGGCCATTCAAACATTTAATTTGAGCGCATTTGGTACAGACAATAACTAACGCCATCTATTTGAACTTTAAGATACTACTACCTTCACTTCTGCCGCTCTGGTACATGGGCCGGTCTCTGTGTATCGGTGACCTTAGCTGTCATTGGTGTCACTTTCCGATTTTGACACCGGCGCGTCGGTGCCACGTACTAGGAGCGATGGCCTTGCCCTTACGAAGGTAATATAATATGTCAATGTCCTGGTTATGGTTTTTAAATAATTTCAGAAAGAAAACACATCAAATCAAGAAGAGAGATTGGTTGACAAAAGGTATAAAAACTCTAAGGGGAAAAGACAGAAGACATTAAGAGAGGGTTTTAGCTCGAGAATGGTTCAAGAGACTGAAGAATATTTGGTTATCAAATTAACAAAGGAACAGGTATATTTACATTAAAATAATAAATTATTTAGCAGGACATTTATTTCTGTAAAATCCTTAAAATCCTGTAAAATGTAAAATAATACCGCTTGCTCGTTTTATAATATTTTCAATTATTAATTCAAGTATACTTTCTTGAATTTTTTTTCTATAACGTCTCTAGACTCTTTCTTACATAATTATAACGCTCAGGCTAGTAGTCTATAAAAAGCAGAGACGATCTGAGATCATAAATGAACGTTGTGTTTTCAGGTTTTGGAAGAGATGAAAGAAAGATCAAATAGTGAAAAATACAAAAGGTCTCTGTTCAAATGTGAGAAATGCGTCAAGGGATTCAACTTTGAAGATGTTCTGAGTGTACATATGGAGACACACTCTAGGGTAAGTGAAGGTGCACTTCGGATCTTAGCGACCGCGACATGCGACCGCGTCCTTGTGACTACAGTCGCTTGTCGCCTGCCGCTTGTAGCTTGTCGCTAGTTTCGCCTTCTTATATTGCGCGACCTATAGATACAGTTAAGAGTGTTTGCATGTCTGTCCACAGGAACGCGGTCCATTAATGTGCGACATATGCACCCAGTACTGTCCGACCACAGTTTCATTAAGGGGCCATATTAAATCTCATACGACAAGGTAAGGCTTTTTTTGGTAAATGTTTACTTAGATATTAACTAATGCTTAGTCTTAGTCTAAACTAATGCTCCAACAAATCTGTTTACCATACTAAAAGTCTATATTTTATCAATTTTTTCTATGAGAAAAAAGAATGCTCATGGATAACCTTAATAAAAAATAAAATAAAAAATAGCTGCTATGATGCCCCTTCTCTATTACATGACTATCTGTTGCACGCGACTTTGCCCGCGCAACTTTATAAAATATAGCCTATATTAGTGGCTGATAATGTAGCTTTCTACAGGTGAAAGATTTTTCAAAATCGGTCTCCATTAGTTTTTGAGTTAATTCATTATGCCGCATTTACACGCCTGCCGATGCTTGGCGAACGTCCACAAGCTCCAAAGTGGACAAACGCTTGGATGCCATTTACACGCTTGCGAGTGCGTTAGAGTATTTCGGACAGGCAAACATTGTGGACGTTGAAGTTGGCTATTGCGTTTGGCTTGACATATTTTTATTCAAAATATAAACTAGTTTCCTCGTTTGACCTACTAACTCACGGTTGTAACTTTTCGGTGCGATCTTGTGAGCGACACTATAAGCACGCGCCAACGTGTAAATGCGTCGCAAGTGCTTGCCGCAAGCTTCTTTTGATCTATGTTCAAAAACCGACACTAGCCCGGATCAGCAGGTTTATTATCTAAATGCCTCTGCTGAGCGACAGGCGAAAATGCGAAAAATTTGTGCAATATCACACTAAATCGTATCACGTAGCTCGAGTGTGGTTTGCGTAAAAATTAACGATTTAGTGTGATATTGCACAAATTTTTCGCATTTTTCGCCTGTCGCTCAGCAGATTTAGCAGACGCGCTTGTGTTTATGGACACTTGTCGAGACTTGGCAAGCATGTAAACGCGGCGTTACAAATTCATTTCTGCATAATAACCCTATCACACAGTACACAGGTCATTAAACTTAAAATACTCCACTTTTGCGTCGGAAGTCGGCGTTAAATACTTCGTTTTTCACTTTTCAGGTATAAGTGTAAAGTGTGCGGTGCAGTGCGTCTATCGCGCCAACATTTGCTAGAGCATCACGCGTCTCACGCCGGCGGCGTCTTGCCCACGTACACTTGTGATTTCTGCACTTTCACCACTAAGTGAGTATCTATAACTTGTTTTATTGATTCCCTTCCTAATTCCGACAAAAAAAAGAACACATTTCTGGGCGAAAGTTAAAATGACTGTGACGTTAGGTATGGGACACTCATTCATAGCCGTTGGTTGCACGAAATGCGCCCAAAAACACCACTAGGTCTTATTATATATATTTTTAAATGTATATTTAACATTAATTAACGCAATCTAGTCCCCAATAGAATCTAAAAAATATCAACTCCTCACTTTTTTCGAAGTTTAATAATCACGAAAAGCCATAGGACATCCACTGCAGTAGAAAAAGCTTCCCCATAATTTTACCAACAAGACCGGCAGGCCGGTTTTTTTGGAAGTCACTTAAAAACATCCATGACTTGGGTACAAAGTAAAATGTTAACACAAAAACATTTGCCCCTAGCGGGTTTCTAGCCACTAAACCAAACGTGTCGTCAAATATTACAAATTACTATTACAATTGATGTATAGTTATTGTAAACGTTTTCAGCAAACGCACCGTGATTCAGCGTCACGTGAGATCGCATGCGAACCGCGAGCGACACGCTTGTGAAATGTGCGGAAAGTTGTTTAAAAATTTGGAATCCTTGAGGGTGCATACACTGTAAGTTATATTCTCACCTTAAGACATTTTAACTTCATCAACGCAAAAAACAAAAAAAAAAAAAAAACACAAAAATGCGACTTACCACGTTCATCCTCTTCGCGTCTTCAATTTTTAATCATAGCTTTTTACCAATTTCAGACGTCACGACACGACAAAACACTTCCAGTGCGAACAGTGTAGCCGAAAGTTCATCTATCAATCACTGCTCAATAAACACATGAAATCGGTTCATTTGAATGAAGATTTTTATTGCGTTGAATGCGATGTCAAATTCAAATCGCCGGTAAGCGTTTATTATGTTTCTTTATCTACTCTGCTATGCATTGAAGTCGGATTTACCGACCGGGATTAGAACCTGTGGCTGTGCTTTCCCACTGGCCTATCATTGCTGAAATAACAAAAAAATAAAAAAAACGACTTAAAACCGTTTTCTAATAGATGCCATTGTCAGAACTGGACTAAATTTAAATGTAACATTTTTTCTTCTTCAACTTGTTTGAATGCTTACTAATAGTGATTAAGCTAAATAATGCAATGTATTTAACCAATGTGTGAAGATATAAAAAAAACGTATTTTAGTTTGTTTAAATTTTGACTCACCAAAATCTATTCACTTTGCAGGAAAATTTACGACTGCATTTTAGAAACGCAAAGCGTCATCGAGATGCATCTTCGTTCAGGTACTTTGATTTCAAATATTTAGTCAAGCTTTTTTCGCAACTGTATGTATGTATGTATTTCTTTTTCAACGCGGACGAAGTCGCGGGCGCCCAGCTAGTATCCGTTGAAATTGTAGGCACCAATGTCCCCAATGCGCGGAGAAATTCGTGACCAGTTCGACGCTGTCTGTGCACTTGAGCACAGTGCACGGTGCGCCCAAACAGCACTTGTGCGACTTGTGCAGGCGACGGTACAGCAGCAGGGAGGCTTTGCGGTCGCACGCCAGGAGGTTTCACGGCGGCGACAAGAAGACGCAGGAGACGTGTCACATGTGTCAAAAAACATTTGCGGTAAGAGTAAACATATTATTATTGTCAAAATATAATATACTTACTAGCTGGTGCTCGCGACTTCGTCCGCGTTGAAAAGTATAAAACGCCATTTACCGTGGCATATCACCAAGCAGTTGTCATGTTATCGCTTCACCTGATTTTGGATAGATGGATAGATTATAATATTAGTATAGAGATTAGACGCCACTGGTCGCCGTGGCGCTAAAAACTAACAGCTATAAAGATGTAGGGCGTTGTATATTTACACGTATATTATCTACTTTTTCAACGTGGACGAAGTCGCGAAAATCCAACTAGTTATACATACCAACTATTAACCAACCATTATTACGATTGAGTTGTAATGCCAAATGCAAATAGTCAAAGAAAGCGTTTGTTATAAATTTCAGTACAAAAGCGTGTTGGCGAAACACCTGCGCACTCACACGGGCGAACGGCCTTATACGTGTTTCTGCGGCGCCGCCTTCGCACAACACGCCACGCTCAGAGCTCACCAATTGGCCAAGCACAAGGTAAAGTGTTTACGTTGACGGAATCGGAAGTATAGTATAAAGTACTCTGTGACGTTGCAATTATAAATTACTCTGTGACGTTACAATATAAATTACTCTATGACGTCACAATATAAAGTACTCTGTGACGTTCAACATAAATTACTCTGTGACGTTACAATATAAATTACTCTATGACGTTACAATATAAAGTACTCTGTGACCTTACAATATAAATTACTCTGTGACGTTGCAATATAAATCACAAACTATATAGTAGATACTAACGTATCAGACGGACATTGCAGTACAAATGCTCTGGACATGGGAAAGCTCACCTGATTGGTCATAGCAAGATAGAACATGACATTTGAGTTCCCCGCCCCTCTCACCCCTTTGTTTTTTTACGGGCTTTAGGGATTCTTGAATTTATTTTTAAATGGATATCATCACATAATTAAAACACAGTTAAATAATAGGTACATATTTATTTTTGAGGATATAAACAAACATATCATGGACTTAATATACGACTTAAATACAAACTAGAATTGAAATACACCATAAAACATATTATATTGTTTTAATGATAAACATTTATAGGCATGTATAACAAGAACACAAACACTAAGTACCACTCTTCTCCGATTCTTGAAACAGCGATGGATATGCTGTTAAGATTTCTTTGGAGTCACAAAGCGAGTTGTGGCAGATGGGAGAATTCACTTTTTCTATTCCGTAAAGAATCATCATTTTTCGAGTCTTTTTTTGCACATTGTATATTATCCTGGTACACAGCACTTGTAATAAATACTTAGTATGTATGTATCCAAAGATTTTTGTTTATAAATGATTATAAAAATGCGGAAATTAATATACGCAACAATAAACAACTATCATGTTGCAAAACAAAATGGCTTCTCTCTCTTATTAGAAGGGTGAGAGTCAAGGTCAAATGTCATGTTCTATTTTGCTATTACCACAGGCCAATAAATTCATATGTTTAGTGATTTTTCCTTGAAGATTACCAGCCGTGATATAAATTACTCTCTTCGGAATCGATTCTTATCACGGACAACACTAACACGCCCTCCAGACTTTCGTGAAGTTGAGCGAGGCGAGGCGAATAAGAGAGTGTAACCTACCATAAGCTCCTCGCGAAGTTGAACGAGTGTGTAGCGACGCACTTCGTGTTCGGTCAACTTTCTCGAATACTTCGTCGAGGAACTTCTCGAGAGTGAAGCCGCTGCATAAGCTCAGTTTAATATAATTTCTAATAATATTGTATTGTTGTACACAGAAGCAAGAAGATCAAGATTTACAATCGACTCAAATAACGAATGAGACATAACTTTAACAACACCTGCCCATTAAGTGAATATGTAAAGTGGAATTTATTGTATTCAAGTAAAAATAAACATTTTTAACTATTGTTTTGAAAACTAGTGCACTGGTGTCTAGGTCGGTACCTAGACTAAATATTTAAATATTGAAAATATAGATGTGTGTACAAATAAGGTTGGTGAAATAAAACATATGAAGACTGTAATTTGATTTTTATTTGCTTATCAGTATCTGTCGTGTTTTATAACATGTTTAATTATTAAGAGGCCACTTTCCAACTCGAGCGGCTTACAAATTTCATACTACGTAATTCCATGATTATTCATTAGTTTTCTCCAAATTGAATAGTGTGATAACCACTTTAGGGATGCCCAAGTCCCAAGTGACTGCGAAATGCAGTGTGAGCTGCTACTTTGCATATCCAGACCAGAGCCATGTTTTATCAATACAGTAGAAGTCAAAATAACTCAAAAGTAGGATACAAAATGAACATTTTTTTATCCAGTCCCTTGAAATGATTGAAAAAAAATTTATTGAACCTATAATTATTATCGTAAATTTATAGTTTCTATATTAATTCGTAAATTCTTATGCACTTTCCGTCCCAACCGTCAAGCGTTGATGTCTGAAAATAATAAAAAATAATTATTAATTCAAAATGGATCAATAGCATTGTCAGCAGTTTCATATTTTAAAATCCTGTAATGGTCAGCATAGCCTTCCGAACAGTTGATCCGGCTCGAAGGACCATGCTGTATGTACGGCAAAACGAAGACTGACTTGATTTTAAATTAAAATTAAACTAAAATGAGGACCGTACAGTTGTTATAAAGCCTGGATCTAAACGATTTTGTGCCATCGAAATAAGTTCCGAGTTCATACTATGTTCAATATTGCATAATGCTGTAATTTGTGTAGAAATTAACTGTAAAAATTCTTTAATAGGCACTTTTACGATAGCAAAAAGAATGGTCTCCTGAGTTTCTTCTCAGGATCGTTATTATCTTGGCATTTTTTTTCCGAAACCCTTGTATATCTATCTAATAATTTATTTATTACTAAATAAATCAACACAGCTCTCAACACAAAATTAACAGACAAAAACAAGAACATACCTTATAGCCAATTACGGATTTAAAATGACAATATACAAATCACATTTTACCATATATAAATACGTATACACACATAATCTATACTAACATTATAAAGAGGAAAGATTTGATTGTTTGTTTGTTTGTATAGAATAGGCTCCGAAACTACTGGACCGATTTGAAAAATTATTTTACCATTAGAAGCCGACATTATCCGTGATGAACATAGGTTACTTTTTACCGCGGGAAAATGCTTCATTCTTACGGGAAATCTAAAATAAAAGTAAATACTAGCGGCTTGGCCCAGGAGATAGCGCCATCTATCCAAAGTACGGTGGATGGCGTTTTATACTTTTCTACGCGGACAAAAACGCGAGCGCCAGCTATATAGTGTCAAATAAAATTGGTTTCTTGGAAACCTATTTGATGAAAAGACAAAATATGTTTGATTTGTAGTCTAATTAACATAATGCAAATAAATTCTCAATGTGCTCACCACAGTTAATGATTCTGGTGTAAATTCCCGCACATGGACAGATTTTCTACCGTTCTTGTCTACCTGTGTTTGAATTAGTTTGTTTCCTTCCATTGTTATTACTGTGTTTACCTTTAAAAAATACATTTAACAATTTAATTTGTTAGTTTAGAAGTAAGCGTTTTTTTTTTTTTTAATATTTAATGCTCGTTTACGATTACGATTTCATTACAATTGTATAGGTGAATTTTTTTATTAAGGTTTGAAGGCGACACTTGTGGGGGCAATCGGCGCATGTGTACAATTGCGCACAAAATTGCTAAGGAAAATGACATTTTTTTCTTATTTCGTAATTTTTTACCTCACTAACTTAACATTACAGGCAGTGTTGATATTCCTTTCATAAAAGCATCGTGCGATGTCGAAGGACAACGTTTTTTTTAGGCATTTATTCATCATGACGTATTTACTAATACGATAAAACAATCTGTACGCAACAGTACCTAAGAGACTCGAGACGCGCGAACGAAGTGCGGGAGGGGAAGAGCGACTGAGTGTACCAATAACGTGTCGGCACACCGACGCGTACCTGCCCCTCACTTTCCTCTGCCCCCTCAAATAGAGTTCTGCGCACATTTGCCGTGAAGTCTTTATTCGCTACACGAACTATATAGAAGTTTAAAAGATGTACATATATTTAAAATACCTTTTCGCCATCCGCACGCTCTTCAACAAACTCCTCGTTAATTTTAAAAGTGTTCACTATGACTCGTAAAAACGTCGTCAAAGTGAAAGTGTACGAGCCGTCTTCGTTGAGAATCAATTCCGCAACAGGATTCACAGAGGTCGCTGCTTTACGGGATAACAGTCCAATGCCTGTAAATTCATAACAAATATAAATAAAATATATATAAATATAAATATATCTTCACACATTCCACACAGCACCATCTAGTTCCAAAGTAAGCATGTCTTGTATTATGGATACCAGACAGCTGATATACTACATAAATTACTTTTTTTTTGGAAATACATACATATTATAAATAGAAAACAACCAGATTCAGGTACAAAAGTAAAATGCTAACACATAAACATTTGCCCCTAGCGGGATTCGAGCCGCGACCGTTTGGTTAACAGCTAGGATTATAACTAGACCAAACGTGTCGACCAACCAAACAAATCTAAGGGTCTTTTGTAAGGACCAGCCCCTGCCGCCAGATGCGGTCCAAATGACTGCGAAACGCAGTGTGTCTTGCCACTACTAAAGACTATTTCAAAAGGCTGATTTTTATAAATATCTTTTGTAGAATTTAATTACAAAATAATATGAAGCAGTCCACTTCCCGTGGGCCTCAACTTCTGCCAGAAGCTTTATAGAACCCTGTCGTCGCCACTGACGTCACAGCGATAAATATTTCAGATAATATTATCTCAGGCATAGACGTTAGCCTGTCAATGATCTCAGGTGTTATATTTTTCATTTTAAACTCGGACGAAGTCGCGGAAAACAGCTTCATAATACATGAACAGGTTATTAGTAAGTAGTAAGTACTTATTGTGCATTGTATAGGTATTCCGTATTATGTTATACACATATTATACATACTTAAGCAATGTAATTTTCCTCTCATGCTGCTTGAGTCAATAATTATGTTTATTTACTTGAACTTTGTTGGTAATGAGTAATGACGGAGTCATTCGTCATTCCTATGTAAATAAATATAAGTATATGTAAATAAGTATAAGTATGAATAAGAAGTATCGGATTGTCAAAATCTGATAAAATTAGTTTTAGGCGCATATTTAGGTACCTATATAAAGTTTTTTTTATGTTAAGGTCCACTTGATGGTAGGTGGTTACCGTAACCGTAACCGATAACATTCTATAATATAGCACAAATAAATGCCAGGTGCTGCAAGTGCTCTCGTCGAAACACAAAAAGAGTGGACCGTTCGTCGCGTCGCGTCGATAACACATATATAACATATAAACAAAGTTTTTTACTGCACTGATTTTCATGCTGTTTTCGCCATTGGATAGAGTGGTTGTCCAGGAAGATTTTAGTATATAATTTACAAAGTTACGCGGGCGAAATCGCGGGCACCGCTAGTAATATATGAAATACTAGCTGTTGCTCCCGACTTCGTCCACGTAGAAAAGTATAAAACGCCATCTACGTATTTTGGATAGATGGCGCTATCTCCCGGGCCAAGCCGCTAGTATTAACTTTTATTTTAGACTTCCCGTAGGAATGAAGCATTTTCCCGCGGTAAAAAGAATCCTATGTTCATCACTGATAATGTCGGTTTCTAATGGTAAAATTATTTTTCAAATCGGTCCAGTAGTTTCGGAGCCTATTCTATACAAACAAACAAACAATCAAATCTTTCCTCTTTATAATATTAGTATAGAATACTAACATATTAAAGCTAAATGCATTTTTTAATTATTTAACAGTTCCGAGTAGTTATAATATGATTCACCTAAGTAGGTAATTGGGTAAGTACCTAACTGCTATTTCGCCATACGGCACTGCAATCCGTTTAACTAGTGGTTACTTAGAAACCGGATTGCCTTCGGTTGAATAAAATAATTGTGCCGTACGTTATTTTGTTTTGCTGTTGGGTTTATGTTCAAAATAAATAATATTATATTTTTCAATTAATACTACTGTTTGTTTGTTTATTTCTTTTGTACATAATTATAATAATTATGATTTTCATTTTGTTTGTAATTAATATTTGAAATTTATTTATCAATTGTTTACTTCCCCCATGTAGGACAGGCAGAGCCTAGTATGGGGAGGGGGATAGAAATCTGTTAAAAAAATTAAGTTGTATCTAAATAAATTCTTTCTTTCTTTCTTTCAAAAATAATCATGTTCTCGCGTAGATATTATACACTGACATAAATTAAAATATGTGAAATGAACTGATTATCTTCAAACGCTTGTTCAAAAATTATACCTACGTAAAAACTATCTCGATCAATCAACTTTCAAACAGAATAAACCGCATTAAAATCGGTCTATCCGTTTGGGAGCTAAGATGCCATAGACAGACACACATGTAAAATTTATAACACTCCTCTTTTGTGTCGGGCCTCGGGGATTAAATAACAATAATAATAATAATATCATTTATTTGCTAAATATAGGTAATTTTACAATGGTTTTATAATGAATAAAGGCTCCCTACATTCTACCCTTTGCTTTGGGGTGTTCAAATATTTTGAGAATATTTTCTACTTTTTTTTTTTTTTTTTTCAAGTAAAACTTACAGTGATATTTCTACAAAAAAAAACTTATAACCGCGTAACTTCATAAAATAGATTTATGAAGTTACGCGGGCGAATTCGCGTGCAACAGCTATTAAAAATAATCATTTATTAAAATCAGAAATACTCACCTAAACTCTTCATATATTCGTCGAAGTTTTCCGAAGATTTTAATTTATATTTCCTCCCAATAAACTCCTCCATATTTTTTTCCGTTTTCACGTAAATATATTATATTAAAAATCTCGCGTGTTGTGCTTAGAGCCGGTTTGTTTGTTATGGTAGGTACACTCGCAATCTAACCAGCTCTCGATGTAATTATAACTGTGAATGTTGAGTAAAAAAGTTGAACGCGTTCAAGTGTTTTGCACTGTTCAGTGTTATTTAAGAACAATGTGTGAAAACGAAATTAATTTGGTTTTCCAAAATAATAATATTAACGGACCCAATAGACTCAATGAAGCCTGGATTTAAGCGATTCTGAGCTCATACTATGTTTAATATTGTATAAGTATATACTTGGATTTATTTATAATTAAGTGTAATCGTTGTAATTTTATATATTAAATATGAAATATGACAAAAAGAATGGTATGGTGAGTTTCTTTCGTATTTCTTTTCAGGATCGTCATCTTGACTTTTTTTCGGAAACCCTATTAAATTTAAATTTATAATGACGATCATAAGAGTTTCTTAGAGAAACCTAACTGATAAATAAATATTTTGATTTGTTTTGATTTAATATAATAAAATTGTAGTCAAGTTAGAATTAGAATGTTTATATTATCTACATAGGTAACATCTTTTCTTTCTAAACCACACGAGTTAGATGACTAATTGGTTAAAAAGAGTTTACCGAAAAGACATAATTTAAAAAACTGAATTTACAATGTATATTTTCATTATTTTTTAACTCACCTAATTTATATTATAATTATTTTTTCCTATTAAAAAACTTTCTTCGTGAATTACAAAAAACCTACCACACCGCAAGAATAGTGGGACGACACTAAAAATTAATTAATTTGAATTTGTTGAGATTTAAATTTTCCACATTGACATTGTAAATATATTCGTTAAATTTGAATATGTTTAAACCGAAATTGACTTTTGACTCTTGAAAAACTATATATATACCGGTACCTACGTGACATAACGTACTTGCACGTTATGATGCACATGAAACATAACGTGCCTGCACGTTAGGCGCCGACTCAAAATTGATTTACATTAGTTAAAAAAATTAGTTATTATAAGGTTATATAAAATTATTTTTTGCTTTTCAGTTTTTTCGGCGGTCCAGTACTTTCGGAGCCTATTCAATGCAAACAAAATTTCCTCTTTATAAAATTAGTATATAGAAGATGTATGGATGTACTTAATATCTCAGCTCTTCTGTAGTAAAAAACATAAGAAATAAACACGTAAAATATAATTCGTCATTGTTTACTTATATAAATCGATAAGACTTCTCACGTCAAAGAAGTGTGGGGAGGGCAAAGACCTCTCCGATAGTTTGGCCATCAAATATATACCTCATCTTTAATCACATTAGGGGAGGGTAGGGTAATTGCGAATCATGAAATTTTACATACACTTTGTCAAGGATACAAGAAAGGATATAAGAAGAGATAATTTTCATCGAGAAAAAAAGCTCGTAGGAGAAGCCTCCTATAAGCTCGTTATAAGAAATTTACAAAAAAAAAACATTATTAATAAACGTTCAATAGCAGTAAATGGTGTTTAATAACGTCTTCATAAGTTTTTGAAGCAAAAACCTTACTAAATATACGAGTAAAGAATTGGGCGCCATCGCACCGTCGCGCCGCGTCGTTCTCACAGCGATTTAACTAATAACGATGCGGGCGTTACAGATCGCGCGGCGAGAGTTTGGCTTTGACCGTTATTGCGCAGAAATCAGAAATTGGGTATCAACGGGCAATTAGCGGGGTGCGGGGCGGGTGTGTAGGCGCACGCGGTGCTCTGATTGGTGCTCCAGTCGTTCCCTGCCTCTCGCATCGATACGACGTACCGCGCACTCCTGTTGTACAATCACGTTCACAAGTGAATTGCTATTTTCGTTAATTGTTTATTGTTGTCGAATGTTATTATTTGTTGAGTTTGTTTGTTTAAGTTTGTCAGTTAAGTCAGTTAAGTTAAGTTGTACAGTTATTACCACTGTACATGAATTTTGACCCACTCAAATATCCAACCTGGTACATAAAAAAGGAAAAGTATTGTGTGCGTGACAGTACCCATGCGCAGTAATCCCCTCCACCCGAAGGTCAAAGCCAAACTCTCGCCGCGCGATCTGTATCTATACTTCTATACTAATATTATAAAGAGGAAAGATTTGATTGTTTATTTGTATAGAATAGGCTCCGAAACTACTGGATCGATTTGAAAAATTCTTTTACCATTAGAAGCCAACATTATCCGTGATGAACATAGGATACTTTTTATAGCGGGAAAATGCTTCATTCCTACGGGAAATCTAAAATAAAAGTAAATACTAACGGCTTGGCCCGGGAGATAGCGCCATCTATCCAAAATACGGTAGATGGCGTTTTATACTTTTCTACGCGGACGAAGTCGCGAGCACCAGCTAGTTACTCATACTCATATAATATTTTTTTTTCAACGCAAACGAAGTCGCGGGCACAAGTTAGTATGCCATATTCTTGCTATAGGTGCAAGAATTGCTCGTTGCTCGTTGTCTAACACAGGTAGATAAAGTGGGTGGAACACGACCAATAGCCACACGAGCCAGAAGCTTTACTCTCGATTGTGTCGCGAAATATCCACCAGTTAATTTACTCCCTTCTATCTATAATATATACATATATTTAGTAAAAAGCGGTTATTTTGACTTTACAGACAATTCAATTTTATTTATATGTATAGATGTTATTTGACGAGCCCGTGGGATGAGTGGCAAGGGTGCTTGCCTAACGTCTCAAGGGTCTCGAGTTCGATTCCCGGCAGGGTCAACTTTGGAAATTTTAAAATAATTTTCAAAATTGACTGGTCTGGATTTGAAAAGTAGTGGTAGGGCACACTGAATTTCGCAGTCATTCGGGCAGCCCGTCTGGCGGCAGTAACCATCACCTTACAGAATACGTGTTGGTTTTCGGTGAGTGAGTAAGGAATGCCAGAGCCCATTACCCCATCCCTCTCTTATCCCTTATCCTTAATCCTTCTATGGTCGGCAGCGCATTATCTGCAACACCTTTGGCGTTGCTTGTTTTATAGGCGACGGTAACCACCTATCAGCAAGTGGACGTCAGCCTGTCTGTCGACCTTAACTTTAAAAAAATGTATCTCGACTCAGTGGGCCTATTCTCTATCTGTGGTTTTTAAAAACGTGTCGACTTCAAAGTCGACATTAAATAAGAAATAATACTTTGTCAAACTAAAAACCACACAATAACGCGCCAATAACTTCATCGACATGTATAACTATGGAAAAAACGTCGTAGACATTTTGACATGTGCTTAGTGAATACCAAAGTAGACAATTGTCGAGTCTATAACCACATCGAGTCGATAACCACAGCAAAAACACATTTAGAGAATACGGGCCCAGCAGTAACAAAAAACAAAACTCGTATTTTTTGTCATTTTTGATTAGGTATATAAATCGATAAGACTTCTCATGTGAAAGGAGTGTAGGGAGGACAGAGACCTTTGCAGTTTGGCGATAAAATATAATCTAGTTATTATCACAATACCTAAGTACTTAAATGTTACGTAACAAATGAAATGTTCTTAAAAATTTCATGATTGTTTGCAGACATTTATCAGACATCAGCCTTAGGTTTACGGTTTGATACCCGTGTTGATATTTTTTTTATCACGCACAAATGTTTTTGTGACAGCAGTTTATATATATATAGCATATTCAAATATATTTCTATCCCAGTTGCTAAAGTGAAAATGACGGAACACGTAAGTCATGCGGTCCATAGGCATGTTGCAGAGTTGACAGCCCGAGTTGTTGCTAAGTCTGGCATTCCCTCAGACATGTACCATTTGGGGAAAATCATACTGCAGTGCTTCAAAGATGACCCGGAATTTGTAGCGCAGGTATGTTTTTTAATAATAATAATAATAATAATAATAATAATTTATTTGCTGAATATAGGTTACATACAAATGGTCTTACAAATAGATGTTTCTCGCTACATTCTACCCTTCCAGGGTGTGCAAATATTTTAAATTTTTTACACTACATAAAAGAGTAAGCTAATTAATATTTCTTAATAAATTAATATTACAATGAATTATATTTATAGGATATATTATGTTATAGGAATTTTATTTAAAGGTGGTACTAAAACATGCCTAAAACATGGTACTAAAGGTGTTACAGAGAGAAGGAACATCATGTTTCGCCTTTCTTACATAGGCATGCAAAATATTAACAAAGCGATTATAATTAAGTAAATAAGAGCAAGATGTCAATAAATTACGTTACATTGGCTTTCAAAAGTACTGTGGAAATATCTTCAATGAAAATAGGTTTAGAAAACAAATTAAAAAAGTGTTTGAATCAATACAATTCACACAAGTAATACATTTTCAGTGAATCGAAATGACAAATCAATATTATAATGATAAATGTACAACGAGCCAGTATCAAATTGATATAAAATTAATACTGGCACTGGCACGTTGTACTAGTGTGAAATGTATTGATTCTATAATATAATTACTAAAAAACCTATACTCAAAGGTACATAGTGTACATAGTGTTTCGTAGGAGTATGGCAACTAACACTGTGACACTAGAATTTTATATATTACATTATATAGGTGTATATATTTTTAATATTTTTTCTAAACCTATTTTCATTGAAGATATTTCCACTTTACAACAAATACCTACACTTATTCCTACGCCTTTTGTATCCATTTATAATAGTACCAATTGCTATAATCAATTATATGTGTGGGTAGTGGACATGACTGTATATAGACTCGAATCGTAAACTCACATATTATTATTATAACGCTTGACGATATCAATGTCCGCTACCTTCCCCTTTGACCGGGACTTGTTCTGAAGTCAAGGTTGCTCGAGATAGCCTTTTTTTTTTAACGTTGGGAAATCCTCTTGGATACGCGGCAGTAAAGGGGGACTGCGGGGTTATGCCGGATTCCTACCGGCTAAAACCCAACGACTTTCTATCTGTCGCAGCCGTTGATGGGCGGGGTCGTGGGGACGTTATTACACGACTTCGGTGCCCCGCCACGGCTATCCAACGCGGGGAACCTGTGCTCCCTGTCAGAACCTTGACGTACCCGAAAGTAGAGGTACGCCCGGGGGACCGGGGGACTGCTCGAGATAGCCTGCGTACCTCCAGTTTCGGGTACGCGGAAGAAAAAAATGGCGTTTGGATGTGTCGTAGATGTGACCGTGTGTTTTACATGAATACGTTATATTACGTAATAGTAAATAATAAATTATCTTTGAGCGAATTATTATCCTTAGTCCATTAGTAATATTAAAAAAATAAAGCCGCCGAAAACACCGTAATTTTTGCTTGTTTGGCGCCGACTCAAAATTACTTAGGTAAAATGATAATAAGATTATTTTATGCTTTTCAGTTTTTTCGGTGGTTTTATTTTTTGTTAAAAAGTTTTATTTTATATTTTTATGTGGCTATAATCAAATATTTACTACATGCTTAATTTTTAATTTTACCACCCTTAGGGTAGGAATTTTTTTTCAAAATTTATACAAGACCAACTTCGAGGTATACCCTATCCATTAAAAAAAGAATTATCAAAATCGGACTACTCTGTAAAAAGTTATGCGTGGTTATACGTTACAATCGGTGAGTGAACAATCAATCATCCCCTGTTTTCCTACCCTTATGGTTGGAATTTTTTTTCAAATAAAAAAAGAATTATCAAAATCGGACCACCCTGTTGACCCTGTAGCTGGTGCCCGTGACTTCGTCCGCATTCTGTATAGCCTATAGCCTTCCTCGATAAATGGACTATCCAACACAAAAATAATTTTTCAATTCGAACCAGTACTTCCTGAGATTAGCGCGTACAATCAAACAGACAAACAAACAAACTCTTCAGCTGACAGCTTTATATGTTAGTATACCTAGATAATATTTGCCACATTAGTAATCTGAAAATTAATCAGATTGCATACACATAAATTGCAGATAGATGGAGCAACAGGGGAATCCGACACAAACCAATCGGTCTTAGAGAGATCTGTCAAATGTGCCATCTCCTTAAGGAACATGGGTTTGCAAAAAGGTGATGTGATGATTATCATGGCGCCCAATCATTTGGATATTGGGATGCCTCTGTATGCGGGATTGTATCTAGGGATAGCTGTTGCTGCAATTGACAGAACTCTGGGTGTGCGTAAGTACCGAATAAGTTTTTTATTAATAAACTAGCGGGCGCCCGCGACTTCGTCCGCGTAACTTCATAAAATATGATAAATTCGTGTTGTCTGTTAAACTATATGGAAATACACATACAAAATTTCAACCCAATCGGTCAAGCCGTTTAGTATAGTTGACATACCGACAGCAGCAACACCTAGCGGGTCCAATTGTATTTTTAAATAATCCAGGAAACCGTCGAAATATCCATATAAAATTTCAACCCAATCGGTTCAGCCGTTTAGAAGTTGTGTGAAAAAGATAAGTACGGAAGGATTATTCTTACTACCCGTTTTCCCGTAGGAATGAAGCATTGTCCCTATATTCCCCAAGTAGCCTATGTTCATCACGGATAATGTCGACTTCTAATGGTAAAAGAATTTTTCAAATCGGTCCAGTAGTTTCGGAGCCTATTCTATAGAAACAAACAAACAATCAAATCTTTCCTCTTTATTAGTATAGTAATATTAGTATAGACTAGCGGGCGCCCGCGATGTTTACGTACGTCTAGATGTTTATTTACCAAGTTTTATGGAGGAACATACATACAATACAATACCTACACATACAGATTTCTTATTAGTATTGATTGATTGATAACGTACTTAAAATTTGTTGTTCTAGCTTTCGGGGCCCTTGGGCTCCTCACAATGTGTCCAATACTTCGTCACCCACGACGAAGGTCCTATATATTTTAACATTTTTTAGTCATTTTGGCAGTCCACCCCCGTGATATAACAGCACGTTTGTTGTTGTGTTTCGGTGAGTGAGTAAGGGATGCCATCCCCACCCCTTCCTTACTCCCCATCCCTTCCCCATCTCATCACCCCATCCCTTCCTTATCCCTTATCCTTAATCCTTCTATAGTTGGCAGCGCACTTTGCAGCACCTTGCCACCTACCATCAAACTGTCAGAAAGTCCGTTGACATTAACATAAAAATATATATTTTTCAGTGGAACTCAAACACACATTTAGCGTTTGTAAACCAAAAGTAATATTTTGCCAATCCGAGAGGGCATCTGACGTACAAAAAGCCATAAATGAAGTAGATTTGAAAGCACAAATTATCACTTTTGACAAAGGAGAACACACGGGTACACTTGGTTTTGATGAGTTTCTTGAAGACTACGGAAAAGGGACTGCCGTCAATGAATTCAGGTGATAACTTTGCCACAGTATTATTATTAGTCGCCTACCAGTAGGCTCCTTTGTTGTTGAATGCATGCCACCACAGAAACCTTAATGGTTTTCACGACAAAAACTACTAAAATATTTTACTTACACTTATATTCCCCGTGGTCCGTGTAAGCCTGTTCTAGATTTGGTTTGGTTCTAGATGCTCCTTCACACAACATACTACTAGTGCCATCTAGCGAACTCTGTTAATATTAATACAGTATTAAATCTTCTTTCTTATATAATATAAAAGTCGATGTGTGTATATGTATGTCCCCGTATGTCTCCTATAGTCTCCAAAACCGCTGAACTGATTTTGATGAAACTTTTAGATTAGCACAGCGGGTGTTCCTGTGAAGTTTGGTAGCGATAGCGAAGTCGCGATCAAAAACACCAGTATAATTTAATAGCCTCTGGCTATTTACACCGTTCTAGCCCACATTTTCAGAATTTATTCTCAATACCTCATTTTTAGAGCAACAGATTTCGACCCTGCTGAAACCTATAGTTTCTTACTGTCTACAAGCGGCACAACGGGATTACCGAAGGCAGCGGCCATCACACACAAGAATTTCAGAATCACTTTGCCCTATTTATGGTAAGTTCCCTATTTACGGTAGGGCTTCATCACCAAATGTCTATTGACTAAGGGATGATTTATATTAGACCGTGCGTCATCCGGGCCCGGGTGACGCACGGTGTATAAATCATCCCTTATATGGCAACTCCATAAAGTTGACTCATTTAAAAAAATAGAGCGATTTTTTTGTGTCGCGCCAATTAAAAAACCAATGAGAGTCAGCCATCCAAATTTGAAAGTGTTGTTGCAATTGTTTGTCTTTTTCATAATTTTTCAAATTTTTTCAGTTCTAGAAACTTCGAAGAAATTCGCTTATAGACCAAGTAGACTTAAGAAAACAATAAGTCCAAGAACGTCTGTTTCAGGGAGCATTTCAGTAATTATCCAACGCCTACGCGCATGTGGATGCTCGTATCACCACTGCAATGGCTGACAGCAACTCTGAACTTCTTGACGTCGCCAATATTAAAAATCACTCGATTACAGACCTCCTTGCCGCTTATTCAGAATAATATCTACGACATTATAAATAAATATCAGGTAAGCGCAGTACCCAATACAACGTGAATTAGGAGAGGAAATTATATAAATTGGAAACAATAATATATTATACTAGCTGGTGCCCGCGACTTCGTCCGCGAAAGGTACCCTATATCCTTTCTGGTGTCCCAGACAACGTCCAGAATTTCATGGTGATCGGTTCACTAGTTTTTTCGTGAAAGAGTAACAAACGTCCATCCATACAAATTTTCGCATTTATAATATTAGTACGGATGGATAGTACGGATTTATATAAAATTTAAATGAATTTCGTCGCTTTCAAACCAAAACATCCTATGTGCACTTGTTTGAGGTTCCAACATTTTGACCTTAGTGAATAACTTTCACTAGTATTTATCGTATAAGAAACTGCTAAGAGCTTATTATAAGCACTATTTATCGACCTAAGACCTCTAATTTTTTTTTTTATGTTAATGTCGGCAGACTGATTGTTCACAATATGATGCTTGATGACTACTTGATGGTAGGTGGCTCTAGCAGATTTTGGTTTGACAACGACGATAATTATTTTATATAGTTCTTTTTGTTTTATTTTAGCCGACTTACACTATTATTAGTCCGCCACTGATGACGTCACTCTTGAAACCCGGAGATCGAGAAAGATGTGACTTTACCAGTTTCGAAGTGATTATGCTTGGGGGCAGTTTTGTTTCGCAGAAACTATTGGAAGAAACAAGGGTTAGTACTTGAGTCAAATTATTATTAACTAGCGGCCTGTTTCCAGCTTCGCACGGATGCCAATTATATACGAAAACCTTCCTCGAGAACCACTCTATCCATTGGTGAAAAGAGTATGAAAATCGGTGCAGTAGTACTCCTAATTATCCTAGTCAGTAATTTACTCCATCACCAGCCCTTACAGATTTATTATTAGTAGGTATTGATATATTTATTTATTTCTTGATTTCCAGAAAGCAACGCCACTCACCAAAGTGTGCAGTGGATTCGGAATGAGTGAGCTAGCAGGTTTGGGATTTGATTATTTTTGTGGAAAACCAATTGGCTGTTTCCAATATAGAGTAAGTGTTTTATAAGTTCCAAAGAGATATGACTATTACCTACTAATACCACTACTATTTTAACATTCCTTTCAGATAGCTACATTTTCTTTTAATTTTCAGTTAGTTAATATTGAGACAAAGAAAGACATTGAGGAACCTAATGTGCCTGGAGAGTTGTGGCTAAAAGGGCCTGGAATATTTAAGGTGACTATAAATGTTCGCTTTTTTATGTTGTGGTCAGCAGACCAGTAGATAGTAGTCACCGAAATACAACAGCACAGTCATTATGCTGTTATTGCACGGTGGTATCCTGAAAGTATGCTCTACCTACCACTAAGGCTAGTTTTACAGTGACGCTTTCGCCAGCGCGGTTGGTAAGCGCGGTCCGTAAGCGCGCGGATGATCCGCTCGACGAGTTTAGAGTCGCGCGGTTTGCTGCCTCGTACAGTCGTCAGCGCAGTCCATCCGCGCGTGTTGGTTAAACTATGTAACGATAAAAGAGACGCAAAGCTCGTGGCCCGCGACGCTTACCAACCGCGCTGGCGAAAGCGTCACTGTATCACCAGCCTAAGAGGTGACGGACGTGATTTGCGCTCGCGCTATTGAATCATTCAGTTGACCCATGCGCATACAAATCCTCACCTCAGGTGCTTGGAGCTCTTTTTACGTGCGTTGAACTATACTAATATAAATTATTTATATTGATAGTAAACTTTTAAATTTTAGTAGAGTAGTTCACACAAGCTAATTCGATTCCAATATTATATTACACTAGCTGTTGCACGCGGCTTCGCTTGTGTAACTTTATAAAATATAGCCTATGTTACTCGCTGATAATATAGCTTCCCAACAGTGAAATAATTTTTCAAATCGGTCCAGTAGTTTCGGTGCCTATTCAATGCAAACAAACAAGCAATCATATATTTCCTCTTTATATTATTAGTATAGAATATACCTAATTAGTTCAGATTTCAGTACTATCTTACCGATTTGAAGATCGATAAAGGCTCCACTATTATTTTTATTAAGGTGCGCCCATTTATTTATTTACTAATAACTTCTCAGGGATATTATAACAATGATAAAGCAACAAAACAAACATTCAGTGATGATGGATGGTTTATGACTGGAGACATGTTTTATAGAGACGAAAATTGGACATTCTGTTTCATAGAACGCATTAAGTCATTACTTAAATACAAGAACAACCAGGTAAGCTCTTTACGGTAAAAGTCTCAAACATTAAAAAGAAAATTATAAATAAAATTCGCCTATCAAAGGATGCACTAAACCGAGTGCATAATTTAATAAAACATAAATTATTTCTAAGAGTAACTAATCAACACTTTACTTGTAGTTGGTGAAAGAGGCCCTAATTGTAGATTTGTCCTAAACATGATATTATTTATACTATGCGAGCTAAGCCATCAAGCATGGGGAAATGTAACGAAAGAACCAATAATAACTGAAGGCGATCTTGGGCTACGTGCAGACCTTTCTTGTCGAGGTGTTATGTATGGAATGCTCAGAGGGAGGCGTTATTTGATATTCGTGGCGTAGACACTTACATTGCACGCCCTCATCAGCCTCATGTCCATGTTAAAATCAGCCGAAGACGAAAAACAAAGAAATACTCTGCCGCTTGTGAAATAAAACATGCAACTTTCACCCCTCTCGTGACATACGTAGGTGGCGTATTCTCCAAACAAATGGTTAGGAGGTCAAACATATAGGAGGAGCTCTCGCAGACCGCTGGAATAAACCTTTAAGTACCATACTTGGTTGGCTTAGAACTAAAATAAGTACAGCAATAATTCGAGCCACCAGTATGTGTATTCGAGGAACGCGACACCGATTTAAGCCTGCAGCGAAACTGCTTGGGTTTGACAATGGTGCTGCTATATCAAACTACTAATTTATTTTTTACCCTATAACTTCTTTTTTATATTAGTTTATAGATAGTTTTGAGATTATTTAGTTTTTAGAGATTTAGATTTTCTTTTATGTTAAGGTCGACAGACACGCTGACGGTCCACTTGATGGTAGGTGACTACCGTCGCCTATAACACAAGCAACGCCATAAGTGCTACAAGTGCGCTGCCGACCATAGAAGGATTAAGGATAAGGGATAAGGGAGGGATGGGGTAATGGGCTCTGGCATCCCTTACTCACTCACCGAAACACAACAGCACATATGCTGTTATTTCACGGTGGTATTCTGTAAGGTGGTGGTTACTGCCGCCAGACGGGCTGCCCAAATGACTGCGAAACGCAGTGTGCCCTACCACTACATAGTTTTTAGATATTATCGTTTGTAAATACTGCAAAATTATTTTTGTTATCTTTATAATATTTAAAAATAAAGTGTGTTCTAATATTTATACTATGTTGTAATTAATTGTTCTGTAATTAAGTAATTATTATAAGTATTA
Source organism: Synanthedon vespiformis (assembly GCA_918317495.1). Lineage (NCBI taxonomy): Eukaryota > Metazoa > Arthropoda > Insecta > Lepidoptera > Sesiidae > Synanthedon > Synanthedon vespiformis. Next base: position 4,425,512 of record OU906965.1, read on the forward strand.
ATTATGAATATTAAAGTCACTTTTAATTTATTTATATCTAGGTAAATGCTGTCAAGCCTTATTCTTTCTTATAAATATCGCTTATAGTTCTTGAGATTATATACCCCTACTTTTCCTGGGTGTTACATTGCATTAATACTAGTTTGTACTAGTCACGCTACGACAAGAAACGTTGCGAGGTATAAAATAAAAAAAAAATTTAAAGATATTAATTTGATTTTATTATTAACACAGATATCTCCACCACAAATTGAGGAAGTGATTCGTCAAAATCCTGGAGTGCTGGATGTCGCTGTCACAGGAGTACCAGACCCCGAATGTGGAGATTTACCAGTCGCGTGTGTTGTACCGAAAAATGGATGTACCATTACCGCTCAAGAGATCAAAGACTTAGTCAAAGGTGATGTACATATATATAAAGGGCCATAAAACAAAAAAAAAAACAAAAATACATTCACAATCCTTCAAATTGTATGTTGCAAAAAGACTTATGGTTGTTTTATTCCATATTTAGTAAATTATGAATTTATGATCATCCACATCCATACTTAATATTATAAATGCGAAAGTAACTCTGTCTGTCTCGCTTTCACGCAAAAACTACTGAACCGATCACCATGAAATTTTGCATACACGTTGTCTGGGACACCAGAAAGGACATAGGGTACCTTTCATTATTACCTTCAAGTATTCCCGAGGGATCATATAAGAACATAAATAATTGGGCCCTACTGTCGCATGGCGGCGCCATCGTCGTCACAGCGATATAAGATGACATGAGATTTTGGTTTTGCAATATTCGTGAAAGTCCAGGGAAGGTTAAAACGGTGACAAACATGAATAATAAGTAACGGAAAATACTAAAAACGACAACTTAATTTTCCAATACAAAATGTTCCTAGCTGTGAAACATTATTGATGTATTTTGTCTAAAATTGTCACTTTGTTGTCAAATATTTAGTTGTAGTATGAGATCCGATCTCTAAGACCGATTTTTAAGAATTTTTTTTCGATAGGTAAATGATAGTTGCAAAATAACGTTTGCCCGGGTCAAGCTAGCATATATTTTCGTTTTCAACGCGATCGAAGTCGCGGGCACCCACTAGTTTTTTATATATTCAAAAGTAACTCATATGCTTATATATCTTCTAGTATTAAGTTTATTAAACGTCAAGTAGGCTAAACCGTCACTTAAAGTCACCTGTCACCGGGAATAATTTAGCTGATATACCTTTGTTTGTGCGGTAAACGTCCCAAACATTAAATTAAATAGAAAATAATAAAAAAAAATTGCCTATCGAATGATACAGTAAACCGAGTGCATAATTCAATAAAACAGAAAATGATTTCTATCAACATTTTACTTGTAGTTGGTGAAAGAGGCGCTTAATGATACTTAAAAACACGCTTGTAACGATGTATAATATGCGTATATTAAATTTGATATACATATTATCTAAAATAAAAAAAAATAGAAAAAAAAAATTTTTTTTCATACATAAGCTCTCCTGTAAAAAGTGTAATTTTGATTTGTGGCCCTTTAGTTTTTAAGCAGCGATATACAGGGTGGAATTTTGTAATGCCACCTGGAGGGAAAGTACTCTTAATACTGTAGATAGAAAGTTTTACTCAAAGAAAACATTCCTTTATTTTTGAATAGAAAGATAACTGCATTCAAAGATTTTCGAAAATTCGCTTGCCACACCCGGGAATCGAACCTGCTAAAATCTGTAAAAGTTACACCCTTTGCATCGATCATTAGGGTCAATTATAAGAATGAAATCTCTCTAACAATCTTGATAAATTAAATGAAAGGAAAACCATGAAATCTGTCACGTAAGCTATACAGGGAATATGGTTTAACTTAAATAACTCTATAGATAGATAGAGTCGTCTTCTTCATTGCTGAAGTAAGCAAACTTGTACAAGGAACTAGAGGATGCAAATGTGCGGACCGTGGAGGCCAAATAATTAATATATGTTCTAGTAAATTTCCAAGATCTTTTTTCTTGAAAAAAAAGGAAATGTTTAAAGAAAACTCGTACAAGAAAACGATACATTCAAATACTTAGATTAAATTAAAATGTACTGTTTTATATTTTCAGAGACATTATCAGATCCGATGCAACTGAGAGGAGGCGTAATATTTTTGGAGGAATTACCAATGACGTCCACATCAAAAATAAACAAAAACCGCCTCAAGGAGCTGGTTCTGCTAAAGAAGAGAGAATGAACGCTAAAATACTACATAGTCTTGTGACAATACGTTTTGTAAAAATAGAAAAACTTATTTTAAAATAAAACGCATTCCTTTTTTGTATTTTCAAAAATAAAAATAGTTACCTATATATACGAGTGGATAAAAAAAACAGAAAAAAAACAAACTGCACTTGTCTCTTATTGTGATCTTATCTTATAATAAATACTAAACGAGGAATTCTTGTACGCCACGACGATCTAACAAACGGTCTCGCATATTCTTGATATTTTTTTTCTATAATGTTTCATAGACTTTCTTTCTTAAATGTAAAAAACTTTAAAACTTTCATTGGCCCGAGCAAAGTTCGGTCACCCAGGTACTTTTTATAAAATCTTATTCGATACATATTACATTCCTTCCTTGGATAAATGTATTGTCCATGAGCCAGCGACAGATTTTCATGACCAATTTCCTCCCAGCCGATAACTCGTAAAATGACTGAGAGAGTTGTATCATGAAGCGTTGTGAACGTCAGCTGCGGCTCCGATGGTGGATTGAGCAGTAGAGTGGTAGCCGCCCACGCACAATATAAAAAAAAATTTAATCATTTATTTCCGATTAAAAATTAGCATAATATTTTGAAGAAACAAAATTGTCAGCTATTTATAAAATGGTGGATTATGCGTCTGCAGGTCACACGAATATATACGTGTTCAGTGATTACCTCCCAATAGAAAATTTGTCAGATGATAGTTTATGTATTACTGTTAATAAATAAAAAAGTCAGCTGGCTATATCTTGGTGGAATGCTTGTCAGCTGATGCTCTGAAAGTGTAACGGGCTACCAACCCACCATCGGAGCCGCAGCTGACGTTCACAACGCATCATGATACAACTCTCTCAGGCATTTTACAAATTATGGACTGAGAGGAAATCATTGACGAAATTAGTGCCTGGCTTACGGACCATAATTAAAATTCTTGATTAATCTTCATTATTATGTCATTATGTACAGTGTAGGCAAGGTAACGAAAATAATTGCCGCCGCGAAAACGTCCGACTTCGTGAACTATTTCCCATAGGCTGAAATATTCAAAACGGATACTTACACTATTAATAGTTATGAAATTAAATACGGTAATTTATAATTACTAATATTATAAAGCTGAAGCGTTTTGTTTGTTTGGTTGAACGCGTTAATCTCAGGAACTACTGGTTCGAATTGAAAAATTCTTATAACATAACATTTTGAATGTGGACGAAGTCGCGGGCAACAGCTAGTAAATTTAAAGGTAATCCTTCTCACATCAAAGTTACGCAATGATGGGATTAGGACTAGGAAAGTATTTCCTTACATATTATAAAACAAACAACATATTATTATAATACAAAGTCCTACGCTGCGTCTGTCTGTTTGTCTGTCTGTTCGCGATAAACTCAAAAATTACTGCACCGATTTTCATGATGTTTTCACCAATGGATAGAGTGCTCTCGCTAGAGGCAATTCGCAGGCAGCGGCTAGTCTATACTAATATTATAAAGGGGAAAGATTTGCTTGTTTGTATTGAATAGGCTCCGAAAATACTGGACCGATTTGAAAAATTCTTTTACCATTAGAAGCCGACATTATCCGTGATGAACATAGGCTACTTTTTACCGCGGGAAAATGCTTCATTCCTACGGGAAATCTAAAATAAAAGTAAGATAGTGATAGCGTCGTCTATCCAAAATACGGTAGGTGGCGTTTTATATATTAGATATACCTACATATTGGCTATATAGCCAGTTTTAGTGCTAAAACACTAAAAACTAAATCAAACTTCTTGCTTTATACATAACGAAGTTAGAACGGCTGTGCTTGTTGGCGCTCCGTTGCTCCACAGACCTACAAGGATTTAATTTTCAGTTGTTTTTATGTTAAATAATTGTGCTATCTTATCACGAATGTGAATTTAGCACATACATAATATGGTTTTATCTTCTGATTTTATCATCTTAGGTTATCTTCTGAATCATTGAATTTAATTGCACGGAACGTAATTGGCACGTGTTTCTTAATATTATTATCAGCAAGGACGACGATTTCATATAAAAATATTAATTATTACTAGCTAGTGCTCGCGACTTCGTCCGCGTTAAAAAGTATAAAATACCATCCTACCGCCGCTACCATCGCTAAAAATATCACCAAGCTATTATTATGTTAGTCGCTTCACCTGATTTTGGATAGATGGCGCTATCAAGTGTATCCCGGGCCAAGCCGGCTAGTATTTACTTTTATTTTAGATTTCCCGTAGGAATGAAGCATTTTCCGAAGGTAAAAAAAAGCCTATGTTCATCACGGATAATGTCGGCTTCTAATGGTAAAAGAATTTTTCAAATCGGTCCAGTAGTTTCGGAGCCTATTCAATACAAACAAACAAACAATCAAATCTTTCCTCTTTATAATATTAGTATATATTATTTGAAAAATAAAATAAAATAATAATTCTAATAATAACAATACAAGAACAAAATTTCCAAATATATATATTGCTATTAATACTTAGTGTTTAATTTTGTAAAGAGAAAGGAACAGAAATACATATCAATAAAATTATACGTACGCATCAAGATGTTAAGTAGATAGATGGGAGAGGAAGATTGCGTAAGAGGCAGGGTGGCGTAAGGTCCCCCGAGTAGGCCGGCGTACCTCCACTTTCGGGTACGCCGTGGTCCTGACAGACCTCCCTGCGTTGGATAGCCGTGGCGGGGCACTGAAGTCGTGCAAAAACGTCCCCACGATCCCGCCCATCAGCGGCCGCGATGGATAGAAAGTCGTTGGGTTTTAGCCGGTAGGAATCCGGCATAATCCCGCAGTGTCCCCCTTTACTGCCGGGTATCCAAGAGGATTTCCCAACGTTAAAAAATAAAAGGGTGGAGATGGTTGCATTGACGACCATTATATTTTTTTACTAGCTGGTGCCTGCGACTTCGTCCGCGTTGAAAAAGAAAAAAGTAGCCTATCTTGTGTCCTGTACGTCTAAAAGTTTATCTACCAAGTTTCATGAAAATCAGTTAATTCGTTTAAGAGTTATCGAGGAACATACATTTATACATACAGAAAAAAAATCTAAAAATGGTCAATTTAGTTTCAGTATCATGTATAGAGCCTATATACACGATATTTCTAAAAACAAAGTAAATTACTCCATGACCGACCCCTACAGATCTATTATTAGTATTGATTTAAAATTAAAATTTAATTTTTATGTTCAACACTGTACAGAACCACAATTTGTGTTAAAGTTGACATACGAAATAAGAGTAAAATACAAACAGGATAACTAGTGTTAATTACAATTACAAGCGTTACAAGTCAATTAATTACAAGTGATATACCAACAAAAACCTTGCTCGTTTATCGTCTTTCCATTAGTGAAAATTATATTAAAAAACTGGTAAATAATAATAAACTGGTAAATAACTGGTAATAACTGGTTTTTAAATATTTTTTTTGGGCCTCTTTCACCATCTGTCAAGTAGGCTAACCGTCATTTAAAGTCACCCGGTCACCGGGCATGATGGCTGATATTTGTTTGTATGGTAAAATAATAAAAGAAAATTCTCCTATTGAAGGATACACTAAGCCGATTGCATAATTGACGAGCCCTTTGGACGAGTGGCAAGGGTGCTTGCCTAACGTTTCAGGGGCCCCGGGTTCGATTCCCGGCGGGGTCAACTTTGGAAATTTTAATATAATTTTCAAAATTGACTGGTCTGGATTTGAAAGTATAGTGGGTAGGGCTGCGTTTCGCAGTCATATGGGCAGCCCGTCTGGTGGTAGTAACCACCACCTTACAGAATACCACCGTGAAATAACAGCATTATGTGCTGTTGTGTTTCGGTGAGTGAGTAAGGGATGCCAGAGCCTATTACCCCATCCCTTCCTTATCCCTTATCCTTAATCCTTGTATGGTCGGCAGCGCACTTGTAGCACTTATAGCGTTGCTTGTGTTATAGGCGACGGTAGCCACCTACCATCAAGTGGACCGTCAGCCTGTCTGCCATACCATAAAAAAAAAATTAATAAATCATAAAAGTATTTCTAAAAGTAACTAATCCACACTAAAAAAATAATAAAAATAAAAAATAAAAATGTTTATTAACAATCAGAAAAATCGTTTACAATAACGACAGTAATTTAAGTAACACTTTACTTTACTTGTAGTTTGTGAAAGAGGCCCTTAATGTTTTGAGTACCTACCTAATTGCGTAATAAACTTATATGTAGGTACTTATGTATGATGATAAGCGTTATTTTATGCGTTTATCATTTTTAATTAAAAGATAATAAAGACATATAAAAACTGCAACTGCAAATTACTTTGTAATTATTGACTTTAATTCATGGTCAAGAAGAGCGATTCCAATAATCGTAAATATTGTAAAAGCATATATATTTAAATAAGTGTCGTTAACTGCAAGTAATCGTACCAGTAACTACTGTGACATCAATAGCGCTGCACGTTGGACGATTTTAAATAATTACTACAATTGTATGTCCATTAAAAAGTTATCATATTTAAATTAAAGTACCTATGTTAATGTAGCCCGGACAAACTAAACCAAAAAATAAGAGTGAAGGCACATTAATTCCCAACAAGCTGAAAGTGAGTATAGTTGTTCAAAACATAATTAAAAATAACATATTAAAACTACTCGAGTTTCGGGTCAAAAAGATGGGATTTTCGCGATTTTCAGCTAAACGATAAGTTTTATCATAAAATTACCTGAGACAAAATTGTAGACCATAAAATTATCTATAAAAATGTATCAATACTTTTTCCTAAGATATAACGATCCAAAAAGTTATACGCGGTCGCTATAGGAGACATGCGATACTTACATCACTATTCATAGCCTTCTTCTTGATCTTCTTCTTCTTCTTTATTCTGGGTGTAAGTAAATTGCGTCAATAGTGATGTATAGCATGTCTCCTATAGCATCCGCGTATAACTTTAACAACTTTTTGAATCGTCATATCTCAGAAACGGAAAAAGGAAAAAGTATTGATACATTTTGTATAGATAGTTCTATGGTCTACAATTTTTTCTCAGATAATTTTATGATAAAACTTACCGTTTAGCTGAAAATCGCGAAAAACCCAACTTTTTGACCTTTGACCTGGAATAATTTTTTTTCCAAGTGCCGGAAGGATGAGGAGTTTTAATATGTTATTTTTAATTATGTTTTGAACAACTATACTCATTTTCAGCTTGTTGGGAATTTATGTATCTTCGAAACCTTATTTTGTCCGGGCTAAATGTTACGTAATTACTTACTTTGCTAAGGTTTGACGTAAATTACTTTTTGCAGTGAAAACTTCTTTAGGCGCGTTGGACATTTTTGTTTTGCGATTTAGGATGTAATGCGCGATTCTAAATATGTACGGTACGTGTTTACTAAATTTTACTAAATTTTTCTCCAGATCAATGGCGCCGAAACGGATTAATGACACAGTTCTCTGGTATAAAGATGAGATGACGTCTCGGATCGTTGCTAAATCTGGCATTCCTTCAGATAGATACCATTTAGGAAAAATGATCCTCACTTCCTTAAAGGGCGACCCGAACTTTATACTGCAGGTAAGTACGGAAGCCATGTTTGGATCTAGGAGATAAAAGACGTGTTTTGGAAATCTTATTACTACAATAATAAATTCAATAGACACGATCGAGTCTAAATATTGTCTAGTCTAGTCGCGAGCACCAGCTAGTAGTATATAATTTATAAAGTAACGCGGGCGAAGTCGCGGGCAGCAGCTAGTAGTCAATAAATTTGTGTATCTTCTCCTTCATCGAGGTAGCAGATCCCGAGACTAGTCAGTCAAGTCAAGTCCACCATTTTTCTTTGAGTTTTGTCAAATTGGCTTGATCAAAAATGTATCATGCCTATTATATTGAACGATAGAATAGTGTAAATATTCAAATAAATTTTCAGATTGATGGAAGTACAGGAGAGTCCGAATCGAATCAGTCAGTATTGGAGAGATCTGTTAAATGTGCAGTTGGCTTAAGAAAATTAGGTTTGAAAAAGGGTGATGTTATAGTAATCATGGCACCGAATCATTTGGACTCTTGCATACCATTCTACGCGGCGTTATATTTGGGGTTATCTGTAGCTGCTGTTGATAGAACTGGGGGTGTTAGTAAGTATTAAGACAAGGATTAACCTGAGACCAAACAATTTCTTTACCAAAATAAACGCAACTAAACGCAACCAAAATAACGCTAATGATTTATGAATTAAGGTTAATTATAATTTCAATATTGCTTCACGGAGATAACCTACCAGATTTAATACTGAAAGGTATTTATCTTTAGTATATAACTTAAGTTAATTAATTGATTAATAAGCTTAAAAAGGAAATTTAGTTGTCGCTGAAAAATTTTATTACTGTGACTCGAAAGTTTTTTCTTGCTTCTTCTAAGAGCAAAGCAAAGAAGAAGACTTGTTATTGAATTGTGAATAATTTAGTTTTGCTTAATTTACAAAGTAGGCCTTCCTCGATAAATGGACTAGAACAAGAATTTTTCAATTCTAACCAGTAATTCCTGAGATTAGCGTGTACAAACAAACAAACAAACTCTTCAATATTAGTATAGATATGATGAGCGCACCCATATATTCGAAGTGAGAATGTATTGACCCTTTTTCTAATGTTAATCTTCATTTTTTAGTTGAACTTGAGAGGACTTTTAGTATATGTAAGCCAAAAGTTATATTTTGTCAAAGCGAGAGAACATCCCACGTCGAACTGGCACTAAAAGAAATAGAGTTAAAAGCACAAATAATCACTTTTGACGAACGTGATTCCGAAAGTGCGTTTAGCTTCGCACAGTTTCTTGAAAGTTACGGGGGCAACACCGACATCGATGAATTTAGGTGACAATTTAATCCAGATATAAGTAAAATCATCAGTGCTATTACAACTATGGAATTTGTGTCACAAATGCAAAAGCGGCACATAAAAAGAACGCCTAAATATGGCGGAGTCTTGCCTTCGCGCGTCGACGGGTAAAAGGTAGTAACGACCAAGTTCTACTATTCATTTTAAACTCCAATGTGTTGACGTAAAGTCACTTTTTCTTTAAAAGACTGAAGTTTGGTTGGTTTTAAATGACATGTCATTTTTAAATGTTCCATAAAATTTTGTATGGCATGCGAATTCTATAGTTGTAGTAGATTGATGAGTAAATTATACCAAGACGTGAGTGGATGAAGGTGTTATGTCGCATTTTTGAGTTTTTTTCGTTTTTTAGGGTTAATAAAAGTAATATGTTCTTATGAATGATTACAGACCTTAAGATCGTCGCTTTAAGACATTTTTGGAAAATAAAAAGTTGAATAAAGTTAATTTTAAAAAGCAAAGAGTGCAGAAAAGTTTACTTTTGTTAATGGAAGAGGGAGCTATGTTCACTTTTTTTAAATTAAATATTAAAAGTGTTTAATTGCTATCATACCATTAATATTTTAGGCTGTATACACAACTTTGCATCATAATTTAGTACAAAAATCAGTTTCGTGGCGACTTATCCCAAAAATTAAAAGTAAAACTTTAACCTCGATTTATTCTAAATTGGAATTATGCGACATAACACCTTCATCTACTCACGTCTTCATATATATATTATAAAAATTCGAAATTTAAAAGTTTCCCTAATTTTCAGACCTGCAGACTTTGATCCAGCAGAGACTATTGCCTTCTCAGTAACGACAAGCGGCACAACGGGGTTACCGAAAGTGGCATCAATAACGCATCTAAATTTAGCTATAGTTTTTCCTTATGCTTGGTGAGAAACCACATACCTACTGTTTAAAGTTATACTTTTAGTCACAGAATAGGTGTACTAATAGTACAAGTACAAAAGTCACTCTTTAGATCTTGACGAAAACGATCTTACGCCTTTTAGTATACCTACAGAATTATTCCGTCTGGCGTCTGTGTTTCCGAACTCATATAACCCTAATCTTTTCTAAATTCGAGGCATTTTCTGGGTGAGCTCGCACTATCATAGGTCTCATCTTCGCTACACGGCCGTATACATTATCAATATCTTCTTCTTCTTCTTCTTTACGTATAATGGCATTTCGGCTCATTTTGGGAATGGCCATTATCTGCCAATGTCATGTCAATCAGATGATTTTGTCAGTGTCATTAGTAAAAATAGCAATTTGTAATTGCGAAATTAAAAATCAAGAGTAACAGATCTCGAGACTAGCCAGTCAAGTCAAGTCTATAATTTTTCTTAGTTTTCCAAAACAGGTCCGTCAAGTCCAAAGCAGTCAGGTCAAGTCTATCAATATCTGGCAACTCGAGTACTTATAACCATGTCTGACAGATTTTTTTTACATTTTTGAAAGCCTGTAGACGCTCAACCCACCGTTGAAATTAAAAACTTCATATACTTAACCTTTTCGTTTTCCTACAATCTAATCTTCAAAATCCAATAGGTCCCAACGACGCTCGAGTGGCTACACGTTTAGCTCGCCTACGTGGGCTCTCTCCTACCAAAGAGCAAACCCAACTCTAATAAAAAAAGTCAACTGGGAATGTGTTATATACTGTTACAGGAAACATTACACAAAATTTCCTACTCCCATACGACTGTGCTTAATAGTGTCACAACTTCAATGGATGACAGCCATAATGAACTATGTATACTCGGCTCTGTTGAGGTTTACAAGATTACAAACGTCAGCGCCTCCCAGCCAGGATCACTTGTATGAATTGATAAACAAATATCGCGTAAGTAAATTGTATTTAAATGTAAATTTAATAATTTTACACCCATTAAGATTTCAAAATTTGAGTATTTAGGTATCATAAAATTTAATAGAAAATAAAAAAAATATAATCTCAGATGAAATAAAACTACTAAGTACTTCACCATGTAACACGGTTTACATTTTACACGCACAAAATGCAATCAAACTATACCTTGTCTTATTAAAATGTTTACTAAGGAAAATGCCGAACTGGTGAAAGCAGGATGGAATCACATTTCACACCTAAGTAGATCCTGTTACCCCATGCGTTCCTTATCCCTTATCCTTCTATGATCGGTAGCATTGCTTGTGTTATATACAGGGTGGATTTTTGTAATGCCACCTGGAGGGAAAGTACTCTTAATCTTAATATGGTTTTCCTTTCATTTAATTTATCAAGTTTGTTAGAGAGATTTCATCCTTATAATTGACCATAACGATCGATGCAATAAAAGTAAAGGGTGTCACTTTTACAGATTTTAGCCGGTTCGATTCCCGGGTGTGGCAAGTGAATTTTCGAAAATCTTTGAATGCAGTTTTCTTTCTATTCAAAAATAAAGGAATGTTTTCTTTGAGTAAAATTTTCTATCTACAGTAATAATGAGTACTTTCCCTTCAGGTGACATTACAAAATTCCACCCTGTATTGGCGATTATGTTTTTAAAACCAGCTGTTCTATGTTTGTAGACTAAATTATTAATCATTAGTTTATCAACTTAACTGGTACTGCCTGTTTTGGTGCATTTTATTTGGCGATTATTAATTTTCGGTAAATATAAAATTCATTTTTTATATATAAAAATGCCTTTAAATTTTTCAGCCAACCTACACGGTTTTGAGTCCAACGTTAATGACAACCCTTTTAAAGCCCGGGGACAGAGAAAAATGTGACTTCACGTGCTTTGAAACTATTTTACTTGGTGGTAGTGCGGTTTCGTACGATTTGATTAAAGAAATTAAGGTTTGTACAGTTATATTTTCACCCTCAATGCAAAAAAAATTAATGTCCGTGTTTCAGTTTTAATCCGTTTTCTTTTTGTTTGAAAGCTTTTGTTGTTGTTTGTTGAAAGAAATTGAATCAATTAATACTAATAATAAATCTGTAAGTGTAGGTATTGTAATATGTATGTGTAACTCTTAAACGAATTAACTGATTTTCATGAAACTTTGTAGATAAACATTTAGACGTACAGGACACAGGATATGCTACTTTTTTCGTGTTCAATGCGGACGAAGTCGCGAGCGCCAGCTAGTAAAATAATAAAAATTTCGAATTCCGCAGATTTATTTCCAACTAGCTGTTGCCCGCGACTTCGTCCGCGTTAAAAAAGATAAAAAGTAGCCTCTCACGTGTCCCGTACTTCTAAATGTTTATCTACCAAGTTTCATGAAAATCAGTTAATTCGTTTAAGAGTTATGGAGGAACATACATACAGAAAAAAAAATTAAAAAAAATCGTCAATTTAGTTTCAGTATCATGTATAGAGCCTATATACACGATATTTCTGAAAACAAAATATATTACTCCATGACCGACCCCTACAGATTTATTATTATTATTAGTATTGATGTGAAGCACGAAATCTGTGAATTTTTTATTAAAAAATGATTAACATTTTCAGAAAGTTACCCCACAAACTGAAGCATTCATAATGTACGGAATGACTGAGCTATCAGGCTACGCTTTTGACTTTGACTATCCACCTCCTGGCTCCTGTGGCAAACCTATGGGCTGCTATCACCAATGTAGAGTAAGTTATAAAATAGTACCTATACATTTTTAGATATTTTTTATTAATAATAGGTTTGCTCTTGCCCAGCATTTAGCCGTGCAGGAAAGAGGATGCCGACGATGGAGCGAACTTTTTTTTTTATGTTAAGGTCAGACAGGCTACCCCAGAAAATGGTTATTCACTCGAACTTCAAAAAGATTTGGGATATATGAGCTATACAGACAGGAGTTCTAATTATTGGCAGTGCGTATTATGAAAGAATTATGTTATCTCGCCTACAATGACATCGCAGTGACTCCATTGATCGTGCAAAGAAGGTGTAGCGAAAAGAGAAAGTAAGAGTTTAGCGTACTGCGTACCACTGGCCAAACTGAAGAATCAGGAAAATGCCGACTAGCGAAATTGCCAACCTACCGAAACTGTTTAATGAGTAAACTGGTGAATTAGTGAAATTAAGGAAACTGACCAGTTGTTAACTAACGGTTAAGAACTATAGGTATTAATTTCATTAAATTTTTCAGTTAATAAAAGTCGACACACAAGAAGATATTAACGAACCGAACGTGCCAGGAGAGTTGTGGTTCAAAGGTCCTGGAGTATTTAAGGTACGTCCATAAATAAATTAAGCCCGAGAGATGATGCGGGGTATTCAAATGTATAAAACAGTTGCAATAAAGAAGGAAAAGCAAAACAAGTATCAGATAGATTAAGTCGCATTAGTCTTACATCGTAATAATATTATGGTTTCACGCCATAATTACTCAACCAGTCATTCACGTACACGTTGACGGAGATGCAGAAAAGAACTTTGCGTGACAACATTCACTCAAAGAAAGTACTGTTCCCGAGGGATCACCTAAAAATAAATATTAATAAAATCATCGCCTAATAAAGATTGAATAAATGTTTCAACACCTAAAAGGTGCGTCGACGAAGTCGCGGGCAAAAGCTGTATTGTAAATACATAGCACATAGGTAAATAATGCTTTCACGCTTCTTCTCAGGGATATTATGACAATGTTAAAGCGACAGAAGAATCTTTCGCTGAAGACGGTTGGTTTAAGACTGGAGACGTGTTTTACAGAGATGAAAACTGGAACTTTTTCTTTGTGGAACGTATCAAGTTGTTGCTCAAATATAAAAGTCAACAGGTAATCTTCAATTTATTTCATCTCAGCTGCAGGACGTCCATAGCTGGACATAGGTTAGGCCTCCCCCATAGTTTAGTTTTGCAATAATAGGATCGGTCAGAATCAGCCTAGATTCACTTTCGACCCGCGGCCCTTATCAGGTCGTCTTTTCGCCTTGTGGGTGGACGTCCTATGCGTGAAGTCGGTTGTATTTACGTCTTGTTTGTTTACTTATTTAAATGTGTGCATACTATGATGGGAGAGCCCAAGAGGGGATTTTTGGATTTACTCGAGAGCGTCAGATATTATCAATGTATGTATATTCCCCACGTGTCTCCGATAACGGATATGTATTAATTTGCCGATACGGTTGATAGGGTTGGCGAGGATTGGGGTAAAATTTTAAATACAACTCGAGCGCGTTAGATTGTCAGAGGGGATGTTGAGTGAACCTAAACTAAGCTCCCATTTAAACTTCAGACGTATCGGATGTAACGCAAACTCGTGGCAGCTTTTTGAAAATGCATAAAAGATATTTGACGATTGCCATTTTGTAATACAGACAGACAGATTATCATACAGACGGTTCACCTGAATTCCTGATCGTGCTGATTCTTAATCTGACGATTATATGGAGGATTTTTAAAATACAGCGCCTACAAAATTTTGAACGCCTGTAAATGCTCACCCCACAGCTGAAATGAAAAACTTCATATAACCTTTTTTTTCTTCTTACCATTCAATTTTCAAAGTTCAATAGGTCCCCACGACGCTCGAGTGACTCCACATTTAGCATCGTGGGCTCTCCTACCACTAGGGATAACTGAGATCGTTGAATGTTGATGAGTGGAGACGATCTTTTTCTATCCTTCAATTTTCTATCCTCGCTGTGCGCAAAGTAGAATTATAGTATGAGCAACTGAAAACAATCGTTCCATAGATATCTCCAGCCCAAATAGAAGAAGTGATACGTCGTCATCCGGGCGTGTTGGATACTGCTGTCACCGGAATACCGGATCCTGAGTGCGGAGATTTGCCGGTCGCGTGTGTTGTACCGAAATACGGATGTAATGTTACCGCCAAAGAGATCAAAGACTTGGTCAAAGGTATGTTAAAGTAGTAGGTAAGTAAATTACATACTAAAACATTCCCAGAGAACGACTCGAAACCATTGGTGAAAACAGCATGATAATCGGTGCAGTAGTTTTTGAGTTTATCGCGAATAGACAGACAGACAGACAGACAGGAAGACGCGGCGGAAGACTTCTTAGATGATTAGTCCTATACGAGGGTTCTTAAAATATACCTACACATAAAATCTTCTATTAGGACCTAAAGATTATCCTAATAAGGGCGGCTGGATAGATAGATGATATATCTCCGATAAGGATCAACAAATTCTCCCAAATACCCTATTACTGAGTTCCCATGCTAGTGCAGCCGTACCTTAAGAAAGTAAGTCACAGTTTTTTCTTTTTTCAGAAGCATTATCCGATGCGCAGCAGTTAAGGGGCGGTGTCATATTTTTAAAGGAGTTACCAATTAGTGCATCGACAAAAATTAATAGAAAACTACTCAATGAAATTGCTTTACGAACTCCTAGAGCATAAAGAGGTTAAAAAAAATGTTAAAAATGTATTTATTTGTATACAAGACGCAGTGCGAATCCAGCGGCATAATTTGAGGTCGATACGTTGAATTGTGCTGATATTAATATCCAATTTCAAATCTTTTTAAATTATCCAAAATTTAAAATGTATTTTAATTTCAAGAATTAACCTCAAACCGAACACAATTTTTACCAAAATGACCGCAACCTAATATCCTATGAATTAAGGTGCAATATTGCGCAACAAATCTTTGTATGTCTTCGGAAATAACCGAACAGATTTAAAATTCGAAGGTTTTTCTTAAATATTGTGTAAAATATGAAAAAAAAGGAATAAAAGTAGCTGATTCAAACTTTAGTGTAGAACGTAAGTTAATTAATAAGCCTAAAAACAAAAGTAGTTGTCACGGAAAATCTTTATTACTGTGAACAGTAAGATTTTTTTAGATTTTACAAAAAAAAATTCTCAGTAAATGGTTTTTTTTTTATAAATTTGCTCTAAGTATTCAATTTTTTTTCCATATTGTTATAGTCTGTTAAGCACTGTATTTTTATCTAACTTGTGATTTCACTCTAAGAAGTCAAAATAGGCGACGAAAATTTCGGCTAAGTCCTCGCCTTAAGTTTTTTAATTTTCATAAATGAAAACCTACCTATGTAATCTATGTAATTTACCTATTTAACTGTCATCAGCTCACCGAAAGTTGGAGGCAAGAATATTAGAATTAAACACAAATTAAATATTTTAATTGCAGTTATCATCATTGTTAACTTCCAAAAAATCCAGTCATTATTTTATTATTTTATAAAAAAATCATGAATGGACAATTATATTATAATAGGATGACTCGCCAATTACTTATTAAGTAGCTAAATTAAAGGTAATAATATAATATTGGTGATTTATGGAAAAATATAACATAACAACAAATATTTTGTTATTATTTTTTACTAGTGATCTAGTACTTTGCACGAAGTTGAAATTTTTAAAAATCCTTTCTGGTAGGAGAGCCCACGATGCTAAATGTGGATTCACTCGAGCGTCGTGGGGACCTATTGGACTTTGAAGATTGGATGGTAAGAAGAAAAAAAGGTTATATGAAATTTTTCATTTCAGCGGTGGGGTGAGCGTTTACAGGCGTTTAAAATTTTGTAGGCGCTGTATTTTAATAAATCCTCCATATAATCGTCAGATTAAGAATCAGCACGATCCGGAATTCAGGCTGAACCGTCTGTATGAAAATCTGACGCGCTCGAGTTGCACTTTACCAACCTCTGCCAACCAAACCGTCAGATTAATACATAATTATCCGTTATGGGAGACAGGTGCGGAATATATTACATTGGCAATATCTGAGGCGCTCGAGTAAATCCAAAAATCCCCTCTTGGGCTCTCCTACCATTCCTAGCGAATGCTTACTTTATAAGATACTATGCTCCAAATTTCAGCTTTCTACATTTATTGGCTGTGCTTTGATAGTCACTCAGTCAGGACAAATCTATACCTATAAAACTGAAGAGTTTGTTTGGTTGTTTGTACGCGCTAATCTCAGGAACTACTGGTTCGAATTGAAAAATTCTTCATGTGTTGGATAGTCCATTTATCGAGGAAAGCTTTAGGCTATATAACATTTTGAACGCGGACAAAGTCGCGGGCACCAGCTAGGGGTTTTATAAGTATTATAGATTCTTTTGGTAAACATTATGCTATAAATAAATACCTACCCGCATGCGGGATGTATTGCTCGCAACAATACATATTGTCATAGGAAAATCTATTGCTCCTCATATAATATGAATTCAAATTTCTAGACATTAGCCATTGAACCCGCATACAGAAAAAGTTATAGGTATTTTTTTTTTATAATTGGATATACAAAGAGAGGTCATCCTTCATCCATTTTGCTTACCAGACAAAAGGTATATTCTATGAACTGTTATCTATGAGAAAATAAATCGCGATTAAAAAAACTAATTAATTAAGTAATTAAAAAATATAATTAATTAATTCCTTAATAAAAAAAATAGCTGCTATGCTGGGTTTATGAATGGGTTTTCGCAGTTAACTATCGCTTACTGAAGATTTACTATAATGTAAAAATTAATTGTTTAATTAATATTTTAATCTATACTAATATTATAAAGAGGAAAGATTTGATTGTTTGTTTGAATAGAATAGGCTCCGAAACTACTGGACCGATATGAAAAATTCTTTTACCATTATAAGCCGACATTATCGGTGATGAACATAGGCTACATTTTACCGCGGGAAAATGCTTCATTCCTGCGAGAAATCTAAAATAAAAGTAAAGGTGGCCGGGAGATAGCGCCATATATCCAAAATACGGTAGATGGCGTTTTATACTTTTCAACGCGGTCGAAGTCGCGAACACCAGCTAGCACATTATATAGTGGCTTCTATGTGCTTCTAGTTTTGTTCTATTTCTAGATATGTTTTTAAATGTATTTTCATAGGACAACATTTCTACTTATTCGGACCGGGACCAGCTTGATCTTCATATGCGTAATGGACACGAATTAATATTTCTGCATTAACCTTGATATCTATACAGACGAATAAATTTCTACCCATAGAAAAACTTTATGCAAACGGCTTGATAGCTTGAACAGTAATAGGCTTAAAAATTAAATAAATCAACCTTCAGACTGTTCGAAGGCGGTTATGCTCACATATTCATGAGCATTCAGCAAAATTGCAACTATAAGGCCCGATGGTAACCACAACCTGTAATTTCCTGTAATGTTTCAACGAACGAACTACCCGACGTTTTAAATAATATAATATTACCCATTTGAACAATGTCACAATTCGTTTAACAGTAAAGTATATATTAAATATTGAGCTGAAGACACATTGTTGGCGATGTATATAGACTTAGACAGGACCGCTCCTATTTATTTATTTTTTCATTTTCCCGGAGGAAGTCCTTCATCTTCAAGTTACCAGCTAGTAATATTTTAAATTCAAAAGTTTGGATGTTTGGATATTTGTTACTCAATCACGTCAACTACCTAGTAATTATTTGCCTACACTAAAGAAATAAATTAAATCTATACTAATATTATAAAGAGGAAATTGTTTGTTTGTATAGAATAGACTCCGAAACTACTGGACCGATATGAAAAATTCTTTTACCATTATAAGCCGACATTATCTGTGATGAACATAGGCTACTTTTTACCGCGGGAAAATGCTTCATTCCTACGGGAAATCTAAAATAAAAGTAAATACTAGCGGCTTGGCCCGGGATACACTTGACAGCGCCATCTATCCAGAATCGGTGAAGCGACTAAAATGACAACTGCTTTTGGCGATCCATTCCACGGTAGATGGCTTTTTATACTTTTCAAAGCGGACGAAGTCGCGAGCACCAGCTAGTATATACTCAATAATACTAATATTATAAATGTGAATGTGAGTTTGTTTGTTTGTTTGTTACGCTTTCACGAAAAAACTACTGAATCGATCACCATGAAATTTTGCTTACACGTTATCTGGGACACCAGAAAGGACATACCTTTTATCCAGAACGCGGGCGAAGTCGCGGACACCAGCTAGTCACCACCACCAAATATTTTGTTGTGAAATAGTTAAAAGTATGACCAGGAAGTTATTTTCTAAGGCTAACCATTTACCTACTTCAAAACCTACTACTTACCAAATAATAAATGCTATGTCATCTCATAACAACATTGTGGAAACCAATAATTTAGTATGTAGTAGGTAATATTTTAATATTGCATCATTACGAAATTATATATCCATTATAGAACAATGAGGCATGACATATATAATAATATAGGTAATGATTTTGAATTTAATTCAATGTTTACATGTCTATTACTAAAAAAAATAATGATGTCCATTAGTAAAAAAAATAATAATAGGGGTAAATGTTTATGTGTTAACATTTTACCTTTGTATCCGAGTCATATGGATGTTTGTATTTATAATATTTATGCATTTACAAAAAAAAGGTAATGTATGTAGTACTTATATCAACTGTCTGTGGTATCTATAATACAAACATTATAGTTGACTAGCTGGTGCTCGCGACTTCGTCCGAGGAGAAAAGTATAAATATACAGATGGCGCTATCTCCCGGGCCAAGCCGCTCTAGTATTTACTTTTATTTTAGATTTCCTGTAGGAATGAAGCATTTTCCCGCGGTAAAAAGTATCCTATGTTCATCAAGGATAATGTCGGCTTCTAATGGTAAAAGAATTTTTCAAATCGGTCCAGTAGTTTCGGAGCCTAATCTATACAAACAAACAAATAAACAATCAAATCTTTCCTCTTTATAATATTAGTATAGATTAGTGTGGAACTAGATGGTGTTGTGTGGAATGTGTGAAGATATTTAGGTATTTATTTAGAGGGCTGACAGTCCGTATGGTTGCACTTGATGGTAAGTGGCTACCGTCGCCTATAACACAAGCAACGTCACAAGTACTGCAAGTGCGCTGCCGACCATAGTAGGATGTAGGATTAAGGATAGGACCATAATTATTCACTCACCGAAACACAACAGCACATATGCTGTTATTTCACGGTAGTCTTCTGTTGGGGCTGGCTTACGAGATTTTTTGCTTTGAAAAGCTAAGTGAAAAATAAAAATAATTCATTGTGTGCATTGCTTTATTGCCAAGTACGACAATTACCTTAGTACTTACTTGATGCGAACAACAAAGTGGCCAGTATTATTACTTATATAAGTTGTTTATAACTTCCAGTCTCTCAGTAAGGACAGTGCCCTTATTGAGTTTGCACGTACCGATAAATTTTAATTGTTAGACTATTTGTATTATAAGTGGATTGTTATTGAGAAGTATTTTAATTGAGGTGAGTAAAGTGTTTTTATAGAAACAATAAAAACAATAGCATACGTTACAAAATATAAAATATCATATATACCAAAAAAATTTTTGATCCTTTTGTATGTAGATGATAGATAGCTAGGTATGTACCTAATAGCATCAGATCAGCAATAGCATGTATGCCCCGATTTTGTTATCATAACTTTTCTGAATTGCCTCTCCCTATGCAAGCAAATTTAGAGACGTATTTTTCGTCAAAATAATTAGACCTTAGATTAGATTTTTTTTTTTTATTAGAGATGGGTTTGCTCTTGGCCAACAACCAGCTGGGTAGCAAGGGAGAGGCCTAAGATGGAGCGAGCTCACCCAGATTGCTTGTATGGACGCCCTGAAAAAGGTTCAAGCCGGTTTTCAAAACTGGAATACCTTAAAAAAGCAGTTTGCATTGCTCAGTTGCATTGTAAACTTTGCTTGTAACATGACTTGTCTCTCATGTAAACATATACATTACATATATGTACTTACTTAGTTTGATGGAATCAACGATCCCTTTCTGTAGAATAATTTCGGTAGTCTTGAACCTGTTAGTTATTTCTGACCTGGAGCCCAAGTCAAAGTAATAATCCAGTTCGAAAACAATAACATATAATATGGGATGTTTTTTAACATACTTATGCTGTCCCGCTAAATCACGTGATACAATACCCATACATTTCATTCTTTCGAACTTCGTTATCGTTTCTATAACTTTGTTTTAAAATTAAAGTTTACTTTTAACTTCCGAAGTTTTAAAGTGCTGTAACAGTGACTTTTCGTCAATCTCGGCAAAGAGGCAGATGGCCCACTTGATGGTAGGTGGCTACCGTCGCCTATAACACAAGCAACACCACAGAAGTTGCATATGGCATCCCTTAGGGCCACTATCCACGGCGGCGTAGCTTCATAGACGCGTATTCGTCATTATACGCTTAGTGTACGCCTGCTTGCAGCTTCCATACAAATAAAAACCGTACTACTCTGTCGACGGAGCGGCAACTTCGCGCTAGCGTCGCTGCATGCAGGCGTCATGACGGCTGCCGTACCGCATGTCATACGCCGGGGCGAACATACGGTTTTGTATGGAAGCTGCAAGAAGGCGTACACTAAAGGCAGGCGTCGACTAGGCGGAGCGCGTCGGATCGCATCGCGTCGCATAAATACGCTTGCCTTATTTTGTATTGAACTGCGTCCATTAGAGTCGCATCGGGTCGCCCGTCATATGCGACTCTAATGGACGCAGTTCAATACAAAATAAGGCAGGCGTATTTTATGCAATCCGATGCGATCCGACGGGCTCCGCCTAGTCGACGTTTACCTTTAGCGTATAATGACGAATACGCGTCTATAAAGCTACGCTGCCGTGGACAGTGGCCCT
Source organism: Synanthedon vespiformis (assembly GCA_918317495.1). NCBI lineage: Eukaryota > Metazoa > Arthropoda > Insecta > Lepidoptera > Sesiidae > Synanthedon > Synanthedon vespiformis. The sequence continues at coordinate 4,447,248 of OU906965.1, forward strand.
TACTCCCCCCCAAATGAGCTGTCCAAATGACTGCGAAACGCAGTGTGCCCTGCCACTACTAATAATACATTCATAGTATTAAGTAGTAGGGATATATTGAACATTTTGTTTTTAACTTTTTACTGAGAAATATAAGGAAAGCGAAGTTCAATACAACTTTATACTTACTTAGGTCATTAATAATTCAAGGTAATAAACACATAGGAACAGAATGTCTAGAAATAATACATTTGACGGTCGTGTAACCGTTATTGATCGTTGAATTGAAGAAACAATGTTGTGTTAATTTAACATTTAGGCCAGTCACTGAACAACATCTTGAAAAAAAATCTGAAGCGTTTTTTTGTCTTAGGTAATAACACCTATTCAACAACTTTGTTATAAATTATTATCAATATACCTATCGATATTAGACTACTTTAGAAATAAATAAAAATGTCTAATATATAGTCTAATAATTAGTTATCATCAATCAATCAATCAATACTAATAATAAATCTGTAAGTGTAGGTGTATGTTGTATGTATGTTCCTCCATAACTCTTAAACGAATTAACTGATTTTCATGAAATTTGATAGATAAACATTTAGACGTATAGGACACAGGATAGGCTACTTTTTTTTTTCAACGCGGACGAAGTCGCAGGCACCACCTAGTATATTATAATTCAGTTCGAAATAGGAATGGACATATGAGTGACAGCTTCCGCATTATTACAATGCGAAAAGTAGCCATAAGTATGCAATTATGCAAATCATGGAGTGCACCTGCATGTAGATTATTATTGACAAACACATCATATTATTAACATACATAACATTATCTTTTGTTGTATCTATAACGAGCCCGTTGGATGAGTGGTTACGGTTACGCTCTGCCTCAGGTATCCCGGGTTCGATTCCTGGCAAGTCAACTTTTAAAGTGAACTTTTCCAAACACACCATATTATTAACATTTTTAAATTTCAATAAAATTTTAGTAAAAAATTAAACTAATATTTAGTAAAAATTATTTAACTCACAAAAAGAAAATGAACTCGAAGTTTTTAATGCAACAGAACTGAAGCTTAGTTAGTTAAGTATAATAACTAGCTGGCGCCCACGACTTCGTCCACGTTGAAAAAGAAAAAAAGTATATGTCTCTAAATGTTTATCTACCAAGTTTCATGAAAATCAATTAATTCGTTTAAGAGTGATGGAGGAACATACATACATACATACATACAGAAAAAAAAATCTAAAAATCGTCAATTTAGTTTCAGTATCATGTATAGAGCATATATACACGACATTTTTGAAAACAAAGTAAATTACTCCATGACCGACCCCTACATATTTATTATTAGAATTGGTTGATGATCATGTATGTATTTGAAACTAATTTTAGAACAATGGTACGGAAACGAAGAAATGACGCGGTGCACTGGTATATGGAAGAGATGACAGCAAGGATCGTTGCTGAATCTGGCATTCCATCAGATCGACACCATTTGGGGAAAATTATTCTAAATTGTTTCAAAGAAGACCCCGATTTTTTAATGCAGGTAATGTCACAACCATAGATAAATGATTGGTCTCGCTGCGCTCGATTAGATACGGCCCTACCTCAATGCAATAGCTCCGTGAATGCGGCAACTTTTTATTATTGTAGTGTGTGTAAAACATCGTCACTTTTTACACAGTTTCATTATATTTTTACACAGTTTCACTGTGCAAATTGGCATTTTATTATGCCCAAAATTTAATAAAACATTCGGCACGTACACATCACAGACAGTTTGCACTGTGACTAGCTCGGTTACGCCGCATTCGGCGTAGTATTTGTTGCCGCATATGTCAAATAAGGCGGCTGTATCTAGTAGACCGCAGCGAGACCAATCAAATATCTTTGGTCACAACCTTTGGATAAATTACAAGGACTTTCCATGGAGCCCAAACACGCTATATCTGGCTGTAAGTTGCTGGGGAGTTGGTTGTCTCGCAGACTATAAATACTTGATGTTGCAGCATCAGATCAAGGTTAACATGTCATTGGATATAACACCGATGTAACAGTTATACCAAATTTCACATCAATTTAACTTGTGGAAGCTACGATTTCACTGATAAAGGTTATATTACCTACAGATAAAACAGCCATCAAACTTAAAACACCCCGTTTTTGCGTCGGACAGAACACAACAAATGTAAAAGACGACCTCCACAAAATAGAAAAATATACTGAATTTAACTTATCTTTATTAAAAACGGATAACTGTTGTAACGCTATTTCAAACCCCTCGTCCCTAACACTACTTTGATTCTACTTTGTTTATTTTCTATAAATAAAAAAAAAACTATATTCTAGGTTGATGGCGGCACAGGAGAATTCGACACAAATCAATCAGCACTGGAGAGATCTGTTAAATGTGCAATAAGTTTAAAAAACTTGGGTGTACAAGAAGGCGATGTGATAGTTCTAATGGCACCTAATCACTTGGATATTGGAATGCCATTCTATGCAGCATTGTATATGGGGTTATCGATAGCTGCAGTCGACAGAACTTTGGGCGTCAGTAAGTGTTCAAAATGATCCAAAACTTTTCAACAACTTTTCATCAAGCTACAATATGAACTTCTTTAAGCGAGCAGTATACAAATTTCACAAATTTCTCAGGTGACGTTAGCCACCTACCGACAAATGGATCGTCGGATTGCCTCCCATCTTTAAGAATATAAAAAAAAAGTTTGAGTTGAACTAGGTGTGGAAAATAAAGAGCCTAGTGGAACTAGGTGTGGATATAAGTAAGGACTGATGTCTACCTACACCTATTAGCATTAAAATAATAAAGAGTTGTAGGGTTTTGGTAATTAAAGTAACTCTAACTAAATCTGCCCTTTAAAACTCATCTCGGCACATTTTTATTATAATAACAAATAATATTATATGAAAAAGATAACCTTAGTGTCAATAATATGTAGTACAGAATGATTACTATATATTTTCTGATTGATATAATTGACTCATTCATTCACGTTATCATTTCAGTGGAACTTAAAGCTACATTCAGTATTAGCAAACCAAAAGTGATATTTTGCCAAAGCGAGAAAGCACCCCACATCCAGCTGGCCCTAAATGAAGCCGAGTTAAATTCTCAAATAATTACTTTCGACAAAGGGGATTATTTACTTAGCTACTCAGAGTTTATTGAAAATTACGGAGACGACACTTCTATCGATGAATTCAGGTAATTATTTATCTTATAGTAGGTACAGTCGGGGTAAGAAATGGTTACGTTACCTTAAAGTCGACATTTGCTTGCATCCGGGCTATAATTATCACTCAACTCATGCTAAAATTTCATTTCAAACGTCTGACAGTTGTCTGCTTAGTACTTTAGTTTCAAAAAACGTACCAAGAATCTACGGCTTAATATAGGAATGAATTTGAAAAGTGATGAAGGTTTTCGTACCCGGACTTTTACTTAAGCAGGTGACGATATTCAAGATTTATTTTCCCTTATTTTCAGACCTACGGATTTCGATCCAGCTGAAACTGTCGCATTCTTAATAGCAACAAGCGGAACAACAGGATTACCTAAGGCTGCAGCTGTAACACACCAGAATTTTGCTATCACGGCACCTTACGTTTGGTAAGAACTTACTGAATAACCACAGAAGACCACTGTGAAATGTTTAGGCGAGTGAGTAAGGAATGCCAGATCCCATTGCTCCATCCTTTCCTAATCCCATATTGTCAATCCTCCTATGGTAGGCAAGGCAGTGCATTTTCAACACCTGTGGTGTACTTGTGTTATAAGCGAGGTGAAGTGGACCTTCAGAATATCTGTCAATCTTAACATTAAAAAAAATCAAAGCATTCTCCCACCTGTTGGGTTAAAAAATATTCCCTTTAACTGCAAAATGAAAAGGGACAGTGACAGACATTCTCAGGTCATGAATAGGTCACAAGAAGCTCACAATAGATGATACATGATTGTCTTGTTTCAGGGAACGCTACACCAATTTCCCAACTCCGACACGCATGTACATGGTGGCGTCACCTCTTCAATGGTTGACGGCTATCATAAACTTCGTAACATCGCCAATGTTTAAATTTTCACGATTACAAACCTCTAAGCCCACTGATACAAAGCATTTGTATTATCTAATAAACAAATATCGGGTAAGTCAACAATTCCATTTTTTATCTGCATCAGAACATTAGACCTCTGGTTCCCCTACAAGAACTTTTACCTTTCTGAGGTACCTAATCTATTCGAGGATGCTTTTACGGGTCTTTTCTCTACAATTTACAATTAAAAAATAATAATTTAAAAAAACATTTCAGCCTACTTATACGATTTTGAGTCCAACGCTAATGACAACCCTTATAAAACCTGGGGACAGAGAAAACTGTGACTTCACGTGTTTCGAAACTATTTTACTTGGTGGCAGTGCGGTTCCTCAAGATCTGATAGAAGAAATTCAGGTTAGTTTTACATACTTATAATATATGGGTTTTTATAATTTACTATAATACATTCATCGGCCAAAGTCATGCCTCTGCTAACAATACGCCTTTACCCTGCACCTGCACTTATGACACGCACTTTTATTTAACTGGCAGATTTTGGTACTGGTTACCTTAACCAAGTAAAACATCTACAAGAAAGCAAGTGCGCTACCTTGCCTCATCTTAACTATGATAAGGGCCAATTTGGAGATAGAAAAATAGATTGTCCACGTACCGAAATAACAGCTAGAGCGTTATTACTTCAAATCGTTATATTTTAGAGATATTATATCTCGGTGGTCATCTGTAAGCAGGTCAGCTATCCCTCACACGTTTGCAACAGTGATTCTTCCTTCATTAGTAAACGTAATTCTCAAAAACAATTTCCAGAAAATCACACCACAAACTGAAGTATTCAATGTATTCGGAATGAGCGAGTTGGCAGGAGTCGCTTTTGATTTTGACTCTCCCCCTCCCGGATCCTGTGGTAAACCCATAGGCTGTTTACAATGCAGGGTGAGTATTAAGTGTATTGTTTGAATGTACTAGTATATCTGTTGTGAATAACATTTAACAACAGTACTTTAGGAAAAAGTCACTAGTAGATAAGTATTTCCATATCCAATGATGCTGTTTTGGTTAAAGCAAAACTGGCTCAGGTTTAGCAATAGTTTATCTGCGGGTTTGAAACTTTTTACATTTTTCTAGTCATTGCAAATGAAATGAGCATTTTTACTAGCTGTAATAAAAATTAACGCGTTTTTTTAACTTGCTAACTTAAATAGCCTAAATTGTTATTTTAAGAAACTTGTGGTTTTGAGTCTATGTATGCACCTAAGTATGTTAGTTATGATAGGCACTAGCTCAACGCACTAACTAAATAAATAATAAATAACTAATCAAAATTATGCTGTTTTTCAGTTAATAAATGTCGACACACAAGAAGATATCAACGAACCGAATGTGCCAGGAGAGTTGTGGGTGAAAGGCCCTGGAGTTTTTAAGGTTATCTCGTAATTTATTTCTTTCACTTAAATATCAAAGATTAATGTGACATCTTATTACGTTATAAACCTTAGACTTAAGGTTTTTCATCTATACTATTAAAAGATTAAAAAAGTTATTTAAAGAGGAAAGATTTGATTGTTAGTTTGTTTGTTTGTATAGAATAGGCTCCGAAACTACTGGATCGATTTGAAAAATTCTTTTACCATTAGAAGCCGACATTATCCGTGATGAACATAGGCTACTTTTTACAGCGGGAAAATGCTTCATTCCTACGGGAAATCTAAAATAAAAGTAAATACTAGCGGCTTGGGCCGGGAGATAGCGCCATCTATCCAAAATACGGTAGATGGCGTTTTATACTTTTCTACGCGGACGAAGCCGCGAGCACCAGCTAATGAGAAATAAAGACAGACAGATTGATGGTGACTTATTCATAAATAATTTTTCAAGTTTATAAACTTATAGGTTTTTCAGAAGAAGGGAAGACTGACGGTCCACGTTATTACTTTTTCAGAGATATCACGCCAATCCTTTAGCGACAGAAGAAACATTCGCTGAAGACCAATGGTTCAAGACGGGTGACATGTTTTACAGGGATGAGAATTTCAACTTTTACTTTGTGGAGCGTATCAAGTTGATGCTCAAATATAAAAGCTATCAGGTAATGTTGAGTTCATTAAAACTATGTCTTGTTGTTGTTATTTTTCTGTAATATTGTATACCTACTCGTATTACAGATATCACCGGTGCAAATCGAAGGAGTAATACGCCAACACCCTGGTGTGTTGGATGTCGCTGTCACCGGAATACCTGACCCCGAATGCGGAGATTTACCGGTCGCGTGCGTTGTACCGAGAAACGAATGTAACATTACCGCCCAAGAGATTAAGGATTTTGTGAAAGGTATTTTATATTCAGTTATGCTTATGCGATCATTCCCATAGAAAAAAAACGCAATAAAATAAAATTTGGTGGGTACTAAGAAAATTAAAGTACTTGGCACCTCGAAAATTTAAATTTATAGAATTCTTTTATATATTTATATAAATATTTATACGCGTATATATACGCTTCCTCTTTCCTAGTCCCTAAGTTGCATGCCCAACAGGGCCCATAATACTGGACTTTATTTTTATATAACATCCTTGTACATTATAGTTTCGCAATAAATATTTGAATTTGAAAAAAAAAAATTGGAGTACCGCAACTACGGTCGGCAATACTAATAATAAATCTGTAAGTGTAGATATTGTTAAAAAAAAATTTGATAAATTGACTCTGGTCTGGATTTGAAAAGTAGTGGTAGGGCACACTGCATTTGGGCAGCCCGTCTGGCGGCAGTAACCACCCCCTTACAGAATACCACCGTGAAATAACAGCATATGTGCTGTTGTGTTTCGGTGAGTGAGTAAGGGATGCCAGAGCCCATTACCCTATCCCTCCCTTATCCCTTATCCTTAATCCTTGTATGGTCGGCAGCGCACTTGTAGCACTTACGGCGTTGCTTGTGTTATAGGCACGGTAGCCACCTACCATCAAGTGGACCGTCAGCCTGTCTGTCGACCTTAACATAAAAAAACCGTATTTTGTTTTCAACAAAAAAAAATATTTTTATTTCCAGACACATTATCTGATTCACAACAATTAAGGGGCGGGGTGATATTTCTGAACCAGATACCGATGACTGCTTCGACAAAAGTACACAGAAGAAAACTCAAAGAACTGGTTTTGCAATTGGATAGGGAGTGAATGCTTATGAATTTTAAAATTGTCATATAAGTTTTAGATTAAAAAACTGTGATGCACACCTAAAGATTTATTCACGTGAAAACAACTCGCTAATAGAGGGAGCCACTACTAAGTACATACTATTATTACTTACTTGTAACAAGGTCACAATAGATAATCTTGTAGTGTGTTACTTAACGACGAAATTAAAGCGCATAACGACATTAAAACCTGATTTTTGTACTAAATTATGATGAAAAGTTGTGTAAACAACCTAAAATATTAATGGTATGATAGCAATTAAACACTTCTATCATTTAATTTAAATAAAAGTGAACATATCTCCCTCTTCCATTGACAAAAGTAAACTTCTCTGCACTCTGCTTTTTAAAATTGACCGTACATAACACCTTTTTCACCCTTTTAATTTTCCAAAAGTGTCTTAAATCCTTTAAGGACAAAAGTCCTTAAATCGACGATCTTAAGGTCTGTAATCATTCAATTCAATTCAATTCAAATTCAAAATTGTAATTAACAAAATATATAGTTTGTAAAAACTATTAAAATTCAATAGACAAAGTTCACCATTGTTTTAGTCTTATGTCAAATCTTTATTACAGGACTGTAGTTTGATAGGTTTACGTTGCCACCCAGCGTTTTCTTTTGGAGGTTCTGAAAAATTCAACATTTAATAAATAAGTTAATAATAATTTGATTAACGTCGCGTCGGGCTTTAATAATAGTAAGTACTAACCTTTTTAAAAATGCCGGCCATCAACAAATTGGTCTTTTTGATGTTTTCCTTTTTCGCTTCCTCCTTCTTCCTTTGAACTTCTGGCAGAGATTTGTAAATCCTCTCCGAATGCTTTTTCATGTCACGCTCACTTATAAATTTTGGCTCCGCTGCGAAACGACATTTAGTTTCATTAGGTAAATAGCTTGGCAACTTAAATATGGGAACGTGGACGTGAAGCGTCCGGTCCAATACAACCAATTCCCCAATTGCCTGAAATGTCAATACGCCTGAATCCCAAATAGACTGAAGATTAAATCGACTGAATCCTAAATCGACTGAATCTCAAATCGACTAAATCCCAAAACGACTGATTCCCAATTTGCCTGAAATCCAAATCGCCTTAATTTTTAATGATTGATGTGGAGATGTCAGCAAGGGCTCAGATTAAATAAGAGTTATGCAAGGGTTACATGATCAGTGGGAATATGGTTTGCAGATTTTCCCGCGCAAAAAATAAGAAAAAAATGGGTAAACTGCAAATAAACTTTTTTGCAAATGCAACTTTGCAAATAACAAAATTGGCTCTGATAAACAATAAACATGCATAATATCTAATATTTTCAATTTTCAAAATTTCAGGCAATTTGGTACTAAGGCATTTCGGATTTCAGGCGAAATGGGAATCAGGCAATTTGAGATTTGGTTGTAATGGGAAAGGCAATTTGCCTTTCGGGCGAAATGGGAATCAGGCAATTTGAGATTTGGTTGTAATGGGAAAAGCAATTTGCCTTTCAGGCGAAATGGGAATCAGGCAATTTGAGATTTGGTTGTAATGGGAAAGGCAATTTGCCTTTCAGGCGAAATGGGAATCAGGCAATTTGAGATTTGGTTGTAATGGGAAAAGCAATTTGCCTTTCAGGCGAAATGGGAATCAGGCAATTTGAGATTTGGTTGTAATGGGAAAGCAATTTGCCTTTCAAGTGAAATGGGAATCAGGCAATTTGGGAATAGGTTGTAATGGACCGGACGCGACGTGAATACAAAATTTGACAGTTTCTGCTATATATTTGTATTTTCTAATGACAATGAAAAAGTTATCAACAAAGGTTGCTATAATGACACGTATGTTCTTTTTTTATTGACGTCAAATGTTTGATAGCTGGGGAAAGAGTGGTTTGTATGGGAAAAGAAATTTGTTTTTTTTTTTTTTAATTTTTCCTCGCATTTTTTAAGTATTTTCTCTCCATAAGAACCTTCCTCAGACTTCATCAAACACAACAAAAAAGGAATCGGTCAAATCGGTCTAGCTAGCCGTTCTCGAACCACATTTAGGGATTAATTTTTATTTATATAGATTGATTGATTGAATGATTGATTGATACATACGTCTCTTACGGCGCAACTCGACTCCAAGCTCTTTGGCCAAACGCCTAAGCTCGGAGGCGGAAACTGCTCTTACAGTTGGCTGTTGTTCCAGTTGCAATGACAACAGTTCGCGTTTGACTGTCCGCTCGTTTGCCCTGAAATTTATCAAGTCAAACAATGATAAAATCTTTACGCAATCTATACAAATACTAGCTCCATGCTTCGCCCGGGTTAAAAAAAAAACTATCCCATCTTATAAGTTGGACCAAAGTTGGACACATAGTTACGAAGTTTTATCAAAGTCGGTTCAGTCAGCAGTTTAGTCCCCAAACATGTTATGTTACTATTATATAAATGTCATGTTATACTATTATTATAAAGAGAAAAGATTTGATTGTATGTTTGTTTGAATTGAATAGGCTCCTAAACTACTGCACCAATTTGTAAAAATCTTTCACTGTTGAGAAGCTTTATTATCAGCGAGTAACATAGGCTATATTTCATAAAATTACGCGGACGAAGTCGCGTGCAACAGCTAGTTATAAAGAGAACACTGATTATAAAGAGAGATTTTTATTTTTTATTTTTGTATGCTTGTAATGAATAAACTCAAAACTACTGGACCGATTTTGAAAATTCTTTCACCTATAGAAAGCTATATGTTATCAGCAAGTAACATAAGCTATATTTACTACAGTTACGCCGGCGAAGTCGCGTGCAACAGCTAGTATAAAATAAAGTCTGTCCCTCTGTACTGTAACTACATTTATTATTATGTACACTGAGATCTTAATAAACTACGCGACGGATTTTGATGCGGTTTTCGGTTTTTAGGTACAATTTTCGGAAAAAAAATGCACCCGTGCGAAGCTGGAAGCGCATCGCTAGTAATAATTTTAATAAAGTTGAAAAGTTTGTTTGTTTGGAATCGAACTATTCTTTGGAACTACCAGTCGTCGGACTTGAAAAAATATCTTTGCATTTGACAACCCAATCTTGGAGGAACATTACAAGCGATGCATTGATTGAGGTTGGCCGTCCGCAAAGAATCGAGAATTGCCGAGAGGAACCGAAACAACCGAACATGTTTACATGTCTATGATATGACTTACGCACACAACACACTCACCAATGTTAAATACTTCGTTTTGAGCCATCATACACATATTATCAACTTTTGGATTACAATAGTTCATTGACACACCTATAAATATTAATTAAATGTTAACTCTATAGGTAGGTACTTTGTACTTACTTTCTTTAAATCACCTACAAAATATTTTCCACAGTGCAAACTAATCTATAAAGAAACATTTCAAAGTTCAGGACTAAAATACCTCCACAATGCGAATGGAGCTGATCCATATTCCGTTGACATTTAGGGGCATGAACGACAATCATTTTCAAGTTGGGTGCAGTGCACTGATCAACTCCTCTGAAGTAAAAAATATTGATGAGTGATATGATGACTATTAAAATTACTTTTATTAAAATTTCTTATTAAAAATTCTTTTATTAAATAAAAATTATATACAATGATTTAAGTCCCATTAAGCTAACCTAATTTAAGTGACCCAAATAATGTAACATTAAAGAAAATCTTGAAGATAGTTAAAGCAACTAGTTACCTTATTTTCAAAGTAACATTAGATTAGAATTAGATGATTCATTCTATTAGAGAATGATTTTAAACAAGTGTGAGGCAATAATATAATATTCGCGATTCGGTCTAAAGGAGTTTGTATACTTTAATATAAACTCCTTAAACTTAAGAAACAAACTCTGTTTAAGTTTCTTCGAACCTAAATTAGTTGAGCTAAAAAACCCTTCTCTAAAAAATAATGATGAATTCTTACCTTGATTCGCTGATGAAGCGTAAACAGTTCTGTCTATTTGAAGTTTTCTCAATGAAGTCCGGTCGATTTCTTTCCAAATAATCTCTAACAGTAAAACCTTGAGATCTTCTGCAATCATTCAGGCCCGAAATGTCTTCTTCGTTGGGTAAGCTTCTTGATCGCATTCGAGTCACATTTTGAGGGCCACAAATTATTGGTATCTCTTTTGTTTTGGCTGAGTTACACGAGTCTTTTTCGGCAGTTGTTTTACGTTTCGGCACCTTTACAACGACATTCTGCAATGGCTGTGGCCTTTTACTGCAGACATCATCGCTCACCATACTGTCAGAAGGTTGTATTATTAAATTGTATGCGATACAATCTCTTTTGAACTTTTCCACAGTCACTTTCTGTCTAGAATTCTTACATTTGTGCCCTCTGCAGTGGCAGTAATGAACACGTTTACAATTTTCACAATTCACTGATGTGCTGCTGGACATCTCGTACTTCTTTGATCCACTATAAGATGATTTGCAACGTTTTTGGTGGTATTTCTCGCATTCCTTCTTTATTTTATTTAAAACTTTACATGTCATAGAACCAGATGAAGTGCCTGGCATATCAGTTGATATAGGAACATCTGAGGAGTCTGTATTGGAAAATATTATAGTTTTCGTTGATCTGCAAGGTAACTGTACACCTTTGTCAACCAGTTCCTTTACTTCACAAGTGTTGCAAATACTTCTATTTTCATCCTTTAATAATTTTGACGTCCCAGCTTTGTTCGAATCGTGCGATTCCTTGTCATCAACAAAATTGACACGGTTTTGTTCAGAGAGATCACTTGATTTTTCTTTTGTGTTTGACTTACAATCATTATCAGTGTCACGTACAGAGCTCTCTGTAGTTGTCCTGCTTTTATCTTGGTCTGTATTATCTTCGGTATCCAACAAATATTTCAACAAAGCCATAATTTCTTTGAAACATTTCTTTTTATCACTTTTTCCTGACACTTTTTTAGAATATCGTTTTGTTATTTTTTGTATCATTTCCATTATGGCATCATTCGTATTCATAGTAAAAAAATTGTCATTGTCACTGTTAGATTTCGATGATTGAACTTGTTCACTTTCTGAAACACCTTTTGTAATACTTTTACTTGAATTATCAGAGCAGCGCTTTGAACATGTTGACTGACTACGATCTGTAGTGTCTCTGCTGATTCCAGCTGACTTTGGTTCCATTGATTTTTCATTTTGAACTCCAACATCTACAACTTTAACACAGTCCGTTTGTATTTTATAACTTTGTTCATTAGAATTTGACATGAATCTATCCATAGCCGAATCGGTGTTGGAACGTATTATAGGTTTGCGTTCTTTGATATGCACATTATTGGGGTATGTGTTAAATTTAAAGCCTTCTTTTGTTACGCAAGCACTCGCAACACATGTGTTCGCCGAAATACCAACTGGAGTCTCTTTTATTTGTTTCTTTTCTTTATCAACTGCATTCTGAAGTTGCATAGTTTTACCATGATCGAGACAGGAAGTAACAGTACCATGACTTTGTACGCCCCGACAAAGACCCGTCAAAGAAGTAGCTTTTTCAACTGAATCTATTTCATTAGTGCCACTACCTTTTGTTACCATTTCACAACAAATCTGTGTCTCGTTATTTTTCTTTTCAGTTTGAACATCGGGTTTGCTTGATCCGATGCAAACTTTCAATGTCATATTTGTACCATGTATAGGTATAGTGAAGTTCTCAGCTTCAGTTTGTTCTCCCTTTGAATTATTTGGTTTATTTTCGTTATTGCTCCTTTCATTGTAATCTGACGTTACTTGATTTCCTTGATTTACTTTTTTTGTAGAAATCATACAAGTTTCTTTTGTTGATGTATCAACACTTTCACTTTTATCGCAACAAGTGTACACCTCTTTAAGATTCTTGTCTTTACATTTAGAAATCTCTGTGATATTTGGTACATTACCATTTGTGCTTTGTTGATGTCTGCTGCTGTTGCTTTTTGAATCAGTGTTACAAACTTCATTGCATTGCTCGGAGATCAATTTTACGCAGTCATCGTCATTAATCATTTTTACATCAGATAATGATGGGTCAGATAATTTTGGTTCGATACTAATTTCAGTTTGAATCCACCGTGTTGCTTGCATCACGTATTTTTTTCTGTCTTCTGATTTTAATTCGTTTTTTGTTGCGCCTTTACTTTTACTCGCACTGTCGGAAAAGACCATTTTCCCGTCTCTTTCACAAGAAGTACCACTGCTAACGCTAGACTTTCGTGGAAAGAAATCTAACTCTGTCTGAGATGACTTTGTAGACACCAATTCTATAATATTATCAGGACTTCTTATTTCTTTATGTGGTAATCCCACGGATTTATGATCCTTTTCTTTTGAACTTGAAGAATGTGACAATGATGAATCTTTAAAGTTGTGCATACATGCACAATCCTTATTACACTGAATCTTTGGATTTGATTTTGATTGTGCCTCCAATTGTACACCCCTGTTTGTTAAACGTGAGCATTTGTATATTAAAAAGTTTTCAGGCACTTCTTGTAAAGCTTCTCCATTATCAGCAGCCACACATAAATATTTTAAATCACTCGTCACATCATCGGTTACAACACGAGTCACTTGTCCACGTGTTTTTTTATTGGCGTTGCTCCTTGTGGGACTATCTGGATCATTCTGTTTCAAATTGACTTGAACTGAACTGTCAGTCACGCCAGGTTTGACACATGCCGAATGGAAAGGGCAACAGCAATAGTGATCGTCACCTTTACTAGTGCTAGCCTTATAGGGCTTCTTAATTTCGCATTGTATTCTTTTTCTTAGATCCGATTTTTTCTCGTGACTTTCTGAATTGCCAGATGAAAGCGTAAAAACAGAATGTCTTCTTTGTTTCCTGATAACTTTGTAATTATCGAGATCAAAGTTCGAAGCAGTACCGCCTTCGAGTTTACTTGCATCGCCTGATCCATCGTCATAATTATTTCGCGTTAAATCCTTCATTAAGTCTTTCAAACGACTACCAGTTTTAGCATCTATATATGGAGGAAGATTGATTGCAGTGTCTGAGCTAACTTGCTTTTGTCTCACAAATGTTTCCTTTTCCTTCAACTGTTTTTTATATTCATCTTCTCTTCTAAGAGCTGCTAAATATTTTTGATACAACTCTTGTGATGATGTTTTTGAAAATAAATTATCCGACGAGGATTTCTCTTTACTGGACAAATCTGATTCGGTATTGGAAGAAGTTAATGGTTTATTGACATTTGGCAAATCTGCAATCTCATTTTTAGATGTTGTAGGTAAATTCGAAACACTCTGTGATGTTGACGGTAAACATGGATTCAATTTATCCCTGCGTAAAATAGATTTATTAGGGCGCTTTACTTGAGACTTATCACTAGAATTATTAGCTTCCGAAGTACTGGTAGTTGTGTAAGTGTTTTTTGGCAAAGCTAAATTTTCACTGCTTATTTCTTTTAAAAAACCAGTGACATTATCATCTTTATATTTTGTATCTAACAATCTTTTTACCATTTCTTTAATTAGCCTTTTTCTTAAATTGATATCATTGGATCGTTTGTCCAATGCTACTCTTATTAAATCAATATTTCTTTCCAAATCTTTAGTGAAGGAAAGCCTTGAATTTTTGCTAGAATCAGTAGTGAGTGCCCCACTAGATTCTAAACTAGATTTGTTATCAGCATTTATAGATCTCGACTGATTTGGGTTATCGTACATGTGATTTTGATTGTAAATATGTCCAGGCATATATTCAAAACTTTCAGCTTCCGATACTTGCTCTCCACTTTTTTCTTGTACCGATATGTTTTCTTTATTAACTTCAAACTTTTTAGAAACCCTCAACTTATTTCGTTTCTTTACAGTTTTTAATTTCCTTCTCCTATTTCTATTTTTCAATGTATTCAAATTCATTAAAACATAAATGCCCTTTTCACAAGGCTGCGAACTACTAGAAATTGGGATTACAGATTCGTCTTTCTTTTTTGTCAGTGATGTTTGTATTTCTTTATCAGATTTCATTTGTTTTCCTTTACCAGAAGGTTCTTTCTCTGGTGAAACAACCAGGTCTTTGTTAATTTTATCAATAGTAACTCCTCCATCTTTTTCTACATTAAATGATATATGTTTAGTTAAATTAACATTTATAGCCGGAGATGGATTCGCATCTGAAGTGTGAGGCATACTGACTTGAACAAAATCAGTGTCTTTCTGGTAAATTCGTGTGTTTTTTTTCAATGGACCTTTTTTTCCTTTAGACTTTGTTTCACACTGTTCTATTGGAGTAGAATGAGCTGTTGGTTCAGTTAAACGAGAGGTTTGCTGAGAGTCATTATTTGAATACTGCTGTTTTAAGGCGAGCCTTTCCAAAGTACTAAGAGAAGAAGCAGATGTTTTTCTTTCACTCTCATTGCCATAGCCTACATCGGCCAAAGAGTCCCATTCGAGCTTTCTCTGTGATGTTATACTGCTTGTGGGTGAGAAAGGCTTATTCATGGATGTATCTAATGTTGCATCAGCAGCTAAAAAAAAATTAAACAAGTAAATTTAGACCCTGGGAAATTAAAAAAATCCATGACATTCACTCTTGAATGAATGTTCTTAAGTGTTTAATTCTATATTGTTTTCAAAATAATTCAATCATAAAATAAACGGTTATAAATTCAATTTATAAGGGACTAAGGGCCTCTTTCACCATCTGTCATGTAGGCTGTCATTTAAAGTCACCAGTAACTGGGGATAATGGAGCTGATATACCTTTGCTTTTACGATAAAAGTCCCAAACATTAAAAAGAAGATAATAAAAAAAAATCGCCTATCAAAGGATCATAATTCAATAAAACATAAAATTATTTTCAAAAGGAACATAATCAACACTTTACTTGCAGTTGGTGAAAGAGGCCCTTAGAGTTAATTCAAAAACCTAATTTAAATCTTACATTTAGGTGAATGTCCCTCATCAGACTTTACAGATTCACAATCTGATTGTGTTGATGCAATTGGTGGTTCTACATCTTCAGTTATTATAGGTGGTGATTCAGAGTCACTCTTGCTTTTTGGATTTTCTTCCTGAAAGTAACATAACTATTTAATGTAATACATTTATTAAATCCTTACTAATATTATAAATGTGAATTTGAGTTTGTTTGTTACGCTTTCACACAAAAACTACTGAACCGATTCACCGTGAAATTTTGCATAAACATTGTCTGGGACACCAGAAAGGACATAGGGTACCTTTCATCCAGAAAAAAGGACTAATTATCCTCAAAGGCACATCTAAATAAAATAAAAAACTAACGCCTGGCCAAAGTGTGGCAAGTTGTCAACTGGCTCGAATTGAAAAATTCTTTTGCCATTGGATATTCATTTATCGAGGAAGGCTTTAGGCTATATAACAATTTGAACGCGAGCGAAGTTGCGAGCAACAGCTAGTTTATAATATTAGTAGGATATGTATTAGAGAATTAAATCACACACAAATTTTAATTGATTGCTTAGTAAAAATTACATACCTGTGAACTGGAATGTTCGGGAATAGAACATTTAATAGATATGCGGCATAATTCTGCGGAGGACTCACTTTTCTTTTCAACAGAATCAGAAGAATCACTTTGTGCCTTCATTCTTTTCCAAAACGAACTTGTTGGATCTCTAATTTCACCGTGAGCTGTTGATAACGAAAAATACTGTTCTATGTTGCTTTTTCTACCAAACTTTTTGTAATAATCTATAACCGACGAGTTCAATGCCGCAGCAGACGAGTCTTCTTCGAGGGACGCTTTCACAGTACCCGAATTAGTAAAATTTTCGGGTTCCATAATTCTTTTTCTGGTTTAGATATGACATTCTTCTGCTCTTTATTAAGATAAAAACAACTTTTCAATGTTTGACAATAGCAAAATTAATATAGTTTTCTAATTTTCAAAAACAAAAAACAACCGTAAAACTGGTAAACAATACAAAAAAAAATAATAACTATGAAAAATACAGTTTGAATTGAATTGAAAATTGAACAATTGAATTGAATTGATTGAATTGAATATTTGACACTTGCTTGACAGTAACATAACAGTGAAGTACCCTATGTCAAACAACCGTCAAAATCTCAAATAGTTATCTATGAAGCGTCACTGAATCCATGTTAAGGAGCGTAGAGATAAGGAGAACAATCTTATATGGGTGTTAAACAAAAAAAGTGGCAACTAAAATCGTCGAATTGAGATGGCGCTGGTGTGTCTAGGGCAGTGATCTAGAGAGTTTGAGAGTATGAAATGAAACGGAGTGAAGTGCGCGCTGAGTTGAATTGTTTACTATCACTAGCTGCAACCAGCGCCATCAGTTCGTCGTCTTTCAACGGACACTTTTAATACACGGAGCTTGCGCTCCTTTACCTCTATTCTCCTTGATCCATGTCATGGAGTTAACTTAACCCCGCCATCACACTCTCGCGAAGTTCCTCGACGAAGTATTCGGGAACTATGAAATTTGACGTTAAACACTCGTCCGAAGTACGGCGAGGTGCCCGTTCACACTCACGTATTCGCCTCGCCTCGCCCAACTTCGCGAGAGTGTGATGGAGGGGTAACAGTGAAGTATGGTATGTCAAACAAACGTCAAAATCTCAAAAAAGGAAAAAACGGACTCAATCCATGTCATGGAGTTAAGATAGATTTAGTTAGAATTAGGTGGCTATCTCTAAGGTGAAATATTAATGTATGACAATAGGAAAATGAGTACCTATTAGGACTTGAACTGATTGCTTTGGTTTTGGAAAACTAAGAAAAATTATAGACTTGACTTGACTAACTAGTCTCGGGATCCGCTACTTTTGATTTCTAATTTCGATTTTGCCTTTTTTATTTAAAAAAAGGCTATTACAAATTGCTTTTTTTACTAATGACACTGGCAAAATCATCGGAGAAGATCAGGATGGAGCCAAGATATTAAAAGAGAACAAGTAGAAAAAGAGTACCTTTACATTTACTTTAGTTTGACTAAAATATTCTAAAACTAAAGATACTGTAGTATGCACTTAACGTTTGTTCTATGGTGAATAGAGATGTATGGCCTCTACAGTCTCTACACTACTCGCGAAGTTGGCCGAGGCGAAGCGAATACAAGAGTCTGGACGGCACTGATCTCTATACCTCTGGATCGGCAGCTGTCAAATTATTTTTATGTCAGTTTGAAAATCGCCATTTTGGCGCTGTAGGCTATGAAGTGTAAGTACATGGAACTAACACTAGTGACGTCCGCACGATAGCGACATTTACAGAATACACATTTCTTCATGTTTCAAAACTCAAGCGGACACAAACGTGAATAAAACAGACACTATTATACTTACGAATTAAAAATACGCAAACGTCAAAATTAGTTCCAGTACTCAGGTATGGCGGCGGCGGCGGCGGCAATGCAAAATGGTACACGAAAGTATCTGTAATTTGCATAGGATAACCAATCCAGAGGTATATAGAGATCAGTGGTGGACGGGCACGGCCTTACCTCGAACGAGTGTTTAGTTTAGTTTAGCGAATTAGCGACACACTTCATACTTCGGTCAACTTTCCCGAATACTTCGTCTAGGAACTTCGCAAAGAAATTGAACTAAAGCAACTTCGCGAGTAGTGTGGGGGCGGGGTTATGATTATGTTTTGTTCATAGAATAATAACTAAAGCAAAATGTTAAATAATAATCTGTGTATGTTTGTCGTCTTGCCATACCATTGACAACGTTGGTTTTCAATTTTCAATGTTGTTGTCAATTCAGTTTGTGATTTGATATTGTCAATTTGTCAAATGTCATCACATCTTTGTGTTGTGACTTGTGTTGTGACTTGTGGTACACACCTACTTTATTAATACTTAAAATAAATATTTTCATTAATTTAATAGTTAATTAATACAACCAACCAATATCGTTAAATACCACGATTAAGTTGGCACTATATAGTTTTATGTAAGTTATGTGTATACTATTACCCTAAAACCAGGTATATATTTAATTGATTGAATAATTTCTTTTATTTTAGTACTAGCAGACGCCCGCGACTTCGTCCGTGTTGAAAAAGAAAAATTAGCCTATCCTGTGTCCCGTACGTCTAAATTTTTATGTACCAAGTTTTATGAAAATCAGTTAATTCGTTTTACAGATTTATTATTAGTAGGTATTCATGATTTCACTTTTATAATATCAATCTTGCTAGTAGTGAACTGTAGTAATCTGATCGGTTAATATTTTATGTTTATTTTGCAGATTGCTAAAAAGATACTAAATAATAATAATAAGACAAATTATAGGTGTTTTTTGAATAAATATGTCCAGGCAAACTTCCAGACTTGACGCTAAGAAAGTCGTAAGTATACATTATAAAAAAAAAGGTACCTGTAATTTCGTCTTTTAATCTTTTTGGAGACTCATTTGCAAAAATGATATTTACAGAATTCCGAACTACTAACATTGACCTATGGGGCGTTAGTTTCTCAAATGTTAAAGGATATTGAAAATACAGATGATGTAAACAAGCAATTAGAGAGAACTGGCTACAATATGGGCGTTCGCCTTATTGAAGACTTCCTAGCTCGGACATCATCAAATAGATGTTTGGAGATGAGAGAGACAGCTGATAAGATTCAACAGGCATTCAGGTAGGTTAATTTTTATTTAAATTTGATGCAATTTTACTGTTATCCATTGAGGCCTGCGATGACCCATAGACACCGTCTCGATAAATCGGGAATTGGTAAGCACAAAGGCACATTGCAATTTAGTTAACAGACAAAGGGGTCATAGCCTTAAGTGGGTGTCCAAAAGTTCATATCCAAAGTTGACCTCGCTGGGAATCAAACCCGGGTGCCCTGAGACAGGGAGATAGTTTACTTTTTTTAACATTGGGAAATACTCATGGATACCCGATAGTGTAGGGGGTCTCTACTGGATTGCACTGGACTCCTACCAGCTAAAAACGAACAACTTTCTACCGCAAGTGTAGATGGGCAGTCGCTACATGGCAATCACCGATTCACCTGCGATCTACAAGACTTACTAAATAAATTCCAGATTGTACCTGAACATGCAGCCAATAGTGACTGGATGGAGCAGTTCAGGCGATGAGTTCTCTCTCACTTGGGACCAGTGTCCTCTCAGCGAGTGGGTGGAAATGCCCAACAATGGGCTAAAGTACTGTTCCTTGATACCAGGAGCAATTCGTGGTGCCCTTCAAATGGTACAATTAGATGTCCAATGCTGGTTTGTACAGGTGATCAAACTTGTTTTTAACATAATGTTAACACAATGAACATAATGAAATCTGTATACCGGAAGTATACTATCGTAAGTCCATTTGAAAAAATTTTCACTCTTTTTTTACTGGTATATCTTATATGTTCGTCTGATCAAAGAAAAAAAAACCTTTTTGATTATATTATATTACAATAATTTTCGTTAGATACATGCTTACACTCAGACGTTTATCATGCTTTTGGTGCATGCATACTGAATAATTTGCTAAATGTGACTTAGGATAGTTTGCTTCCAATATACAGAATTCTTAATTAAAAAAAAAAATCAATAAATAATGAAATTGGAGCAAGCCGATTGATTTGAAACAAATATAAATATTAGTAGGGAAAGAGATGTCACAAATGCGTAAAAAAAATTGTAGGTGTCGCTGACTCACAAGTGTCAAGACATCCGGTTTTTTGCAAAATTATTCCTCTTTGGGCCATTAACAACATACGTTAATTACAAAAGAAACGGACCAGTAGTTTTTAAAATATTTTGAAAAGTAAAAACTTTGAAGTGACATTTCAAGGAAACTGACAATAATTATGAGATAAAATTTGGTAGACTAATAACTAGCATTATGACCGATACATAGGATTAATTCATTGGCTTATAACGTCATGGGCACTTTTTCTTCCCTTACCCGGCTATAGCCTTTCACTGATTTTACTGAGAACTTAAGATGATGCATTGGAAATTTTGGTGGCAGGGATTTAGATTTTTCTCAGCAATGACAAAACATCTGAAAGTGATGATTGGTAATCTGTTTCTTCATGTTATTGACTTCATTTTTACGGTTGGATTTCACGATTGATAATAAACATTTATAAGATAGAAAAAAAATTCAAAGAAACCTCTTTTAAAACACAGATTTACAATTTACAGCCAAACGGGACCAATTTATACCTCCAAATTTTCTATGTACATTAGTATAAACATACACTTTAATTTATCGGTTGGATTTATTAAAATACATTATAGTTTTTTATTTAAACGATAAAAATCGTATTGTCGTATACAAACCTTACGACATAAGCAACGTTTATGTATGGAATCATAGCCCCTGAGTCGCTCCTCAGATTTTAGATTGATTTTTTATCGCTGCGTCGCCTTAATCTAAATTTGTAACATTACAGGATCAACTGAAAGGCGATTCGGTAACAGAGTTACGAGTGAAATACATAAAGAGACTAGAAGACGCTGTGCCAGCTGGTGAAGATTAAGTGTTGTTTGAAGTTAAAATATTGCAAAATAAGATAGCGAAAACAAATAATTCCAGCTAGTCTCTCATAAGTTAAGCGTTATTTCTGTTCGAGCTGTGTCTGAAACATGAATGCGTAAATATTCGAAAAGGCACGTGAATTTTAAATTAAAAAAAATTATTTAATAAAGAAATGTTTTGTAAGTGAAAACGTGTAAGTAAAGTTGGAATTTATTTAAATTTTGTTTCACACAGGGCTTTTTTGTAAGGACACAACAAAGGAGTTGCTTTTTTATATTGTTACTCACCTAAATATGTAAGTTCACGTTTTAATTCCAAATATATTATGTTTTTAAACAATAAAAATATAATTTATGTATATTTTTTTCCTTAAAACACAGTGGCAAGGAATGGGGAGGGGGTACAAAAAATTATGGACTTACAATGTTCGATAATTAGCGTCTAGATTTCAAGACGCTTAATTATTATAACATAATTATGCTGTAGTTTATTTATTATCGACTAGCTGGTGCTCGCGACTTCGTCCGCGTTGAAAAGTATAAAACGGATCGCTAAAAATATCACCAAGCAGTTGTCAATTTGTCATCTTAGTCGCTTCACCTGATTCTGGATAGATGGCGCTGTCAAGTCTATCCCGGGCCAAACCGCTAGTATTTACTTTTTATTTAGATTTCCCGTAGGAATGAAGCATTTTCCCGCAGTAAAAAGTAGCCTATGTTCATCACGGATAATGTCGGCTTCTAATGGTAAAAGAATTTTTCAAATCGGTCCAGTAGTTTCGGAGCCTATTCAATACAAACAAACAAACAATCAAATCTTTTCTCTTTATAATATTAGTATAGATATAGATATGTATTAATCTGACGGTTTGGTTGGTGGGGTTGGCGGGGATGGGGGTAAAATACAACTCGAGCGCGTCAGATTGTCAGAGGGGATGTTAAGTGAACCTAAACTAAGCTCCCATTTAAAATTCAGACGATTCGGATGTATCGCAAGCTAGTGGCAGCTTTTTGAAAATGTAAAAAGATTTTTGACGATTCTCATTTCGTAATACTCGAGCGCATCAGATTTTCATACAGACAGTTCAGCCTAAATTCCTGATCGTGCTGATTTTTAATCTGACGATTATATGGAGGATTTTTTAAAAGTATAGCTCCTACAAAATTTTGAACGCCTGTAGACTCTCACTCCACAGCTGAAATGAAAAATTTCATATAACCTTTTTTTCTTCTTACCATCCAATCTTCAAAGTCCAATAGGTCCCCACGACGCTCGAGTGACTCCACATTTAGCATCGTGGACTCCCTTTTTTGATTTTTGATATACGTTTCTAGAATATGTGTGATATCGGTTTGTGAAAGAAATTTTCTAATCCAAATTGTAGGTAGAGGAACTTGTAGAAGACAAAATTTTCTACAAAAGATATATTACCTATTCATTTTTACTCTATGATACTTTATTAGGAGCTACAGGCTGTGTAAGTTGACAGAGTTGTGTAAAATACAGCATCTGTTGAAGATGTGACTTTAGTTCTTCTTATGGCTCTATCAGCACCAGCATATTCCTTGTCAACCCAGGAGGAGGGAATGTGGAAACCAAGATATTTTTGTCACAAGAATTCCAACAGCCTGTAGCTTCGAACCTTAAGGACTTTTAGTATGTTCATCTGGATACCGCAAGGTATATCTAACTACTAATTTACAAAACTACACGTATTATTTCCCCCGATTTCCCATATTCGGCTTAATTTGACTGTAATATGGTGAAAATTTTCTTGATTACCTACCTATGTAAAAACTGATTATGTAACAGTGAACAAAAATTTCTTATGATAAATATTTATCTCAAAGGAAATTGTAAGGGGTGAGCTGATCGATGACTTTAGTAAGTGTTGATGAAACGCAAAAATAAAACCAAACAAAGACTGAAAATAAAAGTATAGATATTTGAAATTTAGGAGAATGATACCTACCTACATATGTACCTATATACATTTTGAAAGGGTTCACATTTATACTAGAGATGATACGAAATGAAAACAATGGGTTCGTTAGCCGAAAGAACACTCATATAAAGTGTCTCACTTGACAAGTTGCAATACGAGTACTGCAACTTCCGTTTACAGAATTCACGACTCTATCACAATGTCTGAGAGCTCAAAATTGTTTATTCACATTTCGCGCGCACTTAAGGTGTAGCGAATGCATTTGTAGTCCTATGTATATCTATTTATACCTAGGAATGTACTTATGCTTTTAAAACAGAAGGCACCTAATTTTTTACGTAGGTATCTTACTTAGTGTACACTTAGGTAGGTATAGTTATTTTTTAGAAACCCTAATCTTTCAATGTTCTTTTATAAAAATTTAAATCTGTGATCTAAATCGTCGAAAATTAACACGTAATTACTTAACTAACTTATTTTGTTAATATGTTGCTTGACACAATTTACACGAATGAAGTGTCCTACTTAGGTCTAAAGTACATCAGATAAAGAGATAAATCTTCCGCCATTTTAATAACAACATTATTAATAACTCATTATTTTCTCCAAAGCAGTGTTATTAAATTTATCTGTTATATTTACGTTTAAATATCTACTTAGTTTGTGAATCTCACGAGTTGAGTGAACGCGATCTTTACTATTTCTCCTCTTAAGGAGTTTATTCATAAACACAGCAATTAATCAATACAATACTAATAATAAAACATTAATATAATAAAATAATATTTTATTTTCAGAGATATCGTGTTTATAGATGATAAAATTGTCGATTTTTAAAGTTCCTCCACAACTTTTAAACGAATTGATAACGAACTGATTTTTATGAAACTTTGTAGATAAACATTTAGGTGTACAGGACACAGACAGGCTACTTTTTTCTTTTTCAACGCGGGCGTAGTTGCGGGCGCCAGCTAGTATTTAATAAGGCAGTAGTTGATAATCTATACTCTATACTAATATTATAAATGCGAAAGTAACTCTGTCTGTCTGTCTGTCTGTCTCGCTTTCACGCCAGAACTACTGAACCGATTTAAACGAAATTTGGTACACAGGTAGTCTAGAATCTCAGAAAGGACATAGGCTACTTTTTAATGCGGAAAAGGGGTTGTAAGGGGTTGAAAAAGGAGATAAAAGTTTGTATGGAAGTATCGTCATTTGTATGAAAACTCTTTGCGCTTGGGGTTTTGAAAGATGATTAGTGTCACGGATGACATACGACTATTGTCGGCTAAAGCCTAAAGAATGTTCTTTTTAGAGTTAATAAGTATTCACTAAAATGTGTCTAATTTGTAAAATAAAAAGCTTAAATAATTAAAAATGCTACCCAAAGTTACTATTTCACGCGGACGAAGTCGCGGGCACAGCTAATACATAATATACAATGTGTTTCGAAATTCAACCGTGCGGGCTCCTGGGATTGGGCAATTTAATTGACTTTTTTTAAATTTTTAGAAAAGCTTTGAAATTTGACACTACAAACCTCCGTGATACAAACCCTCCGGAGCATTCCGTCTATTTCCTACAAATTGTAGAATATTTTATAAGTAAAATCCCTAAATAGCATTGCTGTTCACAGTTTCAAATAAAACAAGAATGTTACCTATTTTTAATAACACAAGAACCATTACAAAAAATAGTAATTAGGTACCTAGCCAAAATTTTTAATAAAAAATGCAGTTTTTAATAAACTGTAGTTACCTTTAATATGGATAATAATATAAAGTAAAATAACCTAATAACACTACAATATTAATATTTAGAACAATCAAAGTTATCTATAAAAGAGTTCCACCTTATATTATATGCTATCAGGGCATCAATTTTTTCTTGTGAATCAAGAGCACTGTACCGAATCGAGTTTAAAGCTAACTTCTTCAACAATCTCAAATCCGCAAGACGACTGGCAACACCAACGAAAGCTACGTAAAAATCGTCAGATATTACATCTGCTTCCCAAGCTCCAGGATCATCACTAGATAAAACAACTGGCAGACCTTGAGCTAGAAATACACCCAGTGGATGATTTCGCATATCACGCACTAAAGAGAGGACCGCATTCGATATCAAATTGACCTCTAACCCGATGTCTCTTTGAATTATCTCTTTCAGTAGCAATGGATGTTTGGGTAGTGCATACGCATGTCCTATACGTTTCGCTCCTAATAGTATTGCATCAACCAAATTCTCATCTGTAAACGTACCGTACCAATCAGTTTCTCCCGCGTGAAAGAAATAGTTAATCTCACTACTTGCTGCTGTTAGTTGCGGCTCGAATTCTATTAGAGGATTACCAAGATCTTCTTGACCAACTAAATCGAATCCAGCAAATATTTCAGGCATGATGCCTTTGATATTCTTAGCCACCTTGAGATATTCATCCACCTGATAGGTGTTTACAAACCTAGATGGTGCAAATATTAATTTTGCGCCAAAAAAATCTGGATAATCGTGCTTGAATCTGTTTATGCTTTTTCTATAAGCTTTTGCCGTTACAATTTGATCGTATACTGTTCCATCGAGTTCGTAGAGATTGGGCAAAACACTTCGTACTTCGACATACATAATATTTTCTTCCCTGAATTTTCTCAATGCGTCATAAAAGTATTTTTCCCATATCGGCCTATACGACAGCATTGGAGCTACGGTTATGAAGTATTTCATGAAGGTGGACCACGTATCTTTAATGGTAGGGTATTCCACATTAGGGTCTTCTACAACAAGTGTGAAATGTTTTCTTAATTCTATATCGAATTTGGTAACATTGTTCGAGGATTGTCTTGCATCAGACATAAGCTGCCAATGACCGTTGCATGGTGATGTCGGAAGTCGTTCATTAAATCTTAACTGCACATTATCTTTCTCAAAGCAAACGTATAGATCTGGTAAATAAGTCACTCCTATAAGATAATCTGGACCTAAGATTGCCATATCGTGAACATGGAGTGCTGCTCCTTTAGGCATGTCTCTAATAATCTTGTAGACTTTGGAATTCTTAATCGTGTCTTTGTAACTAAAAAAATGGTTAGAGAAATTAAAATATTCGGGGTTATCGAACGCATAGTCGACCTCTTTGAACTTGTGTTTCATAAGGCAGTTGCTAACGGTAGCTTCTTTATCTGAGAGAATTATTTCGCCACCGACGGCCAAGAGAGATTCGTTTTCTAGTAGTTTGGCTCGTTGCTCTGCGTGTTGCGATGCATAGCAAACACCGTACACAAAGAAAATAATGTTGAGTAACTGACGCATGATAAGGTCACCGGGTGCGCGGGCGCAGTGTATCGCGCTAGTCAGCGTTGGACGAATACTGCCACATTGAGTGAGTACGGTGACCTATGACTGTGACCGTATTGTGCGTTGATAAGCAAAGTGAATAGCGTTGACGAATTATTATCAATTTGGGTAGCAGTAATCAAATTTACACTTTGTTGCATATCTGTCTATCTAATATGTTTTAACGATCAAGCTAACGAATAAATTTTCTTGAAGACGAGTGCAGAAGACTAGTTTGGTAATAAAATCTTCTCAATACAAGAAGAAAGGCCTGTCTCTTTTAAAAGTAATGACACATCATTGTTGTTGAGTTATGTATGTATAAAGAGATATGCATAGTTATGCATTTATTCGCTATATGCCTACGTATAGTCATTATCATTAGAATCATTGAATGTATCCGTCAACATACAATAATTCTCAGAAATTATACATACTTACCTAAATGTTTTAATTTATGCTTACAACTTTTTTTTTCCTATACATACATACCTAATATCAAATAACTTGATAGTTTTTTTTAGGAAACGCAAACAGATTAAATTAATAAAAAAAAGGTAGACGCTAAGTATTTTGCTTTTTTATTGATTTTTTATGTTTTTTAAAAAAGGTTGCGAATACATTGTAAAATTCATGACTGTTAATGTTCATTAGTGTATAATGTCTTTCGTTTTAGCCGCATTAGCGAAGTTATTATTATTAAGTGACTAGCTATGCCGACGCTTTAGTTTATTTTTTTAATCCCACAGGAACCTAGTATTTTTCAAAGATAAAAAATATCCTATAATTTAATCCAGGAAAACTATCATTCTCTATTCGCTCTCCTTAAACCTGCTTCGGCAGCGCACTTGCACCACCTGTAGCGTTGTTTGTTTTATTAGGCGATGGTAGCCACCTACTTACCATCAAATGGACCGTCAGCCTGTCTGACTAGCGGCTTGGCCCGGGGGGAGATAGCGCCATCTATCCAAAATACGGTAGATGGCGTTTTATACTTTTCTACGCGGACGAAGTCGCGAGCACCAGCTAGTCACTAATATAAAGGAAAATGTGAGGGCACCTCTAGCGGTTATTAAAAACAAGTTAAATATGCATTAATTAACTTCGACGCACCTTAAACGAGTAAATCACTTTATTATTCAACTGTCATGAGGTTGCGGTTTTTTTTCAATCTTCTTCGTTGATCAGTCAATCAATGTCCAGTTTTATTAATGATTTTTTTTGTTTGTTTTTGTATAATAAATTGAATATTGTCTAAAAACATTCATCATATTTATACTGCATAGAGCTACGCATAGAAAAATGTTAGGTTCTGCTGGTGATTTTCAAAAAACGAACTAAGTACCTTACAGTGAATACGAAGTCGAGGGCACAGCTAGTATCTACGTGAATAAAAATAGGTAATTGTTTAGTTGTATGTAGAGATGAAATCTATACTATAATATTATAAAGAGGAAAGATTTGATTGTTTGTTTGTTTGTATAGAATAGGCTCCGAAACTACTGGACCGATTTGAAAAATTCTTTTACCATTAGAAGCCGACATTATCTGTGATGAACATAGGATACTTTTTACCGCGGGAAAATGCTTCATTTTTACCGGGTCGTAAGAATGATCCTTCCGTAATTAACTTCTTTTTCACATAACTTCTAAACGGCTGAACCGATTGGGTTGAAATTTTATTTGGCTATTTCGATGATTTCCTGGATGATTTAAAAATATAATTGGACCCGGTAGGTGGCGCTGCTGTTGGTATGTCAACTACTTAAGACTGGCTTGACCGACTGGGTTGAAATTTTGTATGTGTATTTCCATGGTTTCACAGACACGAATGTATTATATCTATACTAATATTTTATAAAGTTACGCGGACGAAGTCGTATGCAATAGCCTAGTACTCAATAAAGTTGTTTAAGAAGTCGTCATCAAAATTATATTCAAAGATAGTTATGACTGCGCAGACAGCTCCTTATTATTAAAGAACAAATGGTAATCAATTGTTCAAAATAATCGTTCACTAAGTGAGTAGGTATACAAAAGTTACAATATTTAACACTAGATAATAAATTTTGACTAATTACAAATAAGCTATAAAACTAAAACTAAGTAACTTAGTTTATTTAATACTCGCTTTTGCCCCCGACTTCTTTCGCGGCCCTTTTTGGGTGTTTAAAAATTTATTTGATCTTTGAATTGACACACTTTGAATTTTTTGTTTGTATTTTGATATGGTCCCTCGGGAAAAGTACTTTTTTGTAAACTCGACAAATAAAGTGCTTTATCATATCACCCTAAGATTGAACATTCTTTGTATGTTGTAGAATGATAAGATCCGTTTTCCTTTAGAGACAATTATGTCAATCAGTAATCAATACCTATTTCAAATCTAAGGCTGGTTTCAGTGCTCTCCTGACGGTCAGTACTGACGTAACGCACTCCTAACCGTGCGACCGATGCGCTTGTCATTTGTATGAAAATTCACAAGTCGTTACCGAGCTCGCCTGACCGGTACGCACGCGTATTGCTACCGCGGTCGGTCGTGCGTATCGTGAGGCCTGACCGTCAGGAGAGCACTGAAACAGGCCTAAGCTTTAGCGAATTTTGAAATGAATGGAATTTGTTATCGAAACTGATAAAGCACTTTTCTGGTCGGCCATACATATCATTTTTCTTTCGTCTTTCTTTTCTATCCTGCAATGTGTATACAAAATTTCATTTTAGATAATTTATCAGTCATGCCAAAATTTCATTTCAACCGTCTTGTGTCTACTTAGCGCTTTAGTTTCAAAATGTGCTAATACTACCTATCTACGATTTGATAAAGTAATGAATTTGAAAAATGACGAAGGTTATCTTACTCCGACTGTACATAGGTAGTTTACTAGACGTGATTCACACGATGCCAATTGCCATACTTGAATTACTTCGACTTGAACGGATTGAGTCGTCAGTAAAATTATCCAGTAATGAGCGCATTCAATAAAATCATTTCGAACTGGTGTAGATTACAGCATGCGGCCTACGTTAAAAGAGGGTTTCGTTTTCAAAGCATTGCATGGAAGAAACTTAAAAAAAAAAAAGAAATATAAAGACCCGTCTCATCCGCCATGCTGATTTTATGCAACGAAAGGGTTGGGGGTACGGATTAAGTGCCACTTTACCACAGTACCGCCCCGCTCTGTACGGGTTCGTTAAAAAGGAAAAAATATGGCCGCGTCATCGTATGCCACGTATACATTTTCAACAAAGAGTTAACACTTCAAATGGAAATGACAATGCGATCGCATCAGCGATCAATAGTTTCTTTTTGACATTGGAAATGTCTTTTCGTTCGCTTTAGGCCCCGATTTCACGAAAAAGCGCGATCCCCTTATATCTCGGAGAGTTGTAAAGATATGATATTAAAAAGGGGCTCAAAAGACGCGTATTTATAAGTGCTGTAAGGTGCAAAAATATTTTTTTGAAAAAGTCAAAAACGAAAAATGTTATGGCTGAAATAGTAAAAAAAAAATTGAATATTTTTCCGAATTTTTGTTGTTGGCGCTCGATATTTTGGAAACGAAGAATTATATAAAAAAATTTGAGAAAAACTCCTCTGAACAATTTAGGCAGCTACAATTTGAGCCTAAAATAAAGACGATCGGGTTAAGGGTTCGCCCTGTAGCTTAACCTTTTTGAAAGAAATCAACAAGTCAGAACAACATAATTTCGAATTCCGTAGATTCATTTCCAAAGTCTGTGAATTTTTAAATAGATAATGGTAACATACCACTAGCTAGATGGTATATTGTGTCCACCAGCATAACCAACAACAGAGGAATGCTAAGTGCGATGTAAATCCGGAAGAATTTATTTGCATCTTCCAAGGAGTTCCATATTGTAGCGGGATAGAAACACCACAATGGAAAGTTTTAAATTTTCATATACCTACATACATAGGTAATCATAAATACTAATCAATATCAATACTAATAATAAATCTGTAGGGGTCGGTCGTGGAGTAATTTACATTGTTTTCAGAAATATCGTGATATAGGCTCTATACATGATACTGAAACGAAATTGACGGTTTTTAGAATTTTTTTCTGTATGTATGTATGTTCCTCCATCACTCTTAAATTGCTATTAAACGAACTAACTGATTTTCATAAAATTTGAAAGATAAACATTTAGAAGTACGTGACACGTGATAGGCTACTTTTTATCTTTTTTAACGCGGACGAAGTCGCGGGCACCAGCTAGTATTACATAAAAAAAGACAAGGACCATTAATTTTAAACATTCTCTATGTGTTTCATTGATAGAATTTCCATTTATTTTGTATCTTCGGCCACCTTAGTCTTCAATCTGCCAAATTAAAAATATTATTCTTTTGTGTTAGCTTCTGTGTTTTTTAGTTTTAATAAGAAGTATTGATACGTGTTTTTTCTATAAAAGCCACCAATACCTATTAGCTTGCATCGCATTTCTCTATAAAACAATCGTAGAATAAATTGTTTATTTATATTTTATAGGTCACATTCGACTTTATGAGGCAATATTGCTGAAGTGTTATTAAATCTTTCTACGTATGCATTCTTTTTTATTTATTTTTTAATGTTGAGTTCTGCAGACAGGCTAACGATTCACTTGATGGTAGAGGTCCGTCTATAACACAAGCAAATCTACAAAGAATTCTCATAACAATTCAAAGGCACGTATTGAATAACATTTACCTATACAATACAGCGAGGAAATGTTGAGAAATTCATATACCAACATCGATTTTAATTAATAACATTTAATAACATTTCTATAATCACAGATAACAAAGTTATCAGGATTAAAATATTTGCGTATTACTTACCTATAGACAATTATATATGTATTTAAACTGTAAGTACACATTGTTATCTAGTTTCATTGAAAATCCTTTTTTTAAATTATGTCCGTTTTTACCAACAGCCAGCTATAGAGTTAGGGAACACATTGCAACCAAAATGGCTGAGTGGATACCATTTTGGTACATTTTTATAAATTATACAATGTTTATAATACAATTTATGTATTTACAATGTACAAAATAAACATTTTATCTTTCTTTTCTGGCCATTCACAATCCTGCATGAAGCAGTGGACTTCAAGGCGGACTGACATGAATGGGGCTTAAGTAGTAGTTAGGTGTTCCCTAACTCTAGGTGTCTGTTGGTGAAAATGTGAAGTGTTTTTTGAGAATATTTTCAACTGTCAAAAGACATGTGTACACGTTGTAGTGCCATATTTGTTTAGATTATAGATTTAGAGACCCCAATTGGGGTGTTTTTCATTTTTGCGTTATACTCGAGGCGATAACATATCTAGATATTTGTTATAAATAATCATTGGCTAGCAAGGTGTTATTGATTTCCATATCAGTATTTCTTTTGTGTGATCACTTGGCTGACAGTACAATTGTTGGCTCTAACAATACAACCTTGTTCTCAATAATATTTGTTATAAAACTGGCCAGTTACGTGTTCAAGTTCAATAGTGCAGTGAAAATGTGGACCGCTTTAGCTGCTTTATTTACTATTTTACTATCAGTTTCGTGTAAGGATGCATTAGAAATTGAAATTGAGAGGCAAAATCTCATGAAGAAAGAAATGGACATGATGCTAGGCAGTGATATAGTGTTGAATGACAGTGAACAGAGAGCCAATGAAATAATAATGAAACTGAAACTCTATGAAATGGACAACGCATTTTACGAACCGCAAATGTTTAATGTGTCCAAACACTTTTTTCAATGGAAAGACGAGGTGAAATCGACACAGTTATTTCAAATAATTAAGAATATGCCCAAAGGAGCTGTCTTACATGCACACGACACCGGTGTTCTGTGTCCTGATCACGTCTTAGAGATCACTTATTGGGACGACTTATACGTGTGTTTTGTCGAAGAAGATGTGCATTTTAAATTTTCTAGAGACATTCCAACAGATCCCTGTATTACTCAGTGGCAATTGATGAGAGACGCCAGATATTCCTCAGGTAATGTGGAAAAATTTGACGCTAAACTAAGACAGCATTTTACAATAGTTATTGACAATCCGAATGCTGTTTACACTGATATTAATAAAGTGTGGAATGCGTTTCAACAATATTTCATAACAACAGGGCCACTTCTGTATTACAAACCTGCTTGGGAACATTATTTTTATGATACGCTAAGAGAATTGAGAGATGACAATATAATGTATATAGAAATAAGAAGTGTATTACCAAATCTCTACGATTTAGAAAGACAATACACAATCATAGATACAGCGGAGTCATACAAAGAAGTGGTAAATGAATTTGTAAAGGATTATCCAGATTTCTTTGGAGCTAAACTTATTTATGCACCGCTTAGGAATGTAGATGAAAATACAGTTAAGAAATATATTGAAACTGCGAAGGAGATAAAGCATAGGATGCCAGATTTCTTCGCCGGATTTGATTTAGTTGGGCAGGAAGACTTGGGGGTTCCTACTAAAGATTTTGTATCAACTTTAGCGGAAGCTGCAAATGAAATAAACTTCTTCTTTCACGCTGGAGAAACTAACTGGTACGGTACAACATCTGATGAAAATTTGTACAACGTTATATTGCTTGGCACAAAACGCATCGGCCACGCTTTTGCTATAGTCAAACATCCAGTTTTGATGGAAGAAATCAAAAAAAGAGATATACCATTAGAAGTGAATGTAGTCTCCAATATTGTACTCAAACTTGTTGACGATCCGAGGAATCATCCTCTAGCCACATTTATTGCACAAGGTTTGCCAGTAGTTATATCCTCTGACGATCCTGGTGTGTGGGAAGCAGATCCTATATCTCATGACTTTTATGTGACTTTTATGGGCGTTGCTAGTCGTAACGCTGACTTGAGACTTTTGAAGAAACTTGCATTGAATTCCTTGTATTACAGTACTATAAAGAATAAGGATAAAATTGTTCACGAGTTCGAAATTCGTTGGGCTAGGTTCATTGATTCAATAAATAGAGATAGTTGGTAAATTAACAGACTTTTTTGTTGAACCTATAGATAATTTATTGTAACCTAAGTTC
This sequence comes from Synanthedon vespiformis, assembly GCA_918317495.1. Taxonomy (NCBI): domain Eukaryota; kingdom Metazoa; phylum Arthropoda; class Insecta; order Lepidoptera; family Sesiidae; genus Synanthedon; species Synanthedon vespiformis. The sequence continues at coordinate 4,481,327 of OU906965.1, forward strand.
CTTTTTATGGATGTCCTTGACTAGTTATTACAATTATTCATATTGAAACAAACGTGTCACTACATGTAGTATCATTCTAATTAGATTAAAGATAATGCAAAAGATAATCAGACGTTGTTGCTATCCGCTAAGTCCAATACACACTATCTGAATATTTTGTAATAATTGCTGCTAAAGATAAGCATTCAATATTGTACCTAGACTATAAATAATTATTTTTCACTAAACGTGAAATGTGTTATCGAATCAGCATATTGTAAATTAAATCCTATCAGCGTAGTATTTAAGCTTAGATGTAAGTATGATAATACAAAAGCAAACGGTCAATGTAGGTAAATCTGAAATTATTGCTTAAGATGTTGAAAAATTTGTACTTAGGAGCCAAACCTTCGTTTCTTGAATTAAAAAAATTACATATTTATTTTTCAGTAATTTCTAAATATTTGTTTTTTTTTCACTATTAAACACTTCGCTAGCAAAGGTTAGGCAAATAAACCTATGATTAAGGAAATATTTTATAAATTAAGTCTTTAGTTTAAAAATATAAATTCAAGACTTAATTTTTTTTTATTTGGTTTTGGTTTTACTGCAAAATAAAAATGTCATAAAATTTAAGTTTCTTGCACAGCTATCAACTTTTAAAAGATGATTCAAATTCAGAGCAGTTTAATTTGAGTTCCTGAACAAAATCGCTAACACGTAAAACGTATCGTAAAACAAAGTTGTTGGTACAGTCCGCCGCATAAGTCGATTAGCACATTCATAAGTGCAAAACAAGTAAACGTGCCATAGGTCGTTGTCACGACTAGAAAACAAAATAAACTTCACTTACAAACGATCGTAAAAAGCTTCAGTAAGTAAGTAAGTAAGTTGAGTGTTCAGTTGTTTTGCAGTTTTGAATATGTTAATCGACTTAAGCGGCCGACTGTACGAAATAGCAAAATATGCAATCCAGTTTAGCAATTTAGCTCCTAAATTAAATCGTATTAAGAGATGATAGTAAGCCCCCTGTTATGACAAATAAATGGTTCAATTCGTGACTGCGACGAAGATTTTATTTGAGACTAACTGGTGCCCGTGACTTCCGTTGGAAAAGGAAAAATATATGACTAATTACTGTATACATAATATAATAACGCCCGACATCTTTATCATAGTGACGAATGTTGGTGCCATTTTTTAGATATTATTAGACGTTCCCTTGGGAACCTAACATTTCTCCAAGATATAAAGTACCCCAAATATTAATCCAGGTAATAAACTATCGGTGTGTCAAATTTCATCCAAATCCGTTAAGCCATTTTCGCTTTAAAGAGTATAACATACATCCATCCATCTTTACAAACTTTCCCTTTTATATACTAATTATTAGGATAGGATAGTAGAAAACGAATTAAAAAAAATAACTGAAATTCAAGTCTTTTCAAGTCTTCTTTTATTACAGGCAAAGGAAGGAGCTATTTTAATTATAAGAACCTAAATGTAGATGGCAATAACTTTGTCTCGGTCTAATCGGCGTGAATCTTCACAGTTGCGCGCGATTTAATTCCGTCCACGCCATAATTGATGGTTCTATGGTAAACTAACGTATCTTGAATAATTCAAAATTTCAACATACACCTATTTTCTAATTTAGATAGGTACTTGATTTTTTTCTACCAAAATGGGTTAGTTATAATCTAAAAAATAAAATTAAAGCTATTTCAAAGTCCCTTGAATGAGTGGTTAGTGTGCTTGCCTCAACACTCTGTCTCAGCGGTCCTGGGTTCGATTTCCGGCAATGTCAACTTTGGAAATGAACTTTTCAAAGTCAGCTCTGGTTTGAATTTGGAAAGTAGGAGCAGAGAACACTGCGTTTTGCAATCATTTGGGTTCATTGGGCCCTTCTAGCGGCAGTTGTAACCATCCATTAATAGAAAACCACCATGACAGCAAGTGCGCTATTATGTTTCGGTCTTTTCCCTATCCCTTTCTAATCTCATATCCTTAATCCTACTATGGTCAGCACCGTACTGCAGCATTTGTGGCATTGCTTGTGTTATAGGCGACGGTACCTACTTACCATCAAGTGGACCGTCAGTCTGTCGATCGTCTGTCTGTCGACCTTAACATAAAAAAAAATATTTACGCAATAAATCCTACATACAGCGTTGTTCGAGCACACGTTTCAATTGCTATAGCAATGTACCTGCATTAACATACCATATCAATTTCTTTCAGTACAATTTATGTGCTTCTTGTACATTTATTTAAAAATAAAAAATAATAAAAAAATAAATAAGAAATTGAGTTACATAGGTTTTGCCCACGACTGTTGCGTCTTAATGAACACACTATCGCGAATATACGCGACAAACCATTTCACGCATTATTTACTTGCACTAATTGTTGCAAAGTGTTCAAATTAAAATTATTAACATCGATGTACTACTGCACACTCTGTTTTCGATTTTAAGCTAGAGTTCTTTTAACAACTTCGCTCTCGTTGAATCTTACACGTGAGAATTTTTTGTGTTGGATAGTCCATTTATCGAGGACAGAAAGGTTATAACTCGTATATTATGCAATAAATGCTTGAACTTTTGTTACTATAACACTTCTGCCAGGGGTTATTACTAGACAGAATTTATTTACAGACAGAGATAGTATGAACTAGTATGAATATATATAAAAATGTAAGTTGGCTTGTGTACGCTTCAAAATCTCAGGAATGGGTAGACCGATTTTAATTCGGTATTCACATAGGGAAAGAGGCATAAACTGGGCTAACTTTGGCAATGAACCTTTTATATTTGACTAGCTGGTGCCCGCGACTTCGTCCGCATTCTGGATGAATGGTAACCCTATGTCTTTTCTGGTGTCCCAGACAACGTGTATGCAAAATTTCATGGTGATCGGTTCAGTAGTTTTTGCGTGATAGAGTAACAAACAAACCAACAAACTCACATTCACATTTATAGTATTAGTACGGATGGTATACTTACCTAAGTAAGCATGACACATTGGCGGCGGTTAGGAGGTAGATAAAGAAGACCAATTTGAAATAAAAGCATGTCTGTGTGTTTTGTTTCGGTGAGTGAGAAGGTGATGCTAATGCCCATAGTTAGCCCATACTTAGCCATACTTAGCCATGATCCTATTATGGACGGCAGCGCATTTGCAGTGGCGTTGCATGTGTTAGATATAGGCGACGGTAGACGCCTACCATCAAGTGGACCATCAAGCCTGCTTGACGATTTTAACATTAAAAGGAAAAGAAAAAATGTCATCTTAAGGAAAAAAACTCTCCTCCAAAGGTCCAAAAGAACTTTTTGTCATGAAATAATTCATTAAGGAATTAGAATTTTCCTTTTTTAATAATTTATTATAATCGTAAAACGTGCTTTTTTTACGTAAAAACCTTCCCTGATCATCCCTCTATCCATGAGTGAAGACAGAATTAAAATCGGTCCAATCGTTCTCGAGTTTTGCGTTTAGCGACACATGTAATGATTCATTTTTATTTATAAAAGATAAACAAATTATATATGGTAATTAAAGTTATAAATCTATCGCCGGCTTTCTTATACCTAAGCTTGAACACGCCATGTCTGCTGTAAGTTGCTGAGTTGGGTGTCTCGTAGAATACTAAACTTGATATACGTCGCAGCACAAAGGCTCTGTTCAGACGTACAAAAATCACATCTCAGCCACAATACGTGGACGGGCGCTAATTTGTATGAAAATTAATAGGTACATTCACAAGGACCACATTTTGCCGTCATTATCGACCGCGTGTGTACCGACCACATCGTAGTCACTTCGCAACCACCAGCGACATCACGAACTAGCAACCGTCCACATCGCATCACCATATCCGCATTTTGTACGTACGTCCCCACAACGCAACCGCAAAAATCCGCAGCAACACATATAAGCACTGACAACTTTTGGTCCTACAAAATGCGGATATGGTGATGCGATATGGACGGCTGCTAGTTCGTGTTGTCGCTGGTGTTTGCGACGTGGCTGCGATGTGGTCGGTGTCTCACAAGCGGTCGATAATTACGGCAAAATTAGCGCCCGCCTACATGTTGTGGTTGTGGTTAGTCTGAACAGTCCCTAAGCGCAAGAGCTGCATACTCCAAGTACGCTTGGACATTGTGTTATTAGACTATACGATCAATATTATTCGGCTGTTGCGTGACAATGCGTGATTGTTTGATGTTTTACACACTAACATCCGATTAATTTGTTCTAGATCGTATAAGTCTGAAAAACAGCATTGATTATTCTAGTGTTTTCAATTTATTGAATCAACAAATACTTAATAAGTATGAGAGGTCAAAGTGTAAGAGATATGAACGCAGTTACTGGTAGTAAACAATAAAATTCGTTTAATTAATGAAAATATTTACAATTTCATTAAATCTACAATACCCATCAATGTTGTGTCTAACTTAACGTAGCTTAACTATATTTTAAATAAATATGTTTTGTACAACTTATGAAATTATTACTATACTTAGATATTAATACCCAATTACTTATGTAGTATGATTACACATTTAATAATTGACAGAAACTGTAAAAAAATAAGCAATGTTGTTGTAGGGTCAATTATGACTGAGGCATGTTATAAATTTAAAGAATAGCTAAGTTAACCAGGCCATTTACAACATTTTCAATAAAATTACAATTAAGACGTCTTGATAAAAACACAACATTAGATTAAATGATTTTTCGACCGACGAAAACGAAAAAACAAAAACGGAGGAGGTACTCAATTCGACGCGTATATATATATATATGTTTTTAAATGTATGATCACGCATAACTTTTGACAGGGTGGTCCGATTTTGATAATTCTTTTTTTATTTGAAAGGGTGCACCCCCAAGGAGGTCCCATTTTAATTTGAAAAAAAAATTCCAACCCTAAGGGTAGGAAAACAGGGGATTATTGATTGTTCACTCACCGATTGTAGCGTATAACCACGCATAACTTTTTACAGAGTAGTCCGATTTTGATAATTCTTTATTTAATGGATAGGGTATACCTCGAAGTTGGTCTTGTATAAATTTGGAAAAAAATCCTACCCTAAGGGTGGGAAAATTAAAAATTAAGCATATAGTAAATATTAGATTATAGCCACAAAAAAATATAAAATAAAACTTTTTAACAAAAAATAAAACCGCCGAAAAAACTGAAAAGCATAAAATAATCTTATTATCATTTTACCTAAGTAATTTTGAGTCGGCGCCAAACAAGCAAAAATTACGTAAAAAGTGATTAAAAAGTTTTATTTTATATTTTTTTGTGGCTATAATCTAATATTTACTATATGCTTAATTTTTAATTTTCCCACCCTTAGGGTAGGATTTTTTTCCAAATTTATACAAGGTTTTATTTTTTGTTATAGACGAGTTAGACCATCCGCGTTTTAAACCATATGAGACTATCCCGTTTTTTTTTAACTTACATTTTGGACAATTTGATAATAAAAGTCTTTCTCGATTTCAGTTATTTCTTGTGACTATTTAAAATTTTGTAAATATAATAGTCCAGTATCCCTCACCAGGATTTTTTTCTGATTACTAAGTAATGTGTAAAATTTTTCAAATACCACTGATTTTACTTATGACTTATTTTACTTACTTCTTAAAATAATTGTATTTTTTTAAAACTTATTATCTAATTATAGACGGAAATATTACTTAGATAAAAATATAATGTAGCCACAAGGACTTATGACACTTTATAATTGCATGGAACTTATTTTACATCTAATTTAATTACAATTAATTTATTATAAAATTATAACTAATATATGTATAATATTATTGTAAATCTAATCCACATACTACATCCTACATAATATGTGTATTTTGCATTTATCAAAGCAATTTTGCACTTTTTCAACACTTAGCTAACTTCTGTCATTCAATACTATTGAATTCTTATGTTTTTTTTTTAGTTTCAAATTATCTAGAGTATAGACTGTACAAAAAACAATCTTATTTTTTAAATTTTTATCTTTTAAAAAATAAAAAAGAATTACATACTTTCAAATATATTATTTTACTTGTTTACTTTTATATTTTGTCAATTGTTAACTGTATTTGTTAATTTTATTTTTAAATGATTAATTTATCTAAAGGGGCATGAAAAAGATTGTTAAAAAAACATCACACTTCTCAATCTTGTGTGTTTAAATAATTTCTAATAATCTCTTTTATAAACACATCCCATCTTCTGTTGAATATTTCAAACAATTTTTCTTTGTTGTCAAGAGCACTGTACTTGATCGAATTCAAGGCCAATTGCTTAAGCAAACGCAAGTCGGCACGTTTACTTGCAACACCAACAAAAGTCACATAGAAATCGTGAGACAAAGGATCTGCGTCCCAAGCTCCCGGATCGTCGCTAGACAACACTATTGGCATCCCTAAAGCCAGATATGTAGCCAAGGGATGGTTTCTAACATCCCGTACAAGAGACAAAACTGCATTAGAAATAACGTTTACTTCCAATGCTATGTCGTTTTTGTTCACAACAGCTACCAGCGTTGGATGTTTCATCAAAGCGTAAGCATGTCCGATCCTCTTTGATCCTAAAAGGATGGCGTCCAGTAAATTCTCATCAGTAGGAGTTCCATACCAATTAGTCTCTCCGCCATGAAAAAAGAAGTTTATTTCGTCTTTCACTTCGGCCAAAACTGGAAGGAATTCTTGCAATGGTTTCCCAAGGTCCTCTTGTCCAACTAGATCGAATCCAGCAAATATATCAGGCAATTCCTTTTTCAAATGATATGCTAAATCGAGCGAATCGCGCACTTCTTTTATATCCGCAGCACGGTGTCTTGTCAATATAAGTTTAATACCTACAAAATCAGGATATTGCTCTATGAACTTTTTCGTTACGCGTTGATACATTTTAGCCAGATACATTTTGTCATGCGTGGTCCCATCGAGTTCGTATAGATTGTGTAGGCCGCTTCGGATCTCGACATACATCACGTTGTCATCGTAAAAATTCTTCAAGGAACGGTAAAAGAACTGCTCCCTGACTGGTCTAAAACAGATAAGAGATTTCGTTGTACGATAGACCTTGTTGAATTTATTCCAAACAGTATTTATATCTGTTTCGATTTCATTTTCGTTTTCTGTGTACAGCGTGAAATATCTTTTGAGCTCCCTATCAAACGTGGCTACGTCATCGGATGCGTTTCTAAGATCGTTGAGGAGAACCCACTTAGTTGAACAAGGTCGACGGGGGACAGCCTCTGCGAAGTGTAATTTTAAATCGTCGTTTGCAAAACATGCGTACAAATTGTCGTGGTATGTCAAATTCAACAAATAATCCGATCCGAGCATCATGGAACTGTGGATATGTAATGCTGCACCTTTCGGCATACGTCTGATGATTTGGTACACCTGAGAGTTTTCGATTTCATGTTTATAACTGAAATAATGTCTTGAAAAGTTAAAATATTGCGGATTATGGAAAGTTTCATTAATCTCTCTCTTTTTAAACCGCATTAGTATTTCGTTTGCAATGATTTCATCTTCGTTCAGTGTTATTTTGCCTCCCAGAGAAAGGTGTGATTCCTCCTCCAGCAGATTGCTTCTATCACTAACGTAATTTTCCAAAACGAACCTTGCATCGATCGGTTTCATAAAAAACAAGCACAATACACTGTAAATCGTAAACGCATTCATTTTTTCGTCTCTACACACAGCCGTATCAACCGCGGTCACTTATAACTGTGACATTCATACTTGGCGTCGCGGCAGCGAGTACTGACTGACTAGTTGTGGTCATTATCGTGTTTATTTATATAAACTTCGTCGGTAGAAGCTTTCCTTACTCAACTGATATTTCCAGTGCAAATTGAGTAGCAATTGCTCGATTTCACTAAAATCAAATTCAATAAGTTTCAAGGCGAGTGCTTTTTAAAGCCTATGCGATAGTTACGTAAAATTATGTGATACCATTATTTGTCATATTGATATAGTAACACTCGCTTGCATTTATGCTTTTTTAAGATAATTTTTAAGCTAAATTTTCGATTTTTTAAGGATCATATCTTTTATTTAATACTTTTTTAAAGTTTGTGTGACAAAGAACCTAGTTAACTAGGTTTGTCGACATGATAAATCGGTATAATGCTTACTTTACTTACGGTATAAGTTTAAAAAATTAGGAAAAATATTGATTTTTTTCACTATTTCGGCCATAACTTTTTTCGTTTTTGACTTTTTTGAAAAATTCTTTTTGCACCTTACAGCTCTCATGAATACGCGTCTTTTATGCTTCCTTTTTGAATATAATATCTTCACAACTCTTCGAGATATAAGTGGACCGCACTTATTCGTGAAATCGGGACTGAAGCGAACGAAAAGACATTTCCAATGTCAAAATATAATTTGAACAATTACCTAGTTACATACTAATTAGCATTAATTCTAAATTAATTAATGTTCTATAAAGCATTTATAACGGTTTTATAAAACCGTAAGTTTTTCAATGAGTTCGATTAGGTGACATCACTATTATTATGGTCAAAAACCTGCAACCCATGAAATGTCAAATTATTCCTTCGAATTAAGAAACCTAGTATGTATAGTAACCTATAAGCATCCTATAAGATTAGGTACATCTGAAAGAAATTGCTATTATTTTTTATCAGGAGTTCATAGTTTACCTAATGTTCAATGTGGTTCAAAATAAATTACGTGGATAGATTGCAAGCAAACTAACAAATACCATTTTATGCCAAAATCGTTATGTTCCGATTATATTATAATTAATGTAATCATGATTACTGTCTTTGTCCTCCTGAAAACGAGTAACTTGAAAACGAGTAAACGAGTAAATACTAGCTGGTGCCTGCGACTTCGTCCGCGTTACAATGAGTACTTAATATACAGGGCGTCCCAAGACTATATATGTGACATTCGACTTTCGGAGGAGTTTGGTTACAAACAATGTGACACGAGAATTTTATATATATATATAGATTTGCAGAATTGCATCCGTGCGAAACTGGGAGCGGGTCGCTAAGTAATGAATATACCTAGGTATGTATAATGCCTTCTAAAAATAAATATCAACTCGACTTAATGAAGCTGTGGCAGTGTCAATGCCCATTGACGTTGAATGTTCACCATTTATCTAATCTAAATAGGTTGAATTTTTTTTATAATAATATTCTACAGTATGTGTTTATAAATTAGAACGATATTTGAATAGGTTCACATTATATAAATATATGGTTTCAGCCTGTGCAAGAGACCATAAGCTGTGAAAGAGCCCATACAACTTTATTTCATGGTAAGGGAGCCTTGCTGCTTGTTCCTGCATCGGTGTTACCTGTATACTTGTATAGGCTTAGGCTAAGATTACTTAGTGTTTATAGCCTGATAACTATAGTCCAATAACTGACAGTCCATCTATCATCAAGTGGATCTGCCAGTAATAAAAAACGTATTTAATAAAATGATTATTATTTAAGAAAATCCTTATCCTTACTAATATTATAAATGCGAAAGTAACTCTGTCTGTCTGTCTCGCTTTCACGGCAAAACTATTGAACCGATCACCATGAAATTTTGCATACACGTTGTCTGGGACACCAGAAAGGACATAGGATACCTTTCATCCAAGAAAAAAGTAATGTTCCCGAGGGATTATCTAAAATATAAAACTGTAACTAACGCCTGGCCAATGTGTTATAGCAACAAGTTGTCAAGCGTTGTAATTGCTTTTATATTTTTTAATTTATCATCGCGTACGAAGTCGCGGGCACCAACTAGTAAGCTATAAATACAATTCAAACAATTGTAATAAAGGGCTTACTTCATTTTAGTATAGCTAAACAACTTAAGGAAACAACTATAACAAAGAAATGAATAACTAAATAATTTTTTCAAAGTAGGTAAGTAAGTACTTATTATTAACGCCTCATAGAAATTACAAATGTTCAGCCGAATATAACATAAGATTAGAAAGGATTTGGGCCAAGAAGAAGATAGGGGAATGGGCCATGGCATCACTAACTCACTGACAGAAACACAACAGCACATGTGCCGTTTTTACACGATGGTTTTCTTGTGCTGTCTAATTTGTGTCCGGCTAAGTAATTCTTGTACATACATACATCCATACATACAATACCTACACTTACAGATTGATATTGATGAGAAAGTTTTTGAGGGTGGTGGATGTTTGTTACTCTTTCAAGTAAAAACGGCTTAACGAATTTTGATGAAATTTGGCACACAAATAGTTTATTACCTGGATTAACATATGGCATACTTTTTATTTTGTAAAAATGTGTAGTTCCTGTGGGATTTTCTAAAAGCGAACTATAGCTCAATAGAAGTCGCGGGCACAACTAGTAATTATATTATATATTATTTACCGGTAATTTCTTTTAGTAAACTAGAGTTTTCCTTATTGTTTATGCACATACATTGTGTGTATTTATAACTTGATTTATAACTTTGATATAACTCAGTTATTTTTCTGCTATCCCTGTATAACAAATTTGTCATTACGCTCACACATTACTTACTTAAGCGTCGAATTTCGTTGAACGCAAAAACTTCTTGTACTACACCAAAATCTTTGCGTTATGAAATATTTAAATAACTTAAACATATACTTAAGTTGTTTAACTATTCACATACAATTTTAACTCAGTCACCGAGAATCGCTTGTAGTGTGAACACGCGCGTAACATACTCATTCTTTGGACTATGAGGAAAATTATATTGCTGTTCATTAGTTTCACCACAGTGCAATCATTATACACACTCGTGAACAATCGCGATGAAAATCAATCAATCAAATCAGAAATATCCGCGAACAAAACAAGAAAGAGAAACGAATTGTTGAAGAAAGAGATGTCAATGTCTCTTGGAGGGAAAATCAATTTGGACTATAAGGAGATGAGGTTGAACAACATATTAATGCAATGGAAGTTAAAAGAAATGGACTACGCTTTCGAAAACCCGCAATATTTTAATTTCACTTATAACTTTGCCAAATATAAAGACACAATAAGGGATTCCAAAGTATATCAATTCATCAGGGAAATGCCTAAAGGTGCAAACCTGCATGTACACGCCAGCGGCATGCTTGGACCAGATCACATCTTGAAATTTACTTATATTGATCACCTATACGTGTGCTTTGAAGATACAATAAAATTTAAATTCTCTTCGAAACAACCTTCCGATGAATGCGTGACGCAGTGGCTGCTTATGAGCAACGTGAGAAAATCTTTACATAACGTGACAAAATTTGATGAAGAACTTCGAAAGAATTTTACAATTTTGAGTACTTGTCACGGAGAACATACTGATGTTAATACGATTTGGAATAGTTTTTCCAAAATATTCCACATTATTTACCCTCTACTTGGATACAAACCTGTTTGGGAAGAATATCTTTACGAAGCCCTCAAAGAACTCAGAAACGATAATGTGATGTATGTAGAAATACGAAGTGGTTACACAGGGTTTTACGATTTGAACGGTAAAATGTCGGATGCCTTTGACTTCGTCAATACTTCGAAGCGAGTTGTGGACAGATTCGTTGAAGATTATCCAGACTTTTTGGGTGCGAAATTAATTTACTCCCAAGGAAGACACGTTGATAGAGCAACAGTTGAAGATGCATTGGCTTTAACACGTGACTTGAAGAAAGCTTTTCCAGATTTCATAGCAGGGTTCGATTTGGTCGGCCAAGAAGATTTAGGAGCACCAATAGTTGAATTTCTGTCGGAACTAGAAGCATCGATTGATTTGAATTACTTCTTTCACGCTGGTGAGACAAATTGGTATGGCACGTTGCCCGACGAGAACTTAGTAGACGCAGCAATTTTAGGAGCGAAAAGAATTGGGCATGCATACGCTTTGGTGAAACATCCCCTAGTGAAAGAGTTAATAAAGAGAAACGATATATGCTTAGAAGTTAATGTAATATCCAATTCTGTATTGTCTTTAGTGAGTGACCTGCGTAATCATCCATTGGCTTCATTCATAGCTGAAGGATTACCAGTGGTGCTATCAAGCGATGATCCGGGGTTATGGGAGGCTAATCCACTTTCCACTGATTTTTATGCGGCATTTATTGGTGTAGCAAGTAGATTACAAGATCTGCGTTTGTTAAAGCAATTGGCATTGAATTCGTTACAGTACAGTTCTTTAGAAAAAATTAAGAAGAAGGAAGCCTTTGAAAAATTTGAAGCAAAGTGGGACGAATTTGTCAAAAAAACATTGTCGATTGCAGAATCTCATTAATTTATATCAAAAATAATAATAAATGTACCTATTGTTTTGAAATAAATTTTCAAGCAATTCTTTTTTAATTATGGCTATTTTATTTACTGAAATCCTTTTATTAATTATAGACAATAATATTAATAGTGAACAATTTAGTTTCTTTTTTAAAGTAGATCAAGATTGACAAAGTTTTGGTCTAATTTGTATACCTAATAGAATCAAGATAAATATCTAATTAAATTTGTTAATCAATTTAATGCTAATTGAAGGATGACTCTATGCGGTGCCTATTTTGTTGAAATAGTAGGTTTACCTATTTGCATTAAAATAATTCACGTAAATAATTATGATACCTACCTACGAGTATATTTGTCTATGACTATGAAATTACAACTATGAATTTACTTATATTTATTTCCCATGCATTTTATGTTATATTATATCGTTCCCAACATAATTAATATTGTTCGATCTTATTAATTTTTATTTTCATGTAATAAATATGTAAACATTAATTATAATATTAATGTTAAGTGTAGATTTTTTTTATTTATTTGGCATGTAAATCAACTCTTGTAATTAAAAATTTAAATAACTGTATTTAAGTGGTCTGTTTTAAAACACAGTTTATTTAATAAAAATATATTCTTTCTTTTACCGATAAAAATAGTCAGCAATTTTTTATATATACTCAAACGTTTGCTATTTATTTTATTACAGGCGTAATTTAATAAGGCTTTTCTCATACAAAATATAGGTCCATGCAAAATAATTAAAAATACCTTTACTGAATAGTATTATTTACTTGATGGAAATGTCATTTGTTGGCACAAAGTTCTGCTACTTCACAATAGATGTCGCTGTGATGTTGAATTTCGTCTCAACAAAGTTGCGGTGGCGTCATCTTTTATAAGCTTTTTATTTTGGACTTGACGGACCTATTTTGGAAAACTAAGAAAAATTATAGACTTCACTTGACTTGACTGACTAGTCTCGGGATCTGCTATTTTTGATTTTTAATTTAAATTTTGCCTTTTATGTTAAAAAAAGGCTTTTACAAATTGCTATTTTTACTAATGACACTGGCAAAATCATCGGAGAAGATCTGATGGAGCCAAGATATTAAAAGAAGAAGAAGAAGCTTTTTATAAGGTGGTTATAGGTTATTTTTGTGCAAATTTTGTCAAATGTGAATTTGTTAAATTATTACCATTTGACAAAAGTACTTACTATTAAAAGGATGTGATATATTTCAGACACCTACATATTTTTCACTTTTTTAAGTTTTTCACTTACAGCTTTTTCATTAAAAATCTATGTATTCAAATTGTAATTTTTTTTACTCAATATGTATTAAATTCTTGTGATTTCTCGTGAACAAGTACTAAATTCTTGAGATTATGGTAAATAATGGTAAAAATAAACGCGTTTGCTAAGTCCCTTTTGCCACTATAATGCGAACAGCTTTCGCAAGACGTTTTATTCCATAGATAGGTAATATCTTTCCTGGATGAACAGTGCCCTAGGTCCTTTTCAATACCTAACCCTGGCAACATGTAGGCATGCGAAATTTCGTGAAAGATTAACAAACTTCGCATTTTTATAACAGCTGTTGCACGCGACTGTGCCCACGTTTATATAAAACTAGCTGCTGCCCGCGACTTCACCCGCGTAACTTTGTAAATTATATACTAAAAGCTTCCTCGAGAATCACTCTATCCATTGTTGAAAACAGCATGAAAATCAGTGCAGTAGTTTTTGAGTTTATCGCGAACAGACGCGGCGGAGTACTTTACTCGGCGATAATGTAGCTTTCTATTGGTGAAATAATTTTTCAAATCGAATTTTTAAACACGTCTATTACATGAAAGAGTAACAAACATATAAATCTTTTCTATTTATAATATTAGTATTAACATCTCAGTAATTTAAGACTACTATACTATGAATGATAAAATTAGATCTATAGAACAAAAGGTGAAATAGTTGCTGACTTTTTAAATGGACGATAAACATAGGAGAAGATAAGCATTTAATAATTTTAATGATGGTACTTTAATGATGGTTTGTGTCAATGAATGAAGGAAATAAATCTCTTTATAATTAAATATATATTTATTTTGTCTTTTGACTCGTGAGATCGTTGCCCTAAGAAAAAAATTAAAGAATATACCTCCCAATACATATTACCTTATCAGCTTATGAGAACGGGCCAGTGCTCGACATCATTTGGTACTTACTAATGGGATATCAGCATGTACGACAAACAATATTTTAAAAAACCAAAAGTGATTGGAAATCCCTATAAAAACAATGACGAACATAGATAGATTAGGTTAATTTAGGACCTAAACTGAACTGGATGCATTTGCTATTTCGTACCATCAACTTCGTTTTTGTATGAAAGCGATTTTGTTTAGGAACCCAAATTAAACTGCGCTGAATTTGAATCGTCTTTTAAAAGTCGATTTAATATTTCCTATATTTCTCAACCGCTATCCTTGTATACAATGTCAGCAACACACGCATTATTCAATTGTCGTGTACGGGGGCCCATGGTCCGCTCGCTCGGCTAGAATTGTTTGGTTCGGAACAAACAAAATATTTTGAAAATAGGGGCCGCGAGGGCCATTGTCAAATTGACCGTGTGATTGTGGGGAGACAAATGGGATCGGATGTAATTCGGACTATTGCTCTTCAGAATATTTACAATCATAATTTAATTGAGGTTCTATTATTTCAAGAATTGTATTGTGTTTGTAGTATAAAACTAGCGAGTCGCTGCCGGCTTGGCACAGGTGTCATTTTTGCTGAATAAGTATTTAATTTATACTAAGTAATATTAAGAAAGAATTCAATTTTTAAAGGATCATGAGCAAATTAGTATTGAGTCTGGACCAATGCTCAACAGTGATAAAACTCAGGTCATTTAAAAGCTTTTGGGGTTTTATTAAATTTATACTATGGCAGCCAAGTCAAAATCTAGCGCGAACATTGTGTTTTATATTAAAAAAAAAAACATGTTTATGTTGATACATTGATTTATCATGATTGATTTTGATGTAAATTTTTTAAACATTTTTTATTTCAATACTAACTATAACTACAATAGTATTTTTAATAATATACAAACCGTAACGTCATCCAGATAAACAAATGATAAAAGTGTTACATTTATAGATCAATTTGATCAATGTGAACATAAAAAAGAACTGTTACATTTGTTTTAATATCTATATAAATAAAAATCAATAGGCGAATGTATGTACACAAAGAAAGGGTCAAACACTTAATTTTTTTTTGTATTATAAGAATGATTTCAATTTTATTAATTTTAAAATCTACGAAAACACTATGTTCGCGCTTGATTTCAATTTAGCTGCCATAGTATAAAATGAATTATAGCCTAAAAGCAATCATTTGACATAGGTTCCATCACTGTTGAGAAGTTGGTCCAAAATGTCCCATTATCATTTTTGTTTGTAAATGAGTAAACACAAAAATTAATGGACTGGTTTTCAAAATTGTTTCACCTATAGAAAGCTACTTACTTAACAGCGAGTAACAGGCTATATCATTTTATTCTATAAGTAAAGCTACGCCGAAGAACGAGGCTTAATAAGCGCCTTAAGGCAAGGCCTATGGCTATAGAGTCACAAAAATTTTAAGGTAAGATCAGAGCCATGGAAGTCAAAAAGGCAAACGGAAGGTGCCATAAAACTTCTATAACAATGCATTCTACCTTTAGAGTAACTATGTTAGTGTATTCCCATAGGTCGCTGGTTCAAATCCGGCTCGAAGGACCATGTTAAGGTTTACTGAGATTGTATACCTCAAGATATTTATTTTAGTTTTTCTTCTGCTTTTTTTTTTTTTATTTTCGTTGTTTTTTCATAGACAACATAGTAATTTGTATAAATAAATTTTAATGTTTCTACCAAGCTCAGCACAGACTAATACAGAACTCTAAGGCAAGCACCTTAACCACTCATCTAATAGGTTCGTCAAGTTCAATCAGTCCTATCGCGATAAGCTTTCTCGTAACTAAGATATACAATGTAAATTCTCTAAAATGTACCGGTGACTTATTTTAGTTTGGCTTTTTAAGTTTTCAAGTAACAATGCTCGCTGAGGAAGTTGTCCGTTAGACGACATATGGCTGGCGATTGTTGGCCGACGAGAAACCGCAATTTAAAAGGGACCGCGTCCGACGAGCACGGAGCAACAAAACCCGATGTGCCAATAACTAATTATCGTCCATTATACCTCAAAAAACACCTCTACCCACAACTTTTTTTTTCTATAATTTCGCGGTAATGAGATCGCGTGCGCGCACGCTAATAATTTTTTTTTTCTGGTTTTCTAAAAATCTTTGCTTAATGAGAGCGTATTATATAAAAATTGAGGTGCAATTTGGATATTAATGACGGAGTTGTTTCGCATGTGTTGTTGACAATTATGGCGTTAAGACAAATTATATGCAAACTAGCTGTTGCACCCGGCTTCGTTTAAGGCAAGGACTAACCTCAGACCGAACACAATCTTTACCAAAATTACCGCAACCTAATATACTATTAATTAAGGTGCAATATTGCGCAACAAATTTTTGTAGCTCTTCGGAGATAACCGAACAGATTTAAAATTGGAAGGTTTTTCTTAAATATTGTGTAAAATATGAAAAAGAAATCAAAGGACCAGATTCAAACGTGTAGATAGTACGTAAGCTAATTAATAAGCCTAAAAACAAAAGCAGTTGTCACGGAAAATTTTGATTACTGTGAACAGTAAGTTTTTTTAGCAGTATTTTACTAATTTTTTTTTTCTCAGAAAATAGATTTTTTTTTTATAAATCTGCCCGGTTCAAACTTTTTTCCATATGTATAGTCTACTATGCACTGTATTTTTATCTAATTTGTGATTTTCCTCTAAGAAGTCTAACTAGGCGACGATAATAACGCTTTTCAGCTAAGATAGGGACTCGCCTTAATAAAATATAGCTGATAATATGTTACTCGCTGATAATATATTAGCTTCCTAACAGTGAAAGAATTTCTCTAATCGGTCCAGTAGTTTCGGAGCCTATTCAATGCAAACAAACAATCAAATATCTCCTCTTTATAATCTCTACATCTCTACATATTATATAAAAATTACGTGTCATTTTGTTTGACGCCGATGAACTCCTAAACTACTGAACCGATTTTGATGAAACTTCGTTTTTATTTATTTTGATTTTGAACGTAGGCAAAGCCGGAAGCGTGTAGCTAGTATTAGTATAGATTATCTATAAGTCATACACCTCGATGTTACCATCGTAAAAGAAAACTGTCTTGCATTTTGTCATTAGTAGGTACTTACATTCATAATTTGGTAATGTGTTCCCACCAGTTGGATTGGACTTTTTAATCTCAGTATTTTAAATACAAATAGTTTCCATTATTTTTAGATTTCGATGTACTTTTTCTGAAATCTTTCACCAATAGTTAGAAAAGAATTTTAGGAAGGACATAGGCTAAATATACCACGCGGGCACTAGCTATCCTATACTATACTAATAATAAATCTGTAAGTGTAGGTATTGTATGTATGTATGTTCCTCCATAACTCTTAAACGAATTAACTGATTTTCATGAAACTTGGTATATAAACATTTAGACGTACAGGACACAGGATAAGCTATACGTAGTTTTTTCTTTTCAACGAGGACGAAGTCGCGGGCGCCACCTAGTTGTTTAATAAAGAAGGCACAGTTGGCAAGAGTTTGGAACATGTTTCTGACAGCTCTCCAGACAAAAAAATCTACCTTATTATATTATGCATTATTATCTCAAAATTAGTAATTAAGAACAGAAGTAAAACATGTCCCGTAAACAATAAAATTGTATTTAATGTGGAACGAATTAAAAAACAATAAATAATATGATCACCTCTGTCTTTTGTCACCCCACGCATTGTGTGATTCGAATGACAGTTGTGAAATACAATTAAAATTGCGTTGGCTCACAAAAAGGAGGCCCAGTTGCAAGAATTATAAGGTCGACAGAAAATTGCCTTCTTAATTCATGCAAATGTCATTGTCAAAGGACGTCCAGGAATGTTTTGTCGTGTAATTGATACGCGTAACGATAAAGCAGGAATTTCAAGGTGATTGTGCCGAGCTAATCATCCCTTTGTGGTTGGGGGTGCCTTTTTCTGTTGCATATGGTCCGTTTGTTGTAGTATAATAGTTCTTTTTTAATGTAGCATGAGAGTAAAACGTAAATTGAGACATTAATTGTGCAATTATATTAATGAAATAATGACATTTTATTCAAACTTTTTAACCATCGTCATCTTATTAGGAGAATGTCCATTGCTAGACATAGACTTCTTTCATAATTTTTCAATGGGATCCAATATCTTACCCGGTTGCTACAGAAATCAGCTGATCAAAAAAAACCCTGAGTGGGCTCGGCAGTAGCCGCTTAAGCTTAAGCTGGCTGTGCCCTGTGAGGACGATACTAACCCCCTGGGCCACGAAACCAAGCGACAGTGTCCAGCGTCAACAATTTCGATGCAATTTGCAGCGCCGTGTGTGGCCTCTTTACATGAACTACAACCATTTGTTTTTGACACTCGACGTTGACGCTTGAAGCGCAAAGAGTTGTTTTCGTGGCCCAGGGGTAAGCTAATTCGCTTTGAGCGTTGGTTTCGTGGCCCATGCACAAGCAACTGCGTTCGCCAACCGGCAGGCTTATTATTATCTAAATGCCTCTGCTGAGCGACAGGCGAAAAATTTGTGCAATATCACACTAAGTCGTATCACGTAGCTAGTAAAAATTAACGATTTAGTGTGATATTGCACAATTTTTTCGCATTTTTCGCCTGTCACTCAGCAGAGGTATTTAGATCATAAGCCTAACGCCTCCCAAATGCGGCTAATATAGTCGAAACGCTCCATAACGGAGATACATACTTACCTATTACCTACTTTCAAAGTACAAGTACATGAAGTTGAAGTACATAAGTACAATACAAGAAATACAGTTTCAAGTTACAAAAAAAAATATAGGTACTTCCATCTATCAGAAGCAGCGGAATTAGTCAGGACAAGATGTAATGTTTATGGTGTTGATGTCACTTAAATTCGTTGTGGACATTTATTTGATAAAGTTAACATCGTTCAGGCCTACCAAAGGTGATAGAAAACAATCCAGTTAGGGACTTAATTAGATTAAATCCTTGGCGTGCGACGAGGGAGTTTGGCTGGCCCTTTTTATCGATATCAAAGCTATCGGTTTATGCAGTACTTAGCAAGTGGAAAGGTAAGTACTTACTTAGCGAGAAAATTTTTGTAACGCAACATCTAAAGTCAATTTTTGAGACTATATTTTTAAAAATACAAAAAATCTGCCGTTTCAAGAATCTGCCATTTCCAGAATCTGCCTTTTTTAGAATCTGCCATTTAGCGAATAATCGAATATAAATAATGCTACGTACCTAATAAGTATTTAATATTTATTCAACACAGTGTGTGTTAATGATAATAATTGATAATAATAGATTGTACTGTGTTGTAATATGCGTAACACACTAGATACGTAATCGACCGTGAAGCCTTACCTAACTACCAAGTATCAACACGCATTTTATTGGTTTCTTAATAATGTAAACGTACCCCACAAATAATCAACAGTAATCTTTGAGTAAAGTCGATATAGATATATGTCTGTCTGTCGGTCTGATTTTCAGCTTACTCTTTTTGAAATGAAAACTTCTTTAGGCGCGTTGGGCGTTGTGTCATGTTATGTTACTTTACGTAATGTACCTAATGCGTTGATGTAGCTGATACCAATAGTCTATACCAATAGTCCAATATATAAAGCTGAAGGGTTTGTTTGTTTGTTTGGTTGTACAGTCGGCCGCGTAAGTCGATACAAAAGTCCAAAACAACTGAACACTTAACGGCCAAAGCTGAAAGCTTTGGCTTCGGCTTCGGCCACCTTCGGCCAAGAAAATCACCTTAGGTGAAGCCTAAGGTTTCGCCTTTCTTCTTATTATACAGTCCAAATAAACCTTCAATATTAAAGTTTTAAAATAATTTACATTATCTATACTAAGTAATATTATAAAGAGGAAAGATTTGTTTGTTTGTTTGTTTGTATAGAATAGGCTCCGAAACTACTGGACCTTTTACGATTTATGAATTCTTTTACGATTAGAAGCCGACATTATCCGTGATGAACATAGGCTACCTTTTACCGCGGGAAAATGCTTCATTCCTACGGGAAATCTAAAACAAAAGTAAATACTAGCGGCTTGGCCGGGGAGATAGCGCCATCTATCCAAAATACGGTAGATGGCGTTTTATACTTTTCTACGCGGACGAAGTCGCGAGCACCAGCTAGTTAATATTAATTGTAGCTTGTAGCTATTCTTGAACAAAAAATTTTCGAGCTTTTAAGCCTTCGGGCTTCGGCTAGAAATTGACCTTCGGTCGGACACTAGCTCCGTGACCTCATTGTGTAGGCGCGAACAAAATAGTATTATATAAATAAACCCGACCCCTAGTCATCTTGGTAACTAACTACACGACCATCGGCATAGTAGTATAGGATATTAAAAAAAGGCTGTGATTGAATTTTGGCTTCGTGACAGTAGTTAGGTTGTTACAATGTAATTTGTCAAAAGTCAAAAGTTTTTCGAAGTAACTCCACATTATTAGTGCACTTTTCAAGGAAGTTCGTGTTTTTTGTAATGACAGAATTCTTGCACGGAACATAATGCACGCATTAGGTAACGAACAACAACTTTGCAAAACAAAACCTTTGTTTTATATGAAAGTGGGTTGAAATATTGTAAGTTATATAACAACTTTTGTTATACCTACCAACAAATACGCTAATTAGCATAATTAGTTTTAACTAGCTCGAACACAAAAAGATTTTTTCTATTCGAGCCAGTAGTTCCTGAGATAAGTCCAATTTCAAAGTTGACCCGCCGAGAATCGAACCCCTAACGCGTTAGACAAGCACCCTTACCACTTTTGACAACTGGCTCGTCCAAATCCAAAGGGTAGTCATCCAATATAGTTCATTTGGCAAAACCTCACTGAGCGTGACGTGACGATCACACCAGTTTTGTGCTTTTTCCCCATATTAAAAGTGCCCAACGTCCCTAAATAAATTTTTAATTAAAAAAATAGATATTCAAATAATTTTCCATGAAACAAAAGCCTCATTTGCGATCACACCAGTTTTGTGCTTTTTGCCCATACTAAAAGTGCCCAACGTGCCTAAATTAAATTTTAATTAAAAAAATAGATGTTCAAATAATTTTCCATGAAACAAAAGCCTCATTTGCGATCACACTAGTTTTGTGCTTTTTCCCTATACTAAAAGTGCCCAACGTGCCTAAATAATTTTTTAAATAAAAAATAGATATTCAAATAGTTTTAAATGAAACAAAAGCCTCATTTGGCAAACAATAATATAATATAATATTTTCAGAAAACGAATTTCCCCAATAAATGAATTGACCTATCAAATTGTATTTTGTCCACAAATCAAGAATCGAACTGATGAGGCTGGTCGATAGACGTCCCCTAATTTTACCAAACGAACAAAGCAACCCTCGAAATGGATTAACAACCTTATTCTTTACGCGGTAGAGTAAAAATTTGAATGTATTTCTTTAACCTAAAGGCAGGATTAATTTGGCTTTATTAAATAGGCACTGATTCACGCAAACCGAATTACATCGGTAACTGATACACTCGTTATTTAACTGGATTTGTTCGAACGCGACGGGGAAACTCTATTGGATCCGAGGGAACATTACTGAGGATTGTTATTTTCGGTGTTCGTCCGTATGTAGTTATGATATTAGGCCCTGGATTTAATCTTTATCTATCTATACTATTATTATAAAGAGGAAAGATTTGTTTGTTTGTTTGTATAGAATAGGCTCCAAAACTACTGGACCGATTTGAAAAATTCTTTTACCATTAAAAGCCGACATTATCTGTGATGAACATAGGATACTTTTTACCGCAGGAAAATGCTTCATTCCTACGGGGACTCTAAAATAAAAGTAAATACTAGCGGCTTGGCCCGGGAGATAGCGCCATCTATCCAAATCAGGTGAAACCCACAGAGATATATTATTTCGATGGGTGAAACGATTAACATGATAACTGCTTGGTGATATTCCACGGTAGATGGCGTTTTATACTTTTCAACGCGGACGAAGTCGCGAGCACCAGCTAGTACCCCATAAAATGGTTTGTCCTGACTGACTATCAAAGCACAGCCTTGATAGTATGACTATACTAAATTGATACTATATAAGTACTTTGTAATAATAGCGTGTGTGCTTTTGTGTCTCGGTGAGTGAATAAGGGATGCCCTATCCTTTCCCAATCAGCACACTTGCAGCACTTGTGCCGTTGATGTTATAGGCGGCGGTATAGTCATTTACCATCAAGTGGACCGTCAGCTTGTCTACCGATCTTAACATAAAAAGAATTCGCAACATAGTTACTAAGTTACTTCAGTTTGTTTTATTTTTTGAGCTAATTTTTTTCTCAGTTTTTCCTTTTTTAATTAAAAACATTACAGTAATTATTATGTGTAACATAATATTATTTTCCTACGCATCGTTTACAATAACAAATTGTATGGCGGAACCAATTCATACAAATTGTAATACACAAGCTAAGAACAGTTCTGTCGAAATAAACTTGATAAATCTTTAGATAAAGATAACTTAAGGCTGTGTTGGACAAAGATGTTACAATACATTATGATTACAACTAGATGTGTCAGTGTTGATTTATCAAGATAATTTATGAGTTCAGTCAGTGGATTGATTTCGTGTTAGATGACTTAAATAAAGGTGTTCACTTTAATGAGGGCTAACACATAATAAAATCGTAAATGTTCTAAATTTTTAGAACGTCTTGAATAATACAGAACAAACTACGTGAACTAATAAAAATTGTTTATCAACCTAACTGTCTAGCTTCTTAGATTCGATATTGTAAACTTGCAATATAGGTTCTATCAATATCAATATGCAATATAGCAAATCTAATCACAAATTTTATCACATTTTACTTATTCAAGTAAAATAGTAGTAAGTAGTAGGTTAGTAAGTCGCCTATAACACAAGCACAGGTGGTGCAAGTGGGCTCCTGACTACAGTAGGATTAGGGTTAAGAAGGGATAAGGAATTGGGTTCTCGTATCCCTTACTAACTCACTGAAACACAACAGCACACATGCTGTTATTTCACTGTGGTCTTCTGTAAGGGAATATATATTGCCGCTAGACAGGTTTCCTGCGAAACGCAGTGTAATTACAATACAAAAATATTTCTGACAATATTAAAATATGTGGGTGCTTATTATAAGGTAGGTAAGTAGTGAAGAAAGCTTAAGAAGAATTAAAATAAAATGATTAGGTAGATAGTAACGACAAAGTGCATGTAGTGTCGCATCCAGCAGCGTAGTCTGCTCGCTACTTTACATCCTTGTGAACCATAGACAAAATAATCCAGCAAACAGTTTGGTTAACACACAAACAAATAGCGTATATATGATATGCTCCCGATTCGTTCGCAAACTCAATAAGGGTTGTTACAGTTGATTGCAATCAGTGCCCTCGCTGTGTACAGATATAATTTAATATTGATTTGTACGTGATACGAAAGTATCTCTTTGCTTTTGATACATAGAAAAAATGTGATAGCCCAGTAGGGTTTCTTTATACTCGGCTGGCATCAAAGGTAATGAGGTTCGAACTCCAATTGGACCTGCATGTAAGACCTTTTTTTGGAAAAGTAGGCAGGATGGTCCGTGAGGTCTTCCGAGATGACCGGCTCAGGTACGCCGAGGTTCCGACAAGTAGTGAAGCCCTCCCAGCGCTGGATAGTCGCTGGTAGTCGCGGATGGATGTCGTGTCATAAAGTCCCCGTGACCCCGCCCATCTACGGCCGCGATAGGAATTTGTGCAATATCCACGTAGCTCATAACACTTAGTGTGGTTTGCGTAAAAATGAACGATTTAGTGTGATATTGCACATTTCGCAGACGTATTTAGATAATAAGCCTGCCGGTATAACCCCACAGCGTCCCCTACGCTGCTAGGTGTCCAGCAAATGAGGATACCCGGCAAATATTCACTTTTATACAAAAAAGTTATATAATATCGTATCAAATAAATTCTCAAGAAAAAACTTTTGGTCTACCTATGGCACAAAAGTTGTAAAAGTGTCGATTAGGTTAAATAAGAATCAGTGATAAAATAAAAATAGACGATGTTGCAGATAATTGTTATTGTATTGTATATATCCACCCTCAAAAATTACAAAATCAGACAGACTATAATTAAAATAAATAAATCGCCTACTTTGATTTATACACTTAGTAAAAAGCAAAATTTTGGCATTGCAAACAGACAATTTAATTTAATTTATTAGTATATATTAAGATACGAGTATGTATTACACATTATTAGTATGGATAGATTTATCTAGGCCTGTTTATGCAAAGATTTGATAGCATATCATATAGCAGCTATGTTTCAGCGGTTCTCATAAATCGCACGGACTCCCTTCGCTTCATATGCAAGTTGCTCTAGAATAATGGAACTTACATGTGCTCTGAGGATATAATAAACATCATATGTAGAACGTTTTATGGTCGACATGGGATGTTAATACCAATATGAATTGTAAACTAAACTCCCATCTCTATACTAACTAACATACAAATGCAATGCTATGATGCGACAGACAGATAGATCTCTTTTGCGTCGGGTGATAAAACAATGATTAGCATAATTACTCCCAAGTATCCAATACCAATCAAATATCTTGAAAAGGTCATTTGGGAAACCTAAATTGTAAGCCTTGCAGTTTCTTTTAAAGACTAGAACATTATAAACTATTATAAGATTATTAATGTTTAAAACCCATGATATATATTTTTTAAATATTCACAAAAAGAATTGCAGTATAAGTACCTAGGTATAAACTAGAAACTTAAAAAATATAAAATAAAAATTACGATTTACGATAATAATTGCCAAAGGGATATATTAATCTACTCGTGATTACAATTTGGTTTGTACCCATATGTAGGTAAGCATGTAAAAAAACTGCAAAGGAAATTGTATGTCCAACACGAGCAAGTAACTACATTATATAGTTAAAATATAGTATAAAAACTATACACCTTTTCCTGGGACAGTTTTGCTCGGTGGGCGGGCCTGTAAACACACATCGCCTACTTGATAAAATAATTACACTCTAAGATTTATTGCAATATCACCCCTACTGCTTTGTTTTTAAGTTTCTCGCCGATTGTTTAATCTCAATAGTGTTTCTGCATCGAAACATAGCGACATTAAGAATGCAGTTGTATATAGTATTAAATATGAACTTGACTGTCTGAGTGATGCATGCTCGCCATTTAAAACAAATGTATAGTGTAGTGGTAGTACACACTGCGTTTCGCAGTCATTTGGGCAGCCCGTCTGGCGGCAGTAACCACCACCTTACAGAATACCACCGTGAATTAACAGCATTATGTGCTGTTGTGTTTCGGTGAGTGAGTAAGGGATGCCAGAGCCCATTACCCCATCCCTCCCTTATCCCTTATCCTTAATCGTTCTATGGTCGGCAGCGCACTTGTAGCACTTATGGCGTTGATTGTGTTATAGGCGACGGTAGCCACCTACCATCAAGTGGACCGTCAGCCTGTCTATCGACCTTAACATAAAAAAAAATGTAAAAAAAAATTGAGATATGAAAAAGAAAACATTATATGAGTAATACTAGCTGGCGCCCGCGACTTCGTTCGCGTTGAAAAAGAAAAAAGTAGCCTATATCCTGTGTCCTGTACGTCTAAATGTTTATCTACCAAGTTTCATGAAAATCAGTTAATTCGTTTAAGAGTTATGGAGGAACATACACACATACAACACCTACACTTATATAGATTTATTATTAGTATTTATTGATGATTGATGTAACGCCTTGACTTCTTTGTCATTGTAACGACGGTGGCGCCTAATCTATACTATCTAATACTAATAATATTATAAAGAGGAAAGATTTGTTTGTTCGTTTGTTTGTATAGAATAGGCTTCGAAACTACTGGACCGAATTGAACAATTCTTTTATCATTAGAAGCCGACGTTATCCGTAATGAACATAAGCTACTTTTCACCGCGGGAAAATGCTTCATTCCTACGGGAAAACGGGTAATAGGACAAAGGGTAGTAACAATTATCCTTTCGTACTTATCTTTTTTACAATTGGATTTAAAAATACAATTGGACCCGGTAGGTGGCGCTGCTGTCGGTATGTCAACTACTAAACGGCTTGACCGATTGGGTTGAAATTTTGTATGTGTATTTGGTGAACCAAAGAACAGACACGAATGTATTATATTTTATAAAGTTATTACGCGGACGAAGTCGCGTGCAACAGCTAGTTTTTTGTAATTTTAAACATTTTTTCTAGATAAAAAGTATCCTATATTTTAATCCAGGTAATAACTATCGGTGTGCCAAATTTCGTCTGGCAGTAACTACTACATTGCAGAAGAAGACCACTGTGAAATAACAGCACATTTAGGGATAAGGTCAACACCGCTTTCACTCTATACTTTTACTTGCCGACATAAACAATATTACTTTATGTTACGTTAAGTAAAAGTTAAATAATTCTAGCAAAACCACGGGCTAAAGTTAGTTTACTTATAAGAACAGTTTAATTGCTGTGACAGTAATTGTTACATATGTAGTTACATTGGTTAGGTACTGCTAAACTAGTACCATGGTATTACGAATGGGATTTTGAACTTAGAAATAATACGAAAAGTAATATTACTTACTTATAGAAATACTAGCAAATCAATCGTCATCTTGGCTTTTTTCCGAAACCCTGGTAAATTTAAATTTAAATTTATAATGACGATCAAAAGAGTTTCTTGTAGAAACCTAATTGATAAATAAATATTTTGATTTTGATTTTTGTTGTTATTTATATTCACCTATAAAAATTCTTTCACCTATAACAAGCTCCCTAATCAGTACTGTGCCCTTTATTAGGACACACTAACTGACGAAAATATTATATGGTTAAGTAGGTACTTACCTAAACTTATTTTGTTGCAATACATTCATTCAGAAAGAAAGACCAAGTATGCAGAATGAATGTGCGAGAGGTAAGCAAGCAAGAACTGGAATGAAAGAAGATATCGCAAATATAGGCTTCAGCGTATGATGCTGGAGGGGTTCTAGTATAAAAAACAAAAAATAAAAATAAAAAAAAATACATTCAGTCCTGTAGTAGTGGTCTCCTAGGCAGCGGTCCGTCTACATGCCAGACACTACACTGTACTTAATACCCGTGAACATTCTCGTTAACTGGTTCATAGTAATTAACTGTGTCATTATAACATTTTTATTGCTATTTAGCCACTTGTATGTGACTACCAACGCTTTGTAAGGCAACTCTATATATTCCAACTTGGCACCGTCACTATTAATAACGTCTACTGTCCTTAAAAGATTCACATCGTACCTATATTGTATTTATTGAATTCAAAAAGAACCATTTAAATTTTAAAAGTACGTATTCTTCAACTAGCTGATGCCTGCGGCTTCGTCTGCGTTGGAAAATGAAAAAATATAATACCTGTCGAGTGAATATGTTGGCGCTGCGCTGCTACGGAAATAGTGGCGCTCAATTTTTTTATATTTTCACACGATCCCTCGGAAACCTAACATTCTTCCAGGATAAAAGGTATCCTATATGTTAATTTAGGTAATAAACTACCTTTGTCCCAAATTTCATAT
Source organism: Synanthedon vespiformis (assembly GCA_918317495.1). Taxonomy (NCBI): domain Eukaryota; kingdom Metazoa; phylum Arthropoda; class Insecta; order Lepidoptera; family Sesiidae; genus Synanthedon; species Synanthedon vespiformis. The sequence continues at coordinate 4,509,445 of OU906965.1, forward strand.
AAATCCGTTTAGCCGTTTTTGCGTGATTGAGTAAAAAAAAACATCCAAACTTTTGCATTTTTACTTAGTATACATATATTAATGGGATTGAAGCTAAGATCACACTATAATAGTTAAATTGGTTCAAAAAGAGAGACATAGATCCCTTTAACTAGTAATTTTACTGCTTCAAATTTCGTTAACATTGGTTTCTAAGTAAAAAAGGCCGTTTCGTCGGCGCCATACAATATATTATTAAGTATATCTATCGTTTCTAACTCCCCGGTGAGTCGTCAAATATACTTTCATTGCTGAAGTTTAATCACGGTAATGCGGTCGCGTTATAAAGTCAAAAGCACGATGGACGCTCGATTTGTTTTGGATAGTGATGTGCCGTATCGTTAAAAATGTAGGCGAATGTATGTGGCTGCACTGGCTGCCGTCAGTCTCCGCGCACTTGTCTTAGCAGCCAGACGTATGTTCCAAAACTTTTTCATGTCGCTTGATGTTTGGGTGACAACTGGCCGTCGATTTGGCTGCCATAACTGGCCGCGCAAATATTTCGGCTACAGCAGCCTGGCTGCCGGTAGGCGATAAGCCTTACTATTGACGCGCGAAAGCAAGACTCCGCCATGATTGCGCTTTAGGCGTACTTACTTTTTTTGCTTTGGCATTTGTAATGCAAATTCCATACTTATAATACCGTACCTACTTTAACGGAATTAGCCAAAAAAATGCAATGCCTATCATCAGAAAAAAAAAATTGCCAATAACAAAAGCATTTTAATGTTGAGAAACACACGTGTCGTGTACTAACATAACAAAATGGCGTCCTGTCAGTTGGCGCCAAATTAAACCGAGTTCTGTATGATATCGTTCTTTGATCTCACTCCCGAAGGAGTGTTTACATGCAGCCGTGTCTGACTGTTTGTCCTGTAAGCGTTGAAAGGGACCTCGTGAATGTGGAAGGCGTTTCTTTTCAATACGAGATTTATATCGACAGATGAGTCTGGCAACTATAGCGTGGCAATTTGTGGATAGTAGATAGAGCGATAAACGACCTCCGGTGTGGTACGCTTTTGGGATTTTTTCGCTTCAAGACTAAACATTGTTTATACGTGGCGACATTTGTGTTACTTCTTACGGCAATAAAAAACATGTTATAAATGTGAAAGTAACTGTGTCTGTCTGTTACCTTTTCACGCCTTAAGTAGGTCAACCAATAATCATCATGTCAAGGAAATACAGGAAAGGACAGGTATCTATTTCATGCTGATAAAGAAGAATTGTCCCCGAGGGATTACCTAAAATGAAAAATACTACTTACGCCTGGCCAAAGCATTATAGCAACAAGAGGTCAAGTGTTATTTTGATTATATATATGTATTTTATTTTTCAAAGTCCACGAAGTCGCGAGCATTAGCTAGTTTTTTTTATATAATGATATAACTTTTGCTTATAACAAAGAGTATAGCCGAATAATTATGGGAAATCTGCCCCCGCGGTTTAATTTTATTTTTATTTTTATAGTAAAATTCAAAATTAATTAATGATGATTTTTTTCCCTAATTCTTAGGTGTCTAAGATATGAAAAAATAATATTATCATGATTTTTAAACTAAAAGCCAATTTTTGGCGGAGAAAAGAAAATTAAAATCTTTATTTTTTTAGCCTTTTTGAAATATGTTACTCACCAAAATTTGTCAGATAATGCCTCTTATACTCCTCTATACTCAGGATTTTTTTTGAAATTTTTGAAGTGGTGGAACAGTATGAAAAAAATTAAAAACTCTTTTTTTCAACTCGCGCCATCATCAAATCGACCCCTGAGTTCGAGTCGAAAAAGCCGCGGGGGCAGATTTCCCATATTAATTCGGCTATATACTCTTTATGTCGCCTATTCCCATTGTGTCCCACAAGAAATGGACATTTTGGACATTCGGGACATTTTGAGAATCACAAAAATAAAACAATTAGGTACATACTTTTATTGTTGCCAAAATATCACAACTTAATATATCTTTGTAAACATTTTTCAACTTTCAGTGTCACCCCTAATGTTGTACTTGACTTACTCCAGTTTACCTATGCATTTTCTTATAAGAATTTATTAATCTTGGCACATAATAATATAATATTATAGATAAGAAAAGAAAACAAGTTTTTTTTTACTGTCATAGTACCTATATTTTCATTATGAAAGATATTCGCAGAGCAATCAGTGGTTCGGAATAAGTGTTTATGAGTTTTTGATTATTCATACACATGGGGTCACGAGAGGCGCATCACGAGGACTCTGCAAATACGGAACCAAGTAGTGGCTTAGTAATCAACGGTGAGGACGATTTCTGTCTTTTTTATTTTCACTATTGTTACAGTATTCTAACTAGGATTATATTACATCTTTATCTGTATTATTATACTAATAATAAATCTGTAAGGTTCGGTCATGGAGTAAGTTACTTTGTTTTCAGAGATATCGTGTTTATAAGCTCCATACATGATAGTGAAACTAAATTGACGATTTTTAGAATTTTTTCTGTATATACTGTATGTATGTATGTTCCTCCATAACTCTTAAACGAATCAACTGATTTTCATGAAACTTGGTAGATAAACATTTAGACGTACAGGACACGTGTTAGACTACTTTTTTTTCAAGGCGGACGAAGTCGCGGGCACCAGCTAGTAATAAATATATCACGAATCTTTAAGAACACAATGGCTATGCCAGAAAGTCCCTCTCTCTTATAAACAATTTGAATTCTTACAAAAAGAAAATTGGCGAATTACTTTTAATTTAATGTAATAATTAATTTTTCTTTTTTTCACATAGAATATTCTTTTCTTCTTCTTCTTTTTTGTTTTATATTAATTTGTTTTTTAAATTAATGTAAATATAATATTTTATGATCAATTAAATACAAATAGGCCTAAAGCCTAAAGCCTATTTGTATTTAATTTATGTATATAAATAGATACATAATGGCTGTATGTAATCTTAATAAATAAATAAATAATGTTCATACATGTTTAATTTTTATTAACAAACTATATACTTACATACTTAACATGTTTTATCTGCAAATAAATTAATGAATAAAGAAATTCAGTGATAGTTTTAATTGATTTTCATGTACCTAACATTTACCTACATCACAGTTAGTATCGAGAAGGATTGGAATAATTGCTTTGAATCTGTCATCGGTTAGTATTTCGCCGAATATCATTTTCCTTTGTGATCATTTCTAACTATCCAAAATGTCCGTTAAATTGAGTAGCCATTTCATGATGTAGCTTCAAAGAGAAAACGTTTCAGAATACAGTAAATTTATTCCATTCTAGAATACAGACAATTTTACAGCTGGTGCTCGCGACTTCGTCCGCGTAGAAAAGTATAAAACGCCATCTACCGTATTTTGGATAGATGGCGCTATCTCCCAAGCCAAGCATTTACTTTTATTTTAGATTTCCCGTAGGAATGAAGCATTTTCCAGCGGTAAAGAATAGCCTATGTTCATCACGGATAATGTCTGCTTCTAATGGTAAAAGAATTTTTCAAATCGGTCCAGTAGTTTCGGAGCCTATTCTATACAAACAAACAATCAAATCTTTCCTCTTTATAATATTAGTATAGATACAAAACCGCTCAACCTGTAAAGATGTAAAGACCTGTTAAAATAATTCTGTAAAGATTAAGTAAAGTAAAGTAAGTTTAACCTAACCTTTACAGGTTACTAATTTGTAAAATTTTATTTAATTTTTATTATTTTTGACAAATTATTAAAACGATTTATTATTATAAAAAAAACTGGCTGCTGCCCGCGACTTCGCCCGCGTATAAAAAATAGATAAAAAGCTATTCTCAGACCTACCAAGTGTACATATAAAATGTTATCAAAATCGGTTAAGCCGTTTTGACCCGCTTTCAGCTTCGCTCTGAGTTCAATTTTTATATAGTTACTAGCTGGCGCCCGCGACTTCATCCGCGTTGAAAAAGAAAAAAGTAGCCTATCCCTAGTTTATCCCTCTTCCATAAGAGAAAACTGAATTAAATTCGGTGAGCCATTTTTGAGATTTCACGAGACTACTTAATGACCGCTATTGATTTTCATATATAAAAAAGAAGATTCATTAAAAAACTAACAAACACAATAAAACCAAAAAGAAATGCTGTAGCATCGCGAAAGCTAGAATATATAACAAAAAGTTGATACGAACGTCGCGCGTGTACATTTCACCCCCGAGGGTGTCGCCACCCGTACTTGAATTATTCAGAACGACAACATACTCCTTACAACCATGTATATTTCATTGGCTATGGCTTTATCGTGTGTACACTCTTACTACTTTCCTCGGATAGTACAGTCGACTGGTGATAAAGACATTTTTTTAATGCAATTTTAAGTTATAAATTAAAAATAATTGGGGCATTTTTTTAACCTGAAAGTGATCCTTACTAATATTATAAAGAGGAAAGATTTGTTTGTTTGTATAGAATAGGCTCCGAAACTAATGGACCGATTTGAAAAAATCTTTTACAATTAGAAGCCGACATTATCCGTGATGAACAAAGGCTACTTTTTACCGCGGGAAAATGCTTCATTTCTACGGGAAATCTAAAATAAAAGTAACTACTAGCGGCTTGGCCCGGGAGATAGCGCCATCTATCCAAAATACGGTAGATGGCGTTTTATACTTTTCTACGCGGACGAAGTCGCGAGCACCAGCTAGTAACTTATAAATCGAAATTATGTTAATCATTTTTGGAGAGGTGGAGAGGTTAGGCCCTGAACACACTGTCGGCACCCTAAGCGTTTTTGCGTTCCGCGTTCCTACATAACATGAGCACAAAACGCAAGGTTTAGATTAGATATCTGAAATTTATAACTTATCATAATAATCTTTCATCAACAACAACATTTCAGCACCATCATTGCTGGACATAGGCCTCCCCCAAAATTTTCCAATTGGACCGGTCAGAAGCAGCCTGGATAATAATCTTTATAATAATCTAATCTTAGGTAGAATATATTAATTATTATTACTAATAGCTGGGTGACAAGTAAAACACCATATAGGTTTTTTTACACCATAAATGGATAATGAATAAAGCGTTTTCTTTGAATATTGCGATCTGATTGATTAGAACACAAAAGTCTGACCGCAGAACGCTAAAACGCTGGCAGTGTGTTAGGCCTCTTATTAGTCTTTGTTAATGTGGTTACATAAGCTAGATAGACAATCTGTGAAAATTTATGAATGTGTTGACTATAATAAACTATCAAGTAATTTTATGACTTATTTATGTGGTAATAAACAATCAATTCTTGAGTGTAGTCTACGTTTTTAATTTATGCTCAAATAGAAATAAAAATTTTCATGCCATATAGATCTTCATTTTTTATCTTGTTGCCTATGTTCCTCCTTTTTATTCAATGATAGCAGATGTGGTAGGTAAATTTAGCTCCATTGAATACAACAATAAAGAAGCAAGTCGGATAGGCACTTCCCAGCGACGTGAAGTAGTCAAAACCTCATCAAATCCTCAATAAATGCCATATAGCTATAATCAAATGAGGCTAGCAACAAAACATAAAAGAAGAGTCGTTTTTATTTAGTCTGTGGCACGGCATTCGTATTTCGAAACTCAAGTGAGATCTATTTTAAAAACTCCACCGAGCACCCTCCATTGCGTAAAAATGTTTTGTAAAACGTTCTAAAATTAAATTCGAAAGAATTACGTTTAATTCAACAACCGTCTGTTTAACGTACAAATTAAATGAACTCTTGCAAATAAAGTATCAAACTTTCGTCAGGGTTGTCACAAACACAAACACTGGCAAACAAAAACACCCCCGAACAGTATCAGTATTTGTTTGCATTGTCAGCGGTCAGACAAACAGCAAAAATGTTCGTACGGTTAACGAACCAGTAATCCGATTCCGAGTGGTCAGTTCTCTAAAGTTTCGATCGGCAATCAACTGTGCCAACAGATCCATTTCGTGGGTAAACACGCCGCGGCAACCCTAGCGTACATGACTGTGTGTACTCGCATGTGTGTGAGTAACACTTTCTTACGGCAAACATGCATTTGTAACAAACACAATTTTGATTTCTCACAAGGGTTGAATGGCGTTTATTATTTGAACTAACTGTTTGCATAAATATTAGATTTACAGAGTGACCTTACAAGATAAAATGCTAATTAGGAACATGCAGAAAAACTGCAAGAAAACTACATAGTGTCAACTCAAACAAAACTTACAAATTTCGTAACTCTGTTTTTAAAAATAGAATTATGTTCTTCTCCGTGCTCTAAGATTTTTGAAAACCATATTTTAACGAAAGATAGGCAATGACGGAGTCTTAAAAAATAAATCACTATTATCAGCACCATTATTATTATTCACAGACTTTCAAAAGTTTGACTTCCTCTAAGACTTTCAAAACTATAATATCATGACTTCCCTCTTTCTTTTCAGTACTAGATTCCCTCTTCTGGAGATTAGGGAACTAGTACGGACAGTGCAAGGCATGAAACTAGGACAGAAAATATGATTTTGTTCCAATTTCTGGGCACCCCGTATAACTCAAATGGAAGCAAGATGGTTGCTTGAATAAATCAGACGCCTCAATTTGGAAGCAGGTCAGTACAAGCATAAATCTTTCGTTCAAAATTAACCAATGTGTATGTTAATTTATTTGATAACAACGTACTTATTTTACGTTCGTATACTTGCTGTAAAAAGTGACGCACACATCCGATCGTAAAATTTTGCATACGCTCAAAAAAGGAGAGTCTACATCCAGAGAATACTTACGATAACTATAATAGTATTCATTGATGCGGCGTCCGCCAAAAGGACTCGTTGGCAAGCCTACAAAAACCACCTAAAACGAAGATTGAAATATCCGCCCAATTTGTGTATGGACATGCAATAAAATATGTCATATCGGATGGCCCTTTTAAATCTTGCAACGGAGACTAAAAACAATCTTTTGATCCAACGATGTATTTCCTGTCTGAATTCATTCAGACAAAAAGGGGGAAATTGAAGTTTTAAGATCCTTCCAATTAAATGAGAGAGAAAGGCTTAAGTGATGGGGGTCTGGAGAGGGCATAAATCAGTTTAGTGGTATTTAATTATGGTAATCAGGATGTCCTTTTCTTCATGTTTTATTAGTTCTTTTGTTCTTCAATTTGTAGACGGAGTATTATGGAGTGCACTCGAGTTTAGATATAGATACCAAACTGAACATTTTATTTGATCTAATCTTTATATTATACGCAGGCAAGAACAGCATGGCATTATACTCGTACATACATATTATGTGTTACCTCTAAAATTAAATTTTCGTATCAGCCGCAGGAGTCAGGACGTACACTGTTGGATATAGGACTCCCCCATAATGTTTCAGACCGGTCAGAAGCATCCTGGATCCACCACGGCCCTTATAAGGTCGTCTGTCCACTTTGTAGGTAAATGTCGGTTCGTGGCCTCCACTCGAGAACCTTCCGGCCCCAGAGGTCGTCAACTCTCCAAACTATCTGTCCTGTCCACTGCCACTTCAACTTACTAATCAGCTGGGTTATATCTGTTAACTTTCGTTCGTCTACGGCAGGATTATTATCTAAATGCCTATTGCTGAGCGACAGGCGAAAAACACTAAATCGTATCACGTTAGCTCATAACACTAGTGTGGTTTGCGTAAAAATTAACGATTTTAGTGTGATATTGCACAAATTTTTCGCCTGTCGCTCAGCAGAAGCATTTAGATAATAAGCCTGCCGATCAATGCCTATTGCTAACAATAAAACGTGCATTGTTCATAATTCACATTGCTAAAGAGCAAGAGGCTGGCTGCCTAAGTTGATGATTGTGAAATGCAGTGTGCCCTGCCAATTTTTGGGACTTGAAGGTGCTCACTTTGAGTGTCATAGTATTTGTTTGAATGTTCTTCGCCCTTTCTACCTTTAATGTGTAACACTTTTTATTACTAATAAGATAATCTGGGGCAGGTTATTACTCTTTTTATTTATACCGCTGCTTGGTGTTGGTACAGTTGGATAGTACAGTTTACGCGTCTAATATTAGCCTTTGTTGCAAGCGATCATAGAAATCGGTTTTAAATTTCAAAGCTTTAAGAGTATTAGGATGCTAGGAAAGTTTTATGACCGAGACCCCAACGCGTCACTTTGGCGGAACAATGATTGTGCAAACTTCAACAATGAGAGATGCAGCGTCCCCAAATGTAATTTATACAGAATTCCGACGACATTCGCAAACAGCATTGTTTCTTTTAAAACCAAAGAAATAGCACAATTCCTTAGGAAACTGACGGTCTTTCAGCGAAATTTCTTACAGTATACATAAATATTTATCACCTTCGAAATGATAATCATATGAATAAAAGTAAAATTGTATCTTAGCGGACCCTATCTTAATTAGTTATTATACTTATACAAAATATTTTTGCATACTTAGTAGGTAAGTATTTAGTCGGATTTTCATGACTATTCTTATCCTCAAGACAATATAGATTACCTTATATGTTTTATTTGAATTTCAAGCTGAGATAGCCTACTTTCACAGTGATATGTTGCGACGAAGAGCTAAACAGCAAACAGCACCCCATAGCTCGAACTTCCGACCCGAAACGGAAGTTAGACGCCGTCATTTTGGTTCGCACGCGGCAGGAAGCGAGACGCACGCGCATCGCCACCGTCACTTCCGGTCGACGCTATCACTTTGCTATCTTAGAGAAGCGTGTTTTTGTTAAATTTGTGAAAATTGCTCCAGGTTTCAGCGCAGGACGTTTACCCACAAGGTTGACAGACGATCTGACAACGGGCGGCTGGATTTTTCTACTGACATTATTTGAGTACATAATAAATATAAGTCCAGTGGCTATTTCCTGTTTATTCCTCAATAAATAATGTTCAATTCATATTGAATTCATCACTCCATCGTTATGAAGATTGACGTCCGAATCGAATGAAAGCACTTCATTAATTCTCTTCTCTGATCATTACTAGACAACTTTATATCTTGTATGCTGGTGTATCAGATTACTTACAAATTGAGTTTTTGTGCCTAATACGATTATAAAGACGGTTTCATATTTGATATTGATAAGAAACTGTTACAAATAGGTATATTATATTATTAGAAATATATTATTTATTATTATTAGAAAGGACACATTCGTTTTTTTTTTATTTATTTAATTAGCTGAATTAGGTGCACTATTGTGCAATAAATGTAGCTCTTCGGAGAAACCGAATTGCAAGAGCAAGAGCAAGAAATTGCAAGAGTTTTCTTAAATATTGTGTAAAATATGAAACAAGAAATAAAAGTTAGTTAATTAATAAACCTAAACGAAGAAATAGAAAAGAAGAAGGAATTTTTTTATTGCTGTGAACCTTTGATTAAGCATACACTAGAATCTAGATTCAAGGTCTCAAACAAAATCACTGCGAAAAAGTATACTATACTACTACTATCTATCACTTTCTTGTTAATTTTTGATAAAAGACAAATAATGTAAATGTTGCATAACTGATTTGAACATTAACATCTAGTACCTACCTAATATTGGTTTGGTCGTAACACGTGTTCACCTTAAGGACAACTTTGTGCAACTAATTTAAAATATAAGCCCTAAGCTGTGTGAGTTCGGTGATATTCCACTATGCCACTTTTAGTGAAGCAACCCAGAATCTAGTGTTAGTGAACAGTAAGTTTTTTAGCAGGATTTTACAATTTTTTTTTTCTCACAAAATTGATTTCTTTTAATAAATCTGATCTTATGAAAAAAAAATTCCAAATAAACCTTTTATACTTAGATGCAAATATGCATACGCCTTTATAATAGTTATTTGCCAAACAGCACAAAAGTGTATTAAATCAATGACCCATACATTAGTTGAATCACGTTGAGCTTTTTACTCGTATATGTACAAATAATGTATTACATATAGGTATGTATATAGAAATATATGTACTTAATTTTCTTAAGTTTTCTTACTATAAGTTTCTTATATGTAAGTTAGTAACTTAATCTATTATATTATAATACACCCATTATATTATGGGAATAAAACTGTACCCAATTTAATATTATTATTTTTAAAAAGCAACAAAATATGAGGTAAACATTTTTTGTAATTATTTATGTAATACAGTAAGTCAAAAATGCAGGATTGAAATTTTAAAATATATACTTTCTCATCGTCTAATATAGGTATAAAAATCTAATAATTTATATAAATCCCGACATCATGAAAACAAATCCAATGGACAATGCTTATAAATAAGCGTAATTTTATAATTCATTAGGTACTGTAATAAATTTATTGGTTATCTGACTATGGTGAAATATTCATAGAAATTTGTGTAATTTGTGTAATATTCATAAGAAACCTAACTTAATGAATAAAGATCGTTCTTATTCTTAACTTAATGTAAAAGTTCGTCGTAAATTTTAATTTTTCGTCATATGTAAATTTTCAATCAATTATATCAATTAATATACCTATACTTAATAAGGGCTTCTTTCCCCAACTGTCTAGTAGGCTAATCGTCATTTAAAATCACCGCTCACCGGGGATAGTGGAGCTGATATATTTTCGTTTGCTCGGTAAAAGTGCCAGACATTAAAAAGAAAATAATAAAAAAAAATATCGCCTATCCAAGGATTATAATATGCACTAAACGAGTGCATAATTTACTTAAAATATACTTAAAATTATTTGTAAAAGTAATTGATCAACACTTTACTTGTAGTTGGTGAAAGATGCCTTTCTTTTTATGGAGGGGAAATGACGTTTACGCACTACGATATACACTACGACTGTCCCTGTCGACGAGGGGGAGTGTGGGACTCGCCTGACGAAGTTTTATCCCCAGGAATACCCACTAAAACCCCCCCGCGTTCCACCGTTAGCGGTGAAAGTGTGGGTCCGAGAGCACAGCGAGGGGTGAAAGAGGCCCTAAGGACCTTTTACCCTACAGACAAAGGTATTATCAGCTCCATTATCCACGGTGACTTTAAATGACGGTTAGCCTACTTGACAGATGGTAAAAGAGTCCCTTAAAATGTTATAGTAATATCATCTAACAATAGGTATAGGTAGTGCAATTTGCCGATGCGTCTCTCGTGAATCTTTCAACGCAAACACATATAAAACTGTGAAGCGGTTGAGTTCCTTTAAAATCAAGTCGCCGGCCCTTAATCAGTCTCATTACCACTCGCGATTCACAGATTCCAGTGTGTCCGTGCCGCTACACAGTACGCAATATTAAAACAGTGCGCAAACTTGGCAAATACAATAAGAATGTGCAAATGCCTACGAGCGCCATTGCCGTTTCGAAATATTACGGTCTTCTTTTCTTTTTAGTTTCTTATAAGTCATTCACATGAAAAACACTATCAACTCTTAATACGATCGAATTTAGGACCTAAACTGGATTGCATTTGCTATTTCGTACCATCAACTTCGTTTTTGTATGAAAGCGATTTTGTTTAGGAACCCAAATTAAATTGCTCTGAATTTGAATAGTCTTTTAAAAGTTGATTGTACATTTATATCCCAGAACATATAAATAAGCGAAATTTTGTAAAATTTAGTTTTTACAATGTCATTAATTTGTCAGCATTGAGAATAATATTAATTTATTCAAATAAATTAATTCATTGACTGCTGACAGTTAATAATAACCTGTATTCCATCAACTTTACAAATTTATTTGGTGTCGTTAATTATATTTATTTGGCCTCGTTTAATTTTTGTATTATAATAAGTGAACATATTCAGCTTAATTATTGTTATGTTATTTTTTTTTTCATTAAGACAGTAATTATATTGATAATGTACGTCTACCTCTCTAATCGACTTTTTAGTCAGAAGATCCAAAGTTTTTTTTTTATTACTACAAATTCTTAACGATGCTCCCTGCTATTATCGACCTATACTGTGCTGAGCGGCAGGATTTGCGCTAGCACAGGAACACGGAGCGCCATCAATCTGCAGGTTCCAATTACAGCCCGCTCTGTAAAAGACGAACGTCACCAATTATGCATTCCGCTATTTTATTCGCAGAGTTTCAAGCTGAAAGACTGATTCACTACTAGTTATTATACTGGTACAGTCGGCTGCAAAAGTCGATTAACACATTCAAAAGTGCAAAACAACTGAACACTCAAAGCGCCATAAGTCATTGTCACGACTAGATAACCAAATAAACTTCACGTACAAACAATTGTAAAAACCTTCAGTAAGTAAGTAAGTAAGTTGAGTGTTCAGTTGTTTTGCACTTTTGAATGTGTCAATCGACCTATGCGGCCGACTGTGCTTTGAATACAATTTCCCTTACCGTCGACAACAAGGCGCTGCTATTTTACACTTACATCTTTTTTAATTACATCGAGATATGGTCATAATTTTTAAACATAGGTACATAATAATATTATTATATATATATTTTAGTGGCGACCGGCCCCTGACTATAAACTTGTAATAAACCTTTTTGGGAAATTTCATCCAAATTCTTTAAGCCGTTTCTAAGATTAGCGTGCACAAACAGACAAAAATTCTAGGTAAGTCGTCTTTTTATTACTGTAAATTACAGGGGTCGTTTACGAATTTATTAATATAAATATTATATTAATGTTTGTAGCGTTAATTACAATGTAACTTATTAGGTTATATATTCTAGTTGTGTTGTATTTATTTGTGCACTTTATTACATCAGTAGTTGCGACAGTTGAAACCCCTAAACTCGTTTCCACTTACACGCTCCGTTTACATGTCATCTGCAAAACACATTTACAACTGGCGCTGTAATTAAATGGATAGAGAAATTTAGCTAAACAGAGCATAAAAGTAAAAGCTTGTCCGATATTGACAATAAAACGGGGGTGAAATAAATGGGAGTGCAGAATACCCGAAGAAAATTTCGACGGGAGATTGTATGCGTCATTATGGCCGTTGGAGGAAGTGACGACAGGCGCCGCGGCGCGTGCGTTACAAATCACTACTTTACAACTTCCGGTATGCTCAGTGTGTTGGCAGCGCTCGAGCGGGACGGACGTGCAAAAAAAAAAGCAGCGCGAAATATAACAATAATTCTCTGACACGCTTCAAAGACGCGTCTGGTAATGTTCGCGCAATGATATTATGGAATATAATAATTTGTCTCCTCTCCCCTAACGTTTACAGTGAGGGGACTATCTCTTAATAGTCATTCCTTTATTTGTTACCAAAAAATCTCCCAAGGGGATGATTATTAAGTGTTTATTGATTTAAAAAATATCAAATTAAATTTGAAACTTTATTGTTTTTGATAAGCTATAATTAAATTTATAAATCAACTCCCGACTGTATATTATTGAGCCCGAACATGCTATATCTGCTGTAAGTTGCTGATGAGATGGCTACCTACTTGATACTGCAGATCTGATGCTGCAGTATCAAGTATTTATAAAATATCACTAAAGTAACAGGACCTACAACAAATTTCAAATCAATCGACCCTGAGGATGTTAGTGAGATCCCTTTATCAACCTGGGAATAGGCCGATGATCTTCAAACCTCTGCATCTTCTTAAACTATAGCTAAGGACAAAAAAAAAACGGATCGAAATCGAACGGACACACATAGTCCACAGACAGAGAGTGTTTTGCGTCGGGCGTCGCAGGTTAAAAAGCATCTTCCTAGTGGAAATATAGTTCATTCTATAATGTAATTAATAATTTTGAAATTTTGAAAAATGCATTTTCAGGACTGGATTCTGATATCATCTTCCTTAATTAATTTTGTTTTCTACATTGATTGCATTAAGGTCCAATTAAAATTCCCATCAAATTAATCAAAATTTGATCCCCACACCATCAAAGCACTTCATAATATCCGTAATCAAATAATACAAATGTAAACCAACAAACATTGCTATAAATTTAAACCACATTAAATAAAAATATATTGTGAACACAACTAGACCATTACAATTTGACCTCTGTTCCCTTAATTTTATTGCATTTGATTGCTTTTAAAATTCCGATCTATGGGGTCGAGACGGGTCTTTTTATATTTGACTGCCTTTGCCCCATAATACAAAGTCACGTGTCCGAGTTACCCTTTCAGAAGTTAAAGACATGATTTTATTACAAATATTTGTGGCAATTTATTATCTATGTTTACAAATATAGAAGGAGAAAGTAAAAATGACTTTTCCATTATCGGTGGGTTTACTAATCCATACATATTTTTTTTCTTTTTAATTTTTGGGACTAACCTTAGAAAGGTATGTCATATATTAATATTATATATGTGAAAGTAACTATGTCTGTATGTCTGTCTGTCTTTCGTCCAGAAAAAAGGAGTGTTCCCGAGAGATCATCTAAAATATACTAATTAAAAAAAACTAACGGCTGGCTAAAGTCTTATAGTAACAAGAGAGCAAGCGTTATATTTTTTCATTTATATTATTTCTCAACGCGGACGAAGTCGCGAGCACCATCAGCTAGTAATTCATATGTTCTATATTTTGTCTGTGAGAACATCAAAGAAATCCTGCAACCTGCAGTGAAGACGTCTTTGTTAAAAAAACCAATCACATAAATGAGGGGCGATACGAAGCGGAGTTAGGGGATCCGCTTTCCCGCCAAAAGGGATGGCGACATCACGCGAGCTCCGCACATATTTCATTGATACCGTCCTCCACTAAACTAATGTGAGTGAAAATAACCAGCGATTGTTTGGTACGGTCAGCAAAGAAATCATAAAGGAGAAACAATTTCTTACTTTATGAAGTGAATTGGTTCATTTCTCACACGTGTATCTTTTTTTTTAAATTATGTTCGTCAGATAAGCTGACGGTCCATTTGATGGTAGGTGGCTAATATAACGCCTATAACAGAAACTACACCATATTAGCCGCAAGTGCGCTGCAGACCATACTTAGTAGCAACCAGACCAGATCAGGTCAGTGCCAAATATGAATATTAATTTAAAGTTGGCTCAAAAGGGATTTGAACTCGGAACCCCTGCTTTACTTGAAGAAGAAAATTCTTAAAGAAGGATGAAAGAAGAATACACATATAATTACAGCTTAGAAGCTAAATAGTAAATACTAGGTGCTGCACGCGACTTCGCCCGCGTAACTTTATAAAATATGCCCTATGTCCTTTCTGGTGTCCCAAACAAAGTGTATGCAAAATTTCATGGTGATCGTATCAGTAGATTTTGTGTGAAAGAGTAACAAACATCCATACATCCATACAAACTTTTGCATCAATCATCAATCAATACTAAATTGTAAGTGTAGGTATTGTATGTATGTATGTCCATAACTCTTAAACGAATTAACTGCCCAGGCAACACATAGGCCAGATAACAGTATGAAATTCAAAAAATTATTCAGTTTAAAGCATTGTTATAAGGGTATTAGAGCTGACAAGATAGGCAAATGCTGTATTGAATGATTTTTGGGCTATTATAACACTATGGGCTATTATGGGCTCCTTGTTGCTTATTCAGCTACTATTCAGCTATTATGTTGCTACTATACAGCTTAAAGCAATTTATTTGGTGCCCAAATTGCTTGGATAACGGCTGATAACGGCAAAGAAAATTCAGCCATTCTGTGTTGCTTGGGTGATATTCATGAAACTTGGTAGATAAACATTTAGATATATGGGACACAGGATGGGCTACAACGCGGACGAAGTCGCGGGCATCAGCTAGTTTATAATATTAGTACGGATAAGAAACAATGTGTGTTTTGCTGTCGGTATTTGAAGTAATGGTCCGGTCACGGTGCGTGCTCGACACACAATGCGGGTGACCCCTGGTTACATGGTGTATTGTGATGGCATAACATCTACCAAACAACTTACTTATGGCATGTATGCAACTCAAATAAATAACTCAACAGATTTATTAGACAGAGGCTAACCGGGGGGCAAAATCTAGTTTAATACATATACCTAGTAATTATTACCAATCTCAATTTCTATTCTATTCTATTCTATTCTATTAATAATTATGCATGGTCGGAGTTTCTTGGTGGATAACATCAAAAATTCTGAATTTCGAAAAGGCTCTATGGTTCCTCGTCGAAATTCAGAATTTTAGATGTCGAGAGAGAGAATTCGAGAGAATTAGCAAGCTGAAGTGACGATCACATTAATGACAAAATCTACTCGCGAAAAAGAACGATATAGATTCTAAAACCCAGTTTAGAATAGTCACTGTTCTTTATTTTTATTTGTTTATCCATAGACCTTAACAAAAAAGTAAAAAATGAAGTACCTATTTATATGTATATTTCACTGAACCATGCTTGTTGATCACGGATGGATCAACGTTACCGCCACCCATGGTGAGCTAACCTGACTATAATATCTATATTTACCACTAATAACTATTGCACGGAGATTATGCGTCAATTTGCCGCGTCTCGGTTATTATTTATATTTTTAAACGAGCACCAAACTCGATAATGAGATGTGATTGGAGTCACGAACGTGATACTCGGCTATAAGCAACCGTGGAGTCGTTACGATTGTGTCAGATTTTCAATTCTTATAGAATACTAGCTTGTGCCCGCGACTTCGTACGCGATAATAAATTAAAAATATAAAAGCAATTACAACGCTTGACAACTTATTGCTATAACACATTAGCCAGGCGTTAGTTCGGTTTTAAGTTTAGTTACAGTTTTATTTTAGATAATTCCTCGGGAACATTACTTTTTCTTGGATGAAAGGTATCCTCTATGTCCTTTCTGGTGTCGCAGACAACGTGTATGCAAAATTTCATGGTGATCGGTTCAGTAGTTTTGGCGTGAAAGCGAGACAGACAGAGTTACTTTCGCATTTATAATATTAGTAAGGAAGTAAGGACTAGTTGGTGCCCGCGACTTCGTCAGCGTTGAAAAGGAAAAAGGTGGCCTATCCTGTGTCCTGTACGTCTAAATGTTTATCTACCAAGTTTTATGAAAATCAGTTAATTCGTTTAAGAGTTATGGAGGAACATACATACATACATACATACATACATACATACATACATACATACATACATACATACATACATACACACATACAATACCTACACATACAAATTTATTATTAGTATGATGAATTATGATATTGATATTAATTGATGAAAACAGTAAGTACACCTGACTTATCTATATCTACTAATATTATAAAGAGGAAAGATTTGATTGTTTGTTTATTTATTTGCATTGAATAGGCTCCGAAACTACTGGACCGATTTGAAATAATTCTTTCAATTAATTGATTAAGTGATTATTGATTAGATTAAATGAAGCGTCAATCTGTCTGCCATCCTTTATTACGATAAATATAGTTTATTTGCAACTTAACTACCTTAACTTTATTTAACATAAATAAGATGTAATTGATATACATAAGTACTTAGTCATTCTTGTAAGTAACGATCTCTTCAAATATAAAAGTCACACGACTCCACTCACACGACATTTGATAAAAACAAATATTACCAATGAAAAATATACATAAGTGATCCTCTCCATGCCATCTCCAGTTCTGTGGCGACAGGTGATAATACGTTGATCTTAACAGCCACTGCCTGCGGGTGGACACTGTAGATCAAGCTATTATGAAGATTAACAAAAAAAGAACCCTTATTACTAGTATAATAAGGTTCATACGTGACGCGTCTACTGCTTGTATGATTTATACGACAAATTGACAGTTGCACGGAACCTGAACACGGTTGTTACATAGTCTTGAAGCGAACACATTTAGCTGATTTTGAACTTTTGTTTTTGTAACTGATCTTCTTAAATTATAACTTGTAGATATAAGTAATTATGATGCGAAGCAAAGGTGCAACTAGGGATTCTTTATGTGAGTTTGACCACCTACGTTCAAGTGGAACATAATATTAAGGCTATCTAGTAAGCTGTAAAAAAAATTGTGCGACTTATTTTTTTTTTATTTTTTTATTTTAAGTGTTCGACAGACAGATTGACGACACTTGATGGCAGGTAAGTGGCTATCGTAGATATATCAGCTCCATTATCCCCGGTTACCGGTGGCTTTAAATGACAGTTAGCCTACTTGACAGAAGGTGAAAGAGGCCCCTATTCGCGTTATTATACTTGTCAAAGGATTTTATCAAAGGATACGTACCTATAGGTATTGACCTGTGCCACATTTCCATAGTCAAAACAAAAAACATTATGGCTGGTAAATTTTTCAGTGGCCTATTTTTTTTTTTTCAGTAATTTTTTTAGTTGTTTTTGTTATCTATAAGTGGAAATTTTTAATTAGGTTAAGTTTGTTTACTCACCACTATTATTAAGTAATTATACCTGTAAATTTCCCTAAAATGAAATAAAATAAATAAATAAATAAATAAATAAATTATTGACCCGGCCAAGACATTTTTCAAGGCTAAGAAAGGAAATTTCCAAAAATGTTCTCTTAGCAGATGCATAAGTTATGAAATAAACCTACATCATATTATGAAATACCTTTATGAAACAAAACTAAAGACTCCTATTGGCTCTTAGCTTTTGGATTTTAACTAAGTACTCGAAAAAAGAAGTTACATTGGCATAGGTTTCACGAGGTAGGTATGTGTGTAGGTATGCTCTTTTACGTAAAGAAAGACATTAGCCATCGATAGCGAGTCACGACTAAGCAATTTGAAGATGATCAATGGATGTAAATGCTCTATTATGTACATCCGATTGCTCTGATCAATACCACCCACAGACTCGGCGAGAATCGACCTGTGTCCTACAAAACATCTAAGCTAACATCTAAGATTGTGGTTTCGTATATATGCAATACTAGCACGCGAATTCGCTCGCATAACTTTATAAAATACTAGCTGGTACCCGCGACTTCGTCCGCGTTGAAAAAGAAAAAAGTAGCCTAGGTATCCTGTGTCCTGTTACGTCTAAATGTTTATCTACCAAGTTTCATAAAAATCAGTTGATTCTTTTAGAGTTATGGAGGAACATACTTACTTACAATACCTACACTTACAGATTTATTATTAGTATTGATGATTGTTGATGGTGATACCCCACGCTGATAATATAGCTTTCTATGGGTAAAAGAATTTTCAAAATCTGTCCAGTTATTTATTACAAACATACAAACCTTCTCTCTTTATAATAATAACATATTATTAGTATTAGTATCGAGTAGTTATACTTAGATTTGCAAAAACTTGCAAAGAATCACACGTAGTAACGCTTTACACAGAAATATGAAAGTATTCTCGATTGCGTGATAATACTTTTTATACACGAGTACTGTTCAAAAAATAATTTTGATTCATTTGTTGAAAAATGATTTTGATTTGTTTTGATTTTTTAATGCATATATAAAACTAAAATCATAAAATGCACTCAAATGAAATTTTAAAGCTAATTTATGTATTTATACCTTAGTTTGCCGGCGTATAACTTAAGTTAAGAAAAATCTGAATTCAAAAATCTGAAGGCGTGCTTAACTTGCAATTAATAAATAAATATTGCAATATTGTATTGTTGTATCCATTTACCTACATCTCTTACTTATTTATTATGAAGTAGTTGTTACTAATGTCATTATATGTAGATCCAATAAACTCTAAACAATGCCACCCAAGCAAGAGCCGCAGCACCTATTACCTACGTACGTAACTAGTGTGATCATCATTTGAGTCAGGTGGAGGTCTCACATAATTATCACCACGTCCCTCGTAAATTATGGGAAACGGTCAAGATCGTGGCGACTGCCAAAATCATCCGTTTCACCTCTTTGGGCAGAATAGTATGGATATACCTAATCTTCTTCTTTTCTTGCCTCTTCATTACTAAAGGTCGGCAGTCATTTTTTTAAATCTCTCCTTGTTTTCTGCGAGTCGAACCAATTTTATTATAATTCCGCGGTTTTAACACCGGTCCGACTTCTTCCAAACTTTACACTTTTCTTTTCCTAAAATAGGTTTATACTCAATTTCGCCTCTTAAATTCTGTGTTTATTTATTATTATTTTTTAATGTTAAGGTCGACAGACAGGCTGACGGTCCACTTGATGGTAGGTGACTACCGTCGCCTATAACACAAGCAGCGCCATAAGTGCTACAAGTGCGCTGCCGACCATATAAGGATTAAGGATAATGGATAAGGGAGGGATGGGGTAATGGGCTCTGGCATCCCTTACTCACTCACCGAAACACAACAGCACATATGTTGTTATTTCACGGTGGTATTCTGTAAGATGGTGGTTACTGCCGCCAGACGGGCTGCCCAAATGACTGCGAAACGCAGTGTGCCCTACCACTACCTTATTTTATATTGATTTTTTTAAATTTTTAATGTTTGTATCTTTTATCTATAAATTATTTTAATATTAGTATTCGACGCGGTCTTATCCATAGTAATCCAACGCCACCTCAACTCGAAATTGGCCCGTAAAAAAAAAACAAATGTTGAAAAACCAACAAACTGAATATCACGGCACCTCACTGCCTCGGGGAGCCGAAATTTAATCATACATATTATCCAGTTATGACAGCCGAGGCTCGTCGCTTTATAGAGTGTTCAAATAATGACCACTATATATTTTTTTATTCTTTTTTATGAAGACAAAAAAGCTTTGAATGAATAGTGGGTAGGTATTTATTCTTTGTTGCACAATTCAATTATATTTCGCTTGTTAACAATCTGTCAACTGTTTTGTCTATGTATATCGACTAGGATTCTTTATTATCAACTATCTGTACGAGCTGTAGTTAGTTTCTTAAAAATCCCACAGGAACCTAACATTTTTTTACAGGATAAAAAGTGCCCTCCTACGTGTTGATCCAGCTAAAAAGCCAGTAACTCAATTTTAAATTCGCTAACACACATTATATCACCGTGTCTTATCTTATCGTATCTAGCGAGCGATTTTCTAGTTTAGCGGAAGTAGACAAGATTACCTACCTAGCTCGATTGCGTTTGAGCGAAGGAAATGACAAGAAAACTGCTTTGAATTTTATGACTTTAGTGCATTAGTCTAATGAAATAACTGTAATATACACAAGAAAGCCTTTTAAAACATTATCTGCATGAGGTTTAGATATGTAAATTTATGCTTCGTCTGTTTGTGTCCGCTTGTGTCTATTTCTCAGCTACTTGTACTAAACCACCCAACCGATTTCGATACGGTTTTCTCTAATGGAAAGATTGATAAACGAAGCTGGTTTGTGTATATAATTTGCAGAAAAAAATGCATGCGACATAAGCCGGGGTCGGGTCGCTAGATATCTATATAGTAGTATGTATTGAAATTTGTTTTTCCTTAATTTTAAGCATTCAGAAATGGCTCCTGCGATGATACAAACGTAGCTTATTTTCTCAGGTTTTGGTACATAATATACTTTATATTTCAACGCGGACGAAGTCGCAGGCACCAGCTAGTATAAAATTAATATTAATACCTATTTTCTTCTAATTTACTGAATTAAATTTTATTATTAACTTATTTCTTTTGATGATCCACTATTGATATTACAAAAATCATAACTCCAAAATACTACACGAAATAGCTATTACGGACGAGCGTGATTAGTATCATCACAAACAAATAACAGACAAACATAACGTATTGGATTGGCATGTATAAATTGGAGCGCAATACCGAAAATTTTTATTCAACATCTGAATGGCTCAGTCGATTTTAGAGCAATCTGTATATCTCTGGTCATGAAGTAATTTATAACGAAGGCTCGCTCTGTATAATTAGACCTGGTCTGAGCCTTGTTGATTGCTTATTATATTGATGTTTCAATTTTATACTCATTTTTATGGTCATCGGCCAACCGTGGGGGGTGGCCACCCAGACCGTTTTGCTTCTCTTTCTTTCTAACCGCTGCCGCCATAAGACCATCTCTGTTGGCGTCCACTTGAATCGGTCCGGATATTCCCGTCCCTTTCTGTCGCGTTACAAATTGACAGTTTCCGTCTCGCTTTGGTGCGAGGTACTGATTATAGCGGGTGAAGAAAGTTGCTCCTCTCCGTGATGGGGCGATTTAATCAAACCTTATAAACCAAAATACCGTAAGCGGCAAAAGAACAATTTATCAGGACTGTTTTCTTGCGGACACAAAGTTTAATGATTCGAATAATTTCCAACGTTTGACACGGACATATTTTTTTTGCATATGACCCGTTTTTTTTAATCTAAAAGTGATGGTCCACTTGTGGTCCACTAAACTTGATTGGTAGTAGGTGGCTACCGTCTCTTGTCACCTATAACGCCAAAGTGCGCTGTAGACCATCATAACACAGATATCCTTTACTCACTCACCGAAACACAATCAATGTTGCTGCACCCATATGACAGCGAAAGGCAAGTGTATACTTACCCTTTTCTCGTGAGAAATTTAGTGAACCAGATCCCCACCTACCATGGGGAAATCGGTGGGGTATGTGAGAAAAACCCTTGCAGGAGACCACCGTTAGATGATCTTCTACAAGGTCTGAAGAAATTTTTAACTAGAATTTATTTCCTGAGCAATAATTATCAATCAATCAAAGCATTTATTTGCAACTTATTAACATGATAGTTCTGAGTGATAACAAATCTGAGTTACAAGTTACAAATAGGTCCCTACTCAGTATTTTGCTGGCATAGGTTAGCATTGATCTTCCGCAGGAATTAGTGTCTTCATCAGCCAAAACATAACGATTGACGAATATTCGAAGGCTGGCCTTTTGTCTGATAATTTATAGGTTAGGCTAGACACAAGCAGTAGCCCATGCAAGGGGAGGTGTTGTTGGCGGTGTCGCTCGACATCGCTTTGTATAATATTGTAACAAAATCCACTATAAATCAGGCATCAAAAAAATTATGAGTGTAGGTAAGTACTGGTTAATCCATACTTCCATTATACTAATACTAGCTGGTGTATTTTCCTCCATAACTCTTAAACGAATCAACTGATTTTCATGAAACTCTGTAGATAAATATTTAAACGTACAGGACACAGGATAGGCTACTTTTTCTACTTTTTCTGGCGCCAGCTAGTTTATTATAAATGTTAAAGTAACTCTATCTGTTACCGTTTCACGCATTAACTAGTGATCCGATCATCGTGAAATTTTGCATGCACGTTGTCAGGGATACAAGAAAGGAAATAGGGTACCTTTTATACAGAAAGAAAGTGCTGTTCCCAAGGAATTAAAAAACTAACTCCTGTTATAGCAATGAGAGCTTATATTTTTTTATTTGCCAACGCGGACGAAGTCGCTGGCACCAGCTAGTACCTAAAAAAGATTTGTTAAGATTAAGCCACATAAGAAAAGGTGCACGTGAAAGAACAACATTTTTGGAACATTCTTTAGATGGCCAAAAAACGTATTCTTCCCTTGATCGAGCTATTAGTAAGGCGGAATGCTGTCGAAACATTTGTGACAAATTCGTGCGGGTCGCTTCTAATGAATTTGTCCAACATTTTGGTAAGGTTTCAGTGGAATTCCACTGTTGAAATGTTAAGATTTTTATTTTATTTTTAAACCCTAAAACGGTGGCCTGGATCCTGGATCGATCGATGTCGCAAATATCTCGGATTCATTACAATTCGTTCAAGTTGGTTTACTTAAGTTAAGTAGTTTGTTGACCTTGAATTTTTTGCAATAATTTAAATTCATCTGCCACTTAATCATAAATACTATAATAATAAATCTGTAAGTGTAGGTATTGTATGTATGTATGTTCCTCCATAACTCTTAAACGAATTAATTGATTTTCATGAAACTTGGTAGGTAAACATTTAGTCGTACGGGCCATAGGATAGGCTTTTTCTTTTTCAACGCGGACGAAGTCGCAGGCACCAACTAGTATTAACTAAAATTATGGTAAGTGATTGGGAAATAAGTTGGAATAGGTTTTTTTTTTTGGAAATGATTCCAAAAAAATTAGAATAACATTTTTTCTGTAAACTTTAACTGATTACAATATTAATTGGTCATTATCCAATGTCAATTGAAATAAGATTGTTATTAACTCGTATTAATATTATACCTAAAAAGTTTCTTCTTGTTCTTCTTTACAAATTTTTCACAATTTCTTTTTCATAAATATTAGAATCCGAGTCCCTTGTCGGATTCTAATATTTAATTTAATATTTGTCGGAATCCAACATGACGGAAATCCAAATTCAACAGCTACTTATGTACTATTAAATAAAATAAATTATAATCCTCGAATGCGAATTAAGAATTGTAAAAATATCACTAAATTATGAATACGAAATACCTCAATTTTTATTTGAATCAACATGTTAAAACCACTTTTTGCCGTAATAAAAAACGTATCCGTTTCAATTTTAATTTTCAAAGTTCGAGAACAAAAAATAAAGGGTTCGATACGATGCGGCGGCGGCGCCTGCGCATCGTTTATAAATCACCGGTCGCCATCTTGTAAATTTATCCGATTAACAAGTCGACTGTTAACATAGATCCTTTTGAAACCCATGTTTTAGCTACCATTACATTTACGCTTTTTGACTTTGGGACATGATTTTTTTTTCATATTGTTATTGATATTATATAAGACACATTCAAGGTCAAAAAAGGCCACAATGCACCAAGCTATTGCCATGGTGCTACAAATGCACTGCACTAGGTTTAAGTAAAATGGCTTGGGATTGAGTTGGGATGGGATAAGATAATAGGCTCTGACATCTCTTGCTCACCCACCGAAACACAACAGCTCCCATGTTGTATTTCACGGTGGTCTTCTCTAAAGAAGGTGTAATGCAGATCCAGACCAGGGCCAAATTTTAAAAGTTAATTACCGGATTCAAACCTATAGGAACCCCTTTTTTACAAGAGGAATCCATCATGGATACCCACCGGCCTGGAGACAGACCGGTAGGTTATGTCGGACTCCTGCCCCGAGATAGTATTAGGGAAGACCTATTACTTACCGACTAAACCTCTTCCTCAACACCCTATGGGAACCCTGGGACAGAGCGTTAAGACATGCACCCTAACCACTCATCCAACGGGTTCGTCGACACGTAATTCATGAAAAGGAGAAGTACTTACAATTTAGACCAGCGTCGTTTTTGTTTTCAACCTACTTCCAAAAAGGGAAGAGGTTCTCAATTCGACTGTTTTTTTTTAATGTTAGTTACCTCATAACTTTCGACTGGGTCAACCGATTTTGAAGATTCTTTTTTTTATTTGAAAGATCTGGTTCTTCCCGTGTGGTCCCATTTCAATTTGGTGCAGTTCTGACAATGGCATCCATGAGAAAACTGTTTGAAGTCCGTTTTTTTGTTATTCCATATTCAATATTTTCCACATGTTCCATATTCCATATGTTCAAAAGAATTATTCCATATTTGCATCTAAGTTCGTTTAAATTTGCCGTTTAAATAGATGCAGATCCAGTAATTGACGTACAAAGCGTTAAGACAATGACGTGTGTGGTTAGGCTGCAGTGTCAAAGGGCACGTTCACACACAGATGTTAGATCAGTTTGACACTAATTGTCGCAGTCAACTGGTAATTGACCGCATCGCTTCCTACTTAAACTAGAGGACCACCCGCGTCTTGCAGAATACGTATAAATATGTACCTACGTCATACAAATAAAGTTTTTAAATGCTCATGTACCTACTAAACAAAAACCCATGCAGATAGGATGGATACGTCGTGATACACGTATTAATAAATAAGATAATATAGCTTCCCAACAGTGAAAGAATTTTTCAAGTGGGTCCAGTAGGTTCGGAGCCTATTCAATTCAAACCAACAATCAAATCTTTCCTCTTTATAACATTATTAGTAGTATATATAGATATACTTAGATACTGAATAAATGTGAATATAAATGTGATATAAAGTTGAATTTGTTTGTTTGTTTTATACGTTTTTAAGCCTTAACTCCTCAACAGATCATCATGAAATTTCGCATAATACGTTGTAAAGGATAGGTCAGAAAAGGAATAGGTTGGAAGACCATTGTGAAATATGTAACAGCATGTGCGCTGTTGTGTTTTGGTGAATGAGTATGAGTGTGAGTATGAGTATGATTGAGTATGAGTAAGATGGAGGAACTCTCCATCCCTTTTTTATCCCTTTTCTTAATCCTTCTATGGTCGGCAGCGCACTTGCAGCACCTATGGCGTTTTTTGTGTTATACAGTAACTATACAGTAACACAGTAACTTAACCGCCTACTATCAAGTGAGCCTTTTGTCTCTCGACCTTAACATGTAGAAAAAAGTCAAGTTAATCCTATTTTGATTTACCTTTCTCACCTGATAGCTGATACGTTCTCGATTCCCCACATTTTGCCCTTAGAAAATAAGTTATCTCTAGGGATCTTGGACCATTTTATTTCGAGAACACCACAACGAAAAGAATGTGAAAAGAATATTTGCAACGAGAGTTACTCACTTAGATACTCGTTAGATTTCTATAATATAAGTAGGTACCTCACCTTAATACAATTTCCTTAAAGTAGGCTATGTTATCTAAGGTTGCTATAAAAAACGTGGGATCAGTAATTGCTCAACTTGTCAAACTTGTAATAAGTTATTTATATGGACATTGGCTTTACAAACATTCAATTTGAAATCAAGTATAAAGGTGTTGTAAGTATATTTCGCCTCTTTATAATATTAGTATTTATAATACTATGTACTATAGTATTAATATAATAAAATTTATACTAATTTTTATTAGCGCGTTTTGTATTTGTTAGCACTCCAAAAATACAGTCCTTTCCTTACTCGCTGAAGTTACATTTTAGTATAATCGCCCGTAACATAATTATACATCTTTATATAGGTATAGCTAATTAATAACTTACAGATTTATCATTAGTATTAATGATGATGATACCTATATAAGTATATATAATATATAATTGCGTTTTTGTGAAAGTGAGAATGTGTCCTGGACCTTTTTCTTCTGTCTTCGGTTTGTATGTATAAAAAAATTGTAGCTGACGAAGTCGCGGGCACCCACTAGTCATTATCTATAACAGTTAAATTATATGCAATAGTTTAAATTCGCAACTTGGTACCTATGTACAGTACAGTAATTCAACTAAGATGATATAGCTAGTACCGAAATTCTAAGTCTACTCATTCCAAGAATGTCGGCTGTCAAACGCCAATGTCGGGTGGGTCTCCCCTCAAGTGTCCGGACCACTCCACTCCGACCCGGTCTCCCACTTTGCACTCACACCCCCACCTCTCCTTCTGTTGACCCTTTCCAGACTGCGTTACCATTGTCAACTGTCACAGTTATAAGAAGTTAGGCCCAAGATCCCAAGTTATTATAATGAAATATTTCACAAATGTGACATTGATATTTTTTCAAATAGAATCGGGCCGTTTAGTGTACATAGTAAGGCATGAATATGTTATCTTTTTCTTATTTTATCATTATTGATTTTTTCTCTCTTTTTTCTCTCTTTTGTTAATTGATATTTTTGTTATATTGATTTGATTTAATTTTATGTTATTGATTGGTTATAATAATATGTAGGTTGTTCTAAATATTTTTAAATATATAATGTTGTGCTTTCCTTCAATTTAAACTCATACTTGTAACATTCCTTTCAGTAGTGTTGTATATAATGATATAGTATGTATTTTGTTGGTAAGCCTTTTTAAATAAATAAATAAATAAATAAAGTCAAATGCTCAGACCAAATAAGAACTATAGACAGAATTTTGGGGACAACATAGTGAAGCTAGTTTTGTAAGGGTGCGTAGGTTGTTTACACTAAGTATTCACGTTCATTTCACTAGTAAATCCGTACTAATATCCGTAAATCTTCACCGATGCTTTGCTATTTGGCTTCAGTTAGAGTCAATAACAGCCTTAATGCATCGAATTAATATAAACTCTGCCTTAATGACGTTAAACAACTTAGATTTTCCAAGTTGTGTCTTCGCTGACGTCAGCCTTTAAATTGTCTTCAAGTTGTGCGGTCCAACTGTTTAATTATTCAGTTGTACGTAATTGTCTGATTGTGTGAAGGTAAGTTCGAGTTTATGTCGAGAAAAAGTTCGATGGTAACACAGAACCGGACATCGAAAGGTGTCGTGGAGACGGCTCAGTGGAGCGAAGCGTAACTAGAGGTGGACTCAACTCTCGCAGCCTAATATAGCTCATCTCGGGGGAAGACGATTGCCCTTAAGTGCTAACCCCGGGTGGAGTGGGTGAAATTAGCACTTGAAAATCTCGAGGCTCATGTCAATATAACAGAAAAAAAAGTTTTGTTTAGTTAAACAGAAAGGTTTTTTGATTATTGTAAATTGTTAATTTTAGACTTTGCATTCCACATTGTCTGAATTAAGTGGCAGGACATATTATTATGATCTGTGACGACGGCGGCGCCGCCACAATTTATTATATTTTCAGATGATAGTCGTTTATAAAGTTTGTGTTAAAGTATTCTTTTAAAGTTATACCATATTTTATTTATTTTTTATACTATTTTACTGCTAAGTTAAAGTTATTTTTAAAGTAAGTTAAGTATACTATTCTATTTTGTTCTTTTATTTTGTATGGTTTGGCTCTTTATTTTGTTTTTATAGTTTTTACTAGTTTCATTTTGTAAAAAAGAAATAATCAGAAAATGTCTTTTGTGTTCGTTTTTAATGCATGTTGAGTTAGCCTATAACTGGAGTATACAATATTGTAAAAGATGTTTAAATGTGAATAAGTGTATGGATTGTTGTATA
Organism: Synanthedon vespiformis; assembly: GCA_918317495.1. Classification (NCBI taxonomy): domain Eukaryota; kingdom Metazoa; phylum Arthropoda; class Insecta; order Lepidoptera; family Sesiidae; genus Synanthedon; species Synanthedon vespiformis. Next base: position 4,538,182 of record OU906965.1, read on the forward strand.
TTGTGTTGGCTTCCATTGTTTTATTATTAAAATAAAATAAAATGATCTCTCGTGAACAAGTATTTTTTTTTCTGGATGAAAATGATAACGTGTTGCAAAAATACATAATGATAGTTTAAGTAGTTACTAAGGTGTGAAAGGTAACAAACAGATAGAGAGACAGAGTTACTTTCACATTTGTTGTATTTTTAGTATGGACTAAATGCTTGTGCCAACTATTAGTCATAATTTATTAAAAATAAAACCAATCGAAAGAAATCGAACTCTATCATACAAAGCACCTCTTCCTCTATTGAGTATTCTTTATTGATTTTTACTTATACGCTTTAGATTTTCGAAGTTCCACGCCAATTAAAGTGGCACAAACCTTTTATTAGCATCCCCATAGTTCCCCCCTTAACCCCCACCTCTTTACTAAACCAACATGGCGTCACTATTGTCACCTTAGTCTCGACAAACGTCCACTAGCACAGACCCAAGCAAATTTCAATCTTATGTCGCTCGTAAAAGAGCTAGTAAAGGCCGTAACTTGAATTTGGTCCTTATATGTACCTGAAGAATTATTCTTTTAGCATGTGTGTGAATATTACCCCGTTTAGCGTTTGACACTGATTACAATTTATACTTTAGCCAATTGAAATAAAGTTGAATTTGGCGTGAGGTCGTGGGGACAATTGTTGTGTTTTCTAAGCATGTGGTGGAAGGCGTGACATTAACGCCCGCAGGGATTGTAAAATTATGGATGAACAAGGGTTGCAGCGGTAGGGTTAAGTGGTTTTAAGTGTATCATTCCAATTTATTATTGATGGAAAAATGGCCGGCTACGACGTACCTCATCATAATATTTTTTTCACACAAAATAAAATGGAATCGAGTTTAGATTGGAAATAATAGATAGACTACCTAGACTGTTAAGAAATATTGCTGCTAATCCGTGCTTTGGAGGTATATTTCTTGAAAGTATTTATATTTTACTATGTTTTACTATGTTTTACTATAGACACAATAATTATAATACTATGAGACAGGTAAAGCGAGATTGTCCAATGCATAATAATAGATTGCTCTTGTGGTAAGGAGAAGACCACAGCCTGTCAATGGAGAAGACATACCTACATAGAGGAGAAGCCAGTTTTCAGCAATGGAACAAATATGTCACAAATCTATATAGGTATTAAGTAAAAAGAAAAGCTTATATTATAATAAATATAATATAAAGCTGAAGAGTTTGTTTGTTTGTTTGTTTGGTTGTACGCTCTAATCTCAGGAACTACTGGTTCGAATTGAAAAAATACATTTTGTCCATTTAAGTAGGCTATAGAGAACGCGGACGAAGTCGCGGACACCAGTTAGTTAATCTATATCTATATAGTATACCTAACTATATAGGCTAGGCTGAAAAAGTCACATCCTAAGAAATCTATTACTTGTCTTGTCCTTGTCTTCATCTTTTAGTTCTTTTACTGGATACAACCGAATTAGTTATAATAATACCTAGGTATATATTTTGTATAAAATATAAATGTGAAGATTTAAGTATGAAATACATTATGTAAGTAATTTGTCTTGGCACTAATATTAAATTTGAAACGCCTGCTATACTCGGTGGAGTATATAAAAGTGACCATGTTCGGCCAATCACAAGTCAATGTCGGCACACCAAAAGCATTCCTTTAGACGCGTGCGTCACGTCCATAGGCTTATTTAAAAATCGAACTGGCCATCCTGTCCTATATCATTACGCCAGCGTCGAGATGAATACCTACACTGAACACCACTGAAGTGAGTGACTCATACTTATCACTAGCTTTTTAGGAAGCGCACATTGATAACTAGGTTAAACTATCAGTTACCAATATACTAAGCGCCTCTTTCACAAACGTCAAGTAGGCCAAACTGTCATTTAAAGTCACCGGTAACCGGGGATAATGGAGCTGATATACTTGTACGGTAAACGTCCCAAACATTGAATAGAAAATAATAATAAAATAATCGATGGATGCACTAAATCTAGTGCATAATTCAATAAAACCGAAAATGATTTCTAAAAGTAATTAATCAACACTTTACTTGACGTTGGTGAAAGAGGCGCTTAAACACATAGTACCTTATTTCTTTCTCACTCACCGAAACAAAGTTAGGCTAAATTTAAAAAGTTGAAACTAAGCCAACTTTAAAGTTCATTAACCAAGTAGACCCTGCTGGGAATCGAACTCGGGAACCCTGAGACGAAGAGTTAACAGGTTCACTGTCCACAGCGCAATAGCCAATAAGTTCACAGCCCATAATATGTCGGCTAAACGATCGTAAAAAGCGTCAGTAAGTAAGTAAGTAAGTTGTGTTGCACTTTTGAATGTGTTAATCGACTTTTGCGGCCGACTGTACCTACCTAATCCTATGGGGATGGGCGGCGTACTTACTTTGGCCTCACTTTTGTATTAGTTATAAGGCGATTTTTGTTTTTCTACGCGACGAAATCCACTTCTTTGTTAGACTTTGCCAGGAATAGAACTGAGATTCCTGAGATTGCAAACACTTTAACAATTTATCAACTGATCTGTTAATAAACTGCGGTGTAGGTACAATAGGTAAATGACTAAATGAGTATAGTGGTTTTACGAATACAAAGTCAAAGTAAATCGAATGAATTGCCAGGTCTGTGCATTAACAAGTGCACGTTCTACCTCACCGGGTGTTGTTCGATTTATATTTATTGAAACAATAAAAGAGGAGCGTATGAACAATAACTTCTTCGTACAACAGTTCACTGGGTGGCATTAACTTGCATATAAATACAAGTACTTACCCTACACGTGTCCCTATACGTCCCTCGTTACATATGTTAGATCATGTTAAGTAGATCACACTTTTTAATTTTACTTACCAATATTTGTGTAGATGTAATACGTTCTACAATGTATGGATAAAAATAACCACCTTAAACTTAATTATATGCACCTTAAACTATATAATTAATGGTTAATACAGGTATATTTTTTTAACAAATAAACAGGTCATTTTTTTAATCAGGCCAACAGTAAACATTAAAAAAAAAGTTGAAAAACGAAAAGAAAACCTTAAAGAAATATAACCTTATTAGTAATTTATAAATTATTTTCTTCAGGTACTTATAGTTAATTACAAACGTTCTTTTTCAATATTAAAACGTATTAAACGTCTAATCACCTCCACCTTGATGAATATACTTAAAATATATAGGTATGATTTGCTCAGAGGAAACGATGTGAATAGTATTGTCTCTTTTGCTCTCATTAAATCTAAGTGGCCTAAGTGGCATAAGCCTTAGGAGAGACCAAGAGGTACAGTACAGAGTACAGACATCCAAGAGTGGAGAGACACAGTCTGACGACGATGATGCTGCTAAAAGATCCTCGCAACTGCTTCTTTAGAAGCTTATTCGAAGAATGGTCTGCAGCGCACTTGGAGCATCTATCTGTATCGTTACTAGTATTATAGGAAACAGTAGCCATCTACAATCAAGTGAATCGTCAGCCTGCCTGACAACATTAACTACTTTCAGTTATCAATACTGATACATAAATCTGTAAGTGTAGGTATGTATGTAAATGAATTAACTGATTTTCATGAAACTTGGTAGATAAATATTTAGACGTACAGGACACAGGATATATATATATATATATTCTTTTCTTTTTCAACGCGGAAGAAGTCTCGGGCGCCAGCTAGTGGAAAATATTCTTGTTATAAACTCGATAAAATTGTTACCTAGTTATAAAATTCACGATATACAAAAACGTTGATAAATTCATTAATTAATAAACCTTAATACAAAATTTAAGTAATATTTATTACTAGGTACATATCAGATAATATTGTAGATAACAGTCGATGTAATATACTAGTTCACAACACAAGAGTAATTATTATAAGAATCATTTAGCCCGCTTACACGCAAAAAAATTCAAAATTAAAATTAAATCCTACACATTTTCTCGTCCATTTATAAATTCAGTTCTGTTAGAAAAAAAGGCAGAGCTTATCTGAACCGTACAAGATTAAATATTGATAATAAAAGCAATGTACGCCGAAATGGACTTTTTGGCGGGTGTAGAGTCAGCAAAATAAACTAAAGGGAGGCAACACGACTGAGAACCACCTATAATAAGGCCATTGTTTTTATACAAATACAATATTGCGTTTATAAATCGGATAAGCCTACAAATAACAGTGAGAGGCGTGGAGTTTACTGTGCAAAATAGTAATATACTTAACACAAATTTTACCACCGTTATTCTTTAGTCATTAATAATAATTATTAACACGATGGTCTAAATAGTTAAGTCAATAATCAGTTAACGATAAAGCCATCAAGTTTGATGGAAAAGGTAAGATATCTTCACACATGCCACATGTGTGAACTATCTAGTTCACACAGCGCCATCTAGTTCCACATAAAGCAACTATAGGCTTGTATTATGGATATACCAGACAGTTTATATACTACATAGATTACTACTTCTTTTTGTAAATATACACATAATTATAAATATAAATATCTATGCCTCAGGTACAGTAAATGTTACCCTAGCAGGATTCGAACCCGCGACCGTTTGGTTAACAGCTAGGGTTACTAGCCATTAGACCAAACGTGTCAGTTAATTCGTTTAAGAGTTATGGAGGACCATACATACATACAATACCTACACTTACAGATTTATTATTAGTATTGATATAACCCCCAAAGTTAACACTTATAGCGCATATTAGTACCTACTAACTTAGTTCTTATAGGCTTGTGTTATGGGTACCTAATTATACAATGGAATGAGAGCGAAAACCCGCACAGAGTCACCTTTAAAAAGCTTATAGGTATTTCCAAAGTAGAACCTGCCGAGAAACACAATCTAGACCTCTGAATGATAGCGGTTATACCTTATTTAGCTCTACGGCTAGTCAAAATAAGTACACAATCTCAAGGGGATTCAGAATGAGTAGGTAGATAACAACTAAGTATAACAAGTGATAATGCAATAATGTCTACTCCATGCAAGTCGTTGTTCGCTCGTCGGGCAATAAGACGAACGCGCGCGACGGCGATCGTGGCGCCAGTAGCCTCCATTTGTATTTATTTATTTATATCTTGTCTGCAATTATTTATGTATTTATTCATTTTTATACAGACAACCATCACTTACGTGGATTCGGTTCGGTTCGAACATCTAAAGTATTGTTACTAATCTGAATTGATTATATTATTTTGTGATTATTTTGTGAACGTCTAATTAACAAATTAATAATTTTTCTCAACTCTCTTATTATAAAATCGTTTACAAGCCGGGTACCTATTTATGTGTATATTAGATATAAAAAAAACATTGCACACATTACGTATACCTACTTAAGTATGTTACCGAGGTAAAAAAAATTAGTTTTTAAATACTTACTTATTTGTCTGTTTGTCTATGCGCTTGTGCACGCTAATCTCAGAACGATTTGAATGAAATTTGACATACAAATAAAAGTATTTCTATACTATAATATTATAAAGAGGAAAGATTTGATTGTTTGTTTGTTTGTATAGAATAGGCTCGGAAACTACTGGACCGATTTGAAAAATTCTTTTACCATTAGAAGCCGACATTATCCCTGATGAACATTGTCTATTTTTTACCGCGGGAAAATGCTTCATTCCTACGGGAAATCTAAAATAAAAATAAACAGTAGCGGCTTGGCCCGGGAGATAGCACCATCTATCCAAAATACGGTTTTATATATTTTATAAACTTACGCGGCCGAAGTCACGTGCAACAGCTAGTATTTTATAACTCGGATATATGAATTTTTCATTTCGTATAAAATGTTAGATTACTGATACGGTGTATTTTCAAAAAAAGCGCGTACAAAGTCGCGGGCACAGCTAGTATTGATTATAATTATTTTATGTGTATGGAATGGACATCCATATCCATACTAATCCATACTTTCATAGGTACCTACTATACCGATAGTATAAAATATGGAAGTAACTCTGTCTATCTGTCTGTGTGTCTGTCTGTAACCTTTTCAGAGTTTTCAGGCCTTAAAGGTAACGTCTGGCAAAAGTGTAACAGCAATGAAGATGTCAGGTGTTATATTGTTTATTTTTTATTTTTCAACGCAGACGAAGTTGCAGGCAGGTACTTACCAGCTAGTCAATACTAATAATAAATCTATACTAAACGAATTAACTAATTTTCATGAAACTTGGTAGATAAATATTTAGACGTACAGGACACTGGATAGGCTACTTTTTTATTTTTCCACGCGGACGAAGTCGCAGGTACCCGCTAGTTTAAAAATAAAAATCTTAACTGCAAAGTGAAAATATTGAATCATAATACGTCAACTCACACTAACCGGAATTTATCAAGTTTAAGTAGTAGGTACCTATGTGTAGAAAAAGTACCTATGAATAAGATGCATAGGTACATTTACGAAGATAAACATTATTACCAGCTTGTACGGAAAATTTTCGGTGAGATTTTTTAAATACATTTTTTCATTACATACCTTTTTATGGACTTAACGGATCTTAGATGACGTAACACTTATAATAAAATGCGCTAAGAGTAAGTACAGATCGATTAGGAATTAAAATCCACCCACACAATTTAGTATCACGATCAAAATCCACATTCAGTTCTGACCTAAAGTATTCCGGTAACTGGAGTTCGCGCGTGGTACAAAAAAATATTGTTTTTTAATTAACTATTGAATGTTCCTGTACCTACTCGGGCTCTACTATCAACTTTTAAAAGACTATTTAGAGCAGTTTAATTTGGGTTCCTAAACAAAATCGCTTTCATACAAAAACGGAGTTGATGGTACGAAATAGCAAATGCAATCCAGTTTAGGTCCTAAATTAAATCGTATTAAGAGTTGATAGTAGGGCCCTAAAATATTGAAGAATACTATAAGTAGATCTTGCTGAATATGGATAAAACCATCAAGGTTCTATCTATACCTTCTACAAACCAGATGATAATGTCTGGCGTACACTTTGCCCCAATTTAATTCATCGGAAGAACAAACAGTTCTTCATGAGAGTTGCTTCATAAGAATTGATACTTAAATTTTTACTAATATCATAAACTCGAACATGAATTTTTTTGTTACGTTTTCACGTCTTTAATAATCAACAAATAAATTAAAAAAATTACACGTTGTAGAAAATGAAATATAATTATAAAGATGATAAAGAGGAAAGATTTGATTGTTTGGTTGTTTGTTTGTTTGTATAGAATAGGCTCCGAAACTACTGGACCGATTTGAAAAATTATTTTACCATTAGAAGCCGACATTATCCGTGATGAACATAGGATACTTTTTACCGCGGGAAAATGCTTCATTCCTACGGGAAATCTAAAATAAAAGTAAATACTAGCTTGGCTTGGCCCGGGAGATAGCGCCATCTATCCAAAATACGGTAGATGGCGTTTTATACTTTTCTACGCGGACGAAGTCGCGAGCACCAGCTAGTAGTGAATAATTTAGGTATGCTAGAGCCCACAATGTCTTATTCTCATTGAGTTTTTAAAACGCTATTACACGTACAGTCATTTAAATGGGCATCGCTTAGCTCTCGTGACTTGGGCCGTGTTGCGCGGGCGCAGCGCTTCATGTAGTGCGGCGGCGGCGCGTGTCGTTTGATCCACCGACAAAGACGCCGCCGTGGGAGAGCACGTGGTTCCTAACTGGCGCCCGACGATTACAGATAATCCATACGGTGACAAACGGTGCGAAATTAAATAATAGATAGGCAAAATGCAAAATAACTCAAACTCGAAAAGCAACCAAGCAACCAACGTTATAATCCAAGCTTACTGTTATAATATTTTCTATTTAATATAATCTAAATGGTAACTATAAATTAATTTGAAATTAAATTATAGCTACCATTTAGTTCATATTTTATTTTATTTTACGACTATCGTAAGAACAGATCTATTTCTATATTTATAACTTTTATTTCATTTAGGGCCTCTTTCACCATCTGTCAAGTAAGCTAATCGTCATTTAAAGTCACACCTGTTACCGGGAATAAATTATTTTATCTGATATATATACCTTTGTTTGTACGCTAAAAAGTCCCAAACATTAAAAAGAATATAATAACAAAATGCCTATCGAAGGATGCACTAAATAAACCGAGTGCATAATTTAATAAAACATAAAATTATTTCTAAAACTAACTAAGTAATGAACACTTAACTTGTAGTTGGTAAAAGAGGCCCTAATACTATGTATATAATATCAAACAACAATCGCCATTTTTATTAGTAGGTGCTTAAATCAATTATTTACTAATAGAAACAGCGATAAACAAGGAAGTTTGCAAAAAAGAAATTGCATCCGTGCAAAGTCGAGGACGGGGTGCTAGTTAATTTTAATTGACGTTTCCCTCTAAATTAGTGTACACATTATTGTTAATCTGCTGAAAAGAAATTTGAAGAAATCCGCAACGCATGAAAACGCATACTAATTTGCGTTTACACATTTCTTTGTAAATGTGTGTCGAGTTTTTTTCAAGGAACTGCAACCAGACCCTTAAATTTAGATATCTCACGGTACATTTGTTCGTGTTTTTTCTTATAAATCCTACATTTAGACGAACGTACGACGTCAGGAGCATGTCACGACGTTGTAGCGTTTTATTGCACACTAACGACCCGCTCCCGGCTTCGCATGGGTGCATTTTTCTTAAAATTATATAAACATACCTTACTTAATATCGCTCTTGTGGTTAGAAATAAGTTATGGAAAAAAAGAGAGAGGCAGGCAGCAGTGACTTAATTTTACAACTAGATGTAGCACGCGATTTCGTCCGCATATTAACCTAATATATTATAATAAAGAGAAAAAATTTGTATTTTTGTTCGTTGTGAATAAACTCAAAAACTACTCGAACTATTTTAAAAATTCTTTCACCTATAGATAGCTACATTATCAGAGAGCAACATAGGCTAACATTGTATTTATAAAGTCTGCCTACGAAGTCTCGTGGAACAGCTAGTAATGTTATAAATGCGAAAGTTTGTATGTTTGAATGAAATTTAGCGCACAGATTTTTAATCTCGATTACCATATAGAACATTTACTACCTTTTTATCCTGAAAAAATGTTAAGTTCCCGAGTTATCGTTTGAAAATGTAAAAAATGAGATGGCGCCACCGTCGTCATCGTTATAACTCACATATTTACTCACGTATATTTTTCATTTCTCAACGCGGACGTATTCGCGGGCACCAGCTAGTAATAATATAAAAACATCAAAGTCAGAGGTTTTAAATAATGAGAATTGATAATCTCAATAATTTTCTCATGTATCACTGTGCGTTTTAAAGTATGGGAAGCAGAGCCTCCTTAATTGCTCACTAATCTGTTCATCTACAAAGTGTTTTTGATCAAAATGAAATGTTTGAATTTAAAATTGGAAAATGTCCATTTTTCTGTTAACGGGTGGTCTTTGGATGAGAGGCCGCGGGACGTCCCGCTGCGGCCGAGTTCACATACCGACCTGTCGCACAACCATAAAATATATCGAGCCACGAATATACTCGCTTGTCTTGTCATCAATAACATTAAAAATTCAGGAGTCTTCGAACACACGCGTCTCTAGGACACGAAACGTTGGCCGTCACATCTCAATGCCTCGTGTAAAACTTTTTCTTATAACTTATGTTGTATACTAGCTGGCGCCCGCAACTTCGTCCGCGTTGAAAAAGAAAAACGTAGTATCCTGTGTCGTTTAAGAGTTATGCATACGGAGGAACATGCATTCATACAATACCTACTCTTACAGATTTATTATTAGGAATATTAGGACGAAAACGAAAATATCTTGGTTACCACTTTTCCTTCTCCTGACTTGACAAGGAATATAAAATTTACTGATAGCCTAGAGCAATTAGAAGAACTACTAAATCCAAAGATTCTAAATCCACATTTTCCCCAGCAACACCAATAACACCATCATAGACAACTTAACTGTGTTAACTTACACAGCCTGTAGAGTAAAAATAAATATTTCCTCTGTAGAAAACTATTATCAGAAGTAATCATATCATAATGCTATACGTAAAGATATTCGCGAAAACCTGAAAAAATATAAGTATTCAAGATTAGATTCCAGATAATTTTCAGTGAAAAAGGATCTAACTGATGGTGACATGACAACCGCATCAAAATCCGTTAAAGTAGTTTAAGAGGAGTTAGTGACCTTACAGACATACGTGGGAAGTGACTCCAATTTATACTATGTATGTAAAGGGATAAAAATTCAATTATTTCAGACAACGGTAAAACAAATGAGAACCACTTAAAAACGCATTCAACCTCCTCGGTTTCAAAACCTTCGTTGACACATTACAAAAATAAATTTAAATTAAAAAAAAACAACACATGACCACTTTCTAGAAACAAGCGGGAACATTTGAAAAAAAAAGGAGAAGTCCGAACAGACATTCGAATAAAGACGGTCGCTGGCGCGTCGGCGCCAAAATTCCTTCCAACTTTACTTTTTACGAACCGTCCCACGATTCAATTTGCTCGGGATCAACATGATGGAGCTCGCGATTGATGTGACGACGACCTGGCTTCAACTTTTCACTCCACAAACACTAATTAACAAGAAATCAAATGACATATAGTCATGTATGTATGTACCTTCAACGTATTGCTGCTCGCAGAGATATATTATTTCGATGATTGCTCCCTATTAACTCCCTGTCAAGATATAATTGAAATAGACCTGGACATAAGGTTGGATATGGATTCTCTCAATATGGTGTTAGGTCACAAGGACATCTGGAACCGTTTCCTTCGGTGAGAATTGTTAAAACTGTCGGAAAAAACGTTTCGCTCCTTAAAAACTAAAAGGCCATAAAACAAAAAAAAAACCAAAAATGTTTCTATTGCAAAAATACAAACATAATACTTCATATTGGATGGTGCAAAAATACTTTATGTTTGTTTTATTGGTTTATAATAGTATATTTTGATCATTTTTTATATATTCAAAAATAACTTATACCTATGCTTATATCCCTCTAGTATTCAATTTATTATAAAAGTACTTAAAACATTTAATGCTTCTTAAAAATACGCTTCTAACGATGTATAATATGCATATATTTGATATATATAGGTAATAAGAAAAAAAATAGACAAAAAAAAGTTTTTTGAACACCAGCTAGTTTTTCTGCAATTTTAAAACTATTGATATGAACTATTCGTCTGATACGAAACTGAAATAAATAAATAAATACCAACAGACGTGTCGTATGTATAGGTAGACTATCGAATGCGACGCATCGATGTGTTACAATCGTAAATTGTCTACTTTAATACACCCGAACAAACAAACAGTTTAGAAATTTCAGAACACACTGCCAACCGTCCAAATGTCGCCGGCCATTGTGATTTTTTGCTAGGATTATACCAATCCAATCCGAGCTGAATGAGGCAGTATGATAAGTCGGTTGTCGGTACAATTTCACTAAAGTGCGGCCGTTTTAGAGGATGTCCAATGGAGTTTATCGATAAAATATTAGAGTCGAATTGTTGAGATTGGAGAATTATAGGCATCAGAATTAAAATCAAGCAATTAGCGACATAAAATTCGGCCATAAATTTTACAATATATGCGAAAATACCTAGTTTCTGACGATTTTTCAAGAGCTTTTTTGTGTTAGCGTGATTGGTTGACCAATCATAATATAGCTCGTAATAAGATGTACAAATTTATTGATAATGTGCTGTTGTGTTTCGGTGACTGCATGAGTAAGGAATGCCAGAGCCAGATTTACTTAGTGAAATGCGTCATTCGTATAGACAGAATAATAAACTCAGAAAAAAGGGCACCCCTCTGGATTAATGAGTTATCAGTTTAGTAAAATGGCAAAAGAAATCCTTTAGACAAAGTATCATGAGTAGCATAGCGTATGACAGGAATTTATTTATTTATTTTATTTTAGGGAAATTTACAGGTTAATATTACATAATAACAGTTTGAATAAATAACTTACACCTAATAAAAAAAATCCACTTACAGATTACAGACTTGTTCTAATAACAATGATAAATAATGCGTAAGAGTGTTTACATCGCTGATAAAAGAAGGCCATTGAAAAATTTATCCGCTACAATAATATTTTTAATTTTTACTTACTATGGAACTGTGGAACAGGTCGACATCTGTATTCTCTAATAAAATTTCATTAATAAGTCTACATGAACGAGACATGAACGTAATTAATAAGTCTACATGAATGTATTTCTTACTATGAGCTACATGCAGCAAAGAGCGATTTCTCAAATTAGTATGAGGGACATTTAAATATCATTTGGGTAATTATAGTTCAGGTGAATCAATTAAACCCTTTGAAATTTTTATCAAATAGCAAATGTCACTAATGTTACTCCTATACTGAAGAGGTAGGAAATGTTGCCTCTGTGAATGTAGTCTTACAACTTCGAATGACTTCATAATATCGATATTGGTGATTCATCGATGCACAACACTAGTTCCAAGTGCGTGATTTCCGCACGGTTGCATAATTCGATCGCACGCCCTGCGAAAATCATTGAATGCTGTTCGCAATGCAATGATTCAGGTGCAGCGATTTCGTAAATGGCACTTGGGGGATTAGAAATCAAATTGTCGTATATCCACATCTTTACAATTAGACAAGAAATTAGACAACTCATAGAATAAGCTGTTTGGATAAACGGAAACTGTTCAAGCAACTAGCGAATGTTTAAACAGCTTACTCTGGGTTAAATGGTATATTCAGAATCGACCCGCCATGGAATTGCATGAATGCAATTGACTGAAGACCTTTTTAGAATAAATAATTGAAATATATATTTAAAAAAACGCAGGATGTAATCCCAGTAGAGATTATACTTTTATTTTAGAAAAATAAAATAAAAAATGTTTATAGAATCGTGATCAGGGTTCAGCTAGTTAGTTAAATAAAAGTTCATACGTGCAAAGCCGAGGCAGGCCGCTAGTTTACAAATAATTTTGTTTACTTATTCAATTTCAACGGGTGCAGCTCTTAGAGTATAAGTACTAGAAAGTTGAAGGGACACTTTGAGCCCAAATTCGACACAAATTGAGCATGATTGCTCCTAAACTATGTCTCTATACAAAATATTTATAAACGATAAAGTCATGTTTATGATGGAGTACACTTTTGTTATATAAATTTAAATGTGAGTAGTACATATATGGTTATACAATGTTTTATATATGCAGACTACTTAAGTATGGTAATTAATCTAATCTTACTTTATATAAAAAATCACTGAAATACATATATAGCCAATGGACCTTTTTTTTTTTCTTTAAGGTCGATAGACAGGCTGACGGTCCACTTGATGGTAGGTGGCCACCGTTGCCTATAACACAAGCAACGCCATAAGTGCTACAAGTGCGCTGCCGACCATACAAGGATTAAGGATAAGGGATAAGGGAGGGATGGGGTAATGGGCTCTGGCATCCCTTACTCACTCACCGAAACACAACAGCACATATGCTGTTATTTCACGGTGGTATTCTGTAAGCCACCAAATACCTACCACCAAATGGACCATAAGCTTGTCTGTATACATTTTACATAAAAGAAGATAAACACCTCAGAAATACAACTCCAAACGCTATATGAAACGGCAGTGTATGTAATAATTAATTTTAATAGTAATAATTTAGGAACTCACATTTATTGGGCGTTTAGTGTGAATTAAATAACATTTAGTCTAATTGTACACCTTTGGGAAGTCAGGGCGCGTCATTGGTAATTTTTTTTTTTTTACTTCTACTAATGTTATCGTGGTAGATATTAGTCGAAGCACTGTGTAGTGTGTTCGCGTCCTTAGCGAACTACCGAAACGTCACTTCAATTCGTGACGGCTCGTTGGCTCCAAAACCATTCCGAAAAAAAAATCATCCCACAACTTTCGAGAGATTAATTTGTCATTTGTAAGAAAACTAGTTTGAATCGGATTTGAGTTGAAAAAATTCGCCAGCCCACCGAATGTCTGAGTAATTTTGGTGAAAAAGTTTTGGTGGAAAACGTACCTACACCATTTATATTTCTATATCTAAAAATAAAATACATTTATTCTCATAGCTCGGCAGTACACTTTTTTACTCACTAAGTAAGCACCTATCTGATTTGATCTAACTTGTATCGTGTTATTGGATTGTTGAAAAGAGATGTGTTTTAGTAATTGAATTCATTTCCATCAAGACAAGAGTAATTTATACTTAGCTGCCAGACTGGTATAACTCAACTTAGCGTTCTGAGACGAAAACCGTGATAACTTCGCAAATGTAAATAAGATAACTATACACATAAACCATTTTCAGAAATTCTCCTTTTCATCGATACAATCAGAACAAAATCCATTTAAAACTTTGAGATGACTTGACTTTGAGAGAGAAAAATGAGATTTCTTATATTACCAACAGTTACATTACCTCTATAAAGATTTTTGTAAATAATAGATACATGTTATGTTATATTCAGCTATTTAATACAAAAGAAACCGTTTCTATTTAAGGAATTACTGTTGTACAACCACCCACATATTATACCTACCTAAATACCTACAACCGCGCATTTTCCGTCCTCATTTTCCATATAATTTCCCTCAGACTTCGTCCACGGCTCGAGAGAGCGTGATAAACGGTAACCTTTGGAAGGCTGTACTTTCTACTTGGTGATCTCATACAATGATATAAAAAACGGATAATTTTAGATAGATTTTTTTAATAATACTTAAATTGCTGGAATCACATCAATAATTTCTTTGACTGCAAAAACTGTTTTGTTAAATTGGACATCGTCCGTGTAATGTATAGGTAAAATAAAATAAAATATAAATATGCAACATACTATACTCAGGGCCTCTTTCAAGTAGGCTTCAGGCTATCTGTCAAGTAGGCTAACTGTCATTTAAAGTCACCGGTAACCGGGGATAATGGAGCTGATATACTTACCTTTGTTTCTGCGGTAAAAGTTAAAAATAAAATAATAAAAAAAATTGGTCTATCGAAGGATTGCAGTTAACCGAGTGCATAATTTAATAAAACATAAAATTATTTCTAAAAGTAATCTACACTTTACTTGTATGTAGTTGGTGAAAGCATCGAATTAACATAACTCTGCGAGCAGAAAGAGTCTTATATTAATTCGGCTGCCATAACAACGGCTAACTTCCACTTTAAATGTGAAAGTGGTTCTCGTTGGCGAGTTTGTTTTCCTCGATTTCGGCAGATGGCACCGTAAAAAAGCTATTTTTTTCTCGATCGAAATTATATTAATATGCGAAAAATAGACATTGTAAAAATTTCAACTTAATCCATCGGCTAATTTTCGACTTTTTGGGTAATACACAAATTAACACAACATTTTTATTTATACAGATTCTTACTTACTAATGTTACTAATGTAATGTTATGTATATGTGAATGTGAGTTTGTTTGTTTGTTACGCTTTCATGTGTCTACAACATTTCGTGAACGTTTGTTCACGAAATCTTGCATACACGTTTTCTGGGACACCAGAAAGGACATAGGGTATCTTTCATCCAGAACGCGGACGAAGTCGCGGGCACCAGCTAGTATAATATATATAAAAATATATAAGAGAATAAATCATTTATTTCCTTTTAACAACACCGAAACTCCAGACCAAATGCTTTTAGAACAAAAGAACTACACCGATATATTTGTTAGTATAAACGTGGGGGTTGATACAGTTGGCGATATTATGGGGTGGGAGAGCGGGCGGGCGGTGGCACGAGCCGCCAACTGCGAAGGTGAGACGATAAAGCAATTCCGCTTAACTGGGATAGATAAAAATAACTCGGAAACTGACACTAAAACTTTAAGAGATTTTCCAATTTTATTTCCACTCCTTCTTATCTTTGGCTGAGACTTAAAGTCGTCTGTGGTTTTGCTTGGTTGAAATCCGAAAACCACATTCTGTTATCTGTTAAATACAAAAGTATTGAAGTGAATATACTTGGACAAATCGTATGGCTACAGTAACGACAACGTGTAACTTACTGAACCATATCTTTTTGCTGCCATGGCAAAAACGTTTACGTATACCTTAAATTCTCACTCTCTGTGGTTATAATTCTAAACTGACATCTACTTAAAGTTATTTAATAGATAAATTGATGCCGAAAGTAGACCACGGCGATTCAGTAGAAGCCCCTTAACGATTACAATGTTACCCTCCAATGTCATTACCAGACCACCCTCGGGCTCTCCCTTCGTCATATACCACTGAAACGCTTCTAACAACATTAAATCAATTGATAGTCTTTAACGACCTACATCTATTTTATGAATACCTTATGAACATAACTATTTACTATACATATAGTGCGAGTTCTATCAGCAGAGACTCTATCAAACGCGTCGAACGCGTATGTCAATTTGTATGACACGTTAGACACTAGCACAAGCTAGCACAAGACCTATTTACACGTTAAACACTAGATGGCGCTGCTTCATTTCCGTACAAATTGACGTTTACGCTTTCGACACGTTTGATCGAGTAAAACTCGCACTAGGCCCTCATTCAAGTCGGCTTCTGCTCCGCTTGCACGAACAAATCTGGCACGAATAAGTTATTCCCCTTTGCCACTAATAAGTATGCTCTACTGCCACGAATTAAAACTTTTTCTCATTATTTTGGATGAATCCCGTTTCCCTATCCATAACTAATCCCTGTCCTTGATCGTACACACTTGTAACTCCTGTGACGTTGCTTGTCTTATAGGCGACGATAGTCACCTACTAACACTAGTGGTCCGTCAGCCTGTCTATCAAGATTTACATAAAGAACAGATTAACAGGTATCAGATTGCCCGACAGTACAGTTTCAGAAAATGATTTAGAATAAGATAAGGAAATAGGCTATGGCATTCCTTAGTTAAATACAGTCCTTTCACAGTACCTAAGAAAGTTGTTACTTACACCATAATGCCTATCCAAGTTTATGATTTTCATACGCAGTGATAGATGAGATAAGTACTTAGTAGGAAAAGAGTTGTTCGGTGCTGGATTCAATACTATTAATACTAAAATAATGCCAATTCTATGATTTATGAACTTTATCATATTTTTATTTGGTACTAGCTGGCGCCCGCGACATCGTCCGCTTTGAAAAAGAAAAAAGTAGCCTATATATCCTGTGTTTTGTACGTCTAAATGTTTATCTACCAATACACTTACAGATTTATTATTAGTATTGATAAAAATATTTCTTTACTAGACCAAACAAAGGTATTTATGCGATTGAGCGCCTCTTTCACCAACGTCAAGTAAAGTGTTGATTAATTACTTTTAGAAATCATTTTCTGTTTTATTGAATTATGCACTCGGTTTAGTGCATCCATCGATAGCAGATTTTTATTATGATTTTCTATTCAATGTTTGGGACGTTTACCGTACAAACAAAGGTATATCAGCTCTATTATCCCCGGTTACCTTACCGGTGACTTTAAATGACAGTTTGGCCTACTTGACGTTTGTGAAAGAGGCGCTTAATCTTATAGTATAGAAAACAATAGGTAGGTACTTATAATTATTAACAATTTTAAGATCACCACATTATTGTAATATCAACATGTCCAGTGTTTTCCTATTGGTCGAAGTTCAATAGAGTTGGCCGGAGGAAGTTTCCAAGTATCCCTGTTAAGCAGTTATCCGAGACAGTTAAAGCTGTTAGAGAGAGTGCCGACCCTCTTAATTACTCGCTTCCTGAAGGAGTTAATATTTGGCGCTCGCCTCCACCAGTTTGTGTTCAGGAGTTCCGGGAACTAAGAGGTTATATTTTTGGAGTACTGTGTTGAAGGAGTAGAGAAAAATACCTCAAAAAAGGGCTTGTTTGCTGCTTTTATAAATCTAATGTATACTTTCACTAGAAACGATAAATCCTGCGGTTATTTTTATTCTTAACTACTTAGCTGTTGCGGGCGACTTCACCCGCGTAACTTTCTAAATTATACAGGTAGGTATTATATATTAGGTAAATGAAGACTAGAGAACCACTCTACCCATTGGTGAAAACAGCATGGAAATCGGTGCAGTAGTTTTTGAGTTTATCGCGAACAGACAGACAGACAGACGCGGCGGAAGATTTTGTTTTATAAAATGTAGTGATATATTGCCACCAACTTGTTGCCAAGAAATTCTAGAATTCTGAAAATCACTATGAAAGAGTTTTTAGAATCGGTCCAACAATTTTTGAGTTATTTCATTACAAAAAAAAATACAAATCTTTTCTCTTTTGAGTTGAAATAAAATTTGACATGAAATAAAAATTTGCAACCCTGTTTTTCCTTTTTTAAAACGCAGAAGCTTGCATTGTTTTCATTAATTATTGAAATTGGAAAAAGGGCCATTCTTATCTTTCTGTATCCTTCTTTATTCCTTTTTTATCGCACTTTCACTTATACTTATTTTGGAGCGCACTTGTGTCTTCTGTAGATGTTGCTTGTATTTAAAAGGGAAGAAGACACTTACCACCCAGTGGACCGTCAGCATGCTTTCCTACATTTTACATAAAACATCTAAATTCAATTCGAGCCTGTTTTCCTTGATTAAAATTTACAGAAGGTTGATCAAATCGCACTTAAGAGAGGGAGGTCGCAGTAAAAAGTAAGTGTAGCAAGTAAAATAGTGTAGTGGATACGATACCGTCGCCTCAATAAGCCGGCCACCCTCGCGATCCGATGGCGAAGCGACGCGCTCAACAAAGCCTGCACGCTTCTACAATCTGGCACAGATTATGTCACAGAACAGTTGTTCGCTAAACATAAGTCTATTGCTCTCATATTTTTCTGTATAAGCCGCGCAAATCGCTAATGCGACTAGCCGCCATTTTGGTGACGTAATCTCGTTACCACCAGTACCTACACTGATTTTTTATTTGTAGTTTTCAATAGTTCCTATCACTAGGTTTTTGATCCAACCATTGATAAAACTAATATATATCGGATTGTTTACATTATCTACAAGTTCTAAAAGAAAAGACCGTAGGTACGTTAGAAATAATGGACTTAGTTTACTACTGACAACTAGTGACTTACTGGACTAGTTTGTGGGGTGTTTAGAAGATGCTTGTGTATCAGAAACTTGCATTATTAATTAAATGGAATAGGTTATGAGTTATTAATTAATTTATTAATGGAGTTTTTACTCTTTATTACCCGTGGTATGAAAATTTATGGGAGTAAAAAGTAAAAATTGTTACACGAATGCGTTATGTTATGCGTTATAGGTACCTACGTTCTATTTTTTTTATATTTTAGACTATCTTTACTTTCAGAGATATGCGCCATCTACACAATATTATTTAAAAAAAGAAAAAAGAATAGTTTTAACAAAAAATACTGTACTTATACTGCAGGTAAAGAGTATTTAATATAAAGTGGGTTTGTCTGTGAATATAATCTTTGCAAACCCACACAAGTACACGTGCGTGTGTCGTGAATTGTGGGGGGAGGGGAGGGAGACTTCGCTGACCCGTGGCGCCGCCTTCAGATTGTTACGGCCAAAGAAACACTCCGTCTTACCACCGAAAACTGTTGAGTAAGTAGTACATTTCTTTGTACAGAAAAATCAATTAAACAAAGTCAACAAGTATATATTTAGTTATCTATAGTAACTAAGTTACTTACCTATTACATCTAAAAAAATTCAAAACAAAGACATTTTTAAATAAGTATACCTACCTATTTTAAAACTATAGGTACTATATTGTGCCGTCACAACTGTCACGAGCAGAAATACATAGACAAGATAAATAGACAAGTCGCTCAAATACCTATTAAAATTTTTACAATGTAAGTAATAAATAAATAAAAATATTCTTTATTGAACAAGCAAGAATAACAATAGACAATATTTTCCAATTAGATTATAATATCTAATCTACTGCCTGTTGAGATGCAGATTCTATGAGGAAGAATCAAGAAACCTCAAAGATGCTTTTGTAACTATAAATATGTATTTAAAAGCACCTAAATCTATGATTAATATGCCTAAAAACGTTCTCCGCTTCTGTCTGTTTCTCAGCTAACTTCTTATAAAACACCCAACGGATTTTTATACGGTTTTCACCAATAGAAAGACAGATAAACGCAGAAGGGTTGTGTAAGTAAGTAAGTAAAATATGTGTATACAAAAAAAATGTACACATGTGAAGTCGGAGGCGGCTTGCTAGTAAATATACAATCAATTCACACCTTTTAAACATATTTCTTTTATAATGTTAATAACAATATTTAATTTATTTACAACAATATTCGATTGATGAGAATCACCAGTCATAAACTTATTACTTATACGGAGCCTGATAGCGCTTAATAATTAAAATCTTATATAAATTTTATTATCGACTCCACTGACGCCTCTGTCCCCATACAAAACACATTCAAAAGGATCGCGAGTTTCTTGCGCCCCGCGCCACTTTCATTTCATATTTTATTTTATATTTTATTTATCCCAGTGCTGAATTTTTATAACGTCGACTAGACACGGTCCGTTTTTACGAGGGGTCATTTTTACCGCATCCTCCTTTGCATCTGTAAAAACAATGGCGCTCATTCGAACGAAATTTGTGAGAAATGTGGTTGTATAACGCAATTACTGTACTTTTTAGCATTTGTGCTATATTTGTATTTATTTATCTAAACCAAAAATAATTTTTCAATTCGAACCAGTAGGTAGATCCTGAGATTAGCGCGTACAAATATGTATCGAAGCATAACGTCTTAACGTCATATGGTTTTTAACGCATAACGTGTGACATATTTTTGATTTTACTCCCATTAATTTTATGAAATCGATTCTTAGGAGTAAAACTACGCTGACCACCTGGTTGGTCCTAGAGATACCAAAGTTGGTACACCAAAAATCCTTTAGGTGGTTTTGAAGAAGTTAATAGAAATAATAATAAATAAGTAATATGTAGAATAAATTAAGTAGTGGCTAGGCAACACTGCTCTACGCAATATAGAAGACATAAGATAAATATATCAGGTAGGTGCTTAAAAATAAAGATACAACGCTCGGCAAAAATATAATGTCTGACATTACCTAGGTATATTGTCAGTCAGGTATATTACATATTATTTTGTCAGGCTTAGGTATTACCAGCTGGCTATACCAGCTGATAAATAAAATTAAACGAAAATGCGAGCTTTTGCAGTTCATGTCCATCGGTGAATGTCTGTTTTAGTTATAATGTATACTGACTAGCATTACGAACCTATTTAGCTAGTGGGCTTAGGTACATACTTACATAGGTATTATCTGTGTTAACTTTTGCAGAAATCGTCGAATTACTCAATGTCTCGTGCAATGCGTAAGTACAATCGTGAACACAATTTTTAAAATTTGGTTTTGAATTAATTAATGTCTTTAATTATTATTAATTTGATTTCTGACGTGTATTTTGTACATAAATGTATGTATATTAGATGATCGTTTAAATATGATAAATAAGTGAAGTGCTTCGTACACACGAGTTTCATCACATGTATAATTGCAAAATAGTAGGAAAATTAACTCTTAGCTAACTCTATGCGACAGATATTAAAATGCAGGGAAACCTTAACAACGCTATCTTCTTTCTTAATATATAAAAGGCGATATGTGTATTTTGATTGAAACTCTCAGATTGTCTGAGAGTTTCAATCAAAATACAGTAGATTCTGATACAGGAGATTCTGATTAGTCCAGCGGGTACTGTGAAGGCTAGCGATCGGACGCGGCCGAAGCCGGGAGCGGTTTGCTAGTTATTAATAAAAATGTCCATAGCAGATTTTTCACAAGCGGATATAATTACAATAACTGTCTATGAGTTTACCTCACCTATAGAAATCCAAGAAGTTAAATCATAAATGCGATAGTTTGTAATTTGTGCGATATAATACATGTATATGTACGTTTATTACACTTTCCGACAAAAGTACTGAACTGATTTTGATGAAAGTTTACAGAAATATATCTTACTGTTTGGGTTGTTTTTACTATTTTAACTGCTTTTAACTATTGTAAACTATGTATTTGAATAAAACTATTTTACTATGAACGAAGCGACTATATTTTCAACTTTCTTAAACTAGGTAGACATCTTGAATCTTTTACAGTAGTGTTGTAGTAACACATTAGTGATGTGACACTTATTACACAGATAACTTAACTATTTCCTAAACACTTACACAACACAAATACGCATAGGTATGTTATCTATACTAATATTATAAAGAGAGAAGATTTGTTTTTTTTTATAAGTTTGTAATGAATAAACTCAAAAAACGACTCACAATCAGCCGATTTTAAAAATTCTATCACCTATGGAAAGCTACATTATCAGCGAGTGACATGAGTTACGCAAGCGAAATTGCGTGCAACAGCTAGAATATTATAAAGAAACAAGGACAAAAACGCGATTAAAAGCTAATAAGAACATTGTATAGTCAAACAATAAGTATTTAACACCAATCATTTCAAACTTTGAACTGGACGAAGCTTCATCTTCGGATACCATCAACACTACAGGATTCGGATACCATCAAAAAATTGATAGAGTTTACAATGGTTCCTGTATAAATTGTACCTACGTAAGTACTTACAAGCTTTGCCAATACACTTTGCAAAATTTCTCGGCAAAATGGAGCACACCAGCCTCGAAGTTCGTCAAATAATTTTGGAAATGATTCTTAAATACTTTATTATTCTGTGGTTAAACTTGGATTTAAAATTCTAACCCATTGAAACAGTTTTTGCAAAATATTTGCTGCAAGTGTATTAAGAGAAAAATCTCAACAAATCTTATTACTTATATACTTATTCGTATTACATCGGCGTTGTAACTGCTATATCGTAAATTTCCGATATCGGTAGTACGGTCGCGCACACAAGTGGCCCGGGTGGCTCAGGCGCTACTCCCGGCGCCTGCAGCCAGCGCCCGAGATAAGCGTCGCCCGACGCCCGTCCTATGAAATTATAGCGCCCTCCTGATACAGCCTCGCAGTGTAGTAGAGGAGCTTTCAGTGACTGAAAATATAATTATCAATTTCAAGAATTTAGACCATTCTTAGACCATTCCAATACTTTACAAAATCAAATAATTATTTATTTTTTATTGATTGAAAATACATCTTATGTTAACTAATTAATTAAACTAATTTAAGGCAGATTAATCTATTGTCTGACTCATTAATGAGGAATCTACTACTAATTATCAAAGCGATATCACAGAATCAACATATGAATAGCTGTGGAAATTTCAGCTAACAGAGTTTTTGTTAAAATTCATACTGTGAATATTGTGATACATTCTATACTAGCCCGCGACTTCGTCCGCGTTGAAAACTTTACCTTACGTCTAAATGTTTATCTACCAAGTTTCATCAAAATCAGTTAATTCGTTTAAGTTATTGAGGAACATACATACATACATTACCTACACTTAAGGATTTATTATTAGTATTTATGATAACGAGATATGAGTATGCAACACATCTTATAGAATTGAGGTACATTATATTATAGCAACACATTTTCATTCACAAATCGGCTGTCCGTACGTTAGCTACTGTTTAAAGCTTTTTTCATAGTCTTAATAATAGCGTATGTTTTCGTTAACAAAACTCCTATACTACATCGTGAGGCTCGAGAGGGTGACGGGGTCGAGCTCTCCTCCGGGCCATTTGTCAGTGACAGGACGTCGCACGGCCCGGGGAGACGGAGGGGCCGACACCCCCACCCATCAGATTCCTCCGCACGTTTGCGGCTTGTGCCTGTGACTGTACCTCGACGTATGAACGTGTTGGACACAAATTACTGAAAATTCTACGGTATAATCGAAACTCTATTGAAAATTACTAGATAATTTCCTTTCATATTTAATAAAGATATTTGCGTAGGGAATCAATTTATAAAATGGCTCCTATTAACTAAAGTAGGTACCTACTTAATAAAGTGACCACAAAAAATAAAATACTTCAGTTTAAATAAATTATTGACTTTATTTCTAAGCTTAAACTAATTCTAAGAATATATAGGTAATATAATATTTTATTTCCAGTTTTGTTCATGACACTTTTTGGATTAATATGTGACCAAATTATGGTATTTCTGAAGATATCATATTACCTATATGAAATAGCTCTAGATCAAGGTAAGTTTGTAAATTCTGCTAATAGATTTCAAGGGTAGAGAAGAAAAAAGAATTAGAAAGTGTGTGGACTTAGCAAGGAGTAACTAGCTAAAAAATAATACATACTACCTATACCTAATTCCCTCGTCTTGGTTCCTACTAACTTCAATGAACGCGTAAAACCATTTAACGTAATACGTATTACACAATTATTAACGTTTTAAAAGATCATTAGTTGACGTTCACAAGTAGGCGAGGTTTCAAAGTTAATTTATAATTGGATTACTTAAAAAACCAAATGCTTCCGAAACTAATAAATTTGTGGTCGTAAAGAAAAAAGATTAATCTAGGTACGTAAGCACCCTAGATACATCTATGTAGTTAATAAATTAATATTGTCAAGTACCTATACCTAGGTAGGTACGTAATCTATATTATAAAAAGAAGTTATTTGTATTTTGTACGTTTGTATTTTTGTTTTTCCATACTAATATTATAAAGAGGAAAGATTTGATTGTTTGTTGGCATTGAATACTTAGGTTTCGAAACTACTGTACCGATTTGAAAATTCTGTGGAGAATGACAGTTTCAAATAAAGATGTAATATATATTAATATAATACATAATATAATTAAAATTCTTCCTGCAAAGTCGTAATAAGTAATCATGATTTCTAATTTACATTAAAAAAAATAGATCTTTTCATATACTTCCTTATATAATTATATAAACACACAGATTCAACTTGAATTTGAATATTTGCTTTTTGAGCAGTTTATAATTTTTATTTAAGTTTCTACTGCCTAGGATTATTTCCTCACTATTACTAGTATGAAATATACAATACCTACTAATAATAAATCTGTAAGTGTAGGTATTGCATGTATGTATGTATGTTCCTCCATAACTCTTAGCATTTAGACGTAACAGGACTCAGACTTTTTTCTTTTTCAACGCGAAAAAAGTCGCGGGCGCCAGCTAAGTAGTTATTAATATGATATATAATATTCGTTATATGTACATAGCTATTACGCATAAGTATCTAAAGATACGAGTGTGCGTTAAGCCAGAACACGAAGCTTGAAGAAGGCCACATAACGACACTAAAGTCCGGTCTAAGGCGATTACTTCGCCACGCGAGCCGAGAAGGCGCGCCCACTGAAATTGATCCCACGGGGAGACATCCCCCCAGCCACCCCAGGGGGTGTTGTGGGCGGTAGGGGGTGATCGCCGCTTTCCTTTGTGCCGCTAGCCCTTTATCCAGGACTATCGGCGTGACTTACGGGAAGGATGCGAGGCCGTCTCCGGAGATTTAGGAATTTAGCAATGGCTAGGTAAATGTCTAGTTAAACTGTTTTGCCATTACTGTAAGGATATTGGCTTAGGATAACAAAGCATTCACTAAATAATTTATAGTTATAACTAGGTAGTTTGTGAATATTGCATAGGTATAAGTAGGTACCTACCTAAGCTCTACGGCCACAAATGAAAAATTGAAAAATATATTGGTAAGTATAGACTTTGACCTCAACATCCAAAGTAAAAGTATTATTCCAGCTCCAAATTGTTCTATATAGTCCACTTGTTGTTTGGTAAAAAGTTACACTTATTTTAGCGTCGGGTTTTGAGAAGGTGGATTTCATCAGTTTTTCTTAGAAATTTCGAAAACTTTGCGGTTTAGCGCAAAAGTGCCCAGGAGAAAAATAATCTACATCAAATTTCGAACAAAAATAGCATAATGTTGCTAAAGTGATCGGTTTCAGAGTTACGGAGCTCCAGAGTTAGCTATTGTTCGTCTCTTTTTAGATTTTGAAAAATATAGTAGGTATAGAAGCATTAAGTATAAGGGTTAAGGCGAGTGAGTAACTTATCCTTAATCCTACTATGATTAGCAGCAAACTTAGCCTGTTTGTCGACTTTAATATTAAAAAAAATGTGTGAATCTGTAAAGGCTTTCATATTATGTATTTTTAAGAACATGAGTAGGTAGAGGACATAATAAAGTGTGAATATCATTGCTATAATTGTTTAGTACATACAGTTTTTTTAAGGTAGACACTATACTTAGTGATAACAAAAAAAAAACAATTCTATTACTACAACGGCGGAAATAATATTTAAGTGAAAAGAACAGAATTGTCTAGTGTATAAATACATCCTTACTTCCTTACTATAATATTATAAATGCGAAAGTAACTCTGTCTATCTGTCTGTCTATCTGTCTGTCTTGCTTTCACGCCAAAACTACTGAACCGATTTAAATAAAATTTGGTATACAGGTAGTCCAGAGCCTGGGAAAGGACATAGGGTACTTTTCATCCAGAAAAAAAGTAGACACTGTTCCCTAGGGATCAAGAATAATAAAATAAAAAACCTAACGCCTGGCGAAAGAGTTATAGCAACAATACATAAGCGTTTATATTGCTTTCGCTGACGAAAGGGGTCATCTAAAAATAATATCACATAATTACACCGTATTATACGCGGACGAAGTCGCGGGCACCAGCTAGTAGTCTATAATAAAGAAATGATCTTAGCACGATAGCGTCGCGCGTCTTTCTTGTTGGGTAGGTAGGTACCTACTTGTATTATTTCGAGCGTTCCCCGTAAAGATCGTGAGGCACCAAGTCTCGTGACATGAGCAAAACGTGACAGAGAGATGAGATTGAGCGGGACTTAGATTAATACTCGCTCTGATTTCACAGAATTCTGTTATTTATATGCACCCGGGGTGCCAACTGTGAGACCAAATGTGACTTGATCCTTGAGCTGTTGAAATGTTGAAATGACGTTTACATTGCTCGTTTTATCAAGGATGGCTTCACATCCATAGACCATTAGAAAAAAAAAATTTTTTTTTTTTCAATCGATATAGGTATTATTCTGTGCTACAAAATTATATTAAGTGGGTACCTATAGAATTTATACTCGTTCATAAATTCTAGATTAAAATAGGCAAATTATTAAAGAAATTTTGAAATTTAGATGGAAAAGTAAATCCATAATATAATTAATGATAATGATGTATATGTATATATGTATGTATGTATATGATATGTATGTTAATGATATAAGTATTTTGCTGAGAAAAAAATCTACTTACCTATCCCTAAGGATCTACCAGGGTAAATTGAGTGATTCTAACGAAAATATTCGATACATTTTTTAAGTTTTGTCAAAAGAGAGATAAATATGCTACGATAAATAAAAATAGGCAATATAGGCATAAACATAATTTTATGCCTTCAACATTTCATGTGCCTCCATACAAATAAAAAAATAATATTTCGAGGCAATCCTTAAAAACAAAAATTTCATACTAAGCTCTATACCAGCTATCTACTTAGTATAGAGTCTATAGAGTTGCCTGTTAAGTTAAGGTTAAGGAAGTGTGTGTTTCTAGTTGACACTTGCTCATGCACACATACAAGCTAAGTCACTAATCAACACCTAGCGAATGGAAGGCAAGGACGATCAACCAATCGGCGTCCAGAATGGCGACCCTTCACACCCGGCGCGTGAAACCCGACACCTTTGCCTTACCCATTTAAAAAATAGTACTAACTCCTAATCGGATCTCCAATTAAAAATTTACCTAAACTCTCTCGTGATAAAGTCGAATTTCAAACACACATTGGGGTGTGAAAATTGACACCTAAAATAACTATATTATTTGTACGTTAAACTCTATTCCGCGCACATAAAGTTGAATTTCTAATGTCTTAGCGTTATATTGGTTTTGTAATTTCTATAGTTACATCCAGAAGAAACTTTATTGATAGAATTTGTGACGTATTGTTATTGCGTAAGGCTTATATTGTCCTGCAGATAGGAGGCGTTAATTTTGACACCTAGAGAAGGCTGTTGTATGTGAATGGTGTATTACTATTGGCTCACTTGACGAATGGATAATATAAGTAAATTAATCCTAGTAATATTATTTTTAAAGCCAAAGTTTGATTGAGGGATGTATGTATGGATGTTCGTAATTTCACTTAAAAACTACTAAACGAATTTGGATAAAATTTGGTATCCAGATAGTTTATAACCTTGATTGACAAGGATAGGTAGGTACAATAAAATTTATTCTGGAAAAAAATTATATTAGGGTTTTTTGTAGGCAATTACTAAACTATCTATTGAATTACAGGCAGCAATTATCATAATACCTAATTAATTATTTTTGAATGATATTTTATTTATGTTTATTTCGAAATTAAGTAGATTTTCGTTTTTTATTATTAACTAGCTACCCGCCCCCGGCTTCGCACGGTTCTCGAGGAATGTTTTAGTACATAATTTTCAACGCGGGCGAAGTCGCGGACACCAGCTATCTACTAAAAATAAAGATACAACCCCTGAAAATTTTATAACAGCAAAGATGTCAGGCGTTACACATCCCTTACTTTTAACGCAGGCGAAGTCGCGGGCACCAGCTAGTTAGGTATAAATACAAGCTTTGTCATTTATCAGTCTTTCCATTTTTGATGATATAGCATAGCGGTGAAAAAGAAAAACAGAAAATTCATGAACGGCAAATTTTGAAATGTAGGTAAGGTACCTACTTACTTACTCAGTTTTTCATTCCATGATAATATATGGTACTAGCTGGTGCTCGCGACTTCGTCCGCGTAGAAAAGTATAAAACGCCATCACGGTAGATTTTGGATAGATGGGGCGCTATCTCCCGGGCCAAGCCGGTAGTATTTACTTTTATTTTAGATTTCCCGTAGGAGTGAAGCATTTTCCCTCGGTAAAAAGTAGCCTATGTTCATCACGGATAATGTCGGCTTCTAATAGTAAAAGAATTTTTCAAATCGGTCCCGTAGTTTCGGAGCCTATTCTATACAAACAAACAACAATCAAATCTTTCCTCTTTATAATATTAGTACATATAGATAAGTAAGTAAGTCTTTGATTTAAACCTATAATTGGGTAAGTTCGTTAATTACTTATTAATTATATTATAATGACAACCAGTAGACCTCTTAGTACCTACTTACCTACTTTTTTGAAAGTTTGAAATGTAATTTTGGAATAATTGATTTAATTGCTCTGGTGCAAGCAAATATCGACTTTATGGTGACGAACCATTTCTTATTCCGACTAAGTATGTGTTTCCATGTTTTCTTTGGGACAACGAAACTGTCCCTACCCATTAACTTCTTTTATATTCACACACTCAATAATCTAACATGAGATTTTTACCGTCAAAGGGCTCTACATAACATTCACGCGTCAGCGAGCATTACTTAACTCACATTTTTTTTATTTTCTCTTCAAATTAGATATCTTATATCTATTGCTACCTTTCTCGTGTTACAGTCGTGTTTCAAATTAAAAAAAAAAACATTCTCATGACATATTAACTCTTACGCGTCTATCATAACCACCTTTTTTTGTTTGCGGCCAAGTTTTTCTTTATTAAACTGTCATATACACAGGATAGAACCATAATTAGTTGGATAAGTTGCATTTCGTTTATCCTTTCTTTCTATTGTGTAAAGTTTCTATTTAATTTTAAGATAAAAATCAAAAACTTACTTTTTTTCTTTACCTATTCTGACAATGTAAAGAAAGAACGGGAATTTTGACTTTTTCAATTTTTTTGTCTTGAGATTTTTTTTTATCTTCACATTTTCGCAGCCACATTTTCTGAAAGTGGGATTTCAGTGTGATTCTGGATTGGGAAAAGATAGGGAAATTGTCCTGTGCCATTCCTTACTCATTCATCGAAACACAAAAGCACACGTGCTGTTATGTTACTTCATGGTCTTCTGTAAGGAAATGACTGAGAAATGCAATGTTCATTTTCTAAGTACTGAATGTAATAAGGAAGGTTCCCAGTTTCCCACCACTTGATATTACGTAATAAGTGAAATGGTAACTGCGACATATGCATTCAGATATAGGTGTATAAAGGAAAGAGAGGTTAGTCGATAGTCAATTAATATTAACTTGAAATCTGTGGGATTCCGCACCGCTGTCCGAATTTTATAGCGGCGGGCGCCACCCAAGCCGCGCGACAGAGAAAACTGTTGAGTCGACATCTACCTCTGTTATGGGCCTAAATTACAACCAATAGGTACCAACCAATACCAATATTTCATTTTGCCAAGTAAAATTATTTAACCTCTCGAATAATTTTTTACCTCAGAAATATATACTTTTAAAACTCATACACATAGGTAATGCTTGTCAAGGAGTACTTACCTACTGACAGAAATTTCAATAAAATTAACAAAAAAAGAAAAACAGTTTTTAAAAATGTCAATCATACAAAAAATCAGTCAAATAAGTAAATTAAAAAATATAAGTATCCTTCAACCAAGACTCTATGTAGTTAGTATAATTGTTTTACTAAAAGTGTGCAATAAGCAGGTAGATGGCGTTAGTGCGATGTCTCATGGTAAAATATTATTTTTGGCTATTGCTGAAATGAGGTAGGCGTTTTAATAACTTTTGTTTAGTTCAAAAATAGCTGATGGAGGGGTTACCATAGTTCATAAATTCTTTGGCATCCTGCATTAATTAAAACGAGCTGACCCGGCGAACTTCGTACCGCCCCGAAATCATTGTTAAATAATATTTAATTATTAAATAATTGACTTCACAGTTTCTGTCGATTTGACAGTACAATTTATTTCCATAGTAATTTTCTCTTTATTGTATTTAATTTTTTTTTATATATTTTAATGGTTATTCTGCTATTCGGGACGGAG
This sequence comes from Synanthedon vespiformis, assembly GCA_918317495.1. NCBI lineage: Eukaryota > Metazoa > Arthropoda > Insecta > Lepidoptera > Sesiidae > Synanthedon > Synanthedon vespiformis. The sequence goes on from OU906965.1 coordinate 4,569,122, forward strand.
ACGAATCCAACAAAACAAAGATCACGAAAATCGGTCCAGCCGTTCTCGAGTTATAAATGGTGTAACTAACACGACCTTCTTTTATGTAATTCGTACTTGCTGGTGCTAGCGACTTCGTCCGCGTTAAACGATGAAAAGTACCCTATGTCATTTCTGGTGTCCCAGACAACGAATACGTATGCAAAATTATATACAACTCACATTACAATATACAAACTCACATTCACATTTTATTCAGGATAGATTTTTAGTCGTAATGATGTCTCCGAGGATTCGCTGTTAAAATCGCGGCGCCTAGACAACAGCGAGCGGCGCGTTATGCCGACCATGCTCCATTATTTATATGCGGTCCGCTCTCCTCGTGCAAGACAAGACCACGCCGTAACACAATAACCAGCACAGACCACTAACAGCATACTCGCATCGCCAGTTATCGCTCTTCGTGATGTGTATATTCAAGTAGGTGGTATGTATAAGAAACTAGCTGTTGCACGCGACTTCGTCCGCGTAACTTTATAAAATATAATAATACATTCGTGTTTGTGAAACCATGGAAATACACATACAAAATTTCAACCCAATCGGTCAAGCCGTTTAGAAGTTATATGTGAAAAAGATAAGTACGGAAGGATAATTCTTACTACTCGTTGTCCTATTACCAGTTTTCCCGTAGGAATGAAGCATTTTCCCCCGGTAAAAAGTAGCCTATGTTCATCACGGATAATGTCGGCTTCTAATGGTAAAAGAATTTTTAAATCGGTCCAATAGTAAACAAACAAAGAAACAAATCTTTCCTCTTTATAATATTAGTGTAGAAGTATAGACTAGCTACCCACCCCCGTCTTCGCATGGATGCAGTTTTTTGCTGAAAATCTTAAGTACCTACCTACATGCGAACCTTCTTCGTGTTTCGCTCTTTCCATTAGTGAAAACCGTATCAAAACCTGTTAACGGTTTAGAAGAAGTTAGCGGAGAAACAGACAGACGTGTAAAGTAAGATTATAATAGTAATAGATGTAGATATAGATGTAGACATTAGTGAAAACCTCGTAAAAATCTGTTAGTAGTTTTTGACAACATTGTAAAGACAGGTAGGCAGACAGACACGTGTTTGTGTTACCTAAAATTGTGTTTAAATGAGTGTCTAAAGGATGCCAGAGTCCATTCTCTATCCCAAATCCTAATGGCATTTGTTTGTGTTATAGACGATGGTAGCCACCTGCCACCTGCTATCAAGTCGCCCGTCAGACTGTCTGCCACTGTTAGCATTAATCCGACTTCAAACAGTCTCATGTTCTTTTCCCATGGATGCCATTATCAGAACTGGACCAAATTGAAATGGGACCACACGGGAAGTACCAGTTTTCAAATAAAAAAAGAATTATCAAAATCGGTTTACCCACTCGAAAGTTATGAGGTAACAAACATTTAAAAAAATACAGTCGAATTGAGAACCTGTTTTGAAAGTCGGTTGAAAAAATGTGGTCATCATTTCAAATATTAAACAGAAACACTTTGAAACTTCTGGTCCGAGAAGGATTCAAACCTCATGCGTCTGTCAATGCGGCCCACTCCTTAATAACGTCTAAGTAGTTCACTTCAATATTCCCAGCAGAACTTTCACGATAATTTATGACTTTTTAATTTGATCCCAATATCAAAGGAGCTGTTTTTTTAACAAGCCCTCGCTGGCGAACACAAAAGGCATAAGCAGGCAGTTAATATTATTTGATTTGTACGTTGGATATACCGTTACAAAGGAGGTGGTGATTTTAAGAAACCCTTCGGAAGGTAATGTTGGCCGCAAAATTATAGTAAAATCATATAATTAGGGATGTGCCGGGCAATTTTAACGTCTTGCGGTGGCAACTTCCTTCCCCATTGTTCCGTCTTGTTTCAAAATGACGGTTTGTAAAGGCAGGAAGGAATAGCTTTTAATCGATTTCGATATATTTGACAGTTGCGGTTGGCGCGCGATTTTTTGACGTTTTTCGGCGATGGGAAATTGTTTTTTGTTACCCACTAGGCACCTACGCTTCGATAGTTTTTTTTTCGGGCACGTCACTTTTTTAGAACTGAATAGTTGAGGAATAGTTATTTTTTGTTTGTTCTTTTAACATTGCACTATGATATAAAATTTTAAAAAAACTCCACAATAGAAAAAATCGTCCCTCACACGACTATCGAGCACATTAGAAATGAATCTACGGAATTCGATATTATGTTGTTCTCACTTGTTGACTTCTTTCAAAAAGATTAAGCTACAGGGCAAACCCTTAACCCGATCGTCTTTATTTTAGGCTCAAATTGTAGCTGACTAAATTGTCCAGAGGCCTTTTTCTCAAATTTTTGATATCATTCTTCATTTTCAAAATATCGGACGCCAAAATAAAAAATTCGGAAAATAATTCAATTCTTTTTCACAAATTCGGCAATAACATTTTTCGTTTTTGACTTTTTCGAAAAATTATTTTTGCACCTTACAGCTCTCGTAAATACGCGTCTTTTGAGCTCTTTTTGAATATCATATCTTTAAAACTCTCCGAGATATGAGGGGATCGCACTTTTTCGTGAAATCGGGGCTTAGTTTATATTAATTCGATGGGCTTAACTGAAGCGAACAAAAAGACATTTCCAATGTCAAAAAATCTTTTTATTAGTAGGTATTATTATAACATGTAGGTTTACTGTACCACATAAATAAAGACACAGCAATTATAATTCTAAATAATTACCTGCAAAGTAAAAATACTCGGTAACGTGTATTTGTCTATTTAACAAGTTGAGATACTAACTTAATAATTTAAAGTAAACTAACCATAAACCTAACTTGAAACAATACACTCGTTCCGCTTAAAATCGGTTTAATTGACAGCTGTCAGATGAAATTGACGACAGGCTGACCATAAATTTAAAAAAAATGTAAAACGAAACGCCTCATGAGTGGATCTCCTTCAATTGTCTACGCTATACTCTATAATTATTTATGGTGCCTTGTTATCAGGTCTGTTTGTTGCGAATCAATTAGCTCTAAGTAGTGTAAGAGTCGGCGTACCGTAAAGGTGTAGTTAATAATTGTGTTTGCCACTAAATTGGTCAAATTACACTCTTAACAGTGGGCAGTTGAGTTTAAAATTGTATGGTTTTGAATTTTCTACTGTATTTTCAAGAAGAGTACCTACGCATATTTAATGTGTCGATATAAAATTTAGATCTCTTTAAACCACGGGGCATCCCTTTAAAAAATATATATATAGGTCAAGTGTCTCTACAAACTAGGGTATTTGTGAGTAAAATAGGCACGTCAACTGGTGTTGGGCCGTATAAACAACGTATAAATTAAAAATATGTAGTTATGAAGTTTCATATAGGTATTAGGTACCAACTCATATATTAAGTCTGTCCCCAAACCGTTGAGTATCCAATATATCCATGACTAGCTGTTGCACGCGACTTCGTCCGCGTAACTTTATAAAATATAATACATTCGTGTCTGTGAAATCATCTAAATACCCATATAAAATTTCAACCCAATCGGTTCAGCCATTTAGAAGTTATGTGAAAAAGAAGTTAAGTACGGAAGGATAATTCTTACTACCCGTTGTCCTTTTACCCGTTTTCCCGTAGGAATGAAGCATTTTCCCGCGGTAAAAAGTAGCTTATGTTCATCACAAATAATGTCGGCTTCTAATGGTAAAAGAATTTTTCAAATTGGTCTAGTAGTTTCGGAGCCTATTCTATACAAACAAACAAACAAACAAATCTTTCCTCTTTATAATATTAGTATAGATGGATTCCTCTTGTAAAAAAATATATGTACATATATCTACACCTATTGCCAGAATTCTTTTAAAAATATTCTTAAAAAAAATAAGGTGCATAAAACCAGCGTCACACCCACAGCTTCGAGCGTTATTTGATACTTTCAAAGTGTCAAACAAGCCATCGAAATCCAACACTGCGACAAAAGCAGCCGCCCATTGAAGCCCTACTTCAAATAAAACCATGTCGTACATTTATATTGAACACATATAAAATGGTTGGCAAGATAACGGTCTAAGTTTTTTTTTAATGTTAAGATCGGCAGACAGGATCACGGTCCACTTGATGGTTGACTACTGTGGCCTATAACAGAAGCAAGGCCATAGGTGCTGCAAACTAAAGTAGGATTAAGTTAAGAATAAAGGATTAGTACTACCTCTATGGTACTACTAATACTAGTAGTAACTAATATTAAGTATTTGTAGCTCTGAATATACAGGATATGGCCTGTAATAAGAGCAATAATTTTAAACGATGATTCTTCTTCAGTTATTTTAACCTAATCATAATGCTCCAAATTGCTTATACTCAGAGATATAGCAATCCAAAGTTACAATACATAATCAATGAATTTCACGATCCGCTAAATTGGCGGTTAACAGTCGTTTGATGTCATGGTACAGGGTACTGGGGCGAGAACGATCGTAAATGTCAATGTCAACTACTCCGACTATGGACACATTATGTCTCTAGTAGTACATTGCTGGCTCGATTAATTTTGTTAGAAAATAACAGTAAAGTTTTTCATTTTAATTAATCAACCATTTGGAATTAATCACTGATTCGTTAAAGGGTCTATATTTTAATTTATTGCTCTTATTACAGGCCACACCCTGTAACAACATTCAGTAGTTAGGTTAGGCACTTTGGGACTATGTAGGTATTTCCCTTCTGAGGTTTTCCATGCTTGCTGCAACTTATTACACTTTTTCAAGCGAGCCTTAAACATATTATTGTAAAGTTGGCAGCTCCAAGTGTTGCTTGTTTCCATGGGTAACAAAAGAACAATCTACCATCAAATGAACTATTAGCTTGCCTCCTACTCTTTATAACATAAAAAAGGGATAAGATAAGGTCAAAGTTATGCTCTTTAGCAATTTTCTAAAATCAGAACGATAGATTATCGTATTATAGGTAAAGATTATACTTCGCCCGAGGTACTAAGTAAGTAACTTTTTAAACAAGTTTATAAACGCCTTATTGCTATAGTTGAACAAATACACAAACAGTGCCACAAAACCAAAATGGCAGCCGGCCTATTGTCATTTTTTTAAAGAGAGGTGGTGACAATGCAATGAATGGTAACAGATGTCTTCGTATTTCGAAATCTGGTTTATATTTTTACCATCACAGAAAAAATAAATTACTGCATTTCAATTCGTCACGTTATCATTTTCCTCTACGTGTTATATTTCACAACAAAAGGCGGTTGATTTGTGGAAAAAATTATACTAAGTAAGTACTTACTCCTTTATTATGTTGACTTATGTAAGTATAGCGATTGGTGTGATTACAAGGTATATACATATAACAGACAATGTGGTTTTAATATGCTATGCTTTAGTTAAATGAAAAACTCATATTTATTTCTAATTATGGGAAATTTTCCCATCTGCTTAAATATGTGAGTTATAAATGCAAAACTTAATAGGAAATTCACATACTTCAAAACCTATTCGTCATGTTCCACTAGTGAAAAAAATTGGCTTTCATTTAACTAATTTAATGAAAAAAAAAATATATAAGTAGGTAATATTTTTGGGGAATTTTTCTTCTAGATATTATATCAACGGATAATAAATTACGGATAGTCAAAAATAATCCAATTTGTGTTATAATTTTAGAATTAATTTAGTCCATTCTATCTAGACAGTAATATAATTAATACCTAAAATAAGTAAGTAATTACAATTTTACAATATAAAGATAATACTTAAATCTATACTAATAGGTATTATAAAGACGAAAGATTTGATTGTTTGTTTGTATAGAATAGGCTCCGAAACTACTGGACCGATTTGAAAAATTCTTTTACTATTAGAAGCCGACATTATCCGTGATGAACATAGGTTACTTTTTACCGCGGGAAAATGCTTCATTCCTACGGGAAATCTAAAATAAAAGTAAATACTAAATAATAAGCCCGGGAGATAGCGCCATCTATCCAAAAACAAGTGAAGCGACTACATGACAACTGCTTGGTGATATTTTTAGATGGCGTTTTATACTTTTCAACGCGGACGAAGTCGCGAGCACCAGCTAGTATAATAATAAAGCACAAAGCAGATTCCTATAAAGGAGCTGCATAGCTCATACCAAACTGATAAGCTCATTTAACGTGATCTCATACCGCCTCCTTCCATTTAATTTTCTTTCATCGGACATTCAGACGTACCTACGGCAGATTATATAACATCCTCATCTTTCCTATTTTTCGGAATTTCGGGTTTCAAAAACCTTTTCATAACGCACTGTCAAGGATTGGAACTTTATTCCGGCGTCTTGTTTCCGAGCTTATAATCTTTTTAATTCGAGTGAAATCAAAATCGAAATCAAAAATATGTAGGCATCTTCTGGGTGAGCTGGCTTCGTCTTTGCTGCACAACTTTGACGAGCCCGTTGGACGAGTGGCAAGGGTGCTTGCTTAACGTTTCAGGGCCCCAGGTTCGATTCCCGGCGGGGTCAACTTTGGAAATTTTAATATAATTTTCAAAATTGACTCAGGTCTAGATTTGAAAAGTAGTGGTAGGGCACACTGCGTTTCGCAGTCATTTGGGCAGCCCGTCTGGCGACAGTAACCACCACCTTACAGAATACCACCGTGAAATAACAGCATTATGTGCTGTTGTGTTTCGGTGAGTGAGTAAGGGATGCCAGAGCCTATTACCTTATCCCTTATCCTTAAGCCTTCTATGGTCGGCAACGCACTTGTAGCACTTATGGCGTTGCTTGTGTTATAGGCGACGGTAGTCACCTACCATCAAGTGGACCGACAGCCTGTGTGTCGACGTTAACATAACAAAAAAAAAATTTTGATAAAATAAAACAAAAATACTATAGATCATTGCTTTGATTACTAAACACACCTACTAAAATCTGTATTTACTAGCCATGTATTTCACATTTAAAACCAACACGGAAACGGAAATAGAATAAGAACACAGACAAAAGGAATAACAGGGAACTTAAGGCGCACTTTGTAAACGAAGAACAAAAAAAATTGTGGGCAATAGAAACTAAAGTCATGTAATATTCATCGAGCATCAACCGAAGGGACATAACTACTTGCTATATTTAATTTCACCTTTTTGTCAGTATTGTTTGAACCAGCCGTTCCGCTTCCCGCTAGATAATTAGGGTAATTTGACACTTTACATACAGGCCGACAGGGAAACGAACTATCGGTGCCAGCTGTCGATATATCGACCAATGATCACGTGTGGAGAGAAGGAAAACTTCGTCTCTTACTTATTGTATCTGTGTGAATTTATTGGGCAGATAATATCTGAATAATACTATTATTACTGACAAATAACTCTTTTTAACAAAAAATGAACCGACTTCAAACCGTCTCCTGGTCTTTTCTCATGGATGCCATTGTCAGAACTGGACCAAATTGAACTGGACCAAGTTGAAAAAGAAAAAAGTAGCCTACGTCTAAATGTTTATCTACCAAATTCATGAAAATTAGTTAATTCGTTTAAAAGTTATGGAGGAACATACTACATACAGTATACAATACCTACACTTACAAATTCATTATTAGTACTAGCTGTTGCCCGCGACTTCGTCCGCGTTAAAAAATATAAAAAGTAGCCTATCACGTGTCCCGCATTTCTAAATGTTTATCTACCAAGTTTCATGAAAATCTGTTAATTCGTTTAAGAGTGATGGAGGAACATACATTCATACATACATACATACACATACATACCATACATACCATACATACCATACATACATACATACATACATACATACATACATACATACATACATACATACATACATACATACATACATACATACATACATACATACATACATTGTAACGAAGCGTTACATGGTTCAAATTAGAATTAATAAATTGATAAATAAATAAAATTAAAAAATAAGGTAATCGAAAAACTAAAGTAAGTAGGTACACGCCCGGCGTACAACGAATGCAATTGCGCCGGCGCGGGTGGTACCTACAACACGGATTTTGATCTTGATTTTGAAATTAAAGCAGGAGTCGGCAAAGTAGCCGAGAGACGGACGGTCCGCGCCACTCAGCGCATTAGTTGAGTGGTGCGGTTTAATTAACTGTTTAGTAATTATGTAGTTTAATATTTCGTATAATTTGAATCTCCCGCGTTAGGGTAAGTTTTAAATGGCACACAATTTTGTAAGTTTCATTACATATTTAAATTGCTTATTTTTTTTGTAGTTTCATAGCTTCATCAAATATTTTAATATTTTTTTTTATCTACTTAATTAATATTTTTTTATTTCAAATTATATTTTATTTTTCACACATTTCATTTTTGCTTTCTCATTTAAATTGCTTTGTAAACTCCGTTCTGGTCATGCACCACTGCGGCAATGCTACTGCTACTATGCGGGTATTTTCATCCTGTTGCCGTCGTGGGGTATCCGGATCGGAAGGGTAGATGTGCCAGAGCGTAATCTTGTGGTGCTGTCGATTTCAGGAGCATTTTCCGGGGCAAGCATTCCCTGGGCCTACCATTCCCCGGGCCTAGTATCCCCCGAGTACATCGGCATTCATCGATCAGCTTCGGAGCGCATTAGTTTCGTTGCTGGTCTTATGCAACTGCATTCGTCGGCCGGCGCCGGGTCGCATTAGATCCGTTGCCGGCTTTGCATCGCCGCCTTACCATCATCATCATCACATCAGCAGGACACGCACCGCCTGGCTCGCATCTACCACCTTCGACGGCCGGATCATACAGGGGAGTACCTGCACTGCGTTGAGGAGACAGATTGGCCGATCACCCACGACCTACACTTTGTGTTGCCTACCTTTGAGCGCATTTAAAATATATATTTTTATTGTTACTGATCACGCTTGTTTTACTTTCCTGGTAGGCTACACTGGCGCCCAACATATTTTTTTAAGATAGTATTTCCATCACAAATTTAGTCAGTGTCGCCGTGGGAAATTCCCTAAGCGCGACAACATACATACATACATACATACATACATACATACATACATACAGAAAAAAAATGTAAAAATGGTAACGATATTTCTGAAAACAAAGTAAATTACTCCATGACCGACCCCTACAGATTTATTATTAGTAATGATTGATTGATTGATGTATTTATCCATTTTATTTCTTTTTAAATTGGACTTTGTTTATTTAGATAAAATTCAAATCTAGGATTGGCTATTTCTCCTTATCCTACTATAGTCGGCAGCGCACTTGCAGCACCTGAGGCGTTGCTTGTGTTATAGGCGATGGTAGCCACCTACTATCAAGTGGATCGTGAGCTTGTCTGCCAATCTTTGTTTAAAAAAATCAAATCAATTTTAATTGGTATGTATTTCACCTGGTCTAAAATAAAAAGAAGCTACGTAGTAGGTATAAAGTTCGTCTAAGAATATGTAACTATATCATAATAAATTGTAGCCGATAGCTGATGGTTAGTCTAGTCTCGTAGAAAATATCAATTACCAATACGATGTAAATCAACCCATACATCTTGAGAATAGACTAACGATGTTTATGTTTAACTAAAATTAATTACCTACCATCATAACTACATATTACTTATGTGCTAAACAATTAAATGGTGCAATAAATTGTTCTGTGAAATCGAACACCTGCATTAGCTACTTGAAGAGTCATACGAATGCTAAACAAGCTATAATAAGACTTTCTATTGAGCAAAAAACGGTAAGTATATCTGCTAAAAGTTTTTGAGAACTTCAGGCAGTTCATAGACTACTTGATGTTACCATGTCATGGAAATAGGTAAAATAGGTACCACATACCAAAAGATAAATACAATTTAATCCAACCTTTACCTACAATAAGTTAGTGAAATCCCTTCGTCAATTTAGAAATGGGGTGATGATCTTTTAGGTAATGTCTGAACAGAACTTCATATTAGACTAAAGTATCACTTCGTCTTCGTCTTAAGTTAGCTTAAGCTTCGATTATGTCAGCTAAAACAAACAAAAAACTCCTTTTTGTGGCCATGCTTTTGGGAGCCATAGATAGACACATAGATAGATAGATACAAACAGACACAGCCATACACGTGAAACTGATAACACCCCGTTTCTGCGTCAGGAGTCGGGGGTTTATAAAATAATGATTGACTAAGTAAGTAAGTACCTAATTTATACATTAAAATTTAGAACTTTGGTCTGCTATACAAGCCCTGTACTATGAAGTCTGGCGCTTATCATGAGGACATGCCCCTTACTTGCAAGACTTAAAAATGCAAGACTTAGCAAGACCTGGCAAAACTCAAGAATAGAAATGCCTATAGCTAATAACGTGTATTACTTCCTAGTGATGGTAAATTCCTATTAAGAAGTGGGAAAGAAAGAAGAAAAATGTGCAATTTTTAGCTCCGAGTGAGTATACATACAATAACTAATAAGAAAGACGCGGTCCTCATCAGCGCTTATCATCACTTTTTCTTAGTTAAAAGGAGTAAAATATATCAAAACCAACAGGAAATTTATTCAGCCATCAGACTCACATACAAAATAATCCATGATATTAACGATAACAATACACTATGCACTCCGGTGCAACATTCTATAGATCATTTTAGCTCGATCCCTATTAGCTCGGATCGAACTTGCCCCGCCCATTTGGAAGCCCACTGAGCATTAATTGGCTGTGAAATTCGATGACGAAACGCCCATTATGATGCCGTCTCCCTTTCGCTTAAGCGTCCCACGTATCTCTGTTCTTGTCGGCGTTTGTGCGGCGAAAGCAAAGGGCCCCTCGCGTTGTGCGCCCGCGCAGTGAACACACAATGCGCGAGCAGTCTCCTTTCAGAGAAAAATAGAATGTCAGTTAGTTTTATTTTTACTTGTTTCGCCAGGCCGTCGTCGTGTGCAATATTTGTATCGGATCCGTTGTTTTTTGTTCGCGTTTAGACGTCTCTAATTTGAAAGTAAGTCGGCGTCGAGATGTAACTTTGAAACGCGCCGAAACTTTTTTACAAGTGGAAACATTTCCAGTTTCTTTTTGCAGACAACGTCTCGCCACTGATGAAGTTGACAGTGTAGTGGAATTTTAGATTGAGAAAAAGTGAAGCAAAAATTATTAGTGAACGATTCTTTTAGAACAAATTTTAATAAATATATTTAGCTATATATTATGCACCTGCTATTATTATAGATATCACCAAAAGTAATGCTTCTAGTTTAGAATAAGATATTAGATCAATTTTAGATAGGTAATTTATTAAAATAAATTAATACTTACATAAGTAGATACGTTCTCAAAAAATATGTACTTTACGTAGGTACGTACATTCTCCTTAGTCATAATAATAATAATAATAGGTAAATATATATTTTGTACCAATATGTATACAATAATAAATACCTATTTAAATAAAAAACCTATGTTGTGTGATTGTACCTAGGCATCTAGGTACATCTAGATATATTGAGTGATTAGTAAAAATATCTAATTTTATTAATTAATGTATAGATGTACAAATTATTCAATTATTATGTAAATTTTAATCACATCACTTAAATTTAGATTTATTTAATTTGCGGTCCATATACTTTGCAATCCACAGACATGGAAATAGTTGAATTTCTCGTTTTTTTTTTGAAAGAGTCATGTCTTTTTTGTTATTTTTTTAAAGGACTACCGTGCCCAAATAAAGATTATTAAAAGCCATTTAAAAATATTTCCATATAATATTTTTTCAGTATTACAGTATCTATTTCATCACGATCAATAAATTGCCACTCTCCAACAGATGGCGCCAGCGACGAAGCAATGGCTTGTTCTTACAAATTGATTGGCCTTACATAAAATTTGGACCGGTTTTTAAAATCGTGTCTTGTTTCAAATAATTCTCAAACTTACGGACCTAATAAAAAAAATACAACTCACACTTTGCGGACTAAAAGTAGACTTTTTTTAAAATATTTTTATTGCGAGCTGCCCGTAATAAATAAAAAAAGCCTGTCTTGCAAACTCTAACTAAAATAAAAATTGATATGAAATAGAGTTTGATATGGGTTATGGTGTTATGTTGATAACTCTATAACTACTTTATAAAAATTATAAATTAAGCCTTTCATAAAACCAAGTCTCTGTCTGCCTCTATGACTGTCTATTTCTTCTAAACCAACCAACGAATTTTAAAAGGTTTTCATTAGTGGAAAGAGCAATAATAACTGTGAGTTAGGTGTAAATAATTATGGGAAAAGTGGAGGATCGAATACTAACAAAAACTAGGTGGCATGTTAAGTACTTAGTTAATATATATCTGTAAACCGATTTCCACCGACAATAATGATTCTTACTTCTTAGTTTATTTATCTATTCAGTGCACTCAATAACAATCTCAGTAATGAAAGACAGTAGTCAAGAGACAAGAGACTGAGACAGACAATCAAGAGATAATCGGAATGTGCAATTGTCTATTAATATTTTATTTTAACTCTTATTATTTTCCTGCGAACGACACGAAATTCTTATGGATTAGCCATGACATTACAGTTAATTTCCTTGCGGTGTCTTCGTGTCTTCTTTTATACTGTCAAAGGAAACTTAGATAAGTAATATGGTTATTTTTAACCTCTATCTAAAGTCGTAAAGAAGCAGTTTGTTTGCGTCTCTATGTCGACAGTTTAAGACCAGACACTATGACAGATACTCAAAGTATCTATCTATCTATGCGATCATCAGAACCATAATATAGAGAGTCCATCTTTATTATAAATATATATTTATCAAAATACAACCACTATTGAGGTAGGTACCCATATCGGTTTATATGATACTATGGTATACCTACTTAGTAGATTTGTATTCACATTATATTTTATACTAAATGGTCTACTGCTAAGGTCTTCAAACACTTTTTTTTTCAAAGTTAGGCACATTAAGTAATATCTAATAGTTCAAAAGATAATTCAGTAAGATAACCAAAAACCACGGGTATCGTCGTCTGTTTAAATGTTTATAGGACATAAATAAAATTTAACAGAAAATTACTTTTTATGTCTGGAAGATGAAATACTTAAAAGAAACATAGTACAAGTAGATACCTCTTATACATATACCTACAATTATAAATTAATAAACAGGCATAATCTAATGCTGACGCAGGTGCGTCATAGTTGAGTGGTCATAATTATCTTAGCACAGTAACGTATGGGCCCCGAAATTAAATCCTGCAATAACCATTTAAATTGAAAATCGACTTTAAATTTAAAAAAAAAACTTATTGGTTCTGCTTGAGTGTGGATTTTGCCCCCTTGTATGGCATTCGCATTAGCACTAGTGCTTAATTTTGAGCCACACACGACTGGTTTTTAACTATTAGGTAAGCAGGTATTTCATCCAACTTCTACTGGTGTTTGAGGCTGCTAATCAAGAAAGAAGAAATTCAGGCAACAAGACACCATTATAGAAGATCAACGAGAAGTAACGACACTAAATGACAACCGGGTATTACGAGCTCATTCTGACGATTTCGTCCGATTCGTGCGCACTAGGACTGCATCCTATTACCGCACTCGTATGAAATTGACTCGTACGAGTACATCGGTCCGTGTGTACTCCGACCGTGTCAACGTGGCTTAAGAAATGACAGAACCCATTTCCATATGACCAACTTGTCTCTTATTCTTTGTCGTAACAAGGCCAGCAGCGATTTCTCACCTACCTTGGTGGTTTGTATGCTTATAAGTGACGGTGGCCATCAAATGGGGCAATTGAAACCTTAAATTAAAAAAAAATTAAAACCTGCTCCTGCAGCTACTAGCTGCGTCCACTAGCTGCTGGTCATAGGTTTCCCAATAACATTCCAATAGGACCGGTCATAAGCAGCCTTGATCATACCAATGGTTAATGAACCAATAAATAAGTTTGAATATTGGAAATATGTCTTCTTTATTATAAAGGATGGTAGACAGGCGCACGGTCCGCTTGAGGCTACAGGCTACAGTCACATTTACTCATGCGCTACAGTCGCCAAGGACCAACACCAAGAAGCAACACCAACCCACCCTGCAGAAATGTGTTTACTGCTCGCTTGATGGACACACCTTAGAAGTCTGTCTATATAATTAATACCAATCTTATGTGTACCTATAACCTTTTGTCTAATTGTTGATGGTCAAGTGGTTAGTTGTTAACTATTTGATTGTAAAGTATCAGTAGGTATCTAATATTTAATGTTAGACTATTGATTGGGTGATAGGTGATAGTTTAGTTTATTACTACTTACCTATAATGAAAATTCAAAGCAAAGAATTTTTGAATTTTTTATTTTCAAATTATTTAATTTTCAAAAATTTAACACCTTATAAACATATTATAAACAAAAGTCTCGCTTAGTGTTCTTTTAAAAGAGTAGGCAAATACGTTTGCACTTGCAAAACTAAGTCTAGCTTTGATATAATTCTTTTCTAGTATCACGGATCGGTACTTCGATGTAGGCCTCTTGAGTCCTCTAGGGAGCCCAGAGGGGAGGGCTTCTACCTCTCATAGAGAGGAGCGTACGTGCATAATTATACATGGAAATCAACTAAATACATGTCCTATCTCACTCTTATCTATCTCAAATCGCTCGCAAAAGAAAAGGATGGAAGTCACTTTAATGAACGCTCCAGCGTTTTTTAAGTTAGACTTAGGGTTAGTTTAATTACTTAGGTACTAGTTTTATTGCTGTTAAAAATATGTATTTAGATAGCGAGCAACCAGTCGACTATAAAATCGCTTGGCAAAGGACCGCCATCTTAATACATATACGAATCTATAGCATATATAAATATATGAAAATAGATGTATTAATGATATTAATGATAATGATAATTAGTATTAATCCTACTAATTAAAATGCGAAAGTTTGTGAGGATGGATAGGTTCATCAAATTCAAATTCATCCAAATTCGGTTAGGTACTTACTTAGATAGCTAAAAGTAACCGAATTTGGGTGAAATTTAGCACTATGATAATTTATTATCAGGATTAAAATATAGGATACTTTTTAACCTGAAAAAAAATACCCGAGGGGTGTTTCTTGAAACAATATCTCGTAAAAAATACCTACAATACTCTCAAAAAAAATAATCACACATATTCTAGATCACACATA
The DNA here is from genome assembly GCA_918317495.1 of Synanthedon vespiformis. NCBI lineage: Eukaryota > Metazoa > Arthropoda > Insecta > Lepidoptera > Sesiidae > Synanthedon > Synanthedon vespiformis. Next base: position 4,584,266 of record OU906965.1, read on the forward strand.
AAAACACATCCCATTTTTTTCAAGGCCATCTAAGATACCTACGCGTAGGTACTCGAGAGATGTTACAGCCTCACATTATCCTTTACATAAGTCTTTATTTTATCTAGGTCAACATCGTCAGCTAGCTTGACGAACTTTGTCATATACTTAAAAAAAGCGAAGAATATTTTTTGTAATATCAACGCGATCTATCGAAGCTTGTACGGTATATGAGAACGGTGCTAATATTACCGAGGAATCTGAGACGAAACAACGCGGAACTAAAAAGCGCAATCACAGTGTAAGTAATTCTTTTGAAAAATAGCAAAGAAACACTCACATTGTAAATCTTTCTATCGCGTAACGCTAAGTAACAAATAGTCGGTGTTCGCATACCAGAGAACTGTACTCAGGTTTCAGAAACATTTCCCATCACATAGCTGCTCGAAAAAAACCCTTTATCCTACCAATAAAACGCTAACTATTCCAAGCGAGCAGTCTTACTCAAAACTAACAATGCAAACGTACGTTTGAAGTGTTCAGTTCTGATTCAACGGCCTTATCTCGTTGCAATAAGGTCCATAACGGTAGCATTTGAAAGTTGGCCGAGCGGTTGTGGCCACCCAAGCGGTTTTCTTCGAATAACTGCCATAAAAATTACTGGCCAGTTAAGAGTGGCCGCAACTTGTAGTGATGGAAAAATAATTACAACTAATTATTATTGTCTTCTCATTGTTACGTGTGAAATAACAAGCAACGATTGTTTTAATTATAATAAAATTACTATAAACATTACTTTTAGATAATAATTCTATAAATATTTCACACATACTCTACACATTTTAATTTAACACATACATAGCATAATTTTTTTTTACGTAAATGGTAGGTAAAAGGCAGTCGCAGTCATTTGGGCAGCCCGTCTGGCGGCAGTAATCACCGAATTCCTTACAGAATTCCACCGTAAAATAACAGCATATTAATGTGCTACTGTGTTTCGGGGAGTGAGTAAGGATGCTAGAGCCCATTATCCCTTCCTTATCCCTTATCCTTAATCCTTCTATGGTCAGCAGCGCACTTGTAGCACTTTATGGCGTTGCTTGTGTTATAGTAGGCGACGGTAGCCACCTACCATCAAGTGAACGTCAGCCTGTCTGTCAACCTATTAACATAAAAAAGCCTAAATGTCGAACAGTCTGATGGTTCACTTGATGGTATGTAGCTACTGTAGGCTATACAAGCAACGCCACAAATTTCTGCAAGTGCACTGCCGAGACCTCATTTTACTATCCCATCCTAATCCCAAGGGGAAGGGATAGTAAAATGAGCACTGACATCCTTTACACTACCTATAGGTACTTTAAAATAAACTTGCACAATTATTTTGGTAAGCATGTGCGCCTGCCACACATAGGAAGAGATAGGGAAATGGGCTCTGACTCTGAAATCCCTTACCTACTCACATAGGTTATACTATTATTAAGCCGTGATCTAAGCTTCTTTACAGAAAACGCCAAATAGGCTGAACAAAAAATGAGAAAAGCGGCGTGCCCTGCCACAAACTTTCCAAATTCAGACAAAAGCCTATATAGTTTGAAAAGTTCGTTTCCAAAGATGATCCTGTCGGGATACGAACCCGAGACCCCTGACGTAGAGCGTTAAGGCAAGCACCCCCAATCACTAATACAAGGGAATCCAACATGCAGACAAAATGAAAAGAAATTACGATTCAAATTCCGAAAACCAATTTAAATTCACAATCGAACACTTAACAGTTTCGAGGGTGCTAAAAATACCCACAATTTGAAGAAACGTTCGAGTGTTTAAATACTTTCTCCTCCCCATCGCACCGCTAAGGTAAGCCCGTAACCGAATTTTCCGATATTCCTTTGAGGCATCCTTATTATCCTATCTGCCTCACCACCCCTTCGCGGCCCGTTAGAACCATGTCTCATTAGAAATTACAGGTTACACGACGAACGTTTAAGCAGAATTGCCGATCGTTTCATTTAGATAAAGTTGTAACTGTTGCATTAAGAAGATTTGTCGGTTATTATTCGATGGCACTGTAAGGGTTCGAGTTGCTACAATTATTCAATGTTTTCACTTCCGCATTCGTCTTCTATATTTAAAATTCAAATGAATATTTTTATTTTGACAATAATTAATTGATGGATATCGATGAGATCTTCAATTAATAAGTCTGAAATAATTTATGGAATTTGTTGTTTTTATAAATAAAAAATAAATAGATCATAAACTAACTGAAAAATAATAAAATATTTTTAAAAATTAGTTTTTATTTTAAAAAAGTTTAATGCTACTCAACGATAGGTGGCGTTTTACGAAATTTGCATAATTAGGTAGGCATACGTACTTAACCAAAAAAATAAAGCAGAATTAATTACCTTGTAACGTAGGTACCTGCGACTACTAAATATCATTCTTTTTTTGTGTTTTATTTTAAATTTTAGAATTTAAAATAAAACAGAATTTAAAATTTTAAAATAAGGAAGAAAGAAAGGAAGTACTTGGTACAGACAGACAAGTTTCTACGAACCTATTTAAAATTACCTATACCCTATTTTGTCAATGCATAACGCCTAATGGCTTGTAACGCGGTCAGGTCATGGTGTGCTATGCTAATAATAATAAAAAATAATACCTAGTAAAATATGTGCACTGCATATGAGATAAAGAAATAATTATTAAATTTAACTTAGCTACAATAAATAGAAATGCCTCTAAGTCTACCGAAAGGGAGTACTCCGCAATGTCACTGGAGTCCCAGTGGAGTGATGCAAAGCTCGGAACATCAGTGTCTATGATCGGATTTCCTCCTCCTACAGAGAAAGAAATAGTGTGACAAAGATAAACTTATACAGGAAAGTAGGTATATTTTATTGTTTATTAAGATCATTAGTGCTAAGTTAAATTAAGTTAACCATGCTACGTGTACTATTTAGAACTGCAATTCAGTTAAATTGTTATAAGTATACATGTAATTTTTAAGTAATCATGTACCTACATAATTGCTCTCTGTTTGTGCACTTTATCAAATAAAGAAATATTAAATATCGTAGATAGGATATTTTGCTGAAAGAAGACTTTATATTATTTTTTAAAAGTTAGTAGGTAATACTGCATGCATTCAAAGATTTTCTAAAATAAATTGGCTGACGGTTTACTTGATGGTAGGTGGCCACCGTCGCCTACCATCAAGTTACAAGCAACTCATCAAAATACAGAGTAAAGACACCGTTTATTCATATTTTGACATTTTTTTGTGTCAAAATTCTAAACAAAAAAAAGTTAATTGTTTAAAAGGTTAAGGACCTCTTTCACCAACTACAAGTGTTGATTAGGCATACTTCGATAGGCGATTTTTTTTTATTATTTTTTTTAATGTTTGGGACTTTTAGTGTACAAACAGCTCCATTATCCCTAGTGACCGGTGACTAAATGACGGTTACCCTACTTGACAGATGGTGAAAGAGGACCTAAGTATCTGCTTAGGTCTTACCTGTATTTAGACTTATATTAGTAAAGGAAGTTGGTATATACCTATTGTATCTATACCTAACTAAGTATCTACCTACCTATCTATATGTAGGGACCTTGGACAAACCAGACATCGCCTTTTACAGGAGATAGATGATCAGGAATATTATTGATTCAGACGAGATAAAGTTTAGTTAACAGATGTTATCAAGTAATTGCTCTTTGGTGTCGATTTAATTAGTTCGCTTGCCATTTTTAATTATCGTATAGGTATTACTGGTTTTGTTCATCTATAAGCCTCGGTATCTATAAATATATTTCTTTAAATGTGCATTTAAAAGTGGCTAGCATTTTCCGTGCTTATCTTTAAACATTGGCTTGGTAAAAATATTTCGAAATAGGTATTTAATTTAGGTACCTAGGTAAATACTTACTTACACAGAATAATTCTTATTGTAACTATACCTATCGACCCACCTATATACACCTAATTTATTGAATATAGGGCAGTATAAATTATAAACTAATATACCTAATAGGCTAATTATTACACATGATAGATACTTAAGTATAGATACCTACCTATCATTATATACCTACGATGTTTTACAAATTGAGACATCGTCAGTTTTTAATTTTTTAATTAGGTATTTAATTGTACCTACGTAGGTACCTACTGTAGGTAACTCCTAAAGAAACATGAGCCATTTTGGAATTTTCTCTGTTCGAAGATAATGTAGGTATGATACCTACTTAAGGTTAACTAATATAAAAAAAATTGGGTCTTTTCTTTTTGACTGTTCTTTGTTCAAAAGAAACTGTAGACGTATGGTACTTACCTGAATTTGTATTATTGTTGTTATACCTTTGTATTAATATCTATTAATATACGGTACCTACTAAAATACTAATGTTGAAAGTTAATTTTATACGTACCTATTAGCTAAATAATGTTTAAAGTTTAAACTTCAGTAGTTTTATACTGAGGAAAACCTTTAGATATAAATAGGCTCATCTACAATAGGCACGTAAAGAATTCCATGACGTAATAAAATATTTTTGTCAACATTTTATTAAAACTCAGTTAAGTTGGTATGTAATCAAATATTTTAATAATTTAATGTAAGTAAGTTAAGTAATACTTGGGAACTTTTTGTTGTGCGTCAAAAAGAAATCAAGAGATTTAAATTGGCGATTATTTGATATTTATTTCATTATGGAATTATTATTGTGTTTGTTCAATTCTCCATTGAGTGATCTATATTGTGCAGGGTATTGAAGTTTTCTCGTAGTGCGCATAGAGTAGGCATTGAATAGGTTATTGTTCTGGCTAGCATGTTACGGGTGCGCTAGTTCGGCGGCGATATGTGGCGGATGAATCGCGGTAGAGACGAGGGCCGGCTCTAGTGGCAGCACAGCTAGGACACAAAAGATATTGCGAGAACGTAACGAGCTCAATTGATGAACGGACGGAAACGTGTCCAATTAGAAGGAGGCGGCGGCGGCGGTCGCGAGTGTCGCCCCCGCGCGGCGCATTAACGAGATTAGCGAGCGAAGCGAGGCGAGCGAACGAATCTCACCCCACCGCGCGGCGCGATCGCGGGCGCGCGAGGTGTGCCAGTGGCGAACACCTCGCCCGCGACGAAAAAACAACGCTCGTGTCGGGCACGGCCCCGCCTTTGCGGGGGACGCGCGCGGGGCGCCTCTCGCCGCCATTGGGTGGCGAGAGGCGGGAGGGGTGTCGGAGCTGGCGCCGCCGGCGGCCAGTCGTTTGACGCCTGCCGTGCGAGCGGGTGTCGCACCGGGACGCGTGTGTGAGAACGAGTGTCGTGAACGAGCCGCCGGCCGGCGTGTTATGGACGTTGCATGAGCGGGCGCGAGCGCGACCGCTGGAGCCGTCGGGCACGCCGGTCGTGGAGCGCGCGCCGTGGGCCCCGGGCGGCGCGGGCATGCGCTTCGAGGGCGCGGAGCGGCGCGACGCCGTCGCCTTCCACCCGTTGCTGGCGCCGCGCCCGAGTGACTTCTCCGTGTCAGCACTGCTGACAGCAGGCGCCCTGCCACCGCCTCCCTACCTGCCGGCAGCTCTCGCCGCAGCAGCTGCACTCTCGGCGCCCTGCCCGCTGCTCAAGCCGCCACCGCCGCCGTATGCACCTCTCCCACCAGACGACGACGGCGTCGTCGACGACCCCAAAGTGACCCTCGAAGGGAAGGATCTCTGGGAGAAGTTCCACAAGCTCGGCACCGAGATGGTGATCACCAAGAGTGGCAGGTCAGTACGACTCACCACCGTCCGTCGTTGCTCATTACTGTGATCGTGCAATATGAACGTGTTCAAAATCGTGTTTGTGTGTGCATTTCACTACATCCAGGTCGATATATGAATTTGCGGTGAGTAAACACAACGTTAGGTCTCTATTTTATCAGGTTAGCTTGTTAGTTTACTGTCATAGAGTAATTTACATAGGCTGTACAGTTGAGTTCCCTTGCCACCGAATAGCTGTTATCAATTAAAAAACCAGTTCAACACAACGGTCAAAAATAACTGACGTTTGGAATGTAATTTAAAATTATTTGACATGTGAAGAATACTCTATACAATACACATAAATACCTACTACAATAAAAAATTAATCACTCTGTATAATAATTAAAATTAAAAAAAATACAGGAATTCTCGTAGAAACTGAGCTCTTTTTGTCACGTGATAGGCGCATTTTTTTCTACAACTAACTGCACCCGTCGGAACGCGACGTTGCATTAATTACTCTGCGTTTTTATCAACACATTTCTTCTTAATTAAGTTTACATTGTCAATAGAAACATAAAAATGCTGTCTTTGATGTTGACATGATAAAATGTTTTGCTATGTAAATAATAACTTGGTTCTAAAAGTATTAGGTAAAAGGTACAAAAGAGTTATTTATGACGTAAAATGGAATTTTTACGAGTGAATACTTTGTTAAGAAGGGACATATCAATTTTGTGGCATGTAACAAAACAATGCGGACATGATCGTGGCTCTACCACGCAAGTAAAAGTAGTGTGACATATTTATTACACAAGTCCAAATGTAGGCAAATAAAACGCTGCACGCAAATATTATGCCCGTATTTCTTCTTTGTCAAATTATCAGAAATACTTTTCTTACAACTTGTATGGGATATTTTAATCTAAGAAATATTTTGAGTTGAGCTTATACTTAAAATAAAAATAGCCTTCATTCTGACCACTGATTATTATTTAACTACTGACATCGGCAATCTGCAAGTCAGGCTGTGTCCTGACATAGGCCTCCTCAAGACTCGGTCAATTTTTCTCTACCTATCTCTTTCTTTGGGTAGATCGTCCTCCCAGCATCTCACTTGAGACTTTATCTAATTGGCTTATAATAAAAAAGTAAAAAGAAACAGTTTAACATTTTAAATTTATTCTTCACTAGCTGCTGCCCGCGATTTCGCCCGCGTAACTTTGTAAATTACAAAGTTACGCGAGAACCACTCTATCCATTGGTAAAAACAGCATGAAAATCGGTGCAGTAGTTTTTGAGTTTAACGCGAATAGATATACTTAACTGAAATGTACATCAAAGACCCAGCAGGTAACTAGTCTGTAAAATCGAGAGATGTAAAAATGCTCATTATCAAACTTTGGTAGATCGTCTTCCCAACATCTCAATTGAGACTTAAGTTTAATTGGCTTACCTATAATAAAAAAGGAAAAATGAAACAGTTTAGTGTTTTAAATTAAGCAAGATTAATATTTTAAATTTATTTTAACATTAACTGAAATGAACATCAAAGATTGTAACTTCAAGAGATGTAAAAATTAACCAAATAATCTTTATAACTATGCTTTATAAGAATATTTCACATTTTAAGCAGAAGTTCTTTTTTGAGTTTTTTTTTTATTTTATTATTGTAAATCATCGAAATAATATATCTCTGCGAGCATTGTAAATACTATAATAGAATCATTAGAAACTAAAAAAATTAAATAGAAATAGAAATAAGAAGGTTTTTTTTTGAACAGAAAGAAGATTTGTTGATAAAATATTGTCTATAAGTCTATTAGGAAATAAGACCTAATAAGCAACTCCTATTTTAAAGGTAACAGTAGCCACTCAGCCTGCTTGCTGAAATTTGACATAAAAAAATTGCATATTAATAATTTATTATGGTTTTAGGAGAACCTAAACATAGCGTAGGTATTTTAGCTTTTGTATGGGAGTGACGAATCTGTTACGATAGTAACTCTTTTTTAATCTGAAGTACAGTCAACTCATCAACAACATCCTTCTAGGGAAGCCATTTTTTAAAGATTTAAATGTGCTCGCTGTTTAAAAATATAAAAAATTCGGTGCCATATCAGCCGCTATGGAATTTTAAATTAAAAATATTTTAGTTAATAAAATCAAATTTAGTTCATAATAATTGTAAAAGAGCTGAAGTGAACCACATCTACAAAGCGATTGCCAAGCGTTTGAGCATTTATTTATTTTATTTTAGGGAAATTTACAGGTTAACTTAATATTACACAGTAACCGTTTGAATAAATAACTTATAATAAAAAAATTCCACTTATGTATAGTTAGATTACAGACTATTCTAATAACAACGAAAATGATGCGTAAGAGTGTTTACAGCGATGTTTAAAGTAGGCCATTGAAAAATTTATCCGCTATAATACATATTTTTATTTTTTACTTACTATAGAACTGTGGAACAGGTCGACATCTGTATTCTCTAATAAAATTTCATTATTTATTTCTTTTTTATGTTATGGTCGACAGACAGGCTGACGGTCCACTTGATGGTAAGTGGCTACCGTCGCCTATAACACAGGCAACGCCATAAGTGCTACAAGTGCGCTGCTGACCATAGAAGGATAAGGGAGGGACGGGGTAATGGGCTCTGGCATCCCTTACTCACTCACCGAAACACAACAGTGTGCCCTACCACTACTAAAGTCTACATGAACGAGACATGAATGAGCTATCTATCAAAGTAATAATGTATCTATTTATTGTACGTCTCATCTTATAACGTTATCTTAGTAAAAATGTCAGTGGCCTAGTGAAATATTCAAGTGCACGAAAGAACACTTAACGGGTCGTCGAAGCCAAATTTCGGAGGGTCGCGACATCAAAGTGGAATCCGAAAAAGTATATTTTTGGAAAGTTAACGGAAAAGTGGCTGCGTTTCTATGACGCCACCTTTCCCTTGAATTTGAAGCCTGTGGGAAGATTCTTTTTTTAACTTGCATTGCGCTTCGCGCCCTTGAACTTTGTTTCGAAACTTTTCAAAGGATTCATTTCATTGTTTCACTGAAACGAATTTAGTATTAAATTTTTGTTGCCGATTTCGCGAATGCGAATTTATGAGTGACGAAACTGTTAAAACTATTACACCTGAATAGTGTGTATGTACAGTCGGTGTACGAAAACATTCGTCAGTTTTCAAATTCATTACAGTATCAAGTCGTAGACACATACCTATTATTTTTGAGTATTTTTTTTATTATTTTAATTATTATTTTTTGAACAATTATAATATAATATTTTATTATTTAAATTAACTTACTAATATTAATGTAATTATTGTTGTGAATAAATAATGTGTATAAAAAATCCTACTAATGCAGGTTAATTCGGCTTGTTGTTTTGCCACAATAGTTGATTCGACACAGAAAAAGTATGTGTTGTTTTGCCACAGTTCAATTTTTATGAGTTAAATTCAATAAATTTATTTTGGATTGTTGTTCTTTTGCCACAGTCGTTTTTTCTGTACAGACAGCAGAGAAACCAAAACAAGAATAAAAATAATATATATTTTTCTAATAATTATTTTACATTCGCATAAAATATTTATCTAATAATCACAGCAATGATTACAGTACTCATTTTTTTAAAGTAGTTTTTCAGGTGTTAATTCAGGTAAGAAGCTATGTGTGCGCCAAGTTTAATCTAATTTCATTTACCAAGTCTTTTTAGCGTGAAAGAGTAACAAATATCCACCCTAATATAATTTCACATTTATAATAAGTACTAGCTAATGCCTGCGACTTCGTTCGCGTTGAAAAGACAAAAGTAGCGTATCACGTGTCTTGGTACGTCTGAATGTTTGTCTAATGTTGAATGAATGTCTGAATATTTCATGAAAATCAGGTTAATTCGTTTAAGAGTTATTGAGGAACATACATACATACAATACTTACACTGACATATTTATTATTAGTATATTGATTGATAGCATTATGTAATAACGTATATAAATTTCCAATACAATGTATATTTTATCAATTCATTTCAACAAACAACTAACGTCTTAGTTACAGTTTTAATAGACTTGACTAGAAAATACTTTTCATCTAATAAATGGTTACTTATACTATGTAAATAAGTTATTTTAAATAATAGTTGTAATTATTCCATTAAGGTAAACTCTATCGGTTTAACTGCTCACAATTATTAGATTCTAGCTCCGCCTATGTTCAAATAATTAAGTCAATCAATTACATTCCCTTTGAGTTTAAGTTACCTATAAACTTTTATTTACATAAAGGCTAAAATATTTAATTAAATAGCCAGTTATATATTCAAAACACACAATGTGCCCACTTATATATTCAAATCAATTTACAAATGAGAATTTATTTAATTAAATATTGCAGTACTGGGTCACTAGTTAAGTAGGTACAGTCAGTTAAATATATTACTTACAAAAGAAATATTAGGTACCATTTAATTATACAGAAAAATTTTTGTAAGAAGTTGTTGTTTATTTGTATTCAGTTGATTTTTTTTAATTTCTTCAGTTTACAGGTAGGTATACCTAAATTGTTCTAATAAATTATTTTATTCCTATCTCTATTTTCGCTATCCTTACACAAAATGAGTTTCGAACGCGATTGGAAAAAAATCGTATCAGGCAATGAGCAAGAAGAGTTTAAAGGTCTTAGACTGTCTAAAACATAATCTGACTACATTTGATTTTTACCTAGAGCTTAAATTGACTACTACATAATGAGTCTAGCACTCAAATCTACTATGACACAAATTGACTAGTTAGTGCATATTTTTCCTACAATAACGACATGAACCCAAATTGTTTAGATATTCAGGCAGAAAATTTATTTAGGGGCGATAATTTAATTTGTACTGAAGTTCGAAGAGATCGAAGAACTCAAGCCGATAGTTATACTGTCTTACGACAAATTGAATTCTCGCATTCGAGAAACTCTCCTTGTGTAACTGAGCCTTAATCACGCAACGGATTTTGATGCGGTTTTCGCTATCAGTTAGATATTTTTTTAAAGAAAATTTTATATACAACATATATATTTATATATATTTTATTTTTCAACGCGAATGAAATCGCGGGCACCATCTAGTCTGAAATAAATACTTTTTGTTAATTACGTATTAAAAATTATTTAAGGCAACATCACAGTTAATACATATATATAACACTTACATGACTTTCGGCGATATACCTATTACAAAATAATGTATTACAATATCCTGATTTAATTAGTACCTACTTATTTTTAAACTAATATTAGACATATTAGTTTAAATAATAACTTGCTTTTAAAGAAGAGCGACCTTTCATGGAACGTTATTGGGTTAAAAATATTGTCAATTATCTGGAAATTGTCTTAGTTGGACAAATAAATTTTTAGGTTTTATAATTATTTTTACCAATAAATGTAACAAATGTAACAATATATTGTCTGTTTATTATACTGGCTAATATTATAGTGAAAATGGCCAGTCTCATTTAACTGAGAGGTGAACACACATGGAAACCAATTGTAGTTTAGCATTCGAAATTCAAATGTTAAATTATTACTGGCAGCTCTTTTCTGTGTATTTTTCTAACGCTACACCTCCCTAGCGGCCAGTTATCAGTACTGTTAATTATAGCATGTTATCACATGACACGAGTACAGTGACATGCAAAAGTGGAACGTTAATACTTCGATAGCTACTTGTTGTTGCGACGATTTATTTTAGTCTTCCTCTCTTCAAAGTTTATACCTAGTTAGTTTAGTTAGTTAGTTATTCGCATAGTTAGTTTTACTACACCTACGCTGTAGTTAGTTTTTTGAAAATCAAACAGGAACCTAACATTTTTCAGTATAAAAAGTATCACACTTTGTTAATTCGGGTTATGCTCCACTCGCACGCACAAATCTGGCACGAATAATTTATTCCCCTTTTGCACTCATAAGTATGCTCTACTGCCACGAATTAAAACTTTTTGTAATAATTTCCCTTTTCGCACGAATAGATGCTCCGCTCCCCTGCCACGAGACTTATTACTACTCTAAATTTGTACAGTTAGACAAAAATATAAAAGAAATTTTAACTCCCAACAATGTAATTACAGAAATCTAGTAATAGTTATGCTGTAGGTATGTGTGCCAAATTTCACCTAAATCCGTTTAATAAGATTAGCGTGCACAAACGCACAGACAAACAGACATAAATTCTAAATATTTTCTTTTTATTTTTGTTGTAAGCTGGGACAGTTACGGTTCGTAACGACTTAAAATGTTAATAAAAAATGATCATTTTATTATTGTAACCAATAAAAAATTAATAAATGTAGAGTAATCATAAAGCAACAGGTACTTACTTACTAAGAAATCAAAACAGTTTTACTGTTTAGTTTTGCATCCCATTTTAGTTAGTAAAAATATAAGTTTCTTAGCATAGGCCGCGATTAAAACCTTACTTCTAGATCTTGCTTAGGTTTTTATTTAATATACTTTACTTTTCCAAACTGACTTATATATACCTGCATGATTAAACATTGTGACATTCATCATCATTTAAAATAATCCCATTATAATTGTTGGTAATTCAGAAAACCTAAAAATAAATACAAGTAGGTAACCATCTTACAGTGTTAATTAAAAATTTAAAAAATATATACCGTTAACTACACGATTTCAAACGGTAAACTAATTAACCAATCTTTTTCATGTTTCCTATACCGTACGTGTTTAAGTTAAGAAGTTACTTATTTGTTTATAGTTATGTATAGGAGGTGGTCCATTTCAACGGATAATTAATGATAGAATCCAAACCTGTCAATACAGTACAATTTAATACAAGTTACTGGCTGGCACATAAGCTAAAATAGTTAAGTACGTATCCCACACGTTGCTTGAAACATTTAGCTGTCAAAGCTATGTATTTTACTTGGTAATGCTAGTTTAAGGTTTACAGTTATTATTACATATTTATTTAGCATTGATTATATGAGTTCGATTACACGTTGGAAAGCTAATTACCGATATGGTAATTACCGGCTGGTATATGTAGACCTCCATTGAATCTATCTTCAATTGAGGTAATGAGGTAATCTAAATGTATTTTCCTCCATAACTCTTAAACGAATTAGCCGATTTTCATGAAACTTGGTAGATAACGTTTAGATGTACAGGGAATAGCATAGGCTTTTTCTTTTTCAACCCGGCCGGGCGCCAGTTAGTTTATTAATAATAACACCATGCATAACTAGGTAGGTACAGTCGGGGTAAGAAAAAAGTCGAAATTTGCTTGCACCAGGGCAAATGTCAGTCACGCCAAAATTTCATTTCATACATCTGTCAGTTGTCTGCTTAGTGCTTTAGTTTCAAAGGTACTAAGAGGTATTTAGACTCTACTATTTTGATAAAGGAATGATTTTGAAAACTGACGTACGTTTTCCTACCCCGACTTTACTTGGAAATATCCTGAACCTCGTTTAGCCTGACGTCGTTTTTTTTAAAATATATCTTTCATCTTGTCTGATCTCGCGCTAGGTTAGGCTTTTTACCAGTCAACTAGAACTAATTTCGTGACGGTAGCGAATCCTAACAACTGCGTCGGCCATCTTGTGGGCGCGGTTTGTAACACGATAAGTAAACAATGTTAGTATTTACTTAACGATAATATCTCACATTAAGTCATTTGAATTTTTGTATAATTAAGTAGTGTAAGTATGTAATTAACGGTCGAATAAGTGTGCTATATTGGCGCCATATTATACTTTATTAAATCTTTGAAATATTAACTTGGTACAGTCGGCCGCATAAGTCGATTAACATTCAAAAGTGCAAAACAACTGTACACTCAACTTACTTACTTACTTACTGAAGCTTTTTTGTACGTGAATTTTATTTTGTTCTATATTTGTGACAACGACTTATAGAGCGTTAAGTGTTTTGTTGTTATGCAGTTTTGAATGTGTTAATCGACTTATGTGGCCGACTGTACAATAATAAATGTGAGAAATTTTTGAATAAATGATAAATAACTAAACATTTTGTCATAGCTATTCTAATTTTTATCTCTTCTGAAAACAGCGTGTGGTCTATAACTAAATTCTTATTTATTTATATTTGAGACTTCGTCCGCGTTGAAAAATGAAAAATATAACTGACGAAATATATAATATATCTGTTATACTTTTTATTTTTGGTTTTTTTTAATTATCCTTTTTTTCTGGGTTAAAAGTCTTATATGAACACCCTATATGTCCTTTTCTTTATTTTCCTATTCCGTATATCCTGACAACGTGTACCTACTTATGTAAAATTTTATGATGATCCTTTGAGTAGTTAAGGCGTGAAAAGGTATTAGACATAATTAATTTCTGCTTTGGTCAAATATCGTTTTCACCGAAAATATAAAATTTCAATGTATCACCATTTTTGAATAACTGATTATCCAATTTAATTTTGAAATCTTAAATAGGTTTTTTTAAATTTAAATTTAAATGGAATTCTTTTATGTAGCCGCATTCTGTGAAACCCATGACAGATGTCATTAGATAGATTGTTGCTATGTGTGTTAGGTACACGTCTAATAAGACTGTTCTATTCAACTCAAACAGAAACTTAAATTTAATATTTATTGTTGTCTAATTATTCAGACCACCCAACTTGGTAAAAATTTTAAGAACAAGAACAATGACACACGTTATTAATTCATGACTTCATTCATTTTTAACCATACGAATAACAATTAGTTATGTTGAAAGAAAAAAAATCATATTTTATACCTATATAGTGCCTATAGAAGATGATTAGTCTTTTTTATAGGCACTATTAAAGATGCCTATAATCTTTTGTTGTAATAAAAAAGAAAGTAAGAGATTATGTATGGAACTATTAATTAAATTTAAAAAAAAATCTTTAACAAATTTAATATTTAAAAATGGCCTTTTAAAATTTACTCTAATTGTAGCCTCCTAGTTTTGTTATCTTATTATGATTATCACGCCGACTGTACCTTGTATGTACCTACAATTGGAGCCTAAAAAATCTCTCTCGAGGTCGAAGAGAATATATGACAGTTTCTTACTATGACAATAAATATTTTTTTACTATGACAATAACAGCACTATTTAGTTCCACAGTAAGCAACTAATGCTTGTATTGTGGATACCAGACAGTTGATATAATACATAGATCACTTTTTGTAATTACATACCTACATATTATAAATATAAACATCCATGACTCATGTACAAAGGTAAAATGTTAACACATAAACATTTGTCCCTAGCGGGATTCGAACCCGCGACCGTTTGGTTAACAGCTAGGGTTACTGGCCACTAGACCAAACGTGTCGTCAGAATGAGTTGACTGTATCTCAGATTTAAAAAGAGTTACTATCGTAACAGATTCATCACTCCCATACAAAAGCTAAAATACCTACATACGCTATGTTAGCCTACAAAAGACGCTGCAAGAAGAAACGTACTGTAGGATGCGTGCCGAGAATCGAGTACAACTTAAAATAAATCAATCATACTAATAATAAATCTGTAGGGATGGGTCATGGAGTAACTAATTTACTTTGTTTTCAGAAATATCGTGATACTGAAACTAAATTGATGATTTTTAGAATGTTTTTCTGTATGTTGTATGTATGTTCCTCCATCACTCTTAAACGAATTAACTGTTTTTCATGTAAATTGGTAGATAAACATTTAGAAGTACTGGACACGTAATAGGCTACTTTTTATCTTTTTTAACGCGGACGAAGTCGCGGGCAACAGCTAGTAAATAATAAATTGTAACCAGAATAAGGCGCGAAGCGTGCATAGCTTCGTATCAGACGCAAAGTACATTCAATACAAAATGTATGAAGTATAAAACATGGCTTAATGTGTACTTTAGTCGGACGCGAGTAGCGACGCGAGTGTTCGTGCGTGAAATGTACCGATGTTGATGTGCTGTTCTCATTAATTGATTATTCGCATGCGATTGCTGTTAACAAATTCAAATAACAGACATTTTATGTACGTCTGTAGGTACTTATAAAAGTTTAGTGGTGTGGATTGTTTAGCACCAGACATGAAGAACAAATTTGTCTAGCAAGACGTAACACATTTGCACATACTTTAGGGTAAAAGCAGGGAATGCCGGCCGCTTAAGCCTATGCCGTCCAATAAAAGTAAATAATTATAAATCAAATATGTATTTAAACTTTTACAAACTTTTACAGATTTATTACAAAACAAATCTGTACCCTTTTATCCGTTTATCCTACCGGCTTACTTTTACTACCTAACTTACATTCGACAAATAATCTAATCGAAAGACAAATTTTAGTAAAATAACCAAAACAACTTTTCACTAGAACAATCAGTCAAATGAGATTTTCGTAAAAACACGAACTACAAATACTTTAAAATAATTAAAAATACAAAAAAATATTTTATAATATAACATTTCCCTAGATATGGCTTATGCTTATCCTTAGTACCTACCTACTACTATATTAGGACAGTAACAATATACATTTGGAAAAGAAAGTGAAGGTCGAGTTTTAACTTGAAAAACTCGACCATTTCCTGGTTGCATTTTCCGCCATCTTGAAAAAGGGGTTTAACTCAGTTTTTTTTACAAAAACTCGAAAATTATGCTCTATAAAAAATTATTATGGTCATCGTTATTGAGATATCGATCGATAAAGTCAAAAATGTAAGTAGTGAAATTAGCTTTTTTGCTTTTTTTCTTTTTTTTTTATTGGTGATATATATCAAAAAAATGTAATATCCAAAATTTAGCTTTCCCGTTTCACTTTCTTTTCTAACTCGTTGATTCCGACGTAATGACTGGAGTATATAGGTACTTAGTTGGCAACTCACTTGTAGCACCTGTGGTGTTATAGGCGACGCTCGGTAGCCACTAAGTGGACCGTCAGTCTGTTTACCGATCTTAACATAGAAAAAAATAATTTTTCACTTATAGACTCAACTAATTTAAAGTAAAAAAATAATGTCAAGTAAAAAAAATGTCCGACGGTCTTTCGTCAAAGGACAACTGTGTGTAAATTGTAGCAGTCTCTGTAAACGCGGTGTCCCCCAGTGGTCGAGTCAAGGGGAATAGGTAAGTAAGCGCGACGCTTTTGCAAGCGATAGTGACGCCTTGGGCAGCCTCTGTCAAATGAAAAAGGTGTTGTAAAAAAGGTGTTCTGTCAAGTAAAAAGTGGTGCGTTCGTACCTTTTTTTGTTTCATTAACTTTCATAAGCGCCGCCTAGACTACGACGAATGTATAGGGTTTTATATTTATAGGTGATCAATCTATACTAATATTATAAAGAGGAAAGATTTGATTGTTTGTTTGTATTGAATAGGCTCCGAAATTACTGGACCGATTTGAAAAATTCTTTTGCCATTAGAAGCCCACATTATCCGTGATGAACATAGGCTACTTTTTACCGCGGAAAAATGCTTCATTCCTACGGGAAAATCTAAAATAAAAGTAAATACTAGCGGCTTGGCCCGGGAGATAGCACCATCTATCCAAATCAGGTGAAGCGACTAACATGACAACTGCTTGGTGATATTTTTAGCGATCCGCTACGGTAGATGGCGTTTTATACTTTTCAACGCGGACGAAGTCGCCAGCAGCAGCTAGTATTGTATAAGTTTTTTAATTATATCATTTATCATCATCAATACTAATAATAAATCTGTAAGGGTCGGTCATGGTGTGAGTTACTTTATTTTCAGAGATATCGTGTTTATAGGCTCTATACATGAAGCTGAAATTAAATTGACGATTTTTAGAATTTTTTATGTATTGTATGTATGGTATGTTCCTCCATAACTCCTAAACGAATTAAGTGATTTTTATGAAACTTGCTAGATAAATATTTAGACGTATGCTACACAGGATAGGCTACTTTTTATTTTTCAACGCGGACGAAGTCGCGGGCACCAGCTAGTCTAAAATAAAGTTAAAAAAAGCTAACGTCTGGCCAAAGTGTTCAAGCTAATGCCAATTATTATTTATAGCAACAAGTGGTCAAGCGTTGTAAGTACCTACTGCTTACATTTTTTATTTTTCAACGCAGACAAAGTCGCGGGCACCAGCTAGTTTGTATATAAAATACGAAAAAAAAATTCCCCGATCTAATATGCAGTTTGAGAAACACTGCTCTTGTTACAGTGAATATTAACGCTAAAGCTAATGACTTATGCGATCATTGTTAAATGGAAAACGTTGGTTACAAAGTAAACGCGTTATAGTAGAACAATTATATCAATTAATTATAATTAACGGGTAACAAACAGTAAGAGTTATGTAGTGCGAAACAGCCTGTAGCTTTTTGTGATTTCACGCTTCCACTTATATAGATAAGGTTGTGCTTTTTTGTTCACAATGCAACCGGTGCTTTTCATGGAACATTAATATTTATTTAAGCTTTTAAGGAGAGAGGTTACCAAAATATATATTTGCGTGTCTATGTTGTAATGTAAAAGTAACCACTTGGTAACCTTGACCTGATGTCTGAGCTGTGGATTTTGAATAAATAAATAAACTTACAGCAGATATAAGTAGTGTACTTGGGCTTAATAGAAAGCTTCTTCTTTATGTACATTTTTTTTAATAGTTAAGTATTATGGACTAGTCGGTGCCCGCAGCTTCGTACGCATTCTAGTTCGCTTTTTGAAAATCCCACAGGATTTTTTTCTAGGTTAAAGGTATCCTATATAGTTTTAATCCAGTTAATCATCTATACACTAGTGAAAACCGCATTCAAATCGGTGAAGCCGTTTCTGTGATTAGCGTGATAGCGTGCGCAAACGCACAGACAATCAGACATTTTTTTTAATATTTTTTTTTTAAATATTAAGGTCTTGAGATTATTTTTAAAAAATTGTTAATGTAGATACATACTTAACTAGTTCGTTTACGATTTTATTATATACGTATACTAGCTGTTGCCCGCGACTTCGTCCGCGTTAAAAAGATAAAAAGTAGCGTATCACGTGTCTCATACTTCTAAATGTTTATCTACCAAGTTTCATGAAAATCAGTTTATTCGTTTAAGAGTGATGGAGGAAAATACATACATACATACAGAAAAAAAAATCTAAAAATGGTCAATTTAGTTTCAGTATCATGTATGGAGCTGAAAACAATATTTCTGAAAACAAAGTAAATTACTTCATGACCGACCCCTGCACATTTATTATTAGTATTTATTGATGATTAGTATGTTGAATTAAATATTTAGAAATGTAAGATGTGTAGAATGTAGATATTAGGATTTTGTAGCACTCCGTAAATTATTATGAAATTTAATAACTATTACATTTCATAATAATTTAATTAGCTTAACTTGGTGATCAGTGTAAACAGTGTTAGCCGAGATAAGAGTAATGTAGGAAAGTTTCGGGGTTGGTACCCTCCCAGAGGGCGGCCCGACCGCGAATTAGGGAGTGTTACGTGATATAGAAACCTCTTTGATTAATTGCGCGAATCACGATGGATTAAAAGATTTTAACAATTAACATTTTCACCTCTTGTTTCCAGTATATCATCTACTCTAGCTGGTGCTCGCGACTTGGTCCGCGTAGAAAAGTATAAAACGCCATCTACCGTATTTTGGATAGATGGCGCTATCTCCCGGGCCAAGCCGCTAGTATTTACTCTTATTTTAGATTTCCCGTAGGAATGAAGCATTTTCCCGCAGTAAAAAGTAGCCTATGTTCATCACGGATAATGTCGGCTTCTAATGGTAAAAGAATTTTCTAAATCGGTCCAGTAGTTTCGGAGCCTATTCTATACAAACAAACAATCAAATCTTTCATCTTTATAATATTAGTATAGATAATACATTCGTGTGTGTGAAACCATGGAAATACACATACGAAATTTCAACCCAATCGGTCAAGCGTTTAGTAGTTGACATACCGACAGCAGCGCCACCTACCGGGTCCAATTGTATTTTTAAATAATCCAGGAAATCATCGAAATAGCCATATAAAATTTCAACCCAATCTGTTCAGCCGTTTAGAAGTTATGTGAAAAAGATAAGTACGGAAGGATAATTCTTACTACCCGTTGTCCTATTACCCGTTTTCCCGTAGGAATGAAGTATTTTCCCGCGGTAAAAAGTAGACTATGTTCATCAAGGATAATGTCGGCTTCTAATGGTAAAATAATTTTTCAAATCGGTCCAGTAGTTTCGGAGCCAACAAACAAACAAACAATCAAATCTTTGCTCTTTATAATATTAGTATAGATTAGTATAGATTTAAAGACTTTTTTGTTTTGTTAAGCCAGGAGACAGGTTGACGGTCAACTTGATAAGAGAATAGGGATATAGATTTGAGAATTTTACACCCTATGTTTTGGAAATCTAGGCTTCGATTTTTTACTACTTTTTTTTATTTTTATTTTTTTTTATTTTTATTATCGATTTTTTATTTTTATTTAATTAAATTATTTAAATTATTTATCCCTTTAATTTTTTTTAAATTCTCAATGCCACCTAAAATATTAGGAATTTTTAGGTTGATTGTGTAAAATATATTTCGGGACAGACGGGGCTGCATACAAACTGGGACGTAGTGAGATTATTTTTGTGGGACATTACTCAGTAGGACGAACCAAAGCAATCCATTTTATCGGATCAAAGACAAAAATGTATGAATTTATTTATAAATATAGGTATATGCCTAACCTACAAACAATTCACTATTTGACTTCTTTAATAAGATGGCGAATAGTGTAAGACATATTAATTAGCACCAATGAACTTTGAACTCTCAATAAATATGACAGAGTCTCCTTTGCGTAAAAAGCGATGTCCTAATCAGGTTGCATCCGAGACAAATCATTTAACCTTCGGAAGCGCATTGACATCATCAGGGACATTTATTACGGACGAATAACGGTTACCCACCCACTCCTCAAATGTGATCTCAAATCAAATGTAAATCGAACTCTTTGTATGTTGTTTGTTTGCCAATGTCAAGTTTGTGTGTGTCATTACCAATGTTGGCAAAATAAGTGTCGGTATCGGCAAAGGAGTTCAATAAGTTTTGTATGGAGATCAGTTTTTCATTAGTTTTTGTGCCAATTTCGATAAAATAAGTGTTTGTATTGCTAAGGTGATCAATTAGTTTTGTATGTAGATCATGTTATCACTTTTTTTTAATATATATATGTATTCATTTTAACGAAATATTAGGTAAGAATATTTCTAATAGTTACTTACTATTTGAATGCGGTCAATTCAAATCACCAATATTAATGCAGTTGTCACTAATGTATTGATGATCAACTGGATTAAACTACCTATAGGATATAGAAATTACAAATTTTACTGGCGAAAATATCGTGTAATTTGGTAATAGGGTGTCCAAATTATTATTAGGTATTTAAGTTTGAAAGTATAAAAAATGTTATCCCCCACAATCTGTGATATTCATAAGAAATTACTGAAATTAAGAAAGACTTATTACCAAATTCTCCAAG
This sequence comes from Synanthedon vespiformis, assembly GCA_918317495.1. NCBI lineage: Eukaryota > Metazoa > Arthropoda > Insecta > Lepidoptera > Sesiidae > Synanthedon > Synanthedon vespiformis. Next base: position 4,605,525 of record OU906965.1, read on the forward strand.
CTGTAAGTTAATAAAATGGCCCTGGTTTTGAACAATGTCCTTTTCAACCTGTATGAGTTGTGTCTTCAATTATGTAGTGGTCGAGCTAAGTGTTTGAATTGTTAAAAACCAGTATTTTGTGACCTGCCCCCCGGCTTCGAATAGATGCAATTTTATGTACACGAACCTTCGTTTATAACTTTTTTCATTAGAGAAAACCCTATCAAAATAAATGCGTGATTTAGAAGAAGTAAGCGGAGAAAAAAAAAACACAGGCCGACAGTTTCTTTATTTTATTACTAGCTGTTGCCGGCGCCTTAGTCCGCGTTAAAAGAGATAAAAGTAGCCTATCACGTGTCCCGTACTTCTAAATGTTTATCTACCAGGTTTGGTACTTCTAAATAAACATTTAGAAGCTATGTATGGGGGAACAATACCTACACTTACAGATTTATTATTAGTATTGATTGATGATTAGGATTATATTCTACTATAATAGAAAACAGCATTTTGTGAATTTTCTTAGGTAAGTAGTGATATTGTCCTTTTGTCCAGAGCACCGCATTTTTGTTCACTGGTTGCTCTTAAACATTGATTGACGAGACCCTTGCATTTTACGAGAGGCCTAATTAGTACGACACGGCCGTCTCCATAAAACCAGATCCAATGATCCTTGCCGTTGGATTTAGAGAGACGAACCAATGGGTAGGTAATTAACGGACGCGGCGGAACGTATTAATTGATTTCTATTCAAGAATATTGTTGAATATTGTATGCCACTTGTAAATCAGCCAATGGATGGTCATGAGGTTTAATCACGTGAACAGGGTTCTTCAGGCGTTCAGTCTTTTTTAACTATTTGATTTGAATTTTATTTTTTTGCTAGAGTAATTTATTTAAGTAAGTACTAGTATCATTAAATGAATTGATCACCATATAAGATTTCGTTCGCAAATCTATCTGATCCTAATTCTTAGGGAACAAACCACTCCCGAATAGACTATTAAAACAGGCCTTTTCGCTTAAAGGCATTTCCTAATGTAGAGTGATAATAAATTATCACTCTACATTAGGAAATTTATTAGGAAACATTATTTTAAAACGCTATGTCTCACGGTTTCACTTATACATATTATTACTTAGCATTGGCTTTCTTTTTATTTTATTTTTTATATTGTTTACTAACCTATGATAGCCACATACTATCGAGTGGACTATCAACCTGCTTGGCGACGGTTACTTAGAAAAAGCCATTAGTTATTCAAAAGAGATACTAACGAACATTTTGCCTTAAGTAATTTCATTTCATTAAAGAAATATTTAAAATTTTATTAAATATACAATGTCCATAATTTTTTGTTTGACAATGCAACTACCATATTATATTTTAAATAAATATTTTTTGTACAACTTTCTTTATGTCGGAAATACTCTGTCAATGTAACGAGATTATCAAAACAACAAAAAATTAATAAAATCACGAGATTATGTAACAAAATAACTCTATTTTAACACAAAAACTATTGAGTACCTTTATGTTTAACGTGCCAAAACAGAGCTTAATTTTTAAATTTTGAGACTGGGGGGTCTTTTTATATTGGTTGTATTAAAGTACGGCTGTAACGGAAAATTTTCGGCTATAAAAAAGGAAGTCAAGGGGTTTGAAGTGATCGACTGAGTTGAGCTCTTTTTGAAAATGTTACGTTACCCTTTTCGGAATGTTGAGTGTTTAAAAACTTGTTAATTTAAACAAGTTCATTAAAGTTTTTTTGCACCTGCACCTAATGTTTGAGTAAATGCAACTCCGAACAAATTATCCGTAGGTTTTTTATCGCGTTAAAGGCGTTATATATTTGTTGTGATTGCTTGTACAAGAAGCTATAATTAAAAAGCTCTATACATTCTATAGAGACCATTCTAATGAGCCCAAACACGCTATATCTGCTGGGGAAGTTGGGTATCCCGCATACTGTTTGATTGTTTTTTTATTTTTTATGTTAAGGTCGACAGACAGGCTGACGGTCCACTTGATGGTAGGTGGCTACCGTCGCCTATAACACAAGCAACGCCATAAGTGCTACAAGTGCGCTGCCGACCATAGAAGGATTAAGGATATGGGATAAGGGAGGGATGGGGTAATGGGCTCTGGCATCCATTACTCACTCACCGAAACACAACAGCACATAATGCTGTTATTTCACGGTGGTATTCCGTAAGGTGGTGGTTACTGCCGCCAGACGGGCTGCCCAAATGACTGCGAAACGCAGTGTGCCCTACCACTACTTTTGAAATCTAGACCAGAGTCAACTTTGAAAATTATATTAAAATTTCCAAAGTTGACCCCGCCGGGAATCGGACCTGGAACGTTAGGCAATGCCACTCGTCCAACGGGCTCGTCAAAATAGCACCTGATGATGCTACATCAGGTGAAGGTTACCATGCCATGACAACACCACCAAAAACAAAACATCATATTTCAAATCCATCCAAACTGTGGAAGTTAATGAGATCCCTTCGTCGACTAGGAAATGAGGTGATAATCCTTAAAACAAAAAAATAAATCCGTTCATCCATTTAGGAGCTATGATGGCCACAGACAGACACACAGATACACAGCTCAAATTTATAACATCCCTCTCGTGCGTCGGACGTCGAGGGCTAAAAAGTGTGGAAATATGGAATATTATTTTATTTATATTAGGCAAAAATACAATATCTCGATACACATTATTTACATACAATACATGAAAAACATAAATCAGCAAAGTTTCCACTAAATTACTGAAACATATTACAAAAAGTTTAAGACTACAGAATATTGGAGCTGGGAGAAAACATAGCAAAAGGTAAACATAAAAAAAAGAATGAGAAAATCAAATATGTACACCAATTAACAAATAACATAAGTATGTATATAACATATAAAATTAATAAATAAATTGGCCGTTACAAAAAGAAGACTACACAAGTATATTTTCAAGGGCTTGTTTAAGGCTTCGTTTATAGACTCCTATAGGACATCTGAAAATATCCAGATCTAGCAAGTGTTCATTATATCGCGAGTGTTGTGATTGTGACTCATGTCTTTGAAATTATTTACCTAACCTACCAAGTTACTTGAATTTACGACTGGAAGATAAATCCATGACCCATAAGACATAACTCAAACTGAACCAATTTATATTTATCAATAGTACTTATTATTTCGCCTATCTCATGACCTTTGAGATGGGTTACGAAGAAAGAATTCTTTCACATTCAATGAATCTTTGTGGTTCACATAATCAATTTAGATAGAGTCCTCTTTAAAATACCAGTAAAACTGTATGATTTATGCATCAGATAACTAGTTATGAATTCTTCGTGAGCGGTTTATGTTATTTCTTATTGATTTTCAGGTCATCTTTTGTAATTCCCGACACGAATGAGTAAATTGATTGTCTTCTTGTTTATTTGTTACATATTTTACGTTGTCACAAATTGGTCTAATCAACATCCTTAAATAAGATACAACAAAGTCTAGCAATGGAAAATAACTGCAAATCTAATTCATTATTCTGACCTATTCTGTCAGAATTCGATGATCCAATTAATATTTTTTTTCAGTAGATGCTCAATCCGGACTAGAAATGAATTTAGTTTTTAAACAATCGTCAATACCTTACAATTATACCCGATTCGGAATTTAAGCTCTATAGGGAGTATTTCGACAAGAAAGCTTGAAAGCGCCCGTCTATAAATTGTGATAACACTAAAAGATATAATATAAACAAAAATGTTCAGCCATAAATGTCAAGCTGCCTCATTAATCATTACATGAATAATAAAATCAATACTAATAATATATCTGTAAGTGTAGGTATTGTATGTTATGTATGTGTGTTCCTCCATAACTGTTAAACGAATTTCATGAAACTTGGTAGATATACATTTAGACGTACGGGACACAGGATATACCTAGGTAGACTACTTTTTTCTTTTTCAATTTTCGGACTTTTCCTTCTTTATAAGTAGCTATTGCCGTTAGTAAAAAACCATAATAATTGTTAAACGGTGTAGATTTTTAGTAATAACTACGTGAAGCATTCTTTATCAACGTGACACTGGGGTTCTATACCTAATCCTATCTTTAGTAGCACATAGGTATATATTGTTTGTTTTGTAGTATACTTATCTGTATTATATTTACATACTGCCATCCGTGAACTCTTCTTCCTTGAAACTCTTGTGGCTTTTTCATTTAAATTTTTGTGTTTACTTATCTAGCTACTCTGTGACCAGTTATTATTTCCATGAGGTAAGTTATTTAAAAATCTGTCAGACAGTACAGACGAGTAGGCACCAGAATAAACAATTTTGTCACACGAGGAAGTGTTTGGGCAAAAATTAAAAATTCCCCGTGCGTTCAAGTATTCGTCACCGATTAGCCATAATCCGAAATAGTCACAAAGATGTATGAGGCGTCAATTGAGGTACATTAAAATTTCGTGATCGGAATTATGTTAGGAACAATTGTGCCGACCACACCCGGACATGAAGTGATGGATTCATGACATAAATTAACGGTTATATTGGCTTTGTTGTTGGCAGCCGACAGCGTGTTGCCAGGTTTTGTCGTGTATGCAGTGAAACGTGAAACTGACTGAGGCTTGCGAGGTTACGAACCGAATTGTGAACGCTAGTTTTGGCGTTACGCAGACGTAGGTAATGTTATGTATGAACTGTTACAAGAAATGTTAAAGCTCATCTGCATCTATACTTCTATATAAATCTATACTTTTACTATACACTATACACTGCATCTATACTTTTATACTAATATTATAAAGAGGAAAAATTTGATTGTTTGTTTGTATAGAATAGGCTCCGAAAGTACTGGACCGATTTGAAAAATTCTTATACCATTAGAATCCGACATTATCTGTGATGGACATAGGATACTTTTTACCGCGAGAAAATGCTTCATTCCTACGGGAAATCTAAAATAAAAGTAAATACTAGCGGCTTGGCCCGGGAGATAGCGCCATCTATCCAAAATACGGTAGATGGCGTTTTATACTTTTCTACGCGGACGAAGTAGCGAGCACCAGCTAGTAATAAATAAAGCACAAAATTGTTTAAGTATAATGAATAAATTCAAAAACTACTAGTTAGACCGATTTTAAAAAAATATTCATCTATAGAAAACTACGTTACCAACAAGTAACCTAGGGCGAAGTCGCGTGCAACAGCTAGTAGATTATAAAATAAAGTCGTTGCCCACTTGTGTCTGTTTTTTCCGCTAACTTGTTCTAAAACATCCACAGGATTTTAAAAGATTACATCCGTTTACTTCCTTATTGGCCGCAAGTATTTGTAATGCAGTGAAACAGCATTTGTTCAAGCCGCAGTAGGCATATTCGATTACTAAGACATCACACACATACGCGTGTATCCAACAAGTTTAGTTAGGTTTCGCTTAACTTACCTAACTACAATACAGGTCGAGCCATTGCAATGTTGCATTGACATTGATCAAGGTTATTAACGTATGGACTTGACCTATATTACTAGCATTAGGTCAATTGACAATCCTGTCTACTCTTTTATAATAATATTCTTCTAAACCTAGGATTATTAGATTGATATCGTCTATATTATTTATGCATTATGCTTATTGCTTAGGGGGATCCAAAAACTAGGAGATGGAAGAGAAAAAAATTCTGACTGGCTGGAAGAAAGTCTTTATTACTTCTTATGAAAAAATTTTAGCATAGATTTATGCCATTAGGTATCTATTTATTTAATGTTTAAGTGTGTCTTCTAAAATTAAAATGACAATTCTTTTTAATACATATCGACACATTGCTGTTTACATAATTTCTTAGTATCCGAAAAAAATATATAGGGACAGTAAAAGTTGGTGGAATTTTATAGTTATGAAAATTTTATAGTTATGATTATTTCAGACATTCGTTTGTTATCTTCTATATCTTAATCGACCTAGTGAAGTAGGCACTTATTTGCATAAAGTCTTTTCCACACAGCAGCGACTTATCGCTTCATATTTGCGTTAACAATTGCGTAAGCTCAACTTTAGCTAGAGTTATAATACAAACTGTTTCTAGCCGGAGTTGACTTTTTTATTCTGCATAACTCATTTGCAAGCGAGCGAAGGAAAGAAGCGAATGACGCCTAAGCATCGTGTTTTCCATGACGCTTTCGGCCTTTCGCTTACCATATTTGACAAACAAATTTTGTTCTGCTCACCATGTCTAGTATTTAGAATTATACATATATTGATGCCCAATACCCACGTCACTTCCAAACAATATGAATTTTTATCACACTATTCTATCGTTCAATAACATCGCTTGATAAATCGCGACTGTGTGTTGGTGCCTTAAGCGGATAATTCGAAACCGCAAGCAACAGCTGGACCTATATAGTAAAGTCAAACGAAACTATATATATAGCAATAAAAGTAAGCACGATAATGCATTACAGGTGGCCCAGTGTCAAAGGAAATGCGCTTCGTAACCGCAGACCAGCTTCGTATTTCTTTTGTTATTATTAGTACAAAGTAATACAGAAGTATTTTAAAGCGGTGCTTAGTACGTTTTATTCGCAATTATTTCTCTTGTTAAGTCGAATAGACGAACAAATCATTTCGTATCGCGTGCGGTTAAAGAGGTGCACAGAATAAAAAAAGTAATCGACACGCCAATTGTTAAGCGTCGATACTGTGTTCCAACTTAATTTTATTACTTACCTAAGTTAAAGATTCACTCGGTGATCGTTTCGCGTATCGTTTTTAAGTATAAAATTGGGGCCTAATTGAAAAATAAATAAATAAATATTTAAAACTGATTTCAATTTATAATAATGAAAAAAAATGTATGTAGTTAGTTGGACTTGTTATGGTTGAGTTACGGTTTTGTTTAGATTATTAGTTTTTCGATAGTATTGAGCTAAAATTTGGTTATGTCTTTATGAAGCAGATATAGTGTAGTCGTCAAACACTTTGCTACTGAAACGGATACACAGGTTCGAATTCTCGTCAGGCCATTTTTTTACTTTTTTTTTATTTTGAACCCTGGATTTGAAATACTCAAATCCACACTTGTCTTTAGACAAAAGTAATAATTTCAAAACTATTTGGATTTTTGTCATAATAAAACTATGTAGAATCAAAAGAAGAAATAAGGGTGTCCTATTGAAATTACGAAGTTACCAAGACGGTCGCCAATTTTGTTCAAAACGAATTATTCCTCGCCACTACCAAGTAATTATTCAAACTTTTACCACAAATTGAAAGTGGTAGAATAGGGATATTTAAAAAAAAAGGCCCAAAATGATCCGCTAATTTTCCGCCCAAGTATTACGTCATAGAGGCGCCTCGCCGATCGACTCCGTGACTTGAAAAACACCAGGTTTTTTTCTGGGTTATTCTCACAGTGCTCGGCTGCTTAATTTAAATTCATTCCACCACCCAACAGCTCCCCCCTATCTTAGTTAAATACGTGGAATGATTTGGTACAAATTTCGAGAAACGGAACCGGGTAACCAAATTAGTAGAAACTGATGTCTCAAGGACTGCTTCTTGTAATGTAACGTAAATAGAATGATTTAATTGTGTTTTTTAAGACAATTTATAGCTAGTACAGTCTGCATTTGAAGTAGAATGAATAGGTATGTTCGAGACAAAAATCTAGGAAACATTAGCATCGCTAAAACGTTGTTTACTTCGTCTTGCTTCCTACATAAAATAACTGAAAACGATTTATCTTTTAGTGAAAAAAAATAATATTTGGCTAGTACTATTTCATATACGTTTTGATATACTTTTTATGTTAAGGTAGTCTTATATTCTGACGATCCACTTGCTGGAAGGTGGCTACTGTCGCCTATCTATACTAATATTATAAACAGGAAAGATTTAATTGTTTGTTTGTTTGTTTGTATAGAATAGGCTCCGAAATCGTAGCCGAAACCGAAGCCGACATTATCCGTAATGAACATAGGATACTTTTTACCGCGGGAAAATGCTTCATTCCTACGGGAAATCTAAAATAAAAGTAAAGGTGGCCGGGAGATAGCGCCATCTATCCAAAATACGGTAGATGGCGTTTTATACTTTTCTACGCGGACGAAGTCGCGTGCAACAGCTAGTATATAATACAATGCAACGCCACAGGTGCTGTAACTTTTATAGGGGAATGGGCTCTGGCCTCCCTTCTTCACTCACTGAAACATCAGAGTACTACATTGTGTTGTTACTTCAGTGTGCTCAACTACTCCTTTCAAGATGACCAGAACCAACTATGAATCGTGACATGTTACATCTTTTGGGTTTCTAAGGTGATCCACGATATATTTTATTTTTTAATTCGGGACATACATACCTATCATCATCATCATCATCATAAGCCTGTGTCTCTCGACTGCTGGATGTAAGCCTCTCCCAAGGCTCGCCACCGCGCACGGTCTTCTGTTTTTCAATAAACAAACGATTTGACAATACCCATGTAATACACTTAATAATCTGAGGATTGATGGACGATATCTTTACATTTGCAAAAAAAAATTGCACCCGTGTGAACCCGTGTGAAGTCTCTAGTACATTATATACTAAATTAACTGCTGATATTATACCATATGAATTGTACTGGGTAAACTGTTGTCAACGGGTGATTAACTTTATTATTAATAATTAGCTTAAACGATCACCTCTATAGAGAGGAGCACATAAGTTAATAACACAGGTTAATAAAGATTAATTTCTGAGTCGTCATTTTGTTGGAAACACAAAAACTTTTTGGTTGTAACTCATAAGTTCATGTCGCGACGCATTCCACCGACCTCTGTTCGATTTTCGAACTATCCGCGGAATACAGTATGATGTTTAAAATATCTCTGTAATTTCAAACGTAGTGAAAGTTATCGCTGAAAATGTAGTTGTGATGAAACCTGTATACTAAATAAAATAAAGTAATAATATAACAAAATATTCACTTGTAATGTAAAATTGAATAAAATTAATTAATTTATTTATTTTGTTACTTATACTAACACCAAGTTACTTATACTTTGTTTGTCTACTAAGGAACGCAGTAGATAATCAAGGTCCTATTCTAAGTCTCCGACGTCAAAAACAAATGTAAACACTCCTATTAAATCTTTATTCGCACATATAGATTGGTATCATAAAATAGTTGTACTAACTACAAATGACAGAGATTAAACCTTAAAGGCGAAAAATTCTACTGTTTTACTGAAGGAACCAGCCAGCCATAGTTGATGACCATAAATTATGTATATAGGTAATTTGTGCTAATAGTGAGCAATAATAAAAAATGTATGTTGTTTTCCTATTCTTTCCGTTTTTACCTATCTAAATTCAACATTATCTATTTTTGAAACTAGATATGTTCAAGTAGTCTTCTTCTATAAGTAATATCCTCCTAAAACAAAATAATATATTATAAAGAGAAAAGATTTGTATTTTTTCTTGTAATGAATGAACTCAAAAACAACTGCACCGATTTTAAAAATACTTTCACCTATCGAAAGCTACATTATCAGCGAGCAACATAGGCTATACGACGTCTAACATAGGACGAAATCGAGTTCAACAACTAGTTACAAATATTCTGAAGAAGCCTCAACATTCAAATTGGATTCCTCATCTATGCTTCAGTTTCGCGGCCAAAGGGGCAACTAAACAATAGTTCAATTAACATTAAACCAATCAGGAGCACTCAAAGCGTCCGTAAACTTACCAAATTAATTAAATTCCGTACCAAATTGGATCAGCCTGTAACCATTGGGTTCGGTTCGGTGGCGCCGTCCCGAAATTCTCTGACGGCCGTGATGCCGCGATAGGGCCCTTACATGTATTATGTATAACAAATGGGAGACATCCAAAATAAAGCACAGGGAACAGGAGCCTTTACATTCGGCCCTGAATTCGTGGGGCCTCTCCACGTGGATACATTCTCGGCATTTCGTCGTAGCGAGCATACGCCGACGATGCCGCCATTTTATTTTGCTCCTTTTTTGGCGCGCGACGACTCAAGCTTCGTATCGCCAAATAATTCAAACTAGGAATCTCCTTTACTATATTTTTTTACAAATCTAACGGCTTGGTATCCAATAATTTAACAATTTAGCAATATTGTGTCTGACAGTGGAAACATACCCTGAATTTGCATAAGTATCTACATACGTAACTATACTTACAGCGACTATAATGTTCAATTTCTCAGTTCAGCTCTTCGGTTTTAAATTTTACTTCAGTTAATGCGAATTTGATTACAAAATCTACTAATGGTTTATTTAAAAAGATTGTTAAAATCAGTTTAAAAAAAACTGTGACTCCAAATATACGAGGATAGTGTTTTGGGTTAGTATATGGTGATAATCTTAATGATAAGATATGAACTGTTAATCCCACAGTGACTTGATATAATAACAGAATAAAACATGAAATATTAAAAAAAAAAGTTTTGAGATCCTTTTTATATTAATTGCGACACTTTGATAATACCTGATTTTTAATTATTCTATTACTCTGTATTTGTCAGAGTCATTTGACATGTGTCAATCGGTTGTCAGTGCCAATTATCTTTTTAATTCTGTCACGTACTGTCTTGTTTCTCACCGAAGGATCTATTAACGAGGCTTATCACGTATATAGAGCGCGTTTGCCACTGAATGCGTATCACCGCCATTTACGAATTTATTTGTTTCACTGTAATTAACTGCTGCTAACTAATTGGTCTTTGATGAAATCGGGGTCTTGAGAACAAACCTTTAATTGACTGCGTTAAGTAAATAATTTAAGCGCTTAATGCATTAAGCATACACATTGTCATTCGTGACCTAAAATACTAATATACTCGTATCTACTGTTAGCGTTTTACTACTATGGTGTCTACAATTACCTATTTTTAATTTATTTTATATTTTCATTTTTATTGGAATTTGAACGATAGGTAAAAAGTATAATTTGAATTATAATTTATACAAATATTAAAAGGAAATTAATGTAATTTTGTTTATAGTTATGTGGATATAATTTATATTTAATGTGCCAATCAATGGAATATATGGATTTATATAATTTATTTTGATTATTTGGACACCCAGAACTTTATAATTCCACTTGAATTTGGGAATAATTTCTCATATTATTTTCCAAAAAGTAGGAAAAAACTAACCAAGTAAGCAATGTTATATTTATTATAATTTAATTTAAGTGTAAATTTAAGTGTACTATTTCAAATTTCGAAGTGGGCTTCTTTTTTTGAAAAAAAAATCTATATCGAATGCGACTTCTTAATCGTCGCGACGCGGTTGCAATCAGAAAGGTTAGAGGCATTTGAATAATTATTCATTCTTTATCGGTTGATCTGTTCACAAAGCGAAGTGTATAGAGGCGACATACGACATGACATCGACAACATGTTTCTGTCCACTTTTTGTGTGCAGCGGACTCTAATCGACACTTGTGCGGAGGACGACATCTCTGACACCGCGTTCACGATCAAAAGACCCGCATTTTTAACTCAACGAAAAATTTTGTTTACATTCACTCTTATTAAATCCTGTCATTCGATTTTCAAACATGACAGTAGGTACTTCCCGATCAATAATATTGTATGTGAATTGTTTTTGTGGCCGCTGAACAAATATTTATTTAGTACCTACTAGCTGGCGCCCGCGACTTCGTCCGAGTTGACAAAGAAATCTCCTGTACGTATAAATGTTTATCTATCAAGTTTAATGAAAATCAGTTAATTCGCTTAAGAGTTATGGAGGAACATAGGAACATACATAATACATACATACATACATACCTACAATATGTATGTAGATACAATACATTGATTGATGTATGAATACTAAATAGCATGTATGAAACTTTGTTTGCTATTTAGTATTCATACATCAATTTTGTTTGTAATGAATAACCTCAAAAACTACTGGACCTATTTTAAAAAATATTTTCCTGGAGAAAGCTAATTACCAGCGAGTAACATACCCGTACGAAGTCGCGTGCAACAGCCAGTATCTGCGGCAGCTAATTTTTAATCCCCATAGTGGCTCCTAAGTCGTAATTAGTATAGGTAGATAAGCTATATGTATCAAAACTTGCTACTGAAAATGAAAAAAATTGCATTGACAAAATATATGTATCTGACAGTTATAGGCCTGTCTCCAGTATGTAGATTAACGCTAGGATAGCGCTTAAATAGCACGGATGTAAGTAAGGGCAAGATCGAGTCAGGCCACCCTGTGTGAAGGTGGCGCCGTAAAGAGTGTAGTTACGTCACGTCATGCTTATCTCTGATCGAACACAGACATACATGGAGTAGACTTAGGTCTTTATATATTTTTGTTCCAGATAAATTATAATCCAATCACTAACCTGACCCCATGTAGATACCTATTTATTTTTATGATTTTTTTATGAAATAGTTGTTATATTAACAAATCTTCAAATTCCGAAGTAACATATGTAAGTATGTCTTTCATGGCATTCCCATGTATTCTTTGTCTCAAATTCAATAAATTTCAATGCATTTTATGCACATTTACTCTCATATTAATAACTAGCTGGCTCCAGCGACTTCGTCCGCGTTGAAAAAGAAAAAAATAGCATATCTGAATGTTTATCTACTAAGTTTTATGAAAATGAGTCAATTCGTTTAAGTTTTAATTCGAACATACATACATACAATACCCACACTTACAGATTTATTATTAGTATTGATTGATTGACAATTTACATTGACTATTATATATCTACATTAGAAAATTGACTGCAATTAAAATTTCAAATAACCCGCGGAAAAAGCCAGTTTCACACCCATTTCACACCCAAAGGTGACACAAAGTCGAATGTTCTTAAACTTATTGTAGTTTGATGACTTAGAGCTTTTAAAAAAATCAATTTTTACTGTTAAAGTAATGTTCTACCTACAGTAAACAACAGTACCTATAGTGAAGATTTTTTTATATTATCAAGGGTGGCAGACAAGCTGACGGTCCACTTGATGGTAGGTGGCTACCGTCGCCTAAGGGCGCAAGCAACACCAGAGCCGGGTACAAGGAGTGCACTGACTGATACATTATTATTATTACTCGATTTTTTTACAACAATTCGACTCCACAGATGCCTATGTCCGATTAGTCAGGCTACCGTCGTCGACAGGCCACGGTCTTTGATAAGAGAGACTAGATGACACCGCTTTTTGTAAATCGTTATTTATAACTTTTTTTGTGTTTCTACATTTCCTATAGACAAAGCCGACTTTGTTTTTTTATCGTATTGAGCGGTCCTCTTTAACGTTACAAATAAGTTACGAAGTAGACTTTTAATTTTGCTTAAACACATGCTTCATTAAGTAGGTAGATACACCTATCTTAGTGGAAGTCATTGTTTTAAAGATTTTCAATTAACACTTTTATTCATAACTGTCACGGTAGTCATTCGACATTCACTCGAGATATCGGTACAGTCACTTTAAAAAGAGTTATAGCAAAAATCACGTGACTTTAGTGGTGCCGTTTTAATAGGGCACAATTAGTATTTCACATACCTACTGACGACTTAACATTGTAGTAGCGTTCAAACAATTTATATAATTTATCAACCATTGGTTGATTGACTTGATTTATACTCATCATTACAAAAATATTAAAGACTAAGTCTTTCTTTAACAAATTTAATATTTCTAACGTCTTACATCTATAAACACCATAATAAGCTACATACATAATATTTTAGAATCTTTACCACACAACAATGTTTTTTTGATAGGTAATCTAAATATTGATATAATATAATCAATTCAGCATATCATTCTATCCACCTGTAAAAAAATCAACATTTTGTTCAAAATAATCAAACATCAAAATAACATTGGCGAGAACGCCATTTTATATTACAAAGTCAGTTGGGTAATATAATAATATCTGCAAAAAAAGAGATTCTCCCACAACGAATTGTGTCCCGACGAAAACAATGGGCAGACGGAAACAGGCACCGGCAGTCTGCAGAAGTGCTTGTTAGCGCAAAGAAAGCTAGCTCCCCGACGACAGCATTTGTTCGTATCGACCGATCTCTCACTAACCTCAGACCGCCTAGCTAGACGGATCAATTTCAACTTAAAAATGTGTGCTTCCACTGCTCTCGATATTCCTAGAGTTGGTAGAACTTGTATATTATGTTGTGGGCAGATCGTAGTATTGGGCAGATCGTAAAGTATGAAATCAAAAATATTTTACCTTAAGATGACACAAGTCGAAGCTCGAACTAATGGTTGCGTGTAGCTAAAATTCATTCTGTCTCACACAGCACAATGCGTTGGAAGCTGGAAGAGCACTCGACTGAGATGCACAATGATTCATACCAAAAAAAAATCATAAACAGACCTTTGGGTATATATCTATACTATTTTTGACAAAACTACTGCATATATCTATTTCATGTAAAGTTATTTGAACTCTTGAATAACTAATCAATGTTTGTAGGCAAAGTATTTTGGAGTTTTTGTACACTTAGAGTGACCTATTCACCCTCAAAGTTGCATTAAAACTTGTGTTTAAAATATGGATTTTTCTTATAGAGGATCATATCTTTTAAATTAATACTTTTTTTTAAGTTTGTATAACAAGGAACCCAGTTAACGATAAGATAAATCGGTAAGATAATCATGCTTACTTTTTAAATTAAAACATAAAACAGCGGAGTATAAATCATTGCTGAAAATTCAAATCAATATTTGTATAATATTATTTTAATTTAAATCTATACTAACATATAAAGACAGTTTGTAATTAATAAACTCAAAAACTACTGGACCAATTTTAAAAATTCTTTAACTTATAGAAAGTTACGTTATCAGCGAGTAACATAGGCTATATTTTATAAACTTACGCGGGCGAAGTCTCGTGCAACAGCTAGTATTAAAAAAAAAGAAATTCAGTTAACTTATTATTAACTAGCTGTAGCCCGCGACTTCGTCCGCGTTAAAAAGATAAAAAGTAGCGTATCACGTGTCCCGTACTTCTAAATGTTTATCTACCAAGTTTCATGAAAATTGGTTAATTCGTTTAAGAGTTATGGAGGAACATATATACATACAGAAAAAAATTCTAAAAATGGTCAATTTAGTTTCAGTATCATGTATAAATAGAGCCTATATACACGATATTCCTGAAAACAAAGTAAATTACTCCATGACCGACCCCTACACATTTATTATTAGTATTTATTGATATAGATATATTGATACTTTTGAGGTGCTTAACACATTACATGTCATTATAACATTTACTAGAGAATTGCATGTTACCAACGTAAACTATTGCAAATTTTGACACTCGTTACAAGTTGCTAACTTCGATTTCACGTGTCTAGAGTTCGAAATTGACTTAGAAGTAAGTGTACTTAAAGATAAGAAACTTAAACATTTCTTGAAACAAGCTATACAAAAGGTATTCAATTGTCAATTCACAATTTTCCAACCCATCTTTTCTTGCAAAACACAAATAGATACGGCCAGCATTACAATATTGAATTTTTAGTTTTCCTTTTCCTACTAATATTATAATTAATGTGAGGATAGATGTAGCCACTATCGTCACATTGCGCTTCGCAGTCATTTGGGCAGCCAGTCTGGCGGCAGTAACCACCACCTTACAGAATACCACCATGAAATAACAGCATTATGTGCTGTTGTGTTTCGATGAGTGAGTAAGGGATGCCAGAGCCCATTACCCCATCTCTCTCTTATCCCTTATTCTTAATCCTTGTATGGTCGGCAGCGCACTTGTAACACTTATGGCGTTGCTTGTGTTATAGGCGACGGTGGCCACCTACCATCAAGTGTACCGTCAGCCTGTCTGTCGACCATAACACGACGCCACCGTCGTCACAGCGATAAAGAGCCAGGAGCTAATATTTGGTGTTATATTTTTCATTTTTCTAAGCGGATGAAGTTGCGGGCACCTGCTAGTGTATCTTAATATTTTCATTTTTAAATTTTTTTAGACACATGTAATTAGTTATCTACTAGCTTTTGCTCCCATCTTATTAAGTACTAACTGGCGCCCGCGACTTCGTCCGCGTTGAAAAAGTAAACAGTAGCCTATAGTAGCCTGCGTCCTGTCCTGTACGTCTAAATGTTTATCTACCGAGTTTCATGAGAATCAGTTAATTCGTTTAAGAGTTATGGAGGAACATACATACATACAATACCTACACTTACAGATTTATTATTAGTACTAGTGGGTGCCCGCGACTTCGTTCGCGTTGAAAAAGAAAATATATGCTAGCTTGACCCGGGCAAACGTTATTTTGCAACTATCACTTACCTACCGAAAATAAATTCTTAAAAATCGGTCTTAGAGATCGGACCTCATACTACAACAAAATTCTGAACGCACCTATAAATATTTGACAACCAAGTGACAATTTTAGACAAAATACATCAATAATGTTTCACAGCTAGAAACATTTTGTGTAATGTCATCTCATGTCATCTTATATCGCTGTGACGTCGATGGCGCCGCCATGCGACAGTAACGCCCAATTATTTATGTTTTTGTATGATCCCTCGGGAATAGTCCTTTTTTTCTGGATGAAAGGTACCCTATGTCCTTTCTGGTGTCCCAGACAACGTGTATGCAAAATTTCATGGTGATCGGTTCACTAGTTTTGGCGTGAAAGCGAGACAGACAGAGTTACTTTCGCATTTATAATATTAGTAAGGATAAGGATAGTAAGGAAGTAAGGATAAGGAATAATTGATGATATCTTTATAAATTATAGCCTAGGTTTTATTCTCATATCTATACAATAATAGCGACCAGCTCCCGGCGTCGCACGGAGTTGTAACCAAAATTATTTTCCTTTAGGTAAACCTATGCTCCAAGTAACTTTCTAAACTTAGTAAGTAGTTGTCTGTGCGTGGATAGTCGAGTCAGTATATAACGATTTTATAAGTAGGTATCTAGATTACATACATCCTCACAAACTTTCTCATAGCTATTTTAATAACTTAGTTCAAGGTCGACCTAAGGCGTCTAGGGTTACCATATCTTCGGATTTGTCCTGAGATTTCAGGATTTTTAGGGTACTGACAGGATGCGCGGTCGAATTTTTTTAAATTTTTTTATTAGAAAATTTCAATCAACCAAAACAAAAACGTAAATTAACAATGGTGTAAACATAAACTCATTAGAGTTTCACCGCACACCATGTCTAGTTTATAAAATATTAAAATATGTAGGTACATTATTATTAACATATAAATAACATTAAAATATATACATTTAAGTATACAAATACTTATTATAATTTATTCCGATTACCCTTGATTAAATCTTTTGTTGACGCTCACAAACATTTTCGATTCTAAAGAATCACCCATTTTAAAAATTTGTGAAAAATTGTATTTATCTACATTTAATTGTAAAAAGTATTTTTTTAATTTATATGAGATGTTTTTGAGTGTTATTTCGCTTTTTAATGTTTTAGGTAATTCGTTAATTAAATATGTTATTAATGATAATTTTATTATGTTTGCAACGTAAATCTTACATACACGTTGTCTGGGACACCAGAAAGGACATAGGGTACCTTTCATCGTTCCACGCGGACGAAGTCGCGGGCACCAGCTAGTATATATAATAACTATTAAGTAATTAAACTATAGGTGTAAATTACATTACGATTTAAATCGTATTTATACGATCTTTTCGGCTTTGGTTCTATGTAGCAAAGCCCTTAAGTTTGCTAACGCGTCTCCACGAGATAAGTAATTCTTTTATGGGCCAATGTATACGATTTGATAATAAACTACCTGAATAAATAATATAAACACATTACAAAAATTATAAAAACTAATAAAAATAATAATTAATTCTTGGCTTGTTTTTTTTGCACTCCGTACACATCAGTAATGAAGTTCGTGAGAAATGCGGAGCAAAAGGCGAATTTCCAGTCCTATTCTCATTTGACACGCATAGTAAGGACTTTACAATTTTCCATATGGTAACCCTAGATATGTCTCTTCAACCGCTAGCAACAGAATTCCGCCAGCAAAGGTACCCTTTTGTTGAGGAGCACGCGACGGTTTTTTTTCTATATATATATATATTTTTAATTATTAATTAGCTAGATGGTGTTCGGTAGCGGAATTCCGTTTATCTTTATAGTCGATCATGATAGTATATTAGTTGGGCGAGGCGTAGGATGTGCCCCCACATGTCGTTTTGAAAGTTTGTTTAAAGAACATAGATGTAGAATTTAAGGAAGTCTAACTTAGACCGCCTAACTTTATCTGCTTTGGTTCTTCTAAACTAACGAAATCTAACTAAGTAGTTTCGTCAGTTATGAATCGGTTTTAACGTGTTAATGGTTAGGTACTAATTGTGCTCAAAAACAAATATTAATGTTGAAGAAATGTAAGTAACTGTGGCGAATATTCAAACGGCTCAAATAAGAAGCCGTTTTTATTGAAAACTAGCTGGAGCTCGCAACCTCGTCCGTGTTGGAACAGAAAAAGTAGTCTATCTTGTGTCCTGTACGTCTAAATGTTTATCTACCAAGTTTCATAAAAATCAGTTTCGTTTTAAGAGTTATGGAGGAACTTACATACATATACAATAACTACACTTATTATTAGTATTGATATTGGTTTTCAAGTTTACTAACTTGTGATATGTGATTCAAATCTGAGATTAGTGCACATAAAGGCACAAGCTGACGAAAGTTCTATAAATACTTGAACTATTTTTTGACGTAAGTTACAAGTGTACATTATTTAATTTACATTATTATATTTAAGTAGGAGTAGATTATTTTGGTTGAAAAACTTCTGTATAGGTAATTTCTTTAATTCTTCGTTTGTTTTTTACCATTTTATATCCGTAGTTGCTCACACTTGTTAGCTGTGGAATTTTAATTTGCTCTTTTATTATTAGACAGTTAAAAAAAATTAATTTACATATGTTATAATATTTATGTTCAGCTGACCTTGCTTTGAAAGATTTATTTTGCACCTTTTAAATGACTTCCTTCCTATGTTCAAATACTTGTTCTGAGGAACTGGTTATATATCTACTTACCTACATTTTTTAGGTGATTACACTTAGGTAACTAAATATTTTGATATTATTAAATAACAGAAAATATTAGCCTCTTTCAGAAGACCAATTAAGCTATGAGACATAACATGAAGACCATACGTTATTACTAGGGCTACTCAGCTCAGTATCTAAGGAGTAAAAAAAGCTAATAAAAAAAAATGATAAATTATTATACCAATAATAATAATTAGGTACTAACTCTAATTCGAAATACATTTGAAATAGTTTAAACTGGAATCATAATTTTTACGCCTAGATTTCTGAGTGTAAGCGCAAACAAGCGCCCGTATGAAGTGCACTATGGAAGTCGTAAAATCTAGTCACTGTGTGGGGTTGCTCTATTATACGCTAGTAGGGTAAGTGCGTATAGTGTGCCAGTCTGCCACGCTTGCCAACCGGCCTGTGTCGATGACTGGCGACCAGTCACACCATTGGCGTAACTGTCAATTAATTCAAATTAAGAGATTGTTAAAAAAATACTTTGATAGTTCAATGTTCTTGCTGATTTATGGTAGAATATGGATTATGATTGTATTACATGTAAAATAAAAAAAAAATCAAATAGACATAAATGACTTAAATAGACATAGATCTCAAATAAATGAAACATGCAAAATCTTTATATATAAAAATGTTAAGTTGGTTTATGTACCTACGCTTCAAAAACATGAGATTGTGTGACCGATTTCAATTCAGTTTTCACATTGAGGGATAAACGGAAAGTGTTTAATATATAAAACTAGCTACTCTATATTAAACTTTAAATTTTATATTAAATGGAGCCTCGATTTAAAATTTATGAAGGCCAGTGTCAATGTAAAGTGTACCTACACTTTAATCGCCAGTTTCAAAAATCATTGCATTGACAATTATCTCAGTAACTATTAATTAGTGGTGTACGGTGCAACTGACTGTCGGGGCGAAGCCGCAAGAATGCGTCAACGTATGAGCAGATGCTCCCCTCTACCCCTTGACGAATACCGACGTAATGACCCCCCGCACCCCACATTCACCCTTCAAAACATTGTACGTTTTTAAGATGCATAATGACCTTCCCTTATCACTGTTTTAAAACTGGACAAGTTTACATCTTGGACTCGCGTCGTGAATGTTCTCAACAATATTTAGTGTGAGCACAGAATTTTATAACACAAGCCTAATAAAAGCTTACTTAGGCTTAGGAATACAATTTAGTTTGTGCGATTATCTCCTGTAGCCGATGCCCGCATCTTAGTTCGTTTTTATTGAAAATTCCACAGGAACCTAACATTTTTCCATGATAAAAGTATCCCATAGTTTAATCCAGTTTATCATCAATACCTAGACCAGTGAAAATTGTATTTAATGATTCAAATAAGTTAAGCCGTTTCTGAGATGAGCGTACACATTTTTTGACCCCGGTAACATAAGCACAATGTGTCCAATTTTTTTTAATACTAATATTATAAGGAGGAAAGATTTGTTTGTATGTTTGTTTACATTGAATAGGCTCCGAAACTACTGGACCGATTTGAAAAATTCTTTCACTGTTTGGAAAGCTACGCGGGCTAAGCTTACGCGAAGCCGCATGCAATAGCTAGTTAATATTTACTGTGCAGACTCGACTCGTTTACGGTTTTATTGCTTATTTATATGTGTAGATTAATTCAAGATTTAATATTTTCAAGCTACTTAAATGATACATACCTACCTACTATGTATAGGCACTTATATACTGTTAAGACAACATTACTTCTAATATCACTGATGCCTTGACACTCTTCACACATCAAATTGGTTGATAAATATGTACACTTATTATACTTTATGTTACGCGAAATAGGTACCTATCTACCTATTTAAAGCAGTCAATAAAAGACCACACAAACTGCTGAGATAAGAAATAATTGGCTACACTTAAATTTTTATAGCCGTTGCAAAATCCAGATAACATTTCAATTTAATTGCGAAATAACAAAACCTTCTTTCAACTTATCATTAATTATTACGACATATTTAAGTAGATATATTCGTTATTAACAAGTATTATCATTGTAAATAATGTACCTAATAAAAGAACTCTTTGAAGTGTCAACAGTCTCTATGGTTGACAATCGAGACTGCAAAACAGTCAGATTTAACTTGAACCGGGTCTTTGTTAAACATTTTCCTAGCCGTAGATCAAATTAAAATGGTGATCAACCAGTTTAAGAAGAGCCTTGATTTGAATGTAAGCTGTATGTATGCAAATATCAAAATTAAATGGTTCTAAAGCAGTCGCCAGTTTCAAAGGACTCTCTTTGTTGCTTTGATGTTCACACACAAAGGGGTTATAGAGTGTATTTTCTTATGACGTCAGAGTTCATGTTAAACTGGTCGAAGTAAGACGTGCACTTACCTACTATGAGAAGAATTATTTAGTAGCGACATTGTAATATTATATAATGGTTTATAGAGGAATAATTTTTATAATTATATAGGTATAGGTGATTTATTATATTAAGGTTTGAAGGCGGGACTTGTGGGGGAATCGGCGCATGTGTACAATTGCGCACAAAATTGCTAAGAAAAATGACATTTTTTTTCTTAATTATTCACCTCACTAACTTAACATTACAGGCAGTGTTGATATTCCTTCCATAAAATCATCGTGCGATGTCGAAGAAAAACGTTTTTTTAGGCATGTATTCACCATGACGTATTTACTAATACGATAAAACAATCTGTACGCAACAGTACCTAAGAGACTCGAGACGCGCGAACGAAATGCGGGAGGGGAAGAGCGACTGAGTCTACCAATAACATGCCGACGCGTACCCCCCCCTCCCCCCCCTCACTTTCCTCTGCCCCCTCAAAATAGGATTCTGCGCACATTTGTCGAGAAGTCTTTATACGCTGCACGACCTATACTTATAAGGGTATGAAAAATAATGGGAGTAAAATCAAATGTCACACGTTACGCGTTACAGGCTACAATATGCTTCAATACATATTAAAATAATATAATACATATAATATGTTTTAATTATATTTATTAAACTATTTATTTATCATTCGTAAGGAGTAAACTCCAGTCGAGCGTCGGACGGAGCTTGACACACACACTTTTTTACTTTAATTTTGTTTTGTTTTCTAATAAACAATTATAATGTTTTGTATTCTAAACACCTCTCCACACTACACGACATCCATCAGCCTGTCGACGAACTGCTCCGTGTGTCGGACACGTA
This sequence comes from Synanthedon vespiformis, assembly GCA_918317495.1. NCBI lineage: Eukaryota > Metazoa > Arthropoda > Insecta > Lepidoptera > Sesiidae > Synanthedon > Synanthedon vespiformis. The sequence goes on from OU906965.1 coordinate 4,627,856, forward strand.
ATCTCTATAAATAACTTCGTTAATAGTGTAAGATATGGCGCGCACTTGCGGTTACAGATTTTAATCGCAATATGCATGTGATACAAATTAGACATTATAAATACATGGTAGACAAAGAAAGAAAGAAATATTTGTTTAAATGTGAGTACAAATTATTTTTTTACAAATTAAATAATGACCTATACGCATATTGCCATTGATAGTGGCTTACAAATATTATTTGTTTAATTTATATTTATATTATACAAATATTAGACTAATATATGGTATAGTCATTAATATTTTGGATTAGTATATAAATTATTATTAATAATAACTAAAAGAAATAAACATCTCTGTGGTTTGTTTGTGTGAAAAGTTATATTATGCGTTGTGTTTTCTCTCTTTAATTAAAACTGTCAATAATTTTCAGTAATGAACAACGACAAGCAAATTTAGTTGCTTAATAATAGTTAAGAATTTATTCTATTTAGCACCAACTCATTACTGTCTTTAATTTGCGAAACTATTTCTAAATTTAATGAAATCCATTCTTACAAATTCCAGACAAATGTTTCCTCAAATGAAATTTCGCGTATCCGGACTGGACGCGAAAGCGAAATACATCCTTCTACTGGACATCGTCGCAGCCGACGACTACAGATATAAGTTCCACAACAGGTAGACCATGACCATCATTGCCTGCTGGAACTCATCATGCATCCCCCACCAACCGTGTTAGGCCGTCAATGTTAAGCGATCGAGGATTTTGCATTACAATTCAAAATCGCCGATAGCTGATTCAGTAATTTAATGAAAAGTAGTTCTTTTATAGATTACAGCCCTTATTGTAAAACATATTTTATAGAGTTGTTAACATTCAGTTGAATAAATTCTTACAATTATTTTGTAGGAAGTCTTGCGACTAATAGTCGCTTAGTGCATACCCGAACTACTCTTCATTTTGTTACAGTGATTGTTAGATCACACCATTGCGTTGATTGGAGATTTTCATTAAACACGCTTGATCCATTTAGCTTGTGACTCTGACCACGCAATCAGTGCACCAGTTCTCAAAAAACTCTCAGTTTAATTAGCTAAACTCAAACTTATAAACACAAACAATTAAAGGGCAACGACTTGACAAGTGAACTCCGCAGGGAATCAGGCTGCGTTTAGTGATTCAAGTTGCGTCTCATGGGTAATATCGTTAAAATATCTTTGTTTCAACACGGCTCATGTAAAAAGCCGGCAAAGTCGACACCAGAAGTGAGAAATACCGGCGCGGCGAATCTATTAAATCACCTTAAATTGTGTGGCTAAACACCCTTCATCTCGTTAAGACCTTAAAACCTTCCGGTGTGTTCGCGCAGAGACAACTCCGTGCGCATTCGACCATGATCGATAATCATCGTATTTGATCGTGTACATTGTTTAATTCCCGATGACAAGTCGAGATAAGACAGTCCTCTTTATGTGCAGCCGCCGATCGACGTCCAATATCAAAATGTCCGACGCGCAGGTTTGGCAACATCGAGATGCGGCCGATAAACTTCGATTTAATATCCGTTAATTAATACGACCCGGGCATTCCGGCCGAATATGCGAGTGTGACTCAACCGTAAACCGATCCGCCGACAAAGGCGACCAGTCGACTAGCGCCGCGGTTAATATGGTAATTAATTATAGCAAATCTTCACTTAAATAAATCAATAAATTAATTACCCGGAGTTTTCTCCCTGCGTCCCCTGCACTTTGTTTTTCGAGTTCACAGCGCATTTGATCACGTGCGTGGTGGCGCTGTTTCGCGACTCAAAGCTACACAATGGAAGCGAGCTCCATTTTTGGTGTTCTGGTGCGTAAACACATCCTTTTTGCTTGTCGCGAATGCTTAGTAACACCTCATTAGAGAGTATCGCTGATTAGCTCCGGAGGCTAAGCTGGCGTAATGAGAAACCGCACTTCAATTACTATTTGAGGCTCAGAAATTAAATATTCTAAAAACGCAATTACGTGCGGTGCGAGATCACAAGCTAAAGTGTTCGTTATTTCCAACAAATGGATGTAAAAAGCGAAACTAGTTCAGCGGCATGTCTTACAATCGACGCGATGTCAAATCGTTGTCGCAAAGAACAAGTCCCAACCATGTTTTTCTCTCGTATTGCTTGCAGACGTATGTTTCCTGCCTACAAAGTTCGCGTTTCTGGTCTTGATAAAAAAGCAAAATACATTTTGCTAATGGACATCGTAGCTGCCGACGATTGCAGATACAAATTCCACAACAGGTATAAAAATGAACAAGTTGTGAATTAAATTAAAATAAGAAGAGAAATGCTTGACGTGACAATTAGTTGATCTTATTTTAATGTAATTCGTGAAAGATTCAAAAGGCAAGAAGCATGCGTACCGTTCGTTGATGTGAATCGAGTGGGGGATCTGCGTGGGTTGTTCTGAACACTGTTTTTCCTAAGAGCCGGAGGGCGTACGCCGCGTCAGGGAGTCCTGCGTTTCACCAAATATTGTTCTCTTGTTCCGCTAACGAGCTGAACATCCTGCCAAAAAATGTTTGAGCGCGGAAACTACAAATACGCCTAATTTCAATTCTTATTCTTTAGCCAATTCACCTTTTGTTATCGCTTGCAGGGAATTTAAATTTGTTGTGCTACTTTTTTGTATAAACGCAGATCTCTCAATTCACATTAGTCTGGCTTGCGGTGTACTGGGATTGTTTTTATATATACTTATACTAATGATGAGTTCTATTATCACTTTCCAAGCTTACACTATAAATTATAATTTGATTTAGTAGATCACTTTGGTCTCCCTTTTGAATTAAGTATCATTGGGGGTGTATCTAAATCTTTACTGTCTTAATTTCAGGTGATTCCGGCCAGTCTGTTTCCAGAGAAATTTGCAACGCCTGGTATATTAAAAAAAATATATAATTTTTCTTGCTAAACAAGTTTTGTAAAGTAAAGGTTTTTTTATTTGCCAGACACTGTAAACTGACTGACTCGGTTAAGAGTTTATATACACCCCTAATTCGATTAAGGTCAACTGTGGGAATAAACTTTTCAAAATTGGTCTTGGTCTGGTGTACTGGGTTTCACTTCCAGTCGTATTTAGTATCCATAGTACGTTTCAGTTGAGGCCATACAATTGGTGTGTTTGTTAGGCGATTATTTTCTTATCTCTGCACTAACAAACATTGACACAATATATTATGTACATAGTTGTCATATTGTATCATCATATGATAGAAATTTTATCACATGACAATACAATATCAGTATGGTGGTTGACTATTGTCAAACGAAATTTATTAATGAGATTTGGATGAGAAATGCAAGTTGAGACATGTTGAAATCTGCTCTTCTTTAATATTTAATCTGTGATCGAAATCCAATTACAAATTTAATATATTTTTTTTCATAAAGCATTCTTAAGTTCTCATTCTTAAATTAACCTAAGTCAGATAAGTGAAAAACAGAAATAAATAACTGACGTATGACCTACTTCAAAGCCATTTTACCCAGAAACTTTAGAAATTTAAAGCAATATTGCGACCTCGTCACATTTAATTGTTTCTGTTTTAACACAATCATCTTATATTATACCTATATTTATATTAGCTAACCACATAGCATCTGTCCCTTTGCCTTTATTGAAAACCTTACTCAAAACTACAGTTTTGTGGAAATATTAAATTAAATCTACGAACACCTGCTTTTAGGACTGCATGTTTTATTGAGGCTAACTAAAAATTGATTATAATTTTATTAATGAGACGCGGTTGAATGATTCTTTATTGTTTCTTTGAAATATTCAATTAAAACTTCAGGTGTTTAAACCACCAAAATTTCTTTTTGTTTTTGTTTAAATATTTAAATGTAATGTAAATTTTAGATTTTTTATAATTCTATAACCACTTTTTAGAACTGCTTCTGTTCCCAATCTAATATATGGAAAACTCAAAAGCTTTCCTTATTAAAACCTCATTCGTTGTAGAGACATAAATCCGACATCTCGTAAATTTTGCTATATATATTCCGCTCGCTAATATGTTATTAACTTTATGATAAATTCGAATGCAATGGCGAATAAAACCCTCCATTGCATTGGAATTATCTCAAGGTCCATCCATTGCATTGGAATATGTTCCTGTCAACAGAATTCTATATTTGTTGTCCTTGTTCCCGGAGCCGATGGATGGTCGCTGGCAAAGCGGACCCGGAAATGCCGAAGAGGATGTACATCCATCCGGACTCCCCGTCAACGGGTGAACAATGGATGCAGAAAGTGGTGTCTTTTCATAAACTGAAGCTCACCAACAACATTAGTGATAAGCACGGATTCGTGAGTACCGACTTCTTTTAACATTTTGAAATTGGTGAACATGGTTCTATTTGAGTCCTACGTATTGAAGTTCTCATAAATTATGTATGGTTTTGATCCGTCTATTGCTTTAACGCGTTAAAAACATAACTTTTTTTCAGCCATTTTTACTGCCTTTTAAAAGACGTCCTTTAATTTTCTTTATTAATTCAAAAGTCAGGCTGTAATTTATTCATAACCTTAATGTCGTCTAAAAATTGTTAGAGTTCAACCAAACACTGCAATGTATATTCTGGATTTCAGGGTATCTTTATTAAGTTTTTATTTGCGATGAATGTATTATGTGTGGTTGACTTGTTTGAATGATAAACAAAGAAAAATATATTCTTCAGATTAACTCCAACGAATTTGGTGTTAGAGACAACCTGGGTGTCGGTCGTAGATATTTGTGGTCTCCCCAAATCTGGCGATCCTTATTTAATTAAACGAATACTCAAAGCATCGTCCTATTCACCGATTTCAAATTTGCTTCTGTAGAGTTTCTTTTGTTGTAGCTTTTTGTAAACTTAATACATGATCCCGAACAATAGTTTTATGTCAAAACTGAACGGCAAAAAACATCCCGAAAGTAGCAGTCGGTTGGGTCGGCGTGTATATTTTTTTTTAAGTTTGTAATGTGGGTGATATTATAATTAAAATGAGTGTCGTGGGTTGGAACCCTGTCGGCAGACAGCAGGGGTCCATTGTAGTAGACACGGTTATTATGGATATTTACATTGGGCAAGCTTGAGCTTAGTTTAAAAAAAAATCATCGGCACAGCGTTAACGTCTTTACGTCCTAACGTTTTTTCTACTAATACATTTGGAGTTCGATCGTGGTCTATTTTACTCTGTTTAATATCTAGTTTTATATGATAATTTAATTAGACATTAATTAGATGATTTAAAAATATCTATAGTCATACCTATCATCACATAATATTTAATGTCATTGTGTACATTTGTATTCATCAGATGTAACCTCTCCGCTTAGGCGTTACTGATCTGAAAACTGATAATGAATTAGTTAAACCAATTGAAATTCAAAATAGGCCTAATTTTGATCAAGTTTACACATGTTTAAAACTCGCCAAATATTACGTTAATATGATAATATGGTGTTATTTTTATATAGTTTTTTTCTTTCTATAATTGGACAAAATCAGTCAAATTCACATTTTAGGAGTGTTGCTCACAAATATTTATTTTCACATATTATATTCATGAATATAGAGTTAACCAAATAGGAAATAATTGATATCATATTGATATAGAGTATAGAGAATATCAAAGCATTAGAGAGTTTGATTGCTTATTAAATATAATCCGAAATCATTAGGCGACACTTTAAAAAGTGTCGTAACTATTTCTCAAAAAACCCAAAATCCATTTAAACGAACTAGTCTCAATATCAAAAAGCGCTACCGAAAAGAAAGTCGGTTCTTTACCGTAACAAAATACACTTGAACGCATTTACACGACCGCGATCCAATCATAGATAAGACGATTGTTTTTTTTTTTACATTTAATTCAGACGATGAACAGACGCTTCCTTTTTTTGTTTTTTTTTTTCTGTGTCAGGTCTTTTGTCTTTGACGAGGGACTCGGGTAATTGAAATAACGACGGCCGCCGCGCGGTATGCACAGAATTTTGACAACAGCTGACTTCATACGGAGTGATGTGTTCTTGTTAAATTAATTATTCTATTTAATTACTTTTAATTGCGTAAGAATTATTCTTGACTCTTTGAGTTATTTGGTCTATTAATTACTACTAATAATTAATCTATTATTTACTTTGTAATAAACTGAGTAACAAAATATACAGACTTTAGCTTTTATAATAATTATTATCATATTATTGATTATAAATAATAAACTTCTAATAATCTTTAATTATAAAATTGTTAGTTTTGAGTTACTATTGAGTATTAACGCACAGCCAAAACTACTAAGTCTAGAAATATTGATTTATTTTATAAATCCTTAACCTAAGCATTCGCTAAAATTTCAATTCGGTGCTCTTGGCCAACAACCAGCTGAGTAGCAAGGATGAGGCCTATGATGGAGCGAGCTCACCCAGAATATGCCTATTCACTCGAACTTTGAAATGATTAGGGTTATAATATGAGCTCGGAAACACAGACGCCGGCAGGGAGTTCCAAACCTTGGCAGTGCGCATTATAAAGGATGTTTCAAAGCGCTTAGTCCGAAAAGGAGGGATTTCGACAAGATGAGGATGGTAACCAGCCGTACGTCTGTATGTCCGATGGAAGAAAGGGGAAGGCGGTATGAGCTCATGCAGCTCCTGAGCACACTCTCCGAAGTAACCTTAGCTTCAATAGTACCTGTTGTTCATAATATCAACAATATTAGCTTCTGTCAACAGTTAAACAACCTAAAAGGTTGTAATCTTTTGTGAAGCTTATCTTCAATTATAGATTAAATATAATATAAAAACATTTGAAACGCCATGTTTCAAAATAGAACACCCTGTTTGAAACAGCACCGTTTAACAGGTAGACAGATGGAGGCAAAGATAGGTTAGTTATTTGTTTTAAATTTTTTGTCCTGTGCTCTCTGTCAGACATGCCGATTTTTGAGTGAACGTCAATTTTTCATGACATTATTTATGGGCGGTTGTTAACGTAAACTAATTATGTATTTTTTATATGTAACTAGCTGGTGCCTGTGACTTCGTCCGCGTTTAAAAAAAAAGTAGCCTATCTTGTATCCTGTACGTCTAAATGTTTATCTACCAAGTTCCGTGAAAATCAATGAATTCGTTTAAGAGTTATGCAGGAACATACATTACATACATTCATACAGTTTTTTTTTAAATCGTCAATTAAGTTTGAGTATCATGTATAGATAGAGCCTTAACACGATATCTCTGAAAACAAACTAACTTACTCCATGACCAACCCCTACAGATTTATTATTAGTATTGATACAGCACTGCAACAGCGATTAAGAATAAAACTTTAGACTATGATAAATGAATCTTTAGGCTTTAGTACTTATTTAAAAAAGCATTTTCTTTAAAGAAACTCTTCCTATCCCATGTGAAAATATTTTGGCCCACAAAAATGTTACCATAATGAATTCTGTGGAACAACTACGAAGACAGAAAAGAGGCAGTATAATTTTATTAGACACTTCAAGTTGTAAAACTTGAGTGAAGCAAGAGTGACCTGATGCGATAATAAAAATTAAAAACAAACAAAATGTCGCCGACGACCGACGACAGGTCATGAATCAAACGGACGCCCGTCCGAATGGATATATTGGCTGCAATCAGGTAATTTACAACACCCTTAATATAGAATAGAGTGCGGTCTTTTTATGGTTGCGTTAACGGCCAGCCTGACTGCCCTGTCGTCAATTATATTGGCAACTCTAACCTTAAAACCGTCACTGAAAGAATGCAGATTGCTATTTTTTTTAATCTGATACCTATATTGAGATTTTAAAGTCTGAAATCAACTCCACATACAAAGTGAGATTAATATCTCAAAACGATGGCATCCAGTGAAGGACAGTTCTGTGAACTGAGGAACTACTCAGTAAACTCCAGCCAGTCCTGTCCTCAGTTCAGTAACTGTGATTACTCAGTAATTTAATTCCATTTAATAATTAACCAGTAAAAAATAAATACAATCTAGAAACATAAATGGTTCTCATTTAAATAATATTTGACCTATCGTATTTAAATTATATACTTACCTATGTATATAATTTAAAGTAAAAATTTAATTTTTAATTGGTTCTTTCAATTCAAAATTATATGAGACAACCGTGAAATCAACCGGTCTCCTTCACTAATCGAAATTCGATTCCCATTTTGCACCAGTTTTTGCGAATGAATATGAAGAGAATCACTCGGCGGGGGCAACTTCGTCTTTCCGTCAAAGATTGTGAAAAGCGCCGTTTTAATTGTGAAGGGCTAATCCGCAGCCGGAGTCTTTCGAGCGATTAAATCACTCCAAGTAACCTATTGTGGCGTACCTTCCCACTCACCAGATGCCTACTCAAAGAAATACCAAATTATTTCTTTGTTAACATGTCGTATTAGTTAGCTGTGTGAGGCGTAGTAGTGACAAAAAATACTTCAAGTGTCTTTTTAGGTTTTAAATCCTTTTTATTTATTTTATTTTATTTGGGAAAACAAACAATTACACAGTATGTAGTAAATTTGAAGTAAGAGTAATTTTCCACAAATTGGTACTGGTTTTAACTTAAGATATCTTAAGATATTTTAATAACATTTTGTTTATTTTAGACACTTTCCCTAAAAATTTTTTGCTTAGCCATAATTCTTAGCTTTTTGGTCAGTAAACCCTAAAATAGATAGCTGTCAGTGTTAAATATTGATTAAGGTAACCTAAAACTTAGGAAATAGGAATGGACCACTAAAAACAGAATTTATCTTAGAGAGTAGGTGAAACCTAGGTATATCTAGATCTCATTATTTTCTCAGAAAAAATCAAAAATAAATAGAGTCTTGTTTCTGCACACAGTAAAATTTACGTCTTCTGAGTAATTAACACTTAATAATTTGGTAATATACTCAGAAAGTTCATATTAATTCGGATAGGCGTGCCATTTGCTTATAATAAATATACCTGTTTAAGCCTGTTTGCCCATTTAAATAAAAAGCCTCCTACGTCTCTAGTTCCATGTATGAATTTTAAAAATTACCATTATTTTTCGTACAAACCTACAACTAAATGTGCGTGTATCTTATTAGTAAGATGTAGTTAACACATAACGAGTAACAATTATTATTGCTTATGAAGCTTGCTAATAATGAGTATTCCCATACCTTAAGAAGCAAGGTATCTTAATACGGACAGTAAACAAACAAACAGAATATAATAATAGTCAGATATAAAGCCGAGCGAACCGGTGCGTTCGTTCGAGCAGGAAAGGGCATATGTTTCGTAATTTATATACAGTTATTGATCAAAAGGTGCTGTCCTTTGGGAGGCATCGAAGCGTCCTGCAGATCCGAGACCCTTGCAAATTGTTCTCTATTAGACAGGGGCGATAAAATCTTGCTGTTAGTGGCTGAGGGTTTTCTTCGATAGGGTTGTGTGTTTGATATTGACAGTTGTGGTCTCGATAATTATAGATTTGGTTCGCTGCCCAATCTATGCATGATTTACAGTCTCAAAGTAACAAGGGCCTTCGTATTTTCTTATTATGGACTAGCTGATGCCCGCAACTTCGTAGTTCGTTTTTTTTAAACCCACAGGAACCTTAAATTTTTCTAGGATAGGAAGTATCCTACAGTTAGGGATCCTACACTCATGCAAACACAACAGTACACGTACTGTCATTTCACGGTGGTCTTCTGTAAGGGAGTGGTTAGCAGCCCGTCTAATAGGAGGAACTAAACTAGTAGGAGTTTTTTTTTTTGCAAATTATATACACAAAACTTCCTCGGTTATATTTCTCTTTCCAGTAGGTATAGTGAAAATCGTTGTGTGCTTTAGAAGAAGTTCGCGGAGAAACATATAGAAGCGGAGAGCGACTTTAATTTATAATAATTATGTTCCATTTTCATCTTAAATACATGGTTGAAAATGGATATAAAGAGGGAAAAATTCAAAACGAAACAAAAGTAATTTTGCAATGGTTAAAAACTGCGACCTTTACTTGATAAAGTATTTTGGTTTAGGTAAAAAAACTCGAAGAAAGAAGTCTCAAAATCAGTAGCCGTATCGAAATCAGAATTAAGTTGCAAACATGTCATCCTGTAAGCAAAACCCTTTTGCAAAAACTGTACAATATAAATCCTCTCCATTAAACTGAGTTACAATAGCGTTTTTTAATCACCGAAAGGCTTCGAGAGCCTTTTTGCGATCACTTGGAGTGTAAACATATAATCCCTTTTAAGGTTTTTGACTATGCAAGCGATGGGATGCTTAAGTTGGATAGTTTTTTTGACGGATACGATGAGTGGCGCCTTATTTCTGAAACCTATTTCTTCAAATAACATAAGGCTGTTATAAATTACTTTTCTTCAACATATCAGGTCTTACTTTTGAATCAATAAGTTCCCGTATTTCCGTTTCACTTACGTACCTCATGTTGTGTTCCCACAGCGAACTCAAATATTTGCCACTGGTCACGCCGAGATCAAGTGCATTGAGGTATCATTCACAGATGCGTTACTATGGAATTATTTATTAGAATCTATTTATTTTTGAATAATTATTACGTAAACTAACATCTCATTATAAGTAACATTATTTATACCTATAAAATCGTTTGTCGAAGTTGTCGAATTCTTTTGTAAACTAAAGCTGGAATTTGGAACATACATCTGCTAAGAACAAATTTTTGAAAATTCAAAGCCGTGAGCAGGTTGCTAGTTTATAATATTTATAATCAGGTTATAATAATGTCAGGTTTATGTAATCTCACAGTAGATACATTCTCACCTACTAAAGACCTCTCATGTTAACTCAATGCGGATTGGCAGAATATCTAGTCTAGTCTATTACTAGTCTTCTTGGAGACGATTTTTACTTGCGATTTTTTATTTACTGTTAGAGCAAGTGATTATTATTAAATCAGAAAGAGATGCAGGCATAACTTGAATATCAGACAGCTCTGAACTTCTATCACTGGGCTTATTATTCTATCGCTATACTAATGATAAAGCCCATGATTAAATTTAATAGCGCCACTTTACTTGAAGTTAAAACGCGTTATCTTAATATAATCGAGAATTCATAGTTGGCACAGTCAAGTTGTAACATTCGCAAATCTGTTTGCGTTTTATATTTGCACTGACTGATTCCATCTCGCGTTACATACAAAGTGTCAAATGATAAATGGAGTGAGGTTTTTGTCCGCATTGTAAACATTTGCCGATGGCACTTAACTTTTGTCGTATACAGAATATAAATCACCAAAAATATGTAACAAATCTTTACGTCCATTTCTCATTTCTATCCAAAACTTTAGTTTATTTTAACCTAAACTAAACTCTGTTTTGTGACTAGTAGCATCCCGTATATTAATAATAATACCAATATCCCCTATTTTGTTTGTAGGCACAAGTTTAATCTGTTATATTTAATCTGTCTTTCGAGTCTTTAGATAAAAATTAGAGGAGATAAAGGTACAATTATTATTTATGGACTTTGTTCGCGTATAGATTTGGAGCTGATGGATTACCTAAATCGGAACTCTGTATTTATTATATATTTATGTACTTTAATTGAATATTTAAACAAATAGAAGGAATAGAATACTGGAACTTACACATAATTTATTATATTTAAAAAAACTACCTCTCTTTTATCATTATAAGGTTTTATTATTATATTTTCTATTCTATTTTCTTCTCTTATATTCTATGAAATGTACGTACAGTAATTTGAGCTGAATTTAGCTTTGCCATTATTTTATACGTGTAAACTAATAAAATTATTTGGTGCCTGTCTAACGTTGGCACACATTAAAGACGTAATAGGGTTGGGAATGTTAATTTCTATCGTATGCGTGAGTTTTAGGCGCTACGGTCGACACCTGCCGTGTTGGCCATGAGAGTGTCGAAACAGCACTATATTACTTGTAGTAGAACAGGGACGGACTCTACAGTATTTACAACCCTCTTTAATGATTCAAGTTAACTCCCTCGTCTAACTAAATTGAGTATATACCAATGTAAGCAGATCGACATGAAATTATGTATAAAAGATTATTTGTCTGATAATTCATTGTAATAATTAGTAATATTATAATTAGATTTACACTTTTATGTGGTGTACATATTTAAAATAATTGCACACCCTCGAAGGGTAGAATGTAGCGAGAATTATCTATTGTAAAACCATTGTAACCCATGTTATTTTAAATTTGTCTTTTACTATGATAAATCCAACGCCACTTAAATCCACATGTTGGAAATGCCATGAAGGTTAAATGTGAAAACACTGTATTCATGATTATAATTATCTCTGAATTATTAAAACAAAACATTATTTTGTATTTTCTTAAAATTATAATTTGTCTTTTGTATTTTAATAAATATAATATATACGAAACAGTATCTATCTTTATTCTAAATTATACTATAGTAGGTACAGTAGAGACTAAAGTATAGTATACATTTGGTATACCTTTGGTAACCCTCTTTTTCTCCGCTAACTTCTTTCAAATTACTATTGAGCATTTAGATATATGTAGTTTTTATTTCACTAATGGAAGGTTTTTGTATAGTATAATTTGCAAAAAAAATTCATCCATCCGTAGCCTGGACTGGGTCGCTAGTAAGTAATAAATAAATGTAACATTTTTCTTTGCTGGAAAATCTCTACAAAATACGTTGTTAAATTCGTCACCACATTGCGTGTTGTATGTGTATATGCGTGTCTCGTACAACGTGCCTGAACAGTGGCCATTTTGTAACCAGAAAATTGGTGGTAGATGAAGAAAACTATAACTTCTCTACTAAACAAAACTGTACGTTTTACTAATTTCATTTAATATAATTATATTTATTTTTAATTTGTATCAACTCTACACATTAATCTAATATACAAATTCACAGTGTCACAGTGTTAGTTGCCATACTCCTCCGAAACCGATACCGATTTTAATGAAATTTTATATACGTACACTTGGTAGGTCTCAAAATAGGTTTTATCTATTTTTTATACGCGGGCGAAGTCGCGGGCAGCAGCTAGTAATATATAATATGTACTCATAAATTTACCATTTGATTCTCCCAAGAATTTCCTTCTTAAACAGACATTTTATGCCACTTTTTTTATAGTGCATATATTATTGTCATATGTAACGTGCGCCGCGCCGGCGCCGGTTTGAAGTCTGATAATTCATTTTACTGGCTTTTTACAGGCTTAAAGATTTTCTGTAATGAAAATGCTAGCGTTTTTTTCTTTGAAACGGTTTTTCTAGCAGAAATAGAGTAAAAATCACTTATCACTGAGAATGAATCCTTACATAAAATCTTTCTGCAACTTGAACAATAAAAGAAGATTCATTATCAGGCAAACAATGTATATAAATTGCTGTTTTAATAGGACTTATAACTCTGTTCTTAGTCGCAGTGAAAATATAGAAAAACAGGGATTAAAATATTGTTGGCAACAATACGAATAAAATATAGATCTTTCACATTTTATGAAGACATTCAAGAATTCGCAACTTTTTTATCGTCAAAAATATTTACGATTTCGCCCTACCTTTGAATTTCTAACTCGTACTAAAATAAACGGAACTAGAAGTGCGTCGCATGTATCACTAGTGCTGAATACGTTGACTCTTTCAAACTTCATGCAAAACTTTCCCCACTCGGAAATTCCAACCTAAATAAAACCGCAAACTTGAATACTCCAACTTTTCATTTATTTTTATCTTTAGGACCAATAAAAATGTCACCATGAACATACTTCTAAAAATTCTGCTGTCACGAAAACCTGTGAGCGTGTGACAATAAAGTCGCCGATACAAGTGGCATTAGGCAGAAATGTCTAGGATGGCCTGGAGACACGCATCTACTCGCATCACCAGAAAACAAAGATCCTCCTCTCTCTGCCTTTAAGATTCGTCCATAGAACCGTACGGGGGTTCCTGAACAACACTCAGGTATCCGCATAAACTGGTTATAATGCCCCGCTTTTCACATGTCGGTGAAAGGGGCCAAATCACCTATTATTAAATGGGGGTGCCAAACTAATGGTTTCACGTGTTGTTCCTTTTTATGTGTACCGTTTAAATACTATGCTCGATGGTGTAATTTAGGTGTTAGCCAGTTATTTTGGTTATTTATACGCTCTTTTTGTAGGTCAAGCATTACTTGACGTTTGACGATAATGCTTGGCCCTGTATATCGTAATATTGTATAAATCAATATTACGATTTTGCTAATGGATTGGTACCTTTAGATTTTTAAACAAGCTCGAAGGATCGAATGTTGTGCAGGGGACAAAAGTCCCTTACTTACTTACTTACTTCAATAGCATATTGCATTCTTAAGATTTTTTAGCATAGAGGATACCGAATATATGAAATTTAACATACACAATTTGGGTTACTCGCATAATGACTTATTTCTTTCAAGCATATTGACTTATACGCATATTGACTTATTCGCATATTGACTTATACGCATATTGTCTTATACTCATATTGACTTATACTCATATTGTAAACGTTTATAAACGATTTATAAACGTATTTATATGTATTTGATTACCGGGACGGTTTCTTGAGAGATTTCTTGTACCAACCGTATTTTCGTATAGGACAATTGTCCACCGACATCAGCTATCACCCAAATCGTCTACTGTTTTATGGAAATAGTTTAGTGAATATGTTTATTTAAATGTAAAAAGCTTGGTGACCTCACCTCGAAGGTGACAAATGAGTAGGCGTCAACTCATCCATTACCTACGTGTACTATTTGCATAGGAATACCGTAAAACTGTCACAACTGATGACCTGGCATACTCTTTCTACATAATATGACATCGCTTTCAAGATTAATTAACTTTTTATGTCCCTGTTTTCCCTAAAATCATAACTGATGGTAAATATTCATTCGTTTAGCAGCCCTGAGACCTTATTTTCGAACACTTACTTAATTGTCATATGTTTTTTTTTCTTTTGTATTTTTTCTTATACTTTATTGTCATGATTAATGTTAAATAAATTAAATAACAATTATCTTTCTTACAATTGTTATTCAGAAGTCGTATGTGTGTAGTGCGTATGAGTATATTATAATTCTAATAATAGTATAAGATCAGTGTGTTTTAAATAACCAGCAACCTTTCGAACAGAGTTTGTCTTTTGTACTTTTTTGTTTTTTTTATCCTTATCTTATTTTTTAAATCGTTATACATTGACACAAAGATTATCATCTTGTAGAGATATGTTTTATATATAACAAAAATAATAGTAAAGATTAAAAAACTAGATAAAAAAAATAGTTTGATTTCCACAATCAAGATGAAAATGGTATTCTGATCAATAGGTTAGTCACGTCTATCGTTAGTCACGCAACTCTTGGTTTTAAAGTTTCCGCATATGAATACAAAATTATAAACTGAAACACTACATATACAAAAACTCTCAGAATAGAATCCATTCCAAGCAAACTTTGCGAAGAATTCCAATTTTAAAATCGTACTCGCGTCTAAAATCACACGAATTCGTGGTGGATAGGTATTTCTTTGCGGGGTAGGTAATAACGAAATATTCACGGCAACTGTTAACTTGGTCGGGCTGTACGCCACGATTGTTTTATTTTGACACTTGGTTTGTTGCGTTATTACCTGTTCAGGAGTCGCGTGAGGAATATTTCTTATATTTCTTTTTATTCCTTTTATTTTTTCGTCGCAAACGAAGCGTCGGTATTTGTATCACCCTCACACCTGCTCCTTCACTCGTGAAAACGTACAATTTTACATTTTCCGCATTCTGTTGACGAATGTATTTGATATTCTCTTGTCTCCGGCGGAAACACAAATGGGAGACGAAATATTTTGACGCGGAGGCCAACTAAAGTTACTGATACCTCATAAAGTGGCATTACTCGAATATTTCTCATTTTTTTCCCCTTTTCGTCGTCAAACACGAAGAAACATTTTTGAATATAATTTTTTCGTACTTCCTTCAGAGCTCTCGTTCATTGAATGGAACTGTTTTTGTTTATTGTTTGACTATCAAAGGTTTGACTTATGTAGTTAGATTACTAGGTCGTATCGTATAGTTACCTTAGTTAGCGCCTGTTTCAACAACGTCAAGTAAAGTGTTGATTAGTTACTTTTAGAAATCATTTTCTGTTTTATTGAATTATGCACTCGGTTTAGTGCATCCATCGATAGCCGATTTTTTATTATTATTTTCTATTCAATGTTTGGGACGTTTACCGTACAAACAAAGGTATATCAACTCCATTATCCCCGGTTACCGGTGACTTTAAATGACAGTTACGTCAAGTAGGCCATACTTGACGTTTGTGAAACAGGCGCTTAGCCTTGTTAAACTTGAATTTGTGGAAACTTAAGTCTTTCAATATTGTACAATAGTTAAACAAAAGATACCTATAAAGAATTTTATCTCAAACCATCTCATATTTTGTGTTTCGGTGAACCCATTCCATGATTCCAGTACCAATTTTTCTATCTCCTACTTAGTTTCATAGAAAAGATAATAGTGCAAGTATTATTATTTTATCCTCGCAGTGATTCTTTTATCATTCTTTTACTCCTAACGGTCAGCTCACACAGAGACGTGACGCTGCGCGCTCATAGGTTGCAATTCAAATAGACATCACTTTCACGTACTCATTAAACTGTTTACCTTTTTTGTAGTATAAAGTGCTCTGCTGACCATAGTGGGAATGGGGATAAGGGATTGGGATTAATTCGTTATTAAATCTGATACACTGGTCACTGAGATTGTAGCAGAAGACGAGAAATCTCATTACCTAGTATATATGCATCATTTATATTATATTATGCTATCTCTTGCAAAAGTCAAATTCGAGATCGCATTCAGAAGCTGAACCTTTAACCCCATTATGTAGTCAATTGAATAGAACATGGCACTGCTCTAAAAGCGGATATCAATCACCCGCGCCCGCCTCCGACCGCCCACGGCCGCCCGATACAATTTGTCACTTTGGGCGCCGCCCAGCGCCGCCCGCCCAACATTATCCCTGGACATATTTCACGCCAACTGCGTACTTTTGGTGACCGTGATAACCTTGTAGCCTGGAACATTTTATTTGTCACTAGCGACACGCCCCCGGCTTCGCACGGAGCTGAAATTTGCAAAAATACTGTTTTAGCCAAAACCGTTATAAAATCGATTTTCATCCTGTTTTCACCAATGGATAGAGTGGTTCTCAAGGAAGGTATTAGTATATAATTTGCAAAGTTACGTGGGCGAAGTCGCGGGCAGCAGCTAGTATATATTTTAGGAAAAAAGTTAATGGTTTGTAAATGTTTATGAGTATATTTGTAGAGTCGGGCTACGAAAACCTTCGTCAGGTTTCAAGTTCATTCCCTTATCGAATCGTAGACTCGTAGTAGGTTACCTTTGAAATTAAATACAGACGTTTGAAATGAAATTTTGGCATAAGTGCTCCAGTCTTCATCAAATACAGTCCCTGGTGCAAGTAAATGTCGACTTTACCTTTTTTTACCGCGACTGTACATTGCGAGTAAAAATTATTTATTCCATTTCCAAAATGTCACAAGTCATGTCCACGTATAGGTTCCCTATTAAATTTATGATATAATTAATGTAATATGAAATCGACAGTAAAGCGCCATAATTTGACAGTATACCTACCTACCTACCTACCATAAAGGCAAACGCAACGCCTTAAAGACCGGTAGCACTTTAATCCCGTTAAGATAAAACGGGCCGCTCTGTAATGTTTTAACAGCTTTTATTAAAAAAAAAAATGATCGTATTAAACCAAGTAACATTCCGTGTTACACTATAAAGTGGCAGAGATATGAGGCTCGATGATAATGTGTCAGTACTTTGGTGGTCCGAATTAAAAACTTTTGTCGATTCAGAGACCCATCAGACCTCTTTTGGTTTTGACATTTTTGAACGAAGTTTTCCGGATTAACTTGTGAGTTTACTCGTATGTGTTTTAAACCTATATCTGAATAGGTGAGTGTAATATCTTATTTTATTATTAAACTAACCGTTACGTGTAAATGTTTATCTATCAAGTTTCATGAAATTCGTTTAAGAGATATAGAGGAACATAAGTACATACAGAGATACAGAAAAAAATTCTAAAAATCGTCAATTTAGTTTCACGCTATTCTCAAGTGAAGGTAACATATTTTTTCCAGAATAAATTAAGTATCCTATAGGTATGTTAATCTAACGTATATTCATTTTTCAAAGTTGCCTAAATATGTATTTAAGTATTTACATTAAGTATTTAAGTATTCTAGGTATTTAAGTAGTGACACACTGCGTCAATCACAAACTGGGAAACACTTTATGACGGGAAAAACAACTCCTACACACAGAAGACCAGGCATGTGTGCTGTTATGTTTCGGCGAGCGAGTAAGGGACTTCAGAGCCCATTTAACTATTATCTCTTCCTTATCCCTTATCCTTAATCTTTCTAGGGTCCATAGCAGACTTATAGCACCTATGTTAGGCGACGGTAGCCACTTAATATCAAGTCAGTCGTCAGTGTGTGTGATGACACAAAAAAAAAAATTGTGCATGTAGGTAAAAAATAAGTACCTAATTTAGAAATTAGAAATATTTTTAGATGGAATGCCTATAGAAATGTATGATTTATTTATTTAATACTAAAGAAAAACAGGAAAAATTATGTATCTGCCTAAGGTGTATCTACCTTGAAGAAAAGGCATTTTAAACATTATTTTCCATGTTAACTTGTATTCACCAAGTTCATCATGTATAAAGGTTGCTTGACATATTGCAAATTTAATCTAACACGCATAAACCTCCACTCGGTCCATGTCCAGAATGCCAACGTGCAAACAGCACCATTAATTGTCCAAGTCACGTATTTACCGCGACAAAAATATCCCAAGAAAAGGTTTGCGATTTCTGACATTTTATCATCCGCACTATCTTAATTGCCCTCACAATGCCATCAATAAAAACAACCATTCAACACAATTCATAATACCCTACATTAAAACACATCGGGAGATATTTTAAGTTTATTACTTTTCGGAAACATTCAAAGAACGCCAACCGATATATTTGTTCGTCAATTATAAAACAAATTTATGTACTCTATGCGCAGAGCATAAGATTGAAAATGTAATAACTAGGTCGTCAATCGACAACGAGTATTTTCCTATACGTGTGTAACTGTGTATGCGATGCTTAATACAAAACTGCAAAAGAAATAAAAAATAAAATAATGCGCGTCTGTCAATGAATTTAAGTTTTTTTTTTTTTTTTTTTTTTTTTTATGTTAAGGTCGACAGACAGGCTGACGGTCCACTTGATGGTAGGTGGCTACCGTCGCCTATAACACAAGCAACGCCATAAGTGCTACAAGTGCGCTGCCGACCATAGAAGGATTAAGGATAAGGGATGAGGGGGGGGGGGGGGAAGGGTAATAGGCTCTGGCATCCCTTACTCACTCACCGAAACACAACAGCACATAATGCTGTTATTTCACGGTGGTATTCTGTAAGGTGGTGGTTACTGCCGCCAGACGGGCTGCCCAAATGACTGCGAAACGCAGTGTGCCCTACCACTACTTTAAGTCTCAAAAAATTGATAAGACTCAAAAAAATATTTTTTTTTCCATATTGACAACTATTGGTGATCGCTTTCATGTACCTAAGGAACTGAATGGAATCCAAAGAAAGTTACTATGGGGCATAGTCATGCTAAACTTCAAAAGAGACGTGTTTTTGAGAGGTATAAATCTCCTAAACGTGTAATTGAAATAATCTGAAAATATAGTATATTATGTGTAATATAGTCAACAAAAAAATATTGTTCATTTTTTTTTATTGTTGTTACTTATATCAGTAAAAAAATCTATATTTCTTGCAAGATATTTCTTCCAATTCTAAACCCCTGAACAGAATTTAGTGATTTTTTCAGTGAAAAATTAAACGTTATCTATTGTTACTATGAAATCGTAAACGAACTGTGTCTGTTAAATATGAACTGTACCTGTTAAATATTAAAAAAAAAAATTGTAGGTATACACTCTAGGTACTTAAACCTCGTCAATAAGTCAAAAAATAGATTTAATTTGAATAAAACTTGACACACAGATAGTTATTAACTAGATTAACATAATATAGGATATTTTTTATCCTTGAAAAATTTAGGTTAGTGCTATAGTATATAGGATTAAGGATAACGTATCCCTTATTACCTTATGAACCACTAAAGCATCAAACACGCGCCTATTTTATAGACAGCATATATTTTACATAATAATCTCTTAACCCTAATTACATGTTTGAAATAAGAAAATTATGCTGACAGAACCCCACTTATTATCAAGATTGATCCCACTGTACTAAGACCAACGTAATAAATACCAATACGCAAGATTATATTGAAAGGCAGTTGGAGCTACCGGCGGCGAGATGAAACGTTTGCCGCGATAGCGCTAAAACACTCATTTGTTTTGTCACCCGACCACCGACTAATGTGTCCTCCCCCCGCCTCGTCTGCCCAACACCCTCCCGCGTCTCGCTACGTCTTAAGTCTACGAGTAATGAAAATCTTTGGATGCGGCAGTTGTGTTGTGTGCTCAATGGATAAAACAACTGCACAGTTTATATTGAATAATAAGTGTTGCAATCTTACACAAGCTCACATAAATGACGCGTAGTATTTAAATTATGGTTCATATAGTTTAGTTCATGCCATAGTACTGAAATCAGTCCAATTTATGTTTTAAAGGTTGTAATAAACCTTTAAAATGTTTTTAAAGATTTTATTCATCTAATAGTAAGAGAAGTCTTTAGTGAAGTCCATACACATTAAATTGTCTTTTTACATATTTTTATTACGTTCCATATAAATTTTAAAAAAAACCTGCAAATAATATGTATACATAGGCGTTTTTCTTTTATCTCTGTTTCCATTAGTCAAAATGTTATTTTATTAAATCAGTTTGTATACTTTTATCTCACCCGCGTTCTTCGTTTTGGAAGTTGCTCTTTTCAATTCAATTTTATCAATATTTTAAGAACTTACACTATATCTTATTTCACGTAGGATACAAATTGCCGTATCAAATAGTGTAATTTGAGTTTCGTACATCCCATTTGTGCTCCTCCAAATATGCAGTTATACACTTACGCTTAAACGTTTACACCAACTTTGTTGTTAATTTATCCGGGCTATTTAATTTTCAGTCTTTTATAGGCGAACCTGTTAATGAGCGACGTAAATAATGAATTTTATTTGCGATTCCGCACTACGATCTGTTTCATTTTATGAGATATGACTATTATTTTCCATTGAACTTTCATATTTAATATTCCCACGTATGTAATTTATTTCGTATTTTTGTTATTAGTCTGTATTGTTATTTTTTAGAAGTTTATTAGGAATAGACATGAGAGCGATACTTAGCGAATTTTATTCGAAGTACATCCACCCAAACTACTAGCTGTGCCCGCGACTTCGTACTCGGTGTATTTCGGTTTTTGAAAATTCCACGGGAACCTAACATTTTTAAGGATACAAAGTTAACCCAGGTAGGTAATGAACTACCTTTGTGCCTTTCAGCTCCAATCCAAATCCGTTCAGCTGTTTTTGCGTAATTGAGGAACAAACGTACAAACATACCAACTGTCTTATTTATAATATTATTTAACACCTACACACGTGCATTATCCGACAAGGATATTTTGTAACGTTCGCTAGGCAGAATGCCAGTTCACTAATTTATGGTGGCAATTAATCATAG
Organism: Synanthedon vespiformis; assembly: GCA_918317495.1. Taxonomy (NCBI): domain Eukaryota; kingdom Metazoa; phylum Arthropoda; class Insecta; order Lepidoptera; family Sesiidae; genus Synanthedon; species Synanthedon vespiformis. The sequence goes on from OU906965.1 coordinate 4,649,665, forward strand.
TACCTAGTATTATGGAGGAAATAGGCTTTACTCACTCACCGAAATATAATAGCACACATACTATTATTTCCTGGTGGTCTTCTGTCAAGAACTATCAAGAAGAAGTCAAAAAACTCAAGAATGGCTAGACCAATTTTAATTGGGTTGTTCCAAACTGTTCTACTACTTATTTGTTCTACGATAGAACAGTTTAGACAAAAAAATTCCAACTAGTTCTACTGCATACATAGTATGACAGATTGGACTCGAATAATTTTAATGAAACATGTCCAAACTGTTCTAATACTATTTTTTTAAAATAGAACAAAATAATAATAAAAACTTGCACTGAGTTCTACTGGTGAGTATGCGATATTATCCTTTCCTTACTAATACAATAAATGTGAATGTGAGTTTGTTTGTTTATTTGTTACACTTTCACACAAAAATTACTCAACCGATAACCATGAAATTTTGCATACTTGTTGTCTGGGACACCAGAAAGAACATAGGGTACCTTTCATCCTTTGGTTTTCACATATGGAAATGGTGATAAACTGGGAAGGTTTTGCATGTATAAAATTGAATCCCAGACGAAGCCAGAATCGGGTTATCTACCTAGCTCAGTTTGTGGTTAAAATCGAGCATTTAATACCAACAGCTTACAAAGTTTCACGAACTCTTGCAAACCAATAAAAATTACATATGCGCGCTTCGCGTACGCGATTATCAGTAACATTTTTGTGTTGATAGAAAGACAAGTTTATACATTTTAAAAAGTCGGCCTCATCAAACGGCTACCAGTATTGACGTCTATAAAGGCCCGTTATAATCTTCTCTTTACATGTAAAAACACTTAACGAGCACCATTTTGCTCTTTATCTCTTCATTCTATGGTATTGAGTGATCGTGACTGCGCTCGCGCATTAGGCGGTCGCCACACACCAACTAACCTACCGACTATACTTTGATATCCTAGGATATAATAAATTATAGGCATTTTATTTAACCTCACCTGTCCTGGCTAATATTTTAGTTATTATATTACCACTTCATATCTTTTTGCATAATCTGTGACATATATAACATTCATTAGTAACTATATTTTAAATTTCTTTTTTCTTTTTGAGGAAATATTATTTTTGACATTTTTGGCCTTTAAACATTATTGATAATTAAAATGATACAGTTATACTAAATTTTCATACTTTTGCGATTGACCACAAATTCCTACCTCGAAGGGTAAACCTCCATGTTATAGGAGTAGTTAAAAGAAAATTATATAGAATGGCTTCTCAAAAATGTTTATAATTTTTGTTTATTTATATTTTTTAAATGGCAAGGTTTGTTCGATGAATAACTAAATATAGGTAAGTAGGTATAGCAGACAAATTATAAAAGTAATTTATAAAGAAACCTGTTGAAATCAATATTAAATTGAAATAAAATATTAAAGAAAAATGATAATTAAAAAAATAATAAATCGTATTATCATCTAGGATGATAACACGATTTATTATTAGTGTTAGTGGTATTTAAACGCAGTTTTGGGAATAGCGTCAAGTGAGCAACGGTGAAGAATCGAAAAAAAATCTGTATACGAATTCGAACACGGTCGGTTAATTAGAAAAATTATAAACCGCCATGAAATTTCACCAAACGCGATCCTTTCCGTTCGCGCGATGCATTTTTTTAAAAGAGAAACCTGACCGAACATTAATTGAAATGCAATAATACTCGTAACTGGTCGAAATAAATTCACATAAGGCCGATATAGACGGACCTATAAAGAGCTCTTTATGCCAAACAAATCGGCCTCCTTTGAGACTCTCAAACGTACCGCTCGAAATAATCGCGTTATTTTATTTGTCGTTATTTTGTTTATCGACGACAATGAGTAAGCAGCGCGCAGAAGGGACATATTGAACCGATTCGATTTACCTACAAACTTTGATGTCTCAATCTCTGATAATCTACCTACTAGATACTTTTTACTGTTAAGGTCAGCAGACAGGGGGATTGGGAGGGGAATGAAATATGCTCTATGTTCTATATTTCTATGTTGAACATAATATCTTGAATTGAAATCATGGTATTCTATTTAAACCTACAATCTCTGATGTCTCAATCTCTAATAATCTATTTTTTTTAATTAAGATCGTGAGACAGGGGAATTTGGAAGGGATAAAGAGATGTGCTCTACGAGTAGTATATTTCTATGTTGAACATATCTTGAATTGAAACGATAATATTATAGTACCTACAAAATTTGATGTCTCAATCTCTGATAATGTACCTACTAGATACTTTTTTACTGTTAAGGTTGACAGACAGGATAGGAAAATGTCTCTATTTTCTTTAATTATATGTTGAACATATATTGAATTTTAATGATAATAATCGATTTACCTACAAACTTTAGTTTCAATCTCTGATAGGTAGGTAATCTACCTTCTACTTTTTCTATGTTGATTAACATAAATTTTGAATTGAAATGATAGGTGGGATTCGATTTACCTACAAAACTGTAACGTCTCAATCTCTGATAATAGTTATACTTCTTCTATGTTGAACATACATATCTTAAATTGAAAAAATCCCACGAAGTAAATATAACAGTCTCTTGAGATGACAAAGTCATAGATTAAGTTTTTTCTAATTGTGTACCTACAATTTTATTTTTTATCAACGTGGTTTTATATTATACTTACATTATATTTATTTCACCAATATAATCGCTAATAGAGGTTATTCATACATTTCAAATATTGTGATGTACTCAACCGAAGTGACACAGGTATATTATAATTCTGTAGAAGCTGTTTTAAACTTTTTTTTCTAAATCTTCATAGTAATAGTTAGTTAGTTATATACATACGTATATACTTAGTTTTGTAATGCTCTTGTACAATTAGAGGAGGAAAAACATTTGTACCCGTGGACTTTTTTCCTGTAATGCCTTCAAGGGGTTGAAGGATGAGTGAGACAGAAGTTGTTCAATAAAAGGAAATGCGAGACACGCTGCCCCCTAAGGAATAGGATTAGAGAGGTGTTTTTAAATGTACGTGTTCTCAACCCTAAGGGTTCCTTATATAATAATTATTATTAATATGTATTTTTTTTATTTAAACATTAATTTTTGCACCCTTGAATATGTCATTTTTAATTGATTTTGAAATCAAATCCTTACTATGTGAATATGAGTTTGTTTGCTAGTTTGTTTGTTACGCTTTCACGCAAAAACTACTGAACCGATCACCATGAAATTTTGCATACACGTTGTCTGGGACACCAGAAAGGACATGGTACCTTTCATCCAAGTAAAAGTACTGTTCCCGAGGGATTATCTAAAATATAAAACTGTAATTAACGCCTAGCCCATTGGCCATTGTGTTATAGCAACAAGTTGTCAAGCGTTATAATTGCTTTTATATTTTTAGTTTCGGCTTTATAGTGGGTATTTTAATTTATCATCGCGTACGAAGTCGCGGGCACCAGCTAGTATCTAATATTTTTCTTTGTAACAATTCGCTAATTAATTTTTGTTTTCTATGCCCAGATGGCCGAAGCAAAAGAGAGGTGTTATAAGGTGGCCTGTTTATCTGTGTGTCTGTCTGTGGCATCATAGCTCTCAAACGGTTGGACTGATTTTGATCCAGTTTTTTTTTTTATATTTGAACGCTGAAGTAATTGAGATGGGTCCTAGCTGTATTATATACTCTTTATAATATACTTACTAATATTGTAAAGAGAGAAAGATTTGTATTTTTGTCTGTTTTTGTAATGAATAAACTCAAAAACTACTAGGCCGATTTTAAAAGTTCTTTCACTTAGCTAGAGAAAGCTCTATGAGAGTAAATTTAATAGGCTATATTTTATAAAGTCACACGGACGAAGTCGCGTGCAACAGCTAGTAACATATTATATAAAGATCTCTTTCATGTGTTTTAATAATATAGGAATAATATCATATCAGCTCTTTTCCTAAAATAAGCTCATTTTGTCTTAGCATATATTTTCATAAATATTAGAACACTGTTTGTTAGTTATATTAGTTATACTGTTATGTTATTTATTTTCAGTATAAAAGTCTGTTTGTTTATAACTCTGCACTCTGATAAATATACTTTACTGATGTTCAGGGTTTTGTTATTTTCAAGTAGCCTCAAAAAATTGATACACACATTTCTAAACTCACCTAGAGTTTTCTTTGTATCTAGACTCTGAATTCGTCTTTGTCGTTATAAAAATCAATAAATTCTCATTTGACCTTTGCACTTACCTAAGTGTTTTTCGCGAAGTATGATAAATACTAACGTCTTGAGAACAAGGAGGTAAGGACAAAAAGTATGCGGGCATTCGGTTTTAGTGAAACGATGCGGGCGCTATCACTGAATGTTCAATCTTTTGTTTAAGTTCTAGATCGGAGTCGCACTTAGATCTCTATACAACTTCCCTAAGAACTGGTATAGCCTACAACGCTGCTTGATTAGTACCTTCTAAAACAGTTTTTTATTATTATTGTGGTCATGTTTCCGTAAAAATTATGTTTACAAAAGCAAATTGGGTTTAAAGATAATTCTTCAAATACTTATCTTCATTCTCATTGGCATTAGTGCTTCTTTTTCCCACTAAAACGTCAAAAGTACTTTGACCAAAACTTACCAAAACTTAATGTTTCAAATTCATTCCTTTATGAAGAAGTAGTCTCTTTGTGTCTTTTGAAACTAAAGCCTTAGACATATAACTGAATGAAATTCAGATAAGTAACTAAATGATCTAACGTTTGAAATTAAATTTTTCCTGATTGCCCTGGTGAAAGTAGGTAAATGTCGACTTTAAAGTGACGAACCTTTTCTTACCTCGACTCTACCTAAATGTAAGTAAAGATGGGTTAATCCTATTGTATTACGCTATCAGTAACTGTAACAGCGTAGGTACTTGAAGCACTTGTGGAGTTGCAGCACCTAACACCTAACATATAGAAAAGCGGTAACAAAAAGTACCTACTCTAACTTTAGTTCAAGTATTTATTGGTTTAATAATTCGTCAATCGGCAGCCATTAGACCACCAGAACGGTGGCCTTTATCTATTTAATTGCTGGAGTTTGAACACGCTTTAAAGTTAATTGAGGCGCTTCCGACCGCCCTGTTGCGAGATTAGCCGCGACCGATATACCGATATACGATTTACGACCCACCACCGATCCCGATAAACACGACTCCACTTACAAATTAAACAACCAGTCTCATACCAATATTTAATTCGGTTCAATGTCAGATTTAAAACAGAATCGGGAGCCTTCTTTAAAACTAATTTATTTAATTTAATAAGGCACACAAAACAGGACACCTTTTTTTACAAGAGGATTCCATCATGGATACCGACCGACCTGGGGACAGGCGACAGGCGAGTGGGTTATGTCGTACTCCCGCCCTGAGATGGTATTGGGGAAGATCTACAGACTAAACCTCTTGGCGTCCGCTATAAGCGAAAATACAATACAGAGGACACCTACTTTGAATACATGGTATAGATAAAATACATTGAAGCAGCCCAAGCATGTGTACAGTGTACACAGCATGTCCTAACAAAACAGTGATGATTTACAGAACAAAACAAAATAGGAAATGCAGAAAAGAGACGCCCTTTTGAATATGGATCGTTCTTCTAGATTTTAATACAATTTTTTATTGTATGTAAAGGTCTGCAGACAAACTGAAAGAAGAAAGAAAGAAAGAAGGAATTTATTTAGATACAAATTATTTTTTTAACAGATTTCTATCCCCCATACTAGGCTCTGCCTGTCCTATGGGGGAAGTTAACAAATTGATAAATAAATTTTAAATACTAATTACAAACAAAATGAAAACAATAATTATAATTATGTACAAAAGAAATAAACAAACAAACAGTAGTATTAATTGAAAAATATACTGATAAAGAAAATTTGAATTTGTGAGAGTAATGTATGTGTGTAGGTGTGTGTGTGGTGAAAATGTGTGTATGAATGAGATCTAAAATTTGAAAATATTAACATCTAAACTTGATCAAACTTAAAAACAGTCCATTTGATTTTTGATGGCTGATGCCATCGCCTGCACTTGATGCAACACAAGTGACTCCAAGGAGTATATGTACTTTAAAGCGCTTAAGACCTTAACTCTGGGCCACGAAACTAACGCTCGAAGCTTATTCGCTTAGTACTGCAAGCTTCATCGTCGAATAATATATTACAGACTGTTTATAATATAAACTTTATATTATACTTACACTAGTTGTTGCACGCGTCTTCGTCCGCGTAACTTTATAAAATACTAGGCTGTTGCCCGCGACTTCGTCCGCGTTAAAAAAAGATAAAAAGTAGTCTATCACGTGTTCCGTACTTCTAAATGTTTATCTACCAAGTTTCATGAAAATCAGTTAATTCGTTTAAGAGTGATGGAGGAACATACATACATACAGAAAAAAATTGTAAAAATGGTCAATTTAGTTTCAGTGTCATGTATAGAGCCTATATTCACGATATTTCTGAAAACAAAGAAAATTACTCCATGACCGACCCCTACAGATTTATTATTAGTATTGACTAACTGCTGCATGCGACTTCGCCCGCGTAACTTTGTCCTTCCTCGAGAACCACTCTATTCATTGTTGAAAATAGTATGAAAATTGGTGCAGTAGTTTTTTGAGTTTATCGCGAACAGACAGACAAACAGACGCAGAGAAGGACTTTGTTTTATAATAATAATATTATTCATAACTTTTCTGTTTATAATACTAATATTAAATATTAGTATAAATAGGTATGAAGACGCTTTTTAAATTTGTATCACGTGGAAAAAGAAAATAATATTGTTATCGTCCTCAGTCGACGCTCCCCTTAAAAAATAAACCATTAACGCTTTTTAATATAAAGTGCTTCCATTGTACAAAAATTTGTTGCTATTATATGAGATTTATTAATAATAATATCGCGGCGGACATTATAAGGCGTGACGTAATGAGTTAAGCCCTGTTCACACTGGTAGTGAGTGTAATCCGCTGATCTATTGTGCACACACCCTACATTTCTGTCACCCTAGTTTTGATTTCTCGTGACAAATCTATCGATTGCAGCCGTCAATAAATAATTACAACTCTATTGGTATGCTGTTAAGGTGTAAAGTTAAGTGATAAATGCATTTTGAATAACCTAAAAGACATGCATGGACTCTGGTTAAGAGCAGGGATATTATTATTAATACTCTTGTAGGCGATGTTTGAAAAATCCTATTGAGATTTGTAACACGATTTTTTTTAATGAGCATTATTTAAATATGTATTATTCTTATACTTATACATATTATAAAACAACGTCTTCCGCCGCGTCTCTTTGTCTGTTCGCGAAAACTCAAAAACTACTGCACCGATATTCATGCTGTTTTCACCAATGGATAGAGTGGTTCTCGAGGAAGGTTTTAGTATATAATTTACAAAGTTACGCGGGCGAAGTCGCGGGCAGCAGCTAGTTTTCTATATACCTAAGAGCTTTCATTGCTATACAGTAATTGATGTTCAGCGCCATCTATTAAGAAATGCCAACAACAACACATTACACGTCATTATTTTATTTATTATTATTAAAACTTATTTCTACACAACATGATAACAATGTCTGTAAACTTTCATTAGGTTTGTCTAGACATGTCCATAGTATTTCTAGAGGCAGTAACAAATTCTGCACAAAATAGCCCGATGCCCTAAAACCACTTTTTTTACTTATCTAAAGTAACTAATATTATAAAGAGAAAAGATTTGTTTTTTATATTATATGTTTGTTTGTTTGTAATGGATAAACTCAAACTTAAACAAATGGGTATGCGAAATGATTACCTATTATTTTTTTTCTTTAAAAACATTGACTAATACACAAATTAGTTTAATAAAATCACTTGCTATGAACAAAATTTTTCCTTGCCTGGATTTCACAAAAAAATACTATAGAGTATACTTAACTATAAAATTAATAACAATTAGTAAAAGCTTAAAGGTTGACTATTCTGTATTGTCCATTCTATGCTCATCGATACCCGAGGGTGACAATGATCCTTTAAACCGACGACGTGATTGGTCGACGCTCGTGACGTCACGCTTCTGTCACGCCCCTTCAGATCACAATGCTCTGAGGATATTATTTGGTATAACAAGGAACACCGAACCTATTCATACACTCAGTCATTGTTGGGCATCTTACTGTTATATAGGGTATTCCGGAGGGATTGTGTAATGATGATTCGATTGATTTGCAAGGAGGAAGGGTAATAGACAATTTATGATCATCCTAATTTAGGCACACCATTAGGTTACTGTAATTTCGTTGCGTAATTTTGAACTAAAAAATATTTCTTAAGGATATAAAACCTTAAGGATTCTCAAAAAAGTAGTAATGTAATCATACAATTTAGTGTCTAACTTCACTAATGTTGTAAAAAAAAAACGAGAGATGTATATGAACCAAATATTCGTTTCTTGAAATTTCAAGCAATTCTTATACTTACTTAAATTGAAGCAATAGTCAAAATTATGTCACATCTTTTATTAAAGGTGCTCCCTCATAAAATCCAGTTCATGTCGATCTACAAACAGACAACAATTCAAACGTTAGTACAAAATACCATTGCAACTTTTAAATAAAGAACTGAGCTATATAATCTAGGGCACCTAAAATGTTTAGTCAATGTTGTTAGAAAGCACTGCATTCCCAAGATGGCAGAGTTCGAAGTTTCGAACCACGACACAGAAATAGGGGTGGCAGTTTCTGCGAATGTATTTCTATATAAAAGAAATGATATTTTGGTACACCTAATTTAATTTTTACTCTGCTTTATTTTATGCATCTTCTATGTTACCTTTGTTCTTGCAGAAGCGAGAAACCTTTTTTTATATATTTTGCTAAATGAATGCACATTTTTACCTACATCTCAGAACAAGACTCAACTTATTTAGGGACTTGCCAGCATAGTAAGATAATCTTTAGACTTCCTTCAGATATTAAAACATCTTTTCGTTGTTGAATTTTACAGGAGACGGATTCCACCTACCATCAACATTAAACGGATCGTCATCCTATCCAACGTTCTTTCTTTTAGATAAAAAAGAATCAAATTTGACTCAGGTTTCATATTAAGTTTAAGTTTAGCAGTGGCAGCACACTGCGTTCCTGGTTGTACCTTAATTATACTTATTATACTGATACTTAGCCCTTCTAGTGGCAGAAATCACTCAAAAGACCACTGTGAAATTACAGCATATCGGTGAGTGAGTTTTGTTTCTTCTCAGTGTTTCTTTCATAAAACTTTAACTTTCCTTTTAACCTAAAAAACAATTAAATTCAGACATAACATTGCAAATATCCAGTAATACCTATTATAATCTGGTACTGGTATCGACAAAAACGATGCATTCCACATCCCTATTCTAGATTAGGCCACCGTGGGCCGCGTAATTGGCCTGTGGCGCCCGTCGGCCATATTCACTTTTGTACCTTTTTTGCCGGACGATGGACGATCGCTCCAACGTTTTGCTCGGCGCTTGTTGGTTTTGGGAATTAGCATGTCTTATTAGCATAACTGTCTGATAAGACGTGATTGCTGTTTTAACGGCTCGATGGATATTGAATCTTTGCAACAAATGTTTGTAAATTGTGCGTCAATTTATTCTTAAGATAGTTAGTCTGTAAGAATTAGAGTAGTATTTTGATATTAATTGTACATTTTGTTTTACACCACTCGAATTCTTTTTTCATGAGATAGTGATTATTTTAACATAACGTGTCGGGTTTAAGGTACAGCTCTTATTAAACTTTATGACCTGTCTGAAATTAGCAACATATCTAATCATAGCGACATCACAAACTAAGAAACAATGTAATAAAGGGAGCTGCGCAAATTTTTTTGTTCATAAAATTTAACGCAACCACGTAGGTACAACTCTTGACACTATTGCTGGAACTTATTAGATAAAGTTCGTTCTCAGGGACAACTGCACTTAAGTATTAGAAAAATACGTTCTCAGGGACCACTGCACTTAAGTATATAGAAAAATAGATGCTATGTAGATATAAACTAATTTATCCAATTGCATGCGAGCTAACTCGGGGCATCTCGGGCTAGACGATTATAATGTGGCAATACATATCTAGCAACAATCAAAATAAGAGATGAATCCGCATTTGACTTGACTTGACTCCTTGTGTGATTATTTCAGACAAAAATCTGAACTTAGCTTACCGAAAAGAAAATCGTGTAGTATTCTGCTTACATCGGACATATTATTATACTTACCTACTTTGAAATTTAAAAATAGTCAAAACCATATTACTTATTGATACCTAATATACTACATACCATTGTAACCGCTTTGATGATACCTTTTCGCAACTTGAATACCTTAGTCATACTGGTGATTGGTGATTCGAAAGAGTTATTTAAATTATAATATGTATATGAATTCTCATTTAGAAATATTTTCGTGAAAAAAATTCATGGCAAAACCACACAAAATAGACTTTGTCGTTGAGGTAGGTACTAGGAATTTAGTATCTCGGAACTGAACGCAGCTCTCGTCGAAGTTATGCGAAGTTATAAATCACCGGAATATTGAACGAAGCGCATACAAAGTCAGGCATGCTAAAGGTACGATGTTTCCGATAATATATGTGTGCGGGACCGGTCACCGAAATGGTAATATTGTTAACAGGGAGTAAAATAACCACACAGGAAACCAAAAGGAGAATTATGCATCATGTTGGGAATTTCTCAATAAGACGTGTTGTGCGCGTGGGGCCGACGCGGGCGCCGCCCCGCGGCGTTGCGGTGGCGCCTCTATCGATTATTGCTCTGTCCCTTTCCCTTGTAACGCGCCGTCTCGCTCTAACGCGCGCGGGTGGTGACTCCGGCGCACACCGCGACCGCGACCCTTTCCTTTAAAGATTTCGTTTGAGCGCAGACCTCGCAGGCCATATCATTAATCTATTACGAGGATCATAAGCTCTACGAGATGACCGCTCGTTTTTTTCTCGCGTCTGGTAGAATTTGTTGGCGGTCGGCGCTCAGTGAAAGGTTCGAGAACGACATTCGGTTTTATGGCGGTTAATTAGCCGTTGATCTTTCGCTCTGTCGGCGTCTCGTCGAGGCCTCTGTCCTTATACGTCACATCGCCTTTATTGGCTAATATCAGCCTCGGCTAGAGATTGTAGATACCTCGGCTAGATGTCACGCTGCGCTCGCGAACCGCCTCTAGAAAAAAGTTTCGCCTTAGCGAAGCTCTGTGTAGCTGCACGCGCTAACGGGTCACGGATTTTTGTTATTTCATCTTCTCTATATGGAATATGATCTTCGCGGTCCAATTTGATGGGTGTTGTCGGTACGCCCTCCGGCGTCGGCAAGGCGTGCCGGCTGCCCGGTTGCCGCGCCTGGCTCCATTCATATTTGTACAACTGCCTGCTAATTACAGCTTACGAACGGACCTCGACTCTCGCGATCTCAGTTTGATTAAGTTCTTGACATTATATTTTATTCCTAAATAATTGCACGGTTACAAAGATTTTCATCGTCCACGGCGCGATTTGTCGAATGTTCTCAAACAATGGGTGGCTTCGGCCCAAGTTAGTGGTTGCGGAGAAAATTACTGAATTTACCGCAAAGCTCGCATTTTGTCGAGACTAGGTTACGGAGAGTGAGCATTAAGTTGGGGCGTGCGGACCGGCAATTTCACATAATCGCAGCTCACCAAGTTGTAAATTAAATTCTGATGTCGTAGAATTAAGTTGTAAACCATCTCTCTGGTAAGAATTAGGGGGCTCGTTGTAAAGGTCTTGAGGTTTTAGATAATTCTCCCTTGCAACAAACTAAAAATATTACCAATACTTATTAGAAATTTACTTATTTATGCCTTTTTTATGTTAAGGTCGACACGACAGACAGGTCGTTCACTTTATGGTAGGTGGCTACCGTCGCCACGGGTGCAAATGCGCATAGGATTAAGTCGAAGGGCTGCTCTGGCATCCTTTATTCACTCACCGAAACACAACAGCACACAAGCTGTTATTTCTGATAGTCTTCTGACTTCAGAAGCTGTTAGTCTTCTGTAAGGGAGACTATTATATCGTGACTGCCTCCAGACCGGTAGTCTGCCCCAGATGCTTCAATAGATATTGAATATTTGCTAACCTTTGGATATAGTCTTGGGATGGATGAAAAACGAGCGTCTAACGGAAGAAAATATGTTTATGAGTATAAAACTAAGTCCCTACTACACTAAGGGCCTCTTTTACCATGTGTCAAGTAAGTTAACCGCCATTTAAGTTTACCGATCACCGGGGACGATGGTGCTGGATATACCTACCTTTGTTTGTACAGTAAAGTCCCAAACATTAGAAAGAAAATAATAATAAAAAATCGTCTATCGAAAGATGCAGTTAACCGAGTGTATACTTAATTTAATAAAACACAAAATTATTTCTAAAAGTAACTAATCAAAACTACTTGTAGTTTGTGAAAGAGGCCCTAAGTAATATCTACTATATACAGAGCGATTTTGTTATGTACTTGGTTTACATAATGGAGGCTTAATATTTGGAACCACTGTGCCGTGCCTACTTGAAAAACTTGACCATTTATTGGGTATCATACCTTCTATGTAAAGTCGGGGTACGAAAACCTTCGTCAGTTTTCAAATTCATTTCTTTATCAAAATCGTAGACGCTTAGCACCTTTTAAAACTAAAGCACCAAGCAGACACAACTAACTGATGTTTGAAATGAAATTTTGACATGACTGACAAATGCCCTGGCAAGCAAATTTCGACTTTAAGGTGACGCACTAAAGTATCATCCCCAATTACACCACACCCGGGCAACGAGGGTTACCTAGTTTTTTATTTGATTGGCGACTCTAATATGAGTTTTCGGCGACTTTTTAAATTCGTGTGATATTATCTTTTACTTCTGAATTTGTAAAAATATGTAGGTATTCTTTAACAAACTATAAAAATTCTTTATCGCAATAATATACTCAGTAGAGTGTTTTCTATAATTCATTTTGTATAAAGTTGCCCGATAGAAAAATTCTTTTGAGAACTGACGGGAAACGCCTCAGGGCTACTGAATAAATTATAATATTTTATACAGTAACAGCTACTTCAAGTTTTCCCTTAAGGGCATGCTTACACGGACAAGTTGTGTTACACTTAATTGATGTCTTAATATTCTTAAATTCGCTGATTATCGTCAACTTGTTACCTAGATCGCTATCTACATGTCTTGATCTGTAAGCGTTTACAAACAGAGGCCATACTTGCATCAGACGCTTATTGACTTTTTAAGAAAGAACGATTGAAAATATATTTATTTAAAACTAACTGGTGCCCGCGACTTCGTACGCGATGATAAATTAAAAATATAAAATCAATTACATAAGCTTGACAACTTGTCGCTATAACACATTGGCCAGGCGTTAGTTACAGTTTTATATTTTAGATAATCCCTCGGGAACATTACTTTTTTCTTCAATGAAAGGTACCCTATGTCCTTTCTGGTGTCCCAGACAACGTGTATGCCAAATTTCATGGTGATCGGTTCACTAGTTTTTGCGTGAAAGCTAGACAGACAGAGATATGTTCGCATTTATAATATTAAGTACTAGCTGGTGCCCGCGACTTCGTCCGCGTATAATACGGTGTAATTATGTGATAATATTTTTAGATGACCCCTTTTTTCAGCGAAAGCAATATAAGCGCTTGATGTATTGTTGCTATAACGCTTTCGCCAGGCGTTAGTTTTTTTATTTTATTATTCTTGATCCCTCGGGAACAGTACCTACTTTTTTTCTGGATGAAAAGTACCCTATGTCCTTTCCCAGGCTCTAGACTACCTGTATACCAAATTTCATTTAAATCGGTTCAGTAGTTTTGGCGTGAAAGCGAGACAGACAGACAGAGTTACTTTCGCATTTATAATATTAGTATGGATTATTATGGATGTGAACACGAAATAAGTTCTTACAAATTAAATAATGTCCTAATAGGTATGTACACGTTCTGCAATTAATAGATAGTGGTGTAGGACAAATATTATTTGTTTGTTAAAATTATTAACAATTAGGTACTTACTTAAATTATATATACTAAACAGATCTTTATATAATATACTAGTTGCGCCCCACGACTTCGTCCACGTTGAAAAAGGAAAAGTAGCCCATCCTGTGTCCTGTACGTCTAAATGTTTATCTACCAAGTTTCATGAAAATCAGTTAATTCGTTTAAGAGTTATTTTTCTTATGTTAAGGTCGACAGACAGGCTGACGGTCCACTTGATGGTAGGTGGCTACCGTCGCCTATTACACAAGCAACGCCATAAGTGCTACAAGTGCGCTGCCGACCATACAAGGATTACAGATAAGGGATAAGAGAGGGATGGGGTAATGGGCTCTGGCATCCATTACTCACTCACCGAAACACAACAGCACATAATGCTGGTATTTCACGGTGGTATTCTCTAAGGGGGTGGTTACTGCCGCCAGACGGGTTGCCCAAATGACTGTGCCCCTTTTTTTTTTTTTTTTTTTTTGACGAGGAGAGATCCGTTTACTGACTTCCTGCCGCTGGCTAGGCGGCAGGGGTATGTGGGGGTCGACCAGCAGAACTGGCCCCTACCCACTAAAACTCCCCGGTGCCTCCTTGCCCTTTGATCGGGGTGGACCGGGCTCTGCCGAGGCAACAACTCCGATCCACCCCAGGGCAGCCTAGCCATTGTTGGCTAGGCTAACGCCAACGGAGGATTGCCCGGAGACACCCAGGCAATCCCCAGACGGGGGAACCTTGTGCAGGCACACACAGTTAGCCAACCATGTGCGCAGGTCCCCCTTGGACATTTAAAGACGGGCTAGGTATGCCCGCCTTCTCCTGCCCAACCGTCTGCGTCTGAGGGAGGCGAGACCGGCTTCTTCCTCTCGCTCCCTCTCAGCTGCCTCCTTCTGCGACATAACAGATTCACAGAAGGAGGCAACTGATCTCCAGGTGATCTCACTGTCAAGCATGGCTTCAACCATGCTTGACAGTGAGACGTCTCCACCCCCCAGCGCCGCTCTTAGTTCCCGGCGCTGGGATCTCCAGGCCGAGCATACCTGGAGTGTATGCTCGGCCGTATCATCAGGATCGCCGCAGTGGTGACACTGCGGCGAATCCTCCCTTTGAATACGGTGCAGATAATGACCGAAGCACCCGTGCCCGGTCATTATCTGCACCATACGGAAGGTGAGGCTACCTCGTCGGCGCCTCACCCATTCCTCCAACACCGGACGAACCGCGAGGATCGTCCGGTGACCAGCGGTAGGCTCGCGAAGAGCCTCACTCCAATCCTCTAATGCCCTCCCCTGTGCCTCTGCTCGGACCCGTTGCACGTCCTCGGCAACGGGTCTCTCTCCAAGGGCCCTTGCGGCGACCCGATGCCGATGCACTTGGGCCAGAACCAGGGCATCGACATCCCACGGGAGCATGCCCGCAAGCACGCAGGCCGCCCCGTGGCTGACCGTGCGATAGGCTCGCACGGCCCGGGTCGCCATGACCCTTTGAGGCCTCCTCAAGAGGGCCCGGGTGCGGGGAGTGAGACTCTCCGCCCAGACCGGGGCTCCGTAAAGTGCCATCGACCTTACCACCCCGTGGTAAAGTCGACGGCACGCTGAATCGGGTCCTCCCTGATTCGGAAGGAGCCGTCCGAGCGCGGCTGCGGCGGCGGTCAGCCGTGGAGCGAGGAGCTTGAAATGCTCCTCGAAACTCCAGCGGGGGTCCAGCGTTAGGCCGAGATACTTGAGATGCATCTCGACTGGAATCCGGACCCCCTCCACTCGGACGCGGAGCCCCGGTGGGATCCTGCGGCGTGGGGGATGGAAGCCCATGGCCCTAGTTTTGTCTAGGGCCACCTCCAATCCTAGCAGGCGGATTCGCCGGACGACCAAAGAGGTGCCGACCGACGCTAATCGCTCTGCGTCCTCCCACGTCTGTGCTTTCGCCGCGACCAGAGTGTCGTCGGCGAAGCAGACAACCTCCATCCTGGGAAGGAGGCTGCCTCGCAGGACCCAGTTGTACCCCAGGTTCCACAATAAGGGGCCGAGGACGGCCCCCTGGGGTACACCAGCTGCCATCGGGCGTCGGTGGACGCACCCATTTGCGCCCTCGTACAACACTACCCGTTCAGAGAGGTAGTCGAAGACGAGGGCGCAGAGGTAGGGCGGCACCCTGTGGAACATGAGTGCCGCCCTTATGCATTCGTGAGGGAGGCTGTTGAAAGCGTTGCGGATGTCAAGTGACACCGCAACAACCGCCTCCCCCCTGCCGGTGGCCTCCTCAGTCCACCTTCTGAGGAGGGCCACCGCGTCCATCGTGGACCGATCGGTGCGGAAGCCGAACTGGCGCTCATCCAGGTTCGGCCCCTCAGTCTCAAGGTGCTCGACGATTCGACGGGCCATGATCCTCTCCAAGGCTTTGCCGGAATCGTCGAGCAGCACCACCGGTCGGTACCCCGTCGGCGAGTCGGCAGGGCGGCCCTCCTTGCGGAGAAGGCAGAGTCGCCCCACCTTCCACCTCGCCGGAAATTTGCCCCGGGCGATGCTCGCGTCAAGCACCGCCCGGAACCGCTCCTCCAGAGGCCCCAGCGCAATAGCCAGGGCCTTGGCCGGGACTCCATCCGGCCCCGGGGCCGTCCTCTTCCTCCCGATACGCTCCCTCACCGCCTCGAACTCTGCGTCGGAGACGGGAGAGCCCTGCAGTACGGCCTCCGGCAGAGGTTCCGGAGGTTCCATACGAGGGGGCTCGAAAGGGCCGGGGGTCGGGAAGAGAGATCCCACGACCCTATCAAGCAGCGCCGGATCTAGGTCGGCTGTGGAGGGTGAGCTTGAAGCGAACTTCCCCCTCACAGCCCTGTACGGACGACCCCAAGGGTCGGCGTCTAGAAGAGCCAAGAAACGCTCATGGGCCTCTTCTTTGGCCCTGCAGATGCCTTTCTGCAGGGCGTTATGAGCGTCCCTGTACGCCTGACGAAGGAGGACCTCTTCGTCAGGCGTCCTCCTGGAGCGTCTCCTTCGGCACCGGAGGAGGGCGCGCCTGGCAGCCAGGCAGGTGGAGCGCAGGGAGGCAATCTTCTGCGCCCACCAGTACACCTTCCTCCAGCGAGGGGGAGGGCGCCACAGCGGCATGGAGGCATTGCAGACTTCCCGGAGGTCATCTGCAAAGTGTTCAGCCATGCCGTCGGGATCCCCTGCGAGTTGAGGGGGCGGAGACGACCACTCCCTCACCATCGCAGCCTCCTCCGCCACATCCGGGCGGAGCTTGGCGAGTGCCCACCTGGGAAAGGCGGCACCCGCCATAGGATCCCAGCGCTGTGACGCGCTGGGGGCCAGCGTGGAGACCTCATATCGGATGTAGAGATGGTCCGACATGGTCTCCACATCTTCCTCGACCCGCCAGCTTCGGATTCGGGCAGCAAGGGAGGCAGTGGCAAAGGCTACGTCAACGATGGACGTACCCTGCCACCGTACGCACGTGGGAGAGGTACCCCGATTGAGTACCTGGAGCCCCAGGCCAAACGCCCAGGACTCCAGGATACCCCCCCTCACGTCCGTTCTAGGGGACCCCCACGCCGAGGATTTGGCGTTTAGGTCCCCCGCCACCAAAACTGGGAGTGGGGCCGCGCGCCTCACCACACCCTCCACCGCAGCGAGGAAGGACTCAAAGTCCGCCCGACTGCGGTTAGGGGAGAAGTAGGTCGACACGACCACCATTCTCCCCCAGTTTGCTGCCACGAAACCCGAACCTCTCTCCCTGAGGGAAAGGGGAGGAGCCGCACCACCAGCCCTCACCACCACAGCAGCGGAGTCGTCCAGGTCCCCCAGCCAGCGGGGATTCTGGGGGACCGCGTATGGCTCCGCCACCACCGCCAGGTGAATCTCCCACTCCGCCATGGATTGGCACAGTAGGTCCTGTGCCCCGGCGGCGTGGTTGATGTTCGCCTGGAGGAACCTTGTAGTGGACCTAATGGGCATTGGTGGTGTCCATATTCTCCTCCCCTGCGACGCGAGTTGGCCCCGTTCTGGCCACCGGTCTGGCCGCCATGAGGCGGCCCCTAATGGCTGGGGGGGAGCAATTCATCCCCCCCATACGGTGATTAGCCGGAAGGCCAGCGTCCGAACAGACGGCGCATTGGAACGCCGCCTCGCAGTCATTGGCGCAGTGCCCGTCCGATCCGCAACGGTAGCAAAGGGTGCTGCGGTCCTTGCTGGACGGGCACCTGACCACCGGATGGCCGAGCCCCATGCACTTGTAGCAGCGCATGGGACGCTGTTCCAACAGTTGGACGGAGGCAGAACTCCATCCAACCGTCAGCCGGCCACCGATCGCCAGCTTTCTGGCGGCCTCCACCGGGCACGAGGCGAAAGCCGAGCCCACCCCTCTGGCACCAGGGTGGACCTTGCCCACCCTGAATTGTTCGGGGGGGCAGCCCGTGCTCAGGGCCAACGCGGCCTGAAGCTCCTCAACCGACACCGAATCGTCAAGGCCACTGACCCGGATGTCAGCCGATTTGCAAGGGCGCGTGACCTTCGCCTCGTCCCCCAATACCGCGCCGATTTGGGCCGCCAACTTGTCCGCCTGGACAGGGGTGGTCCCTTTCGGGAGCTCCATAATGCGGGCTCCCGTTACGCCTGTCCGGAATTGAGCCGGACCAATTCCGAGCGCGTCTAATGAGACTACGGCCTTTGTTTTGGCAATAGCCTTGTTATAGGTGGCTCCCTTCTCCACCGCCTCCGGCTTGAGGGCCACCACTATCGCCAGCTTCTGGGCTCCTTGGGGAGCACCGGGGCACTCACTTTTGCCACCGGCTTGGCTGGAGCGATGGGGACGCGCTTTTTACGGCGGACCACCTCCGTCCATGTTGCCGCGACGGCTCCGCCATCTGGCTCAGACGAGCACCCCGCCCGCGGTTCCGGAACCTTGTAGGCTGGTGGTTTGACCGCCTGGACCGGCCTCGCCTTTTTTGGCAGGTTCGCCGGTGGAGCGAGGGTTGACCCCGACGACTCCTTCTGCGAAGCTACCACGCGGTCCTCTCGCTTCTTGTCCGCCTTTAGAGGCGGACGATGCTGGCGTGCTGGGAGCAACCGGCCATCTACTTCCAGCCCGTCGAGGTGGGCACTGACGACCCCCCCAACGTGGGCCGTCAACTCCGCCTGGAGGGCCGATAGGGCCATCAGAAATTCCGCCCTGGACAGCGGCTGGGAGTCAGCCACTGTCGCAGGCGGTACTACGGCCTCTAAAGCCGGGGTCTTCTCGGGGAGGGACCTTTCAGAAAAGGCCCTGCGGAGGGCCGTCACCTCCTCTATGAGGCCATCAATCTGCCCCCGGAGGCGTTTGTTGTCGGCCCGAAGACGCCGAATTTCATTTGACGTCTTCCGAGCAGCCACCGCCTCGACCACATTCATAATGGAGCGCATTTCCTCCTTGATTTCCTTTTGGGAAGTGCCCTTTAGGTTACCCGCTCTTCGGACAACCTCCAAAATCGCCGAGTGGCTGGCCTCCGCCTTTTTCGTCAACTCCTCTACAGAGCCGGCCGACGACTTCGCCGACTGGTACGTCGTTGCGGACCTGACGGAATCGGAATCGGATTCAATCTCCCTTAGCTCCCGGCGAGCGCGCGAAATGCCTGTGTCGTGGCTGAGAGACTTCCCGCCACGGCCCTTACTCCCCTTTTTAAACTTCAGCGGCACAGGGGGTTCCACAAAGCCCTCCGTCTCTTCTGAGCCGGATACCACAGCAAAGAACTTGCTGGCGCCCGCATCTCGTTGCCCCATGGGCGATGCCTCCTGCGTGGCGGCCCGCTTGCGAGCTGCCGAGCGGGTGATAACATTGGAAGAAAGAAGCTTCTGCCCTCCATTGTTCCCCCTCGGGCCATGCCCACTCGTTTCTGTCGAGTCCGACATGGGCCAGTTGATGGCCCTGCCGACCTCCGACCCCGTAGGGGATTCCACCTCTACAAGAGGGGGACAGAAAAACAAAATTTATAAAAATTTATTTGGAATTTCAGGAATACCGGAAAATTCCGGGCCCGGCGTGCTTTCCGAAAGAGGCCTGGAAGGCGCTTCCTACGAACCGCCTCCCAAATAAATCCGGGCACGGGGGCAAAAGTTATTAACGAAACAAACTTAACGAAAACAACAACAAAAACAAAAAACAGCAATAACAATTTTAACAACAGTAATAACAACAGCTGATGTGGGCAGTCAAAAGAAGCCTTGAAAAAGGCTTCAAATGAGCCGCACCACACCGCCAAACAACAACTAACGACGCAACACCGGCCGATCAAAAATTCCCGGAAATCCGGAAATTTCCGATTTTCCGGCACTGTTCGAAAGAGCTCCAAAAATGACAAAGGCAAACTGAGTTTGAACGATATCTAACGACAACTTCCAGAAAAAATCCACTGTCATAATAATATTCAGCCCCTGGTAAATGACTGTGCCCTACCACTATTAAACATACATACATAGTTAAGGAGGAACATACAATAAGTACCTACAATTACAGATTTATTATTAGTTTTGATGATATCTTGAACTAATATTTTAATAATAAGAATATTTTAGTTATCTTAAACTAAAATTGTTTACGAGGAGCGATAAATTAGGTATCTACCTCTATAATACCTATTAAGTTTAGTTGAAGATATCAAAATTATTTGTAACGTATCTTTCAACTTACCTATTAATCATCTTTTTTGTATCTTTACCGTTGTTTGCATTACATGTCACAATATTTAAATTTTCAGACAAACTTACCGGATGACTCATTTAATAATCAATATTTACTGTAAACGTCTTAGAGTGGATCCTAACGATAAATTGTTATAATTTTGACAGCTGTATTATGTAAGATAAAATATCGGATGATGTAATTTTTCTCGAGAACCTTAAATGGCGGCGTCCCCTCCCATGAAGAATATAGATCATTAAATAGTACTAGAGTAAAAATTAAATAGTATTATTGTAATTCAGGTTATAATTTTTACAAATCGATAAGTTTTAAAACAAAATTATTTCACAAAACTGTTTACAATACCTGAGAAATTTTATTAGAATGTACATAATTTTCTACATAAGCTTCTTGTTTGTCATAAAAATTACTTGAAAGCCCACCTACTTGAAAGATTTAGTGAAATATATATAAAACTACAGCTAACGAAGAAGTGCTGAAAACATTAAATACATCTATCTATACTAATATTATAAAGAGGGAAAGTTTGTATGTTTGTAATAAATAAACTCAAAAACTGCTGGAAACATTTTGAAAATTCTTTCACCCATAGAACATCAGATTGTAGATTATTTATCAGCTAGTAACATAGGCTATCAATCGTCAAACTAATAATAAACCTGTAAGTTTAGGACACAGGATGGGATACTTTTTTTTTCAACGCGCACGAAGTCGCCTGCAACCAGCTTATAATGGTTAATAATGGTTTTATAATTAAACAAGTCATTACATAAGGGTTTATTTAACCCTTATAACAAGTCATATCAACTAATATCAAGTAAATATAAGGGTTTATTTAGCCCCACTACTCCCCAGCCAGGTCTGTAGTTCTGTGATAGGGTATTTATTATACTCGTAGAAAACTTATAGGACAAGTTTTCATCTTGCCTCAAATACCTACCCGGAAATGTCTAACCATCTCTCGGAATATACCTATCTTTTGCAGAACTAATTCAATCACACGTTTCCCTTTACCCATACAATACTTCATTAAAACTCATACGCTTTTAAATTCTTCGAAACGACCCATCACCAATGCCTAAAACGCAAAATCGAACAATAAATCATGATGCAACTTTACGTAAAAAATGTTTGCTGCAAATGTCTGAGTGTACGTTATTAAAGTAATTTAGCACTCTCTGAGAGTTCGCCTGCTCTGTCGACTCTGTTTGTTTTGCAGGCGAGAACTTTGCTTAACCTATTATTATGGTCTCGTTATACTTTTTACCGGTCAGGAGTGGTCAACACTCGGTGAATAACTAACTCTACGTCTTTTCAAATCGTTATTCTTTGTGAAAACGTCTACGTCTACGTATAATTTTATGGTTTTTCTTTCTTTTCGTCTACAAACATTTTGACTGACCGTAGCTTCTGGACAGCGTCTTTTTCAATGAAAATTTGTTATATCTTTAAAAACTCAATACTAATAAGGATAGAGAAATGTTTTTTTTTGCATAAAAATTGCATCCTTGCAAAGCTGGGGCAGGTTGCTAATCTAATAATAAACAGTATATGTATAATTTTACGCACCAAAAGTTTGTGTCCAATGGAAGGAACATTAAGTGCACGCCGGAGGCCCGGGCGCAGGGCAGGCCTCGTAAAAACGTGTTATTATTATTAATAATCCCACTCATTCAACTCACCTCTGTATTCGCTATCAGCGTACTGCTATAGGGTATCAATTCTAAGAATTTTCGGAAAGTCTTGGCGCCTCATTGACGAATAATTTTTACAATTACCAAACCAAACTTGTACTTTTGCGAACCTTAACTGCCAATTTTATTCCACAAGGCTTTGTACTCGGT
This sequence comes from Synanthedon vespiformis, assembly GCA_918317495.1. Lineage (NCBI taxonomy): Eukaryota > Metazoa > Arthropoda > Insecta > Lepidoptera > Sesiidae > Synanthedon > Synanthedon vespiformis. The sequence goes on from OU906965.1 coordinate 4,672,285, forward strand.
AAACAAATAAGAAAACACAGTTTTGGAAATATCACATACACTTTCATTTTATTAAGTGAACTAAAGGAACTAAGTGAACTTATAAAAAGTGAATTAATGATCCATCAGCCAGCGACAGATTTTCATGACCAATTTCCTCCCAGTCGATAACTCATAAAATGAGTGAGAGAGTTGTATCATGAAGCGTTGTGAACGTTAGCTGCGGCTCCGATGGTGGGTTGAGCAGTAGAGTGGTAGCCGCCCACGCACATAATAAAAAACAATTTAATCATTTATTTCATCAAATTATAGTTAGCCTAATATTTTGAAGAAACAAAATTGTCAGCTATTTTAAAATGGTGGATTATGCGTCTGCAGGCCACACGAATATATACGTGTTCAGTGATCACCTCCCAATAGAAAATTTATCAGATGATAGTTTATGTATTACTGTTAATAAATAAAAAAGTCAGCTGGCTATATCTTGGTGGAATGCTTGTCAGCTGATGCTCTGAAAGTGTAACGGGCTACCACTGCTCAACCCACCATCGGAGCCGCAGCTGACGTTCACAATGCATCATGATACAACTCTCTCAGGCATTTTACAAATTATGGACTGAGAGGAAATCATTGACGAAATTAGTGCCTGGCTTACGGACCAAAAGACGTTTTTAGATAACAACATTATAAATTCTGAGTGTTTATTTACAGTATTTTTTTTATTATTAGAGATAGGTTTGCTCTTGGCAAGCATCTATATACCTAGTCGTGTATAAATCAAAGATGAGGTCTATGATAGAGCGAGTTTACTCAGGAGATGCCTATTCATTCGAAATTTAAAAAGATTTGGGTTATATGAGTTCCAAACCTTGGCAGTGCGCATTATGAAGGATGTTTTAAAGCATTAATATCTAATTTATATGTGATTTTGAAAGTATTGGTACAATATTCCACTTTAAAGAGAGGAGTTGTGGCCTATACAATAAATATGCCTAATGTAATGAGGATTTCTGATGTGTACCGGCGTCTTCAATGCAGAATATCTGTTCCTTCTAACCTAGGACAGGCAAAATGTTTTCAGAACTGGCTGCCAACCTCCACAGTACCTAATGGAGAAGAGATTCCTGCTATTTCGTTTCTTGTCTCTATATTACTAATCATTATTTATAAAATACTTGTAATCCTACTAACATTCCTATACTGAAATTATTTTGTAGTACAAAGGCTATTGGCAATTATGAATAGTATCAAGATATGAAGATATCTTCCTATTAGGCATATGACAGCCTCTTTCCTTTCGCACGTACTAAAATTGATGTTTCTCTCCTTCGTAGGAGCTCATCTATAACCAAAGTCAACGGATGTTGTCCAAGTTGCTGTGGCCCAACCCAGCACCTAGTGCGCCCAGAGATCCCCACTCAGATCATTTGGTTAGTAGACTTTTCATTTCTAATGCATACAAATACTTCTGCTTAATTGTTTCCACGGTATGGACCGGTGCATGCCCGAATAAGTCTTCAAAATATAATTGTGTTCAAAAGGTGTTAAGTATATTTGGAGTTATGTAAAATTCAAGTAATTTTAAGTCAAAAATCGGCAAAGAATATCTACGAAAAAGGTTGCTATAATTAAAAAAGGAAACATTGTGTTGGTACGTTTTAAATTGTTTCCCTAAACAGCTATTTTAATGTAACCAAACAAAAAAAAATAACAAGGTACTGGACTGAGGCGATGTGTTCACAAAATACAATACTTTTTCCATTATACGCAATTTAATTACTCGCATAGAATAACCGTCAAAACATATCCATCCCGAGCAACGCCCTTAACTAAATAGATTGATGCTAACGTAATTTCGTAGGTCCAAAAAAACTGATGGTCCAAATCATATAGAGGCAGATGTTAATGATTCTATTATTTATGGTCGAGCCTCGCCTATTATACCTTTTTAATTTTTTTTCTAGTTCGTAAACGAAAGGTTATTCGGGCGTATAATGTTCTGTTGTTTTTAACGACGTTGATATTTGTATAAACATTGTTGATGTTAACTGTTTATTTTATAATTAACATGATTCCGTTAATAGAGTTTATAATATTTTGCTTAAATTTTGATCTTTGAAACTTTTAAATTTCATATAGTTTTGGGTGGTTTTTTTTTAACATTAAGCTCGATAGACAGGCTGATGGCTACCGTCGCCTATAACACAAGCCACGTAATACTTAGTTGGTGCAACTGCGCTGCCAACCATAGTAGGATTAAGGATGGAAATTAGGAAGGGGCTCTGACATCCCTTAGTTACTCTCCGAACCATTGTGCTATATAAATACCTCTACCTATATGACTTTATCGGACCGAGCACTTTAAAACCTCCTTTATAATGCGCACTGGCAAGGTTTGGAACTCCGTGCCCACGTCTGTGTTTTCGAGCTCATATAACCCAAATATTTTCAAAGTTTGAGTGAATAGGCATCTTCTAGGTGAGCTCGCTCCATCATAAGCCTCATCATCTTCGCTACATGGCTAGAAGCTAGCCAAGAGCAAACCCATCTCTAATAAAAAAAGACTGCATTGTTTGAGCATAAAAAAATAAATACTATTATAATGTTTCGATATAAATTTACAACTGCATAAATGCCCCCAGACTCAGGTAATCTAGGATTGTCCCAGTAATCCCAGTAAGTATACAAAAAGTTTTATTTTTGTGGGACAGCAATTTTCGCAGATTTTTATATTCTACTAATATTATAAATGAGAGAGTTTGTGAGGATGAATATGAATGTATTGATCGCAAAAATGGTTGATCGGTTTCACGAAATCAATGTGAGCATACCCACTGTCAAGTCTTAGTTCAAACCGTCTCTTGATTTAGTCAGATCAAATATTTGCCACTTTCGTGTCTGTCTTTAGAACACACGCCATTCGTGTGACAATGTTTTTTGAGGATTCACACATCGGTTTTTGAGAAGGAAGCTTGTTTTGAGAATTTGTACAAATTTCATACTAATCCAAGCCGTTTTGAGATTAACGTGCATAGACAGATAAAAATATAAAAAAAAAAAATTTTTACCTGGATAACTATAAGTATAACTTGAACAAATTGTTTTTTTTTTAATATTTAATGTACAGACACAGCTCGTTTACAAATTTATTATATTTTATTAGCAATTAGGGACACCCTACAAACCATCTTGACTAGCCTGAGGCGCCATCGCCTGCACTCATCACACCAAGGTGTCTGCAACCTAATTATATAGAAGAAAAACGCGTTACAAACTCAAATATTTGTTAATCCACCTTCAAACTGACGAATTAACACCTTAGCGTCGAACAAACAGGGTTTATTATCTATTGTTAGCGTGTAATCTTTTTATAAAGATGATGTATTTGGAAAAAAAGGTAGACTCGGAGAATTGGCGTAAAAAGTGGCTTAATTAGAATATGATTAGGGGTTTGTTGCTGACAATGCTAACAAGCGTTTGGAGTTGATTAAGGTAATGAATAGTTATATTGTCGTTAAGACAGCTGGTGTTATGATACAGTGGAGTTAATAGACGAAAAACCTTGCGTCGGTTTTGTTTTAAACGACCATTACAGTGCAACATATGTTACTAATAATTGTTGAGCCAGTTTGTTTGTTTTTGGGAGTTTTTATGGGAATTATATGAGACCATATAGCTATAGAGATTTATAAGTGTATGTGATATATCTATCTATAACATAGAATATTACCTGTAGAACCTTTACTTGTCTAAGCTAATCAGCGGGCCTATTCTCTATCTGTGGTTTTTAAAAACGTGTCGACTTCAAAGTCGACATTAAGTAAGAAATAGTACTTTGTCAAACTAAAAACCACACAATAACGCGCCAATAACTTCATCGACATGTATAGCTATGGAAAAAACGTCGTAGACATTTTAACATGTGCTTAGTGAATACCAAAGTAGACAATTGTCGAGTCCACAACCGCATCGAGTCGATAACCACAGTAAAACCACACTTAGAGAATACGGGCCCTGGAGTAGACTTTTTTAAATTGAATAAGTGAGTACCTACTAAAATATAAAAGATCTAGGTATAAGTAGCTATAATCCTACTAATATAAATTCGAAAATTTGTGAGGAGATATGGATGTTTGTTACCTACTCTTTCATGATAAAACACAAGAAAAAAGTTAGGTTCCCAAGGAATTACAAAAGATCTAGGTATAAGTAGTTATAATCCTACTAATATAAATTCGAAAGTTTGTAAGGATGTATGGATGTTTTTTACCTACTCTTTCATGATAAAATACAAGAAAAATGTTAGGTTCCCAAGGAATCGTCTAAAAATATTTAAAAAATTGTGTCAGTGTCACCGTTGCAGTACCACCGTCTTACGGGGATGAAAACGTTACATATTTTCTCAGGTTTTATATTGATGCAAGTGTTTTTATATGATAAAAAAATATGGAATTGAAAATTTTCAAATATTCTACGCGATTGCTTCTTCAACTTTTCGAAGCTATGGCGCGTTAGCGTATTTTTCTAATAATCATAAATTTTCGCAATGTCTGTTTGTAAATACCTACCAAGGGCCCAACTAGGTGCTTACAGAAGCTTGCTTATATATTCAGAATATTTAACATTCCCACGTTTATAATCGAACATAGTTTGTACATATTTCTGTATTCCATAAAACACTTGATAGTTTTATTATATCAATGAATAGATAAACATCTTCAAAGATCCGCCAGTAAAAGGCGGCGAAATCAGAAAGAAATTTTATAAAATACCAAATGTTTATAGAGAATTAATATTTTCAATCTTAAGTATCAAGTTAAAAATAGCATGGTTAAGTGGCTTGTTTCATTCATTTAACTTTTCTTTGACTCTTTATTTTTTACATTTTGTACCTAATGAATTTAATTAATATTTCATATAGGTACTTAGTTATAACATAGTTATTTTTAATTGTATCTGGAATTGTACTTCGCCTTGCTTGGTCATACGTTGATGCGTATTTGCAAACACGCATTGATGTGTGATTGACGACACGTTTGGTCCAGTGGCTAGTAAGCTTATAACCAAACGGTCGCGGGTTCGAATCCCGCTAGGGTCAAATGTTTATGTTTTTTAACATTTACCTTTGTACCTGAGTCATAGATGTATGTATTTACAAAAAAAGGGATCTATGTAGTATGTATATCAACTGTCTGGTATCCATAATATAAGCATTAGTTGCTTAGTGTGGAACTAGATGGTGCTGTGTGGAATGTGTGTCATATTTATTTATTATTAATATTTCAATTAAAAATGTCTTCAATTTAGTTTTGGATCTGGGATCGATGGTTTTTAAACAAGGTTAAAACAAGGTTATGATTACAATTTTGATGTCTGATCGAAACTATGGGTGTAATCGCAACACAGACTTTTTGGGAGAATTTTCGTAAAAATGTCTTGCTATTAAGTTCACTTTATTTTCAAGAATTTCTTCTTTCTTGTGTATTGTTATTTATTTTTGAAAATGTCTTTCTGGTATGGACTACTGTTCAGTTGTGACCGATAAGACCTTTCAATCTACAGAAGGCCCATTCAATTTACAATTTCATTTGAAGATTGGTTCACTTCAGATCTGATGCACCTAAAATCTAATATAATTAAAGGCATACCTATATATAAATTTTCTGTCTTCCGAAGTAGGCAAAACTTAAGTTAAATGTCTTATTTTATTTTATGCCTATTTTCATAATGACTTCAGTATTATTTCATGTGGTAGTATGAGTTTAAAAACCAAACAAACAAAATCTATTCAGCTTTATAATATTAGCATAGATACGTTGTAAGTTTCCTTTAATCTTTAGGTAAACATTTTTAAAAAGGTACGCCCCAATAAAGCTTCATTCGCATTACTATCGATCATGTCTCTAATCAATTAGGTGCTGCCAAGGGTTGTACCCTCGCTCCACCAACACCATATAACGAGTAACTCATTGGTTTCAAACAATATGCAAACCAGTAAATTGGGATTACCATATCACTCTTTAAAAACTAAAGGGCCATAAAACAAAAAATCCAAAAGTGTTTTATTGCAAAAATATAAATAACAATCCTTCATATTGTATGTTGCAAAAAGACTTTTGGTTTTATTCCATATTTAGTATATTTTGATCATTTTTTATATCTTCAAAAGTAACTTATATGCTTATATCTCTTCTAGTATTTAGTTTATTATAAAAGTACTTAAAAATACGCTTCTAACAATGTATAATAAGCATATATTTGATATGTATCTAATAAGAAAAAAATAGACAAAAAATAATTTAATTTTTTACGATGAGCTCTCCTGTAAAAAGTGTAAAATTTTTATTTGTGGCTCCTTTAGTTTTTAAGGAGCGAATAAGCAAGATATTTGTAAAGTTATTCAGCCTTAGCACAGACATCTTTTTCAATGGGTTACTCTTACTTACATTTTCAAGTATAGGTACTATGTATTGATTAAGTAGATTGAAACCTTCCAAATAACTCATACATAGATTCTTATACTATTATACTTACGTCAGCGAGGTGTTTGGTATTTGGACTTCAAATTTGTAAACAACATTTTGAAAATTGTTAAATGAGTCAAATTCTACCAAATAAGACCAAATCCATTCTAATGAAATCCATTCAGAAATGTCGTTTATTCAATTCCAACAACAGCAAACTTTGATATATATACGTTGGAAAAATATCCTATCAAAATCATTAGGCAAAATGTAACAGATTGTTGACCTTTACAAAAAAAAAGATAAAAAATTAATAAAATTAATATTCTGTCGATAAACCCAAAAAGCAGTATTGCTAATAAGAAGAAAAAATAATTACAAAGAACAAACAAAACTAATATTAGTATTTTTCATCATTTGATAGCGCCACCAAAGAATTTCCTTCAACATTGTTTTGTCAATAACAACTCTATTGTAGTTAGTGTAAAGTTGATTTTAGCTTACCGACATAAATTTGTTGATTATAGGTTCTCAGGCGTCTGAAGCATACGGTTGCGCCCTGTCGACGGCAGGTGACGCTAGTCATATAATTTTATGGATCTAAAGCTCATTTATAACCGGTATAAATAATGCCTTTTATAATGGCCTTTTATTTGTTATTTGGAAGTTTTTTCGTATTGACATACATAATTGCGTTTGAAGCTTCTAATTTGTCATTCGAAATTAATTTGTGTTAGCGGAAATATTTATTTCTAGACCTAATAGTTTAGGTATTAAAAATTAAGATATTTCTTTTACTATTCTTAGAGAGTAGAGGAAAAAACAAAGGACAGATAGAATAGATATCTGGTCACTTGATATAGGAACCTTGATCATCAATTTAAATCATTAAATTGAAATCAGAAAACCTACAATTACCAAAATAGCTTGAGATCCTACTTCATGTAAATTGTATTTATTAATAGTTCTAGTTATTCTGGTTATGTTTGTATGTATGTATGCAACTGAAAGAATATCTCACTAATCTCACTCTCCCTGTCTTACGCTTTGAAACACTTCCTGCGATTGGTTCTTCAGCGATTTTTTTTAATGTCAAGGTCTTAGTAGGTGACCACCGTCACCTATAACACAGGCAACGCCACAAATATTGCATGTGCACTACCGACCATAGTAGGATTAACTACTTTCTAAATCCAGACCAAAGCCAACTTTGAAAAGTTCATTTCCAAAATTGACTTGACTGCAAGGAATTTCAGAATATCTGATCCTATCTAGCAAAGAAACTATCATAAGAACTCTATACCTACTTACTAAGTATACATTATTTTACAATTATTATAAAGTTCATAGGCAGACCTAGATTCCAAATTCAAAACATTAAAGCTCACAAGATTTTAATAATATCACGCATTTCCTAGATGACATCCATTCCCCAGATAAAACTCCATTATGTAGACTTTTTCAAGTCGCGTACAATTTGCTAGATTCCATTAAGGCGCATTAAAATGTGGAACAAATTTCCTTTTCATAAACGACAGTGGCGCCTCGCTCTGCAATTACAAGTCACATCAAAACTATCGGCGTCCATAAAACCAGACCTCTCTCACACTACCCCCGACACGCGGTAACGGTTCATCTTAAAATGGTTTATTACATACCCCGCCGATTTAATACTCGAGCTGTGATGTGTTAAGTACCGAGCGGCCTGGTTAAAAGGTTTTTTATACTTATAGCTTTATAGCTTTATTCGTAAACATGTTAGATAGATGTATGACAAACCGTTCAAGTTAAAACTTGACAGCATTTATCTATTTGGAAAATTGAACAGGTTGAAAAAATTTAAAATGCTCTGTCTCCGTGGCCGCAGGTTCTGTTCCCGGCAGGGTCAACCTTAATGTTCTCTCTGGTTTGGATTTGGAAAGTAATGGAATGGCGCACTGCATTCTTAACAGAAGCCCACTGGGAAATAATAGAATGTGCGCTGTTGTAAATATATATATAGGAGAGACAGTAAGGGGTGTAAGATTTTCTTGACTCTCTCACCGATTTCCCTATCCCTACCTAATACTATAGTTGGCACTTTGGCAGTTCACTAAACTTGGAGCATGTGTAGCGTTGCTTATGTTATAGGCAAAGGTACGTCACCTACCATCAAGTTTAGTGGTATGTAGAGCTTAATATATAAAAAAGTTCAGAGCCAAAGGTTTCTTTTAGTGTCAAAACATAAGGAAATACCATAAATTACAATCAATCCACTTAGGGATATAATTTGCCCGCTCTGTCTCATTTGCTGTCTATTTTTCTGTTAACTTCTTCTATACCCCTAACGGATTTTGAGACGGTTTGTGTAGATACTTATTTATATAGGGTCATGGCGACCCGGGCCGTGCGAGCCTATCGCACGGTCAGCCACGGGGCTGCCTGCGTATTAGCAGGCACCCCTCCGTGGGATGTCGATGCCCTGGTTCTGTCCCAGGTGCATCGACATCGGGTCGCCGCAAGGGCCCTTGGAGAAAGACCCGTTGCTGAGGACGTGCAACGGGTCCGGGCTGAGGCGCAGGAGAGGGCCATGGATGATTGGAGTGAGGCACTTCGAGAGCCTACCGCCGGCCACCGGACGATCCTCGCGATTCGTCCGGTGTTGGAGGAATGGGTGAGGCGCCGAGGAGGTGGCCTCACCTTCCGTATGGTGCAGATAATGACCGGACACGGGTGCTTCGGTCATTATCTGCACCGTATCAAACGAGAGGAGTCGCCACCACTGCGGCGACCCAGACGATACGGCCGAGCATACTTCAAGCGTATGCTTGAAGTATGCTCGGCCTGGAGTCCCCAGCGCCGGGAACTAAGAGCGGCGCTGGGGGGTGGAGACGTCACACTGCCAAGCATGGTTGAAAACATGCTTGGCAGTGTGACCACCTGGAAAGCGGTTGCTTCCTTCTGCGAATTCGTAATGTCGCAGAAGGAGGCAGCCGAGAGGGAGCGAGAGGAAGAGGCAGGTCTCGCTTCCCTCAGACGCAGGCGGTTGGGCAGGAGAAGGCGGGCATATTTAGCACGTCTTCAAATGTCCTAGGGGACCTGCACGCACAGCTGGCTAGCTGTGTGTGCCTGCACAAGGTTCCCCCGTCTGGGGATTGCTCCGGTGTCTCCGGGCAATCCCCCATCGGCGTCAGCCTAGCCAGCAATGGCTAGGCCGCCCTGGGGGTGGATCGAAGTTGTTGCCTCGGCAGAGCCCGGTCCACCCCCGCACAAAGGGCAAGGAGGCACCGGGGAGCTTTAGTGGGTAATGGCCGGGCCCGCTATGACTAACATAGTGCAGTGCACCGGCTGAACCCCACATACCCCTACCGGCTAGCCCGCGGTAGGGGATCAATAAAAGGATTTCTCCTCGTCAAAAAAAAAAAAAAGATACTTATTTATATAATTTGCAAAAAAAAATTGCATCCATGTGAACAGGGTCACATTATTAAATAATAAATTCATTATTGAATGCTGAGTGTTCGCAATGCTAATAAGTAAATCAATATCAACCTCACCACCGTAGAAATAAACTGATTAAGTCCTAGCACTCGAATATTCCAATACTCTCGTAATTAAACTCGTTTCAAGTGGGTATCTATTTCAATGATTCGATTAAAGACACATAAAAACGCTAAGGGAACTAGAAACACGTCGACAGATGCCCTAGTACATAATAATTACATTTACATTGAGTTACATGAAGGCTGCACGGCCGGTGCGACGAACCGGGCGGCACCTGTGTCGGCGGAGATGAAAGGGGCATTGCTTTGTGCGCGCGCGCCGGCAAATATTTATTTTAATTTAGTGCCCGACCGATGAACGCTCGTTAATACCTAATGGATTTGCTCCCGAGCGCTACACCGACGACGACTCAGGCGATGCTCGCGAAACGGACCAATTCAAATTTAGAAGGCTAACGAGGCTTCACAGTAAGGGCGCGTTCCCACTGTGTGGGTCTAGCTGTCGTCTCTAACTGTTCCCGTATAACGTCATTGTCTTGATAATTTATCGCCACAACGAAAAAAGTCGTAGACGACTGTTAATCGTGTCGTCCCATACTCCATTTAAATATCACGACACTTTGCAATTTAAGACTATCTGTCGTCATGACATAGTGCAAACGCGCCCTCAAGTCTGTCCAGCCAGTAATATGTCTAGTAATCTAAACTTATAAAATCATTTGTCTTGACTGACTATCAACAATTTGAAACATAGATTCGTTTTATAAAGTAAGCATCCGATAAGAAAGGGTTTTTTAAATTTTAACTCTAAGTTCTAAATTTAGGTTCCGAAGTTTCCAAGTTTAGGTGTTAAGTGTTGTTGCCGAGTATACTTCCTGCTAAAACAATGAATATTTGGGTGCTGCTTGGTGACGGTCCCGGAAAATATAGGTGTGATATCCAGTAGGTAAAAACTAATAAAACACTAAATCTGGCCATATAAACAAAACTGTACTGAACTAAATGTTGAGTAATTACTTAATTAACTACTTATATACAGATACGTACCTACTTAGTTCCTATATACCTACAATACCTACATGAACATAACAACTGCTATTTCTTATGCAGAAACCTAGAATATACCTATTTTATTTCAGGAAAATTTTGGTTCTGAAAATCATCAATAGATGTTGCTGCTATCATGAGCTTTTTTGTTATTAATTTTTTTGTATTTAATTATATTTATTACAAAATTCAAATAAATACATATTTAATTTTTACAGTTTTGAGAGAAAATAATTAAAAAAGCCCTAATTGTTTTTTTTTTAATAAACGACTTGTGTCGTGTTTTCTCACTAAAATAAAGGCAGAAGCGTTTAGTGCGAGGTGTCGCCGCTGCGCTCCGGTGGCGCTGCAGTCGCTTGTTTGGCCAATATTTGCCGAAGCTTTTTGTTGTAAAAAGGGCATTAGTGAACCCTTTTGTTGACATAAAGCTAAGACGGTTTGCCTGTCAACAGTTGGAGCAAATATTTGTTATCGGCGGCTCGTCTGACTAACGTAATCCGTTTTAAGTTAAATGTTTGACGGTGTTTTATTCTTTTACACTTGGCCGTGAGTAAATTGAAGTAGGTTAAGATATCAACATCCCTGGGAAGCTTCCTTAATGACGCGTCCACATATTTTCTCTTACTGAAATATTTGCTTATTAATTATTATTGATACACAAAACAAGTACCTACTTATATGAAATTTTTTCGCATGATTAGATACTATATTTGATAAAATAAAAAATACACGTTTGGAATTAATGCCCGGATAAAAATAGAAATAATTTTTTGTACATAAGTGGCTATTATCTACAATGCAAAATGGCTTAAGAATTTTTTGAAAATATGTGAGTTAATTCGCTCCTTATTTTTCCATCCTGGAACAAATAAGGCTCTACTGGATATAGCCGCCGTACTTGACAAATCCGGCAACAAATACTACGCCAAATTCGGCGTACCCGAGCTAGTCACACTGAAAACTGTATGTGACGTGTAGGTACGTGCCGAATGTTTTATTAAATTTTGAGCATAATAAAATGCCAATTTGCGTAGTGAAACTGTGTATAAAGTGATAAACAGTGACGTTGTTTTACACACACACTAGGTACAGTAAAAAGTTGCCGCATTCACAGAGCTATTGCTTTTCGATAGGGCCGTATCTAGTCGAGCACAACAGACCAATCATTTACCTATCTATCCTACTAAGGTCGGCATTTGCAGAACCTATGGCGTTGTTTGTGTTACTGGGACTAGGCGACAGTAGGTACCTAGCCATCTTAACATCTAGAGAGTAGATAACAAGACAGTGATGGCCAGAATACCTACATAAATTTATTGTATTATGTAATTAACAAGGAGTTGGGTGTCTCAAGTGTTATTTGTTGGTTTCCAAACGGCTAAATATTTAAAAAAACTTGAATATTTAAATATATTTTTATTTTTGATAAAACTACAATTATTTATTTATTTATCCATTGTAAAATATAGACGTTATCCTACTCTATATTTCTTCTTCATAGGGTTTTAAGCGATAAACGAGGAAGGCAGGTCGGTAGTGTTTTATGAAACAAAAAATCATCCTAACTTTTCGCTGTAACTTTAAATATGTGTTTAACTTTAATACTTCTTCATATTTATGTTTGAAATTTGTGTTTCTTTTTTGAGTGGTAAAGGAAAATGCACTCTAAGTGTGCACGATCGAAGGTCTCTTTTATTTTGCACGATGCGTACAGTCGGATTATAAGTTAAAATTCCTACTTTAATGCTGAGGCGTTCAAGTTTCAATAGTTTCAGAGAAACTACCTCTAGCTACTTGTCCAATCAATAACAAAACTTGGTCCGAATTGTGTTGTTGCTTTTACCGGATTCTTTATATAAAAAGCGCCCATAGAGGACTCGAATCACGTTTCGATGCAGTTCTCCGAATTAAAATTACAAAAAGGGAGACAAGGAGACCGATACGAATGCTTGCGTAAGAGCGAGCCGCAATACATGCGACATCGTTGCATCCACGCCCCTGTAGGAATCAAATTCAAAATAAGATTTCAAAGGAACTAAAAGGAATAACAAACACTGGCGTTCGGTTTCTCTAGTTCGTTAGAGCGAGATGGGTATATGCGTGTCAGCTCCGTCGCCATGTTGGTTAGTTGATATGAGTTATGGCGCGTATGTTTCCCGCGCGAATTAGCCATTTGGCGCGAAGTTGTGGGGCGACGCCCTGCGTGCAATCGAATATATTGATAAACACATTCTGTACGGTTATTATAACACCAGCACGAGAACGAGCTTTGCAATCTCCATTAACTACGCCGTAAAGGTTCATTGAAAAAATTTTAACTCGGAATTTAGTCTATGGTCTAGCCGAAGAAACAATTTTAAGACAGAGACAATAATTTATTGAAAATTGTTTACAGTTGTGATGACCTTTTATAATTACGTTACTACAAGAGACTATACAAGAGTAGCTACGTATTTATTTATTATTTAGTTTTATGATCTAGCAAAAAAAAATATAATACCTTTAAGTAGACTTTGTATGTCACAGCAACCTTCAAATTATTAATTTATCAAAGTAACTTTTACTATGCTATATAAATAATTATATTAATACCTACTTACGTGAAGTGATAACTTCGCATCCCTGTCCTTAAATTGTTTGCGAAATTATTACTTTTTGCTTACTATTAATGAGCTTGTAGGTGTTATAATAAAAGAAATTTAATGGAAAGAAGTAAATTTTTGCTCACCACGCTCGAATTTTAACCAGTAAGTAGGCGAACACTAATAGGTAGAAAAAGGACATCTTATACAAATGCGGTTTTCGCTATTAGGTACTTATATAGATAGAAAATTTCCTAAGACATGTTCCTAATATAATTCCATCTATATATCAAAGCTAGCTATTGATAAAGTCGATATTAAAGTCCTTAAAGTCGAAATTTGCTTGCACCAGGGCAATTGTCAGTCAAGCCAAAATTTTATTTCATAGTCTGTCAGTACTCTGATTACTATTTAGTTTTAAAAGGTAATAAAAGAGTCTACGACTTTGGAATGATTTTGAAAACTGACGAAGGTTTTCGTACCCCGACTTTACCTTCGCTCAAGCTAGGAGGGAGGAGACCTTTCAAGGTCAAACGGGATAAAGGATAATCTACTCGTTCATGCATTAAATTACAAGCACACGTGCTTCTTATTGATATAGTTGTCTGTGAATTGTGGTTGGTTATTGCTGCCAATGTGCTTCCGCACTTAAGTTATTATTAAGCAATTTTGATTTTAATGAAACTTAAAAATATATATATCAATACTACTGGCTATTTAAAATTAGTTTGAGAAAAGTAAGAGAGTAAGTGTCGCCATCTAGAGGCGAATAGCGCAACAAACGCATTCAGTATCTACTTTGGTAAAATAAAATGGTTTTCTTATTTTTTTAAACTTGTGTGATTAATTAGAGGCATGATTATAACGAAATTATATCTGAAAAAGAAACTGTACTGCATTTTAATTCAATAAAGAAATATTATCAGCGAGTAACATATGCTATATTTTATAAAGTTACGCGGACGAAGTCGCGTGTAATATAAGTAGATACCGGTAGCTGTCCACATGTTGTAAGTTGTAACTCTGTAAGCTGCCTTTGCCTGAAATACCTACTAACACATATTTTTATCAAAATTTGTCTTAATCAAAAAGCTTCAAATTATTTTTATAACGATACACTTTCAAACTTCATTAAACATCAATGAATATTACTCTAAATAAAATTTATTTTATAACGCGTGACCATGTGTCGGCGCTATTGACAAACCGATGCGTGGCGCCCTCTGTTGTACTGACAAAGTAACTTTGATTTGGGCACGGACATGTTCAATATTTTATCGTATCGATATTTTTTAAAGTAAGTATTATGAAAATTTTACTGTATATTTATATGTAAGCTTTTGATACAATATTCTTGATTTCCTCTTATTAGTTAGTTTAAAGAGGTTCCTACCTACCTACTTATTAGACGCCAGATTTAGTTTTACTGTCGAGTCAATAAAGCACAAGCAGTAGTGTAAGGAAATATTTTAATTGGATAATTATTTAAAATTTACATTGTATATTTGCCTAATACTAGTTTCACATATTAGGTACTTCTCAGTCGTGGGCACATATCTCTTATTTGTAAAAAAGTTGTGATGCTATTGTTAAAAAGTGATGTGATGTGTAAAAAATTGTAAACGCAAATTTTTATTACGCATGCAGTTATTTTTATTTTATTTTCTTATTTTCTTATTATTTTCTGCAAATTATTACAATCCTTCCTCATTTTATTACTCTTTCCATAAATGAATTCTGTCTTTGGGGCACAGAGTCTTTATTTTATAACTTATAGTGTTTATAGCTACTGCTCGCGAGTTCTCCGTAATTTTGTAAATTATATAGGTACCTACTAAAACCTTCCTCGAGAACCACTCTATCCATTGGTGAAAACATCATGAAAATCGGTGCAGTAGTTTTTGAGTTTATCGCGAACAGACAGACAAACAGCGGCGGAGGAAATCAAAACCACTCGAGAGGTTAGCCAGTCCCGACTATTATCACTGCGTGTGCTCTTAAACTTTCATTCAATGTTTGATCAACTGAAATATATGGAAGCGACAGAGTTATTTAACTCCATTAAATTAATATCTCACCATTAATCATCGGCACAAAACAGGCTTCTGTTGATCTGAAGATGAATGTTAAAACTTGCATGTTATCATAGTTTTTCGAAAGCGGTAATTATTTTTAATGGGCGCGTTGAAATTATCGATATCGGCGTCCGCGTCTCGGGACCACCTCGCAACACTAATTTACATATTAATTTGTTGATCAGCCGTAAAATAAAGAAATTGGAGGGATCGTATAAAGTTTTGTAATTAAACCCGACGCGGGTGATTCGAATGTAATTTTTATTTTTATGTTATGGTTCTGTTTGGGGCTCTGTGACCATTTTAGGCGCCGCCGCCGGCCAGTTAGAGTCGCAGACTAATATAAATCAGGTCCGTGTCGTGTCTTGGGAGATTTTTATAAAGATCTCTTAAAGCTATTTGTGAGACTTAATTTTTTCTTTAAATTAGCTTATGCGCGCGACTTTGTCCGAACAGAAAAATGAAAAATATAACGCCTGACATATTTATCGCTGGGACGACGGTGGCGACGCCACTGTTGAAAACAGTGCCACCGATTTTTTTATATTTTTATTTTAGCACGGCTAGATCATGGGCAAGAGCAAATTATGTGACGCGATTCCCATAGGTATTATGTGTTTGAAGTAAGTTCTTTTTTTAGAAAACCTATTTCACTTTTAAGATATGATGTATCTCCACTCCAACTAAACTACAAATTATTGATTGGTATTCAATACTTATATTATGGAGGTTTTGTTGTAACTCAATCTTTATTAGAACCGAAGCTCCACAGAGGAAGCTGTTAACGTCAAATCATTTAATCAAAGCAATTTAATATAATCAGGGGTCGACTTGTGGGGGACGTCAATTAGGGAAAATTTGTTTTGCTTTAGCATTCCATGTAAAAAGTTAACTATTGGTATAGTTTAGTAGTAGCAGACCACTCCCTTATATAGAACACCACCTTGAAATAACAGCACGTGTGCTGTTATGTGTCGGTGAATGAGTAAGAGATCTAGAGCTCATTTCCCTATTCACTATTCGAATCCCTTATCCTTAATCCTACTGTAGTCGGCAGCACCTCTTGCATCACCTGTGGTGTTTATTGTGTTATAGGCGACAGTAGCCACCTACCATCAAATAGACCGACTTTAACATAAAAAAAAATAGTAGAATTTAACTATAGATAGGTTCGTATCTTTGTACTGAAGTCATTTTAAACTTGTACTACTACTGACGTCAAAAGACAGTGAGTTCGAAACACTATAGGAGAAATTCTACACATAATGAGATGTTTAATATTCCTATCCTATTACAAGGATAGGATCCTATCCTATCCTTGTACGGTACTTAAGGCAGAAAATCGTTATTTTCGTTGCCTTGTTTGACTTCTTAGAGTAAAATCACAAGTTAGATAAAAATACAGTGCATAATAGACTATATGGAAAAAAAGTTTGAATCGGGCAGATTTACAAAAACAAATATTTTCTCAGAAAAAAAAAAATAGTAAAATACTGCTAAAAAAGTTGTGCTGTGCTGTTCACAGTAATAAAAATTTTCAGTATTAATTAACTTACGTTCTACACTAAAGTTTGATTCGGCTACTATTATTTCTTTTTTCATATTTTACACAACATTTAAGAAAAACCTTCCAATTTTAAATCTCATCGGTTATCTACGAAGAACTACAAAAATTTGTTGCGCAATATTGCACCTTAATCCGTAAGAAAAATGGTCATTTTGGTAAAAATTGTGTTCGGTATGAGGTAAGTCTTGTCTTAATGATCAGTGGTCTTTTTGACATGTGGACATTATGACATCCCGGACATTCTGACATTTTGGACTATTATACTCCACTGCCAGACATAATTATTTCGTACCGCCAGTCAAACGTATTCTTACTGTATTAAGAGATACTTAATGTTTTTTTGATCGATTTTTATTAAATTCTTTACTTGACAATACCACAATATGGTAGCATTGAATATTGATGTTTTGTGTAGGGCTCTTCGGTATTTTAATGTTTGTTTTGCATATAAACGTTTTGTTCAAACATTTGTGATGCATAACTTCGATAAAGCGAAATTATATCCAGATTTAATAATAATATTCTTTAAAAATTATTATTCAAGTCGGTTTTCTTCATAGAAATCAGCTATCGAACGATTTTGTTCTGCATTAAGTAACGTTGGCGTGTAATAATTACCAATTTCAAGGACCTTCCCCAAAATACAATACATATCTATATTTTGGTCATTAGAAAAATAAAAATTAAGAAATTTTACTTAAATTTTTTTTGGTGATCGATAAAGTTCTTTCCAAGATTTGCGTTTTTTTTATATAAAACGAACATAAAAAAATATACATACTTACTTACCTACCCATAGATTGATTTTCTTAAGAACCCTTGAATTTAAGAAGGAGTAAGTAAACAACCTTAAACAACTTAATAATTATTACATTTCGTAACATATATCTAGATAGGTATATTTTGGTCATTAGAAAAATTAAAATTAAAAATTTTTACTTAAAATTTTTTTGGTGATAGATAAAGTTCTTTCCAAGATTTGCGTATTTTTTTTATATAAAACGAACATAAAAATATACATACTTACTTACCTACCCATAGATTGATTTTCTTAAGAACCTTTGAATTTATGAAGGAGTAGGTAAACAACTTAATAATTATTACATTTCGTAACACAAAACGAACCGTAAAAGTTGAAGAGGTAACATTTTAGGGAAATTACAGTGCGCGCAAGGTCGACTGGGGTACAGTGAATTAGGCGGTTGCGCTCTATAATTTTGTGACCACGCGTTTGGGACACCACCTACTGTCATTACACAACGAAAAATACCACAAAAGTACAATTCAATTGTTAAACAGCTCACAGCGAGGGGACATTCAGGCCTGCTAAACATTTTCCTATTGTAATTGTCCTAACATTTTTGCTTACGACCATAATCCATACTAATATTATAAATACGAAAGTAACTCTGTCTGTCTGTCTCGCTTTCACGCAAAAACTACTGAACCGATCACCATGAAATTTAGCATGTAACACGTTGTTTGAGACACCAGAAAGGACATAGGGTACCTTTTATTCTGAAAAACAGGACTAAGTATTCCCGAGGGATCATATAAAAACATAAATAATTGGGCGCTACTGTCGCATGGCGGCGCCATCGTCGTCACAGCGATTTAAGATGACATGAGATGACATTACACAAAATGTTTCTAGCTGTGAAACATTATTGATGTATTTTGTCTAAAAATTGTCACTTGGTTATCAAATATTTATAGGTGCGTTCAGAATTTTGTTTTAGTATGAGGTCCGATCTCTAAGACCGATTTTTAAGAATTTTTTTTCGGTAGTTAAGTGATAGTTGCGAAATAACGTTTGCCCGGGTCAAGCTAGCATTTATATTTTCTTTTTCAACGCGAACGAAGTCGCGGGCATTCACTAGTAGGTATGCATATGTACAAATATTTTTGTTATAGGACATTTTATTGTCATGCTTATGTTAATTTCTTGAAAATTCTTTTACCTACTATTCATAAATCATCGATACTAATAATAAATCTGTAAGTATAGTTAGTCATGGAGTAAGTTGTTTTGTATTCAGGGATATCGTGTTTATAAGCTCTATAAGTGATACAAAAACTAAATTGACGATTTTTAGAATTTTTATCTGTATGTATGTTTCTCCATAACTCTTAAACGAATTAACCGATTATCATGAAACTTGGTAGATAAGCATTTAGACGCACAGGACACAAGATAGGCTAATATTTCTTTTTCAACGCGGACGAAGTCGCAGGCGCCAGCTAGTTAAAAATAATTCTTAATGCAAGTTCTAGGTATTATAATTATGACAAAGTTTTTCACAGTTTTTCAACAATAGATAATACTTAGATAATTTAAAAAATTAAACATACTTAAATTAAGGTTTGATTTTTATTTTTTTTATTATATAATGGTTAGTATATACTTATATATATACGATATAAATGCATACTTGACACCTACGTAGATATGCAAAATTATAATACAGGACTAAAAAATGATGTCATATTACGTAGTGTTGCAATTTCAATAGTCTTGTTAGGTTTTTTTCTTCATAACGATACCTTATTAAGTCCAATTATGTGTCTTAAGTTCAATTTTCTTTAAGTGCCACCTCGCCTGAAGATCGCAACCGGCTCATATATGATTCAATATCGTAGTGCAATAATCATCCTTAATGATACTAATGCTGAAGTTATTTGAATCTTCACGATTCACTCTTTAACATCTGACTCATCACGAGCGAGTCAGTTACCCACTTATTTTAGATATAGCTTACTATATTGTAGATATCTGTAAGTAATTACTTACAGATATCTAGCCTTCTTGTAATTTTAGCCATTTGTATAATATATTTTTATTTTTTATTAATTTTACATACCTAAACCATTCTTCTAAGAGAATTTAAGGTGGTTATTATGAATATTAATTTTCATATAATTCATTAAAATACTTGACATTTCAATTTAAGCAGTAGTTGTTAATTTCATGACTACGAATTTATACTCTAAAGATAATATAAAAATTATTATGTTTTGTATAAAATTTCATTATAACCGTTCAGTTATTTGAGTGATAAAATAACATGCTTACAAACTTTTGCATTTATATTATTAATTAAGATGAATTACAATAGAAATGTAAACTAAAAATAAACTTATTTAATATATTATTTATATATTAAATAAGTTTATTTTTAGTTATATTATATATATATATATATAAATAATACTATTATTATTATTTATATATATATATATTTACAAATTATATAATATAAAGCATCGGTCCCTTATATAAAATTAAATACATTTCGTGAGTCAAAATAAAATGTTCCTCGTTCCAATATCACTATTTCCCATCACTAGTGATCGCAGGTTACGCAAGAAAACTCCCTTCACCGCTCACTAAACATATCAATAATAGAAAGTAGGCATCCAATTTATTATGAAAAAGGTTAGATGTCTCGACATTTTTTTCGACACGCCCTAATTGGAGGGTCATTTTTTTCGGTTTCAATAACAGAATAAATAGACTTTCTTTTCTTTTATTCATGTGAGAAGTATCCTTGTGCGTTTGTTTTACCTACTCAATAATCGTAGATAGTTATTTCTTCTATAAATGCGCACTTTGTGCCTAACCATTAGCTAGACATTCTTATAGCTGTAAAAAAACAATAAAATATTTATTATATTTTATGGTTCATTTATTTAAAGCTTAATAAAATTTCTATATCATAATTTGTAAATATATATAGGTATTAATATTCACAAATATTGTAGGTCCTATAGAATGTGGTCTTTTTAAAATAAATAAATCTCAATTTCCACAAACACATGTCTACAGAATCTTAATTTATATAAATATATAAATTACTGTGTTGTCCAATGGATGCTGGATGTTGTCCAAATAAATATTAATCACATATCTATTATAATTCGTCTAGAATTTTCATAGAAACTAAAATAGTAAGTATAAAATTTTATGAAAAATCTAACAACTGTAGTTAAACATTTAAAAAAATGCTCAACAAATAATTTCACGACTTAGCTAAATCACAATCAAAATCTATTTTATTTCCTCAATAACGAAACAACATTTAAAGCAGTAAGAAATTTAAAAAAATATGCCTAACTCCTGACAAAGTCATAGCTTTGAAACAAACATCTCGTTGTAGCTTCAACTCTATGAACATAAATAATGTTTACTTTGTACGTCCCGAAGACTTCTTAAGGTGAAATTTATTTCTTAAGGTATACCTAATACATATGTGGCGTGTCCAGAAAACCAATTGGTAAAAACTTAATGAATTCTGAAAACATACCTACGTTTAAACCGTGAAGCAAATGCATGAAGTGTTCAACCATGACAAATTGGTAACGGAAGATACTGACTGTGAGGGTGTATTATATGCGAATAGTAATTTTATGCACCTATTAATTTTAATTAACATAACGTTTTGTAGTCGGATTTTTTAGTTACTTTTTTGTCGTGAAAAAACATCAGCTTACTGCTACTTCGTAACTTGAAAAAATTAATCAAATTATGGTAGCTAAGCTATACTCTTATTCAATACTAAAAACTTCGTTGACTTGGTAATACCCTACAGGCGTAATTTTTTTAAATAAGATTCAGTTTACATATGTTTCGTACAAGAAGAAAAGTTAACATGGACAAAGATATTCTAAAGGTTATTCATTACTTCATTAATAATAAATAATATTCAAAAATAAATCTTATTTCATTTCAAAAATAAATAAATAAATATTCAAAAATATATATTATTTATGGATTAATGGAAATAGAATTAAATACTAAAAAATATAAACACTTAAAGTAGTCTATTGTCATTTTTAGTCCAATTGATAAATGAATGAGTCGTTTCGCACTCGTGCAAATCGACTACTAATCTAGATTCATATCTGGAGAACCTAATTCACAATCACATTAAGAAAGTAAATTTGCTGTCCTCAAAGACAAGTTGTCTATCAACGCATTTTATATCGAAGAAAGATTTAATTGTGTGCGATTGGACGTAAATTGAGCATCATTAAAAGAATGAGCTGCGTCGTACTCAATTTGTAGCTGTGATTATTCACGATATAAATTTAAATATAATTACAGGAGAAATTACCCTAAGTGGGCTTCGATAGACGGTGGAAGCTTACCATGACCTAACCTAAAGTATCTTTAATATACATATAATAAAATCGTAAACGAGCCGTGTATAAAATAATGTTATTATTATAATCTAGCAATTAAATATTTTTTTCAAAAGAACCGAAAAAAAAAACCTACCGAATATCGAAATAATACCATTTTTACGTAAATACCTTCCCTGATTATCCCTCTATGTATGAATGAAAACAGAATTAAAATCGGTCCATCCGTTCTCGAGTTTTGCGCTTAGCAACACATTTAGTGATTCATTTTTATTTATATAGAAGATAGAAAAAGCCACAGATAGCCATAGACTTCAAATTTTCATATTTTTGTTTGTAACAAATAAACTCAAAAACTACAGCGCCAATTAAAAAAATTCTTTCACCTATAGAAAGCTACCTTATCAGCGAGTAACATATTCTATCTATGTATACTAATATTATAAAGAGGAAAGATTTGTTTGTTTGTTTGTATTGAATAGGCTCCGAAACTACTGGACCTATTTGAAAAATTCTTTTACCATTAGAAGCCGACATTAGCCGTGATGAACATAGGCTACTTTTTACCGCGGGAAAATGCTTCGTTCCTACGGGAAATCTAAAATAAAAGTAAATACTAGCGGCTTGGCCCGGGAGATAGCGCCATCTATCCAAAATACGGTAGATGGCGTTTTATACTTTTCTACGCGGACGAAGTCGCGAGCAACAGCTAGTATTTTATAAAGTTGCGCGTACGAGGTCGCGTGCAACAGCTAGAGTTTTAGATATTTATACTAATAATAAATAATCCTCCTGATCAAATTCCTAAGCTGTCTAAAGTGTGTTACGCAGACGATCCTGAATTCAATGCACAAGTACCAGCCGAGGTTTCACCTGGTGAGAGCGAATGACATCCTGAAGCTGCCTTATTCAACCTTCAGGACGTACGTCTTCAAGGAGACCGAATTCATAGCGGTCACTGCTTATCAAAATGAAAAAGTAAGTAATATTTTATCCTATGATATACTGTTAATATTTCACTTATTAAATCTTTTTTCTGTGTGATAACCATCGAAATAATATTATCTTGCTTTTGATCATAACTATAAGTTATGGTCCGTGAGCCAGCGACAGATTTTCATTACCAATTTCCTCTCAGTCGATAACTCGTAAAATGACTGAGAGCGTTGTGAACGTCAGCTGCGGCTCCGATGGTGGGTTGAGCAGTAGAGTGGTAGCCGCCCACGCACATAATAAAAATTTTTTTTAATCATTTATTCCCGATTAAAAATTCATCAAATTATAGTTAGCCGAATATTTTGAAGAAACAAAATTGTCAGCTATTTATAAAATGGTGGATTATACGTCAGCAGGTCACACGAATATATACGTGTTCAGTGATTACCTCCCAATAGAAAATTTATCAGATGATAGTTTATGCATTACTGTTAATAAATAAAAAAGTCAGCTGGCCATATCTTGGTGGAATGCTTGTCAGCTGATGCTCTGAAAGTGTAACGGGCTACCACTGCTCAACCCACCTCGGAGCCGCAGCTGACGTTCACAACGCATCATGATACAACTCTCTCAGGCATTTTACAAATTATGGACTGAGAGGAAATCATTGACGAAATTAGTGCCTGGCTTACGGACCATTATCAAAGAAAACAATTTCATTTTAAATTTTTGTGAATTTTTCACAACCTTAATAAAATTATTTAAAATATTAAAAAAAATGAATTTTTTCAAAAAAAAAACGTGTTTATTTCAGATTACTCAACTGAAAATTGACAACAATCCGTTCGCCAAGGGCTTCCGGGATACCGGAGCGGGAAAACGGGAGAAGAAGTAAGTATCTAATCCTATAAAATCGACAGTATTTATTTTATGTAAAAGTGTAATGATTTTTAAAGCCTAGATGGGATACCTATCCAGACCTATACAGACCTGTGCTAAAGTCGACAACGCACTTGCAACATAGGTATGTGGCGTTGATATAATAGGCGACGGTAGCCACATACCATCAAGTGAACCGTCAGCCTATCCTCGTCGACCTAATAACATAAATATATATATATATATATAACTAGCTGGTGCCCGCGACTTCGTCCGCGTTCTCAAAGCCACATATCCTTTTTCGATTAATGGACTATCCAAGACAAAAATATTTTTTCCATTCGAACCAGTAGTTCCTAAGATTAGCGCGTATAACCAAACAAACAAACAAACTCCTCAGCTTTATATATTAGTATAGATTCCTTGGCTAATAAAATAAGTATTATTAGCCAACGATCAAAGATAATAATCAGTAGTTCCTAATATTACTCTCATTCCTACATTCAAAATGATATATGTACTTTTGTTCTATAAAATTTTCCTAAACACTAGATTTAATCATAAAATCAAATTAAATTTCCCATTAGGTAAATGGAATTCGAATTTAAAAGGCGAGTGCGAGATTAATGACGACAAGAACTGCCGACTGTTTAACTAAAGTTTAAATGCTAACTAAATTAGCGGCTTATCTGTGAATCTCTTCAATTAATTGGGCCACAAGCGCCGTTTCAGAACGCACCGGCTGCCAGTACGCCCGGCGCCGTTCCAAATTCAAATTAAACCAATCCGGCGCCTCCTTATTCGTGTTCTAACTTTAAACATGGCGGGTAACGGCTCAAAATGGTGGAGTCATTCGACTTGGCGCTTTTTTTTTCAACGTCTTTAGCGTGCAGGGGAGAAAATTGGATTTCCGCGATAAAATCAGCTTTAGTTTTTTCACCGCGTAATTTGCCACCCGCAACTGTGGCCCGAGTTTCCGTTTTATATGAATGAGAACTCTATTTGGTGTTCGCTCTCTTACGTGTAATCGTAATTAATTACATTCACACTGTTTCAAGTCTACTTTATAAAATACTAGCTGGTGTCCGTATTGAATTATATATAAAAAACTTTCTCGTTTAACGCTTTTTTCATTAGCGGAAACTGCATTAAAAATTTTAAAGATTAGTTTGAAAGATACCATCAAATAGACCGTTAGCCTAGCTGTACCTTAACATAAAAAATAGGTGTGAAATCTTCTAACTTTCGTCACCAATCCGAGCGCACTTGATGTCGAGTGAATCCGACTAAATACGATTCAGCGTCACCGACTCCGACTGTGACGGTTCACGCCTCAGTTTTCTTTGAAAATTGAGAATTTTCACGGCATATAATAATAATGTATAGTTGGGGAAACCTTATAATACGCTTACACCACATTTTACGGCGGAAACGCTTATGACGCAGCTTCCGAATTAGACGGATATTCTGGACGCCGGAAGTTCATCTTTTCAAAATGGCCGTGGCGGTCGGAAGCGCGGAAAACGTGACCGTTTTGACAAGCGTGCCGTGGAAGGCGCAGGGGACACACATGCCGTGCATATCTCATCGTTGCTCTTTGTTGCTGGTCGCATTGTGTGGGGCATTCTTGGCAGCGGCTACTTTACGAACGAGTGGCCGTGGTTTGCCTTTGACACTGTTTAACGTGCCATGAACAGCGTCCCTTTGCCTTTCCGTCGGTTTGTTGTTAATTAGCCCCACACATGTGCCCCCATTATTCTGCTGACGTGCGGTCAAACGGTGGTTACGTTGGACGAATTAACATTTTCATTAGACGCGTTAACAACTGTGCGATGATCGATGTCCCAATAAACTTTACCAGGAACCAGACCTGGTATATATAGACAATAGTATAAATTGAACGCGCTTTCGGCGTCTGTCTGTATATCCGCTAGCTCCTCCTAAACCGCGAAACTATTTTGATGCGTTTCGCTCACAATCAGATTATGTTTCATGGAAGATTTAAATATTAGATTTTAATAAAAGAAAAAATATTTTGCAACCAAGTGGCCAAAATTGTTCACGTCTGTCTGTTTCTACGCTAATTATTTCTAAACCAGACAGATTTTGCTTCAGTTTTCACTAATGGAAAGAGCGGCAAACGAAAGCGGGAGCGGGTCGCTAGAATGTATTTAGAAATAGCCAAAAATCTTGCAAATTTCATCGAACTAGCTAAACAACCTAAACAATTCGCTTACAAAACTAAAACACAAGAATCAAAGCCAAATCTTATTAATAATCAGCTCATGTCTTGAACGAAAATAGCTTCGATAAAAAGAGGGTTTACCAAACTAGACGTTACGTTTTAGGGTAAAAATTTGGTGAAATTACAAGGCGGGCCACCCCATGCGCCGCGAGTTTACATTGTAACGTGAACACCCTAATGTGAACAGTTTAACACAGGGTTGCCAACGTTCTTTAAAGCTACAAAAATTTTGTTTATTTCTTACACTATTTGATTGAAAGAAGATGTAGAGGATTCCTCACCTCAGGGCCCTTAGCCAAGAGCATCCAGTGCAAACGGGAGCGTTGTAGATTGACGAAACGACAGAAAATAAAGCCCGATGATTGGTCAAAATTTTATGTGGGCGTTACAACAACCAATCACCGGGCTTTATTTTCTATCGTTTCGTTAATAAGCGTAACGCTCCCGTTTGCATTGTGCTCTTGGCTAAGGGCCCTATTCGATGTATAAAGATCAAGAACGCCGACAGTCCTTTTGATAGTGTTAAGCTCCTTTTTCTTTTTCTTTTACTTTTTCTCTTGGAGCACCAGAGTAATATACCAACGCACGTGCTTTTTTTATATCTCGTGTCTTTGACTATCTAGAAATCGTTAATCGCTTGCTTTCATAAGCTATCAATAATTTACTCAATCTTAATAATATTGTATTTTCGTCAGGCGTGATGAAAGTTAAATTTTAAGTTAGATTTTTGTGTGACGCTTCAGTGTAACGCTTCTTGTAATATTTCTCTTAAAGTAAATATTTTATTTATTTTAGATTCTCGGAAAAAGTACCCGGACTCGGAAAGTTTTATTTGGATGACAGTTTTTCTATATCCCTGACAACGTGTGTGCAAAATTTCACATTTATCGGTCGAGTAGTTAAGGCGTGAAATCACTTATTAAAAAAAACTAACTAACAAAATGACATGACTTATAAGTTTTCTAAATTTTATACAATTAAATTTTTCTTAGAAACTCCATAATTATTATTACAATTTTAGTCTAAAATTTTATACATTTAATAACATTTGTAGTCAATTTATTACACTTGCATATTACCCACTTGTATAAACTCAACGGCAGTTAGCCTTATCTAAATAGAAATAATTATTTAGCGAGAAATCCACTATTAACATTTCAACAAAGCAGTTAAAATTTCAGGGAATTGTAACAGTCTGTTTTCTTATAAAAAGACTGGAAGGGGAGGTTTTTATATTGAATGTAAATGATTCAATGCTAACATTTCTTCGTAAGTCTAACTAATACAATGTTCATTAGAATCCAGCTAGACGTGATGAGATATCATTTTTAAACTAATTTGTATTTAAACTTAAGAACTTACTTGTACTTTTGAGACCTTTTTTGACGAATTCGTTGGATGAGTGGTTAAAGCGCTTGTTTTGACCAGGTTCGATTGCCGGCAGGTTAAATTTTGGAAACGAACTTTTCAAAGTTATCTCTGGTCTGGATCTGAAAAGTAGAGGCAGGGGACACTGCGTTTCATAGTCATTTGTTAACCTTCACCTTACAGCACGCGTGCTGATTGATATTTTTGAATTGTCAGTCAGGAACTTTGGTTGGGAAAATTATGAGGTTTTTCTGTTCTGAGATTTTTTTCAATTTTTCATTTCAAAAGAACCTTTCGCGGACTTCAACTAATCCTAATCCTTACTAATATTATAAACGCCAAAGTAACTCTGTCTGTCTGTCTCGCTTTCACGCCAAAACTATTGAACCGATCACCATGAAATTTTGCATACACGTTGTCTGGGACACCAGAAAGGACATGGTACCTTTCATCCAAGTAAAAGAAATGTTCCCGAGGGATTATCTAAAATATAAAACTGTAACTAACGCCTGGCCAATGTGTTATAGCAACAAGTTGTCAAGCGTTGTAATTGCTTTCATATTTTTAATTTATCATCGCGTACGAAGTCGCGGGCACCAGCTAGTATAAAAAGATATCTGATTTTCGAATCTATCTGATTTATTTATATAGAAGACTAGCTAGAAACGCTATTGAAAGAATTTCAATACTACGTATGCTTTAAAAAGCCAATTTGTGTTTGTAGGTACTCTCATATTATATAAGTAGGTACCTAAGTTACTAGCCCGTTACTTCGTCCGCGTTCAAAATTTGGACTTTCTCGATTTGGACTGTCTTTAAATTCGAACCAGTAGTTCCTGAGATTAACGCGTTCAACCAAACCAACAAACAAACTACTCATCTTTATAATACATATAGTATATTTATAAAAGATTGTGTAGATGAAAAGTATTAAAATGAAATTAATTGTTTTAGTTACATACATTTTTAGATATAATTTCAGACAATAAAATTGTTTATATCTATGATATTATGTCTATATAACAAAATAATTGTCTATATTTCAGACATAAATATAGACAACTAATTTATAGTTTGATACAATTTCATATATTATTAATACAATCTCCATTATAAAATCAGAAAAAACTGCTTCTTTAAATATTTTGCTAATTAACATGACAATAAAATAATGCGGTCAACCCTAGCAGTTTTGGGGTGGCATAAATTTAATTCTATCAGTCGGCGATGAGACGAGTTAATAAAATGAATTTAGTGCGGAGGTCGGTAATCAACGACCCCTTGCGGGATGAAGATGCGACCGACATCCCACATTTTTAGGGAACCCTAAAACAATGTGTCGGATAAAGAGTTGTTTGTTTAACGGGGCGACAGAAGGCAAATAATTGCGACCGCTTTTGTTCATTCACCGGTCTGTGTTTTAATTCTTTTTATTGTTACTGACAACACTTTTGGAATGGGTGCGTTTAAAATTATATTTTCCTTTGAAAATTTTATTTATTAAGGACACATTTACGATTAAATTCGCACGTTCGTAACTCTGTAAAATCAAAGTGCGGATTGTTATGGTTTAGATAATTCGATAGTTTTATACTTACCAATATAAGTATTTAAAATGACTTTTTTGAGAGTAGATACCCGTCTACAAAAAAATAGCTTTTTAAATATTAGTGAATATTAAAGTAAAAATACATTTTATTGAAAACTTCATAAGCAAATATATATTACTACCAGCTGCCGCCCGCAACTTCGTAAAAAAAAAAAGTAGCCTATAGGTACTGTGTCTACGTTTAAATGTTTATCTACCAAGTTTTAAGAAAATCAATTAATTCGTTTAAAAGTTATGGAGGAACATGCATACATAATACCTACACGTACAGATTTATTATTATTAGTATTGATGATAGATAATACTAGGAAGAACAGAACTTTGATCTTCTGCCGCACAATCACCTCAAATAAATGAAATAAGTATAAAATTTTCAATACGACGTGTGATGAAATAAATGAACCACTAAGAGCTGTGAAAAATGGCTTTAAAAGCTTCGGTCTTTTCTATCGATCAAAGTGTCGCAATTTTAGAATAGGGTGTCTCGTATGCGTGTCAACAAATGACTTGGGATCAAGTTTCGGTATTATCATTAGGAGATGATTAACCTTTCGCGGTGTCTATTGAGGTGAGGGTTGCCAGAGGGCTAAATGTCAGCCTTTTTTAACCCCACACGATAAAGTGCAAACTTTGTCATTTAATCAATCGATTCTTTGAACGTTTCTTCGCTTAGTTTCAATTACCCATTTAAATAGCTTTTGCGTGCGACTTCGCCCATATAACTTTATAAAAATGTAACCTTTGTTACTACTCGCTAATAATGTAGCTTTCCATAGGTGAAAGAATTTTCCAAATCGGTCTAGTAGTTTTTGAGTTTATTCATTATACTAACCTAACAAAAATACAAATATTCTCTTTTTATAATAAAATAAGAATACATAGATAAATTCAAGAGCTGTTCGAATTTCCATGTAACATAGGTATGTCTGGTAAATGTCTGCTTCTGCATCTCCACAGGAAAAGTTCCGTAATTTAGAGCCATGCTTTTAAATACTTTTTTTACTGGATTTTTTTCATACCCTCTCGGAAATCTCTGTATGCAGTTTAACGAATTAGGCCGACGATATGACTTGCAACTTGCAACCCTTATGACCCATCCTGATTAGAATGAAGCCGTCCCGTATGTTAACACCACAATGATAACACGAGTAGTTTGTCCGTGTACCGCAGGCAGGCGATGTTGACGGCGCGATCCGACGCTCGGGACGAGGACGACGAGCGGCCGTTGGACGTCGGAGGACCATCCAGTCCTCCGCCGGCTCCTGCCACTCAGCACAGTACCAGTTGTGAGTATTCTATATCTGTATCAAACTATACATTAGAGATAGAGAGATGGGCTCTGGCACAACTTACTCACTGACCGAAACACAACAACACGCGCGCTCTTATTCACGGTGGTCTATTGTAAGGGCCACCCCCTTTCATTGCGAAACGCAGTATGCCCTGCCACTACTATCAAGATCTAGACCAGAGCCAACTTTGAAAAGGACATTTATAAAGTAGACCCTGCCGGAAATCGAAACCGGGAACTCTGGAACAGAACGTTAAAGTATGCACCCTAACCACCCCTTAACTAGGCTCGTATTTGAGAACAACTTCATTATTATTGTTGTAACATGAACTTGAAATGCTTCATGTCATATAATACAGTTAGTTCATTAGTTGATGTGGTGCTATTTATTTGAGGCGCTTCTATTTTACATTGGTATTCAGTTTGATTCTGTATTAATAATGCTTGAGTAAAGAAACTAAAGTAATTTTATTTGTTACAGCGTGGTTCAGTTCGAGCGGTGGCGGCGGAGGTGATTCCGGTGCGGAAGAAACCATTGAGGCCGGTTCCGACTCTTCCTGTTCAGGTGGAGCGAGAGCATCCTCCCCTCCCGCTGGCCCTTCGCGGCCTTCCCCGGCACCGGACGTCTCACTGGGACCACCCGTGCAACCGCCTCTACTACCATACCTCTACCCACCATCGTTGTATCCGCCTCCGTTTTTCCCGCCGCATCAAATGCCACCAGGTTTGCTTTTTAACCTACATCCGCTCCTCCAGCAATATTCCTTACCACCGCCACCAGCGTTACCAACGCATTCGCCGTCTCTAAGCAAAACACACAGGTTTGCCCCTTACGCTTTGCCTGGTTTGGGATCAGCGTTTGAACAAGTGGCCCCGCGGGCAAGAAGTTTGAGTTCATCGCCAGCGAGACCTCGACCGGGATCCCCTCCTGCCCGTGCGGCGTCTGCTGACCCTCCCCCGGACGCTCCAACGTCAACGACGACCTCCACGGCAGCTACTCCTCCGGCGTCAGACCTTAAAAGTATCGAGCGCATGGTGAACGGATTAGACGTGGAGACTCAGGACTGACTCGAACTATGTAAATAGCGTGTATTTATATTGAGGTCGCTGTCGCCGCTTCGCTACAAAACTGGCATTAATTGTTTATAGTTTCAGTGAATTGGGCGAAAATTTGGGTATTTTGTTTGGGCAGCAATTTTAATTATTTCATCATAAATCAATGTATCTTAATTTTTAATAAAAAATAAACTTAAATGTCGAAGAAAACTCAATTATTTTCGGACAGTGATTTTTCACTCACAATCATATTATCAAAAACTGCTAACTTCCTCAGTGTGGAGTTATTATTTTTACTATCATTTTTCTGCGACTTCGTTCGAGAGTTGTGAATAAAATGCTGCCTGCACGAAATGTATGGTTGACATATTCAATGCCGATTTACTTGGAAGCGGCGACGCATCGTTTTGTATCGTTCCTATTTTGTTTTCTGTCGAGTTCTATTCGGGTCGATATTCGTATATTGTTGTAAATAGTTAAGTTAACACTAGGTGGTTGTTGAACACCTAAATTGATCACTCCAGGTCACTCTGTGACTTGCCGTTGGTAGTTGTGCTCAACTCACCCCAATTGAGTGCGAAGGAATTGCTCTATTTATGTCTGCTGTGTGTGCTTCTTTGGCAACTTGTATTCATTTGACTGTTAAAAGTACAAATATATAATGTTTTATATCAGAATACATTTCAACAATGTAAAATCTTAGAAGATTTATCTTCATTCTAAATATTAATTACTAATATTACTATTTCTACCACATTAGACATCTTTATCCATTATTATTATTCCAAGATTGACCAAGAAAATTTGACAATTCAGTAAACCATCCAATATTTAATGTCAAGTTTAATTTGATGACTTGAATCAAGATATGTAACTACATATTGTACTAAAATTGTATTGTAATACAAATTGTATCTCGTTAGGTATTGTATTTACAAGTTCCCTGGGAAGCACACACTTAATTTGAAACATCCTTGAACAAAACATATTGAATTTAATAAGAGACAAATTTATATTAAACGTACGATATGCAGCTTCAAGGGTGTTTGCGTGTAATTGTTTATCACATGAATACTTTGATACCACATTAGATATTACCCCACAATAGTTGTCACATAGATTCCCAATGCAATAGAAATAGGATTTTTCATATAAACAGACATTTGACATGATGAAACTGGATGAACATATACCTAGTCTAATTTAAATTAAATTAGAAATATATTCTCAAATATTTCCAATTATTTGCAATGTAACATTCGATTATTTCTAGCACCTACAGCGTATTTTAGCGGAAATTTTTGGATTTTTTTAACAAGGTAGTTAATACCTAATTGGATAAAATATTTCAAAAAAATCAAAAATTCTTCATTCACGATTTATTTTATTTTCATTCTAAAACATATTAATGTTTTAGAATCAACAACTCTAAGGTTTATACACCTAGAGTGTAATATAAAAATATTTTAAGAATATTTTAGGAAACATTCATAATTTACGAACTCACGATGGAGCATATTACTAGAAAACAATTTTTGAAGAGAAAAAAAAGCTAGACAAAAAAGCTAGACGTTAGGACTTTCATACAGAAAATAAGAGCATTGAAATTCCGCGTTATTGGTTACATATTTAAAAATTTTATTATATCGAGCAAAGTACTGTGAATCGTGTATCGAAAGCTGCCTTTTTCCATACAATATCTTCAATATTAGATATATATTTGTCATATCTACAAATATTAGCGTTTCTTAAATAATTTTTAGCCACTTTGTACGTCAAATAATGAATCAATCAATAAATTATCCAATTTTCGAATTTCGAATGTCTGTTTATAAAAGCAATTTCATTTCACACCTTTAAAAACGTATGTTAAGTGAATACTTATATCGTTTTATTTTGTAAATACATAATCATTAAGGTAATGCTGTATTTAAGTGTTTAATTATGAACATATTTTCAAAATGTGTAAGTACGATTGTCAATTGTGCTGTGAACCTCGTGTTGGTTTTTTAGTTGTTGCTTTAATAATTATTTAATCTGAATTTATGTAATGAGACAAATTAGTGACCGAATAATTCGACCTCGTTTAGTTTGTGCTTATTGTCATCAATTTTTGGTTTTATTAAATTTAATAGCTTGGTTTTTATTTATAATGAAGGCATAAACTCTTCGTGTATTATGTTATGTCACACCGTTACGAAACATGTTTACAAAAATACATAAATAAATAAATAAAATACTTTTTTTATGGCAAAGTCGACAGACAGATAGACATACATTTTTTATGTTAAGGTAAAATTTTTCACAAAGATAAAAAAAAAACGAGGATATAGATCTATGATAAAATATATCTATTATAATAGATCCTGAAGGATAAGTAAATTTTTGTTAATATGAAGAACATTTATATTGTAAAATTATATTTTTGTTAAAATAAAATTTAAAAATTATCAGTGATTTTGAATATTAATCAAAATTAATAATTATATTTAAAAAAAAATAAGGAAGCACTTTTTTGTTTTGTGTCTTTTTTTTAAGCAACAATTGATCGCGCGCATAAACGATTGACAAAAATCTAAGTAAATGTAAGTTACAAATTGTAATATATAGTTAATAATTATTGTAGTTAAAATAAAAAATATATATAATTATAAATGAATATAATTTTCCATTGACCTTTGTATTCTTTGAGCTCATTGATATTTAAACTCATTAATTATTGTAAACGGTTTATTTTATATTAGTAGGATAGCGTTCTAAATTTGAAATTGTAAAATCTCCAAAATTTTTGTTTCGAATGTAACGTGTAAGTGATTTTTATCAAATTAATATTTTTTCTGTAATTGTACAGCGTTATCCTATTACAAAATAAAGTTAATATTTCAATTGCAATATACTTAGATTTGTTACTTGGTGATTTTTCTAAAAAAAAAATAACTAAAACACTGCTTCTGAAAGTGGACGAGAGACTGTATCTATAATTACAGCTGTAATTGAAAATTATTCATTAAAATATAGATAAATCTATTGAAGAAAATTCATAATTGTTTCTTTTCAACTCAAACCTACCCAATGAGTAATTTCCCAGACCTAACTTATTTTCTAAAGGACAAAATGTGGAGAATCGAGTACTTAGTGTTCCCATGTATTTTGAACGTACGCGCATCTGCTAAGTTGGATAGACGGCCAATTTAGAGCTATCAGGTGAGAAAGTTAAGTAAAAATAGGTAAATAGTAAAAACACTTTCCTATGGCCACGACTTCTGCCATACCTTTGTTCTGCAGTGTGATGTTATCCGTCGCGTGCGCACTTGGTGTCACGGTAAGTCACTGTAAATCAGTATTCAATGAAGCTCTGTGACTTGATCAAAGACCTCTGACACAAAAAACTAGCAAAAAAGTAATCAGAGTCGCATCAAAGCTGCGACTGAAGAGAACATACGCAAACAATTGTCATAACAAGGTACCCTACCATAATACTTGAAGATAATTGGAGAAGCTCCCAACACTAAAGCTGGTCGCACACGAGATGTAATCGGTCGCGAGACTCGCGAGGTGTCACGTACGTAATTGCTAGCACGTTATCAGATTGCGTTGCCGCGTTATTCGCCCACTTAGTGGATTTGTATGCTAAGCTAGTTTTTGTGATGACTGGGAGAGAGATAGCACCGAATGAGGTGCCCGGTTAAAGCCATTTTCATGCATAAACGGGTTATGACCCGTGACTGACTACATTAATCAGTAAAGTTTTTGTCAAAAGATGCGAAAGCCCCTCGCACACGCCGCTGTAGCGAAGCGTGGCCGGGTTTAGCTATTTTTTTTTTATAAACTAGATAAGTTACACAGATTAGCTTGTCAATGACTACTTATAACTACAGTCAGATCCTTGATCATTAGTTTTATAAACTTGTTCTAAAATTTATTAATAGTTAAAATTAGAAGCATTAATTTATTTATTTATACATACAGGTGTACGCTATACTATAATTTATGAAGGTGTCATACAGAAAAGCAATGTAAAATAACATGACTGTGTACTAGAGTTTCGGTAAGTGAGTAAGATAATATGTCACAGACATTTTCTTCCCTTATCCTTTAACTGGAATAAAAGAAGAACTTACCTACCTTACTATTAAAGTCGGCAGGTAATTGCAGCGCATCTGATAGCTACCTACCATCAGCCTGCCTACCAACCATAACATAAAAAAGTTAACTGGCAATGAGTTAGAAAGCTCTCCTAGCCACACGAGTTGCCAAAATCGCATACATCTGCACAGAGCTTTATAAGATATACGATAAGTTGAAAGTAAAGACTCGTGTCACAAAAGTGTGGTGTCAGTTTGATAAACGGTTGAGATTGCGAACTAGTTTACAACCCATTCATACTTGACGGGTTTTTTCTAGGGTCACATAAGTAACAGTAAGAATGTTGTAAAAAAATGTTAAAAGATGAGTTGGATAGCCTTATAATCTCAGATTTCCTGTTCAAATTAAGCAGACCAGTCTTCGCTCATCTTTTGAAGCCTTGTACGTACTTGTTTATTAGGGAAATGAACACTCGCAGTTAAATAAATATCGTCTTTTACAAAAACAAAATTATTCTAAATGCACTTTCTAAAGATTCAAACATTTTGACTTTAATGAATAGTTTATCTTTTCGTATAAATAAACTGATAAGTGTTTTTTATATATGAACAAGATTTGTCAAACTAAGATCGATATCTTAATAAAGTAAGCTGTGTGCAGCAGCTATAAGAATCTGTTAAAGTTAATTCTAATATCAAAATAATAAATAAACTATTAAATTTTTATGTTTAAATAAAAGACAAATAAAACAACTCTTCAAATAAAAATTAATGGTCAGTGAGCCAGCGACAGATTTTCATGACCAATTTCCTCTCAGGTGATAACTCGTAAAATGACTGAGAGAGTTGTATCATGAAGCGTTGTGAACGTCAGCTGCGGCTCCGATGGTGGGTTGAGCAGTAGAGTGGTAGCCGCCCACGCACATAATAAAAAAAAATTTTAATCATTTATTCCCGATTAAAAATTCATCAAATTATAGTTAGCCTAATATTTTGAAGAAACAAAATTGTGAGCTATTTATAAAATAGTGGATTATACGTCAGCAGGTCACACGAATATATACGCGTTCAGTGATTACCTCCCAATAGAAAATTTATCACATGATAGTTTATAATAATAATAGTTTATATACTGTTAATAAATAAAAAAGTCAGCTGGCTATATCTTGGTGGAATGCTTGTCAGCTGATGCTCTGAAAGTGTAATGGGCTACCACTGCTCAACCCACCATCGGAGCCGCAGCTGACGTTCACAAGGCATTTTACAAATTATCGACTGAGAGGAAATTATTGACGAAATTAGTGCCTGGCTTAAGGACCATAAGTACTTTTTCCTGACATCGAATTTTGAATCAAGGATTCGAAAGATATACAGTATCGTTCGTTCTACTCGTAATTTTGTACACTATAAACAACGATATTCTACATATTTTATATAGGTAAAAGGTTACCTTATAGATTGCACAGAACTGATAAATTTTAGAAGACTTAATGTGGTATCGTTTTCATGTCCCATATTATAATTTTTTTGTGATGTTGGGTGAAGGTAAAACTTACTAAATGAAGGAAATCACAGAATGTCGCCGAGATTGATGACCATAGTTTCTCATCAAATACAT
Source organism: Synanthedon vespiformis (assembly GCA_918317495.1). Lineage (NCBI taxonomy): Eukaryota > Metazoa > Arthropoda > Insecta > Lepidoptera > Sesiidae > Synanthedon > Synanthedon vespiformis. The sequence continues at coordinate 4,709,710 of OU906965.1, forward strand.
CAGAGCAACTCTCGTATGTTAAGAGTTTTTCCACATTGGACATACGGTATGCCTTCGCCATGAGCGTAGCGAACGCTATAGCGAGAAGAATGTATAAAATTGTTTTTACAAGATGTGAACTCTTCAGAGCTATTTTAAAAAACCTTTTTTTTTTTTTTCATTTTGTAGTAATCTATAAAATATGAAAAACCATGTAAGGTTTTTTGTATAGTGGTGTCAGGGCAGTCCGTCTGACGGACCCTCTTGCAGAAAGTCACAGTAAAATAATAGCATGCATGCTTTAGTGTTTCGGTAAGTAAGTAAGGAATGCCAGAATCCATTTCCCCATCCTTTCCTAATGCTTTATTCTACTATGGTCGGTAGCATAATTACAGCCCCTGTGACATTGCTTGTATTAGAGCTGACGCAGCAAACAATATTAGTATATTTATTTTGTATTTTGTAACATAGTTTCGCTAATAAGGGCACATCTCTCGATTTAAATCTTTGGGAAGAACACTGTGCTGCCGATACCGCCAAAGAAACACAGAACGACCCTTTTTTACATTTTCATGTATAATAAATATTAAAAAGAAAGTAACATCTTGCAACTATATTAACTGAAACTGTTCTCGCGATCAACAAAATTGTTTCTCTTTTTAGAAAACAAAATTACAATCGCTATCGCTTACTCCTATCAACTTGGTCCTACCTTGAGCCCGACTCACAAAAAAATGACATTTATTCGGCCGTTTTCGTCGCAACAAATTGCGAAATGGCAAAACCTTATGAATTTTTGGACATTTTCACCGCCGGTGGCGAGTCTTGGACGCCACTTGATTTCTCGACACAAACCGTTGTCCATCTGCTGGTAATTGAAACTTTTTATCAAATTCCGATTATTATACTGTCTTCTCGCTGACTTCTTGCCCCCTCTTGTTAAAGTTGTTGAACCTCGACTTTAGTACGATATTGAATTTGGAAATGTATGGTTTATATAATGAATGATTACTTAGGTACTCATTCTGATAAGAGACTTTAACTATGCAATTTTATACTCATATGTTCATACTTCTGTCATTCGTAGGTCTTTAGAGTCTATTGGCATTTCAACTTACTTCGTAGGATATCTCAGAAATGTCATATTTTTTATGTATTGTTACGACCAAAATAAAAATAAAAATTAAAAATAAAATAAGGTGTATGACGTGATGTGTGTACGACCGCTGTGTCGCATTTGACAAAATTAAATTTTAAAAATATTGCAGTGAAGCAATTTATCTACTAGTAAGATAATAAGGTTCTTGCTATATCATTTATACTGTGTGCGTGTTTGCACTGAGATTCTCGAAGTATTTTACCTAGAGAATGATCTCAAGTTTCCTCGAAGCCCTCTTTTTATAACGGATTGTTGCGGTTGCCTTGGACGCTACATAGTCACGTAGCAACAGTTGACGGTTGCCATAATAAAATCAAAGAAAACCAATCACAATTTGAAATATCAAACAGCGGACCAATCAAATTGTAACAAATCAAGATTAGCGACATCAACAAGTGACAATGTGACAACTTATGACAATATTTTTCTATTTCCATTTAGTTATTTTTACAATTCAATGTTTTTTTTTTTCTTTCTAATTAAGTTTGGTTTTTATAATTAATTTTACTGTACAAAGATAATTTAAGATAAGATAAGTAAGGCTAGTAGTGTGTCGGATATAGGGGATATCACAGCACCCTCTGTTCATTTGTGCAATGAATGCGATAGATCTTTCAATAGTAGAAGGGGTCTTCGCATTCATTGCACAAGGAAACATGTGCAAACCACGAACATACAGATCAACAATATATTAGTGCCTTCTACTTCGTCACACCCTATTCTCACATCTCCTCAAAACATTCATAATAGTTTGAGTGAGTTAAAACATTGCATGCCCATTGTGAAAAGAATACCACGCGGTGCTAGAATTATCGTCGCTGAAACACTTACAAAACTCATAAATAAAATCATTAATAACAATTCAGAATTAGATTGGAAAGATCTATTCTATTTTTCTTATAATATATTACATGCAAAATTAGATAATAATAAAGAAAGTTTAACAAAGAAAATCAAAACAAACTGTTTACATAATACAGACAACAATTTTAATCCAACATTTAAAAGTACTAGAAATGACAAACATAACAATATTTTTAAGCTTGTGGAAAATAAAGTTAGCGATGGTGATCTCAAAGGTGCCGCGCACCTTCTTTTCACAAGCGATGTGATATCTCCTGATACCTCTGATACCTTGACAGCTCTCCTCTCAAAACATCCTCCAGCTTCAGTAACACTTCAAAATGTAGACCCACCAACTACGCAAGAGGTCTGCCTCCAAATCAAACACGGAGATGTCATCGCAGCCATTAAATCATTTAAAAATGGTTCAGCATCCGGACTAGACGGCATCTCCCCTCAACACTTAAAGGACCTTACCTCACATACTACAGGCGAATCTGGTATAAAATTAATTTCATCAATCACTGGCCTTATCAACTTAATGCTTTCAGGCAAAGTTCACCCTGAAATATTACCAATCTTGTACGGCGCAAACTTGATCTCATTGACCAAAAAAGATGGAGGGGTCAGACCGATTGCTGTTGGATCTACACTTAGACGTTTGGCATCAAAAATCTGTTCAAAACACATTTTGGCAAAATTAAAATCTAAATTTGAACCAATTCAATTAGGATTTGGCACTAAAGGTGGATGCGAAGCTGCAACACATGCTCTTCGTACTTTCATAGACAATGAAGAATGTGAAGTGTTACTTAAAGTTGATTTAAAAAACGCATTTAATTCGGTCAATCGGGACACTCTGTTGAAAGAAATCTACACAAATACTCCAGAAATTTACAACTATTTGGCCCAAAGTTATGGAAATCCAACAAAATTAATGTTTCGGAAACATGAAATCTGTTCAGCAACTGGTTGTCAACAGGGTGATCCCCTCGGTCCAGCCATATTCAGTTTAGCAATAAATTCTATAATTCATGAACTAAATTCTAAATTTAATGTATGGTATCTTGACGACGGAACCCTAGGTGGTAAAGCTGAGTCTGTTTTGTCAGATTTTTCCAAATTACTATCAGCATTTCCAACTATTGGTTTAGTATTAAATTTGGATAAATGTGAACTTTTTGTTCCTGAAAAAGTTACAAGTAGCACTAAATTCGAAATTATAGAAAAATTTAAAGTTTTGGCAAAAGAAATTAAAGTAATAAACAAAGATTCGCTTTCTCTCCTAGGAACTCCAATTTTTGAAGAAGCCATGATACCTGTACTCGAAGAGAAAATTACTAAATTCAAAACTTATTCTGACAGATTAGTCTGCATTAACTCTCATTCGGCTATTTTTATTCTTAAATTTTGCCTTTTTGTACCTAAATTTACTTTTCTGCTCCGCTCATCTCCTATTTGGAAATTTCAAAATTTACTCAATAAAATAGATGATTTGGTAAAACAGAATTTAGAGATAATTTTAAATATAAACTTAAAGGAGCAGTCCTGGACTCAAGCATCCCTACCAGTTCGTTTCGGTGGGCTAGGGATACGAAAAATTTCTAGTGTCGCCCTACCGGCCTTCCTCTCTTCAGTACATGCCACATGTAACCTTATTGGAAAAATCTTGGGACCTGTCCTTTTAAACAATGAGGTTGCATATCAGGAAGAGAGTCGAACCGCCTGGAATATGACTTTTCCGAGTCAAAATTTCCCTAAAAATCCGGAAAGACAGAGGAGCTGGGATGACATACAATGTCAAACTATTTATGATAGTTTATTGGAGAGCTTTTCGGGGCCCGATCTTGCTAGATTGAGGGCGCTAAAAAGCCGAGAGTCAGGGTTCTGGCTTCACGCCGTGCCTTCACCTAACTTGGGCACTTTTCTGGACAATAACACTCTTCGTCTAGCGATCGGACTCCGACTAGGTACGGAGGTATGTATCCCCCACACTTGTCCCTGTGGTAGGGATGTCGACCGCTTGGGACATCACGGACTTTCCTGCATTAATAGCGCCGGCCGTATTTCAAGGCACGCCAGCATAAATGACATCATACATCGGTCTCTTGCCACCATTAATGTACCTTCGATTCTTGAACCAAATGGTATCGTGCGTGATGATGGCAAGAGACCTGATGGGATGTCCCTAGTTCCATGGAGGATGGGTCGTCCACTAGTGTGGGATGCCACTTGTGTAGACACTTTGGCACCTTCCCACCTTCATGGAACACTTACCACAGCTGGTGCAGCTGCGGAGGCGGCCGAAAAGCGGAAAATCTATAAATACAGAGATATCGGCACAGGCTACATCTTCGTTCCCTTCGGTGTCGAATCTCTGGGTCCGTGGGGTCCCAACGCTCTAAATTTATTTAAAATTTTGTCAAAACGTTTGGTCGACATAACCGGCGATTCTAAAGCTGGCTATTACCTCGGTCAACAGATCAGTATTGCCATACAACGAGGTAATGCAGCCAGCATGCTTGGGACCCTACCAAAGGGACCGATGCTTTATATTATATAATGTGTATATATATTATAATAAGTTAGGATTAGATTTTATTGTGAATTACTATATATATACATAATATTATATACATTGTCATCCCCAAAATAACTAACTACAGTAATCATGGAATTACGTCGTATGCGGGAATTGATAGGCGGCTCCCGTTGGAAAGTGAGCTCTACTGAAACCTATGTTGTGTCTATACTAACGTAGATACTTCCTCGTCATTAACTGTTGACGAAACAGTTAAATCAACAGTGTAATTACGTAACACAGCTCACGTTCAAAGCCGCAGTCGTGACATGTCGCACGACATATTATCCGATGGTGCGAGCGTGTTGTAGGTGCTGGCCACATCTGAGCATCTCTTATGTGAATACACATAAAATGCGATCCAAGATAAAACTGAATGTCTTAGATAGTGAATATTTTAAGGTGCCTATACTATACCAGTACGTAGCGAACTGTGGGAATTGTAAAAGGTATAGGTACTGTACTATATTTTATTTCATTACTAGCTTGTGCCCGTGACTTCGTCCGCGTTGAACGATCAAAGAAACCTTATGCCCTTTCTGGTGTCCCAGACAACGTGTATGCACAATTTCACGGTGATCGGTTTAGTAGTTTTTGCATGAAAGCGTAACAAATTCACATTTATAATATTAGTAAGGATTATCTTTTACTAGCGACCCGCCCCAGGATTTTGCACGGATGAAAGAAATTTCAATATTCGCACAAATCTTCCTCATTTAGCGCATTTTCTATCCTTTACGTGGTTTAGAAGAATTTAGCGAAATCACAGCAAAAAAAAACTCAACTTTACTTTATAATATACTAGCTGCTGCCCGCGACTTCGCCCGCGTAACTTTGTAAATTATATTTAATTTTCTGGGTGATTAAGTACCTAACATACATACAAACTTTCGCAATTAGGTATAATATTATGTTAAGATATGTATATTATTACAAGGGCATATTTCACCAACTACAAGTAAAGTGTTGATTAGTTACTTTTAGAAATCATTTTCTGTTTTATTGGTTTACTGCATCATTCGATAGGCGATTTCTTTTTTTATTATTTTCTTTTCAATGTTTGGGACTTTTACCGTACAAATAAACGTATATCAGCACCATTATCCCCTGTTACCGGTGACTTTAAATGACAGTTAGCCTACTTGGCAGTTGGTGAAAGAGGCGCTTAGATAAATTAGGTGCAGAGGTTCTGAATTACTTTTAAGATGTAGGTGAAAGTAAATAAACTTCATTTAGTAAACAAAATCAGCTCTATCTCTCTTTTCAAAATAAATACATTAGTAAGTATTTATCTCCCTGATTCAACTACTTTCATTTATTTACTCCGTGTCAGACATTTTCCCATGTGTTATATTTTTCAACGCAGTCCAAGTCGCGGACACCAGCTGGTGTTGGATAAACTTTTACGTATTTGAACAAAAGAATAGCATTTAATGACCCAAGTGGGTATAGTAGGTATGTAAAGTCGGGGTACGAAAACATTCGTCAGTTTTCAAACTCATTCCTTTATCAAAATCGTAAACTCTTAGTACCTTTTGAAACTAAACCAATAAACAGCCAACTGACAGACGTTTGAAATGAAATTTCGGCATGACTGACAATTCTGCTGGTGCAAGCAAATGTCGACTTAAAGGTGACGAACCTTTTCTTACCCCGACTGTACCTACTCGTACTTTACCCTCAATCGAACTTTAAATCAGGACGGTCCGGCAACCTAATGCAGACGGAAAAAATCGTTTTGCCTCCATCTTCGACATATAAACAGACCTTTGAAGACGGGAAGCTTACTATAATTCCATATAGGGCAGAGTGGTGGATACCTCACATAGAATAGAATTCAATTGCAGATACAAAAAGGATTTTTTTTTAAATTAAGTCGTAAAAAAAACATTTTCGACCGGTTATATTGTTCACATTAGCTAATGGCACCCGTGCGAAGCTAAGACGCGAGACATGTCTTGTAAATGTAGAATACAATTGTCATTAGCTTCATTCATAATGCATGTAGCGTTGTTTTAGGGAATTCCGGGAGAACGAATTACAAGAACAATTGCAATTACGAAGTCAGTATGCGACAGAGTGGTCTCTCTCCCGGTGGGCCCAGTCTATTTCCGACAAGTACTGAGAACTGGCGAGCTACCGCACCGCAAGATTATCTGCCACGATACGCCAAATTAATGGCGTCTACTCCTATATAATGTGTCTCAACGCCGACATCAATCTCGGAGCGCTTACAAGAAACAATTCATCTCGCGATTGCACCCTTCGATATTAGACGGTCGATCTCCGCGAGCATTTCAGTGTCGCTTGATCGAGAAAAAAAAAGAGTAATTTTTACTCCAATCAATCACCCGAAAAAACGGGCCATGTTCATCGGATAATTCGCTAGAATTCCGCCGGAGATTTAGTGGCGGGTCGCGTGCTAAACCTGCGACGAAATAATGAGCGTCGGCCGGCTCATTGTCCGAGCCTAAAAAGAGGATATAAATAACCAAATGAGAATGGAAAAAGGGCAAAAATGGTAAAATAAAGGAAGCTTCAATTGGACAAAGGCGCCGAATGGGGATAATTCGTCGAGGATATGCACCAATTGTCACTGTTTTGCTCGATTTTTTGCGGCGTTTGGTGTGACAGGCCCTGGGAAGCACGACACGTCGTCGCCGGATTGCGATAAAATTGTCACGCGCTCCCAACTGCTATCGTCTGACTGCAGTCTGCCACCGCTTACACTGAGCTTATTAAACCTTATTCACTTCGATAAACATTCTTCTATAATACCCAGCCAATTGACTTCACTTCTCACTAGAACTTCTCTCTACAACTGTAAATTTTAATGGAGATTCAATTACCACAATAATCAATAACACAGCCTTTTCAAACATGACTTATCGTTATTCCTTATCCTTAATCCTTCCATGGTCACAGCGCACTTGTAGCAGTTATGGCGTTGCTTGTGTTATAGGCGACGGTAGCCACCTACCATCAAGTGGACCGTCAGTCTGTCTGTCGACTTTAACATAAAAAAAATCATGAAGGTAAGTAAAAAACAACTAGATACCTACTGAGTAAATTAACAGTAATTAAAGGGGAGGGCTATGTTTAGCATTGGACATCCTATAGCTAGAACATTTTGTATCTAGTTAAAAATTAAAATCACATTAGATACCTAAGTATATCCATGTATCATATTCTTAGAGCCAATAAAATAAATAAAATCCGACTTGTAGACAAAAATAATTGGTAACATTACTTACACAGTTAATCTCAAATAGATGTATCTTCTCGTTCCGCCCCCTAGTCTTGCCAAAAGTTCAACAATCAGCCATGTCTAATTCATATCAAGCGAACATCAAATCAAATCGTTTAATATGCGACACCAGAACTACAATAAAAGTACAAATATTTGTCACAAAGCATTGTACCAAATCCAAATAAAACCGGAACTAAATGTCCTGTGCCATATCCCAAGGGATGGGTCAGCTTATAGTGAGCTTGTTGAGCAATAAGGTACCTTAACGTTTGCACAATACAACCCAATTTGCTATGATCATATCCAAACATTCTATTATTCTAGATTATCCATGAAACTTTAGAAATATCAACCGTGTGGTCGATAGATTAAGACATAGTTTGCTTTGTCGACTGCTTAGTCACTTAAAATATGATAATGAAAAGTGTATTTTATTCATAAGCCGCTGCGGTTCAAAATTTGTTTGGATAAAGGGAGTAGTGATAAAAGTGGACAAGTGTTTTGGTGCAGTAACACACGAGGTGATTCCTATGAGCTTATTGTGGATCATCCTCATTGAATTCTTATGTCCTTTCGAGATTTTGATAAATTAGATATATATCATAATTTTGATTATATATTCACATCAAAATCATGACAATTCTAATGACAATTAAACAGTACTTTTTTTTTATTTCACAATAACACCACATTAAATTAAAAACAATTGTCAAAATGAAAATCAAGTTGTACTTAAGTAAAATTGTATTAATACGTTTATGGGATTGAAAAGTGGTTATAATTGGGTTTCATTATCCCAAATCAAATTCCTTTTTTTATATAACGCTCTGCATACAGGCTGACTGTCCACTAGATGGTAGTTGGATATGGTCGCCTATTAACACAAGCAACGCTATGAGAGCTGCAAGTGTGCTGCTGACCTTAGTGGATAAAGGATAAGGGTTAAGGGTGAAAGATAAGGATAAAGGATACTTACGGTACTTACTTACATCTTTCCACGATTCGAACTCTTAGGGAACGCAATAACCCAGCTTATTGGCCAAATATGCGTGCTGCAAAACTTAAGGGACAAACGGACCTCTCCGGGTTATAAAAAGAATGGGATCTGGGATTCCTTACTCGTTCACCGAAACACAACAAACCCACGCTGGTGTTTTCACCTATTTCACGATGATCTTCTGTACGGTCTTCTAATTACTGAATAATGACGCTGCCAATTTATGACCGCAAAACCGCATTTTGTTGAAAAATTTCGCCCAAAAACGCACCTGTGTGTGCGCACAGTCGCGATTCGCAACGGCTAATATTTCGCGGTAATATTGGCTAGTAGATGGTGGATAAGATTTATTTGGTCCGCGGCCGTCACGGCGGCTTTCATATCAAAATTAAATATCTTACACCGAGGGGAGTGCAGGAATGTAAGCAAAAATGCGTTTAGATAGTGACCGTTTCTCGTTGCATCACTTTGAGGCATTTAATTAAATAAGGTCTTAGAAAACTCTATAAGTACGAGCTTCTTCGTAACAGGGATGAAAAAAAAACAACCTTTATGTTTAAACGCTCTATAACTTTATTTGACCGGTATAAAAATACTAATTTTTCCAGTTAACAGATAAAATCTAATAACTAGTTTTTATTTATATAATTCTCGGTTCATTACATTGCATATGATATTACATACGAAGCAACTGGCCTTTCCAATCTCTTATCTTTAATCCTTCTACTGCAGCACTTGCGGCAACTGCTTGTGTTATACTTAGGTGACGGTAGCCATCCAGTGGAGTAAGCTCTGCCGACCTTAACATACTTAAAAGAAAATTGAAAATTACTAGTTACTTATCATTAGTTTGTGTGTATCTATCGAGATTGTATAAAGTTGAACAAAATAATGTTGGGATGTGTGGGCTGCGGTGACAGGGAGCGGCAGCGCGGTCACGGCGGTGAGTGCGCGACAATGCGACTCTTGTCACGCGCCAACGACCGCGACGCGTCTCGCAACACACCTCAATATTATATCCCAGACACTCACGGGTTGTTAACTGTCTATGATTTTGTAAAGAAATAAAGGTAATCTGGATTAAAGAAAGAATAGATGTTAGTGGCAGCGATTTGTGAGTATATATGAGAAGTCCTTCCATCAATATTTTCTTGTCCATAATCAGAAGATACGTTTTACTATCTGCACATTCAGCTATTTAATGTAGTTTGATATTTATTAGAGTAAGTATTTACAAAATATTAATTATATATTTACAAATAAAACATTATAAAAATAAATCTAACATTAAACCTAAAATATCAAACAATTATAAAAAGAATACCCCGTCTAACAAGTCCGCCTGCGGCATGGACCCCATTATGCTGGCAACGTTACCTCTCTGTATTGCTAGAGCGAAATTTAATGTAGTGCATATTTTGCGACTTCTACATACTATCGTTCCATGACCATTAATAAAATTTTGTATTATTAAATTAAATAAAGTTTTAGGAAAACTCCGGAAAAATTCTAAACGGAGGCGAATCATTCTTCATATAGTGTTCTTCAGCAAAATATCCTATCTACGATATTTAAGGTCCCTTCATGTTGCATAGCTTAAGTTTTGGGACGCCCTGTAGCTATGTTATATGTTACTCTACAGGTTGCGTACATTTTTGAATGTCAGTGTTAAAATTTCACATGACATAATTGCGTACAGGAAGCGACTAACGAATGATATTTATTTATTGGCGTTTGATTTATGCATCGGCTATCAATGGCTTTAAGGGCGCGGCCACGCTGTCGCGATACGCTCCAACAACTGCACGGACCAACTACGACACTTCTTACTGGAAGTGTCTTCTTTGAAATCTCAGTGCAAACGCGTTAATAATATGTTAGTATTCATGAAGCTATTAGTTTTTTAGGATAAATCTTTTGACCTTAATTAGTTTTCCTCTCATTAAGGTCAACGATGACTTTACAATAGTCTCTAGGACAGGACTATGCATTCACATGTAAAAGAAACGCATACTTACATCATATTCCTTTATTATTATTATTTTTTCTTTTAATTAAATTTATTGTAAGTAAATTAGTTTTTTTTTTCGATTCTAGTGCTGCCGCGATCGAAATCAGTTAGCCTTGTTTATAACTATTATAGAACAACCTATTCCTAATTTTAATTATCAAAACCGAAATTTAAACTTCCGCTTATAAACATATTTCAATTGCTGATACTTACAAAATATGAATGTTACTGCTGCTAGTTTAATGAAACAAAATGCCACTTCCATTCGTGTCTGTCTTTTGTACAGGTAGTCAGCGTGAATTTTCACGCGTCGCTGCTGCTATTAATATTCAAATTGGTGCGATCTGTCGCCGCTCCACTGTGGACACACTGTAATAATTTATATGTGAACAAAACACAATTGAAACGCAATCGAACTTAAATTTGAAACCCATTGGGTTTAGACTAAGATCCCATGCTTGCCAGACATAACTTATTTTGTAAATGACAAAATGTTGACAAGTTTTGTTCCTATTCCTATGTATTTTTAACGTAGGACTAAGTACAGTCGGGGTAAGAAAATGTTCGTCACTTTAGAGTCGACATTTTATTGTACTAGGGCAAATTGTCAGTAGTGCCAAAATTCCATTTCAACGTCTGACAGTTGTCTGCTTAGTGCTTTGGTTTCAAAAGGTATACTAAGAATCTACGACTTGATATAGGAATGAATTTGACGAAGGTTTTCGTACTCCGACTTTACCTATTACGTTGACGGCTAATGCAGCTTACTTAGCTACTCGAGCGATACTAACCTTTTAATTTAAGTTAAGCTATACCCACTATGTTCGCGCATAAATCGTGCACCACGCACCTGCAAAAATCAAGTGTAGACGTTACGCGCATCATTAAGACCTACTCTTAGTAGAGTACCTACTCTTGAACAGAGTGCTTCACAGTTTTCGGGCGAACATTGAGCGAACATTGTCGTCCTCGGAATTAGTAACGGAATAATTTAAAATGGTCGTTAGGTACGTCGTTAACTCTTATTCCTTCCATTTCACTTACCATCTATAGATTAATTTAAACATGTGTGAATGATGATTATGATGATGACGTGTACCTGTACGAGGTGGCATAAAAGCATAATGTAAAAAATCATTCAAAATACAGGATTTTTTTCAATAGCTCCAGTATCCAAGCTGATGGATGGGAGTTACGTACGTGCAGTGTGTAAACTATGTCAGACCGCAGCAAGTGGTATTTCATTTTCCCCTGTGCAAAAATTAAAATTAATTTTATTATACCTACCATTTCCATTGAATAGGCGTTTGCCAACAATGTTTTACAAAATGGCGTGCTAATAGTTCTCCGTATGCGATTGCAATGTGCACTAACACGGCAAATTGGAAAACAATCAACACATTAATGTTTTCTCATAATTATATGTTCTCTGACAGTTTTGTCTTTTTTTTATTTAAGTAATTATTAAACACAGAAGTGTTAGAGAATCATATTATTTATATCTAGCGACCCCACCCTGACTTCGCACTACAAGGCGCTCAAATGACAGTTCATTGCGCCGAAATATTATGTGCCTAAAAATGCGAGGATACAAGCCTGAACGAAGTATGACAGTTTTTAAGTTCCTGTAGTATGGGACCATTCGTACGACACTTCACCTACGACACTCCAAGTAACCTTCTCCAGCACCAAACTTGAAGGTGTCAATCCTCTCCCATTCAGATTGAATAGCCGCTAGCGCAGAAAAATAATGTTTAATTTGGACAGCACACTTGTGCGATTATACAATTTTATTCTAAGTGAAGATGTCAAAAGAATTGGATGGCTTAACAAACTATTGCAATCGCCATTATCTGCCTATAAGACTGACAACATCAATACAACTAACTCTTTTATTTGGTATTAGAATTTACAGAAATATTTCCTACAAATTTCGAAACGCTAAACTTGCATTGTCTGTGATGGAATTTGTTTCATAGGCAATTCAGTAACCATTATTTCCCACACAATACAAAAGTATTATATCTAATTTGGTCAAAAAATGAAAGTGTAATAAAATGTAGTCCATTCCACTCCACACCTTTCCCTGTGCATTACGATGTAGCCAAAGCAATAAATAGAGTACAATTAGAGGTTATAAAACGTTTTCTGCTGTCGGTTAGCGTTAAATGAGGATCGACAAAAACATCGGTGTGGCATCATTGTTACCTGCCCCACGATCAGAAGCCTCATCGATAAAGTGTACTTTAAACAATAAAAAAATATTTATAATTTTTAAAAATTAAAACTTTATAAACTTAACGAAATGCTGCTGTAATAAATATATACTAGCTGGTGCCTGCGACTTCGTCCGCGTTAGCCTGTCCTGTTTCCCAATACGTCTAAATGTTTATCTACCAAGTTTCATGAAAATCAGTCAATTCGTTTAAGAGTTATGAAGGAACATACGTACATACATACAATACCTAATACACTTACAGATTTATTATTAGTATTGTGTGGTTCATTGTTATTATAATACTATAATTAATTAAGTTCGCACTATGGGGCATGCTCGGAGTTACTTTATCAGAAATTCTGAAATAAGCCGAAGAACCAAAGCCGAAAGAAATACCAAGTTGAAGTGGTAATGAATGGCCGGTTACATCTGTCTCAGAGCAGATAACCAAAATTTTCTTACACATGCACAGTTACTTATATTGGACATATTTAAGTATATATTAATAATAATCATATCTATATAAATAATTATATATCTAATATGCGGCAATACTTACGCTTATTATACATACATAAAAAACATTCGATTACATTTAAGTAAGTGTTTTTATTATACTACTAGTGTTTTTGTCCACGACTTCGTCCGCGTCCGATTGCTGCCAACGTTCACAGGAACACCCGCTACACTAATCTGAAGATTGTATGAAAGTTTCATCAAAATCGGATCTGCGGTTTGGAGTCTGTATTAGGAGACAAACGGGGGCATACATTACCTACACACATCGCCATTTATATATTGTATAAGAAGAAGAATGATAGTGAAGATAGCACCTATTTCATATAGAGTAAATGGGTACTTTTGCTTTAGTATTTTTTCATGTTTTGATTACGTTAAGTCATGTGACCAACGCGAAGGTTTTTGCGTTTACTAGATTGTTTTATTTGATCTTAAAAAAGTATTTTAAAATTCTCATAGATATATAATAGTGCGAAGCTATTATATAATTTATGGTGTCTAATTTTAATGTTTGTTATTAGAGTTTCCCAGTTAAACAGTAACAGGAAACGCTCGTCACATAAGCATGAAGAAATAACTGATAAATGACCGGTTTGTGCTCGAAATGACACCCGTCTCATGCACCGAGTGTGACCGAGGTGTTGTACTATAATGAATGTACAATCCGTACGGTTTGTGTGTTTGTATGTTATTATTTCATTAAGTCGTTTAGCGACGGAAGTCTTTTGACCGGAGGTCGTTGCCTATGCTGTGTGAATTAGTCGATCAATGTACATAAGTCTAACATAGTTGCTAGAAACTATGTAAGCAGATAATACCACGCTCGTACGAGAGTAAGGATGTCAGATCAGATCAGATTTTAAATTGGAAGTTTTTATTAAATATTGTGTAAAATAGACGGTCCACTTGATAGTAGTAGCTATACCGTCGCCTATAAGACAATCAACGCCACAAATGCTACAAGACTAGGCATTTCCTAGGCTGAAAACTTGTTCTATAACTCTACTGTAAGGGTTGTCCCGATTTAGCCCCACTACTCTCTAGCCAGGTCTGTAGTTCTGTGTTTAGGTTATTATAGAAGAATGGAATTATAGAAATGTCTACCACCTCTCAATATATTACGAAAGTTATTCTTTATTCAATAATCCACATTCTATAAAATTGAGTAAATAGAACATTTTTAACGATCAATTATACCAGATTTATTATCGAACTGTAGGCAATCATTGCGATCGATTCCCATGACATGTGCGGCAATGAACCAGTCAACTCTGTCCTATTGTGCAATCGTCCGGAACATCTCACCCTTAAACGCTAATAATATTAACCTATTTATTTATTGTTCTTCTTACAATACCAGAAAACACGTTCTTATTAATTAAGCGTTTATTAAAAATATAGAGATATCTCTATATTTTTTATTATAACTAGCTGTCGCACGCGGCTTCGAGCGCGTAACTTTATAAAATATAGCCTATGTTACTCGCTGATAACATAGATTCCCAACAGTGAAAGAAACAAACAAACAAACGATCAAATATTTCTCTTTATAATATTTAGATGTCTAATTTTGCATTGCCCTTTTTAAGAAAATTGCACGTCATATTTTTCTCTTTTGGTTCAGACTGTCTTGTATGTATGTAAGATATGTGTTAGCCTTTTTTATTGTGTTTTTCTTTGGCCATTGGAGCAATTATGATTATTTCTAATCAACCGACATAAACGGAAAAAGTCAGGGGCGTATATATGACAGTCGACAGACAAACTTTCTGCCCAATGGATTACTGCCTCCCTATACTCGTATAACCACAATAAAATCTCTATTTCAAAAACAAATATCTCCATGGGGTGTAGCCCTGGGTGTAGCCAAGATCCCACATAAACCACTAAATCAAATTTTCGGCTATAAGTAAGTGTATCTACGGCGCGGAGCAACTTGTGGAGGAGGGTAAGGGACATTTAAAACATTGATAAGATCGGGCAAGACCTCAGACAGCCGGTGATCCGGGGAATCAATATTAGGGATCAGACCGTCGTACTGTTGGATTCAAGGAATTGCATAGAGCGGACACTTGATTACTACAATTTTTTTCTGCAAATTGTAAACACAAATCTTCCTCGTTTATCGCTCTTTCGATTAATTAAAACGATATCAATATCCGTTGGATGGTTTAGAAGAAGTTAGCTGAGATGATAGTTAGTGAGATAAAACTATACAACATTTTATTAGGTATTCCAATTTTTCTGTTCTAAAATTTCTTCCTCCTTCCTCGTATTCTAATTCCAACGAAAAAAAATAGTGTCTGCTATAGGTTCCAAGTTATCAATTTTCCAAATTTATTATTGTTCCTAATGCTGACCAATACTTAGGTGTTTACTTGATTTCTCATATTATTAATTTTGTACTAATATTTCTATGCCATTTTTATATGTGCAGGTACAAAGTTGCAATGGTTTTCATACTATTAAATAAACATACTCTAGCCAGTGTGATATAGTATCTTTAAATTAAAGTGTTCTCAACGCAACACCATATAAATAATTAGTAGGTATGTAAAAAAATATATACTTATTTCGACGTGATCTCATCTCTATAAATATTAGCAACAACAAACCTCCCCAGAAAAGAAGAGCAAAAGAAATCGGTCCGTCTTGGAGATAAATATGTAATCTTAATATAATTGCGTTTCGGCAAACAGATCGTCCTACAAACAGTGACCCCTCGCTCATGTTCAGCCCTTATTGACTCTTACAGTTGGGTGCGTGAGTGGTGCCGGCGTGTGAGGGGTGCTACTGCCTCTGACTTGTCTGATGCCTCCACGGATGGAACTGACGGAGCGTGTACCTCGCTCTAATTGTGAATGAGTTTTGGACTGAGCCATCGCTCATTCTAGATTACACTAGTCGCTTGTCTAAACTGGAAACAATACGATCTTTGGGAGATCAACGGAGATTTAACACTTTATACAAAGGTACTTTATACAAGATAGACTGAGCATCAAGTACTTAGTCCACGTCACATTCTTGATGGTAGAAACCATCCTACAATCAAGAACCTACCAAGAGTACCAAGGTCAATACCATCTGATATAATTCGTACTCCACTCTAATTGTGAATGAGTTTTAGATTGATCCATCGCTCATTCTAGATTACACTAATACGATGTTTGGGAGATCAGCGGAGATTTAACACCAATTTTAAAACGATGACCGTAAAACAAACTGACCTTTTTTCGATGTCCATGTCGCGAGGTGGTATTTTTATTATTATTATGTTTTATCAAATCAAAGCAGCGCTTGACCACAATCTTACCTGATGTGAAGTGCTGATGCTGCCAAAGGTGGACCACGCACACCACTGCTTAGGTATCTTCTACTTAGTTATAATAGGTGTATAGATATAAGTAATATCAAATTGGCTAAAAATATACACACAAGACACTTCCGTTATACACAAATGGAGCTGAAAGTGTCAAACCTCGATGTTATTCATTTAAAAATTATAACGAGCACAAAATGTATCGTTTACCATTTAATGCGACATCGACATCGAAACGGAAGGGCATTATTCTCACTAAATCGCATTAGTCTTCGGGCAACGGATATCGGCTCATAAAATATTTCGCGGCCAGTTACACACGACCTCCGCCCCGGCTGTTAAGGGCCCTTCTTCCATCTACGGGAATAATGGTGCGGGAGGAAGGGCGTCTCAAGATATAGTGGCGGTTCAAGTGGCAGACGGTCAATGTTCAATTGATATTAATGGCATTACAACACCTGGTCACACTCGCGAGTGTCACGTCTGCTTAGCTCACATGAAATGCTGATTTATTTTGATAACAAATAAGAATGTTTTTACGTAATTATTTACATATATAACCTGGCGGCAGTAACCACCACCTTACAGACAACCACCGTAAAATTATGTGTTGTTATGTGCTGTTGTGTTTCGGTGAGTGAGTAAGGGATTCCAGAGCCCATTACCCCATCCCTTCCTTATCTTTTATCCTTAATCCTTCTATGGTCGGCAGCGCACTTGTAGCACTTATGGCGTTGCTTGTGTTATAGGCGATAGTACCCACCTACCATCAAATGGGCTGTCAGCCTGTCTAAAAAAACATGGGGCGTTGCTTGTGTTATAGGCAAAGGCGAAGGTAGCCTACCATCAAGTGGACAGTCAACCTGTGTGCCGACTTAATAAAAGCTGGTGATAATAATATCACCAGCTTGGTGAATAGAGCTCGGTGAATTGATAACAATTCACCAATTAATATTAATATTTAGCCCATGTCCATCTTGAAATTCTACTCTGTTAGTGATTTTTTTAAATCGAATTTAGTTCCCAAGATTACTACATAATTTAAACAATCAAACGTACCAACTTCACAATTTTACTATATGTAGATAGATAAAATATAATTTCTTTTGTTGTAATAAATAAAAAGATTTCCAAGACTAAATACACCAACATGTGACAACGTATTGGGGATGAAATCCTGCATGCCCAGACCCCTCAATGAGAACTCTACGCAAGCACCTTAACTACTAAACTATTAGACTATTTTTCATGCCATTACTTAAAGATATATACTGAAAAAGTGTATTAAATAATACATACTGAAAAAGTGATATGAATACTGCATTCAATTCGATGAAAATAATGTGTCATGTAAGCTCCTCTTTAAAAAACCACCTCACGATTCCCCAATATTACTAATACGTACCTATGTAGTGTAATCGCGTGTTAACATCTCCATTCGGCACCTGATGCTCCCCGTGTCTACTGTAACTTCGTACAGAAGACATATTATTTACATTTAAGTCTCGTTCAACTACTTACTACTTTTATTTTAAAAGTTTACTAGCTGGTGTCGGCAACTTCGTATAACGCTGTGATTCGTTTTTTGAAAATCCCACAGGACTTTATTTTTTCAAGGATTACTGTACCATGGTCCATGTTCATGTTAATATTATATTATAATACTAAACATATTATGCCACCTTGTAAGTATATCGTAATATCCGCGTAAAGAGAATCGTCAGTTTTGTGAATGAAAAATGTGTAATTTTAATATTTATATGTGTGGGCTGAGCTTAATCTATAGGTACCTACTAATATTAATTAAGCTGAGAGTTTGTTTGGTTGAACGCGTTAATCTCAGGAACAGGAACTAAGTACTAGTTCGAATTGAAAAATCCTTTTTGTGTTTGATACAGTCCATTTATCGAGAAAGGCTAGTCCGCTAGTGAAGTCGCGGGCAACAGCTAGTTCAGTATAAAAATGACGAACCATTTAATCACTTCTCATAAATAGTTCCTACGTTTTTGTATAAAAGCACACACGCCTCACATTTATTCTACTAAGAGCGTGAATATTCCGTGACTTGTCACCATAAAGTGCGCGATCGTCACCCGTCACCGTAATGGGTTTCCGATTGCAAACCGTCCTATTGTCACGGACAGTCGATATGGAAACAATAGGGTAGCATTCATTTCATTTTAAAAAAATCCATTTTTGAATGAACTCTTTAATCAGCTGGTCATTGAAATCAAACTCAAGATCATCATCAATCAATACTAATAATAAATCTGTAGGGGTCGGTCATGGAGTAATTTACTTTGTTTTCAGAAATATCGTATATATAGGCTCTATACATGATACTGAAACTCATTTTTTAGAATTTCTTTCTGTATATATGTATGTATGTTCCTCCATCACTCTTAAACGAATTAACTGATTTGCATGAAACTTGGTAAATAAACATTTAGAAATACGGGACACGTGATAGTCTACCTTTTGACTTTTTAATAAAGCTTAGGTTACTCGCTGATAACGTAGATTTCTATAGGTGAAAGAATTTTAAAAATCAGTCCAGTAGTTTTTGAGTTTATTCATTACAATTACAAACGCCGATTACACACATCCTAATTTTCTCTTTTTTTTAAATATTTTTGGACTCATTTTTAAAATTCTCCTGCTTCGCATAAATGCATTTTTTTTCTGCAAAATGTAATGTACACGCTTCCTCGTTTATTACTCTTCCGTAAGTGAAAACCGTATCAAGATCGGCTGGAGTATTTAGAGGAAGCTGGTGGAGAAATAAACAGAAGCGGGGAGACTTATTTTAAAACTAGTGGCCGGCATCCTTCTTCTCACGGATGCAATTTTTCTGCAAATTATGCACGCAAACTTTATCAAAATCCGTTCTGGTAGAAATCTCTTAGTTAGAGATTTCTTCTACCAGACCAAGTCGGCCGGACCGTTTGACCCTTGGCTATATGAACTGTGCTCTTAACACGAGATGCGTAAGCTACAACAGGACCTCGTACAGTTTAATTCGAGTACAGGATCGATCAAGGATCAAAATAATTTTAAAAATCAGTCCAGTAGTTTTTGAGTTTATTCATTACAATTACAAACGCCGATTACACACATCCTAATTTTTCTCTTTTTTTTAAAATATTTTAGTGTAGAAGTATAGAAAAATATGTACTGTTTATAAATATGTACTGGTATATATTACGACTAATAACTTAAATGGTAAATATTACGACACAAATATAACTTGTATTGTATATTATAGTATTTATAATATATAACTACCACCTCACCTACTTCATAACATAGGTTCCATTCCATTCGTATTTAATTCAGGAGAGTAAAGCAAGCAAAATTGAGCTTTATTACTGGCAACAACTATAAAAGCTGTCACTCAATGCAAAGATAGCATAGTTCTCGCGAGAGTTACTGGCCACTTTCGTGTTCGATTGACAAGTAAATTGCAAATTCAACGCGATTGAGAGGATTTGCACAAGTGCATAAAACAGTCAGCAGTTCAGGACACAATGCGATCGATGAATCAGTCCAATGCTAAAGATCGTAACTGTAGTGATTTGGTGGAAGATGTCGTTTCTTGCATATAACATTATAGGTGTAACGTCTACTTTAATAGATTTTAAATTAACAATGAAATAATAAAATGGGTTAAGTTTTTTTTATAGATAGACGACAGTAGCCCTTAACCTCAACATTAATAAAAATCTATGTTCATCACGGATAATGTCGATTTCTAATGGTAAAAGAATTTTTCAAATCGGTCCAGTAGTTTCGGAGCCTATTCTATACAAACAAACAAACAAATCTTTCCTCTTTATAATATTAGTATAGATAAGTAATTATTATTAAACGGAAATAAGTTTCCCGCTTTCAAAAAACAACATGGTAACCCTACAAAAAAGTGATCTTTACTAACATCATTCGTATTGGAAGTGTATCAGTATGGGGGCGTTCAGTATCATTGTTTGGCGCCTTTTAAACTTAACTCAATTATTAAATTGTCCCAAACACTGTCCCAAATGTCCTGTATTGTTGCATCATCAATTGTATGGTAATAATAGTTTGGTGGGCGATATATAATGGAAACTACTTTATTCTATTATCTGCCCAATGCTACTAGATTACAAAATAAATTTATAGTAAGTACTCGAATTGATTACACACGTCGTTGTGTTCGATAGTGAAAGCGTAATTGAAATTTTATCCAATAACTGCTTTTAGTATTTAAATTGGTGATATTTACATTAGAGTGAATGTATATTACAACATAAGAAGAAAATTAATTTTAATAATAATTCTAAAAATCTAATAAACTTAGTTAATCTAATTTTAATGCAATTTTAAAATAAAATAGGTACAAAATTACTCAATATAATTAATAAATCTGTAAGTGTAGGTGTATGTATGTTCCTCCATAACTCTTAAACGAATTAACTGATTTTCATGAACCTAGATGAACTTTTTTCCTTTTCAACGCGGACGAAGTCGCAGGCACCAACTAGTAAATAAATATTTTTTTTTTTTTATCTAATTGCTACTATCAATACTAATAATAAATCTGTAGGGGTCGGTTATGGAGTAATTTACTTTGTTTTCAGAAATATCGTGTATATAGGCTTTATACATGATACTGAAACTAAATTGACCATTTTTAGAATTTTTTTCTGTATGTATGTATGTATGTATTTGTATGTATGTATGTATGTATGTTCCTCCATAACTCTTAAACGAATTAACTGATTTTCATGAAACTTGGTAGATAAACATTTAGAAGTACGGGACACGTGATAGGCTACTTTTTATCTTTTTTAAGGCGAACGAAATCGCGGGCGCCAACTAGTTAGATTATAAATTTATGATTTAGTAAGTAATAAAATTTATTAAAAAGCAGCGAAATATAAATAACAAAACAGAAGAAAAAACTTCCGATTTATTATAGGTACCAGCTCTGAGTAAAATATTTGTTATGACCCCTTCTCTGTGTGCGGAATGGAAACCCACATATTGTAGTAATGTATCAAAGTGACAAAGTTATGTAAATCCATTTAACAAATAACCAACGATAAAACAACACGTAAAATCTTTTATCATTTCACCAGAAACAAAAAAATGATATCAAACTAACACGAAGGCTGAAGGAACCCAAACTATTTTGCGTGCGGCTACATGCTTAGCATAATGAGAAAGAGATTGTTTTCATTCTCCCCGCGGGGAGGCCAGCTCATTAGTCGAGTTTTCCCCAAAAAAAAAAATGACGGCAATCATTCAAGGGAAAGTTGGTGAAGAATGTCGACTGAAAAATGCGTGTCAGGAGCTAACGAGCCGTGTCTGTCAGTGTCGCCAAGTTTTATTTTTAAACGAGGCGAAAACGCATCGGCCATTACAGCTAATGCTTTGGGGTGAACGTATAGTTGCCTCCCTAACGCAATGTTTTATGGTCGTATCGATCCTGTACTCGAATTAAACTGTACGAGGTCCTGTTGTTTACGCATCTCATGTTAAGAATACAGTTCATATAGCCAAGGGTCAAACGGTCCGGCCGACTTGGTCTGGTAGAAGAAGTCTCTAACTAAGAGATTTCTACCAGAATTCGATGTCTTTCCATTAAACCACACAACGGATTTTGATAATGTTTGCGTGCATAATTTGCAGAAAAATTGCATTAGTGAGAAGATGGAGGCCGGCCGCTAGTATTAAAATAAGTCTCCCCGCTTCTGTCTATTTCTCCACCAGCTTCCTCTAAATACTGCAGCCGATCTTGATACGGTTTTCATTTACGGAAGCGTGATAAACGAGGAAGCGTGTACTTTACATTTTGCAGAAAAAAATGCATTTAGGCTAAGCAGGAGAACGGGTGGCTAGTTAATTCAAAAACATCATTCAGAGCACCGCTGCCGAAGGGTTTCTAATATGTATATGTATTTATAACTAGCTGACGCCCGCGACTTCGTCTGCGTTGACAAATCGATTTCTACACCTAAAAAAACCCCTAACCCTTTATTTGACGAGGAGAAATCGTTAGATCCGTTTGCGAGATCGTCGTCGCATACAATAATTTAAATTGGTTATAATCTTAACAATTTGTCTTCTGCATTCAATTGGACAAACAGTCCTACAGCATAGAACAAACTTGTTCGTAAGTGAAAGTTTGCAAACAGAAACCCTTCAGTTGTTCGATAAGTTTCAAGATGCGGGTTAGGTAGGTAGGTACCTACTGTAACCTACAGGGTGGGAAGCTTACTTCAAATAAATATAGGATACAAAACTTTGGCTGCTCTACAATGCTCAATTTTGTTAAGTCAAAAAGTAAGACGTCTAATTATAACTCAGCTTGTGTCAATAGACATTGTTTCAATTCTTTAAGTGCACTGTATTTTACGTCACAGAGCAATTACTAAAGTCACAATTACAATTATTAACATAGAACAAGAATGTTGTATTGTAAATATTAGTGAGCATTAACATGCATGCCCCACAATTGAGACGAGTCAAGCATGCCCCACAATGACTCGTTACAATGTTAACACCTGCCTCCACCCACGGAGGTCGAGATAGCAATCGGAATTGATAAACTTTTTATTGTAGACACCATTATATGAAGACACCCCATCACACGCTCCATCGAACATGGTTCATTGGCATCAATTTGAAATAAATATTGCAATGACTCTACTAATAAAAAGATAATTTATCGAGTTAAGCAAATATACTTGTTGCATGCTGTTTACTGGCCATAAGAATATACACTATCAATACATTTTTAATCATCGAAAATACTAGACCGTCGATGATAGGTAAGTACTATTGCAGTCGAGTCGAGCTAATTGCAACTATAGGAGTTGTACCTACCTATGTTATGTAGTGCACCTACTATTATTATTAAGAACCAACCATACGTCATGTTAACTTTTTTGACATTTGTCATGCGAATATTTTTTAACCACCGACGCAAAAGCCCCTCTTTTATAAGTTTGACCTTTGTGTCTGTCTGTAGCATAGACACTAATATACTACGTAATATACCAACAGAGCGTGCAAGCGAGAAGGCAGTCTCTTATGACACGAATACGAGTGCGAAAGAGACAGGAAATAATGAGAAAATATGACTGGTTTTGAGAGAACTAGTGTAACATATAATAACACTGCGAATAGCGTCTTTCAGTTTTTTTGTAATTTCTTCAAGGAATCCTTTTAAATTTAATAAATTTATTGTTAAAATCAACATGGGGTGTTGTTCAGTGCCTGGTTGTGAAGTGAATCACAGGAATAATCCAAATAATGAGACATTTCACAGTCAAATATGATCCACATACTATCAATTTTAAACGCCTTATTTTCAATGAAAATTAGGTTTAAGGAATATGGTAAATTGTGTAATAAATGTAAGATATCACGTAGTTTTGTGTTTTATATATATTTCTCACTTTCATAAATAAAAAAAAAAGATATTGTGTCTGTGAAAATTGCCATAATTTACGTAGTGATTGAGTATTTGAATCATCGATATCGATTAAATTAATAGGTAATAAAATTATTCGCACTAAAATTATATCTCTTAAAATTTTAATATATAAACGTAGCTCAGATGATTTACTATAATGTCGTTGATTAATGCTTGGTTTAGCTGTTTTATAGAGAAAAAAACTAATAGTGTTTTAGTTTATTTTTTTTTTAGCTTTGACAAGTAGATTTAAATTGTTATTCAATAATAATTTGATTATTACCAAAAAATTAAAAATCACTAGTACCTTTGTACAAATAAACGTTCCTAAAATTGTTTCTTAGAAACATAAAAATTAAAACAATCCAAACGTGTAAATGTTTTTTACTTTAGACTTGCATAATAAATATGGTGTGGGAGGGGGAATATACTTGTCAAAAATCATCTTACGTGATAAGTGAATGGCGCCTAATAACTTAAACGGTAAACAAGATAGATAGTACTTATCAAAATTTCAATTTTTAAATCCCGTAGGTGGCATAAGTAATATTTGTCTAATGTGATATTTCATTTTTGTTAATATAAATGTTATTGATTTTTAATAAAGCAATTTATACCAACAACTTGTTTCATTTCAAAGCAATATCTAGTTTCCACTTTAAGTTTTTATGTTCAACTGAACAGAATTACCTATTGTGAACGAGTTGTCTAGTGAAATAATAGATATGTATAAATAAAAAAACATTATAACTCGCCCATTAGCTCTTTGTTACTTGTCGATAACGATGGGACATCTCTAAAACTCACTCACACACTTATATAATCACGCACTCGTAGACATTTCAGTTTTCGTCACGCGGAAAACGGGGAGTCTGTGCGTCTATTACGTAGTATACTAGTGTCTATGGTCTGTAGCATCGTAGCTCCCAAACGGATGGACCGATTTTGATGCGGTGATTTTGTTTCAATGCTGACATGATAGCTTTGAAACAAAAATAATTTATTTAGTAAGAATATTTTAGTTAAGAACTTTAGTTTCTTAACCAAAGTTTATGAAGCACATATTTGAAGATCATCAGCCCATTTTCTAGTTGACGAGGGAATTTTACTAACTTCCACAAGTCGATTGGGGAATCAGTATAAGTACTGTTACTTCGGTGGTAAGTATTTCCAGGACATGGTAACCTTGATCTGATGCTGCAGCATCAAGTAGTCTGCGGAACACCCAACTTCAGAGCAGCAGTAGATGTAGGTACTTAGCGTGTTTGGGCTCAATAGAAAGTCGGACGTTATTTTATAATTTTTAATTATAACTTGTTTATTTAACAGTTCTCAGGCTGGCACACTACATATGTGATTTACCTATTTGAAAATACTGGTACACTTTGAAGTAACGCTAGGACCAGTGTAAGTGAAACGGGCATTTATTAGTGCTGCAATGCAATAAATTTCTCTACACAATCAGTCAAATAACCTTTGGGCACGACATGTGTCGCAAACAGAGCAGCCATTTAAGAACAGGGCGAGTGGCAACCAACCACTAATGCCTTTATCCAATTTATCTAGAAATTTAATACAAATGTAAACACTTCCTCAGATATATTTTTAGCTTATTATAATATACTTATTTTTATTTAATAGACATATATATAACACAATGTGACTATGTGACCTAACTTGGACCTAACATAGATTATAGCTTAGATTATATCCGTAAGTACCTATACTAATATATAAATGCGAAAGTTTGTATGGATGGATATTTGTTAGTCTTTCACGCAAAAAATACTGAACCGATCTCCATGAAATATTGCATACATCGTTGTCTTGGACACCAGAAAGTTCAGGTACCTTTCATCGCTTGACGCGGGCAAAGTCGCGGTTTTATTATTGGGTTGATTGTCAGGAGCAACTAATCCTTTAGATAAAACCACCAAGAAGGACAATTACTATTGTGTTTTAGGAGGCGAATAAGAGTAAGGTACCTACTTAACTTATCCTCATCCTCTCCCCCCTTATGTATACCTAAAGCAGGCTAATATGAAATGTCTCGTCAATTAAAAAATCATGCGAAATTATAGAAAAGATGTTTTGTTATTATGTAAAGGGCGTCGATTCGCTGCCGATCCACTTGTAGGTAAGTGGCTACCGTCTCCACAGGTGCTGGGATTTGGTACTCTGTGTTTATTTACCGAGTACTGAGCAAAATACTGAGTAGGGACCTATTTGTAACT
The DNA here is from genome assembly GCA_918317495.1 of Synanthedon vespiformis. Classification (NCBI taxonomy): domain Eukaryota; kingdom Metazoa; phylum Arthropoda; class Insecta; order Lepidoptera; family Sesiidae; genus Synanthedon; species Synanthedon vespiformis. The sequence continues at coordinate 4,736,279 of OU906965.1, forward strand.
AGTAGCTCATTCTTTTTTCTTTTTACTGTTTTTTATTTTCTTTGTAGTTGTGTTATGTTACTTACTGTTACTATGTTTATGTTACTTGTGTTGTGTTACTAAGTTGCAAATAAATGATAAATGTTAAATGTTGTATTATATTATTATATTTAGGAAGAAATACCCGCTGCAAAATATACACATCTCACATTAGAGAAGAGACAAATCGATTATAACGCACGGACGCTCAAACTGAATCGAGTGATTGGCCAGCCGCCGCTGCGGGTGTGGTAACGACACATCGATTGATAGGTTACGCTATCTATTTATTTATATCAAAAATTAACTCTTTTCAATGTAGAATTCTATATAATAAAATTGCTAAATTAAAATCAGTTCGTTTATTATAATGGAGCACGTGTAAAAGATTTTAAGTAATAAGGTAGAAAGTAGATAAAGTGTTCTGGTGTTTCAATATTCATATTCTATCATTGTATAATCGTTTATAATCATTCTATCACGATACACATTTGCAACCTGTATGGAGTTGTTAGTGTTATTGGTGACGGTAAGTACCACCTACCATCAAGTGCTAGCCTGTCCGCCGACTTTTTTTATTCAGATCATACCAAAATATATCACCAATAAAATTAATTATAATAAAGATGAAGAATTGGCTTAGCTGGACGCTTTTATTTGTAACTCTGGAACTACCAGCGATTTTAAAAATTATTTTTGAATTGCCGAGAAGAAGCGACATGTGCATGACTGGCAATTTAAATAAAACGGGGGTGAAATCGTGGAACTAGTATTTAATACATGTATTCCAGTAACAAAATGTATAAAGGCATACATTTTGTTAAGTACTGAAATAACTACTTACTGTTACTGGAACTTGTTACTGGAAATTCTAGCATCTCTCTACATACATCTCTAGCACAAATAAGCACCAATTACTTCGTTAATTACTTTTTAGATACCTATCAGTTGTATTGTATTGTATGCTCACCCAATTCCTTTATAGCCAGATTAACTGCCGAGTTAACAAAACCAAATTGATCAACCGCCAAATGCAATAAGATGCGGACAAACAAACACCGATAGCAATCTTAAGGATTTATTGATCGAACAAAATCTACGAATACCCTCACACATCGACTAGGTAAATGTTCACAAGTATAAATGAGTGCAATACGGAAAGTTTTACCATCAAATTAAGTAGAAAACAGTAGATAACCGCTTAGTTGGTTTGGTATATACCATAAGATGCTTTAATCCAAGCGAATAAGGTCCAAAATTGTACAGATGAAAGCGATAATGTATAGTGTTGCTGTGTTGGGTAGAGCGACCTCCCATGCGTTGATAAAAGTTCGCCGGAGATAAAGGAAGCGCAATAAAGCATGTCAATAATTGATAGGGACGTTTTGAGTTTAGAATCAAGAATTAGGGTTACCCTATTGTAAAATCAGCCGGTCGAAAATATTTTGACCTTTTTGGTGCGAATGAACAAGTTTAATTAATTTAGTAATTTTTTATGTTATAAGTAAATTAAATTTTAAATAAGTATTATTTTTTAGAATTATGCATTAAGCCGTAAATTGGGTAAAACATTTGTTCCTAAACTATCTATAAACAATTTTATTTTACATTGTGCCACATTATTATACAGTATCATGAGTAAATATTGATTTTTTTATAAAAACTTGGGTACCTACTTGCCTTAACACTTTGCTTCGAGGATCCCGGGTTCGATTCCCGACATGGTCAACTCTGGAAATGAACTTTTCAAAATAAGCTCTTGTCTGGATTTGCAATATTATGCACTACTTATTAATATTATCCCATCCCATTTCGTTTAGTCTAAAGTACAATTTTATACGTCAGAACGAAAGAAGTATCGACTATAGGTACCCTAGTAATGATATAACTTTTTATTCTATTAAAAGTGTCCCTTAAACCTCTATTTTTATGTTTAAGACATCAATTTCGGGTAAAGGATTAGGAAGGCAAGGGATAGCTTTATGGACTCTAACATCCCTTACTCACTCACTGAAACACAACATAATAATATATTTCTATATACATACCTACCTACTTACTAAAAACATAATATCTATTCTTTCTTTTTTCTGGAAAATTAAGACTACTTTGTCTTGACACTATAATTTATGATATGACACCAATTTGTTGAAATCGTAAAGGAGAACGGACGTTTAATGTACCGAAAAAATGGGGTGTCAACAAGGAAGCCCCTTTCTACACTATGAACAAAAGTACTGTACAGAACTGTATAATGACAGAAAACACAGATATCATAAGTTAAAATAAATCATATTTAAATGTAGGTACCTATTTGGTAATATCGCAATCAGCAATAAAACAAAGTAAGTAATAAATAAGTATTTATATAATCAAGTGCCTATTATCAGTCGGTACAATAAAGTAGATGCAAAATCGACAAAAAATAAACATTATAAAAGTCTCTCAAACAGTAAGTAAGTATGATTAATAAGTGCAACATTCTCGCGATAATTCCATTGACTAAACAACATAGTGTTGGGATATAAACCAAATTATAACGCCCCATAACCTCTGTTGACAACTCATTCGTGTAATGGCGCCAAGTTTTGGCGGGTGTTCACCGATGCAACAGAAGCACTGCATACAGCCAGACATTTTAATAACGCAGAGAGGATAATCCAATATTTTTATAAGTTGTCTATCGAACATTATTTATACCATACCTAATTTTTAAATTATCTCACTGGCCAAAGATTTAAATCACAGATGCGCCCTGTGCTTCTGAAAACTGTCCACGTAATATGCGACGTGAACCGTTCACTGCTTTCTACAAGCGATTAAGGCAGGAAGAGTGAGGTCACTTTTCCCAACGATGACACATTTTCGGCCGTCTGAAGTATGGCAAAGGGCGCATCTGTGATTTAAATATCTGTCACTGGCACATAAAATGCTTAATAGATTACATACTTTTAGGAAACAACGACATAAATATTGAAGTGGGTTAAATAAGGTTAAATTAAATTACTTAATCTACAGAATATTACCTATTTTACAATTTTTAAAATACCCTAAATCAGAAGTTTAAAACACCCTAGACTATACCAAGAGTAAACTTACTTAAGTAATTATCTACAAATATAGAAATTAGAAAAATTTACAATTTAAGAGTTGGACATAGGTTGGACTTTAGCGCTTTCTCTTTTGTCATCTACATATTCATGATACCTGCAAGACCTAGGGCCCTAGACAAATGGCATTCGATTTGTTACTTTGACTAAGGCCCCTGAATATCCAGTTGCAAAAAATAAGTAAAAATGTACTTATTAGTATGTTTTTTTATTTTATCTACTACTAGTGTTTTTGACCGCGACTTGCCGCGTTATTATTATTTTACGGAAATGATTTAAGTAGATAAATAATTTTATTGGTGCAATAACAAAACGCTTTTGGCTGACATTGCTCGCCTCGTTAAATTTATCAAATTCTAGACAAACATTAAAACATAAATTGGTTCTTGCCATTAGTACGGTAAACCATAACTTTTATAATATATAGATGCAATTATATAAGGTTTTATTTAATCAGTAATTAAATGAACTTATTAGAAAATGCTAAAACTAAACGTGATCACGAAGATTATGACTTATATCAACTGTCATTTGTCAACAAACGTCAAAGTCACGCTTTAATATCAAATCAAAACAAAGATAGATTGAAAATTGAAAGTTATTGTTTATAGATGGTGAAAAACGTTTTCCCGGGCTCTTCATTTGTTAATGTATTGTTATTTGTAAACTCTCTTTAAATAACTTAATAATGAATTCTTTTAAAACCGACTAATATTTACTTAAATACAGGAATACTTTACAAAACAATACCCTTGAGAGTACGACTGTTTTCTGAAGACAGTTATAGTTGTAAACATGTTTTCTGATGATGATAATAGTTTTGAATTGGAGGAAGAAACGCTAGAAGTTATTAATATTAGCAGTGACCATTCGAAATATAACGAAGAAACTGATGAACATAGTAGTGACGACGAGAGTAACTTACCATTAGTGGATATCAAGAATAAAAAAACGAACGCAATAAGAAACTTATTCGGTTCGTCCAAGAAAACTGTAACGGCAAAACTAGATAAATTCAAATTTCAAGAAAGAAATAAAAATGTTGCATTACCTATTCCGTCGACTTCCACTGCAGAGACTTCAAAACTGACACCGGTTACAGTGTGCGAGAGGCCTATAGGAGGTGTCAAAGTCCAACTACCGGTTACACCCTATGGAAGTCAAATGGCTTTAATGTTTAAGGTAATCTTAACTCATGAATGAGAAATTACATCTTTATTTTTGCACAGAACTAACCGGTATTGTTTTAACTTTATTGTATACTGTTAAGACTGAGAATCCAGAAAGAGTGTTTTAACATAAAATTGAACGGAATTTACTTGCATTACCATGAGGCCTCTTTATTAAAACTATTAACTATCATTATATACCAACAAAGAATAAACTATATTATTAATAAGTCGAAGTAGTAATGGGCAGGACACATTAATACAGAGAGCCGGCATTCTCTAAAACTAGAAGGTTGTCAAGTGGAGGCCATTGAACCAGCTAGCACAGCATAGGATATCCATCGACAAAGTGGATAGATGATAAGGGTTGCGGGTCAAAGATAAATCTAGGCTTCTTTTGACGGTTCCATTGGAAAATTATGGGGGAAGTCTGTGTCCAGCAGTGGAAATCCTACAGCTGAGATAATGATGATTCTTATTATTTGTATTAACACCCTAATAATAATGCATTTATTCACTTTACATAAAAACATAAAAATTACACAAATTAAATAAACCTAATCTAAATTATCTATACTAATATTATAAAGAGGAAATATTTGATTGTGTGTTTGTATAGAATAGACTCCAAAACTACTGGACCAATTTGAAAAATTCTTTTACCATTAGAAGCCGACATTATCCGTGATGAATATAGGCTACTTTTTACCGCGGGAAAATGCTTCATTTCTATAGGAAATCTAAAATAAAAGTAAATACTAGCAGCTTGGCCCAGGAGATAGCGCCAAGTACTAATACAATAAACCAATAGTTAACCTATAGTTACAGTTAACCTATTGGTTTATTGTATTAGTACTTGGGCTGCTATTTATTGTATTTATTATATAAGGCAAAATATATCAGTTTGATTATATATGCAGATTGGATACATATCTTATATCAGTTTGAGATATATAGAAATGCTAAACTTTATCCATCTTGCCAATTGCTATCAGTTTTATTTTTGATCACATTAAATTTAATAGGAAACTAGCTACTTCTGGTTTGTTCTTTACTGTGAGTGTTAAGATAATATCAGATCGGAGGTATACAGATATAGCTTTTGTATTTGCGAAGGTCCAATTTTTTAAGAAGTCTTCTATATTTTGTAGTAAATACCATATGATAGTGTCAAAGTGTACCATGCTCTACAGCCTTAAACTGGATGACCTGTCTAGAGACATGGGGATCCTCTTGGAGTGTGTATGTGATACTCGAAACCATTTCCATAATCTACTATCGGGGTCAGGATCTACTTTATCTATCTTTAATCTATCACAAGAGGGGATGAAAGTGCATTTTCATCCCTCCTTGGTGTTGCTTGAGTTTATAGGTAAAGTTAGCCACCTAGTCTACCTACCCATCAAATGAGTGAGTAAGGGTTTACCTGCCATCGCTTAACTTAAAAAAATATTAGAATACATCCTAAGTCATGTCAGCCATGGGAAAATCAGTGCTGGACATAGAGCTCCCCCCATAATTTTCCAACAAGACCTCTATTAATTTGTATATTGAATTCTATGTATATATTGTATGTATATTGTGTATCCCCACTACATGGTTAAATTTCAACAGACACCACGTCCTTTATTCTGAAGTAAAAACAAATAATAAATAACTATGCTATAATTTAATAATATATATTTATTACTTAGGTGATAACTGCTATCAAAAATCGCGAGAACTGCTTGTTGGAGAGTCCCACTGGATCTGGGAAGACACTGGCCTTGCTGTGCAGCGCTCTGGCTTGGCAACAACAGGAAAGAAGTAAGTACACATACACTTATGATTGTAAAAAATATAAATTTCTTTTGTCTTGATACATTTTTGATAATTATCTTACTGTTTTTAAGTAATTTTTTCTTTAGTTCGTTTTTTTAAACTTCTTTATTTTAAGTTCACTTTTTACTAACGCATTTAGTACAAATTCTATATATTTTATAGATGGTTATCAAACTATGTCTACAAATCTAGTTAACTCATTTCTCCGAAACGCTCCAACTTGTACATTATCGTTTCTGGACGTGCTATTTGTTGCAGTTTTGCTTAATAATTTTTAAATTGCTTAAAACACAAAAGAAGTTATTTAAATATGTCTTAAGTTATGTTATTTTTAACTGGTATGTTATTTTTTTAACTTTAGGAATTGTTAGATAAAATTAATCTTTAGTGAGATTGAGTGAACATGAGTAATATGAGTAGTATGAGTAACATGAGTGAACATGATAAAGATGAACTTACCATATACATAGTATACATAGTTATAGGACTTCAAAAAAATATTATTAAGAAATACCTATTGGTTTCATTATTGGTCTCGAGTTAACATAATGCATTAAAATATGATTGAACCATTACAAGTTCCACATACATGTTGAAAGTCATGTAAACCAGCTGCGTTTCAGCGTCAATTGAGGACAAGAGTGTTCGCGTGCGAATGATGACTGGTGAGCCAACAAGTCGCATAAATCCACCCTCCGACTGTCGCACGACAATCGCAAAACAGCCTAACACGAAAATTGCGCTTCACCGATGCTGAATGCATTTGTCGCATGCAATCTTTATTTGTTTCGAATAGTGCCGTAACTGAACTTTCTTACTTCGTTCGTTGCATATTTTATGTTCTATGTCGATAGGTCGTAAGAGTTAATTGTAGGATATGTCAGATTTTATCAAAATCTGCTCAGTAGAGTTATACCGAAAACAAATAGGTACCTATTGTCACATTCGGTCATAAATTTAAACCACACCTATATAGGTCAACAATAGAGTCTGCTAAACGAGCTAAGGAGATGTCTATTATCGGGTGGATTAGTACCTACGTTGAAGTGCTTTTCCCTGAACTCTCTGTCTCAGGGGTCAACTTAAAGAATGAACTTTTCAAAGTTGGGTCTGGTCTGTGTTTAGAAAATATGGCACAATGCATTTCGCAGCTGTGGCGTTGCTTGTGATATAGGCGACGGTAGCCACCTGGCTTCCACAACTACACATGCACAAGCATCCCACAAGCAAGAAGGTATTATCAAGGTAACTGTGAGTCTGTTTCCATATAAGATCGTAGGTATTGAGACTTATAATAAGTTATTATTTATATGTGTTGTGATACAATTATTGTTTGACTATACTACGTCCGTTCCTTATGTAACTTAGTTAATAATCGCGTTCCATAAGCAGATAGCAATCTGCTAATAGAACGGATATAGAAGGGAAAAATTTCACTAGCGCCACTGTTACCGCGAAGCTTCGCTGACAGCTTAATGCAGTTTTACACCGAAACTTGCGCACACTTGAACAAGACCGTTTTCCAGTACACTAAAATATTTCGTCACGAACCAGCGATATGGAAACTCGATAAATTACGTCATTATTACGAAATGCGAAAATTCAAAAGTTTCGATCAATCGATAGATTGAACTCTATTAGCATGCCGTTAAAGTTACAAATGTAATAACGAACTATCGAGCACTTTGACTGCAAGGAAAGTGCAAAAGTTTGTATCAAAGCATTTGGATTGTTTTAAGTTTTACAATGATCGCGTTATTTATGTTTTTTGTAACAGTCTATTATGTTAATATTTTAGTAGATTTATCGACTATTTTAACGTAATATTTATTTTTGACTATATAGTATTGCTTGAAAGACGCATGCTTAATTAGCTTATTATCAGACAGACCTTGTATGTCCGCTTCGGCCGTTTTGTCATAAGATAAAAAAATCCAAAGTTTTTTTTTGTTGTTTCACTAATTAACTGATAATATGAATGTCAGTCAGAATCTTTCGTATTTTGATTAACTAATTTGAACAAAAATCTGTTATTGTGACTTAACTTTAAAAGTAAGTCATTAGCCTCGCGAATTTTTTTGTGGGTACTATAAACATAATTATACTTACAACATTATTTTTATATAAGTATTAATAGTTTTCGCAGCGCACGCCAATTAATGACTTTTATGGACAAATTTTCTGATACCTTAGGTACATGGGGTATTATTGCAATTTTCGAGGGCTCTCTAAATTTTTTGAAAATAAAATACAGATGATGTTACACTCGCTGATAATATTGCATTATATATGTGAAAGAGTTTTTAAAATCAGTTAAGTAGTTTTTTGAGTTCACGCATTACAAAAAACATACAAAAAATAAAATATTTCCTTTACACACTAACTTTTTGGCCAATTCAATAAAAAAACCATCAGAAACATCCGCGTAACTAAAGTTTTATTTGTTGAGAAAAACTAAACAACTTATTCTAATTAATTGCAAGCACCTGCTTTTTACTCTTTTCAACTTAAGGTTCTAATTATCAGGTGCCCTGCCTACGTCTTGTCAATTGTTAAAACAAAGAAAACATAGGAATTTCCATTCGTAACTAAGGACATTCATTAGTGTGTTTGGAAACAGGCTATAAGTAAGTATCTCTACTAAAAAAACACGATCTTGGTGTGCGTTTAAAATGGTTTGTTGATAGAAATGGATTATTTTGAGTGTAAATAAAATTAAGTTTACATTAGCCCAATGGGTCGAATAGGTATTGCGCTAAACTCTACAGTAACAGAATACGCAGGTTCATAAACCAGGGCCTGCACTTGCCTGCCACCACACTGGTCGTCCAGTTTCGATGTACTGCTAAACTGTATTGAAACTGCAATTTTGCAGTCTAATTGCAGTCCATCTAAAGAGACCCTTGTGGATTGACATAGGGCTACATAAATCGTATATGGTTGTGTGTGGTCCCTTAGTAAACTAATTAAATTAACTAAATTATCAAACTATTACTTCGCGCAATACGCACAAGCATAAGAACTTGGCAAGTGTAATAATTGACTATAAGAAATTTTAATAAGACCACTGTTATATCCGTCAATTCATATCACCAAGTATTGCATGCGTAATTGCCTCTTTGTTTGTAACGTAAATACAAAAGGTGCGAAAAACAAACGCTTCCTTTGCCACTGAATCGATAATTGTTTTCATAATTTGTACATACATTAGGATATGCCTAAGGACGCTTACACACTGTTCTTTTTCAAATGTAACATGTAAATGCATGTTATACAAAGCTTCTGCGGCTGTGTTTTTGCGTGAGCGTTGATTATTATTATCGTTGGTCAACCAATTATTAAATAAAATAGATAGATAAAAGTTATAAACGAAATAACCCGTTGGTGTAACCTTCGACGCCGTACACAAAAACGGGTTGTTATAAAATTTGACGTGTATAGGTATATGTGTATATGTATACTTATGTGTTACTGTGTGTCTGTCTGTGGAATCATAGCTCCCAAATTGATGGACCGACTTTGATCGGTTTTTTCTTTTGTTTAAAACGTGATCGCAATTAATCTTAGTTAAGTATATTTATGAAGTATATTTATAATTTTTAATTATAGATTGTTTAATAATTTGACTAGTGTTCAGGAGCCCTATAATTGAACATTGATTAAATATTCCATATCCAATGGCTCATTAAAAGAACAACTATTTCGCACCCGCCAAATAACACAACTTTTTGTGGTACTCACTACAAAACATCAACAATTACAGACGTATGCGCCGTGTGCTCCAACATTCCTTCGACTTTTTTTCATTGTTTTGAGTATTTGATGTGTTTACAAATAAAATAAATATATCTTATCTGAAACGTCGTAACAGTTGAAAATTGTAAATTTCGTAAGACGTTCTCGCTTGCATCTTGCATCATATAATTTTCATATGTAGTATAATTAATGTACATATGTATATGTAGTATATTCCTACATATGAATATATTATTTAGTTCCATTAGTGAAAATTATATAGAAATCTGTTGGGTGGTTTAGAAGAAGTTAGTGGAGAATAGACAGACAGTGTTTGAGGCTGTAGTTTGAAAGCTACTGTGATCATCAACCTATATTATGTTTGAAGATTGTTAAGTCTTATTGTTCTTTGTTTTTCATTTTTATCTTAACTAATGTTATAAAATCAGTACACACTTGATTTTCAGCAGAAGAATCTGCTGTACGTAGGCCTCCACCATATTTTATATGAGTTATGATAAGAAAATTGATAGATCAATACTAATCATAAATATGTAAGTGTAGGTATTGTATGCATGTGTGTTTAAAATCAAATGTCAATCAAAAAACATTGTCGACTCTGTTCCCACCAATTAAAGTCAGCGGCAAGTTATTTTGTGACTTTTAAAAAGTTTTGACTAGTAGTGAGAAAAGTGTACCGCAAAGCATATGGTTTTGGCGGGTGACAACGCATTTTCGGTCACGGAATTTTTCGCGCCCAATTTTCCACACGTCAACAGTGACGACTCAATCGCTGTTACGAATTTGGAACTACTGGAATCACACTCGAGGTGTTTTACAGAAGTTTTTTTTTTTAATAAGAAACTAGCTTTTTTTAAGACAGTTTGAACCCTATGAAATATGCACGTCTATTTTTAACTTATCAGAGAATCATCAGAGAAAACCTAATATAATATGGAATGGGTGTTTTAAAAGTGAATGGCAACGTTGTGTCATCAATCAATATACTAATAATAAATCTGTAAGTGTAGGTATTGTGTGAATGTACTATGTTCCTCCATAACTCTTAACGATTTTCATGAAACTTGGTAGATAGACATTTAGACGTATACAGATCACAGGATAGGCTACTTGCGTCTTTTTCAACACGGACGAAGTCGCGGGCGCCACCTAGTTAACAATAAACCGGCAAAAATTTCACCAACGACCCTGATATCGGTCTAAGATTCCAACACTAAGTAATAAAGTAATTCTAAAACCATCAATTACACCGGGTCGTCCTAAACCGCACCAAGGGTGACATATATCCGCCCCCGTACACATCTTTGAATTTCCCTTCGCCCTTTTCTCCCTCGCGCTTTTCCCGCGTTTTTTGTTCCGCGTAGCTGGCAACCCTTTTCTAAATTGAATTTGGAATCTGCGAAGTGAATGCCAGTGTCGTAAATAAATTAATACTTTTGCCGCGACCTCGTTTAATGTTAGCTGTTTTTGTAATTTATGTTTTATTTGTTAATTTATTAACAGTGTTTTTATACAAGCGTTGAAAATCCCTATGTGCCTACATGTAAATGACTTCTCATTTTATATTTACAAATGGAGGATTATACAAATCATAATTTGATTAAAACTAATGTGATTAACAATCAACAACGGAACCTTGAGTGAAATCATTTTATAATCTAAAAAATTAATATATTTATCTTCATTATTGTAATATCTCAATTTATCTTTTAATTGATTAGCTACTCACAGATTGTAATTTTTTGTCATTAGTTATAAATAAGCATAAAGGCACATTTTGAGTGTGGTGCTCATTTTGCTTTTTGTACATTTTGCTCTGAAGGGCATTATACTCTACATTTACAAATACATTATACTTTTAATATAAGAAAATATTTCATCTTTGTACCTCTATGAAATCAAATATTGGTCATTCAAGTGCCCTTTTCACAAGAAATATACCCAGTAATATACCTCAAAGGTGCTCCAGGCTTACCATAATGAAAAGTCATCAATTTCATCCAATGTTTAAGTAATTTTGAAATAGTTGAAGCCTTTTTTTCATAATTGTTGTTTCACTATTGCTTATGATGGATATGGTGAGTTGGCACAGTAACTTTGAATGTACTCAGTAAAATCTAAATATTATGTACTTCTTTCTTTTGTTTGTGTTTCTGTTGTTATGTTTGTAATTATGTATATCTATTTTATTGTGGACAACTCAGGTGTACGCTAGAAACTCAACTGAGTTTATAGTACACCTTAACTGTGTAATATCTGTTGTTTTTTGTCTGTAAATAAATAAATAATAAACGTTTCTTGCACTTTTTTATTTTATTGTTTATATTAAGGTCGACAGACAAGCTTACGGTCCACTTGATGGTAGGTGGCTACCGTCGCCTATAACACAAGCAACGCCAAAGTACTACAAGTGCACTTCTTGGTTTTCTATAAATATAAAGGCAGTGCATAGTTGTTGGGAAATAGTCCCATTAGAGATGTTGTCTATATCAACACACCTTCCGTAATTGTAATTGGTGTAACGGAGATATTATCTTTCGGTAAAAAATTAACAGTGCTGATGTTCCCGAGCGATTTGAGTAGTTGGCAAGTATACCAACCGTTATTCGAATACATTGTGATCGCAGAGTGCCTCCCGCATCGCGCTAATTCCCCACCAAGGGTTGCCGACTTGCCGATGTCGTAAACTTTATTTACGACACCGCCCGATTATTGCGACGCCGCTCTTCGGCTCATTTGCATGCAAATTTATACGACGCTGCCGTGTCGCATCCTTAGTTTGGCGTTTGTTTCCGCTAGTTAATGTGAGGGTGTCGGTATCGAATAGTTCACTTATTGATTAAACTCTTTTCTATTCATAGTTGTAGTATCATTTGCGAAGGGAATCAGGACAGACCTGATTTTTCTCTAGGAATAATGTGACTCATAAAAATCGGTCAAGCGTGAATAATTCGGCCCATAAAACAAAAAACTTAAAAACAGACGAATATGCAAAATTATTTTTTGCAAATCTAACTAAAGAGCGTTTGTACTGTTCATTTAGCGAACTACTGCAACTTGGGCAGAAGCGGTCCTCTAAACAAGCTCTCTCTCTCAAGGGAGGCTAAACTCGAAGGCTCGTTCACTCTCTATTCTGATAATCCAACACCGACTTGGGACTCCTACCAAATTCTTTAACTTTTCTTGTTGTTTTAAAAAATAATACTTATCAATACTAATAATAAATCTGTAGGGGATGGACTTTACTTTATTTTCAGAAATATCGTATATATAGCCTCTATATATGATACTGAAATCGTAGATAGGATATTTTGCTGTAGGTATTTTTAAAAGTTAATAATACTGCATTCAAAGATTTTCTAAAAATTAAGTCATTGTCGGCAAAAAATAATTAGAAAATATCCTATCTACGATATTCAAGGTACTTTCCCTTCATGTCGCATAGTCTTGGGACGCTCTGTATAACGGTGATGATAATTTTGTAGGATCAAGACTAATATTTACAATAAATAATGCTCACTTGTCGAATTCAACCGAGCACGATAAATTAGCGTGCAGCTAATTTATCGTGGCACGGAAGTCCCGTGCACCAATAAAGGGGTAGGCAAATTTTGAATATTTATACATTGATTTTGTGATACGGCGACATATAAAAAGCATTCGATTATTACCTGATCGGTTCCGTCCACAGTAAGTTGCTCGGTCTCCTTCATAAATTCTCTTTAGTCGAGCTCCGTTTTGATTCGATTTATCGATGACTGTAAAACGTATCGGTCCGATTACTATCTATATGTCGACTTTATTCTTGTTGCATGTTATTAAACGGTATTCAATGAGCACCCTGTTTGTACTGGCCTTGAAAATCTTCTATATCGTGTTTTGAACCATCGTTCTTCTTGAGAACATTTTTGTTGTCAACGAATAAACCGTTGTTTCAGTGGGAGCGATATTTTTAATTATATAAGACATAAAGGTGTAATATGGAAAACTATGTATTACACGAGACTTCGAGCTAGTTGTTACTCATTCAATAGCTAGTAGCTAGCTAGTTGTTAACTAATAATACAATAGCCTAGCTGTTTATTTAAAAAATATATTGAAATGATTAATTTCAATCATTTATTTTGCAGTAAAAATAGAATCAGACCATCAGAAAAACCATGATATAATACATCCCATGATTCCCATGACAACAGGCGAGTGAGTAGTCTTTATTAGATTTCTCATCAAAAATAGTTATCATTTACATGCAAGTAAACAATCTTGGTAATTAAATAGTACTCCCACTGCTCACTAAACCGAATGGCTATTTGGTTCGAAGTTCTAACAATGTTACAGTTTAAGACCTTTAAGAGCCCGTTTAAGGGAACTTTGTTGGACCGATCTTTAACAAACAAGACTGAAATATATCTCTACATTGAACATTTATACTCATTCACAATCTTTATTGACCACTCATTGGACTCCCAATAGTTTAACGATTGTCGGCATAGCGAAGCCGACTTCGCTATGTTTCCGCATGCCCACTTGTACGTGGGTACCTACCGTGAATTAATTTTCATAGAACAAAACGCTATTAAAACATATATTGCTTTGTTTTTTTTTATGGAGGGCTTATTTTATTGCTTTTTGGGTCTTATCGAATTAAACTTGCCGGTAAATTCAATGTTACCAACCACACTTATACTTATATGGCACCGAGTCATACAAGGTATAAATCGGAATATTGTGCTTTCTTTTACTTCCAATGACTTAATAATAATATTAGCATGTTTTCATATTCGCGATGATAAAATATTGTTTTGATCCATAGTTGGTCAAAATAGGGTCCGATACCATACTGAACTTCACAGATTACTTATTGTGACATAATATCCAACACTTCATAACTTTAAAGAAACTGAAAAGCGTCTATTGAATATGAATATTTGGTAGATAATAAGTGCCTAAAGGCTTAATGCTAATACACAAGCAGTATGCTATTAAACAGACATAAAGATAACATTACGACAGGCTTTCCGTTTCGGCTTTAGGACGCATTTATTAACCTTTCGCCGGTAATGCCGTAAATATTATATTTAACAATAAATATAATATGACACTATCTACAAACACAGTGATCGCGTGCCTTAATATAAACGATCTGAGCAATGATTCGATAAAGTGAAACCAAACAAGCGAATAGTTAAATTTGTTTAAACTGTCTACGCTCTCGCGGAAGAACTGAGTAACTGAGTAAATAAGCTTAATTTTTTTTTTGTTCTAAATATAAAAAGATAACTTCGGGGCACACTACGTTTACAGCAGATCGCTGTGAAATAACAGCAATGTGTTGTTGTATATCGGTGAGTGAGTAAGTGATACCATTTGCAGGAGCCCATTTTCTTATCCCTTCCCCGTAGTCACAGTGGCAGCACAAGTGGCATTGCTTGTGTTATAGTATAGGGCATCGATAGCCACCTACCATCAAGTGGACTTTTGAGCTAAGTACATATATTGATTTGATAGTTTCCTTGTGAAAACTTATTAAATACCCTTATAAAAAAATTTAATACTTTCAGTTTTAATAAGGGCCACAACGCAATATAGATACTAAAAACAACGAATATAATTTCTTTTAATTGATTTGAATTAAATAAAATGCAAAATTTTATTTAAAGAAAATAATGCATTAATTTTCTATAGAATAGACTGCTTTAAATGTGGAGTTATTTGGTTTTTCATTGAAGACGTCGTCGCAGTGTCCCACCCGCTCCGCAGTAAATAAGCATGATGTAGCGTGATTACGAACTTCCACTAACTTTAGAGACTTTTCGCTTTTTGCTTGACATTTCGGTGTTGTGCAAGTAATAAACGGGTGAAATAATAATTTTTAGTTGCAATTCGTTTTGACTTTAAAAGAGATTTTGAATTTATTTCTCGGTAGTGAAAAAATGCATTATAGAGAAAGTTAGAGGTACCTACTACATAATAATTATAGATTCTACGTTGGCTTATAAAATACGTAACAAAAAAAATATTTTGCTTTCGTCTATATTTTTTCGGGTTGTTCTGTTCTCAGATATCGTATATACATCGTTCGGCCAAAACTCTTAAACGAATTAACTAATTTTCATGAAACTTGGTACATAAACATTTAGACGTACAGGATACAGGATTGGCTACTTTTTTCTTTTTCAACGCGGACGAAGTCGCGGGCACCAGCTAGTAGAACATAATACTATACAATATATTGATGTGTCGGTTCGGCGGTATAGTTCGGTGTGACCGCGGCCTTTGAATTTTTACCCCAGACAACTTATCGTTTATAAATGTAAAAAAATATATATTCATTAAAATTATGTTCACTGCGAGTTCGTGTGTTGAAGTGCTTAAAAAATAGACAAAATTACAATTTTTTTTAAAAGCCATTTTTTTCCGTAACCGTGTATAGGTATACGAAAAATGTAAATTTTACAGTTTCAAACACGTAATGTATTTAATGCGATGGGCGTTCGATTCCTCCTCACAGGAATTACAAATTCCTTTCGTGATCCATTCAAAAAATTAGTGGTCTTTTATTTTTTAAATTGTCTTCGTGTCACTCGCTAATGCAAATGCGACTGTTTCTGAGGTTGATACCGATTGTTGATTTACTACGACGACGATACAACCTTTTAGATATAATGGAATTTACAAAAGAAATGACTTTTATTGCTGTCGTGTTACTGTTGTTTTATTAACCCTAACTTTTAAAGCACAGTTTAATTTTTTTATTTTTCAAATGGCTCTGCGACTCAGCCGACTAAATTCATATTACACAAATCTAACACATATAAATAGATAATTATCTATCTATTTATGTAAGTATGAATGAAAATGAAAACTCAAGTCAACGGCTGAACCTATTTAATCATTAAGTATTTTATTTTTTTATTAAATATCCTTTAAAATGCAAGGAAGGTTTTTATGGGAGAAAGAGTAGAAAATTTTTGCTCGCTTAGCCAGTTTATACTAAAACTAGTGTGTGGTACTGTACCTATTATAATTTATATTTATAATTTTATGCATGTACAAAATACAATACTTTATTTATATTTTATAATTTTATGTTATTATGTAAAATATTTATGAATTAGTAAAGAGGGTTTTGATATTTTTGTAATGATTGATTTCGGCAACGTTTTACCTTTTTAAGGGCCACAGAGACATTGGAAATTCTAACAAAAGTAGGTATTATAATAATCTTGAATACGTTTGCATTTATGAGATTATCTTTGAAACTACTCAACGGATAATGAATTCTTTGGCGTATATAATTTAGAATGCGTAATCAGGATATGTATAGGATAAGGTAGTCGCAGCCGCAGGCTACAAGTTAATGAAGAAATCGAATTCTCCTTATGAAACGAAACATGTATGTCACAGTCGTTCGCTATAAGTACTTACTTACTTACGCGTTTATATACAAAGACAATGTTGCACTTGCAAGTTGCAACAACAAAAAATAGGTTCGATACATCGAGCAACGATGTCGTCGCCATGGATTCCATGTCATTACATGGTGTCATTACACAGTGCACCGACCACATTCACCTTTACTATTATAGGAACAGTTAATTGAGGAAATTTACTAGAATATTTAATTGCTGTGTTACTTTAAGCATGTCTTTCATTGTAATGGAAGTTTGGAATGAAATGCCTCCCGGTGATATTCCTGTTACATGATTTCAAAGAGGGTTCTCGAGTGTTGAACCGTATTTGCAGCCTATAGTCCGTTAAAATCTATCATATCCTAAACTAATCGGTACTAATATTATAAATGTGAAATTAACTCTTATCTCTCTGTTAGCTCTCACGCCTCAACTACTCAACTGAATATTTATTTACGAAAATATTTAATAGAAACCTTACTAGAATACTTGCTACTTACTAGATAAGTACCTACTTTACTAGAATATTTAAATGCTATTGCTATGTTACATTAAACATGTCTCATTGTAATGAGATTTCGGAATGAAGTGCCTCCCGTTGATATTCCTGTTACATGACCATTTCAAAAAGGGGTGAGACTGGGTTCTTGAGAGTTGAACCGCGTCTTTTGCAACAAATCATATCCTAACTAAGTAATCCATACTAATAAGTAATATTAATATCCCAACTAATCCATAAATCAAAATTTCAAACAGGATAGTAAAAATAGTAAGTAATAATGGAATATAACTAAAATATGTCAGATAACTTAAATATGTGTAGGTAATGTTTGTAGAGCATACCTACCTAGTAGAATGAATAGATAGAACAGCTATTAGGTTTTCTATTATAGATTTACCGCCTATCTATTTAAAATATTAGTATAATATGAAATCTTTTACATACTCCAATCCACTAATTAATTACAAACATGAAAATTTCTGTATACGAAAATGCAAATGTAAAAGTTCGCGGCGTTTCGTAAATTCTTAGAGTTGATACTTGTAGCGCCATCTGGTGTGAAGTAGCTGAACAAAATCAAAGGTCTAAATGGAATTTTGGTTTTGCACACAAGTCACAAGCCTAATGAAAAATATAATAGAAATCGATCCAAAATGGAAAATTATGAATGATATGTTATTATTAAAGTGGGTTTTGTTATCGTGAAATCTTATAATTATTTTAAAACGATAAGTCCATTCAACAAGTTTCAAACAGTATAAAAGAAACATGTACGTTATCCAGTATCCTACTCTTAGTCAACTCTTAGTATGTATTATGAATATGGATAATGGATATATATAAAGCATATATGGATGTAAAAAATTATGAACGGATTTCGATAAAACTTTACAGTATCTAATATAAATTGTTTATAGAATTTTGGTACATCTGAATAACACAATATAGATAGGCTATATTTTACCAACAATAACGCAAAAATTAATCAATCAATATCAATCATCATCAATCAATATCAATACTATTAATAAATCTGTAAGTGTAGGTATTGTATGTATGCATGTTCCTCCATAACTCTTAAACGAATTAACTCATTTTTATGATACTTGGTAGATAAACATTTAGACGTACAGGACATAGGATAGGCTACTCTTTTCTTTTTCAACGCGGACGAAATCGCGGGCGCCAGCTAGTTTATTCTATAAAAAAATATTTATAAAAAAATTGTTATCGATGGCGCCATCTATTGAACTACATTAGAATTAGGTGAAGCTCTTCTCTATAAAGGTCTTCGTCAAGCGACATCTATCAATTCGGATAGAACTGCTTAGTGTTACACCCGTGCAAATGAAGCATAGGTATGTACAGTCAGGGTGAGAAAAGGTTCGTCACCTTAAAGCTTCTAAAATTTTCTTAAATTTTCTTGCAGCAGGGCAATTGTCAGTCATGCCAAAATTTCATTTCAAACGTATGTCAGTTGTCTGCTTAGTACTTTAATTTCAAAAGAGTACGATTTTGATAAAGGAATAAATTTGAAAACTGACGAAGGTTTTCGTACCCCGAGCCCCGACTTTATTCATTTGTCATCGGTTTTTGGAATTTTATTAATGTTTGATTTAGGGTACACCTTTTTCTTAATAAATTAAAAATTGTATTACGTCGTATGTATATAGAAGTAACTCTAAATTAACGGTTTTGTTTTATACGTATATTAAATGCGCTTTTAAACTAATACTTAATGGTAATATGTTCTAGGTAAGTAGGTATATGTTTTATCTGTACCTACTATTATTATCTAGCTAGAGAGAACGGAATTTCAATGTGAATCCAATCATTCAATTGTTTGTGTTGTACATAATTCCAATCTGGGATTTGGATGAAATTGGTGGTAGGTATTACTTGAATTAACATATAGAATACTTTTATTTATTTATTCAAAATCCACAGCTCTCATTATAAAAAATTACCGATAAAAACAAAAACACACCCTACAGCCAATTATGGATTTTACATTTATACAAAATTTATTTAATTTTTGTTCCTGGAAAAATATTAGGTTATCATTTAAAAATATAAAAATTTGGCGCCACGTCAGGTGTTATATTTTTCATTTTTCTAATAGCTTGCTAATTGAGTATTATATTCGTAAAAAGTATAGATAGGTACTTATTTTACTTTTTTAAGTCAAAGATAAAGTCATTCTTTTAGCTATAAGTCAATGTATATTAGGTACGGTTTTATACTAAGGGCCTCTTTCACCAACTACAAGTATAAGTGTTAATTATTTGATTTTAAAAATAATTTTATGTTTTTTGAATTATGCACTCGGTTTAACTGCATCCTTCGATAGGCAATTTTTTTAATTATTATTTTCTTTTTAATGTTTGGGACTTTTACCGTACAAACCATGAAACCAAGGTATATCAGCACCATCATCCCTGGTGATCGGTGACTTTAAATAACAGATAGCCTACTTGACAGATGGTGAAAAAGGCCATAAGTGAAATAACTAAACTAAAATTCAAAAGTATAATCAAAACCAAACTCCTTTCGAAAGGTTATTATAAAATCTCTTATTATTTAAGCGACAATGAAGCCTTGGATTTAAGCAATTCGGAGCTTATACTATGTTTAGTATTGTATTATACATTGATTTTTTTTATAATTAAGTACCTAATTGAAATTATTGTAACTGTTGTTATTTTAAAGATGTCAAGTGTCAACAATGTCGGGTAAATATGTCAACAATATGTTTTCTTTCGGTGTTTCTTCTCAGGATCGTCATCATCTTGCCTTTTTTAGGTAATCTTTTTAGGATATAAAAAAATCAATACACACAATCTTTAATAATATGATAGCCTATTTTTTTCTGCACGAAGAAAATAACTCAGTCCCTTCTTAACAATAAACTTTAAATCGTATTCCACGTGATATTATTTTAAATCCAGTTGTCATAAGACATTGCGGATGATTTTTGGATTTGATAACATAATTTTAAAGTTAACAATGTCATTAAACTAATTTAAAGCAGTTAAAGTCATTAGACTCTTAAAACTAAAATCTAATGAATCGCCTTCATCTATTAAAATATTATTAACATTGTTAAGTACATTGTAGATTAAAGTTTAGATTTAAAATTTTATTTAGAATTATTTTAACAAAATGAGACTAATCCTATTCGTTTATCCTTCAAGATTGGCAGTACTTGTGGGCCGGCAGACTGTCTCCCGACTGTTCCATCAAAAGATCTCGGCGTATACTAATTACTTAATTATCAATTCAATGATATTTGAAACTTTAATTCTCACAACGGCTTAAAATAATTTGTTAGGAAGATTCAAAAACAGACATGTACTGTACAGCAACGTGTAAATAATAATAAAAACAAAACACACCCTAATAATACCGCCAACCATTGACAACTCCCTACTTCCCAAGCACTTTAAAGAAAGCTTTGTGGATAAAAGTTGGGACAATTTGGCTTATTAATGGCGCAACCCTATGTATTAATTACAAAGAGAGCCGACAACCCTGTTTGACACTGCTTTTAATAACGCACACTCTTGAAGTCGCTTACTTGGAATTTCAACTTAGCAGTTACGTTTTAAGGTCTAAATTCTACTAACAAAACAAATTGAATTAGCATATGAAAAGAATTTTGTATTGCACTAGCCTCCGTTTTATTTTGAACTCTAATACTGGATTGTCAACATTTATTTTCCTCTGCACATTTTAAAGCGCCAGGGGTGTGAATGAAAACATTGTCAAAGGGACAATAGAATGTCACCGCCATGGCTTAGTGTCAACTTGTCTTTGAAGCCATGTACAAAACGTACAATGGCCGGTACACAAACATGTGCAATGTCACTGGACAAGGAATATTGCACCTTGTTCAAACTAGATAAAGTATTTTTTTATTGCGATGGGATCTTTGTAGATAGTATGTGACCATTATGTGACATATGGCTGCAAACTCACTTTTAGGTACCTTCTTATTCACGACATCCGAGTATATAGAGTTATCACGATTTATGTACCCATGATGTCAGTTACATATGACCCTTACAATTACTAATGTTTTAAAAACAATTGAATTTTCTATAAAAAAGTTAAAAAATGTATACCTATGTACCTACATGGAAAGTTAAAAAGTATCTAATAAATAATTATAGAGTAATCTGAAACGAATTATAAATACTGATGTAAAATGTATTCGATCATTCAAAAGATGCATTAATTTGATCATGCAGACCTTGATAGGATTTCTTAACTCTGGTTAGGTTCTGTAATGTTTTTCTGCGGTTGGTTGCGTCCCTTGGTTATAAAAAAATATAGGGTTGTATTATACAAGTTGTATCAGTAATCCGATATAACATTATAAATGAGTTGAGGAACAAAATGCACTAATGCGACGTTAAAAATTGAATTGAGCAGTTCTTTTCTAAATGATACAATAAAATTTAATTCTGAAATCTTTCCAGGCAAAAGGTTGTATACCAATTATTGTGGGTACAAGATGATTCTTTGAGGGCATTCTTGAAACTAAAACGGTTGAGACGATATTGCTTTTATAATTTTTTTTTATGGAAAAATTATATGAGTAATATCTAAAACTTAGATTCTCAAATGTTTGAAAGATATATAGTATAGATACCTACTTAGGTGGTATTATTAAATTTTTTTAAGTTGAAATCTTCCACAATAAAATTTTATTTATCATCATTGATTCTGATCATTGATTTTCAGTTTAAACTGTCACTGGCCCTATGAACCATTGAAATGTTACATTTTTAGGGGCTTACCTTGCGTTTGTCAGAGGACGCAATTTTATTTTTTATTTGAAAATTATATATGTAGGTACCTACTGAGAAATTTTAAATTCGCCTCCACTCATGTCTGTAGTCTAAAACAACAACAGTTTGACGAAAACACGACAAAACTTCGCCTGCTTGTTTCGCTAACAATATGAATGTCACGAGGACTATTCAGTGGCTCATGGCCATTGTTATCGCACAAACGATAAGTACGATTACCTACTAACCAAAAAAATTGGAAATCGTAACTAATATTAGCACAAGTTCTAGTGTTACCAACTAAATCCCCTATTGTTGCAATTGTAGATTCAACGTAATACAATTTTCGGTCTTCAGTTAGAATAGCACTTATTACTTTGACAAATAGTTTATTTTTCAATGTAATACTTGTAATACTGCAACACTTTAGATCGTCACCATAGATTGTATGTTGACATTTTTATCCCATTTTTGCAGTTTTGTAAGCAATCAGGGCTAATCGTTTGGAAACGGTTTGACAATGCGACGGTTTTATGCTTGTATGTTTGTGCAATTGTTAACTATTAGCTCGATTTAGTACGAGATTACTAACACCGCCAAGAATCTGCACTCTGAAAGAGTGGTATCTTGTCTTAAGGCTGAATTAAATGTTGCCTTATAATGTATAATAATTTTCTGGCTTTAGTAAATAAAAAAAAAGGTAAACTTTCTTAATAAAAGGAGAATGCAATCGTTATATTTTAAAAGGTATGATACGAAATGTAATAATCAATACATACTTATAATAAATCTGTAAAGTATAGGTACGTATATTGTGTGTATGTATGTTCCTCCATAACTCTTGGAAGAATTGGCTGATTTTCATGAAACTTGGTGTATAAACGCTTAAACGTATACAGGACACAGGATAGGCTACTTTTTTCTTTTTCAACGCGGACGAAGTCGCGGGCGCCAGCTAGTATTAAGTATAATCCGTCAAAATACTAACACATATTACTTATAAATGCGAAAGTGAGTTTGTCCGTTTTTTAAGCTTTCAAGCCTTAATTATTCAACCGAACAACTTGAATTTTTGATGTCAGAGGCACAAAAAACTATCTGTAATCCAGAAAAAAGTACTGTCCCCGAGAGAATACGCGGGCAAATGGTAGTAGTAAGTAAAACCTTTTAAAAGCCATAACAATAACAACATCACAGCAGACAATAAAAGGATTGCATAATAATAATATCTCTATTCACACAGAAATGAGATTTAATAACGTTTTGTTAGACACACCAATGCTCTTTTAGCCAACATTTTTTGTCCATATTCTCACAATGATTCCCAAATTATCCTGACACACCTCGCCATTGCTTCGCGATTGTTGTAACACTTATTGGGGTGTTTCTCGTGGACCAAGGCGTACTGGTTGACATTATTGAAATGGCTCCTTCCGTTTGTACGGCATGTTTTTGTTATTAGCAATCTTGACGCGGCACAATTGAACAAGCTTCGGGATCCGTTCGAGTACTTTACCCTCTTCGCTGTCGGATTTCAATTAATATTTCTTTTTCTGCTTTAGAAGCCACTTCAAATACTGGACGACTGCTTTAACTACTGCATTGACTGTGAGCAATATGTTTTTCTTTATCGCGCTATGTACAATTTTAACGTATTTCCATTTCTTCCAATTAAAATTAACTCAGTAAAGTATAAAACAAAGATGCCTACTGCGAGCGACAAAATTCTTTAGGTAGGTGCTGCTTAAAGAAACACATAGGTATGTTTGAATTTTTATATAGTTTAATGTTTAAAAAATGTCACACTTTTTCCAGTCCAGTTCTTAATGTTCAGTCGAAGCTGACACACACAATTTTTTTATTTTATTAAAAACTAACCCGTTCCCGGCTTCGCCCGGGGTGCAATTTTTATACCTATAGGTAAGTATGTAAACCTTCCCAGCTTATTTCTCTTTCCATTTGGCCTAGATATTTTAAAAATTTTGTGCGACTAATGCACGGCGACTGAGTTTTAAGTATAAAAAGATACTTTAAATTCTTATGATAATTTAATTGTTACACAATTTACTACGGTTACTTAAGTATAAAATAAAAATTTAATAAAAAAAAAGAAAATACATAGGCTAATTAAATTTCAGTAGGTATACAATGTACAAGTACATAGCAACAAGGAAAAGGAACGCGTGTGGCACAACTTAGCCAGCCCGTGACTTCGTCAGAGTCAAAAAGTAACCTCCCTCTGTACTTTGCCAGATTTTAATGTTAATGGACTAACCTTTTCCCGCGAAATCGTCCGCATACTTCGGGAACAATAGGTACTATTTTTCTGAATCTAAGCAGGTTATATCCTTTTCCATTCTAACATAACGAACAACTTTCGGATTTATAACATACTAGCTGGCGCCTGCGACTTCGTCCGCGTTGAAAAAGAAAGAGTAGCTGTCCTGTGTCCTGTACGTCTAAATGTTTATCTACCAAGTTTCATGAAAATCGGTTAATTTGTTTAAGAGTTATGGACGAACATACATATTACATACATACCTACAAGATACACTTAAGATTTATTATTAGTATTGATTGCTTTTTTGAATTTAAATTTTTTTTTTCATTAAAAATATAAGAATTACTTACAAAATATATAAGACTTTCTATACACCGAATATATAAAGGGATTTCATTGGTTTTGTATAGGCCGACTAAAATGACGTCTACGACCAATATTAAAGTAGATAGGAACTTGAACACGTATATATTTAATATGCCGTAGTGCCTACTTTTCAGGGAGGTCCTCCCCTCCCCGTGGGAGGACTGCGGTAAGGCCGGTAAGCCGACCGAAGATCGCCTTAGGCATCAATATTGTCCTTCTGTCCAAACCGTCTCTATTCAACCTATACGTACATGAATACATCACAAACTCGAAACAGATACTAACTCGTCGTACCTACTCAGGCTACTCAGGTACTTATACTTTATGCCTACTCTTATATACAACTAGGTACATAACTCCAAAAGCCAAAATGAGGGCGAGACGGCCGCAAAAGCCAAAATATTATTATTATTATTTATTGTATTCCTATGTCTTTCTTATCCTTTACAAAGTCCTTCAATTCGTCAGGCTACATTTTTTGAAAAAAACCTACTTATTTGCTTTGATAACAAGCGAACTATTGGCCCTACAGAGTTTTGCTTGTGCTCAAATTGAAGCTAAGTAGGTAACTGCTCCACAACTTCATTTCTCATAACTTTGCTCGTAGAATGATTATTTTAGACGATATTTTGTTTCGAAAAACAAACTACAAATTTCTAACTTGTTGGGAAAATTTTTTTTGAAGTAGGTATAGTGTATCTCGGGATCTGTTTGACATACAGAGCTGCAGTTGCACTCAAAGTGTAGAAAATTTTATCTTCTTTAAGAGTGTGTAAGAAAAACTGAAAATCGTCTGAAAATTTCGAGCTTTTTTGAGCATCGTGCAATTAGCACAGGTACCTATTTCAAAACTGCAAACTTGGTACTGGTATCTATCCTAACAACATCCCAAAAAATTAAGACAGTGCAATTATTTATTGCGACCTAACGCGATTTTTTTTTGTCTTAGTTGACTGGCCTATAGACCGTTTTACATTAGTACAGAAGATCGTCATCGTGAAATAAAAACAAAAAAAATGTTCTTGAATTTCGGTGACAATAAAGGAGTAAAGGACGTCAAAGCCCATTTTCAATTATTTTTCATTAATTTTTTTTATTATAATTTTTTTTGTCTTTTCGTGATACATTTCGTTTGCGCCGGGGCTGGTTTTTTTTTCCATACTTCATGAGCTTAGGTCAAAAATCTCCTTCAAATTCTCCTTTAGGTATCAAAAATCTAGTTTCTCGATGACTTCTCATAATTTGTCGAAAGAGCAAAAGTCTGTTTGTCTTGATTGATGCTGATCTATGAAACACTTACACGAAGCTTAAATTAGTGATAAGTCTCGCTCCAATTATTAACCTGAGAGAATTAAGTTCAATAACTGATTCGAAAGAATGCAAAAATGCAAAAATTTAAAACAGTTTGAAGATCCAGTTAAAAGAAGAAAACATGAGATTTTAATTCTTATTTTTTTTATTATTATTATTATTAAGGTTAAAATTAAAATTTATTATTACAATTAAAACTTAGTACCTTGCCTTTAATTTTTTAAATTTTTAAATTTTTTAAATTTACATATAAGTAAGTACCTAAAATTGAAACACTCCGGCACACAACGTCCAAATTAGGCGCGAAATCGCTCACGGGAGCCACTTGCAAAAACCTCGTTAGCCGCCATATTTGTTCGGCGACAGCGAGGGGCGCGCCCTCTATGTACGCAATTACCAACATATCAACATCGCATAACTGGAAACACCATCCGAAATAAATACTCAGATACCTTCACATAAGGTCCACTTTTGTTGATGCACAGTTTTGCGAGTGTATTGTTGTCGTGGCAAGGGTGTACGCTGTGAGCACAGGGGTGTGGGTGACACCCTCCGGTGTCGCGTTTGTAGGACGCAATAGATCGTATGTGAAATGGATATGCAATGTGATATAATCGAGACGATAATAAAATGTTTCACTGAAAATACCATACCACAAACGACACTATACAATGTAACATTTAAGTATTAACAGTGTATATAATACTGGCTGTTACACGCGACTTCGTCTGCGTAACTCGCCGATTAATGTAGGTAGCTATAGGTGAAAGAATTCTTAAAATCGGACTATTTTTAAGTTTATTCGCACCTATAATTGTTGATCTAACATCAACATTAATTTGTTGATTGTCTTCTAACATAAACTATTTTTTACTTATCTTTATTTGGTATCATAAAATTGAGGCTATTTTTGAGTTCTTCTTTATCCACAGTTCTTTATTCTGTGCATTATTTTTATTTTTATTTCTGTTTGTTTACCAAAGGTTAATAAAATAATAAATAAAAAATAAAATAAAATTATTTATATCTGTTTTCAATGGTGTGTTACTACAATAATCAAAAGCAATAAAAATATCTCCAAATAAATAGTAGGTAAAGGTATACTTTAGGTTGGTATGGTACGTAACTATCGGAACTGAGATTTTCATCTTCGTCTGAAATACCTTTTGCTGGGAACATAGCAATAACGAGAAATTCCAACCGAAGAATGAAATACTTGCAGGCGCTCCCTTGTTTTTATTGGATAAATGCAGGTTTCAAAATAGTTCAAAATTCAAGCGCAATTTTAATTTTTACCAATTTTTGCGCCCTTAGTGCTCAGCTTGCTTTACTGTCGACCCATGACATTTGATTGTTCCAATCTGTCATACTGTGCAGTAGAACTATATAGTTGGTATTTTTTTTGTCCAAACAGTTCTATCGTAGAACTGTTTGAAACAATCCGCAAGATTTAGGTTCAAATTGTGTCTACCTAAGCCTTTCCGTCTTATTTATTTTAATGCTATAGGTATATGTATTTGAAAACATAATCACCTGTGTCTAACGGTGAAATCCGCATGTGTATGAATACCTACATAATTTTTCGACACAGAGAGCAAAGGCCTAATGCCTCTTCTCTCAAGATCGGAGCGAACATACACTGTCTCTTGGGTTGTTTAGTTCATAGGCAACGATTATGAAATAGATAAAAAATAGAAAATTTCAATACCAGATACCTGCTGACAATGCTGACATCACAAACTTAAAGGTTTGATACTTAACCAGAAGAATGTCAATCAAGAACTTCGGTGTATATGTCGCAGGGCTATTATTAAATACAATTAAGATGTAAACATACCTAGTGTTAATTGTGTAAGAACATGATTTGCACGATATCAATGAAACGTTCTAAGAAAGCCGTAGATAATGTTTTTGCTTTATTAGTTTTACTCGTAGGTTGTGAACTTGTGAGATTGTAACACAAGAATAAAAAGGTAATTAAAAGACAGACTTTAAAGTATTATAAATATGCCTATATGGCAGCCTACTTTTCAGTAAAAACCATAACTAAACAAACTAAAAATATTTTTTAAAGATTAGGTACATAGGAAGTTTTATTAATATACATAGATACTTAGATGATACTAAGCTTAGGTGACGATAAAAATAATCTTTGTCCTTTGTAAACAATCAATCGAATAAAGTAAATATATGAATATACATTGTTGTTCATTGTGATGTACTTTTATGTAGGTATATAGGTAAATTTTTCATCTACCCTACACTATCCCTCACCTAGTCAACATTAGGGAGGCAAATTAATTCTAGCAATTAATAGGCGGCTTAAGGATGGATCTCCCGAGCGTTCCACCCCATCCGTAGCGTTCAATTATTGATGCCCTCGATTGAGCCTTATGCAAGCGTTTGTGCTTCGTGTCCCCGAATTAAAATTTGCTGATTTGCAATACAGTCGAAGCGTGCAGCTGACAATGTGGGGGCGACGACGCAACGTTCTCTGAAACAAATTGCTTTTGAAAATTCAATTTTGGTGAGGTAATTTGGTGTCTCGTTCGGCTAGCAGCGAGCGGTGAATTACTTTGTTGTTTTTCAAATATTTTGAGTATGATAATAGTTTATCATGCTTCTGATAGAACTGATTTAGTAGATATACACATTGCATTTTGAATGAAAATCACAACTCTCAAATTAGCTTTAAAAGTCGCTAAGTATATATCCTATCCCATTACATCTATTATTGTTTCTGAGATCTTAATGATTCTACTTATATATACATATATCTTTTTACAGAATTTCTCAGATCGGCCATTGCCTGTCCGTTACTATTTCAACAATATAACCTATTTCAACAGTTTTTTAATTGTTTAAAACGTGTAGCCTTGCTTGTAATATAAGAAACGATAGTCTGTGCTGTGCCTATATATAACAGCTTATGTGACGACCTTCTGGACGTAGGTTATATTATGAATACTAGATCTCTTACATTGGTCAATTATTAGAACGAACTAATACTTCTAAACTGTACTTCCAAATAAAGTCTTTACAACCCGGTTTATTAACTACAATAAAACCCAAAGTCTTGTTTTTATCAAATAAATAATATCTAGTTAACCTATAATTCCATAGTGTTATCCTAACATAATTTCTATTCTCTCTATCACCATATTTCACTAAATACATACTTACTTATATAGAAGTACCTACATGTAATATAAACAAGAACAAGTAGTTGGGTGAATAACAAGTGAAATAAGGCAACGTACAGAAACGCGGAGTCTAGCGACGACAGAGCCGAGTACCCACTAATTGCCACTTGAGCGCCAATTACAACGACAATACGCTTGGGAACTCAGGTGAGGGCTTAGTGGATAGTGTGCAGCAAGCTTTACAATAACAAAACGAGACGGCTCGAGATGATCATTAAAACCACTAAAGGTAGCCACGCCTATCCTTACATATTATAAAACTAGCTGGTGCCCGCGACTTCGTCCGCGTTTAAAAAGAAAAAAAGTAGCCTATTCTGTATCCTGTAAAAATAGGATAGTGAACAAGTAATAAGGCATTATTTTATTCAATGCTCACGAAAGGAAACATAATGGTGCATTTACATGATCGCCGAGGCTCGGCAACGTTCACGAGCCACGAGCCTGGCCAAACTATTCTATACGGGCATACTAGTCTACACGGGTTGGTCTTGGATACTTCTATACTAATATTATAAAGAGAAAAGATTTGATTTTATTGAATAGGCTCCTAAACTGCTGGACCGATTTAGAAAAAAAAAATACCATTAGAAGCCGTCATTATCTTTGATAAACATAGGCTACTTTATACTTATAACACACGCCAACGTGTAAATACGTCCCGAACGCTCGCCCAAGCTTTCTTTGATCTGTGTTCAAAAACCGACACGAGTCCGGATCGGGACGAGCTCACGCGAGCCATGGCGAACGACGTGTTCACACGCTCGTGTTCGTAGAGGCCCGTCTAGGCTCGGGGAGCGTGTAAACGCGTGGTAAGACAGCACGTGACCTACTTTTTGAATAGCAAAATATTACACTTACTTAATATTACACCATATAGTTCAGCAATACGCAATTAAGTCTTGAATATTTTTGTCGTTTTCTCTAGATATATTATGTCTTTGTGCGCGAATGTGTCAACTGTTCTTTTTGCCAAGACCACAAAAACGAGACAAAGACAGTGTCCGAGACTATCTAGGGTGCTTCTATTTGTTTGATAAAATAAAGAATGTTTGGGATAAAATTGTCCAAGAAACGAATAAGTAGGTCTTCAGTGTATCGTAGGTAACATATGCAGCAAGCAAAGAACAGCACTCTCTTTTGAGACATAATGGCATAATGTGTGCCTTTGTCTACAAAGAAATGAGCTAGATGCACATATGATAGACGTATGAATTCTGTAATAATTATACTTATTTTTCTTTTTTTATTTCTATGCGGAAAAGCGATTGATCTCAATCTCACCGAACAGTAAGAGAAGATGAGGTGGAAGAAGCATGTATGCTATATAAATACGAGGTCTTACCAATTGATATTATACAATAAAATTATCTTTGCATGATATCAAATATTTATTATGATGTGTATTTATGTACTACAATTACGTAAATTAGTCTACCGCTTAGATGAAATGCATACAGTTCTTAAAAAGCCTTTCCCCTTTCATAGAGACGTAAAATTAAAGGAAAAATATAGGAATGCAACCCTTTCTAGACGTTGAAACTTAAAAAAGGTAAAAAAAGTGAAAAAGTTCCTATGAACAAGCTAAGCACCCTTCAGAAAAATTGCGTCGTGAAACATGCCCATGTGAATAGGTATACATACATTAGGTACTTACTACAAAGCCTCATACCTAGATACTTACCTAGTTTTATAGTATTAGGTATACGGAAAAGTTTTTGAAATATATTTGTACTTACATCTACACTTACAGTATCTTGTACAGTAGCTTGTTTTCGTTGATACTCAAACGTTTATCATTGAAGTTTACTGAAAGACCGGGTCCAGTAAAATTATCTATGGAGCCATAGTCGATTATGTTACCCAACACGTTTTTTTAAATGTATGCCTAAATTACAATTAAGTAGGGGTAGGGCACACTGCGTTTAGCAGTCATTTGGGCAGCCCGTCTGGCAGCAGTAACCACCACCTTACAGAATACCACCGTGAAATAACAGCATTATGTGCTGTTGTGTTTCAGTGAGTGAGTAAGGGATGCCAGAGCCCATTACCTCATCTATCCCTTATCCATAATTCTTCTATGGTCGGCAGCGCATTTGCAACAACTATGGCGTTGCTTGTGTTATAGGCGACGGTAGCCACCTACCTACCATCAAGTGGACCGTCAGCCTGTTTGTCGACCTTAACATAAAAAAAAATTTAATCGAGTTACACATTACACCAATAAACATTACTAATATCTAGCATATCTTGCACTTTCTTATCTGTGTTATGTATCATCTAAGTGGGTAAATTAAATAAAACTTTGAAATAAGTAAATTAATATTCCCCCTTATTTATTATTATTAATATTCGAATTAATAATGCGTCTCTTCATTAAATAAAAAGGTACGTTTCAATACGTTTCAACTGTTGTCTTCATACAATAAATGCTAATAATTATTATTAGGTATAAGACGCTACAATAACAATAGTTTAGATCTAAACAAAACAAGATCTATTAAATAAGAACAGCAGTTACTTCAAAAATCTTTATTACCAATTGATGCATATCCTGAGCTGGTATAGCGTTAAGGTAAAATGGTTTCAAAATGTTGCTGCCATTGGGTTATATTATAACAGTTATAGTATTAACCTATCTGTTTTAAGCGTTTTGCTTAAAATCTTGAATAATTTATAAAATATAATCTAAATCGCCTAAATTGTACCGTTAATCGAGCCACGAACATGGGATACAACACGCTCATGTAATATGCACGACCGAAACTAGACCCACGCCCGGACCTCTGTTTACGCAGAAGTGTAGGTATCACTCGCGTGGCCTCTTGTGCGTAATTAATCGCAATCTGTCCATACTACGAAGGGCCGGCTTTATTAAATTTTAGCGCTTTCCAACCACCCCGCTCCTCTCCCCTCCCCGCACCCCTCTCACCGCCCACCATCCCTCTCAACACCCGAAAACCCCCCTCGAATGAATAGACCCATCACTTTTACTATTCGCAGCGGACGGTGGATTAGTGAGATGAATTTCCTGCGCCTCCCGGGGGTTGAAATTGTGCGGGGTGTATCGTATCGGTGAGGATTTGCAATCGCGACGCGATCACTATGCCTTTATTACGCTGAACGTGTATTAATAATGATGACGCCAAATTAACCCTCCATCCATTCTGTTATTGAATTTTTCAAATACTCGTAGCGTACGAGTCTAGGTACTTGTACAGATGGTGACAAGTGTAACTATTTGCTTTAGTTGGTAACTATTGAAGTCCGTTGGATGAGTGGTTAAGGTGCTTGCATTAACCCTCTGCTCCAGGCTTCCCATGTTCGATTTCCGGCGATACAACGTTGGAAATGAACTTTAAAACTTGACGATGGTCTGGATCTGGAAATTAGTGTCATTTAGGCAGCCTGTCTGATGGCAGTAGGTAATCACCCCCTTGCAGAAGACCACCGTGAAAAAACAGCATGTGTGCTGTTCTGTTTTAGTGGGGAGTAAAGGATATACCGCCATTGTGCGCTGCAGAAGGGTTCAGGATAAAGGATATGGAAATCAGGGAAATCTGGCATTCCTTACTAACTCACCGAAATACAAAAGCACACATGCTGTCATTAAAAAAGAGCAATATTCTCAACTTTGATGTATTCTTTAGCACTAAACTGGTTTACCATTTCATTCAAATTGAGATGCAATCTTTACGTATGTAGATTGTATCAAGACTGTGTGATAGTATACCTACGTAATCATTAGCGCAGTGTAGCTCGGGCAGCATTTTGTTGAAACATAAACAAACCCTGTTATATAGACTCAAAGGCTCACAATTTGAATTTCGATCGCGCTCGAATGGCGTTCTATGTGAACTGGAATTAGGCGGTCTGTTCACACGTACACGCCCGGGGGTGTAATATTTTTCACCCCAGCGCTGCAGACAAAAACAAACCTCCGCAGTACTAGCGCTCGAAGCGAGAATACTGCGCCCCTTTGTCCAAGCACAATACACGTTTTATTTCCATTTTTTTTATTATTATTTTTCGTAATAAACCGGCCCCGTACAAAATCGATGGCCTCAAGCGACGGGTTTGAATCAAGCTGGAATCACACAGTTAATTATTGACACATCCGTTTTTTACCCGCTCGAAGCGGCATTGTGGACGAAATTTTGTTCCCTTTGTGCTGAAACTGACGATTTCCTTACTATTGTGCCGTTTTGATGTTTGCTTTGTTGGGCGCCCAATTTGCTCTTTGTTCTAATTATTGGTTATCGATTTCCGTTCTCGTTTAAGGCAATATTTTAACTATACCAATGCGGTGCATGCAATGAATTTTGTGGTTTATTAATATTTATGTTTTCCACAAAATAACATTTTGGTTCAACAAAGTGTTATTGAATAAAAATGTCCAATCACCTATCGGAGGTTTTCACTTCGGATTTCTAGATTTCGAGATTTTTGCTTCTTTAAGTTCTTTGGAAAATCGATATCACCTTTTGGACGCAGATCTTTGTGTGATAAATAAATAGGTATCATAATTCCATGCTTAATAAGTTTGTATGACATCCGCTGTCCGATTTTACCTTCGACATGATTAGGTACTTATCTTATGTAGACAGGCACCAATGTTATTTTTTTTTTGTTTTAGAGTATTTGGCTTCCGTAATAGTTGGCAAATAATATTTTTTGTTGTACCTAATATCGTCATCATCATTGCCATGCTAGTCACTTGTAAACTGTTACTGGACTTCCTCTCTTTAAATTAGCTTCAAATTTAAAACGACCCCGGATTATCTGTGGATTATCCATTGTTTTCCATGTGTGTTCCCCATATGTTCCATACCTATATGCTTGCCGGCTCTTCGAAGGCTCATATTATTTGTAAGGTAAAATCAATAGGGACGCTGTATGAACAAGACGCCGCAGCAACATAGTAATCGAAGAGTTTTTGTGCTAATGAATTCCGATGGCATCGTACGGCGATATCACCACAGTCACAATCTCGATAACGCGTATCTGTATCGCGGTGACACGAACGGAAACGATTCCACGATAACGTTCATCGAGCACGAAGACCGTTGATTTTATTGTTAAAACATGAACCTATACTTGCCGACTATGAGTTGGACTTTTTTCCTTTTCTCATATCTGGAAGAAAGCTTCATCAGTCTATTTGAAAATCAAAGATATCTGAATTACAAGTAGGTATTTACAACGCAGGCTCTTTAGAATGTATCACTGATGGATTTAAAAAAAATATACTTACCTTAATCTTGTAGCACCATAAATGCTTACTGTGTTGTAATTTTAAAACAAGTTTTAAACAGATATGTTTATAATATAAGTCTGTCGGAAATTTGATATTGAACTTTTAATTGAGTAGCAGCGTTCATTTTGAAAGTATTAACGAATAATTTGTGTAAGCTTTTGAGTCTTCAATCGGTTTTATTTCTTTCTAGTTTCAATCAATCTAATTTGGGTTCAAAGAAAAATACACGATAGCTTTTGGATCGCAGTTATTTCTGTATTTATTTTTTTCATCTATACCTACTTACCTACTTTCCCTTGCTTGCGGCACCATAAACTAATAATTCAAATTCAAATATTTTATTGCAAACCATAATGCATAAAGGATGTTACAATATAAAAATTAACACCAGTGTTATGGACCCTGTTGGGCATGCAACTTAGGGACTAGGAGCTATTATATTATATCGGTAGCTAATGTATTTTTCCCGCATCATTTATGATATGATTGCCGTCGATACGCGGCAAAAGACAAAGCCTCGGCAGCCTTTTTAGCCGCTACCGATTTGTATGAGCATCACATTACATTGCCGCGCCCGCTTTGATTTGGACACCCTTTCATAAATGTCAAAAGACTTGAACCCTTTGAGGTTGTGCCGAGTAAAGATTCTCCTTGTCTTAAAATTAATCGCATTATACTGAAATTCAACTCGATCCTTTCAAAGGACGCGCGAATTAATGTGTATTTTTAGACAATAATTATGAAAGCTTTCTTTTCCTTGGATACATATTTTGCATATCCGAGAAATATTATTCGGCCTCGGCCGCCTTCGGCTTCGGCCAGAAATTGACCTTCGGTCGGACACTATAATGATGTGGCCTTTGTTAAATGCAGAACTCGATTGTGGATTGCTTATATGGGACTATCACTGAAACTAATTTAAATCTATTAATAGCAGAGGCACATTGCGTTTCGCTCATAAATTTTGCAGCCCTTCTAGCGTAAGTAGCCATCCTTTACAGAAGTCCACTGTGAAATTGCAGCATGTGCTTTTATGATTGTATTTCTGGAAGTGAATATTTAATTATCTATCCTTTATCCTATATAATGGTTGGCAGTGCACTTTTGGAACCGATGAGTTTGCTTGCGTTAATAGGTAACTTTAGCCACCTACCATCAAGTAGATAGTCAGCTTGCCTGATGCCAACTTGTGTACTTGCAAAATATTTCCTCCAGTATAAGCACTCGTAGACATCAATTTTATATATCAAAGCCAATATATATGTAGTAAAGGTTGGTTTGCTTTTGAGAAAAAAAAAGTTAAAACAGTTTTGTTTGGCAACTGTTTACGCCGAGCTAAGCCCATCGTCTAATGGAAATGACAAGACTCTAATGTAACAACTGAAAACGAACCGCTCGTTGGACGGATCTAACAAAGCATTCATACTCTGATGGCGGTAATCTCGCCGAAGGGCGGCATTGTTCGTCATTTTCTCTACTTTTTTTTCTGTATTTTCTTTTCGGAAGGAATAAAAATACTGGAACAGTATTGTCGACGCCGAAGCTCGCGCCGTGATCGCGCAAAAAGGAGTCTGGATGACAACGAAATGACAGGAGCGTCCGCGGGTGGCCTCGCCCACCCTCAGTGCTAGGCATGATCGCAAGCAGTAGCTATATATAAACTAATATAAAGTATGTATATTATATGTGCTTCATATAATATACTAGCGACCTGAGCCCGGGTTCGCAATGGGATGCAATTTTTTTATGCAAATTTTATACACAAACCATTTTCCATTAGACCAAGTTTCGATGAAACAGTGTATCAAAGTTCGATGAGTGGTCTAGAAAAAGTTAGTGGATAGAAACAGACAGCCCGTCTTCTTTCACAAAAACCGTGAAAACTCAGCAAAATAAGATAATGTATACACGCATGGAGTGTATTAAGTATACACATACTTAAACCATCCTCAAAATTTCCTCCTTCCATCGATATAACAATCAAGAACAAAATTCGTTCTAACTTTCCGAGATTAACGCATACATACAGACACACATAGACAAGAGGACTTTGCTATATAGGTATTAGAGAAATAAAAACCGTATTCAAAAAGTCTAAAATGCACTCTGGAAATCGGCTCGTAATCGTACTTTTTAAACAAAAAACATCAAATCTTTATGCGGAAATAGTTCGTGCTTACTTTTAATTTTGAAATTATAGTGTATAAAAATATTGCGTATATCCATCGTTTATAATGTAGAGTAGTCGTGTAGGTACAACACTAGCCCACCCTACCCTCTCGTGTAAAAATGTCGCCAGGGAGGGGCAGCATGCCACCGACAAGACGGCATTTTTACATTGTCGCACAAAACGCAAGAGGCCTACACGCCGAAGTATCTTCAGCCAGAAATGATCTTTGTACCGTCCGCAAAAAGGTCAGTACCGCCCAACTGTCGGAGTGACTTTTTAAAACACACTGTTTGCGATAAATCGATAAGTATATACGTAAAGTTAAGAGCAGAGGGTACAAATTGCGCGGATTTTACAGCTCTTTGTGTTGACAGGGGGAGGGCGTTTAGTGGTCCGTGTAGCCTGTTTTAGGAAATATCAAATTGTTACTTCGAATTTTGTCTCTACTTTTTACTTATAAAAATACTAGCTGGTGTCCGCAACTTCGTCCGCGGTGAAAAATAAAAAAATATATATAAGCAATATAACACTTGACCTCGTTATTTAAAAGAAAATGTTATGGATAAGGATCCTTAATTAAAGATATTTTTGCAGGCAACCTACTTTACCTTTTTTTAGAGGTTTATTGTTTTTGTTAGAAATTAAATTTCACATAACTTGTCTCATTCACCATTAAAAGCCCATGAAAAACATGTCATGTGTCATGAAAAACAAAACTTAAAAAAGTTAAGTTTTTGGGCCGAAACAGGAATCTAAGAGCCTTACCATACTAGCGGTTTGCGAGCGGATTAGGAGCGGAGCGGGCGCGCAGCGAATACGCCGCGGACGCGCAACGAATTCGCTGCGAATAGCGCCATTTTCTACACTGTCGTACAAACGTCGAGACAAATATCGGGACGAACGAGGCATAAATCGAAATAATTTCCAGAACCTAAAGTACGGGATGTGGCTAATATAAAATGTTTCTTGTTGGATTTCTGTGGCTTTTGACATTTACAGAAAAAAATATGAAGTAAATTGTTTTGATTAGTTTAGTACCTACTTAATTAAAAAAACTTTTTACTTACAGATCGAATAGCAGAAATGGAAACACAACAGTATTTCTCGTATTATCCTGAAATTAACGAGGTTAAAAATGCAGCCGAATTCATTGGAAGCTCACTAAACAATAGTTTTTCTCCGGAGAAAATGTTTACTAAACCTACATTTGGTAAGTAGAGAAACTAACTAATTTTACAACCATGATTTTTTTTATCTTAATTAGAGATACCTTTTTTTGAGACGACGTATAATACAAAATGCGGTGATGTCATGATTTTGTATTGTGTCATTGTAAATCTATATTTAGGACATTGCTGAAGAGGTGGGAAATGACCATCACTTGATGCTGCAAGCGAATGTGACAAAATCAATAAAATTTAAGCGATGTAAAATTAGTATTCGGACGTATTTCGGGAATCAGGATTGTATTATGGACATTTCGGAGATAGATATGAACACAAAAGACACGTCTGTTTTTCAATTAAAAGCGCTAAAATTCAATAAGGTGTAATACCATACGGGTGTGCGTTTAGACTACCCGCAACGTTCGCTCGAATGCCCTTCCATATTTAAATTATCAGATACGTCGATCATTGCGCGTCGGCATTATGCGGCATTATCCTCGCGCTTTTTGCCACTCGTTATTACACATATTACGATTACGAGTGTGTTGTACAAATGTAAACTTTTGTTCCGCTGCGCCTGCACATCTGTCGACGCTTCGCTCAATCCTGGAATAGTGTAGCATTCGTTATGTATCGACAAAGATTTTATCGATAAATTTATTTGTCTTATACTAATTAAAGTCGTTGCCGGGCAGCGACTCATTGGCGATTTGTTCTCTGAAGGTAGGGATTAAAATCCTGTGCTGCATGTTACATACCTAGATTAAAGAGATTTTCTCCCACTTGCTGAGAAATGGCTCCATTATAAAAAAAAAATTATAAGTGGCATCAACGTCAAATATAAAGTAAAAGTCTAGATCTAACTATTTTTGTGAAAGCTTTTTCGGCATACCTTACTTAGGTCTTAATCTTATACTATATTACTACACATTTTAAAAAAAAAATGTGTGGGATATATCCCTGAAATCCCCAGCTAAATAGATTTGGGCGAAACTTTTCATAATAAATTGATTTTTTTTTCTAGTACTATACTTAGTAAGAAGGTTTACTTTTTAACTTGAAATAACGGGATCATTACCGAATGGAGTTGGTATGTTATCCAACTTTATCGCGAGTTAAACAGCTAGGCACAGCTATTTGAAAAAAATAATATGAAAGCGCCATTCACAATGCTCTGATGCAGAACTAAATAAGTATATAATAGTGTAGGTACGACCACCTACGTACCTCTTATACTAAGCTCCACTAAGCTCGTTTATAATAAGCTTTTTATCGCAACACTAAATGCAGCGGTTAGATCTATTTATTTTTATTTCCTATTTGTCGATATAATTCCCATCACTAATTATCTTACTAAGTTGGAATTAGATTTCATAAAGAGTTTTTTTTTGTTATCAATACCTTTTCAACGTTAACAGCTCATTATATTTATGGTAACGGCATCATAATAATTATCTTTACGTAGGTCTATCTGTTTGTAAAACGACAGTTAGGTACCTATATTGTATGCCTACCGAAGTGACTAACATAGCTGTACATTTTCACACTATTTTATTGTAGTATCCACTAATGATTGTATGCGAAACTAGGTAGATTATTGCAACATAATCAGATTTTTATACATACTTCCATTTTGTTATATTGTTAAATAGGCATCCCGAAGCATCATGATTAAGCACCTTGACCTTACAACAAGAAAAAATATTTGGAAATAGAATTCAATTTTAAAATGTAGGAAACGTCTGAAATGTGAATAAATTTAGCTAATACCTATTAAGTTGGTATATTTTATGTATTACTTATTAGTAAGGATTCAGATAATATAATAAGCATTAACGATTGTAGGTACAAAGTTAACTTCGCTCTATGACTGCTAATAATTTGCTATTTAGTATAACTTTTTGACAATTTAACTAAATATTACAAATTACACAATTTTATTAAAAATATTATGTAAACAATTAATATCCTAATAAGTAAATATCCTATATGCACACAAAGGTCAATTTAAAAATTTACCTAAAAAAAATTTCAAAATTAAATATCAGAACTTTTATAACAACCTAAAGTAGATAGGTACCTACATACCTAATAGATAATTATGTACCTACTTATTTTTATATCTAACTAGCTGCTGCCCGCGACTTCGCCCCCGTAACTTTGTAAATTATATTACCTACTAAAACCTTCCTCGAGAACCACTCTATCAATTGGTGAAAGCAGCATGAAAATCGGTGCAGTAGTTTTTGAGTTTATCGCGAACAGACAAACAGACAGACGTGCCCGAGGACTACTGTTTTATAATTTATGTAGTGATTTATCATATAATACATACCTCTACACTAACTGTTGAACAAATTGCATAGAAAACCATTGAGAAGCAACAAAATTGTTGAAACATGTAAGTTTTTTGTCAAATTGCATAGAAAACCATTGAGAAGCAACAAAATTGTTGAAACATGTAAGTTTTTTGTCAAATTGCATAGAAAACCATTGAGAAGCAACAAAATTGTTGAAACATGTAAGTCTGTTGTCAAATTGCATAGAAAACCATTGAGAAGCAACAAAATTGTTGAAACATGTAATCTGTTGTCAAATTGCATAGAAAACCATTGAGAAGCAACAAAATTGTTGAAACATGTAAGTCTGTTGTCAAATTGCATAGAAAACCATTGAGAAGCAACAAAATTGTTGAAACATGTAAGTCTGTTGTCAAAATGCATAGAAAACCATTGAGAAGCAACAAAATTGTTGAAACATGTAAGTTTGTTGTGATCACTAGGCGTGCTTTTATGTGTGTGCGCTTGCCTGTGTGCACAAAGTGAAGCTTGGCCAATCGTCACCTCGCGTGTGAATTGTGGGCGTTGCCTAACACCCTACCGAGTCAACCGCTTCATCATCGATCGAACAAGACACCTTCCTCATTTTTTAGTGAGGGAAAAACAGCAGACGAGCACGGCTGTTGGTCGATGTTTTTGCAATTATTTGCAGAAATCAAATTTAATATTTTATGTCCCAACTAACCCACATAGAACACAGCTAAACCTAGAACCTAAGTCTAGAAACCTGAAAGTTTCTACACAGGCCATTGTAATAAAAGTCTTTCTTAATTTCAGTAATTTCTAGTGGTATTTTAGTTTTTTTAAATGGAGACAATATTCAAAAGGATTTTTTATATTATCAAACTTTCTTAATACTTTCAAACTTAAATAGATATATTCTATGAAAGTCCCTTTTCCAAATTACACGATTTACAAACACAAAAAAATTAGACCAATTCGAAAACAAAATGTAAATAATTAGGTACTTATATAGATTATATCCCGCGGTTTCGCCCGCCGTTTAATTTACATTGCTAAAGGCGTGCACATTTTAGGCTCTTTTTGTCTCATTACCTACTTAGCGTTTTTTTTTCTATTAGCTGATTTTGATAAATAGCCTTCCGCTAGTATGTATTGGACTATCAAATACAAAAAAAAATATCCGCCTGGTTTAAGCAAACTCTTCTTCATCTTTATTATATTTAAGTGTTACTAATACCTACCTGGAAATACTCGCCAGATGCTTAAGGTAGGTAATATAAGTCAGCTTTCCTCCATACAAACATCATACAAACGTAGAATGATTATTACTCCGCTGTTTTATGTTTAATTTACAAAAGTAAGCATGATACTGATTTACCTTGTCGTTAACTAGGTTCGTATGCATACAAACTTAAAAAAACTCCTACACACGTCTGGTAGACCATCCTTAAAAAAAATTGCAATGAACCATGTGTGATTCGGAACACAAAGACGTAATAGTACAGTCAATCTATCAATGGAGTGGAGAAAAAATTTGCGGATGGGTGAAAGTTGTTTTATTCGTTGAAGAATGATGTACTTAAGCTACCTTTGCGATGGGCATGTGCTACTTTGGTCTTTTTGAAAAGTCAAAAAGGCGAAAAATAATATTAGAGTATTTTTCCGAATAAATGCGCAGGAACTAACTACCCTTAAATAATGTGCAATTCACTGTAGTTAGATATTATGTCGTGTCATTCACTGCTAATCTCAAATAGCAAATCATTTTACAGTCCGCATCCCCCTTTTATTCCTACATCCGTCAGTATGAAAACAATTTTGAGTGCGGCTCGTTCTAAATGCAGGAAAATAAAAAGTGAAAACGTGACATTTCCCTCTACATTTAGGCACCTAAACCGTTCGCAAACAGCATTGAGAGGGCCACGAGAAAATGAACGGGGGGCCGGGGGTCCTAAACAAAAGGTGCGAGCCCCCTACACCCGCACAACTTCGACCCGCCAGCGGCCGTGTAGGGTGACCACTCTACATCATCTATTCTGGGATAAGAAAGATAGTCTTTTATTTATTTATTTTCTCATCTATATCGTAACCATTCATGAAACAGATTTAAAAAAAATATGTCACAATATTATTACATCTTACAAATTTTAAATATTTAAATAATTAATAATTGTTAATTAATTAATATTTAATACTTTTATAGGTAAACGGGTATAATTTTTTTTAGTATCAATGTAGATACAG
Organism: Synanthedon vespiformis; assembly: GCA_918317495.1. Taxonomy (NCBI): domain Eukaryota; kingdom Metazoa; phylum Arthropoda; class Insecta; order Lepidoptera; family Sesiidae; genus Synanthedon; species Synanthedon vespiformis. The sequence continues at coordinate 4,779,158 of OU906965.1, forward strand.
TGAAATGAATGACAGAACTGTAGGCCAAATATTATTTATTTCACACTCATATGCGCCAACCTTTACAATTTTTCCATTATGATCTCCTTTATACAGCAATAGAAAATATTGGTCCTGACCCATCTATCACATCTATGGATTTAGGCTGGTTTCAGTGCTATCCTGGTTTCAGTGCATATCGTCAGGCCTGTCGTCAGGAGAGCACTGAAACCGGCCTTAGTCCTAGAAATAATTCTCTAACATCGCCATCTAACGTCGAAGAATTGTAATTCTTGAGTGACGCTGCCGTTATCTCGCAGGTCAGTATTTCGTCCTCATTAGTGATGTGCCGGATATCCGTATCCGAATCCACGGATATCCGAGGCAGAAGAAAGATCCGTATCCGTTGCTTCTTGGCGGATCTTTTAGTTTTTTATTTTATAATTAATTTTATAAATTATATTTTATATTAATTTTTAATTCATAACTGAAATTCTACATATACGAGTAAGGAGTATAGATGATTACGTAGCAATGAAAATCTATTAAATTCCATAATTTTGTTTTATTTCTTAAAATCAAACATTTGGCACGTTTATAATGCAAGTGTCAAGGGGCTGGCGTCATCTATCATTTCAAGGTCACGCGCACCGACATCGATTGAGTAAGAATGTTAAGATCCGTATCCGTATCCGCGGATCTACATTTTCACTACTCCTCATACACATCACTACTCACTACTCCTCATACAAAATCGTATCCAACGCGCCTAAAGAAGTTTTCACTTTAAATTAAGGCAGTGCGAAGTATCCACAGAGGGACACCGAACATGCGGCACCTAGCTCGAGGGGTGGTTGTGCTTTTCCTAGGCGCGTGTCACTTGTGCGGCGGGGCGCGGGCACACGGGCGAGGCGACCGACACTGCGGGCGTCGGGATCCGGCGTCCGGGCGCCGCGTTGCCACGGCAACGACACCGCGACACCCGCACGGGGTGGGGTTGCACCCCGCACTCACACAAACAACGACACTGCTCACTTATATACGAGGGGTGGCAACACATAAGGGGTCGACTACATAAGACGGTACGGTCAGGCGATGTAAATAACGCGAGATAACTTCGGGAGGGTCTAATGGAATAGCGAATCGTGTTTTGGAAAGTGCCCCGGAGAGAATGTTCTCGGTTGTTAGGCCGGAGTCGGTTTACGGGTTCGGCATCGGCGATACGAAAGCCGATATGGGGATTACACTGAAATTTGATTATTTAAACGATCACTTAATAGTGCCTTTGATGAAGGTAAAAGGGTCTTGCACGGTATTCATTTATAACTCTGTCTCATCCCCCGCTGAACGTGAATTTATTCCGTTCGGATTACTGCAATCGAACATTTTCATTCATTATTAATCTGCCAATATGCCTCGTCTAATATTGATAACAATTTGTAATGTTTATATTAGTATGTATACTATCTAATATTGTGTCGTCTAACACTCGGTACATTTAATTGTGTATAATATTATAATTTAAAGCACGCTTATTAACCGATATCACAATACTAAAACCTACGTAACTACGTACCCTGACTACTCAATTATTGCAAAACATTTCATGTGTATTCACATTGTCAGGGATACAGTAGAGGACATAGGGTATATTTTATCCATGCAAAAATTTGGTACCTACTGATCCTTAGGGACGCGGACGAATTCGCAGGCAAGTTTGTTTATTTAATTAATGATATAATTACTGTCAACATCATTTATTACCACTTGCGAAGCTATAAACAGTAATTCTAATAGCAGTACCTAGTTTACTAGTAGTTGGACGTTTTTGCTGCATTACGCGATTGAAGTATATAAGTAGTTAAAATTGTGGAGCAACTGTCTTGGCTGAGAGTCAATTCAAGATTACTAATTACTATATTAAGTTATTAATATTGATAATTGATAACAAAATATTATTAATAATTATTAAGTTGTTGAGTAACTCTATCAATAAAAACCTCTCTCATCTCATGTTAAACTGCATTGAAATTTTTCTGGAACAAAAAATATTCCAAGTATTTTTATTCGGTATCTATCTACTCTCTCTCTCTCTCTCTCTCTCTCTCTATGGGAATGTCGTTAAAACGTATCAATTTTGTTTATTGTAGAAACTATTATACAAACTATTGTAGAATAAATTAAAATTAGGTACGTACTAAACTGTTCCTACGTTGGCTTGGAGTAGGTACTAACGTAAATCTTTTATAATTGCGTTTATATAATATAAGACTTGCGACCCGCTCCGGGCTTCGGCCGGGGTGCATTATTTTTAACGTAAAAACCTTCCCTGATTATCCCTCTATCCCTGAGTGAAGACAAAATTAAAATCAGTCCAGCCGTTCTCGAGTTTTGCGCTTAGCAACACATTTAGAGATTCATTTTTATTTATATATAGACAGAAGATAGATTATGACCATTAATTACTTGCATTACTTAACTCAATCGTTGCTCATACAAACCTATAGAATAGAAATAAAATTAACAATATAGTCACCACATGAAATGGATGACAAAAGCTACTTGATATAATATTTATACTTATTTTCATTTTCAGGTGAACGTAGTATCTACAATAACTCGACCAACAATCACGCAGATTCCGTGTCGACGCGTCCTCAATCTTACGTAGACCTCACTGAAGGTGGGTTGATTGATTATTTTTGGAATAAATTCTATAAAAAAACTTGTTTTTTATGTACACATTTTTATATCAACAACTAATATTAGATCATCATGAAATTTTGTTGTCGATGATTCAGAAAGTATAGGTACTAATTTGTAATGCACTATGCTTATACCTACTCTGTATAGTGTTCGAGTTAAAGTTTTGATTCGGTTTAAGAGTGTATAAAAATTATCAATAAAAAGTATGTAATAAGAATAACGGTTGAAACAAAAAAGATTTCACATAAAGATGAATGAAATGAAATGCTGCAACATTTTTTCGCTGCTTATGCGATGGTAGGCCAACCGCGACCAAGAGCTTCAAGTGACATTGTAAGGGAGAGACTATTTCAATACTTTCATTATAGGGGGAGAGACGCGTACGTCGCCGGCACGCCAAGCAATCACGGTAATGGCGTCATTGTCATCAAACGAAGCCATCTTTATCTCGCCTAGGTACAGTCGGCCGCAAAAGTTGATTAACACATTCAAAAGTGCAATACAACTGAACACTCAACATACTTACTTATACTTGCTGAAGCTTTTTACGATCGTTTTTACGTGAAGATTATTTTGTTATCTAGTCGTGACAACGCGACTTATGGCGCGTTGAGTTTTCATTTGCATTGCACTTTTGAATGTGTTAATAAACTTTTGCGGCCGACTGTACCTACGGATCCTAGAAAATTTTTACCGCCTTCAATAGAAAATATTATTATACTTATGTCACGGCAAGTGTAATAATTAAATTAACAACTAGAACCATTAGTATACACATTCACAATATTTCATTGAACATTCATTACTTACAGCGTGACCAGCGTGGTCACACCCAAAATCAAAAAGTGTCTATAGTTTTTTGAGATATGGACAAAACCTAAAAAAAGAGATATATAAACATGAAAATATGAGTCATAATTATCATTCAATATGGACACAATCCATGTTAATCCATCTTTAATAATAATTAAATATGAAAGTAATGGTACTTTGCATATTTTGCTACAATAATTTTGAATCCACATACAAAAATTGTAATCCCGCCCTTATTGTTATCGTCATAAGACTAAGGGCCTCTTTCACCATCTGTCAAGTAGGCTAACCGTCATTTGAAGTCACCGTTCACCAAAGATAATGGTGCTGATATACCTTTGTTAGTTTGTACGGTAAAAGTCTCAAACATTAAAAAGAAAATAATTTAAAATTTCGCCTATCGAATAAGGATGTACTAAACCGACTGAATATTTTGATAAAACATAAAATTATTTGTAGAAGTAACTAATGAAAGAGGCCCTAAGTCATAAGATAATAAACATAATACGTATAAGTGTGTATATTATTATAAGCCTATTATTCGCACTGCGATTTGGTATTTGTGAGTTATGTGACAGTCGGTCTAACTAACGGTTCTGCGAGTTCTGGCCGCCCGAGGCGGGCTATGTTGGAAATGTCAACACTGACATTGCACTGTTCGACCGTCTGCTGCTTTGATATGAATATGCAAATACAAATTTCTATTAATAAAACCAACAAACAGATAATTTAATAGAAGCTAAATCTCGGCGAGAGTACACGCCTTGTGTCTCGCTGTCACTAACGAATTGTAGGACTTTTGTAAAGTATATAAGAAAGACGTACATGAATCAGTGAAAAATAGGAATACAATCAATAATTATTATTATTATTTGGGGGAAGGCCAAAGATTTTTCGATGATAGCAGATTGTTGCTCTTGGGGTTTGGCTCCTTTATATCATATACGAGTTTTAAACCGATATTGATAAACACCCGAATGCGGTTGCAAAAACGAAATGTAAAAATTTTCATTTTAATTTATCATTAACTTGCTTAATGAACCATGTTAGCACTTTTTTTCCCCACTACCTTTTTTATAAAGGACGTTATGATGAAGCAAATTTTATTTGAAACTTTTTTCGATGGGACGCGTTCCAAAAAAATTATGTCAAAAATATCAATTTTTTAATTTTCAATAATTTTTAATTGCTAAAATATACCACGGAAATGTCCGAAAACTCAGGACTAAATATTCTTGTAGGTGCAAACAACCTATAAAAAAATTGGTCCGAGTGTGTTGGCCTCTTGAATAGATCTTTTGCTAAGGTGACTGGCGTATTAGTTCAAAATAAAAAAATAAATTTAATATATTTTGATGTACTAATTTACTTTACAGGATCGCCCGAGAAGAATTTAGTTAACATACACAAGCGGCGGCGGTTAGGTTCCGACGGGTATTACGACTCGAAAACGTCCAGTCCGAACAAACAGAGCACACCCGAAAAAATTAATCCAAACGCGCAACAAGAGACTCCGCCGAAAATCAGGTAAGAGTATTATAAATACTCGTGAATTATGTTTTAGAATAATATTCTGTTTTCATAATCCCATTGTTGTTAATTTTAACCTTTCAACGCTTCAGTGATCAACCTTTAGTGTATAGACTAGCTGGCGCCCGCGACTTCGTCCGTGTTGAAAAAGGATAAAGTTTAGTAGCGTCCCATACGTCTTAATATTAATCTATCAATTTTCATGAAAATCAGTTAATTCGTTTAAGAGTTATGAAGGAAGATACATACATACATACAATACCTAATACACAAGTCGCACACACTTACAGAACAACTAAGTCGCGAAAAGGTAATAAGTCAATGTCACCATTCAACAGGAGATACTATTGAAAATACAGTATATACATTTTAAGTAAAATCTTTATAGTATATAAAAATCATTTTTCACTTATGGACTTCACTTATGGATTTTGATTCTGTTTTCACTTATGGAAAGAATGATAAACGCGGAAGGTTTGTATATATAAAAATTACATCCCGGCCGAAGCCGAGAGCGGGTATATAAATATCGCCTTCAATAACTTATTTCTACCTATAATAAAATATATGACAAATTCATGAGAATCGGCTTATTTATTTTAAAGTTAGTAAGAAAATAAGATTAATAATAAAAGAAAAGTAATATTCTTAAATCTTAAATATATTTTGATATTTAATATCTTTGACCATTATATTAATTATTCATTATTTATTGATTGCTTTAACTTTTATCCTAACGTGATCTAGGTTTAAAGATGGCAGGTTGTGTGTCTGGAGTGAAATAATCGTAACAAAGTTTGTTTAGCATGCATACATTTTTTTTGTAGTTTTAGTGTAGTGATTGTTTTAAAATCCGTTGTATTTTTTTTAATTCCGTGTCTTGGGAATGTAGCACGAATTAATTCTCTTTCAGGTCAGCTTTGCATGCAATTTTCGTAAGATATTTTGTGTTCTTGTATAGTAGATTATATAAAGGCTTGTTCACATACGAGGCGTTCTTAGCAAATGTCAGAACAGTAACATTTGGCAACCTCATAACTTTAAGATTTGTTTTGTTTCTTATCGCATCAGTTAAGCAAAAAGTTAACAAACAATTAAAGTAAGGAAACACTAGTTATGTGAACATGCGTTGCTGAAATTTATTTTTAGCAATTTTAGCAAACCAAACATTATACCCAATCTTAATTACAAGTTGATTGTTTTTAAAAGTCAATTTACTATAAGAAATACGTATACAGCAGCTACTATAAACGATTAATTCATAATATATATCCATTCTAATATGATCAATATAAGAGTTTGCTTAAACGTTTTTAACTCTGGGACTAACATTTGCATTTAAAAAAATCCTTTTGCATTCAATAGGCCACCAATAAATTGACGAGAACAGCCGACGACGTGTGCATGATTTAGTCAAGATAAATGTTAACAAGACTTATTACAGTGGGTAGTGGAAAAGGCTTGCACGCAAACAGAAGGTGAATTGGTTCCAGGAAACTTAACAATTTGTTGGACAACCTTCGTTTGAGGACATCAATGATTGTTGATTGCAGCCTACCGACGATTTACTACGGCGCAAGGACTCACAAACAGTTGCAACAGGTCATCAAGGAGTTCAAGAGGACCTCGTACTGCTTGACGACCAAGATGACGATATTGTCCAGTAGAGAGTACAGCTGCATCAAGGACTTGGACAAGCAATTGTGGAACAATAAAAATGACATGTGCAGGGCTTGTATAAAGGTTCTTATATCTTAAGTATTACTTGTTCATTATAGACAGAATGACGGTCCACTTGATGGTAAGTAGGTGAATACCGTCGCCTATAATATGTACTTAGTTAGAATATATTAGGAAACGAATGTGGCACCGAAACAACAGCACACGTGCTATATACAAATCTACTGTCAAGTGGCCCTTCAGCCGAAATTAATAGAAAATATTATATATTCGCATAAAAAAAAAATTAAAATAAAGATTTCTTCACAGTCATTTTCTTCGGAAACAGCAGGTGTGAGGAAGCAAGAGAGCAACTGTAAGTTCTACGATAACCGAACGTCGTTGAACCACAGGAGTCTCCCTCCGGCGTTCGACCTGGAGGAGCTGGTCGATATTGGCACCAAGACCAGCTCCTGTCCTTATTTCGCTGCCAGGTTGATGGCGCAGAATTCCAACATCGTCTTCTGTCCGTACAATTATTTGATAGAACCAAGCATTCGGAGCAGTGTAAGTTGTCGCCTATAAACTTTTAACTGTCAACCCAATGAGCTATCACTTCTTATACCTACCATAGACATAGAGAAGTGAACTGAGCGTTTTACAACATGCAAATGAAGCGAATTGTGACAAAAATTTTGACAGCGAATGATGGCAAATGACAATTGTTTCTTTAAATGTTCACGAGTAATATATTATATATAATAATATATTATCTCATTTTTGTACCACTCCTTGAACCAACGTCTGGTTCTTTTATTTATTTTTTCCTAATAGTTATAGCAAGAAAAGCCATGTCTCCATTTGAAATCATATTTAAATGACACAATTCAAAACGACCGAGGCATGCATGTGAATAGGCAGACAAGTGTGAGAGAGACGAAGCGATCGTGCAACCAGCAGTAGTCCCTTTCTAGAATTTTGATGGGTCTTCGAAGTTACTATAGGAAAGGAAGGAAAGAGATAGATAGCCATTGGCCGCACGATCGCGTTCTCTCTTTCTAGAATTTGATGCGGCAGGCTTATTATCTAAATGCCTCTGCTGAGCGACAGGCGATAAATGCGAAAAAATTGTGCAATATCACACTAAATCGTGTCATGTAACTCATAACACTAGTGTGGTACTGCACAAATTTTTCGCATTTTTCGCCTGTCTCTCAGCAGAGGCATTTAGATAATAAGCCTGCGGGTTATTCTCAGTCTATATCTATGGCTTATACCACAGTATAATAATGAGTGCTAGCGTACAGTATGGTCACTCCCTGCCTCCCGTTGAAAGTGCCCCCACCCGCGCTCAGTTGCCTCACAGTTGCCGGCTGGCAAGGATGTGACGATGCGGTACGCGGAGCGGAGGCCAATAGCATGTCTTATCTCACTCACACAAGCATGGTACGCGTTCACCTACACGAGCTTAGACTGTGTGCGTAGCAACGCGTTTATTTCATACATTTGGTCGCCAGTGACCGGGGTGTGCTTATACACAGCAAATTCATAACGTAACGCTTGCAATGTGTCTTTTATTTCAGATGCAAATAGACTTGAAGGATAACATAGTTATCATTGACGAGGGACACAACATAGAGGACATTTGTCGCGACTCGGCCACTCTCTCCTTTACCAGAGAACATGTTCAAGGTGCCTTAGTTGTAAGTGTATTTTTTATTTTTTAAGAAATTTTAAAGGCCAATTTATGTAGACCCAATAGTTCAATCTCACACTGAAATTAAGTAAGACGCTGTTTTGAATAGTTATTTTAATTTTAAAGAAGCGAATAAACGTTTGAATTGTTTAAAATGAGTAGTTATTTCAACTTACGCGCATCTGTAACTTATGCGTGTATTTTTTTTTGTAATGATGTTTATACTAAATTTTTATTTAATAACGAAATGGCCTATTACTATTACGATTTAATTATTCAACAGGAGTTACAAAAAGTAGCAGAATACCGTTTCACTAGTGAAGATACAACGGGATATTTGGAGTACCTCATAAAAGCTTTAAAAAATTTTGACGACTGGTAAGGAATTTACTCGCTTATCGGTCCAGAAGTTTTTCAGTTTATTTATTACAATCAAAAATACAGATCTAGTCTCTTTATTATTAATACGTATTAGTATTGAATAGGTTTATTTAGCACTTTCCTCGTACAAATCTCAACAAACAACACAATATATTATTGTTGTACAAATTGTTGTTATATCAACACAATAATTTATAGAGTGTCGAATAAGATACTATTTTTGACTTAACCAAAAATATTGTAAGATATTGACTATTAAAAAAAAAATACATGATTTTTGATGTGTTAAATATAAAAATTAGACATAAGTATGTGGTTGATAATTAGGCGGTTGGATACCAATTCTATCTTTAAGTATCAAATTAGAAACACAAAATTTTTAGGTTCGGGAATCAATTGCCTCTCCTAAACAACGTTCCGGAACAGAACAACGAAGCTGTTTACACGTGGGAAGTGGAACATTTCGTTCAGACACTCAACAATCACAACCTAGGACAAAATCATTATGAAGGTACCAACACTATTACGTACTATCGTACTAATATTATAAAAATAAATGCAAAATATTGTGAGGATTTCACGTAGAACTCACTGACCGCATTTGAATGAAATTTAGTCCACATTATTATCTGGATTAATATCCAGATTAATGTATTTAATCCAGATAGCGTGTTATCTGGATAAACAATACCTTTTATCCAGATAGCGCATTATCTGGATTAATATCAACAATACCTTTTATCCAGATAGCGTGTTATCTGGATTAATATAAACAATACCTTTTATTCCGAAAAATCACAATCTTTCGAGGGATCGTTTAATATGAGAAAACCTATAACAATACATTGGAAATAGATTTCAGCCGTCACGCAAGCGAGTTTTGTCGGAGGGTTCGCGATGACCCGAGGACATTGTTTGGCATAACTCAACCTACTTGCAACCTTATAGAAGACCTCAACACAGGCCTGGGTGAGTGGGTAAACGTGGTTTACTTATTAATAAAAGTGTCATTTCATTTATCATTAGAAATTGAAACAGATGGCGCTAAACTATGCAAATTCAATTGATTCGTTCATTCAAGCGTAAAAAAGAATACATCTTATTACAATCCTTTGGAAAGCCGATATTGGTGTATTTAACAGTAGATAACATATAATTATTTATTTGTCCATAACCACTAGTTTAAAATACTTTTTTTTTTTTTTCAGGTTACCTATTTCGTTCATCTGGACAATTTCTAGACGATTTCAAACCTGTGTTAGTGAAAACGATGAAAGGCAAAAACGAATCTTTGTCGGAGGCCAAAGGATGGAAGGCCTCGCAGTTTAATAAGGTTAGTGAACACTCGCACTTTGCTTTTGTTTTGCGTCTTTATTGAATTTGAATTGGCTTTTTCAAAATTAGGGCTTCAAAAGCCCTAATTTTGAAAAAGCCAATTGGGAACTTTGAGAAAAGTACTATACAATACAAAGTCTCCGACGAAGTAACCACAGACGACGCGAAGAAACGCCATGGGATTTTGGTGGGTAGAACTCCCACATATATATTGCAGTGTATTTATTTACGCTTTTGTTTATTTTTGTATGCCAACCTTCTTACGCGTTAGTTAGGTTGGTGTCTTTTGCCGAACACAATTACATATAATATTTAAAGGCAGTTGGTGCGTTAGTAATACAAACCAACGCTTTTCGTTCGGGTATTTTTAAAATTTCCCCATTGACCAACTAGTTGGTCTGTAGGTCACGAATCAGAACGCATAAAATAGTTGGAACAGAAACTAAACTGAGAGAGAAATAAATAATGTAGTATGTTCGTTGTTTTGGGTCCAGTGGGTGAGCAAGGAGTCGCTATCGCTGCGGCTGCTGTGCCTGAACCCGGGCGTGGTGTTCTGTGCGATGGGCGTCGCACGCTGCGTGGTGCTGGCGTCGGGCACGCTGGCGCCTCTTCACAGCCTGCACTCGGAGCTGGCCACCGGCTTCCCGCTGTGCGTGAGCCCCGCGCACGTGATCCCGCCCGAGCGCGTGTGGGTGGGCACTCTGGCCACGGGCCCCCAAGGCGAGCCCCTCGATTGCTCGCGCCGGGGCCTCGCCGCCCCCCACTCGCTGCCCTCTTTGGGCCGCGCCGTCCTCGCCGTCGCCCGGGTGACACCGCATGGCGTGCTCTGCTTCCTGCCCTCCTACCACCTGCTCAACTCGCTCGTACAGAAGTAATGCGCCTCCTTTTATTATCAATTCTAGAGAGGCCTTTATTCGGACAGCCCGTCCGGTGGCAGTGACCTTACAGGAGCTTACCTTGAAAACCAAATTATACTTCCAATTACTAGCTGTTGCACGCGACTTCCAACACACCACAGGTGCTATCTGTGTAAGGTACCTGTCAGGTGAGGCTAATATAACCTTGAACACCTTACATTGCAGTTGGCAACAGACGGACATATGGCACGAATTAAACGAAACCAAACACGTATTTATGGAGAGCCGCAACACGAAGGATCACAACGACATTATGGAGGTAATGTGCCCCATTTACTTTACTGTTACATAGTCAATATATTATGTTTTTTTTAGATATTTTATGCTAGTTGTTATTTCGCAGGATTACTACAAGTACGTGAGCAGTTCGAAGGGTGCACTCTTGTTCGCAGTGTTCCGCGGCAAGGTTTCAGAGGGTATGGACTTCAAAGATCAACAAGCGAGAGCTGTCATCACGGTACGGATTGCTAAAGTTAGACAAGAGCTTTGTCCTCAAAACCTTGTTTTACGAAGGGATTTCACTAACGTCCACAGGTTCAATTGATGTGAAATTCAGTATATTATACTGTTACCTAAGTGGTATTTCCATAACATGGTAACCTTGACCTGATTCTGCAGCGTCAAGTAGCCTTTTAGACACCCGACTCCTCATTAACTTACAGCAGATATAGCGTGTTTGGGCTCAATTAAATAAGGATGTCTGTTGTCAGATTGGAATCCCATACCCTAACCTAATGGACATGGCTGTAAAGGAAAAAATGAAATACAACGACAAATACTCGAGTAAAAGAAATCTGCTGCCCAGCAGAGAATGGCTTCGAGTACAAGCTTACAGGTACATACACATATACACATTTATTTGCCTACGTTACAGTAGTACAGGATCCTATGAGAGGTCGTCCTTCACCCATCTGTTTACCAGACGTATATTTATCAAAAAAATATTGTCATTGTTATCAAAAAATAGATTAAAAACCTATTCTCAGACCTATCAACCAAGTGTACATATAAAATTTCATCAAAATCGGTTAAGCCGATTAAGTATGGCAACTAAAAGTGTGACACGAGAATTTTATATATTAGATATGGTCATGGATACTTAATTAAAAAGAAATTTTAGACTTAGGTAATACTAATCATATTATATTTTTCTCTAGCAAATATAGTCACAGCGAAGTAAATCACACTAAGGTTTGTGATAATTTAAAAATGTCTCCTTGGTGTTGGTTATGGTGACTATAGCCACGTTCAATGATTGCCACAGGGCACTGAACCAGGCAGTGGGTCGCTGCGTGCGCCACCGCGGCGACTGGGGCGCTGTGCTCTTGATAGACGCCAGATTCAATCAGCCCTACTACCTCGAACATCTCTCCGGATGGGTCAAAAACTTTGTGAGTATTCATAATAGACTGTTAATAATAGCGCCCAATACACTACTCGCGAAGTTCGTCGCCGAGTGTACTCGTTAAAGTTACTCGAGTACGAGGTGAGTTATACTACTCGCTCAACTACCGGAGGAACTCAATCGCTATAACCTGTCATATTTCAACTATATGCATTGCATACATACAGCACATAGAACAATAGGGTCTGTTTCTGTAACCAACTCATAGCTAAAACCTAAAATACTCAATAAAAATAACTCAATAATCTCAACAAAAATATGAAACTCAATAAAAATAGAGAACAATAGGGTTTGTTCCTGTAACCAACTCAAAGCTAAAACCTAAAATACTCAACAAAAAAATAACTTAATAATTTCAATAAAAATAACTCAATAACCTCAATAAAAATATTAATAAAAATAACTTAATAACTTCAATAATAAATATTAAACTCAATAAAAATACTAAAAATCTTTATCTGTCTTTTAAACTAAATTTGATCGAGTAATGTAGTAAGTCCCATCATATTTGCCCTACTTTCGCTCTTTAACTAGGGCTCAAAAACCGACAATGATTGTAAGTCAAGGCGAGAATGCACGAAGTTATTCGAAGTGTCTTCCCTCATCCCCTTCAACTAAGCAACGGCCACACTACAAAGAACCTCGCTTATTGTTAAGAGTCAAGCTTACTCTCTTAAGCCTAGTGCTTAATTTAGTCGAGTCCGATCCATTTCATTCTACTTTTAGCGCTAATAGCGCAAGCAGTTACCTAAACGAGTCTGAACCTGTCATTTTGGTCGAGTTCATTAGCTGCCGCAAAAATGTCGCTTAGCTGGAGCGAAAAACAACATTAAAATTTTCTCATACCTACGTAGGTTAGTGGTTTAGCTACTAAATTACCAAAGCAGTCAAAGCGAGGCTTAAGAGCGCTACTAGCGCTAATTTATCGTTGCATTTGTTTGTTCACAGTTGGGCACCAACCATCACACTTTCGATAGCCTAATGAAAGGCGAAAACAGTTTGGAAACTTTTATGAAGAACATGACGCTCATTGAAAAGGAGGACATTTAATTCGCTTCCACAACTTATAATTAAGAGCCTGTTTCACCATCTGTCATGTAGGCTAACCGTCATTTAAAGAGATAATGGAGCTGATATACAATGACAGATGGTGAAAGAGGCCCTTAATCTTACTATTAATAATTTTCAAATGTAACGTATTTAATTATTTTGTTTGACAGCTTTGTAATAGTGTGTGTATAAGATATTAATAATTTGACATTTTAAAGTGTTCATTTTTGTAGTTTAAAACCATTATAGGTTTTTAGAATTCGTCGATTGCTTTTTTAAGAGTAAATTTTTTATCCTAATTTTGTTTATCATAACATTTTTTATCCAGTAAGTTATTATTTTAATGTTATATGAATAAAACGAATATACGTATATTATGTTTGTTTTGTTAATTGGGTACCGAAGAGCTAAGATATTTAATTATACAAAACAAGTGAACATAAAAAATAGGTGTTTAAAAGAAGACATATCTTCGGATCCTGCGCCTATGATAAGACTGTGAATAAATAATATTTCAAATAATTTTAATATAAAATTATGTACAATCATATGTAGTTAGAAATTGTGGGCTGTTATTATTTTATGATAAAATTGTAATTTTAAATTAAAATTTTCTATTGTAATTTTAAAAACTACAATAGAATTTTAATATTTTTTACACCTCATAACGTAAATTTTCTTCTTAATTTCGAAAATTATCTTAAAATTTCTATTTGTATTATTTCATTTAGCTAAGCGGAATTATAAGTGGAAACAACCTATTTTATTGTAGATTAAGTATTTTGCGAAATTTTAATTTTCAGTTTTACTTAGTGTTGCGTTTTATATTTTTTTAATGAAATAAGTGCTTCCGGTCCATTACAACCAAATGCCAAATTGCCTGAAATGTGAATACGCCTGAGTCTAAAATCGACTAAATCCCAATTCGCCTGAATGCCAAATTGCCTTAATTTTGAATTACTAAGGTAAGCCGCACATTTCTTTAATTTTTATGACAGACTAGGGCGGTCCACTCGATGGTCGGTGTGGATGTGGTTGGAAGATTTTCCCGCGCAAAAAAAAAGAAAAAAAGGCCAACTGCAATTAAACCTTTTTTCAATTAACAAAGTTGGCTCTGATAAACAATAAACATGCATAATATCTAATAATATTTTCAATCTTCAAATTTTCAGGCAAATCCGAAATGCCCTAGTGCGAAATTACTAGGGCATTTCGGATTTCAGTCAAAATGGGAAACAGGCAATTTGGGATTTGGTTGTAATGGGAAAGGTAATTTGAATTACAGTCAAAATGGGAATCAGGCAATTTGAGATTTGGTTGTAATGGACTGGAAGCAAAAAAGTGCCTACGATAAAACCAATTCACACAACAGGTTGTAATTGTCTTGTAATTTTTTAACATTAAATGTTAATTTTAAATTTCGTTTCATTAAAAAATCGATTCATGTAATGTAATAAATAAAATCACGTACATAATGGTAGAGGTCTTTAGAAAAACAGAGAAAGCTAATGTAAAATTGGAAGGAACTTATGAAAGAGATAATATAGCTAATTCGTGCATTTTTTTTTTTTTTTAATATTAGAGATGGGTTTGCTCTTGGCCAACAACCAGCTGGGTAGCAAGGGAGAGGCCTAAGATGGAGCGAGCTCACCCAGAAGATGCCTATTCACTCGAACTTTGAAAAGATTAGGGTTATATGAACTCGGAAACACAGACGCAGGCAGGGAGTTCCAAACCTTGGCGGTGCGCATTATAAGTAAAAACTTTAGCAAAATATTGATAATATTTTAAATATTCTAATAAAACTTAACACCGAATTAATAAACTTTTGGCTTCTGCGAATTTTATTTATAACTACTTTGTATATATTGGTAAAAACTGGCCTTAAAAATATAATAATCAGAAATTAATTATGCGACTGTGAATAGTCAATATTGAAAAATGCAAGTAAATAAAACAATATTTCATTGATAATATATTTTGATTTTAATACTTACATACATTATTAAACAAAAGGACTACATCTCATATAATTACAGTCTCATATAATATGAAATCCTATAGTAGAATAATGATGACATTACGTGACATAAACGCAATCTATTTCCAGGTTATTCCCATTTGTATAACATGTATAATAATTTAAAAAAAAGGGGTAAATATTCTTTAAACGCTTGACCCGACATATTTTTTTATTTCCGACGAGTTAAACTAATCTAAATATAAGTAACATTATTTAGGTACTGTATCATTTATGATAGTGGATGAAGGTGGTATGTCGCATAATTCATTTTGAATAAATCGAGATTAAAGTTTTACTTTAAATTTTTGAGATTAGTCGCCACGGAACTTCTTTTTGCATTAAATTATGATGCAGATTTGTGTAAAAAACCTAAATTATTAATGGTATGATAGCAATTAAACACATGTATTATTTAATTTAAAAAAAAGTGAACATAGCTCGCCCTCTTTCATTGACAAAAGTAAACTTTCCTGCACTCTTTGCTTTTTAAAATTAACATACACATTTTCAACTTTTTTTATTTTCCAAAAATGTATTAAATCGACGATCTCAAGGTCTGTAATCATTCATAAGGACATATTACCTTCATCAACGCGAAAAAACGAAAAACTCAAAAAGGCGACATAGCACCTTCATCCACTCACGTCTTGAATTATACTCTTAAAACTATTCGTTATTAACGTAACTGTGTGAGGAATCAAATCTTCTAGTTTCTATTATACATTGTGATATGGGCAGCTACACTATTTCTGACTTATTTTCATATAATTAATTATGTTATTATGTTATATAAAGTTTAAGAATCTTAGTATGTATATATATGTATTGAACCTAGATGTAATGATATTGAGACAATAATTTGAGATGCAGTTTTGAGACCCACTGTACTTAATCAATACGCGTCCGGTCCATTACAACCAATTCCCAAATTGCCTGAAATGTGAATACGCCTGAATCCCAAATAGACTGAATTTTAAATCGACTGAATCTGAAATCGACTAAATCCCAAAAAGACTGAGTCCCAAATAGACTGAATTTTAAATCGACTGAATCTGAAATCGACTAAATCCCAAAAAGACTGAGTCCCAATTCGCCTGAATTCCAAATTGCTTTAATTTTTAATCACTAAGGTAAGCCGCACATTTTTTTTTTCAGCGCGAAAGTTGACTCTAATAAACAATAAACATGCATCATAATATCTAATAATATTTTCAATCTTCAAATTTTCATGCAATTTGGTACTAAGGCATTTCCGATTTCAGGCGAAATGGGAATTAGGCAATTTGGGATTTGGTTATAGTGTAAAAGGTAATTTGCATTTCAGGCGAAATGGGAATCGGGCAATTTGGGATTTGGTTGTAATGGACCGGACGCATCAATACGCGTGCATATTATACATTAATAATAAAAAAAATACAGTATATATGTATATGTATCTTCGGATTCAGATGCCAACTCCTATTTATTCGCTCGCTGTGAACTGAAATAAAAAGAAATATAAAAACTCACATATAATATAATAATATTATATTTCTTAATCTATTTTAAGACTGTAATATAATTATTTCAATTCATATAATTTATCCACACTGAGAAAATAGTGAGTATAACCTATGATATAAAAGATATAGCTTACTCTAGCTGGTGCCCGCGACTTCGTTCGCATTGAAAAATATAAAAAAAACCTCTTGTTGCTATATAACACTTTGGATAGGCCTAGTTATTTTTTTTGTTTTTTTTTTTTTCTTTTTAGCTGATCCCTTGGGAACGGTACTTTTTTTCCTGATGAAAAGTTCACCATTTAATGATCATCGGTCGAGTATTTAAGGCGTGAAAACTTAACAGACAGACAGAGTAACTTTTACATTAATAATATTAGAAGTTTTTTTTTTATTATTTTAAAAATCGATCCAGTATTTTAACATTTTTGCAAAAACAGCAAAATACAAATATTTTTTTTTTCTTTATAATATTAGTAAAGTATAGATCAAAGAGTGTATTGTATTGTATTGTAGTGAAAAAAGTACAAACGGTTTGGCGCAGGCGACATTGCGCGCGTGTCGACGCAGATGAGACACGTGTGCGAACGACAAACCGCACTCGGAGCACTTGTGCGGTCGCTCACCGTTGTGGTACCTGCACAAAACCAAAACCAATCATCAACAACTAATATAATTATAGTCCCCAACACGAGAAGCTATAAAGTTTGTAAACACACATTCAGGGGTTCGCAACCTTTGGATCAAATAACCGTTTTTTGTTGCAATGCATACAATTAATTATAATTTTCTCGCTGACCTCTTATGTACGACGAGATCAAATTTCTTGTAGAATTTCCTATTGCAATCCTTGTAATCGCAATGGAAAGGCGTCATCTTTTTGTGGTCGCGCTCTTCGTGATTCTTCAACTGTAACAAAGTATATTTAAGATAATTATGTGTATTGTGTACAGGCCAACGTGGCGAGCCCGTGGGATGAGTGTTAGGAAGCTTGCCTCAACCACTCATCTCAGTAGCTCCGAGTTCGATTCCCGGGCCTCTGAGGAACTGTCATCTTTGAAAATTTACTTTTCAAAATTGACTCACATTACAAAAGACCACCGTGAAATAGCTGATTTTTTGTCTGCAGCTTAGTAAACATTTTGTATAATAAAATGGCCGCATAGTCCTACACATTAAGTGGTACGTTTTCCCAGTCCTACGCTTGGAAGTTTTTTTTCCAAGCGTAGGACGAAGATACAGCCTGTTAGTAATCAGAAAAAAAAATCCTTTGAGGGATACTGGACCATAATATGAGTCAGTACTCCGTCTGTTATAGTGAAAGCTGCAGGAGAGAGCAAGGATTCAGAAAAGTGTCTCACCATCCAAGCGGCGGCGAACTGTCGCTGGCAAAGTGCGCAGGAGTGCGGATGCGACAGGACGCAGGGCGTGTGCTGAGTCTTGTAGTGTTTGTTGAGCGTCGACTTGTAGCTGAATCGATCGCCGCACACGTCGCACTTGTGCCTACGCAGCTTCGGCTCGTGAACGGCTACACGGGACACCGAAGTTTTTGTTACTTTTAAGTAGCCTAGCGCCAGCGACTTCGTCCGCGTTGAAAAAAGAAAAAAGTAGCCTGTATGTCCTGTGTCCTGTACGTCAAAATGTTTATCTACCAAGTCTCGTGAAAATCAGTTAATAATGCGTTTAAGAGTTATGGAGGAACATACATACATACATACATACAATACCTACACTTACAGATTTATTATTAGTATTGATGATGATTGATTGATATCAAACACTTCTATTGTAACTGAGTTAAGGCAATTGACATTGACTTGACTTGACTGCTTTGGACTTGACGGACCTGTTTTGGAAAACTAAGAAAAATTATAGACTTGACTTGACTTTGACTTGACTGACTAGTCTCGGGATCTGCTATTTTTGATTTTTTAATTTCAATTTTGCCTCTATTCAAATTGCTATTTTTACTAATGACACTGGCAAAATCATCGGAGAAGATCTGATGGAGCCAAGACATTAAAAGAGAAGAAGAAGTGCCTGTTTCACAAACGTCAAGTAGGCCAAACTATCATTTAAAGTCACCGGTAACCGGGAATAATTTAGCTTATATACCTTTGTTTGTACGGTAAACGTCCCAAACATTAAATAGAAAATAATAATGAAAAATCGGCTATCGATGGATGCACTAAACCGAGTGCATAATTCAATAAAACAGAAAATGATTTCTAAAAGTAACTAATCAACACTTTACTTGACGTTGGTGAAACAGGCGCTTACAATATATATTTTTTAAACCGACACTAACTTAAGCAATAAGCTGTTTTTGAAATAATTTTCAATAAAAGTCTGTTACTTTAACGAAAATTTCAAAGAATACAATTGGCTTTCAAATGTTGATAAGATTTTGTCTTTTAGAGTGTCTTTTAATGTCTTAACTTCTTCACAATTAACCTATTTTCGGTTTTCACATGTGAAAAGAGTGATAACTGGGGAAAATTATGTCATAAAATAACGAAATAAATGTCTCATCAATAAAATTTATGCCATGAACTGATCATTACGTTTCATTAGATACTTACCACAATGTGAATTATAGTTATCTCTTTTTGAAAACGTTTTATTGCATATAAGACAGACATATATAACTCTTTTAGTTATTTTCTCATCGCCGTCCGTCTTCTCTGACTTTTTAACACCGCCTTTGCTCGCTTTTAAATCTTCATTATCTATTTCAATTTTAATAGATTCAATTATATCTTCATCTTCTGCGCTATTATTATCTATTTCATCTTTGCTTCCTTTCATACCTTTTTTATGTTTACTTTTATTAATTTTTATTTTTTCCGAAACACTCTCCAATATATCATTGTCTTCAACTTCCGTGCTTTCATCGATTCTCTTATTATTTTTCATTATACATTCAATTGTTTCAACATCGCATTCAACGTCTTTTATGTTTGTTTTTGGAATATCACTAGTTTTTAATTCATCTATACCATTTGCAGGTCTATTATCTTCCACTAATTCACGACCAATGTTAAGCATTCCGGTCAATTGTTCCGCATCTATGCCACAGTCTAAACTTATGATGAATGTGTCGTCTTCCTCTGTCGATATGTATTGAACCGTGTTCTCTCCTATTAATTGGTTTAGATTTGCTGCTAAATTAGTGCTCGCTTCCAAATCTACATCACTCTCGAATATTGTGGAACAATCGTTTATAGACAACGGTGGTGCTTTGTTAACTTGAGTTTCTTCTAAAGACGGAACCTCCTCTGTCACATTTAAAAACTCATCGGGTAAATATTCACACTTCACGTGACACAAAGAATTCATTATACCATCGTCTAAACCATTATTGTCATTCAATTCTGCAGTCAAATGACACTCTTCATTGTTTCTGTCCATTGCAATGTAATCCATGTCGCTAGTGTTCATATTGAACATATGATTACTTTGTAAACAGTCTATGTCTAAATCGTTGTAAAATAATTCATCGTCGAGAATGTGTAGTTGATTCATTTCTTTTAAGAATTCTTTTTGAACGCGATTATCGACATTCGCTTCAGATTCGTTTTGATTATTATAAACGTTCAATATTTCATTAGGTGTGGCCATTTTTAAATAATCAGCTTCGACGGACAATATATCGTCTACGATATTATCAACTGTACGATTTGATTCTACATTCAATTGATTGGTTTTTTCCTTTTTATCCTCAACCGGTTGTTGGGTGTGTTGCCTTTAACAAAACACATTGTAGCTAAGTACAGTCGGCCGTATAAGTCGATTAACACATTAAAAAATGCAAAACAACTGAACACTCAACTTACTTATTTACTACTTACTTAATGAAGCTTTTAAGATTGTTTGTACGTGAAGTTTATTATGTCCTCTAGTCGTAACAACGACTTATGACGCGTTGAGTGTTCAGTTGTTTTGCACTATTGAATGTGTTAATAGACTTATGCGGCCGACTGTACATATTAATTTAGTACGAACGTTTAGTTAGTATGTCGTAAAATTTGGACAAATGCCTCTCCCATAATTTCCAAATGTGCGCAGAATTCGCAGAGGAACGTGAGGGGCGGGTACACGTCGGTGTGCCGACACGTTATTGGTAGACTCAGTCGCTCCTCCCCTCCCGCACTTTGTTCGCGCGTCTCGAGTCTCTTAGGTACTGTTGCGTACAGATTGTTTTATCGTATTAGTAATACGTCATGGTGAATAAATGCCTAAAAAAAACGTTCTTCTTCGACATCGCACGATGATTTTATGGAAGGAATATCAACACTGACTGTAATATTAACTTAGTGAGGTGAAGAATTACGAAATAAGAAAAAAAAATAGTCATTTTCCTTAGCAATTTTGTGCGCAATTGTACACATGCGCCGATTCCCCCACAAGTGTCGTCTTCAAACCTATACCTATACCTGTTATTTTATCTGTTATAATAGAAGAAAAATTTCCTTCTTACCTAATACAATGCTCCAATAAGTTAGTTCTATAAGGAAAGGTTAAACCACAAATCCTACAGAGGTTCCTTGGGTTTGGCTCATTTGTATCACTCCTATTTATATAATGTGGGCAACGCTTCATGTGACGTTTTAAACTAACTAACTGAAAAAAAAATTACATATTATAATGTTTAAGCATCGGTCTGTGTCTAACAACAGATGGCGCCACAATTACATAATTGGTATATTTTTTGTGAGTAAACCTTTTCAAAAAGTAGCTATAAAAATTTCATTAAGTTAAAATTTTTTTATAAGAATGTTTTTTTTTGTTTTGGTTTCTTGGTGTTTTTTTTTTTGTATAATATATAAATATGTATAAAGTTTCTCTCTGTTTAAGATATGCTTACTAATTTGTGGAAAACGTTGTTGATTGCACTGCACTACTAATCCCTATTTATGTATATGGTAAATTTATTTAGTTTGCTTTCCCATGATTTTCCCTAATAAAATGAAATTTAAAAAAATTAAAAATAAAACATTTTGATGGAAAAAAAAAACACCACTGAAACTAAAGCATAGCTTGTTGAGTGCCATCAAATTTAGTAAAAGCTGCACTAAACCTGTGTGTATGATCTGTTACATCCGGAGCAAATGAAACTTTGCTTATTGTCATGTTGCAGCAAATGTCTCGTCATATTTGATTTCAGTTTGAATTTCGCGTCACATTTGGGACAACTGAACCTCTTTCTATCTGGAATTGAAAACAGAATCAACATTAACTATTGGTTTTCAGCTCTTCTTGTAGGACCATCTTCATTCGGAGGTAAATGGACCAACTGGGTCTGGTATTTATCTATGCTAATATTATAAACTAGCTGGTGCTTGCGACTTCGTCCGCGTTGAAAAAGAAAATAGCCCATTCTGTGTCCTGTCTTAATGTTTATCTACAAATTTTCATGAAAATCAGTTAATTCGTTTAAGAGTTATTGAGGAACATTCACACATACAATACCTACAATTACAGATTTATTATTAGTATTGATTGATGTGAAAGTAACTGTGTCTATCTGTCTGTCTGTTACCTTTTCACGGCTTAACTACTCAATTAATAGTCATGAAATTTTGCAAATTTTCCACAATAAAGTATTGTTGCCAAGGGATCATCCGAAATGAAATAAACAGCTGGAGATTTGTGGCTGCCTAGTGCACGGGCTCCCATACACCATCATAAAATATGTTCAATTAGCGGCCGCAGCCTGTCTGCCTAGTAGGCAAAAGGCCATAATATCTTAAAACATATTTACCACTGTGCTTCTCCATATGCTTTTTTAAGTCAGAGAATTTGTTAAATACTTTTTCACACTGGTCACATTTGTGTGTTCTGAAATATAAAAATAATAATAAGTCATGCAGATAAAAGGGATAAATCTGTTACAAGTTGCAGTGCTCTAATGGTTGACCGCAAGAACTTTTTGAGTAGATTTTAGATAAAATATTGGTTGATTCACAATTTTGAATTAATGAGGTTAATTGACAGCTGTTATAACCAATTTGAAAAATTCTTTCACTGTTGGAAAACTATATTGTCAGCAAGTAACGGAAGTAACAGCTGGTTACAATAAAATTATAATTTTTACCTATAATTCAAATGTTTATAAAACAAATGTTGCTGCAGCCTCCACAATGCTTCAAAAGTCATATTACATTGTGGACATGGCCATATCTTCCTCAATGGTGTATGTATCAAACTATGCTTCATTAACTGCTGTTTCACAGAAAACCTCTTATCCGGACATTTATCTAGAAATAAATTAGAAAATAATTGAGCCTGAACACTTTATAGGGCAGAACATTGTAGAAATAATTCTAGGAGCAATAATATTTACCACAAACCCAAACATTATCTTTAGAATGCACCCTAAGATGGCCATAGTATTTTTTTGCTTTATCGAATTTCTTCTTGCATATTTCACAGTGCAATGTCGTAGGGCCATTCAGGTCGGGCTCTTCCAGAGGCTCGTCAGCAGATAAAATCTGCGCCAGTACATCGTCTGTACCCAAATAATTGTGTGACGGCAGAGCATTTTGGAAGTCATCGTATGCACTCTCCTGAGACTTATTTCGGTCACCGAATACTAAATCGGTATGAGCATTATCTACAAACTAGAAGAAATAAAAATTTGAAACAGAAACATTTAAATATTTCAGAAATGAATGATATAAAAATGATAAAAATATAAGAAACATACTGGAAGATGAAAGAATGATAAATTCGTGTCTACGCTCGGTATATTAACATCGTTCGACTCCATTTTTAAAAAACATATTATTATTAAATAAGTAATGAACCATTCATAAAAATAAAAATATTACTTAAGTATGTAAATATTGATGAAATATTGTAAATAAAACGAATTATGGAAATCTTTGATCTTTTAACTCTCTGTGTCTGTGAAGTGGCAAGTGGCCACAGGAGAGCAATTAAGGAACTTTGGGTGTCTGGGTGTCACATGCCTGGATGTTAACAACTATATAATAGTCTGTGACCAAGTTCTTATGACTTGTGAGTATATAGTGTTCTGTGGTTTTTATAGTTTCCCGTAGAATTTCCAAAAAAAGAACCAAGATAATTAGCGGAGCGGCAATGTTGCCAGACACCAACGCCAAAACTCACCTTACAAAAAGCCTTAATTTTGACTTTGACTACCTAAATCGACGTGTTGGAAACTGTTCTTTCTAACAATACTTATTGCAAAACTGCTCTTTTTTTCTTATGCAATTAAAGGCAGTTTATACATTGGCATTTGGCCGCTTGCAAAGTTTCAAAGGTCAATATCTCGACGTTTACAAGACTTGGATCGTCATGTTATGTTTATGATCCACTTGGGACATAATCCTAATATCTCCACTTGTGTGGTTTCTTTGCATTATCTATATTTTCAAATGCAGACCTACCAGGCTTTCATTTGTATCATTAGCTCGTCAATTACCGTTTATTGCTCTTAGGACACTGACTTATTTTCCGAGGTTTATCAAAATTGGGGTTCTCTGGTTTTCGTTCTTTATTACAGGCACAGTAGGAAACCGTGTCGTGCTCAAATGATTTACCTACATAATGAAGGCTAGGATAATATAAAAAGAATGAAACAATAAGTATTGCAACTTGGTCATTTTATTTCAAGACAATAAATTTCACTTTAGAAATGAATAACTTACAATTAGCAAGGAATTGAACTCTGAAACGAGAGCTAAATATGTCTTAAAGCTTATTATGGAAGCGTTTGCTTAACTTAAGACATAATTTAAAAAAAAAACTAATGTGACAATAACACTTATTTTGCTGATAGCCAGTTATAAATATTATTACATTATGTATTATAGACGAGGCAAAACTATAGCTAAGGTATATTTGCCTGTTCCAGCTATCCCTACTAAGTATCCCCACTAGTAGGGATAAAACCTAATATTTACTTTCTTGCATGATATGTTTTAATTTAAATGAAGACACAACGACACACGACACAATTTAAAATTAAATCTAAATCTTTTAAATTTTATATTGGACTTCAAAGAAGTAATAATATTTTAAGCATACTATAGCAACAAAAACCACCAATTAACAAAATTTACTACAGTTATGACTTTAATTAAATACTGTTTTAGGTTCCTCTTATAAACATGGATATCACATTCATAGGATCAACATTAAGATTATGGTAACAATATCTTTTTTTTAATATTTATATATAATAATTGCGCCAATTTATTTATTAGTATGAATGATTAAAATGATTGCAATGAATTTTCGCATTTATAATATTAGAAGTATTTAATTGCATATACAAATTATTTTTAAATCAAAGCAAAAGTACCTAGTCTTTTGAAGTCAAGATTTCACATCATCATATCTATGACTAAAATATCTATATTAGGAAGAAAGCAATGATATTAAAACTTTTGTACGTCATCAGAAAAGCAACAAGAAATATTCAAACTATATAAGGATATTCTCAAAAAATTCCATTTTATTTTGATACCCAATCTGTTCTTCTGAAGCTATTCTCCTTCTTATTAGCCATTTTGCAAAAAAAAAAAATTCCAAAATTACCAATAGTAGAAAAAAAGTACATACATATACTAATATTTAATATTATAACACGCGGTTTTTACTTTAATCTTATTACAAATTCACCTGTTACATGCAACCTTATACGAATTCCAACCTCAAATACTTACGACACAAACAAATATTATTTATACTTAACATAACTTTCTGTGACTTCACTTAAAACTACTGAGTACTTAACTTATAATATTTATATAAAGACTATTATTTAAAATCAACAATAAATTTAATTTTGATCGGGATCGGATAATAATAATTGAAACATAATCTGGACAGTTATTCAAACAAAACATTAAATGCATTCAAATTTAATAATAATTCGATATGATAATTAAAAAATGTTGTACATATTCTCAATAAAAAGAAACCTATTAAACGACAAATTCAACTTTATTTATATTTCCTAATTTACGATTCGCTATTTATTATAAAAATAAAAAAAAAATAACAAAAAAAAAATAAATTAGAAGTCTTTATCCAGTACAGTATTTTGTTTTTATTCACATATAATAAACTTCACAAAAGGGAATAAATATTATATTATTTATAATAAATATTCTAATTTTAATAACAATAATATATTGTTAAATAATTAGGCAAGATAAAATATTATTATTATTTTACCAAAAAGGCATAAAATCATTTTCAGGAATATTTAAAATAAAATAAAAATAATGCCTATATAAAATTTTTTTGAATGCCAACTTATTTTTATTGTATCCTTTTAAGTATCTGATTATATTATATTTTTTTTTACATATATTTATTATAACTTCTCATTATTATCGTTTTGTACATTATATTATATTATGAATAGAAACTTTGTCAATCATATTACATATTTTTTCTTATTTTACTTTCAGACTGTTATGCTAGAATAGAAATCTTCCTATAAGTATTCTATATCTAATCAAAAATTATTTGTCTTGTCCAGTTTAGAAAAGATCAAAATTTTTATGAATATTTTTTTGGTCGTGTTCGAAAATTATATAATTACTTACATCTTTTTTTATATAAAAAAAAAATTAGCTTAGTATTAGTGCGTACAAAACTAAAAAACTAGTCGTTTTTATACTTTTTATTTCAAAGTTTCAACGAAGACGAAAAAAAAAATGAGCCATAGCAAAGTACATATTTTTATAATATATTTGTTAGCATTGACTTACCATTAAGACTTTTAATAAATATTCATGTAAGCTTCAAAAATCTCTACTATACACAGGCTGACATCAGTTTAGAAAATAACCACAACATTAAACAAGTCGAAGGATATAATATGATTCCTATGAAAATACTTGACCAAATATATCCAAGATGATAAGCGAAAAGCAGCCGTGATGCATAATATTGAAAATAACATAATATCATCCTCCATTTTTATTTGTGATTTTAATATGCTTATTCTGATATTGTTCTATTGTGTTCTGAAACAATAATTCTATATTGTAGTAATTTGATTTCATGTTAAGGTCGGCAGTCCACACATAACGCCTATAACACAAGCAACGCCATAGGTGCTGTAAGTGCGCTGCCTACCATAGAAAGATTAATGTAATGATAAGGATAAGGCTCTGTGTTGTAAATAATCAAAATATAGGCATTTGCCAGACTGTTAGCGCCATCTGTGCTTGGCCACGTACAACATTAATTATAGTAAAAATATACAGTTGTTGCTTGTGCGCTTCGAACACGGTAAATTTATGTAAAAATTATTACTTTTTTTTTATAATATAGAGGTGGCAGACAGGCAGGCGGCTCACTTGATGGTAGGTGGTTACCGCCGCCTAGGGACACCAGCAACACCAAGGGGAGTGCTAGTGCGCTGCTGCGGGGGTCCACAGAAGTTTATTAACACACAAAGAGAAGCTACATCCCTTCTTAAACTAAGGGGTTCTAACCGTTTTTGAGTGAGCATTGGATCGTTAACAATTCGTATAATTCGACGTTGCAAGGCGTCAAATGTTAATAAATATTTAAAATTTATATAAAAAAATTAGTTTAAAGATTTACTTTTAAATAAGACAAGCGAAAACATACCTTCACCACGTTACCTTAACGTTGAATGTCCTACTGTAAGTCTAGGACGCTAGACTACAGTTCTAATCATCAACTTCAAGTTCTAACTCTACATCGACAAGACTTATTCTTCTTAATGTGTTTATGAACATATATCGCGAGAACGCGACATACAAGCGCCGAAACCACACCATTTGCGAGCGATGTTGTTTCATCGCTCTCACAACTCGCCTGCTCTCTGTCCAACGTAGAAAATATCTGAAATTCAACAGTTGTTTTGTCATTGCCTGAGCAGTTTCCAATAGAGGTAGACACCTCTATTGGAAACTGCTCAGGTGTTCTGATATAATTATGATAAAAAAGATTTACACAAGAATTCTGAGTAGCTTTGATAAAGCTTGAGTTTTTTTTGTAACACTGAACTTAATTTTTTTAGCTTTCAATAATATATAACACTAATTTTATACTGACCTGTTAGAAGACAGTATAAAACTAAGTGGTAGGTCTAAAATACCCCAATATTTTCTTAATAAATTCACTGAATCTAAAGTGTACACGGTGCACCCTGGAAACAAGGGAAGACATTTGGTATAATAATGTGTGAAATTTCGAAACTTTGGTTCAAAGTTGACTCTGGTCTGGATTTGGAAAGTAGTGGCAGGGCACACTGCATATCGTTGTCATTTGGACAGCCCATCTGGCCTTACAGAACAGTAACTACACTCTTACGGAAGACACTGTGAAATAACAGAATATGTGCTGTTATGTTTCGGCGTTGCTTGTG
The DNA here is from genome assembly GCA_918317495.1 of Synanthedon vespiformis. Classification (NCBI taxonomy): domain Eukaryota; kingdom Metazoa; phylum Arthropoda; class Insecta; order Lepidoptera; family Sesiidae; genus Synanthedon; species Synanthedon vespiformis. Next base: position 4,807,537 of record OU906965.1, read on the forward strand.
TTATAGGTAAATGACGACTTCTCTTTGTTTCTTAGACTATGATAACATAGAATTTCAAATACTTACTGCTAGGCATAAGTTTTTCAACAAACATATACGCAAGAGCATAAAAAACAGAGGAGTGATTTGCATGTGACGAAACTCCACCTCTATCAAAAGTAACCAGAGTATCTATGTCTAGCATTTCTAAATGATATTGCATTAGTTTAGCTACAACAGGTACAGGCCATTGAGTGTTTGACTCATCCTTAAGTCTAGTGTCATTTATAAGACATATGTTATGATCTAGTAATCCAAGCTCTTTGCAAGCCCGCCATAGTTCCTCTCTTCTCAAATGACCTTTGCCTTCAAAATTACCTGGAAGGGTAAAAATTTACATAAAAATGATAATTTAATAACAATATCTGAATAATTATATAGTACTAGCTGGTGCCTGCGACTTCGTACGCAATGATAAATTAAAAATATAAAAGCTATTATAATGTTTGCGCCTTGTTGCTATGACACATTAGCCAGGCGTTAGTTACAGTTTTATATTTTAGATAATTCCTACTTTTTTCTTGGATGAAAGGTACCCTATTGTCCTTTCTGGTGACCCAGACAATGTGTATGCAAAATTTCATAGTGATTGGTTCAGTAGTTTTTGCGTGAAAGTGTAACAAACAAACAAACACACATTCACATTTATAATATTAGTAAGGATGCTAAAATATATTAATGTTAAAAGTTCCAAAAGATACTATTATAAGATATTTCGATAAAATTAGATAGATAGACATCTCAGTAAATACAATAAGAATACATAATTAAATAATGACTAAAGAAACAGTTCAAATTTTATTTAACCATTAGCTGAAGAAGGCCACGCTTCAGCTACCAAACTTCGTTTGGTTACAGGCATTCAATTTATACTATGTAAGGATTTGCCACAAAGGACACAAGTCTGTTTTCTTGATTAAGATATGTATGTAAATAAGAAATGTACCATTAGATAAACACAGCAAATGTACTTCGACACCTTGTTCACATAATCTGATAATGGTTGGACCAAAAAACATACACTCGTCGTCAGGATGGGCAACCACTACCAAAACTCTTTTAATACCGCGAATTCTTGCAGGTGCTCTTCTTGCGTACCGCAAATAAACCACACAACACAAAATCACGTAACCCACTATCCATAAACTTATGTAAAAAGCAAAGTTCTTAAAATATAATAATGTTTCAGAGACAATTTTCAAATAACAAGTGTAGATGTATTCTAAATCATGAGGTGCTATGGAAGGTAACATTTCTGACTAGAAAGAGGCTTTTTGTGAATCTAATAGGAAAACAAACTTATTCACATGTTTGTTAAAAATATTAAGAATACTATTATAGAATTATTGATAAAATTAAGATACCATAATTGATAGATAATTCTATTCAACTGACAACTACAAAAACAAACTCCACAACCAAGGAGAATAGAGGTAAAGGAGCGCAAGCTCCGTGTATTAAAAGTGTCCGTTGAAAGACGACGAACTGATGGCGCTGGTTGCAGCTAGTGATAGTAAACAATTCAACTCAGCGCGCACTTCACTCCGTTTCATTTCATACTCTCAAACTCTCTAGATCACTGCCCTAGACACACCAGCGCCATCTCAATTCGACGATTTTAGTTGCCACTTTTTTAGTTTAACACCCATATAAGATTGTTCTCCTTATCTCTACGCTCCTTATCCACAACTATCTCTACGCTCCTTATCCACAACCAAACATATGTCAATTCAATTGTCAAATATCAAATGACAGACCCACAGACTAGGTAAGGATAATTAAAGATAATCTTCTGTAATCACAACTAAACGGGTAACATAGGGAACACAAACTATATAGGGAAGTTAGCGTAAATAGATCTTGAAATTACTACTACAGTAATTTCTGCACTAATTTCTGCAGTACAGCTATAAAATATTTTCTTTGCCGATTTAACAAAATAAAACATAATGATGATTATTCAATACAATATACTAATCTGTATCATTGTTAAAACACAGACCACTAAAAAATATATTTTACAACTTTTGATGTGAATTTGAAACAAAGAGTATATTTGTGTGTTTGAAGGTTTTTGACCTATGTACGTATTTTGTTTGTTTTGAAACTTTTGAAATTTTGTTCTGTGGTTCGTATCGCATTGTGTTGGATTCAAGGATTTTTCGGATTGAATTAGTATTTTTATTTTAATTTAGAGTGATGCGCCAATTTAACAAAGTTTTAAATCTATAATTTATTCATTTACTTGCCTCATATTTAGACTAAAAGTTGTGGTATCTAAAAGTTAATAAAATGATTCAGCCCGACTATCAACCCATGAGCTTATTAGCACATCTTAATTCTGATGAGCTTAAAGAAATTTTCAATGATGACAGTAAATTTGACGCCGTTCTTAAAGACGTAAAACAGGTACAGTACTGTTCCTTAGAGGAAACAATGAAGTCTTTTATATCCCTATAAAACCAGTCGCTATACAAACAAAATTGCTTATGACTCATTGCATTGAACTTCAAATATAAATGATATCATGGAAGTAAATTGATACAGATATTTTGGTCGAAATTAGTTATTTACATTATTAGCTCGTATGATAATGTACAATGATTTATGGGACTCTTTGTAATAACAAAAAGGGAACATCAAGTCTGTGTTCCTGGCCCACATACATTGTTGTGGCCACATTTTATGACACCCAACATAGATAAATGCTTGGTCTCGCTACGATTGGTCAGTTGATATTATGAGGGGGTTGTTATCCATCTGAAATTACCTAGGTTTTTAAACATATGAATTCTATGTGTAACATGGAATGCAGTAAATAAGGGATTGTCGGGATATTTGCTTATCCCTCCCCGAACCCTCATCATTAATCCTACTATAGGGGGCAGTAAAGTTGCAACACCTATGGCAGTGCTTGTGTTATAGGTGACAGTAGCCACCTACCTTCAATTGGACCTTTGTTTGTCAACCTTAATATAAAAAAATTAAAACTTCTACATAGAATTCATGTATAAATAAATTTAAAACATCGCTTCAGTTTGTCTTTTTATTATTGCTTAATAAGCATTAAATGAATATGTTTTGGCTTAAATAATTATAACAAAGGACACTTAGTAGTAGTAGGTATAATTTACTGGTTGAATATATCTTGTAATTAAATGTATTATTTCTTTGTAGGTTAAGGATTGGGACACAGAAAAAGAAATGGTGATAGCAGAAAACAGGTCTCTTGCCGAGTTCAATGTTAGTAAAGAGCCAGAAATAGAAATGTTTAAAACCCAAGTGCAAGAGAAATCCGAAGAGGGAGAACAATTATGTAGCCGCATACAAGAGCTCCTGGATGAATACAGTAAGTGTTATCACTACTATCAATTTATGTAATATCTATTTTTTTATACTACTAAAACCTGGATGACCTACTATACTGTGGGTTATTATAAAGAAAAAAGATTTGTTTCTGTGTATGTAATGAATAAACTCAAAAACTAATGGACCAATTATAAATAGGCTATAATTATTGTTAATCAAGTTAAATTGGGTATCCCTATGAAAATTCTAATTTATAATGTAACCCAACATGTAAAAAATTGATAATAGTATAATAGTATCAATTTAATATTATATATATATAATAGTATCAATTTTTTACATGATGGGTGAATAGATTTGTATTTTTGTTTGTAATGAATAAACTAAAAAACAACTGGAGTGATTTTAAAAATTCTTTCATCTAACATAGGCTATATTTTATAAAGTGATGCTGCTGAAGTCGTGAAGTTAAATATAACAAATTTCACTTACAGAAACAAAGTCTGCTGGAATTTCACCGGATACAACACACGCCCTACTTCAAGCCGCCGCCGCAGAAACAGAGGAACAGTCAGAAAACATAGCACAAGACTTTCTATCGGGGAAAATTGATGTTGATCAATTCCTCGCCGATTTTCAACCGATCCGAACGAAAATGCATTTGCGCAAATTCAAGGCGGAAAAGATGGCTGAATTATTGAGAGCAGGTACCCAAAGCTCGTACGGTAATGGATTTTCTAAGCCGTACCTACCATACCCAAGTTATGGTCCGCCTCAAAGTGGAAACGTTCCATACCCCATTGGCCCTCCGAATATGCCAGGCCAAAATGTGAATGTGCCGTACCCGATGGGGCCACTCAACATGCCCATGCCAGGAATGTATGGCAATCACTTTTAAATTGTAGTCTTATATTTATTTAGAGGATATACATACTGTGTCAATTTCTGCAGGTGTTTAATTGTTACATTGTGATTTAGTTTGTGGAAAACTAAATGAGGGCTGTATCAGTTTAGAAAAAATACTATATTTAGCTGTCTCTATCTCAAATAGGCTTTTTTCACAAACAACTCTGTTCAGTCAGTGACATCTCTAATTCCTGTTTTATTTTTAGAAATACTTATGCCTTTTTTTTATAAATTGATAAAAATTATGTATCATAATAATTTTGCTTAGCGAGCAATATATATTTAATGGAGGAAATTTGATAAAATGAAGTAAAATTTTGGATCGATTCATAATAATTAGGTCTGTAAAAAGGAAATGAAAAAGGACGCATTTTCGCCTACAAATAAGATTAAAGAAAAGCTTATTTCACAGCACACAAGCTGAAATGAAGTAAGTAAACATGTTTATAACTAATTGAGAAAGAAGTCTTATTTAATATCGAAGATCATTTTTAAAGTGACCTATGAAAAAGTATAATACGATATGATCTCGATATGAATTATGAATAGTAAAAGGTAACATTTTATAGTAATTTATTGTAGACATTGAAAAATTACGCTCGTTTACAACAAAATAACAGTAGTCTGCTCCATGGTGTTTATTTGAACCGAATATACTTCTTATTTTATGTAGGTGCCATACTTGATGAACTCAATGTGCCTGAATGTAAAAAATAAAATAAATTGTAGGTCAGGGATACGAAATCTTGCGTCGTTTTTCTTCGAAATTCGTTCGTTGACTCTGCACCACTTTGCAGAAAGTAACACTACTTTTACCTTCTCATACTAAATAAACGAGTTTGTATACTTTGTTTGTTAATAAAAAAATACACTCAAGTTCAAAAATGCAATTGTTTTCTAATTCGACAATCCCAAAATGTTTTCACATTGTCGCGATGAACTAAATAGTAAAAAAATCTGTGATTTTAAATATATAGAATAACTTTTTTTTTCTTCTTAAAAACCAATGTTAAACTGTCCGCTTCATATTGGTGCTTTGTAGTTAAAAAATGATTGTAACTAAAATTTATTGTATGTATAAATATACTTAGTGTATGTATAAAGAGATGAAATTATTAATGTTTAACAAACACAATATTATTATGTTAATGCGATTATAGGGGTGTCGCGGATTTCCGCGACGTTATCCGCATTTGCAATAATCAGTGCGAACCTTGCTTGCGGATACAGTAGTACACACTTGATAAGGCGCGTCGTGAATCTTCGTTCACGTAGAAAAGAAATTACAGCTCCGATGATTAACGAAGAAAGCTTAAAACTAAACTTACAATAAACCTTAATACAATGTATAAGATTGATAATACAATGCGCACTCAGGTAATTAGGCAAGCGACGGCCAATAGCGGTACTAGAAAAAACCGCGAAGTGATTGTTTATTTACTGCATTGCATTTATGTTTGCATTGGTCGATAGCATATTTAAAAAATCGTCTTCTGCGGCTGCGCAGATATATCGGTAAGCCATATCAGTTGGGTACTACTGTACAGAGATAATCCTCCAGATTTCCCCAGAATAAACTATGGGTTCGTTCCAGTATTTTCTGAAGATAATTTTCATTTTTTTTTTCTAAAAATTTGATTGATCATTTTCCATAATTTATTTCTGCTTCTCAAAATCATTATTGCTGCACTTAAAAATTAAATCTATTAGGAAAAAACTTGAAATCCGCATTAGCAAACAATTACATACGCTAGATTTGTTTTTTTTGTAAAACCTCGTGACACTTAAATTTATTCCTTTATTGAAAAAATTACACAAATTATAAGAAATCATAATCGTTTTGTTTAGCGATTATTAAGATTATTTTGTGATCAGTAAAATAATACCTAGCATAATAAAACGGAGTAGGTATAGATATTATCACCAGGCAGTTATTGGTTTTAAATCTAATTCTTGCACCATTAATTATATTGTTATTATGTATATAAAATAGAAAATCATAATACATTTACGTTTAATTTAATAATAATATATTATGTATGTAATTTTAGGTATACTTTGTTTCGAACTGAAAACTTATAATAAATATGTAAACAAATTTTAAATAAATAATGTTTTTATTTTTCCAACTATTTTCACATAGTAGGTTATGCTTTACTGAGTACACACACAAATTAAATAATAACTACAAACAACAACAAAAATATTGTCACATGATATGCTATGATCTGTAATCAGTTTTCAAAATAACAAGATTTTCATGTAGAATATGTTCATTGATGTACAATATAAAACTAGATATATAACAATGAAACAACATATCACATACCTATAAAGGCATCACAAACAATTGCTTTATAAGATCATTATAATTTAAAATCTAATCTATAAAGCAAAAGACGAGTTACTAAACATGAACAAACACATATTCTATCTATACTGTGCTTAAAATTGAAATGGTTCGACATTTTTGAAACTAGCACATAATATATAAGTGAAATTATCATCACCTTAAAATATTTTAAGTATTTTAACCATGGGACTTGGAATTGGGTTTTTAATAAAAATTAAAGTTGTCAAACCAAAATTAGCTAAATTTTCAACATTTTTGACCTTAGTGAATATATATATCTTATCTATTTGCTAAATAGCTGCTAAGAGCTTTATTTGACGAACTACCGATCTCTTTACATATTTATATGAATGCTACTTCCAATTACATCCAGGCGCAGAAAATTTTAGTTTTACAGAACTGATTTTGAATTTCGGTTATTTAGAATTATTAAATAGCCTTAATAATCAGAAATACCAGTTTCAACTACAATGAACCATATATTTATCATGAAAATTCTAGGCAATTCTAGTCAAAATATTTACTATAAATTTTTCTAATTTATTTTATAGCTATGTCAACGGTTTGACTGTTTTCGTTTTATTTGAATTACCTAAATCGTTTTCCTGGTTTGTTTTGTTTCTGATATCACTGACATCATAGTTTGACTCTCCTTTGATGACAAGTGCTAAGCAAAGAGCCATTAAAGTGACGATCATGTACAGTGAAAACTCTTGATTTGTGGCGATGCGAGCTTCACTCGTATGAACTTTTTTCTTTTTAATATTATGTTTATCCATTTGCGATTTGTTGAACAAATCGCCATAGTGATTTCTGGACCTAAAACAAATTATTTATTGTTCAGAGTTGTTTTCTTAGTGGCAGAACACACTGCATTTGAGCGGCCCATCTGAGCAGTACCCCCTTACAGAAAACCACCCTAAAATAACATGGCGTTGCCTGTGTTATAGGCGACGGCGACGGTAGCCACCTACCGTCAAGTAGACCGTCAGACCTTGACGTCAGTCAAGCAGGGTAAAAATTATCGTCTTTTATTTATGTATTTTGGAAAATGTGGCACACAACATTTGAGTCTAGGTTTATTATGTTAAAATATTGAAATCTTCAGTCTTGATTTTAGCTTTGATTATAACATATGCATTGCTTTACACTGCTTATTAATAATATAACTAAGAATCTTTAAATTAGTCACACTAACTATCTATAGACTATTATACCCACTTCATCAATAATGTTATTTTTAGTGTAAAGATCGTCAGACAGACTGATGGTCCACTTGATGTTAGATGGCTACACTAGAAACATGCACTGTCGACTGTAGTAGGATTAGAGATTACGTAAAAGTAATCTAGTGTAGACAGACTCTGCGGAACTGCTCCGTGTGTACAGCATGGTGTACACTGGTCTGTGAAGGTGTTAAAAAGTCCACTTCCTAAATGTCTCCCGATGAAAACAATAATATTATTGTCTTACCAATCATCAAAATTATATATAGGCGTTTTTCCATCCATGGTGGGTGTAACCTGTCGATTACTATGCGACTTGTAAAATTTTAATGTTGGATCTGTTGGCTCGGGTTCGGGCTTGTAGTCTACCCTGGATGTGTTTACACTGCCAACTAAGAGACCTATAAAAAAGTTATTTCTAAAATACTAGACAAAATTAAATACTAACGTGACATCGTCCATGTATAGGTGAAAGAATTTTTAAAATCGGTCCAGTAGTTTTTGAGTTTATTCATTACAAAATACAAATCTTCTCTCATTATAATATTAGTACCAATATGGATTATAACAGCTAAAACAGTCATGATACAATTAATTAATTACCTTTATCGTACATCTTCTTTAATTTTATGTTTCCTAATACTTCATACGCTTCTGTTATTGCTCTGAATTTCTTTGCAGATTCATCATTCTGGAATCATTGTCATGGTTTCATTAGACATACTTATACATAATACAACAATTATTTAGTTTGCCCAGAACCATAATGGACAAATTCCTTGAGTTTTTAATTATAACTTTGTTCTTTTTTGAGGATAATAAAACTTGGTTTTTGGATAATAAAAACATAATTTCAGTCATAAACTGGGAGACACATTTAATGACAGTCACCATCAAATGTGGTGACAGTGGTCACCTATCAGGCTGCCATATTTTGCTTAGATAAAGTAAATACTATAGAACATATTGGATTAATTTTTATCTAATTAGACCTTCACTTAAGACTTAAACTGATATAAAATTAATAATAAAAATATTATTTTTAATGTGTGGAAATACTATGAGACTAGTACTAGACTGCGGGTGGCGCAGGTGAGCAGAAAACGCTAGGGCTTCGCTACTGTTCCGTTCAGCGATAGGTTTTGCACTGTGGGAATTTTTTTTAATTTTAATATTATGTTAAGGAGGTGGGAAATTATCCATGTTTATATTATTATAAATATATTGCCAGGAAGATATAACAGAAAAGGCATGTTTTTTAAAATGCTCTACAATTTTATTTTATTTTTTTATGTACTGGTTGCACTCAGAATCTTCTTCTATATTTTCGTTTGTTCTTGTAATATAAATAGAGACGAAAATTGTCTTCGTCGTTAAGTCACTATGTAGACATTGTATGAATGTTGTTCTTCAAATGAAAAAAATTGTCTCATTTGGGTAGCTCCGTGTGCGGAAACGAGTAGCATACCAGTAGGCGTTCATGGTTTGCATCTCAGTCGCGTAGCATTTGAATAGCCTCGTGAGAGAAGGATCTTAATGTGCCAATGTTTTTTTTTTGTTATATTAACATAAATTTGAACAAAACATATTGTGAAGCTTCAAAAAAGTCTCAACTTAAAACACACCTCATTCATATCAATCTAAATGAAAAATCTGCTTATAATAATTTATATTATATAATGTTATGTATACAAAGTGTCAGGTTAGATTAAATTGCGTTACATACCTTAGAAATATCTGGATGGTGGATTTTTGACAAATTATAATATGCAGTTTTGATGTCATTTTGAGTAGCTTTTGGTGTTAAGCCTAAAACATCATAGTGGCTTGCTAATCTTCGAGGACATACATTAAAACATTGTAATCGTTTTGCTCCAGAAATAAGTTTTGTTTTATTTTGTGTAAAGAGCATCTGAAAAAGGAGGGTTTGCTGTCAAAGTTACAAAAGCAACAGTAAAAATTATTTTTGTACATTTACACTTACTGCCATGCCAATTTATTTAGAAATTATTACTAAAAAATATATTGTAACATTGGAATTTCTATGCAAGTATGGTTTGTCATTTTGAAAACTGAAAAAATCAAAAATGACACCACAGACATTGTAAAATTATAATAATTCAGCAGAACAGCAGCTGGAAAGAAAATGACGTTGACGTTCGTTCGTTCTATACATATTAATAATGTCATAGAGTGATCATTAGTAGGTACAGAGCGCTACTATCGCTCCGATCGCTTAGTGAGCGTCGTAGACAAGTGAGCTATAGATAGTTATATCGAAGAATGTGTGAGGAATAGAGATGTGAATCAATCGTTCGACACAACCCGTGTGTTATCGATATGCTGATGTTACTGCGATACCCTGAATAGCGATACATTTAGCATTTCCTTGTAAAATCTGATCCTTATATAATATGACCATTAGTGAATGTATGAGGTATGATTATTATAATAAAATTATGTTTATTCAAGCAGCTAAATTTGTAAAATTAGATTTGATTACTAAGCGATTCGTGTTTCCTAGCTGCTGCCCGCGACTTCGCCTGCGTAACTTTGTAAATTATATACTAAACCCAATTAATTCTAACTAGCTGACCATCACTCTAGCCATTGTTGAAAACAGCATGAAAATTGGTGCAGTTGTTTTTGAGTTTATCGCAAACAGACAGACAGACAAACGCGGCGGAGGATTTTTTTATAATATGTAAAGATTAAATACTTTAGTATTACGAAAGCAATATACGAAAATACAAAATAAAAAATATTTTATTATACAAAATATTTATTATACAAATTAAATATTTTGATTTTGATACTGATTCATGCACATAAAAATTACAATAAACTACTACCATATAAAATCTAATAATAAGACAAATTCATGGCGCTAATTCAGGTTTCATAAAATATTAATCCGAAACAACTGATTTAAAACTATCGACTCCTGCGTTGAACGTGTCAATCACTAGTATCGTAGCGTAGGTGCAAGGCAGTGCGGTGTCACTTCCATCCGCGCCCGTCCTACAACTACTTCACCCCCGAAAAGTGTAGTTGTAATTCGGCTTAAAAATATAATTAGCAGATTACCGATGAAATGTGATGTCAGATTTCTGTTTATTTTGTTTCCTAGTATCATTTTTACAAGATTTTACGGCATATTTAACCATCGTTGTTTAAAAACTAAGTAATTATTCAGTGGGTACACGCTCGTCATAAGCGTACTAGACGAGATCAAGTTATATGTTCCCACCCGTGCCTCCTGTTCCCTCTTGAACGCTAGCGCTCTATACCTACTTGTTGGAATTATACCTTTATGAATAATGTGCTCTGTAGCGATGGTCACAGACTATTAATTACATGTAAAAGGGCAATGATAAATAACCTATGGAGACAGCCGAAACCCTGGCCAGATGAAATTATAAATAAAGTAAAAACATAAATCGATGTAGAATTAATTGCTCCATCTAATTAAAAAGGTGGAAAAATTGCTCCAGTTTATGAATAATGATATTCGCAAAAACAAACTTTACCATTGCAGCTCACACATCTTAAGAAATACGTATTATTTCCTTGTCTATGTTACGCTAAATAACTACTCCAGAGCTGGACAAAATTACTCCACCATTGTTATTTAATAAAAATGAAAGATTCACTAATTACATGAACATGAAAGTGTTTCCAACTTTATACCAAAGGGTATACGAAGTAATATCCGTATGTCATTGTCAAGAACTTTGTTTTTTTATTCTGTATCTTGTTTGACAACTTTAAAAAAAAAAGGTATCACAAATTTATTTATACAAAATTACAAATACTTGTGCGTGCCGTGCTGCTGTGTGTGCGTGTTTTTTACGAATAATAATCGTGGATTAGTCATACTAAAAAAAATTAACGTATTTTTTACAACTTCTCTTCACTTTAGAAACTAAAATATTGGTAGGTAAAATTTCCATTTCTTTATTACGAAACTGTCGACCAGATGGATAGAGTGTGTAAATTTGTTACCATGTATGGAAATCCTCCATCATCGTGTGCCCTAGATTTGTTTAAGTTGAAAGAAGTACAAAAACTTGAGTAATGTCGTGAGTCATTGAACAGTTCTTAACTAAGAGCCTAGCGATTTAACTTTGAACTCGTTTTCGACACGCGACAAGTTCGTATATTTACTTTAAACTCTTTCATTAAGATTCTGTCGTATACTCGAGAAAAATATCTTTATAGATAAGAAAAGTATTCATTTATATTAAACTTTAAATTATTTTTTATTAACTTATTTATAAAATATTTCAGTTTGTCATCATGTCCTCTCGTAAAACAGCTGGTCGCCGCGGAACGAATAAGAAGCGTGCCCAGCGAGCCACCTCTAATGTATTTGCTATGTTTGATCAAGCTCAAATTGCTGAGTTTAAAGAAGCCTTTAACATGATTGATCAAAACCGGGATGGTTTTGTGGACAAGGAGGACCTACATGATATGCTTGCATCACTTGGTGAGTAATAAAAACGGAATTTTTCACAATTTTTAATTTGTCTATATGTAAATAGACTGAAAAATAGCGAATAATTGAAGTATTCATTTTTAAATAGAATAGATTAATATTTTATTTGTAATAAAGGACATTCAAGAACATACATAAGTAGCTAAAATATAAAGATAAACAGAAACGTCCCCCGCTACAAACCGGCTCCAACTCGGCATAATGCAGGTTGTAAATACCTGCGCTGGTCTTCCGTTAGAGCCGATGATGAGGTTACGCACTTATAACAAAACATAAAGAAAGCTTTCAAAAGTAAAATAGTAACTGATAAAAATAAAGTTTAATGTTAATTGATTAAGAATGTAAATATATTGAAAAATTGTAAGGAATGTATAGTAAATACAGGCTGCGGCATGTGCCGCAGCACGGTTTTTTAATGAATAAAATAAAAAAATAGTGAAATAGTTAAAAATTATGTAACTTATTATCCCGTATCCTTAATCCTACTATTGTAGGCATTCCATTTTCAGCACCCGTGGTGTTGCTTTTGTTGTTATAGGCAAAGATAGCCACATACCATCTGTAGGCCTTAAAAAATATATATTATATATAGGGCTTTTTTAATCCTTACTAATATTATAAATGTGAATGTGAGTTTTTTTGTTTCTTATGCTTGCACATGTAACAAACAACATGAAATTTTGCATACACATTTTCTGGGACACTAGAAAGGAAATATGTAGAAAGGATCTAGTGTCTAGTGTCGAGAAAAAAATTACTTTTCCCGAGGGATCATCTAAAATAAACTAATTGTCAAGTGTTATATTGTTTTCTTTTTTATTTTACAATGGGGACGAAGAAGTATAGAGACCAGCTCTCTCTCAAGTTCTATTTACGAAAATGTATTTTACGAGTCATCTTTCTGCTATAACCTAATAATGTTAGTACAAATGTGATTGTTTATGAAATGCATGACTAAAAGAGGCACTTTTAAAATATTTTTTCCATATATGTATGTTTTATCTTTTGTCTATTAGGTAAGAACACCACTGAAGACTATCTGGAGGGTATGATGAATGAAGCGCCCGGTCCAATTAACTTCACAATGTTCCTCACATTGTTTGGTGAACGTTTGCAAGGAACCGATCCTGAAGATGTAATCAAAAATGCTTTTGGGTATGTAAAAGCAAAAACACAATTTTAGCGTGGGTCCAGTTACTAAATGAATGACTTTTTTTGGAAATTCTATCTATACTAGTTGCCTCCTATCACGGAAAATTGGATCCTTAAAGAATTTTTAAAGAATCCATTGTTTTCTTTGTTCTTTCCCAAGGTTTCACTGCTCCCTTGAGCACTAAACCTTTTTAGTAGTATTTTTTTTTAATTTTGTTAATTTAATTTTTATATTGAATAGAATTTACATTTACTCTTAATTTCAAAGATTCCCATAAGATAAGATGTTATCCCATAAGATTCTTATAATTTATACGATGCATATTAAAATAATTTTAAAATGAATGTATTTTAAATTAAAATATTTAAACCACAGAATTTCAATCGATTATTATAAATTAAACTTATTGTATTTTTTTTTTATTTTCTATTATAATTTTTGGTAATGTTTTACTTAATAATAAGTCTATTTGAAAATTTCCATTGATTTTATATTTAACTTCCTCAATAAATGGACTATCCAACCAACACAAAAGGAATTTTTCAATTTGAAGCAGTGATTAGTGCGTACAACCAAAAAAAGGTGTATGTATGTATGTATGTATGTTCCTCCTTAACTTTTAAACAAATCAACTGATTTTCATGAAACTTGGTAGATAAATATTTAGACTTACAGGACACAGGATGGGCTACTGTTTTTTTTTCCACTCGTACAAAGTCGCAGGCACCATCAGCTAGTATTAGTATAGATTTTTAACTTTTTCTATTAATATAAATATGGCATAAAGTCTTCAAAATAAATACATCTTCGTGAACGTTTCAGCTGCTTCGATGAAGAGAATATGGGTGTGATTCACGAGGAACGTCTCCGTGAGTTGCTCACCACAATGGGAGACAGGTTCACAGATGACGATGTAGACGAGATGCTCCGCGAAGCCCCAATAAGGGATGGACTCTTTGACTATGTGGAGTTCACTCGCATCCTCAAGCACGGAGCCAAGGATAAAGATGAACAGTAAAAGGTTTTTTATTTTTATTTTCAGGCAGGTTGTATTATAACCCTTAGAACTCTAAAATCTAGACCTCAAATAAATTTATCTTGTAGTTTCTAACTACATATGTACTACAAAACTATAATATTTGTTGAATAGGTTATTCTCTCTCACCAACTAGAAGTAAAGTGTTGATTAGTTACTTTTCGAGTTAAATGTTACGAGTATCTTGTGTCAATTTCATTGAAATTAACCCTTGAGTGATGATACTAGAAAATGGTGAAAGAGGTCCTTAATCTAAATTCTAAAGTGTATTTTTTGATCATTTAAATTCAAATTCAAATTCAAATATTTTATTGCAAACCATAATGTATAAACGATGTTACAATATAAATTTATATTTTTACAATTTTATTTATATGATCAAAAAAATCATGGTGATTTGAAATTAAAAATATTTGTAGTCAATTAATTAGTTTTGATGGATTAAATTTTTTTTATTTGATTTCAGTTACACTAGTTTCGATTTGTTTTTTATTGTAGAAAAATGCCTCAATAAAAAATAATTGTGTATTTTGCAATTGAATTTTTTTGCTACTCAAAAATTTTTGAAATTGTAACTTTTTTTTTAGTTCAACGTGATTTTTAACTATATATTTCATTTAAATAAAATAATAATAATTCAAACATTAAAATGAAATGAAATAAAAGATACCTAATATAAAAACTGTACATACAACCTGCCTATTTGTAATAAATTACATGTAATATCGAGATTTTTATATACTTATGCATTTTCTGAACTAATAATGCCACGTCACACTTTTTTTTTAATGTCATTCAGATGTTAATTAATAATAGTACTTAAAAAATTATATTGTGGCTGACTCTCATAATTGGAATAATATAAATTAATGATCTTGAGTTTTCTTTTTACTGCCACAATAAGCGTTTTTTTATTACTTTAATGCCATTGTGGTTATGGCAAACGCGGTTTAAATGTGTTTTAAGCCAAAAAATGTACTATCGAATTAAATGATTTTTATAAGTTGGCCATATTTGTCCAATTTATTGTAAACTTGCAATGAATTCGCAGTTTAATGATAACCTAAATAAACTATGCATTTATATTGAAAATTGGAAATTCCGTTGAAGTTTAGTTGTAAACGTAATAATTAGATTAATATATTATATATATTTTATAATAATATGTATTTTAATATTGCTTTTTCCTTTAAGAATGTTTTAATTAATTCATATAAAAGTATTATGACCATTCCTAGAATTAGGTCTCATGTATGTTAGGGATTGGTATTTGATTTGGTACTGATTATGTGGAAGCAAATTGGTAATTATCTTAAATCACATTTTAGGGCGTGTTCACATTTGTGTCTTATTATTATAATTATTATAGACCACACAACTTTGTTTTGTCAACAATTTTTATAACAATTTGAGTCAATTTGGCGTCATTTACATAAAAAAATGTAGAAAAAAAAAGAATTATTTTACAAATTATTCTAGCCCTTTCATCCCATTTGTGCCAAACCAAAATTTGTGTGACTAGTTTTTGCGCGCCGACTTGACTTGCAATCATAAAATGAATTTGGATACTTAGCTGTTGCACGCGAGTTCGTTCGTGTAATTTTATAAAATATAGCCTATGTTACTCCCTAAAAACGTAGCTTTCTATAGGTGAAAGAATTTTTAAAATTGGCCCAGTAGTTTTTGAGTTTATTCATTACAAACATACTTGCATTGATTTTTATACATGAAGAAGATAAATAAGATTGTAGAAGTCATAAAGTTTGGGTGTAGTTGGTAATCTCTAAAAGTACTTAACTCGTCCAATTTCTAAAATTCTTTCACTAATGGGAAGTTATCAACAATTATACCTATAGGCAAAATTAACTTATAAACCTAGGGACTACCAATCTGATATCAAAAATACTTTTTGCATTAGACCTTTTGATAGAGTGCACATGAGGAATATCCAAATTCAACACGGATGAAACCGCGGGGAGGTGCTAGTCGTCAATACTTTGAAAGTGAGACACCAATCTGAATATGCCCATAGATTTAAAGATTTTTACCTTACAAGCTTGAAGTTTTGCAATCAGTGCCTTAGCTTAAGACATATTCATAAATTAATACTAACAATGTTTAACGTAGTTGTATGTAATCGTATATTATTTTATTTATACCTAAACATAATAAAATTTTGTTTATCCCTAAATTTGCGTTTAATTTTAATTAAGGGGTGATGATTGATTAAATTTTAATTAGAATAAAGATGTAAACACACGAGCGGGTGTGTCTAAATTTATTTTCGTTCACTAATTAACGAACATATTTTTAAAAGTTCTTTAATGAACAAACAATTCGAAAATATTTTTTAAACCCCACCCAACAACGTAAGCATGATGTGAAAGAATCT
The DNA here is from genome assembly GCA_918317495.1 of Synanthedon vespiformis. Lineage (NCBI taxonomy): Eukaryota > Metazoa > Arthropoda > Insecta > Lepidoptera > Sesiidae > Synanthedon > Synanthedon vespiformis. The sequence continues at coordinate 4,824,449 of OU906965.1, forward strand.
TATATTGTTAACGCCCGACGCAAAAGAGGTGTGTTGTAAGTTTGACCTGTGTATATGATATGTGGGTCTGTGGCTCCCAAAAGGATGAACCGATTTTGATCAGTATTTTTTTTGAAAGTACGGCGGCTGTATCTAGTAGAGCGCAGCGAGACCAATCAAATATCTTTGATTATTATAATATTCGTTCAGATTCATATGAGGTTGGACTCCGAATATATCTGTTTCTAACTAAATTGGATTCTGATAGATACTCTCATAAATAAAGTGATAAGAGCCATTGAAGTAATAAACTTGAAAACTTTGTAAATTTTGTATTCATAGTAAAAAATGTCGTAAGTATATTCAATCACATAAACTAGATTTTCCTTCGTTGAGTAAAACGGCCCATGCTAATACATCGTAAATCATGTTAGGGGAAAGATTATTTGAAATTTTTTTTCGCCCCCGAAATATAGCATAATAACATAAAAATGGCCTTATATTACCATAAACCTAACTAATTTAGTTAGTTATTGAATCCACGAATGAATGAAATTAGGTTTACTTTATTAATAAAAATATATTTAAAGGAGTATGGGCAAATTAGTATAGAAGTTGGTCCAAAATGACCCATTGTCCTTTATTTATTAATTAAAATTTACTTATACACGTAGGTATTAGGTTATGTGATCATTAGTAATTATTTACTAAGACTTATTGTAACTGCTTCTAGTGATGGAGTTTCATAGTAAAAAATGTCGTAAGTATATTCAATCACATAAACTAGGTTTTCCTTCGTTGAGTAAAACGGCCCATGCTAATACATCGTAAATGCGCATGTTAGGGTTTTCACTTTTAACTGAAACAAAAAAAAGTTAATTAACATGTTAGCTACGTTTCCCATACAAAAGGAATAAGATTAATTCATTTTTTTTCTTTATATCTCTCTTATTAAAGACGACAATTAAAATTAGATTTATAATTAAAATTATAATATGACTAGCTGGTGCCCGCGACTTCATACGCGATGATAAATTAAAAATATAAAAGCAATTACAACGCTTGACAACTTGTTGCTATAACACATTGGCCAGGCGTTAGTTACAGTTTTATATTTTAGATAATCCCTCGGAACATTACTTTTTTCTTGGATGTAAGGTATCCTATGTCCTTTCTGGTGTCCCAGACAACGTGTATGCAAAATTTCATGGTGATCGGTTCAGTAGTTTTAGCGTGCAAGCGAGACAGACAGAGTTACTTTCGCATTTATAATATTAGTAAGGATATTGAATATTCATTTTATATATTATCTATATATTATGCAATTCAATAGGCTTTAAATTTCTCTTTTAAAAAAGACCTTTTTTTATATATAAAGTGTATTTGATTGGTTATTGTAACGTCAAAATGAAATTTTGACTATAATAATCAAGTTATTATAGTCAAAATTTTATAAAGTCAAAAATTTTTCTCTTAGCGTAGCTCGTACCGTAGCGTTTACGACTGTAGAAGGCACACTTAGCTCAAACTTAGCTATGACTGACCCCCGTCCAAGTTAGAAAAGTTGATTTCCATAAGTGACCCTACCGAAAATCGAACCCTGAACTTATGCTTCGCAATGCTCAAACGTTTAATTTCAGTTAGTCGAAATGGAATGACTGGTTTTAACGCTGCGCCTACAATAAGCGGTTACGCCTACTATAAAAAATGTAACTCCAAAAATGTATTATGATCTATTCTAATTAATGAATGTAAATAAGTGAAATTTACCTTGTACTCTCACATATTGTTTCTCGGGCCGATCTAAAATTTTCAACGTTGGTCGGCCCAATCGAAAGTGAGTGGTCGAAGGTATAACCTTTTTCAACTCCTGTAAAGAAATAAAGATGGTTGGACTTTCTAGTGGATGGGTTAGGGTGCTTGTATTAGCATTAGTGCTCTTAATACTCGCATTAGTGTATGTTCCTCCTTAAATCTTAACACAGTACGTGTCAGTTAACACAGTCCTTAACTCATGTACGGGACACAGGATGGGCTACTTCTTTCTTTTTCAACGCGGACGAAGTCGTAGCCACCAGCTAGTCTATACTATCTATACTAATATTATAAAGAGGAAAGATTTGATTGTTTGTTTGTTTGTATAGAATAGGCTCCGAAACTACTGGACCAATTTGAAAAAATTACCATTAGAAGCCGACATTATCCGTGATGAACATAGGCTACTTTTTACCGCGGGAAAATGTTTCATTCTTACCGGAAATCTAAAATAAAAGTAAATACTAGCAGCTTGGCCCGGGAGATAGCGCCATCTATCCAAAATAAGGTAGATGGCGTTTTATACTTTTCTACGCGGACAAAGTCGCGAGCACCAGCTGGTATTTTATAAAGTTACGCGGACGAAGTCGCGTGCAACAGCTAGTATGAAATTAAGGTGGCCTGGCAAAACTATAACAACAATAAGATTAACTATAACAACATTTAAGATTTTATTCTTCAGTTCAAGGCTGATGAAGTCGCGGGCACGAGTTATTTTACTGTTTATATTAATACAAACTTGAGCCCATATGTTTCTCCTAATAATCTTCTCTTCGGTACGATCTGATCTAGCCGCCTTAGGGTTGTAATCTGGTGGATGATACAACATATCGTAAGCACATAAAGGAGCCTCTTTCGGCTGCCATTTCGTGTTGAAGAAAGTTTCCTTCGAAACTGGAATTATCATTTGTGTTATCTCACGGTCATTTAGAACCATTTCGTCCAACTTAAAATTGTTTCTTTTAAGTAAATATTTAACTAGGTAACGTGTGAAAAGAACTGAAAATTTTGCACTTTGTAAGTAGGCATGTCATGTGAAATCTGAAACTTCATTTTACTTCATTGTGATCATTTATAAATCAAAATCATATCAGAAGCATAATTTAGGATATTATTGTTATGAACTTAGAAATAATTTAATATTTAAAATATGCAAATTAGCATTAAAATGCTACCCAAAATACTTAGGTAATTATATTTTGATTTATTTTATTACCTACCTATCTATATTACCTACTGTTACAGATATCTATTTGTTCTTTACTAAAAAGTTTATCTATATTTAGATTTTTACATTGACATTTATTTGTCATTTTGATACCTGAACAAAGTCATGACCTATAGGATAGGTTTTCTTATTTGTAAATGCAATAAACTAATATAATTTTGTCAATGTTTTTGAATAACAAGCCTCAAAATTCGTGTTATGGATTACGTAAACGGCTCTAAGCTGTCAACAGGTCTGATTTTTTGTTTTAATATTTAATTTTTTTTCAACGACAATTTCCCCCCAACTTTCGTGCACTTATTTACTTTCTAGAAGCTATTAGCCCCACAAGCCCAGTACTGACATCAGTTAAACGTCCTAATCACGGGAATCGGTGTTCAAAAGATACTCCTAAAGAATCAGTTGTTGAGCAAACTGAATGTTTTAAAGTCAGAAATAGAGATATCACAACGTACAAGTCTCTCATTTTGAAGGAGACCGCAGAAAGGAAGGCAAGTGTAGTATTTAACTAAATATACCTTTATGTGATACTTTTACCTGTATATTATTTGTTTTATGCATGAGCAAGTTGACTGTCAACCTGCCTGGCAACCCATACATAAAAAATAACACGTGTTTCATTATTGTATGTTAATTTGCATCAGAATTCTTATAAAAGTCTGGTAAACATAGGTATACTTATGGTAGATACCTATATACTTAGATTAAGCCAACTGATTGTAACTTTCTTTCTCGTTATTAGATTCGTAACAGTTATTCCATAATAAGTTTCACCAGTCAACTGTATCCTAAAAGAAAATTGTCTACACATAAAGATGCACACAAAATCTCAAATGGTAATAAGAAACCGCTTATAAAGGTGACGATCATTGCGAACAGGGTGAAGACACAAACTGGTAACTTCTTTAGAAGGCAAAATCACAAGAGATATTTTGAAAAGATTCACAGTACTTCTTCAAATCAAGATAATAAAAGACTGTTAAAGAATACTTTTCATTCTGATAACCGAAATAAAGGGGATATTTTTTACAAAACAAAAGAATCGGAAAGTGCCAAGTTTTCCATTGATCACTCCAAATACGTAGAGAGTCATGCAGACGAACTCCATAGTGTACTAGATATTAAAAACGTGATAGACTCATTAGGAATGGATAAAAGGAAAAAGAAAAGAGACAGAAGTGAATCAATACACGATGAATCCAAAAGTTCAATTGTAAACAAAGTCTCAAATGGCAGGGAACTGATGTTACAAGAGTGTACGTGTTGGAACTACGATGACAACTATCAAGCCAAAAGAGAGCCTCGAAGAAGAAGCCGAATTAGAATATCCGGTCGCTTAGGAATTACAGAAGACGACAAATATATTTTAAATTGCTCTGCAGCCGTTAATAATAAACCCAGTAAGTATAGTGTGAGGTAGTGAAATTGCCCCGCTACGCTGCTTAGGGCCTCCACCAACTACAAGTGTTGATTAGTTAGTAGTTACTTTTCAAGTACTTAACGCTAATTGGCGGGTTAAAATGTCACGAGTATCTTGTTTCAATTTCATGGAAATTACCGATTGAGTAGTGCTATCCTACTCGAAGATGGTGAAACTCGTACGCTTTCTTACCGCGGTGACTTTAAATGGCGGTTAGCCTACTTGACACTTTACTCAGAGATGGTGAAACAGGCCCTAAATCTTTCCCTAAAAATATTGCTGTTTATTCTTCATGTATTTTTTCCTTATAGTATACTTTTTAAATATAGTTTGCTTTTTCAGTAGCAACGAGCATTAATGGGGTTCAAATGCCATCAAAATTTGCTCCAGATATAATAACACAAAGGTATTTTTTTATTTTCGTAAAATATTTTACTTGTATTTTAAGGGCTAATTAAAATTATGAATTTATTTATGTACCTATCTATAGATATAGGCCACAACAAGATTTCTGTATCCAGGTTAATCTACGGGATCAAATTTTACAAGGGTAAGATACAAAATTACTCAATCACCAATTTAATTTAATTAATTGGTATTTTTGTTATTAGAGCTTAAATATTATTTATAGACAGATATCAATCAATCCATAATAATATACATATATTTAAAAAATATATTGAATAGTGACTGTTTCAGATGTATATGTGCTTGTAGTCCCTACAATTCTGTATAATTTACGTCGATTCACAGAATCTTATAAGAATATTTTTCATTACAGCCAATTGTCACAAGGTACACAAGCAAATTTCGACTTTAATGTTCCTTCTAATAATTCTTTAGATATACTTCCCAAAGATAAATTTATTCAATGTGATTGTGGATTAATAAATGATAAAACCGCAAGTGTAACTGGAAAAAGGAGTGGATATGATATGAAAAAAAATTCCAGCCCCATTTTTGTAATATCTGTTTATCCACACGAGAAAACCGATCGAAACAACGATAATAACAATTTAAATGCCCTTCTTCAAACTAATCAGAATAAATACAAAATGAATGTTAGCAGTACAAATACTAAAAGTAAATCTAGAACGACCAGTCGTTCTCCATCTCCAACAAAAATGACGTCGCGACAACAACAAAAGAAATCTACGAAGCCAAATAATATCAGGGTAAACTCCACAAGTCCGAAGGTTAGCCCAGATCGAATGAAAAACACTGTCAAAACTATGCAGAAGGAGAAAACAGTACAACAAAACAGAAAAATAGAAATTAGTAGAGCTAAAACAGAAACGAAAGGTCAAAACATGACGAAGCATCAAAATAATAATTACAATAAAACAGAGAATTCTCCAGATCGAGATATTACTAAAAAAGTGATTGTCGATAGTTATACCAAAGCATTAAATGAAAGTTTAAAAAAGAGAGAAAATAATTTCGCCAAAAACACAATATTTTCGAAAGCTAATCCATCGAAAATTCATGTTAACATAGACACCGACAATGAATATTACGATCTATTGTATCATCAAAATAAAAGAGCGACCGATTTCAAAATCAAAAAAACTATAAAGACAGCCACTAATAAACCAGAGTATTGGAACAGTGATGCGAGAGGGACTAAAAATAATATGCACAATTCAGAGAAACGGCTAGAGCAAGATCTGAAATACAAGAATGTAAGTATGGTCATTCATGGGTTTAATTATCGGAACGTCAGTCACGCAATGAAAAACCGTTCTCTGTGGACCGAGCCTATCTAGACGACCAGATAGGCTCGGTCCACTTGATGGTATCTTTAAGTTAAAGGCACCTTTGTAAGTGTGCTACCGATCTAAATAGTATTAAGAGGGGATAGAGAAGTCGACTCTAGCATCTCTTATTCACTTGCCGAAACACATTTGCACACTTGCTATTATTTCAAAGTGTTCTTCTTATAAGGGAGTGGTTAAATTTAATTTAATTTAACACATCCAGTCCAGAGCTAAAATTGGAAAGTTCATTTACAAAGTAGACCTTGCCAGAATCGAACCATACACCACTGAGTCAGAGCATTAAGGCAGCCACTCAACCAAAGGGCTGGTTTAACACTAGTGATAATGCCGAATACTTTGATCTCAGTTCCCTTTTCATTATTTTGCGTTTAGCTACAATATATTTAGCCTCTTATTTTCAACAGGAACAAAAACTTAACATGGGAGAGCAGAAGAAATCGTTCTTGAACATTCGTGACAGTTTGGAGATTGCTACTAGGTGATCATTTAATTTATTAAAATCAAAATTCTCCGTTAATTCAATAATTACAATCTCTATGCTATGTGCAGTTATTATATTTTATTGCGTAATATTGCTCGTGATAAATAAAATTAATTACATATTATATTTCAGATCTCAAAGCAGAGAACGTGAACGAAGTGGTAAGGTGACTCAAACTTATGGAAGTGCTGAAAGAGACGGAAACGATTTCATTGGTTAGACTTTATTAGGGATTTTGGCTATTTTTTTCTATTGCGCTACAATTTAATCGGTACCTACGATTGTTAAATTATTTAATGTGAGTCGATTAAAACTGTTTGTGGAACTTCAACCGAACAACAGCAAACATAGCAGCACTTTATCTACAACTTGTAGAGCGTTCGTCCCTTCCATTTTCATCTATTTGTAGGTCATCAATACGGTTTGGTCACATAATGTCAGAGTTTTAAAATATTTGAGTTTCAAAAGGTCAGAGATACATTTGGTAAATGTACAATAATTTTATTGTCGTTCGACCCATTCACTTAATTTTTCATTTATTAAAGTATCGCTGTCTGTATCTATATTTTGATTTTTTAATTCGGTTGAAAGTTTGGAAACATTACCTCAGGCGTTATTTCTTACCAAGTAGAAGCTTTACTTAGTTGAAATTTAAAGGTTGAACAATAGTGAAATTAAAAGAATTGTGGTTTACACTGTAAACTGTTTGATTGGACGTAAACTGAGTCTCAAAACCAGACCAAAATACGTTGGTTGTAAGCTTAAATAAACGCTACAACAGCTTTACCGTAAATCAGTAATTGACGATGTTGAATAAATTATTTAATTTCGTTAAATTTGATACGAAGAAAATTTATGAAAAATATGAGAATTTCAAAAGCGCTTAAAACGCTTTATTTTTTAGCTCCAGTAAAACACTATAAGGGTGATAATTGTTGTCTTCACGATCCTGTACAAAGGGATAAAGAAATCAGAACACTTCTTGGAGTCAATAAAAATAGTTCAAAAATAACCAAATCTAACTTTCAAGTAAGTTTGTTTATATTTTTCGTGATCAGAATTACAATAAATCTTCTCATTTTATTTATGCGGATACTTCTCCTTGTTATTATAGGATATTTATAAGAACACACTATCTGAGGATGAAAATGGGAAATCGTCATCAATTATATCTTTTTGGTATTTTTTTTATTTTTTATTTATTAATTTTTACATTTATATACTTAAAGTTCGTTAGACTTATCAGATTTTGATTGTTCATTTTATACGTTATATTGTTTGGGGTTTTCAACTCTGAAATACCTAGTGTTCCTAATGGGTATATATATCTTAATTTATATGGATCTAGGGACCATTTCAATAAAAACTAGAACTGCATACTTAAAGATTTTTTTAAGAACTTAAAAATTTTTTGCCCGCGAAATTTATTAATTAAAATTTACTTATATCTACACGTAGGTATAGTTTATGTGATCATTAGTAATTATTTACTAAGACTTATTGTAACTGCTTCTAGTGATGGAGTTTTTTTAAACAATAATATCCAGTTTTACAAATCAAAAAATTATGAAAATCAAGATCGAGAAATAACAGTTGATTTTCTAACTAGAACATCTGAAGACCGTTATGATAATGACGAACCAATAAAAAAATATTTTCACTTTCCCAATGTGGATGTACGTCGTGATGTTCAAGTGTTAATGCGTACAAAGGAGTTCAATAAGAAGAAACCAATTTGCTTGTCGCGAAAACAATATGCTTTAATTAAAAAGGCTATACATCGTTCATTATATAGAAACCCGATGAGTAAACACAAATATTTATGTATGCATTCTATTAAAAGTTTTACTGTATCAGCCGGAGTGGTCAATAAAAACATGAAAGATAAAGTAAATAAAGAAGTGCAAACAAAAATAAATTATAATATGATAAATAAAGCTGTAGTAGGGGCATTTATAAATGAAACAAATGAAGTAGAAACGGAAGTAGTACCGGTTGTGTTACAATCATCGTGTACAGTGGCGCACAATGTTTCCGATGATATGAGTCCGACAATGAATAGTATGGTTTGTAATGAAAGTGAAGGAAACGTATCGAATAGACAGACCATAATATCGGCACTTGAGATACACTATGCAAACGTTTCCTATATGAAAAACATGAATAATTCGTCGACTCAATTGGTCAAGAAAAAAATTTCAAAGCCACCGGAATTAATAAACAATTTAATCAATACTAACAATTCCATACACACGATTTTTAAAGGTATATAAAAAAATTTAAACCTACTATACTTATACTTAAAACCTATTATACTTAAAATGAAATTTGCAGTTCTTTGTGTTTTTAAGTTACTTGGATGTAATTTCAGGTCGCAAGAGATCTTGTACTCCTAATCTTGGCACATCAGCTTATTCATTGTGCCCAGAAGGTGGCACGAATCCCTCCGATAAATCGCTCCAAAATCTAATGGGTCAAGGCAATTCTAAGCCTAAGAAACCATTTCTAAGAAGACTCATGTCTTGTTTAGTATTTAGAAATGCTACAGTATCGAAACCGAAAGTAAATCTTCATCCCACAATAAAATCCTCTAACAAGAATAGTTCTAATGATTCCTATCATATTAGTACTTCGCTAGGGGTAAGTATCATATGGTATCTTTTTAAGAAATATCTATTAGGGAAATGAAGTAGAGAACTAAGTGTACATAACTGGTACCTAGGTATTATTGTTATAATTTGAATTGGGGCGTGTTCCTGCACTCCTTCGGCCAAGGCTAATTTTGCACTAACCGCCGTTTCAGCACTCATTTTTAGAGCATAATTTGATCCAGACAAGAACACTGCCGCCAAAACACTGCTCTCAAACTCAAAGAATTAGAATTAGCTACTTAGAAGCTTAGGTCTGAAAAGTCTTGCTTAAACTTTTCAAGTATCTAAGCAAATCATCGAGCCATAGTTGGCTGGCCCTGTTCTATATCTACAGCTACATAAAATATAACCTACATAAAATAAAGTAAATATTGACCTACGTAGTGCTTATGGGATATTCATATTTGTTTTTTTTTTTTCTAGGCCTTCGAAATGAGTTCCTCTCTTTACGACACGTCAGCTTCTTATTACAGTAATCATACAATATTTCCGTTGAATAGCAAGTTGAAAAGAGGATTTTTCACTTCTCTCCGTGAATTAATTATTAATCGTCGGAGTTGAATGTATTGCTATGGTTTTTTGATTGTTTAATAAATCATGCATGTATATTTAATTATTTGTGTACTATTTCCACATTTATAACATCTATTTGTATGAAAGGTAGTCGCTTATGATGATATGCAATTTATAAGATCCTTATAGTCCGATCAATGACCGTTTCCCGTATAGTTCGTTCGCCCCAAGGTTCGACCTTCGACCTGCCAATCGGACACTATCGATTAATCGAACTAGGCGCTCCTTTTAAATTTTATAATGCATACATTGAAAGTTCATAGTTATCCATAAGTAATCCATAAACTTTTTCTCAACATTTTTGGTTCTTTCGCAAAAAGACAGAATCGCTAAAAGATAAATTTTCTAATTTTATGTAATTTTATAAAGGTAACATTTATATATTTAAAATAGATTTTGTCCATGGAAATTTCCTTATTTTTAATTACCTCTTCTGTGTACTCCTTCATGTCAAATTGACAACTGTCATTTGTCAGTGTCATTATTTTAATTCTGAATAACCTAAAATAATTAGTGTGATGTTATTGTATATTTTATTTTTGTCTTTTGTTATTTAAGTATTTCCAGTATCGAACGATTGAAATAAAGAATTTAATATTGAAAGTATGGTAAATTAATATATCTTTTTACTCGTAAAATTCTAAATATGGCTTTTATTCGTGGATTTGGAATTCTACTGACTGCGGCGAGAACAGTTCCTATCGCTGTGCAAGGTAAAGTCTTTATGTTAAGTATCATTTATTTTTAAGTACAATTTATTTATGCAAAACTAACTTTTATTCAAGTGGAAAGTTATGAGTTAGCCTTCCTTGAGTCTCGTCTTTTTTGTCACCTGTCTAATTCTTAGCCATGAAACAGTCTCTTTCTTTCTTATTTATGATATAAGTAGGTATATTAAATTATGCATTTACTAGCTATGCCCCCGACAGAAACCTAACATTTTTCTAGAATAAAGTATCCTAATGTGTTAATCCAGGCTCAGATAAAATAAAAATTAAAGATAGAGCCCTGTGAACGGCAGAGTGAAGCCAGTAAATAATTCTGTCCATAGTTTTTATTTGATCTGAGGATCCAGGTAATAAACTATCTGTAAATAAATAAACTATTTTTGCGTAATTGAGTAACAAAATATATAAACTTTCGCATTATTTATAACATTGTGTTATTTAAGGTAAAAAAATTCATCGATGGGTTGCACCAACTCTAATGGATTTCAAATTACGTGAAAAGAAACAAGGTGGAAAGAAAACCAACCCAAGGAACACTTTTTTAGATTGGAATCTAGAAGCGGAACTGTTTGCCTTTGCGAAACGTTTGAATGAGGATTTTGATTCAGACTTACTGCTTCAAGCTTTCACTGATAGATCTTATGTAATCAAAGAAGAAATGAAACAAAAAGAGATGGGTATCAATATAGACATGAAAGACAATCGGGAACTAGTGGAAGAAGGTGAATTCATTTTCATAAATTAAAAAAATATATTGAAATTTTGGTATAACATTTCCTTTATGTTAAGGTCGACAGACAGATTGTCCACTTGATGGTTGATTGGCTACCGTCGCCTATAACACAGGACATGTCATAAGTGCTGCAAGTGCGCTGCCAACCATGGAAGACTATGATGGCAATAATGTCCCTAGTGCAAGTGACAAACCTTTTCATACTCCAACTGTACACACTCCATTTTACTTTTTTCTTGATTGTTACCCCTAAAATGTTGGTACAATTTAAGGGTAATTAATAATAAATAATGATTAAATTTCCAGGTGAAAGATTTATAAAGCGGTATATTCAGCTGTATTTAGAACATGTTCTCCCAAAGTTTCCCTTGGAGGGATTGTATGCAGTCACACAGTACCTAACATGTGAAGAAACTCTTGCGCACGTCTCTTCACATCTCGGCACAAAGGATATAATTTTAGCTGCTGTAAGTTTAATTCACTTTGTTATTTAATGTACTATATTCAGCACAATTTTCTATTACATTATTTCTCAACCAAACAGCCAAAAAAGTTGAATAAAAAATGTTGCGAGCCCCTCATTACAATTTTCACATAGTGTAAAATAAAGGCCAGTTCCCGCCTTCTGATCTTCTATTTACGTTTAAATCTTTTAAACTACACAACGGATTTTAATGCGGTTTTCTCTAATGAAACGAGGAAAATTTGCAGAAAAAATATTGCACCCATGATATAATTTTATTTTTATCAAAGTTTTCCATTGGCTAATTAACGTATATTTCGAAAAACTTTTGGTTTTACTTTATTTTAATGTCACTTGAATGTTTATTTTCAAATTTACCTGGTAATATTTATTTCAATAAAAGGATATTTTGTATAAGGACCTTATTTATTAAACACATTGCAAACCCCAGGTTGAGAAACAGGTTCTATGGGAAGCCAAAATAGTTATTTTAATAATATTTTTTCTTTAGGAGTATCCAGTAAACAATTATATACTAGCAAACACTCTGAAGGCTATTGTCGCCGCATTATTGCGTTCGTCGGGTGAAGAAAGAGCCGCTCATTTCTCAAGAGACTTCATTATTACTCTGTTGCAAGGTAAGTAAATAAAACTAGGTTTTTAATGAAGACAATTTAACAATATTACTAGTTTATATATTACTCAAAAACAGTATTTAACATAAATATATGTTTTATTAAATTCTGGAGATTTTTTAAGATTCAAAAAAATGTATAATAATTCTATATACAAAGATATTTGATTGGTCTCTCTGCGCTCGACTAGATACAGCCGCCATACTTGAAAAATGCGGCAACAAATACTACGCCGAATTCGGCGTACCCGAGTTAGTCACACTGCAAACTGTCTGTACTGTGTGATGTGTACGATAAAATGCCAATGCGTAGTGAAACTGTGTAAAGCTTTGATAGTATAGTAAGTGGCATAGTAGAATATCACCGCACTCATAGCTTGGGGTGATATTTCAAATTAGTTTCACATCCCTGTCCTTGAGGTGAACACGTGTTACGACTTGATACATTATTACTAAATGTTAAGGTTGAAATCAGTCATGCAACATTTACATTATTCAACTTTTTATCAGAATTTAATGAGAGAAAGTGATAGCATGTATAAAAAATTCAGTGGACACTTTTACGCAGTGAATTTGTTTGAGACCCTGAATCTAGTGCATCATTTATCAAAGGTAAAGAGTGATAAATAGTGACGATGTTTTACACACTGCAATAAAAAGTTGCTGCATTCACCGAGCTATTGCTCTTAGGTAGGGCCGTATCTAGTCGAGATCAATTATTTATCTATGTCTATAAGTTTATTTTAGCCATTGGAACAAGGTACATATTTGAAATTTTCAGGCAAAGATATAAACGAATATTGGAAGATCGAAGATCCATGGGCTATGTTGACGGACCTGTTGAACAAGGAAGGCCAGTCGGTTGAGCCTCGACTAATTGGGGAAGTTGGCAAAAACACATTGCTAGCTTGCTACAGAGTTGGTCTGTACGTTGATCGGAAAATGATCTCTTCAGGTAAGGACACCTGATGACTGGTCACAGTTGCCAACCCCTCACAGAAGACAACCATAAAATAACAATATAGTAGCGAAATAATACAAGGTATAGCACACTTACATCCTCACAGTGTTCTTATGGGTGACGGTAGCCACCTACCATCAACTAGTAGACCGAACTAGTCTGTGTGATTGTGTAACAAACGTCCAAATAAACAAATGATATTATTAGACCTTAACCAGCTGTTACAAAGAAGTACTACTAGTAGTACAAATGCTACATTACTATACTACTGGTACTGTCTGAATTTTAATTTTTATAAATTCATCACCTAAAGGTGAGACTTTTTAAATCAAATTTTTTTTTTATCATACTTCTGGATAAATATAACTATTTATGTATTTTGATTCAATACAACAAGAATGTAAATCTATACTAATATTATAAAGAGGAAAGATTTGATTAGTTTGTTTGTTTGTATAGAATAGGCTCTGAAACTACTGGACCAATTTGAAAAATTATTTTACCATTAGAAGCCGACATTATCTGTGATGAACAGTAAGAATTATCCTTCTGTACTTATCTTTTTCACATAACTTTTAAACGGCTGAACCGATTGGGTTGAACTTTTATATGGCTATTTCGATGGTTTCCTGGATGATTTAAAAATACAATTGCTGCTGTCGGTATGTCAACTACTAAACGGCTTGACCGATTGGGTTGAAATTTTGTATGTGTATGTCCATGGTTTCACAGACACGAATGTATTATATTTTACAAAGTTACGCCGACGAAGTCGCGTGCAAGAGCCTAGTATTTAATATTTAAATAATATTTCAAGGTTTCGGAGAAACTGTAGCAACTGCCAAATCGATTGCTGCCCACGAAGCTCTGAAGAAAATATTCGGCACAGAAGACCATATGAAGCCGATTGATTTCCAACTGGAGGGCATTCCGAAGACCAAGTCGCAGCCCCGGTACCAAATCACGGCTAGTTAAACAATGAGTTTGACCAATAGATTTAGCTCTCAAAATATAATTATTATCATAAACATTTTTGATCTTTTATTGTCTATGTTCTTCACCCATCTGTTTACCAGACGAAAAGTATATCAATGAAATCGCGATTGTGTTGCTTTGATTTAACTTAGACTTGGACGAAGTAAAAAGCATACATTTCCGAGTTTTAATCCTTTAGCCGACAGTTATTTTCGTGTCCATTACGCCAGAGCCTATACACGACAAATTCCACACTAAATATTTATTTTTAAATAATTGCGATGCTTTCTCTTAAAAAAAAATACCAAGTGGTTAAAGTAAAAGGCCACAATAGTAATTAAAATAATTTTATTAAATATTTCGTATAAAAATTTGTAAATATCAACATTATTCTCACTTAAATAAAACGAACAAACCATTGGCCCTTTACAACAATCTTAAATATTATAATACTTTATATACAGTCCTTATCAATTTCAGTAGCAATACATTTTAAATTTTCACATTCATTTTTTAAAATTAATTTATAGCAAGTTACAAGTTTATTATTGGAATTAACTATATCATTTTCAATATAAGCCAAATAAATATTACAGTAGCTGAGTGGTAAAGAATTATAAGTAATTTTTTGAAAGTTGGTCATTAGGTTTTTTATATCTCAGCTACAGATATAATCTGATGACAATCATTTTAAGAGCAGTACTTTTAATTCTGATTTTAACCACCTTAAAATGGTCTGATGCATATTATGACACAGTTGAATGAATGTCCCAGCTATAGTTATATTATAAGTAATTCTAAACATCACCTGGAAGCAGAGTCCATAATCAGGTTTCCATGTTGATCCTTAATCCTGACTCTGCCTGAGGCGTAGCGAGTCTCTGCCGTACCATCAATGTATACCAACTTTACTGTTCCATCTGGATATTCGCGACGCTGTAAAAATACAAGGGAAATATTTAACCAATTTGATGACCAGTTGGTCTAGTCTCCAGTGGCTAGGGAAATATTTAACTAATTTGACGACACGTTGGTCTAGTCTCTAGTGACTAGGGAAATATTTAAACAATTTGACGACACGTTTGGTCTAGTCTCTAGTGGCTAGGGGAAATATTTACAATTTGACGACACATTTTGTCTAGTCTAGTGGCTAGGGAAATATTTAACCAATTTGACGACACGTTTGGTCTAGTCTCTAGTGGCTAGGGGAAATATTTACAATTTGACGACACATTTTGTCTAGTCTAGTGGCTAGGGAAATATTTAAGCAATTTGACGACACGTTTGGTCTAGTCTCTAGTGGCTAGCGAACCCTAGCTATTAACCAAACGGTCGCGGGTTCGTATCCCGCTAGAGGAAAATGTTTGTATTAACATTTTACCTTTATACCTGAGTTGTGGATGTTTGTTATTTATAATATGTATGTACTTACAAAAAATAAGCAATCTGTGTAGTATATTATCAACTGTCCTGGTATTCATAATACACAAGCATTAGTTGTTTAGTGTGGAACTAGATGGCGCTATGTGGAATGTTTGAAGTTTTTTTTTTATTTATTTATTTAATTTTAATACACTTTATTAACTAAGATTTTCTTATTTATAAAGAGGTAAAGTTTGTATATATAGGAGGTAACATTCGAGACTACTCATCTCATGCTCGTCAAATTGTTTCATCAATAGAATGGAATTTCAAAAATTTTTGTTAACACTAAGAAGTCTGATGTTACCTTGTGGTCTAAGGCATGGACCTCTACTTGTCCACTAGGAAACACTATACGTCTTTCCCCATTTGCAGCAACCGTGAGTGCTGTTCCGTCTGGGAAACGCCACTCCTCACGCACATGCTCGTTTTTCGGATCAAAATAGCGAATGGAACCATTTGGAAGACGGACTTCTAACGAGCCATCTTTATAACGCTTTTCCACTTGTCCACTGAAAATGATTTATTTTAAATTTAAGATTTAATTAAAGTTAAATCAACAAATCAAGATGATTCGTAAACTATCAATATTTAATATCTTCAATAATCCCTAAACAAGATGTGTCATCATCATCATCAACCCATGCCTCTCCACTGCTGGATGTATACCTATACCAACGCATGGTCTTATGACCATCACACCCAGATGCTTCCCGCGAAGTCTTTCAGGTCGTCTGTCCATCTGGCCACAGGGCGTTATAATCCTAATGACGTCTTTTTTTAAAATGTGGTCTCAACATGGTAACTAAAGAAACCATTCTAATTATTTGACATAAAAAAAACCACCCAGGCTAAATTGTAGTCTTTCTCAATTATACCTATTTCTATTATCATAAACTGTATTAAAATCTGTGTTGTATGGTTAAGAAGAAACAGTATGAAATTAACATATAATTTGTTTTATATTTAAGAGATTAATTATAAAAAAATTATCTTACTCAGGGAATTCCAGTACTTCCAAACCGTCTGGATGTGTTGTATGGAACGTTTTAAGTTCAGCATAAAAATACTTTGTTCTTCCTTCATTGTAAAATGTTTCCTTGATATCACCGTTGTAGTATAAAAACTTAGCGTACTGGCCATCTGCTGATATATACTTTATATTACCGTTAGGAAACCTGAGTTCCTTTGATCCATCTGGTTTTTTGATTTCAGTGGGATTTAAGTTGGTTTTAGTCAAACTGGTATTACTTGTGGAAGGTTCTGGACTCGGAACCATTTTATCAGTAGCTTTTACATAAGCATTGCTTTGAACGACTGGAGACTGGCTTCTTTTACTGGAGGAAATTGGTGATTCTGATCTATTCCATCCACTGGGCCCAGCAAAATTTGAAGAGGAATTATTGCTGTTTGAAGATTTACAATTATTTCTATTAGACAATATTGAAACTGGAGAAACTGATCTGCCTGTATTTGATCTAGTAGTAGTTTTCGTATTTAAACTAAAACTGGATTTTCTTAAATCAGATTTTTGTGAATTAATAGTATTCCTGCTCTCAGATTCATCGCTGTAATTACTACACACATCGGAAATATCTGATCTTCTAGCTGATGTGGAATGGAATCTTTCTAAATATAATTTTTCTAAATTATTATCTTCATTATGCGACAACTCATTACCATGCACTGAATGATCATTTAAATCATCTATTTCCCTTCCATAATTGTCTTCATTATCTTCATCATCTGATGAACATGCATTTGTACCGACAAAGTCATCGTGGAGTGTTGTATTTCTTCCTACTTGACTTGTTGCATCCCGTTGGCTGAAGTATTTGGCATATCTAGAAGTAACATTCAAATTTGGGGCACTTTTAGCTCTTGGTCTAGGATTTTTATTTAAAGAAGGCTGAACTTTTCGAACTCTACTTTGTCTTTCAATTTCATGAGCTTTGTATTTAATATCTTTGTCAATGTTTACTTCAGACATTGTTTCTCTAGTATTTAAGTTTGATAGTTTCCTGTTTATTTCCTCAAGATATTTAATATTTGATAATCTCCTAGTTATATCATTACTATGTTGGATTCTCCTATTCTCTTTTTTGAGTTTTTCAATTTCTTCCTGAAAGTCTTTCTTCTCTTTCTCCATTATCTTTATTTGATTTCTTAATCTCGCTATTGTAGATGTGTACTTAGCATCTTTCAACCTTATATCCTCTTTGAGGTTATTTATCTCTTTTTTAAGATTTAAAACATCATCTTTTTCCTTCTTATTTACCTTAAGTCTCATTTCTCTGATGTACTTTTCATATGTTTGCCTTTGCTTAGATATCTTTTCCTTTTCTTCAGATAAATAATATTCTTGTAATATTTTTTCTTCATTAAGCTTTTGCTCCAATGCTGCTTTGTCTTCATAAAATTTCTGTCGTTCCAAGTCCATTTCATCTCGCAATTTATTAAGATTGGCATTCTCTTTCCTGAAAGTTTCTATTTCATCTTCCAATTCTCCAAGTCTTTCTTTTAAAAGATCACTAGTTGCAATCAATTTGGCATTCATGTCAGCCATGTTAGCTTTCATTATGTTATTTTCTGTAATTGTGTCATTATGACATGTATTATTTTTATCTTCACTTTCATTGACATCACTTATTGGATTTTTATGGCCAGTATTTTTTACATTTTTAGCTTTTATCTTTATGGGACTGTGATTTGATTCAACAGTTTGACATGAGCATTCACTACAGACAGATGAACATTCTTCACTACAACATACTTCACAGACTTCATTGGATTTATCGTGGGAATCAAAATTATCATTCTTTTTATTATTTACATTAGGAAATATACACATTAGTTCAGGATTCTCTGTTAAACATTTTCGTAAAATTAAAGGTGTACTTTCACCAGAGGTTTCTAATTTGGTTCTTCCCAAAAACCTGCTGAAAAATGAATTTTCCAGGTTAAAGTTTTCTTCGGTTACTTTATTTTCTAAAAGTTCAAACATTTTCTGGTCAGCCATTTCTTTGTTTAGTTTATTTCTTGAAAAAAAGTCATCACAACTAATATCGGATATGGTACTTTTAGCTGGTGATGCAAAATTTTTATAATAGTCACTTTGTTTAAGTTGTTGCAAAAAATCATCTTGTTCTTTTGTCAATACTGCAGCCCATGTCTTTGCCTTATAACCTAACACTGGATGCTTTTGTTTTTCTGGTTTATTGCTTTTTTTAGACTGTTCCATTGTATCAATTTTACAATTATTTGATACAGGAACATCAGCATTTTCATCTTGCTTTGGAGACACTTTTATTATATTATTTTTTTCAGTACAATTTGAATTTTCCTGGTTTTCTTTTTGTTTATTAACTGAAAACTGTACTTTAACCTTGTTATTATTCTTTGATTTCCTTAATACTTGAGGTCGTTCCTTTCTATTTGACACAGGTTTTTTCCTCCAGGGCAAAGATTTTGTATTCTGTATCACGAAATCATTTTTGTGGACACCAAATCGTGCCATACCCTCACCTCGTTTGAGAAATGTATTTTTCGTCTGCTTTTGTTTATTTTCTTTTTTCTTAGGAATGTTCACTATGGGAGCATTTAATTCTTGTTGTAGTTTCTCAATAATGAGAGCTTCGAAATTTTCTTTTGGAGACAAGATGGGCATTTCCTCTAAAGAAATTTGCTTTTTAGATTTAGTTTTTAAGTCGTCGCTGTTATTTAATTTTTCAGAAATCATGTTCATTTTAGATGAAGTGGCACAGCTATTCGATGATGCCGGTGAATTGATAATCAATTCTGATTCTTGCGATATATTTAATACAGAAACACCGTCTAATAAATCCTGTTTACTTATAATTGAATTTACATTGACTTTATTATTTTTTGGAGAGATCTTGGTGGTTGTTTCGTGTGAAGATTCAAGTAAACTTTTAAAAGTATTGTAGCTTGTGCTATTACTGAAATGACTGGAAAATTCATTAGATGTGGTCTCCGGTGACTCTTGCGAACCTTGTTTTTGTAGTTTCTCTCGTTGTAACAACATTAATTGTCGCAATACTTGTAAACGATCAAATATTTTCGTCGGCGACATTGATACATCGCTATCTGAAAATGATTGCTCCATGACGACAATGAACTAATTATTTTAAAGAAAAATCTGCAAACAATATCACCAATAAATAAACGAAAGTTATTATAAAAAACTGTTAAAAACTAAAAAAACATAACTGAACTCAAAAAAGTTTAAAAGAACGTTGTCGTTGAATGTTTTGTACATAGTACATACTACATAGTTTTCAAAATGTGTCATTTGACAATTGACAAATAATGTATTTTAAGATCTGTGCCGACGAACACAGATTATAAATAATTTTATTTATTTACAAGCAAAAATAATATTAGCTTTTTGCTCACAAAATATTGCTAAAAAAACATTGCTGTCTATGTTCTATTCTCTCATATCGAATGGTTAGTAAAAAACATCATCTATCCTCCATGGTTTCATACTGCGTCACAGAGCAATGCATTTCAATGCAATAGTTACTGGCTGTGACATTTTCTAGTGTTTACATTTGCGATGGCAACTCTAAAGCATGTGCCACTGCCAATAAATAAATGTCAAAATTTTTGTCCATCCTTATTCAAAATACATCTGGGTATTTGCAGACAAAACACCTATTATTCGCAATGTCTTTAAGAAATAAAGCTCCTAAATTTAAACCAGAAGTAAAAGTGGTTAATACCCGTAAAAATAATCCATTTGTGACTATGTTTAATAGAAAAGAGAAAGTGGAAATCTTGCCTGAACCTATAAAGTCAGAATCTGATAAAAAATTATACAAGTAAGTTTTAAATTATTTATTTGTATTAGGTATAATATCTTCAGAATAATAAATTTTAAATATAACACCTGGGATATTTAAATTTATTTTTGTATCGGAATTTTTATGCGTTTTAATTTTATATTTTAATTCTTTAACTTACAGAACTATTCGACTTGAGAACGGTTTAACTGCTCTGTTAATATCAGATCCGAGTATACCTCCGGTGTCATTTGAAGAAAGCAGTGAAGAAGAATCCAGTGGTTCCGAAGAAGATTCTGAAGGTGGTAGCGATTCCGATCTGTCTTCTGGTAGTGATAAAGGTGGTGCTGTCAAAAGAAACAACAATTTTGATAAAGAAAAACTGGTTAGTGCATTTTAAATTTTTTATTTAAAGTAACTTAATTAGATTTTATTATTACATTGTATATAAAAATTTGGTATAAAATTATCTAACTGATGGTGAAAACCCCATCAAAATCCATTGTGTGGTCAGGAGGAGTACGCGGCCATACAGATAGATGCAGAAAGAGACTTCAAATTATATTCATGTAAAGAAATTTTATCAAATGAATTTTTATTCAACGAACATTTTTCAATATTTTTTTTTCTTATTACACATACCTAGGTATTAATTTTATATTTACATAATTATAATTATAGGATCAATATAACTATGAGAATTATAGTATCAATAATTTTGTTTTTGGTTCAATGTTAATATTTAAAACTTAATACAAAACATGTACAATTGTACATAATAATTAACCTACTAAATATTATAAATGCAAAAAAAAATTAAGAGTAAGTATGTGGATGTTTGTTACACTTTCATGTAAAGAGACTAGTTACTGGACTAATTTTGACTAAACTTTGCCGTATTATAGTTTATGCATAAATACAGTGAGTGCTATTCAATTATTAAATATAAAAATTTAATAATTAATATAATATTATAATAATATAATTTTTTAAATTTTTAAATTAAGAGTGCCATTCAATTTTTAAATTAAAATGACAACATAGATTAAAAAAAAATACTTAATGAAATTTGTATGTGTGTAAGTGTGTCTGTAGAATTCAATTTTGACCCCAAGGTTTAAATTTTAAACAAAATCAATAATCAAATACTTCATGCCCTGTCGCCACTGTGAGTGAAACGGAATTAATATATATTATGTGATGTCATATTATGGTTTAAGTTGTATAATTATGTAGTTATACTCAATGGTTGTTAATTTCACAGTAAAAGTTAATGATTACGTAAAACTATATACATACATTCCTTGCTTATAGAGAGAGAGAGGGAGAGAGAAATCAGTCATTAATTAAGTATAGCAAATTGCATAGGTGATGCATTTACCGCACCTAACAATAATTGTTACACGACGGAAACGAGATACACAATGACTAGGAAAAAAAAACGCATTTACCCTTTCATGACTAATTTAAAAATTAATTTAATTTTTAAATTTCCTTTTTTGACTATTGTGTTTAGGTATGCCATTTCAACATTTGACATTGATCGATTTTCTCTATTCTAATATACAAATAATAAATAAATAGACCATAGTAGAAACAAATTGAAAAGTGTGTCTGACTGTTGAGTATTTTTTTACTCCAGAAAAAATTGTAGAGGTCGCCCAGTGGTCGAAATTTGACCATAAACAATAGAATAGAGAACATAATATGTATAATGTTTATTTTAATACTAGCTGGTGCCCGCGACTTGGCCCGCATTGAAAAACAAAATAGTAGCCTATCCTGTGTCCTGTACATCTAAATGTTTATCTACCAAGTTTCATGAATATCAATCAATTCGTTTAAGAGTTATGAACATTACCTTCTAGTCCTTTTCTGTATAAACTTTAAAGTGTACTAAATTTCACACTACACCCTCTATGCGTTTTTCTTAAAAAAGCATCTAAATTTTTCGCTTCACGCTTCATGCAATATCAATATTTAATCAACATTGTTATCTTGATATGACGTACATTGTCAGGTTCCTCTTAGTAGCCCTAATGGCCTTGCCAGGCTGCCCGCACCTGCACCTGCACTTATTTTTTGAATACTTAGTCTAGCCATAAATCTTTACAGTTAAAAAAAGCAATAATAGTTATTACGTTTTAATTTGGTACCTGTTATTCTTAAATATATGAATATTCATAGTGTTTATCCTACTACAGTTGGCAGTGCACTTGCAGTATCTGTTTTTGATTGTATATTAATATTATAGGTAGCCACCTAACATTAAATGTACCATAGACCGGTCTGCTGACCTTAAAATAAAATTTTAAAAAAAACAAAAAAATGTTAAGTAAAAACAATATTCAAAACCGGATTGAGTAGCAGAATTTAAATTTAAAAACGACTCTATTGTCTTTGTTATATAGTCTAAATTATTTTGCATGAAAGTTTAAATTATGCATTTTCTATCCAATTTGAACTTTACGCTCCACGTAATAGGGGTCCTGATTTTATTTACGTTTCTAGAAATACCGTAGCACTGCTTCTGTTCTAACAGCCTTCCATGTTGGCGCTAAAAACTAACTTATTCGTAAGAAAGTGAAAATGAACATTTATTTAACAGCTTTCACAATGTGGTAAACAGTTATAGAAAAGTATCAGCACTAGTTTCTCCATTACAGTTGTAGCGTAGATTTTATGTAATGTATGTTATAACTCGTACAAGTATTTATCTAATCTCCGGCTTCCTCTAATAGCTGAATATCCAATATTATATTTTACTAGCGACACGCTCCCGGCTTCGCATGGATGCATTTTTTTTGAAAACTATATACACAAACTTTCCTCATTTATCGGTCTGCTGGCTCAGCGACTTTATTTTATTTTTTTTTGCAAATTATATACTTATAATTACATACTTCGTTTAATGCTCTTTCCATTAGTGAAAACCATATTAAAAATCTGTTGCGTAGTTTAAAAGACCTAAGCGTATACAGCGGGACAGACGATGGGAAGCGACTTTGCTTCGTACTATTATTTGTAATGATTACTATTATTAATCGTATATGTACTTATTAAGCACAATTTATTATTATTGATGCGCGGAATGTGCATGCGATATTAATATTCATATGATGATATAAGACAATATAAGAACTTCATAAATATAAAAAAAAAACGCAAATAAATGTTAAAATACTTTCAATTAAAATTTAAAACGATACTTAAGTTTTTTTCTCTTATTTGTACACCAAAAAAATGCAGAAATTTTTCTCGTTGTTATAAAGTAAGTTGAAAGATACTAAAGTACCTCTACCGAAACCCAAGCTGTTATCTAATACGATTTAATCATCGCTTATTGGATGTACTAATATAAAAAGTGAGTTTTTATGTAATAATGAGACAATTGGAAATGTTAAAAAAAAAAACGCATCATTGCTCGTCATCGCCACCGAAGAAAAGTGAATAAATAGCTAACCTAGTTTCGTAGTAGGTAACATAAGTTTAATAGAACGAAACCGTTATACAATACGTAAGGAATATGAAAAAAAATTCTCACGCGCTATTTGCTTTGATAATAATTGTCAAGTAAGTATAGTATATAACAAGTTAACAAGCAGTGCTCACGTGGCTTTGTCCGCTTGAAATGAAATGAATTAAATTTCAAAGGATTCACATATTATATGTTATATAAATAATTTATACATTTAAAAAAAAACGTGCATACTTGTTTTTCCGTTTCTATTTTGCTATAGTCATTGAATCAATCAATCAATACTGATAATAAATCTGTAAGTCTAGGTATTGTATGTATGTATGTTCCTCCATAACTTAACGAATTAAGTGATTTTCATGAAACTTGGTAGATAAACATTTAGTCATACAAGACATTACATTTTTTGCAAATATCTCGTTTCCTATGGAGTTTTCGCTATTTGTATATCAAATCAATATTGTAGGTAGAGTATTAAATTCCCTACAACTTTTGTATCAAATTTTTTTTAAACGTTGATTCGTTTTCGACATAGAGGACGGAGAGTGGGCGGTTAGTAATTAGTGATAATACGATAAATTAACTATTATAATATATATTGAAGTCACAGTGGCGAAGTGGTGGAGGGACCTCAGCTAATACTTGTGACAGAAACTCGTAACATAATTTTATTACAATATACATACCAACTGTTTATTATAATAAATTACAATATTATGTGAAGTTTGCCTGCACTTAGACAAGACATAAAATTTGCTGCAATTTGAGTGCATAGAAATAACTGGTAAATTGGCTACAAATTTTATTAATCATTCAGCAAGGCTAATTATGTAGTATGAATAATTTGTAAGAGCTGTGTAATGAATTGGCATGTGTAAACAGGGCTTTCGATGCACACGCAAAGCAATGAAGCTGTACAAGGTCACGTTCGATAAAGTATCTAGAAAGCGGTGCAAGTTTTTTACAAACGATCTCTCTTGTGACACGGTATTTGATAATTGCTTATTTATTCATTAATTTAATTTTGTTTCCATTCCATTCACGTAGTGGTAAAAAAAAACACGTCCGAATAATCAAAGAGTTGGGTATTGACATATGTATTAGTAGAATTAGGGCCTCTTTCACCAACTACAAGTAAAGTGTTGGTTAGTTACTTTTAGAAATAATTTTATGTTTTATTAATTATGCACTCGGTTTAGTGCACCCTTCGATAGGCGATTTTTTTTAATTATTTTCTTTGTAATGTTTGGGACTTTTACCGTACAAATATCAGCTCCATTATCCTCGGTTACCGGTGACTATAATTTAAATGGCAGCGTACTTGTCAGATGGTGAAAGAGGCCCTTACCTAATTGTTAATTAGTGTATAAGTATTGTAACAAGTAAATTAAAGTAGATTATTATGTATATTGCATAGTTAGGTAGCCACTGCTATATTGTATAGTTAGGTAGGTAGATGCAGCGCACTGCCAATGCATTTGTTATGTCATGTCAACGGTTATCGACATTTTTTCGATGCAATGAAAGGCATTCTTGTCAGGCTTTTTATTGTCGATTAAAACAGAAAACTGTTTTTATTTATTGCTGTCATAACGTCGTGTCGTGTCATAACGTCCGCGCGACCCCGCTCATTTGTGGCTGCGCTAGAAAGTCTTTGATTTTTAGCCGGTAGGAGTCCGGTTAAGGATTTCCCAACGTAAAAAAAAGCCACGATGAAACCTTTTGATCCGATGGCTTGATTTTGAGACACACCGCAAGAAAGATCACACATTTTTCAGCCGCTTCGGCCGCCGACGAAACCAATGATACGTAACCGGTGAAGGATTATTTTTCTTGCTACGAAACTAGTTACGCACGACCGCCTACGAAACCAATGCTACGAAACCAGTTCCTGACACATCTTTGCATTTGTGGGAAATTGACAAAACACATTTTTTGTATTTCGTTAACACTAAACACAGGCTATTGCCAACATTTCTATTGGCTATTTCATAGAAAGAGAAAAAAAATTGTAGGTAACTGGTTTCGTAGCGAGAAAAATAATTCTTGTCACGTAACGGGTTGCGTAGCGTTGGTTTCGTAAGCGAGGGTTTTCAGCGACTTCATGCGACGCCATTTCAGGCTTGAGGTGGGCAGACGAATGTTTCAACACGTACCATGTACTCGTAAATAGTCTTGCACAGACGACGACATAGCTATGATAGGCTTTGATTGCTTTAAAAAATAAAAAGAAGAAGGTTTTGGTGCAAAACCTGGTCGCAAAAACGAAGCAACTTATTTAACATAGTTACATAAACACTAGATTTGCCCGTAACTTTATCGGCGTATCTTTATTATAAATTATATAGCCTATGTGCTAATCTGATGCAATAAACTTTATTACTGTGTAAAGTTTCAACAATAACCGTATTTTTTGCATGAAATGGTAACAAACGTCTATCTTCTTCACAAACTTTCACTTTTATAATATTAGGAAGTTGAATATTGCAAGACTGGTAGGTATTTGTTTACATATAGACGAACACATTTAATTAAATCTCTCTTTGATAAGTCGAATTGATAAACGAACTGATCCACGAACGAAGCAATTAATTAGGAATCAAATAGGAGCTTGAAAAATATGTCAGACAAATTTTTGTTTTTATTCTCTAGAAGACACAACGATATGTTTTTTTTTGTTACAGTCTGCATGTGCCCTCAGTGTAAATGTCGGGAGCTATAGTGATCCACCAGAGATCCAAGGGTTGGCTCATTTTGTGGAACATATGCTTTTTATGGGCAGCGAAAAGTATCCGAAGGAGAATGAATTTGATTCGTTTATTAAAGTAAGTATTTTTATAAATTTAATTTAGTTTCAACAATGTTTTCAAATATTAGCAAAGCACTTGTAAAACTAAAACTAATTAATAAAAGTAAGTAGTTACTTGCTTACATCAGTAAGTTTTTGTACTTACTGAAAGTAATTACTGTTCGTTCAATTATGCTAAAAACTATTTTAAAATATTTAACCCATTCATTGCCAAGGACTCGCCCGGCGAGTTCACTTAAAGACTCATACGGGGGGCTTAGAACTCGCTACGCGAGTCCAAGTTTTATTTAAAAAATACTAGGGATTAATGTAAAACACAACTTATTCATTCAAAAACCACCTTGAAATGTTGAGATATGCAATTCAAAAGACGCGTCGCGAGTCTATTCTCCTCATTCGTACGGCCGACGACTCGCCACATACACGAGTTGTAACATAATTATTATACGCTGGCCATTCATGAATATGCGGCAATGAATGTGTTAAGAACAAGCTACCAATAGACTTAAACGTCACTTTAGTCTTTAGATGTTAGAAATCAATGGAGCGATGCAACATGATTTGCTTTTACAGAAAAAGGGGGGTTCCGACAATGCCGCAACGGACTGTGAGTTAACGACGTTCTACTTCGAGACCCAAGAAAAATATCTGCCCCAAGCGTTGGACATGTTCAGCCAATTCTTCGTGAACCCTCTCATGATGAAAGAAGCCATGCAACGGGAGCGAGAGGCTATCGAATCTGGTAAAATGCATCAATCACTAATGTTTTTAAAGCCCGACGTAAAAAAGGGGTGTTATAACTTTGACTTGTTCGTCTGTGTATCTGTTTGGAATTGTAGCTCCAAAACGTGATTGTTCTTAGCCATCATTTATGAAGGTCTATTCAGGCGTTCCTAGTTTTAATGAAGGGATTTCACTAATTTTCAAATGTTCTATTAATGTAAAATTTGATATAAGGTTACTTCGGTGGTATTTACATGACATGGTAACCTTATCTGATAGGAAAACATACAGTGATTTTATACTAAATTTTCTTTAAATTTAGAAACACTTGTAATGTGGGAGATTTTCTCGAGATCTATAAATAATAGTTAAAAGGTTTTATTTCTTGCTATGTATGGATGGTGGACCAATTTGACCAATGGATTTCTTTTTTAGCTGGTGCTCGCGATTTCGTCTGCGTAGAAAAGTATAAAACGCCATCTACCGTATTTTGGATAGACGGCGCTATTTCCCGGGCCAAGCCACTAGTATTTACTTTTATTTTAGATTTTCCGTAGGAATGAAGCATTTTCCCGCGGTAATGTTCATCACGGAAAATGTCGGCTTCTAATGGTAAAAGAATTTTTGAAATCGGTTCAGTAGTTTCGGAGCCTATTCTATACAAACAAACATACAATCAAATCTTTCCTCTTTATAATATTAGTATAGATTAATAAACGTGTTTTCAGAATTTGCCCTGGCCGCACCATCGGACTCGAACAGGAAGGACCAGTTGATCGCGTCGATGTTCCCCGAGGGGCATCCGGCGCGCACGTTCACTTGGGGGAACCTGCGCAGCCTCCGCGACGACATCTCGGACGACGAGCGCCTGCACGCAGCCGCACATCACTTCCGCAAAAGACACTACAGCGCCAATAGAATGACTGTTGCAGTACAGGTAACTTTTTTTTTTTCTTTTTTTTTTTATAGCGAATCCCTCCGACTCGAGGTCGTAGCCTATGTCTGCTTCTCATTCATGCCAGTTCTCGCTTTTATTCTTCTCGCACTTTTATTCTGCATCCTTGTTCTTTCTTTCATTCGTCCTCATTCATTCTATGCGGGTGGGATTCCCGCCTTTATCTAATCTCTTATCTATACTTAATTTCTACTTTCTTTATTATTAGCAAATAGGGTTTGGGTAAATAATTGTAGTCCACATTCTTATAATTAACAATAACAATAATCAATAATTAAAAACAATAATTTAAAAAAACATTCATACTTTCTTTATTATTAGCAAATAGGGTTTGGGTAAATAATTGTAGTCCACATTCTTATAATTAACAATAACAATAATCAATAATTAAAAACAATAATTTAAAAAAACATTCATACTTTCTTTATTATTAGCAAATAGGGTTTGGGTAAATAATTGTAGTCCACATTCTTATAATTAACAATAACAATAATCAATAATTAAAAACAATAATTTAAAAAAACATTCATACTTTCTTTATTATTAGCAAATAGGGTTTGGGTAAATAATTGTAGTCCACATTCTTATAATTAACAATAACAATAATCAATAATTAAAAACAATAATTTAAAAAAACATTCATAATAATTTAAAATTTAAATTTAAAACATTACAATCCAACAATAATTTAAAAACATTCATAATAAAATTTAAAACATTATATAAAAACAAAAATTTTCAAGAATAAATAATTTAAATTTAAGCTAAATAAAACTAAAACATTTTAAATAAAACTAACAATTAATTCTTTAAACTATCTACAGTTACTAACAATTACTTACATACTACGTTTTATTTCTTTTTATCACCCTTGTTGCTACTTTTACACAATATTCTATAAATTTCTTTCCTAGGCTACTCGTTATCAACGCATTTAGGTTGGCTGGGCACACTTCCATGTCCATCTCGTATTCCAGCTCCATTCTTTCCTTGGCGAAGACCGGGCACTCCAGCAGAACGTGCGGGACATCCTCGCTATTGCTGGAACAAATGCACGATGGGCTTATCTTGAGCTTGAACCGATGCAAGTACTCGGAGAACCCACCGTGCCCCGTCAAGACTTGGGTCATCACACCTTCAAGTCTCACCTTCCTCAGGGTCTTATAGGCGTCTATAGCTCCAGGGAAGAACAGCTTGGTAACTCCAGCCGTAGCGCCGTCCCTGTATCTTTGGTCCATTCGTCAAGCGAGCGCATTCGAATGCACCGCTTGACAAACGAGACCGGACACAGGTCGTACGTCGGCTTTCGCTTCCACTTCAGTGCGGCCTCCCTCGCGAGGAAGTCCGCCCTCTCGTTCCCCTCTAGACCAGCGTGTGCCTTAATCTAGAATAGATTCAATATTCTTCCTTACTTGTTGATGTTAGTCAAGTTACAGGTAACGTTACAGAAGACTATATACTCTGTTTTTTTAGGGTCATTGTTAGGGGCGAGAGCTACACCTTATTAGGCGCGTTCTTATTGGATAAACGGATTTTATGGAATCGTTTTGGATGAATGGTAAGGGTTCTTGCCTAACGTCTCAGGGGCCCCAGATTGGATTCCCGGCGAGGTCAATTTTGTAAATGAACTTTCAAAGTTGGCTCTGATTTGGAAAGTAGTCATTCAACAGCGTAATATGTGCTGTTGTGTTTCGGGGAGTGAGCAAGAGATGCCAGAGCTCGCATTACCCCATCCCTTCCTGATCCTTCTGTGTTCGGTAGCGCCACAGATTTCTGAAATGGCACAGCTAAAGAATAAAGTGTGCCACGGAATTGTCTAAATCGACAATTCAATCACGTGTTTCGTCACGAACAACAAGCGAGCGAACAAATGGTCCGGCACTAGTGTGCGTGTAAGTAGGTACGCCGTGTCGGTTGTCATTGTGTGCTATTTGTACGTGAATGTGCGTAAAGTGACACGGTTGTTGGTTCTAATATGCTATATCTCTAGGTTCATACAAATTTAACTCCTAAACCTACCTAAACAGTGACCTTAAACTACTTTTAAATAAAAGAAACCTACTGTTAAATAGGTACATCGGACAACCATATTGAGGATATACAACCCGGAGTTAAAAACGTGCTTGCCCGTGTGCTTGATTAATTTTGACAAAATAATTGTTTTTCAAAGGCTCGCATGGACCTCAACACTCTGGAGCAGTACATAGTTAACACGTTCGGTCATATCGCCACGAACAAACTGCCTCCCGACGATTTCTCGCCTTACTCCTTCAACAAGACTCACCTCACTCCGGCGTTCACCAGCATATACTATGTCAAACCTGTCAGCGACACTACAGAGGTAAGTGCAATTTGCTGTCATCACCAGACAATTTACCTTTACATATTATTACTTTAATATGTATTTATAAAACCTTTTGTCCTGACTGAATGTCAAATATGGTACTTATTTATAAATGTCAAAGCACATCCAAATCCCCTAAGTTTAGAAAGCTGAAATTTGAAACATAGGTTTATCTTATAATTAAACATCCTCTGAGAAAGGGATTTTTTTAAAAATCCAACTCCGTGCGAAGCAGGGGGCGGACCGCTAGTCTATAGTATAGATTAATTTAAGGCTACAATTTAACCCGCCACTTGGTCCACGTATCGTTATACAGAACTGACTTATTTTAGTGTTTTTAAAATCATCATCAACCACTTTTTGTCTTTAAGACTTGCTTAGGAAATATTATACCAATATATAAAGCTAAAGAGTTTGTTTGGTTGTACGCGTTAATCTCAGGAACTACCGGTTCGAATTGAAAAAATATTTTTGTGTTGGATAGTCCATTTATCGCGGAATAGGCTATAGAAAACGCGGAGGAAGTCGAGGGCACAAGCTAGTTTGTCATGTAACCAAGTCGAGTGTACTGTCACTGAATTTCAGGCGCACTTGACTTGGATGATGCGGTCTTTGCTACGGGAGTACAAATCGAAACCTCACCAATACATCTCGCACATGCTGGGTCACGAGGGTAAAGGCAGCTTGCTCTCCTACTTGAGGAAAAAGTATGTTAAACTTTTTATCACTATAGTTGCTAGCAGACATCAGTCACCCTAGCTGATTTTCAACCGACGAAAACGAAAAAACAAAAACGGAGGAGGTTCTCAATTCGACGCGTATATATATTTTTTTAATGTATGATCACGCATAGAGTAGTCCGTTTTTGATAATGCTTTTTTTATTTGTAAGGGTGTACCCCAAGGGGGTCCCATTTAAATTTGGAAAAATAATTCCAACCCTAAGGGTAGGAAAACAGGTGATGGGATGATTGACTGTTCACTCACTGATTGTAGCGTATGACTACGCATAACTTTTTACAGAGTGGTCCGATTTTGATAATTCTTCTTTTAATGGATCGTATAAATTTATGAAAGACCAGCGCTATTACAGAAACAGCGTTCTGGGCGCGGTTTTTCGAAATTTTAACTTTAACATTGATTTTTATTTATAACACAGTAGATCTCCCGGAAATATCAAATAATTTAAAACTATTTTCTAAAAGGGTTTGGGCGCTCGGCATCTACACGGGAAACTCTGAGAGCGGCATCGATTATACTTCCATGTATAGTCTGTTCTCTGCGCAGGTTGTTCTCACCAAGCAGGGACTGGACAACATCGACAAGGCAATTATAACAATATTCTAAAATTCATTAAAAATCACAAAAATGTGACTACATATAAGTCAAAATCGCTATCTTGTGGCATTTATTTTTACACTTCGTACGCGATGATAAATTAAAAATATAAAGCCGATTATAACGCTTGACCCCTTGTTGCTATAACACATTGGTCAGGCGTTAGTTACAGTTTTATATTTTAGATAATCCCCCGGGAACAGTACTTTTTTTACTGGATGAAATGTACCCCATGTCCTTTCTGGTGTCCCAGACAGCGTGTATGCAAAATTTTGCGGTGATCGGTTCAGTGGTTTTTGCGTGAGAGCGTAACAAACAAACTGACATTCACATTTATAATATCAGTAAAGGATAATCACTCGATGTTGTAAAACTCAGTATTCTTGACTTTTGTTGCGTTAAGTGACTAATTTGCATAAACTTTTGTATTTAGGTAATGGAAGCAATATTCTCATACATAAACATGCTGAGGAAGTTGGGACCGTCTAAAAGGATATTTGACGAGATTAAGGTGAGTTCTATTTCTTTTAACTTCAGTCTCGTTGTTTAGTGTTTAGCAACCACCTGTTTGATTCGGATATCTTTCTAGAAAGTGGTCAATTTGATGCGGGGTATCTTTCTAGAAAGTGGTAAATTTCATGCGGATATCTTTCTAGAAAGTGGTAAATTTCACGCGGGTATCTTTCTTAGAAAGTGGTCAATTTCATGCGGATATCTTTCTAGAAAGTGGTAAATTTAATGCAGATATCTTTCTTAGAATGTGGTCAATTTGATGCGGGTATCTTCCTAGAAAGTGGTCAATTTATGCAAGTATCTTTCTAGAAAGTGGTCAATTTCATGCGGGTGGGTATCTTTCTAGAAAATTTGATGCAGGTATCTTTCTTAGAAAGTGGCCAATTTCATGCGGACATCTTTCTAGAAAGTGGTAAATTTCATGCGGATATCTTTCTAGAAAGTGGTAAATTTCATGCGGATATCTTTCTAGAAAGTGGTAAATTTCATGCGGATATCTTTCTAGAAAGTGGTAAATTTCATGCGGATATCTTAGAAAGTGGTCAATTTGATGCAAGGTATCTTTTTAGAAAGTGGTCAATTTAATGCGGATATCTTAGAAAGTGGTCAATTTGATGCAAGGTATCTTTTTAGAAAGTGGTCAATTTCATGCGGATATCTTTCTAGAAAGTGGTCAATTTGATGCAG
Organism: Synanthedon vespiformis; assembly: GCA_918317495.1. NCBI lineage: Eukaryota > Metazoa > Arthropoda > Insecta > Lepidoptera > Sesiidae > Synanthedon > Synanthedon vespiformis. Next base: position 4,857,941 of record OU906965.1, read on the forward strand.
GAATCTTTCTTAGAAGCTGGTCAGTTACCTTATATAGATTTTATTTATCTGTGGTGCTTATAGACAATAGAGGAGACGAGTTTCCGTTTCGAAGAGGAATCGCAGCCGGCCGAGTACGTGGAGATGCTCTCCGAGAACATGCACTACTATCCGCCCGAACATTACATCACTGGAGACAGGCTCTATTATACCTACGATCCCAAGGTAAAAATTGTATTAGTTTGTAGCTTGTACCCGCGACTTTGCCTAAATCCCTGAAATTCTAAGTATTTTAGAAAAAAAAAAATTTTTTAATCGGATGAGTGGTTTCGAAGATTAACTCCTACTTAAAAACTTTACCTCACCGTAATATTAATGTTAATAAAAAAATAAAAAAAGTGTTTTTATTTCATAAAAAAAAACTTTTATTTTTACAGGCTATAAGTGAATTGTTGGAATGTATGACCGCAGACAAAGTGAATATAATGATACTGTCGAACAAACACACGAAACCGATTCAGTACAACGCTAATGAGAAATGGTTCAACACTGAATATAGGAGAGAAGGTATGATGATAATATGTTTGGACCACTTTAGCTTATATTCTCGCTAAATAAAGTAATAAGAAGAATAAGCTTAAGCTCTTAGCTAACTAAGAATAAGCTTAATTGTGCACGAAAACGGTACATTTTTGCGGTAGCTAATTAACTCAACTAAAACTATAGGTTCAGAGTTGTTTAGGCGGTATAACGCCCAAGAAATAGAACGAAATGTATCGACTCTACTAAATTACTGATCTACTCGATCAATCGACCAATTTTTTGGTGTTTAGTAAGTAATTAGACACGTTTAGTTACTAAATTACTGCCTACTAGTCTAAATGACTTATTAATCTACTCGTCTCACTATTTTAATTCGTCTTAATACTCGATCAAAATTATTTACTAAACTAGTGGACTAATATTTTGGTGTTCAGTCACGTTTAGTTACTAAATTACTGCCTACTAGTCTAAATGACTTACTAAATCTACTCATCTCACTATTTTAATTCGTCTTAATACTCGATCAAATTACTTACTAAACTTGTGGATCAATTTTTCTGTGTTCAGACACGTTTAGTTACTAAATTGCTGCCTATTGGTCTAAATTAGTAGCCTTTACGCGAAACTGTTTCGCCTCGCAGAGATCCCATCGGAATGGCTCCACCGTTGGCTGAACGTTGAGCCGTTGCCGTGCTTCCAAGAGCCCGATGAGAACGTGTTCATAACGCGCGACTTCCGCCTCGTGCAGCCGACGCCCGCTTACCTGGACGTCGCGCAAGCCCTGGACATAGACATTCTCAACAGCTCACCGAAGGACGTGCACAGAAAAGTTAAGGCTGCGCCCAAACGGGACGTGGTTCTCAAACACGACGACTTGATAGCTGTTGTCAAAGATTTCAGGTAACTTCTTTTAGCGCCCTACCTCACTTGACATGTATGCCAGATAACGCACTTGGCGACGGCTTGGAAGCGTCGCTAGTTTGAAAGCGTGGCCACGAACGTCGGCGCTCTGCGTGGAGACTGGAGACTCGCGTTGCCAACGCGACGACGTCGCCAGTAAAATGTATGCGAGTAAACTGCGTCTCACTCACTCAGTATCCAAACCGGTGGCCACGCGTGTTCCAAATTTAAAATGTTTAAATTTTGTGTGAAAAAGAACGAGTTTCGATACCGGAGGTTCATTGTTGAATACAAAAGCGTCCATTCTCTATACGAAATCTGACAGACGGTAGCCAAGACGTCACTGGCCACTCAATTTGGCCAACCTACGTCGCCAGCGACGTGGCCGTGGCGTCCCGGTGAGGTAGCGCTCTTAATCGCGTATATTCATGCGGGAAAATCTCTGCCATATATAGCCCAGACAAATTAATAAAATCAGGAGAAATCATACGTTTAGTTTTGAAAATTGGTACAGTTATACCTTACGGTATCCGGATGAACGCACTAAAAGTACTCAAAAGCTCGGCAAACAGCCTTATTCTACCCTTTTTTAAGTAGAATCGGGACTTTTAGTATCTGATTTATTGTAGTATGTTTTCCCCAAATTATTCGGTTTACTTTGGCTTGAGTAATAGGAAGATTCGAGAGCTACGGTTAATTTGTGTATCCATGGTCTCAAGTGCACTGAAAAACTGAGAGAATGTTCAGGAAGATCCGAGACATGAAGTAAAGGCTTTTTTTACGCTTTAAATTTGCTTCCATAGTAGGAGGTAATTTAGAAATGTAATAATAACAAAATAGGGGGATACAGTGTGGTATTGTAGTGAGCAGTTAAACTTTATTTTATTTTACAGATTGGATCAACCAAACTTGATTCGGAAGAACCGTCACATGGAGGTGTGGTACAAACCTGACTTCAAGTTTCGTTTTCCTACTGCACTACTCTACTTCTATTTCATCACTCCACTCAGCCTCAAGTCGCCCAGGGAGTGAGTATATTAATATAAAAAAATAATTAAATTTTTCATTCAATATCCCCATATTATGTCGAAAAATGTTCGACAATTATTGAAAGAAAAATTCAAATTTGACAAGAAACATATAATAATAATAACATTCTTAATAATTCTAATAAATTTGATGTTTTTAATCAAAAAATAATTAAATGTTTTTTTTTTAAATGTAATGACTTACATAGGATCTGACTTATTTTAACAAAATTAAATATAAATTGTAATAATAATAATAATTAAAAAAAAATCGTTTACAGTTCCTGTATGCTCGATCTGTGGACCGATATATTACAGCAAGGACTCAAGGTAAAATGATAACATTGAGCAATGGACGAAACACGCGACCAGTCCATATCACGTCAAATGGACTGTCGTGAATGGTAAAAACTGATGGCTTGATGTCAAATCGCGCCGTTGCGTCACGTCAGTGATCGCGAGTGTAGAAACCAATGAGGATAGAATACATTTCTATCCTCCTTGGTAGAACGTCGCTCCATTTGATTTAAGTCGTTTGGCGTCGCTCCATTTGATTTAAGTCGTTTGGAGTCACGTCAAATGATTGATCGTGTATTTCGTCCATAAGATTCTTCCCCCATAACATTCGTTGAGGATACCCAATCAAATATTTTCCTTTAATTTTATAGGAAGATATTTACCCGGCGAACATGGCGGATTTGTCTCATTCATTGTACGTCACCGACAAAGGGCTCACTTTAAAAGTGAAAGGATATAATCAAAATTTACATGTAAGTGTTAATTTAATTCGAACATATTGCCTAATATTCAAATTATATGTTGTTTTTATCACTCAACCAGTGAACTTTGAAAAGATTAGGGTTATATGAGCTCGGAAACACAGACGCCGGCAGGGAGTTCCAAACCTTGGCAGTGCGCATTATAAAGGATGTTTCAAAGTGCTTAGTCCGAAAAGGAGGGATTTCGACAAGATGCGGATAGTAACCAGCCGTACGTCTGTATGTCCGATGGAAGAAAGGAGAAGGCGGTATGAGCTCATATCGCAGAATATCGCAGATAGGAGATTTTGCTGAAAGAAGACTTCATGTTATTTTTAAAAGTTATATAGTAAAACTACATTCAAATATTTTCTAGAACTTACTTGCTTCGTCTAGGAATCGAAAAAAAATCACCCATATTTTTATGGTGCCAATCGAAAGAATGAACAAAAAATAATTATTATTCTTAAAGAAAGGTTTTCTTAAGAAAGGAATAACGTAAAACGTTGAATTAAAATTTCAAGAATATTATTTGAATGCAGTATTATTAACTTTCAAAAATAACAAAGTGTTCTTTCAGCAAAATATCCCATCTACGATATTTAAGGTACTTTCCCTTCATGTCGCATAGTCTTGGGACGCCCCGTGTATATGTGTATAATATTATATAGTATGAGCTCAGAAACGCTTTAATAAATAAATCAGCGGTTACTGCCCCTTCGAAAGTCACCTTGGCAATTGCACAATTCCTTTTACAAATTTGTGATGTCGATTTCTCTTTACAATGCGACGCGTTGAAATGACAGCTGGTGGTTGAGCTGATATCGCGCGCGATGGTCCCGCGAGCGGACGCCGTTTCGCAGGAGCTGTTCGTTGCGGTGCGCGACGTGCGCGCGCGCATCTACCACAACCAACTCATCAAGCCCCACAAGCTCGGCAAGTCCGTAAACTTATCAATGTTTCAATATAATAATAATAAATCTGTAGGGATCGGTGATGGAGTAATTTACTTTGTTTTCAGAAATATCGTGTATATAGGCTCTATACATGATACTCAAACTAAATTGACCATTTTTACAATTTTTTTCTGTATGTATGTATGTATGTATGTTCCTCCAACACTCTTAAACGAATTAACTGATTTTAAGTATCTAATTTAGAAGTACGGGACACGTGACAGGCTACTTTTTATCTTTTTTAACGCAGACGAAGTCGCGGGCAACAGCTAGTCCGTACTAATATTATAAATGCGAAAGTTTGTATGGATGTTTGTTACGCCTTCACGCAAAAACTACGTTTGCCCTGACTGACTTCTCTATCACCATACAGCCAATAACCTTTTCATAAAGTAAGCACAGTCCGCTAAGTTGTTGAAAATTTCAACTCCGTGCAAAGCCGGGGGCGAATCGCTTGTTATCGATACTTAATATTAGCTATAAATGTAAAATGACTGTTTCTGTCTGTTGTGTTACCTTTTTACCCCTTAACTGTATGAAATATCGTATACACGTTGTAAACTCGTAAGGGTTACAGGAGAGCACCTTTCATCCAGAAAAAAAATACAGTTCCCAATGGATCTTCTAAAATAAAATAAAAAATACGCCTGGCAAAAGTGTAACGGCAATGCAGATGTCAGGCGTTTTATTGCTTATATATTATTATTATTTATTTTTCAATGCTGTCGAAGTTATCTAGTAACATAATAAAAATAAATAAATTGATGATATTACTAAATTAATGTGATAATTAACTCTATTAAACTAATTAACACTAAGCGTTTTAACATTTTTTTAATCTTTTTTGGAATTTTTGAAAATTCAGAAATATTTTTTTTTTTGAAAATTAATAAATTCAAAATTTTTTTAATTTATTTTTGAATTTTTGAAATATTAAATTTCAAAACTAACCAGTTTTTCAATTAAGCTAATGCTGATGCCTTCGTTGAAAAGTAACTTTATATCTTTTTTGGATATTTCCCTACAAAAAATCGTATCCTGCCTTGTCATCTTTTTGAAATGTCTATTTAGTAATAATAATAATAATAATAATAATAATAATAATAATAACTTTATTTGTATAGAAATGTGAGTACATAAAATGATAGACAATTACACATTCAGTCCTATGCACACTCTGTCGTAATTACGACGTACAAATTTTTTATTTTTCTTGCAATCTAAAAGATAAACATTCAGTCATAAAATTAAAACATTTTCACTCATTTATAAATTATGCATGCATTAAAATATCATTGATTTATATTATGTCAACACCAAATGTCAAACATGGTCCAATCAAAGCGATCAAACATGAAACAATAAACTATCTTAGTAATATTATTTTTAACTAGTTAAGCCTAAATCTAAAATTTTAATATACAACAAGAATTCATAAAACATATATACATATAAAAAAAAATTATGCAAAAATTAAGATGCTTACAATAATGGAATAGTAATTTTATTAATGTATTTAAAATATTTATATTTCCTTTATTCACTTAGGTCTGTCAAATCTATCCATAAAATTGCTAGAATTTTTATAAATTACTTCTTAATACTATAATTACCATTATTTTTTTCCATAAAACTGACATTGATATTTATCAAGGAATTCTTTAACAGAATAAAAACACTCCCCCAACAACCAGGTCGTCAAAGCCCTACAGAATTTATTAAAAGGCAAGGCCGTTATATACTTTGGCAGTGAATTATAAATAAGAGGAATCATGTAAACACAATTTCTCTTAAATAACGCTAATTTAGGTTTAGGCATTTCTAGACAAATCCGCACACATTCTCTTTTCAATTTACTGTCATTATTATTAAAAAGATGTATATTCTGCTTAGCAAATTTTGCTGCTTCTAGTATATAAATACTAGGTAGTGTTAACATTTTATGCTTTTTAAAAATTGGTCTACACGACTCAGTCCATCTCATTGAGAACATTGCTCTAACACATTTTTTTTGCGCTACGAATGCTCTTTGCACATCAGAGGCATTGCCCCAGACTATTATCCCATAACGTAAAGTAGATGAAATATATGCATGGTAAACACTTAACACGGTACCTAAGCATGCAATCTTACGAATCTTACCCAAAGCAAAAACAAATCTATTAATTTTTTTACAAATACTATCAATATGCAATTTCCAACTAAAATGCTCATCTACAGTAACTCCTAGAAACTTATTTGATTCAACCTTCTCAATCTTTTGGGAGTCGTATATTATGTTTAAAGAAAGTGGTTTTGATTTATATGTCCTAAATTGTATCACTTTTGTCTTATCTGCGTTAATTTTTAGATTATTTTTCGTCAACCATTTATGAACATCAGCCAGACAACTATTAATGTTAAATTCAAAGGCCCCCCTATCTTTGCCACTAATAACAATAGTGGAGTCATCCGCAAATAATGTCATTTTATGCTTTACTGCCTCAGGGAGATCATTTATATATATTATAAATAAGAGAGGGCCAAGAACACTACCCTGAGGCACACCATATTTACATGTTTTTAGTTCAGAGTCAAAACTTTGTACTACTTTGTTTTTAGAATTTAGTTTTGTAATTCGAGTGAATTGCTTCCTGCCCGTTAGATAAGAGGAGAACCAGTCAAGACCCCTACCGCGAATACCATGATTCTCAAGCTTTTTGAGTAGAATTGCATGATCCACTCGATCGAATGCTTTGCTAAGATCGAGAAAGAGGCCCACAGCAGGAATCCCTTTGTTCAGATGATCAACTATATAGCTTATAACATCATAAACAGCCAGTGCTGTCGACCTACCCTTACGGAAGCCATATTGTTCACCCTTCAATATTTTAAATTTTTCCAAGAAGCGACTTATTCTAGAGTGCATTATTTTCTCAAATATTTTAGAGAGCACTGGAATAAGCGCCACTGGTCTATAGTTATTTTTATCATTCTTTGATCCCTTTTTATAGATTGGCTTAATTATAGTAGTTTTAAGTTTCTCAGGAAAGTGTCCACTTTCAAATGACAAATTAATGATATACGAAAGAGGACTCGAAATATACGAAGCTATATGTTTTATAAGTGGAGCATTTAACAAGTCATAGCCATGCGACTTTGTATTGCGTAGCGATTGGATGGTTCTGTACACCTCAAATGGGGTTGTGGGCTCAATAAATATGCTATTTGCATTAACATCTAAATTTTTACGAATGTCTGTCTTTTCTCCTACTATACATTTTTTTGCTGTCGTTTTGTCACCATTCATATTACAATTCAAGTCTACATAAAAATCATTAAATATATTTGCAATGGTACTTCCAGAAAATATTTTAATTTCGTTTTCAATCAACTCCAAAGGCTCTAATTTGGAAGAGAAATTCCCCAAGTTGCGCTTAACAACACTCCATGTTGCCCTTACTTTATTTTCGGAGTTAATTATTTCCCTACTGTTACATAATGACTTCATATTATTTATGCATTTTCTTAAAATACGCGAATACTCTCTAAACTGTTTTTTAGATTCATCCGATTTTGCAATATAATGTCTATATCTTAACTGCCTTTTAGTGGCGCAACTTTTTTTTATGCCGGCTGTAATCCATTTAGGAGTGATTGTATTCATGCGCTTTTTTACTCTTATTCTAGGAAAGCATAATCCGTAGAACATTGTCAAACATTCATGAAACTTATCAAAAGCTGTGTCTGTGTCGTTAATCTCATAGATATCCGAAAAAGTCAAGGGAATAAAGCAACTTATAAACTTTTTAATGTTAGCGCAACTGATATCGTTCACATATTCAGTTTGATAATCTAATGCTGTTCTAGGTGCAAGATACTCAAACTCATATATCTGTGCAGTATTGTGATCCGACAAGAAAAACTCCCACGTTTCTCCTACCCCACCATTAAAATTGCTAAGTATATTGTCAATACATTTATCTAGACGTGTTGGTTTTTTGATATAAAACTCAAGGCCATAATTCGCAAGGAGATCAAACATACGTGTCGTTACATTAGATTTGCCTAAAAAGTCAATATTAAAGTCACCACATATAATTAATTTATCTTTTTTATTAAAGAATAGAGACAAAATTATTTCAAATTTTTCAAAAAATATATTAATATCAGAGTCCGGTGTTCGGTATAAACAAATTATTACAATCTTCGGTTGATCTATTTGAACTCCACAGACTTCAAAGTTTTTATCCTCTGCCATATTATTCACCACTTCTATTTTTTTACAATTCAATTTATCCCTGCACAATATACATGAGCCACCTCTTCTCGTTTTGTCCCTTGCATAAAAAGAAACCAGTTGATACCCACGAATATGCAAGTTATGTTCCTCCCCCTTCATTATAAAATGCTCGCTTAGGCAAATTACACTAACCTGCTTATTTTTATCTAGTAATTCATTAATAGCTAATTCTAGATTATCACTCTTATTTAGAACTCCTGCAATGTTCTGGTGAAAAAGAACAAACAATTTATCAGTACTTATTTTCTCGAAAAAAAATATTTTGTTGTTGAGCAATACCACTCATGTAAGATGATGATTGAGAAGGTTGAGACGACTTTACTTTACTGGCGATTTTATTAAAGTAATATGGGATTGTACCTAACCTCTGCAAAGACTTCGACGGACATGCGGCCTGAGAAATACCACCCATGTGAGACGCTTTTACTTTATCAGCTATTTTATTAAAGTAATATGGGATTGTACCCTTTTTTTGCAAAGGTTTCGACGGACTACGGGAGAGGAATGATCGAATTTTTCCTGTTGTCAAAAATTCCTTGTCATAATTTAATTTATTTATTTCATGAATGATCTTATTTGCAATGTTATACAATTTGTTACTACCAATTCTAATAAAAGTACAGTTCTTAAATTTTTTAGTCCTTAGCTCTAAATTATTGTTAATTTCGTTCTTATCGATATATTTATTATAGAAAACATTGACAACAATTACGCGAGACTTTGTTACACCTTCGAGAAAAGAACATAAGTTGGAACCAACTCTATAAGGATCGACATCGTTACTACCTGCTAATATTACTATTATGTTTTCATGTTTATCTTCTATTTTATTTTCAAAAACCTTATCTGTTAAGGCATTCGGTTTGCATATGCCAGTTGTTCTGTATTTTTTCAATATAAAGTTGCGCGATTTGTTTGCCACTTCTTGAGCCAGACCTCTTCCCTGATTATCTGTTAATATTGTTAAAGTTCCGCATACTTGTTTATTCTGAAAATATAAATTTCGTTTCTTATTTATTTCTTCCTGATTTTTTCCAGATATCTCCGAAACACCCATCGGAAATGTGAATTCGTCTTTGTCAATAGATGGTTCTTCTTTATCCTTTGGAAAAATATTTGCAGTGCTGTTGTACTTGGGTTTAGTAATTTTCGAAGTTATCGGGGTCAAACAATCCAAGTCCAAATCCAGAATTCTAGCCGTGCGATCCTTAGCTATACCGCCCTTCCTACTGCTATGGTCTTTACTGTTTGAGTTAACACTCCTCAGAAACATTCTTTTCAATTGTTCATTCTTCCTCACTTCCTCTTCCAGTGATCTCTTCAGAGTCACTATTTCCAAGTTTAAGTTTTCAATTTCATTATGAGCACTTAATAATAGTTCATATTGTTCATGTATTTTATTTTTGTATTCAACTATATCCTCTCTTTCAAAGTGCGTGGATAAGTCAATCATACTTTTAACACTCATATTTGAGTGTGTAGTGTCAAGTGAATTATTTGTTAATGGCAGACTCATTCCCTTAAACATAATATTGTTGAGAGAATCTTCTGATAATGATCGGCCGAGGTATACGGGTTTTTTCCTTATTGTAACATTCCTTCTATCTATTGAATCCATTATAGTAATAAAATGTTTCTTATTTTTGTCTTATATTATCCGTTATAAATTCATTCAAAATCAAATATATATGTCAATTAACTATTAGGTATTCAATGTCAGTAAACCTTCAACAGTTAATATTTTCAATTATTTGTTGTTAATTGTCAATTAATTAGTTTGTCAATTGTCAATATTCATACTTTCAAAATTACCCCATATAAAGTAATTTTAATGTTGCCCTCAATTATTCAAGTTTCAAATATTAGGTCTATTTATGCTTCTAAGTATTTGTAATAGTATTAATATGCATTAGTACATATAATAACCAACACTATTCACTCACTTCCATTTCCAATTTATATTATAATTATATCTTTCACTTCCTTATCCTTATACTTTTTTTCACATTGCCATCATAATTTTATATAGTTTTTTTTTCTTATTTATAACTCATATAAATTCTAGATAACACTCACACATGAAATTTACACATTTTATTAACTTTTAAAATAAATTTTAACTAAATTTTATCATTTGTATATTATATAGAAATTTTAACTTGATTCTCAGTATTAAACGCCATACTATATGTTAGATTTGTGATGAATATAACAGGGACGTGCGTATGGATATTCTCCTGGAGCCGTACGTGACTCCGCGGGACAAGGCTATGGTCATCAACGACATAACGCTGGAGGATCTGAAGGATTTCAGTAGGAGTTTCCTCTCCAAAATGTACTTACAGGTATACACATACATTAGCGTTAATATTTGTAAACTCTAATGGGAGAGTGAACGGTAAAAATTGTGGGAAATCTAAAAAAAAGCATTAACTTTGTTCAAATTCTTAATATTCACTGAAGCGAACTTATAGGGAGATAAAGCGTTCGGCTGTGATTGGTGGAGACAATGTGAGTGTACAGAGGATATGCACTTTTTAGTCTGTTCGTAGAACTCTTAATGTTCAGACGCTCTCACTGTTATCATACTGCGTTTTTTAATTTTAATTCGTATTATTGTTATTTTAAGGTTTGAATTTCGTTTAACTAACGTTTAACGTATATTTTTCATTTTATGACTACATCAGGAACCAAAATGTCTATTATCTTAATTAATAAATAATTCACAACTTAATAGCGAGAATAGTTTATAAAAAATTAAAAGTGTAAGGTTGTGGTTAAGGACGTAGTAGGTAGGTATTACTATAATATTTTATTATAGTTAACAAACCTAAAAGTAGCGTATAATGAACGTTCACCTATTATTTTATACGTCCACTCGAGATTTGCTGTCCTTGTCTTAACACGTTTCAGTGAATAAACTTTAGTAAGAGATGTACATTTCTATTGACCTTACTCCTTTACATAAGTATATATTGACTGCATTTAATCCAGGTATTGGTGCAAGGCAACATACAGTGGCACAAAGCGATTCGGATATCGGAGAAGGTTTTATCTACTATCGAATGGGAAGGACTCTCCGAAGAAGAAATGCCTCAGGTATATACTCCAAAACTTTTCTTATATTTGGTTAGATATTTAACTTAAAGCGACCCATGTTAAAATCAGATTTTGAATGTATTTTCATATGGAAATCAATAGTTTTCTTTTCCATTTATCATCCTTTTATTGAATGTCAAAAACAATTTTATGTTAGGTATATGAATTTGGAGCCCGTTGGATCAGTGTGCTTGCCTTGTAGCTCTGTTTCAAAAATCCCGGGTTCCATTCGCGGCTTGGAATTTTGGAAATGAACTTTTCAAAAATTAGTTCTCTTCTGGATTTGGAAGCAATGCGTTTCACAGTCATTTGGGCAGCCCATCTATAGTAAACCACCTTACAGAAGGAACATCGTGAAATAACAGCACGTGTACTGTTGTGTTGTGTTTCAGTGAGTGAGTAAGGTTTGCCAGAGCCGATTTCCTTATCGTTGAAAAAATGCACCCCGGGCGAAGCTTAATTAGCGAAGCGAAGTTTAGTTTAATAGAGTTAGTTATTTTTTGGAAGTGGGTTGAAAAAATGCACCCCAGGCGAAGCCGAGACAGGGTCGCTAGTCTATATAAATAAAAATGAATCCCTAAATGTGTTGTTAAGCGTAAAACTCGAGAACGGCTGGGTCGATTTTAATTCTGTCTTCACTCATGAATGGAGGGATGATCAGGGTAGGTTATTACGTAAAAAATAATTGAAGACGTGAGTGGATGAAGGTTTTTTCGTTTTTTTTGCGTTGATGAAGGTAATACGTCCTTATGAATGATTACAGACCTTAAGAATGTCTATTTAAGATATTTTTGGAAAATAAAAATTTGAAAAAGGTGTTATTTGCAGTTAATTTTAAAAAGCAAAGATTGCAGAAAAGTTTACTTTTGTCAATGGAAAAGGAAGCTATGTTCACTTTTTTTTAAATTAAATAATAGAAGTGTTTAATTGCTATTAATATTTTAGGTTTTTTACACAACTTTTCATCATAATTTAGTACAAAAATCAATTCCGTGTCGACGTATCTCAAAAATTAAAACTAAAACTTTAACCTCGATTTATTCAAAATGGAATTATGCGACATACCACCTTCATCCACTCACGTCCGGGCGAATACGGGAGCGGGTCGCTAGGTTATTAATAAAAAAAAAGAAAACTGTCGTGGATGATGAATGAATGGTTGATTAGATCCGCGTGCACGAGCTGCCGCTGGGCTCGCGGTGCGTGCGCGTGTCGAGCTTGAACCGCGCGTCGGCCAACAGCATCGTCACCAATTACTACCAGGGCGAGCTCACCAAGCCCTCGGACGCAGCCACACTAGAGCTGCTCATGGTGAGTTCATCATACTTGATGTTTATGTTTCAGACAGACTTGACTCGACGCAATTTATTAATATTAACGACAATGTAAAGCAATACAGGTATAAGTATTCAACGACACGATTGACGACAGATACAATACCAAGCGATAACATCTCTTCGATTACAAATAAAATCAATAACTTTAAGGCTTTCTGTTTTTTTGTTAATTTATTTTGTTTGGATACATAAAAATTCACACTGACGAAAAATTTAAACAGTACCAAGATTTTTTTTTCCTGAACCGAAAACTCCTTCAAAAAAGGGATTTTATTGTACTAATTAAAGTATTTAATTTTCTGTTAACTATTGTGTAAAATATGAAAAAAGAAAAACAAAATAAATGTAGTCAATTAATATTTTAGTATACAATAGAACTACAGTTAATTTATATTGCTAAAAACAAATTTACTGTTAGTAAGAAGTCAAATAAAGTTGAGAAAATAACGCCTTTCCGCTAAGTCCTCGCCTTAATATCGTTTTTAAGAAATTATGTTTTGAGTGTTAAGCACTGGAAGAGTGAAGAATTTTAATAAATATTCTCCACTGGAAGCAGTGGAGAATATTTATTAAAATTCCTTGCAACACGAAAACTATTCATGTTGACATGTTGCAAATTTTCTGTACACTATATTAAACTCCTATGAAACCTATAAAAAAGTAAAATTCAAGCCAAATATTTAAGTGTTTACGCTATACCCACTCTCGTGGTATTGTTCAGATGCTGATGGATGAGCCGGTTTTCGACGAGTTGCGCACAAAACAGCAACTTGGCTACAGCGTGTTCAGCATGATGCGGTACACCTTCGGAGTCTTGGGCTTCTCAATCACCGTCAACACACAGCGCGACAAGTTCAGGTATAAACATAGCAAATATTCTTGCGCTCTGACCTTGAGCGGGTATAGAATTGCGAACAATACGGCGCAACGCTTTCATGGCTTCCAACCCCTGCATCACAATACCTCCCAAAATCGGTTACTGCCTCTAATTTATCTATAATAAACGTCTGGATGGGGGTTATCCCATACAAATTACATATATATACTTTCGTGTACAATTTTGAAGCGCCGCCGTAAGTAAGTACGGGAACTAATTTTGACGTTTGCGTATTTTTAAACCATGGACAAGTATAATAGACTGATCGTGTGTTTCGTACATTAGTTACCCTAAGAGCCTTATCATACTAGCGGTTTGCGAGCGGATTCGGGGCGGAGCGGGCGCGCAGCGAATACGTTGCGGATTCGCAACGTTTTCGTGGCGTGTTTGCAGCGAGTTTACGACGTAAAATATAGTCGGTAACAAAATGGATTCCGACGAGGAAACACTGCTTTCGCTTTTGTTACTTCAAAGACACAGGAGACGAAAACGAAAGCATCTAAGAATCTGGGAGCATCCATTATCAATTAATCGACTGGCAGAGAGCGACTACTTTGTGTTTAAAAAACGAATAAAAATTATCCAAAAAAATTTCGTTCCTACCTGAGAATGTCAAGACCTACATTTTATGAGTTGTTGCATCTGTTACAAATTGACTTAATACATATGACTTAAGAAGTTTGTACGATAGTGTACAAAATGGGTGCTATTCGCAGCGAATTCGTTGCGCGTCCGCGGCGTATTCGCTGCGCGCCCGCTCCGCCCCGGTCGCAAACCGCTAGTATGATAAGGCTGTTAGATAATTATGTTAGCGAAGTTAATTTTTTTCTACAGTAGAAGTCTAGACTCAATGATTAGTGTATTGTATTGTATGACGTTGTGTGTGGGGTGTGGGTGAAGCGTGTCGCAGGTGGACTCTCGCATCGAGGCGTTCCTGAAGCGGTTCGCGCGCGACTACTCGATTCAGAACGAGAGGGAACTCGCTCACTCCAAGCGAGCGCTGGTTCAGCTCAAGCACACCACAGACTTCGACATCAAGGAGGAGGTAACACACCGAATCATTTGCTTTTAAATTAAATTTTAAATTATTTACTTACAATTTGCACTTACTTATTATTACAGGGCGATAGAAATTGGCGTGAAATTGTCAGCGGTGAATATAAGTTCCACAGATTATTTGATGAGGTTTGTCACTTACATATTATAAAATTTTACTAACAAAACTATGGTATGTATGTAATAATTATAAGGTTTAAATAACTTTATGGATTTTCATTTTATTTATGTTTCTGCAAAATGTCAAGATTTGTTAACAAATTAATTAACCGGGGTAACAAATCATTCTTAAATTACAATGTGGTGTTCAATAGATTATTTCAATGCACTGAATATGCTTGAAAACAAAAGAAATTGTGATGATTGTTGTTTGTTTTCAGGCTGAAGCTATAGAGAAGGTGAAACTGTCCGATCTGAAGAAATGGGTGAACAATCATTTCCCGACTGGAAACAAGTCTCAATTCAAAAAACTATCCATTCAAGTAAGATATATATATTTTATTACTATACAAATATTATAAAGAGGAAAGATTTGATTGTTTGTTTGTTTGTATAGAATAGGCTCCGAAACTACTGGACCGATTTGAAAAATTCTTTTACCATTAGAAGCCGACATTATCCGTGATGAACATAGGCTACTTTTTACGGCGGGAAAATGCTTCATTCCTACGGGAAATCTAAAATAAAAGTAAATACTAGCGGCTTGGCCCGGGAGATAGCGCCATCTATCCAAAATACGGTAGATGGCGTTTTATACTTTTCTACGCGGACGAAGTCGCGAGCACCAGCTAGTATTACATAAAATAAAATATCTATTGTATGAAAACAGGTGGTTGGACACAAATTGAAAGAAGGCAGCAACACGACAGAGTCAGACGCCTCGATGGATGAGCAACAGTTGAAAAATTACGAGCTGGTCTATCTGAAGGCGTCCGAGAACGGAGACTCTGACATTGACAATGCGACTCAGTTCATCACCAACATAAAAGAGTTCAAACGGGACCTGCCTTTCATTCATGTGCCCAAGGTGAAACTGCCGCAGTGTTAGAATATAAAAAAAAATTAAGGTAAAAACATGAAGTACGGGTTGGGGTAATTTGGTCCGGGCGGGGTAATCTCGTCCAGACAGGGGCAAAGAGTAAAAAAAAGGAAAAATGTGTGTGCATTCGCAGTGTTACAATAAATATGATGTTAAAAACATAGGAATAGAAGAAAGTGTGTGTTGGGGTAATTCGGTCCGGACGGGGTAATCTCGTCCAGAAAGGGGTAAAGCCTAAAAATGGAAAATATATTATGTGCTTATTATTTATGTGAATTGAAAAATTATTGAAGGTTTCTAATAAGATTTTTTGCGTTTTTAAATGAAATTAAATATTATTTAATGGTTTTTCTTCACTGATAGGGTCAATATTAATTTGAAACTAGTGTTAATTGGTTGTGGTATTCATTTATTTGAGACGGTTTTAAGGTTTTGAGATATTATTAAATAATTGAAACCTTAAGATTTTGAGGGATATTTTTGAATTGAATATTATAAGACTTATTTTTTACCACTGACAGTAAGGTCGGTTTCAGTGCTCTCCTGACGGTCAGTCCTGACGATACGCGTGCGTACGGTCAGGCGAGCTCTGTGACGACTTGTGAATTTTCATACAAATGGCAAGCGCGACAGACCCTATGCACCGACCGTCAGGAGACCTCTTAAACTGGTCTAACATTTTTGTTGTTACAAATGAATGATAAATTCAGAATTGACTGTTTTTTTATATAAAAATTATTTTTTAAGATTTTTTTAAAATGAAACTTATTTTTTTGTACAATAAATGACCATAAAATGATTTGAACATGTTCACTGCCTTTTAATAATGTGTAAAATAATTGTAAATAACTGCAATAACTAAAACGTTGCAAAAATGACAGATTATTAAATTATAAAATTATTGTTTTACAATAATAACTTTGTTTAAACTCATCTAATGTACATTTGTTCGCTAATTATACATAATCTGGATTATTGTACATATGTACCTACTTAATATAATATAGTATTGAATTTTGAAATTGTATTTTATTTTTAATCTTCTTTAAGAAATAGACAAATACGTGTGCGTAAGTATAATAATTATTATTATTATGTATTAGTTACACCTGTATCAAAATCATTTAGTAGTTAACGGAGAAACAGACAAGAGTGGGATAGCGATCTTATTATTATATAATATGTATAGAAAATCTAGATTTCACTACACATAATTACATTGAAAAGATATTTAAGTCCGAATTTACCCTTTTACCTTGTTTTACCACATACCAAATTAGCCCGCCTATAAGTTTTGACTTCAATAAAGGTTCATCAAATAAAAAGCAAAGTAAATTAACGAGTTTATGAACACAACAAAATTAGTACACGATTTCTATCCGCCCGTCGAGATCTCCAAATGCTATCTGTTGGCGACGCATGAACCTTTGAAGCATCACATAGTCCAAGTCGAGGTTCACCAGATTTTCGCGGTTTTCAGACAACATCTGCAACAAACGCATTTATTAAAATCCGCGTTAAAAAATAAAAAATATTTAAGGCGTGACAAAATATACGACCAATAATAATTAATTCAATCTTTAATACAGTTATAGTTTCGCCAGGCGTTAGATTTTTATTTTTATATAATATGCCTTGGGAAGAGTACTTTTTTTCTGCATGGAAGGTAGCCTATGTATTCCTGATAATGTGTTAATACTATCACTTCGCAGAAACTTTACAAGAACCGTCACGTGTTATATTACCTACACTGAAGAGTCACACAAAATTTTATCTTGTAATTTTACTCTTATCGTGCGCTAAATGTTTCACTTGAAAAATACCGAGCAGCTCGGGTGCTCTATAAATAACTATCGACTTCTGAAGTTGGTTCCGGCGTTAGTTCGCTCAAGTACAGTCGAATGCGCCCCCCCCCCCCATATCCTTTTTTAACTATAGCGACAATTTTAAACGCCGGGTCATGTGAGATTTTTACTCACTAAAAACCACACGTTTCGGGGTAAAAACCTATTGGGGGACCGCGGTACCCCATCCGTATTACCCGCGCACCATTCTTCCCGAATTACCCCGTGGATATCACCTAACGGGGGTTACCTACCGTGTATCCGCCGCCACCGTCGCCGATGTAGTTCTGGGTGACGACCCGGTAGGTGGCGTTTCTGTCGAGAGGCTCATAGCGGGGCACGTCGCAAGAGATGCAACGCACCGAAGACGTCACACGCGAACCTACCGGCGCCGACGCGTTGTACACGTTGCGCATCCCTGAACAAGTTCACATTTTGACCTTTACACTGTTACACACTGTTGGCAAACGAACTTATAATACTAGATACATAAATGCGTATGCGTTTTACAATCTTACGACCTCATTGTATAAGTTTCATTTTGTAAAAACGGTAACTTTTTATTTATTTATGTATTTTATTTTCAACAAAAAAAATAATTGAAAAAAATCAACAAAAAAACAGTCTTAAAACAAATTTTAAGACTTTCTTATAGTTTGTAAAGGCTGTAAATGTATGATATATTTAACAGGTTACGTTATGCCACTTATTGGGTTTTGTCTTGTCGACATATTTTTTTAATATAGTACATATGTTTTTATGTACTACATATGTAAAAATAAGTTTAGATTTTAATATGGTGAAATTGTTTATTCGCGTTTCTCTCAATTAAGTTGACTGTGGCTAATCAATGACTAGCTTCGACTAACCTCCAATTTGCAGCATCCGACCGCTGTAGAAATCACCAGGCGTCTGCCAAACGCCAACGGAGAACTCGAGCGCTTCCAGCAAATGCTCACCCTTCAAGTCGTACACCTGCACGTAATTCTCGAACGGCATAGCCATTAACAACCCCTCTGTGGTCACGTCTGTATCGAGAGTTAATAATGTCATCAAGTTACGCGACTCTTTATTATGAGACCCTCATACAAATTTCTTTAATCATCATATGAATCATCTCAGCTGTAGGAAGTCTACTGCTGGACATAGGCATCCACCAATAGGACCTGTCAGGTCTCCGTACTATGTGTTCTGACCACTGCCATTTCCGCTTCTGCCGCCGATAAAACCAATGCTACGTAACCGGTTACGTGGGAGGGATTATTTTTCTTGCTACGAAACTAGTTACGTACGACCGCCTACGAATGGCGTGGCGAGTCAGCGGGCGAGTTTAGTAGGATCAGGACCAGCACAGAATCCTACCACAGGTTTGCGTCATTAAGCCCCCTAATCGGTATACACCTTAATTTTGGATGTTGTCATTCATTTTGTATTCATGTTTGTTATCAATGTCATTAATGCTTATCTTAGATTATTCAAGTAGTTGTTGTTTTAGTGTGGGGGCGTAATGTATGAGAATATTTTGTAAAGAGTAGGTATAAGTTAAAAAGCAATCTGTAAATGTTTACTCTTAAAATAAAGTCATAACCGTCAAGTTTATTGTGCATTATTTATAACCAAATACATCTTTGCGTTTGTGGGAAAGGGAAAACACATTTTTGTATTTCGTTAACACGGGCCAGCTATTGGCTATTTTGTAGAAAGAAAGAAAAAATCTTTGTACGTAACTGGTTTCGTAGCAAGAAAAACAATTCTTGTCACGTAACTGGTTACGTAGCGTTGGTTTCGTAGGCGGCCGTAAACTTACTGATCCCGCCGGTTTATTATGAGAACCCCGAGCATAGCTCTCTCCATGGCTCTTTGAGCGACGTTTAAACTTTCTTACCAAGCCCATAGAGACTACGTTTTATATAGAGACTCTACCTAGTTGTCCATTCTTAATATTTATCGGTTTGATATTTGATTTGATATTATTAAGCAGGGAGAACTCACCTCCCGGGTTGATTTGCACTCTCAAGCCACCCGCGTTGATCATGCAGACGTGTGCGTGATGCCAAGCGCCCTCTGTCGCCATCGGCATCAACTATATAGTTACAATATCCACATTTTAAGTATTATTATGGTCTCGATGCGAGTTCATTACTTGTGAAAACTTAAAAAGAAGTCTTATATTGACGACCCCGTTGGACGAATGGCAAGGGTACTTGCCTAACGTTTCAGGGGCCCGGGTTCGATTCCCGGCCGGGTCAACTTTGGAAATTTTAATATAAAATTTTCAAAATTGACTGGTCTGGATTTGAAAAGTAGTGGTAAGTACACTATTCAATTTGAACGATTCCTATTTAGGAATCTAAGTAGTGAGAGTTCACAATCCTTTCTCCACCCAAATCAAGGTATCACAGTAATTTTGGAAATAAATTAATAGATAATTTGGATTACATTACAATAAAATTTTGTCAATTTCGGGATTAAATTTCAAAACGTCACACACAGCCAGCTAAGTTGCGGACGCTAGGTGGCGCTAAACTCGTGCACAACTGCACAGAGTTAATATCATATCGACCTACATGACTAGAAAATGCGAACGAACACTTAAATACATAATAGACAGTTGGGACCAAGTGCTGAGTTAGATTGATAGTCGGTCGCGTGCGTACCTCTTCGAGGAATCCATCGCAGGCCCACGAGCCCATATTGCACTCCCTCCGGTAACACCAAGACCTGTTCAGCGTGACGAGGGACTTCCCCAGCACTTCCTTTCCCACCGCGTCCACTTCTTCACGCCACGGGTCCAGCAGCTCCAGCATATACGGATCTATTGTGTCAGATTGTGTCGGTTTATAGATATATCTATCACACTTTTATATTATTGCTAAATAAACTAGCTGCTGGCGCCCGCGACTTCGCCCGCGTTAAAAGTAAGGCATGTGTAGCGCCTGCCTGACTAATGTGTAAATGTAAAGCAATATATAGGTCATGCAGCGAATAAAGACTTCTCGGCAAATGTGCGCAGAACTCTATTTTTAGGTGTTTGAGGGGGCAGAGGAGCGTGAGCGGCTGAGTCTACCAATAATATGTGCCGACACGTTATTGGTAGACTCAGTCGCTCTTCTCCTCTCGCACTTCGTTCGCGCGTCTCGAGTCTCTTAGGTACTGTTGCGTACAGATTGTTTTATCGTATCATTAAATACGTCATGGTGAATAATTGCCTAAAAAAAACGTTGTCCTTCGACATCGCACGATGATTTTATGGAAGGAATATCAACACTGCTGTAATGTTAAGTTAATGAGGTGAAAAATTACGAAATAAGAAAAACAAATTTCATTTTCCTTAGCAATTTTGTGCGCAATTGTACACATGCGCCGATTCCCCCACAAGTGTCGCCTAAAAACCTTAATAATAATTCCCCTATAACACCCGACATCTTTGCTGTTATAAAACTTTTGTATCTTTATTTTTAGTATATAGCTGTGGTGCCCGCGACTTCGTCCGCGTAACTTTATAAAATATAATACATTCGCGTCTGTGACTGTGAAACCATGAAAATACACATACAAAATTTCAACCCAATCGGTCAAGCCGTTTAGTAGTTGACATACCGACAGCAGCAATTGTATTTTTAAATCATCCAGGAAACCATCGAAATAGCCATATAAAATTTCAACCTAATCTGTTCAGCCGTTTAGAAGTTATGTGAAAAAGATAAGTACGGAAGGATAAATTCTTACTACCCGTTGTCCTATTACCCGTTTTCCCGTAGGAATGAAGCATTTTCCCCCGGTAAAAAGTAGCCTATATTCATCACGGATAATGTCGGCTTCTAATGGTAAATGAATTTTTCAAATCGATCCGGTAGTTTCGGAGCCTATTCTATACAAACAAACAAACAATCAAATCTTTCATCTTTACAATATTAGTATAGAAACCTAAGTTAGATTAGATTATTATTATCATGACCTGGAATGATGCTTGTTCCTAAATAGATGGGCTGCCCCTCCCAGCTCTGAACGATGCCATCCGAGTCTATGAACAGCTTAATGATGCCCAAGTAACGCGTGTAACATGACGCTTGAACTATCGGAATCTGAAAATGATCGTCCATTATTGGAATTCTTGATCAACATTGGTGAATTCCAAAAAAAAATTAAAATTAAAAATGTGGAATTTCCTGTAGAAGAACTTTTTTTGTATTGGCTGGTGCCCGTGACTTGGTCCGCGTTAAAAAAATGAAAAATATAACACCTGAGAAAATATTTGATATCTTTTATCGCTGCGATGACTATGGCGCCGACATGGCATCTATTTTTTATATTTTACATATCTTGCATTTTTTCAGGATAAGTATTCTATATATTAATCCAAATAATAATCTATCTGTGTGCCGAATTTCAACCTAATCGGTTGAGCCATTTTTTGCATGAAAATAACTAGATTGTGCGTGCTGCCTTTTTTGGGGGCATATAAATAGTGGTAGGGCACACTGCGTTTCGCAGTCATTTGGGCAGCCCGTCTGGCGGCAGTAACCACCCCCTTACAGAATACCACCGTGAAATAACAGCATATGTGCCGTTGTGTTTCGGTAAGTGAGTAAGGGATGCCAGAGCCCATCCCTTACCCTTAATCCTTCTATGGTCTGCAGCGCACTTGTAGCGCTCATTATAGGCGTTGCTTGTGTTATAGGCGACGGTAGCCACCTACCATCAAGTGGACCGTCAGCCTGTCTGTCGACCTTAACATAAAAAAAAAACCATTTGTAATATAATCTTAAATTCATAAGTAGTACCAGAGTAAGTAAAAATAAATCTACCTTGGTACTGTACTATCAGACCGCAGAGTAGTACTACGGGCAAAAAATAATCCCCTTGTTGTAGTACCACCATACACTGACATCCATCCATACATCCTTCCTCACAAACTTTCGCATTAGTAGGACATAGGTAAATCTCACCCTATGTCCACTCTGCTGGGTGACCACTGTGGGGTAGTCGCCGGCTGGCGTGTCTCCGTTCTCGGTCTCGCCAGTGAACAGAAACGTGTGCGAGTGAGCGCCCACTATTATGTCTACTTCGGGCACAACTCGGGCCGCCATTGCTCTGTTTATTTTTACACGTTTTCTTAGAAAATCTCCAAATAATAGAGTGAAATTTATGGTCTAAGGGGCGATGCGTAAATTACGTCACACGTTAAGGGGAAACGTGGGGTCAACGAAGTGTGACATTGTGTGACAAAGGGGGGAGCTATCTAGATTTATGTAAGGATTTTTGTTAAAAAATAATGAAATATGGTCTAAGGCGTAATCTGTAAACTACGTTACACGTTAAGGGGAGACGTGGGGTCAACGAAGTGTGACACAAAGGGGGGAGGGGGTGTTTAAACTGTAAACTTACAACTCAAAAAATCCTTATTTTTATATAAGGTTTATATTGTTTTGTTGCCAAGCTCTCGCTCGTAATATTCAAAATATGTGACGTCACAACAGGAAGGTGTGTCCCACAAATGTAACCACTTGTGACAAGAAATTCGTGTGACGTAATTTATGGATGACTACTAAGACATAACTAAGAAAAGTAGTTTATTGCAAATCAAAATTTACACAAGCACTATGAGTATAACAGAAATGTTTATGTCGATTAAACTCACATGTCGCTAGTATATCCGCAATGGGACAGCACTATGATAATGTCCACACCCTGCTCTGTTAGAATAGCTGCTTCCCTGTTAATGGCCTCCACTTCGTCTTCCATTATCACTTGACCTATGGGAGCTGAAAACTTCAAATTTGACAACACATTATTAGACTGTTTTGAATGTAAATCTTCGACACTCGACAGTGTTGAATGTAAATCGTTCTAACGGACAAAGATAAATGCTGTGAGGTACCGACTTAGAATAGTATCCACCCATCTCAATACGTAGGTGCTTTAGAAATCGGCTAAGGGAAAAATTACCACAGGGTGGCCAGCAGCGCCCTTACGGACAATATTATATTAAACGTAGCGAGTATTTGCAAAACCCTCCCTATTATCAACATTAACGGGCTCCTCCTAACCTGTCTTTTTGGAAAATTATGTCCAGCAGTGTACGTCCTACGGCTGAGGTTATAGCCGGGGCTCTACCGCGAAATGAGCCCGCTTAACTCGCAACGGTAAATTTCATAGATGAGGCTCGACCGCCAAAGTGTCTAGCGGAGCGGGCTGACATGATCATTTTAACTATTTCTCGCTTCAAAAAACTCGCTCAGCTCATTTCTGTCCGTTCATTTCGCGATCGAGCCTCGGCTTTTAGGTCGTGTAAAAGGTGTAAAAGGTTGGCAGTTAGGTAGCCAAACTGTGTTTGATCCAGGACTTCGATACTGATGTAATAAATAAAACATTAAAAAAAATATTTTAGTTGCGTGGCACATTTTTTTACATTCTCTGCATTAACTATTAAAACCTAAGCATTAAGTAAACCATTTTTGTCTTATTTGTTATCTACATTTTGTTCAGAATTTAAGTACATAGTAATAAAAGAATCAACCCAGAGATTACATTATAGATTACCCTACTATTAAGGATTATATAGCTATCGTCTAATAGCAAAAGTACCTATATTTGAAATTGATATGAATAATATTATAGATATTGTAGAATGCTCTACACATGTAGATGATAAAACAGTGTTTTTGGAGATAACTCTTTCTAACCGACTTCAAACCGTTTTCTCATGGATGCCATTGTCAGAACTGGACCAAATTGAAGTGGGACCACACGGAAAACACCAGATTTCAAATAAAAAAAAGAATCATCAAAATAGTTTCACTTGGGAACCTCCTACTTTTTTGGAAGTCGGTTGAAGAACGAACTTGCGAGCTGAGCGAAACTTATGAATGGACAAGCGATGAATGAAATTACCACTTGCAGCAGCACACCGATAATGCCAATCTGTCTTCCATGCCGCGTGACAATCACGTGGTTTTTGATGTGGGGCGCTAGATCTGGTTCAAATGTGGTGTTCACATTTGCGCCCAATACGGTCGAATTCAAATATGAAACGTATGGGACTAGACCTTCGACGCCGTGATCGAATTCGTGGTTGCCGAGCACCTGTTAAATTCGACATTAACTTTTATACAATACAATTTTTTTATTTTTTATTATTATCTATATGCTTTTGGGGCTTTCACCCTACAAAGATATGCCAGCCCCATCATCCCCTAAATTAAATAATTGACACAAACATATTTTAAAAACTAAGTATTATCAGATCAAGGTTACCGTGTCATGGAAATACCACCGATGTAACAGTATGGCAAACTTCACATCAATAGAATGTATGGAAATTAGTGAAATACCTTCGTCAATTGGGAAATGGCTGATTGTCTTCAAACGACTGAACACTTCATAAATTATAAGAACTAAGAACCATCCCGATCTTGTCAGTTTTCAAATCAAAGAACAACCGTATCAAAATCGGTCCATCCGTTTGGGAGCTACCATTCCACAAACAGACACACACGTCAAACTTATTTACGTCACCCCTTTTTGTGTCGGGCTTTAAAAACAGTTGATATTTTTTTTAAATCGGACGAGTAGTACGAAGATTACCTCCTACATATTATACAAACTTTACCTCTTTATAATATTAGTTTGAATAAATAGAAAAGACTAACGTGAGCGTCGTGGGGCATCATATTCATGAAGGTCCGACTGACATTCCATCTGAGGAAGTTGTACCAGATGGTGCCTTGGAAAGTGTCGCCTCCGTTGAGAAGGAGCGAGTCGGGCTCCGCTTCGAAAGCCTGGTTCACTGCAGTGTAGAGGCGCGCGAACCCTCCAACACAAGGGTCTACTTCAGGTTGACATACTGTCCCACTGGGACTCACTTCGTCGAAACTGTAATGGGCAATCGTACCGATTCTTATGGGGCTGGTTTTCATGTGGATATGTTTTTAAATTTGCTTTTATTGTGGGAGGTGTGAACTGTGAGGCAATTCAGAAAAGTGATGATAACAAAATCGGGCGATAGAGTTCGATGCTGGAGCCTACATATCTATCATTTACATGAAAAATGAAATCAAATCGAGTGACGATAGCTAAAGGATCAAAGATTTTGTTTTTGTGTAGGTAGGGTAAAATGACCTATTGTTGGCACCCCTCCAATTTATTGGCACCCTAAACATTTCACTGAAAAATAAGAAAACTATTCCATAAACTGTGTTCCCACAAAAAATAAATAGATCTTAGGTTTATGAGAATTGCTAACACTAAACAGTCAAATGATTTAAACATTGTCAAACTTTCAAATTTTATTTGAGTTGAACAATAGGTCGAAAGGTGCTATAGTGACATGGTCGTATTTCTTAAAGTGCCAATAATTGGGTATTTTCCCCTATATGATATATTCGAATTCGTTGGATATTTACATAAACTACACTGAAAGAAATATATATTTCGCTATCAGTCAAAATATATAATATATGTTTATTGCGTCATGACCTGTATTGAAATATAGTATTATACAATAGTAATATTATAGTAACGTAAAAAGTACTTAGCAGTAGAATAGTCGTAGGAGTTGTGAAGGCAAAATATATTTAAACATGTGTCAGTGTGGTACGTTGCTATATTATGTATATATTTATTTTATACTAGCGACCCGCTCTCGGCTTCGTCCTGGTTGCAATTTTTATATACAAAACACTCCCCTTTTTTCCCTCTTTCCATATATGAAAACCGAATTAAAAGTGGTCTACCCATTCTAGAGTGTTTGAAGTACACAAAGCCTTCAAATATATAATATAATAAGCCATAGTTTGATAAAGCTATGTACTTACTGAGCATGGAAATCATTGTAGTGTATTATGTTTAATTCGAACAAATCGTCTTCTGTGGCCTGGCCATACACTGAACCCAGAACGGCAAGAATTAGCACCACCAACTTCATTGTCACGTCCGTCCAAAACACGTCTCGCGTGGTGACACGAGAAACAGCTTATCAAAACATGAAAACACCTATCGAATATTGGTATTAGTGCGTATCTGTAAGGAAGCTAAGATAAAGTTGTGATAAGTTAATTAGACTTAGCATAACAGGGCCGCATTTAGCAGAATGCTCACCTAACGTTTCTAATTCACAAATTTCCCCCTTACGTGGTGTTATCGCCTCGTAAGGGCCGAATTTTCCCTGTGTATGC
The DNA here is from genome assembly GCA_918317495.1 of Synanthedon vespiformis. Classification (NCBI taxonomy): domain Eukaryota; kingdom Metazoa; phylum Arthropoda; class Insecta; order Lepidoptera; family Sesiidae; genus Synanthedon; species Synanthedon vespiformis. The sequence continues at coordinate 4,884,815 of OU906965.1, forward strand.
CCATATTCTACACCAAAATATGGATAAGTTTTTGAATTTTCGTTAAAAAACCACTTATTTTTCAAAATTGCTATTGAAAACTTGGCCTGGGAATTTACCGCCCTATACACTACTAGCATCTAGACTCTAGTGTAAATCTTGGCTTGGTCTCACATATCTACTAGGGATTGGTTGGGAGATAGTGGCTATTTTCAAATCGATCAGTGAAGAAACATTAATTAGTTCATTTGTCCCAAACTTTTAGGTATCGGTGAGACTTCGCTAAAGTGGATTATCGACAAGAGTTTAATTTGTTGATAAGGTAGTGATATAAATGGTTTATCGAAACGAATTTGACATTGATTAATTTGTTGACCATTGAAATTTGTGAATATTGTCTAATTGCTTATTAGAGAGGCCACACCTCTAGGCAAACCGGTTCCGGTCATATACTGCAAACATTATCCAAATCTATATTAATATTATAAAGAAATAATTCAAAATTTATCCCAAATTGACCCAAATTTTGATCTGAAATGGATAAAAACAAAAAAAAAAAACAATTAAAAGCTAACATTTTATTAGTCATTAATTAAAACTAAAACTAAACGCTAATGCTATGCTAGTCACAAGCTATAATAATCATAAAAAAATGTGTCAATAAAATCTAAGTGTCAACTTTGATAATGAAATTTTTAAATGCAATAGATCAAAACAGGAACTACTTAGTAATTTTTACTTTTTCAATAAAATACAATAATACTAAAAAGTGACAATGTTTACATCAATATATGTAGTTTATATAAGTGTCTAATTCTAACTAAGAATTAGGTAAAAATTATAACCAATGACTTTTGTTTACTAGTCTCGCTGAGCGGAATGCAAAAAATTATAAATTGCTGTAACATATTAATATATATCATAGCATAGCATTTCTGCTATAATATATAAATTATATTATAGCACCACACACGGAGACCCATGCTATAATATATCGCTGCTTAAAAACTAAAGGGCCATAAAACAAAAAATCGAAAATGTTTTTATTGCAATCCTTCATATTGTATGTTGCAAAAAGACTTACAGTTTTTTATTCCATATTTAGTATATTTTGATCATTTCTTTATATATTCAAAAGTAAGTTATATTGCATATATTTCTTCTAGTATTCAGTTTATAATAGACAAAAAATAATTTAATTGTTTTCGATGAGCTCTCCTGTAAAAAGTGTAATTTTGATTTGTGACCCTTTAGTTTTTAAGCGATATATCGCTGCTTAAATTCAAAAGTACCACAAATCAAAATTACACTTTTTTTAGAAGAGAACTAATCGAACAAAAATTAAATTATTTTTTGTCTGTTTTTTTTCTTATTAGATATGTATATATCATTTTGTACTCAGTAACTCATTTGCAAGCTAAATGTATGAAACGAACGCGTAAGCGCCGTATTTTCCATGGCGCTTTCGACCTTTTGGACGCGAACTTTAGCGTAAAGTATGTCTTACTGTATTTGACAAACAATTTCATTCCGATCACCGAGTCTATTAGAATACACATATATATATGGGCTGTATTGATGAATAAATATTTACCATAAAAATAACTAAGAAATGCGTGACATTGAAGCGATATAATTATAACATATAATTTATTTTTTTAATTCGATAAAGGCACTTTACTTATAAATATAACGAGAACATTAATATGTATGTATGTATGTATTACATAAAATACGTCTTTTTATGTGATGACGTAAAAATAAAATCAATTGCAAATAAATTAATTAATTTAAAAAAAAGACTAACATTAAAACTACAATAACTCATTATTACTATCACATGTTTTAAATAATTAAATAACAAATTATATATTATATTTTCAAAATTATAATAAATATAATGAAAAATACAGTTGGCAATGTATATAAAACCCTTCGGAAATATCTTGGCACCTGGAAAGAATGAAATAACGCTCTCTATGGTTGCAAATAAAATGATAAAACAAATAAAAATAGTTAATGACGTGTGTGTGTGTTTTTATTTTCTACACTAATATTTGATTGTGTGTTGACGTCACAACGATAACGCTACCACTCATATATTTTTTCCTTTCAACGCGGACGAAGTCGCGTACAACAGCTAGTATTTAATATATTTATAATCACATACAAATTGCATACAAAGCATAGTTAAAATATAGATTGTTGCCAAGTGCCGATATATTTCTGAGGCGTTGTATTGTATACATGCATATACGTTATAGAAGTATAGAGTTAGTATAATAATTATTATTTCTTTATAGAAAATAATATTAATAATGTTAAGTATCCAAAGTTTTGTCGATATTTATTTTGAAATTGTTATACAATATTCAATTCAAATTCAAATAATTTATTAATTCACCATAACATATTACAATCTCAACAATATGTTTTTGTTTATTTATTTTTTATGAAAAATTGTATGCGACTGTTTTTACCTAAGTAGGGTAAAATGACCTAATGTTGGCACCCCTCCAATTTATTGGCACCCTAAACTTTTCACTGAAAAAAAAAACTATTCCATAAACTGTGTTCCCACAAAAAATAAATAAATCTTAGGTTTATGAGAATTTCTAACACTAAATAAACAGTCAAATTATTTAAACATTGTCAAACTTTCAAATTTTATTTGAGTTGAACAATAGGTCGACAGGTGCCAATAATTGGGTATTTTCCCCTATTATAAATAAATATGTAAAAGGCAGTCTCCACACTATAGGCAAGCCTCTGTTTGCTGGATTTTTATTTTTTTATTATAATAATACATAGTGTTTTTCAAACCAAAATCTGCTATGTGCAAAAAGTATACTTTTTTTTGACAAAAATCGTTTTTCTAAAAAAAATTACATCAAAATTTATTTAAAAAAAGTATTTTATTTAAAACTTGGGGGTTGTTACACGTAAACTTTTTTGTCTTTATATACAAGAAAGTTTATAGATGATATTATAGTAAATTTTGTATAAAATAGCAGATGAGATTAAATATTTTCATTGAAAATATTATCTAAAAGTTGTTCATTGACTGATAGAAATTCAAAATTTATTTAAAACTTTACGACTTATTAAGTACAATTTAAAAAATTTAGATATAAGTAAATGATTAGAATTTTGAACTTTACCGTAAAGTGAATAGAGATTAGAATGCTCTGTATTCGTTGATTGCGTTTTTTTTATTATTATTATTGAGTATTTACGAATACGGTGTGCGAGGGTTCACGTTGATCATCTCGGTTGTGCTGAAAATATAAAAAAAACATTTGATATCAATATAACATAATATTTTAATACGAAGTTAGTCACTTAAAATATGAGAAAAAGATATGGTTTGTTTGGGCTCAAGGGAAAGTCGGAAGTTAGTTTATAATTTTAAACGATAAAATATAAAAACAATAAAATATAAAAACGAGCAATGTATAAATATATTACTAAACTAGCTGGTGCCCGCAACTTGGTCCGCGTTGAAAGGAAAAAATATATTGAAAGGTAGCTTCGGACATCGTTATCGTTGTGACGACGAAATATCTTTTTTTTTTAATCTTTTTATTTATGTCTTATATAGCCCTATGTCCTATTCTGATGTATAAGCTATATTATTGTAAAGTTTCATTGATATCTATTCAGTAGTTTTTGCGTGAAAGAGCAACAAACATCCATACAAACTTTCGCATTTATAATATTAACTAGCTGGTGCTCGCGATTTCGTCCGCGTTGAAAAGTATAAAACGCCATCTAGCGTGGAGCTAAAAATATTACCAAGCAGTTGTCATTGCCAGCTTCACCGGATTCTGGATAGATGGCGCTGTCAAGTGACAAGTGTATCCCGGGCCAAGCCGCTAGTATTTACTTTTATTTTAGATTTCCCGTAGGAATGAAGCATTTTCCCGCGGTAAAAGGTAGCCTATGTTCATCACAGATAATGTCGGCTTCTAATGGTAAAAGAGTTTTTCAAATCGGTCCAGTGGTTTCGGAGCCTATTCTATACAAACAAACAAACAAATGCAGTAGATCTAGCAAATTATATGTCCAATTACTTTACATTATGACTAATCACAATGCGACTTAGTCCTTCCACGTATAAGGTACGTCTATCTATAACAAACCCTTAATAATTATACTATCTAATGGGTGATATCATCATTACTGTGTTCTGGACAAATAAAAGCTAGGTACTAAGTAAGAATGATATATGAAAAGGCATTTTATTGTTTTTAAATTAATAATGTAACAACTATAATATGTACATACATACATACGGCATACATACAAAGTGATTGGATGAAAATTCTCAAAATATTCAACTTACAGATCAGGATATCTTGGATCGTTTACACCGGGAAGTGGGATATCGAGGGTGAAAGGAGGCCTGGGTTAAAATCAAACATAAAATTTTCTTTTTGTATTACCAACCATATATATAATATGGTCAGGACTTGTACGATTTATGCGATTTATGTTTCTCATAAGTCTATTAGTATCATGGAAAACACTTAATCTTTTGTTTTTCCGATGACTATTTTGTAATATTTCACTGTCGTCAATTTGGATCGTCACACATTCTATATAAAAACAGTAAGTATAAAGATATCTTGATGTAATTCTAAAAAAATCACGTACTAAAGAAAGTCACGAAATAACGGGATTAATCTGCATTTGCTACAAAAACTATTCGCGGCGTCTCTAAAATGAGGGAGTGTGAGCGCTAAGGTCATTGGGATAAGGTTCAGAATAGCATGTTTGGTTGCCCGTCAGTCGGTGAGTCCTTTGCTTACCTCTTCGAGCACCGGACGTGTATGACGAGCAGAACAATGCCGAGAAGAAGACATAGAGTGCCGACGACAATGTAAGCGACGCCCAGGAAAGGATTCTTGCCGCCGAGCATCGACGTTGTCGAAATCACAAACGACTTGGTGCCTTCGAAACCGGTCACGGGGTAATCTAAAACAAAAAAACGAAACAATCCTTTAAAGTAGTTTAAAGGATTTAAAATAAAGCCAAAAAAATAGTCATTAGGGCATCAGTATATAGTCAGTAAAAAAATCTGTATGGAATTTTGAATACATCTCAGATCGAGGGTGAATAAGGTACGACTTTTAGCTACTTTAAAGGATTTTCTATTAAATACAATTTTTCGGTCAATTTCAACATTTTCCAAAGCATTTTCAACGTTTTACTAAGCAAATTCTTAAGGAGAATGTTGAAAATGCTTGGAAAATTGTTTAAATAGCTTGGGAAAATGCTTGGGAAAATGTTGAAATTGAAGTTTCAACAGTTTTAATTAAATCAAAATCATTCCTGTCATGTTAGTTTTGGCAACAGGAAAAGGTCAAATAAAGTCGAGTAGAGTCAAAATCAGACCACTTCTTAACTATTTTTCTATGAATTAACTGATTTTCATGAAACTTGGTAGATGAACATTTAGACGTACAGGACACAGGATAGGCTACTTTTTTCTTTAAGCATTAAGAAATTTAAGCAGCTCTTCACTTTAATTCAACTGACAGTCAAGACAATAATAATTGACGAGTCCTACCGCCACCTGAAAAGTATTGTATCACTAAGTCGATTCTTTACTGAGGATGAACTGCTAGGGAGTGGAACTCATTGCCTGCGTCCGTGTTTCCTCAAAATTACAACCTTGGGGTCTTCAAATCCAGGGTGAATGGGCACTTACTAGGTAAGCGTGGTCCACCTTCAGCCGCATCTGCACCTTACACCAAGTGAGATCGCGGCCAAGCGCTGCCTTGATTTAATTAAAAAAAAAAAAACTCACTATATTCGATGTCCAGTCTATAGGGACCTCTAGCCAGCCCTTTGGAGAAACCCTCCTTGGAGTGATCGATCCTACGGTACAGCTTGCGGAATGTTGGCAGCGCTGCGGTTCGCATCCAAACTATTAAGTCTTCATTCTAAGAAAAGAAAAAAAAAAAAACATACTGAAATATTTTATTAGCAACCAATCAAGCTCTTTTAATGGCACGATTGTACCAATTTTATCAATAACTAGGTGTTGCACGCGACTTCGTCCGCGTTCTATGTTAATCGCTGATAATATTATAGCTTCCCAACAGTTATAGAATTTTTCAAATCGGTCCAGTAGTTTCGGAGCATATTCAATGCAAACAAAAAAGCAAACAATCAAATCTTTCCTCTTTATAATATTAGTAAGTATAGATAGATATACTCATAAAATAGTTTACTCCTGACTGACATATCAACGTAAGCTTAAACTACTTTATCTAGAAAACTTAAATTTTAATTCTATAAAAAAATGCTTCTGATGAAAAATGATTTTTGAAAATTTCTGACCGTTTTAAGCATTTATAAATCTGGATCGTTCAACAGTAATTATTAACACCGATAAAATTGTACAATAGTCCCCTCTTACCTGAAAACCGTTATTGTTGGGATCTTCTAAGTCCAGCTCCCATACATTTTTCTTCCAATTAATAGGTTTTGCAAATCCGGCAAAAGCTGTAAAAAAGACATTTATATTAAATATGTAATGTGTAGGTAATAATTATATAATTATGTGTTGGCTTGAAATAAAATGTCTAGACAAACCAATAATGGTTTACAGATATTGTTATCATCTTGTGTGTAAATATGTATTAAAAATAAATAAATAACTAATTTATTTTGAGGTATTTAAAAGCTTTGTAACTTAACCAGGCGCTTTAAAAAATAAAACATTTTAAATCCATTATCCATCCATTTTAATGGAGAATGGACTGAGCAATAACTGCATGAAATTGACTATAATAATTAATGATATTTATAATGATCCATTATCTCTTACCTGCTTTTAAGTCTCCAGGTGGGTTACGAAATTTAATGGACTTGTCTGAATCCCAAGCGATCCCAGTACGCAGTACAGGCACAAAATCACCCATCGCCACAGAGAACACTTTCAGAGTATCTGTGAGCGAAGTTTAAAAAAATATATTGAATATTTCTGTTGTTTTAATAGTTATTCTGATATTCGGGCGGCGACAAATTCAATCAGAATTCAATAAATCAAAGATCATAAAAAAGTGTAACCCACAATCTAAATCATCCACCACTTGACGATAAAAATGCCATTATAAAGGTGCCAATGTTTTATTTTAAGAAATAAAAAATAATCTAAATGGAATTTAATAGTTTTTCATTGCTATTTTCACCTGTATGTAGAATTTCAGTTATGTTGTTATGTATTAAAAATTAATAAGTAGAGGTAAAAAATCCATAAAAAGATCCACCAAAAAGTAATGGATACGGATCTTTCTTCTCCCAGTAGTGGTAGGGCACACTGCGTTTAGCAGTCATTTGGGCAGCCCGTCTGGCGGCAGTAACCACCACCTTACAGAATACCACCGTGAAATAATGGTGAGTGAGTAAGGGATGAAAGAGCCCATTGCCCCCCATCCCTCCCTTATCCCTTACCCTTAATCCTTCTATGGTAGGCAGCGCACTTGTAGCACATATAGCGTTCCTTGTGTTATAGGCAACGGTAACCACCTACCATCAAGTGGACTGTCAGCCTGTCTGTCCACCTTAACATAAAAAAAAAACAAAAAAATGGATATTTGTGGATACAGATATCCGGCACATCACTAGTCTTCTTTTTTTTTCTCTCTATGGTAAATTGTCTAAACTTACCATTGAATAAGGAGTTGGCAATAGCGCCACAGGGTGCAATGGGCGTGCCATGCTCGTCAAATGCAAATGGGGCGCAATCCGTCGAAGGAGTATGAGAGAGACGTCCCAGGAGCTGACTGTCATCTCTGTAAGTAACATTCAGATGTTAAATATATAATTTCTTATATTATTATATAGATTAAGGATCAAAACACAATTTGATTTAAACAAAAAGGTAAAATAACTGTCAAAGACCTGGATTTAACATATCGCCGATGATTCTGGTAGTAATTGCTCAACCCGTAATAGAAGAATACTGGCTCTTTGAAATCTTCGGGTAAAGTAAATTCTATACTACATTGACAGCTGCTTCCAGTTTTGAGGACATCGGAACAGTTGTCTGCTGTGTTTCCAGTTGGCTTGCAATAGGTATAGTCAATCACATGCTCTGTAACCTAAAGAAATTGGTTGATTTAATTATAAATATTCAATAATTTAGTAGTAATTTTCTAGCTAATAAGAAAAGTCTATCTTTTCTTTCATAGTCATCATCAATCCACCATCTTGGGCTTTCACAGGGCATCTGCAATGCATTCTAAACTTCAGGACTTTGCAACAGTTTCAACTCACGATCTTTGATCATCTTCTTTAGGATTGTATTCTTTTAGGACTCAGTGCATTTTCTATAATTTGATCTAACACACCTTCTAAAGTGTTACAAACATTAATTAGCATTTCCTCATTACAATAAGTACTGATGTAATCTATGTAGAAGATCTATGAATCACTTGTGTGAATAATAACCAATACTAGCTACACGCTCCCGGCTTCGCCCGGGTTCAAAATAAAAACTATCTAATCTTTTAAGTTGGACCAAATACACATAGTTGTACTTCGATGAAAGAAGTAAAGAGAAGGGAATTTGGTACAGGACCATCCAGAGCGAGCCTCCTCCACACCCATGGTTTGTAGTCAAAAAGATAAACAGGACTAAACTCAAAATAGCTTTTAGATTAAGATCCGGGCACTATCCATGTAGAAAGTTTGGCCATCTTATGAGAAAAGTGGACTCACCCGAGTGTGAAGTTTGCGGGAGCACAGAAGATGTCCAACACTTGCTCATGGAGTGTGCCAGATTCAAAAAGGAAAGAGCTTCATTGATGCATAAATATAATATATGTAGACAAAACATAGGCACACTCAGTGCTGTGCTAGCGGAGCCGTACAGCGATGCGGCAAATGAGTTATATGACATGTTTGTGCATCAATGAAGCTCTAGACTGTGTAAGATAATTATGTTTGTGATAATTAGTTTAGGGGATGATGGGGCTGACATATCTTTGTAAGGTGAAAGCCCCAAAAAGCATATAGATAATAAAAAAATTTAAAAAAAAATACACATAGTTACAAAATTTTAACAAAATTGGTTCAATAGTTTAGTTCATTGGCGTCAAACAACGCGACACGAAATTGTTATATATAGAGATATTTAAGGCTAAGTAGCTGGTCTGGTGCCTGTGAATTCGTCCACATTGAAAAAAAAAATACATCACCTGACAATAGTCACTAATGGCAGTGACACTCAATTTTTTATATTTTTAGACGACCAGAATTTTTCCATGATAAAAAGCGTCCTATAATATGGACCCTATATCTATGTTAATTTAGGTAATAAACAATCGGTTTGCCAAATATCAATTGAGCCGTTTTTGTGTGTAAGAGTAACAAACTTCCATACATCAATTCTCACAAACTTTCGCATTTGCAATATTAATTAGTAGGATGATAACACGTATGAAAATTGCTCACCTCCTCGGAGAAATAAAGAAGGCCAATGCCAACTGGTATAAAAGCGATACCGATTACAAAAAAGGTTGGCAGAACTGTTCCAGCTGTAAGAATCGGTTGCCATGCAGGCAATCGCTGTTGCTTGAAAGCCGATTCTGTAATATTGAAACCAATTCGGTTTTTACATTAATTCGTTTAAAGTAAATAATCGATATTCACAAGGACACAGAATTAAGATATTCACCCGCTGGTCGCCTCGATTTCACATTATCAGATGTGTCACTAGACGTCGCCATGATTTTCCAGTACGAAATAAACAAAACAATCACAGGTTTAAACTAAAAATCATTAATTAATCAATTTTTTTATTCAATTCAACTCCATTAAACAAGGGTGTTGTTCAGTGATCAGTGACCAGTGTTGTTGACTGTTGACTGATGGTTGTCAATATCAAATTCCTGTCAACTCAAGATGTTTTTGAATTTAAATGTCATGTAATTCAATTGTCAAATCAACAGACAGAAGGGAAGACTCATTTGGCCACATAAATCACGCATCAATATTTATATAAAAAAAAAAATTAGTAAAAGGAAAACAAAACAAGAGATTTTCTACCTCAAACAAAAATTTTTAAAGCGGCAATTAGTATAGGTGTTTTTTTTTTTAAATTGAGTTTTTTCATATGACAACACTACAGGTTTCTCGTAACTCGTAAGTCGTAAAAAGAACTACAGAGAGAGAACTAATTTTGACGTTTGCTTATTTTTATTCCATATTCCATATAGATATATATGTATAATAGTGTCTATTTTATTTTATTATATTTGTTGATGTCAAGAAGTGTTTAAGTTTATTTGTGTCCGTTTGAGTTTTGAGACAATTTTAATTATTGCATGACTAATTTTAGTTCCGGAAAGGTTCACTTTAGCCTATAGCGCCACAATGGCGTTTTTCAAATAGCAAAAAAATAATTTGACAGCAACCCGTCCAGTGGTATATATTACAGGGTGACAGGTAGCTAACTTTTATGAATTGAAAAGCGTTTTGTGGTCAAATCGTCTTTTTCTGAAAGACCATGATATGCTATAAAAGTGCTATTCCAGCCAATTTTGAATTTATGAATCATTCAATTTTTTTTATTATTTTATAGCCTGGTAAGGCATTTGGCAACACTGATTTCTTTACAGAACCACAGAACATGCACAGAACAGTATGTATTCAATTAGGTCACAGATAACTTCATAATCTTAACCCTTCAAATTTCAATACAAACAATCAAAGAACGGTATACACTGGTACACACACAGACACACATCATTATCCTACTTACTTATCCTTTTATTTATTCATTCATATAGTAACTTTGGGTGTCGCCCTTAATTTTGTTTCTATATTAAAATACTCATCATACCATCAGATTATACCTTTTATATTCTTCATAAGTGAAAAACAAGAAAATGTCGAGTGACACTAGTGGTAAAAACGTAAGTGATTTTTCTTTCTCTCGAAATTTTGCCTCGCCAACTTCATTTCACGATTAAGTATTTAATGTGAGTCATTAAATACATCTACATCTGTTGCACAATTATGCATTTATTTATTTATTTGTTGTGCATACCAATTGTGAAATGTACGTTATATTCGCGGATGTTTTTGTATCAGTAACTCGGTTAAATAAGTAGAACTCGAGTTAACGCTTGATTGTTTTCAATCGAGTCGTGGAATAAATTATAATGCGCTCTCTGGAATTTAGAAAACTATTGGTACGTGTTTTAGTTATCATGGAAGGGGATATTATTACTTAGTTTTTTTATTTCAACATAATAATGCCAACAGTTTTATTGATTTGAGTAATGTTTTGTTTTAGCATTTATGTAATACTAGCTGCTGCCCACGACTTCGCCCGCGTAACTTTGTAAATTATATACTAAAACCTTCCTCGAGAACCACTCTATGCACTGGTGAAAACAGCATGAAAATCGGTGCAGTAGTTTTTGAGTTTATCTCTAACAGACAGACGTAGCGGAGCACTTTGTTTGTTGTATAATATGTAGTGATTAAATACATTTTTCTATATTTTTTTAATTATATATTTTTTTTTTTTTTTGTCGAGGAGAAATCCTTTTATTTATCCCCTGCTGCTGGCTAGATGACAGGGGTATGTGGGGGTCGATCAGTATTTCCGCTTGCGCACGTGCAGGCGGAACTGGCCCCTACCTACTAAAACTCCCCGGTGCCTCCTTTGCCCATTGAGTGGGGGGTGGACGGGCTCTGCCGAGGCAACTGCTCCGACCCACCCTCCTCGGGCGGCCTAGCCATTGCTGGCTAGGCTGACGCCAACGGGGGGATTGCCCGGAGACACCCGAGCAATCCCCAGATGGAGGGGACCCGTGCAGGCACACACAGCCAGCCAGCCGTGTGCGCAGGTCCCCGAGGGCATTTGAAGGCGGGCTGTCCTGCCTTCTTCTGCAACTCCTCCGACCAGGGGACCAGGGGCCACCCCCCCAGGCCTCCCTGTTCCCCTGAACTCCACCACAACACCCCGACGACAGCTGGCGAGAACTTGCATGGAGGGCTACAAGTCCTGCCCCAGCCGCCGGGGTGGCCTTCACAACGAGCAGGGGACCAGGGGCCACCCCCCCAGGCCTCCCTGTTCCCCTGAACTCCAACAAACACCCACGACGACAGCTGGCGAGAACATGCATGGAGGGCTACACGTCCCGCCCCGTCCGTGACTTCAACAAAGTGCGCTCCGCCACAAGCTCCGCTGAACGGAGCCCGCTCGGAGCACACAGGTGTGGGCCTTGTTGGTCCCCAACAACAATCCCATGGGACGAGGAAAGGCCGGTGAGAACCACCGGCCCCCCGCGACCCCATCGGATTGTTGAGGGTAAGCCCCCCCACCACGACAAGGTCATGGCCCACCTAGGGGGGGTAATTATATGTACCTACCAATACTTACTTGTACTAACATATCTACATTGAAAATCTTATAGGAATTTCCTATATAATCAGTCTGTGTATCTCCACTGCTGGATATAATATAAGGCTTCTCCAAGGCTCGACACCATACACGGTTTTCAGTCCTTGAAAAAAATATGCATATATTCCTTTCATTTCTTTATCCTGTGTCCTGTACATCTAAATGTTTGTCTACCTAGTTTCAGGAAAATCAGTTAATTCATTTGAAACTAACATTTACTTTATAAGAAAAATTTTTGAAAATTTCAACTCTATGCGAAGCCGGTCCTGGCTTAAACACCTAAAAAAACTTTATAAAAATTCAAAGTCATATAGGTATATAAAGAGAAAAGATTTGTTATTTTGTTTGTATTGAATAAACTCAAAAACTACTGGAGGGATTTCAAAAATTCTTTCACTGTTGTGAAGCTACATTATCACCAAGAAATAAGGCTATCTATACTAATATTATAAAGAGGAAAGATTTGATTGTTTGTTTGTATAGAATAAGCTCCGAAACCACTGGACCGATTTGTAAAATTCTTTTACCATTAGAAGCCGGCATTACCCCTGATGAACATAGGCTACTTTTTACGGCAGGAAAATGCTTCATTCCTACGGGAAATCTAAAATAAAAGTAAATACTAGCTGTTTCACCCTGGAGATAGCGTCATCTATCCAAAATACGGTAAATGGCATTTTATACTTTTCTAAGCGGACGAAATCGCGAGCACCAGCTAGTATTTTATAAAGTTAGGTGGACGAAGTCACGTGCAACAGCTAGTTTGATATAAGCTTGCTTATTGTTCCTTTTCTTTACAGTTTTCCAACCTGGAGACACCCGGGTATGTAGGATTTGCGAACTTACCAAACCAGGTACACCGCAAATCTGTGAAAAAGGGCTTCGAATTCACTCTTATGGTGGTCGGAGAGAGTGGTCTCGGAAAGTCAACGTTAGTCAACTCTCTTTTCTTGACTGATTTATATCCTGAACGTGTGATTCCTGATGCTACTGGTAATTACTTGTTTATTTTATTTTTTAGTCATAGTCATTTAGACATTGGGCCTCTTTCACCAATGGTGCCACGGAGCTACCAATGGAAGTTTACTTATTTTATTAATTTTGCAGAAAAAACTAATCAAACTGTGAAGCTTGATGCTTCAACTGTTGAAATAGAAGAGAGAGGAGTGAAGCTCAGACTGACCGTAGTTGACACTCCTGGATATGGCGACGCTATTGATAACACAGACTGCTTTCGTGTAAGTTTAATTTTTTTTAATTAAGTTAAACAATCCTACTTCTAATTTTAGAAATGGATTTTTTTCTGCAATTTATAAAAAAAAAAAAATTTAAAAAAAATTATAAAAACTTTCTTCCTTTAACGGTCTTTCCATTAGTGATCTAAACATATTTTAACATATGTATGGCCGACCAGAAAGGTGCTTATCAGTTTCGATAACAAATTCCATTCATTTCAAAATTCGCTAAGGCTTAGATTTGAAATTGCTATTAATTACTGATTGACTTAATTGTCACTTTAAATTTTCAAAGGGACCTTACCATTCTACAACATACAAAGAATGTTTAATCTTAGGGTGATATAAAAGCACTTTATTTGTCACACAAACAAAGTGGTATGCAACACCCAGTCTCTTATATAATTATTAGACAAATACAACAAAATATGAAATATTGCTTAAACAAGCCAAACTTAAACAAATTTAGATGATTTAGAAATGAGGTCGAGAGCTGTTTCCCTTTGTGATAAACGTTTGCTATGACACATCCTATATTAATATTACAAATGCGAAAGTTGTATGTATGTTTGTTAGTCTTTCACGTAAAAACTACTGAACAGATTTGGAGGAAATTTGGAAGATTATCTCGGTAAACATACTTTTTGTAATATCCTTTTTATTCTGAAATAATGTTAGGTTCTCGAAGGATCATCTAAAAATATAAAAAAAATATTACTGTCATTCAAACTTTTTTAAATCGTTTTTTGTATACATCTGTATTTTTTATCTATAAGTTTTTATTTTACTTTAATAATTCAAATTAGGCTATTAAACTATCTCTTTTCTGCTAAATCTTTACCTTAAGAATGAACTAGTATGAAGTTTACCATGTACAATTATACCAATATATTGTATAATTGTTTGGCGCTAATCTCAGGAACTACTGGTTCGAATTGAAAAATTCTTTTTGTATTGGATAGTCCATTTATCTAGGAAGGCTATAGGCTATAGAGAACGCAGACGAAGTCGCGGGCACCAGCTAGCTAGTATGTCTATATGTCTAAAATATCTAATATTTGTATTAAGCGATAAGTATTTTGTGTTTTGTCTACTGTACATAATATATTTAATAGGATTTTGTTTGTACGGACAGTCCATAATACAATACATCGATGAACAATTCGAGAGATTCCTCCGCGACGAGAGTGGCCTCAACCGACGCAACATAGTCGACAATCGCATACACTGTTGCTTCTACTTCATATCGCCTTTTGGACATGGGTAAGTTTGGAGATTTCAAATGGAGATGGACGGGTCATATGACTAGAGATCCTCATAAATGGTCACACAAAATTACACATTGATACAAGAGGAGAAATGAAAAAGAGGAAGACAGAATCGAAGATGGGAAGATGATATAAGAAAGGTAGCAGGAGCTGTTGCTCCTGTTATATTATTTATGAAATATTATTTCTTGGATGAGAAAGGCACAGGACAGGAAACGGTGGAAGGACTTAGAGGAGGCCTATGTCGTGTGACAGGCGAGGAAGAATAATAAAAGAGATTTTTTATTTAAGTAATTATGTAGCATGTTAATTTTTCTGTATTATTTAATTCCTCGCAATTAATGGCTATCTTTATCTTTATCTTTAAGTTTGCATGCACACTTAAACTGCAAATAACTCTTAACTATGTGTAATTTGGATAAACAACATAGCTCTCGCAAAACTTTCAGATAATCTTCATTAGACAATAAGACACTATAACCGTATTAAAAATAAACATTATTTGTGTAGAGGAATTTGTCGTATATATCCGATATATCCGCGAAATGGACACGACTCTATAAGGTAGCTATAATAGGGTAGCTATAATAGGGTAGCTATAAGGTAATCTTAAGAGACAACAGCCCAATGATGTCACAAATTATTGATATTTTAGGTTGAAACCTCTGGATATTGAGTTCATGAAACAACTTCACAACAAAGTGAACATCGTTCCAGTAATCGCGAAGGCCGATTGTCTCACCAAGAAGGAAGTGCAAAGGCTCAAAGGCAGGGTAATTGTCCCCATTTGTTTAAATACTTAGATTTTTTTCTTTTTAATGTGAGACTACAGTTTGACTGTCCACTCGATGGTAAGTGATGGTAGATGCCTACCGTCGCCCATAACATAAACAACGGCACAGGTACTGCAAGTGAGCTGCCGACCTTATCATAAGAGATGGAAAAGTTTGTTACAATAGAAATTATAATTTTTTTTCTTAAATGAATCCGCAGGTTATGGAAGAGATCGAAAGAGAGGGTATAAAAATTTACCCATTGCCGGACTGCGACAGCGATGAAGATGAAGACTATAAGGAACAGGTTTGTGTTAGACTTCCATTCCATGTATTTAAAGGCCGACGCAAAAACAGGGTGCTATAAGGGTGACGTGTGTGTGTGTGTCTGCCTATGGAATCGTAGCTCCTAATCGACGGATGGGGGTTGATCGAAATTGGCCCTAGCTGTAATTAATGAAATTTAAACTTCCACTGACTTCCACGTGTTCGATTGATGTGAAATTTGGTATACTGTTACAACGGTTCGTTTTCGTGACATGATAATCTTGATCTAGCTCGTTTGGAAGATTGCTTTGCTAAGCGCGCAGATAGTTTTTGGCTTTCTTTTTCATCTTAAAAGACAGTAAAAGATGGTGTTTCGCTTAACAGGTGCGCCAATTGAAGGCGGCCGTTCCGTTCGCGGTGTGCGGCGCCGGACAGCAGCTGGAGGTGCGGGGCAGACGCGTGCGCGGGCGCCTCTACCCGTGGGGCGTCGTCGAGGTGGAGAACCCGGAGCACTGCGACTTCATCAAACTGCGCACGATGCTCATTACCCACATGCAGGACCTCCAGGAGGTGACGCAGGAGGTGCACTACGAGAACTATCGCTCGGAGAGACTCGCGCGCACCGGACAGGTGCCCAAGAGACACACGTTAGTTGCATTATTATCTTTCATTAGCACCCTGTCAGAAGCCGACCTCACTCATCATTACTTACTGATCAGGTCTTACATATCAACTATTACTGATTAGGTATTACTTATCAACTCTTACTGATCAAGTCGTACTTATCGACTTTCTGATCGAGTGTTGCTTATCAACTCTTACTGGTCAAGTCTTATCAACTCTTACTGATCAAGTGTTACATATCAACTATTACTTGTAAAGTCTTACATATCAACTATTACTGATCAAGTGTTACTTATCAACTTACTATCGAGTCTTACTTATCGATTTTTATTGATCAAGTTTTACTTATCAATTCTTACTGATAGGTCTTATATAATTATAATGATATTGTTAAAGGTCTACTGAGAGTGGTCTTTCGGAGGAGACCGGTGGACTCTCCAACGGGTCTATTGAGGACTCGGCAGAACGTGAACGTGTGCTCAGGCAGAAGGTATGATTTCATCTTTATTCATATATCGTTATGTATGTATGTATTTTTACAAAATAGTCCCTCCCAATAGTAGTGGAGGCCAAGGACCCCACGACTCTCAGATTTAAATTGAAAAATTTTACATTGTTATATGATAAAACTATGATATGTTGAATAATAAACCAGAGTTAAAATCGTTTAAAACGTTTCAGGAGGCAGAACTGCGTCGCATGCAAGAGATGCTCGAACAAATGCAGCGACAGATGAAGCTGCAGGGCGCAGCTAGCACTACGACCGCATAGTGCAGCATCAGAGAAAAGGTGCAGTAGACCCTTAAATCACAGGAACCATAACATGCGCTGTTGTGTAGACATTATTATTCTGCTTTTTGATTGCTGTTATTTTAATTTTTAATTGAAGGTTTTCAGACAGGCAGACACTCCTATAACACAAGCAAAGCCACAGGTGCAATGCAAGATTTGCATACGGAATCGAGCTGTGACATCCTTTACTCACTCGCCGAAACACAGCAGCACACGTGCTGTTATTATTTCACGGTGGTCTTCTTGCACACGCGTCTCTTCCTTTGAAATTGTGTTTATTGTTTACTTACTTGGTTTCTTTTTTGTGTGTTTTATTGTTTTTTTATTTTATTTCTTATTGTGTTCATAGTATGATAAAAATAATTAAGTCCGTTATTGGCAGCGAGTTCTGTGTGACTGTGTTTCAATAAAATAAAAATAAAAAATAAAGAACATATATTGATCGTGAATATGTAGAATGTTCTTGTTCAGGATTATTATCTAAATGAGTCTGCTGAGCGACAGGCGAAAAATGCGAAAAATTTGTGCAGTATCACGTAACTCATAACTAGTGTGGTTTGCGTGAATTTGCACAATTTTTTCGCATTTTTCGCCTGTCGCTCAGCAGACGCATTTAGATAATAAGCCTGCCGAGATCCCCTAAGACTTTAGGCAAGCAACCCAATAACCAAACCACTCATCCATCGGGATCTTGATCTTGTGTATTTAAGCCATTTTTTTTTTAATTTTTAAATTCTAGTTGGACATATTATTATGAACAACTTCCGTCACCGCGTAGTCCTACTGCGTGTCTTCCATCTGATGCTCTTCAACTACACAAGTCAATATATTATCCGGAATTATCATTATAATTATATTTATGTTTAAGTGAAATATTATTATGTGCTATATTCGTACTCTCATTTTATCATTTATTATTAATTTTATTTACTTAATAATCAAAAAGGTCATACACTAGCACTAAAATCGATAATAATATATTTTCTGAATACATCCATAAATTTTCTTGTCCATATATTGCTGCTTATCGAAGATAAGTATATCCATAATTTTTCTTGATAATTAATTAAACAGTTGATATATCTAATGCTTATCTTATACTGATATTATAAGGAGGAAAGATTTGATTGATTGTTTGTTTGTTTGTATTGAATAGGCTCCGAAACTACTGGACCAATTTGAAAAATTATTTTACAATTAGAAGCAGACATTATCCGTGATGAACATAGGATACTTTTTACCGCGGTAAAATGCTTCATTCCTACGGGAAATCTAAAATAAAAGTAAATACTGGCGGCTTGGCCCGGGATACACTTGACAGCGCCATCTATCCAGAATCCAGTGAAGCGACTAACATGACAACTGCTTGGTAATATTTTTAGCGATTCGCTCCACGGTAGATGGCGTTTTATACTTTTTAACGCGGACGAAGTCGCGAGCTCCAGCTAGTTTTCAATATAAAAGTTAATGACAGTTAAGTTAATTTTAAAAGTCAAGTTAATTTTTGTTTGACAATGAATATATTATACATATATTAAAATAGTGCTAGCGTATCACTTCCACATAAATTTGCAGCCTTAAAGAAAGCCATTATTGAAGAGACCTCATTACCATTTGTTCAACACGTAAAATGGGCTAATAAATATTATTATTATATTAAATGTAGTTTCGCCATACGAAAAGGCAGTAAAAACTGGTTCCTAACGATTGACGACGTCATTTTGTGTTGGCACTAGTGTACCTAAGTAATGTTCTCAAAAGGTCTATAATTATTATTAAATATATACATACATATTTAGTCGTTAAGTATTATTATGCAATATTACAGAATTATAATTTTAGTTAATTAAATTAGAGTTATGTGCGAATACCACAACTACCCAAAAATGCATAGAATTTCAATTTCAATTTGACAACTTCTTTGATTAGGAACGCATTAGTGACTAACAAATTGTAGATTATTATTGAAGTATTCTGATTACAATTTTTGTATTTGCCAGGTTTAGGGAAACTCCCTCAGAGCTGTATAGAAAAGCCAAGA
Organism: Synanthedon vespiformis; assembly: GCA_918317495.1. Lineage (NCBI taxonomy): Eukaryota > Metazoa > Arthropoda > Insecta > Lepidoptera > Sesiidae > Synanthedon > Synanthedon vespiformis. The sequence goes on from OU906965.1 coordinate 4,904,224, forward strand.
AGACAAGGCAAACAATATAAACAAAAGCCGGCCTTTTGCCTTTTTTATTTCATGGTAATAGGAAGTCATTTTGATAGCCAAAGTTTGTTTACATTACATATTTGAATTGTCTCGTTGGCCTCACTTTAGTCTCTTATGTTATAAGAAAGTTTTGATTCGACTATACTACTAGACCACACGTTTGGTTTAGTGGCTAGTGACCCTAGCTGTTAACCAAACAAACGGTCTCGGGTTCGAATCCCGCTAGGGTCAAATGTTTATGTGTTAACATTTTACTCTTTTACCCGAGTCATGGATGTTTTGTATTTATATAATATGTAATCCATGTAGTATATCGATATGCTACGTAACCAGTTACGTGACAAGAATTGTTTTTCTTGCTTCGAAACCAGTTACGTACAAAGATTTTTCTTTCTACGAAATAGCAATGCATGTGTTAACGAAATACAAAAATGTTAACATTGCAACATTTGTTTCCTAAACATTTTGACATTTAATTAATAAAAACGTCGCTGGGTTTGCATAGTATTTTTAACTCTCAATAGTTAGTTGCTACGTAACCAGTTACGTGACGAGAATTTTTTTTCTTGCTACGAAACCAGTTACGTACAAAGATTTTTTTCTTTCTACGAAATAGCAATGCCTGTGCGTTAACGAAATACAAAAATGTTAACATTGCATCGACATGGCAACATTTGTTTCCTAAACATTTTGACATTTAATTAATAAAAACGTCGCTTGGTTTGCATAGTATTTTCTTAACTCTCAATAGTTAATTGCTTAGTTACCCAAAATATTATGTTTTGGTCCCTCTCACGAGCACAACATGGAATCTCCTAAAATCTTTGCATTTAGATCTTAAAAATCTCCCGCGATTAAAACAAGGCGCGGATGTATTATTACTCGACTGATTTTTTTCTATTTTCCGTATAATATTTTTAATTTTTAGCTTTATATCATATCATATTTTACCATAAAAATAGTTAGCAATTTTGTTAGTGTAATTGAAAAAAATTATAATTGAGAAATGTCTAGTTAGCTCGAAAAAGCTTTTGCCTGAAAAGAAATTCCCATAAGATATTATATTCAAATGTATTTCCAGTCTTTGTACTTAAACTATAATTTGAATAAATTCCACATTGGTGCATTTATATTGTTTTTAGATGTAGCAATACTGAAATTGATACTTTAGAAGAGATTATTCCAATTTGCACCCTTATTAATAAATAATCTTATCGAGTTGATATAGATAGAGTCGTCATAGTTTAGAAATTGGTGCCAAAGTTTTAATGTCGAAAAATTACCTGGTTCTAAATTAAACGATCGAATAACTGTTAAATTTCAGACTATGTATAATTAATTATTATAATAATGATTTTATATCTTAACATGTAATCCAATTTATTTTTATATAAATAAAAAGAAAGATATGGAATGTTGTTTTTTATTATCTTTGCCTTAACATGTCATACTAATATTATAAATGCGAAAGTTTGTATGGATGTTTGTAACTCTTCCACGCAAAAACTACTGAACCGATCACGTGTATTTTGCATATACACGTTGTCTGGGACACCAGAAAGGACATAGCGAACCTTTCATCGTTCAACGCGCAAAGTCGCGGGCACCAGCTAGTATTTGATATTGAGTGTTTGACCGAAGCTTCGGTTTCGAGCCGAAGATTCCAGAATAAATAATTCACATTATTTTTGACAAATAAATTGAAAGATAATTTTTTTATCAACGATTTAAAACCTTAGGTCTAGTGGTTAGTAACCCTAGCTGTTAACCAAACGGTCGCGGGTTCGAATCCCGCGGGGGCAAATGTTTGTGTTAACATTTTAACTGGGTAGCTGAGTCATGGATGTTTTATATTTATTTACAAAAAAAATTATCTATGTAGTTTATCAACTAAATTAAAATGACTATTTAAAAAAATTTAAATTTCTTAGAGCTTTTATTGAAGACTAGATATTGATTTGATTTGTAACACCATTTGTGGTGTATATTTTTCTTGCTTTCTCAGTGTAAGAGTGTGACCGAAGCAAATGGATTTTTCGCTTTTGTTTAAATTTAAAATAAATAATACAGTTAAAATTATGTTTTTGCATTTTTTATTATATTCTTACATCTAGGAGTTAGCTTGAAGACTTTAGGTAGTCTTTGAGCACATCCAGCGCTGGCGTCTCTTCACCAAAGTCCTGTAAGTAACACATTTTTATTATTTTATAGCCATTTCAACATTAGGCTGTATTAGGAAACGTGAATTACAGACTTAAAGGATGTGCCAAAATGTAACAGGATTCGGGTTAGGATAATTATTTATATTTTCTTATTATCTAATGTGATTTTTCTAAACATATAAAAATCCCTTTTCTTTCAGCTGCACTTATTAATGTTATTGCAAATGTCATGGCCAACAAAAAAATTAAGCAAAAGACATTCTTTCCAACTATATTTATATAAAAATGTATGCGTGATAGGAAAGTTGTACGTACAAGGTGTACTACACCATAGGGTCACACAAGTTAATATGGCGCCGATGTATTTAGACACAAGAAACCAATGGTAAGTGGAATTTTGCGTTCGTGCTAAGCGCCTGAAATCTTAACAAATTAATTTTATTTAAGAATTATAACAAATTTCCAATTAAAATAGTATCTACTCACCTTAATGACGACGCACGAGCAGCCTACAATTTTTCTGGCCTTGCCGTCTTTGTCAATTTTGCATAGGCCAGCCCACTCGCCCAGTTTTTTATTGTTGTCGACCTATTAATATCAATTTTTAATTTTTAGGGAGAATCTTTAGTTATAACACTATACATTTTGTAGACGGACTATTATATTATCCTAATGTGTCATTATGCGAGTAATTGCCTCAATAGAAAAATAATATGACCCGTCAATTGTCATCACTTTCATATTTTCAAGCATTATTTACCCCGCGACTTCGTCCGCGTTGAACAAGAAAAAAAGTAGCCTATCGTGTGTTCTGTAAGTCTAAATGTTTTAAATGTTTATCTATCAATTTTCATGAAAATCAGTTAATTCGTTTAAGAGTTATGGTGGAACATACATACATTATGTATGTATGTTTGTACGATAGTACGATTTGTAGAATTATGTATGTATGTATCATACATATCATACATACATACATAATTCTACAAATCGTCAATTTGGTTTGAGTATCATGTATAGAGCCTGTAAACACGATATCTCTGAAAACAAAGTAACTTACTCCATGACCATCCCCTAAAGATTTATTATTAGACCTCCGCTGAGCGACAGGCGAAAAATTTGTGCAATATCACACTAAATCATATCACATAGCTCACAACACTAGTGTGAAAAAATGCGTAAAATTTAACGATTTGGTGTGATATTGCACAAATTTTTCGCATTTTTCGCCTGTCGCTCAGCAGAGGCATTTAGATAATAAGCAAGCCGGTATCCACTTGATAGCGTCATCTATCTAAAGCGGTTTAAAATAGAATAAGGTGAAGCAACGGGGAGGATCACGCGACATCAAATTCGTGTAGAACTGCTTGGTGATATTTTTAGCGACCCACGGTAGATAGATGGCGCTGTCAAGTGATATTTATTTTTCAATGCAGACAAAGTCACAATATTCAGGGAATTACTATGGGTGGGAGTGTAATAATTTTACATGTCCGAGTGCTAGGAAAGTTATCTCATCATGTTGTGAGTAACCATAGGGGCACACAATTCACTCTACGCTCCTTTGGCCTTCCGTTGTATTATGACAATGGAGGCTCGTGCGGAGCGGAGCAGGAAAATATATATGAAGTATGAATTTTTACAACAGCAACTGCTGAAATTACATACGTTTTAAGAATCAGATAGCATTTTAAAAACTATTATTTATTAAATTTATACATTAACTGTAAAGTCTGCTCAGCTGAAATTTGTAATAAATAAGTTTGAAAATATTTACCTTTACAAGTGGGATCTGATGCTCATTGCAGAGTGCTTGTACAAGTTTCTTGTAATCAGCTTCGTCGCAATTCTCAGCTAAAACACACAACACCGCTTGCCTCCTAGAAAAAAAATACATCCACTTGTCATTAAGAGAGCGGAGTCTGGTGACGAAAGATATTCATCCGTGTACATTCGACGCGGCTTCCGAAAGCAAGCGCTTTCTCGCCACAAATGTAAATACGTGCCATTGTATAATATATCATGTGTATTGTTAATATAACTTTTCCGACCCAATTAATTGGTAACCCACACCTCCATTGAGCCGCTATTCCTGTTGGCTCTTGACAGAGACCGGTTCAGGAATTTGACGGCTAACCTTCAAGACTGAAGACACACACAGAGAGTTTATGGCTGCTTTTTTTTTTACAAAGAAAAAATGAAAGACCAAAAATTTTAACTCACTTGTCCAATGACTTTGCAGCTTCGTGTAAACCATGTACCAGACCACCATGGATGAGAGCAGTCTTCAAAACCTCTTGCAAAGCAGTGTTCACATCCATAGCACCACCGCTCAACACGGGGTTGGATGGTACTTCACTATAGTCAGAAATATTTACGATTACTTTTTATAAAAATAGGTACTTATCGAAAAATTCTTTAAAAAAATATCTTAAAATGATTCAACGAAAGTAATATAACCTAAAAAATTAAGAAGCTTAATAACAATAATCAAATACGCGCAACCAAAGAATCAATGTGTTTATTAAACAAGATGTGAACTTATTTTATGTTTATTATAATAGTTATGAAAAAACCGTATAGGAAATAATAATAAATTGAACTTACACATCAACATCACCCATGTTTTCAAATTATTTGTTGACCTGAAATGAGAAATGGAATGTGAAATGATGCTCTTGACATGCTTTAAATAGTATATTAACGAAGTTTCATTTTCGTACCATTTAAATATATAAGAAAATTATAACAAATTAAATTAACTGTTAACTCTTACCTCGTCGGAAAATGAGATGAAAAAGAGCTGTAAAACCGACAGACAGACCGACCGAAACGGAATCACATGGACTTGGATGAATTACATGCTAATTAAATTGAAGTGTCAGTGAAAAATGTTATATAGTGTTCTGTGAAGGTATTTAATATTTGACGTATGACAGCAGGCCAGAGACACAATTTTAGTAGCAAATAGTTTTCTATTCTAATCAATGACATTTGTTTAGTCTGACAAGATCATAGAATAAATGTAGAATAATAACTAAAGCAAAGATGAAAGAACGAGACACACAGCCTCCGTTACTGTCTACCTAGTATCTCTACCTCAACTCAGATTAGTAAAAAATATACTTAAAAGCTATTAGTGATACAGTTAAGTTTCGAATATACAATTTTTAAAAGTAATCTATCCTGCAGTATATTACGTTACGTTCATGCATATAATCATATATGACATATCCGCCATAGCGTGCGTTGTTGATTTTCTTTCGTATTTGCAAACAGCTGAAATAGAATAGAATAAAAGCAGTCATCGGTTCGTACATTTTGTATGTATTATTGAAAACTATGGCAATAGTAGAAGATGAGGTTCATCATGAATCGGAGGAAGAAAATGAAATAGAGGTAGTGGTTGAGGAATACGATGGCGATTTGGGAGAACAAGATTCGCTTGGGACAGATGTGAGTAGCTACAATATATTTACTCTTAAAATTATCTAATATATTTCTTATTCACAATCAATAATAAACAGAAAATCACACAAGTAATTGATTCAATTTCAATTTCATGAAGAATACCAAAACAAAGGATCGTAAATGTTTGTTTATTTGTTATTTTGTGAGTAAAATTATTTTAACATAAAAAATCCTACAATTTGTTAACCTGTATTTGCTTCCCAAGTGCTGCAAGTGCGCTGCCGACTATAGGGAAATAGGATCACCGAAACTCAAGATCAAGAGCACACAATGTTATTTCTCTGTAGTGATCTGTAAAGGGGTTTGCTGCAGATAGCTGCCCATATGATTGCGAACTTAAAATAATGATACCTAAAGTATCAGAATAATGACATCTACCCCCTACAGATATCCGAGGGAGAAGAAAGATCCGTAACATTTGGTACTCCTCAAGTGGTTGGCGTCAACTATCGTTACGCCAAAGTTACGCGTACTGACACCGATTGAGGAAGAAAGTTAAGATCCGTATCCGTATCTGTGGATCTTGACACCAAATATAATTTTAACAATCCGGCACATCACTAATTGCATGTGCATGAGTAAGGTTATTATCTTCAACTTTTCTCTGACTGTTTGTCCGAAGTTCACTAGTTTTTTGGTATAGATTGTGTCTATAGGTCACAGTAGCCTATCATCAACTGCATAGTCAGCCTGCCTGATGCCTGATCTTATAATGTATTTTTTTTTTACTTATAGGACGATGATGATGACACAATGATGAAAAATAAAGTAAACAAGCTTCAGATGCAGATTGAAGAGGATCCATACAACTATGATCTTCACATTGAACTAATTCAAGCTTTTTGGTAATATCAGTCACATTATATTTTAACTAATTTCTTTGTAATTATTAATCTGAAATAGGATTATTAAGTAAATAAAACTATTAATAAGTGACCATAATTTGGTGTATTACTTGCATTGATATAATATTAAAAAACTATGTTTAATTATGAAACAAAATTAAAGCTCTGTGCCTCATAGTTACAAATAAAATAAGTAAGCATGTATCTGCTTTGAACTTTGAACTATAAAACTATGAATCATTTATTTAAATTTATTTTATTTTTAATGACTATGATTTTATAGATTAATGAAATATTAAAATAGGAAAGAAATTTCGGAAATTACTTAAAGGTTTACAATTCAAGGAATCAAAGACATGTTCAAAAAGAAAAGAAATGTGTTTTCTCAGCTAGAATTTTTTTAAAGTTATTCCTTCACTAATGAAAATTTTTTCACCTATAGAAAGCTACATTATCAGTTTGTAACATAGGCTAAGTTTTATAAAATTACATGGGTGAAGTCTCGTGCAACAGCTAGTTAATTATAAAAATATTAATAGAAAATTTCGTCCATTAATTATTGTTCAGACCGAGGATAAACCAAACAAGACATTTTCTTCAACATTCCTGTCTCAAAGGTTGGCTTGGTTGCAGGAATATAGCAGAAGTGGAGCAATGGCGCGGTGCATTTCAGCGTCTGTACGATATAGGGCCGATTCTTCCCATGCACTGGATTATGAGATTGCAGGCGGAAGCCAGCCTCGCTCACACGGAGCAGACTCGTCAACACGTAGCCGAAATGTTTCAACAGGCAGCTCTCGACTGTTACTGTCAGTATTTTCACTTATTTTTTCTTATTAGAAAAATTGAATTCATTGAGACTTGAGAGAATTTTTAAAATTGGTTCAGTAGTTTTTGAGTTTATTCATTATAAACATAAAATACAAATCAATTATCTTTATAATATCAGCCGTGACCGTGCTGAGCGAATGGTGCACATGGTGCGTGGGCGCCATGGAGAGTGACGTGCCGGGTGCGCGCGCGCAGCTCGACGAGGTGTTGCGTCGCGCCGGCGCCGACCCACTCTCTGGAAAGTTGTTCTGGGACGCTAGACTCGAACTGGAGAAATCTCAGCTCGCCACTATGAGGTGAGGATTATTTTTTACAATGACATGCTTTATTCCGCTACTTGTACTTATATTATCACATGTTCGAGTGCACTCTGACCATGTCAGCGTGGCTTAACACCACATATTATCTGATTACTTTTCAGTAAAGACAGTGCCGATTATAAAGCGCAACAGGAACGAATACTGTGGTGCCTTGAGGAGATCGTGTCTCGACCCCTATTACGTAACAATACGGCATTGTCTAGCTTTGAGGAGTTGGCGCTGTCCTTGCGCGATCAGGAATTCTGTGACAAGGTATTAAGGTTCATATTACATCGAAGCAGGCAGTGGAGTTAAATATACATCTATATCCTTAGTATAATTTGAAGTCGCTTACCGCTTTTATAACTTTTTCTAAGCGATAAAAGAGGAAGGTTTGTGAATATAATATTTCGAGAGAATATAATTTTATCATTACATGAATACTAATTGCTCAAAATACTATTGATACTAAAAAATATTGCTAACATTATAGTATCAATATCGAATTCCTATTAAATGGAGATTTTTTTTTAAATAACCGGAAAGTATTTTGAGCAATTAGTATTCATGTAATGATAAAATTATATTCTCTCGAAATATTATATTCACAAACCTTCCTCTTTTATCGCTTAGAAAAAGTTTGCTAACATTATAAAAGATTAATTAAATTCTGGAGGTCACTAATTTTGAAAACAAATCATATGGTACTCTATTATGGCGAAGTAAATTAAAAGTTCATAAAAAATTGTTACTATTAAATTATTATCATTATTATACTAATTTATTTCAGGTGAAAAAACAACACGAAATTGCTACAGAGCTGTTGGAAATTATTACACCGTATGAAGATAAACTATTAACTATAGAGTAAGAAAAATATTTTCAATAGTTTAGTATAATTGTAGCCACCGTCTCTTCCTTGTCCCTTATCCTTAATTACGGGGACGAATATTATATGCCAAAGTGTTATAATATTTATTATATATAAGTTTATATACATTGTTTAATGATTTTTTTCAGGAAACAAGAGGCTAAAAGGAAAGTGTACCAAGAATACATAGATACTGTGAAGGAGTTGTCTGGCGAAAAGAAATATTCCGCGTGTGACTGCGATGGCATTTTGAGGGTAAGTTGGAAAAGTTTTTTAGGCCTGTTTTAGAGCTCAGAGCTCGCTTCAGACTACAGAGCTGACCGTTAGGAGAGCACTGAAACCAGCCTTAATGTTTTCTTGTTGAGTGCGTGGTACTCAAAATAGTTGAGTAGTAAATAATGTTCAATTTTCTTTTTTGATGTTAAAATCTAGAGATATAATTATGTTAGCTTTCAAACATCCATATTTTTCTTCGTGTATAACAATGCCCGAACCGATCAGGTGCTGTACGAGCGCGTGACGTCCGAGTGCGCGTCGAGCAAGTGCGTGCGCGCACTCCTCCTGCAGTACGCGCGCCACGTGCAGTCGGGCGGGTCTCGCGAGTCCTACTGGCGCGTGCTGCACGCGTGCGCGCGGCGCAACATGCACGCGCACACCTTCTGGACCCTGCAGATACAGCAGGCCGAGCACGAGGAGGCGGACTTCAATCACGTCAGTACAACACTCTCTTTAATTATGTACCTTTTGTGAATCGTCATCATAACTAGTGATGTGCCGGATCATTAAAAACGTGGATCCGCGGATATTCGCGTTCAATTTGCTCTTTCTTGCTCAATCGGTGTCTGTGCGCGTGACGCCAAATGTTTGATTTTAAGAAATAAAAAATAATCTGAATGGATTTTAATAGTTTTTCATTGCTATCTAATCACTTATATTATGTAGAATTTCAACTATGAATTAAAAAGATCCGCCAAAAAATAACGGATACGGATATCCGGCACCACATCACTAGTCATAAAATAAAGTGTCGTAATAAAACCGGATCGTGTGTTTGTTTGCAGGTGAAGTCTATATTCGAGCGTGCCCTTTCCAAAGGCATGGAGTCGTACAAAGAGGAGGAAGCGCTTTGGCTCTCATATTTGGAGTTCGTTCGGAGACGGACCGACTTTGATGTGATGTCCCAAGTAGAACGACTGAGACGGACCTTCAGACTCGCATGGGATACACTAGCGGTAATCTTGTTTGCTTTTCTTTTCCGGGAACATCTTTTGAATTGGTCTGCGACTTGGAAACCTTAAGAACCAATGACGGATTCAAGCAACTTTTTATTTAATTTTAATTCTTTTAACCAAGGTTTCTATTCCAAAGTTTCAAAATTCCTCAAGTTGTGAAACTTTCAATAAAAACCGACAATTAAAATGAAACATTTAGCGCACAGATAAATTTATTTAAAATAAGCAACAGTAAAATGTTAATATTTAAAACATATATTTTACTTAATATATTGTTGTGTAAAAATATTTTAAATAAGAAAAAAAAACATACTTTTTTCAGGTGTGGGGTGATGAGGCAAACGATTGTGAAATACCATTGTTTTGGGCTCGCATAGAATACAAAAGGTTGCAGGATTCCAAACAGGGCAGGGAGATATTTGAAGAAATCTTCAGTAAGTAGATTTTTCTCTATTCTTCTTCCAGGGAATTTTCTATTCCATCAAGTGGGCCGTCACGCTAACATAAATAAAATAATAAAAATAGGGGCACCATACCTTAATCTGCCGCACTTGAGTAAATCCCAAAATCCCCTCTTGGGCTCTCCTACTACTAGCACACCCACACACCCCAGTCACACCACACACCTGCAGTTATTCCCCTGTACTGTTAATTGATACAAAAAATGGACACAATATAGGTTTAGAAATATATATTTATTCTCACAAAGAATTACAATTCACTTACGTGAGAACTTAATATAGAAGATCCATTCGCGAGGATAATGACTGTGTCACTAATGTTTGTATTTATTCCATGTACGGTGCAGAGTACGGCGAGAACAAGACGCTGTCGAAGTATTGGGAGGCGCTGATTCAGCTCGAGCTCGGCCGAACGAAGCCGAACGACAGCAAGATTCGCGACATATTTCGGCGGGCGCTGCGTCACGTGACCGACTACCCGCCGGCCGTGTCTCGCATGTGGCTCGACTTCGAGCGCGAGCGCGGACATTTGCACACGATACGCGAGGCCTACCAAGTCACAGAGGCGAGTGACGAGACTCCTTTCCTCACCTTGTCATTCACAACGATAGACTAAGGAATCATCATTTGTAGTACAGTGGCTGATGATTTGTTCTGTTCGTTGTTACTTTCATTCAGAAATAGCATAACATTCTTCCAGGCTAGCGATTGCATTGGTTATTATTTTTAAGACAATGAGCACTGTTGCAGTTGTATGAGAGTGTTATGTGATAAACTTATATGTGTGTGTATGTACAAATTTAAAATTGGCTGTTAGATATTTTTGGTAGGTATATTGAGTAAATATCTAAAATAAATTATCGTCGTAATAAACGCCCTTAGTAGACTAAACATTACAATTCCTTATCACTAATAAATATTATTGTCTCGTGTGATTTATACGAAATCCATACAAAAATGTGTAATTAATATGGATTTTCAATTCTCAGGAGAAGATAAAAGAGTGGCGCGAGAAGTATGCAGCGATGAAGGAGCAAATGGTTGGACAGCGAGGTCAACAGAAACAGAACAAAAAGTTGAAATTTGAAAGTAATAATAACAGGGGAAAGCCCACAGTGAAAGGTCAAGGCAAGAGGAAGTCGGACGAAAGTCCGCCCGAAGGAGAGGTTAAGAAGAAGAGAGACGAGAGTGTGACCATTAATGGCGGTGGTGTAAAGAGATCTCACGATGAAGACCCAGGCGAAGGTGAGTAAAGCCCGCAGCACAGATGTAGCTATAATATATACATATTATACTAGCCGGTACCCGCGACTTCGTCCGCGTTGAACGATGAAAGCTACAGTCGGCCTCTTAAATCGATTAACACATCCATAAGTGCAAAACAACCGAACACTGAACGCGTCATAAGTCGTAGTCACGACTAGAGAACAAAATAAACTTCACGTACAAACGATCGTAAAAAGCTTCAGTAAGTAAGTAATTAAGTAAGTAAGTTGAGTGTTCAGGTGTTTTGCACTTTTGAATGTGTTAACCGACTTATGCGGCCGACTGTACCCTATGTTCTTTCTATGGTGTATGCAAAATTTCATGGTGGTCGGTTCAGTAGTTTTTGCGTGAAAGCGTAACAAATAAAACAAACTCACATTCAAATTTATAATATTAGTAAGGATAGTATTGCATTTTTTTAATGTAAAAATAGTAATTGTACTAACTTTAATAAAAGATTTATTTTTCAATTGTGAAAAATATATTAATATCGTGAGGTGTAAAAATCTAGTGATACTAATTTGGTTGAATAATAATATTTGATACACTGACAACTCTCATAACTGGCCGTTAAACGAGGAAGCCGTTTATTTATATAATTTGCAGAAAGAAATGCACGCATGTGAAGCCGGAAGCAGGTCCCTAGTAATCAATACTTCTAATAATCAATCTGTAAGGGTTGGGTCATGGAGTACCTAAGTCACTTTGTTTTCAGAGATATCGTGTTTATTATAGGCTCTATCTATACATGATACTGAAACTGAATTGACCATTTTTATATATTTTTTCTGTATGTATATGTATGTATGTTCCTCCATAACTCTTAAACGAATTATTCTGATTTTCATGAAACTTGATAGATAAACATTTAGACGTAAAGCACACACGATAGGCTACTTTATTCTTTTTCAACGCGGACGAAGTCGCGGCTCCAGCTAGTGAATAAATAAAAATATTATCTTCCAGGCACTTCTAGTAAGAGGGCTAAGGCAACAGACCAAACAGCTTCAGATAATGAGAACAGCTTTCAAACAAAACGCGACGCGTGCACATTGTTTGTCAGCAATATGGATGACAAGTATGTATTTAAATTATATAAATTATCCCCACGACTGTAATTGTGTTCATAATATTTTAAACCGATATTGTAAGATTTATCTGGACAATAACTACCTCATGTAGACTCAATCTCTTTGGCTTCATTTCGCCCGCGTCACCGCGCAGCAGTATTGGTCACACTATAGTCTATACTAATATTATAAAGAGGAAAGATTTGATTGTTTGTTTGTATAGAATAGGCTCCAAAACTACAGGACCGATTTGAAAAATTCTTTTACCATTAGAAGCCGACATTACCCGTGATGAACATAGGCTACTTTTTACCGCGGGAAAATGCTTCATTCCTACGGGAAATCTAAAATAAAAGTAAATACTAGGCGGCTTGGCCCGGGAGATAGCGCCGTCTATCCAAAATACGGTAGATGGCGTTTTATACTTTTCTACGCGGACGAAGTCGCGAGCACCAGCTAGTATAAACTATAAAGCTGAAGAGTTTGTTTGTTTGTTTGTACACGCTAAACTCGAAGAACTACTGGTTTGAATTGAAAAAATATTTTTGTGTTGAATAGTCCATTTATCGAGAGAGGCTATAGATAGTGTATAGAGAACGCGGACTAGTTTTTAATATTAATGAATGTATTGTTTGAGGGTCGACGAGGAGGCATTGCGTGCGATACTGTCACAGTGGGGTGAAATTTGTTCGCTCCGCGTCAAGTCGGGCGTCAAAGCTTTCGGTGGCTCCATCTGTTTCTGTCAATACAAAAGTCCCGTAAGTATGTTGTTGTTTACCTTCAAGTTGTAAGCGAAATAAATATCTCATCAATGTAAAGATATTTAAAAGACAGAATAACAATTAGTAGAAATTAATTAATTGTGATTACTGTAGGCTTGGTTACTGTTACGGTCAAAGTTAACTTTAGCGGTAACTTTAACGGCGACAATCGAAATTAACAATCGCATGTTGCACCGTGACATTGTTCGTCACTGTCAAAGATAAAGGGTTTGCCTATATTATATTTTATAATTAAAATAATGTAATTTTCCTAGGTTGTACTGATATTTTTTTTAATATGGCAACATTCAAAGTCATCTGTCACAGTTGAGGCCAATATCGAGCGGTTATTGTTAATAGTTTAGTTATGACGTCATTTTAACCGTTGTAAAAATGGTGCAACGCTTATATTATGCTTAGCGCCTCTTTCACCAACGTCAAGTAAAGTGTTGATTAATTACTTTTAGAAATCATTTTCTGTTTTATTCAATTATGCACTCGGTTTAGTGCATCCATGGATTTTTTATTATTATTTTTTATTCAATGTTTGGGACGTTTACCGTACAAACAAAGGTATATCAGCTCCATTATCCCCGGTTACCGGTGACTTTAAATGACAGTTTGGCCTACTTGACGTTTGTGAAAGAGGCGCTTAACCGAATATTTAGTGGCTGTTCTGGATATGGTTACCGTTAAAGTTAGACGGTGCAACCCACCCTAATTGTATCTAAGGTTAATTTTATTGTAAGTTTTAAGCTTTGTAAAGTGTGTAAAGTCTGGGTACGAAAATTCCTTTATATTCCTTTATCAAGTCGTAAACTCTTAGTTACTTTTGAAAGCAAAAGCAAAGCTTGGTCAATCACTAAGCACACTACTGACAAAAATGGAATTTTGGCATGACATATAAATTTCCTTGGTTGCATGCATATGACAACTTTAAGGTGACGAACTTTGTTCTACCTCGACTTTACGTACTATACTGTAATAGTGTAATGATATGCTCCTCTGGTGCTATTACAGGAGTCTGTGTTGGAGGCGTTGAAACACGACCGCACAATACTAAACAATCGGCCGATGTTTCTGTCGCGGTACAACGCGAGCAAAGACAAACAACAGACTTTCAAATACTCCCGGCAAATGGAGAGGAACAAATTGTTTGTGAGGAATTTGACGTTTTCACATTGCACTCAGGAAGCGCTCCGGGACGTGTTCGAGAAGTACGGGAAACTGAAAGATATACGTATCGTGACATATAAGTGAGTAAGCTACGACATTACGACATTACTTTGTTTACATTTACATATAAAACTAGTTGAACCCCCTTGCACGCTTCGCTGTGCCTCAGTCTTATATTAACTCGGAAGCCATAACAACGGCTAACTTCCACTTTAAATGTGACAGCGATTTTCGTTGGCGAGTTATTTCTCCTAGCTTTCGGCAGATGGCGCCGTCACACATTCCACACAACACCATCTAGTTCTACACTAAGCAAATTAATGCTTGTATTGTGGATACTAGACAGTTGATACAAAGATAACTTTTTTTTGTAAATACATAGATATTATAAATATGTAAATACAAAACATCCATGACTTAGGTACAACAAAGGTAACACACAAACATTTGCCTCTACCGGGATTCGAACCCGCGACCGTTTGGTTACTACAGCTATACTATTATCGCTGTAGCATGGTGCGGGAGACAGCTGTCAGTATTACGTTGACAACTGTCATTACTACGTGACTAGGGATGAGACGTTATGCAATTCATTTTTATCGCTATCGATACTCTTAACATAAACCTCTTTATTGTTATGAAAATTATTTTAAAAAGCAAATTTGTTTGATCTGATATTAAACCTCCATTCTGATTGGTTTTAATCTAATTTACTACTACAGTTATTAATGATTTAATATATTACGAATGTGGTGCAGCTGAAATACAAAGTCATAATTGTAAATCGCGGCAACTTTCAAGAGTGAAACCTCCTTGGTTGGTTGGTCCTTTGAATGAAACGAAACGGTCGTAACTGTCACACGCACCATGCTACAGCGAAAATAGTATAGAGTATAACAAACGTATCGTCTATGTCTACTATGCGATACATGTAAATTTTCAATGACATAAAGTCGCTTGTGCGCAGGGACGGCAAGCCGAAAGGTATCGCTTACATAGAGTACTGTGACGAGTCGAGCGCGAGCGAAGCGCTAAAAGAGAGCAACGGGCGACTTCTCGGAGACCGAGCCATGGAGGTCGCATACAGCGCGCCGCCTGCGCGCGCCGAACCGCCCAAAACCACTACTGCGCAACTGGGTCACAACGCTCACAACAAACCAGCCTCCGGCATGTGAGTTCCCTCCTGTGTATTACTATTTTTAGTGTCGTCCTGAGACAAATTCCCATACAAATATTTTACGCTCTCGCCAGCGAATGCGCGGGCGTTATAAACTCACACTAGAGCGACTGATGATAATTTGCACGGCACAGCAAAAGATTTCGTCTTAAACTTATTGCAATGAATTTAGCACTCGCACCCCTTCGTTTCAATACCAAGAAAAAAAACCAGTTGCAAGCCTTAGAGCTGGTACACACTAGGCGCTTTTAGAATTATGAAGTTCTAACGCAACGCCAAGCGCTCAATGTGTACTCGCTCTAAGAACTTCATTTTTTTATATATATTAAGGTGGACAGACACGCTGACGGTCCACTTGATGTTAGGTGGCTACCGTCGCCTATAACACAAGCAACGCCATAAGTGCTACAAGTGCGCTGCCGACCGTAGAAGGATTAAGGATAAGGGAGACATGGGCGGCCATCAGGGAGGAGTGGCGGCCTGTTGTTAAGCTTGCGACCAACATGATGACCACGACCACTCTGTCAAGAGTGTAGACGACAAAGAAAGAAGAAGTGTGTACCAGCCCTTACCGACATTTGACGTTTACTATGTAACAGCTGAGTTTTCTCTCGAACAAGTCCAGTATAAGATCGTTGTCATTGTTGACAGGCGTCGAACACAATTGAGCAGTTTCATCCCGAGCGTACTGCAGAAGCCGTCGACCAGTTCAGCGAGCACCAACGGAGCGCAGAAGCAACCGCTCACCAACTCGGACTTTAGAAATATGCTTCTCAAGAAGGAGAACAAGTGAATCCTACACTTTCAATTATAAGTGGATTGTTAAATGTGAAAATGGCGGTTATTCTGTTGGATCCGACAGACAGATGGATGGTCCGACAAATGTAGATAGATCAAGTCCAGATTACGTAAAGACGCTTTTGGCCATTTTTAACCCGAGGAATCTTGTCTGTAAGAAAAGCACAGATTTCTCGTAGTTCTTTTTAAGTAAGATTTTATTCTAGTTTTAGGAAGGGATTAATTTTAATCATACAAAATATGTATGTACTAGCCGGTGACCGCAACTTCGTCTGCGTTGAAAATTAAAAAAAAAATCTATTTTAACATTAAACAGCGCCATCTATCTATTGTAGTTTGAAATGGTATTAGGTGAAGCGTTTGAGAGGGTCGCGCGACATCTATCGGATTTGTGTGGAAGTTATTGGTGATTTTTTTTTTTAGCGGTAGACGATGCTCTCAAGTGGTATATATATATATTTCAACGCGAACCAAGTCGTGGGCACCAGCTAGTATAATAATATAAGAGCCTTCATAGTTTACATCACTTTCCATTAGTGAAAACCGCATCACTACTTTGTATATAAAGAAATTTTATTGATCTTGTTTGTCTATGGCCCCCTTTCGGATCTAACAGAAATAAATTGAAATAAAATCGTGGTGCATACATAATTTGATTTTGGAAAAATTTTTGAAGATCGTAGTTGCCGGTCGATGAAATTAATTTAGTTTTAAGAAAACCGTAACAAGATACTCAAAAAATATTGAGACTTGGCTTAGCAAAAGAAAAGGTGTAATATACTAAAAAAAATAAAAAAATAAAATGCGCTTTTTTGTATCTCTCTGTTCTGTTTTTATATATTTTGTATGTTTTTTTTTTGTTTTGGTGCCAAATGTTTGTAATATTATTTAAAAAAAAAACAGAGAAATTTTATTTTAAAAATACAAATTTTATTCGGGCTTTTGGCTTAGTTCTCCTTCGCAGTTTATTTATAGATACTTGTGCATACGCGAGCACAGTATTATTAAAACACCTACCAGTAATCGCAGAAAGTAGTCTTATCAACTTTTAAAAGACTATTCAAATTCAGAGCAGTTCAATTCAATTGGTTTCCTAAACAAAATCTCTTTCATACAAAAACGAAATTGATGGTTACGAAATAGCAAATGCAATCCAGTTTAGGTCCTAAATTAAATCTTATTAAAGATTAATCTTCAGATCATCGGAAATGTGCGCGATTTTTTTCACATTTAAGTCTTCTTTCAGCAAAATATCCTATCTACGATATTTAAGACTTTCCCTTCATGTCGCATAGTTTTGGGATGCCCCCGTAGAGTCTTGGAGCAAACTGTAATAATAATACCGAGTATGTGTGTTATTGCTTTGATTTCCCCCTTT
Source organism: Synanthedon vespiformis (assembly GCA_918317495.1). NCBI lineage: Eukaryota > Metazoa > Arthropoda > Insecta > Lepidoptera > Sesiidae > Synanthedon > Synanthedon vespiformis. The sequence continues at coordinate 4,922,043 of OU906965.1, forward strand.
TTTTTCTGAAAAAATATGCCAAAATATTTATTTCGTGCGAACAGTGCGAGGTTGGCAACATTGCAAACGCTTAAAAAAAGATTAAAAAACTATTATTAAGTGAGAGATAACAACAGTGTTAATTTTTTAATATTATTTACTAAGTTGATTATGCTAGAGTGCTGTCATTGTGTGAAATATGTATGAATAAGAGTATGAATCCAAAAACGTCTCGTTGAGTTTTCATTTAGAGCCAATTCGTCTGTCGAATTTGCAGTCACTTGGGAAAGAGGTCTATCTAACATTATCTAATTTAGTTTCCTGTAAAAATGTGCATCTAAGACCTAGTTTTAATTAGCCTTACGTACTTATTTGTTTATTTAAAGTTTTAATAAAAAAAATTACTTTAAAACTTTTTTAATATTTCCTGTATAATCCTAAATTAACTTAAAAGGCCTGATTTTTTTAGCATTTGGTTATCACCAAAGGCTAAAAAAATCAGGCCTGAGGCGTATAATAAAATGTATATCGGATTTTTCGTAATGATTTGTTTTTTTTTTCCATGGCTAATTTTATATAACCTGGAATATTGTGTAGGAGTTTTATAAAAAAAATTATCTAAGATGGGGGTAGGTACCTAAAACAATCAAGAATTTACATCACCTTGTAATATTTCGATCATGCCAACAATATAATAATTATTATTCCTAACACATAATCGTTATGAATCGAAATAATTTATTTTTCATACCAAACATTACAGAAATTTATCGCAAAGACAAAAAAAGGCTTCAAATAACTTTATTATAACTATCTACCTACATATTTATATTTATAGTTGTATTCGTCTCTGTATTGTGCTATGAACCTTTTATCTGCTTACTTCTCCCCAAAAACTATACTTAAACAATGGGAAAAATTATTAAACGAAAAGTTATGTTCATTGAAAAGCAGTTTTTTATAAAAAAAAATTGTCAAATTTAAATTTATTAAAAGAGTGACCGAATTTTTTAATTATTTACAAGAAAAATATAGTGACTCGTTTTTAAAATATTAGAATATTCCTTAAAAGGTCTCGATGGAACAATAGTTAGTCAATTAATTCTTTGTGTGATAAATAACAGTATGGGAAATTTGCGCATGCGTTAAATATTTGCAATTTCAGTAATGATTTTGGCTTTATAAAAGACGTAAGTATATAAAACCGATTGTAAATAAGCGTTACGCATTGTGGTTCTCTTCAGTTAAGTTAATGATTAGAATATAGAATATTTTGTTTAGAACTGCGTGAATGAGGATGAATATTTAATAAATAAACATTATTTAATATATTTTTGGTTTTATTTCTGTACTACATTCGCGACTCCGTCAATTTTTTTAACACATATTTTATTGAGATAACAGCAATAGTTAAAAATATATTTATTTATTTTTATTTCAAAATCCACAAAAACAGTTATATTATATAAAAAGGTTTGGTTCCCTAGCTTTTTATTTTTCAACGCGGACGAAGTCGCGGGTGCCAGCTAGTTAGGAATAAGTTTGAATTCAACAGATCAATTCGGTTGCCAGGACTTATTTATTTTCTTATCAAGGTGTGGTTAAAATAAAACTGGCACTTCCAACATTAAAAAAATAAATATATTTATAAAAATATATATTTTACAATCTCAATAGAGAGTGAATCTTATCAATCAACTGACTACAGTAAACACGTCTAAAGGCATCGCACGTCAATAAATTATTATACGTCATTTTCTTACAAATACACTTTCCAATTATTATGACATCAATTGTACATATATAATACGTTGACAATATAACAAGCAAAGATATTTGATTGGTCTCGCTGGGTTCGACTAGATGAACTACATAAAAAGTTGCCGCATTCGCGGATCTATTGCTTTTAGGTAGGGCCGTATCTAGTCGAGCGCAGCGAGACCAATCACTTATCTATTGATAACAAGTATAACAAACCAATGAACACTTTATCGCAGTGAGTTATTGCAATTATTTTAAGAATTTATTGCTTTAAAAATTTCGTTGACAGAAAGCATCACTAATTGTTATTGAAATATAGCGTCTTTATAAATAAAATAAAAACATTTACAGTCAGCCTGAGTGGGGTAACTTTGAATACTTTTTTTTGCTGACGGTCCAGTTGATGGTAAGTAGTTACAGTCGCCTATAACACATACCACAAGTGCTTTATGCTTACAGATATATATATACCATTTTTTTGGTCAATTTCAACATTTTCCTTAGGAATTTGCTTAGGAAAATGTTGACATTGCTTAGGAAAATGTTGAATTTGCTTAGGAACTTGAAGAATTTGCTTCAGAAAATGTTGAAATAGCTGAGGAAAATGTTGAATTTGCTTAGAAAAATGTTGAATTTGCTTAGGAAAATGTTGAATTTGCTTCGGTAAATGTTGAATTTGCTTCGGAAAATGTTGAAATTGCTACGGAAAATGTTGAAATTGACCGAAAAATGGTATAAAATATTATATGCATCGAATTATTTATATATGTGTGTTCTACTACTAATGTCTGTAATGGATTAATAAGCTGAGATTATTATAATTCAAGGTTGAAACTTCATTAAAGTCACATTCAAAGTTAGCATAGAATTTTGATTTTGTCGCATTCTTTTTGGAGAACAAAACCTAAACAACGGATCAATTGCAAAGTTTGGGTAACATTAACGTATTTTTAGGGTAACATTGATCTTTCTTCTCTATGGTTACTTACCAGTTTGCATATATGTACGAAATTTGCTTTATCACTTAGTCATACCATAATCACAGCAGACACATTATCTTTGTATTTTGAATTGAAACAACAACAAACTTTTGTTACAAACACTTAGCGCCTGTTCACCAACGTCAAGTAAAGTGTTGATTAGTTACTGTTAGAAATCATTTTCTGTTTTATTGAATTATGCACTCGGTTTAGTGCATCCATCGATAGCCGATTTTTTATTATTATTTTCTATTCAATGTTTGGGACGTTTACCGTACAAACAAAGCTATACCAGCTCCATTATCCCCGGTTACCGGTGACTTTAAATGACAGTTACGTCAAGTAGGCCATACTTGACGTTTGTGAAACAGGCGCTTAACTTAACAAGTTTTTACTTTAACAAGTAAAGGACAAATGTTTTCCCTCACAAATAGAGGAAAAATTACATTTATAGGGGCAGTGATTATCTATCATCATAATAGAATAGTAGAATAAAAAATATATGAAACTGGTGTTTTATTCAAAGATACCTCAGCAGGTTGACTGTAGTCTAAGTAAAAAAAAAATTCGTTATGGTACTTAATGATGGCACAAAATAAAATTCAGATATTTTTTCAGTTTGACGTTCTTTAAACAAAAACCCACAAAATTTTACAAAAAAAGTTTACTTCTCTCGTTTCAACACAATAACTTGGTACAGACAGATATTAAATATAACTGTGCTATGTGGATTAATCTAGATAGTAACTATAAAAGCCCTAGGATACTAGGAACAATCAAATATTAGCAAAATTAATACTAGACTAGAATTTCTATTGCAAACAATTTGTCGAATTCTAACGCTTATTAAAACGGGTCAATCAATTAATTCTTTTGATTTAAAATGATTTTTGTGTGGGCATATTTTTTTTTTTTTTAAATTACCAATTTAAAAAATAAGTATTCAAATTTTAAAATACCTAGAAAGGTAGGAGAACCTTAATTTTTTAAATTCTCATAGAATTTTACTAACTTAACACTGTAGTCCCACATTAAAATCTCATTATCATTAGTTTCATCTATATTGATTAATTTCAAATGTTAGTAAAATTCATTCCTTTGTATCTTATAGTCAATAAAAAAAATTTATTTGACTGCAAGAGGACTCAACTCGAGTTGAGCTTTCGTCATTCAATGTGCTTACCGTCCTTCCATTTCTTTTTTGATCGCTCGAACGCCTCCTTTATGCAAGACCTAAAAACGCATTTCTCTTTGTTAACCTAATTAGGTAGTAGTGGAAATATATAGACAGACATTCTATACACACATTTTTAAGTAGACATATCACTCCTTAAAAACTAAAGGGCCATAAAACAAAAAATTCAAATATGTTGCAAAAAGATTTATGGTTGTTTTATGTCATAATTAGTATATTTTGATCATTTTTTATATATTCAAAAGTAACTTATATGCTTATATCTCTTCTAGTATTCCGTTTATTATAAGAGTAATTAAAACATTTAATGCTACTTAAAAATACGTTTCTAACGATGTATGCATATGTATCTAATAAGAAAAAAATAGACAAAAAATATTTTTTTACTTTTTCGATTAGCTCTCCTGTAAAAAGTGTAATTTTGATTTGTGGCCCTTGTTTTTAAGGAGCGATATATTCAATTTTATAAATTTGAGGCCAACTAAAAAAAAAAATTCAAACGTAATATTAGTACATATAAATAAGAGCATTGTGTAGAGTACCTGAAGAGTGACTGGTGTAGCAGATATGCGGATACGTGTCCGGCGTCTACGAAGCGCACTTCTGCGCCTGGCCAGATCTCGTCCAACGTGCCCACGTCGTCGCGAGGCACGTATGCGTCGTGCTTCGCGCACACCGCTTAAACGCACAGCGATATATGCAATTAACGACTTTCCATTTTTTTACGATTCAATTATAATATCAAAATTTAAGTAAAATGAAACAAAAATGTGAAAGAATTTTTAAAAAATCTCTAGAAACGAAAAAGTTATGGGACTTTAAAGTTAATGCGATTGCAAGAATTCAAGACATGAGTGGATGAAGGTGCTATGTCGCAATGTTTACTTTTATTAATGGAAGAGAGAGCTAGGTTCACTTTTTTTAATTTTTTTTAAGTTATTTATTGGTTTTTATCTATATTTTTATTTCCCATCCGTTAAATATCACCATGAAAGCATGAAACTTCTCCACTAACTACTTATGATCACAATGGCCAAAATTCAATTCGTCTATGTATGTACCTAATAAACGTTAAATCTCACATCGAATATGATCAAATATTTTTCTTCAGGTATGTCTATTCGATTCATTACACTTCAAAATATGTTACACGAAAGAAGAACTTACTTCAATTAAGTTTAAAATTTAAAATAATTAATTATTTACGATATTGCTTATTATAAAGATGTTCTTAAAACAAAATATAATGATCAAACTTACCGATTATCAACGAAGTGTCATATGGCACCGAGAAATTGCTGAGGTGCGTACACTCGTCCATTATGCCCCTCATAAACTGTAGTGCTTCTCTGTCTCTCCAATGTATTTTGCCTATGTCTATCTTCTTTTCACTTTTCGATTTGACAAAAGGCAGATTGGTCCAAAGGTCGGCCGCGAATTCGGAGACGTTCCAAGGTTTCTTCACTTCCTCTTTGGACTTTACTTCGTTTGTGGAGGAAACAATCGGAGCAGATTCCGTTTTCGCTTCCACCGATTTGTGCGTCATTACTATATTTGTTTCTTTATATTTCAAAATATCTTTACGTTGTTGGTCTTTCAAATCTAAAGTCAAAGTCGCTTTTGGCACATCTTCTGAAGATTCATTGCAAATTTCATTTTTCGCCATGGCTAAAAGAGATACGTGAAACGCCGTTTAGTTAGAATACGGATTTTAAAACCATCGATTTATCAAAATTTTAATGCGGAAAATATGAAAGTGAAAGCAACAAAAAAAAATTGTGATTTTAAAAATTATAAATTAAAATCGCTTCGATACGAATATTCCAATGAGTCCCAAAAAAAAATCATAAACAAATGAGTTTTCTATTTAATTTTCCGATTTTTCAAAAAAAATCTAGCCAGTGAAACTATTTTTTTTTTTTTTTACTTTTTGTATACAGTGCTCTTCTTTTCTTACTTTTACTTTTTCTTTACTTTACTTACTTAAATTTCAAGTCAAATACTTTAGCCGTTATAATTAATTTGTCGATTAAATTTATCCTAAATTCAACCATTAATTGAAATACTGTACTATATACCTAAGTAAATGTTAGTTAAACTGATTTTGATGAGACAATACACTTCTATGGTGTTTGATGGGCTGCCTAATTTATGTACTCACCCACTTTATATCTCATGAGCAACTCCTTAATCTTCTGCTCGTTCAATTCGTTAATTTCTTCTATTTCGTGCGGATCCAACTCGAATTTCTCATTAGACATCAACTTTTCATACAAGTGTTCGCTTATCTTCTTCTCCTCTAGAAGCTTTCGCAGCACAACGCTCAGCTCCTCCATGTCGCAAGATTTCATTTGTATAACGTGTCTCCCCTTGGCTAAAACCCTCGATTTTATGGCGTCTATAATATTCGTGTCCGTTTCCCCGGTCGTCTCCTTATTGTGCGTAACATTATTCGCCACGTCCCTCTTGGCTATATTCTCTTTGGCCTCGTGAACGTTCTCCTCTTTGTCTATGTTCTGCGAGTACGTCTGCGCGAATTTCTTACCGGCTAGAAACGCCTCGTCCACAATTGTAACCATTTTGGACAATTTCTCTCTGTAAACACCGTCAGACAGATACTGGTCTTCCAACAGATCCCAGTTTATTGAGTGAGCCATCACTCCCTAGTGAAAATAATAGCGTTCAAATGACCTTATAAATATATGTAATAAAAATAAAAAGACTTATTTTTTTGGACTGTAAAGCCCGAGATATGAAAATTTATGGGAGTAAAATCAATTTTGAGTAACTATTTCTGCTGTTTCAGAGATATTGCGCCATCTACACAATACAGAATATCTCTGAAACTGGAATATTATACGTAATAAATAATACATCCTTGTGAACAGAGATGGCGCTGATATTTTTATTTATTCGTTCATTTCTATTTAATTAAAAATAAAAAAAATAATATAAATAACTTTTATATCACGAGACTTCGACTTTTTCTCAAGACGTTATAACATTTATTTAGTCTTTGTTGCTCATATGTTATACTAAGCTATCCGCTCCCGGCTTCGCACGAGTGAATTTATTTTTGTAAATTTCTGTGAAAAACCTTCCTTGTATAACGCTCTTTCCATTAGAGAAAACCGCATTAAAATTTAAGAGTACACCTAGAGTATCTAGAGTACATGCATACAAAGGGACAGACAGATAGCGGGAAGCGACTTTCTTTAGACATTTTTAAATAAAAAAAAAACATCCAATTTTTTTTAATTTGTAGGGAAAACATGAAAAATAATTAAAAAATCCGTTTATCCTATCGCTACTGAGCTTCACTGGATGTGGTACCCGCTGGGCTAATCTGAAAATTGTCTGAAAATTTCATCAAACCGAAACACAAAAGCACAGAGACGGCTGCCCGAATGACTGCCTGCGCCCTGCCACTACCTAAAATTACAATTAAGAGGATATTTATTTTATTTACTTATATTTACTTGTAGGAATACGGCAGATGCGGTCGACCACGACAGACAAGGCACCAGGACGAGAGGTTTCGGCCAATTGGTGGCCGCCAGAGAGGCCATCTGTCGACGGAAACAATAAACTGACATATAGTTCGTGTAGCGATTAAAGACTTCTCGGCAAATGTGCGCAGAATTCTATTTTTAGGTGTTTGAGGGGGCAGAGGAGCGTGAGCGGCTGAGTCTACCAATAACGTGTGCCGACACGTTATTGGTAGACTCAGTCGCTCTTCCCCTCGCGCACTTCGTTCGCGTGTCTCGACTCTCTTGGGTACTGTTGCGTACAGATTGTTTTATAATATTAGTAAATACGTCATGGTGAATAAATGCCTAAAAAAAACGTTCTTCTTCGACATCGCACGATGATTTTATGGAAGGAATAACCACACTGCCTGTAATGTTAAGTTAGTGAGGTGAAAAATTACGAAATGAGAAAAAAAAATGTCATTTTACTTAACAATTTTGTGCGCAATTGTACACATGCATGCGCCGATTCCCCCACAAGTGTCGCCTTCAAACTTTAATTTAATAATTCACCTATACGATTATTAATCAGTCAATTAATTATGATTATGATAAACCTTTGTAATACAGTAAAAATCGGTTATAGGGACCTTCAAGGGAAACACAAAAATTGGTCGTAATAATAAACGGATAGTCGTTATAAGCAATCTATACTAATATTATAAAGAGGAAAGATTTGATTGTTTGTTTGTTTGTTTGTATTGAATAGGCTCCGAAACTACTGGAGCGATTTGAAAAATTCTTTTACCATTAGTAGCCGACATTATCTGTGATGAAAATAGGATACTTTTTACCGCGGGAAATCTAAAATAAATGTAAATACTAGCGGCTTGGCCCGGGAGATAGCGCCATCTATCCAAATCAGGTGAAACCTCGCAGAGATATATTATTTCGATCGGTGAAACGACTAACATGACAACTACTTGGTGATATTTCACGGTAGACGGCGTTTTATACTTCTCAACGCGGACGAAGTCGCGGACAGCAGCTAGTTATTTTTTTGTAAAAATCAACAATGAAATAGCACAATTCGATCAGTACACTTACATGTCCTCCCATAGAGAGTCCGGTAACTCCGAGAGGTCCGAGCCCATTGCGCTCGCACCAATGGAATAGCACCAACGACTCTAATATCAGACAACCACCCATCACAAATATATCCGAAACATTATGGAGGGACGACCGACTGAAATTTGAAAGTTAAAACTGTTTAACTTGAATCAGTAAACGCTCTTGCAACATTTAGTGAAAAATTTCAAGTCAATCCTTCGGTCGGCTAGTTTTTATAGTTTTGTAGATGTCGTGGGCAGTACATAAGTATGAAATCATGAAAGCGACGAGGATCAGAGCGAAGCAAAGTGAGGAGGGTGATAGGTTTACATGGAAATAAATTTGGGGAGCCGAGCGAGGCGACCCTCTCAGTTTTAACAGAAATAAGATCTGCCCAGAAATATCATGATATGCCCAATTCTACGATGTGCAGACGAAAAAACATCTTTTTCTAGATGCTATTACAAATCGAATGAGCTATCGCTCATATTTTTAAGAAGCGGGCAACTATTTTTCTCAAGAAACCCAGTCCTTGACCAGACTATATAAATGTTAATGTGAATTTGTTTATTACGCTTTCACGCAAAAACTACTGAACCGATCACCGTTTTTTGCGACACCAGAAAGGAGATGGGGACCGAAGACAGAAGGACATTTCATCCAGTAAAAAAAGTACTGTTCCCGAGGGATTATCTAAAATATAAAACTGTAACTAACGCCTGACCAATGTATTATAGCAACAAGGCGTCAAGCGTTATAATTGCTTTTATATTTCTAATTTATCATCGCGTACGAAGTCGCGGGCACCAGCTTGTATTCAATAAATCACACAAACAGATTGCAATTACATAAATGAAAACCATAAAATACCTAAATATGTAAAGACTAATTATTAAATTGCAGTCCTGAACAGTGTACATAGCTTGTTTATGGTAATAAACTTGTGAGTTGAAATACATTACAATAATTATATTTATGCAATAATAATGACAATCAACTTTAATTTATAAAAAGACTTACACCTGATCTGTGGGTTTACGTAGACCGTAGAATGGATTCTCTAATATAATACCGCCTATTCCAGCTTCTTTTAATAGTGGTTTAACCATCAGATTCCTTCTTCGCCAGTAAAACTAAAAATACAATATTCAAGTATATAAATAAATGTGTGATAAGATAAGGGAATGTATGTTTCATTTTTACCTAAACTGTGACGAAAAATCTATATCTATACTATAATATTATAAAGAGGAAAGATTTTATTGATTGTTTGTTTGCTTGTATAGAATAGGCTTCGAAACTACTGGACCGATTTGAAAAATTCTTTTACAATTAGATGCCGACATTATCCGTGATGAACATAGGCTACTTTTTACCGCGGGAAAATGCTTCATTCCTATGGGAAATCTAAAATAAAAGTAAATACTAGCGGCTTGGCCCGGGATACACTTGACAGCGCCATCTATCCAGAATCCGGTGAAGCGAGTAACATGACAACTGCTTGGTAATATTTTAGCGATCCATTCCACGGTAGATGGCGTTTTATACTTTTCAACGCGGACGAAGTCGCGAGCACCAGCTAGTTTAATTATAAATGATTTGAAACTCAAAGTAACGATTCAAAAATCGTCATAAGATTAACATTAAGAAACTCATTAGTTTTCAGAGCCATTGAAAGTTTCCTTTTTGAGGGTACGCTGACCTGTAGCAGAATAATATTATTGAAACATTTTCTTAATCTGCAATGATAAATTAATGATCAATTTATAATCCAGGAAATCTTATACACATAAAGGTTGGACAGTGTCCAAAGAGCAGTGCGTTATTTATTTGATTTAATGCCAAGATTGTCTTAATTTCAGTCTATGTAATGTTTTTAAATTACACCTAGCAAAATATAATGTGAGTCGATTAATTTCAATGGTGGAAATCTGTGCATTTCGTCCAAAATGAGTTATTAGTATGGCTAAACTGGAAATTGTCATACAAAATACTCATTAAAATCTAAAGTTGGGATCAAATTTGATATTCTGTTCAAGGAATTGAAAGGAAAAGATCCCTTTTTATGTTCAGATTACCACCTTTGATAATAGTCAACTCATATAGCACAATATAAAAATTTTCCTGACGCCTTCAATACATTTTTGAAATGAATGAAAATCTACTTGCGTACCCTGTACCACTGTACCACTGCGAAGCGGGTTGCCCCTGAACTCACTTAGTTTGTGCACTCAAACTCAAAAATGTGCTAGGAAGGCTACATGTGTTTTAATTGATGGACTCAATATCTCTGCCAATAGTGATATATGACCGAAAAGAAAATGTTTTGTATCAGTCTCTGAATTTTATAAAACTATTATTTCACCAAAAATTTGAAGAGATTATTTGTCGCAGGGAGTGCCGCTTTGTTTGACAAATTTTTGCCAACTTGTAGGTAGTGACGTGATGCCGTTGCTGCAGAAATATGGGGGCTTTTGATGATCTTAGACAAAAAACAAGTTTTAAGTTGAAATTCTTAACATTACTAAATAATGAAATAATACATACATGATCGCCAGTACCAGCTAGATGAAGGCACATGGGTTTACATCCTTTGTCGGGCCAATGAACTGGCAGTAACACTTGGAAATGAGCTTTTTGTGCTATCTCAGGTACGATGCCGGGCAAATAACGTTCTAACGGAGTCGTAAAGTAACCTTCAAGAAGTTTACAGTCAGCTAGGTTTTGTTCCTAAAAATAAACACAAAAGTTGTAGCAGTACATCAATGTTTCGTTAAAAAAAATATACACAACTTATCAAAATCCAAAAAAAAAAAAACTAAATAAAAAATAAATCATACTAAAAATTTATTACAATAATATTTACAAAAACAAAAATATCTAAGGGGATTTTTTATTATTTTAAGCTTAACAGACAGGCTGACTGTCCATTTGATGATAGTTGGTGGTTACTACCACTTATTAAGGATAAGGAATAGGGTAAAGGGTTCTGGCATCACTTATTCACTCATCGAAACACAACAGCACATGGGCTGTTATTTCACGTTGGTCTTCTGTAAGGAGGTGGCTACAGCTGCCAGACGTGCTGCCCAAATTACTACCAGAGCCAACTATGAAAAGTTCATCCCCGCCGGGAATCGAACCTGGGTCCCCTGAGACAGAGCCACAGATGATTTTTTAATAATGGAGGTATCATAACGAAAAATATTTTTGAATTACCTTCGTAATTGTAACAGGATAATTTCTGTCTATCAAATTGAAGCATTCTTCTCGATTTGACACAACTTTTCTGAATTCAAATAACCTTAAAAATTAAGTTATGATTACATAAATATATAAGTAACGTAAACAAGGATATTATAAAGCAGTAAGTATCGTTATCGTGAGGTTAAACACAGTAATAGATAACTGAAAAATGTTTATAAATAATAATAATTTCAAATTTACCTCCTCAAATTCTCTGGTTTGCCCCAGCCTTTAGTAAAAAACTTCGTTATCAATAAGCTCCGATAAACAGCGTCTAGTTTACTAGTTGACATTGTAATAAAATAATTATAATAAGCGTGGGTTCTACTTTTGAAATTTAGCACATAATTTTAAAATGTTTATAGGACGCTTAAAAGGTTAATTTAAATCCATTTTTAAAATCAAAATAAATAGTATTAGCAAAACACAACATTACGAAACATATTTTTCAAGTTTCCAGTCCAATCTTTATCCAACCAACCAAACCTCACTTCGCCCGCTCAGCTGATTTATCTAATCAGTCACTCATCTGTCACAAGTGTAATAAAGACAGCTGTCAATGCCACAGAACTGAACCACAGAAAGAAAATCATGTCTAAAATTTACCATTTGAACTTACCAATTACCAAACTTCTTTGTCGCCAATTTGTCGCATAGTCGCATTCCATTAATTACATTTTATATCCGTCAATACCATAATTTCATGTATTTATTTTAACTATAGTAGCAGATAATAGGCTACCGAAATCGCCTTCGCTTCGAGTAGACGGGGGCATTCGATTCAATTAGCTAAAAATAAAATGTATGGGATTGACAAAATGCCTTCGCTAAATCACGTGATACTTCCCAATTCCCATACATTTATTCTATCGAACTTCGTTATCGTTTTTAAAAATGTTACTTTCGGCCCCAGTTACATTAATAAGCGTTGATGTTATCACTTGATTTGTTTTATTCTGTGTATATAATACATTATACATATATTTTTTAACACTTCACAGAGGGCCTAGTGCGAGTTTTACTCTATCAAACTCGTCGAACGCGTAAATGTCAATTTGTATGGAAATGAAGTAGTGCTACACATTAGCCACCAGGTAGCGCTGCTTCATTCCCATACAAATTGACATTTACGCGTTCGACGAGTTTGATAGAGTAAAACTCGCACTAGGCCCTCTGTAGCACTACCATGAGTTTATGACGACCGAAATCGCTAGTGAGAGATGAGTGAGAACGTAAAATATTTGTATGAAAAATTGTACAGCGCTTCTAGCGGTCGCTCAAAGAACTAAAACCGGTAACATGAGTTGCATAAGTGAAAAACCTATCGAATATAGTCGCTAGCGACCATTAGCGACTAACGTTTAAATTGACATTTCTATACAAAATCGGTACCATGAGTTACAAATTTGACTGATGCTCTCGAGAAATACCGTAACGTTAGTAGTTAAATCATTCACTAGCACATTGAAGGGTGAAAGGTTCGTTATCGACAGAAGTAAACTGACGTAAGATTTCGATAGCAACTCATGGTAGTGCTACTGTACCTACTTATATTTATTTACTAGCTCACTAGCTGCCACAAATTACATAGAAGATACTAACGTATCTAGCTGCTGCTGCTGCCCGCGTATAAAAAAATAGATTAAAAAAAAAAAACATTCTCAGACCCACCAACCAAGTGTACATATAAAATTTCATCAAAATCGGATAAGCTGTTTCGGAAGAGTATGGCAACTATCACTGTGACCAATGTGACACGAGAATTTTATATATTAGATATAAGTAAATACCTACACTTACTTGTGCTACATATCTTTACTAATATTAAAAGGGATATTATTAATTGCACATCAAATAAAATTATCACCTATCAATTTATTTTCATTTTGCACATTAATTATGTAGATAATACCTAACAAATTTTATATTTAAACCTCGAAATTAAAAAAAGAAATAGTCAACCTTTATATAGGTAGGTACTATTTTCATGGTATATAATAAATATTAAAAAAAAAAAACAAATTATTCAATATTTATTTATTTTAATTTTGTTATAATAGGGTATTGTGAATATCATTCAAAATATATTTTATCACTTAAAAATAAAGTAAAACTAGATACCTACATCATGTATGATTCTGCGACGTGGCGAAACTACCTCTGCAATCTACAGTGATTCAATGGCCGCCCTTCAGACCATCGCGGCGAATAGTTGTCTGCACCCTCTGGCGGCGGAGGCTCGTAAAAATTTGCGAACGGCTTTTAGCCAAAATAAAATTGTTAAAATTTACTGGATAAAAGCCCACGCCGGCCTAGAGGGTAACGAGCGGGCGGACCGCTTAGCTAGGGAGGCGGCGCTGAAGTCAAAGACTAAGCCCAAGTACGACCTGTGTCCGGTCTCATTCATCAGGCGAATCATACGCATGCGTTCGCTTGAGGAATGGGACCGCAGGTACGTGCTGGGTGACACAGCAGCAGTCACAAAACTGTTTTTCCCCACTGCTGCCGGGGCCTTCCAAACCATTAGGAAGATAGGGGTTAATAACATTCTAACGCAGGTGTTCACCGGGCACGGTGGATTCTCCGAGTACTTGAATCGCTTCAAGTGCACGGGGAGTCCATCGTGTACCTGTGACCCTAGCGTTGCGGAGACTGTCCCTCACCTGCTGGCCCATTGCCCGGCAAATGAAAAGGATAGAATAGACTTAGAATTTGAACTAGATATGAAGATTACGCAAGATAACATAAAAGAAATAATGATAAGTGATAAGAGAGATAAATTCCTAAAATTTTGTATTATAATAGCAGAAAGGGCAATAAGGAGAAATAAAGACTGAACAAAATCGTAAATCTGTGATATATAACTAATTTTTCTTTTATTTTAATATTGTACACAAATATTTGTAGAATTTTAATGTTTTATATCTCGAATTATTAATGTTTTAAGTGTTTCTATATTATTTTAATGTTTTATATTTTTGAATTTATTTGAATTATTAATGTTTTAGTGCTTTTATATTATTTAATGTTTTGAATTTATATTTGAATTATTAATGTTTTAGTGTTTTATATTTAATGTTTATAACTACTGATGTGTGTAATATTATTAATATTGTGTATAATTATTTACCCTGTGTTGCCCCAACTGCTAGGATTAAGGATTAACGGAATAAGGGAAAAATGATAAATAGATAGACAGATTAGGATCGATAGGCGGGAATCCCACCTGCAACAGTATGAATGAGTGATGGATGAAAGAAAGATACAGTATGAAGAATAAAAGTGCGAGAGGCAAGAAAGCGAGAAATGGAATGAATGAGTAGTAAATATAGGCTTCAGCGCATAATGCTGGAGGGTATCTTGAAAAAAAAAAAAAAAAAAAAAAAAAAAATCATGTATGATTACAATAGTTATCTTGAAGCTTTAATAACATTTCTTTTATGTAATCTTTGGGTCTTGAAGGTACAATTTCTTCTCCAAAGTAGAACTAAATTTTGGTGTTTGGGAGAACTTCCTAATTTCACCCAGATTTCTAATGCTTTTGGTCACTTTTGCAATTATAGTATAGAGATCCAAAATTCCAGCAGACTCATCAATAAACCTGCACAACTGGTTAATGAAAATTGCACCAATCCCAGGTAAATTGTAAGATTTTTGCAATTTAGCGCACGACCAAGAAATGAGAAAATGTGATTTATTGTAGTAACTTTCATTTTTTGGTATTATTGGAATATATGTTGGGTATTTATTTTCTTCAATATCACGGCACGCTTGTATAACAATAAACTTAGGCATGTCGAATAGTGGCTCCAAATTCTCCAAAAGATTTATTAGGTCATAAACCCTCACTTTTACAGAGTCAGATCCAAACACTGAATCCATTGCACCATGAGATAATATATATAAAACAAAGATACTGTCATCCCTTTTGACCACTTTTGTAATCACTTTGTACAACTCGTCAAAGATTTCATTTGACTTTAAATTCCGCTCATGTAGCACTTTGAAGTTAAGCGATGACATTGTATTGTGTATAGTAATAGCATCTAAATGGGAATGTCCTCTCTTATTTAAAGGTTCACAGCCTTCGTAAACATCAAATTTCTGCTGATTAATAACACAGCACACTCCAACCCTTTGTTTGTCCTTTATCTTATAGTACATATTGTTCACTGGATTCTTAACAAGAAATTTATAATCTTTAATAAATATATGCTCATCTAAACGTAAAAAGTTAAGTAAAGATGTGGTGTTACACAATATATCATCCTTTTTCATTTTATTTACACAACTCGAGTTGTGATATCCGTCACTACTCAATTGAGGTGTGGTCAAAATGTTGAAATTACAATTGTTATTGAGAACTTTCAAAAGGACTATTTCACAAGGATCACTGTCCTTAATGTTCAATCCGTCCAAGTCCATATTAGTGTTTATGTGTTTTTTCAACTTGCACAGTGTATCAGAATTTATGGAGTCGCACATCTTGAAGAGTACTTTCCTCATTGGATTGATGTACTTCACTATGTGTATCTTGTTCGGCTCGAAGAAAGCTTTAACATATTCTACATGTAAATTCAAATCTCTTATAATGCTGAAGAGTTGACATGTTGCAAGCGCTTCTAAGAATTCAAACTTCCATCTGGGCCTACCTTCAACTTCTGCCCGTGAGGCCCAATCGGTCAAATAGTTTAATTTAGAATTGTTATCTTCTGAACTATCGTGCTTCAGTAGATTATTGTGGCAGTCGTCTAGGAGAAACGTCATAGAAATCACATCACACGACTCCAATTGTTCCTCTAATCGCGTCACTAAATTAACATCAATTATATTTACATTGAATATCACGCTCTCCATTTCAGAATAATTTGGAACAGAAAGCGGCATTTTGACTAGATTTGTTTGGTAGTCACTTTTCAGTTCTCGAACTGAAGTTCCAAACATAGCAAACACTTGATATCACTTTTTCGTTTGCAATAAATAATGCATAATAAAGAGATTACTAGAATAACAATGATATGGAAAACACAAAGTACCGACCATTGACTAAATCTAAATGACTATTTAACCAGAGAGTCCAGAGATGAGATAACCACAAACTAAAAAAAGAGCTATAAGAGAAGTCCCATAGACTAGAAAGAAAGAGTCAACATAAAGAGCGGGAGATTTAAAAAAAAAAACCGACTACACCATACACTTATAAAAAGGAACATTACATTAAATTGATAGCATAAATAAAATGAACATACATTAATTGGATCTAAGATTATATAATTTTATAGAAAAACCTTTTTCGCTAGACAATTGTGATACAGAATATATTCTTTTTAAAAATTTGCCGCACATTTTGCAAAATTCATTGTCCAAAAACCTTCACTCTCAAAAGCGAGTGTTGCCAATAATATAAATTTTATTATAAATAACTTGACTCGAATTATTTATTGAATTTAAAATTAGCCGATATTATGCCCTACAAGTAAGGCATGCATAGAAGTAAGGCTAAAATAAAAACCAATACTTAAGTATTTTTATATTTAACTGCAATCGCAACCTTTTTCCGTCTTGATAGAGTCGGGGGCGTGGTGTACACATGCGTCCGTTCTGACAACTTGTACTCAATTCATAAGTTGAGACTCAAACTCAACTTTTTGTTCCTTATTACTCAAACTTTTGCTCCTTGATCCCCTTCCCCACACAATCTATGAATCTACTGATGCCTTTCTTTCAGCAACCTCGTTATTTTGGAACCGATTCTGCCCTAATTGGTTCAACTTACCGACGTTACAAATGGCCAATAGCATCCAATAGTGAGTTATAGTTATATAACTATAACTATAGTGAGTTGAGTTATAGTTGCCTATGTAAGCTTGCATAAAAACTGTATTTATTTCACGCAAAACGGCTGAACGGTATTATAGATGGAATTTAGCACAACGATAGTTTATCATCTGGATTAACATAATATGTTAGGTTCCCGAGGGATCGTATAAAAATATAACCACTGTTGCTGTGGCGGCACCACCGTCGCACGTCACAGCGATAAAGATGTTAGGCGTTATATTACTCATATGTTTTCGTTTTTAACGCGGACGAACTCGCGGGCACCAGCTAGTAAATCGATAAATAAATTAGAAACATATGAAGCGATGTATCAATATTTGTTTTAAAAGACTGGTAATACCGTAACAAATTACGATTCATTTGAAGATAAGATACACAGAAATTATTTGAAGATAACATTTAGAGTTAATAGTCTATCTAGTTAATTGTGCATAACAATATGCAATAGATATTTTTTTATATTTTCCTATTAAACATTGGGGTTCTTAAGTGTGATGTTCAACAATGTGGTGCGACCGATCATTACTTCAAAAGATTACTTGCAATTATATTGGAATTAGGACAAGTTGAGGTAAGAAAATACTAGTCATTTTGCACACTAGTATTATTATATATGCCCGCGACTTCGTCCGCGTCCGATCGCTACCGTACTTCACAGGAACATCTGCTGGATTAATCTGAAGAATGTCTGAAAGTTTCATCAAAATCGGTTCACCAGTTTTAGAGTATATAGGGGACATACATATTTATATAATACTTTTATATATTACTACGACTTCGTCCGCGTAACTTTATAAAATATGACATACCGACAGCAGCGCCACCTACCGGGTCCAATTGTATTTTTAAATCATCCAGGAAACCATCGAAATAGCCATATAAAATTTCAACCTAATCTGTTCAGCCGTTTAGAAGTTATGTGAAAAAGATAAGTACGGAAGGATAAATTCTTACTACCCGTTGTCCTATTATCCCTTTTCTCGCAGGAATGAAGCATTTTCCCGCTGTAAAAAGTAGCCTATGTTCATCACGGATAATGTCGGCTTCTAATAGTAAAAGAATTTTTCAAATCGGTCCAGTAGTTTCCGAGCCTATTCTATACAAACAAACAATCAAATCTTTCCTCTTTATAATATTAGTATATAGATTGCTATAAAAAGTTTGCCTTAATGATATAAACATTAACATGTACATGGTTTTAATCATTTTTCGGTGACTATGACCATTTATATTAAAAATTTTAGAAAAACTTAAAAACTTTATAATATTTTAAAACTTATTTATTTATGTAGAGAGAGAGTAAGTACGGACACAAAGTAATGAATTTGTTAAAAAATCCAATTAAAATTATTAAAAACTTACTTTTAGGTATTGGGAGGGAGAACACTTCAAAAAATTCACAAAAAAATTATAAGATTTTTTTATTCAAATCCGTCGACATACGATTACATTAGAAAAACTAACAAATATACACATTCACAAAAAAGTCCCACTAATACAAAAACATTTAAGTAGTAATTTAAAACTATTTAAAGCGATAAAATTAGAGGAACTGAAGTTTTTTTATACTTTGGCGTTGTCTTAGTAAGAAAATAAAATTTACTCTTACAAAAAATAAATAAACAATATAAGTACATATTACTATAGAAATAATTCTATAAATATTTGCTAAATAATTATATTTTTTATGTCAATTCCATGATTTCGTTAGGCTAACATTTTTTTTCAAAACGAGGCCATTTTTTAAGGGATTCACATACGCCAATGACATTGACTATTTGACATTTAAATTAAAATGTCTATATATATTTCAAAGTACATAATTCCGCACGAACAATTGACAATGGTTTTTTGTATTTACCATTAAAACAACATTAAAAAAAAAATACATTTTTTTAACTGACATTGACATCGGGCCTAAGCTAAGCTTACATTAATTCTAGGTACCGAATTCTTTTCACCCACCTTTAGGGGGGTCCAGTGTGGGAGTGTAAAACAAGAATCTCGACCATTCTTAAGGTGAGTTACGCCAGTTGTATTAACTTTAGGGCCTAGTTGTACAGAACAAAGTTGTTCGTAATTAAATTTTCAATAATTTTTATCTGTACGACTTTGTTCTTAGAACCAATATTTAAGGATCTACGCCCATAGCGACGAATCGAATATTGTCGCCTTTTGTTTTACTCCCATTTTTTTTTTCATTTATCTCTAAAAATATTGATGTATGTAT
This sequence comes from Synanthedon vespiformis, assembly GCA_918317495.1. Classification (NCBI taxonomy): domain Eukaryota; kingdom Metazoa; phylum Arthropoda; class Insecta; order Lepidoptera; family Sesiidae; genus Synanthedon; species Synanthedon vespiformis. Next base: position 4,941,855 of record OU906965.1, read on the forward strand.
GTATGTTCCTCCATAACTCTTAAACGAATTAACTGATTTTCATGAATTTAGACGTACAGGGCACACGATAGGCTACTTTTTTATTTTTCAAAACGCGGACGAAGTCGCGGGCATCAGCTGGTATTTAATAAAAATTTTTAGTTACATTCAAAACATACGCTTTGACTGAATACTGAAAGAAAAATAACCAAGAATGGAAAAGATACAAGAGAATGGAAGAGACAAGTATTTTTCATATGTTATCTATCAAATTTTTTACTCACAAATTTATAAATATTAGGTACCTACATATTTCTACACACCATGTATCGACCTTTAGTATTAGTTAATAATAGTTAAGTTAAAGTTTCAACGCAAACGCATAACATACCAAATAATTTAACTACATATATATTAATTTCTAGTTAAGTTACAACATTACTATGTTAAAAAAAATTATCTAGACATCAAACATTAAAACGACATGAAAGCTCGAGTCTTTTATGGAATTCGTTGGTAACGGCTTTGGTAAAGCTTTTAGCTAAGTATTATATATATGACAAATTATAATAAAAAAATATTATTTTTTTATTATAATTGTTACCTTTTGGTAACAATTATAATAAAATAATTCATCTGAATTCTAATAGATTAAACTATTGTCATTGAACTATTTCAATTTAATGGAGTTTTTTTTTTAATAAATATTCAACATTAATAAGACTTTTTGCACTCTGACAAAGCTTAGACATTTTATTATAGCCCAAATCGTTGTATGCATTTATTATCATCGCTTCTTCGTAGTTATTGGTACATAAATAAACACTACTTGAACACTATCTACATTTATATTTCTACTTACATAATAACATACAATACAATATTAATGATATGGGGTTTTAAACTACAATAGGAGAGGAACAAACTTGTAAAAACATTTTCTTTCGATACATATTTAATATTTGTTCACTTGACTTTACCCATAAAAGGCCATAAACTCCTTAAGGTCTTATTGTGTGGCCATATTATTTACGCATAATTGGCTATTTGACAACATTTAAAATATACTACAAATTGTGGTTATCCTATCAGAAAATAGCGTAAAAAAACATATGCCATTTTATTTTAAGCTGAATTATATAAATTTTTTGCAAATTATATGAAAAAATAAAATCATAATAAAAACGCCCTGTGGTTGGTTGCAACTCTGATGACGTCATACGCTAGTAAACATTGCTTCCGTGACTGATTGTAGTTGTTTACTAGCATGTGACGTCACACGTATCAAAGACCAGCGCCATTACAGAAACAGCGTTTTTGGCGCGGTTTTGGAAATTTAAACTTTAACATTGATTTTTATTAATAAATTAATACAGTAGATCTCCCGGAAATATCAATATATTGTGCTTATTATGTAATATACAATAATTTAAAACTATTTTCTACAATTAGTCAAATAGCCGACTATAGTTTTATTAGGCCCGGGGATTTTTCGTTTAAGTACGTAATTAAAGAACATAACAATATATGTATATACCATATCTACTGTATGTATTTTTTTCCATTTGTGCTAACAATAAAGTTTTTTTTTTTTCAAACACTAACACAGAACATTTTATTTAATAAAATTAAGTTCTTACATATTTATTCATTTTACTAACTATTAATTATACTATGTACAGCCCGACTAACACTTAAAACTATTCTTAGGCTCTCTTTATATATACATACGAGTGTATTTAGTCAGACTAATCTTTCTATCTGTTTATTTTGTTATTTCTTTTTTTATATTCTGCTATCAAATTGAGCACTTTACCTTTGGCGACGTCGAGGGCTCTATACATGTGAGGAGTGAATGGATCAAAGTCGTCGTGTCTTTTCTTTCGTCTGTAGATTCCTTCGCGGTGTAACAGCGCGCAATTCATGTCGTCCTGGTACAATTGACATGCACGTTTCAATTTTAAGGTAATTTTAACAAGTCAACTTTCCTCCAATACAAAAGTAGAATGATTCCATTTACTTGGTACGCGATGATAAATTAAAAATTACAACGCTTGACAACTTGTTGCTATAACACATTGGCCAGGCGTTAGTTACAGTTTTATATTTTAGATAATCCCTCGGGAACATTACTTTTTTCTTGGATGAAATGTATCCAATGTTCTTTCTGGTGTCCTGGACAACGTGTATGCAAAATTTCATGGTGATCGGTTCAGTAGCTTTGGCGTGAAAGCGTAAAGAACAAAAAACTAACTCACATTTATAATATTAGTAAGAAGTAAGATTTACAAAAGTAAGCATGATTTTTTATTTTTTATTATGTTAAGGTCGACAGACAGGCTGACGGTCCACTTGATGGTAGGTGGCTACCGTCGCCTATAATACAAGCAACGCCACAAGTGCTACAAGTGCGCTGCTGACCATAGAAGGATTAAGGATAAGGGATAAGGAAGGGAAGGGGGTAATGGGCTCTGGCATCCCTTACTCACTCACCGAAACACAACAGCACATAATGCTGTTATTTCACGGTGGTATTCTGTAAGGTGGTGGTTACTGCCGCCAGACGGGCTGCCCAAATGACTGCGGAACGCAGTGTGCCCTACCACTACTTAAATTTATCTTGTCGCTAACTAGGTTCGTATGCATAAAAATCTTAACACAAGTTTTAATGAAACTTTGAGGGGTGATTAGGTCAAAAACTGTGTTGGTAAAAAAATTAGTTTTTAGAATCTTTGTCTATTTGTATGTGCGCTAATCTCCGAAACGGCTTAACGAATTTGGATGAAATTTGTCACACATATAGTCTATAACCTGGATTAACATATAGGATACTTTTTAACCTGTAAAAAAATCCTGTGGGATTTTCAAAAACATTACATTGTACTCACTTCGGTGACGTTGTATCTCAAGAAATCGAGAATCCCTTGCAAAGTGCGCTGCGTGTCGCGTACCAGGAGTTCATAGAACACTATATGCAGTGGACCGCGATACGTCGTCAGCCACAGACGGTGCAGGTCCTCCCACACGCGCAGTTGACTTTTCACGTAAGCGGCCCAGTCTGCGAACAGACATACAGACAGATTTCCAACGGCAATACTGGCTTTGGGAACAGGGTGAGCTAAGCCCGGTGACCAGCGTAAATGTTCTTTTGCTCTTTTATAAAAAATCCTGAGCGAATAACGCCACATCTATATCTGAACTAATATTATAAAGAGGAAACATTTGATTGTTTGTTTGTTTGTATTGAATAGGCTCCGAAACTACTGGACCGATTGGAAAGCTACATTATCAGCGAGTAACATAGGCTATCTATACTAATATTATAAAGAGGAAATATTTGATTGTTTGTTTGTATTGAATAGGCTCCGAAACTATTATGGACCGGTTTGAAAAATTCTTTTACGTTTTACGTTTCTTATTATGTTAATGTCGGTAGACAGGCTGACGGTCTTGAGTGTGATGGTCACTTGATGGTAGGTAGGTGGCTACCGTCGCCGCATAACACAAGCAACGGCACAAGTGCTGACGACTACACTCTACAGTAGGATTGAGCACTTGTTTTACTTACATACCTTACCATAACTTGACATGTCGCTGCTTAAAAACTAAAGGGTCATAAAACAAAAAAATGCAAAAATACAATCACAGTCCTTCATATTGTATGTTGCAAAAAGACTCGTGGTTGTTTTATTCCATATTTAGTATGTTTTGATCATTTTTTATATAAGTATTCAAGAGTAACTTACATGCTTATAATATCTCCTCTAGTAATCAGTTTATTCTAAAAGTGCTTAAAACATTTAATGCTACTTAAAAATACGCTTCTAACTATGTATAATATGCATATATTTGATACAAACATATATCTAAAAAGAACAGAAATAGACAAAAAATTATATATATATTTTTTTTTTTCAATTAGCTCTCCTGTAAAAAGTTGATTTGTGACCCTTTAGTTTTTAAGCAGTGATGTGTTCACATAGATAAACTTTATAACTTCTTTTTTATATTAGTTTATAGATAGTTAGTTTTTAGATATTAGTTTGTAAATGCTGTAAAATATTTTTGTTATCTTTATAATATTTAAAAATAAAGTGTGTCCATGAACTTTAAAAGCGGAACGTACCTGATTTTCTCCTTTCGTGTACGTTATCCCTGAAGGCAGCCTTTGGTGCGGTGCCGACGTGTCCCTTGTGAAGTCTATTAAAATCAGCCTGTAAAATTATTCAAAACTCTATCACAAATATGTCCTTCCTTACATACTTACATAAATTAACTAGCTGGTGCCCGCGACTTCGTACGCAATGATAAATTAAAAATATAAAAGCAATTACAACGCTTGACGCCTTGTTGCTATAACACATTGGCCAGGCGCTAGTTACAGTTTCATATTTTATATAATCCTTCGGGAACATTAGTTTTTTCTTGGATGAAATGTATCCTATGTCCTTTCTGGTGTCCCGGGCAACGTGTATGCAAAATTTCATGGTGATCAGTTCAGTAGTTTAGGTGTGAAAGCATAACAAACAAACAAACTCACATTCACATTTATAATATTATAGTAAGGATGTATTGTTTTGAAATTGTTCAGTTCTGTCTGTTTTATGTACTGCATAAGCAATAGCAAAAAAATTGTGTGTGTCAACTCCGACACGACTGGAGTAAACGCACTGTGTAACAATTTTGATTTTACTCCCATAAATTTTCATACCACGGGCTTATGTATTAAAATTATGTAAATCGATTCATAAGGAGTAAACTCTAATAAGAAATCAAAAACATGCATTTTTGGGGGATGATTAATATTCTAAAACAATGACAATGATTTTAAAACGCTTAAAGCAATAAAATGCATAATCAACGAAACTATAAAAAAGTTTGTTATTATAAACTTAACTGTACATTAAAATTCTTAGACAATAAAGCAATGCAAATTAATAAAATAAAACATTTATTTACCATAACATCGATGATTTTGTGAAATGGCAACATAATATTACTTAAAAAGCAGATATTAACGGCGACAAATACTGAAAACAAGTTATCATTATTAGTATTTACTTAATGTTATTTGGTTGAAAAAAAAAAGGCAACTTGATATTGCAAATAAAGATTAAAAATGCATATCGTCATTGTCAAATCAAAATATTATGCTATATGTGCAAAAAAATATACTTTTAAGATAATGAGACTTTTAATAAATTACATTTATTTGAATCTTAAGAATCTGAAAAAAGTGCTCATAGCATATTTTGGTTTGACAATAACCAATTTATTACAAATAATTACAGTGTATTTTTAATTAATTCAGACATTCTTTTTAACAAAAACCTACATTTTTATTAAGTTATGTATAATGGGTCACTAATTTACACTTTTAAGTTCAAATAATAATATTTTCTACGTTACTATCTCACCAAAATGGCATCCCTGGGATTCCTTATCAATAGTACAGCGGATGTGAATCTGTTTGGGTCACGCGGTGGCGCCTCGTGGGTCTTCACCAATAGCACTGATCCGTCTGTGTAATTCTCAGCTGGAAATCCATGCATCCTTAAGCCGTAGTCCATGTAGATGGATCCTGTGACTATACCTGTAAATGAACATTATAGTATTGCAGAAAAAGCATATTATTATCTTATAATTATAATACTAAATGAGGAATTCTTGTATGCCACGACAATCTCGAAAACGGCTCTAACGATTTTGACGAAAATCTAGGTTTTTTTAGGTCTAACAATCGATCGGTCAGGGTCTTATCTTCGGGAAAATTCAAACATAGGTAGTTTTTCTAATGGAATGGTTACAAAAGTAAAAAGTACAGGTGTTGGGGGTTAAAAAGATTTTTACCTGTCACTTGCTGCAACAAATATCTTAACCATGTGTTGCCACTGCCCGGGTAGGAAATTAGAGCAGTCACGTTTGCCTTGGGAGGCACATGCCATCGGAGTTCTTTACACCAGCTAACCAAAGGAATTTGACGAAAAGACAAGCGATTCATATAGCCGTTTCCATAATACGCAGTTTTAGCACTATGTAAGGGGCTCAACATAAAAAGTATGATTGAAAAATATAACATTATAACTGTTGCAACGAGTAAAAATATCGATCTTCTAGACATGATACATAATTTGTATTTTTCTTGTAATGAATAGTTGATTCACATTTTATAACATTCTCTTGGGAATTTTATTCAGACTCATGCTAATTTACAAATACCACCGCTCAACTTATAAACATACTGATCAAACTTGAATTGTATGTTATCTTTTAAAAGTTTAGAAATATTATTAGGTGGCGCAACACAATTTTTTCGCTTATTAAGTCCGAAATACAACAATTGTTCTTCAAGTCTTAAGATGTCACTAAAACATGATCTTTTGCCTCCACAAGCTTTTTCCATGTTTACAGAAATAGAAATATGGTAGCAGGATATATATTATATTTTATCTCATTGTTATCAAGTAGGCGCACAAACTTTACACAGATTTCGTGGTTAAACGGAAGCTCCATTATCAGATATAATATGTAAATGGTACGATGCTATAAGTTTCACTATTCGACACAAGAATATACTATGATAAGTTAGAGAATAATTACAGTCATTACAGTCAAAATTGTTAACTTTTTGACTTGCTTGCTTATATTTTACTAAATAAATAAATAAATAAAAACTTAAATGAAAACATGTCAAAGTCATGTTCTCAGGTCATGTTATATATGTCTCCACCAAATGTCCACCAAGGATAAAATATTTTATTTTAGCGTGGAAAACACAGTATCATAGAGTAACTTATATATTACAGTATTGCACAGAGTTTACCTAGTTATAGTGGCGTGCTTTCTAAACAGTAGGCACCAAATACCAATTTTTTGAAATTTTACGGTTTAAATGACTAGACAAATTTCCGCAACAAAACTGTCTGTAACTTTGCCTACCCAGTTTTCTACAGCTAAAATGACATGAATGCATGAATTTCGCACTCGAAATTATGCCTTATTAGTAGTAATTAAGGCATTTTTTTTGTTAAATTATAGCTAATTTTGACATTGACATTTAAGGTAGTAGGCAATTTTGGGACGGGATTTATTATTGTTTTAATACTTTGGCTAACGTTGCTTAGGGTTGTCGCTTATGAATGGGCAATAAAAAGAAGTTATATAAACAATTTTATGTAAAACTAAATTCTCTACAATGTTTGTCTGAAACTTTTTTTGTAGCTCTTAATATTTTTGTATATAATTAGAGGGCTTTTATATATTCTAGAAACTTATATCAAGAAACGGACTCAAATTATGACTTATTAATGAATTTTCCTGTACTATGAACTCATAAGTATATAAAGTTGATATAAAGTAAAACAAAAAGTGACAACCTTAAATCACATAATATGGCGTAATTTTAATTCAAAATGAACTAACAACAATAGTATGATTATACGTCATAGTTATGGCCCTACCGAAAAAGTTTAGTGAGTAGTTTTGAAGCCGGCTCTCTCAGATAAAAAACATTTTTAAAGATGTTTAAGAACACGAGAAGACGTCGCAGAAATAGTTAATCTTGTCTAAGTCAATAAAAATAAAATAAAACTCTCAATTCATAAGTTGTATTTCATATAAAAATTAGTTTGAAGAACTCGTGTATCTGATCTTTCTCAAAATTTTCTGGCAATTTTCTATATTGCCTGTACAAATTTCCAAATACAGTTGCAAGGTAAGAACACGCGGCGAATTAATTTGAAGTAATATGTCTCTTGCTGTGATCAAGTCTCCTCTTAATATGTGACACACTGCAGCCTTTGCCCAAACTGAAAGAGCTATCATGTCTCGCATTTTATTTGGAAGTCCCGTAACAAGTTTATGAATCATGGGAGGGTGTAAATGTTCAACGGCTTCCATTATTCTATCCAGGTTGATGAGAGCTTCCGCTGCATAAACATGTGCCCATACTTTGTGTGTATTTGATGATTCCGGTTGGCTTAGTAAATCATTTGCACTTGTCAAAGCCGCTAAAGGGTCCTGTAAGTTCAGTAATACATAACTTTGTAGTATGAATGCTGAATTTTTCAATTCACGCGCTTGCTTCCAACTTATGGGTGGTGCTGGGGGAGTTTGTATCATAGGAACCATTACATCTTCGGGTGGATCCTGATCCGGTAGTAATGTTATAACATTCCTTAAACATAAAGCAGCAAATTCTAAGGATAATGTGGGTATAGCATATGATTCTCCAGATGTTGAATATTTTTCTTCACTTTCCTTGGCAACTAGATGTCGACTGTGTGTACCGCTGGCTAACTCTTTAACTGTATACTGATGGGAATCCACGTTACAACATTTCTTTACACAACATTCTGCTAAATGTAGCCATATTCGAGGATTGTTAGGATAGTGACGTGCCGCTTCCACTAAACATTCAAATGCTCCTTCCGTGTTTTTTGTTGCCAACAAAGACAATCCCAAATTATAAACATAAATAGGTTTATCTTTACACGCTATAAGTCTTTTGCTGTCATCACTTTCCATTGCTTTGAAATGTTCCTTAACTGCATGTTGAAAATATTTAGAGGCTAAATGACATTTTCTTATGGATAAATATATAACACCGAGATCATTATTTATAGCTGCCCATATGTCTTCACCTTGTGTTCTCAAATTATAATTATGTTTAATAGTTTTGTAAAGGCCCAATGTGTTTGAAGATTCGTTCACATTACCATTAATGAAATGTTGTTGTGCAATTATAAATATATTTTCAATAGAGTCCTGGTTTAGTTTCAATTTAATTTTACGATTCAACAATAGCTGAGCTCTGTTCACGAGTCTTTCAAACAATTCTCTCACTTCATTGTTGCCTTTGAGTAATTTTCCATAACCCTTTGCTATATCTAATGTTTTGTCATATGTCCTTCTACATAGTGTTGCTTCCATTAATAGAATAACTATCTGCTGTAGTAGTTTAATGTCTTTCACACTATTTGATTTTAAAAGATTCTCCAATACAAAAGCGCACTGATAGTAATGCCGAGTATGATACAATACCACAGCATAGTTATAAAGCGCAAATGGTGAGTATTTATGCACTTCCTTCAATTCTACATCTGGAAATGTCAAACCGTTTATTGCATTGAGTGATTTCTTAAAACCTTCCACGTTTTTCATATCGCCCGCCATAAATTCCACTAACATTTTATTGTGTTGAACACGTTTATTATTGCTTCCAACAAGTTTTTCCAATTCGATTAGGTGTTTGAGTGCCTTCGCGTAGTCTTTCCTCAAATAACACTGGTGCGCCAAAACGGCTGGCTCTTCGTTCTCTTTTAGATTGGCCATAATTTATTAGCAAAATATTTACGTCTCCTGTAAAATATAAAGAAAATATGTACAAAATTTCGTATGTACTTCAATGGAATTTTAGTTAACCTTCATAAAACTACGTTGTTTGTCAGTTGTTTTTTTTTGTATAAAATACGATTTTAATTTTAGTTTCAATATAAAGTTGAAGGTTAATTTTTGACATTTGATTGAATTTTGTTTGGCGTTTAAATAAATGACGTTTATGGGAACTTATTTTTAAATTTTATGGTCTGGTAACTAGGCCTTTAAGCTTATGGGGACTTAGGAACACAAAGATAGTGAGTGTTGCCAGATGGTAAAGTTTTCAAGTACTCTATATCATAGTATATAGCGATGCATTAAAATAAATCATAGTTTAAGAATAAATAAATGCACCTATTTACAGGAAAGCTTTTTTTATTTATTTATTATTTTCTCTGGTTCTTGATTAGTTTCATAGGAAGTGAAGTCCTTGACCATTCTTCTCCCTTAAATTAAACCAAACCATAAATTATTTTTTATGTCATAGCAACACCTTGAAGGATTTCCCTTGTATAAAGGCATTATAAAGGGGAATAGTGTTGTGCTTATAGCTTGTTTGTGCTCACTACACACGTAATTATTAAACCCAAGATAAATCTAAAGTTTATCTTGGGTTAAAACTATAATGCGTTTTAAGACATTTATTTTTACTAGATACATTTTTAACTTTTATAAGGTAAGAAGAAGGTGACAAACAATCCAATCTATTTAATTACTTTATCTAATTTAACAAAAATAGTAGGTACCTCTTTAAGTTAAACTCTGTTATGGGCTGATCTTAAAAAGGGAAATCATTCTCATATTTTTGTTAAATGAGTTAATAACCCTCTGTGTTATATTCTGTTAAAATTGTGAGGTGATTATTACACAAATTTACGCGCGGAAAGTTTTCCTTTCCGAAAATAAACGTACAGGTGCGGAAGACAACGCAAATTGGTAAAACGAATGCGAATAACAAATTCGGAAAATGCATGTATTGCGTCCGGCCTAAATCTTTGACTTTATATATGTATGTGTAGCACGCGTTATTTAAAACATACACGTTCTATTGGATAGTGTACAGAGAGAGATATAATTCCAACAAGTAGGTACAGTCGGCCGTATAAGTCGATTAACACATTAAAAAGTGCAAAACAAATGAACACTCAACGCGCCATAAAACGTTGTCAAGACAAAATAAACTAAAAAAAAAAACTTAAAATAAGAAGAATAAATAAACTTTATTAACACTGACTTTAACATAAGTCGATTAACACTGTTAATCAACTTATGGCGCGGCCGACTGTACATTTTTCCGCATATAAAGTACTTTGTGTTGTGGTCTTATTCTCGTTCAGCATTCTTTCAGTCATTATTCTTCACTTCACTGACACTCACTAACACATATTATCACTGGTGCACCTATATTACCTACTCATGATTAGTTACTTCCTTTTATCTGATTTTTTATCAATTAATTAGGTATTTAAGTTTCTTTGTTTTCAGTAAATAGGTATTGCTTGTGTTCATGTAGGTAACAACATAAATAACAAGAGTATTGTCGTAAGTGAAGTGTAAAATTTGATACCTACACTGTGAATGTACGTAGGTCAACTTACACATTACAATTTTTATTTTTTACTTTGGTAAGAAACCAGACTAGTGCTTGCTTAAAGGTAAGAAAATTTTAAAACTATTACTATTTAAACTGTTTCCTTTGTTCCCAAAATTTCTCGTGGTCACTACATAATTTATCGGCGCGCCTAATACGAAAAGTTAGCAAGTATAATAAGTACGTTAATATAAAAAAAAATTCAAATACCTAAATTATTTAATTTATTACGTAAGTGATTTGGAAAGTTTCTCGGTATATATCTACACTAGCTGGTGCTCGCGACTTCGTCCGCGTTGAAAAGTATAGATGGCTACCGTGGAGCGGATCGCTAAAAATATCACCAAGCAGTTGTCATGTAGTCGCTTCACCTGATTCTGGATAGATGGCGCTGTCAATTGTATCCCGGGCCAAGAAGCTAGTATTTTAGATGTTCTGTAGGAATGAAGCATTTTCCCACGGTAAAAAGTATCCTATGTTCATCACGGATAATGTCGGCTTCTAATGGTAAAATATTTTTTCAAATCGGTCCAGTAGTTTCGGAGCCTATTCAATACAAACAAACAATCAAATCTTTCCTCTTTATAATAAGTATTATATAGTATAGTATAGACTAACTAATATACTAATATATAAAACTGAAGAGTTTGTTTGTTTGGTTGTACGCTTAGGAACTACTGGTTCGAATTGAAAAAATATTTTTGTATTGGATAGTCCATGTATAGAGGCTCGCGAACGAAGTCGCGGGCACCGGCTAGTAAAATATAAAAGGCGATGTGTGTATGTCCTCTATGAACTCCAAAACCTCTGAACCGATTTTGATGAAAATTCCCAGATTACAGATTAGTCCAGCGGGTAACTGTGAAGTTTGGTAGTGATCGGACGCGAGCGAAGCCGGGAACGGGTCGCTAGTTACCTATATACATACTTACAGTGGGCAATTTGGCCTCGTAGCTACTGATGTTAAATGGAGCTTACAGTTTTAACAATGGATTGTTAAATTGTGATAAACTCAAAAACTACTGCGCCGATTTTCATGCTGCTTTCGCCAATGGATAGATTGGTTCTCGAGGAAGGTTTTCAACGCGGGCGAAGTCGCGAGCACCAGATAGTGTATAAATAAAAATGAATCCCTAAATGTGTTGCTAATTGCTAACCCAAACTAACCGCAAGCGAACGGCTGGTCCGATTTTAATTCTGTCTTCACTCATGGATAAAGGGGTAATCAGGGAAGGTTTTTACGAGTTGTTTTACGAGTAATGTTTCTTTAAACGTATTATATGTATAGTAGGATAAATGAATTTGAAATATAACATAAGTATATACCAAAAAATTCTTTGATCTTTTAGCTAAATATCGAGTTTTGTTATTAAATTTTGGATGCAGGTGATAAGTATACGTCGTCACGGACGATTCTCCGATTTTGTTATTTTAACTGAATTGACTCCCACTTTGGAAGCAAATTTAAATCTGTAACTATTCACGTCAAAATGTCGCCTCCCAAAATTTCATCTCTATTTCCTTTATTAGCCAGAGTCGGATTTATCCGAAAATTATTTTTGTGTCCATTTCGCCAGAACCGCGGATACGACAAATTTCTCTACCATAAAAATGTTTATTTTTAAATCATCGAATTGCTTTCTCTTAAAAATCATTGAATTGTTTTCTCTCAAAAATAACTCCTACAAAACCAACGGTTAAAAATAGATAATGCATAAGTGAGAAATGAATGATATTCTTTATAATGGATCTCACGATATTGTTCAAAATATTCTTATTTCAACAGGGCCCTGATTCTGTATGCCAAATACGATTCCACACTCTTGATCTTACTTTTTTAAATCACGTCTAATGTTTTGAATTGTCGTGTCATTGCATTCTTATATCTCTATTCTGATTCCCCAAGACAAATTATATATGGCACGTTATGATTTCACAGAATCCAAAGTGTACTATTTTATTTATAACGTTTCTTGAAAAAGTAAGACAAGAGTGTGGAATCGTATTTGGCATACAGAATACAGGCCCTGGGGCCCTAGACAAAGTGACACGACGAAGACGATAACGAAGTTCGAAAACAATAAAATGTATGGGATTGACATAAGCCTTCGCTAAATCACGTGATACTTCCCATACATTTTAACGATACGAACTTCGTTATCGTTTTCGATTGGTTACTTTGTCTAGGGCCCCTGATTCGTTTTTCGTCATTTACCTCAGATATTCACATGCGCCTACAGTTAAACATAATAGATATATTACCTAGTATAAAATCTAAAAAGTTTAATGACCAATACATGTTTAATAGTTCCCTATATATTTTTTGTTTTCCTTTTCTTTAATTACAGTCTATCAAATGGCGACTTCTAAAGCTGTTTCCAAAGTTCTTTCTGTGTGTCCTTCATGCAAGGATACTTTCGTGCCGACATTTTGTTGCAAGTCCGGACATAGCTTTTGTACCAATTGCATGACAAACCACTTTTCTCAAAAATGCCCTCTCTGTTTCGAAGTGGAACCCGAACCTAGCAACAAGAGATGTCTGGAGGAAATGAAAAAACAGGTTATTTTATTTATTTATGCACACTATCGCTGCTTAAAAACTAAAGGGCCACAAGTCAAAATTAAACTTTTTACAGGAGAGTTAATCGAAAAAAGTCTATGTTTTTCTTATTAGATATCATACAATATAAATCAAATATATGCATATTATACATCGTCAGAAGCGTATTTTTAAGTAGCATTAAGCGTATTTTTAAGTATACTAGAAGATATATTTATAAGTATATAAGTTACTTTTGAATATATAAAAAATGATCAAAATATACTAAATATGGAATAAAACAACCATAAGTCTTTTTGCAACATACAATTTAAAGTATTGTAATTGTATTTTTGCAATAAAAACATTTTTGGATTTTTTGTTTTATGACCCTTTAGTTTTTAAGTAGCGATGTTTATAGATTTGTTAATTAATAAATAAAAATTATTAATATTCACTCAATTTAATTGTCTCCCTCTCCAAAAGCCAAAATGAGGGTGAGACGGTGTTTCCCCAGACAGAAGCATGTCGGTCGGGGTTCAGGACGCCTATATTATTATTATTATTATTTATAGGAAAAATCTACACAGGATAGGTTATACTTTTTTCTTTTTCAACGCGTACGAAGTCGAGGGCTCCAGCTAGTAATAAAATAATAGAGGTGTCGAGCAATTAAAATTAAATAACTGTACCATCGACCTTAGATATATTATGTACTAGATGGTGCCCGCGACTACTTCGTTCGCGTTGAACGATGATAGGTACCCTATGTGGTTTCTGGTGTCCCAGACAATGTGTATGCAAAATTTCATAGTGATCGGTTCAGTAGTTTTTGCGTGAGAGCGTTACAAACAAACATACTCACTTTCACATTTATAATATTAGTATTAGTAAGGATTGACGATTGATTAATTTTTATTTGTAGGCACCGCTTTCATGTCCAAATGAATCCTTGGGATGTAAATACAAGTTGTTCATTGAAGATCAGGTGAAAGAACACGTTAAGGAGTGCATTTATAGTGTAATGTCCTGCCCCATGGAAACTTCTGGAAAATGTTCATGGCAAGGTAAAAAATAGGAACATTAAATTCGTTACATTTCGTTCTTAGCTTTCGTTCAATTTAATATAATTATTATGTATAGGTAATAATTATAACATTCGTTCAACTTTACTTATTTTATTTGCGATTTCTTAAATACTAGCCGTTGCATGCGACTACGTCCGCGTAACTTTATAAAATACTAGCTGGTGCTCGCGACTTCGTCCGCGTTGAAAGCGGATCGCTAAAAATATCACCAAGCAGTTGTCGTGTTACTCGCTTCACGTGATTCTGGATAGATGGCGCTGTCAAGTGTATCCATTGCCAAGCCGCTAGTATTTATTTTTATTTTAGATTTCCCGTAGGAATGTAACATTTTCCCGCGGTAAAAAGTAGCCTATGTTCATCACGGATAATGTCGGCTTCTAATGGTAAAAGAATTTTTCAAATCGGTCCAGTAGTTTCGAAGCCTATTCAATACAAACAAACAATCAAATCTTTCCTCTTTATAATATTAGTATCGATGAAGTAGGTAGGTAGTAGATTTCTGTGTCAGTCGGTCATACATTCAATTCTGACGATACTTCAACATCGGTTACAGGAACCGGTATAACAATGAAGGATCACTTTGAGAAGAATCATGTGGCCAATTTTATTACGACTACAGACGAAGATATCAATATGGAAGCGATTAACATCGCGAAGGATGACCGGCGTGTTTTCCTTTACGCGGAAGGTCCCTTCCAATTTATTGTTACTTTTAAAATTGATACTTTAAAAAAAATAGCTTATTGGACAGTCCAACACATTGGCAGTAAGAAGGCGGCGCGCCAATACATCTACGAAATCCATGTTACGAGTAAAAACGACCCACGAAGGAAGACAATTTTCATGGATATCTGTTTCAATCACTCGTTGAAATCCGAAAAAGTCTTCGATTATGGCAAATGCGGTGTGATGTCTTTAAGCGTGTTGCCACACTTTATAAAAGATGGAATATTTTCATTTAAATTACTCGTAAATAAGGACGAGAAAGTTAACAAGAAGAGTGAGACACCCTTAGGCAAGGTTTAAAAGGAGAGCTCTAAATTTTAAAAATTAATGTTATAATATTAATATGACAATATATGTTTAATTTAAAATTTCCATCGAAACATAGGTACAGTCGGGGTAAGAAAAGGTTCATCACCTTAAATATTTGCTTGCATTGCACGTGTAATACACGTGTAATTTTGCGGACCATTTTTCCAGTGTTATTTGTATGGAAAGTGCCCATCCTTAAACATCGATGGGGGGTTGTTACAAAAAAACACGAGGTAGAAGTAATTGAAAATGATAACCTTTTGATTTTCTAATATTTTTCATTTTTTAATTATTAATATTTTGTATTTTGAGTGAAAATTATAAAATAACAATAAACGTTAAAACCGATCAAAAAATATGTTTGTCTTTGTAATGTTCTAAATCCTTACGTATTATTATAAAACAAAGTCTGTCTGTCTGTCCGCCGCGTCTGTTTGTCTGCTCGTGATAAACTCAAAAACTACTGCACCGATTCTCATGCTGTTTTCACCAATGGATAGAGTGGTTTTCGAGGAACGTTTTAGTATATAATTTACTAAAAGGGCTATCACACCTTACAATTTGAACGTATCCAATTTAGGAAATCGAAAGGTGTGATCGCAGAAAGAACAGATCGGATTCAATTTAGAGAGTTCTAACTCTCTGTTTCCTTAAATTGAATACTGTGATCGCGGCGTTTCAATTTAGGAAGTTTAGGGGTGTCCACTTAAAAAATACATCGATGTTTTTTTGTCGATGCGATACAAAGAGGCTATGCATCGGTTAGAAACATTGATGTTTTCTCAAAATCGAGTACACTAGCTGCTGCCCGCGACTTCGTCCGCGTAACGCGTGACACGCTAATATACAAAATGGTTAATTGTTTACCTTTTTAAAATCAAAATTGAAACATGAATAACATAGGTTATTTATATTTTATAACGTTACGAGGACGAAGTCGGGCACTAAAATAACTACTTAAATGAAATACCTATTTAAATGAAATAGGTAATAAAATAATATACTAAATAAATAGGTAACACAATCAAGATTCTTGATTGCAATTGATTTCGTTAAAATACCAGTAACTCGTTATATACCTAACTAGTAATTTCCTAATATTCCTAATATTTAATACGATATATCGATACAAAGCGAAGTATCGGGCATCCCTACTGCGTTCACAAGTGTTGCCAGATTTGTGGAGGCAAAAATCCGTACCGCCTTTCACTGTTTCCTAAATTGAATTCGATGTAGGAAATGCTTATCGCACTATTCAATTTGAACGTTTTCTATTTAGGAATCTAAGAAGAGAGCTCGTGATCACACTACGCTAAATTGATTTCTAAATCGAAGATATAAAGTTGAAAATGGATAAACTCTAAATTGAATCCAATCTGTTCTAACTGCGATCACACCTTTCGATTTACTAAACTGTAACATCGACATTTTATGACTGTTGCGGAAGCGGCAGCTCTGAACTCTACCTATTCAATATACTTTGTACTAATTCAATTAAATAGAAATGCCACAATAAAAGTAAAAAAGATTTTTAATATTTTCTGAAATATAGGAAACTACAAGAGCAAAATTTGTTTGAAATTCTTTAGAATTTAATTATACCGAGTGAAGTATTACTTATAAATCGTATATCGATTTGTAGATATCAAAAATTTGTATAACCCATACTATCCATACTTACTAATATTATAAATGCGAAACTTTTTCACGCCTTAACTACTCAACCGAATTTTGCATACACAATACACGTTGTCAGGGATACAGGAAAGGATATAGGGTACCTTTCTTCCAAAAAAAAGTACTGTTCCTGAGTAATCGTCTAAAAATATAAATAATAGGGCGCTACCGTCGTCACAAATAACGATGTCAGGCGTTATTACTCATATATTTTCTTTTTCAACGCGGAAGAAGTCGCGGGCACCAGCTAGTAATATAATATTTGGTTTAATCTTAAAAAAATAAAATCAATAACTATTTGTAAATGTCTTTATTCATCTTAAATATAAAATCAAAATTTAATTCATAACAAGGCTTATTTATCATTTAGTAATTTATAGGTATGACACGCATGCTAAAAATCTGTAATGTATACCGAGAAATCCGTATACTGGCAACACTCTTCGATTTAGAAATCTATTTAGCGTAGTGTGATCACGAGCTCTCTACTTACATTCCTAAATAGGAAATGTTCAAATTGTAAGGTGTGATAGCCCTTTGAGTTACGCGGGCGTTGTCGCGGGCAGTAGCCAGTTTTAATTAAATAATACTTGCCTAAATGTTGTTTTATTTTGAGGGCGAAGGAGGTGTATACTTTGTAATAAATAATAATATACTGTAGCAAATGAAACGTACGTAAGTACATTAGTACATATTAAAACGAAAATTATTTTTTATGTAATAGCAACACATTAAAAAGGGTCTTTACCGACAACTTAACAACCGATAAATATACACTATATAATACTGCAGCTCAATCTAGCTAGTAATATCTAAACAAGGACGAACGAACACCAATCTAGTTGTTATCAATAAGTACCTATATCAATTTTATCTTCTGATACCTTTTGGATACATGATTTCATCTTGATTTCATTAATATCTAATACAACATTTTATAATGTCCTCAGTAATCACTCAACACTTAAAATGCACATCCTTAATCTCAAAAACTTAGTTCTGTCAATACCTTTTGTTAATATATCTGCTAAGGTGTCTTAGGCTCTTAGGTGTTATACCAGTTATTTCTTTTATCAAACTCTGAACAAACAAAAGATCTTTAAATGCATTCTGATGCTGAGATGTATTCAGCCTCCGTACTGGATAGCGCAGTTACACCACTGTACAGAATAATAAAATCAGTTGTACTTTTCCTAGTATCTCTATCACCTGTGAAGTCTGCATCACAATACGCCCTAAGCACCAAATCAATATTTCGAACCTATGTAATACTGGTAGAAATCGTATTTTTCAAATAAGTATCTAAAAATATTTTTTGGAACATGAAAAGAAAAGTCTACATGAAAAGAAATATCTAACCTTGTTTTATTAACTAAATAAAGTAAAAAACGAATAAATTGTCTATATTTATGTACATCATTGCTCATCCCTTTCCTCCCTCCCCCTTATGTTCATCAATTAAAATTTCTGGATGATTACATTCAATATTTAATTAATTCCGATCAAAAAAATGTTTGTTCGATCTTAATAATCTTAATTTGACAGTTTTCGATACATAGGCATATTTACGAAAAATACAGGCAATGTTGCAACCTACGCCATAGATTTTATAGAATTCTGAAGTCTTATCTGTAGAAAAGATTGTTTTAAGTTAAAAGGTACCTTTCTACTTCTACAATATACTTGATGCAGTACATTTTCTCATTGAAATTGTATTCACCCATTTGCTGACAACAAAGTGGTATTATTAAGTTGATAAATTTAATTATTTATTTATTAGAGTGTGATAAATTAACAATACAATACACAATAAAGTAACTAAGTTAAACTTAAGTAAGTCCTATTAAATCTTTATTAAATAAAACCCATTTTTTTTATGTAATGGCAACACATTAAGGGTCTTTCCCGACACATAGATTTACAAACAAAACAAGCGGCAATTCGTTCGGATTGGTTGGTTCGGTTCGGCATTCATTCATTATCGTAATCGCCAACCAAGTTATCGCAGCTAGAGTATGTAGATTATACCTCCTGCCTGTGTATTTAATAGCTAACATTTCATTTTTCTTTTGTTATTTCATATTTGAATTGAACAATTAGCAAGAACATCGACGAACGAAAACCACTCCTCCAATAATCTGGTTTTTATCAATAAATACCTTTCAATTTTATCTTTTTGATACTTACGTGATTTATTTTAAAAGTGTTGTTTTAAGTGTCACAAATAAAACGCTATAAGTTAAATAAACCTAAACAATTTTGCTTAGTATTGTTAAGTTTGCAGTGACTGGTAAGTACTATCTCATGTATCTCATTACATAGGCACCTGACGACAGCAATTCTAGACGATTATACCTATATATAATAAGTACTTAAAATGTTTTGTAACAAAGGCCTAGTGTTTCAGAGAAACACGTATTAAACCTCCTTTGCCTAAGTTAAGAAAAATCCTAAAACTAGGTAAATCCTGCTCTTCTTTTATAACTGCAACATTAAGTATATCAAATAATTATTTTTATACAGGAACAATGAGTTTACAGTTTATTAAGAAATGACTAGTAATTTATCAACATAACGATAATTAGCAGACAATATTACTTATATTATAGGTAGGTATTTAACAAACACCAGTTAAACCTACCAGTCTGCCTGATAAGGGACTCGCTCACACTGTAATTTGGGTCGGTAACAGTAAACTGTACTTAAATAATGAAATATTTTATTTGAATGTTAGAATGTGACATACTTACATTGGAAAATATTGCAAACTAACTGCTGCCCGCGACTTCGTCCGCGTAACTTTGTAAATTATATATTAAAACCTTCATTGCGAACCACTCTATCCATTGGTGAAAATGGCATGAAAATCGGTGCAGTAGTTTTTGAGTTTTGAGAGTTTTTGTTTTATAATATGTAGTGATTGTTGATATTGATGAGTGAGGATTTGCCATAATATTTACTTATTAATACTGAACATTATGAGACAAATTATTACACATTCTGATGTACATGTCTTGCTAGAGTTTGTCATTTTACTAAAGCTCCAGTAGTCAAATCTAAGATGTGACTAATTACAGGTATTTTTACCAGGTATAATAACATGTGCAAGAATAACAAAGATTTTTTGTTCAAAGGTTAAAATATGGCGGCTTCGAAGAATTTCAAAAAGTATGTAATAAATAAAACTTTTCACATATTATGATTATATACAAGATCAAAACCAGAATATTTGTCGAATTGAAATATATTAAATTTTTTAGGAAAGTTGAAGAGCTGCAACTGCCCGAGTGTCCAGTTTGCTTGGAGTTTTTGTCGGCACCAATATTTCAATGCAAGGGTGGACATAGTTTCTGTGAAAAATGCACACTCAGTTTTTCACCACCGTTATGCCCTGTCTGCCGTCAAGAGATGACTACTATGAGAAATTGGTCTCTGGAAGCAATGATTGCTCAGGTGATACATCTATTTATTTATTTGTTGGTGCCTGCTTCTGCATTGAAAAAAAAAAGTAACCTATCCTGTGTCCCGTACGTCTGAATGTTTATCTACCAAGTTTCATGAGAGTTATGGAGGAACATACATACATACAATACCTACACCTACATATTTATTTATTAGTATTGAGTGTGATCATCATTCGGCAGACCAAATGTCATACCTTATATATGGGCATCACACATCATTACTAATATTATAAATGTGAATTTGTTTGTTATGCTTTCACGCAAAAACTACTGAACCGATCACCATGATATTTTGCATATACGTTGTCTGGGATACCACAAAGGACATATGGTACTTTTCATCGTTCAACGCGGATGAAGTCGCGGGCACCAGCTAGTCACCTATACACAAGTAAGCAGTTGCAATTGATAAGACAAGGGATAACGAGGGGTTAGAATTTAGTCACAAACCCAGTAACAGTAACTTTATGTGTTTGAGGAGGAATCAAGCCCGTTGGATGATTGGTTAGTGTGTTTGCCTTAATGTGTTCTCGGGTTCGATTCCCGGCTGAGTCAACTTTGGGCGAGGCACCGATTTCGTGTCACAACGTCCCCCCGTGGAGTGTCATCCTATCTGCTGATCTTAACAAAGGTAGTTACTTAACTAAAATAATTATTTACAGGCCAAGATCTCCTGTCCTAACAAACATCTGGGATGTATCTATAAATTGTCTAATACCGAGATGAATGACCATCTTAAGGAGTGTATATATCGTGAAATGGAATGTCCGATGGGTATTTTTGGAAAATGTTCATGGCAAGGTAAGACCAAGTGAATTTATGGTAATTGTCAGTTTATAATATTGGTTATTAAAAGTTAGTACAATTTCTTGCCCCAAGTCTATACCTATATTATTATTGTAATATAAAAATACTAGCCCACGACTTCGTACACATTGAAAAATAAAATTTATTCAATCTTTATATTATTGCTGTTTCAACAACTTTATTGCATTTTCAAATAATAATTGATGTCTTGCATTTGTTTAAACAATTTAATAAAACTTATAGTCCAAGATTCGACCTTCTTCCATCTGTTTACCAGACGAAAAGTATATTCTATCAATTGTTATCTATGAGAAAATAAATTACGATTTTGTTGCTTAAAATGCCCCTTAATCCTTAATTAACTACCATTGATATTGTTTACAGGATCCCTTAAAACTATAACGGATCACTTCAAAGAGCGTCATGCACCCAATTACATTTCTACAACAGACGAAGAGGTTAATTTAGATGAGGTCAATATAAAAGAGGATGACCGACGCGTTTTTCTCTATGCCCAGGGAAAAATGTTATTCATTGTTACTTTCAAAATTGATACTGTACAAAAAATGGCCTATTGGATTGTCCAACACATTGGCAATAAGAAGACTGCGACACAACACATCTATGAGATTCATGTCACTAGTAAAAAAGATGTAAGGCGGAAGGCAATTTTCATGGAACATTGTTTCAATGATGCAATGAAAGCCGAAGAAGTGTTTCGCTTGGGCAAATGCGGTGTTATACCTTTGGACATATTGTTCCATTTTGTTAAAGACAAGAAACTGTCTTTTAGATTCTTTATTAAGAGAATTCCTGGAAAGGGTGACGAGAAAGGTAACACGGACAACAAGGGGCCCAATAAGCCAAAAGGGCCGAAGCCGGGACCAGGACCTAAGGGTAAGGTATAAAAAAAACCTTAGTTAATTATCTCCTGTAGACAACCAGATAGCCACCTATCTTCAGATAGTCTTAATTTTGATATACTGAGGTAGGCTGGTTGTGATAATGTTGTGATAACAGAGATAGTTCATGTATTGCTCTTGCAATTTCCATATTTTATATAAGTTAAGTATTATATCAATATGTTAATTTTAAGTACTAAATATCAAATGGGTCCTATGTATAAGACAAAACATATCTTTACAAGGGAAGCTCTCAAAGTAATATCATATTACTTTACCATCATGTTACCATGTAGGTATAGTTTACCAAATATGATAAAACTGAAATTAATGAAACTGCCTATTTATTGTGATATAATTAATTAATTCGTTATTTATATCACAATACCTACTTTTTTAATTATGTTTTAGTTCTTTTAAGTTGGTCGTTATATTAGACATCAAATTGTATTAAATTGTCTAATATAATAATATTATGTACAAGCAGACCACCCCCGGTTTCACATGGATTTTTTTCTGCCAATTATAATTATAAAAATTACTAAAACCCTTATACCTATATAGGACCTATCGATATTAAAATAAAAGTATTTTTATACACCATTATATGTTATTATCTATTACTTCTATTACTCTCTAAGTTGTAAACCCCACTTAATTACATATTATAAGTTTGTGGCTATGGTTATTTGTTATTTTTCTTTTATATACATAGTTTAAGCTGCTATTGTAGTTAAGTACTACTAAGCGATAGCAGTTTATTTTAATTTTTTAACAAAAGTATGATTTTTTTCATTTATTGTAGAAGTCTTATGTTGATTCGTTATTATGTTTACGTTGTATTGGTGTGGCTATTGTCACGATTTCACTTTTAGGCAATAGGCATCTATAATAAGCCAATAGGTACAGCCAGCACAGTACGATGAGTCTTCTTTTGAAGTCACTTATTTTTTTTTAAATGTCTAAAACATCTTTAATGTTGTATTTTAATTACCAAAACATAGAAATTTGTATTTAAATTATTTAACCTAGACTGAATTTTTTTTCTTTATTCAGGAAACAAACAGTTATTATACATATTTTTTTACAATATACATAAAGTAAATATTAAAAAAAAGAAATAATTTTCTTGTATAATTATGATATTCTTTTGTCTTGTTTATCTTCATCAGCACAATTTAAAAAAAAAAAGTGCCATCCCACACATTTTTTTGCAAAGTAAGTTATTGTCAATCAGCTTACTTTGTAATTAACTTATTACTTTGCGTAATGCTGTCTAGCAGTGAATTTGATGATTGTTAAGTACTTGATTACAAACATCAGTTATTTACTGTGTATGCAATATAATTATGTAACTAGCTACACTCCCGGCTTCGTCCTGGTTCACAATAAAAACTATCCAATCTTTTAAATACAACCAAATTACACATAGTTATGAAGTTTTATCAAAATCGGTTAAGCCGTTTCGGAGGAGTATGGCAACTAACACTGACACAAGAATTTTATATATATTCAGATTTCTCTCAATTTGATTCATGCACTTTTCATATGTGGAATCAATTAGGGAGAGTATCCTGAACATTTTTATATTCAGGAAATATATCTATACTAATATTATAAAGAGGAAAGATTTGTTTGTTTGCATTGAATAGGCTCCAAAACTACTGGACTGATTTTAAAAAATCTTTCACCTATATAAAGCTACATTACCGGGCTATATTTTATAATGTTATGAGGACGAAGTCGCGTGCAACATTTAGAAATATATAGGAAAGTCTAATAAAGTGAAAGTTGGCAGTGGACACATACAATCATAGCGCTACATTAACTAACATCATAAGGCTTCACAATTGTTTAAATTTTTTTGTACTTTAGCTATAATGTTCAAAAATATTCCAAATGAATAAAAGTATTGTAAAGTATAATGTGTTTTTTTTTGTCATTATAATTAATACCCCTTGTATGTTAAGATTGGAAAAGGTTTTTGGTTTTCATAAAATTTATTATATTTCAAGAGATTTTAGACATTTTTGGGCAAGTATTTGAGGCAAGCTGAAACCTGTGGGGCTAAGGCCGGTTTTAGAGCTCTCCTGACGATACGAACAACCGACCGGGCTATCAATAAACGCGTGCGGTCAGTTGAGCTTTGTAATGATTGCGAATTTTCATACAAATGACAAACGCGACCGACATATGCACCGACCGCCAGGAGAGCTCTAAAACCGACCGTAATCAAATCTTATATTTTCAAAAATATGATTTTTTTGCAATTCGAAATTTTTACATGTGTATGTACGTTGAAATTGAATATTTAAAGAGTAAAAAGATAATTTAGTTGGGGTCTTAATTTTGCCAGGTGCTTGTAAATCTATTTAAAAATAATTTGAAAAAATGTAATTGAGGCAAGCGAATTTTTTACAAGATATAATTTATAATTAAAAATAAATATTCTAAAAAAAAACATAATTTTGGTGGGACTTTCTGCCTGCCAGGCAAGAAGAATTGTTTCAAAATTTTTTTATTGGTTCTATCGGTTTCGGTTAAAGTTTTAGTTAAGTACAGTTAAACTAAAAACAACAATATTGGAATTATTATATTTTTTATTTTCATCAAAATATCTATTAACCACTAAAGGTCTGGGTGTAAGTTGTTTTTGATCTTTTTTGACCTTTCCGCTGGACGAATTGCAAATAGTTTACCAAACAATGTTATATTTACATTTTTAACACTCATTTTAAAGACACTATTATTTTTAGGTATTGTTGTAACTACATTGTCCTTAGAAACTATTTTGAACGTGTTCTTTGTGTCCATAATACAAATACCTTCTTTGCCAACATAGCTCGGGCATTTTGAACGTACTACTGACAGCATACTTCCATGAAAATCCGCCTTGTAAATCGTCTGAGAAAAATTTTCCCAATTTTTTATATCTGAAGTAGACTCCAATCTCTCTAAATTTAACATCTTACTCATATAATCTGACCACATGTGATGCATAGGCAATACGTCCGCAAACTTCACTCCATTTCTAGGTATACAATAAAAACCTAGGGCTTTCTTTTCCTTTCTAGTTAGTGTGATGTTTTTTTTATTTGTCTTGCTCTTCTTATGACTTTTACTTCTCTTTTTCGTGAGTACAAATTCTTTTTTCAGTTCTGGTTCAATGTTTTCAACGTGCGATTTGGGAACGTGTTTCTTCAAAAAGTCCTTAACGCTCTCGATTGCATCTTTATCTATGAAATTTGTTTTGGACATGATTTCTAGTTTGGAATAATATAAGTAAGGAAACAAACGGTGAATAGCACTTGAAACAGTTCAAACTTCTTGAATTTTTGTAAATTTTGCCCGTAAAATTATCATCACATAAGTAAATTTATGTTAAATACACAAATCTAGAGTACATAACACATTATAAATATTAAATTTAAATAACAAAAAGTTGATTTGATAACAAGTGAAACAAATAGGTTAGGTTTTCCGTTCATGAAGCATTTGAAAGATTTGTATTGTCCATGTATTGTCAAAGTTCATGACATTTTGGTATGGGTCACCAGACTATAGACTAGTTGAACCTGACCACAGAGCATTAATATACTTATAAGGAAACCAACACGCTTCGTTGTGTCCAATACGCCGAACGAAAAAAACAAAGGAATGAAAATTATCCGATATAATGTTTAACAATTTTAAAATATTAGTTTTTTTGAATATTGTTTTTTTTTTATTTTTAAATATTTTAAATTTTTACCAATTTTTGGTCCAAATATTAATTGATTTATTTTATTTGGCAACTTTACTGATATTGGATGCCTGACTACGCTGACGTTCGTTCGATTACATTCACGTAAGGAGCGTAGAGATAAGGAGAACAATCTTATATGGGTGTTAAACTAAAAAAGTGGCAACTAAAATCGTCGAATTGAGATGGCGCTGGTGTGTCTAGGGCAGTGATCTAGAGAGTTTGAGAGTATGAAATGAAACGGAGTGAAGTGCGCGCTGAGTTGAATTGTTTACTATCACTAGCTGCAACCAGCGCCATCAGTTCGTCGTCTTTCAACGGACACTTTTAATACACGGAGCTTGCGCTCCTTTACCTCTATTCTCCTTGCATTCACGGTTCAAGCCAACCATAGAGAAACTTTAGTTTTTGCTTGCGCTAGCGCATATTATATTATAAGTTGCTCTATGGCTTGCGCACTAGCGCGAATCAGAATTTCTTGCATGCGAATGCGAAGAGATTTCATATTTTTTTTTACATCAGTTTTTAAGTTTGTGCGGTGATGAGATAACAGCACAGTTTTAATTAAATTAAGTGTCACTCGTCACTTCTTTATCTACTAGTGTCCATGTCCAATATCTTTTGCTACCAATATTACCTATCCTTAAATTAATTATCCACAGTTTTGTCTCTTACTTTTCTTTTTGAGACCGTCGGAAAGAAAGTTTTACGCAAAATAAAGTTCTTTAAAAATAAATAAAGTACACAGGAATTGATAATCAGATAATAGTTATAAAATGGTTATAATTGCTCCAGTCACGAAGCTCGGCGATGGAAGTCAAATGCCTATGGTTGGTCTGGGAACTTATGCCGTAAGTTTATAAATATTACTAGCGACCTGCTCCCGGGGTGCATTTTTTTACGAAAAAACCTCTGATTATCCCTCTATCCATGAGTGAAGACAGAATTAAAATCGGTCCAGCCGTTCTCGAGTTTTGCCCTTAGCAAAAATTTAGGATTTCATTTTTACTTATAAAGATTTAATCTGGAGTTCTTATGGTAATCTTTTTGGGGCTTATCCTAAGTTTTTAATAACTTTAAGCATGTACCTATTTATAATTTTAGCGAAATGCTGAACCAGGCCAGTTCAGGCAGGCCGTAGAGTGGGCAATAGACGCTGGATATAGACACATAGACACTGCTTCATGTTACAAAAATGAGGAGGAAGTGGGAGAAGGTATTTCTAATAAAATAAAAGATAAAACAGTCACAAGAGAAGATTTATTTGTGACTACAAAGGTAAAAATGTTTGTTGTTTGTAAAAATTGTTAAATAAAACATTATTTTCTTTTTCTTTACTAGCAACCTAACCTTGTGTTTGCGAGGTTGCTATTTTTTGTGCAATTTATATAGGTAAACAGACCTTTCCAGTTTTAAATCTTTTTCCCATTGGTAAAAACCTTATCAAACTGATTTTTGTAATAAATTATGACGCAAAGTTGTGTAAACAACCTAAAATATTAATGTTATAATAGCAAGTAAACACTTCTACTATTTTATTTTAAAAAAGTGAACATAGCTCCCTTTTCCATTAACAAAAGTAAACTTTTCTGCACTCTTTGCTTTTTAAAATTAACTGTACATAACCCCTGTACATTAAAATTTTCAACTTTTTATTTTCAAAAAATGTCTTAAATCGACGATCTTAAGGTCTGTAATTATTCATATGGACATATTAGCTTCATCAACGAAAAAAAAACGAAAAAACCCAAAAATACTACATAACACCTTCATCCACTCACATTTTTTTTACAGTTGTGGAGTGATCGCCACTCGCAAAAGGATGTTGTGCCATCATTGAAAGAATCACTAGCGAGGCTCAAATTGGATTATGTAGATTTGTATCTCATACACTGGCCTTTCTCTTTTAATGTGAGTATTCTTTTTAACGCACTATGCAAAAACAGGGTGTTAAAAATCTGTGCAATTGTAGCTCCCAAAAAGATAACAGATTTTTTTTGTATGAATCCTGATTTAAATCGTTCTTAGCTATAATTTTTGAGGATCTGTTCAGACGTTTGTAGACTATCAGCCCATTTCCTAGTTACCTAATGTATTTCACTAATTTCCACATGTTCGATTAATGTGATATTTGGTATACTGTTACTTTGGTGGTATTTCCATATCAGCCTTGACATGATTCTGCAGCATCAAGTGGTCTACGGGATACCACCCGACTCTTCGGCAACTCACAGCAGATATAGCAATAGAAATTCGGGGGTTATTTTATGAACTCTAGTTCCTTGGTTTACTTGCCAGACTTCTGAATCAGAAACATTGTTTTCTTTGTCTATCTTTTACATAACTTTTTTAGGAAAAAGGTGATGATACAGCCATAGATTATGTAGAGACGTGGCGAGGTATGGAAGAGGCCGTACGCCTCGGTCTCGCTAAATCCATTGGAGTGTCTAATTTTAATGAAAAACAACTTGGACGCGTTTTGGAAAATGCACAAATCAAGCCTGTTGTTAATCAATTTGAGGTTTCAATTTCTTTATAATTTAATTTTAGTTATGTTATGTTCCTCCATAACTCTTAAACGAATAAACTGATTTTCATAAAACTTGGTAAATAAACATTTAAAAGTACTGGACACAGGATAGGCGACTTTTTTATTTTTCAACGCGGACGAAGTCGCGGGCGCCAGCTAGTAAATAAATAAAGCTAACCAAATAATGGCACGATATTATTTGAAAGGACAAAACAATATAAAATTTTATTTTTTAAATTAAAATATTGAATAGATTTTTGTTTTAATTAGGAATTTTATAACTACTTGGAGGAGTGATTTAAGTTCTAATCATAAAAAAAAAATCTTTCAGATCAATCCAACACTCACACAGACCAATCTAGTGGATTTTTGTATGAGGAATTCAGTAGTTCCAGTCGCGTATACTCCTCTCGGATTGATATCTGAAGCTCGTCCTGAATTCATAGGCAAAGATGTTATAAAGACCGACCCCGAGTTGGGAAAGTTAGCAAAAAAGTATGGAAAAAGTCGTGCACAAATTGCCCTTAGATATCTCGTAAGTAATACCTTTCATTAATGCTTTTCTATATAAGTTATTACAATTTTTTTTTATAATAATTATGTTAAGGTTGACAGTCAACAGACAGACTGACGGTCCACTTGATGGCAAAGTTGACCCCGCCGGGAATCGAACCTGGGGGCCTTTGGGACGTTAGGCAAGCACCTAAAGTCTCAGGGGCTTTCAATCTCATATAATGTTGTGATTATAAGACACTAGCTGGTGCTCGCGACTTCGTCCGCGTAGAAAAGTATAAAACGCCATCTACCGTATTTTGGATAGATGGCGCTATCTCCCGGGCCAAGCCGCTAGTATTTACTTTTATTTTAGATTTCCCGTAGGAATGAAGCATTTTCCCGCGGTAAAAAGTAGCCTATGTTCATCACGGATAATGTCGGCTTCTAATGGTAAAAGAATTTTTCAAATCGGTCCAGTAGTTTCGAAGCCTATTCTATACAAACAAACAAACAAACGATCAAATCTTTCCTCTTTATAATATTAGTATAGATTATAGTTTTTTAATACTAAACAAACATAATATTATATAAAGAGGAAAGATTTGCTTGTTTGTTTGTTTGTATAGAATAGGCTCCGAAACTACTGGACCGATTTGAAAAATTCTTTTACCATTAGAAGCCGACATTATCCGTGATGAACATAGGCTACTTTTTACCGCGGGAAAATACGTCATTCCTACGGGAAATCAAAAATAAATAGCGGCATGGCCCGTCATACAGTTGACAGCGCCATCTAGCCAGAATCCGGTGAAGCGACTAACATGACAACTGCTTGGTGATATTTTTAGCGATCCGCTTGATGGTAGGTGGCTACCGTCGCCTATAACACAAGCAACGCCATAAGTATAGTATATTAGTAGGATATGTGTTTTAAAATTGTCTTTGCATTGTACATATTTAGATACAGCGCGGTATCCCCGTAATACCGAAGTCATTCACAAAGTCACGGATCGAAGATAACCTCAACGTTTTCGACTTTGAACTGAGTAGCGAAGAGATGGGTCTTATCGCTACTTATAATATCGACCATCGATGTGTTCCAGCGACGACCTTTGAACATTTGACCAACTACCCTTTCTGATTGCTTACTTTATCAGCTGTGTTAATATCTAACTTATGTGATAATAAATTATTAAGTTTTATGATATATACATATATATTTTTTACCCTATAAAACATTCATTCATATTCATTAAAAATACTGCGTGCACGCACATGTATAGGTAATTAATTAAAATTCTGTTTATATAATCTAATTTTTGACGTGAATACGTGTTCAATTATTTAACCGCCACAGTCGGATTTATCCGACAAATTCAAATACTTGTATAATGTTAGTTTTTAAACCGTTGTGTCGCTTTCTTGAAAAAAATATTTAAAAAATAATAATTTTACGAGTCAAATAAAAAACCAAGCAGTAAAAGGGTTAAATTATTAATATTCTTGTATAGCTCTGAATCTTGGTTTCAGATGGAATAAATAAAAAAGATCATACGTTAAGATAAAAATTTAATCAATAAAAATAAAACAATAAATAAATTACAGAAACATCAACATACACGAGACAAAATATTCAAAAACAAATATTACATACTTTAAAAAATAAAATTCTTACAGAATTTGTTATCACGGAATGTCTCGAGGTCTCTCGATAAAACAATTTAAAAGTATTTTGTGATTTATTTTTATTATTTTGTGACGATTCGAGAGAGCTCAAGTAGGATTTCATAAAACATATGAATATAAAATAGAAAATGCATTTATTAAACACAATTTGTTAATATTTATAAAATATCTGAACGGTTAAGGCTATCCCTGTCCCCTCAATTTTTGTTTATTTTAATTAAAGGGTTAATTAAAATAAACAAACGCACACACGTTAATAAAACCAGCTTCACTACGTTGTCCTCAAAACCCTGTCTATAGTTCTTTTTTGGTCTGAGGTTCGATTCAACTTTGGCCAAAAAAGATTAAAAAAAAAAAGCGTAATAAAAAAACAAAGCATCCAAAAAATATAGACAATTCCAAAATTAACATACATAAATGTCATCTTAAATGCGAAATAAAAATAACAAATACACATAATATAACACTTATATGTAAAAAAAAATTGTAATAAATTAATTTGTAACATTTCTTTCACCTATAATCTAAATTGCGTTCTACAAAAATATACATATTATTTAGGTTCGATGTTCGTAAAAAAACTTTTTAGGCTCGGCGCCCATTATCGGCATCGGCATTCGGCACGGCTGAGGATTTTAGGTGGTAAATGGTCATAACGTCATGGCAATAAAGTAGAAATTTCCAATATAATATGGTCGTATTTAGTAACAAAAATACCGCTTCGGTACGCTTGAAGAGAATGCGAGACGCTTCGGCATCCCTAAGGACGTTGCAGCACATCAAGGACATAATAATGTTCCGACAGTGTGCGCTTGCATGTAGGGATGCCGAAGCATTTCCTTGCCGACGCCGATAATGGACCCCAATTAGAGAAAACGCGCCTTTCTAATCGGTTCGGCGCCCATTATCGGCATCGGCCATCGGCACGGCTGAGGATTTTAGGTGGCAAATGGTCATAACGTCATGGCATATACATTACTAACGACGTTGCAGCATGTCAAGGACATAATATGTTCAGACAGTGTGCGCTTGCATGTAGGGATGCCGAAGCATTTCCTTGCCGAGGCCGATAATGAGAGCCGAGCCTTAGGTGGACACCAATTAGAGGAAACGCGCTTTTCTGATAATATAATTATCAAGCTTATTAATTCACAATTTCGTTTTTTTTTTCCTCCTATTCGTTTTATATTATACTTAATCTATGTCAAATGTTAACTTGTAAAATTCTACAAACACCGTTATACGGCCAGCAGAAATCATATTTCTTCTTCTTTTTTACTGTCAAAACATTCAATTATTGAAAGTGTTACTTTTTAAGGGACACATAATATACACCACATAAAAAAACCGTACACCTTATTTACGCCGCATTACAAATACATTTTGTACAGCCAAATATATATATATATATATAAAACAATTATTATCACTACTGGTCACATATATAATAACATATGTAACATATACATACATAAACGCAGTTTCGAGAAATGCTTAGGAAATATTCGCAGTTTGTGACTTCGCTGCATGGGACTAAACTTGAGAAAAGGAAATTATTTTCAGTTTTAATAATTGTGTAACAAAGATAAACTAAAAATAAAAAGTTTTAGCTGAAAGGCAATTAATCTTTGATGATATGATTATATTTAGATCTTTTTCACTAACTTGACTACCTAGTGGCTTTGATATACATACCATTTATAATAGAGTCTAATTAAATTTGTGACAAATATCACTTAAGAATATAAAATGTGGTAACAAGAAAAGTAGATACAAAGTCAATATAAAATGTTTTAGCTGAAAGGAAATTAATCTTTGGTGCTTTGATTATCAAGAACTTTTTCATTAACTCGATTACTGACTTTGATATTCTTTTTCTAACAGATTCTAATTAAATTTGTGACAAACACCACGTGGAAATACAAAATGCCTTGATACCTATGGAACAATAAGAAAGATGCAAAGTCTGAACAAAAACGATCAGTTTCTTCCCATGCAAGTACCTACACACCCATAGATATTAAAATCACTTCCAAACAAAATTGAACATGTCCATAATACTATCGTATATGGTGAACGTGATCGCTACGTCGAAGACAACGCGACTCAATCGCGGTACAGTTCCCTTGTAGAAACCTAGAGGGCCTTCTGCCTTAAAGGTCTTGATGAAACAGTCCCATGTGTTTTTGTATTTGGCCGCTTCTAAGCCTTGCATACGAGTTTTCACCACGTCGATTGGAGTGTTACCAAACACCGATGCAGCACCTATAGTTTAATATACCCGACATCACATTCAAAATACATAAAAAGCTAATAAATTAAATGGCAATCTAAAGACAACACGCAAAGTGCTAACACTAGCTTTTGCCAGCGACTTCGTCCACGTCACAGAAACAGTACCATTTTCTGGATGAAAGGTACCCTTCTCTGTACCTCAGACACAAAAAAAACATCCTCAGAAATTCCTCTCTACCAATGCAATCAGGAACAGAATCCGTTTACAACTTTTCAAGTTTTACGCAGAAATACAGACAGACAAAAGAAAGCAAAAATTTGCCTACATTCCAGCTAGTCTACTTATAAAATTTACCTTCTTACATAATAAAAAGCAACATGTTACAACATTAACTTATTAAGAAGATACTTTTTATTAAAAGACAAGCTACCTACAATACTTTCAAAATGTTTAAAATTACATTTTTTTAATAAACCGATTGTCTACGAGTCCAGAACGATGAGATAATATAATAAACAAAATATAATAACTCACCAGCAATACCACCGAATAATCCAACAATATATTTAGGAACATGCTTGTCCCTATCGCCACCCTTGTACCAATCTCTTAGAGACTCCATAACAAAGAATCGGATAGCTTGATTGCTACCTTGTTTCATTATCGTTGCGGTCACACCTTTGTACACACCACCCATACCTGAAAACGCCATCGCTTTAGTAACAGTTGAAAACGTGAACTCTAAGAAACTTGACATTATCGGCATCGGCAAGGAAAAGCATTCTTCGGAATCCCTACATGTAAGCTACACTGTCGAAAATATGCCTTGGCATGTTGCAACGTCCTTAAGCATGCCGAAACGTCTCATCGTATTTGTAGCTCGCGTCTCTTTGCGTTCTCTTCAGGGCAAGCTATTCCAGAGTGCCGAGTGCCAAGCCTTGGCGTGCCGAAGAATGCCGAACGCGGCAGCCTCAAGCATACCGAAGCGGTATTTTTTTACTACGACCATATATGTATATCGGAAATTTCTACTCTATTGCCATGATGTCAATGTTAATACTATTTGCCACCTAAAATCCTCAGCCATGCCGATATCGATAATGGGCGCCGAGCCTTAAAGTCGCCCTTTTTTTGATACAATCACGGAATCACGACACAATAAGGTGAGAAATTTTCAGCAGTTTTTTTTATTGCTTTTGGCCAACATCAGATGAGGCCTATGATGGAGCGAGATGCCTATTCACTCTAACTTTGAAAAGATTTGGGTTATAGCAGCGGTAACATAGGCTATCATCATCAATACTTACTAATAATAAATCTGTAAGTATAGATATTGTATGTAAGTATGTTCCTCCATAACTCTTAAACTAATTAACTGATTAGCATTAAACTTGATAGATAAACATTTAGACGTACGGGACGCATGATAGACTACTTTTTCAACGCGGACGCTTGCGCCAGCTATAGTATTTTATAAAGTTACGCGGACAAAGTCACCTGCAACACAACACCCAGTAACAGATAAAAAGTTGGTCCTCACCTTCTTCCCTCACTATAGTCCCGACTCCATGGAAGAATCCTTTGAATCGTGGCTTCTCTAGCCTCATGTCGTTAATGAATTTGACTTTGACTGTCTCCATGGGAGTGACTGCGAATATCGCTTCCGCGACACCCGCTGCCAGACCACACGCCAATTTACCCGTGTTTGTGAGAGTACCATTTTCTGTTACCATATAAAGCTTAGCCTGTTCAAACACACCGAATCTGTTAAAAAAAACATAAATTACTAGCAAGCAAAAATTAAACACCAAGTGGATGTGAAATTAGATTCTGTTTTCTATACCAATATTATAGAGAGCTGCTGGACATCCAAAACTGCTGAACAGGTTTGAAAATTTTTTTCACTGTTGGGAAGCTACAAGCTATACTTATTATCAGCGAATAACATACTTAGGCTCATCGATGCATAGGCTGTATTTTACAAAGGACGAAGTCGCGTGCGACAGATAGTTCTTTTTAAAAATAGTATACGAAAAAAAGAGTTTTCACACTAAACCATGTCAATCGTATGGCCCAAACGAGATTCGTTGAAACCATATAACAGACTGGAGTTACACGCCCCATGTCAAGGCCACCTTTGAAAAGTTTCCATAGCTGGCATAGGCTTGAATTAAATATCCATTTGGATAGAACTACTTATTAGTTATTTTGGTGGAAAAAAGTCTTTGAATATTGTACGATTTTGGTAGTAGGGGTCTCGATTAGTAATTGATATAAAAAGTTCTTGACCAGCCAGAAAAAATGTCAATACTTGTAGAACTGTGGGGTTGGGGTAACCCCACAGTTCTACAATGTTTACATGTACTGTCTCGTGTTTTACATGAATACTTGTCCGTACGAGTAATGTCTATTTTCTTTGAACGTATTTACCCAGAATATTATTGAATTTCGAGTAAGTATCTTTTGTCAAGCAAACTTTGTAATATCATATAACTTTATTACCTATAATATAATATTATAGGTACCAAGAAATTAATTGATCCTTTAGCTAACGAGTGGTGTAATTAAATTTTGGATGTAGATGCGTTGTAGATTGTAGATGAAAGATATAGGCTAGACACAGCATCAAAATGTCTAGTCGTTTTTGTTATCATTAGTTTTCTGAATTGCCTACGACTATTTCATGTTATAAAAAAATCTAGTTATAAATAAAACAAGTGAATGTCAACCAATGTCACACAATTTGCAGTGTCTCGAGTAACTTGCCCTGACACAATGGACCTTTGTTATCTACCATACTACTTGTATTAGTGTCATTTTACTGTAACCTCGCAGAGATATATTATTTCGATGACTGTAACCGATACGCTACGTCTCCAGCAACGACTAGTCTCCGAGGAGACGAGACGTGACACTTGCTTGTTAGGTATTATGATTGAAACGTGACATACCTACATATTATTTACATATTATCTGAATTACGGACACATTCCAACATTAAATTTAAAAAATATATATAACATGTTTGGTATTTTATCACTCTACGGATATGATATAAAATTTAAATATTTTTTTTGTTGAATATCACATTCGTGTTGTTTAATTATAGTTACCTGATATGCATCTAGGTACCTTACGTTGCAATATGATCTTTATCCTGTTAGTAGGATATCCTACTCCTACTGTCTTCACATAACCCGATAAAGGTAACCGCGACTTCGTGTTGTAACATAAAAATTTAACGTAACAGTATATTTATAAGGGTCTCTTTCACCATCTGTCGGGTATATGATATGCAATGCAATGTGTTGTCGTAATCGCGTACGTAGACAGCTGCGCGCGGCTAACTGTGAGCTAGATTAGCCGCATGTTGCTGACGCGAACTGATACATTTTTTTCCTACCCAAAGTCGTATAACGCGGCTATAGAAGTTTTCACTTCAACAATCGCCTATCGAAGGATGCAGTAAGGATTGCATAATTTAATAAAAAATAAAATTATTTCTAAAAGTAACTCATCAACACTTTACTTGTAGTTGGTGAAAGAGGCCCTAAGAAATATATTGCTGTTGTACTTTTGCCAGGCGTTGGATTTTGTATTTTTTGATGATCCCTCGGGAACCCTGTCCTTTTCTGTATTACTGACAATGTGTATGCAAAATTTGATGACAAATCCGTCGAGTAGAGCGTGAGACAGACAGACAGTTATTTTCACATTTATAATATTAAGTATGGATTTTATTGAACATACGAGTTAAATAAACTGTGATGTTTTCGAGGTACGTAGTTATTTACAAAATAGACACTTTCCGATATGTCTCCGATAAGGTGTGTTATCTGTTATACACACATTGATCTGATCCATGATATTTACATGACGTTGCAAAGGGAACCCAAGTTACGAAAAACTCATTTTGATATTCGACTATATTATATACTAGCTGGCGCCCGCGACTACGTCCGCGTTGGAAAAAAAGTGGCCTATTCTGTGTCCTGTACGTCTAAATGTTTATCTACCAAGATTCATGAAAATCAGAGGAACATACAAACATACAACACGACTTACATATTTATTATTAGTTTTGAATATTGATATTGATATGATTATTTTATTTTAATATTGCATTACAAATCAGCGCACAGATTTCATAATATTTAAATTATATTTTTGAGAGATTTTTTTAAATAACATTAGGTAAATACTCCAATAGTAATTAAAAATAACAATAGTCACTCCCACCATTGTCTAACAATGTTGATTGACTCAAGTTCCTTTCTCTTGGATTTGATCTTACTATATAGTAATTTAAATAATGCATACAAACATTTTTTAATGTTTAATATTACACTGAGTTTCTTTGAAAGTACCTATGCAGAACAGAAAAACGATAGGCAATAAAAGTAGGTAAGTAAACGCATCATTTGATACGTCCTACCTTGATCATATTGATGGTGGTATGGTATATTTATACAGATTTTGTCTTTTGACATGTCTTAAGGCCCTTGCATTAACGCTCCGTCTCTGGGTCTCGGGTTTGGTTCCCGGCAGGGTCAAAAAATTTGGAAATGAAATTTTCAAAGTTGGCTCTGGTCTCGATTTGGAAATTAACCACTCCTTACAGAAGAACGTAGTGAAATAACAGCATAACTATTATCTGCTTTTGTTTTTCGGTGTTCTTTACCCCATTCCTTCCTTATCCTTAATCCTTCTATGGTCGGCAGAGCACTTGGGTTGCTTATATTATAGGCGACGATAGCCATAAGCCACCTACCATCAAGTGTAACATTTAAAAAAAATAGCTGCTGTGTTTCGGCAATTCAATATGCTTACCTACTGTTAAATTGTAACAGCTGACAAAGTACCCAAATTGATAAGGTGCAAATTAAAACGGACTTGTAG
This sequence comes from Synanthedon vespiformis, assembly GCA_918317495.1. Classification (NCBI taxonomy): domain Eukaryota; kingdom Metazoa; phylum Arthropoda; class Insecta; order Lepidoptera; family Sesiidae; genus Synanthedon; species Synanthedon vespiformis. The sequence goes on from OU906965.1 coordinate 4,979,903, forward strand.
TAAATTGGTCTAATCATTTAACAATTTCCGTCATTGGAATTTTCCATTCCAAATACCTGTGCCAAGTTTAATTCATAAAAATTAAGTTTAGACTTCCCAGAAATACCATTACAAGTTTGTGTTATGTACCTATTTATTTTTATTTTATGAAACTATGCAATAATGTCGGAAAGTTGTGAACATATTTTGTTCCTGATTGTATCAATGGAAAGAGGAATTTCTGAGTATGGTTTAACTATCTTATATGTTATTTATTTACTTTTTTTATTAAATCATTTAAGGATTAAATAAAAAAAATATTATTTATCTTGTGTCTAGAGTCTAGAAAATAACAAGGTCAGTACAATCATAATAATAATTGCCATTTATTAGTTTATATAATAGAAAACACCATAATAATTATCAAAGACGTCTGAATGTGTTGTCATTTATTGCAATTTAAAATAATGTAACCTTGACACACATAATATTCTTCAGTTTATCTGAATTCATGCTTTGAGCTTTAACTTCCTCTAGTTTATAAATATTACATAATAAAATAAATATGCTTTATTTTATTTTATATATTAAAAAATGGTAAAAGCTAAAAAAGAATCAATAGCAGTGTGCATTATTATAACAGCATTTTAAATATTTGAACTAAATTCTTAATGCATTTTTTCTACTTTGAGATCTGTTCGATTGAAACATTGGGCGTCTTTCCATTAGCGACGGCACGGCCCGGCACGGCACGGCCCGGCCCGGCACGGCCCGGCACGGCACGGCAGCTGACTCCCGCCGGCGCCGGGCGGCTTGGGGGTAACTGCATGTGTGTTGTATATGAATTGTAGCCGTGCGCGTGTGTGAGTGCTACCCAAGGGCTGCGCTTGTTGAAAAAGTATCGATATATCGGTGTAGCGATATTTTTAATTGGATATATTTATATTTATGGCCGATATATTGATACTTATATAGATACAAAATATCCAACATCGAAAATTATATCAGAAACAATATTTTTTTAGTATAAACTACCTGAGATAAAATCAGAGCCTTATCAATACTAATAATAAATCTGTAAGAGTAGGTATTGTATGTATGTTCCTCCATAACTCTTACGCCAATTAACTGATTTTCATGAAACTTGGTAAATAAACATTTAGAGGTACGGGACACGTGATAGGCTACTTTTTATCTTTTTTAACGCCGACCAAGTCGCGGGCACCAGCTAGTCTATAAATAAATTTAAAAGTGTCATTAAAAGTAATATTATATACTTTGATTTTGCTTCAAGTTAAGTGTAATTGTTGTAATTTTGTATTTTATAGATGACAAAATAATAATCCTAAGTTTCTTTCGGGGTTTCTTCTCAGGATCGTTTTTTTTTTTTTCTGAAACCTTAGTAAATTTAAGTATATTATGACAATGATAAGTTTCTTGTAGAAACCTATTTGATACTGATATTTTTATAAATATCGATACATCGATATTTCTTTCACTTCCGACATCCCTACCAAGGAAAAAACCGGCGTCCAACACCGGCTCAGTGGAAAGACGAACCCCGGCATGCCGTGCCGTGCCGTGCCGTGCCGGGCCGGGCCGGGCCGGGCCGTGCCGGGCCGTGCCGTCGCTAATGGAAAGACGCCCATTGTCCATGAGAAAATTAATCACCGGAGATGTCTACTTACAAAAAGTTCACTAAAACAGGTGCTCCAATGGTCCAATCAGTCGAAGAGCTTTTTGATTTAATCTTCGGTAAATATTAGCCGATATTTTTTTTTTTTTTAATGTAGTCAAGGCAGCGCTTGGCCGCAATCTCACTTGATGTTAGGTGCAGATGCGGCCAAAGATGGACCACGCTTACCTAGTAAGTGCCCATTTACCCTAGACTTGAAGACCCCGAGGTTGTAATTTTGGGGAAACACGGACGCAGGCAATGAATTCCACTCCTTAGCAGTTCGGACAAGGAAGGTGGAACTATAACGCTTCGTGCGTGACCGGGGAACATCAACCACGAAGGGATGAAACCCCCGCCCACGCCTCGTGTTCCGTAAGTGGAACGGCTCTGGCCGGATCAGATCCCATAGGATGGACGCACATTCTCCGTGGTGTAGACGATAGAAAACCGATAGGCATGCTACTTTACGACGATGCTGCAGGCTTTGAAGCTGAGACTCCACAAGAGTGTCGTTGCCAATAAGTTTTTTAGCTCGCCTTTCAATCGAGTCCAGTGCAGCCAATTGATAACGGGCAGAACCATCCCAGAGGTGGCAGCAGTATTCCATGCAGGATTAGCCATCACATCAGCCTATTACGTTTTTATTTGTTACAAAACTAATATGTACTAAGTATGTTTGTTTCATACAATGTTTGAGCTTACTCACCTGACTGCAGACTTTGGTATTGATCCATATAAGAGCACACTGAGCCCTCTGTAAAGTCCAAAAAAGCCATGCCCTTTTACTGTCTTTTTAACACAATCAAAGATACCAGTGTATTGTTTAGTGCCACCTGAAAATAATTAAAAAAGCTACCTTTACCTTTACCTTTAAAAAAAAATTTAAGGAATAAAAATTAATAATTTAATTTTAATTTCAAGAAATAATTTTAAGTTAAAAAAAACTGTACACTTTTTTTAGTCGTAGTTTATTTTTAATTACTGATATTGATTAGAAATGGTTTCATTTTATATAGATTCTATATGCGGAAACTTGTAAATGGTGTCAAATTAATCTGTCATTTAGTCATTAAGTAATTTTTTGTATAAATATCACTAAATTTTCCTTGAAAATAAATAAATAAATAAATATGCTTTGTTTCTTTATCACTCAAAGAAAATATTTTAGAACATTATTAGTTACTTTGAAGTTAGTACAAACAATAACAAATTATATGTTACTGAGCATTAGATCTGATAATACATTTGATATATATATTTTTATATAGAGATAGCGCTGACTGCTGACAGTATGATTGTGTAATCGTAGATTATGAGTACTGCAGAATTTTTTTATAAGATAGTCAAGAAATGCCATAGAATTTTACTCATCAGTTAGAATTTAAACATGATATAGTTCTCAACAAATCTTATCTTAGTAAGTTTGTCAGGCACTATAAATATTTAGCTTTGTAATGTAAAATTTACAGAATTTTATCTCGTAATAAATATAATCTTTTCTTATCTACGTGACTACATTATGGTTAATTAACATTCGGGTCTAAAATGAAGTTCCCCAGGTTCTAATATATATAAAATTCTTGTGTCACAGTGTTTGTAACCAAACTCCTTTATGAGAATTTTTTTGTGTATATTCACTAGGTATAAAATTCAAAATATGAGTAAGTAAGATTGCTCGAAATACTATTGAAATTAGCTCTAAAGTTATTATGTACCTTTTAAATGCTTTTAATAGTTTTAATCCAACTTTTATTACCTACACATATCACTGCTTAAACGACAAAACAAAATTACACTTTTAGATTGTTACAATTACATATTATACATCATTAGAAGCATATTTTTAAGCAGCATTAAATGTATTAAGTACTTTTATAATAAACTGAATACCTACTAGAGGAGATATAAGCATATAAGTTACTTTTAAATATATAAAAAAATTATCAAAATATACTAAATATGGAATAAAACAACCATAAGTCTTTTTACAACATTCAATATGAAGGATTGTGGTTGTATTTTTTGCAATAAAAACATTTCTGGATTTTTTGTTTTATGGAGATAATAGTTATCTAGTATTTAATTTTATACAATTTTCAGATGGTAAAAATATTTTCTAACAAGATTCTAGTAAGCATTTTTTTTAATTAAAAATCGTATTTTATTTAATATCATTCATCCAACAATGGTTTCAAACATACAGAAATAATTTACTATTTAATTCATGGTGAAGGAAGTAAGAATTATTTATGAATGAAAAGAAAAACAAATGACCTTCAAACAAGTTTCTTGACCAAAACACTGACATAACTATACTAACAAGTATTACAAAATCATACAGAGCAAAGTCCAAAGTTATGTACATTTTACGAGGTAATGTACTTTTCCAATACATTTATTTCTAATTTTAAACTAGAAATAGTGCATAATGAAAATAATATTATATTGTGTTCATTGAATTCTGAAATTATACAAATTCAATGAACAAACTTAGGTTTTATGCGGCACTTGGAAACTCAATTCAAGAATCGAGGAAAAATAATGAATTACGTAAACCGATTATAGTATTTTTAGAGGAAAAGTCACTTTCTGAAAAATAGGTCGACCGTGTTTACACTTTTACAGCGATATAATAATGCGCATTTGGTGAATGAAAATTTATTATTTTAATGAAATTTTACTAATGCACTGACCTTTCTCGTCCAACTGAAGTTGTGTTTTAACATATTCGGTAGGGAATGTAATACAAATTTCAATTCCACCAGTAATTCCGCCGGCTACGACGCCTTTTAGGCCAACAGATCCTGAACCCCCTGCCGCAGCCGCTGCACCACTTTCGGTCATCCATGGTCTAGAAAATGGATTTTTAAAATTTCCCGTTCTATTAGTCATAATTAACACTTAAATTAATATCGCTCTAGCAACGGCTGCGACTGTACTCCCCCTGACAGTAGAAAATAAACTGATTTTGATTAGATAAGGTAGAGGAGGAGGGAGGGGACTAGCCGAGTGCTGAAGAGAAGAGGGGGGGGGGGGGGGGAAGCAGTGTTGCCAACCTTTTACGAAGTAATATCCGTATGGCCCTAAAAATCCGTATAAATTCCGTATCTGTATTGTATTGTTAGAAAAATAGCAATAATTATTTATAAAATTAAAATGACAATGTATGATTTTAAACGCTTTTAATAAATTAATTTGTTGTTTTTTTTTATAGAGGTGGCAGACAGTATAGGTTTATGTGTTGATTTTTTCAATAATTGATAAATTAACATTGAAAATAATGGTGTAATAGATACTTGTTAGGCAGTGCCATATGAACAATTGACTGTATTCTGAAAATACATCATCACTTAGTTTCTTTTGGCATGATGTCATCATGCCAAAAGTGGTCATACATTATAAACTCATACTAAAAACACAGAATACTATTACGAGAATACTTCAGTGCATATTTTACTAGACTGTGATCACTGATCTGTGGCATTTGTATGCAAGCAAGCAAGCGCGAATCGCGATAGAGTACTACGTCAGTACGTCTACAACTGAGAATGCGATATAGCCGCTTTCTTCGGCGTTAATAAAAGGGATAATTTATATTATACAAAATCTTTATTGTACTAGAAGTTCTAAATTTTCACTAAGAATAATCAAAAGGAAGATATAAACATGGCTATCAGGACATACGGCGATAAGCCAATTAGCTTCCAAATAGAGGAAGGTGGAGAATTTTACTGTGTTGGTTCAGAGGTATGTTTAATTTGCTATAACCCATTAAATAAATTTGCTAATAAATAGAAGCCCTTTTTTATTGTTTTGTTATTTGTAACACTCGCCAAGCTATTTGCCAATCTTACACATTATTTACAACAGTACTTGTATGTATAGTGCTAACAATTTTTAGCTGACACTTGCATAAAACACTAATGCATGTTGGAAATTTGGAATAAAATGTATAAATTTCATGTTTTAACCTGAATACGTCTTTAAATTTGCTTCTACATGCATAAATTATCTACGTCCAAAATTTAATTACACCACTTGACAGCTAAAGGTTCAAAGATTTTTTTTGCTATATATGGTATATTTGAATTCCTTGGATATAAACACATAAATTATATAATACACTCAAAAAAATATTATTTTTAACATATCAACAGCCTACCTTCAGATCTATGTAACAATATATCAATTAAAAATATTAAATCAAAATTAAAGCATTATTTTTTAAATTGTAATTAGTATTAGTATCTATTAATGTAATGATAATACGAGTCTAAACCTCAGTGGTTTTTAGTATTATCATTTAAATGTTATCTTATATATTAGCCCTTAAAATTGTAAATAAATAAATAATAATAATACATAAAACACATGGCTGTGTCTACGATTTGTATTGTTACTGTACTTCTTATTTTTGTACTTATTACTTGTATTCAAGTACAAGTACTTCTTATTACTTGTACTTCAAGTTTCATATTACTGTATAAAAAAATTGTTAAATTTGTACAAAGATCTTATAATAAAAGGGTATTATTGCTAACTTGTGAAAATGCATTAGCAATAATTTTAATTTTATTCATTTTTAGGTGGGAAATTACCTGCGGCTGTTCCGTGGGTCGCTTTACAAGAAGTATCCTGGTATGGTCAGAAGAACACTGACCAATGAGGAGAGAAAACGTCTAGTGGATAATGGACTTGGTCAACATGTGTTATCGAGTTCAGTTTCTCTGCTGAAAGCTTCTGAAGTAGAAGATATTATAGAAGGGAATGACGATAAGTATGTGTGGATTTATAAGTAACTAGCTATTGCAAGCGATTTTGTCCGCGTAACTTTATAAAATATAGCTTATGTTTACTCGCTGATAATATAGCTTCCTAACAGTGAAAGAATTTTTTAAATCGGTCCAGTAGTTTCAGAGCCTATTCAATCTTTCCTCTTTATAATTAATACTAGCTGGTGCTCGCGACTTTGTCCGCGTAGAAAAGTATAAAACGCCATCTACCGTATTTCGGATAGATGGCGCTATCTCCTGGGCCAAGCTGCTAGTATTTACTTTTATTTTAGATTTCCCATAGCAATGAAGCGTTTTCCCGTGGTAAAAACTATCCTATGTTCATCACGGATAATGTGGGCTTCTAATGGTAAAAGAATTTTTCAAATCGGTCAAGTAGTTTCGGATCCTCTTCTATACAAACAAACAATCAAATCTTTCCTCTTTATAATATTTTAGTATAAATTAGTATAGGCTAACTGAATTTTATTTTAACAAAATCTTGTTAATATTTTGTAGATATAAGGCGGTGTCGGTGAGTCAAGAGTTAGCCACTCCTCGAGAGAGTAAAGGGAAAAAGCCACATCAGCCGTCATGGCTTCCTGTTATGCCAAATTCTTCACATTTGGATGCCGTGCCTCAAGCCACACAGATTAGTAGAACAAGAGTTCATAATAAAAAGGTATTTTTCAATATTAATTATTTCTTATAATCGTAGTGAAGCTTTATATTACAATTCGCTACGTTTATTAGTTATAATGTGTCGCTAAAACATTTGTTTATTATTTACAAAACTCTTCTTTAAATATACTTTTAGATTAGTATTTAATTTTAGTATATTTTTTGTAAAAATATTTTATTGTTCCAGGTTCGCACTTTCCCCCTGTGTTTCGATGACACAGATATGACAGCAATGTTGGAAAATGCATCACAAAAGCAAATCCTAGTCCCAATCAGACTGGACATGGAAATCGAGGGACAAAAGTTGAGGGACACTTTCACATGGAACAAAAATGGTAATTGATTTTTACTGTACATAGTTTAAAAATTTAAAACAAAGTCGCTTCTCGCCGTCTGTCCCTCTGTGCATATGTACTCTTAGAATTTTAATGTGACTTTATTTATTGGAAAGAGCATTAAAACGAGGCAGATTTTTATACATAATTTGCAGAAGAAATTGCATCCATGCGAAACCGGGAGCGGGTCTTAGAGAAGATTTGTAATGTTTGTAATGAATAAACTCGACAACTACTTGACCAATTTTGTAAATTATTTCACATATAGAAAGTTACATTATTATCAGCGAGTGACCGTAGGCTATCCTTACTTCCTTACTAATATTATAAATGCGAAAGTAACTCTGTCTGTCCGTCTGTCTCGCTTTCACGCCAAAACTACTGAACCGATCACCATGAAATTTTACATACACGTCCGGGACACCAGACAGGACATAGGATACCTTTATCTAGGGATTATCTAAAATATAAAACTGTAACTAACGCCCGGCCAGTGTCAAGTGTTGTAATTGCTTTTATATTTTTAATTCATCATCGTGTACGAAGTCGCGGGCCACCAGCCATAGTATTTCAATAAAATTAAGCTGGCTAAGTCTCGTACGACAGAGCTTATAGTACCTTATGAAAAATAATATATGATTCAGCAATAAATATAGATATATTTTGTATTTGTTTCTCAAGAATCAATAATAACACCGGAACAATTCGCCGAGGTGCTCTGCGATGATTTAGAATTGAATCCGAGCACATTCATACCGGCGATAGCTTCAGTTATCCGTCAACAGATAGACGCTTTCCCCAGCGAACCGCCTGCCATTTTGGAGGAACAAACCGACCAGAGAGTCGTCATTAAGCTCAATATACACGTTGGCAACACATCTTTAGTTGATCAGGTAAACGTACAGATGACATTTCACTAACATTTTATTAAGTTAATTTTAGAGCCTCTACCGTTTATGTCGGCTGAAGTTGATTGATTAAAGCGGAAAGAGTTGCACGTCATTCATTCAGATTCATTCGGTGAGATTGAAAATGTATGATATTGAATGATATTGAATGGGTGTCAGTCACAAACGCGTTCGCGAAAAGAGGTCGTCGTTGTATGTTGGCACATCTTATTAGTGTGAATTGTATTTCTGATATATCAGTCTGATGATAAAAGTATTTGGACTAAACATAAAGTGGTTTAATTATTGTATCCGAAATAGAGGGTGATATAAAAGTTATGTGATATAAAAATGGGCGCAACCAGTATGTCATAAATCTTCCACCAAGGGTGTATAATACTAATAAAACGAAACGGTAACACTTACACTCGCCCGTACATTTTCAGGTGGAATGGGACATGTCTGAAAAGGAGAACAATCCGGAACAGTTTGCGATGAAGCTGTGCGCCGAAGTGGGTCTGGGAGGTGAATTCGTGACCGGCATAGCGTACAGTATTCGAGGCCAACTCGGTTGGCATCAGCGCACATACGTCTTCAGCGAAGCCCCACTTCCAGTTGTCGAGGTAAACATAAATCTAATATACTATGCTAAAATACTTTTGACGAACAATTGGGTGAGTGGTTAGGTTACATTCTATACTATGTAATTCCATGATTACTCATTAGTTACTGGTCGTAGCGTAGTACTCAGTTATATGGTGCAGTGTGATATTGATGTGACTTGTGTCTCCTTTTCAGACGCCGTACCGACAGCCGTCTGACGCGGAGCAATGGGCGCCATACCTCGAGACTCTCACCGACGCAGAAATGGAGAAGAAGATCCGAGACCAGGATCGAAACACGCGACGCATGCGCCGTCTCGCCAACACAACGCCCGGTTGGTAGCAACATTAAGCCACACCACACTTGCCTAAGCAACTCCATCAACTAATTATTTTATCACCTAATTTCTTTATCTAAACTAAAACTAAATTAAAGTAGGTACACTACACTACACCACACTTCCTTAACCAACTTCATCAACTAATATTTTATCAAATAATTTCTTTAAACTAAATCAAAGTACACTACACTAGAATTCGCTATGCAACTTTATCAACTAATTACTCTAAATTGAATTAAAGTACAATACACTACACCACACTTTGGTTAGCATCTTTATTAACTATCTAACTGGTGCTTGCGACTTCGTCCGCGTTGAAAAGTATAAAAGAGCGGATCGCTAAAAATATCATCAAGCAGTTGTCAGTTAGACGCTTCACCTGATTCTGGATAGATGGCGCTGTCAAGTGTATCCCGGGCCAAGCCGCTAGTATTTACTTTTATTTTAGATTTCCCGTAGGAATGAAGCATTTTTCCGCGGTAAAAAGTAGCCTATGTTCATCAGGGATAATGTCGGCTTCTAATTATAAAAGAATTTTTCAAATCGGTCCAGTAGTTTCGGAGCCTATTCAATACAAACAAACAATCAATCAAATCTTTCCTCTTTATAGTATTAGTATAGATTACTTTATTAACTAATTACTTTAAACTAAATTAAAGTACACTACACTACATACAATTCGCTAAGCATCTTTATCAACTAATTACTCTAAACTAAATTAAAGTATGTAGTTACACTACACTACACCACATTTCGCTAAGCAACTTTATCTACTAATTATAGAGTTTATAGTTATCTCGATGGCATAATGTTATGCCATCAAAAGTACAATTGACTCAAAAGACTTATATTAGAAACTGCATGGAATGTTTATTATTTATTTATATTTATATGTAAATAGAAGCCTCAACGAGTCTTTCTGTACTGCCTTAAGATTATAGTCAAAAATTCTGTGCAATTTCTTATAGAGGATAATATTATTAATAATTGTTTTTTACATTAAATTATTATATGAATATGTAAATGGACTGTTGAATTTGAATTTTTATATCACTATTATTTATACTTATTAAAGTTTTCATAAGAAATTTTTGTTTCATTTCAATTAACCAACTCACAATCGTTTCTAACCAGATTTCGTTGAATGGGTTTTTTTCATTAACATTTACATTTTCATATGGGTTATTCAATTGCACAATCTGCTTACTATTAAGAGTATTTTTGTCGTGTAATGGCAACACAGAAGGACTCAATATTACGGTGGTCGTTATATTGCTGCGAATACATTTTTTTTCTATATAAATAAATGATGCGAATCGTTCTGGAATTTCCGCATTTCCGGATGCGGATGCTAATATCCGCAACAACGATAATTCCGGAATTTGTATATCCGAGCTAATAAAACCCAAACCTTTTCAAAATTGGAGTAAATAGGCATCTTCTGGGTGAGCTCGCTGCATCATAGGCCTCCTCACCGTACACAGCTGGATGTTGGTCAAGAGCAAACCCATCACTATTAAAAAAAATCACACAGGTTACCGTCGCTAGATTAGCTGCAACGTTGACACGGTCAGAGTACACACGGACCGAGGTACTCTTATGAGTCAATTTCATACGAGTGCGGTAATGCGGTCCGAGTGCGTCGTCCGAGTCAGCTCGTAAAGCCGCGTTTACACGGTCAGACTACACTCGGACGCTACTCGTATAATGGCACCTGGTATCACGAGCTCACTCGGATGACGTCGTCCGATTCGAGTGCACTAGGACTGCGTCCTATTCGTGCCAGCCAGCTCGGATAAGAGTAGTTGTCCAAAATAGCGACAAATAATTAATTTATGAGCATCTCGTTTAAAAAAAAAAGTGGACCCTGCTCTTTACGCCTTAAAATTCATTTACGGGTCCAAATTTTTCTCTTCTTTTTTTGTTTGTAGTGATTTTGCAACTCCTTTATTAATATATCTGCAACAACTTCCGACACCTTGTAGTAACAGATCCGTCTGTGCATGTTGAGTTGAAGATCTAGAATGATACTTATTATGATAGTAGCTCGGATATGTATAAACCAATATCCGTTTAGACTCATATGAAATTGACTCGTGTGAGTGCTCTCGATCCGAGTGTACTCTGACCGTGTAAACGTGGCTTAATACCCGGTTGCCATTATACGAGTAGCGTCCGAATATACGAGCGCGCTCGGTCCGAGTGCACCGTGACCGCGTCAACGTGGCTTTAGGGGACTTAGCGGAGTTACGCCGGACTCGTACTGATTAAAACCCAACGACATTATAACGCGGTTGTAGAGGGTTGGGGACGCGGAAACCTTATGACACGACATCCGCTACCCAGCGCGGGGAGGGTTACGCTACCTGTCTGAACCTCGGCGTACCCGGATGTGGAGGTACGCCGGTCGTCTCGGGTAGTCTCCCCTAACGCCGTCACTTCACGTTGGCCAATATTGAGGCCAATGTTTTGGCCAAGGTGTTGGCCAATAGTTTGTGATGACGTGCACACGTTGGTAATTCATTCGTTCAATTTCCTTCGGTTCAAGCCAATAATTTATTAAGATTGATATTTAGATTTTGCAGCTCTATGAAGCTCCATGAAGCGAACTTAAGACTTGTTTATAGCCTGGGTTAGCTATAGTTCTTAAAGTGTTATATATTTTGTGACAGACGTGTCCTTGGGTCGTGCGGTCAACAGAATGATAAGGGCGGACGAAGCTCTCTTCCAGAACACACCGGAGAAGAGAAGAAAAAAGATATAAGGTGTAAGACAATCGCCGGATCATTTTGTAATGTGTACTGCACTTGGATTCAATCTAAATCGTAACTTTCGAATATTATGTAAGTTTTTTTTGTTTGCATTTACATCTACACTATATAAGTATTTTTTTAATTAATAATAATAATTCTATCCAGCGCAAGATAAATATAAAATTTCATTATTACTTATGCATTATTCAGATTCCATTTATTGTTAAAATTAATTAAAAATTAATTGAACCTAATTTTAGGGACCTAAAAAAAAAATCAATATATTTTTATATATAAATCAAACAATGCAAAATTGAAATAAAAATTATTATTTAATGTTTTTTTTAGACTTATTTACAAATTACTTATTACCAATAGAGATCTGTTTAAAATAAGAATTTGTATGTAAATTTGATGTAATTTACATTGTATGTAATTTGTATGTAATAAGAATTTGGATATGAATTTGTGTGTAAAGTGTATTTTATGTAAACAATTTGTATGTAAAAAACCCTCCGCGAAATTTTTAATAAAAAAATTTTTTTTATAACTTCACAATTTCTTTGTATGAAAAAAAAAACGTGATAATGTTTCCTTTGAAAACATTATTATTAATATCTTAATATGATAAATATAATAATAATAAGTACTTGTATGAAGATAATTGTAGAAAATATTAATAAAGACACATGAAAAATGTTATCATTTTAAGATTTAATTGTAAGGAACTTTCAATAAAATAAATATCTTACGAATAAATTAGTGTTTATTTTTACCCTTTTTAAATTTTGTAATAAACAAAGTAGTGTTGGGTAGTATTTTCGGTTTGTTTCTCAAAAGAACATTATTTCAAAAGAACACGTTCTCAAAAGAAAAGATTCTCAAAATACTGGATTATTTTTACTGCTAGAAAGAACCAAAGCAAGAGAGCGAATGCACTCGAAACAAGTGCAAAGGAAATTGGTCCTTACGTTTACGACATAGGGTTCATGTTCCAGGAACCCCCGAGTTTTGAACTTGTAAATAGAACGATGTTTACAAGTTCAAAACTTCGAGTACTTAAGACTATCTAGATAGACTTGACTATCTTTGTGAGAATATAAAGAGGTTGAGGTTGCGATTAAAAAGAGTATCCTTACATATTATAAAACAAAGTCCTCTGCCGCGTCTGTCTGTCTGTCTGTTCGCGATAAACTCAAAAACTAGTGCCTCAGATTAAATAATAGTTACTGCTAGTGCACAGATTTTCATGCTGTTTTCACCAATGGATAGAGTGGTTCTCGAGGAAGGTTTTAGTATATCATTTACAAAGTTACGCTGGTGACGTCGCGGGCAGCAGCGATAAATAAAGATAAATAAGATAAGATAAAAAAATATTTAAGAACTTCTACTTCGGGTATATTAAAAACCATTTTATGTTTAGTCCAAATACAAAAGTATTAAAGTATTAAGTATCGTCCGAATGATATAATTCCATACGACGGACGGAACGAACGTGTTCGTTCAACTGACCGACAAACCGACACCCTTTCAATATCATTCAATCTCACCGAATGAATCTGAATGAACGAGCAAGTCCCTTTGCAACGTCATAGAGCACTTTTTATTTTAATCCATTTTTAATCAACTCCAGTCTTCAGTCTTCAGCTATTTATTAATTTTAATAAATAACAGACGCTAACATGATAAATAAGTATTTTTGACGCGCAAATAAGTATTTTGACGACCCGTTCCTGGCTTCGCACGGCATTTAAAATCCTTTCTAAATTATATTTTTTATATTAAGTTTGACGGTCAACGGTCAAGTTTGAAATTTCAACGTTGTAAAAACATATACCTATTGACAGTGGAGGATTCAGCAGACTTTCGTCTCCCCATCCCGAACAAGATTTATAGGCATCGGAACGTTGAGATGTTAACGCGAATTCAAGTTTGGAATCGCGAAAAACATCTTGCATGCGCATGCGTGACTCTCGACCAATGTCGGTCTACGTGCGTGGCTGTCTCCACTCAAGGAGATAATAGTGATGTGACACATATTATAATATCGACTATCGACTCTTCGCAAATTATTTATTTCTTCGTAAGTCACTTTATAATATCGACAATGAACGATATTTGACTACCAGTGTACGCACCTAAGGTGAAACAGTTTTTAAAATAGGTCTCTAATAGAAAATTTCATGATTACCTATCGGTTGTATAGTTAAGTCGTGAATGAAAAGGTGTAAGACAGACAGAGAGAGTTATTTTCACATTTATAATGTTATGAATTAGGTTGTGGAATATTTCACATTTTTCTATAACTTCTTTTCTCTTGTTTTCAAAAATTATATTTTCGTTTTATTAATTCAGTAATCTTTGTGGAATTGAATTATGTTTTATATATTATAACTTGTTTTATATATTATATTATATATTGTGGTATACAATCACTCTTATTTTGTATCATTCACTTTATGAATAACGCAAGTGTTATATGTATATGTTATATACATATTAACCTTTAAAATTTGATATTAACCGTTAAGTATATGCTATAACGTTATTCATAAAGTGAATGATACAGAATAGGGCTGAATATTGTGACAGATAATTCTTACACTGAATTCGATACCGAGCACGACACTAATGACAGATTTTCATGAACGTTCAGTACGATAAAATGTTTGGGAAAAGCGGAGGGAAGCGCGCGGGCCCCAAGCCCACTCCCGCCATCGCGAAATTTAAATTTGGAATCATAAATGCCAGATTAAAAAATTAATAAAGGTGTTTCTATCATAAAAAAACAACGTACAAACATTAATAAAATCTAATTTAAAAACTTAAATTTTTAAGTAGTGTTGCTATAAAGTGTAAAAAATGTGTAAGTTTTTGAAACTTGAATAAACTCTGGAGTGTTTAATTATATTGTGAAAGTTTAAACTTACTGTGCCAATATTTTTAAATGCCAAGTTAATGGAAACGTCTAAAAAGGTGAGCGTTTTATTAGAACTTTTTAGGGAATATTTATTACATATAAATTGTTCTATGGCAAACGTATTAACGTATGGAGACTACGAGTTTTTTATGATTAAGTACTATAAATTAGTAACTCCACTTGAACTAATGACAAT
Organism: Synanthedon vespiformis; assembly: GCA_918317495.1. Classification (NCBI taxonomy): domain Eukaryota; kingdom Metazoa; phylum Arthropoda; class Insecta; order Lepidoptera; family Sesiidae; genus Synanthedon; species Synanthedon vespiformis. The sequence goes on from OU906965.1 coordinate 4,995,047, forward strand.
GTATACTTCTAATAATCCTTGACTGAAAGAGAAATTATAATATTCTGTCACAAAAGTCTTAAATTAGCTTAAGCCATCGAAATAATAGGTATATCTTTCTGGCTCAAACATTCTTTTATCCCAATATTGACTTCCCCTGTAAGGTTTGACATCACATTTCTAACGCTCCCGCTTTTGGCTGTATTTTATAGGCGACGTCAATTACTTATTTTCAAATGGACCTTCAGCCTGACTGGCATCGTCATCATATAGTTATACATATATCAATCAATACTAATAATAAATCTGTAAGATTTTGTCATGGAGTAAGTTAATTTATTTTCAGAGATATCGTGTTTATAGGCTCCATACATGATACTGAAACTAAATTGACGATTTTCAGATTTTTTTCTGTATGTATGTATGTATGTTCCTCCATAACTCATAAACGAATTAACTGATTCTCATGAAACTTGGTACATAAACATTTAGACGTACAGGACACAGGATATAAGGCTACTTTTTCTTTTTCAACACGGACGAAGTCGCGGGCATAAGCTAGTTGATCATGAAAACTGCAAAAGCTAAAAATATCTAAAAAGAAAATCTTTATAATGAGCGTATATATCCCTGAAATCTTTATAAATGTTGTTATGTTGTTATACGTATAGTATTAATAGGTTAATCATTAATATATTATTTTTCGGTAAAAGTTCCATAGATATGGTATGGTATAAAATTTATTACGTGCATTTGAAGAACTAAAGGGATAGACAGACAAGCAATAGTAAGTAATTTATGGCAGTACTACACCGACACACCTCGGCTTCGCTCTATTATATAGCCCAAGCCAATTTGGAATAATCTTTGAATTAGTGATTTTTTTTTTAAAAATAGTTGTACCTAGTGATTCCGCATATTCTACTTACAAAATCTGCAATATTATGACCATTATATGTATAACTAGCTGGCGCCCGCGACTTCGTCCGCGTTGAAAAAGAAAAAAATAGCCAATCATGCGTCTCGTACGTCTAAATATTTATCTATCAAGTTTTATGAAAATCAGTTAATTCGTTTAAGAGTTATGGAGGAACATACATACATACAATACCTACACTTATAGATTTATTATTAGTATTGATGATGATGTTGACGGACGACTTGATAAGAGCCAAGGGTCGACGGTGGATCCAGACTTCTTCTGACCTGTCATATTGGAAAATTATTGGGGAGGCCTATGTCTAGCAGTCGACGTCCTGCGGCTGAGAGATTATGATATAATTATGTACTTACCTAACCTATTACATCTATACCAATATATAAAGCTGTTTGTTGTTTGTTTGGTTGTACGCGTTAATCTCTGGAACTACTGGTTCGAATTGAAAAATTGAAAAATTCGAAGCAGTAGTACGAATTGGCTATAAAGAACACGGGCGAAGTCGCGGGCACCAGCTAGTATTTTAATAAGAGTGACTCGCTCCGGTCCAATAATATACACAAATCATCCTTAGGTTCTTTCCAATAAAAGTTGTCTTTTCGCACATTTCATTCGTGCGAGATGACAACTAAACCGTCAAAATCGTATCAAAATCTTTCGGGTGCTTTAGAAGAAATTAGCAGAGAAACAAATAGACGCGGAAATGGATTTCAAATTATAATATATGTAAGGATAGAGATTAGGAACAATAAAGAAATATTGCTCCTTCTCAAATGTGTACTACGGTTTTCTCACCCAGATAAACCGCTACTTTAAAACTCTGATTAAAGTTTATTTTCTCACTATTGTGCACCCGTCTTTATAATGAGAAATAGGTGCACGTTCACAGGAATCGCTCCAGTATGCGAGGTAAGTACGGCTTAATTAAATATTTTCCTTGACTCTATAACCCGTGCTATCGCACGGTAGCAGACTGTGACGTCATCATATAAGTTCACATCACACTCCGCATTACGATAAGATTTAAACCAATAAGTTGCATAACCTAATATTGTTCCAGTGTTTGTTAGAAATGAGTTGATATGGCTTATTATTTTTCGGGCATAACTAACTCTAACGGAGTATGGTATATGGGTGGATGAGGCTAAAAAAATGTATCTAGATTTATTTTTAGAGTCGAATAATATATTAAGACCTAGTCTGTACTGTAGCTCAAATCAAGACTCAAATATTTTTATGATAATGGTGATGATTGAATGACGGTTTTCATTTCTTCCTCAAGAATCCTATATTATTTTTATTTATTACAAAAAAAGCTTTTAAATGTATTTCAACACAAGCATTTTCTGTTTTGTCCCATTGTAATACGAACCCATCAATTAGTCGGCGTAGGTAACACTAACACCCAACTCGTCAGCAACTTACTGGTCTCAATAGAAAGTCGGGGGTTAATTTATTTTTTTCGACATGCACTGGACAGACATGGGGATGTATTTTTAAATGGACTAAACTGTAACAGAATTACTCATCTGGCTATACGGTTGAACGGTAATCTAATAACGAAACATAGTCTGAAATACAGGGCCGTAGAGTAGAGGTCGAATATATTCCGTCTGATATAATTCAAAGACTACCTAGACTAGCTATCGGTTAAGATTATCCTTGAATAGTTCCCGCGGGGCATTGACGTAGGCGTGGCGGTCGAAATGATAGAGCTTTAGATTCTAAACCTTTTAAATGGATTGGACATTTTGAAATAGATAGTCACGAGATATAATTAAAATTATAAACGAACCACCCACTTACAACACGCTATACCTGCTGTAAGTTTATTTTTACACCCCACACAGCACCATCTAGTTTTATGTGAAATATTGGCAAACATGCTGACAGATCCACTTTGGTAGATTTTTGCCCAAGAGGGGATTTTTGGATTTACTCGAGTGCGTCAGATATTGCCAATGTATATACCCCACGTGTCTCCGATAACGGATATGTATTAATCTGACAGTTTGGTTGGTGGGGTTGGCGGGGATTGGGGTAAAATTTTAAATACAACTCGAGCGCGTCAGATTTTTAGAGGGGATGTTAAGTGAACCTAAACTAAGCTCCCATTTAAAATTCAGACGATTCGGATGTAACGCAAGCTCGTGGCAGCTTTTTGAAAATGCAAAAAAGATTTTTGACGATTGTCATTTTGCAATACTCGAGCGCGTCAGATTTTCATACAGACGGATCAGTCTGAATTCTTTCCTGATCGTGCTGATTCTTAATTTGACGATTAAATGGAGGATTTTTTAAAATACAGCGCCTACAAGATTTTGAAGGCTGTAGACGCTCACCCCACCGCTGAAATGAATAACTTCATATAACCTTTTTTTCTTCTTACCATCCAATCTTCAAAGTCCAATAGGTACCCAGGACGCTCGAGTGACTCCTCATTTAGCATCGTGGGCTCTCCTACCACTTGATGGTGCAAATCAAAATATTATTATTGTTTCTAATACTAAAAGGTTAGACTTGGGTTTAGAAATTAGTGTCTGACCTTAAAAACGCATTAGCTTTTTGTTACTCCCAGAAAACTTCGGGGAGAGAACAATAAGGGGTTACATAAAACTTGCTCAGTGAAACCAAATGTTTTTTTGTTGAAATGTCCAATCCGATGACTTCGCTGTTCCCCAGTTATTTGAGATCGGCGTGATATATTGAGCTTCAAAATTCATGTGTTATTTTTTCGTCAAAATTGATATAGGTTGTAATAACTATTTTTAACAAAAAAAAAACCCGACTCCAAACCGTTTTCTCATGGATGTCATTGTCAGAACTGGACCGAATTTAAATGGGACCACACGGGAAGCACCTCTACATATTTACATATTTACAAATATGTAAGAATGGTCAGCTGATTTTGATTGATTTTATATATTTTTAATAAAACATGTTGAGGTAAAAAAAGAAAAAGGAGGAAAAGGGAAAAAAAGAAAAAAAGAAAAAATAATAATTCGATATTAAAAAAAAAATAGAATTATGTAATCTAACAAATTGTTCAACTCCCAACAATAACTCCAAATTTCGACTTCCCAAAGTTAGCACAGGTTATGTAAACGAATTGCGGGTTCGCAACAATAATGTTATCTTTGTACAATTTATTTACATAAATAAATTATATATTAATCAATACTAATAATAAATTTGTATGTACATGTATGTTCCTCCATAACTTAAACGAATTAACTAATTTTCATGAAACTTGGTAGATGTTGGTCTCTATTTAAAAAAAATCACAGATTTCGTGCCTCAGATTTCGTGCAAATCAAAAATTCGGAAAAACATTCTTTTTTTCACTATTTCGGCCATAACTTTTTTCGTTTTTGACTTTTTCGAAAAATTATTTTTGCACCTTACAGCTCTCATGAATACACGTTTGAGCCCCCTTTGAATATCATATCTTCACAACTCTCCGAGATATAAGGGAATCGCACTTTTTCGTGAAATCGGGGCCTATACTGAATTTCCAATATCAAAAATATTTTATATAGAATCGATGAGGTGCAATCGATATAGATTGAACTGCTGAGGCATTATATGAATAATGCCTCAGCAGTATATGAAAGTTGAAATAATAATATCACTATCTTCATGATATTAGCTAATATTGTGAGTAGGGAAACCTTCGCTTCTCAGAAAACTAATAAAATCTTCGAATTCATATGAAATCTTTTAACTCCCACTAAGCTAAAACGTAGTGAATCATAGCGAATATACCTTCTCATGTCGAGTAGAGGTTGAACATAGTTTCAGCCAATGATATTATATGTTACTAGATTAGCAGTTTACGGCAACGACGCGTGACACTTCGAAGATGCCTGCAGGCATATCTGACATCAGTTGCCTGCTTGACATTTAGGAAGCTTGACGCGTCTGTTAAAGTTAATTAATTAAGTAGCGTTAATTAGTGGATGAAACGAGACAAATATAGTTTACTTTGGCATAATGTATCGGTTTCAAAGCTACGTCTTTTGAACTGTCAAGTGGTTACGCATTTCTGAGAATCGTTTGTAAGACGTTACTTCTCTAGTATTTATATGCGCACTGCTGGTTTCAGCATAGCCCTGTAATGGATTTAAAGTGTCTTATAGAGGCCATAGAGGTTTCAATTAACTATTGCAATTTTACATTTTGAGTCTTCTAAAAATTTTAAAAATAAATGTTTGTTGTCTTGACATACAATGTAAACGCAAAGCCGAAACTACTGTTCGTACTAAGGATTTTTGAAAATTACAACTTTGTGTGTAACTGGGGGAAAGTCACTGGTTTTAAATAAATACGAGATAAAAAGGTAGTTCAGGAAGCGTTAAATATTCAACCTGTTAGTCAATATGTAGGTATATTACATTTATATCAATTTATCCTTCACATTTGTTGACAAGAATTTTTATATTTTTATTTTTAGACGAGCCCTCGAGAACACACTTTTTTCTTTATCAAAATTACCAACCCTATGTCCTTTTCTGTATCCCTGACAACGTGTTGAGTAGGCGTGAAAACGAACACTCTATGTTTGCTAGCTCAAAATCTCTATTTAAAAAAATAGAAATCTTAGCAAAATTTAACACTTCTGAGAAAAGTTTACAATTACCTAAGCTTTACTAGGAATGCCTTGCCTTGAATGTCTGTAAGACCTAAACCAAACAATATTTTCGTCTAGACAGTTACGACACAATCTTACCCTTTTTGAATCTAATTTTCCGATCGACTGAATTGACAGTAATGTCAGATTCAGATCAGGGATTAAAGTTGCCGCGGCGATTGGCTTAAAATTTATCTAGTAAAATGATTTGAATCTATGAACCCTCAAAAATACATGTCATCCAACCTTCACTGTCTAATAAAACTAAGTCGCTTCCCGTCTGTCTGTCCCTATGTATGCTTAGATATTTAAAACTACGCAACGGATTTTGGTGAGGGTTTTTTAATAGATATTAGAGTGATTCAAGAGGAAGGTCTTAGTAATTTTCATTCCTGTTGACTGACAGTGACAGGTCAACTAATAAATTTAGTGAGATGTAATGTTTTGTCATCGGGAAAATTAGGAAACTAAGACTAAGGGATGATTTATATTAGAACGTGGCGTGGCGTGGCGTGTCCGGGGCGTGCCTCAGACGTGGCCCGGACGGGGCACGCGCTTGGCACGTTATATATAATTACAACGTGGTGTGGCGTGGCGTGTCCGGGGCGTGCGTCATCCGGGTCCGGACTAGCCACGTTGTAGTATAAACATCTTCATACAAATTATATGTAACGTGCCAAGTGCGTGCCCCGTCCGGGCCACGTCTGAGGCACGCCCCGGACACGCCACGCCGCACCACGTTCTAATTATATATAATGTGCCAAGCGCGTGCCCCGTCCGGGCCACGTCTGAGGCACGCCCCGGACACGCCACGCCACACCACGTTCTAATTATATATAATGTGCCAAGCGCGTGCCCCGTCCGGGCCACGTCTGAGGCACGCCCCGGACACGCCACGCCACGCCACGTTCTAATATAAATCATCCCTAATCCTAAAATGTCAATCAATTATAAATTTTATTAATAAGTTAGCCTCGTCAAACAGATCAGTAAACAGATTGCTAATAATGCAATAATTGGGAGTAGAAGAATTTGATTCAATCTGGAAATAGTATTATATTGGAAATAGTATATTTTGTAAAATATGAAAAATTAATAAATAAATATCTTCACACAGCACCATCTACTTCCAAAGTAAGCAAGTAATGCTTGTATTATGGATACCACATTTTTGTAAATGCATACATATTATAAATACAAAACATTCATGACTCAGGTACAAAGGTAAAACGTTAATGCATAAAACATTTGCCCCTAGCGGGATTCGAACACGCGACCGTTTGGTTACCAGCTAAGATTCTAGCTACTAGACCAAACGTGTCGTCAAATCTGGAGATTTGGAGAAAATCCAACGGACTGTTATGATTTAAAAGATTGAGGATAACTTAATTGACCCTCGTAACATACGCCACGTTTCTCAGCACTTAAGGTGATACAAGTCAGCTTCGTAGAATGACTATTACTCCGCTGTTTTATGTTTAATTTATAAAAGTAAGCATGATGCCGATTTATCTTGTCCTTAACTGGGTTCCTTGTCATACAAACTTTAAAAAAAAGTATTAATTTAAAAGATATGATTCTTGAAAAATCCATATTTTAACACAAGTTTTAATGCAACTTTGAGGGTGAAAAGATAACACTAGTGTACAAAAATTCCAAAATACTTTGCATACAAACATTGATTAGTTATTCAAGAGTTCAAATAACTTTACACTAAATAGATATATGCAGTAGTTTTGTCAAAAAGAGTATATGCCCAAGGGTCTGTTTATGATTTTACTTTTGGTATAAATCATTGTGCATCTCAGTCGAGTGCTCTTCCCGCGCATTGTGCTGTGTGAGACAGAATGAATTTTAGCTACACGCACCGATGAGTTCGAGCCGCCGACTTGTGTCATCTTAAGCGAATCGACCGAAGACAGTCCTCCGCTGCCTAGCGACGTAATTGGCCTCATGCAATTAGTTACGCCCTTTATAGCGCAGCAATAAAAATGGAACAGCTCCATGTTTACGAGATCACGAGTAAATAGCTCCATCTGACTTAACAAGTGCTCAGTCAACATGTCCACTCGTTATAATCGATTGAATATTAATTACAAAGCAAATATTTTTTCGATTTAGTACATGAATTTCCAATTTTCATTCTTGTTAATGTCAGTCAAATGTCTGAAATTGAGAAGGCCAATTCTCTGAAGAACGAGTTCTTGAAAGAGACTCGATTAGAAAGATCGCTTTCGTGCAGATTTCTGATAATATAATTGGCTATTTTTAGATAATCTCTCTAATTGGTTATTGCTAATTTGTTGGTACGTAGACTGTCTTAGTTTATGTCTTTATACCAGCTGACGCCCGCGACTTCGTCCGCGTTGATAAAGAAAAAAGTAGCCCTCCTGTACGTCTAAATGTTTATCTACCAACTGATCATGAAAATCAGTTAATTCGTTTAACAGTTACGGAGTAACATACATATAGAAAAAAATTATAAAAATGGTCAATTTAGTTACAGTATCATGTATAGAGCCTATAAACATGATATCTCTGAAAACAAATTACTTACAGATTTATTATTAGTATTAATGATGATAAATAACTACATTTAAGATATTTTATGTTATATTATCAATAGCTATTTTCGACTATAAACGAAACTATTAATACAACTATATTACGAACAAACTGTATCCCCCGATTACTGATGTTATTATCACTTTTCTGATTTGCCTTTCACTATGGTTTCACGTCAAAAGTACATAATAGGAATTCCTTACATAAGAGAGTAATGAAATTCATAACGATAAAAATGCGGTTCAAGAAGTGCCATTATCTGCCGACTAAACTAAGCGAATAGAGGGAACGTCTATTTTTATTAACCTTCGAACGTGTACGAGCATCCCTCTGGGAAACTGATTTAGGGCCAAGAAAACGTTCATTAACTCCTTAAGTAGTTTCAAACAAGTTTACGTTGAACGCAATTAATTCCTCATCCACGGCTGTATATAATGGAGATTAGTAATTTTTCAATTAATTTCACTTAAATGTTACGTTATTTTTGAATGCAGTATTACTAACTTTTAAAAACAACGTATAGTCTTCTTTCAGCAAAATATCCTATCTGCGATATTTAAGACGACGCATTGGAAATTTTGGAGGCAGCGATTTAGATTTTTCTAAGCAATCACAAAACATATGAAAGTAATGTTTGGTAATCTGTTTCTTCATGTTATTGACTTCATTTTTACGGTTGGATTTCACGATTGATAAACTTTTATAAGATAGAAAATAAAAAATTCAAAGAAACATCTTTTAAAACACTGATTTACATTTTACAGCCAAACGGGACCAATTTATTAAACCTCCAAATTTTCTATGTACATTAGTATAAACATACACATTAATTTATCGGTTGAATTTATTAAAATATTTTATAGTTTTTTATTTAAACGATAAAGATCGTATTGTCGCATACGATCTTACGACATAAGCAATGTTTTTTTTTTCTAGTATCATTTATTTATTATAAAGATAACAAAAAGAATGGATGGAATCACAGCCCCTGAGTCTCTCCTCAGATTTTAGATTAATTGTTTATCGCTGCGTCGCCTTAAGGTACTTTCCCTTCATGTCGCATAGTCTTGGGACACCTGTATACATTATGTTAAACATCCGAGGACAATGCTGGCCACTAGTGTACATAATATGTATTCTCTTATGTACCTACATTAATGTAGGTACATATAATAAACAAAAGAAATGAAAAGACCTTATAGGGACAAGTCGTAAGGAAATAAACATTTTTTCTCATAAATCTCTATCTTGTTTGCTCAATCTTACATAACAAGATAGAATCAAGTTCATTGATACGTATGAAAATAATTGTGACTTAATATGGTGTCTGAATTATTGATTTGAATATTTTCTAGTGTAACTTTAACTGGTCTAGATTTTATTTACAATTAGTTTTCTTGTTCAGGAATATTTGTATTGGTTTTTTTAGGTATATTCTATGAATATAATACTCATCGGCACAAAATGTGGCCTAAAGTTAAAAGTTACTTGAAATGTTTTATTACAATAAATTTTGTATGAGTTTTAAATTGTAGTTAATAGTTAATTAGATATTAGTTATATCACTATTAACTACAATTTAAAACTCATACATAATTTATTGTAATATATTTGTCTTCAAGATGTTCAGGAATATTTGTATTAATTTTTCTTGTTATATTCTAGGAATATATGTATTACATTTGTTCAGGAACATTTGTAACATAGAAAATGACTAAATAAAGAAATATTCCCTTCAGAAAACTAATCTTGAAAATTGTACTTACATGTTTTGTGTCTATAAGTGACGCTATTTTTAAAAGCTAACCTTTTGCTAATGAAAACAGTTTTCGGTGCGCTAATGATAGTTGGAAACTGCGATCTCATATATAGGATCATTCATCAGTGCTTAGGTACATGAATAAACGTGTAATGAATACTCATTATTCGCATTATTTTTTTAATAAATAATACGAGGATAAGGGATAAGGTAATGGACTATGGCATCCCCTACTAAAATGTAACCTACTTTATGTTGCGAGATCATTAGTTTATTGATTACTGTTAAAATTGAAAATTAGCTGTCATTAGTATTCGTGTAAACCGCGTAACGTAGTTCAGCTAAACTAAGTTTAGTTTCGAACACAAATGGTATTGCGTTCATTCATAGCCTATCCTATCAATTTTGCCAATTTCATCCGTACAAATAGATAACGGGACGTACAACGAGGTTTCAATTTCATTCAATTTGTTATAGTATTTGTTTCATGTATCTATACTAATATTATAAAGAGGAAAGATTTGTTTGTTTGTATTGAATAGGCTCCGAAACTACTGGACCGATTTCAAAAATTCTTTTACCATTAGAAGCCGACATTATCCGTGATGAACATAGGATACTTTTTACCGCGGGAAAATGTTTCATTCCTACGGGAAAACGGGTAACAGGTCAACGGGTAGTATATTTTCGAGTATATGAAATTATCAGTATATTTTTCGAGGAAAAAAAAATATACCTACTATGTGTTCACCTGTTCAATTACAGAGTTGATAGTGCAACGTGGATCCCCTTAATGTGACTTGTGGCAAAATAATTTATTATATTTAGTTAGTGACTGGTTTTATGAGAAGTTAAATTACGTTTAAACGAATTATTATGACCTCATAACCGTAGCAGTAAACAAACATGTTTTGCTTATATTAACAGCTATCGAGGTCTCGTATTGTATTAAATGTTTTCTGTCCTTCGTTGACTAAAATATTTTTATGGCATCCACACCAAGTGGGTCAGCTTATCGTAATCATTGTTTTAGAAAAATAGGTGTTTTCCACTTTGAAGGTTTCCTTTTTTCAAGGAATAATTATTTATTAAGTGGCGAACAAAATTTAACGCGTGACTCCATTATTTCTAATTCCTCAATATTGTTTTCGCAATCGTGGGGAAACTGAATTAAGCAGCCTTAATGTTTTTGTGGAATAGTAGGATTCCAGAATTAGAAATTATTCGCGATCTTTATTTTGTATAATTTTGCTAATTTTTTTTTTTTTTTTTTTTTTTTAATATTAAGGTCGACAGACAGGCTGACGGTCCACTTCATGGTAGGTGACTACCGTCGCCTATAACACAAGCAACGCCATAAGTGCTACAAGTACGTGGCCGACCATAGAAGGATTAAGGATAAGGGATAAGGAAGGGAAGGGGTAATGGGCTCTGGCATCCCTTACTCATTCACCGAAACACAACAGCACATATGCTGTTATTTCACGGTGGTATTCTGTAAGGGGGTGGTTACTGCCGCCAGACGGGCTGCCCAAATGACTGCGAAACCCTACCACTATTAAACTATCTCTATCAAATTTTTAGTCAATAAGAGGTTATCGTCTTGTGAATTAATGCTAATTTTACAAGACGATTACAAGACCTGTCACAATAATTGTAACAAGTAAGATATGAATGTCAAAATACAATCAACAATGAAATGCGTTATACGAGTTGTCTCGTAAAACGCCCCAGTGATCGTATAAGTTACGAGAGGTTTACGTTCTATCGACAAAACCGTTTATTTACATGCCTTGGGGCGTTTATATTACTACTAGCTGTTGCCCGCGACTTCGTCCGCGTTAAAAAAGATAAAAAGTGTCCCGTACTTCTAAATGTTTATCTACCAAGTTTCACGAGAATCAGTTAATTCGTTTAAGAGTGATGGAGGAACATACATACATACAGAAAAAAAATCTAAAAATGGTCAATTTAGTTTCAGTAACATGTATAGAGCCTATATACACGATATTTCTGAAAACAAAGTATATTACTCCATGACCGACCCCTACACATTTATTATTAGTATTGATCGGCCTGCCTCCGGCTTCGCTTGGATGAAACATTTTTTTTTTCTGAAAACCTTCCTCGTTGATTGCTTCTCCGTTGATTTTGATTCGTGAAAACCGTATCAAAATCCGTTAGGTTTAAAAGAAATTAACGGAGAAACAGGTGACTTCAAATTAACCATCGCAAATGGTTGCGAGTCAACTGTACAGGTTGTTCTACTATTAGTTCTACGATAGAACTGTTTGGACAAAAAAATTCCAACTAGTTCTACTGCACAGTATGACAGCAATCGCAGAGTTTTTTATGGTTAAATAAACCACTTTTATGTATCTCTTAGGGCCTAAGTAATCCATGTAAATTTATTTTTCAGCGACTTGTTTACAAAATATTGTTTTTTTCCTATTTACATGATTTTTTTTTTATTTTTCATAAAAAAAAAATTACATTTACAATTTTTTTTTTACATGAAAAATCCTATTTACGTGAAAATGAAATGAAAGGCTTTTGTTATACAATATTATATAGGCGTGAAAAATTTTATTTAACTGATTTTGAAAACGGCATCAAAATTTGTTTTGATGAGTTAGCGCTTATACAAGCAACCTAACGTAGAAATCGAATTTAAAAATTAAACTATGCAAAAAAAAGATAATATAATTATTATTTTTGGTTCAATAAGAAAGTGACAACAATACTTTAGCTGTGCTATTCGTAAGCTAATTTCAACTCTTTAAACAGTTCACACATGAAAATACCTATTCGTATTCAAGCACAATGGAAAAAGACGAAATAAATATCTCTTTAACACTGTGCTGAATGAATAAAATTGACGCAATAATACGGCTTCGTTTGCAAGCGAGACTTCTAATCGTGTTAGTATCCAGCAGACTTCGTTCGCTGGTAAATTTTACCGCATTTTGTTATTTAGATATTCATAATATTAAACATGTCGGTGCAAAGTTCATACAATATGAAATTAGATTTCATATGTCCTACTAATTTTTGAGGATAGACGTAAATGTAATATGTATGGATATTTGTTACACTTTTACTTCAAAAAGTAAGTAGGTATACGTATTGTATGTAGTTTTTTACTTAAAAAAGTAATACGGATTTATATGAATATTTGTATGTAGTTTCATTATAAAAGTAAAAATAAGTTCACTCTTATTTTGCAATTATAGAAAATTTTAACTTTTAATCAAATTTGACAAGTCACAGTATAAACCAAAATCAACCAGACAAAATTCAAACAAGACAAAATTCCATCCTTTCTTTAATTTTCAATTCCAGTGCTAATTTTTATATCTTCCAGTCTTGTGTCGTTTCCATAGATTCTATGTCTATGTTATATACACATAGTAAATACTCGTTTGCAATAAAAAATCTATACTAATATTATAAAGAGAGAATGAATTTATATGTTTGTTATGAATAAACTCAAAAACTACTGGACCGCCTTTAAAAATTCTTTCACCTATATTATCAGCGAGTAAAATAGGCTATCATCATCATCATCAATCAATCATCAATCATCAATACTAATAATAAATCTGTAGGGGTCGGTCATGGAGTAATTTACTTTGTTTTTAGAATTTTTCTGTATGTATTTATGTGTGTGTGTGTGTGTGTGTGTGTGAGTGTGTGTGTGTGTGTGTGTGTGTGTGTATGTATGTTCCTCCATCACTCTTAAACGGAATTAACTGATTTTCATGAAATTTGGTAAATAAACATTTAGAAGTACGGGACACGTGATAGGCTACTTTTTATCTTTTTTTAACGCGGACGAAGTCGCGGGCAACAGCTAGTATTTTATAAAGTGACAAAGTCACGTGCAACAGCTATAGCGATTTATAAAAATATGTTATAGGAACTCTCAAACGCGAGTAATATTTAATACGCGCATTTGTTCGACTTATTGAATCGATAGTTCCAGGCGATAGATGCCATCCAATACCTTTGAGGGTTTTCTTATGTAATTTCAAACTTATGAAAATTTATAATAAATTTATAAATCCAGGCCACATTTAATCGCGTTAAACGGATTTCGTGTTACCTACATCTAAAGGGTTTAATCAACTTAGACTTATCTTCTTACGGGCTTTGAAAAGATTAAACTGAATTAATTTCGTCGAGGAAGACTTGTACTGGATATTGGCTTTGAACCCCAACACAAAATAGCATTACAAAATAGCATTTAAATTAAATAGGAAATATCAACAGCACTAGTGAATCCAATTTTGAGAGACACTTCGTAAAATATGCACATATTTGTTTGGACTGTTTGGGTTACTCGCATAATGACTTATTTCTTTCACGCATATTGACTTAAACGCATATTGACTTACACGCATATTGGCTTATATTATACACTTATTGATTTATAAGCGTATTGACAAACACGACGAATATTGTACACGACCCCTTTGGATGAGTGGTAAGAGTGCTTGCCTAACGTTTCAGGGGCAACGGGTTCGATTCCCGGCAGGGTCAACTTTGGAATTGAACTTTTCACAGTTGGCTCTGATCTTCGTACTACATGCCCTGCCCACTGCCACTTCCACTTCCTGGCTTGTATTGTTCCAATTTTTAAATATGACTTAGGGTCTCTTTCACCACCTGTAAAGTGTTGATTAGTTACTTTTCAAGTAACTCTAATTGGCGAGTTACGTTACGGGTATCACGTTTTAATTTCATTGAACCTTTCTTACCGGTGAGTTTAAATGGTGGTTAGCTTACTTGACACTTTACTCAGAGATGGTGAAAGAGGCCCTTATACATTAAACGAAAGTGTTATTATTATCAATTTTAACTGGTATAATAATGCAGAGGAACGTAAGATTAAAGTACATATTGGTTCCTGTTATTTTGAGAGACTGGGTATCAAAGAGCTTCACCTCATCAAAGACAAGCACTTGATTGAAAAACTGACCTACCTGGCATTACCTGGCATTTAGGCATAGTAATCCAGAAATCTAGGTAGTGCAGACAGAATATTTTCCGTTATATTTTAATAATTTTTTTTTAATCCCCGATCGGTCGCCAGTCCATAATTGGGTTTTTGAATTATTATTTTTTGTGATAAATAGAAAGATCATATTACGAGTATGTTTTGTAACAAAACTATTTTTTTTAGCTTTAACATTTTGACGTCACAACCACTCACAATTATAGTGACCAATCTTAGCGCGTTCACAGTCACGTGATTTTTCTTTAAGTTTTATCAATTTTTAATTGTTTATAATTAATAGAAAAAAAAAAAATTAAGTTTTTTGCATTAAATATATTATCAATATTATTTCAAGTTTCAAATTGTAGCTACTTCACAATGTAATTACTCGAACTTTGTAAAAGCAAGAAATAAATGGCTTATTTATTTATTTATATCAATATTATAAATAACAAAGTTTTAAAATACATAAAAAAAGCAATTTTTTTTTTTCAAATTCCCTGGATTGGATGCATTTTAGGAATTACGGGGAAAAGGCCTTGATTTCCCTTATAAGACAGTGTATCGCTTCAGTCTACTAGCATTGACTGTGGGGTTAATAAGATTAGCAGCGAGGGGGTTTTTGCGAGATTTTAACAATCGATCCGTGTACAATTTTTTGAGTTGATGGCGGGATGTGGACTATCTATCTATACTAATATTATAAAGAGGAAAGATTTGATTGTTTGTTTGTATAGAATAGGCTCCGAAACTACTGGACTGATTTGAAAAATTCTTTTACCATTATCCGCGATGAACATAGGCTACTTTTTACCTCGGGAAAATGCTTCATTCCTACGGGAAATCTAAAATAAAAGTAAATACTAGCTGCTTGGCCTGGGAGATAGCGCCATCTATCCAAAATACGGTAGATGGCGTTTTATACTTTTCTACGCGGACGAAGTCGCGAGCACCAGCTAGTAATTAGTAAATTTATTGATCGTTTATTACCAAAAATAAATTCATTAATATTTTTAATAATAGGTAGCCCACATTCTTCTGCGATGAACCTTTAAAATACCGAAGAAAGTAGGGAATTTCATTAAATTTGCACGGACAGCGGAACATTTAAAATGATAATTCCTTTGTGTTGCAGAAATGAAGTTTGAAGCGGGATCGTTAAAAAGTTAGTGATAGTTAACTTAAAACAGAAGTTATCGTAAATCATCGAACGAGTGCTAAAAGAATAACTTAGAGAACTCAAAGTTCGCTTTATTTGGAAGTATCTCGAAATTAAAAACATTAGCTTAGTAGTACTTAGCCTTCGATTTGGAGTTTGGTTTGTGGCAAAATGACTAAGAGTACTTTTTATAGATTTATAAAGAAACTAGCTGGTGCCCGCGACTTCGTCTGCATTGCACCAAAAATGACAAATATAACACATGAGAAAATATATTTAGTAGCCGTGACGTTGCGCACTTTTTGTATGGGGAAAGTTTTTTAACTAGCGAATAAAGGAATTGAAATGTTTCATAAATTGGTCTAACGTGGATTATTCGAAGCACTGGTTTCGGAGAACATTCTTAGACATTTTTTATTGGTTGAAATTTATAAAGAAAAAAAATATTTAAGAAAGTTGTTGAAAGGCACAAAGATCGGACCTATGCTTGCCAACCTTAAAATAATGGCAATCCTAATTGAAGGCGGTCAAAGTTTGTTGGTTGTAATCAAATATAAGTACCAGGAGAGCATGTTCTGCAGTAGTGTTATCTGGCGGGCTCTGTAGAATTTTCTCATTTTCCACCGTCCCTCGAGATTGCCGGCGCCGTCGGCTGCACACGGAAATAGATTATTTGCTATTGATTGAAACGTCGACTACGCCGCGTTCGCACATAAACAACGACTAATTTTATTTAACTCCAATAAATTTATGTTTTCCTGGTACAGTTTCTCTAACAGTTTTTTAATTCACGTAATAATTTTTTAAAGAAGCTGAGGACTAAACCACCCTTAGCTAATCATGGGACCACCGTCGACGAAGTCGCAGGCACCAGATAGTTTGTTAATATAAATTACGGTATATATATTATAGCTACGTGTGTTGACGGGCTTAAGATATTCTATTATACATTTATATTCACTTACATCTAATGAAGCTGATCCGTTGAACGGATTAACTTTGTAAAATGCGATCAGGAATTTTATATAAGTATAAAAAAATAATTGGGAAAGTTTCTGAACAGTGCCGAAACGTGTGTGAAATTTAAGCCGAGGGCTGCCCTTTGAGTGGCACGTGGCTGCCGCCAACTGGCTGCTAATATCTATTATATATTTTTTTACTATACCATTAATCTATTTTTTTTAAATATTTATTTATATATTTTAAAACATCTTTACATACAAAATTAACATAAATTAAACGAACTATACTAAACTTTAACCATTAAACAATATGTACCCTAAATACTTACCTATAACTAAAACTCAATAATCGATTATATTATTATGAACGAATTAAAAACTGCATTTCAGAAAAATGTTTTAGCAGTTTCAGAAGAGTGTTCGACTTACTGTGAAGCTGTGAAAGTAACTCTGTCTGCCTGCCTGTTTGTCTATCTGTTACATTTTCACGCCTTAAATACTACATCCATCATCGCGAAATTTTGCATAGGTACACATTGTCAAGGATACAGGAAAGGTCATCCAGAAAAAAGTACTGTTCCCGAGGTGTCCGCGTTGAAAAATAAATATTAATATGTACATAAAGCAATACAACGTCTGACATCTGCATTGTTATCACACTTTACAGGGCGTGAAAACCTATTGAAAACAGACAGACAGACATACAGAGTTACTTTCACATTTATAAATATTAAGTATGGATTTTTCCAAGCGAAGTCGCAGGCATCAGCAAGTATGTGTATAAAACAAATAAGCTGTCTTATAAAATATTTTTATTTTTCCTATGTACAGCTCGTCAGACATATATACAATCATTCATCTAGCTGGAAATGATTAATGGTAGTTGAAGAACAGAAATAGATAAAAAAAGTTGACAACATGCGGAGTACACTGCGATCTACGGCACCTAACAAGCGGTCCCTGTTTTGATAGATAACCCCACATGTTCTAGAAGAAAATCTAGTATTTTAAAGATACATTAAATATGTCATTTGTCTTCATATATTTAGGAAATTTTCGAGCTTTCCGTTATATAATTTTCTTGTCTTGTTATCTGATAGAGAATGACTTATAAGACATAATCGAGAGGCATTCTTTTCAAATTATTGCATGCTGATCTAATCTAAACCGAGCTAAAAAAACTTTATTTACAGGTCAAAACAATCTCAAAAATACTGTTGTTTATGTAAACGTATGCTGCTGTATTTAACTACTATGCTTAGTTATTCAATTTATTAAAATTTGCAATATGCACTCATTTGGATTGAATTTTGTAATTAAAATAAGTATGCACTCATCGAGAGAGCGTTGTCTTTGTATGAACTCAATCAAAGAAAACTCGATATTCGTTATCATAACTTAAAATAAACCATTATCAGACACAAGACATTTAAATTAATTCTTTGCAGTAGTGAATAGTTTAGGTATTAAAATCCTCGTAACTACTGTACTGTTCATACTTTAGTAGTGAACAGGCCTTTAGCGACTTTACGTAATTTTTAATTAGGAAGTGGTGTATAGACTATACTAACAATTTTATCCCAGCACACAGAGTACTGTGTATAAGAAGTATAGCTGGCGATTTTATTAGGAGTGTTACCCTCAATTTAAAGTGGTTGATTTGCATAAAAGTCTTTATTAATAACGTTCAATCATTATGTCAATTTGAATACAATGTCGTCTAAAATAGAAGCAATTTAAAGATGAAATAGTCCTTAAAGAAATGCAAATTTAATTGAAATTTGCTTTTAGTATTTTTTATTTTAGCATTGAATTGAGTAGAAATATTCGAATTAAGGCTCTGGCATGCCCTACTCACTCAACGAAACACAACAGCATATAATATTTCACGGTTGTATTCTGTAAGAAGGTAGTGTTTGCCCAAGTGACTGCAAAAAGCAGTATGCCCTGCCATTAGTTACCAGATCCGTATCAGAAAAAAAATTAGAAAAGTTCACTTAAATGTTTGATAATAGCAAATAGCCCAATTATCTTTGATTGCACTAAGAAGCATAGTTCGTACCTACTACTTTTCATAACGCGATGCATTGAGTTCACATAATGGTCCGTGAGCCAGCGACAGATTTTCATGACCAATTTCCTCTCAGTCGATAACTCGTAAAATGACTGAGAGAGTTGTATCATGAAGCGTTGTGAACGTCAGCTGCAGCTCCGATGGAGAGTTGAGCAGTAGAGTGGTAGCTGCCCACGCACAAATTAAAATTTTTTTTTAATCATTTAATCATCTCGATTAAAAATTCATCAAATTATAGTTAGCCTAATATTTTGAAGAAAAAAAATTGTCAGCTATTTATAAAATGGTGGATTATACGTCAGCAGGTCACACGAATATATACGTGTTCAGTGATTACCTCCCAATAGAAAATTTATCAGATGATAGTTTATGTATTACTGTTAATAAATAAAAAAGTCAGCTGGCTATATCTTGGTGGAATGCTTGTCAGCTGATGCTCTGAAAGTGTAACGGGCTACCACTGCTTAACCCACAATCGGAGCCGCAGCTGACGTTCACAACGCATCATGATACAACTCTCTCAGGCATTTTACAAATTATCAACTGAGAGGAAATCATTGACGAAATTAGTACCTGGCTTACGGACCATAAAGACGACGACCTCTCGACGAGTGCATATTTTAATTGCAAAATGCAATTGAGATGAGTGCAACGGGAAAATTTTAATAAAATAAATATTTTAGTACTGAAATACAGTGCACACGTATACATAACCAACTTTATTTTGAGATAGCTTTGAACTCAAAGATACTAGATTTTTCTAGCACGATTTAGATTAGACCGGCATGCTATAACTTGAAAAGAATGCCTCTCGATTGCCTTAAGTCATTCTCTACCAGACAGGCATATTAAATAACGACAAATTAGAAAATTTCAGAATTAAAAGAGGACAAAAACATATAAAAAAGAGTAAATCTTAAAAGAATGTCTCACTAGAATTATTATTACAAATTAGGCGGGCGGAAAATTCCTATCTTTTTGTCCAATAACTTTTTGGATTTATTTATTAATCTGCAATAAAGGTTATTACTATTTTTGGCCTCAAGTGCACGGTTACGGAGATATAGGTCGAAACGGTTAATTTGTAAGGATTTTGTGCATTTAGGGTCAGTACGTGATACTGAACTTATTAAAAAAAAATAAGGGCAGTAATTTAATGCAGAAGAAAATTCTCTATTGTTTGTAGTAAAAGGCAAATTAGATACCGGGTAATTCAAAAACTTCAATATAAAAAGAAAACAAAATATAATAACAATATTTTCAATGTTTTGCCATCGAAGGAGTTTTGTAGCTCGGTTTAGATTAGGTGCTATAATTCGGAAAGAATACCACCAACGCTTAAGAGCACGTCTGCTCGATAAATTAGTGAAGTTTTTGCATCATTAATCATCCGACCTCCACGATCCTCGCATACCTTTTTATCGGCTTAATTATTACGTGCATTGTAACAATATTCGGCGTTATAAATTGAAAGTCCTTTGAACTTACTTTCGTGTAATTACAAAATATGTCAACACTGGTTTCGGAGGATGAACAAGCATTTTACGACCATAAAATCTGTGTTCCTATTATGCAATATTTTCAATGTTTTATCAATACTCAATACTAATAATAAATCTGTAAGTGTAGGTATTGTATGTATGTATGTTCCTCCATAACTCTTAAACGAATTAACTGATTTTCATGAAACTTGTTAGATAAACATTTAGACGTACAGGACACAGGATAGACTACTTTTTTCTTTTTCAACGCAGACGAAGTCGCGGGCGTAAGCTATAGTTCAATATAAAGTATGTGTTTATTGCAAACGGTATACACGGCCCGGTTTTGCGTGAATTTAGTTCTTTTTTATTAGACAAAGTAAAACGGTTTTATAAACATTTGTGCGTAAGCTAATAAGCTAGTAATAATAAAATAATAAGCTAATAATAATCCATCATTATGGTATATTGATTTGTTGACCCTCTGAAATTCATTCTTAAATAAGTTTAAATTCATATTTGCTCGAATAATCCTCAATTCAAATGACTAATACAGAATTTGAGGCCAGATGTTTGATTTTCAAGAACTAATAATCAAGTATTATAAGTTCTGCTGATGGATATTGTAAAGAAATGAAAGACTGGTATACATTGGTATATTAGGTTAGCAGAGATATGTAGAAGGTCTGAACATTTGTACTAAACTTTGGTTGTACCTTTATTAAAGTCTATGTTAAATTGTGTCTCAAAGGTTGCAGCCTCTATAAGGAAATTTAGCCTAAGGCAACAGACATGCAAAGGAGTGCCTCTTGTCACAGAATGACACTAGAAAATCTCGCTTTACGCCTTTGTGTGTAAAGTAGCGACTTTTAAAAAAAGAATTGACTACGAAAGACATAGTTCGTTCATTTTTTTTAATGTAAAAAGCGCATGTTATTCAGACATTCAGACGTACGGCTGGTTACCATCCTCATCATGTCAAAATCCCTCTTTTTCGGACCAAGCACTTTAAACTTAGTAGACTAACATTTAGACGTATGTACAGGACACAGCATAGGCTACTTTTTCTTTTTCAATGCGGACGAAGTCGCGGGCACCAGCTAGTCTATACTAATATTATAAAGAGGAAAGATTTGATTATTTGTTTGTTTGTTTGTATAGAATAGGCTCCGTAACTACTGGACCGATTCGAAAATTTGTTTACCATTAGAAGCCGACATTATCCGTGATGAACATAGGATACTTTTCACCGCGGGAAAATGCTTCATTCCTACGGGAAAACGGGTAATAGGACAACGGGTAGTAAGAATTATCCTTCCGTACTTATCTTTTTCACATAATAATATAACTTCTAAACGGCTTGACCGATTGGGTTGAAATTTTGTATGTGTATTTCCATGGTTACACAGACACGAATGTATTTTACGACTTCTTCGATTTAAACTATTTTCAAATGACATCTTACTTAATAAAATCCCTTTTAAGACCTACGAACTTTTAAGCACTGGCTTCTAAAGTATTTTACAGAGCGCTAAAATTGGCACACACGCAACACAATAGTCACATATTACTTTTACTATTACTATTATCTATTTGCGAAACATCAAATAAAAGGCAACGGTTCCGATTCATGACGTCGCCGCTACAAAAGGGGGAAATAAATAAAAATCTCCGCAGAACTATTTCATTAAATGACCGACCGCGGGGTTCTTTGTAGTCCTCACAATAAACACGTTGTCAGACGTCCAACAAAAGGTATCTATAGTTGAAAGAGGCGTCGTCTGAATCGGGCGGAATATTATTTTACAAATTTTCAACGACCTTAAACTCCTTTTGTTTGTTGTCGGTGAATGGATGACTATTTTGAAATACGAAATAAAGGGATGATAAGCGATAGGCTGACACAATCTATCTATACTAATATTATAAAGAGGAAAGATTTGATTGTTTGTATTGAATAGGCTCCGAAACTACTGGAGCGATTTGAAAAATTCTTTTACCATTAAAAGCCGACATTATCCCCGATGAACATAGACTACTTTTTACCGCGGGAAAATGCTTCATTCCTACGGGAAAATCTAAAATAAAAGTAAATACTGGGCGGCTTGGCCCGGGATACACTTGACAGCGCCATCTATCCAGAATCAGGTGAAGCGACTAACATACCATCTGTTTGCGTCTTTTCTAAAATTAACTAAGTACTATATTTACAATATAGTAGTTAATTTTAGATTTTAGTATAACTGCTCATAATATATTTACGTTATACGACGAAAAGTGCTAACTTGTATAAATTCTCATATTATTTAATTACAATAATGAACAAATTCTTTGCATCTATAGATGACAATAGATACTTTCTATAGAAGCAATAAAATACCCGGACCTCGAGCAATATCTAATTAAAATATGTCATGAGTTTGTCTAATATTTGATATATAAACGTTTTCGTATATAAAGGCGGTATTATGTATGGGAACATAAATTAATTAGTTAGAAAAAGGAAACAAGATACGAGTCGGCAATTAACAGAAGGATTCTTCATTTGGATATTTAACTTTTACTCTAAATGGCTCCCTTACAATTACTTTGTATGTTGTATGTGTTTATTTAGGAACTTAAGCAGAAGTCCCAATGTGGGTTCTAATAAATAGTCTAATACGAATTACTCGTAATTCAGTTAAATGTTTTAAAGAATTGGCGTAATTCTTTAAACTTCTCTGAAACTTAACTTTCCAACACGAGGAGCTTACCAATTCCATACTGCGTAATTCAAAGTCGGTAGCATTACATAGAAAAAATACATGACATTTATAAGATACTAGGTTTTGCCCGCACTTCGTCCCTGTCCGAAACTTCACTGGAGTAATCTGAAGATTAGTCATCTTAATTGTGACTATTTTAAAATCCCGGTGACATAATGGATAGATGTTTAACCCTAAAACGGTGTTGACTTTGTCAGTGTACTTTTACTAGAACCCTATCGTTTAAGTGGCATGCGAAGGGTTGGAAGCCCATAGACTTAACAATGACATAGATCGGACACTAAAGAGATAATAATGATTGTACACACTAATTTTATATACTTTATTAATTATCTCTTAAATAGGAATATTACCTTTATACCTGAGTCATGGATGTCTGTTTCTATAATATGTATGTTTTTACAAAAAAAAAATATTGTCTTGTATGCATATATGCTTGCTTAGTGTGGAACTAGATGGTGCTCTGTGTGACGATATTTATTTATATATTTTTTTAAGTGTATTGATTTAAATAATGATTTAAAGTATGATTATTAGAAATAAATTGCGCAATTAGAAATAGAAGCATATTTTTCATTTTTCAACGCAGATGAAGTCGTGGGCATTTATTAGCATGGGTGCCGTCAGGATTACTGTCAGGGAGGTGCATCTGCATTTAAACAATAAATGTATATGAGGTATTTGAAGATATTTCGTTTATCGAAAACATACCTAATCGCTGTAGTATTAGACGCCTTCAGTTTTATTCAAACAATAAATTAGTTAAAAAAAAAATCTATGTATGTTCTTTCCTGACAGGGGGGTGCAAGTGCACCCCTTACATCATGCTGCCGACGCCCACGCCAGCTAGTAGGTTATAAGCTACTATTAGGTAATGTAGTGTAGGTATTACATTTGAAATTCAAAATGATTCTATATGTGCTTATTGCTGTGTTAGATCCATCTAGTGAACGATGGGTCTACAGTGGCCTATGTAAATATTGTAACATTTGAGCAATTCGGGGTTGAGCACTCCACCTTTGTGTAGGGAACGCTCTCCGCAATCACCAAACATTCGTCTGTGGGGTGTATTAACGTAATTTGAAAATGTTTTACCTATTGAAGCATATATAGTAAGTAATTCATCAATCAAAAATCCTTCCAGTGTTTATAAGTTTCACATAAGAAAAAAAGAGCAGTGTATTTGACTTATTACAAAATTTGCACAAATGTATAGCCTATACTAGCTTTTGCAAGTGACTTCGCCCGCGTAATTTTATAAAATACTGGCTGTTGCATGCGACTTCGTCCGCGTAACTTTATAAAATATAATACATTCATATCTGTGAAACCATGGAAATACACATACAAAATTTCAACCCAATCGGTTTAGCCGTTTAGAAGTTATATGTGAAAAAGATAAGTACGGAAGGATAATTCTTACTACCCGTTGTCCTATTACCCGTTTTCCCGTAGGAATGAAGCATTTTCCCACGGTAAAAAGTAGCCTATGTTCATCACGGATAATGTCGGCTTCTAATGGTAAAATAATTTTTCAAATCGGTCCAATAGGTTTGGAGCCTATTCTATATAAACAAACAATAAAATCTTTCCTCTTTATAATATTAGTATACATAGTCTATGTTACTCGCTGCCAAGCCACCGTCTTTCGTAGCACTTGGTGGTGTAGAGCAGTTACGCTACACCTAATTTTAGGCAGCGCAATCTTACAACAATATACTAGCTACACGCTCCCGGCTTCGCTCGGGTTCAATATAAAAACCGGCCTATGTTTTAAGTTGGACCAAATTACACATACCTACGAAGCTTTATCAAAGTCGGTTCAGTAGTTTAGGAGTACATAGGCGTCAAACAATGTGACACGATATAAAGAGAAAAGATTTGTATGTTTTTAATGAATAAACAAAAAAACTACTGGACTGATTAAAAAAAATCTTTCACCTATAGAAAGCTACGTTATCAGCGAGTATCATAGGCTATGTTTTATAAAGTTACCCGGGCGAAGTCGCGTGCAACAGCTAGTTTATATATAAAGATGATTAAGGTTTTGTTTGTCCATAATATGACCTTCTTTTCTTATTACATACCCTCGTAAAAAAACTTTAAAATAAATGCTTCATACTTCAATAAGTGGCTATACTTGTACAATAAAAAAATATGTTCATGTTCCTTTCAAAGTCAACTCCAATCCAACTCCAATCTATTTGTTTAGCAAATGTTATTCCGGAGACATGTGCGGAGTTGTGACGTCACTCGAACCCCATACAGTGTGTACAGAATGTGCTCCGTTCTGAATTAAACCACTATAGGGACTGAGAATTAAGATTCGTCGAGACATCATTGAAAAGCGATCACTAAAGTCGAATTAGTTGATGTAGTTGTATATAAGTACCAGCCTCTAAGTCTATTCTATATAATATTGACCAGACTTAACGACCCCCTTACAGAATACCACCGTGAAATAACAGCATATGTGCTGTTGTGTTTCGGTGAGTGAGTAAGGTATGCAAGAGCCCATTACCCCATCAATTTTATCCCTTATCCTTAATCCTTCTACGGTCGGCAGCGCACTTGTAGCACTTATGGCGTTGCTTGTGTTATAGGCGACGGTAGCCACCTAACATCAAGTGGACCGTCAGCCTGTCTGTCGATTTTTCTCTATTTAAATTAATTCCAGGGTTGTATTCCTAGCTGAGCCAGCTTGAGAAATGAACTTTTCGAAATTGGCTATGTCTTGTATAGCTACAAAAATGTACAGCACTAGCTGGTGGAAAATAAACTTTGATATTATTGAAGCAAGTATTTGTTGAAAATCGATTTTCCTAATTAAAAGTTGGTACATTATCTCAACCACAGAGTCTATGAGATAACTGATACTGTTTTCGATTAATTAAATTGGCTTCGTAGTAAGTAATTGATACGTTTTCGCGAATTAATTAGTAACAAGAAAAGCTACAACATTAAGAGGAATTTCATCATGTCTGTCCCCGAAGTACTTCGAAACGGCTAATAACCTCTATTGTAAATAGGAGGAATTTGGAAAATTTATTAAGACTTCAGACCGAACACAATTTTCACCACAAGAGATAGACAATGATTACACAGGTCAACACGATTTTTGGGTCTGGCTTCTGCATATGAAATTTTGATTTCTTCTATGTTAAAAATAAGGGAATAAATAATTTTTTTGATCAAAGTTTGCTTTTGTAGAAACTAGAGCATTTTTTTAATTTTTTTAAGACAAATGATAGATTTATACATTATTTCCATACTTTTATTTTCAATTACAATTAGGAAAGCCTTTGTCATTTAAGATTTTTGATAAACAACAGGAAATATATGTAAAATAACGGAAAAATTAAGTTCAAAAATGAATATTTTTAGTGTTTCTCTTATGTTTGAATGGGCTGTCTCGTATCTTACTTATCGTCATAAATCAGGCAAGAGCAAACTTTAAAAGCTAAAAATGAAAATGTAACTATTTTTAGATATCTAGAACCAGAATTTAAGCATTAGAACAGAAACCAAAAAAAAATATTATTTTTTTTGTTGACTGAAGTTATTATTAAGGCGGACTACGATTTGGCAGAAAACAAAGCCGTTTCTCATTTGTAAGACAGAGAGAAATGTAAAATCAAACCAAGAAGCCTTCTTCATAAAAATGTGCTGTTCTCTGAAGAGGGTAGTTACTATGCAAAATAGTGGATTATATGTTCCCGCTCCCACATAAAATATGTATTGAATTCCTGTAGACAGCTACCAGAACTACTACGGAATACCTACAAGTTTGAGATTTCTTCGACGAGTTGTGAAAACCTTTTCGGTTCAAGAAATTTCAAGAACGTTCAAATTTCAATAACGACCTCTTTTAATATAAAGGCGATGTGTGTATGCTATATGTCTCCGAATGTCTCCTATAGTCCTCCAATTTTGATGAAACTTTCAGACAATCTTCAGATTAGTGTAGCTGGTGTTCCTGTGAAGTTTAGTTAATTAGACGCGGACGAAGTCACGGGCAAAAGCACCCAGTTTTTAATAAATTTCGTGATGTTAAAAATTTTGAAAAATTAAATGGCGATTCAAGGTTGTATTAAACTTTCTCCATGTTTTCCAACTAACATTTTTCATAGTTAATTTTTTTTAAGTTTCTTTCATTTTTTTATCATAGAGTAAAAGCATGTTATTTACTAGCTGGTGCCCGCGACTTCGACGGATTGAAAATTGAAAGATATAACACCCGAGATATCTTTGACATCTTTATCGCTGTGAAGATATTAGCGCCGATTTTTTAATGTTTACTGTTTTCGTAAGATTTTGTGAAATTTTTGGAAAATACCAGAGATAAGTTGCAAATTTGGATAATATTTTTATATGAAATTCTCGGGTCAGCTACTAAATAATAATAATAATTAATGATTGCAAAATTATTATTTATTTCACCGTTCATCGGAAAATCATTTTGATATCTGCCTATGTCGATCTATATCGATAGGCTTGTATTTAAAACAAAGTACAACAATTATATTTTAATTATGTGCCTCTTAGAATATTTATAAAATAATGGGATTATTTTGTACATGTTACACGATTATCATGCAAGTAACTTGTCAATATTATTCCCAGTACGTACGAAATCTCGGCTTAGGAGACGTGTTCCAAACATGTTAACTCTGGATTACACAAACATTGTTCTATGTTGACTTGTCCGTGTCCCGCAATATTTGGGATGTAAATCCACCTATACAACGCGTTAGCCGTTGAATGTGATATTTCTATGTACAAGAAAAACTATGAAAGTGCACAGTTTATGTGTATGGATTGGTGGATCAAAAATATCCGAAATAATCATCGTCTTTAGTAATACACTTATACCGAAGTCCTTCTCAATCTACGAAGTATTTGAGGAACGCACATTTTGCAATGAACTTCTATTGCTTCCGCGGGTGACGAATTCGAAGAGACATCAATTGTAGTATTTGTAGTCTGATTTATTTGTTAAAAAATCGCGGAAAAGTCACAGGGCGTGACCAGGTGTATTTTATAGTACAACTGGAACCAATTCCTTAAGTAATAATCGTTAGTGTACAAACTAGTGTACTATTTCAAGTGTGCTTTATGCACTCGATTGCCTAGTCTTCTCGTTAGTGGCTGTTTTCTTCATTCATAGAAGACCCTCCATAAAGAGTGTCTAAAATTTCAACATCGCTTCAAAAAATTATTAAAAATTGTTTTCCAAAACAATTGCGCAAATAAAAAAAATGCCATAAATTGACATCATTAATTAAGCTTGAATACAGTCTAAAAGAAAAAATAATAAGTGTCTAAAATTTCAACATCGTCACTGCAAATAATTTTGTTTAAGTATAACGTGAAAGTTTCAATTTGAATAAATCTTCAAAAAATAATTAAAAATTATCTTCTAAAACAATTGCGCAAATAAAAAAAACCCTATAAATTCACATTATTAATTAAGCTTGAATACAGTCTAAAAGAAATAAATAGTGTATAAAATTTCAACATCGTCACTGCAAATAATTTTGTTTAAGTATAACGTGAAAGTTTCAATTTGAATAAATCTTCAAAAAATAATTAAAAATTATCTTCTAAAACAATTGCGCAAATAAAAAAAACCCTATAAATTCACATTATTAATTAAGCTTGAATACAGTCTAAAAGAAATAAATAGTGTATAAAATTTCAACATCGTCACTGCAAATAATTTTGTTTAAGTATAACCTGAAAGTTTCACTTTGCATAAATCTTCAAAAAATTTATTAAAAATTGTCCTCCAAAACAATTGCGCAAATAAAAAAAAAACGCTAAAAATTTACATTTTAAACTTGAATACAGTCTAAAAAAATAGAATCTCTAATAAATTAAAAAAACATAAAAAATTCTAAATTCAAATCTTTAAGTTTAGTACTATTATAGTTTTTCTTTCTCAGATCCATGTAAAATTTGTTTCGCCTGGAGTCGGTTTGGAGCTCTCTGCATCAAACTTTTCCAATCACTGCCACAAAACTTGAGAGGGGTTTATCTTCTTATCTTTTTCGGCCCTAAGACCTTAAGCTTTGACGTAACTGTAATATTGCAAAATCGAGTTCTGTTTGAGTTATGTTCTCGGAACAAAAAAAAATTAGATAATACATTTAATAACACGGCCAAGAGTTTGTTTCGAATTTCACTAAATAAAGGAAAATAAGATCCTAAGAATCAACTTAACAATCGAAATATATTTATTATAAACTAACATATTTTAGTTATATGTAAGAAAACTAAGATGAGATAAAGTAACAGAAAGATTAATGTATAATACATACTGAATCTAAATTACATGGTAAATATATTTATACTAGCCGGTGCCTGCGACTTCTTACGCGATGATAAATTAAAAATATAAAATCAAATACAACGCTTGATAACTTGTTGCTATAACACATTGGCCAGGCGTTAGTTACAGTTTTATATTTTAGATAATCCCTCGGGAACATTAATTTTTTCTTGGATGAAATGTATCCTATGTCCTTTCTGGTGTCCCAGACAACGTGTATGCAAAATTTCATGGCGATCGGTTCAGTAGTTTTAGCGTGAAAGCGAGACAGACATAGTTACTTTCGCATTTATAATATTATAGTAGGAGAAATGGTAGAATGAAGTTTGCATACAAACAAAAATTGAACAAAAGCTTAGGATTTTTACCTAATTCATATAAAAAAACCTAAGTTTTTGTCAAATTTCTGTTAATAATTATTTCTATCTAATTTTTAAAGTTGTTAATAGAAAACTTGTTAATAGAAACAGCCCACTACATAAAAATTGTAGGTGTACAGGTCCTTTTTGTTTACGTTATTCTTGCTTAAGTCCACAAACACTAATTAAGATAAATGTTTTAATTTTATAACGTATGTTGTGAAGTTATTATGAATTTTTTTACAATTGTTACATTTTATTTTCTATAAAATCTTCCTGAAAACGTCCGCGTTCAGAATGTTATATAGTCTAAAAATAAAGCCTTCCTCAATAAATGGTCTATCCAACGTAATAATAACTTTTCAATTCGAACAGTAGTTCCTGAGATTAACACGTTCAACCAAACAAACTTTTAAGCTTTAAATATATTAGTATAGATATAGATTACAAAACAATATTTAAATTCATCGCTGGCAAAACTCATTGGTTGAAAACTTTTGTTTTAAGGCTCTATTATCTCATATTAGACCACCCGAGCTGGACTACTGACCTCCTTCTCGAAGTTAGCTCTATCTAGTTCGACTTTTTGTACCTAAAATATTAGTACAGTGTTTATTCGAGTCCAATGTAATCAGGACTTCAGTATATAACTTTAGAGAAACATAATATTATTGTTATTCTATAACTTGAGCACCTACAACCTACATATCATCAATACTAATAATAAATCTGTATGGGTCGGTCGTGGAGTAATTTACTTTGTTTTCAGAAATATCGTGTATATAGGCTCTATACATGATACTCAAACTAAATTGACGATTTTTAGAATTTTTTTCTGTATGTATGTATTTTCCTCTATCACTCTGATTTTCATGAAACTTGGTAGATAAACATTTAGAAGTACGGGACACGTGATAGGCTACTTTTTGTCTTGTTTAACGCGAACGAAGTCGCGGGCAACAGCTAGTACAAGGATAAAGGTTACACAAATATTTTTAGGCGAGAAACTTAGACGTTTATTAAAGTGGAAACCCGCCTTATTAATCGCATAAAAAGCGGTTCTATCACATCAGGATACATGGCAATTTAGAAACAAGTGGAACGCCATAGTGTAAGTGTCCATCAAATTAAGGAACCCTCCCGGAGTGAGGGAATCCATTCGATGCCTCAACCTCAAGATTGACAAGGATAATGACACCGATAAAGTGTTTATGGGCAGCCGGGATATGTGGAGGGCAGAATGAATAAAGAGAAATAATAACAAGAAAATGTTTTAATGAATGCTTTTATTAAAAAAAAAATTAGTTTTGGCTGTGTCGTGGATACAGCTGTATGTAATGTATTACGGGAATACATGTACGATGCGAGTAATATTTCCCTTGAGATTTTTATATGGATACTAGCTGTTGCACGCGACTTCGTCTGCGTAACTTTATAAATTCGTGTCTGTGTCATTTCAACCCAATTCAACCCCTTTTAGATTATATGTGAAAAAGATAAGTATGAAAGGATAATTCTTACTACCCGTTGTCCTATTACCCTGTTTTCCCGTAGGAATGAAGTATTTTCCCGTGGTAAAAGTAGCCTATATTCATCACGGATAATGTCGGCTTCTGATGGTAAAAGAATTTTTCAAATCGGTCCAGTAGTTTCGGAGTCTATTCTGTACAAACAAACAAACAAACAATCAAATCTTTCCTCTTTATAATATTAGTATAGATAACGAACGAATTTGAATGTGGTAATGATATTATTTTGCTATCGTCATTTCTGAATTCTGCAATTCTGAATTGCCTCCTACTATGCAAGCTTTAGAGACATATACAAGTCAAAAAGAAAACTTGCGTTTTGTCACTGTGGTCTTATGTCATTGTTTTCCAACCAGTGTTGTTCATCATTTAGCTGTATTATTCCTTCAAGAACGACTCTTTTTGAAGGGAAACCTCTTTGCGCGTTTTGAGTGTAAATTTTCAGGCTCTAATATTGCGTGACACTTCAGTGTAACGATCATGTAACGCTTTTTGCATGACATCTACCGCTTACTAGTTAGGTACTTGATAAACAAAGGAGTTCTACTATTTGACAAGCCTGTGGTTTCTATAATAAAAGTCCGCAACTTCATACGCACTGTTTGTCCTTTGAAAATCCTACAGGAACCTATCCTAAGAGTATATGTAAATCCAGGTAATAAATTATCTGTTTTGATTGACGTCAAATGTTTGATAGCTGGGGTCAGAGTGATTTGTATGGGAAAAGAAATTGTTGTTTTTAATTTTTCCTCGTATTTCTTTTACGTTTTTTCTCTCCATAAGAACCTTTCTCAGACTTCAACAAACACAACGAAAAAGAAATCAGCCAAATCGGTCCAGCCGTTCTTGAGTTTTCATTTTCAGAGATTCATTTTTATTTATATAGATAGATATAGATATAAATATAGATAGATTGTCAGACAGGCTCTGACAATTATTATTACAAATAAAATAGTGCGAATATTATTAATGTGACGGATGACGTACGACGAATTTACTTCTTGCCCCCATTACGGGTATACTGATAACTGATGTGCCTCCGGGGGCGCATTTAACCTAGTTAGGGGAATACTGCCTTCAGGCATAAAATGATTATTTTCTTCTATTAAAATACGCTATAGTTTTGATATAAATTTTATAATATATAGATTCTTTTAAAATCATGACCTAATCCTAAATGTAAGAAGGTAACAATAAGATTTCTAACCAATAAGATATTTCTTATAGACGATTTTAGCCACTTACCATTAAGTACCCAGAGCTTATCTGTCGACTTCAACATAAATCTTACCTATGGAAAACACATACTGTAAATACTAATAATAAATCTGTAGGGGTCGGTCATGGAGTAATTTACTTTGTTTTCAGAAATATCGTGTATATAGGCTCTATACATGATACTGAAACTAAATTGACGATTTTTAGATTTTTTTTCTGTATGTATGTATGTTCCTACATCACTCTTAAACGAATTAATTGATTTTTATGAAACTTGGTAGATAAACATTTAGAAGTACGGGATACGTGATAGGCTACTTTTTGTCTCTTTTAACGCGGACGAAGTCGCGGGCAACAGCTAGTTTATAATAATAAATGCATATAATATCTTACACTGCAACGAATTACAGAAAGTACGAAGAACTGCTACGAGCTCGTATCACGCATCCGTAGCTCGTATCCCGTAGCCATTTCGTAGACATTTCGTAGCAATGTACTATACACATACGAGTATCTTATCCAGTTTCGTAGCTCCCTACTGTTACCGGTTTTATCATAGTAGACATTTTCAACCGACTTCCAAAAAAGGAGGAGGTGCTTCCCGTGTGGTCCCATTTCAATTTGGTCTAGTTCTGACAATGGCATTCATGAGAAAAGACCATGTAATGAGACGGTTTGAAGTCGCTTTAATTTTTTAAATGTTAATTTTAGACGTCAGTTGTTGCGGATGTAGAATTTTTAGCACATTCCAAGTCCAATGTGGATTCCAAGAATTATTAGTAGATTTAATTTTTAATGCAGAAATAAGTTATGGAAATTTAATTAAGTAATTATGCTTCAAGAATTTATAATTTTATAATGGTTTTTGTTAAAAATTTACAAATGCGCTAATGGGTTCTTCTCGGAATAAGTATTATTTAAATGCATACATTTTTAAAAAGTATAAGTCAGTAGTTTTTCTTTGAATCCGTGCCAATACTATTTTAAGAAGTCATTTTATTGTTTCACGGCTTGAATTTTCTTTTTAAGAGTGTATTTACGTGTAGGGTGTAAAAGGCAAATAGAAGGTTTGTTGAGCAAAGACTATTTCTTTTATTTATGCAACCTTACAGCCCGAATGCACTAAGACCCACTCCCGGCTTCGCATGTGTGCAATTTTTCCTGCAAATTATATAGAATTTTTTTTCGTTTTAACGTTCCTTCCAGTTTTAACGCGGTGAAAACCGCAGGGAAATCCCCTCAGTAGATTTTTTATTTTTAGTTTATCCCGAATATACAAACAAACGGATGTGGCTTTGTTACAACAAACAAAGTCCCCCACTTTGTTTTATAATATGCAAGTTATAAAACAAAGTTATTATTACGAATTTGCTTGTTACCTTTACGAATTTGCTTAAAACCTAGTTTTTTAATGACCATAAAAAGGACGAATCCAGACATAAAAATACGAACAAAATAGAAGTAGAATAGAAATAAGAAACAGAAATAGAAAATATAATAGAAATACGAAACCCTAAAACAGAATACCACTGTAACATTGCTTTTAAGGTTCTACTAAAAACCTCTAAACAAATTCAATTACTCCTATTTGTCAGTCTCTCTTCCAGTGAAGAGCTTTTGTCTCCCGTGGCGGCTTTAATTTGTCTAGATTACTTTATATGCGTCTCTCTCACCCTTACGTCTGATTCAATCTTCCGTCTCTATCGGACACGTTAATTGTGTAACGAGCGGCGAGAAACTTTCACGGCGTTATTAATTAATAACCGGAAAATCAAATAGCAATCAATTAATGTCAAATTAAATGGAATGTTAATACGGAGCGCGTTGTAAAAAAAATTACATATTTCTATAAATATTATAACTATAATATATATATTAAAATATATTATAACTATAAACTATAAAGATATATATACTTAATCGTGCATGTGTTATTAATTTTATTTTTATGTAAATATTTAAATTTAGTTTATTTAGTTAATTTAAGTTTATTTTTTATGTAGTTTAGCCTAGTTATGTCTTGCTTTTATATGTATTCATTATCTTTTAGTGTTTATAGTTGATTTATAATTGTACCGAAATAAATAATATATTGTCATTATTTATCGTATAGATGCAATTTCTTGTGAATAAAGTAATTTTTCCATATGAGTAACAGGCTCAAAAAAATATTAAAAATTTTCATAAAAAAAATGCCTTATGTTAAATAAATATACGAACAAAAAAGTTAAGCTCGTATCCGACTAAAAAATTTTGCCTAAATTAACCAATACTCTTGCGTCCCATCATTTATCACAAATCCCATTGGAATTATACTCGTATATGAATATATTTTTACACCTGCTAGTAAGTCATGACAGTGATTTCCATCCCTGAGCACGTTTCAACCCTGAACAAGTGGATATTGTAAATAGAATGTGGACTGGGGTTTCCAAATCCCGGATTACCTAATACCGCACATCACTCAACTGTCTCTGAAAGGACACACAAAGTATAGGATGGAAACAGACTATTGAAAATTGAGACGATCTGTCTTGACCTGAAATGTTTTCGTTTATTGTATTAATTTAGAAATCATAATATAGACCTAACTTTTAAAGGGGACCTACTTTCCAATTCCATACTAGTCAATTATTGGTCGTAATAATTCCAAAAATAAACATGTGTTCGAGACCTCCAGCGACATCTATTAGCGGACTGAGGCAACGCGTGTGTCTTCTACCCCTCACGAATCTTTTGACCATATGTGTACCCCCTTTTTTCTACCTCACATAATAACTATAATTTTGTATTCGCCACATTCATTTTATTCGCATTCGATTTCGCATTGTAAATTTTCAACAATTATATACGTCGTTTACCAAAGTCTAATTTTTTATTTCGAATCATCACCCAAGAAGTCAAAGTCGACCAGGCTCCAACAACATGACTGACATTTGATAGTATCTTGGCTGCCGTAACTCCGCAGATCATAGTAGGATGCATAGAGATAGGATAGAGATGGATAGAGATCCTAAATGGGCACCCTTTTCAAAAATTAGCTCTGGCATCTCTTAGGTACAGTCTGCCGCATAAGTCGATTATCACATTCAAAAGTGCAAAACAACTGAACACTCAATTTACTTACTTACTGAAGATTTTTTTACGATCGTTTTTACGTGAAGTTTATTTTGTTCTCTAGTCCTGACAACGACTTATGGTGCGTTGAGTGTTCAGTTGTTTTGCACTTTTGAATGTGTTAATCGACTTATGCGGCCGACTGTACTCACTTGCAGAAACTTCAATTAAGTGTGGTCATTGGAATGCCCAAGACTGCGAAATGAAGCATGTCTTGCAACTGCTTTCTAAATTTAGATCAATCAACATTGAAAACTTCGTTTCTAAAGTTGACCTTACCGAGAATCGAACCTGGGACCTTTGAGACAGAGCATTAACGCAAGCACTCCAACCGCTCATCCAACGAGCTTGCGTAAAATTAAACTAATTTGTGTGTCTGAGACGCATGGACTAATGATTTTATTTCTCATGTGAACAAGACTTTATTTAATAGTTTAAATAAATAATATATCACAATGAGTAACGTGCGCGTCCAATTTGGCTTGAATATTGCACCGTTGCATTACGTCGCGATAGAGCTTCCGGGTATGTAAATGTCTTTATAAGTTATAATGGACTTTTGTCGGACTGTGAGGATTTTCAACGCGCTCTGTATATAAACTATACAGAGTACAAACTATATAAACTATACATGTATGACGTGTACCCTTTTCAAAACTCTTCAGCGTTTATATAATATAACTTTGTGACAGAAACTTTGGGACCACGCATACAATAAAACTGTTAAACAGTGTTTATTAAGTTCACAAGAACTATCTAAAATTATCTAAAATAACATTAGGTTAAGGTGAAAATAATATTAATTACTGTTAAGTAGTAATTACTTAACAGTGACACAATAGTAATCTAAGGTAATCTGAAATAGCTAGTAAAACTAATTTATTGAAAAGAAATACCTCAAACGGTTACTGGTTATATCTGAAACTTCCTGTGTGTACCTAACTACTATGCGTGTCAAATGAGAATAGGACTGGAAATTCGCATTTTGCTCCGCATTTCTCACGAACTTCATTACTGATGTGTACGGAGTGCAAAAAAAACATGCCAAGAATTAATTATCATTTTTTATTATTTTTGTAATGTGGTTTATTTATTCAGTTAGTTTATTATAAAATCGTATACATTGACCCATAAAAGAATTACTTATCTCGTGGAGACGCGTTAGCAAACTTAAGCGCTTTGCTACATAGAACCAAAGCCGAAAAGATTGTATAAATACGATTTAAATCGTAATGTAATTTACACTTATAGTTTAATTACTTAATAGTTATTATATATACTAGCTGGTGCCCGCGACTTCGTCCACGTTGAACGATAAAAGCGTAATAAACAAACAAACAAACCAACTCACATTCACATTTATAATATTAGTAAGGATATTATATATTGATACATATATATAATTTTATTATATAAAAAATAAATAAAAAATATTTATATTTTTGTTATTCAGATTTTTTTGACGACATTATTATGATGACTCCGATCATGTGAAGTTTGCAGCAAGTGCGATCCTATTCTCATTTGAAACGCATAGTACACTTCGAATCGTGTACTAATTCGAAAATAAGTGACAAACTCTCAAACTCTTTTTAAAAAACGAAGAAATGCGTCAGTAGATTTCAGTGGAAGTTAAAATTAAAAAGCGTTTGACAATATAATTAGGTCCGTTATACATTTAATTATTGAAGCCGACCGTTGAGACATTTCTTCGGTTTATCGCGCGTGACGAAGCAAAGTCCTTGACACTGTCAACGCCCCACGTCTGACACTTTTCCTTCGAGATACTTTCACAATTTCTCCCCTTCGGGTACGCGGAAAATGCTTAAAGTATTTTCAGATGGATGTGTTGGTTTATACTCGTATGTTGACATTATGGATAGGTTTTATGCGAGATTCAACTCCGCACGGACTCATTCGCAACTTACAATTTCTTTTGTGAACATTTATTTTTTATTTGTTTTTATTTGGGCGCTTCATAAACATATAAAAATATTTCATGAATGTAAAATACAATATTATGTTAAAAGTAATATGTTGCAGGTTTATAGTTTTATAATATATATATCTTGCAACCTTAGCGATTTTATGTATTTTTTTGTATTAATTATTACTTAATGTAAGTGGTATTAATGATTTTTATGTAAATATTTAAGTTTAGTTTAATTTATGTTTATTGTTTATGTAGTTTAGCTGGTATTATATAATATATAATATGGTAGGTATAGGTATATAACATAACTTATGCTTGTATTATGGATACCACACATTTATATAATACATAGATTACTTTTTATTTGTAAATACATACATATTATAAATCCATGACTCAGGTGCAAAAGTAAAATGTTAAAACACATAAACATTTGCCCCTAGCGGGATTCGAACCCGCGACCGTTTGGTTAACAGTTAGGGATACTAGCCACTAGACCAAACGTGTCGTCATATGTACATATGTAGTTTGGTAGTAAGTGTGACAAGGTTCGCAGGCATTTTAACTGTTCAAATGAATGACCACATTCGGCTGAGGCTTTCCGAAACCGCTTATTAGGGCGGGCGCGGTTTCGTATTTGTCGATGTTTGGATTTCAATCTTGACTCTGATTTGTGTTTCGTTTCCTTTCATGTGAACTTTGATATTTTCTTCTGTTTCTACAAATCGAAATGACTGTCATTTTTCTTTTCAGAAAAATGTTTCTCAATAATTGATATATTATATAAAGCCGAAGAGTTTGTTTGTTTGTTTTTTTTTTTAAATGCGAATCCCTCCGACGCAAGGTCGTAGCCTATATTTACGTTTCTCTTACATACCAGGGGCCTCAGCCAAGAGCACACCAATTCCAACGCCCCCTTACGAAGTTAGAGAACGATAGAAAATAAAGTCCGATGATTGGTCAAAATTTTATGTGGGCGTGGGGTTGTTGTACAACCAATCACCGGACTTTATTTTCTATCGTTACGTTAATAAGCGTAACGCTCCCGTTTGCATTGTGCTCTTGGCTAAGGGCCCAGCACCCAATGCAAACGGGAGCGTTGTAGATTGACGAAACGACAGAAATAAAGCCCGGTGATTTGTCAAAATTTTATGTGGGCGTTACAACAACCAATCACCGGGCTTTATTTTCTATCGTTTCGTTAATAAGCGTAACGCTCCCGTTTGCATTGTGCTCTTGGCTAGAGGCCCAGTTCTCGCTATGTTTCTACTCGCACATTCTTTCTTCATACTAGGTCTTTCTTTTATTCCACCTCATTCATGCTATGCGGGTGGGATTCCCGCCTATTGCTTATTCTGCTTACAATTCTTATTTCTTCTCTTTATTATTGTAACTAGGGTTTTTGAATAAATAATTGCACACGATTTTCTTATTATACACATGGAAAAACACTAAACATTAAACATTAAAATAATTAAAACATTAACAATAATCATTAAAATAATGTGAACATTATAAATATTAAATAAATATGAAACAATTAAAAACAATAAAATTATAAAAAAAAAAAAGTGTATAATAAATTAAAATCTTAAACTATTTACAATTCCAATAATTTGTTTGTTTGTTTGGTTGTACGCGCTAATCTTAGGAACTATTGGTTCGAATTAAAAAAATATTTTTGTGTTGGATAGTCCATTTATCGAGGAAGGCTAAGGCCACAGAGAACGCGAACGAAGTCGCGGGCACCAGCTAGTTCTCTATAAAGATTCAAATAAAATTGCCAATTTTGCCACTTAACTGTAGTTTATATAATAGAATAGGTACTTAGAAAATATATAAGTAGGTATGATAAATAAAATGAGGCAATTCTGACCGCTAAAACGAGAAATTCGGACACGCAAACTCAGCTTAGGTTTATCGGGTAAGCTTAGGAAATAAACGTAGGTTATATGACTATAAAGGAACGGTCAAAAGTCACGTCCGCGACTTACATCCGATCCGTCCGATACAAAATGGTACATTTCATTTAAAAAAAAAAACATACAAAAGAGACTAGTATTGACATAAGAATGACACCGTACTCTCTTGACCGCGTTTTCCGTATAAATAAAAGTAAGAGCAGAGGCTCTTGTTTGAAAACTTGCCAAATGCTTCTTTCGATTAATGTTCCATAATATCTTCTCCTCATTAGCGAGGAGGATCTCTTATAACTAATGTTAGTGGCATTTTTTTGACCCAGTAACAAAATAGTGACCCTCTTTTTCCTTTACGTTCGTCGTGAACTATTCAAATTAACTTAACTGTTAAAGGACCTAATATCGTTAAAAGATCTATGCATTCTCCTCCTTGTAGAAATAAATTTCATTGCAGATACCTTTCTAATGAATATTTCGCAAAGCGTTATTATTAATTCCTTTTATTTATTATCAAAAAAAATCCTATAAAATTATAGGAAAAACTCTTTCGTTCCTAGACCTACTATTTGACTTTTCAGAGCTTGATTTATTTAATTTAAAGACATTCAGAATCAGATAATTACTGTAAATCATGATTCGCCCTGCACCTAGATTATATTCATTTGTTAGTGAAATCCATATCAAAATCAGCTGGGTGGTAAATTAGCGGGGAAACAAGCAGAAGCTGTTAAAGATTTTATTTTATAATATATAAAGATATATATGTATAGACATAGATAATTATGGACGATAAATTTTGTCAAACGTATTGAATTCAGTACATAAGTTTTAACAAAGCTCTCCCCATACATGCATCTCCCATGCTTTTTGCATACAAAAGCAAGTCTTAATTGGAGAAGCGAACTAGTGTGGACGGAGTTAATTAAAACCTTATCTAAATGAACTACGTCAGCGCAACTGCAAGCAGGGTCAGAGAAAATGTAAACAAATGTGTCTGCATTCACATTGTAAGTATGCAAACAATCGTATGTCATTCCATGTACCCTGCCTGCATCCCACGCCGCCGTCTCAACCGTTGATGGAATAAATACAAAGATCTATCCGAGCATGGACCTTATATACTGTGTCCAATGAACACACTATCATTCGGTCCCACAAAAGACGCTGTCATGCATACACGTAGGCACTGTTGATACAAAATATTTCGCACCTTTCGGCACGACAAGGGCATAACTGCATTTTTTGTAACTTTACAGGAGACCAATAATTTAAAGTTTATTTTTTGCATTTAATATCGTATTCTTCTGTTTATATTGCTTTGAAACCATTTTTTTTCTGCATCAAATAAGCCCCATACCCTGGTGAAAATATTTTTTTTAAAAAATTTGATAATGTTTTTAAAACACTTCTGCTTATTAAACATATTTTACAAATTTCTGTAAATTACGTCCTTGTCTTACCAAGATGCGTAGCAATGACTCATATTATGCGTAGCTCATAGCGTAGCGGTTATCTTATTCACTCTACCATATTATGTATATGATTGTCGACTCTCTCTATGTTATTACACGAGTTTAATATTGCAATTTTTGTTGTGAGGTCGAAGTATTTAACCATATAGTTTTATGTGGCCCATTTTTCGATTACGTAATGTTAGAACATTATAGTATCTATGTATTTATTCCATCAACGGTCTCAGCTCTGAGAATATTGTACTCGGTAGCGTACAATAACAACTTTCATCTTTTCTCTTCCACTACTTCAGTGCGCCTACTTATGTTAAAATTACACGCTTTGGCTTTTAAGAAAACCACTTCCCATTT
Source organism: Synanthedon vespiformis (assembly GCA_918317495.1). Classification (NCBI taxonomy): domain Eukaryota; kingdom Metazoa; phylum Arthropoda; class Insecta; order Lepidoptera; family Sesiidae; genus Synanthedon; species Synanthedon vespiformis. The sequence continues at coordinate 5,036,586 of OU906965.1, forward strand.
CAGACTGAAAGATGCAATTGTATATATGTAAAACTAATATTTATTTACTAGCGACAAGCTTCCGGCTTTGCACGGATGCACACAAGCTTTCCTCGTTTATCGTTATTTCTATCTGTGAAAACCGTATCAAAACCAGTTAGGTTGTTTAGAAAAATTTAGAGGAGAAATAGATAGAGGTGGACAGCCTCTACATTTACATAGATGTAGATATGAATATATATATATACAGTTATTTTATTTTATAGATATTCTATATGTAGTTGTAAGTTACATCGACAGGAAGTTTTCCTTCAACTTACAGTACATAGATTAATTGTAGGAAAACTTACAATTTGAATAATTTATGAATAACCAAATGATAATCTTTTCAAAGTTCGAGTGAATAGGCATCTTCTGGGTGAGCTCGCTCCAGCTTAGGCCTCTCCCTTGCTACCCAGCTGGTTGTTGGCCAAGAGCAAACCCATCTCTAAAAAAAAAAAGATTGCTTGCAATATAAGTTTTCTCAAATAATAAAACACTTTTTACTCACATTTTCCTTTCATACTACCAACATAACTCTTAAAGAATGAAAATACCTAAAAGTCATGATACGATTTCAGAAGACATGCGTCTTCTGCCAATTCATGCGTTACACTTCTACTGCTTTTAGAAAATAAATCAATGTCAACCAATATCGAATCGAAGTGTTTATAGGCACATGAGAAGCAGCTGTTAAGTTTACACACGTTATATTATGGAACTAGGTGGTGCCTGCGACTTCGTCCGCGTTGAAAAAGAAAAAAATCCTGTGTCCTGTATCCTGTGTCCCAAACGTCTAAATGTTTATCTACCAAGTTTCATGAAAATTAGTTAATTCGTTTAAGAGTTATGGAGGAACATACATACATACATACATACATAGAATACCTACACTTACAGTATAATATAATATGTAGTTATGCGACCTTACTTACTTACTTGATGTGAGGCAGCAGCATATTAACTTACAAGTCCAGATTTAAAAGTTATCTAAAGATAACCAACATTCGTATGTAATTGCATATTTTCAATTTAACTAATTTTAATCATTAATTTATGTAAATCTGAATGTAAACAAATTCAGCTTAATGTGATAAAAAAATAATAACAGCTTAACCTTAATGTGAAATTAAGAAAACAAATAATATTAAAAAAAAATTATTTAAATAATAAAACCATGTAAAAATTTAAATTGGCTCTTTCCACTTGGACTTGACTCCACATGTGGATCCGCGGATAACTTTATCTCCTCTTAAATCCACATGGTGCAAATTACTTAGGTATAATGAAGCCGATTTTTCGACACAACACAACAAAACACTCTAGAGTACTCAATGATGATCTCCTTGTCAGAATTCCCTGAAACAATAGTTTAGTAATAACAAACCCACGTTACGAGTATCGGTTTACTAACTAAACTCCCACATAACATTGAACCTAAATAACGAGACAATATAGGGAACAATGGCAGGAACCCAAGACAAGGGCTGGGTTTTTATCTACCTTGTAATGGTAATAATTTGTCTTCCATCTTGTCTCAACCAGATCTTGAAACAGTATCTTTGAATAATGTTAGGCGACCACTGTGTCTGTGACATAGAGATTCCATTGTTATTATGTTTCATGAAAATTGTTCAACCTTTAATATAATTTTCGAAATAAGTTATGATATATATTAAGAAATGAACATTTAGTGTTTACTTCTTTCCAAATAGGTATAGAAACAGAAAAGTTATACCGAAATAACAAGCGTACGAAAACCGCGCGCACGAAGTTGCGGTCACTGTTAATGGAATTTATCTAGAAGCCATAAATTTCCAAAAGAAAATTTGAGAAATCTTAGAACGAAAGTTGTAAAATATTACTATAACTTATATCTTTATTTATCTTACTGTATCCTGCTTTTGCTTCAGAATCCTTTGCAATAAGATCAACAGATGCACACATAAACATAAAAACTTTGACAATAATGACCCGAAGTCAAAAGGTTTTGCGGAATGACAAACGACACAAATGTGGAAGCGACTCATGACGACGACGACGGAGACTTAAATCAAAACGTACAGTTTAAGTCATAAGAGACTGTTCCATCAGCAGGTACTTAGGTTTACACCTTTACATGTAATCTTAGGGGTTATATGCGCTCCAAAATTTATAAACCTAACTAGCTGTTACATGCGACTTCGTCAGCGTAACTTTATAAAATATAACCTCGCTGATAAAACTTTCTGAAGGTCCAGTAGTTTCGGAGCCTATCCAATGCAAACAAACAAACAAATCTTTCCTCTTTATAATATTAGTATTGATATCCAGCATTTATACACCAACACGTTAGTCCACGGTAGATTTTACTTCACACCAAAAGAGTTTGTTCTGATTTTTTTATAAGTTGGTACTGATGAAATTGTAATGACAAATCCAAGTTTTCCATATGAAAAGCCCTTCGGATCCCCGATTTTTGCCGATTTTTATTACCAAGGACCTCCAATCATGACAAAAGTCACTCCAATCTATCCAAAAGGGCATTCTCCAAGTTTTTTTAGGCATCTATATCAACCTACCTTAAGGAAACGATAAATATTTGCAAATGCCTCAAATCACTTATTACTTTAGCCACAGTATCGGGTCTAACGATAGCCCTACTATTCCCGACATGTGCTCTGTAGATCCTGTACAGATAAAAACAACCCGTATCAAGTCTCTCGGCAAATTAAGTTCATGCCGTGACGAAAATGTAATTTTAAGGCCATGTAATATGAGCCGAATAAGTAAGTTGATTTATACGTGACTAAAATAATAATGAAGATCCTATTGTAATTGTTCCCTTCAGTTATTATTCGGCTTAAAATAGCTTTCATTTTGAATGGAGATTCTGTGTAAAATTAATAATGGCTCCTTGAAATTTTATAAGATGTTATAAAAGCCTTAAAGTCGTTTAGAATATTGTAGTGTTAAAAAAACTTCAAAAATATAATTTGGTGACTGATTTTGGTATACTTGTCTATTCGAACAATTAAATATTGTTTTTTTTTTTAACTCAGTTTCGCAATGAATTGTTCAACATTAGGCTACATGTTCAATTCCTTCTATTTATTATATTATAAAGAAACTTTGCAGGTAGATCTCTCACAACTATCTACCAAATAGCGAAAAAATTCTTTTCTTGCAGCTGGTTGTGTAATTTCAGTTACGAATATGGATGAAGCCAAATGTATAAATGTTAGTATTTATTACACAAATTAACTTTCAACTAGCGCCCGTTGGTCCGAGCGGAAGATGATTGCGACCAATGAACAGCGAGCGTTGTCTCGCTCTAGACGCCATGTAATAAAATTACAACACTCATAGCTTTTGAGAGCAATTTTAATATTGAATGAATTGTTTAGATTTTTTAAAAATAATTTCGATATTTATTCACAGACAACAAAGTTTCGATGAATTTGTCAGAACTTTATAAATAAGTGATACTATTTAAAATTCGTTTTAAGTTAAAACACAAGAAGTTCAGTTACCACGAAATCGTCTTACAAACAAATTACAGGTTTTATATTCTCACGAAACGAGATGAAGTTGAAAACTCGGGCAGAAAGATAATATATTTTTTCCCGTAGGTCACGTTACGTGAATACCTTTTTCTGAGCTGGAACTAGAAAAGGTTTTCAATTCTAACTGGAAAATAAGATTCATTTTATGCTAAGAGTATTATTTATTTTTCAAGGAATTTTATTTCTATTTAAAATATTTCTAGTAACTTAAGGCAAATGAAATAACAACTCACAGTAGATTCGACGAAGTACTTATGAGAAGAAAGCTTAAATTAAACTATTCTTGTTAGTATAGTTTAGAAAATTTTTCTTTAATTAATTCTTAATTTATAATTTTTGAACTGAAAACTTTCGTATAAAAAAAGCGGATTTATTTTATATTAATTTCATTCTTATAAGTAATATTAAATGTGATAACAAATTAGCTTAGATTTTAATGCGACTTTTGAGTATAACTCATATCAACTTTTTAAAATTTTTATTTTTATTTTTACAGGCAACGCAACTACTCCCAGCATTTACGTAAGTAAAATAAGAAATAAGCACCAGAAAGGGGTAATTTGAAATATTTCATTTATTTAATGATGGAAGGTTCCACCTTCCATCAAGTGGACTGTCAGAGAAAAAAAATTACTTTACAGTGCGCCTCCAACGTGCGCCGGCCCTAAAGCAGAGTGCCTTGCAACTGACAAATACATGTCTTTTGTACGACCCAGCTTGTTAGCCATTCAAACCCAACTTAGCGATGTACACAACTCTTACATTTCGTCACGTCCTGTCCTCTATCCATGAATTATTACCGCGTTGACCCTCACTGAATATTTTATTCCTTTGGGACATGGCCGTGAACAACTGTTACGGTCCAGATGGTGTATTCTTTTTATTCGCACATAATTGAAATTGGGATAGAAGTTATGCCCGAAAATGACATTTATTTTCTCTACCATTAGAACTGTAGTGGCCTGAAATGTTTCGCCACAAGCCTCTATTTGAAATAGCATGGTCGCTATTTTTAACGGTCTCTAAAGAAGTTTATATTTATGATCTTAAAAAAAATTATAAGGTCAGCAAATCAGCTTAGGTTTATTTTGATATTTCAATTGATATTTCGTAATTTGGGAAAACATTGATTTGAATCGGAATAAAAATGTAAACCATCTTGCACCTATACCGTTGCCTGTGTATAGGTGTCAATAGCCACATACCATAAAATGGACTGTTAGTCTATCGAACTTAACATAAAAAATATATTTTAAGGCAACGATCACATATTGTAAGGTGATGTGCACGAGAACAAAGTCGCTCAAATCAGCTACTCCGATATATCTTTCTGAAAAAATCCGCTTTCAAAAGCAATTTCCGACTGAAATAATCTTCAATGTGGTTATAATGATGACGCAGTGAAAACTTATCGGCGTCGAGTGTTAAACAAAGAGATAATAGACGCGAACAAAATACGTTTTCTGCTTGAAGAGCGTAACTTCGCCGATGCAATAAACCAGATATCCCATAAATAACTTAACGTCACCGCCACACGCTGTCAAGCTGTTAACTTTAAAAACTCCATGGCATTTTCAATTAGCCGACCGAAGCAAAAAGCTATTTACACAGTAATGTGTTGTATGTATTTCTTTTCTCCCAGAAAATATAATTATACGCTAAAGTTGAGAGTTCTAGATGCGAAATAGAGGCTATGGTCTCAATCGCCATCACCATGTTCGTTATACAAGTGCGGGCAAATGGTTTTTTTCTTTTTATGTTAAGATCGGCAGACAGGTAAGGACACTTATGATGGTAGGTGGCCAGCAACCCCACAGTTGCTGCAAGTATGCTGTGCCTTACCATAATAGAATAAGTATTTAGGAGGAGATAGGAAATGAGCTGTGGCATCCCTTACTCACTCACTAAAGCACACGTACTGTCGCGAGAATTTCCAACGGGTTGTACCTATATATTCATATGTTATAATAAAACTCATAATTATAACTAAGTATGATCAAGATTTTTCATTATTATGTTTTTACATCGAGAATGATATGAAACAGTTTAAATCAATTTTTTTGAAAACGTTAATTTTCTTCACTTAGACCTAAGTGAATAAAGTAATAATGAAATAATGAATAATAATGAATAATGAAGTATGAATAAGTGACCTAAGCTAGGTCTCTAACTATGGGCCTCGTAATCAAATTTAAAGTCTATCAAAGAGCTATGGAGAGGGCTATGCTCGGAGTTACTATGCGAGATAGAATCAGGAATGTGGAGGTCCGTGGACAAGCGGAAGTCATTGATATAATCCGACGGATTATTAAGTTGGCAGTGGCATTGGAAGTAGCAGACGTTCACTGGTCCTCTACCTACAAGATGGACAGCCGACTCAATAAGTGCCACGGGTCTACGCTAGATCCAACAGTCGCGTGAAACCGTGAAACATAGCTTATATTTTCATAAAAATAGGACTTAATACAATCACAACCTGATATAATCACCTTATAATCAATCAATACTAATAATAAATCTGTAAGTGTAGGTATTGCAGCTATGTATGTATGTATAATGATCCTCCATAACTCTTAAACGATTTTCATGAAACATGGTAGATAGATAGGCTACTTTTTTCTTTTTCAACGCGGACGAAGTCGCAGGCACCAGCTATAGAATGTAGAAGTAGAAATATTATATAGCCATACGAATGCTACATCAAAATCTTAGCCGCAATCACTCAAAACGATAACACAGTGCTGCGATATATTATGGGTCATGTTGCACAGAAAGGATATTGCAGATAGTATGGAGTCTTTGTTCCAGAGAACATATCAATTATTTATTTATGTCATGCAAATTTAAAAGCGAATATATTGTCTTGTCAGGAATTGCATGAGTTCATACCGCCTTCCCCTTTCTTCCATAGGACATACAGACGTACGGTTGGTTACCATCCTCATCTTGTCGAAATCCCTCCTTTTCGGACCAAGCGCTTTGAAACATCCTTTATAATGCGTCCTGCAAAGGTTTGGAACTCCCTGCCGACGTTTGTATTTCCGAGCTCATATTATAACCCTAATCTTTTCAAAGTTCAAGTGAATAGGCAACTTCTGGGTGAGCTCGCTCCACCTTAGGCCTCATCCTTGCTACTCAGCTGGTTGTTGGCCAAGAGCAAACCCATCTCTAATAAAAAAAAAATATAGGTACTTTAATTTAAATGGGTTAGAATGGGTGGCAGTTAAGAACTACATGGCAATGAAGCTACTGACAATGAAAAAAAAAGTTGTTCGTGATTTTAGTTTCTGAAGGAAAGTACAATATCTAATAATCCTGATATTTCATTATTAAATGTAGATTACCAAGATATTAGGAACAATCCGTGACAAACCAGTGACAAAAGCCAGGGTTACGACAAAGCTGTGACCCAGGCTTAATTCATATTGTGAAAACAGAAACATTTTTCAAAATAACCATTGAAAAGCAGAGCGAACAAATAAGAAAATAAAGACAGAGTTTCGAATGTTGGACAAACTTGTTGTGGGATTTTGACTGTCACAATTAGGTAGGTTTTCTGAATTAAATATTTAATTAAACAATGTATTGTATTTCCGTATATGTTTTTTATTAAATATTCAAAAGGAATATATAAAAATAGATTCCTTTTGCGCGGACGAAGTCGCGGGAAACAGCTAGTTTAAAAAAACTAGCTGTTGCCCGCGACTTCGTCCGCGTTAAAAAAAGATAAAAAGTAGCCAATCATGTGTCCCGTACTTCTAAATGTTTATCTACCAAGTTACATGAAAATCAGTTAATTCGTTTAAGAGTGATGGACATACATACACACAGAAAAAAATTCTAAAAATCGTCAATTTAGTTTCAGTATCATGTCTAAAGCCTACAGATTTATTATTAGTATTGATAATATAGGTATAAGATAAGTTACGTCACTGCTAATAGTCTAAATTGTGACTCAGCAGCGTAGGTTATGAAATCGAACCGTTTCAAGCGTCCCATTTATCATCCCAACGATGTTGTCACTAGAGGCGATAAAAGAGAAAAAACATTTCTTGGATTCCTACAAATCCTTACAACATATTATATTAATACTGACACGGAGTCCAAAATTTATATGGAAGGTTTGTATCCTTGTACGTTTTATTAACTAAGCTCTTTGAAGCATTATTTTCCCCCACCTATCAGCAGGCTTAAGTTAGATAATGAGATGAGATTTCTACATAAAATGGAGCTTGTCAATGGGTAAAGTGGTATTTTGGTACAAATCATTTGTTACTTGTGATATATATTATACTTGTAACGTACGTAACGTTGTAAATATATACTAAAACCTTCCTCCAGAACCATTCTATCCATTGGTGAATAAAATTGGTGCAGTAGTTTTTGAGTTCATCGCGAACAGACTGACAGACAGACGCGGCGGAGGACATTGTTTTATAATATGTAAGGATTATAATAATTATATAATATTAATTAAGCAAATTGTGCATAAATTTATACAGATCTGTGCTGTCAATCATAGCCGTTTGCATTTTTCTACATGTTACATACATACATACGTCACAATGAGTCTTATGGACGAGTTACACGATCAAGCGTTTGGCGTGACGACAAAATGACGTGACCCAAAGGCGCGATTTTAAATACAGTGTTTGACATCAAGCCATCAGTTTTTACCATTCACGATGAAATTTGTCAATTTGACGCGATGGACTGATCGTGTATTTCGTCCATTACCTGTCATCCCATGTATTTTCATCTCAACCGAGAAGATAAACCCATCAAATTTTTTTTTTTTTTTTTTTTTTTTTTTTTTCCAATATATCAGCAATCGGCCTACAGAGCCATAATCTGATGTGGTATTAATTTGCGTAAATTTTAGATGATGTTCCTGTGAACTTCACCCCAATGTTAGCTTCGATGGTCCAAATCAAGTATTTGCCATCTCTTCAGTCTATTCACATCCCCAACCCTGTTCAGGAGGTTCTTGGCCAATTGGTTAGTGTGTTTCTTCAACCTGTTTACATATCTAACACTCCCTGTCTTGATAGATTCTTTGATCGTTTCTATTCCGAGGTGTTCGTGTATTTCGATGTTTCTAGCAAACCAGGGAGCGCCAGACAAGGATCTCAATGCGACGTTCTGAAATCTTTGCAATATTTCCACATTGGACTTACTGGCAGAGCCCCAGAGTTCGATACCATATGTCCAGATTGGCCTAATTATCACTTTATATACCAGTATCTTATTGTGGAGTGATAATGGCGATCTTCGTCCTATAAGCCAATAAAGGCTTTTGAATCTCAAGCTGGCTTCACTCTTCTTTGCCTTTATGTGGTTTGCCCATGTTAATCTTTTATCCAGAAACATGCCGAGATATTTGACACAGTCACTTTTTGGTAGTGTTTCACCTCCCAGGTTTACAGATGCACATTCTCCCTTCCGAAGCGTAAAAGTAATTTGTGTGGACTTAGTGGTGCTAGATTTGATCCTCCACTTTCGCAGCCACACATCGACCTTATTTAGTTGATCTTGCAACTTTTGGCATGCCCTGATTGGATCTGTATCACTAGCAAGGCATGCAGTGTCATCTGCATATGTTGCCGTCTCTACCTCATCAGTAACAGGAAGATCTGCAGTATATATTGTATAAAGTACTGGTCCAAGAACCGATCCCTGCGGTACCGAGGCCTTTATGTCATATAACTTAGATGTTTCTTCTTCATATTTCACTTGAAACTTTCTTTCTTGAAGATATGACCTAAGGATCATGTAGAAGGAGTTGGGTAACAGTACTTTAAGCTTGTATAATAATCCTTTGTGCCAGACCTTATCAAACGCCTGCTGAATGTCTAAGAAGGCAGCACAGCAGTATTGTTTCTTTTCAAGTGACTGCCTTATTTTGTGCACGACCCGGTGTACCTGCTCTACAGTTGAGTGGCCCTCACGAAACCCAAACTGGTGATCTGGGATTATTAAGTCATTCTCCAGTATAGGTCGCAATCTTCTGAGAAATATTTTTTCAAAGACTTTTGATAATACCGGGAGAAGACTAATAGGTCTATATGAACCAAGTTCAGTAGGAGGCTTCCCCGGTTTAGCCACCATACATATCTGTGATACTTTCCATAATTTCGGATAGAATTGTATACGAAATATGGCATTAAATAGCATGGTTAGGAAGACTATTGGCTTTCTGGATAAATTCTTAAGTATTTCAGCGGTTACAAGATCAAACCCTGGTGATTTTTTATTTTCCAGACTTCTTATCGTTTTAAGTATTTCTTTAGGCGTTACAAGTTTCAATGGTAAGCTTAATTGTTGGTCACTGTTCAGCATCAAATCCACCTCCCGTTCGAAATCAGGCGCACTAGCCTCATTTGGGGTAAAAACTTGGCAAAGGTGTTTTCCGAAAAGTTCTGCCTTTTCCTTAGCTTGTTTGGCCCATGATCCACAGGGAGTCTTTATTGGAGGCCTTGACTGTGTTGGTCTACTAAATCTCCCCGTTATCTTCCATAGTGAGTGGTTATCTTTTTTCAAAGCCGACAATGATGACACTTGATACTCAAATGTATTGTTTTTGTTTTCAAGAATCATTGCTTTAAGTTCTCTGGCTGCTCTATTATAGTTTGCTTTGTCTTCACTTAATCTACTCAACTGCCACCTTCTCCTCAATTTTCGTTTTTCTTCAAGCTTTTTTCGGATTGCTAGAGGAATGTTACCTTGGTTACCAACTGGTTCTAGTTTTGGAGTTGACTTCCAAGCTGCTTCCTGTATAGTATTCGTAATATAGAATGTGGCCTCCTCGATATCCTGTTCAGTCTTCAGCCTAACATTTAGATCTACGACATCCTCCAAGTATTCACAAAATGCATTCCAATCCGTTTTGTGGTTGTACAACGTCATTTTTTGCTCTTTAAATATTACCGTTGCACTCAGAGTTGCTATAACAGGACTATGGTCAGATAAAGTATCAACTGAAGATCTGACATCCAGATAAGAATCCGATAGGCCCTTTATGATAAAGAAATCAAGTAGGTCCGGTGTTCTATGAGGATCTGCTGGCCAGTATGTTGGTTCGCCAGTCGATAGCGGGGTTTGTCCAAGCTTTTCAACACACCTTTTCAGTTCTCGCCCCCGGGTGGTGGTCAACCTAGAGCCCCAGTACAAATGCTTGGAGTTCCAATCCCCCCCACAGATATACCTGCTGCCAAGAGTACTGAAGTAGTTCACGAACATATCTTCCTTAATTTTATGCTTAGGCGGGCAGTATACAGCACTAATGTTAATAGTACCCATTTTTAGATTGACAGTGATTGTAGTGGCCTGAAGGTAGTCCTCTCTAAAGCTACCGTGTAGGTAATGCTTTATGTTCTTTTTTATAATTACAGCTGATCCTCCATGAGACGTATTGCCTGGATGATTTGTTGTGTATACATAATAATCTTTATATTTTACACATTTTTGATCATTTAAGTGTGTTTCAGATATTAACGCAATGTCTATTTTGTTGTCTTTCAGTACTAATTCCAATTCATGTTGATTTGGAATTAGACCATTAATATTCCAGGTAATGATGCGTAAGGATGCCATTTTTATTTATTACTCACGAGCTTTGTGACCAATGTTAACATTGAACCCACAAGTGCTATGAGTTGATCAATCTTTTCAGCTTGAATGCGAATGAGATCTTCGAGATTGTTCTGCTTTGACTCCAATATATTTGGTCCTCTTTCATCTTTTGCATTTGATCCTTTAGGATGTGTGCTCTGTGACTTTAGTTTGTCAACATAAATATTCTGAATTTGTTTTTCTCTATTTAATAAAGTTGAAGTTGGATTCTTTTTGACAATTTCACTATATCTATCTGGCCCATAACTTTGGCTATTTTTAGTAGATACAGCGCGAGCTCCCAGTAATTTATCTATTGGATAGTCCTGTATATTGGGTGATCGAGTTTCTTTTAGCGGTGGTTGTCTTTTTGGTTTTGGACTTTTCCTTGCCATTATCTCTTTATACACAAGACAACCCTTGTAGCTTGCAGGGTGTTTTCCAGAGCAGATTTAAAGAGTTATTACCCCAGGAGGGTACCGGCGAAGCCGGAGAATCCCTCCCTGAGCAATGCTCAGGCTGCCCTACGTACTCTGGGGGGGGCAAAATTTTGCCACACCAAGCGGAACCTTCAACAAAGACTAAAGTACTAACCCAACAGCTTTTCCATCCAGGGTTATTCAATAGAGTACGTTCGTCGTCACTAAGTGACGTCCCTCAAGTTCAACACCAACATCATCAAGATAACAACTCCGATGTAACCTGGCAAAGAATACCAGAAACTAAACAAAAGAGAACTCGTTCGCCTAATGAAAAAGAACAGAATAAGACCTCAAAACTACCAAAAATAAATATAACACCACGAGAAAAAGCTATAAATAAATCTCGTGGTATAACTTTAGAGCAAACTTATATTGAAGATATTACTTCACCCAACAGTTTCTCTCTTCTAGGTGTTGATTGTGATACTGACACAGTACCTATAAAAAAGAATGTATCTAGACCACCACCAATAATACTGTACGGTATTGAAGATCTCACAAAACTTACTGCTTTTGTTGAGGAGGTTGTTGGTGAGGGTGATTACTCTTATAAAACCTCATCAAAGAACCAGCTGATAATTACTTCAAAATCCATTGAAAAGTACAAGGTAATGATAGAGCACATTCGTAAAAAAGGATTAATTGGGCATACATTTACTCACAAAGAAGAAAGATGCCCAAGAATTGTCATTAAAAAACTACATTACAGCACACCGAAGGAGGAGATTGTAAAAGCGATAGAAGCAACAGGCAACAAAGTGAGGGGTGAAATAATCAATGCCCGTAAACAAGGAACAAAGGAACCAATGAATTTGTTTTTCCTAAATATATATCCAAATGAAAACAACAAACTGGTGAAAGATATTAAGTATATATATCATCAGGCAGTTGTAATAGAAGATCCCAAAAAACCCATCAAATAAAGATTTTTTTAACTATAGACGACATTAAAATATAGTCAATGCTCTTCTAAGATTTATATCTGTCTGCAGATATTTTATAACGAAAAGATGAACCCAAAAATAATGTGAAAATAAAAAAAATAAACACAATTTTGTAGTCAATCTATTTTTACAGCTTGTAACGCGTGCAGCGTGTAATAACATCCGAAAAATTCCAAACACCGTATCCACTGTCTAACTCATAAAGCGAGATCATAAAACACCATAACAAAAGCTACGCAAAATATAACTTTTCCTCGTCCCGGCCAAGTTTGTTCCGCTTTCGCTAAAACTACGCACATTGTATGTAACCAACAAATGAAGGAAACACAATTCAGATGAGACAATGACCTTGTGTTCCCATTTCATTTATTGATCGCATGCTAATCGCGAGACGAGAAGCGACATAGTGAAATAAGAAAAAGGACAAAAATTTTAATTATGCGTTAAGTTACTGCAAGAAACTTAAGGCAAGGACTAACCTCAGACCGAACACAATTTTACCAAAATTACCGCAACTTAATATCCTATGCACGCAGCTGGCCAGCTGCGTGCGCAGATCCCCTAGGGCATTTGAAGACGGACTAAGCCCGCCTTCTCCTGCCCTGCCATCTGCTTGAATTTGGGAGGACTCAATGAACACTAATGGTGTCCATTGGCTCCTCCATTGACAAGGCTGACGGTGGTGCCGCTACGAGGCGGCCCTTGACTACTGGGGGGGAGCATTTAATGCCCCCCATGCGGTGGTTGGCCGGGAGGCCTGCGTCCGCGCAGACACCGCAATTGTAGGCCGCCTCGCAATCGGAAGCCGAATGCCCGTCCGCTCCGCAGCGGAAGCAGAGTCCACTGCGGTCCTTTCGTGACGGGCAGCTGACCCTCGGGTGGCCGAGCCCCATGCACTTGAAGCAGCGCATGGGGTCCAAAGTTGACCCTGCCGGGAATAGAACCCAGGAACCTTGGAACAGAGCGTTAAGGCAAGCATCCCAACTACTCATCCAACGCGATTTTTTTTTGTTTCTTAATTGCTTTGTGAATTTGCTTGTGAATACCAATGCAGAATAAAAGGTTTTCCTTGTTTGTAAACGAACCCCGGTTTAGCCCAAGTTTATCCAGAAAACTGTGGGGAGACAAACTTTCCGTACATTGAATAAGTTGTTAGGTATCTTGTTTATCCTTAACCTTGTGTAATATTACCTTTATTAACTGTATTTTTGCCTAATGTAAAATATATCAATTTTCAATGAAAACTTACACTAATACTAATTAATGAAATGTATTGTGTACGCAGTGGATCGAAATAACTTATAAAAATTCGCGGGCGAATCTGCGTGCAAATGATAGATAAAAAACAAAATTTATTTGAAATTGGAACGCCACGTTTCTATAGAGTTCTTTCACGTTTGAAAATGTTCTTTGGAAAAGTTTTTTTCTCGGCCAAAGTCTAATGAAAGTGTTTTATCCCCTTCACAAGACATTACGAGGAAAATTAACTTTTCCGCCAAGTTATTCATTTTACAAGTTCATTTGAAGTGATATCTAAAATTTTGCGGAAAGATAAACTGGATGGAACAAGTTTATAATGATTTTGCACTTTGTTTGTTTTGGCTGGCTCATTTTCGTGTTGCGTGTTTATTTAAAAATACATTTGTAAATTACTTATAATTAACCTTATGGCTAATTAAAATAAGGTCGATATTTGCTTGCATAAGGAAATTAAGGCATACTCTTTGTTTTTATATTACGCTTGACAGACTTACTTGATGGTAGGTGGCTCGAACTTATAATACAAGCAAGGCCACAAGTGCTGCAATTGTGCTGCCGACTATAGTAGCACTAAGGAATGGGATTAGGAAAATTCGAACACTCGCCGAAACATAACAGAGCATATTATTATCCCATTATTTCACGGTGGTCTTAAGAAATTTGGTTGCAGTGCTTCTGCAAGGTTGTCTGTCGTTGTTAGAAACATTAAAATTTATTTATAAAATTTACTCTGTAAAACTGTGTGCACTATGGCAACTTTGTTGTCTATGAAAAAACAATGAAAATAAAAATGTCAGAGAAAATTAATTGCTTTTAATATTACAAGATACAAAACTAAAATAAATATCTTGAAGTATATACAATGTCAGTAAACCTTAACAGTCGTTACTGCCCCCTTACAGAACTCTGTCAGATATACTGACAAAATATGTAAAGCAATATTATGACGTCTGACTATTACCGAGCGTTGGATCTAGGCTAAGGTTTATTTCTCTCTTTTATTTTAATTATTGGTAAAATATTTTTTTTTAATCCGATGAGTACTTTCGAAGATTACCTGTTACATACAAACAAATAAACATACTTTACCTCTTAATAATCTATCAATTAATAATTAGCCGGTGCCCGCGACTTCGTACGCGATGTAAAATTAAAAATGTAAAAGCAATTACAACGCTTGACAACTTGTTGCTATAACACATTGGCCAAGCGTTAGTTACACTTTTATATTTTATGTAATCCCTCGGGAACATTACTTTTTTCCTGGATGAAATGTATCCTATGTCCTTTCCGGTGTCCCAGACAACGTGTATTCAAAATTTCATGGCGATCGGTTCAGTAGTTTTGGCGTGAAAGCGAGACATAAAATAATTAGATAGCAAAGTAATTAATATTATATATATATGCGAAAAGCTGTAAACATATTACATGTATTTGATTGAGTAATATGTAAATTTTCGGGTCGGAGTTTCAATGTGCTTCAGCAAATATATTCGTTGGTCGATACTCGGCCCAATCCATCAAACACCCCCCAATGAGTTCAGCTCATCGCCTCCATTACTCGTTGGCAAACATAATTTCAAATATTTCGTACTTTCTCCACATACATAATAAAGGAAGAATTTTAAGTTAAATTTACTTTCAAATTTAACTTTTTATTTTCGATTTATAACGTATGTTTATTATGTCAATAGTCAAAATGTTAGCTTGACCCTTGTCTAAATTTATCTTATTTTTTATTGCATCGGATTTGAACGCGGTTTTCACTGATAGAAAGAGCGTTAAACGAGGAATGATTTTATATATGATTTGCAGAAAAAAATTGCACCCTTGTGGAGCCGGGAGCGGGTCGCTAGTCTATACTATCTATACTTTACTAATATAATAAAGAGGAAAGATTTGATTGTTTGTTTGTTTGTATAGAATAGGCTCCGAAATTACTGGACCGATTTGAAATTTTTTTTGCCATTAGAAGCCACATTATCCGTGATGAACATAGGATACTTTTTACTGCGGGAAAATGCTTCATTCCTACGGGAAATCTAAAATAAAAGTAAATACTAGCGGCTTGGCCAGGGAGATAGCGCCATCTGTCCAAAATACGGTAGATGGCGTCTTATACTTTTCTACGGGGACGAAGTCGCGAGCACCAACTAGTATAATATATACAAATATTAGTTAGTTTGTTATATTAATTTGTGTTCAAAATTTAACTTTTAAAATAAAAAAAAACGCTGACTTCATCAATATTAACGATTTCAATCTGTTTGTGTGTATGTTATGTCAATGTGTTACACTAATAGGGTCAAGGGACGAAGGGCATTTGGCCACTAATAAGGGTGCCTACTTTCGAAGTACCTAAACTGTGACCGAAGCCTTCAAGTCAAAAGTTTCTCTATGTATATAGATTAAGCTCGCCTTTCTTACATAATTTAGAAAAGGATTAACTGCGTGGATTTTTGTTTTTGACCCCTACAGATTTATTATTAGTATTGATGATTGATGATTGATTGATTGATAAATACAGCAGACAGCTGCCTGTATAAGTAAAAGGTAAAATATCAGTAAGAAATTTCCCCGAGAAAATGTTGAATTTCATACTTTTAATATTGAATCTATTTTGTGTAATACAAGAGCTTAAAGTAAAGCGATAGTGTTAGGTCGACGGTTAGTTCTTTGAAGTTCGGCCGGAAGTTGTAAAAACGAAAAAAAAAAAATAAAAAAAAAAATCTGTTCATACTTTGAAACTTTCAGTATTTTATGAGCATAAATTTGTTACTGTTAATTTTTACATAGATACATAATATAAATCACTGGTGATATTATGGTTATATATCAATCGGCATATATTGCAATAAGTAAGGCCTGTGGGATAGGGACAGTTAATAACTTTTTTTAACAAAAAATAGTTTTTTCATGGATACCATTGTCAGAAGTGTACCAAATTGAAATGAGACCACACGCGAAGCTGAATCTGTGTATTAAAATATTTCATCATCATCATCATCATCTCAGCCGTAGGACGTCCACTGCTGGACATAGGCCTCCCCCAAAATTTTCCAATTGGACCGGTCAGAAGCAGCCTGGATCCACCGTCGACCCGCGGCCCTTATTAGGTCGTCTGTCCACCTTGTGGGTGGACGTCTTACGCTGCGCTTGCTGGTCCATGGCCACCACTCGAGAACCTTCCGGCCCTAGCGGCCGTTGGCTCTTCGTACTATGTGCCCTGCCCACTGCCACTTCAACTTACTAATCCGACGGCTTCTGTCGGTAACTTTCGTACATCTACGGATCTCCTCATTTCTGATTCGATCTCGCAGTGTAACTCCGAGTACAGCGCTTTCCATAGCTCGTTGAGCGACATTGAGCTTCCTTACGAGGCCCATAGTTAGAGACCACGTTTCAGCTCCATATGTCATCACTGGCAACACACATTAGTCGAACACTTTTGTCTTGAGACACTGAGGAACTGAGATATTTAAAATATTTACGTTTTAGAATCATTTAGGTAATTTATATAATTAGAAACTAGTTCATGACTGGAAACACTGTATATCATCGGGCTATTCTACTCGCATCGATAATATTAGTTCGCTCAATCTTCCTTCAGTTTCTTGTTCGTTTCCCGCAAATCTGACAACGCTAGCAATAAGAATGAAGCAACAATAAGATTGGCGGTAAGATAAGAAGTAACTAAGGGCTGTTGGTCATTCAACTCTGATTTTCCCTTGGCCTTAATTAGACGTTGCCAATTCAGTTCAGTTCAGTTATAGAATTTTAGCTGCCAAGTACTATATACATATATACATGCACAGAGTTTAATCTATCTCTTTACGAAAGGACATACTTCAAAACCAGGCCATATTTTTTTTACCTTATATTTCGGAGAATGTTCATGAAAATTGAGAATGTCTTTTATTAAAAAGACATTCTTAATTTTTATGAATATTTCATATAAAATTTTATTATAGTAAATGGGGATACAATTCTACATTCCTTATCAATATTGTATGCAGCAGCCAATGTCTTTATATTCCCTACAGCAGTTCTAATAAATCTAAAATATCTGTGAAATGGAGTAGATAAAAAAATAAAAGACATTCTCAATTTTTATGAATATTTCAGATTTATTATAGTAAATGGGGATACAATTCTACATTCCTTATCAATATTGTATGCAGCAGCCAATGTCTTTATATTCCCTACAGCAGTTCTAATAAATCTAAAATATCTGTGAAGTGGACTAGATAAAAAGCAATTTTCATTTGAAAAATTCGTTATTACATTTTTTTTACAGTACATATATGTGAGAGAAAAATGAACAGTATAAACCGTTTAACGTACAAATTGAAGTCGAAATGTGTCGGAGTGTGGGCTAAGCCGCAGTGGCACTTTTATTTTGATTCTCTCCAACAAATTACCCCATTCACTCGACCACATTCGTATTGTGCCACTACGAACTCGGAACTCGCTGTTGGCGGGCCGCTCTCTCACCGAATTTCTAATTGTGAATTGAAAATTTCAAAAGCAAATTTATATATAGAAATAGTGTTTGTGAACTTTGCAAACGAGTTATAGTTTCGTTTAACATTTACTTTATTGTTTTTAGGTGGCTTATTATTTTATGATAGGTACACAAGCAACGCCATAGGTGCTACAACTATGGTGCATATTATGCTGTTATTTCATGGTGAAATTCTGTCAAGGTGTGGTTTCAACCGCGATACTATTGATTTCTACTGTGAGTCCAATGTCGGTGAATTCCCAGGAATTTATATTATCGGTTCCTAGGAATTTATATCATAATGATTTTTAGGTAACAGTAGTTGAAATAATAGAAACACATATTTAGATAGTAAAGAAAGAAAGAAACAAAGAAAGAAAGACATTTATTTCAGAACAAAAACTTAAGTTTTAGCATATTTCTGTCCCCTACACTAGGCTCTGCCTGTCCTATGGGGGAATATTTTAAATACTATCTACCTTAATTACAAACAAAAATTAAAACAATAATTATATGGACAAAATAAACAAACGAACAAACAGTAGCATTATTTGGAATGAAATAAAAATGATAAAGTAAATTTGAATTTGTGAGATGTGATTGTATTATTGTATGTAATGTATGTATGTAAATGTATAAGATAGTAAGTTTGTTTTTGTAGTAAAAAAATTAACGCTAAACAATCATGTACAAGAAGAAAAAAAAATTCTAGGAGGAAATATTTGTGCTATAATATTAGCGTATTTTTATATTATTTATTGGGTAGACGTCGTTTAGGTATACCAACACTTATCCAAAATAACAATAAAATATATATATATTAGGTACCTACATACTATTTTTTTTTTCAATATTTATGAAAAGTTACCAGTAGTAACGCATGCAGTTAAATGATGAAATACTTCATAAATCACATATGACTCTTTACGACGATATAAATTGCGGTTACAATTTGTTACCGCTTACGTTATGACTCCATTCTATTACTAAAATTAATATCTTATCATTATGGTTTTCTTGTCATCATTATGAATATTTTTTGTAATTCCATATTATTATATTACTAACAGTTTCGTACTTTCAGTAATACGTTTTTTTGTTTTTTATTTTGGCAACGAGACGAAAAAAGCATGTGTGCTGTTTTGTTTGGATGCCTGTTTATATGTAGGTACCTTTATTCTATCATCGTCGGTTAGAGCACTTATTTATATTCTCCTGGTTTTGTTTTACAGACAACATTTATGATGACATCAGCTTGTCCATAGAACGTTAGGTAAGTTAAAAAATTTCCAATATCGCACTACATTTTGAAGTTACTCTTCTAAATAGCCACTTATAATTTGCTACGACTCTGGATGAAAAGATTCGGCTGGATAAATGGATAAGGATAAACTTACTTTCAGAGAGAGTATATTTCCAAGAGGAACTTATATAATGGAGACGTATCAATAAATCTCTTAAGTCATTTCTATATGGAGAAAGGTTCTGTAGAGGCAAAAGAGAAATTGGTTGAAGTATAGGCTTGCAACAAATATAGCAAAAACTTTCAAGGGAAACCACGAAAGCAAATGCGGGCTAAAATTTAAAACCTGTGGAAATATTAATGTTATCAATTATTTAAATTAATAAAACAAATTGTTTATTTCTCAATAAATAGAATATCAAGACAGGTTTTTTGAAGTAAAAAAAAACTACTAAGTAATTCTCCGTTTAAAAACGGTGAAAAGAACTCTCTATAATAAATCACCATAACGGCCTAGTTTAGTTAGTAGTCCGATTACTTACTGTCCGATGAACACCATTTGTAGATATAGCCACCAAAGTGAGTTAATAGAATGAAAAATCAAATACACAATCAATTATCAAATTCTAAGCGTAAATTTTTTTTGAACAAATCCATACTAATATTATAAATGCGAGAGTAACTCTGTCTGTCTGTCTCGCTTTCACGCCAAAACTACTGGACTGATCACCATGAAATTTTGCATACACGTTGCCTGGGACACCGGAAAGGACATAGAATACATTTCATCCAGGAAAAAAGTAATGTTCCCGAGGGATTATATAAAATATAAAAGTGTAACTAACGCCTGGCCAATGTGTTATAGCGACAAGTTGTCGAGCGTTGTAATTGCTTTTATATTTTTAATTTATTATCACGTACGAAGTCGCGGGCACCAGCTAGTATTTTATATATGTAAAACTAAATTCTAATAATCTATCTTCTTTATAAATTATACTTATAAAATAGATTGTCATGACTGAATATCAACGCACAGCTAAAACTTACTAAGTTGCTAGTAATCAAATGTGTATTAGTAAGAAATAGGAATAAGAGAATATAAAGTACATTTAAGTAATTTCTTTTAATTTTTTTTTTCAAATTAATTGTCTCCAGTAAAGACTTAAGAGGTTTCTAAAAGACAAAATTTCTCATATAGAAAATTTCATTAAAAAGCTTCCGCCAATGGCGCACAGAATATCGCTTGCAATTTTTCATTTTGAATAAACACACAGCACGTTGTTTTGAACGTGATGTGAGATGAAATTTCGATGCCAACATTCTGTCTGCTCTTGTTGCTTGTTTTTCACTAAAATGCTACCTCAAAAAAAAAAATGTGCCAGTCAGTATATTGTGTTGAAAAATACGCTGGTTTTTATCTAACGTGAAACTAAACCTGCCGACAGTGATTGAAGCAGATTTAGTGCTATGTTTAAACTAAAAAAAAATGGTTGGGTTTTAAAGGTATACCTTTTAATGTTACACCAGTCTGTGAACAGAAAAAGACGTATGCGTCCTTTTCCTATCATCTGAAGTAGTCCCTTACAATTTTCTATTTGAATGAAATAGTCAGGAAGGTACGTTTTGCTCGAGTTACTAATGAATGGAACGAACCGCTTATTTGACTGAGAATTCGTTCATAAGCAATTTCCGTGACAGGAAGGCAGCCCCTTTATCGAAGTAGTACCTATTGAAAGTGGAGGTATAGCCAACGAAAGAATTCTAACCAAAAAATAGGGAAAAAAAAAGCTTAAAAACGGCATTAGTGGTGAAAATAAGATTTAAGATTTTTTTTGATCTCTACAGAAACGATATGGTATACAATAAGTATTATTGTCAGGTATAGAATCTAGTATATTTAGGTACCTTATCATTATCGTCAGAAAATTACCACTTAACACAAAGAGGATTGTTAAAAATTCTCAAAGGTTACCCTGAAGGTTAACCTTTGAGTATTTTTAACAATCGACTTAGATGTTTTTGCGAACAAATTTGTCAAGCATAAACTTTTAATGACCACAACAAATTTAGCAATTAATTTGTTAAAAATTTTAAACCAAAAACAACATAAATTAAGGCGGTGCGCTGTAAAAACGGTGACTTTAATAAGGTGAGAAGAAAGCCATTCTTTTTTAAAGTATAAATTTCGTCTCAATAAGCGCTTTTTGTATACAATCACCATATTACGCCTACAGTGTTAAGGAGTTTTGTTTGTTTTAAAAGTTTGTTTCGTGAAACCAATTTGTTTAGATGCTTCATTTCGTTGTCTTTAAATTTATTAATAAAGGGATGACATTGTCGAGACACAAATTACTTAGGGTTCTTGGAGTTATTTCAAAAGAATTTTAAAAAGCCTTCAACGGAGTTTGCAGTACCGATTTGGCGGTTGTCTCTGTCTCACTCTCTTTCTCTTTCTTTCTCTCTCTCTGTATGTATTTTTTTCAATAATTCCTAGAGGTTCTTATGAAGAGGAAAATTGAAAAAGTTGCCCGGAAGAGACACTTTTTCCTATCCAAAAACCTTTGACACAAGTCTGTCGGCTCAGCTTGTTATGAATATGATTAAAACCACCAAATCAAATCAAAATATTTATTTATCAATTAGATTTCTACAAGAAACTCTTATGATTGTCATTATAAATTTAAATTTACCGGGGTTTCGGAAAAAAGCCTCTTTTGCTTAGCAAAGATTTCTTGCTGACAGACCACTTGATGGTAGGTGGTTATCATAAAATAACACAAGCAATGGCATAGGAGTTGCAAGTGCCCTGCCCACATTTGTAGGATATGGGATAAGGAGAGAGTAGGAGAACAACTCACCGAAATATAACATCTGTTATTTCCCGTGACCTTCTGTAACTAAGTTACTTATTAAGTTAGAGGTAGTTACTGCTGAGATAACGTGCTGTCACTACTAAAAGTATTAAAGGCCTCTTTCACCATCTTTGATTAAAGTCTCAAGTAGGCTATCCACCATTTAAGGGTCATCATCTTCGAAATTGACACAAGATACTCGTAACATTCACTCGCCAATTAGTGTTACTTGAAAAGTAAGTAATCAACACTTTACTTGTAGTTGGTGAAAGAGGCCCTAATAAGTATAAAATAGCCAAATATGTAACTTATTGTGGGGATAATGTGACATTGAGAAATATATATTTTGTTTTGAGCGTAAGTTTAAAATTTTCTATCAATCCACATAACTCCTTTATTTGTTTTCAACTGTAAACTATCTTCGCCAAAGAGAAAGAATCTCGACATCGAGTTGTTTATTTTGATTGGAAACGCTTTATTTTTCTCTTTTATAAATAGACAGTCACGTTTCACTTGAAAGGGGTTTTAGTGGATTCGTTACTTTTCAAATAATTTTGTCTATGTAGAAAAACGAGTTTAAGTGCTTTTTAAATTGGCTATTCTATTTTTTTATACTTATTATTTAAAGGATGATACCCCTCAAAAAGAAAAGAGATACCACCAAAAACATAAAATGTAAAAATGCCTAATCTCACAACGCAGTTCTTCCATTACAAAATACTTGTGAGATCTCATGTAAAACCAAGTCAGGTATTTAATTTGATATCTATTGAAGCACATAATCAACAACTTTGTTGTTAATGTTATCTAAATCAATTATATTGTTTTGTTACCTATCAACATTTATAATGACCGTATCAATATTAGACATATTTATTTCTATAATAATTATAATGACTTGGCAATTGCATTATTATAAATTCAAAAGTTTGTGACGATCATTGAAAATTAATGTTTGTTACTGAATAGCAAAGTTGGTGCACAGATAGTAAAAGACTATCCAAGACGGATTTATGATAATATCTATACAAGTCTTGGCAGATTTATCATCAAAAGTAGATGGCGCCTTTCTATTACCAAGTTTTACATTATTGAACTAGGACATAGGCTTCTTTTCAACTAATAAAATAAGCTAAATTGTGAAACGAGCTTACCACTATTCATGTAATACGGTATAACTGTTACAATAAGTCTGAATATCGTTAATTTTAAGCAAATGAAGGGCTGTAGGCGAATACTGCCTGAAATGGAGCTATAAACGCCGCGGTTTAAACTGTGAAATACCCAAAAGTTTAATCGTCGGGTTCAGTTGTATTCTATTTCGAGTAATCCCAGAAATATGATGTCCGCTTTTGGCAATGATAAGTTTTTAAATACTTCTTAAATAAATGTTTAAATATATTCTGAAGAGAATGAGTTTTTTAATGACATTTAGAGAACCTCGACGTACCTGACAGTGTTATCCGACTTTCCTAAGGCTGCTCAATGCCAAAAACACTTTTGGGTGCTTAAATTTTATTTTCTTTACTACTAAAGTAAGTATTTTCGGAAAAAAATCTTATGACACTTTTGGTCCCTTCGAGTTTCCACGAGATTAAGCCATTTTTTCTGCATAGCATAAGAGCGTTTTCATTTTAATTTTCTTGGCACTATTGAAACTGTACAAATAAACAGTTTTGTGTTAGTTAACTATCTAATAAGTCCAAAAAGAAAGTGCGAACAGTCCTAAGGAAAAGAGAGACCACAGCTAATGGAAGTTGAAAATTTGTTGGTTGCTTTTCTTTGGGTCTAACGTACTGTTCACAGCCACATTGGTAGTTGTACAAAATGCCCCCTGTAAAGTACAAAAGAAAGCATTCGAAACAACTTGTTTCAAATATATCTTTGTTGTTCTTGAAACAAGTTGTTCTTTGTGGTTATTTCAAACTTTATTTTACTAGAACCGGGTAATTTAGTGACATGTAAATGTTAGTGAAAGATCGATGGTCCGACCGACATCTTTGATCTGCAACCCGCGTCGCGTCAAATAAGCATACGTGCGTGATGTATGGCTGGATGCGTACTCAATTGTGGGGAAATGGACGGATTTTTCAGAAAATTCGTTTAAGACGTGAGCATTTCTTTGATGGAGATATCCATATCAGCAGTTTTGTATTACATTTTTTTTCTGTAGCTAATTGATACCTTATATGAATGTTAGTAATCACTATTTGTGTATATAGGCGACGGTAGCCAAGTCACTAAATATAACAGCTACGGAACTTAGCATAAAAAAGTTAAAAAAAAAAACTCAAAATTCAATGGTACTTTAAAATATTAAGACAATACATTTTTATACACAACATAAAAATTTGATTCATGTATGAAACATGCAGAAACCGACACTGTTACATATTCTAATAAAACTTCTATTCATAGCAAGTGAAACCGTGAAATAATAACATATGTGCTGTTGTGTTTCGGTGAGTGAGTAAGGGATGCCAGAGCCCATTACCCCTTCCCTTCCTTATCCCTTATCCTTAATCCTTCTATGGTAGGCAGCGCACTTGTAGCACTTATGGCGTAGCTTGTGTTATAGGCGACGGTAGTCACCTACCATCAAAGTGGACCGTCAGCCTGTCTGTCGACCTTAACATAAAAAAAAAAAGTATAACTTGACCAGTATAAATTTGACAACGTTTTGTAATTGAAAATGTCAATGCAAAACTTTTCCATTTTCAATGAAAAGCTTCCAATTACTAAGAGAATTAGTAGCTATTTTTGACAAAGAGGATTAAATGTTTAAAATAGGTTTTAATTTTTCTGTATCAAAATGTAAATCGATTCTGATATCTATATCTACATATGTTAGGGTTTCTTTCCCGGGTTCCTGATCCCGGGAATACTCGGGAGTCATCGTTCCCGATTTCGGGAATATCACGGAGGTCAAAAAAATAGTTTTTAGAATTTTTGTCTGTTTCTCTGTTTGTGTACGCTAATCTCAGAAACGGCTTAACCACTTTGAATCCGTTCTGAAGTATTAATTATTACCTGGATTAAAGTATAGGATACTTATTATTATGATTTTTTTTAGTTTTCTGTGAAATTAAAATAAAAAAAACTGTACTAGGTACAGTACTTTCGAAGTAGTATGCAATATAACGTACCAGCTATTATAAAGAGGAAAGATTTGATTGTTTGTTTGTTTGAGTAGAATAGGCTCCGAAACGTCTGGACCGATTTGAAAAATTCTAATGGTAACACTTGATACACTTGATAGCGCCATCTATCGGATTCGGGTAGAACTTCTTGGTGGTACTTTTAGCGATCCGCTCCACGGTGTCTGCCGGTATCTTGATAACGCCTTAGATTTTTATACATTTCAACACGGACGAAGTCGCGGGCAACAGCCTAGTATATAATAATTCAAAAGGTCTAAAACATTGTGACAACCCTAATACAGCAAGACTACAATATATGAAGAACCATATGACCTTTTCCCCTTAGCTACGCCCTTACTCCACCTGGGATTGACATGTCACATCAAATATTTTCTTTTTCTCGAACTCATATAACATCTACCTGATATTATTTTATAAAATAACGCCAGCTCACCTTGTGTAATACGTACTGAACTTATTTAATACGCGACATTTCTTATTCGTATTAAGATTTAAACAAATCATATGTATTTCCTTATATAGGATTGTCTGATATTGAAGCTGTGTTATTTTTTAAAATCTATCTATACTAATATTATAAAAAAGGCTTCCACACCATACAATTTGAACGTATCCAATTTAGGAAATCGAAAGGTGTGATCGCAGTTAGAACAGATTGGATTCAATTGAGAGTTTATCCATTTTCAACTCTATATCTTCGATTTAGAAATCAATTTAGCGTAGTGTGATCACGAGCTCTCTACTTAGATTCCTAAATAGGAAATGTTCAAATTGTATGGTGTGGAAGCCTTTAAAGACAGAAGATTAATATTATTGTAGTTTTGTAATTTGTAATGAATAAACTTAAAAACTATTGGACATAATTGAAGACGTGAGTGGATAAACGTGATATGTCGCATTATTCCAATTTCGAATAAATCGAGGTTAAAGATAAGTCGCCACAGAACTGTTTTTTGTACTAAATTATGATGAAAAGTTGTGTGAACAACCTAAAATATTAATGGTATGATAGCCAGTAAACACTAGTATTAATTTAATTAAAAAAAAAGTGAACATACATAAATTGTCGTCCATTAATAAATGTAAACTTTTCTGCACTCTGCTTTTTAAAATTAACTGTACATTTTCAACTTCAACTTCCTTTTTCAACTTTTTATATTCCAAAAATGTCTTCAATCGACGATCTTAAGGTCTGTAAACATTCATATGCATATATTACCTTCATCAACGCAAAAAAAACGAAAAAACCCAAAAATGTGACATAACGCCTTCTTCCACTCACGTCTTGAATTATTCTAAAAATACTTTCACCTATAGAAGGCTACTTTATCAGCGAGTAATATAGGCTATATTTTATGAAGTTAAGCGGACGAAGTAGCGTGCAACAGTTAGTTAAAAATAAATATAAAGTACATAATATAACGTAGCCTTGAATTTCGAAGAGTATAAATATCCTCACCGAGTGTTTCCAAGTAGCAATTCTATACTTTAAAACGTTCAGTCAGTGCAATAATATTGCATTGTCGGATTTGAAGTAAATAAATACGGTGGATTCGTGGAATGCATAATGGAAAAAGTTGAAAGAGGTCTGTACGAACTGTAGACAAGTTTTGATGAAATTTCATTTTGATTTCAAAAGGGACACGGTCCATCGATAAACAAATTTTTAGAGGACCCTCGTCTTTTCGGCCGCACTAACTTAACGAATTTTCATCTAACTTTAAGACTTTTTTTACGTTTAGTAGTTTTTCAGATTATCACCAACATACAGACATACCTACTGACGCGGCCGGGAACTATGTTATATTTGTATGGTAATTGCGTTTTGGCCAAGATTACATCTTACGAAATCCTACTTTAATTTAACTGATTTAGCTATACCTACTTACAGTTTGTCGGGAATTAATTAGTTTTTTTATAATAAAATGTAGGCAAGCAGGCTAACGGTCCAATTGATGGTAGGTATTAGCCTTCGTCGCTAATTGCGACTATACATTAAAAAACAAAATACAACAGTAGGCGAAATGTGTTCTAGATATTTTCGGTACTAGTCAATTTGTGTCATGGTAGATTTGAGTGCTCGACTCATTATGTAGTAGTACTAGTAGTCAACTTAAGCTATAGGCAAAAATCAAATGTAGTCAGATTGTTTTCTGGACAGTCCAAAACCAACCTATTAAAACAAGCAACGCCGCAGTGCGCTGCCAACCTTAGTAAGATAAAAGATAAGAAATTAGAGTGGGTCTGATATCCCTTAAAGCGCCTACACACGGCCCTAAAATCGTTGGCAATATTGGGGCAGTAGTGAGGAGCCCCCTAGATTGCTCCATTGATCGCCTCATATATTAAAAAAATAATTTAAATTACATATTAGTAATAAGACATTACAATTGGGCAGTTCAACGTGAGATAATTAGTTCTTCTCGAAACTATGAATATCAATTTGTTAATTTAGAGAATGTTCTGTCAATGCGGCCGCAAAGTACGACGTTTCCGAACAGTTTGGGGCCTTTAAATGTCTAAACAACCATTTTGCATCCAACGACTGCTTAATTAAGATAAGGCTGCGCAAATAAGGCCCCCTAATTGCTGCCAATGGGCTCTGAAGCCTTCAATGTAATGACCTCTTGAAGTTTTTACCAATATAAAATCGATGGACTAACCATTAGCGGCGTTTGAAATTGATTGTTATTACTGAAAATGTAGTTAAATAATTTTTTCATTAGTTATATAAAAATTATATAATATAAAATTGTTCTTTATTTTTTGTCAAAAGTCAAAAAACTCAACTCATTCGACAAATGAAAAAAAAAAAATTCTATAATTACTATTTATATAACAATATAATCATATATTTAGTTGATATCAACTCGTATTAACTATGAGTAGTTATTATTTTACAATAATTTTATATATTATTTAATACTAGTGAAACTTTCAAACTAAAAATAATTTATTACAAAACTGGTAAAACAATGCGACTTCTATTTAGAATATCTGAAAATTTAAATAATTACCGGATCAAATATTTGAAATAGGCACAACAATAAAATTACTTCAAAAATATCAATAGCAAGAAATTCAAGAACATCTTTTTGTTTGCACCGTAGTAATCTTAAAGATTCGAGGAAAATTTAAATTTTCTCTCAAATGAACCGGTTTATAAACAATTGACAGTGTTCTACAAATTTAATTAAAAAATAGATTACTCTCTCAAAATATTTGTATGATCAAATTAAAATATGATGTCGTCGTCAAACCAAAATTGAGATATAGACAAAAAGTTTCCTTGAAAATTTTTACATGAAGCTTTATTTAAAACAAAAGTTTATTTGAAACTGAATTATTTGTCTTTTAAATAAAAAAAAATAATAATTTATTTATTATTTATATAATTGAGTCAATTGTTCACGTGAAATATTCTAGCTGTTGCACATAGCATATTTTATTAAGAGGCCATGGTTCGACAAAACTAATAGTGCTTATAAGCACTTAGCATTTTTTTCTACGATAGATATTGAGGCCGTGAACTATTCACTAAAGGTCTCTAAATGTTTGAAATCTCTAAAAAGTGCACGTAGCAGGTAGCAGATTTTGGTTGGTAACGACGAGATTATTTTGTAGAGTTCAAGTTACTTCACCCTATTGGAATATTATGTTATCGATCAAAGATTTTAAGATATTGATTTAAATGAGTTTGGTAGTATTAGGATAAGTCATCTCCCCCCCCTAGGTGGGCCATGACCTTGTCGTGGTGGGGGGGCTTACCCTTGATCCGAAGGGTCGCAGGGGCCGGTGGTGGACAGAACCACCGACCTTTGCTTGTCCCATCGGATTATTGGGGACCAACAAGGCCCACACCCGTGTGCTCCGAGCGGGCTCCGCTCAGCGGAGCTCGCGGCGGAGCACACCCCGGCGGAGCACACCCCGGCGGCTGGGGCGGGACGTGTAGCCCTCCATGCATGTTCTCGTCAGCTGTCGTCGGGGTGTTTTGATGGAGTTCAGGGGAACAGGGAGGCCTGGGGGGGTGGCCCCTGGTCCCCTGCTCAGAGGAGCGGCGGGGGGGAGCCAATGGACACTGTTGGTGTCCATTGAGTCCTCCCTTTTAACATCCTGGCAGATGGCTGGGCAGGGGAAGGCGGGTATCAGCCCGTCTTCAAATGCCCTCGGGGACCTGCGCACACGGCTGGCCGGCTGTGTGTGCCTGCACGGGTCTCCTCCGTCTGGGGGTTGCTCGGGTGTCTTCGGGTAATCCCCCCGTTGGCGTCAGCCTAGCCAGCAATGGCTAGGCCGCCCGAGGAGGGTGGGTCGGAGCAGTTGCCTCGGCAGAGCCCGTCCACCCTCCACTCTAAGGGCAAGGAGACACCGGGGAGTTTTAGTGGGTAGGGGCCAGTTCTGCTGGTCGACCCCCACATACCCCTGCCGCCTAGCCAGCGGTAGGGGATCAATAAAAGGATTTCTCCTCGATAAAAAAAAAAAAAAAAAAAAAAAAAAAAGGATAAGTCATCTCAGCCGCAGGACGTCCTTTTGGACGTCTATCTACCATGTAGGCGTGGACGTCCTACGCTGCGCTTGCCGGTCCAAAGCCTCCACTCGTGAACCTTCCGGTCTCAGCGCCGTCTTCATGTATCATGTATGTGTGCAGTGCACCCACTGCCACCTTAACTTATTAATCCACCGGGTTGTTAACTTTCGTTCGACTACGGATCTCCTCTTTTCTGATTTGATCTCGCAGTGTAACCCCGAGCATAGCCCTTTCCATAGCTCGTTGAAAAGTAATATGAGTGAAATATATAAATAAGAGCATTGTAATATTATTATTCTTATGTTTAGCCTTTACGACTTTTTATACAAGATCGTTAGCGTTTTCTCGCTGTAGCATCATCTCAAGAAAGATGCCGTCTTTTTCCCTTTTTGTGGCATTATCAATAGACGATCATTAATCAAACGGCGAAGAACGCCTGTCGGCTAGCAGCCACTGCGATATACACGATTTTCTTTTGATAAATTGACACTATGTTTTATATTGCATTGAAATATTTTATCAATGATGGTTTTATTAAATTTAAAATATGGTGAATATTTTTTAGAAAGAAGCATTTTTTAGTAATAATTTTAGTTAAATTAAAATGTAGAGACTGCTGGTATGTATTAGATATGTATTAGATATTAACCATTAGATATGTACGTTTACCTTATAAAATACCTTTGTATAATGAAATCGCTATCTGCTTCTGTCTTTTTCTCAGCTAACTTCTTCTGAACTACCAAAGAATTTTGATACAGTTTTTGCTAATGGAAAAGTAATAAACTAGGAATGTTTATACTTAATCATAACTTGCAGAAATAAAGGCATTTGTACCAGCAAGTGAGCGCCTTGCTAGTTAGGTATATATATAAACAATAAACATGTTCAAAATTTTATCTGTTTTAAGATACATGCAACATGAAAAACATGCTTAACCTATCATGGGATAGGTAACGGTGATGAGTTGGTTGAGTTTTTTTGTCTTTTTAAGATGGTATGGCTAGAGAAAAACGTTTTTAACATATTGTGTATGCGCGTGTGTGTGTGTGTGTGTGTGTGTGTGTGACACAACACTCATATGTGTTTATACGTATATATATTCACGTAGAATGTTTTATATGTTTATATAATTATGTATTTATAATGTATATGACAGTATATGTATTTACGTATGTATATTGTTATTTTCTTTATGGACTTATAAATTTTAACGTCTAACTTTCTAATAGGCTATATATCTAATTTAAATTTTTATTTACTGTTACATGCTGTAAGGTTAGCTGCTAAATAAATAAATAAACAAATAAATTAAATACACATATATTATGTTAGCATTATTAAAGATTTCAAATTTGTGAATTATGTGAAGAGTAGAGAAATCAAATCAAATCAAATCAAAATATTTATTTATCAATTAGGTTTCTACAAGAAACTCTTTTGATCGTCATTATAAATTTAAATTTACCAGGGTTTCGGAAAAAAAACCAAGATGACGATCCTGAGAAGAAACCCCGAAAGAAACTCAGGATACTATTCTTTTTGTCATCATTAAAATGTAAAATAGTACAATACACATTACTTAATATTAACAAACTTAAAGAATATATATACAATTATAGTTTTACAATACAAAACATAGTACGAACTCCGAATAGCTTAAATCCAGGCTTCTTTGTCGCTTAAATAATCAGTGATTTTATAATAGCCTTTCGAGAGGAGTTTAGTTTTAATGACACATTTAAATTTATTTATAGATAAGGCTCTGATTATTTGAGGCAGTTTATTATAAAACCGGACACTTTGACCCATAAAAGAATTACTTATCTAGAATTACTTAAATAAGAAACCTTTCTTAGAAATGTGGATTTCTAAGAAAATAGCAATACGCTCTACTTTTCATCAATCAAGTTTGTTATTGAATATACATTTTCTTATTAGATCGTTAAGTTATTTTCTTTTCAAGATTTTATACAATTCAATTTAATAAGGCACAATGCGTTCGTAGTTCTAACTAAATACTTCTATTTGAGAACAGCAGGTGTTCTTTTATATTTAGGCGAGTGAGTAACGGATGTGAGTTCATTCATGCAGTAGAAAGCTGGAGTAATCTACGAGAGTTAGAATGTTTATAATAATTTTAGACACTACAACTTAATGTTCCAATTATTTTCGAAAGTACTTGCAATTCAGTTTATATAAAAAAAAGGTTAAAAAAATCCTATTATTTAGTAGTGGAAGTGCAGGAAGTGGAATGAGTAAAGGGACGCCAGAGCCCATTTCCCTACCCCTTCAAAAGCCTTTATCCTTAATCCTACTTTAGTCGGCAGCACACTTGCTATTGCTTGTGTTATATGCGACGGTATAGCCACATACCATCAAGTGCGCCGTCAGCTTGTCAGTCGAGTTTTATATTAAAAAAATGGGATCAAAATCTATCCCTCTCATCGGAGATACCGGAGATTTTACCAATACTAATAATAAACCGTAAGTGTAGATATTGTATGTACATATGTATGTTCCTCCATAACTCTTAAACGAATCAACTGATTTTCATGAAACTTGGTAGATAAATATTTAGATGTACGGGACACAGGATAGGCTACTTTTTTCTTTTTCAACGCCGACGAAGTCGCGGGCGCCAGCTAGTAATTAATAATCCTACTTCTGGTCATGTCATGCCACATAATGGCGTTGCTTATGTTATCGGCGACGGTAGCCTGTCTGACAAGAGAAAAAATTATATTAGACCAAATATTTCATACAAAAGAAACCAACTTTAAATCAACGTAATTGAAGTGAACCTATCAAAATACTCCGTATTAAATTCTATCAGACTGAGTTTACGCATTAGTAATATAATATTTGGATAGGTAAAGATTTATTAGAAAAATGTATTCCTTAAATTCAAATAACTATATTTAGATTAGTTGCATGAAGCTAATATTAAAAGTTTGCCGTCATGTATATTCGGAAAGCAACAATAATAAATGTGAAAACTTATACGATTCAACTTCACTCCCCAAGGAGACAGTGTTCTGTCATGTCATCTGCGCTTATGTGAGGCCATAGAAAAAAGTTGAAGATAAAATATGGATTTAGGTGCTCACTGGGCATAGATATAATTTGCAGTTTTTTATAATAAAATTGTTTAAGGTTAAGCATTAAGCTTGACTTATTGCAGAATGTTGTTTTTTGACAAAAGTTCAAACAACAGGTACTCCCTGTAATCTGTATAGGTATGCATATGTATATGTATACAGAATACATATGTTCGCGATAATTTCAAAAACTACAGAACGGTTTTTCATGCGGTTTTCATCTATCAACATAGTGATAAACCTATACCTGAGAAAGGTTTACGTGTATAAGTCTACTTAGCTCGAAATATTTTAAACCTTTCAAAATTAAGGCTTCCACATAAAAAGTACTCCTAATGAAACTAAAAGTATACCTATGACTTAAAACAAACATAATATATTGACTCCTATACCTAAACAGGATACAGCCACGTACGTACCCTTCTATAAATTGGGATACGCTACCCTGGATAGCCTCCCATTACATATAGGCATACAAACAATCACAAAGTTTGGCGGTTTGCTCTTGGCCAACAACCAGCCGTGTAGCGAAGATGAAACCTATGATGGAAAGCGAGAACTAGTATGAAAGAGACTCCGTAAAAATAGACTTCAGCATAGTGCTGGAGGGATTCTAGTAAAAAAAAACTTATTCACTCGAACTTTGAAAAGATTTGGGTTATAAGAGCTCGGAAATACAGAAATACTTGCCTGTCTTTGCGAAGTTGAAGTAGACTCTCTATACACTGGAGAACACTGGATCTATAAAGTTTGGTCCAATGGCTTTTATGTGAGAACAGTCACAATGTTGTCCATTAAATACCACATCATAAAAAAGTAATGTGACATTCTTTGACAAGAAGATTTAACGTTATAGGAGTTACGTTTCAGTGATTTAGCTATGCAATTAAATAACATGAATTTATGTATATTTTATGAAAATATGTCTCCAAGACCTGCTCCACGCCTGGAAGACGATAGGTGTTGCATGTCCCGATTTCTTACTCATTTCCTTAGCCCTTTGGTTGCGCGTACCATAAATCAAATTTATTTAATCACTTATTTCTCCATCGAAGATAATTAATACATATTTTGTTTGTGTAGTCAATATATTTATTTATTTTTCATCGAATAAAGACATTTAATTGGCTTAGAGGATAGCGGGAAATTCAATTTTGTCCCCACGAGATGTAAATATAAATGCTCATATTTTCATAATCATTTGCTTCATTTACATTTTCAGTTCAATGTTTATACACACGATTTTGAGACTCTTACTTTTTCTTATAGGAACAAATATTACTTTGTCCTCTTTTAACACAAATAACTATTTCAAAAACATTAGCTTTTAAAATTACATTATATTGAAGATCGTGTTACATGAAAATAAAGCCTATCAATTGCTTGATAGCCTATCAATACCATCTTGTTTGGTTCACAAATCGTTACCAATTAGGTACTTCGATTCATTGTCAAAACTTTACAACTGTCTATGACGTTTAGAACAATGAGCAAGAACTGAACTCTCTGAAGCCTACTCAATTAATACGACCAGTAATTAATCATGACCTCTCCGTTGCGAAAGAAAAAAAAAGATTGATGGCATTTTTAAATCGAATCGTCTGGCTGTTGAGAAATATTCCGCATTGATTGAATTGAAGTGCAAATGCTTGGGAGTGGCGGAACTTTAAAGATATTTATTGGCAACTTTCATTTATTTTATTTACTTGAGTGTCGAAGCGTGAAATGTATTCATCTAGAGATTTTATCAAGTGGCTTCATTTTTCCCTTCAAGTTTAAATGGAATAAATTGTCGAACTGTATACAGAACACTGCCTTTAATACCATATAGATCACACAATAACAGCACGTGTGCTATTACGTTTTCGTGGGTAATTAAGGAATGAATTCGTGGCCTTATAAGGAACAAAGGGTAAAGAATAGCCCTACCTTCTGCATGGCTAAACCCGATACAATTTTTCTGCAAATTATAACCTTTCTCGTTTATCAGTCTTTCCATTAGTGAAAATCGCATCAAATCCATTGTGTGATTTAGAAGAAGTTATAAGATAAACACAGAGAAGTGGATAGACACATCTTTTATCTGTTTTTGTGTCTTTGTGTTTCGTACAGTGAATAAAATTTCTTTCTTTCTTTCTTTCTTTCTTTCTTTGATAGTATAAACTACTTCGTTCATGACCTCAATGATAGTTAACCCTTAATCATTTTAACGACATTTAAAGTCGAAATTTTTATTTTTAAAATGTTTTATTTTTAATATAAAGCCTCCGTCCTTGCATATGCACTTTTTATATAATATAAGCGCAGGGTAAGTTTCAAGTGCAAGTATAAAAAATACAAGGCACATACCTACTGTGAAAACGTCAGCTGCTGGCAAGGAGCGATCGCATATCGTAATTACTATATAATCAACTTGCACCAATCTAACAAGACTTATGGCACAGTATCAACAGACAACTAAGTAGGTCTAGTTGCTAACTAAGTTGCTCCTTGTACGTTGAATTTTATTGTAATATCAAAATTAATGTTGGATTTAAGGACTTCATTTGTAAAATGAATAATAAATGTAAAAGCAATATTACGCTTAACCCCTTGTTACTACAAGCCAGGCGTTAGTTTTTTATCTTATTTTAGATGATTCCTCCGGAACAGTAATTTTTTTCTGGATGGAAGGTTCCCTATGTCTTTTCTTGTATCCCTGACATCGTGTATGCAAAATTTCATGATGATCAGTTAAGTAGTTAAGGCTTGAAACGGTAACAGTCAGACAGTCAGTCAGACGGACTGACATACAAAGTACTACAAGTTTTTATGATATCTATTAATAATATGGATATTCTTTTCGTGTTGGATAGTCCATTTATCAAGGCTATAGAGAACGCGGACGAAGTCGCGTGCACCAACTAGTGCTTGATATAATTGACGATTAGTATTGATTATTATTAAACAATCATTATTATTAATTGTGATGAATAAATTCACAAACTACTGGACCGATTTTAATTTCTTTTATCAGCGAATAACATTATTTTAAAAAGTTATAGGGACGAAGTCGCATGCATCAACTAGGCAATATATAATTAAATAAATGACGTTGGCGATATTGATCGATGAATGTCTATTTCTTTATTATTTCCATTTCAAAGACGGCTCATAGCTCATGGATTTTGTTTGTAGATAACCTACTCTTCTGTTTATACTGTGCTTGAGGCTAAGTGAAGCAAAAATCAAAATGTGTGGTTCTTGTTCAGTCAGCACGGCAAGAACAATGCAGACGTTAATTTAGAAATAGAAGTTCTAAGCAACATTATGTATATTTCTCAAGGTATTTAGGCTTGGAATAAATAGTTTTTTTTAGGCGGCTGATTACAAATAAATACTCGACACGAAACTTCTCTTAACTATGAATAATTGATTAGTTTAATTAGATTTGAATTTATTCAATTTTTTTGCAATTAATAATATAACGTATAATTTTATTATCCTTGCGCCAGTCATAAAGTATAATTTTACAAAATATTATAATATATCATCGATAATAATTAGCAAGTATTGAGAGGACAGCTTCAATGTTGGCTCTTAAATATATTACATTTATCTGTGGGAATATTCAACGTACTTGAAAACCTAAGTAAGTATACTCATATTAAAACTTTTCATAATATAATAAATTACTGAAGCAAAGCTGTTAAAATAATTTGACTACAAATACGCAAATAGTTACGCAAAGGCAATGGAAAATCACTGGTCTATTAATAGTGGATGTTAAAAATCAACAGATAAATAGGTCTGGTGTATGTGTGTGTGTAAATGTGTACACAGACCCATCGTTCAAGTGTGTGCTCGCCGTCAGAGTTCATTAGTGTTCGCACTCCACACGACAAGCTCGAGGTCGCTCCACTCGTGTGTACACGCCTTTAATGCGTGGCCACATTATTAGCGGGGTAGTTACCACGTTACGAATATAAGCTTTAATTTTATTAGATACAAAATAATTATATAAAAACGGTCCTCGTTCATCGTTCTTTCCATTAGTATAAACCGTATAAATATTTGTAGGATTTTTTAAGAAGTAGTTAACGTAGATAAAGACAAAATAAGCAACTTTATTGTATAATTTTACTTATACAATAAAGTTGCTCTGCCCCGGCTTCGCATTTTGCATTGCATTGCTTGCATTTTTTACTGCAAATTATACCTACACAAAAACCTTCCTCGTCTATAATCACTCTTTCGTATACTATGTGAAAACAGTATCAAAATAAATTGCAAGATAAGTAAGTTAATAACTAGCTTAGATTTGTCTATTATGGTGCAGTATTGTTTGTCTATTTCATTTTCGTTCTTCTAATATTCAAATACAAGGAAGCACGTCACTTTACTTCAGCTCCGCTCTCTCTGCGGCTATACCCTTTGTGTTCAAAACAACTCTAGTATGTCTTGCGTCCTTATGAAAGTTTCTTCACTTTTGTTTCCTTGAATGTGTACTACAGTTAAAGGATATATCATAAGGAGACAAAGAGTTAGTCTTGCCTTTGCAAGTCACTGATATTCTTCTTGTTAAATATTAGTGTGTTTACTTCAATTTCACTGTTGTTTTTCTTCAGAATTAGCCTTAAATATTTCAAAAAACTATAAAATAACATCCTTACTTTGTATGTTTCTGAATAACAGCTACATCGAAACTAAGCAATCGATTCTTGATGCGGTTTACATTTTCATAATTATTACATTACAATAGTGAATACTATTCTATGTTTCAAATATAGTACATTAGCTGGTGCCCGCGACTTCGTCCGCGTTGAGTCTATACATAGAAACTTTCCGCGCTGAACGCTCTTTTTCGCGACAAAGAATAGTGATACGCTGTTATAAATTGGCTAGTCCATTTGGCGGTATTAATCATTCCCTCTTATCGTACTTATTCCTTATCCTTTATCCTATCAAGGTCAGCAAATTACGCTATCTGGACCGTTCGCCTGTCTATTGAGCCTTAAATAGAAAATGTCAGTATTTTTAATACGTATTAAATAAAATAATACGATTAGATTGCTGTATTATTATTCAAGTAAATGTTACGATAATAATATTATTCAAGTATTCGTAGCATTCGTAGAACCTCGTAGCTACATTCGCCTTAGGCGTAGATTGAACGTCTAATAGCTACGAGAACGCTACGTCGCAGTTTATCGTAGCTGAGCAGGCAACTGAAGCTATTCATATCCCTTCTGTAGTTCTAGCACAAATTTAAACAATAGCTCCATTAGAAAATTATTTCTAAGGCGAACAGACCTCTGAATTTATTCTAATAATAATAATTTTATCTTGATTCTTATAATTGTACAGTCTACATATCTGTTAATAGGTAAAATGGAAGCCATATATCTAACAACTAAGAAATTGGCTACTCAGATCAATGTTATACTTTTCAATTTATCTACACACTACCTGGTGCCCGCGACTTCGTCCGCGTTGAATTATTTATAGAAACCGTCCTCGTTTAATGCTCTTACCATTATTGAAAGCCGCATTAAAATCCGTAGCTTAGATAGACGGTGGGATTAAGTGACTTTATTTTATACTAGGTAAGGATAATATCAGTCCTTATACAATTTTGGCAAGAAGACATTTTACATTTTTTGTCATATCTTTTATTTTTCAACACAGACAAAGTCGAGGGCACAAGCTAATAAATAATAAATTCATCTGAAAGATCAATTATTTAAAAAAATATATTATTAATTTACAACGACAGAGGCAGCCAAGGCAAAAGCCTTTCATGGATCTAACCTTAGATCGTTTTAGATGATAACTACAGAAGGCCTTTCCTCCTGGGTGAGGATTTAACTAATCGATAGTATAGACTATGAGAACATAAAACGAATCGATATGTCAAGTTATTCGTCCGCGTAACTTTATAAAATACTAGCTGATGCCCGCGATTTCGTCCGCGTTGAAAAAGAAAAAGTAGCTATCCTGTGTCTTGTACGTCTAAATGAATATCTACTTCTAAAGTTCTAAGTCTAAAGTTTCGTTTAACAGTTATGGAGGAACATACATACAATACTTACAGATTTATCATTAGTATTGATGGCCTATTAATGTTACTCGCTGATAACTGATAGTATAGCTTCCCAACAATTAAACCTTGAAAAGTTCATTTCCAAAGTTGACCCTGCCGGGAATCGAACCCGGGATCCTTGAGACAAGTCTACCAACAGGTTTGTCAAACAAATTCTTTTCAAGTGTCATTTAAATGCTGTCTATACATTAATGTGCCCGTCTATTCGCTTTATATTGGCTGGAAGATTACTGAGGCCGTATTTCTGTACGACCTTATCTGTCGTCGTTTATATCTATGGGATCCCTTATTGGAAACGACTAAATTAGGTTTTATTACCTCAAGTTGACCTTTAAATGCATCTGCAGAAGTATTTGTTCATTGTCATTTTAAACTTTTTTGCTTTTGAATTGGCTTATTAAGTGGTATAATAGTATGTCCCTTAAATCTATGCTTACAATACATAATTATAGTACACTAGCTGGTTGGTGTCCGCGACTTCGTCCGCGTAACTTTATAAAATATAATACATTCGTGTCTGTGAAACCATGGAAATACACATACAAAATTTCAACCCAATCGGCCAAGCCGTTTAGTAGTTGACATACCGACAGCGGCGCCACCTACCGGGTCCAATTGTATTTTTAAATCATCCAGGAAATCATCGAAATACCCATATAAAATTGCAACCCAATCGGTTCAGCCGTTTAGAAGTTATTTGAAAAAGAAGTTAAGTACAGAAGGATAATTCTTACTACCCGTTGTCCTTTTACCCGTTTTCCCTTACGAATGAAGCATTTTCCCAAGGTAAAAAGTATCCTATGTTCATCACAAATATTGTCGGCTTCTAATGGTAAAAGAATTTTTCAAATCGGTCCAGTAGTTTCAGAGCCTATTCTATACAAACAAACAAACAATCAAATCTTTCCTCTTTATATTACAACCTCAGTACAACCTCAGTAAATATTATTATGTTCAATTGAATGCAAGTTACAATCCTTCAAAGTCAGAGCTTTTGGTATCCCCCAAGACATACCTATGTTTTGTATAAAAAATGTCGTGAAACTTTTTTTTTTCAAGTAAAGTTTGTCAGATAGGCTGCCGAACTACTTTATGATTAGTGGCTATACATAATACTTGACCGTCAATCTGTCTGCTGACCTAAAACTTAAAAAATATCATGTCGAAATAACGAATCTAATGAATTATAAAAATAGGTATATTTATATAGGAAAACTCTTAAAAATATTTGCAGATGAAGTAGCCGGTTAACACACTTGGTATTTGTTAGGGTTTGTTAGCATTGTTTACCAAATATAATGAGAATATGTCGCACACGTCGCACACAATAATAAAAGGGGAAAAACCTAATGAGACTACAACACGTCGTCGTAAGAAATTAATATGTTAGGTTGCTCGCGATGAGCCGACAATATTTTTCGTGAGTTGCAAAAATATTGAAGTATTGTACAGTCGGCCCCATAAGTCGATTAACACATTCAAAAGTTCAAAAGAACTGAACACTCGACTTATTTACTTACTGAAGCTTTTTACGATCTTGTGTACGTAAAGTTTATTTTGTTCTCTAGTCGTGACAACGACTTATGGCGCGTTAAGTATGTTTAGTTATTTTGTATTTATGAATATGTTAATCGACTTATGCGGCCGACTGTACCAACAAATTATCACAAGTCACGTATAAAAGTATTAATCTCGAGATTTATAGGTTTCAAAATTATTCATCACATATAAGATTATAAGACAAAATTTTGATTTTTCAAATTCAAATTCAAAGCTTCAGTTTTTAATAATTCTAAAATATAAAATTAGTATTAGTATTTATAATTACTATTAGGGCCTCTTTCACCATCTGTCAAATAGGCTAACTGTGTAACCGTGCTTGTGGATACCTTTGTTTGTACGGTAAAAACATTAAAAAGAAAATAATAAAAAAAAAATCGCCTATCGAAGGATACAGTAACCGAGTGCATAATTTAATAAAACATAAAATCATTTCTAAAAGTAACTAATCAACACTTTACTTGTAGTTGGTGAAAGAGGCCCTTAGTATTTACTAATAGTATTAAAAATAAGTGTCTGTTTTGATTAGATTAAAAGTTAACTCGCCTTTGTTTTCAGAGGTGATTGATCGTTAAAGCCATCACGCGTCCTTAATGGCCTTTCAATATCACTACGTTACATTAGTAGACGAACGTTGCCAGCGTCTTTTTACATAGCTACGCTAATTGCAAATATATTTCCATTGAAACTTTAGACTGCATTGAAATACATTGAAATATTATAAATGACTATAGCTAAGTCGACAGTCCTTGCTCCCTTAATATATGTTGTATACCTACATAAGTACCTACTTTGTTTGAACAATTTACCTATAGTAAATTTTTTGCATTTAAATTAAAAATTATTTTTTATTATAACTATTATTTTATTATATATTCGTCCGTATAGAAAAGTATAAAACGCCATCTACCGTATTTTGGATAGATGGCGCTATCTCCCGGGCCAAGCGCCAGTATTTACTTTTATTTTAGATTTCCCGTAAGAATGAAGCACTTTCCCGCAGTAAAAAGTATCCTATGTTCATCACAGATAATGTCGGCTTCTAATGGTAAAATAATTTTTCAAATCGGTCCAGTAGTTTCTGAGTCTATTCTATACAAACAAACAATCAAATCTTTCCTCTTTACACGACAAACTTTCCCGCGACTTCGTACGCGATGATAAATTAAATTGTTTATTCATCACAAATATATACAAAAATACAAATAGTCTCTCTTTATTCTTTAATTCGTTGTGCTAAAAAAAATCATTTCTTCGAAGTCCACTTTTGAATAATGAAAGGTAGTTTAGTCCTACGTTTGGCTAACGAATATTATGTACTTACGTAATTTCCTGATGTTAACAATGTTGTCATGGAGGTCGAAGCCTCGCTCTGATATATTAATATCACATCTGAAGCGACAAACTATGACGAGGGTGTTTTAGCGATAAACGATGCGATATGGTCACTATTATACTACTTAAATTTTGAGTTGAGATGTCTTAGAGAGTTCAATACTTAACTATTGAACGTTTACATAACAATACTTAACAAATCTGTTGGTTGGTCATGGACTAGTCACTTTGTTTTCAGAGATATCGTGCTTATAGGCTCTATATATGATTCTGAAACTAAATTGACAATTTTTAGACGCGTCGAATTGAGAAGCTCTTGCTTTTTTAGAAGTCGGTTGATAAAAATAAAAGTTTTAACACGATTTCAATAAGGAGTCACCTTGACACGTTTCACACTTATACATTTTTACGCTTGTTACGCAACCAGTAAAATACAGGGCTGTAATCTCGCGGTGCCCGTGGGAGGCACAATTTTCTGTTCGAACGTGAGCAGATAACGAAACACTTATCTGTTGATACATGAGAAGTATATACATACATTTTAATTCTGTATACAAAGTTTAATAATAAAGGCTTGAAGTGGGTCACCCAGTGTGCTATACTGAGTGCTAATAAATCAGTTTAGATGACGATTGAATTTGTAAGTGAAAGCAGCTATGGTCAGCTCGCAAAACTTATATATGCTGAGGAACTAAGGTCTCTTCGAGGCCTTAGTTCCTCAGCATGAATTTAAGATGAATTTGTGAAAAAGGAAAGTCTTAGAAAATATGTAAATGTCTTATGACACTTATAGTACTTAATCTAAGATGATACTTATGGTGGTGGTATAATGAGTCCAAAACAATATAAATTTTATACATAATAAATAATTAAGAATGGAATATTTATTTATTTATACTTCTATATTATAAATATATATTTTTTTATTTATAAATATTTATTTATATTTACTTATAAACAAAATAAAAAACCGATTTCAAACCGTTTTCTCATGGATGCCATTGTTAGAACTGGACCAAATTGAAATGGGACCACACGGGAAGCAATAAATAAAAAAGTCGAAAGGTCTGAGGTAACAAACAGAAAAAATTACAGTTGAATTGAGACAATCCTCCTTTTTTGGAAGTCGGTTGAAAAAACTTTTAAACGTACGTTTTTCACGTTTAGTTGACTACATAACAGCTTCCTGCACCAAATAGCCAAAACATACATTCAATTAACGGGCTTCTGAACATTTATTTTTCCTTCCAAATTATAGTCAATTAGTCAAAGATGAGTACCAATCTTTCATCGAATTAGAACGAACACTACCAGTGATTGGGTCGTCAGGGAGCAAATCCCGCTAAATCCCCCTTTGTTGTCCCGCATTAATCAGGAGGATTTAGTTGGGAATTCTGCGCTCCTCAGATACATATCTGAAGTCGAAAAATTTACATTTTAATGGAACGCCTAATGTTGTTGTAATGCCGAAGCCGCTGTTTGTTGCTTTATTAAGTGCTTACTTAGCGAAGTCACCTTTGACATTGTAACTTTAAGTTTGCACTTAAAATTTTATACTCAATAAACCTGCGGTTTTAAATATGCGCCACTCATTTACTTAGTTAGGGTTGCCAGATACGCCGAAGAGAATTCCAGATGAAATAGCTTTTACTCAAGTATTTCTAACGTAAATATAATGTTTCCTGTCAATTTGTGTATTCTATACTAATGAATTTTTTGTGGATTTTCAGCTCTTTTTGCGCCATTGAGTAAGAAACATCCAAAAATACAAACTTTCGC
Organism: Synanthedon vespiformis; assembly: GCA_918317495.1. Classification (NCBI taxonomy): domain Eukaryota; kingdom Metazoa; phylum Arthropoda; class Insecta; order Lepidoptera; family Sesiidae; genus Synanthedon; species Synanthedon vespiformis. The sequence goes on from OU906965.1 coordinate 5,080,588, forward strand.
AATTAAAACATTATTTGGTTTAAAGTTTATGAGACTTATATTAATCTTATTCTTCATCTTTATAAACTATCAGTGATTAAAAGGAAAAATCAAATCTTAACAATTTATAATGAAATAAGTTACAAAATAGAAATACTTAAATATAATATATTTACATATTTCAATACAAATTTTATAACTATAACACCGGGCTGGGCGTCTTGATAAGAGGGTCTAAAATAATGAAGAATACTGGGTTTTCCTCTTTGAGACCATAAGACTGATATTGATCATTTACATAAACGAAATAAAAATAAGCTCTCATTAATCTTTTTTGTTGCACAACGGCCTATAGGCAGAGATTCATTGCTATCGCCTCGAGAGCTTTAGAGAAACGCTTTCAGATAACGAAAACCGAGCGAGGAGCGTTTCAACACCCGTTTATTTTTTATCCCATAACCTTTTTTGCTATTTCGAATCTAAATATTGTTATTTATCACACACTTAGCCTGAACGCTTTAGGAGCAGGATTGTAACTGTTGTAACTGCAATACAAACTCTTACGAGTATATTGACCATTAAGTAAATAACATTTTTGAAATAAATAAAGGCAATAAAACAAAGTTAAAAACTGTAAAAGATAGAATTATCCATACTATCCTTACTAATATTATAAATGCGAAAGTAACTCTGTCTGTCTGTCTCGCTTTCACGCAAAAACTACTGAACCGATCACCATGAAATTTTGCATACACGTTGTCTGGGACACCAGAAAGGACGCTATTGGGCGCTATTGTCGCATGGTGGCGCCATCGTCGTCACAGCGATATAAGATGACATGAGATGACATTACACAAAATGTTCCTAGCTGTGAAACATTATTGTTGTATTTTGTTTAAAATTGTCACTTGGTTGTCAAATATTTATAGGTGCGCTCAGAATTTTGTTGTAGTGAGGTCCGATCTCTAAGACCGATTTTTAAGATTTTTTTTTCGGTAGGTAAGTGATAGTTGCAAAATAACGTTTGCCCAAGTCAAGCTAGCATATATTTTCTTTTTCAACGCGAACGAAGTCGCGGGCACCCACTAGTATAATATACTATAGCAACCTGCTCGCAGCCTCGCCGGGGATGCAATCTATGCTAATATTATAAAGTGGAAAGATTTGATTGTTTGTTTGTATTGAATAGGCTCCGAAACTACTAGACCGATTTGAAAAATTCTTTTACCGTTAGAAGCCGACATTATCACTGATGCGAAAGTAACTCTGTCTGTCTGTCTCGCTGTCACGCCAAAACTACTGAACGGATCACCATGAAATTTTGCATACACGTTGTCTGGGACACCAGAAAGGACATAGGATAACTTTCATCTAAGAAAAATGTAATGTTCCCGAGGGATTATCTAAAATATAAAACTGTAACTAACACTTGGCCAATGTGTTATAGAAACAAGTTGTCAAGCGTTGTAATTGCTTTTATATTTTTAATTTATCATCGCGTACGAAGTCGCGGGCACCAGCTAGTATTATTATATATCTACATTACGTAATATCTATGCTCTGCTTACATACAGCCATAAATTTTCATATGTATCTGTGTACCTAAGTAATAGTCAATAATTATAGGAGCTCAAAGCTCGAAGCTAAACAATAGCTGTCCTCTATACTTGTATTAGTTCTGTATTAGTTCACAAACTTGAACAAAACTTAAGACAGGACGCTTGAACTTCTCTTGAACATAGCGTGTAACGTTTACGCTACAAAATTGTTCTTAGAACTTTTCTTAACTAGACCTACATTTACTGTATTGCTGCTACTTTAGCAATCTATCTAGTGATAGAAACTAAGGAAAAACTCGAGTGTCTAAGAAGACTTCTTTCAACTCGTGTGAGGTGACATTCATTTAAAGATAGAGATATAAGTTTCTCATAAAGTTATATAACTTAAAAGGAGCAGTTCTTGTACACGCAATATTATATTTCACGAAAATCATCGCGAAATAACAGCATATGACGTGATGTTGACAAATTGCAATGAGAATGCACACTTGCTACAGGATGTTCTGATTTTAATGTTAATTTTAGGTTTTTAAATTTATGCATATAGTATTACATTAAATTTCTTAATATTAACTGTATTTATATATAGGATAACGTGAAATATATATTAATAAAACTAACTGGCGCCTGCGACTTCGTCCGCGTTGAAAAAAAAGTAGAAAAAAGCGTCTAAATGTTTATCTACCAAGTTTAATGAAGTTTAAAGTTATGGAGTAACATACATACATACAATACCTACTCTTAAAGATTTATTATTAGTATTGATTGATGATGATTGATAATAGGTGGTGATTAATAATAATACCATTTAAGTTGACTGTCAGCCTGTCTTACGAGCGTTATTATTAAAAAAAATATAAAAAGCCTAACACATCGCTGTACTAATGAGACACGTAAACAGTTTCTAAAAAAAATCACTGTCTACGGCTTCCGCTTTTAATTAACTGGAAAGGTGAATTTGAATTTGGGTAATTTATTCGGGTCAGGTATTTTTTTTTTTTTCATTTTGATTGAAATCGCGAGGTATTTTAAATGTGGTTTATTTGCATACCGACTGGTCAGAAAGCTTCTAACGAAAAAGATTCGGCGAGCTGTGATCTATTTGAGCAATTGCTTGTAGGTTTATTAAGCATAAATCTTTTTATGTTTAATTTTGGTTCACAGCAAAACTGTTCACATTAATGTTTTCGAGATAAATATATTCATTTTTCAATACTTACGTAGAAATGGCAGGGCAGGAGGTGTAGGTGGCGTGTCTTAATGTAGGTTTTACCGTGGGACTACTACCCAGTTCCACGGTTCGCAGGTTGTAGGTGTGTTGGTTCGCAGATTTTCCCACGCAAAAAAAAAGGCACCCTGTGTTTCGAAGTCATTACTAGCAGCTCTCTTACCTTGTGATCACGTTATGTTTCGTTGAATGAGTACCTACGCTAGAGCCAGTATCCTTATTATTACACAATTATTATCCATTTTCCTAAAGTTCGGCTCCATATCTACATTCTCCATGGCGTTGCTTTATTTAATAGGTTAATGCAATATCCTAATATTTGTCATAGTTTCCAAATTTATATTATACCTTAAACTATGGAAATCATTTTACAGCTCAAAAAAAATTTCAATATTTCTATAACAATATGTATGATTTTGTGAAGAAACTTTGTAGAAAAACTTTAATGCAATTATGTACGGTACTTGATAGCGAGCGAAATGTTCGAAAATTCTGCATCTTCAGTGTCGCAGTAAATCTGGCAATAAAAAGCCAATTCAGCGAAGCTTCAATGCAATTTCCTTCAATGACAATGTTGCCTACTGACACAATGTCACTAAAGCTGACGCAGCGTTCCTAAAAATCGATGTGAAGTCTATAATATGAAAATATAGACGTATTACATTTTTCCTTTATATGGGCCAAGAAGGCTTACATGTTTATAAACGAAGTTAAGCTGCTTTACAACAAGGTTGTGCTTCTAACAAGCAATACCATGAGGTACTGCTTAAGGGACCATTAAGACGCTTAATAGCGTTAAATGGGTACTTTCTTAAGCCTCCTCGTTTATGGCTAGACAAAAAAAAAACTAGGAAAAATGTCTTAAAAATGAATGGTAAGGCACAAAGCACACGTCAAATACAAAATAACACTTTCGTTTCACTGAGTCTGTAGTAGACAGAAGACTGTTAGAGGGTGCTATAGGCTGATGCTTGGTTTATGGCGATATTAATACAATGTAGTAGAAAAGTCCATTTCCGAAGTTGAATTGAACCCGCCGGGAATCGAACCCAGGGCACCTGAGACCTTAGGCCCTTACCCTTACCACTCATCCAACGGGAGCTTTCCTTGACATTAAACGCCTGCCAGTCCTATCATAATATAGTCAAGACTGCCAGTTGTCTAGATATCTCTGCCAAACCGACGCATAATTTTCTAAGATTATATTCCGTATTAAATTGCTACGTTCCCACCCCGTAATTAAGGTGTAGATAACCAATTAAGGTACAAGATAAATATAATTTTAATGAAATTATTTAGTTACTTACTAATTGGATAATAAACAAGTTTGTTTGATAACAAATAGCGATATCTGCGGTTACCTACGCAGTGGGATTTGTATTTAGTAGCTTTAAATTATTTGTGTTTTATTTGTTAATTTGGAGAATAATAAAATATTTATTACAATCCACAATTTTTGTATAAATATTTTTTTATATAAATGAAATTATAGACATTCGTGTGTAGGTAAAGGTTAAATCTCCAAAAGTATTCAACAGATTATTAATTTTTATGTTAGGCTTAAATAGCTGTTTGCTTTAATACACATTATCTAGAGTATAATGTCTAAAAAATAAATAAATTAAACTTTGTGTGTTACTAAATAATATTGAAACAACACTACACATCTAAATAGAACTTGTATAAAATTAGCTTAGTAAGACCTATAAGTGGACCACCTTTCGTTAAGAATGCTGTCTCTAGAACATGTCTAGGAAAAGTCGGAGGCAGTCATGAGGACTGCCGAGAGAAGTGAAAAACTTAAAACTGAGCATCCAACGCACACACATACAATCGGGTAATATACTTATATGCAATGTGTTGGCGTGATCGCGTACGTAGACAGCTGCGCGCGTCTAACTGTGAGCATTAGCATGTTGCTGAGGCGAACTAATACATTTTTCCCTACCCAAAGTCGTATAACACGGCTATAGAAGTTTTCACTTCAAAAAATAAATAAATAAATTTCAAACTGCAAAAATGTATCCAAAAACCCCCTAAAAGAAGATTGAGTTGCATTTTTGTAACTTTATAGCCAACGTTGATTTGCATTCGCTCGGTAAATATACGGTAAAATAGAGCGATCTGATTAGCTCAAATTAGCTGAACGTGTAGTGAGGCTAAAGGCTTACGATACGTTTCATTGCATCGCAAAGGTTACTACTAATGTATCTAATTGGGTCGCCCATTTACTGACCAAATAATTTAGTTAGGAAATTCAGCTTACATTTGATTACGTACAGCGAATCTGTTTTGAACAGAGTTTAGACTTTAGCAATGCATCAGCCATCTTTCATTAGAAACCTAAATTTATAAGGGCCTCTTTCACCATAAGTCAAGTACGCTAACCGTCATTTAAAGTCACCTGTCACCGGTAATAATTTAGCTGATATACCTTTATTTGTACGTTAAAAGTCCACAAAAAAAAATACTTAATAAAAAAAACGCCTATCGAAGGATGCACTAAATCGAGTGCATTATTGCGTCTGTCTGTCCGGCGATAAACTCAAAAACTACTGCACCGATTTTCATGCTGTTTTCACTAATGGATTATGGATTATATACTATGGAGAGTGGCTCTCGAGGAAAGTTTTAGTATATAATTTACAAAGTCGCGGACAGCAGCTAGTAATTTAATAAAACATAAAATTATTTCTAAAAGTAACTAATCAACACTTTTACTTGTAGTTGGTGAAAGAGGCCCTAAGACTTTTAAGACGGACAGACTTTAAGGAATTTTATAACAAATCACATTAGCTCATTTTTTTATTATATTAACACATATTAGTAATTAGGAAAATAATAAATTAAATTAAAATACAAATATTTGCAAGTGCAGGCAAGTACTGTATTACGATCCTGAAGACATGGTGTTGAAAATCCTGAAAATTAAATAAAAAATAAAATCTTATTTATTGCAATAAAATTTGATCGAAATACGAAACAAACTATCTTATAGTTTTATAAGTTTAATGTTAAATATAGAAGTAGCGTGTAACATAAGTTGTGATTTTAATATGAAATATTCAAGTATTTTTTTAAATAATGGAAGTTCCATTAAATGCAAAATAGTATTTTATTTGGAGCGAGTAAAGAGGGCCCCGCTTCAAGTCGGAACAAATTTTTCGCGCCTACATTTTGTAGTGAACGAGTTATTTGCACTTTACATTGTATGTGGATTTAAAACTGCTAGATGTGTTAGGAGCGTTGTTGCTGAGTATTTGAGATAAACATTACGGTTGCAATTTCATGGAAAATATATTGAGTGCAAGCGAATTTTCAAAAATCTTTGAATGAAGTTTTGTTTCTTTTTGAAAATAAAGTTATGTTTACTTTAAATAATTTTTCATATCTTTAGTATTTAGAGAACTTTCCCTCCAGGTGGAGTTAAAAGTTACATCCTGTATAATATACCCTACACGTTCTGTTCATAAAACTAACATATTTGGCAACAATCAATACTAGTTTATCGTAATGAACTTTTAGTGGTATCTATTTTCAACCGACTTTCAAAAAAGGAGGAGGTTCTCAATGCGACGCGTATGTTTTTTTTTAATGTTTGTTACCTCATAACTTTCGATTGGGTGAAACGATTTTGATGATTCTTTTTTTTATTTGAGATCTGGTGCTTCCCTTGTGGTCCCATTTCAATTTGGTCCAGTTCTGATAATGACATCCATGAGAAAAGACCATGAGACGATTTGAAGTCGGTTTATTTTTTGTTAAAAAGAGTTATTTCCTATTTATATGAGATCTAACAAAGCTACTATCACTTTCATATATCTACATGTAGTATTTGTGCAAATTAGACGACAACATATATTTATATTGTACAAACGTTTCTTTTAATTATACATTTATAATTGGGTCACTGCCATTGATTTTATATCCGTGTTATTTTGTTTGCCAAAGCGCCCGCCCTCATTGCTCTGAATGTATGTTTTATTCAGCACCCTCCCTGTCTCTGATGTACCTACCGGTATCTAGATTGGGCGTGTACGACTCACAACTAAGGAATAAAAATTCATATCACTTTTGTACTTATTGACGGAAGATATTGACTATTAGAACTGGAATAGTTTATCGAACCTCTAAAACAAACATGAGTTTGTATTGGAGAATTTTAAGTAGTAGCAGGATTTGGGCAGCCCGTCCACAGTGAAAGTAACATAAGACCACAGTGAAATAGTAGCACGTGTGCTGTTTGTGATTCGGTGAGTGAGTGAGGGATGCCAGATCCCATTACCTCATCCCTTCCTTATCACTTATCCTGATGCTTATCTGATCAGACAGGATTCTCAGGAAACAAATCTTCTATGGATCGTCATCTTGACTTTTTTCCGAAACCCTGGTAAATTTAAATTTATAATGACGATCATAAGAGTTTCTTGTAGAAACCTAATTGATAAATAAATATTTTGATTTTGATTTTGAATCTTGTCAGTTGTCTATTACCTGTGAAGTAATTGATTAAATCGGGTTCAAATCCTGGTCGCGTATGAGCTTCGAAAAGTTTAAATGCAGTTTTTATTTATTCAAAAATCGTAGCATTTCTATGAGTAATCTTTTATGAGATTCGCCATCACTTGTGCTCATATACAGGTTGATAATTTTTAGATTGAACAAACTGTATATGATTCAAACCATCAGTAAGAGGATTTATACTAATGAAGAGTATTTTTAATTCAACACAAAGAGGGTGGCAATTGAAAATTCACATATTTCAATATTGCGTCACGTGATTTCGTTGAATTTAAATTTGTATTTAATATTAAAAATTCATGCATGCCTATGAATAATTATTGTGGTAGGAGTGAACGTGTTGGTGTTTCAATTATATCTATACATATATAATAAAATTGTAAACGAGCCATGTCTGCACATTCCTAAAGTGACATAAGTTAGCTTACGTTTTTTTTCTACCTTGATAACTGGCAACCCATAAAACGGTCCCGCTTTCAGCTTAGCGAGTATCCATTCCTTTATAAGTTTATGTTATTCTACCGATCTTGAAAATTTCAGCTTTCCTAAAATGACGTAAGTCTGGGGCGACTGGGATCCTGGTCCAATACATTGTATAGAGTGTTAAGGTAAATTTAACTGACATACGGTCAAAGCTCATCAATCAAGCTGATGTCTGAGCCGACATAGAGCGATCTGCGTTAGGCCTGTTATGCAATTTCTGCTTGATTATAATACGCTTCTAGTATTGTTTGAAACTACAACTGTTACGATTGATCTGTAACAAGTTAAATTTCAAAGTTTATGGTTATACTGAATAACTTTCACAAGGTGAACTTTTTGTTACGTACTCGTAACTTAAAAGTAATTTAGTTATACGGTGCCCTTACAATATGTAAGTTTGTTTGAAAGACGCATTATTTAATGTTTTTTTTTTACAGACAGACAGGCTAACGGTCCACTTGATGGTAGACATACATACAGACATACAGGCGGTTTTATAAAGTGTAAGCATATCCTATTTCGAAATGCGACATGTCTTTGTTGCAACGAAACGCAATTATTTTTTTGGCATATATTTGGAAATGGGAAATTGAAATCATATACGAGTTTTTTTAGAAAAAAAAAAAAAAAAATTTTTACAAACTATTTCTTTTTCTTTCTTAACATAATCGCGGTACGTTTATGCACTTGTTAGTGTGATAAAATAGACACTTATTAGCTATTTTTGTAGTTGAAAATAGACTAAATATTTGAGTCAAATAGGAGAGGTTTTGTTATACGTTTATAATGCAAAAACAGTTGATATACTACAATCAATTATTCAAGACAAAGTGAGTCGTACATTTGGACTATATCTGTAAGTTGGATGGACTTGTTTATTAACCCGCCAGGGGGTGGGCTGGCAACGTTCCAAACAAGGATTAAAGTGTGGCTTTTGGTTGCGGAGTGCTTCCAGCGACATTTTATTTCATTTTATACACAATTCAAATATATTTCAAGTGAAATAAATATAAATTTCATTAAGTAAATTGAATCGGATAGTACTGGCTATATCTTATTTATATCAATACTAACATATAAAGCCGAAGAGTTTGTTTGTTTGGTTGTACGCGTTAATCCCAGGAACTACTGGTTCGAAGAACTGGTTCGTACGTGCAGTAGTTCGTTTTTAGAGAATCCCACAGGAACTTAATTTTTTTCCAGAAGAGAAGTATCCTATAGGTTAATTCAGGTAATGAACTATCTGTGTGCCTAATTTCATCCAAATCGGGTCAACCGTTTTTTCGTAATTGAGTAAAAACATCCAAATTTGCTTAGGTATTTATAATATTTTTGCACATTCGACCATTACGAGGACTTGGAGTCGTTAATAGCTTTTCTCGGATTTGGATGTTATTTGGTACACAGGTAGCATATTACCCGGATAACATATTTAACCTTTTATCCTGAAAAAATTTTAGGTTCCCGAGGGATCGTCTAAAAATATAAAAAATAGCATTGCACATTCGACCACCGAAGATGTCAGGCATTCTATTTTCTTTTTCAACGGGAACGAAGTCACGGGCACCAGCTAGTTCATGTGTATTTTAATCATGTATAATTATATGTAAGCAAAAATAATTAGGACCCAAAGATTAATAGGTCGATTGAACTAATCACCGCAACGATTGTGGGTCAATTAACATATTGACCAATGAGCCGCGTTGAGTTCTGGCTTCGCAACAACCAGTTATTAGTTAGAATCGGTTAATGTCTTGGCTCTGTTTGTGATTTGTTCCGCTCACTACATTTGTTACAGAAACTAGAGTTGCTTAGCTATGTAGAGTCGTAATTATTTATTACTGGCTAATGCACGCGACTTTGTCCGTGTAACTTTATATTATATTATATTATATTATATTATATTATATTATATTATATTATATTATATTATATTATATTATATTATATTATATTATATTATATTATATTATATTATATTATATTATATTATATTATATTATATTATATTATATTATATTATATTATATTATATTATATTATATTATATTATATTATATTATATTATATTATATTTAGCGTATGTTACTCGCTGATAATTTTATTTAGCTTTCTAGAAGTGAAAAAAAATTTAGAATCGGTTAACTTGTTTTTGAGTTTATTCATTACAAACAAAAATAAATCGTCGCTGTATGAAGCTGTCATGTTTGAAAATATGTCTCAATGAAAATAAAGTGTACACAAAAAATACGAATATTGGACACGAAATAAATAGAACGTTAGCAGACAAAAGATGAATGAAGATTATCGCGCCTAAAGTAGCAAGGAACCTCTTAAATGTCACAATATTTCTTAAAAGTTGTTTATAGAATGTCTCTATTTGTTGGCATAGCTTCAAGGTTATTGCGCCTTTATATCAGGAAAAAAATGTTCACATACACAGATGGTATACAGTTTTTGTAGAATTATCAATATTTTTTAAAAGCATCGTCGCTTTTTTTGGACACCGCAGTTAATATTTCGAACAAGTAGACAGTCTTTGAACATTCTGATTGAAGATTTAGGAGAGTGGTTTGGTTTAAGCACTCGCTCCTTCTTCCGCGTAGCTTCCAAAGTAAGATAGCCTTCGTAGACAGCGCAGCGGCACGTTAGGAAGATTAGTCTTGAAGCAGTGAACCAGCAAGACACAGGCTGATAATGATAATGATGATGATGATGATGATGATGATGATGATGATGATGATGATGATGATGATGATGGTTGTAAATGAATATGACATTATAAATACGATCTGTTTTTTAATATTGTTAGGACCTATAGGTCCTAACATAGTTCGAAAGAATCTATTGGATATTTTTAGATATTTCAGTTATGAATTTATTTTAAAAAAAGGTTAATCCAATAAGGCTGTAAAGTTATAATTTAAATTATATTCAAAAATACATAACACACAAATATAATATGTATGAAATATTTCACAATGAAATAAATCATGAATATTATAAACATCACAATGTAAGTTGCTAGAAGGTCGCCGCACTTCCATGCGGTATTATTTAAATTCCCTATCTAAGGATAACATGTTATTATAAATTTAAAACAGTGTATGAGAATTATTTCTCTCGTCATTTTACACACGAGTCATTATTTTCTGGTCTGAGCCGTGGTTATATTGTAATTCATAGCTTTGTGTCGCCTTTTAGTCTACCATTTATCGATCCTCGCTTGCATCACGCCTTGTTTACGTATTTCAAACAATAGAATCCTTTGTACCAACTTATAATAAGACATACTCTAAACAGGGATAGTTTCAAGCGGTTCCCACAGGTACGGTCTGGTCAAAAAAGTAAGTAATATTTTGCTTTGAATCGAGTTGTATTTATTGTTGAATATTTGAATAGAGCTCACTTATCAATTTAAGCTGCTTACTATTTTCCATAATACGTAATTCTACGATTACTTCTAATGTATTGGTCGTATCAATACTTAAATAAATATGAAATTTCTAAAATATAGGTAACATTCAAGTTTCGATGGAAACAAAAAACTGTATTTAATTTCATATCTAGTACAATTATTACTTTAAATGTGCAAAATTAGTTACGTTTTTGAATTTTTGTAATTACTGACTAAAAGGTGATAATGCTTTTTCCATGAGAAAATCCTAGCTGTAATGTACATTTAAAATAATAAATCTGTAAAGATTTTCCTATATTAAATATGCTGCGAGGATATGTTTTATCGAGTTCAATAAGGCCCACAAATGTGTTGAGTTGTGAGTTCCTATAATATTTGTACTTTTTAATTAATTTCCGCAATGATTGAGAAGGCAGAGCACGTAACGCATAAATATGGACTCTAGTTTTCATTATACATACAAACCATCCTATCACAAGCATAATAGTCCATTTCTTGAGCTTAAGCGGTAAGTATATTTTCGAATAATTTTTAAATTTTAACACTTCACATAAGCTGTGCTTATAGAAGTAAATAGAATGAAAAAAGAAATAAATGTAGCCGATTTAAACTTTAGTACAGAACATAAGTTTTTTTTGAAGTATAAATTTCTTTAGGCGCATTGGGCATTTTTTGAGTTGGAAAAAAACCATTGAACTCGCGACATTACTCGCGTAATGTAATGTAATTTTATGAAGCTTATTTTTCATTTCCAACGACTGACATGTTCTTTTTTGTCTTGACAAATCTTTGTAATAAATATAAAAAAACTATGTACTTGTCCCAAAAATTATTTTATTACTGTGATACGAAAGATTTTTTTAGGCAGTAATTTCCTATTTTTTTTTCTCAGAAAATATTATAGTTTTTTTTTTTATAAATTCATCTTTTTTAAATATAATCTATTATGTACTTTTATATACTTAAGATTTAATATTTACTTTGTGCCCGCTCTTACATATAATGTGACCTCATTAAAATTCGACTCGCTAGCGCTTGTGCTTTAGACATGTCGACATACTCGTATATCTTATCAGTACTGACATAATGGATGATGAATTCAGTAAATTTGCGTTCAACCTAGTGGAAACTTATTCATATGCGGCGCCACGTTTGACTTGTGAAATGATATTGATTACCGAATTCTATGTATCTTTGAATTATGGGGACTGCGTAAATCAAAATTCAAGGCAAAATTATTAATTATGGTTACCTTTATGCAAATTGTTATCTTAAAAGACATCAATGATGGGTCATGACCACATTACGGAATGTAATGATAACCTCACTGATAGAACAGCTTCGGCTTAATAACTGTATTATCTACTGAAGTCGTTGCCACCTCATTTTAATATTGAAATAGGGTCTAAATTTCCGAATATGAAAGAAAAACCGTGTCTGTAAATTAAAAGCACTGTAGCTAAGTTACCGATCTTTAAAAAAAATGTTTGTACATTTGTGCACGTTAATCTCAGAAATGGCTTAACCGATTTAATACGGTATTCACTAATATATTGATTATTACCTGGATTAAACTATAGCATATTTTTTATCCTGGAAAAATGCTAGGTTGCTGTGGTATTTAAAAAAAAAGTTGTGCACGTAATTGCGGGCACCGGCTAGTTATTATTATTACTGAAACAATAACGAAACAATGACAACTCAAATTGGATAATGAATGCGGGAAATAAGACACATGTCGTGAAAATAATAACAATTTTAATTTAATCTCTAAATGAAAGCGCTCAATTGTTCAAGGCTTCGCGAATATTTGTTGTGCTCGTTAAAATTCTGGGGTCTGCAATGTTATTTACAATCGAATTCGGTAAACGAAAAATCGTTTGTTTATATTTTGTAACATTCGCACTTAATTTATATTTGTATTAAATATACATTAATCTAATACTCGTTATTGTATAATAATTAAAATTTTGATTCAATTCCACTGTTTGCTATAAAACGTATACGTAACAAACTTAAACGACAGTTTCACACAAGTACAGTGCCAAAGAACGAGAAAGCTATAAAAAACTTTTTAACAAAAAATTAAACCATCGAAAAAACTGAAAAGCAAAAAATAATTTTATTTTACCTTAATTAGCAACTAAGTTCTTAAACTAATGTAAGTACACCTAAGTAATTTTGTGCGACTTCGTCCACGTAACCTTATAACATGTACCCTATGTTATTCGCTGATAATGTAGCTTTCTATAGGTGATAAATTTTCAAAATTGGTCCACTAGTTTTTGAGATTACAAACAAAAATAAAATTTTTCTCTCTTCGTAATATTAGTATAGATATGAGCTAATCAGGATGTGACGATCGTCGCCGCCGATTGTCCGCCGAAGATTCATCGCCAAGCCATTTCATCGCCGACCGTTTCATCACCGGCCATTACACCGCCATAATAGTGAGGTTGATGTTGACATATTGGACGGTATTGCTTATTCAAAAGAAGTTCAAAAGTATTCAAAAGTAGATTAGGGTTATCATTTAAGTAGGTTTAGGAGATTCTTGTGTAATTCTTGCTAGTGTTTTAATGTCAGTGTTCAATGACACAAGAATCTTATATATAAAAGTCGATATTGTGTATCTGTATATGTATGTCTCCTATAGACTCCAAAACCGGTGAACCGATTTTGATGAAACTTTCGGACAATCTTCAAATTAGTCCAGCGGGTAATCCTGTGAAGTTTGGTAGCGCTCGGACGCGGGCGAAGCCGGGAACGGGTCGCTAGTTTTATATATAAGAAAGATTGTATACGCATTAAAAAGGTTTCCTCGGAACGCAATTTCGTATTCCATTTTCAAAATAGCTCCTTCGTTTAAAACACGCGTCTGCGAAATTGCTTTCAAATTGAACCAATCATTTCATTTTTTGTCTTTGAAAGTTGCACTTCTAATTGGTTTTCATTGTTGATTCATTCTGAAAATTGCATTATTAATTACAGAGAGTGAGTTCTGAAATTTAATTATTAAATGGAATGCAAACTATAAACCAATATTTTAACAAATCCACAGTAAGTGTCTATGCTATGTTATCAAACATTAGAGATAAAATTTGTTCATTTATATGTAAAGTATGACTGCTGAATTCATACTTTATACATGTCATAAAAAAGTATATTTTAAGTTTTAAACTATCTATACTAATTTATTAATTATTTTATATAGGTACTAATGTATTATAAAGAGAAAATGTTGTATTTTATTTGTATTGAATAAACTCAAAAACTACTGGACCGATTTTAAAAATTCTTTCAACTATAGTAAGCTACATTATCAACGAGTAACATAATGCTATATTTTATAAGGTCAAACGGGTGAAGTCGCGTGCAGGAGCTAGGTGGTAAATAAGGATTAAGAAAAAGAAATAATATAAGCTGAAGTTTGCATGTTTGTTACACTTTCACGCCTTAACTGCTCGAGTAATCAAAATCGATTTATGGGTACTCGTTGTTAGGGGTACAATAAAAGACTAGGGGACAAAAATATGTTTCATACAAAAAAGTACCCAGAGGTCATATAAAACTAAGTCTTGGAAAAATTAATGAACAATAAATATTGAAGAAATATTTGAACGCTTTAGAAAAAGAGTCAGACGAAGCTGTTGGCAACATCATGGTCCTTAATACTACTTGTTCTGCTAAATGAACTACTACTCTTTGAATTAATTTACTGAACTGGGTATCATGTTAAACTGTTTATAGACTTTCTCAAAAAGCGTTAAAGCAAACATCTACACGTCACATAAAATTTAATAACTAATAGTTTGTGTCGCGAACGTGGAGACAAATTGCCTCGCTTGCGAGTCAACAAGCCACTTTAGTGGAAGAGAAATGATCTGCCGTCAAAAGAACCGAGTCTTTGTAAAAGACATTTTGCTGTGAAATTTACTTATTTTGTAGATAAAGACGAATGGCGAATTTATACTCTAAAACCGAAATTTGACATAGACAATATCGGTGTTAAGTAAATTCAGATTCTTAGTTCACTTGCTGGTGCCCGCGACTTGGTCCACGTTGGAAAATAAAAAGTATAACGTCAAAGAAAATATATATCTGATTAATATGTGGAAAATGTTAGGTTGCTGTGGAATTTTCAAAAAAGCCACTACAGCGCGTACGAAGTCGCGGACACAGCTAGTATAAAATATAAAAGAGGATAATTCAAAAATTGGACTGACATTAAGCCGGGAAAATTCCACAGTATTAAAAGTTGAAATGGTGTTTGCCTTCAACATACGAGTTAATGAAAAATTTTATTCCAAATAGCTATCGTATTTACGGATTAAACATAATTATTATTCAAACTAGTGCAATTTGTTAACATTCGATAATTTTAAAATTTGAATTTAATTCATGATTACTTCAATATCTAGTCCTTCAAATATTAAATTGAACTTATTTTGCAGACAAATTTAAAAGCAGGCAAAACCGTGGGGCACAGATAGTACCTGAGCACACTCTCCAAAGTACATATTGTAGAAGACACACAGACTGGCGACACAGTATGTTTTTATGACGAGAAGAAAATCCAGGTCCATTTTTCACACATGTGAGTTTCTTACCCACAAAAACCTAACTTCGTACATGGGTGGGTTCTAGAACCTGACGGGACTTTCGAACCTCCATCGGTCATTAGTCGGGTGTTAAACGCATGGGCCTTACAAAAAACTTAAATTACTTACATAAAAGGAGGCAACTGACCCCGAGGGCCACAGCATGGCGAATCATGGGTGTTAAAAAACGGTCCCCGAGTAAGAACGTCCATCGTGGTTGCGATGCCACTACAAATCTCTCAAATAATAATGTTTTTTTAACTTTAAAATCATATCTGTGGAAAAGTAGAATCTAATAATAAAAGATATTTTTCAAAATATAACTAATATTTTTGCATAAACATCACATGTATTTCTTCTAAAATAGTTAATAAAAAAATTTGCAATAAAACATGGAAAAATAGGTTCGTAATAAAAAGTAAATGAAACTTCCTTTGCTTCCAATTAACTTTCCAAATTAACTCATAATAGGTAACTTTTAATGTCAACAACAAATCATTTAAAAGTCAAGTTATTTTTATTTTAAACATACAAAAATATACCTATAAATATTTTCTATTTATAATATTAGTAAAGATAAAGTAAAATCGTGGTAAACGGGTTTCGGTGCAGTTTTTACTAATAAAAGGAAACGATAAACGAGAAAATATGTTTGTATAAAGTATATAATTTTCAGAATTATATTAAAAAAAAATATATCCGTCAAAAAGATGTATGTAAAATAATGTATCGGGGGTTATAACACTGAGCAACGAAGACATGCTGCTGTGTGTTTCCGGCACGTCTTTTCACGGCGTCATCAAACTTAGCGAATGAGGGCCTCGTCTGACCCAAACCTTCCTAAAAGGGCTACCACACCATACAATTTGAACGTATCCAATTTAGGAAATCGAAAGGTGTGATCGCAGTTAGAACAGATTGGATTCAATTGAGAGTTTATCCATTTTCAACTCTATATCTTCGATTTAGAAATCAATTTAGCGTAGTGTGATCACGAGCTCTCTACTTAGATTCCTAAATAGGAAATGTTCAAATTGTATGGTGTGATTGCCGTTTTACCGAAGCGACCTAGCGAAGAAACACCGTGGGTTTTTGGGTTAGGAAACCCAAAAACCCACGGTGTTTCTTCGCGCCCATACACGACGCGAGGAAACACGGTGGGTTTTTAGTGAGTAGAAATCCCACATACCCCACAGATATCCCCCCTTGGTCATGGTCGATGGGGATCTGGATCGCAGTTTTCCCACGCAAAAAAGGACCGCTAGTAATATTATATAATAATAGTTTCTAAAAAGTCTTGAGTATTTCGTGTAGGCTAGAAATATTAGTAGGCTATTTCACACGTCGGCACACCAAAATGGAAGAGGAATTCAAGTCACGTTACTGTAAAGGAATCACGCTTCCGGGCGTGAAGTGTAATATTATTTACTGGAATTCGGTTTAGAAATAGATCGAAGAGATAACGTTCGCGTCTCTATAATGTAACTCTATTTATGTGTTTTAGCTATTTTTGTACTTTAACTGTTTTTAATATAATATAAATTTAATTGTATCATACTAAAGATATAGTCGGCATCCTGCGGCATTCCGCCCTATCATAAAATAATGAAATTTGAATTCTATTAATTTACCGTCAAATAAGACACATGGGAAGCTACTGGGTCGTTTATAGTGGAGAGAAACCTGTTCTCAGAAGTCAAATATAATATATTGTAATATAAAACTGGTTCAGAATTTTCAAGTACAAGTTAATGACAAAGAAACTCTTCACCCGGAAACTTTTTTCATAACCAGCTAGGGAAAAGGAAATTCTCATCACTATTTCGTAACTATTTATTAAAAATAATTATTTTTCCATTTTTGTAATGAAAATATACATTTATATAAATAATAATAAATTTGGCAAATTTATCTATTTTCAACGGACTTCTAAAAAAAGAGGAGGTTCTCAATTCGACTGTATTTTTTTAAAAATGTTTGTTACCTCATAACTTTCGACTGGGTGAAATTATTTTGATGATTCTTTTTTTATTTGAAAGCTGGGTGCTTCCCGTGTGGTCCCATTTCAATTTGGCCCAGTTCTGACAATGGCATCCATGAGAAAGGACCATGAGGCGGTTTGAAGTCGGCTTATTTTTTGTTAAAAAGACTTATTTAATTATAATTAAAGATTTGTAGATATATAGAATATAGATATACAGATATAGATAATCACAGGTCAACACGATTTTTGGGTCTGACTTCTGCATATGAAATTTTGATTTCTTCTATGTTAAAAATAAGGGAATAAATAATTTTTTTGATCAAAGTTTGGTTTTGTAGAAACTAGAGCATTTTTTCATTTTTTTAAGACAAATGATAAATTCATACATTATTTCCATACTTTTATTTCCAATTACAATTAGTAAAGCCTTTGTCATTTAAGATTTTTGATAAACAACAGGAAATATATGTAAAATAACGGAAAAATTAAGTTCAAAAATGAATATTTTTAGTGTTTCTCTTATGTTTGTATGTTTCTCTTATGTCTCGTATCTTACTTATCGTCATAAATCCGGCAAAAGCAAACTTTAAAAGCTAAAAATGAAAATGTAACTATTTTTAGATGTCTAGAATCAGAATTTAAGCAATTCTGACTGATGTAATTAAATAGAAAATTCACTGGCTATGAGATATTTTTCATTGATTGGCTTTGTGGAAGATGTAAGTAAAATAGTTTAAATATTTATATAATGAACCCATTATTAACGCTTGAAACAGTTGTGGAGATGTAATAAGGTCCGTTCCATGCGCGAGTTAACAACCGTCGCTTCGTCCGACTCGACAGTACAACACAAGTGCTCTTGTGTTTGAGGGGTCGAGAGTGCAACTCAACATCTCAGCTTCGACAAAATTTCAGTCGTACTTGGACTCGCCTATAGGAAAATTTTATTTAAATAAAACACGAATTTCAACGACCATTACGTAATAAATGTCATAAATTAACGGATTCGTGCGCCAACGCTTTTCCGAGTAAAATAGTTCCAGGCCACAATTCTAATTTTCACTTAAGAATTTGACCTAAAATAGTCAATTTGTCCGTTTTGTGTAATTTTGAAAAGAAATATATGATGAAACCAAAAGACATTTTGAATCTGGACAATTCGCAGTGGACAAGTGGCTAAAATATAAAACTGACGCCTGGCCAAAGTGTTGTAGCAATAAGAAATCAAGGGTTATATCTCTATATATGTATGTATATAAGAATTTCGTGTCACATGTTTGATGTCAATGAACTCCTAAACTACCGAATTGATTTTGATAAAACTTCGCAAGTATGTGTGATTTAGTCAAACTTAAAAGATAGAATAGTTTTTATTTTGAGCCCGGGCGAAGCCAGTTGTTTATTTATATTTTTTTTATTTTTCAACACAGACAAAGTCGCGGGTACAAGCTAGTACTAAAAAAATTACCAAATGAAGGGTACATCAGGGTACATAAGTAAACTCAGGGAGGACATTTAGCGAGATCGATAAAAGTGTGTCGTAATGTTGATTCGGTAGGGACTCGGGTCCCTCGTGGTTCGTCACTCGTTTCACTCTCGACGATGTGGCGCCACTCCACGACTTTAGAGATGGGCGTTACATTTATCGATATCGATCAATTTGGTTATCAAAAAAGCGTCAATGTCTTTTATGTATTGTTTGGTAAATAATTACCATTGTTTGGTAAGACATTTCACATAGTTTTTTTTTTAACAAAAAATGAAGTTAACCTACACAGCAAATTAATTAATAACCAATTGAGATCTGCAGCGCCATCTCTTACTCAACCAAGGAACATATGAGTAAACTTTATACAGTCACTAAACAAAAAGGCAAGTCAAAGCGATTATAATGAGCTATTATAATGAGTCTATATACTCATTATAATAGCGTTTTAGCAAGAGAAAGTGATTTGAAAGAAAAAATTAAGAAGAAAGAAAGAAAGAATTTTATTAACGCAACACAAAGACACAAATATAATACAAAGAACACAAGACAGGTTTATTTTTTAATCTAATATAAAAACATGTGCAATCAGCATCGAGGGGATTGACAGCATCTATTCTAATTGAAGCAAAAAGAAAAACACATTAAATTTTTTGTATAATATGGTACTTTCATAGTATTAAAAAATAACAATACTATATTGATTGAAGTCAATTTACAAATACTTTCATTAAACTAAGAATTAAACCAAAATGAATCAGAATAATTTAATATTGACCTTTTGTTTTTAAAATTAATTACATTCTATGTGAGTAGATAAATCAGATTACACAATTACGACGAGAAAACAATTTTTTTATCGATATAATAATTATGTTGATCTTGTCATCACTAGTAAATGACAGGGAAAAGTAAGTCGAAATCGCTTTCTTTAGATATTTCAACATTAGCATTATTTGCGAGTGCCAATGGGTGGATTCGAGTGAAAAATTGCAAAAATTCACGCCGTGAAAGTTATGAAAAAGATATTGTATTCTCAATGAGAATTCATAAATAAACCATACAAATACAATGCGTGTGGTTGACGTTGGATATTTGAACCATTCGAATTTGAACCACCATTGAATAAGATTACGATTATAACAAAGATAGTATTTGATTGTCCACTATATTTTCTTATTGCTTAATAAGCCCCTGAGACCGATCAAACGTACATTACGTGTATCTTTAATACATAAATGTTAATAAATTTAAATTTCTTATTGTTACAGGAGCTTCAATGGAAGAAACAAAAAGAGGTGTTGTGTAATAAAAAAATAACCTTGTAGTTCTATGAATTAAGTGCCAAAATTATAACCGTTAACACCAACTAAGTAAGTTAACAAAAAAAACATTAATTTCAATAAAATAAATATTTATGTATATAGAGTATTATAGGGAAAGCCTACATATAGTGGCAGTGTAACATAAAAATTAAAATATCTATAAATAAAACAACATACTGTATAAGTCTCATGTAACTGAAAATCGACTAAGGCAGTTGACAAGTGTAAAATTCAATATTAGAAAATCATGAAATTGAGTGTCAGTGCATATCGCGCTCACGCATCAGCTCACAAAAAGATCTTGACGTCATCGTATCAACAACACTACGGCAGCACAGCAGCGCCACCTGTATGCAGCCCTCTACAACCATCCAACTTCACACCTCAGGTAGGAGACTTTGCAATATTAATAACGATAATTTTTGTGTTATTGTTGGATGAATATGTATGATCAAAATCTATTGGAAATAAAATATAGACCGAAACTAATAAGTATATCACTGATTTTTTTAAATCCATCAAATAAATTACTGGGAAATACAGTCTGTCAAAAAAGTGGCAGTACTGTAGTGTTGTCCCGTTCTAACCATATACTTGATAAGAAAGCGACAACACTATAGTATTGCCATTTTTTAATTTCTACACTGCTTTGACAGACTATACATTATTTAAGTGTACACGCGGAATATCGCGCCCGTGACGTCATTCGACTTATCCGAGTCGAGATCGTCCTACCACAAATTACTTTATTAGTTCGTCGTCTAGTTCAAGTGACGTCACGCGCTAGATTATTCTTTATCCTATATTTTTAATAATTTTTTCACATATTTGTTTCATTTTACTTATTTTTTTTATAATTAAACTATAAAAGATGGAAGCCGCGTATTGGCTACTATCGCTTTGAGGGTCAGAGTGGAAGCGACCCATTTTGCATTTCGAAGACGCTTATTATACTTACATAATTATCAAATTAAATAAAAATATATACAGATCTCAAGAAAATTCTCCGCATTGTCCAAAGCGTAGTTAATAACTAGTGGATTAGTTCTGTCAGTGAGTTCTGTACACAACCACGATATTGAATTTTCTTGGTTTGTGTGCTAGCTAACGGCTACAGCTATACAATTGTAACTCGATTTAATATAGCCTCCTGCGATAGCGTAACGTCACTGTAAATAAGATTAAGTTCAGAAACCAACAAGGTTATCGACTAGTAGTATCCCTTACTCACTGACCTAAAGACAATTGCAAACATGCCGTTATTCATGACTGCTATCTAGAGCATACAAATATATTTGATTGGTCTCGTTGCCCTCGACTAGATACAGCGAACTTGAAAAATTCTACGCCGAATTCGGCGTACCCGAGCTAGTCACACTGCAAACAGTCTGTGATGTACGTTTCAAATGTTTTATTAAATTTTGGGCATGATAAAATGCCAATTTGCGTAGTGAAACTGTGTAAAAATATAATTATACTGTATAAAAAATCATAAATAATGACGATGTTTTACACACACTACAATAAAAAGCCGCATTCACGGAGCCGCTTTTAGGTAGAGCCGTATCTAGTCGAGCGTAGCGAGATCAATCATTTATCCATGAAAGCATAGTTATTTAGGAGTACACAAAAAATCTTAATATCTTAATGTTAATGAAAAAGAATCTTCATGTTTTAAAAAAAATAAAGAAATCCATTGGTAGAAGTTAGATAAGGAGGGATACAATAGTGCTCCGGTGGTATTACTCCTGGCCGCAGTGCGTAATGAGAAAATAATAGTCTATGTATTTTGACCGCGGCCGTAGAGAGATGTTTCCCACAATGTTGTATTGTGCAAAATGAGATATTGATGTCTCAACTTACTTCTTCAAATATCTCAAAACATTTTTCGCCTACATAAAACATCCGTATTGAAGAATGTCAAATATCACAGTTTCTTTTTAAAATTAAAATTACCAAAAATACATGTAAACCTAATTATTGCTTTCAATTAAGCCCATCACCTCAGAATAGTAAAGCTAATTTGAGCTCAGTACCTTTAATATACATAACAAATATGAAACAGAAACAAAACAAGAGCCACTTTTGTTTAGATTAGTTAATTAATCGCAAGTGAAATGAAATTAATATGTTTATTACAGGTAGCAAAGTGTACGGTTTACCCATCAATCTACTACAACTATGGATTTCGTGTCACAAATGCCAAAGCGGCACATAAAAAATACGCCTACAAATGAATCAATATTGCCTTTGCGCGTTGATGGTATAAGGTAGTAACGACCAAGTTCTACTATTTTAAACTGATTTTTAACTCCAATGTGTTGACGTCAAGTCACATTTTCTTTAAATGACAGGTGTTTGTTTGGTTCCAAATGACAGATAGAGTTCATGCTCTACGCATATGTCATTTTTAAATGTTCCATAAATTTCGTAGTGTTTTGTATGGCACGCGAAATCCATAGTTGTAGTAGATTGATGGGTTCACCATACAAATGTATTTATGTGAGGAGATCAACTTCAAGACTTGCGTAGGATAGGTACTAATTGTTTTTGAGTATCGTAATAGAAGAGCATTTTCTGTAGGGTAGATAAACCCAGTTTAAATGAATGGTCCTTTAGCTTAAGTATATCTACCATTTTGGTTCCCCGACGAATGACCGTATTGAAACAATTCCGTGAGAGTATCAACAATTCGTGCGATATTACAAATGTTGGCCGTTCGAAAGCGATTTCAAAGTAAAAGTTTGGAAAGTTTAAAAGTTTTCGGCTCTTGTAACATGTCGTATTTTATTTTCACCATTTAACCCGAGATGTGAGAAGGCACAAGTGTAGTTATATAACTCCCTGAGCGGTTATCCAACTTTTACATGCTTCACTAGCTTAACATGCACTACATTATCCATTAGGGTTTTCGTTGTTAATACAATTAATTATTTAACAACCTTTTTTTTTAAATATTTTTCTGTTTTTGTAAGATTAAATTACTTAAGACTTAAAAACATCAACTTAAGACGTGATTGAGACGTGCAAACACTTGTAATTTGGATACATGTCTTGAGCACTATAGAATAAAGTGCTGTACAGAAATGTTAAAGAAAAAATAAGATAATTATGAAAGTTTTGTATATAATATTATATTATTATCTGGAATGGCTATTATTATGTAAGTAGCCTGAATCAAGAGAGAAGATCTGACAAAAAGTATTATAAAAACGGTATTTGCATGGATGAGTCATCAATGTTCACCTAAAATAAAATAAATAAATAAAATCAGTATTAAAATACTAACTGCACTTTATTAAAGTAAAGTACATATAAAAAATGTTCAGAATATTCAGTTTAATGCCAATACGTTCAAAGATTCAGACGACCAACTTTCGTGTTGGATAACATTATCATGTTATATTTTTCTTTACATTTTCACCGGAGAAAATGCTGGTATTAAATAAGTTCGTAATAAAGTCATATGAGCAGGCAATCTTATACCGATTCAAGTGGAAACCAATACGATTCAATCGGTTTGAATGCAATAAAGCCTTACATATTGAACTCATTGTTGTCTACGAGTCTATGAGTTTGTAGTTCACACTTTTCACACACTATTTATTTATTTAAATTGAAGTAACAATAGCAAGGCGAGAACTAACTTTATCAATCATAATCAATTGATACTAATAATAAATCTGTAGGGGTCGGTCATGGAGTAATTTACTTTGTTTTCAGAAATATCGTGTATATAGGCTCTATGCATGATACTTAAACTAAATTGACCATTTTTACAATTTTTTTTTGTATGTATGTATGTATGTATGTTCCTCCATAACTCTTAAACGAATTAATTGATTTTCATGAAATTTGATAGACAAACATTTATACATACAGGACACAGGATAGGCAATTTTTTCCTTTTTCGACACGGACGAAGTCGCGGGCGCCAGCTAGTTACAAATATTATTGTGATTTAGATTTATTTTAACAAAAGCAGGTTGAAATGTTTCAATGCAACTTTAAAAGTTTATTATACTAGCTGGTGCCCGTGACTTCGTCTGCGTTCTCTATAGCCTTACTCGATAAATGGCCTATCCAATACGAAATTCAAAACGAAATTTGAAAATAATTTTTCAATTCGAACCAATAGTTCCTGAGATTAGCGTGTACAACCAAACAAACAAACAAACTCTTCAGCTTTATATATTGGTATAGATATGCAAATTCCAATAATGTAATTTTAAAATGATTATAGAAAAAACCATGTAGCTGACACGGCGAACTTTTGACGACCTCAAAATTAATAAATGTTGCGTTAACATTTATAGGTAACGTTGTTTTAATAGTTTTTCTGCTAGGAGATAAATTCAAAAATTTATAGACCATGAAAATAGATCTACCCGTTCTTGGTAACTGGATGTATTATGCTGTATTATTTTTGGATGAAAATTGAAAAGTGTAAATCGAATAGTTTGGGAACCTCTGCCCAAGTTCAAAAGGCAATCGTTCTCGATAACAGCTTAAAAGTCGCATTATAAAAAACAACCCTGCACAATAACCAATATACAGGATGTGGTCTGTAATAAGAGCAATAAATTAAAATATAGACCCTTTAACGAATCAGTAATTAATTCCAAATGGTTTAAATTAATTAAAATGCAAAATTATTGCAAATTTATTGTTATTGTCTAACAAAATTAATCGAGCCAGCAATGTACTACTACAGACATAATGTGCCCAGCCGGAGTACTTGACATTGACATTTTACGATCGTTTTCGCCCCAGCCCTGTACCAAGACATCCACAGATATCTAACGACTGATAACCGACAATTTAGCGGATCATGAAACTCATTGATTATGTATTGTAACTTTGCATTGCTATATATCTTTGAGTATAAGCACTTTGGATCATTATGATTAGGTTAAGGTAAACTGTGTATACTCTATAGAATCATCGTTTAAATTTATTGCTCTTATTACAGGCCACACCCTGTATATGAGTATAAAATATTTGAACAATATTTTCAACCCTTTGTCCCGAGAGTAAATTATCTTTTATAAATAAATCTCTTTTTGGAGTATAAATGTTAATCCACCTGTAATTACTTTTCCACGGAGATTACTTTTAAAACGAATGCCTAAATTTTAAAGCGAGCAACATTCTGTTTAATTTAAGGGCTGTGGGCTGTCATCCGTTACAACACGCTCTCAAGTGTATTAACTTTTTACATTGTATTTTAAAATTGAAAGTGATATTTGATAATTGGTTAAAAAGGACAAAACCACAATAAGATTTTTTTACACTTGTTTTGATATGGTCCGGGAATTTAGCATACAAAATAATTAGGAAAGTTTCAAATGAAAGAAATTTTTAAATAGGTTCAGTAGTTCCTGAGATATGCTTCCACGAATAATCACACTTATAAACTCTGTTTTCTCTCTCATATAATAACTCTATTAATAATATTAGTATTGTACCTATAGGTTATTGAATTTATACAAGTTTTAAATCATGTATTTCATTTACATGAAATGAAAAAATAAAACGTTGACTACGGATGTTTATTTAAAATGTAGTTATTATATTTAAATACACTGGACCGCAAAGAAAAAGGGTCGATTAGAAAAGTACCTGACGTAGGGGTCGGTTAGAAAAGTACATACCTAACCTAGATTTATGAAATAAAGACTAAATTAAAGAATATTTTAATGTGCTTAAATAAAAATAAAATTTATTAAGTTTACCTTTAATTTAGTCTTTATTTCATTAAAAGCTAGGTCAAGTACTTTTGAAGACATTGAAGATTTTCTAACCGACCCTTTTTCTTTGCGGTCCAGTGTATTTAAATATAATAACTAAATTTTAAATAACGTACTTATACATGTACCAGAAAAATGCAATAATATTGGCTTCAAACAGTTAAATAAGTTACTTTTAAAATATATTTTTTTTCAAGTCACACCACATATCTATCAATAGGCAAATCTGAACATGCCTACGCTACGGGAACATTCACCAAATTGGAGGGAGAACAATTATTCGTTTCATTACGCCATTGGGAGTTCGCGGTAGGGCACACAATTTGGATGTGGTCTATTATAGCATCGAACGAAAACAGTGTGCGATAAATAGCGAAAAATAATTAAGTCGCAACATTATGAATTTCATTGACAAAAATCATTTTTTGATTCAGTGAAAAAGATATGATAATAGGACCAGAGGCGCTTAATCTGTCAACTTCTGCCACTAGATTTATTATTATGGCACTTTCAACATAACGCATTGAAATCCTCAAGAAGAGCACACCAAACTTTTCCCACACTTTTTCGACTTCCACTTCGACAGTCCACTTGATGATACATTGTTTTTGTTTAAATTACACATCAGCTGCCAAAGTCCAAAATCTCTTGACAGAACGACGCGCGACGCCCGTTGGGTCAGCTAAATAATTAGTTATACACTTGAACGTAGGTAGCCACTGTCTCCTCTAAACACAAGCAAAGCCACAGGTACTGCAACTGCGCTGCTGCTACCAATAAGGGTTTCAAAAAGAATAGGCAAATGAGCTCTGGCATCACTCACCGAAACACAACACGGTGGTCAGACAGGATGCCAAAATAACTGCAAAATGCAGAATGCCTTGCTTAAACCTGTCAGCGGCCTCTGTATGATAGTTCAATTAATTAATGTAATTGAACTACTCAGACTAAAAAGTCCCACTAGTTCAAACAATTGAACTCCCAATTTAACTAGTGGGAATGGCCAACTGTAAAGCTGTCAACGGACTGTTCTGTCAAAAAAAAAATGCTTAGAATGCCGTTGTGACTGCTATGCACACGATCATACGATTATTTATGGAAAGATTTAAGAATAGAGGCCATTTCCACGTTATTTCCGTTTCGTTCGGATCGTGCTTGGGCTATATTGATGTTGCCGTATGAACGCACAACGGTAACCAATATAAATGTAAAATGTCGATAGGAAATGTTAGTAGGCCCTTGCGCACTTAATTTAATTGTAGATACTAAATACTACAAATTACATATGTAATGCTTTGTCGTATAGTGACAACAAAAGGGCACGATTTCACTGATACGTGACTGTCAGTGAAATCGTGCCCCTTTATTTAATAGAAATCCTCAAAAGGATTTTATAAAATGAAATAAGCAGCTCTCATGCAAGTTAAGTACGTCAATAAATTAAAATAAAATATTGTGTATGTTTCCTTTTGGTTCATTTTCATGCTGACTTCGTCAATTATGATGAACTTTCTAAAAATTTTAGATAATTAAAAAAAATCGACACCGGCTGCATAATTAAAATAATATGTCATAATATAATACCTATGTTTGAACGGTGAAACGGATTTTATTTTAATGAGATTAAAAGAGTTCCGATTTGCTGCCAAATAACTAAGTACCAAAAAATCTATATTACACTTCATAATTCCAATTAAAACTTAGCCTCATTAGTAATGGACAAATTTGGAAAATAAGTTCGCGTTTCGCTTTTTTACAAATGCATTGTTTCCTACAAATTACTATATAGTTATATACAAACTTTCTCACTTATAGTTAGGTCCATTAGCTAGTGAAAAATGGACATCTTTATCGCTGTGACGACGGTGGTGCCACCACGACGACAGTGGTGTCCATTTTTTTAAAATATGTTTAGAATATTTATTATTTAGGTAATAAACTATTTGTGTGCCGGTTTTCATCCAAATCCGTTTAGTAGTTTTTTCGTGAAAGAGTAAAAAACATACAAACATACAATACATCCTTCGCATTATTATGCCTAATATTAGTTAGTGTTAGAGCCTCTGCTATTTATGTCGACTGAAGTTGATTGAAGGCGAAAGTAAGTATAGTAAAAAGTGCTATGTGACGTTGCAAAAGAGGTGCTTATTCATTCAGATTTATTCGGTGGCATGAACGAACGCAAATTATAAAATACATCCCAAAATACTTAATTATATTATACTAGTACCATACCAGTATTAACTAGAAAAGTATACTTCACGAGAAAGAAATAAGAGTATGTTATATGCCGCGCAGAGAAAACAAATGACAGAGTTTTGTAGCAGAATGCATTTGATATCACGAGCTTGTGCGCTGATGTGAATAACCGCATTTGTGGCCACAGTTCCGCAATAGCGGCAGGGGAGAGAAAATAATTGTTTTTACCATCAAAAGTGTTATAACTAGCTGTTTTCGATCTAATTTTCTACTAGCTGTTGCAGCACGCGACTTCGTCCGCGCCACCTACCGGGTCCAATTGTATTTTTAAATCATCCAGGAAGCCATCGAAGCACCCATATAAAATTTCAACCCAATCGGTTCAGCCGTTTAAAAGTTATGTGAAAAAGATAAGTACGGAAGGATAATTCTTACTACCCGTTGTCCTATTATCCGTTTTCCTATAGGAATGAAGCATTTTCCCGCGGTAAAAAGTAGCCTATGTTCATCACGGATAATGTCGGCTTCTAATGGTAAAAGAATTTTTCAAATCGGTCCAGTAGTTTCGGAGCTTATTCTATACAAACAAACAAATGTTTCCTCTTTATTATTAGTATAGATTGGGACAGTGATTGAGAAAAAAAAATAAGGCCAAATTGTCACTCGCACTTTTGGTCCATTTGTGTTCCATTTGCACTAAATTTCACCTATAAAAATTTAGTGCAAATGGCATACTTGTCATGACAGTCTTACTTGTCATGCAAAATGACATCAGTACACCATCAAGTTATGGCTTAATCAAGGAAGTCATTTTGCATGAAAAATGAAATCCGATTAGACGACAGGCTTGTCTTGATCGTATATGTTTGGCATTACATGCTTTCTATGCCGCGCATTCACGCCATTTCACCGCATAAACTTTATAGGATCTACAATGTAATAAAGTCAGTAGAACAAGATCCACAGATTGTGGCGAAATCTGGATTAACGTGAAGTCAGGTGAAATGGGATTGGGATTGTGTTTATCCGTGGATTAGAAGGTTGTACTTCATTATAAACTTTTACAGCCACCATTGATTGGAATTTCTACTACCAATTTTAAGTGAGCCATAGAGACAAAACGATCTGAATTAATGAATAGAAAAAATGTCGTTATCAAACTAGATGAACAAAACGTTTAAATTACTTATTTTTAACTCTCTCAATTTTCACTTCTCTCAAACTCTTCTAAATACTTTAACTATTGTTATGCTTATACATCAAGAGGGAACTGCCAAACTTCAAACTTGTCGCTACGTACCTCTGAAAACTGCTACTTACAATTTTTAATAATTGCAATAAATACAATTACATGATTACAAAATTGCAATAATTAATAATTTATTTGTAAGAGCTTGAGAGGCGTAAAATACGAGAGAGCAAGACCTATGATAATGAAATGAATGGTTAATAAATTACCACTTGACTCTTCCTAGTAAAGATTCCTTAATTTTTCTGAAATAACTACAAATAATTATGCAAACGTTTTGTTTTGTCTTCTCTTGTTTTGCTTTGTTTTGTCCCAGAGATAAGAGAACTTTGAACAATAAGTAAATGTATCAATAAATAAAGATTAAGTTAAAATTAATCTGTTGTTTAATAAAAAAATAAACAGAGTAAATCTATGTGCATAATATCTTTAAGAATAAACGCTACTAAGTTTGTCTGAGACCTTTACTGACTGGTCTACGTTTTTAATGAATAATACAATGTTGAAAATATAGTGGAGTTTCACCCGAGGGATTGGCCGCGGCTTACTCGTCGGGATATACGTCCGTACGCGAATAGCCCATAAAAAGGCGTAAAGATGTAAAATGTTACAATAATATTTGATTCGCTAACGATAGGAAGTAGGTATAACTTAGTTATAACCCGTTCAATTTTATTATCAAAAGGTTGCCGTTACATGAATAACTCTATACGTCAGTGTCTCTCCCAAATACTGCGGTAGATAGCTTGGCATTTTCGGCCATTACTCTAATGACACAGTAAAAAGAAACGCCGTAAGTGATCTGCAATAAAATGTTTTTATATTTTTATATAACAAATAACATTATATAAATTATATCAAGGCTGTCCAAAGAACGGTCCGCGAAATAAAGACTTATGTTTTTTATCTACCTATCACAAATACTAAAATATTTAAAAAAATATTTGGTAAATTATTTCGCTTGTAGTATCCCAAATAAATGAAAATGTGTTTGCTATTATGAATTTTATAGCTTCATTTAAATAGGTATAGGTCTTCATGGACACATAAGTCATTCACACATGCACTGCGTTTAGTTATATTAATGTTGATATAGATAGAGTTATCACTACACACTAAAACAAAGTCCTCTGCCGCGTCTGTCTGAATGTTCGCGATGAACTCAAAAACTACTGCACCAAAACGTATTTTAAAAAACTTAAAATAAATAGTAAACAAGATGATAATCTTCCATTTTGAATATTTGATATATTAAAATATTTTTTTTAAATATAATACTTAAAATATTTTTTTGTAACAAAAGTGCAAAACAACTGAACACTCAACTAACTTACTTGCTTACTGAAGCTTTTTACGATCGTTTGTACGTGAAGTTTATTTTGTTCTCTAGTCGTGACAACAACTTATGGCGCGTTGAGTGTTCAGTTGTTTTGCATTTTTGAATATGTTAATCGACTTTTGGGACCAACTATACTACTTAATAAGTGCACAGTAAGTAAAGCTCCACTGAAATTTTGAATTATGGCTGCTTAAAAACTAAAGGGACATAAAACAAAAAATCCAAAAATGCAATTTTTTTTTATTTTTATTGCAAAAATACAATCACAATCCTTCATATTGTATTCATTCAAAAATACTTATGGTTGTTTTATCCCATATTTAGTATATTGATCATTTTATATGTATTCAAAAGTAACATATATAATTATATCTTTTCTAGTATTCAGTTTATTATAAAGTATTTAAAACATTTAATTCTACTGAAAAATACGCTTCTAACGATGTATAATATGCATATATTTGATACATATCTAATAAGAAAACAATAGACAAAAATCAATGTTTTATTAACACAAAAAACATACACGCAAACATATAAAATTTTGGTTTCACTGCAGATTGTATACTGTTTTTATATTTGCACTGTGGTAATCTAGTCTCCCCTGTTCGCATAATTCACTAATCAACTCTAACGTCTTTGTGGAGATTTAGAGCTCACCAGTGTACCTATAAAAACTTATTTTCAATGGTGAATTTTTATATGTAATATAAGACGGTACTGGCATTATTTTATGAATGTTTTATTCAAATGACGACGAGTCCGTACTCATTAACTTTATGACTTCAGGGTTCGATTTAAATCTACGCTAAATCCTGTGTGAATATTTTGTAATCTTAAGCCTGGGGTGCACATTGTCTTTCTTTATGTATCGATTATTTTGGCAAAGTCTAAACTAGGACATAGAAAATTGTAAGTAAAAAATGTTTCTCGAAATAAATTCTTTTGTATTTATCTTTTCATGAAGGATATAATTAGTTACAATAATCATTAATCCAGTTTTGTATGGAGATAAGGCTTTTGTTCAACGGTTAAAACTTTTGCCATTAGGTAAGAAGAAATTATACATAGATTTTTACTGAGAAAATATCGTGTAACAATTTGGTAATGGATTTCATATTTAAAATAATGTATGTAAAATAATGTACATTTGAAAGTATTAAAATAATGTACATTTCCCAAACACAAGACATAATTTTCATTATTATTTATTAAGTCTGTAAAATTTTTAATCTGAACTTTAATATCTGAAATAGGTGAATATTTCATTGAAACAAATTTATTTCATTGAACTTCATTGAATTTAATTGAACATTGAATCATTGAAACAAAGACTTTTGTTACATCTCTAAAGTGTAAGTTTAAAATAAATAAATATTCTATTTTTATAAATGAAATAAATAAATATTTAAATTATATAATAT
The DNA here is from genome assembly GCA_918317495.1 of Synanthedon vespiformis. Lineage (NCBI taxonomy): Eukaryota > Metazoa > Arthropoda > Insecta > Lepidoptera > Sesiidae > Synanthedon > Synanthedon vespiformis. The sequence continues at coordinate 5,113,133 of OU906965.1, forward strand.
GTACAGTTACATAAACGATAGTTATTTGTATGCTTAACAGGTATATTGCAAGAAATGTTGGCGTTAAGAAGATGTAATGTGCTATGCTCCTCAGGTTATGCAGGCGAAGGAATATGTGCATCCCGCCCGTGTACTCTCTCGCCTCCATGACCTGAGGAACACAGCTAATGCTACGATAAAGAAGAACGAATCAAGACCAATGAAGAGAGAAGCTTCGATAGAGAGTAAATAGTTATTTTGATTTCGTATATAAGTGCAGTAACATCAAAGAATGTGTAAATTCAATATTACTAGTTCTTTTTTGTTTTTAAAAAAATTACAAAATAAAATATAGTTTCAATGACCCCATCCATGAATATGAAAAACTTGTACGAAGTTGTGTAACTATGATTCAGTTAAACTTTTTTTTTATACAAAACTTATATTATAAGAACGAACTATTGAATTTATGATTTCTATGATTTCATTCAATATCACAGCTATTTGTGGGGAGATTATACAAAAAATATATCAGTGCGAAATTGAAAATTTGCGATCACAGTACCCAAAAATGTCGTCCAGTATGTGACGATTTTTCGCAAATTCCAATGTATCTCTATTATTTGTTAACCACGTGACCTGAACTTTTTTCCTATTTTTTTGCAGAGATGTCGCTCCCGCTTGGCGTTGATTTCTGGAACAATTGATGAATAAATTAATGAATAAAAAAGATTTACTCAAAATTTTAATTATTTAGATTTTAATTTTAATTATCGTGTGTTATTGAAACACTTGTAAAACTGCATTTGTTATGCTGAAGTCACGAACTTAATGGTAGAACAACTAAAACTTAGCTCTGAAACAAATGTAGGTACCTCATCTCGAGTGAGAGCTGAGTCAGACATCCCAGATTGGCGATAACGGATTTCGATGACGTATGTTTCCGATGCCAAACTCCCTTGAGACGCGGAGACTCGACTATTGAGACTGCTGACAAGTAAAGTGCATTTATATCAAGCCTGCACAAAGATAGAACCGGTCTAAATGTTTCAACACTTTTAACTAAATTGAATAGTGCAAGATTGCAAAATATATTGTCTTTTTTTTTCTATTATGTCGTATTTATATCTTAGTGTCATTACTATATTTTTAACTAGCACGTGCCCGCGACTTCGTCCGCGTTGAAAAAGAGAACCGATGCTGGGTTAATGTTAATAGACCTGTCTGTTGCTATCTAGCGTGTTTCATAATGTATGTACAGGTACACTGTGATTCAAATCGTACATTTTCACTGCTCACATATTAAAACGCTGCTTTTATTTGACGGTGCAAATTAGAAGCAACAGCGGATAAATAAATATAAATCATAAAACATTAAATTCAGTACTTTTACTGTATACGTGGTAGAAGTTTCGTAAGTTGAAAAAAAGCTTAAAATATTAAACCAATAATTAGTTAAGCCCTTGGATATTTATTCACAGGGAAACATAACGAAAAAATCTTAAACGCATCATTTTAAAACGCAGTTTATAAACTGCGAGGAAGGCTTGCCTTGCCAATACTTGCCAATATAAGGAGATTTCTTTTAAATTGAATAAATAATTTCAGATAGCTAAAACAATGGGACACATAAATTTAAGTTATTTGCATTCAGTTATTGCACGCATTTTACGGGTTTATTTTTATTGACTGGTTATTATGATTTTTTATTGACTTGTTATTAAGTTTATGTAAGTATATCAACAGGGAATTGTTCACAATTGCATCTCAGCACAATGCTGAGCCAGTACCCGTTTCACTGCCACGAGGACACACGCATCTTTTAATTTTTTATCAATTTCTGTTCATTGTTATTGTATTATGTTTGTGTCTTTGTGTTGAGTGAATAAAATTCTTTCTTTCTTCTTCTTTCTTTCTAATTGGAGTATTTCTGTTTGTACTGTAATTTTATTCTGTTAGTAGTAGAGACATACATATTTATTTGGTTTCAGTAAAAATATAATTAAGAAAACGCTCATGGCTAATGCATTATACCAAACTCCTCCAGCCGGTACCATTTTATTCACATTTCGCCGTTAACACGACTTTATTGTTTTTTTTCCTCATATTCAGAATCGTAGCACCACTACCTAGTACGATTTTACAATTTTCAATTATATTATAGATATTGCAAAAATGCCAACCCGATTATCTACTGTTTAACCAAATTAAATTCTTAAATTTCCTACCCAAAACTCAGATAAAATAAGTACAAAAGATAGAGCTCTGTGGACAGAAAAGTGGACGCAGCAAATGATTGCGCAACGCAGTGTGTCCCCTTTTTTAACGTTGGGAAATCCTCTTGGATACGCGGCAGGGTAGGGGACACTGCGGCGTTATGCCGGATTCCTACCGGCTAAAAACCAACGACTTTCTAGCGTGTCAGTTCTAGTTGTTGGGCGGAGTCGCAGGGACGTTATGACACAACGTCGGTGCCCAGCTACGGCTATCTAGCGCAGGGAGGGCTACGCTCAGAACTTCGGCGTACCCGAAAGTGAGGGTACACCGCGGCCATCTCAAGGGACCTCACGACGGGCCTCACTACTTAAATACTTAAGTAACTTGATGTGTGAAATCAAGTACATGTAATATTATTATTTTATATTCAAAATGAAACTAAACATGTTCTCATAATAATATGTATCCCACATTATGTTTGTGTAATTTCATTTAGGGAAACATTTAGGATGAGTATTTTACATTTTACGAGTTGGCAACGAGTCCCAAATTACGTAGGCTTTGTATTGTGGTTCAATTACAATAAATAAAACTTGAAGGTCTTTTTTTCAGCTTTTTTTTCGAGATTAGCAGTTTAATTTGCTCATTTTCCTTCACCAAAGCGTTAGTCGTACCCAAATAACATTAATTATAATAATGTTACCTTTCTCAATTTGTATTTTTAAAAAGATTTCTTTGTAACCTGTAAAAGGTCGTGCAGAATAATATACAATTAAAAATCCTATATCCTATATCCTATATCCTATATCCTATATCCTATATCAATTTTTATTCATTAAATTAAATTAATGACCGTGCACATTATATCATAGTCTATACAAGCGATTTATTACTGTAACATTACTGAGATTCATTCGTCTAAAAAGACGCATAGCTACATCTCAATCTTTGTCGGCTTTTTTAAGATATACTTCTTACTTTATCTTTATTTTTCCTCTTCATCTGAATAGTAATTAATCGAAAACACACCATTTCACCTGCACCACATTACGTGACGGCGACGATATTAGAAACGCAGCCTTTACCAGAAGCCTCGTCAATCTGACGTATTAAACATCTGGAGAACTACCTTGGGAATCAAAATCTAGTATACCCAATTTTTATGCGACATATTTATTCACTTTTCAAAAAAGATTCACTATAATTTCTATATTTATTGATACTTCACTATAATCATTATGTTAATCTTCTTTCACTACATGGTGATTTGATGCAATTAAATTCGATTTTTTGTTTCATAGTAAGAAGTTTTCCGAATAAATCAATTTCGCAACTATCAACAACTGTGGTTATATTACAGAAAAATAAACTGACAATAAATATACAGAGTAGTGACTTTGTTTTTACTACAAAATTATTGCATGGAGTAAAATTATAGCCCTACTACCAACTTTTAAAAGAAGATTCAAATTCAGAGCAGTCAACTAAACAAAATCGCTTTCATACAGAAACGAAGTTGATGGTACGAAATAGCAAATGCAATCCAGTTTAGGTCCTAAATTAAATCGTATTAAGAGTTGATAGTAGGGCCCCATCAGTGTTCTAACTTAATAATGCTCTGCTCTAAAATATATGAAAAATTTAAAAAACGAGAGAGAGAGAGAGAGAGAGATCAAAACAAATCACTGAAACCTACATTTGAAAGCCTTTACAAACATTTAACACTAACCCCGTTCATTGCTTACCTATTGTTCAACTCTGTTGAACCATTTGATTGCAGTCCCGTTCAACGCTATCAGTGCACAGTACAGTACTGATATAACCTCTTTACCGACGATGGCGTGTGGTTTTGCAAGCGTTGTTTGCGTCAAAATTGCTACGTCTAGTTTAGAAATTGTTTCCAATTGGAATAATCCCTTGGAATAGCTGTAAAAAATTAATATATTTTCGTTAGAAAAGTTTACCAATCAATGTGCTGAAGATAACGAAAGATGTCATTGTAGTTTTTTTAAATATGTATTTCTTTGATCTTGGTATCCACACAACTCCATAAGTATGCGATTAGTTTGCGATTCTGCCTTCAAATTCATTTAGTTATCTACTAAGGCCTTAATAGGTTAGTTTGCTGTGTATTGTCCCCAAACAGTTTACTTTGATACTAAGTCAAAACTTAGGGAATAATCCAAATCAAACTTGTGAGTTAAGTAATAACTTTAGCATCTCATTGGTATGCGTCGTCACGATTCCCTCCGGCAAGTCTAACGCGTTTAAAACAAGGTATTGACATCGAATCTGAAGGATCATTTGGCGATTTAACTTTTAACTCTTTAATGTATATATGTATAGTATATACTTTCTAATTTTAACCAAGTTTGTGATAGTACTTTTTTATAACTGCTATTCTATCTGGTACTCGCAAATTCAACCGCGTTGAAAAATAAAAGATACAACTCCTGACATTTTTATAATTTAATTATACATATACGCTCTGTGAGCGACACCCTCAGTGACGTTTCATTGAGTGAAATAAGCGCCATCTACTCAAATAAGTATGTACTTGTTGGTTTATAATAAGCTTAACTTCGTCAGTAGTATGTTAAAATGTTAAAAAATGTTCCATAGTTTTCACTTCTGACGTGCAGTCCTACGACTGACAGTTTTTTCCTAAGATTTTATTAAAATACTTCCTTTTTGTAAAATCATTTAATGTTTCATATAATTTTCCCATACTTACTCTAAGTCACAATGTCTATTATTCAAGCGGAAAATGGTTACAGGGAAGGTCTATTCTGTACAGTGTATTGTCATAGAAATTGGGTAGCGACGAGTCGACTGTAGAGTGATTGCTTCATGGTCACCTTTGATTACATGCGGAATGGATCCGATATTTAAGTTTGATCTAAACCGAGCAATATGTCCCTTTGAATACGGTTGGTTTCAGTAATGTAGGATCGGGGTATACCTACTGGGTTTTGCAGCTTAAACTAGGCAACCCGTCCTTAAGTAATTCATTGTATTATTTACTATTTATTATCGACTTGATGGCAGTTGATAGGTCGCCTATCAAGGCGCTTAGTGTCGTTAAATGGCTTTCTTAGCCCAAAAACAGATTGGTATGGAATGCGTATCTATAATATTGTCATAACATTTATGTCGTTAATAGTATAAACTAACTACCTTATAAAAGTAACTTACCTATATCAAAGTATATATACTTACACTAATATTAAATATATATATTTTCTTTAACTATCTACTTATCTGTTTGTTTGGGCTAATATCCCTAATGGCTGGACCTATTTTGCTAACTTTCACCTAACTTTCACTGGCAGATAGTTGATGTTATAAGGAGTAACTTAGGCTAGTTTTATTTTCTATGCTAATGCTGCAGGGAAATTTCAGATCTATTTGGTCCGATGAAGTTATTAAACCATTGAATGGATACCTTTACGTTACGGTACGATGTCCCTAATACTCGTACGAAAGCAGGGATTCTAAATCCCTTTCGTAAGCCAGTTAGCAATACCCAAAAAGCATTTGCCTCAACAAAGTTCAGTGTAATCCTCAGAATAAAAAACAGATGTTTAAAATTCATTAGAGGAGGCCATTCCCCCTTTGTTTAGTATTCCACGAAGGTCTAGGGGACAATTAAATTATACTAATCCTCTAGAAAAACGGAGGATATACGCTAAATTGGGTCGTGCCAACCTTCCTAATATTACAGTCATTATTTAAATAGAACCAAACATAAGTAATCTATCGTATATCTTTACATAAAAATAAATTCGCTCTCCTCATATGTCTGTTTTCACGCTAAACTTCTAAAACATATTTTTATTATTTATTTTGATATGGTTTTCACTAATGAAAAAGAGCGATAAACGGTGTGTGTAAATAATTTGCAGAAAAAATGCATCTGTGCGAATCCGGGGGCGAGTCGCTATAGTTTTAAATAATTCAGCTAAATTTTTGTCATGATTATTGTAATCATCTAGGATTTTTTTAAAACCTAATCGCTATATATATATTAAGAATTCTTAGTCGTAATTCATAATGAATAAAGTAATTCAAAAGTGCATTTCGCTAACATTTGGGCAGGCCGTCTGAATTAAATGTAAATTTATTTATTTTCAGGCAACTGGACCCATATTTTACATTTTTTTTTAAATATAATTGAGCAATATAGACTTTTCCTAGGCGTTCTAGAAATAGGAGGGGCTTACTGACCCTGTATTATGAAGACGCGGGCGAAATCTGTCTCGAAATTCGAATGAAACAAGAGCGCACCCTTCAAAGGCATTAGAGAAAACATTGCGCCTAACGCCGCCGCAGTAAGTACAATAACTCGAGTATAGATGGCGCTGAAACGAATAATTCATTCGCACGAGAACTATAAGTAACTCCGACAGATCACGCAATGCTCTCTGTATGGAAACGTTTCGGTGAAATGTAAATCATTGAATTTACGAGCGGCTATTATTTAAATGGTTAGACAGATATTAGCGTTTTCGTCGGGTGTGTTACTTTAAGTCAACAAGGGACACAAAAATATTAAAAAGTTAAATCTATTATCTATCTGATATCTATCTACCTATGCATATACACCTTCTATTCCAATGTGATCTTCACTAAGAGTGTAATATGATTTTCAGTAAAACTTCTAACTGCACTAGGTAATAGATTGCAACCTATAATTGTACGATTTCCATATTATACTCGTAGTATGGACACTTATTTCCTTAGTCATATTTTTTACATATACATTAGTATATGTAAAAAATACGACTGTGTATCAGCCCCGAAACACAACTGGAGCTTACTTATTACGAACGATTATAAAATTTAAAATTTCACTGAAATACAATTATCTCTGAATATCTCTGAAACTTCAGATATTCTAAAATATTAAAAAAAAACGTAACCATGGACGTAACTATAACGCATAAACATAACGCATTCGTATGACAATTTTGATTTTACTACAATAAATTTTTATACCACGAGCTTATATGTCGTGGCCCGATCATAGAATTGATTACTTCATGAAATGGCTAGCTAAAACTGGTCATTTCATTGAATAACCAGCGTTTATCGACTAATGTATCCTACATCAAAGATTTAATAAAAACTCCAAGTAAAGAAGGAACCTATAGAACCTTATTTCGTTCATTTTCTATTGAGATTCATAATCAGACATACTCATTTAATAAAGCAATACTCAATTGATCAAGTATCTGTCTCTGGCGTAGATAGGTATGTATATAGATTATACAAGCTTCCTATTAAGTTGTCAGAGCTTTACAAGGCTGTCGAAAACGCATTGAAAACAAACATCATTTATCAATTAGCGAACATTGTACCTGAAGCACCACAACGCAGATTAATTTCATTCCATTTCATAGGTAAATCCCTATGATGCCTGCTTACGCTTAATCTGATGATCGATTCACTATCAGATTAACTATTCATTAACTAAATATGATCATAATATTATGAACAAAGTAAATCTATGAAGCTCTAAAGTAAATCTGATCTTATTTTTTTAGTAAAATTAATTAGTAATTGAGTATCGTGAGGACGCGTTGTCACGTTACGGCCGCGAACTGTCTTGTAAGAAAAGAATTTAAAAACTGTCTAGTAAAAAAAAAACAGTAGCACTCCGGGGGTGCCGACAGAAGTTAAAACGTGTATATTTTTTGATAATTGTCAACAGATGTGTCGGTTCCGGTAAAAGTATTGCGAGATCAATGGTTTCTTCCCACCTCAAAAATGCCCAACGCGCCTAAAGAAGTTTTCATTAAAAAAAACCTCTCAATTATTTGAGATCATAACGCCAAAAATATTCTAGTGAGAAGGGCGCGAGAATATTTTGTCGTGAGAATAAATTACTATTTAATAAACCTGAGTTGAAGAGGTCTGCGCTTGAAACTTGAATTAAGTAACTTGTCTGAGAACTCAATAATGAGTTCCGTTTCCTACCAACTTAACTGACTATAGTAGCACTACTGAGGGTTTCAACTAACTCACGATTTATATTGAAATTTTAATTAATATACTTTTTCATAGTTCATTCACTAGAGGGATAGCTTTGGCGCTATTTATTCCATACTTGGAAGCTTATATTATGGATACTGTACCACCTATAAAATTATGGTATGCCCTTGAGTAGAGTGGACCAATTTAAATATCTGGGACATATGGTGACCTCTGACCTGGGGACAAATCAGACATAGAGAGAGAACGAAGGGCGTTGTCTATACGATAGTAGTTTCGCTCGTTGCTCGTAACCCCAGACCCTAAGACGCAATAAAACTTTTTAACAAAAAATAAAACCGCCGAAAAAACTGGAAAGCATAAAATAATCTTATTATCATCTTACCTAAGTAATTTTGAGTCGCCGCCGCGCATCACTCTTTACGTAATTTTTGCTTGTTCGGCGCCGACTCAAAATTACTTAGGTAAGATGATAATAAAATTATTTTATGCTTTACAGATTTTTCAGCGGTTTTATTTTTTGTTAAAAAGTTTTATTTTATATTTTTTTGTGGCTATAATCTAATATTTACTACATACTTAATTTTTTATTTTGCCACTCCCATTTTCCCACCCTTAGGGTAGGATTTTTTTTCCAAATTTATACGAGACCAACTTCGAGGTATACCCTATCCATTAAAAAATGAATTATCAAAATCGGATTACTCTATAAAAAGTTATGCGTGGTTATACGCTACAATCGGTGAGTGAACAATCAATCATCCCCTGTTTTCCTACCCTTAGGGTTGGAATTTTTTTTCCAAATTAAAATGGGACCCCTTGGGGTGCACCCTTTCAAATAATAAAAAGAATTATCAAAATCGGACCACCCTGTCAAAAGTTATGCGTGATCATACATAAAAAAAAATTAAAAAAATATACGCATCGAATTGAGTAAGTACCTCCTCCGTTTTTGTTTTTTCGTTTTCGTCGGTTGAAAACGAGGTGTTATAGGTTTAACGTGTGTGTATGTGAATGAACAATCTGTGTAGTCATCGTAGCTCACAATAAATGGATGAGGCGATTTTGATCGGGGGTTTTTTGCATGCCATTCTAACTAATATTACAAATGAGAAAATAAGTTTGTTTGTTTATTTGTTTGTTACGCTTTAACGCCTTCGGCGATGATGTTATACTTTAATATAATATACATAATTTTATACGATAATGCCAGGATACAGAAAAGGAAATCGGGTACCTTTCATCGAGGAAAGAAGTCCCCGATAGATACATTATTGTACCTCTTGTATTATACTACTTAATTGTATCAAAGGTAGATACATAATAATTGTACTACTACTATGTGCAGTCAGTGTCGAAGGATTACCTCTAAACTCCAGGTGTATGCAAGGTCTGGTAACTTACTGGGGGTGGATCGGAGTTGTTGCCTCGGCAGAGCCCGGTCCACCCCCGGTAGTGGCCGGGCCCGCTATGACTAACATAGCGCGGTGCGCCGGCTGACCCCCACATACCCCTACCGTCTAGCCAGCGGTAGGGAATCTGTAAACGGATTTCTCCTCGAAAAAAAAAAGGTCTGGTAACTTAAAATTCCCATGGTAGACTATTCACCTCACGTAAACGCATAGGAACACACATGAACAATGATAATTACCATATAAATTTGTTTAAAAGGTCGTTAAGTAAGCCTCGTGTATTTCGCGTTGTGACGTCACGGGCTCCATTAGATTCACGAGAGACGACATCTTGACGAGTTACCCCGCCAATTTGCAGTAGAGGAATGAAGTAATGGGTTCTCAGGTCAAAATACGACACATTGCAATTCGTATAGCGAAAATTCGTAAAAAATTCATTCGAGTCAACCAACATTCGTATATTATAGGATAGGTATACGTTTAATTTCTTATCAGGGATTTAGTAATATGATTACCAAATACTGTCTATCCGCCTGTCCTCTGTTACCTTAACTTCTGCACTGAACATAATGAAATTTTGTTTTCATCCAGTAAAAAAGTAACGTTCCTAAGGGTCCATCTAAAAATTGAAATACATCGCCTAGCAAAAGTATAACAGCAATGAATATTTCAGGCGTTATCAATATTAATAATAAATCTGTAGGGGTCGGTCATGGAGTAATTTACTTTGTTTCCAGAAATATCGTGTATTCATACATGATACTATGTATGAATGTATGTTCCTCCATCACTCTTAAACGAACTAACTGATTTTCATGAAACTTGGTAGATAAACATTTAGAAGTACGAGACACGTGATAGGCTACTTTTTATCTATTTTAACGCGGACGAAGTCGCGGGCAATAGCTAGTATTGCTCATATAATGCCTCATATAATGGATGAGACGGGCTGGATGAAGGAGAAAGTCGTGGCTGAGAAATATCGAAGAGTGGACTGGAATTTCCTTATTCGTAAAGCTATAAATGATAAGTCCAACGCCTATAAAGCTTGCATTCTGAATGTTAAAGAAGAACACGTCGGCATATAAAAGTAGTCGACTTTAGTATTCCGTAGTAAAATTCCAGAAATATATGGTTCAGGAATATTTTTTCAGAATCCACTCATTTGTACCGTACCAGGAAAGCGGATGTGCAGAGGAAATCGAAAAGTTAAGATCCAATTGTGATACTTACTTCTTATTTTAAATTAGATAACATTTTCTTAAAGATTATTTTGCGCGTATAGTATGTTCCCATATTTAATCTAATCCAATAAGGTATTGATGCGCAGTATTTTTATCAAATTTGATTGATTTCTTCGATTTATTGGATTTTGAATGGGTGATCAGTTAGATAATTTTTCACGATTTTTTTCAAAAAAATCGTGTCACATGTTTGCCGCCGATGAATTAAACTACTCATACTACTGAACCGATTTTGATAAAACTTCGTAACTATGTATTATTTGGTCCAAATTAAAAGATAACATAGTTTTTATTTTGAACCCCTGGCGAAGCCGGAAGCTGTACTAGTATTATATAAAAACTAATTGAGTTTTTTTCTGGACGAAGCCGGAAGCCGCGGTCGCTAGTTATTTATATCTTCTAGTGCTGGTCTTGATTTATGGACGTAAAATGTCTGAAATAAATTGTTTTTATTTAATTATATTTATTATTTATTTTATACCAATTAATTAAAAAGTGCTTAGCTGTTCATTGCCCCGCTTGTTAAATCCGTACCTTTCAAGCGCACGTTACACAAATGTGTCTTCAACACTTCCCTCTTTAACTTACGTATCTTGAAGACGAGACTCGAGTGATTAATAGCATTGTCTCTCGTCGCGACTCATCTCTACATTTCCAGCTAACCTACTTACAGACGTCACAGGATAACTGCCATCATTACGAGATATATTGTACTTGTAGTTCACTTCGGAGATTCTTTTAAAATGCTTTGGTATCATTTTTCAAATACCCATTTCAAAATAAAGCGGCATAATAAGACCATCGTGAAATGACAGCATGTTTGCTGTTGTGATTCGGCGAGTGAGTAAGGGATGCCAGGGGCCCTAACCAAGAGCAAACGTACAGTGGTAAACGCTATACGCTCAGGGCCCCTAGCCAAGAGCACAATGCAAACGGGAGCGTTACGCTTATTAAAGAAACGATTGATTGTGGTCAAAATTTTATGTGGGCGTTACAACAACCAATCACCGGGCTTTATTTTCTATCGTTTCGTTAATAAGCGTAACGCTCCCCTTTGCATTGTGCTCTTGGCTAAGGGTCCAGGCTAAGCTACGCTGGGAGAAAAGCTTACAACAACCAATCACAGGGTTTTATTTCTTTCGTTTCGTAAGTACGCAAAGGGAGCGTTTGCATTGGTTTGCTCTTGGCTAGGGCCCCAGAGCCTACGTTGTCCCCCCGCCAGACGAGGCCCGCACGCGGGCTCCACCTCGATTAGACGCGGAGTGTGACCCCCCGCCCATAGACGACGCGAAGAAACACCGCGGGGTTTTAGTGGGTAGAAGTCCCACATACCCCACCGATCTCCCCATGGTCGGTGGGGATCTGATTCGCAGATTTCCTCGCGTAATAAAAAAAAAAAAAAAAAAAAAGGGCCCCAGAGCCTATTATTCCAATGCTTCCTTATCCTTAAGGAATCCTTTTCGCAAGGATATTACGTAACATATTGTAGTTTCAGAGATATTGTATAGATGGCGCAATATCTCTGAAACTTCAGAGATATTCGAAAATAAAACGTAACGCGTACCGTGTGACAATTTTGATTTTACTCCCATAAATTTCCATACCCCGGGCATTTACTTCTTAGTAAACTGCAAAAATACTTACTCATATTTTAAATATATTATTATTTCTTTGTTACAGGTACGGTAATAGCAGATTGAGCATGACAATGTAAGTCAGTGAATATTAAAAAGATGGGTTGGTTAACTGTTAACCACAGTTAAATTATATTGTTGTTTTTCTTAGTTTGCATTACACTGAAATTTACATTATAAATTTATATTTTTTATTCTTTAATAACAAATCACTTACATCTACCATTAAAATAGTATAAATAGTATATAACCACTCTCTTTTTACCTTTCCCATCTCACCCAAATTGTCAGAGGAGCTGGGATGACACAATATGTGAAATTACATCCAAATATCTTCTAAGTTAAAGCACAGGCTCAGAACAGGCCAGATTACTGGCTACAGGGGCGAAGGAGTCCGGGGATTGGCTCCGGGTCTATCCGTCGGCAAACATTGGCATTGACGTGTCTTCGTCTCGGGGTTCGTGTCTGTGCTCCACACAGGTGCAGCGAGGTTGACGAATTAAGTCACCACGGGCCTTCATGCCAGAAAAGCGCCGGCCGCTTTTCCAGACACGCCGCACTCAATGATATAATCCGCCGTTCTCTTGCCATTGTCAACGTACCTACCTTGATGGAACCAACTAGCATAGCCAGGGACGACGGTAAGAGACCGGACGGCATGTCCCTGATTTCCCGGAGTGTGGGAAGGGTTCTAGTGTGGGACGCTACTTGCGTGGACACACTGGCTCCTTCTCACATCCACGGAACGAGTAGGGAAGTGGTAGCGGCTGCTAAAGCGGCCGAAAAATTAAAGACCACGAAATACCGAGATCTCAGTTCTTTTATGCCGTTCGGAGTCGAGACCCTTGGTCCGTGGGGTCCCAGCGCTCGCCAACTTTTGAAAGAGGTGTCAAAAAGGCTTACCAACACCACTGGTGACCGATGAGCTGGGAGCTTATTAACGCAACACTTTAGCATTGCAATTCAGCGAGGAAAAGCTGCCAGCATCCTCGGCACCGTGCCGCGGGCGCCTAAATTTTTAGATATTTTTAGGCTTATTTACTTAGTTTTAGATTTTAGTTTAGTTTAGTTTTATTTAGAATTAATAATAATTGTATTTTTATTGTATATTATATTTTAATTTCTCATTAAATATAAAGCCTAATTGTAATTTGGATAGCTGACACATAAAGATTCTTTAATTAGGTCGGTAACATATACTCATATTTTCGCACATCTCTGTATTTACTAGCAAACCGCGAGCTTATTAAGAAAATCTCATTAGTTTTCTTTGTCTAATTAAAATCCTTACTTTGCTTACAAATGCTTCAGCGATATCCACTGAGAAACTCTGCGATTAAACTTCCACAAAATGTTAGAAGCTTTAAATGACACGCTGAAGAAGCTTTAAATGACATATTACATGGGCTGAATAGTCCCGGGCCTAACACATAAATGGCGCTAGTTTTATTGAATTCACCTCTTTTTCAGTTAGTATATACTAACCTTCAAAAGAGAGCTGTTAAAATTTCATGATATCTATTCATTAGTTTGTGAATAACTGCATATAAGTAATAGTAAAAATCCTAACTTAGCTAAATCACATTCACATACTTGAACCTTTCCATTTTTTTAAAAAAAAGTAAGTTAAGTTAAGTTAACCTAAAAACAATTTGCAATTTAATGAAACACTTGAACTACGTAGCCTAACGATTTCAACAAAATATTCCAGTCACGGTGCTCTTCATATAGAAAAAGGTTTAAGGAGTATCCAGAAAAGGTTATTGGACGACACAGGACAAGATGCGAGGAAAATTTGAATAAATTTCATAGTCCCGTCAGATTGTAAGCGATTTTTTGTAATATTTTTCTCCCACTTGTTTACGCTCCTGTCTTATGAAGACTTCTTTTAATACTGTGTGTATAGTGAAGTTTATGGGAGACCGTAGGGTGGAACTACATAAAATATAATATATTTATACTTATGGTGTAATATATGTCGTTATAAATTGAAGGTTGCGTTTGTTTGCAGCCTCCAGCCTACGTAGATTTTTAAAGCCAAATATTATTTTGATGTTATACCTACTTTATTCAAATTGTGATTTCATCGTCATGAAAATGTTTCGCTTTTAACAAAGTTAGCAGATATTGTGTTAGGAACGCTTTGAATAACAATTCTCAATAACGAATTTTCGCTTTTATATCTACATAAACTGCGCTGCATTAATTTTTTTTTGTTTATACTGATGCAAAGTCAGTTTCTGTCAAAAGCGGGGTTTTTATGTCTGTAATTTTATGGTTTTCGTCTGTACGTGTGTGATTACTGGTTTCAGGATACTGGTTACTGGATACTCATTGCCCTGCCACTACTTAAATTAGTTTACTTAAATAAAGTCTCATTAAGAATTACAACTAAAAATTCTTAATATTAATATTATTATTTCTTGATTGCGATTAAAATTGAAAATTTAGTTGCTAGTAGAACAGTTTGGACATGTTTCATTAAAATTATTCGAGTCCAATCTGTCATACTACGCAGTAGAACTAGTTGGAATTTTTTTGTCAAAACTGTTCTATTGTAGAACAAATAGTAGAACAGTTTGGAACAACCCGCATAGACGGATATAGACGAGTACAACAATCATGAAAGAATTAAGCAAAACTACACAATTATGTAGATAGATATGTAGATATATATCTATATATATTATACACGATGTAGATAGATTGATAGATACATATGTAGATACATAGTAGTCTAGCTGAGGGATTACTAACACCTTATCAACTTATGGCAGATATGACGTATGGACTCAATAGAAAGTCTGGGGTTATAGTCCAAGAAAATAAGCCTCTAAATAGAAATATGAGGTACTGTGCGTTTCAAATGAGAATAGGACTGGAAATTCGCATTTGACACCGCATTTCTCACGAACTTCATTACTGATGTGTACGGAGTGCAAGAAAAAACAATCCAAGAATTAATTATTATTTTTATTAGTTTTTATTATTTTTGTAATGTGATTTATTTATTCAGTTAGTTTATTATAAAATCGTATACATTGACCCATAAAAGAATTACTTATCTCGTGGAGACGCGTTAGCAAACTTAAGGGCTTTGCTACATAGAACCAAAGCCGAAAAGATCGTATAAATACGATTTAAATCGTACTGTAATTTACACTTATACTTTAATTACTTAATAATTATTATATACTAGCTGGTGTCGCGCCGCGACTTCGTTCGCGTTGAACGATGAAAGGTACCCTATGTCCTTTCTGGTGTCCCAGACAACGTGTATGTAAAATTTAATGGTGATCGGTTTTTGCATGAAAGCGTAATAAACAAAAAATTAGTAATATTAGTAAGGATATATATATTTATACATATATAAATTTATTAGGTAAAATATAAATAAAAAATATTTATATTTTTGTTATTCGGATTTTTTTGACGACATTACTATGATGACTCGGATCATGTGAAGTTTGCAGCAAGCGCGATGCTATTCTCATTTGAAACGCATAGTAAATACTTGAATTTTTGATATAAGTTTCTTTGAATGACTAAAAAACGACGTGTGAAAGTTTTTTTCAAAATCACCCATGAGAAGTGGTGAAAAAAAAAGTGTGATTTTCAAATTTTGGGGAAACCGTAAGGACTAGAAAAAAAAAGTTTATATGAAAGTTTAGCTTATAATTTTAATTAAACCTTGTTGGTTCCAACGACATGCGCTAAACAATTTAATAGCTCTGCAACGAGGTTGCAGCACACTTCACGAATCTGATTGGAACTTTGTCAGTCTTCATGTTTCTATTGCACATTCTAGCTTTATTTTGGATCCAATTCCCTGAATTCCCTGAAGACATTTACTCGGTAACCTCGTCTAGATGTAAGTATGTCAAGGCGAACGTTTATTTTAATTTATGAAATACTAGCTGTTGCACGCGACTTTGTCCGCGTAACTTTATAAAATAACATTCGTGTCTGTGAAACCATGAAAATACACATATAAAATTTCAACCCAATCGGTTCAGCCGTTTAGTACTTATGTGAAAAAGAAGTTAAGTACGGAAGGCTAATTCTTACTACCCGTTGTCCTTTTACTCGTTTTCCCGTAGGAATGAAGCATTTTCCCGCAGTAAAAAGTAGCCTATATTCATCACGGATAATGTCGGCTTCTAATGGTAAAAGAATTTTTCAAATCGGTCCAGTAGTTTCGGAGCCTATTCTATACAAACATACAAACAAACAATCAAATCTTTCCTCTTTATAATATTAGTATAGACTAGCTGGCGCCCGCGACTTCGTCCACGTTGAAAAAGAAAAAAGTGGCCTATCCAGTGTCATGTACTTTAAAATGTTTATCTACCAAGTTTCATGGAAATCAGTTAATTCGTTTAAGAGTTATGGAGGAACATACGTACATACAATACCTACACTTACAAATTTATTATTAGTATTGAATATTGATTGATAACTTAAAATTAAAATTAATTTGATATTGACAAGTCTTAAGTAATTGTGATAGCTTAGTTTATAGGATAAACACTTTAGCTTTATTTAAATTTATTTAAAGCACGTAGGCTACTAGTATCTTATATCCTGATAGGTGTGCAAAATCCATACTTAATAATATAAATGCGAAAGTAACTCTGTCTGTCTGTCTGTCTCGCTTTCACGCAAAAACTACTGAACCGATCACCATGAAATTTTGCATACACGTTGTCTGGAACACCAGAAAGGACGCTATTGGGCGCTATTGTCGCATGGTGGCGCCATCGTCGTCACAGCGATATAAGATGACATGAGATGACATTACACAAAATTATAGCTGTGAAACATTATTGATGTATTTTTTTTTATATTTTTTTTTATTAGAGATGGGTTTGCTCTTGGCCAACAACCAGCTGAGTAGCAAGGATGAGGCCTATGATGGAGCGAGCTCACCCAGAATATGCCTATTCACTCGAACTTTGAAAAGATTAGGGTTATATGAGCTCGAAAACACAGACACCGGCAGGGAGTTCCAAACCTTGGCAGTGCGCATTATAAAGGATGTTTCAAAGCGTTTAGTCCGAAAAGGAGGGATTTCGACAAGATGCGGATGGTAACCAGCCGTACGTCTGTATGTCCGATGGAAGAAAGGAGAATTGTCACTTGGTTGTCAAATATTTATAGGTGCGTTCAGAATTTTGTTGTAGCATGAGGCCCGATTTCTAAGACCGATTTTTATGAAATTTTATTCGGTAGATAAATGATAGTTGCAAAACAATGCTTGCCCGGGTCAAGCTAGCATATATTTTCTTCAACGCGAACGAAGTCGCGGGAACCCACTAGTCATTAATAAAATATCAAAATTAAACATTAATCCGTTGAGTGCGGGATTAGCTTTTTTATTTTTGTATGAGCAAAGGTCGCCCCACAGGCCGAGGGAGGCTGGGTTACAAATATAATGTCACTTCACACAAATAAACACTCTATTCAAATACTTTTACAGGAAATTCTAATTACAAAAAAGGCCAAATACAAATGCCAATATAAAAAGGAAATATTTATACATGTAAAAATCTTATTTATAGATACGAGTATATGTGTGGGGCTAATCAACTAAGTATATGCTGTGACCATTATTTATTTATTACAGAACATTTTAATGAAACACGTAGATTGCGAAAAGTTAATAATTTATATAAATTACAGATTGTATAATCGAAGTTACACATACATATAAGTGAAACAGTGATTTCCTAATAAAGACGAACCATTGTAAAGAACCTCTTATTTCTAATTCTATAACAACAACTGTTATTCATTGCAATTTTTTTAACAAAAGTGAGCAGTTTTCTATCCACAAGAATGCGTTATAAAGGATATAAAATTGTACTGGACTATAAAACCTAATGCACCGAAAGTATATGCATTTATATTTTTCAAAAGAACATTCTTGCTTTAGCAACGCTCCATTGGTTAGGAAATATCAGTGAAGCCAGAAATCTTTCAAAAGTACATAGCAATATTCAAAGATTTTTTTATAGCGTCAGTATTAGTAGATTAGATGGCAAACTAGAAATATTCGTAGCAAGAATTTTTTTTATTTATACTTAGAAAACGAACCAGGTTTTTTTTTGTGTGGGTTCTGAACTTGCTACGAACTTTCTGAACACTTACAAAAAAAAGAAAACACCTACTTACCTTTAAAAATTAACTGTTTTAAAAAGAAATCTTATCACTTAATAAACGCGTCATAGAAAACTGTGACACTCCTTAGAAGGACCACTGAATTATTAATACAAAAGTCGGTAAAATCCTCAGAGGACGGGGGACTGACTCGTCAATGTTGGGAAGAAGTTTTGTTCTTGTTTTGTCCGAAGAGGACTGGGCTGATTTTCCATCCCTTAGGGAACGTTTTGAGTTTGTGCGTAAACCTTGCAAACTATAAAATGTTCTATTGTAATAAAAATATTTTTATTCTTTTTTGACATCTCTATAGGTTCTAATATTATAAAGAAGTACAGTTTATATTATGTTTATTAGTTTGTTTGTATGTAGGATGTAAGATAGAATATGTAGACTTTATTTTTAGACCGATATCTAAAAATAAAGATTCATTGCTTACCTAAAAATATTGTCAGGAGTAGAAGTATATTTTATGTTTGTCAGGTCTTTTATTTTTCAACAGGGACGAAGTCGCGGCCCCTAGATTGTATAACATATTTTTTTAAGATAAAATTTGTAGTAGATAGAAAAAAAGATTCAGTAAAGGCCAGCGCCCGCGGGTTTAACCCTATATAAATATCAAATATAAATATCAGAACTCAGTCTAAGCCCAAACACAGTGGGCATATCATTGATAAAATCAAAGAATTTCATGTATGGAAGGGACGACGATAGAAATTAACATTTTCAATTCATAATCAAAATGCGTGTATGTGATTGAAAAGAGAAATTACATGAAATTAAAATAATCATAAATCTCATAAATAAATATCGAAATAATGCATAAGAGAACGCATGTTATTTACGTGATCAAAATATAAAATATCCCAAAGGGAAAACGACCCCGTTTATTGGAAAGGGAATTAAGTTATTATCGTGTCGTATACTCGTATGGATTTGTCGAAAATGTTATTTTTATTGCGTGATATGTTTGCGTAAACGCGGTCTTCCTCGAGTGTGCTTCAAGAAAAATACACTACACTGATTCAGGATTTCTCCAGTACAATATATTTAGACTCTATAGCCTTTTAGATAGGTGTACCTAATGGATGGAAGGACTAAATAGCGTTATGACAAAATTTTATATTAAACTAGCTGCTGCCCGCGACTTCGCCCGCGTAACTTTGTAAATTATATGCTAAAACCTTCCTCGAGAACCACTCTATCCATTAGTGAAAACAGCATGAAAATCGGTGTAGTAGTTTTTGAGTTTATCGCGAACAGACAGACAGACAGATGGACACGGCGCAGGACTTTTTGTAGTGATGATTAGCTTTAGAACAACAGGCGTTAATAGTACTAAAATAATCGTGCATAATAAAATGCGAATTACTGCAATATATGTTTTTCTAATTTATCTTATTGTCAATATTCATGACGTCTTTTTTCGAGCATTATGTTTATGTATTGAGTCGGTCTTAAGAGTATCCGGCAGGCAGATAATGGCCTACTTGGAGGTAATTGGCTTTTACAAGAAATCGTTGCAAGAATTTAGTTTACAAAAAACAACTTTCTACCCCAAAACCACATAACAAAGAATCCCGCAGTATTTTATTTACCTTATTTGTATAATTTGACGATTTATTTTTCATTCTTTTTACAACTCCTTCTACAAGTTGGATTTGAAAATTTCTTTCACCTATCTTAATTTTACATCTCGTATATTCTAGAAACATCAAAAATTTCCTTGAACATCTCAAATTTTGAATTGTTCGTAAATTTTCCTCAACTATTAATTGTTGGTGTAAGTTCATCTATTATAAGTTAGCAATCAATGATGTTATATTTATGAGGGTCACGTATCTACCCTTGAAACAGTTGCTCACAATCAAGCAACCAGCACTGACCTGAATTTATGAGGCGTATACACGTAATATCAGTTGATAGGGATTTATACGAGTATGTTATAAATAACATACATGAGCCAGTAATAAATGCCCTTAACACCTTTATGGAGGGTTTTAGTGTGATCTGCTTGAATTGAAACAGTTAAATACTAACGTTAAGAAACGACACTCGAGAGATATGACGTAATCTTATAAACTATTAAATTGTCTAGGGTCAGTGAGTGAGGACAAATCTGAAACAAAGAACAAAGATGTGCGAAAACTTGTTAAGAACTAAGGTTTTAAATTTTTAAATCATGAAAATCTGCATTCTAACTATTATAAGGGAATGTCTATTGGTGTCGGTCTTGATGTAGCTTGTCTGTCAAGTTTAACATTAGAAAAACCGGGATCAAAATCGGTCAAAACACAGATTAAACTTATAAAAACAGTTGGACCGGGTATTAAAAATAACTGACGTCACTTGTACATAAGAAACTTCTTTAAACGTTTCTACAAAATGTAATAATTGAAGTAACAAGGAACGCCCCAGACATATCTGATGGTTCTAACAATATTTGTTAGGGAGCACATTAACCCGCTGAGTGCTAATGACACCAGTGGGGTGCCCTCGACCTCCCTTCAAGTCTGCAACTAGTCGCTACAGAACAACTGCTGGCAATTATCTCGACACAATAAAACACAGTTAACAATGGACATTATTGCAAGCGAAAGAATTAATTCCTTCATTTGGAAAACCTTTACAACTTCGCTCATTTATGTTGTACTGTGCTGTGGAAAATCAAAAATCAGATCAATCGTTTTTGTATGTAGTCATTGGGTTGAAACTTGTACCATAGAAAGAAAGAAGAAAATTTCCTGTAATTTGTTCATGGGGTTTCATAGATATTTAAGCGTGAAAGTATTAAAATTGTTTTTAATTTGCGAATGTTTACAAAATCCGAAATATTTATTATAATAATAAAAAAAAGCAATTCTCCAAAGTGTAAGTAAAAAAAAAACAATGGCCTGGTCCTTTTCATTGATTTTCACTGATGTTAATCTGAATTATTCTGAACGTTTCAATTCAATTATTTATTGCGAAACTTATTCTTCAGTAGAATGTAATCGAAACTGCTTGGGGAATCAAAACACTATTTAATTGGGAACTAAGTCGGGTTTATTAATATAGGTTATAATTGGATTCCTCTACTTCGTTCCCAATTATGGAGACTATTCGAACCTGTAATAACAGATTTATTTTTCATTTTTATTATTCACAAGCTGCTACCCGTGACTTCGTCTGCGTTGAAAAATGAAACATATGCTTAATGCTTTATTAACATAATATGAAAAATCTTAAAAGCTTCATTGAAACATAAAAATATCAATATAAGTAATTTGCCGCACAACACTAAATGCGCCTAATTTTTTGCCTATATATTTTAATAGCTGGTGCCCGCGACTTCGTCCGCTTTTTATGTTTTATATAGCCTATGTCTTATTCTGATGTATAAGCTATATTATTGTAAAGTTTCATTGATATCCATTCGGTAGTTCTTGCGTGAAAGAGTAACAAACTTTCGCAATTATAATATTAGTAAGGATATGTATACAATGAAGCTCTTTCCTTTACCCTTAAGTCGTGGATATGCCACCAATTCGCACAGAGCGATTTGCGTCTTATTTTATTATGCGCACAGCGAGGGTGTGGAATTCTCTCCCCTCTTCGGTGTTTCCTGAAATATATAACTGGACTCTCTTCAGACTATTGACGGGCAAACAAACTTCATCTTCGACCTCAACTTCACTTACCATCAGATGATATTGAGGTCAATAGTTTTCCCGTATACAATTAAAAGACAAATTTGTCCGAGTTTGTAATATCCTCATTTGCACTAAAATAGAATTTACACGATACACTAAAGCTGCCTTCAAATTCGGTCTGTGAAGCTATTTTGCCACATAACGTTCGCGATTTATGTAAGAACTTTAGTTCCTTAAGATTTTATACTTGACTCTTCTAGAACAGTAGTAAAATGTTTACGACGCATATCCAGACAAACGCTCCAAGTTTATAACACTTATCTATCTAAAGCTTATATTTGAACACACTGTCCACGGTTTAACGATTGATAACTTTATTCTTACATAGGTACGTAAGAAAAAGCAAATGTCCAAAAAATGCCTGGAAATGGACAGAAATTATCAGTAGGCCTAAATTCTATAAAGTAATAAAAATGAAGTTTGTAATGTTTTTTGCTGAATGTATATCAAAGTATGTAAAAAATACTTAGTATAAAACAATAAGTACAAAAAACAGTTTTTAAATTTTTTGTAGACATATAATGTTTTATAGGTAATTTTTTTTTAAATCGGTAATACAAAATGGATTTTTTACACCTTGGTTATATTATTGGAGTTTTCATAGGGAATTCTAATTTAACTTGATTAACAATGTATATGTCACTCAGAGTGAACATTTCTATTAGGGAAACAGTTAGTTTTTGAGTTTTTTCCATTACAAGCAAAAATATAAACTTTTTCTCTTTATAATTTCAGTATAGATTTGCAGAAAAAAATCCGTGCGAACCCGAAAGCGGGTCGCCAAGTCGACAGTATGTAATAAAGTATTCAACTTTGAACATTAACAGTCCATTAGCAAGTTATTTGATATTATTTGGAAAGGTACAAGTGAGCACTTCATTTCATGTATGAGCGACATTTGATCTCAGACTTCATCACAATTTGTACAAGAGTGGGTACAAGAAATAAGGTGCTTATGTAAACTAACATTCAGGGCTCGCGAACATTTGGATCAAAAAATTAATAAAAAAATATTTTTTTATTTTTTTACACAGGCAACTTATTATTTATAACATTATTTAAGGCCACTTCAAAAGTTTACAATCACGGGATAACAAATTTTGTATATTCAATTAAACCCATTCAAAATTTTAAAGCAATTCTTTAATATTCGAAGAGAGTCAGCCTAACTTTGCGCTTGAACACAAGAGTTAATTTATAACATTAAAAAATTCTGTACACCTCCTGTTATGACTTAAAAAAGCAACAGCCACTTTTCATTTTATTGCCTACTAAAGGTAGCGATGCGTGAAATTAATTTTGTTAGAAGCCCCTCATTGCGGCATGATAAAGATTAAAGAAACGCGAGAGGGTCATTTCCGCGATGGTCATTTTTAACTATATAGGTTGTCACACTTCCTTCGTTTATAATTATTGCAAAAACATTTTAATATGTGTCTTTAGAGTTGTCCTAAATTAAGTACTAGGTAAGCGCGAGAAAATATTTCAAGCGGTGTGACGCTAAGTACAGACACAAAAAATATAGACATACTCTATTACGCGTGTGAAGCCGGGGCAGGTCGTTAGTGACCACTATTTTACTAATACAACTCACCATCAAGTTGTCTGTCAAACTGCCTGCCACCGTCTATCATATAAAGAAACGTTAATGTAGCCTGTGTGAACAAAGGCCAATCCTAAAAATTTGCATTGTTTAAAAAAAAATAATTACAAGAAAGTATCAACGCAATTGGTTTAAAAAAAAATGTTATACTAAAACTTGTGAAGAACAAATTGTATTGTTTAGAATTTCCATCGAAGTAATAGAAACCCCACAATAAAAGTTAGGACATAAGAAGGCAAATGAATCCTGCACCGATTAACAAGTCAAGGTCAGTTAAAAAAATTGTATTTTTTTAATGTTGTTTTAGTGCTAAATACAAAAAAAAACACAATTGTCAGGCCTGTTGAATTGTTTCCGCCGCCTGGAATCTCTAAATATATAGAGCTTTAGTGTCTCAGTGACTGCGTTGAGGTGTGGCCCACGTTTGTGTTTAAAGGTCTAATCGGTGAAGGTCAAATTGTCAATGTCATTGGCGTATGTGAATCCCTTAAGTTAGTGACATTAGTTATGTATTCTATTATTTCGTAGAGCTAACCCATTCATATCACTATTCGTAGCGACATCCAGCGACGTAGCTACGCGCGACGTGGCGGCGTAGAGGCGCGGCGTAGCCACGTAGCCATCTGTAGATGTAGCAACACTTCGTCTACACTCCCAAAATCTACATCTATTGGCACGTAGGCGCAGGTCAATGATCTATGTAAATATATTACATACAGGCAGACAGCTTATTAGATTTAATGCTATATTAAGTATGTTATGTTTTAACAAAAGTAACTGTTAAATATCCATACTAATATTATAGATGTTTAAGTAACGCTGTCTATCTGTCTGTTAACCTTTTCACGCCTTAACTATATACCTAACCGATCATCATGAAATTTTGTATGTATATTATGTTGTCAGGGATACGAGAAAGGACATAGGGTACCTTTTAACATGAAAATAAAAAGTACTGTCAAAGCAAAACAAAAGGTCGAACGTTATATTGCATATATATACATTTTTTATTTTCAAAGCGGACGAAGTCGCGGGCACCAACTAGTATGCAATAAGTTATCTCTGTAGTTGAAGCATATTTTTCAAGTAATAAATTGTGAATTAAGTACTATGAAGAATGAATGCCAATATCGAGTTTAATTAACTTTCAATTAGTCTGGCATTAACAAGCATTATCAAGTTGAGGGTCTTTCGTGACCTACATTAATATGTACAGCTAGGTGGTGTTACTTATATAACTCTTAGTAGTATGTATTATTATTTTACTTTGATTATTGTGCTTACCATGTACAGACACACTAGCTATGTACCGCTTCCCTATTTCCTAATTTGAAATTAACATTAATTACGTAATTATAATATGTATTAACATTACAACAAGTCAACTCTAAAAACGACTATCAAGCTGTACCCAGTGACTTTCTAAGTTCTTTTTTAAAAGATGCTGCGGAACGTCGGAAAATATCCATGCCAGTAATCAATCTGTTTTTAGGCGAAAACTATTCCGCCTAGGTTAGTTTTAATGATTCTAGGCTTACACGTTAGCCCTGTTCTTAATATGCTACCTAGCATTACACTTGGGCAATCGGAAAGTGACAACAAATTGTATAATTTTAGACCAGTGTAGCTATCAACTTTTATTAATACTTTGTCCTTGTATTCTAGGTGTCGTAAAAATGTCTTCTATACTCTCTTTATATCCTATTATTATGTATTTGATGATATGGACTCAATGCAATAGAACAGTATTTAAGTCTGCTTCGTATTATCAAGTTAAATAGTACTAGTTTGGTGGAAGAGTTTTTTTAAATTCTTTTGTATTCCTAACGATGAAATCTAAAAATTTTAATGAATTTTTAGTTACATTATCAATATGTGGTATACAACTCAATTTAAGATCTATGATTACGCCAAAATGTTCTATTTGGTTTACGTTCTCCAACACAATATATTGACAACACACATTCGATACACTGGGGAACCATTCGAGCAACTGACACATCAAAAGTATATTATACATTATTTATGTATTACAATATGTACATAAAGCTTCAAAGTTTGGTAATAAAATTAAGAATTCCTAATATTTAAGCTATGCGAGTTATGATTAATTTTTAGGCGATTAGAAACTTTTTTCAATTAAAAGTTTAAAGAATCTGATTTCCCTCAAGAATTCAATTTTATGTTTACACTTTTTATTACGAACTATGCGTTTTTTTGTTGAATACTAGCGGGCCGCCTCCGTCTTCGCATGGATTTTGCTAAGAACCTTCCTCCTTTAACGTTGTTTCAGGCAATTTTCAGACAATAATTATAAGATTAGCCCAGCGGGTGATCCTGTGAAGTTTTGTATAGGTTTTTTTTCTATTGTTTTTTAATTTTGTTTTATGAAAACTGAATGCATCTAAGAAAAGTAGTGAGCAAAAGCTAGTATATTATAAACTAGGTGGCGCCCGCGACTTCGTTCGCGTTGAAAAAGAAAAAAGTGGCCAATCCTATGTCCCGTACGTCCAAATGTTTATTTACCAAGTTTCATGAAAATCAGTCAATTTGTTTAAGAGTTATGGAGGAACATACATACATAGAGAAAAAATTTCTAAAAATGGTCAATTTAGTTTCAGTATCATGTATAGAGACTATATACACGATATTTCTGAAAACAAAGTAATTTACTCCATGACCAACCCTTACAGATTTATTATTAGCATTGATGATGTAAGCTATGTCCTTTCTGTATTGTTACGAATTCAAGGGTTAAGTTTTTTTTTATATTAGAGATGGGTTTGCTCTTGGCCAACAACCAGCTGAGTAGCAACAATGAGGCCTAAGATGGAGCGAGCTCACCCAGAAGATGCCTATTTACTCGAACTTGAATTCAACCAATGATCTTGTTTTTGTGAAATCTGTTACGAAAATAGATTAGTTCCTTGCACAGAACATAGTTGACTTTTGACGCTGACGAAACCTCACAAGAACTAGTATGCATGTAGAATTAGTATCTAAACTTAGGTGCATGTTGTTTTCAGACTAGTAGTAGGTAAATTCATGTCTTAGATTAAGTATAATATAGTTTAGTGGTGATAACAAATGAAGATCAAATTTCAAAAATCCGTCGTCTTTCTTTAATGACACTACATAAAATTGAGAATTGATAGATTTACTTAAGGGGCGTGGATTATATTTAAAAACAATACAAGTAGTATTTGATTTTTTTTACTTTTGAAATTTTTTTGATGTTTTTACAAATATTAAGAGGACATTTTCAACCTTACCTACTGTCGGATAAAAAGAAATCGAAAATTTAAAAATCATATTAGATAAAAATAATTTGCTTCGATGTAGTACTGGACATTAATTATTTATTTACTAATTGTAATTATTTTTTATTTTTATTAATCCTCAAATCGCTCAAAATCTATGAAAAAATGTATCGTTAATTAAACCGTTCAAAAGAATGTTTATTTGTAACAAACCAATTATGTTAACAAATAAAACTGTGTCAAATACTTGCAATTGTTTCCAAAAAACAAATACAGCTTCATTAGAGTGCCCTGTCGTAGTTTTTTGTGCTACATTTATTTTCTCATTAGCAACACTCAAATTGCAATGCCAATATGCATAACAATAATTAGTATAATAATTAATCTATCTAGACTGTCTAAATTAAAAATTGGTTTTAGTGGAGATCCAGTCTGTAATTTAAATTATCTTTCTTTAAATTATTACAATAAAAACAGTTATTTCATAGTACTACATATATACAAAAGTATACACATACTACATATTGAATTCCACAGTTTCAAAATGAAATATATTTCAAGAAAATGGCTTTCAAAATGCTATATTTAGTTAATGTTGGGATAAGAGCCGGTCAAAAGTAAGCTAAAGTAAATACTCAGTCGGATAAGTGAGTGACGAAAAAATCCCCAAATTATTTGAACGCCCGATTGTATATCTTGGTGTAATCGAGTCACAGTATGTAGATTGTAGACTAAGGCGTCTATAACACTAATCTAGTCTAGAGACTAAACAAAAAAATATGTAAATAAAAACAAATAAATTAATTAAAAAATAAAATTAATTAATAATTTATGAAAAAAAAACTACACAATTCAGAAGTTGAATATGTCAGCTATTAGTCTTTGAATCCATACTTCCTTATTCCTTATTTGAATCCATAAAACTAGCTGCTGCCCACGACTTCGCCCGCATATCTTTGTGAATTATATACTGAAACCTTCCTCGAGAACCACTCTATCCATTGGAGAAAACAGCATGAAAATCGGTGCAGTTAATTTTTGAGTTTATCGGGAACAGACAGACAGACAGACGCGGCGGAGTACTTTGTTTTAATATATGTAAGGATAAGGATTGTAAATGTGAAAATAAGACTTTCTGTCTGTCTGTTTGTAACTTGTTCACGTTTCTAGCTTCTTAGCGTTAGTACATTAAACCATCATTATATTGATTGATACTATATCAATAGTATTGATATGAGTATAGGTTAAAATGATGTGTCATCGTTAAATGTTAAAAAAAAATTCCTCTTACAAAATCAACAAAAAAGTTAGTTTAACAACTGATACTCGGTTGTACTGTGGCAACATTTCCACTAAGTAAGATTCAGTAGTAGATTGGCGGCGGCACTGTACAGTCTTCCGTTGGGACCGCGCAGCTGCCCGCCCGCCCTCGCGCTTGGGCGGCGAGAAAAAAAAAACCACAGTAAACAAAGTTACACAAACAAACCAATTAGGATCGACCGCGGGAAGTGGCGGACAAACGTGATAGTGATGTTAATGCCAGTAAATGGCAGTTAAAAAAAATAAATTAGTGCGTTTGCCTTCAGTGGTAAGAGAGTTAGTTACATGTGAAATGCACAAAAAGGATTGGTAGAAGCATGGTTACAGGTTTTTACATACTGCATCTGTAGTTCGTGTCGCTTTCATATTATGCATTCATGTGTATTTTTTTCACCATTATTATTATAATTTTTTTAAACGTAAAGTAATTTTCTTCGGTATGTTATTTTTATTGTAGTCCTATGTGTTTGTTTGCAACGAATATGCGAAGATAATGTTTCAATTATGAATTTTTAGTGCAAATATTTGAAAACTCGAGTTGTTTTGTAAGCAAAAACTTATTCAGATATTTAAGACGCATATATATATGTATACCTAATTAATCTAACATACCTACGTGGCGGCACTTGAATAGCCTCACCCCGTATTGTATATTATATGTTTTATAAATATTAATGTTAATTTGAACCGTTAAATATAATTTTTTTAATGTACGCTTGATCTTTATTAGAAAGCCACATAAACAAGTACGAACTTGTCTAAGTTTCTAAGCAGCACGCGACACATATGCAATTTTACCACTCAGTCTAGTCTCGTTACTAAAATAAGACGTCAATCATTTTGGATTGCAATTTTTTTCAAATAATTTGGTATTTATTATATATCAGTTTGTGTCTGTTAAGTATTTCAGTTCAGTGTAAGCGTTATTGTGAACACGGAACGTGGTAAAAGACTCGAGAGTTTAGAAATTGATAAAATATATTTTTATATATCGAAAAAGCTATCTAATGGAGAGATAGCTAAGAAAATCTGTCGCAGCCCTTAAACCAGCTGGTTATTAGTTTTTATGCTCTATTTATTGTGATTGGGAGTGCTTTTTTTGGATTATCCAAAACAAATAGAATTTTTCAATTCACACCAGTAGTTCTTGAGATTAACGCTTACAACCAAACAAACAAACTCTTAAGCTTTATATATTAGTATAGATGTCAGTTCTCTTCAGAATTAACGAATATTTTAGACATTCTAGCGTATTTAGAAGTTGTTATATAATATTTTTTTCCTATTATTTTCACGCAATTTTGAGTACAATAAAAGTCTCGGCCGAATTAGCAATTGACTTCCTCGTTTGTTTTGAAAGAGCCTCGGCTAACGCCTTGGCTTTTTTAATATACTTGGGAATTTAGATGAGTGATATTACAACATCTAAGCTTGAAAAGTACTCGCGTCATACATTCAATACTGCGCGTCGGACACTTTATTTCCGGCCTATTACTTATATTGTGGTAGTTTATCTATACTAATATTATAAAGAGGAAAGATTTGTTTGTTTGTATAGAATAGGCTCTGAAACTACTGGACCGATTTGAAAAATTATTTTACCATTAGAAGCCGACATTATCCCTGATGAACATAGGCTACTTTTTACCGCAGGAAAATGCTACATTCCTACGGGAAATCTAAAATAAAAGTAAATACTAGCGGCTTGGACCGGGAGATAGCGCCATCTATCCAAAATACTGTAGATGGCGTTTTATACTTTTCTACGCGTACGAAGTCGCGAGACCCAGCTAGTAATTAATATAACTAAAACATTATTATCAGATTTAATCGTATAGTAAAGAATTACAAATTAAATTTCCAATTCAACTTAAGTATCAAACTGAAATAATAAACTTAAGTATCAAACTTAAATAATAATAACATTTCGCGGTCGGGCTGCTGTCCTGGCTGTCAACCTTAACATAAAATAAACAACACTTGGGTTATTATTTTTTATCTTTTCACACGGCTGAAAGAAATCGCATTTAACATTACCTCATAGGTACTCAAAAATTTCTCTCAAATTTTTTTTCAAAAGCACTTCACAAACGCAATAATCAGACAAAAAATTTCCCAGGAATCGAATCCTTCGAATGTTTTATTTTACTTCCAATATCTCCTATAAAAGAGAGAGAAACGACGAGCTACGAATATATTACGTAGAACAGGACCCCCTTTCGGCATTCCTCCTGTCTGCCCCGCGCCCTTGAAACTTTACGTACGAGGGTTTTTTTTTCTCGCAAAGTGTCGTCCAAAGATTTTTTGTCCCCCGACGATATCGGTAGTTACGTAAACATCCGACGAAATAGTTCTGATTAGTGCCGTTAAAGGTATATTTGTTTCGGCAAACGACCCGATATGTTTGTACAGATATACCAGATATACAACATATAACAGATATAACAGATATACAACATTTCTTGTTATGGGCGATATTCATTTCTAGTTTGCAATCGATAAGTACATACTTAAGCAAAGTGTAATTAAGAATACTGAATGTCTTTGAATCTAAATTATTTTTCCAGTAATAAAAGAATTTGCAGATTGTTTCATGAAAAGTCATTTATCAGTTATAGATCAAGCTACAGAGATTTGGTGTGAGCATTTTGTGTAAAAAGTCTTAGAAGAAAACCAACTGCGCTATTGTGTGGAGAATAGTTTCATATGATATACTGACATGTTTTTCACTCGAGTTTATTATTTATAACATTGTTATTAACAATTTTATGGAAAAAGTCGCTGTATTTTCAGTTGTTTTTTGCTTATAAAATTGAAACTATCAGGGTAATCCAAATTATTTTTCCAATAATAAAAGAATGTGCAGTTTGTTTCATGAAAAGTCATTTATCAGTTAAGTAGCGATGAAATCAGTTAAAAGCTGTTTTTACGTATCACTTAAGCTTAGAAAAATAACCAGTTATGTACGAGAGACATGATATTTTATTATGTATTTTGAAGGAGAATTAAGGTGTAGCAATGCATATTTTTTTCAATTGGGATAGAGATTAGATTAGATCCCTATTGAAGTTGAAGCTTGAATGAGATGAATTACAGTACTGTATTTTGCAGTAATAAACTAGGCAGCCTCACAGCGTTTATGTTTCGGTGATTTAATCTACTGTGACGCGAGTTTATTTACGAAGAGTTCCTACAAAATCACTTTCAAAACTCACCCTTCATACTTTAACACTAAATCACAAGTGAAATAGAGCGCGAAATATCTCAAAGAAGGATAAAAGTGTCTGGACTTCTTATATCTTTAGCTTTATTAAAACAAATGGTTGTTTTAAATAGACCTTTTGTTCGTGACATCCTTCGCATTAAAAGTAGATTAAGTATTGTCCTGCGGAAAAGTTCGACTTACAATTTTTATGTAAATATACAAAAATTTCCCGTTTATCCTTCTTTCCATAAGTGAAAACAGAATCAAAATAGGTTGAGCGGTTTGGAGTGCATAGAGGACAAACATACTTAAATTGATTTTTATATACTTAGGTATAAAGATGTTGATATATATGTATTTCTTTATTATATTTTTATATTTTAGGGCTTTCATTTTACAAATTATGACAAATCTTAAAAGCTTCATAGATGAACTCTTATGATATTATTATTCAACTTCATAATCATATCATATAAATAAGTCATTTGCCGCATCACATAAGCCTATGTTTTGCCTATAATATAATATGTTGAAGTTGATATGTATAGATATATTATATGAAAGCATAGATATCTTTTACAATGTCAGTTTTTCTCATACAGCGTCAAACAAAAAAAATCTAACTTCACTTAAGTTAGAATCTATCTAAATTCATTTCCAATATTTTTATCAACGATTCACTTTGTTTGGATAAAATCGCTCGAGAGAGCAAAGCCAGCAAGTAAACCGTTTGCAAAAAACGATTTTTCTTAGTCACAAGAAAGTGGCCCGAATAATACCACAACAGTTTGTGTCTAAATTTAACAGAAGCATTTTCTGTTTGGACAATTTAACAAAGAAGTCGCGGATTTGAGATGGGAAACGGAATAGTTAGATACGTTTCACAATATTTATCTAAGGTTATGGAATTTTATTGTAGTGAAATTACATCTACCTACTTTTTCTAAAATGTACTCTTTTTCTAAAATATTTGTTCATTTCAGAATATATTTCTGTTAATTTACACAACTCAGGTGTACGGCAGAAACTCATTGAGTTTATAGTGCACCTAAATTGATAGATATATATATTTTTTGTGTGTAAATAAAATAAATAAAAAATAAATAAATGTGTTGACAACTTTAATATTAATACAGAACAATCTGTGCTCCGCGGCTTCGCCCGCTCTGTAAAAGACAGTCATAATATAAGAATTAGGCAGTCTTTTATTTTTTTTATTGTTAGAAAAATACACATGAAGGTGTTTAAATGCAAATCCGCCATTGTCGAGTTTTTAATTTTTTTTTCATACTATCTAATAATTTATTAATCTGATGGTTTAAATAATCAAATTAGTAAAAAATATTATGATGAAATATAATGTTTCTAGAGTTATTTCAATAATATATTTATAACTAGTTTTTGCGTGCTGCCGCGGACTGCAAGCAGCCCGCGGGGGCGCGGTTGTGAGTTGGGTGTTGGTATTTGCCATGTCTAATTGTTTTGGTTTGGTTTTGGGTCTTTGTTTTGTAAATCGTGATGATTGATTCTGTTGATAAATGGTGTAATTGTAATTGGGAGAAAGACAGGGGGGAGGGGGGATTGGCGTAGGTCTAAATAGGTCACCCTCGTTGAGACCTTTCAAATGATACCCAACACGGGGGGTCTACCTGTAACCGTTGACCGTGGTCTACTGAGAAGACCAAAATTGTCAAATTTTTAAATTTGGTCTACTTTAAAAAATTCGTCATTCCGAGACGTCTCCGATGAGCCCAAACACGACCCGGCTGCGTCAAGTCGTTTCCGAATTATGGGTGGGGGGGTTGGATTTTTTATCTCGAGGAGACGTCTCTAATGAGCCCAAACACGAAGCAGTTGCTTCAAGCCATTTATGAATTACGGCCGGGGGGGTTTAGGGGGGTTCAAATTTTTTGTCTCGGGGAGACGTCTCTAATGAGCCCAAACACGACCCGACTGCGTCAAGTCGTTTCCGAATTACGGCCGGGGGGGTTGGAAGGGGGTTCAAATTTTTTATCTTGTCGAGATGTCTCCAATGAGCCCAAACACGGTCCAGTTGTGACGTGCCGTTTCCGAGTTACGGATGAGGGGGGTTTATGGGAAGGGGGGAGGGGGATCAAAATTATCGATGCTTCAGTAGACCCTTGCCGCCGCTCCGCTGCGCTCCGCGACGGGTCGACCGCCGTCTCTTATGGCATGGAAAAATCCCTTTTAGGTGTGATTTTGTATGGAGGGGGGTAATGAGGGGGTGAGCGAGTGCGCAAAACCTAAATTCGGTTGGACCGGTCGGATTACCCGCGACGAACCCGATCGAACGAGCCCAAACACGGGGGGTATCTGTCGCGCCGTTTTCGAGTTACGGACGGGGTGTTTGAAAGGGGGGGATGGGGTGATTCCCCTGGCTGTGTCTTTACGGCCGAAGGGGATGGACTTTTGCGGCTCTCCGGTCACCGTTTCCGCCGCTGCGGCCCTAGAGCCCGGGGTCGCGAATTCCTCGGAGGAGGGCCGGGGGTGGAAGGCGGGTCGCGCTGCGCGCTCCCCTATCCCCCCCTGTCCCCCCTCTTCGTCATTCGCCCCCCCGGCCTCGAGATCCTCCGCGGCGGGTCGACCACCCTCGTTTTTGGGTGCAAAAGCTCCATTCAGGTGTGATTTGTATGGAGGGGGGTTGAAGGGGGGGAGGTGGGGGAAGGGTGACGGTCCCGTGGGGTGAACCACGGGGAGAAACTGCCATCTCCCGAAGACACCGCCTCTCTATCCCGCATAGTTTTGGAGATATCCCCATTCATACAAATGTGAAAATCCCACGTTTGTATGAGAGCGGGACGAAGGGGGCGGGATGGCGGGAACCTATTTTGGCACTCGGACCGCCACGACAGGTGATTATCCCCCGAAGACGTCACCCCTCTATCTTCGATGGTTTTGGAGATATCCCACTTGGAAAATTTCAAAAAGTTGTATGGAGTTTAAAAAAATGTATGAACGGGATGAGGATGAGTGGTCCGGTGGTAAGGGCCGATGATCCTCTATGACAATACGCAAACGCCATCCCTCTATCCCCCACAGTATCCGAGGACCTCTCACCATCTTTGTACCAGGTCGGTGGACCGAGGGTGCCACATATGCCTGGAGATCAGGATTTCACCCACTATCCGATGGGATAGGATAGACCGCCCCATATTGCCATCTTCCAAGTGAAACGGGAGCTGTCCCGAAAAACCATAATTTTGTATGGGAGCGGGATGAAGGGATGGAAATCCCGAATAACGGGATGGCCTCCTGGAAGCATCCCACCTAGGGATGGAAACGCACCATGGAGACCACCCTCCCATCCGGGATGGTTTTCGAGATATTCCTATTCCTGTCGCCGAAAATGTCACTTTTGTATGGAGGCGGGATGAAGTGAGCGGGATGGCGGGATGAAACCTATCCCGACACTCGGACCACCACGATAGGTGATCATCCCCCTAAGACGCCACTACTCTATCCCCGATGGTTTTGACGATATTCCCATCTCTGTCGCCGAAAATCGCATTCATGTATGGAGCCGGGATAGACGGGGCGGGATGGCGGGATGAAGTTTATCCGAGAAGTTGGACCGCGACGATAATTGATCGCTCCCGGAGAAA
Organism: Synanthedon vespiformis; assembly: GCA_918317495.1. NCBI lineage: Eukaryota > Metazoa > Arthropoda > Insecta > Lepidoptera > Sesiidae > Synanthedon > Synanthedon vespiformis. Next base: position 5,148,475 of record OU906965.1, read on the forward strand.
TCGCCCCTCTATGCCCGGTGGTTTCGGAGATATTTCACTTTGAAAATTTCAAAAAAAGTTGTATGGCGTTTAAAAAAAGTGTATGAACGGGATGAGGATGAGTGGTCCGGTGGTGAGGGCCGATGACCCACTATGACCAACCGCAAACGCCATCCCTCTATCCCTCTTAGTTTCCGAGATCCCTTCGCCAACTTTTTACCAGGTCGGTGGACCGAGGGTGCCACATGTGCCTGGAGATCTGAATTTCACCCACTATCCGATGGGGTAAGATAGACCGCACCCCGTTGCCATTTTCCAGGTGAAACGGGAGCTGTACCCTAATTTTGTATGGGAGCGGGACGAAGGGGTTGGGATGGCGGGATGAAACCTATCCCGGCACTCGGACCGCCACGATAGGTGATCATCCCCCGAAGACGCCACTACTCTATCCCCGATGGTTTTGACGATATTTCCATCCCTGTCGCCGAAAATCGCATTCATGTATGGAGCCGGGATAGACGGGGCGGGATGGGGGGATGAAGTTTATCCTAGAAGTTGGACCGCGACGATAATTGATCGCTCCCGGAGAAATCGCCCCTCTATCCCCGGTGGTTTCGGAGATATCTCACTTTGAAAATTTCAAAAAAAGTTGTATGGAGTTTAAAAAAAGTGTATGAAGGGGATGGGGATGAGTGGTCCGGTGGTGAGGGCCGATGACCCTCTATGACCAACCGCAAACGCCATCCCTCTATCCCTCTTAGTTTCCGAGATCCCTTCGCCAACTTTTTACCAGGTCGGTGGACCGAGGGTGCCACATGTGCCTGGAGATGTGGATTTCACCCACTATCCGATGGGGTAAGATAGACCGCACCGCGTTGCCATCTTCCAGGTGAAACGGGAGCTGTTCCCTAATTTTGTATGGGAGCGGGACGAAGGGGGTGGGATGGCGGGATGAAACCTATCCCGGAACTCGGACCGCCACGATAGGTGATCATCCCCCGAAGACGCCACCCCTCTATCCCCGGTGGTTTTGGAGGTGTTCCACTTTGAAAAGTTCAAAAAAGTTGTATGGAGTTTAAAAAAAATGTATGAAAGGGGTGGGGATGAGTGGTCCGGTGGTAAGGGCCGATGACCTTCTATGACATTCCGCAAACGCCATCCCGCCATCCCTCACAGTTTCCGAGGACCACTCGCCACCTTTGTACCACGTCGGTGGACCGAGGGTGCCAAAATGTATGGAAGTCGGGATTTCACCCACAATCCGACGGGATAGGATAGACCGCCCCGCGTTGCCATCTTCCAGGTGAAACGGGAGCTGTCCCGGAAAACGAAAAATTTGTATGGGAGCGGGATGAAGGGGTAGAAATCAAGAAAAACGGGATAGCCCCCTGGAAGCGTCCTATCTAGGGATGGAAACGCGCCATGAGAACCACCCACCTATCCCGGATGGTTTTGGAGATATTCCCATCCGTTCGCCGAAAATGCCGCTTTTGTATGGGAGCGGGATGAAGGGGGCGGGATGAGGGGATGAAACCTATCCCGGCACTCGGACCACCACGATAGGTGATCGTCCCCCGAAGACGCCACCCCTCTATCCCGGGTGGTTTTGGAGATATCCCACTCGGAAAGTGTCAAAAAAATTGTATGGAGTTTAAAAAAAATGTATGAACGGGATGGGGATGAGTGGTCCGGTGGCAAGGGCCGATGACCCTCTATGACATTCCGCAAACGCCATCCCGCTATCCCTCACAGTTTCCGAGGACCTCTCAACGACTTTTTACCAGGTCCATGGAAAGACTTCTCCATATCTTCCACGTTCCTCATTTGCGACCCCCTTTACGACCGGCTAGGATAGACCGCACCACGTTGCCATCTTCCAGGTGAAACGGGAGCTGCTCCGAAAACCCCTAATTTTGTATGGGAGCGGGATGAAGGGATGGAAACCCCGAAAAACGGGATGGCCCCCTGGAAGCATCCCACCGAGGGATGGAAACGCGCCATGGAGACCGTCCACCTATCCCGGATGGTTTTGGAGACATTCCCATCCCTGTCGCCGAAAAGCAGATCCTTGTATGGAGCCGGGACAGACGGGGCGGGATAGCGGGATAAAGTTTATCCCGGAGGTTCGACCGCTACTATAGTTGACCGCTCCCGAAGAAACGGACTCTCTATCCCATACGGTTTTGGAGATATCCCGCTTTGTATGGTTTGTATGGAGTTTAAAAAAAGTGTATGAACGGGATGGGGATGAGTGGTCCGGTGGTAACTGCCGTTGACCCTCTTTGACTTTCCGCAAACCCCATCCCGCTACCCCTCACGGTTCCCGAGATGCCTTCGCCGACTTTTTACCAGGTCGGTGGATCGACTTCTCCGTATTTTTCCCATTCCTCATTTTCGACCCCCTATACGACCGGGTAAAAAAAATATTTGTTAAATATATTTATAATAATACTAATGACCCGCTCCAGGCTTCACCCGGAGTGAAGCCCAACGCGGACAGCGACTTCAAATTATGTCTACTATGTAAAGATAAGATAAAATTTTCAAACACTATTTGTAACAGTTTTATTTAAGTGTATAAAAAGAAATTAGTTTTAACTTCTATTTTAATTCTATTCGTTTAATAATTTTATTAAAACACTAGCTAGTAGGTATTGATTAAAAAAAAACCATTTTCTGTACAGTGTATTTACAATGTATCCAAATTTAAACATGTTCATTTATACACCATTTGCTTACTTTGTTCATTTTGGGATTTAAATTATACATTCATATATTCCTGTAACAGCTGTGTTGCTTAATTCCTCTTGATTGTGATTGATTCTTTTATTTTTAATTAAATCGTTGATTATAAACAGGAAAAATTTGTTGAAAATTATTTCTTCTTTATAGACGAGTATAAGATATTTAAATTAAATCTATACTAATACTAATATTATAAAGAGGAAAGATTTCATTGTTTGTTTGAGTAGAATAGACTCCGAAACGTCTGGACCGATTTGAAAAATTCTTTTACCATTAGAAGCCGACATTACCCGTGATGAACATAGGCTACTTTTTACCGCGGGAAAATGCTTCATTCCTACGGGAAATCTAAAATAGAAGTAAATACAAGCGGCTTGGCCCGGGATACACCTGACAGCGCCATCTATCCAGAATCGGTGAAGCGACTAACATGACAACTGCTTGGTGATATTTTTAGCGATCCATTCCACGGTACATGACGTTTTATAAGTATAATGCTAGCTTAAATAAGTCTTACTCCTGGTCCAGTATCCCTCACCTGATTTTTTTTCTGATTACTAACAGACTGAAACTCCGTGAGTAGTTTCGGCTTGCCGAGACGTCCACCTTTTTCTTCTGCGAAAATTCTCGATAGAGGTAGCTAAAGGAGTTAGAAGCCGTGAAAAACTTGCAAACGTAGGACTGGGAAAACGTACCGCTCAATTTGTAGGACTACGCGGCCATTTTATTATACAAATGTTTACTAAGCTGCAGACAAAAAATGGTTAATTATAATTTTTATGACCTATTTATTGTGATATATTGGGAGTGGTTTTTTGGGAGAGATGGGATTACTAACCGGGGGAATAAAATGGCCGCATAGTCCTACAAATTGAGTGGTACGTTTTCTCAGTCCTACGCTTGGAAGTTTTTTACAGCTGCTAACTCCTTTAGCTACCTCTATTGAGAATTTTCGCAGAGGAAAAAGGTGGATGTCTCAGCAAAAAAAACTACTCACGGAGTTTCAGCCTGTTAGTAATCAGAAAAAAATCCAGGTGAGGGATACTGGACTATCCATATCACCTATAATACACAGTTTTTATAATATGGATTAACACTATTATTCATATCTGTAAATATTTGGCAATGCTTGCTGAAATATTTATCTATTATAATTATCTGACAACGTATACCCTACATTTTGAGAAATGAGTTGTTATCTTATATTGCTGTTTCATCTCCGTTATGCTTCTTGGATTCACTCCGAATGAAAATAGATTAAACATCTTGTGGGTCGTAGAGAACTGGACGCATAAATAGTACAAAAATACATTTGAACTTATTCACATTATTAACATTTATTTATTACTAGCTGGCGTCGGCGAATTCGGCCGCATATATATATACATACATACATACATACATACATACATACATACATACATACATACATACATACATACATACATACATACATACATACATACTCCATTACCTTTGCAGATTTATTATTAGTATAGATTGATAAATAGTTCTGTGTTTCATTGATATAATTGCATACCTACTGCATATATAATACACTTATTTATCCGTATCTATACATATCATATCATAAAATGAAGCACCTGTCATCCTCTGTCTGTTTCTCAGCTAACTTCTTCTAAACCATCCAACGGATTTTGATACTACGGATAAAGTGTAGAGAAAAAAAGCCATACAAGTCTTTTAAGTACTTACTACTGAGTAATTCCTATATATAAGTATACATTTTAGTCTAAATCCGTGGACACGTTTGTGGAATATGTGTTTTTTTTTTATTTTATTTTTTTTTACTATATTTTTGTTTTTGTTTCTGCTTGTGTCTCAAAGATTAGTAAAATAAAATAAAAAAGTAAAAAATAAACTTGTTCAATAATTCTATAGAAGATTTGCGTAAACAACCTTAACAGTAAACGTAAACTTGGAATGTAACATTTATTGTACATTTAATGGCGACATTACTTGGTTAATATACTTTGAATTTAGTACAATTCGTTGTACTTAAAGTAAGTAGAATGAATGCTATACTATACGTTCCGTTTCAATGTTATTGCATCGTTCGCGATTGGATTCGCGCGAGCGTTGTACAGCATACGCAATAGTATAAACGTTGATCGATAAAAAATAAACAATTGCTTATTAGGCTCAAATTGCTTATTAAATTAGTTTATAGTGGTCTAATAGCCAACATATATTGTTCGCGAGTTAACTGGTGCTGTGAATATTATATAAAAGACCGTTTAATAAATAACTCTTGTGTTAATTTATAAATGTACCCACAAGAAAGAAAAAATAAAAAAAATAAAAAAATGTCACAGTCAACAGACGACACTCCTGCACCCCAGGGTAACCAGGGTGCGGAGTCGTCAATCGGCCTTGAGGTGCGACTGTTCAGGGAGGAGCTCCAGGCTGTGAGACGCGATCTGCAGGAGTTCCGTCACGAGTTTCGTGATGTGAGCGCGCGTATAGCGGATTTTAGCGGCAGGATGGACGCTATGGACAGCCGCGTCGACGCCATCGAGAAGGCTGTCGCCGAGAGGGCCGCGTCGGTGGCCACCGAGGCTCTGGAGAAGACAATAGTTGCCCTTCAAATCCAGCTGCACGAGAGGGACCAAGAACTATTATCTAACGACATACAAGTGTCCAACGTGCCAGAGGAGCCCGGAGAGAGTCCGATCGGGCTTGCAACTCGGATTTGCACCAAGTTAGGCGTGGAGTTGGACGCGCGTGACGTGGTGTTCGTGCAGAGAGCGGGACGCATGCGCGAGGCGGGCCGTCCGCGCCCGCTCGTGCTGCGTCTGGCGCGCCGCGCCGTCCGCGACGACCTGATGCGGGCTGCGCGCGTGCGTCGCGGCGCCACCACCGCCGACCTTGGTCTGGCTACCACCCCTCAAAAATTCTACGTCAACGAGCGGCTGACGAGTGCCAACCGGCAGCTGTTTCAGAGGTGCAGAGAGGCGGCGCGCGCCGCGGCCTGGCGCTTCGTGTGGACTCGAGACGGCAACATCTTTGCCCGTCGAGCTGACGGCCATCCGCCTCATCGAGTGCGCAGCTTATCCGATTTGGATATTTTTAAGATTGGCGAGACAGCTCATACTACGCCTTAATTGTTATTGTTCATTTGTCTTGTGTTTCGTTTGTTTTAAAATCCAGAAAATTTGTGTTTTATCTTTTCTCTTTTTTGTCATTTCTAATCAGGATTTAAGCGAACATACTTATTTCAGAAATTTAATTTGTTATATATTGTTTTTATGTTGGTGTGCCCTCGCGACAGTGATACGGCAAGTAAACATCGTACCGTTCTGTGATCTGTATAGTGCAAATTGGAGCAATACAATATTTAAATTTATTACTACACACTTTTGTTCTATATATTTTATTTTATATACACTTCTATGTATTATATTCTATATATACACTCTTATTCTATGCACTTTTATTGTATATATTTACACAATTTCAAATCACGACGTTATATTATTAAACACACATAAAATTTTCAATATGCACACAAACATTAATCATTTTATTTTTACTTATAAGATATCTTATTTAAAACGAAATTGCAATTCGCTTAATTTTACAAATTTACCCGATTGCACTTGTTATTTAATTAATTGTTCTACTTATTTCTATTTACAATGCCTCGTTTAAAAAACTTTAAAGTTGGTTTATTTAATGCTGGATCACTTGGTACGGGACACGATGAGTTGATTGCGACTTTGACTGATAGTGACGCGGATGTGGTAGGGATATGCGAGACATGGCTTAAACCGGGACAGGATGGTCGCGCTCCTCGTATAGCTGGCTATCGGCTGCGTCACGTCCCGCGGCCCGAGGGCGTGCGGGCGGGGCGTGGGGGCGGCGTCGGTTTCTTCTTGCGCCATGGTCTCACTGCCCGTACTCTGCCCCACCCCGCAGCTGCGCTCGTGGAGCAAATATGGTTAAAAGTAAATATCAACTGCAAACGTCTTATTATAGGTACAGCATATCGACCACCATGGCTCGACATTAACGTATTTTTTGACGCTATCACTGACTCAATTTCTTCTTTCACGAATTATGATCGACTGATTTTAGTTGGCGACTTTAATATAAATTATACTGACAAAACGGACACAAAGTTTAAATGTTTGACACAATTTTTGACATCAGTTAACTTGACGCAACATGTAAGTGAACCGACACACTTTACCGAAAATAGTGAGACTACCATTGACCTGTTTTGCACTGACGCTCGAGTTGTGTCTATTGATGTAAAGCACATCCCAGATTTGGGCAGGCATGCCTTTGTCACAGCCGAGCTTGACATAAAAAAAAGGAAACCGACACCAAGACGTATTACCTACCGACCTCTAAAAGACATAAACTTAGCTGACTTTAACAAAGATCTTGACGCCATAGATTGGGACCAAATACTTTTACTTGATGACGTGAATGCAATGGTTCGACTACTTAATGAACTTTTACTTGGACTTTTTGACAAACATGCACCTGAAAGGACAACAGTGGTGAAGGAGGCACCCAAACCATGGCTAACAAGCAATGTAAAGCTTATGATGCGCCTTAGAAATAAAGCTTATGCTAAATATAAACGTACGAACAGTCAGGTTCATAAGCAATACTACCAGGACTTAAAACGCGTTGTGGTCGAAGCCATTCATAACGAGAAGCGTGCCTTCTTCAAACACCACATTAATAACGTCAGTGACTCAAAGACCCTATGGAAAAATTTGAAGCGAACTATTCTCCCCGACTCACAGACACAAACTGATCTACCTACAAATTTTAATGACCCGGATTTAATGAACCAGCACTTCCTTAATACACCTGGAAAATCGGACGTAACATTATCTGACTTGACGCGTTATGAATTTGACAGATACAGTGACAATAAATTTACTCTTTCCCCCACAAATGTTGCGACTGTTACAAAAATAATTACCTCAATTAGAACAACCGCGAAGGGACTGGACTTGATTGACATTGACATGTTAGTTATGGCTCTTCCGAGAATTTCTGATATACTGACGCATATTATTAACAAAAGCATACAGACTACGACGTTCCCAACTGACTGGAAAATCGCTCAAGTGACCCCGTTACCAAAAAAACCTAATCCTATAAACCTATCCGAACTTCGTCCCATTAGCATCCTTCCTTGTGCATCGAAGATAATAGAAAGGGTAGTGTGCGATCAGCTGTCGGAATATCTGGAGAAAAACGGCATCCTCCCTGAACTGCAGTCGGGTTTTCGCAAGGGTCGGTCGACAGCTACTGCATTACTTGACGTAGTCGATAACATTTTGCAGGCTCGGGATGCTGGTAAAGGTACGATATTGGTGCTTTTAGACTTCTCCAGGGCTTTCGACTGCATTAGCGTGCCCTTGCTGTTGTCCAAGATGTCCTATTACGGCTTTGATGTCACTTCGTTGAGATGGTTCGACAGTTACTTGTCAGGCCGTGCGCAGACTGTTGCGTTGCGTGGGATGGATGGAGTTGCTCTGCGGTCCTCCTTCTGTCCTGTGATGAGGGGAGTCCCGCAGGGTTCAATTCTGGGTCCTCTGCTGTTTATATTGTATAGTGCTGACATTATTAACAGTATAGAGAACAGCGGATACCATATGTACGCGGACGACCTGCAGCTGTACTTCTCCAGCTCGCCTTCGGACATGTCTGCTGCAGTGGATAGCATCAACGCGGACCTCGATCGTGTTTCCTCTTGGTCGGAGAGGAACTGTTTGGTTCTCAACCCGGGCAAGTCGAAATACGTGGTTTTCGGGTCTGAACATCAAATCCGTGATAGTCTCGAAACTCTAACCGGCAGGGATGTAGCCATCATGGGCGAACCAATAGAGCGGGTAATGGAAGCAAACAACCTCGGCCTCCTCATGGACGGCAAGTTACGCTTCGAGAATCATATTCTGAAAGTTGTGAGCAACTGCTTCTATCGCCTCAAAGTTCTATATAATGTACGTGATTACCTTAGTGTTGATTTGCGTGTCACGCTTTGTGAATCGCTTATATTATCTAGATTAAATTATTGTGATGTCGTGTATGATGGCTGCATTACCGGCCGCTCTAAGAGGCTGATACAACGAGTGCAAAACGCATGCACTCGTTTTTGCTTTCACATTCCTCCTCGTTCCCATATTACTCCGTATTTGAGCGCAGCTGGCCTGTTAAATATGTCTGCACGCCGACGCCTTCACCTGGCCACTCTGCTGTTTGGGGTGGTACGGTACAAAACGCCGTCCTACCTTTTTAGTAAGCTTCAATGGTCCAAACGTGCGCGCAGATTTGGGGCAGTTGCTGCCGTGCCTTTGCACAGGACAACGGCCTTTCGAGGAAGCTTCAGGTTTGCTGCGTCCAAATGCTGGAATGATCTCCCTCCTCCTATCCAAGGAGCGCCTAGCAGATACACCTTTAGGCGTAAGCTTAGGGGTCATTTGTTGACGCTCCAAAAATCATAATTTTTAATATCCAGCATAACTCCTAAACGGCTGAACCGATTTGGATGAAATTTTGCGTATGCTTGGGTGGGTCCTTAGAATCGGGTTATACTTTTATTAATATTGATGAATTGCTGCTACTATTATCTACTATTACTATTATTGCATTATAAGTTGTTATATTGTTTATCTATGTATTTAATTATCAAGTTATAAATATAATATCTATGTAAATTTTAAAATGTATCTGTATGGCGTTCGCGTGAGTCACACGGTGCTGGCTGAAAATCAGCGCTGCAGATGCTTGTCTAGCGTCTCAGCACAATGCTGAGCCAGTATCCGATTCACTGCCGCGAGGACACACACTTCTTACCCCCTTTTTTCATTAATTTCATTGTGTCATTTTGTTTTTGTTGATTCTGTTTCTTATGTAATGTCATGTTAATGTCCTTCGTGCAGTGAATAAATGTCTTTCTTTCTTTCTTTCTTTCTTCCCCATAGCCTTGTACCGATTCTAATAAAGAAAATATTACTTGTTCTAACCTTGTAGACTACGTCATCCCGAAAGCTTACGAATACATTGAATTCGTGAGAGGCAGGGCTGAGAGTATTTTCTTCGACCACTTTACCTATTACCTTCGGAAAGTACCATTACCATTACCATTTACCTATAACCCGAGTAAATATCCAACATTTCGAAGGTTCCCCTCGATTTCTCTGGGATGTCACCATCAAATCCTGGTTTCCTTATCATGGTACTACCCTTGGGATATCTCCTTTCCAACAAAAAATGAATCATCAAAATTGGTTCATAATCATAAAAAAACCACACATAAAAAAAAACCATATATAGGGTCGAATGTGAACCTAAGCTCCTTTTTTTGGAAAACTGAATAACGGCTGACATATTCATTACTGTGTCGATCATAGATCTAGAATTACTACCGTATACTCCAAGATCTTTGGTGTCGATGGTTGATTATTTTATATTTGTAGTCGATTCTTAGGTAATCTAATATTTTTTCAGGATAATGGAAAAATCAATAAACCATGAAGTTTATATATTAATATTATATAAGTTTATATAAGGAAATTTATATCTCTATACTAGTATATATAAAAATTACATGTCACATTATTTGACGCCAATGAACTCCTAAACTACTGAACCGGTTTTGCTAAAACTTCGTAATTATGTGTATTTTGGTCCAAATTAAAAGAAAGGATAGTTTTTAATTCATGATATTAGGTCTAATGTTATTTGTAAGAGTGTTAATCTGCTAATGTTAAGCCAAAAATATTTTTGTTGCAAAAAAACTACAAGGTACCGAAAATGTTACAATAGTATGCGCAGACAAATTCGTCTGAAATCGCTAGTTTTAACAAAAGCTTTAGGCAAAAATATTTTTTTACGACACACGAAGTCACCGGCGATTATCGTGTAGACGTCTAAATATCCGATTTTGCGGGGAAGCCACAGCCGATTTCGTATTCGAATGTGGTAAATTTTGACAGGGATATTTTATAAAAGAATTTTTCTTATCTGTTAGGCACGTGATTATTTATTTATCTGCAGTTTAAAAAGGTTTCTTTTAACTTTATCCACATTCATATATCTTGTGGACCAGTCCCGTGTGGTATACCATTAACTACTGGCCAGTAACTACTGACAAAGTCGCTCAGCGAAGATTTCCAGGATTTGTTTGGTGGGCATCAGAAATTCTTAAATTTACTGAAAAACCAAAATTGCTGACATTATCTAAAGAATTAGAAGGCTGAAGCAATCACATTATTTACATATAATACGCTACTTTTTATCCTGCATATTTTTTATCAATTTTCCGAGGGATCGCCTAATCATGTAAAAGAAAATTTGTCACAGCGATAAAGATGTCGTATGTACATATTTACTCAGGTATGTATTAAATTCTTCATTTTTCAACGCATACGAAGTCGCGGGCATTAGCTCGTTTCAATCATGTTTTTTTACCAAGCAAAACGAAATCAAAAACAAGGAGCACAACAATTCACATTGATTTATTGAACTACGACATCACTATCATAGTAAGTAAGTATATGAATAATATTGTTTTGTTCGCGGCTAGTAACCTCCGCTCCTTAAGTTTGTTTACGTTGAGAGGCATTTTCAGTTTTATTTGCTCGTGTTCCTTTATATCGGCTTAAGCTCTCTCAACAGCACTACTCTAAGCGACGGCCATCTATCAAGATCCACGTCAAGAGACCTACATCAAATACGCATCCACTATTACACACCGTCCTATCTACGTTTAGTAAATAAATAAAAATGATTTCCCGCTTCCCTGTAGTAAATTCGATTATTATTTAGTTCGTTGAAAGATTGTATATTTACTTATTGAGAAGTAAGTGGGATTTGTTTTATAAATCCATACTAATCACTACCATATTATAAAACAAAGTCATCCGCCGCGTCTGTCTGTCTGTTCGCGATAAACTAAAAAACTACTGCACTGATTTTCATGCTGTTTTCACCAATGGATAGAGAGGTTCTCGAGGAAGGTTTTAGTACATAATTTACAAAGTTACGCGGGCTAAGTCGCGTACAGCAGCTAGCATTTGAAATAAGGCACTTATTTGTGTTGCCACAGGCTACATTTTCACTAAGTAACGAGTTTAAAAACATTAATTCGAAAAAGATACACAAAAAACAAAAAATGACGATTTTTGACGGTTTTTTTTATTTATCTCGAAATCTAATTAATCGATTGACATTTACAAATAGTGAATCGATAGATCTTTTTAAAACCTACAACTTTTAAATTTTTTTTTATGCGTGAGACACCGTTTTTATCAACTTGACGATTTTTTTACAACTTTACGACATCGAGAATCCACGGGAAAAAAGACAATGTTTCTTAGAATTTTTTATTCTATACGACCATATTTTTTTTGCTGTTAGGATTTTTGGTACACTCACATACCTATTGGTTTGGCTATAATACTAGAGCTGCACGCTCCCGACTTCACCCGGGTTTAAAGTAAAAACTTTCCTATATTTTAAATTGAACCAAATTACACTTACACACAGTTACGAAGTTTTATCAAAATCAGTTCAGTAGTTTAGGAGTTCATTTCCGTCAAACAACGTGACACAAAATTTTTAGTATTAGAGATATTATATCCATGTTTCCATACTAATCCATACTATATTATTTACTATATTAATAACTATATTTATTTACTTTTTACTGTAGGTATTATTTTACTATATTTTCCTATAACTATACGTACGTATACGTAATAATACGTGAAAATATGTTTGTCTAACTTTTTAAAGTTTTTTTTTTTAATTTTCAATGTCTATTTTTTCAAAGCGGCATAACTTTGAAAAAAATGTTTTTTTTAATTACAAAAAGCATTATTCTGAAAAAACAATGTACGTTAGTAGTGTAGGTTTTAAGAATTTTTTAACAAAGAAAATCCCTTTTTTAATATTACAACAACAACTTGCACTTTATTATAATTTGTAAAAACATTTATCGTGCCGGCTTTACTTCGGTACTGTTTACTCGACAGTCCGGGATTACGGGCCCAGTAAAAATCCACACCCTGTATACAAACAAGAAAATGTTTGAAATAACGTTCATGAAACACTTAAATATTAAGCGATTTAAGGAATTTATTTTGAAGCCATTTATTTAATACTTAGCGTAGTATATAATATATCAAAATGTATAATAATATTATAAAAAAAGGTCCTGTGCCGCGTCTGTCTGTTTGTCTGTTTGCGAAAAACTCGAAAACTACTGCACCGATTTTCATGCTGTTTTCACCAGTGGATAGAGTGGTTCTCAAGGAAGGTTTTAGTATATTATTTACAAAGTTACAGCAGCTAGTATATTATATACTACAGTCAATAAAGTTTGTTGTTAATAAACAAGATTGTTAACAAGTTTTATTATGGTGAATTACGCACAAAGTAAACTCGCCACATAAACTAAATAAAATAAAAAACATACCATAAGAAGAATAAAATCGTTATTATTTTATTTTTTTAAATAAAATACCTTTTTCCAATTTTGTATATTATTATATATATGTATTATATATATGTTTGCTAATATTAAAAAAATAAATACAATCTCTCGGGAACCAAAAATTTTTCCAGGATAAAGAGTATAATAAATGTTAATTCACATAATAAACTATTTCAATCCAACCAAATCTTAGCCGTTTTTGCACGAAAGAGCTCACAAACTTTCACATTTATATTAGTAGATTTTATTCTACATATATAATAAATATGAAATTTAATGGAATATTGTACTAACTAACCTGTGAATATATAATGAACTCTCCGTTCTGGTTGTTAAGCAACAATTACGTTATGCAAACTGAACGTTAGTTAAGACAGCTTAAAGCTAAACGCTGTTGCCAAATTGCCATTATAATATTTATTTAGTTAGTTAACCGTTGTTTTGATACGTTTATTGTTTAACAGAAGCGATTTTAGTTGATACTGTTACGTGCAGGAAAGTTAAAATGCCTTTTAAGGGTATAAGAACACGATTTATTTTCGCAGACCAAGATGACTTCCAATATTACAGAGCTTCTCTAATTAAACCGTAAAAGATGCCAAAAGTCGTCACAGATATCTTCGCAAAAGCTCCCAAGTGTCCGTATTTATACTCGCGCAAATAGCCTGGATGGTTTTAGAAATTACTAGAAACTTAAAAGATGAAACATGTTTATGTTGAAATTTCTGGAGTGCTATTGCTGTTAGTGGAATGTGAATCTTATATCGCAACCGTAAGGAACAGTTTGGTTCCTTACGGTTGAAAACCGCGAGCTTACTTCGCGAGCTAGTGCGGCTGGTGTGGCCACCTAATTCGCCAATAATTTACACAACCTGTGATTTCGCTTGATTTAGCAACTAGTAACTTCTCACTATTCCCCTAAATTCAAAAGACCAGTCCGTGGACATCGTTTTCGCGGGATTAATGCCGATTCGATGAAAAGTTTGAAGGTCGGTGTATCAACGTAAATATGCTACTAGCATGAAGTATGAAAATAATGTTGGAGTTTAATAAATGTCATAGTGTATGGAAGTAATTATAAATATTAATTTGATATTAACATAAATCGCACTCCGCGTCTGTCTGTATGGCTGCAAAGTCCTCCTTAACACTCAACGGATTTTGATGCGGATAATATTTCCATCAGTTAGATAATTTTTTCACGGAATTTTTATATTATACAATAATAAAACCTAATTAATTTTTGTTCTTGGGCGAAGTCGGGAGTGGCTCGCTAGTAATTTTATAAATTACAAAAATTCTATAAAACAAAATATTAGAAGATTCAATACAAAAAATAGTATACAAAATTTCTTTATTAATACACTTTCCGATTTATTAAATACATTCTACACACCTCTAAGTACTATATAGACAACCTGATTTTCAATACTAAAATACGTGAAACCCTTGCTTATTGTGTTGCTTATTAACTGACTCAATCGAATTGGGTCACTTCCCATTTCCATTGTGAAAATGTTCATCATACATTTTTCTAGTGTTTTCATTGTCGGTCAAGTTTCGTCTATAATCTTTTTATTAATGTTGACAGGCAGGTTGACAGTTCACTTGAAGTTCACAGTTCCCTCGTGACGGTCGGTAGTCTCCCCTAGGACTGGTCCCCTAAGATAGCCAGCGTACCTCGTATACTTTCGGGTTCCGACAGGGTGCGTAGCTCTCCCCGATCTGGATTGCCATGGTGAGGCATTGTTGTCGTGTCATAACGTCCCCACGACCTCGTTAATCTACGTCTCGTTCTCGTTAATATCTAGAAAAAGTCGTTTGGTTTTAGTCGGTAGGAGTCAATTGGCCTCATATAACATAAAAATAACTTTAAAAGGATTTATAGAGTAAGCAATATGTTGTCCAAGTGCATCGAATTTGGTGCATGTCTACACTGGAAACCATAAGAACTCCCATAATTGGATTACCCACAAGAACCTGTATTCAAACGGCATTCACACACGAGGGTTTATTACAATAATCGCTTTGTTATAATTTAAGTATGTTGACGCTTCGGTGTTCCTTTCCAATTTCCAAGTAAATCTTAGGAATTTATTAAAACACAATATGTTAAATTATTATCTAACGAGTGAAAAAACTCAGTCGTAGGATTTCACGTCAGGTTTGTGATTCTCTATTTGTGGTTATTAAAACCTTTCGACTCCAACGTCGATAGCTTGTCGTTCTACATTAAAGTCACCACGAAATCACATCTAAAACTTTCGTATTCTAACTTCATCGAAATGTGTCACATATAATGGTAAAAACATCATAGAAATTTTGACATGTGCTTAGTGAATACCAAAGTAGACAATCAATAGACAATCGTCGAGTCAATAACCACAGCAAAACCACAGATAGAAAACTTGTACCAACACAAATTAAGAACAATATTTGAGTTTATTTATTATTAGCTGGTGCTCGCGACTTCGTCCGCGTATATAAGTATAAAACGCCATCCACCGTATTTTGGATAGATGGGTACCTATCTCACGGGCCAAGCCGCTAGTATTTATTTTTATTTTAGATTTCCCGTAGGAATGAAGCATTTTTCCGCGGTAAAAAGTAGCCTATGTTCATCACGGATAATGTCGGCTTCTAATGGTAAAAGAATTTTTCAAATCGGTCCAGTAGTTTCGGAGCCTATTCTATACAAACAAACAAACAATCTATCCTCTTTATAATATTAGTATAGACAAACATACAAAAACATATCTTCTCTCTTTATAATATAGACTAGCTTGTGTCTGCGACTTAATTAATATTAATTAAAGGTAATACAATCGAGTGGCATCGTTTTTTGGCCTGTCTGACGAGCTTTCCATAAAAACAAAGGTTTTCCTAAATATTCCAACTACTGCGAACTCATCAATATTAGGAACAATATAAATTAGGTAGTTAATAGCATTGGCATCCTCTACCCTAATGACTCATGGTATCTCCAGTAAAGGCACATTATTAGGCATGATAGATGATCTGTGATTTATTTATTCTGTGCTAAAATAAGACGAGATATTAAAAAGGAAATGAATGTTTCCAAACCAATATACACTAACTATACAACACAACACACAGTAGGTATAATAAAACAAAGTATACCGCCGCGCCTGTCTGTCTGTATGTCTGTAGGTATACTGTTACTTCGGTGGTACTTCCATGACATAGTTAGACTTTGATGTATGTATTTAATGAATAAACTCAAAAACTACTAAATCGATTTTAAAAATTATTTTACCTATAAAAACATGCATGTATGTATGTATGTATGTATGCATGCATGTATGTATGCATGTATGTATGCATGTATGTATGTATGTATGTATGTATGTATGTATGTATGTATGTATGTATGTATGTATGTATGTATGTATGTATGTATGTATGTATGTTTGTATGTATGTATATTCCTCCGTAACTCTTAAACGAATTAACTGATTTTCATGAATCTTGGTAGATAAATCTACAGACGTACAGAACACAGGATAGGATACTTTTTTTTTTCAATGCGGACGAAGTCGCCTGCCACAGCCAGTTGTTAATAAAACACATCAAACAAACTCAATAGACATCACAGGCTTCCGTCACAAACAAAGTTATCTTCACACCACTCGTCAAGTCGCATTAGTATCAAACGGAAATTCCCTAGGGACCTCTTCCCTCTAACAGGTTTAGGACGTTACAGCCCTCAAAACAAACTTAGCTTTAGTGTGGAATGGCAAATTGGTTTTACATAAAATATGACCTCAAGGCTGTGTCAATTACTGGGAAATAGGTTTTAATGTTGAAGTGTAAGGGATAAGGAATTAAATAAGGAATAAGGATAAGGGATAAGGGTAATGGGCTCTGGCATCCCTTACTCACTCACAGAAACACACCAACATTATGATGTTATTTGACTGTGGTATAAGTTTATGTTTATGTAAGGGGTTATCTAAGGGGGTAGCCAAATGACTGCGAAACGCAATGATGTACAGACAGACAAAAATTCTAAAAATCTATTTTTTGACAAAAAGTAACAAAAGTGTAACGTGTACAAATTGTTTTTTTGAAAAAAATATTTAACGCCTTTTTTATGATTTTATTATAGGTATGTATATAGTATAGAATATTTAACTAGTGTATAAGTGTGTGTGAAAAATTCGCTATAATTTAATCGATGAAAAATAGTCAGTAAGTATACTTAATATAAATTTTAATTGCAATAATTCATGTTTTGTATAACAATACGATTGGAGATTTCATTTATTTATTTATTTGTTCAAAATCCACAGCACTCAACATAAAAAAATATTCCTATTGAAAATGGAAACAGTTGTATTTTTTACAATATTTTGTGAACCGAAAGAATAAATGTGTCAGAATAACGGTGATGACTAAAATATAAAATAACATGAAAGAAAATTAAAGACAGAACAAACAGGTCGAGAGAAGCCAGGGTTCAAGGCCAGTAGGGCAAATGGATTATCGCTTGACTGCCTCGCCTGCTATCAAATTACGCAACTTTCTCCTTTGTGGATCGGTCATAAAACTTATTATGCCTTGAGATGAATCGACGCCTGATAATAATCAATACACATCATATCTAATACTATATTATTTTTATATATGCAATATGACAAAACTCGCAAGTTTTTCTTCACTTAATTTTTATATTAGAAACTAAATAGAATAAAATCAATACTACTAATAATAAATCTGTATGGAGTAAGTTACTTTGTTTTCAGAGATATCGTGTTTATAGGCTCCATACATGATACTGAAACTAAATTGACGATTTTTACAATTTTTTTCTGTATGTATGTATGTTCCTCGATAACTCTTAAACGAATTAACTGATTTTCATGAAACTTGGTAGATAAACATTTAGAAGTACAGGACACAGGATAGGGTACTTTTTTCTTTTTCAACGCGGACGAAGTCGCGGGCATCAGCTAGTATAATATATTTCTTGTCTATTTCCCCAATAGCGTAGGTTAGGTGTATTGTTGAATACGAATAGGATTTTTGATTAATTGTGTGTAAAAAAAAATATTAAAAAAGTATCAAGAACACTTTGTAGTGCTTCTTGATACTTGATAATAATCGTTGATTACAAAGTTCGTTGACCTGCTTGTATTGTTATATGAAATATATATAATATATTATGTCTAAGTTTTAAAATGAAAATTACAACATTTCATAATAATTCTAAACGAAATTACACATTAAAAAATCCTCGTGTTATTAAAGTGACATAAAAAAAAATATTTAATTCATAATTACTTTTTAATTTAATATTGATGACGTACTGGCCGTTTTTATTAAACAAGAACTTGTGAAGAATTTAATTTCCATTTCCAAGCAAACGTAGTTAGAGTGAATTAATTAAATTATAGGAGATAATCAAATTTTGCTGTTTGTCCCTCTTCTCCTAAGCATTAATTTGATTTGACTTTCTTTTATTACTCTTTATAAGGATGTTAGTGGAAGATCTGTTAGGAAATTTAGTAAGTGCTAAGGCATCTAGAAACAGCGTATTTATAAGTGTAACCTTGCTAATATTTAAATAAAAAAATGAAAAATCTGCCTAATAAAGAAAGTAGCGAGTAAATGTCAATTACTTAGATTTTAAATTAAAAAAAAATCTGACGTGGTGGATGTATTTTAAGTAAGAGACAATAGCCTCTTACTTAACATCTACCTTCAAGTGGAGGCATCCTTCGAACTGCTCTTCATCGCTGGGACGCCTTGTGACAACTTCGAATTTTACAATAAAATTGACCAAAGAGCTCTTCTTCAACCGACGAAAACGAAAAAACTAAAACGGAGGAGGTTCTCAATTCGCCGCGTATATATATATTTTTTAATGTTTAATCACGCATAACTTTTGACAGGGTGGTTCGATTTTGATAATTCTTTTTTATTTGAAAGGGTGCACCCCCAAGGGGGTCCCATTTTAATTTGGAAAAAAAATTCCAACCCTAAGGGTAGGAAAACAAGTGATGATTGATTGTTCACTCACCGATTGTAGCGTATAACCACGCATAACTTTTTACAGAGTAGTCCGATTTTGATAATTCTTTTTTTAATGGATAGGGTATACCTCCCAAGTTGGTCTCGTATAAATTTGGAAAAAAACCCTACCCTAAGGGTGGGAAAATTAAAAATTAAGCATTTAATAAATATTAGATTATAGCCACAAAAAAATATAAAATAAAACTTTTTAACAAAAAAAACTGAAAAGCATAAAATAATCTTATTATTTTACCTAAGTAATTTTGAGTCGGCGCCAAACAAGCAAAAATTACGTAAAGAGTGATGCGCGGCGGCGACTCAAAATTACTTAGGTAAAATAATAAGATTATTTTATGCTTTTCAGTTTTTTCGGTGGTTTTATTTTTTGTTAAAAAGTTTTTAATGTATTTATTTTATTTATTTATTTAATAGCTAACCTTACAGCATTTAATATTTAACAAATATATAAAACAGATTATATTTTTATATAGCCTATTACAAGGTTAGGCATCTTAAATTTTCTAAGTACAAAAAAAAAGTGCTAACTAGTATCTAATTAAAAAAAATAAAATAAATGATAACAATATACATACAATACACATCTATAAATTATATAAACATATTATACATTCATTATTGTGTGTGTCTGCGTGTGTGTGTGTGTGCGTATATGAAACACCTAAGAAAATTAAGCTACGCCCCTGACAATACTATCCACCTGCCGTCAGCTTCTACATAAAAAAGTATAGAGCCGACAAACAGACAGCTATCGACTTTGTTTTACCATTTAAATATTATGTGTAAGTTAAATTAGTTTGTCACGTTTCGTCACTCCGCTTCACTTACTCTTGCGGTAAACTTTAGTTTACAGCGTATTAGAATTTCGTCCAACCTATTACATTTCCCAAGTGTTCCGTGCGATAATATAAATTGGTGGTTTGAAAATTGCAAGCGTTTATCAATCTTGTGGGAAACTTGTCAGCGGAGCTACAACGAGGGTGCGCGCGAATTAGTTTCGGAGGAAAAGAGAAAATAGTTGGGAGTTTAGAAGCTACGTTGTGTAACTAATAACACACGTATAGCCCCCTTTGATATGGATACATGATGTATGTCAATCTTACGATCTTTTATAATATGAGTACCTATTTATTTTTGCGTTTGAGAGACAGGCGTCAGTCACCTAAACAAACACAAATAATAACTCTGTTCTATATTTACAGAATGTTGATTTTAATTTACTTTGCCTTGTGTAATGCTGCAAAGTGTCTTCGAAATGTTAACTTCGTTGCCTTAGTTTATTATTTATTTTTTTAAATTTTTTACATGTAACATAGTAGTTTAATAGAGCATCGCACACCAACACATCTGCTAATTGTCATTATTGTGGCAAAAATTAAATTAAGACTTTGAAATTCTCTTAAAAATCAAAATTTTGTAATTTACTAACTAGCTAGTAAATTATAAATAAAGCTAGTAGCTATGTATAAGTAAATTATACATAAGTACTAGAATCCAAAACAATTGTATTTTCGTTGTAGTATAGTTCTTAGTTGTTGCTAGATAGAGTAGTATGTCTCTATTACTCTTCCAGACAAATAGAATTTTATTTTAGCTCACTGTAACCCGCTTCGGTTTGAAAGTGCTTTAAATGTTAAGCTACTGACATAGCTTCGAAACTTCATGAATAAAGAATCACGCTTTAGTTCTTTATTGCAAAATATTCCTACATTTAAATGGGAGACTTATTTTTAGGGGAGAAACGTTTTTTATTACTTTTTAAGATACATATATTGAATCCATACTAGTCCATATTATAATATTTATATATAATACACTGTCCTATATATACTAAAGGACATGTATTATAAATGTGAAAGTAACACTGTCTGTCTGTCTGTTACATTTTCACGCCTCAACTACAAATAAATCATCATGAAATTTTGCATACAGGTAAGGACATTTTTGCACTTGTGGACGCAGCTTTACAATGTTTAAGAGTATATAAGAGTTTTTGAGTATATAAGGCGTAAAAACGTACCAAGCAAATACTGTGACAAACAAATACTATCATATGACACAAGTTCTGATACATTTACAAAATATAATATAGTAAAAATTCAAATAAAAATATTTATATCGCTATACATAATATATTAAAAGCAAATTCGCAAATAATTTCGTAATAAGAACCGTAGTGGCGCTGACATAGCTATGTTGCCTTTTTTGCTACAATAGCCATAAAACTATAGACATTAGTTTTTTTTCTTATTTTAATCTCGTTTAAAGTTAGCTTTAATTTCCAATAAGTAGCTAACATCTCGTGCTTTGAGTTTTTATTGACTCTTAAATAGTATAGAATAGATAAAACAGCTAAATCAAATGTAAATTCCTGTAAATAACAAAAAGAAACATTCGAAAATAATGAAATATATTA
The DNA here is from genome assembly GCA_918317495.1 of Synanthedon vespiformis. Taxonomy (NCBI): domain Eukaryota; kingdom Metazoa; phylum Arthropoda; class Insecta; order Lepidoptera; family Sesiidae; genus Synanthedon; species Synanthedon vespiformis. The sequence goes on from OU906965.1 coordinate 5,170,155, forward strand.
TTATGTGATAATGTTTTTTTTAATAATATAATGAACCGAAAGAATTTATACAAAAATGTATCACGCACGTTTGGAAGAAACTATACCACTTATAAGAATACAGGTGAGTAACATTATTTTGTAAATAATTTTGCGTTATAAAAGAAGTCTCTTGTATAGATAGTAATAAAAAATATTAGCTTTTGTTTAATATTATAAATAAGTACTAATAAGTATGTAACAAAATTTGGCTTACCTAGATATATGAATCTATTAGATGCGAATTAGATTGATTTTTACATTACCCAAGCTGGAATAAAATATTTTTTGACATGACAGTTTTTGGAGTTTACTCCTTAAGAAAATTAAGAAATATATATATTTTTATAACAGTCCAAATATATTGAACGAAGTCTACTTATGTGATTATAATTGATCGTATTAAATCTCTCTACCGTCAATACGAATTGTCCTGTTATTGATTTATTTCCTTTTAAATTTTTAGTTAATAAATGGATTATACCTATATTTATTTTTGTGTTACCTATAGGTAATATGTACAGGTTTTGTCATGTTAACAATTTTCGGAAAGATCTCTAATGAGTATCATAAGAGGGAGGTTCTTCTTCTTCTTCTCTTTTAATGTCTTGGCTCCATCAGATCTTCTCCGATGATTTTGCCAGTGTCATTAGTAAAAATAGCAATTTGAATAGCCTTTTTTTAAACTAAAAAAGGCAAAATTGAAATTAAAAAATCAAAAATAGCAGATCCCGAGACTAGTCAGTCAAGTCAAAGTCAAGTCAAGTCTATAATTTTTCTTAGTTTTCCAAAACAGGTCCGTCAAGTCCAAAGCAGTCAAGTCAATCCAAGAGGGAGGTTAATCTATGTGCGTCATTGTCACGTGTCAAACGAACGCGCCAATCGTTAATGTGACACAGAGTAATAATGTGGCCACGAAACCAACTCTCGAAACGAATTCGTTTTGCGATGCACGCGTCACCGTCGAGCGTCAAAAATTTCGGCGTCATGTTGTGACCTCTTACATGTACTTCAATCATTTTTTTTTGACGCTCGACGTTAACGCTTGCAGTGCAAAGAGAATTCGCTTTGAGCGTTGTTTTCGTGGCCCCAGGGGTAACAGAGTAAAACGCTATGTATTGAGGCTTGAAATTTCAGCTGTCAATTGCATGATAACCCACCTGAGTACAGTTCAGCACAAAATGCATGACATCCAAACACTGTTTTATGAAAAAAAATGTGTATAATAATAATAGTTAATATTTATTAAAATATAAGTATTATATTATTATGATGCTCTTATATCCAAAACGTTGTTAAATTTTGTAATTAGGAAACTTGTTTTGTAAAATTTATTTCTAATGAGGATAATTTTTGAAAATATAATAAATTTTGAAACTCTTCACACTGATTTTGTCTACATTTTAAAATTGCTAGTCAAATGAACAATATTTAATTATTTATTCATTACAAATTAAATTCGATGGTCACCAAAATACCGATGTTTACAAACTTTATAAAATATTTTATAGAATGTAAAAACTTTTTTAAGCTTGTCGTTAAGTTCTGTGAGCGACACCCTCAGTGACGTTTCATTATATGAAATAAGCGCCAACTATCCGAGTAGTAGTAGTATTTCATGGTTCAAAGAGTAATTTCATCAATAGTTTGTTAAGATATCAACAGATGGCGCAGTATTCACTTCTGACGTGCAGTCCTAGGACGTAGGACTGACAGTTGTTTCTGTTAAAAGTTTTCAAATATACAACTTTCAAAAGATCGTTTACATTACGACCTCTACAGGAATCGAACACGAATCCCTGCATTACTAATTCACTTCAGGTGGTACAAACAAAAAGGTGTTGTTTACAAGGGTAAACAAACAAAAAGGTGATTTCCTACTATTATAATATAATATTATTATAATAATGAGATTTAACTTACAAAGAGATAAAAAAAATACATTCTACAACTTAGGGGTAAATTTTGGAATTGAATTAATAACTCGCTCCTTAAAAACTAAAGGCCCACAAATCAAAATTACACTTTTTACAGGAGAGCTAATAAAAAAAAAAGCATTTCTTGTATATTTTTTTCTTATTAGATACATATCAAATACATATATGCATAAATACATATATTTTTATAAGCGTATTTTTAAGTAGCAATATACTTTTATAATAAACGGAATACTATACAGAGATATAAGCAGATAAATAAGTTACTTTTGAATTAATAAAAAATGATCAAAAATATACTAAATATGGAATAAAACAACCATAAATCTTTTTGCAACATACAATATGAATGATTGTGATTATATTTTTGCAATAAAAACATATTTGAATTTTTTGTTTTATGTCCCTTTAGTTTTTAAGGAGCGAACTGTACTGAAATTTTTGTTTTCTTCTTATTATTTACAGGCAGAAGAAGGAACTAGTCGCACGTCTGAAGGCGAAGACAATGATGGCAGTGAAATCAACGCTGGATCCTCTAGAATATTATCGGCAGCCACGTCGAGGGAAGAAGATGACGACTCTAGTAACAACGCGAGCAGCGAAAGCAAGAGTCCCGGTCAAAGGTGAGATATTTCTATACACATACAGGCTGTTTATTTTTTAAGTTTAAAACGGTACATGGCCATACCTAATAGTGCAACATATTAAGGTTAATATCTTAGTTTATTACTCATGTAACCCTACGATATACATAATAGTTTTCATCATTAAAAATAACCCCTTTTTAAAGATAGTAAAATGGAATGTTCAACAATTTATTGTGTTAATATGTATTATCCGATATTTCACGCCTGTCTTTCCAAAATTCCGTAGATATGCCCAAACTATTTTTTGACTTTTCGTGTTATTTGACTGCGTTTTATTAAAACCCTATCTAGCCATACTTTCAAAGTGTAAAATGTAAAATATAACATTTTCTGCCCCTTAGTAATAATTAATTAGATAAATCAGGCATGAATCTCAAAATCCTGACCGATTATTGAAAGAAATGAAGCTTTCATTTACGGTATGATTTACGATAATCTTATTTATGAAATTAAAAATCATAGTTTTTTAAATAAAATATATGTAACTTAAATTCTTGGACATTATGGGATAATATTTATAGGATTTTGAAAATCTTTACTGAAACTTCCGCGTGTATATTATAATTCTGTCTGGTACTGATAATATTAGTATCATTAAAATAATTTAACTTTGAGAGCAGTATTACTAAGGCGCTTATTTAACTGTATACAAACTCTTAACTGTATGTCAGTCCCTTAAATACATCGATATAAATATCGAAGGAAAGAGTCGTATTACCACTTTTATATAAAACTAGCTGAACTCGGTCACTCGTTTATTTTCCGTTTGCGGAAATACTGAATATAAAGTATATACATTATACATATAAAAACACTTTTCTGTATAAACTCAATGTTGTGTATAAATTTCAAGTTAATCCATTGGATAGTTTGTGAGTTTTGACGCCACAAGCATACGGAAGCTGAAGTTTTTTATATAAATGTTGCGCGACTTCTTCCGCGCCTCTTTAGAACATTAATTCAATCTTTAACGCTCATAAGTATTTTGTTAGGCGTAATTTTTTTTTTATTTATTTTTAGTTGATCCTTCTTGAAGAGTACTTTTTTGATTCATTACCCTATGTCCCTTTCTCTATCCTTGACAAACAGTTTAAATAAATAAATTTTTTAAATAGCACACTAGCTGTTGCCCGCGACTTCGTCTGCGTTAAAAAAGATAAAAAGTAGCCTATCACGTGTCCTGTACTTCTAAATGTTTATCTACCAAGTTTCGTGAAAATCAGTTAATTCGTTTAAGAGTGATGTAGGAACATACATACATACATACAGAAAAAAATTCTAAAAATGGTCAATTTAGTTTCAGTATCATGTATAGAGCGTATATACACGATATTTCTATAAACAAAGTAAATTACTCCATGACCGACCCCTACAGATTTATTATTAGTATTGATTAAAAATATGACATATACCATCGTTTTGAAATGGCTTTACAAGAATACATATACTTACTTAAAGTGCAATATAAGTGTTATAAGATTGAAATATTAAATATCATCGATCGCTCACCGTCTGGCTGACATTTCCAAGACTCCAATTATAGGATGCACTTCGACTTTATAAATTGTGTCAGAGAGATAAATGTATATCTAAAACCTTACATGCATATCTATACTAATAAATCTGTAAGTGTAGGTATTGTATGTATGTATGTTCCTCCATAACTCTTAAACGAATTAACTGATTTTTATGAAACTTGGCAGATAAATATTTAGACGCACAGGACACAAGATATGCTACTTTTTTCTTTTTCAACACGGACGAAGTCGCGGGCACTAGCTAGTAAAGAGATAAAGTTTGTATGTAGGAGGAAATCTTCGAAACTACTCATCTGATTTAAAAAAAATTTCACCAATAGTTAGAATGGAATTTATAAATATTCTAACCAGCTGTAAAAAATCAGCAAATATATATTTTTTTTAACTTCGCAAATCATTTTTGTGCAGTACCTAAACACGCCCAAGACTCCTTCTCCATACACGTTGCATATTTTATTATTATGTCCGATGAAAAGCGAAGAAAAATAGATGTCGAACATGTTGATTTTTGCCTCTGGGATATTTCATTTCAGAGCCCAAAAAACGATGAAAAATTAATGCACAAAAACCAAAAAAACACTTGTGTAGAGCAGAAAGAGCTCTATAAAATGAATATAATATATGTACACTTTGCCAAACTCTACAAACTTTCTATACAATGTAATAAGATTAAGAGAGCTTTGGATTTTGAGTAAATAAATATAGTTAAGTTCTGAACTTATTCAATAGGTGGCGCGAGAGAAGCCGTTATGAATAAATAAATATACTCTGTGCTTATTGGAATATGAACTTTTTTGTTCACGATACTCCTGCAACGAGCCGACTTCTCTTCCGGTTCATTAGATAGGATGTTAATGTAAAGCGCTCGATCGAAGGAAGGTTAGTGTTTCCGGAACGAGTTTGTGTTGTAGTTGTGTAATGCGCCATTTAAAGTCTAACCAGATGACTGCACTCATAAAGAATAAAAAAACAAATGGTTGAGCAGAATTAAATTAGGTAATCGATTGGAAAAAGTTGTCAGAAAAAATATAGAATATTATTTCAAGTTATTGGGGATAGTTAAGTTAGTTATGATACTATCGTTTCTAAATTTAAATACAGAAAATATACTTACTAAATGATTTTTAGTATATTTTCCGATAATAACTTACACAAGACGTTAGACACGATTTATTTCCCCTGAATTTTCTAATTTGACTGGGCTAGTAACAGTGACGGCACACTTCAATAGATTTCTGTGGTGAAAATTCTTCATTTTTCATGTTACGACAATACTGGTATCTTTATTAATCTATAATACACATTCAATATAATATATTAAAAATTACTGTCTAAAATATTTTTGTTAAAATCTTAAATTTCTTAATAACATTTTACTGCATTAAATTATACTACGTTAGTGTGTGAAAACTTGGATGACCCTTAAACGGATATATTTATGGAGTAAAACGTGTTTGAGAACCGAAGATCTTATCGCGAGTATTGTGAAAGAGTATAAAAAATATTTTTATAGACACATACTCGTATATCTCGCTGGCTTCACGCGATCATAAACAAAATACTGCAGCATTCGTGACTTCTTATGTTCCAATTTTGATGTTCGTAGGAGGTTGGCACGTACTTGTTGGTATTTATATAAATAAATACTGAAATTATTTAAATAAGACTTCGATTAGATTTAATTCCACCTTTTGGGATTGGAAATGTCTTTTCGTTCGCTTCAGTATATGCCTCGATTTTACGAAAAAGTGCGATCCCCTCATATTTCGGAGAGTTGTAAAGATATGATATTCAAAAAGGACTCAATAGACGCGTATTCACGAGAGTTGTAAGGTGCAAAAAGAATTTTTCGAAAAAGTCAAAAACGAGAAAAGTTTTGGTCGAAATAGTTTTCCGAATTTTTGATTTGGGCGCACGATATTTTGGAAACGAAGAATGATGTCAAAAATTTGTGGAAAAACTCCTCTGGACAATTTGGTCAGCTATAATTTGAGCCCCAAATAAAGACGATCCAAGTAATAAAATATGTGCGCCTAATTTCATCCAAATGTTTTGCGTTTATTGAGAAAGAAACATCCCAAACATACAAACTTATTTATAATAATATATGAGGATTTATAATAATATATTTATTAGGCCTCATGAATTACGAGTATGAATACTTCAAAATTTCAATATACTTTTATATGGGTGGAAATGGAATTTACTTAAGCCTCTGCAACAAGGAGTATATTATTAGCTAATTTATAAATTGCATCTGCATTTATGTCAATGACAACGTCGACCTTTGATACTAGAATAACACTAATCGATATTAGATAGGAGAGAATCAACGTTGGAATTTCAGTTCTTCGTTTGTTTAGGGGCATCTACAGAACAATCTCATACAAAGATACTTGGATTTATAATATTGTTGTTTTTTATTATTATTTATAACCTACAAGTTAAAAACTTAATGTTAAGCAGTCTTTTAAGATTTTAAGCCTTAATTAAATTTTGTTAAAAAAAATTACAATTGTACAGACATTATTTAACTTTCAACTAAAATTTAACACTCAAATATAATATACATATTTATTTTGGAGGCTTACTATGGTCACCATTAAAGTGCGACAGACAAGTTGACGGTATACTTGATGGTAGGAGGCTTTAAAAGTGTGCTGCCTCCCTAATACTATCAAAGATCTAAAGGGAAATGGGCTAAAGTACTTATTTCACAGTGGTCTTCTGTAAGATGGTAATTACAGCCACTGGACGGACATCTCAGTTTATGACTGCTAAACACAGTATGCCTTGCAAAAATACAAATTGTGATGATCATCGGTAGTAGTCTTAACAAGCAAACAAACTTATTTTCGCATTTATAAGATTATTTAGGAAGTTACTGTAAAATTTCACCGAAATTTGTTTTTTTTTATTTTTATGAAACAGTAACAAACATCCATTAATTCTAATAAAGTTTCCAATTTGTAATATTAGTAGGAAAAGTCATTATACATAATAAAATTGCTTTGACCATAATTGCTTTTAAAATAGCTTACCTATAAATAAGCACGAATCACCATCAGTTCATTTTTCAATAAAAGTTTATATAATAATTAGGTTTTTATTTAAATAAAAAAATATATATGAATAATTTGCTACCAAATCGCCGAAACAGTTAATTTTTTTTTCGAGGAGAAATCCGTTTACCGATTCCTTACCGCTGGCTAGACGGTAGGGGTATGTGGGGGTCAGCCGGCGCACCGCACTATGTTAGTCATAGCGGGCCCGGCCACTACCCACTAAAACTCCCCGGTGCCTCCTTGCCCTTTGTGCGGGGGTGGACCGGGCTCTGCCGAGGCAACAACTCCGATCCACCCCCAGGGCGGCCTAGCCATTACTGGCTAGGCTGACGCCGATGGGGGATTGCCCGGAGACACCGGAGCAATCCCCAGACGGGGGAACCTTGTGCAGGCACACACAGCTAGCCAGCTGTGCGTGCAGGTCCCCTAGGACATTTGAAGACGTGCTAAATATGCCCGCCTTCTCCTGCCCAACCGCCTGCGTCTGAGGGAAGCGAGGCCTGCCTCTTCCTCTCGCTCCCTCTCGGCTGCCTCCTTCTGCGACATTACGAATTCGCAGAAGGAAGCAACCGCTTTCCAGGTGGTCACACTGCCAAGCATGGCTTCAACCATGCTTGGCAGTGTGACGTCTCCACCCCCCAGCGCCGCTCTTAGTTCCCGGCGCTGGGGACTCCAGGCCGAGCATACTTCAAGCGTATGCTCGGCCGTGTCGTCTGGGTCGCCGCAGTGGTGGCACCGCGGCGACTCCTCTCGTTTGATACGGTGCAGATAATGACCGAAGCACCCGTGCCCGGTCATTATCTGCACCATACGGAAGGTGAGGCCACCTCCTCGGCGCCTCACCCATTCCTCCAACACCGGACGAACCGCGAGGATCGTCCGGTGGCCGGCGGTAGGCTCTCGAAGTGCCTCACTAAAATCATCCATGGCCCTCTCCTGCGCCTCAGCCCGGGCCCGTTGCACGTCCTCGGCAACGGGTCTTTCTCCAAGGGCCCTTGCGGCCACCCGATGTCGATGCACCTGGGACAGAACCAGGGCATCGACATCCCACGGGGGGGTGCCTGCTAATACGCAGGCAGCCCCGTGGCTGACCGTGCGATAGGCCCGCACGGCCCGGGTCGCAATGACCCTTTGAGGCCTCCGCAGGAGGGCCCGGGTGCGGGGAGTGAGACACTCCGCCCAGACCGGGGCTCCGTAGAGTGCCATCGACCTTACCACCCCGTGGTAAAGTCGACGGCACGTCGAACTTGGTCCTCCCTGATTCGGGAGGAGACGTCCGAGTGCGGCTGCAGCTTTCGTAAGCCGTGGAGCGAGGAGCTTGAAATGCTCCTCGAAACTCCAGCGGGGGTCCAGTGTCAGGCCGAGGTACTTGAGATGTCTCTCGACCGGAATCCGGACCCCCTCCACTCGGACACGGAGCCCCGGAGGGATCCTGCGGCGTGGGGGGTGGAAACCCATGGCCCTAGTCTTGTCTAGGGCCACCTCCAACCCGAGCAGTCGAATGCGCCGGACGACCAACGAGGTGCCGACCGACGCTAACCGAGCTGCCTGCTCCCACGTCTGCGCTCTTGCCGCGACTAAAGTGTCGTCGGCAAAGCAGACAATCTCCATTTTGGGAAGGAGATTGCCTCGCAGGACCCAGTTGTACCCCAGGTTCCACAGTAAGGGGCCAAGGACGGCCCCCTGGGGTACGCCAACCGCCATTGGACGAGCCAATACCGCCCCGTCTGCTCCCTCGTAGAGGACTACCCGCCCATCGAGGTAGTCGTCGACGAGAGCGCAGAGGTAGGGCGGCACCCTATGAAACCTAAGTGCCGCCCTGATGCATTCATGGGGGAGGCTGTTGAAGGCGTTGCGGATGTCGAGTGACACCGCAACAACAGCCTCCCCCCTGCCGGTGGCCTCCTCAGTCCAAGTCTTGAGGAGGCCTACCGCATCCATTGTGGACCGACCGGTTCGGAAGCCGAATTGGCGTTCATGCAAGTTCGGCCCCTCGGTCTCCAGGTGCTCGACAATCCGACGAGCCATGACTCTCTCCATGGCTTTGCCGGAATCGTCGAGCAGGACCACCGGTCGGTACCCCGACGGCGAGTCGGCAGGGCGGCCCTCCTTGCGGAGAAGGCAGAGTCGCCCCACCTTCCACCTCGCCGGAAACTTGCCCCGGGCGATACATGCATCCAGTACCGCCCGGAACCTTGCCTCCAGTGGCCCCAGCGCAATCGCCAGGGCCTTGGACGGGACTCCATCCGTCCCCGGGGCCGTCCTCTTCCTCCCGATATGCTCCCTCACCACCTCAAACTCTGCATCGGAGACGGGAGGGCCCTGTAGTACGGCCTCCGGCAGAGGTTCCGGAGGCTCCATACGGGGGGGCTCGAAGGGGTCGGGGGTCGGGAAGAGAGATCCCACGACCCTATCGAGCAGCGCCGGGTCTAGGTTGGCTGTGGAGGGTGAGCTCGAAGCGAACTTCCCCCTCACAGCCCTGTACGGACGACCCCAGGGGTTGGCGTCCAGGAGGGCCAGGAAACGCTTATGGGCTTCTTCTTTGGCCCTGCAGATACCTTTCTGCAGGGCGTTGTGAGCGTCCCTGTACGCCTGACGAAGGTGGACCTCTTCGTCAGGCGTCCTCCTGGAGCGCCTTCTCCGGCACCGGAGGAGGGCGCGCCTGGCAGCCAGGCAGGTGGAGCGCAGGGAGGCGATCTCCTGCGCCCACCAGTACACCCTTCTCCAGCGAGGGGGAGGGCGCCACAGCGGCATGGAGGCATTGCAGACTTCCCGGAGGTCGTCTGCAAAGTGCTCAGCCATGCCGTCGGGATCCCCTGCGAGGTGAGGGGGCGGAGACGACCACTCCCTCACCATCGCAGCCTCCTCCGCCACATCCGGGCGGAGCTTGGCGAGTGCCCACCTGGGAAAAGCGACACCCGCCGTAGGATCCCGGCGCTGTGACGCGCTGGGGGCCAGCGTGGAGACTTCATATCCGATAGGGTCTCCACATCTTCCTCGACCCGCCAGCTTCGGATTCGGGCAGCAAGGGCAGCAGTGGCGAAGGCTACGTCAACGATGGACGTACCCTGCCACCGTACGCACGTGGGAGTGGTACCACGGTTAAGTACCTGGAGCCCCAGGCCCAACGCCCAGGACTCCAGGATACCCCCCCTCACGTCCGTACGGGGGGACCCCCACGCCGAGGATTTGGCGTTTAGGTCCCCTGCCACCAAGACTGGAAGTGGGGCCGCGCGCCTTACTACTCCCTCCACCGCAGTCAGGAAGGACTCGAAGTCCGCCCGACTGCGGTTAGGGGAGAAGTAGGTCGACACGACCACCATTCTCCCCCAATTTGCTGCCACGAAACCCGAACCTCTCTCCCTGAGGGAAAGGGGAGGATTCGCACCACCAGCCCTCACCACCACCGCAGCGGAGTCGTCCAGGTCCCCCAACCAGTTGGGATTTTGGGGGACTACGTATGGCTCCGCCACCACCGCCAGGTGAATCTCCCACTCCGCCATGGACTGGCACAGTAGATCCTGTGCCCCAGGGGAGTGGTTGATGTTCGCCTGGAGGAACCTGGTGGTGGACCTATTGGGCATTGGTGATGTCCATCTCCTCCCCTACCGCCTCCGGACTGGCGGTCGATTTGGATGCAATGAGGCGGCCCCTGACGGCCGGGGGGTAGCAGTTCATCCCCCCCATGCGGTGACCAGACGGTAGGCCAGCGTCGGCGCACACAGCGCAGCGGAACGCTGCCTCACACTCGCTGGCGGAATGCCCGTCCAAACCGCAGCGGTAGCAAAGTCCACTGCGGTCCTTTTTGGACGGGCATCTGACCACCGGGTGGCCGAGCCCCATGCACCTGAAACAGCGCATGGGGCGCTGCTCGATCAGTTGGACGGAGGCAGAGCTCCATCCGACCGTTAGACGGCCACCGGTAGCCAGCTTCCTGGCGGCTTCGATAGGGCACGAGGCGAAAGCCGAGCCCACCCCTCTGATTCCAGGGTGGACCTTTCCCACCCTGATGTGCTCAGGAGGGCATTTCGTGCTTAGGGCCAGGGCAGCTCTGAGCTCGTCGGCCGACACAGAATCGTCGAGTCCGTTGACCCGGATGTCGACCGTCTTCACTGGGCGCGTGACTTTCGCCTCGTCACCTAGCGCTGCGCCTATTTGCGCCGCCAGTTTGTCCGCCTGAGCGGATGTGGTCCCTTTGGGGAGCTCCATGATGCGTGCCCCCGTGACGCCTGTTCGGAATTGGGCGGGACCAATTCCGAGGGCGTCCAGCGACACTGTCGCCTTAGTTTTTGTTATGGCCGCGCTGTAGGTGGCGCCCTTTTTAACCGCTTCCGGTTTAAGGGCCACCACAACGGCCAACTTCCTTGGCTCCTTGGGGAGCTTGGGGGCACTCGGGGCTTTTACCGCTGGCTGAGCGCGCGGAGCGCTAGCGCTAGCGCTGGCTAGCGGAGGCGCGCTTTTTGCGCCGCACCACCTCCGACCAGGACTCAACGGCTCCACCTGGCCCATCTGGCGCAGACGAAGGCCCAGCTCGCGGCTCCGAAACCTTGGGGGCCTGGGGTTTCACCACCTTAGTAGCCCTCGCTTTTTTAGACAGGTTGGCCGGAGGGGCGAGGGTTGTCACCAACTCACCGGCAGCAGCACGGGCCTTGGCTCGGCCGTCCGCCATTAGTGGCGGCCGGATCTGCCGGGCCGGAAGCAACCTCCCGTCCACCTCCAGACCATCCAGGCGAGCGTTTACCAAGCCGCCTACATGGCTCATTAGCTCCCCTTGGAGCGAGGCAAAAGCCTCCAGGAACTCCGCTCGCGACAGTGGCTGTGAGTCAGCCACTGTCTTGGGGGACTCCCTTGGCGGTTCCAAGACCGTCAAGGCCTCAGGTTGAGGCCTCTCCGAGAAGGCTCGTCTAAGCGCCGCCACCTCTGAGCTAAGGGCCTCCAACTGCCCTCGGAGGCGCTTGTTATCCGCGTTGACGCGGCGAACCTCTTTGGAGGTCTTCCTCTCCGCCACCTTCCTCATCAACTCCATGATGTCGTTGGTCGACTCCTTGATGTCTCGGTGGCTAGACCCCTTGAGGTTGCCAGCCTTTCGGATCACATCAAGGATCACTGCGGCTTTCTCCTCCGCCTTCCTGGTGAGCGCTTCGATGGAGCCCGAAAGGGAAGATGACTTCGTGGAGTGGAACTCATCCTCCGACGAGTCCGACTCCATTTCTCGCAGCTCTCGGCGAGCTTGCGACAAGCCTATGTCGTGCCCGTAGGGCTTGGCACGGCCCTTACCTCCTTTCGGGATCTTAGGAGGAACTACTGGTCCCTCAAAAGATTCCGACGCCTCGGATTGAGACGAGCAAAAGAACTTGCCTCGTCTGCTCGACACTGAAGAGGGCCGGGAGGACTCAACTACACTCTCCTCCCTCATGGCAGTGCGTTTCCGCGTCTGCGAACGCGTGCTGACCGCAGAGGTGGGAAGCTTCCATTCCTCATTACCTCGCTGGTTAGGCCGATCAGCCCCCGTGGAGTCCGACATGGCCAATATGGCCCTGCCGGCCTCCGAGGTAGGTTATAAGCCTACCACTGGGGGATGATGGCGAATACCGCGGCGTAAACTAACAAGAGACAACGAAAACCAACAAAAAATTAATAAAAGTCAACAATGTATCTTAGCCTAAGAACCAAAAACAACGATAACTTTGGAAAGACGACAGATAATAAGACCCCGTTTGGGCTGGCTGAAAGAGCCTTCGAAAAGACGTCCTTCAAGCAGCCCAAAGACAAGAAATTTCCAGAGGTCCGGTAACGCCAACGAATTGAAAATTTTCCAAATTCTCAAAAATTCCGGATTTAGTACCCCCTCGGAAAGAGGCCTTGAAGAGGCCTCTTCCAACCCCACTCGCGATAAAATCCGATAACGGGGTCAGAAGTTATTACGAGTAAAAACTTAACAATTTTAACAAGAAAACAAACAAACAACAATTAAAACTTAACAATCAACAATAACAAAAACTCGCGTGGGCAGTCCAAAAGAGCCTTGAAAAAGGCTTCAGATGAGCTGCACCACGACGAGATATCTCCACGAATGGAGTGGCAACGGGCAATCAAAATTTTCCGGAATTTCGGAAAATTCCGATTTTCCGGAACCGTCCAAACGAGTCAGCAGAAAGGCTTTGACCACCAAAGTTTAAGCACAGGCGATATTATCCACCTGCCTATATATTATAGCTAATATACTCAGCATTTGTTACCTCACGAACAGAGACAAGAACACGGATCTTCTAAACCATCCTACAGATTTCAATACGGTTATTCACTAATGGAAAGAGGGATAAACGAGGAAGGTCTGTGTGTATAAAAAATTGCATACTGTGAGCGAAGCCGGGAACGGTAGCGCTCTGTTCCCTGTTCCCGGCTTCGCTCACACACAGACGTTCGTAAAACGTAATTTATGAAGTTAATTTGACAGTTAGATTGTTTAGTAGCTTAATTGAACTTATAGGAGAAAAATATTGATTTTTTTATATTAATATCGATAAAAAAGCTGACGGTCCAGTTGATTGTAGGTGGCTATAACACCTATAACACAAATAACGCCATAAGAGCTGTAAGTGTGCTCCCAACCATAGAAGGAAAAAGGATAAGAAAGGGATAGTGTAATGGGCTCTGGCATCCCTTACTCACTCACCGAAACACAACAGCACTTATGCTGTTATTTCACTGTGGTCTTCTCTAAAGGGGAACGCAAAAATGTGCTTATTAGACTGTGTACCTAATATTTTTTCTAGTTACACCAAATTTTTGAAAGCGATTCAATCTCAAAGACCAGTACGTGGTTAGATTGTATAAAGGACTAATCAATCTCTTTTATTTGCTCTTAAGTGTGGACTGTAATACGAAAATTTCCATTGAGCGGAAGTTAATTTAATGAAACATTTACCGAACTGTTAATTCAATCGCCGCCGAAACAATTCGTATGTTGGTAAATTGGAATTTGCGCCCACAATTTTATTATTACGGTTTCGTTCGTCCTTGTCGTTGAAACTACCTTCTTGTAACTACAAAACAAACTAATAAGAGTTTATGTCCTGAATGAGACATTGAGGTCTGAAGGTTTTATGTCAAATGAGAAAGTCTAATTTATTCCTTATTTTTATATACGTGCAACTACTGTACTTTTTTATACGGTTTCTTTGTTGTATATCAAATTCATTGTAATTTCAAAGTCACATTTATAAAAACACAACATTCCCGTCCGGCTAGCCTTTATTAAACCATATTACAAATCCCAATATCTACAAATATAAATAAGCGCATGAAGCAATTTAAAACTTTGATTTTCTTAATCTAGATTGATGACGAAGTTTTCGCCATTCACGACAAATGCGAGGCCCGATGATATGTAAGTGGGCAATTATAAAGGTATCATGGCTTTGGTGACGCTTAGCTGCGATCCTAGAAAAGAGCACGAAATCATCACCCATTACGTATCTGCTATCATCACGTCAGTTGCTATGGCTATTCGAGTGACGTTAAAAATTGTTATTGTTCATTTTTTTAAATTTCATGTTAGTTTTATTGGACAATTTAAAATAACCCATAAACTATTATATTTACAATTGATTTTACAATGAAGTTTTAGGTTAAGAATGCAAATCATAATAATAGGTTAGAGATCTGCAACGCGGAAGAAAAAAGGCTACTTAAAAAACTTGTTCTTGAAGACATTTTTCTTTCAGCAGGTAACATAAATGAGGGAAACTTAGATTCTAGTAAATTTAAAAATCCTTTGAGCCTGTATCTCTAAAAGCCTATATTTTATTAGAATTTGTTAGAAATTTTGAACTGTTCAGTTTTAAACTCCTTTCTTTTTTAAAATGTCCAAATTGTAGTTTTTGTAGTCATACTTGCATTTTCACGTAACTTTGTGCAAACCTTTAGGGGCAAATGCAAAATATGATCCACGAAATTCGCGCACATCAGAATAACTTAAATAATTGAACTTTTGCAACCAATCAAAGGTCGTCTAACCCTCGAGAGTCATAGCAACAGAGTGATACGTAATTGGTACTCCAGTATCGCCTATCACGAGAACTATTATATGTGCATAATAAACATAGTGATGTATGAATATGATTAGTTCACGACCCTGCACAGCTGGACGAATAGACCACATTGTAATGCTATCCGTTTCTATTATGACACGTAATTGTTCTGTCCGTGAACGACATAGCGAGAGGCTGACTTTTATTTTGTGCATGTTATGATTTTTGTGAAGTCCTTAATACAGCAAATTTGAGGGACCGCGGTGATGGAAATTTGACGACTATACTTACTTTATATTATTTTGAATGGAAACTATATTGATAATAATGTCAAATTGAATTATGTTGAAAAAGAAGTCGTCAAAACTCCGATCACCAATAGATTAGGACAACCCATGAACAAACTTTACACTACACTGTCGCCTGTAACACGATGCGTCCCTTTATAGGCGACCGATCATTGCATCGAGTTCGTCAAGCTCTCGCAAGTCCATGCAGGACACAGAGAGGCAAGGATCTGACTCAGACAAACGCGGCCATAAATGGAGGCACGTCCAAGCTGTCATGGCCTACTACCAGGCTCTCAGGAAAATAAAGAGGTTCGAAACGTGTTCGGACAACGGTAAAGCCGCATCGTTGTCAATTGTTTATCTATTGTTTGTTTATGATTTCCCAAATAATGTGTTACCTTCGTCTCTATGTAATAGGATCTTCGAGAATGGTACTATCACTTGGATTATGTGTGTTTTTCTTGTAAATCATTGTGTTCTAACTAGATCACCTTGCGAATTGTCTAACTTTCTTACTGTCACTTGGGAGATCAAAAGACGTGTTCATTGTTTATTAATTAATTGCATTTGTATGGACGTTATTATTGCGATTGTCTTACAACTTAGTTATCTATTAAAACCTGACTAGCAATTAGTTTGAAATTAGTTTTAGAAGTGGTTTCTATAGAATTCTTATACGACTCACTAATCTCACTCTACAAATATTACTTTATTTACCGACTTTTTTGTTTTTCTAGTGTGATTTGCCGCATGACAATAAAGGTAGTCGTTTGCACGTTTATAAAAACAACACATCGAAGTTTGTGCAAGGCACTAAATAACAAAAGAGTTATGTCTAGAAGCATTTTGAATTTTATTAGATTGTATTGTTCATTGTCCTTTTTAAATATAACTTACTATACTTTAAGTTCCCGTGAAGTTGTAAGAATTCTCACAATCTAACTTTTCTTATCAAATAACAATAAAATTAAAATGAATGACTTAGTGAACTTTCTCGTCTACCGACTCGTTAAACTTTCTGGACGCATGGCTACTTTTGCTTACCTCGACTTTCCTCAAACTTTGTCTCGTTTTCAATATGTATCATTAACTTCCCTTTTGTGGAATAATCCAGAACAAAATCGAACCAGCGATGGATGAAACTGCGAACCACGGTCCAGTTGAGTTCTGCGATGCAGAAGAAACCACCGCTGAAGAGAGAAGACTCGTTCTTGAAGAGATTTTCCACACGGCAAATACCAGAAACTCAGGAAACTGTGAGCTTCTAGTAGATTTAGCTTTTGAATATCTCCAAACACCATAGATGTATCACTATCAGCATCAGCCTTTATGATTACTGTGCAAACAAACTTAATAATACTACACAAGAACTTCACCTCTATGAATGAAGGTTCATTAGTTTCCACAGTGGGGTGACTGAGGATAATATCAACTAAAGTATCACATTTTCAAAAGTGTGGCAGCGAAGCTGATGGTTGACTTGATGGTAACCGTCGCCTAAGCATGCTTCGTTCCCAACCCTGTAAGAATTTATTTATAAGCACACCTGAAGAATTTCATATTGTATAGATCGCGAGTTTGCAGAGTAAATATTTTATCCATCCAAGTAGTGACGATGATTTCTTAAACATATCTTATTTTTCATTGATAACTCTTATCTTCTTAGACGAGCAGGTTTTCTCGGTGTGTAGCTTGAAATGGTCATAGTTAATGTTAATCCAATGTCACAACCGATTCTATTTATCATATTATAACCTTGTAGCACTTTCTCCTTAATCTTTTTATTTCTCAAAGGAAAAATATTTTGCTTACGAACGCTATGTTATAACCATTGTTGTCATGAAAGTGTTCCATTAAAAGAACACTCCTCTCATAACATATTGTGCACGTAATTTTTGCTTTATAATAATACATATATATCAACAAATAGACATAATATATGAGCAGCAGAATTTAATTTTTCAATAACTCGTGGAGCGTTGATACATTGTGTCATACGCTTCGGTATTGAAATTTAAAATTAAAACAGATGTTGAACTTTATTAAGTGCTTTAAACGTCGACTCGTATAAAATAGAAAATTCGAACATTCTTTGCCATTGTATATTTTCTATTATCTTCAAGTAATCAGATTATCAATTACCTGGTCTCTTTTAGTATTATAAAGGCTGATGCACCCTAAACATCCCATTTCTCTATGTATTTTCAATCAATATAAAAAACACAAGCAACCGATCATAAGTAACTTACATACTAAAACAGTAATGTTTATAATACTATTAACATAGTATGATTATAAATTATAGATACTCTGTTACCAACCTGTTCTTGAGAATTGTATTATAAAACAAATATAAGTGTGAGTAAATTGTGAATTTTACAAATGGAAGTTAAAATGTTTTTCAATTAACAGGTGGAAGACACAGGATCAGAAGGTGCTACTGGTGAGCACAGATCAACTAACAGACAGAGGCGGAGAAAAGTACGAGCGCCACGCACAGTGGTCAATCCAGATGAGAATTTCTATTTCTACTGGCTATGGATGATCACCATCTGCGTACTGTATAATCTTTGGACGCTGATAGTGAGGCAAAGCTTCCCAGAGTTGCAGGTACGTTTTTGTTCTTGGGGGGTTGGGAAGGGATATGGAAATGGGCTCTGGCATCCCTTATTCACTCACCGAAACACTACACCCTTGCGTTATACCTACTGCCACCAGAGGGGTTGCACAAATGTCTGCGAAACGCATTGTGTGCTATTACTACTTTCAGCTCCAGATCAGAACCAAATGGACCCTGCCGGGATTTGTACCCGAAAACAGAGCGTTAAGGCAAGATAGCTATTTAGATAGATATTACAATAAATTGAATACTATAAATTCCAGTGTTAATAACTTCATTTTAACTTTAATTTAAAATTGTTATAATACAATACACAAGTGGACATCAGCTAAGATCACAAAGATAATTAAGTAGGTACGCTATTCAAAAGCCCTCAACCGCTTTGCTAATGAGGATGCAATCTGAGCTTACAAAGCCTGTTTGAGGTCAAACATCCGACCTCACTAATAACTTCTGGAAAAAAGTGTTTCCGAAGCTATTGTTCTAACAAAATACTGCTCAGAACTTATTAGAATTCTATAATATCAAGATCAAGACTCATAAGCACCATTCGTCGGTCGTGTCGTTGCAACCAATGCAAAACTTCAACTCCAAAATGTACCATTGTTATTTCTGTTCCACTTTAGAATAACTACGAATTTGAATTTAAGATTTCATTGTAGAGTGCGATGAACGCTCGCGATTTATAAATAACAATGGAAAAGCAATAAACAGCAACAATCCAAATTTTTTGTAAATCTTTTATTTATTTTAATACAATATCTTATTTTAATTCGTGTATGTATTTCTTTTCTTTGTTGAACAGATGGATTAAAATATTTTCTATAACTATTTTTATATATAAAAATTCACTTTTCTTATTACATGCTCCTTTTCATTTAAGAGTGCTCCTACATATGAGTCCTAAGTAGTACTTGTCGAAATACTAACGTTGGGAAGACCAATATTTTGATTCTAAGTAATATATCTAGAAAGTATTATCTTTGCTGCAGACATCTGTAGAAGTAAAACTGTAACCCGTAAGCCATAACACTTCAAATCTCAAAAACCTCGCCTCTTAAGTTTGTTCAACCTCAGATCGTATGCATTGGCACTGAGATCCCTTTCTTTATTTCCCTAGACGACTGGATAAGTAAATACATGAAGTGATAGTGGCGTCTTAAATACTCCCCGGAGACATTCGAATTTCATTCAACATCTTTCGCACACAACTCAGTCACAAAAATAACTTTAGAGAGAGAGTTCACAATTTTAAACCCTCATCACTCTGTCGAAAGTTCAAATTTCAATGTCAATGCGACGCTTGAGCTGTTGTTATCGATGACGTTTGTTAGTGGGGTGAAAAAAGGGATTTTCAATTTTCGCCAATCGTCGACAGATATACTGTGAGCTTTGCATCTCTGTTATTGATTGGGTTTATTTATTTAATGTGCACACTGAAATCTTTCGTTCAGTTTATCTATATACGGTTTTGCAGGAAAAAAGTATCCTATATGTTAATCCGGGTAATAAACTATGTGTATACCAAATTTCATCGAAATCTGTTTAATCGTTTCTGTTTAAAATAGTAAAAAACATCCATATATTATTTCGCAAACTTTCGCATTTATAATATCAGTAGGTATGATTATACCGCGGCTTCATGCTTTTCTTGGGTTATATTTCGTGTGTGCCTCTATATTATTGTCTGTTCCTCTATGTCTTCATCTAGATATTATTTCAATGGAAATAAAAATAAATAAATATTAGAATAACGTATGCATATTCTCCACGAAAAAGCTTCGAAGAAAGTGCTACTAGTCAGGACACTTTTTAGAATTTAAATAAAGTACTAAAAATTCATTTGTTCAGCTCAAAAAGAATGAATAATTCACTACATTTATAATTTTAATATATTACTTTGAAATATGAACTGTCTGAGATAAAAGGTTTGCTTATACTCTGCTAACTGACTTTCGTTTAATGTTTACGACAAGAGTATTGAACTTTCTAAGTGTATTACTTGTTTTTAAGTTCGTGTCATGAAAGAGGTAAACAAAATATTCTAAAGTTCCTCTTTTAATTTACAAACTACAAGGAATGAGTCTTAAAAGAATATTTTTTGCTTGACTTTTCAAATACCTAGATAATAGTTTTAACTTTGTGCCAAAAACCGGCATAGCAATCTTTAAAAGTTCGTATCTTATCTATGACTGCTGTAATAGAAAAATTAAGCATTAAATTATTTATTGAAAATATTATCACAGCCAGAGGACGTCAGTTTCTGGGCGTCATTTTATAATTATTACAATTTTCTAACAAAATTTGTCCGCGACTGCATTTAACATCCGCGACTCTGCTAATCTCTTCATCGTCCGTGGCTCTCCGTATTTGGTGTCCTGCCCATTACCACTCAACTCGCTAGTCCCCAGTGTTATATCGGTAACTTTCATTTGTCTACGGATCTCCGAATTCCTGATTCGATTTCACAAAGTAACCCCGAGCTTATGCTATGCCTTATGCCCTCTCTATAACTAGTTGAGCCACGTTGAGTTTTCTTACGAGGCCAAAAGTTATAGATACACCCAGGCAACACATAGGCCAGATAACAGTATGAAATTCACAAATTATTCAGTTTAAAGCTTTGTTATAAGGGTATTAGAGCTGACAAGATAGGCAAATGCTGTATTAAATAATTTTTGGGCTATTATAACACTATGGGCTATTATGGGCTTCTTGTTGCTTATTCAGCTACTATTCAGCTATTATGTTGCTACTATACAGCTTAAAGCAATTTATTTTGTGCCCAAATTGCTTGGATAACGGCTGATAACGGCAAAGAAAATTCAGCCATTCTGTGTTGCTTGGGCACTAACCTACACTGGTCAAAAACTTTTGTTTCGAGACACTAAGGAACGTTGGACACGAATATGTATCAGAGCTTATCGAAAGATGCCCATCCGACCTGAATTCAACGTAATATGGCCTTTTTCTCAAAGTCTGTAATGTCGTCGGCCTAATTCGTTAAACTGCTAAGTCCATTTTGGGCCAATTTCACTTTTTTGACTTTTTTACAAGTTGGAATGATTATATTATCTACCATTTGGTGAAGGAATAATGACGATTATCAAACTAAAAAGGTGAGAAATTTCATAAATGAAAAACTGCTTTCTGACTAATAGCAAAAGAAAACCTGCTAAATCCTAAATTTTGTACTGATTGTACTCATTTCACATCGCACAACACTTTGTCATTTCGTTTTTTGCAAAATATGACTTAGCAGGTTACGGGTTAGGTCGACGATGTCTATTTGGATTGTTTTGAACCAACTAGACGTAATATATCAAGATATCGACAACTTCAATGGTTGAGTTCCCATCAGTTACTGGGGTGGTCACAATTGAAAAATCGTTCGCATAATTCATGTATCTTTAGCAAACAGAGAAAAAATATATTTCGGTTTTGAAGAAATCAGCTTGTAATTAATAGCATTGAGTGCAGCTGAAACTTTTAAGCCACTTAGTAGTACGCCTTCGGGTCAGGTTGCAACGGTAAATATTGAATTTACTATTGCTTTCTGAGAGAAATATGTAGTGACTCTAAACAGGTAATCCAGACAACCGTCGTTTGTCGTAGACACAATGGCCTTCAGACGACATTCGCAGCAAATTTCACCGTGTATGAAAAATAGTGACCTCTTTCCTCGGACCGGCCATCGACTTTATCGAGAAAACTTGCAGAACTCAATACGTAAAATGCTTTTAGCGTGATATTACTTCTTAACTTATTTTATTATCTGTTCATCATACATTAATATTATGTAGGTACTTAGTACAAATATTAATTATATTTTGACGTTTTATTTTACCACACATACCTTTTTTGAAATTGGTATGTTTTATTTATTTACTAGCTATTGCCCGCGACCTAGTCCGCGTTAAAAAAGATTGTCTATGTTTTTCTTATTAGATATATTATATCAAATATCAAATGCATATTTAGAAGCGTTAGAATCGTATTTTTAAGTAGCATTAAATATTTTAAGTACTAGAAGAGATATAAGCATATAAACTTTTGAATATATATAAAATGATCAAAATATACTAAATATGGAATAAAAAAAACATGAGTTTTTTGCAACATACAATATGAGGGATTGTGATTGTATTTTTGCAATAAAAACATTTTTGGATTTTTTGTTTTATCGCCTTTTAGTTTTTAAGCAGCGATAATTAAACTAGAATCTATTATTGTTTGCAGATAATGTGTCATTACTTCTGGCTGACATGTGATGGTATCAGCGACGCCGTCTTCGCCCTAGACCTGGTTGTACAACTGAGAACAGGCTATTTGGAGCAAGGATTAATGGTAAATATTTTTTTAATAATAGAAATACAGGACGGACGTAACGTCAAAATAGGCGAAATACTTATTCAAAAATGTACAAGATTATTTTACTGTCAATAAAAAAAACCGACTTCAAACAGGAAACTAATAAGATTCTTAATGAAAAAATTAACAAACACAGTAGTCGCCACTACGATTTTCGAAGGTTTCCCTCGATTTCTCTGGGATGCCACCATCAGATCCTGGTTTCCTTAACTTGGTACCACCCTTGGGATATCTCTTTTCCAACAAAAAACAGCTATCAACAATAAATAAATATCTTCACACATTCCACACAGCACCATCTAGTTCCGCAGTAAGCAACTAAATGCTTGTATAATGGATAACAGACAGTTGATTTATATACTACAGAGATTACTTTTCTTTTTTGTAAATACACACAAACATCCATGACTCAGGTACAAAGGTAAAAGTTAACAAATAAACATTTGTCCCTTAGTTAACAGCTAGGGTGTCTAGCCACTAGACCAAACGTGTCGTCAAGTACACATTACATTTGGCAGAGAATAGCAGTGACTAAACTCATGTATGCAATTTTCTTCTACAAATTATATACACAATACACATACCTTTCTCATTTATCGGTCTTTCCATTAACTAAAACCATATCAAATTCCGTAAAGTGGTTTATAAGTGTATATAATATTTTATACAGTTTCATTTGCCCTCTTAATACTTATAAGCCAAGTTCTTAAGTCTGTTCATCTTAGCGACTTATTTAAAATGCATTTAAGTGGCGAAGCTCTCTTTTCTTTTCACGACATTAAATTACGAGTTCGTTCACATTTTTTTCCGTTTTATAACCTTCACTTCTCAAAGCATTTGCATTTATTTTGCGAGTTTTATATTTTTTTTTTATAAACGTCCAATTCTTTGGGCAATAAAAACGTCTCGACTAATCACTTTGTTAATAATCGAGTCGCTCGGTCGGTAAAAATGACTCGCTTAAAAATGTAAGGAAATATTTGTCCAAGCTTATTTTCCAAGAACACAATTGAAAATCAATTTGTCCTTTTGGGTTCTTTTGTGATGGAAAGTGGCAGACAAATTGACCAGGTGGTCAACGGCGTCTATAAACACATGCAATTTTGGAGAGGATGTAAGGGCTTAAAAACTTAAAGGATAAGAGACAAGGTGGTTAAACTCTGCAATGAATTGACTCTAGCATTCTTTATTCAAGTGCCAAAATACAATAAAAAGTTGGTTACAGATCTTGAGTAAAAATAAAAAGTTGGCTCTGGAGTTGCTTAATGTGTCCAATGTCCATCCAATTACTAATTTTAAAGAAATTCAAAAATTTGTTGTTAAATTAAACTAATTACTTTATTTTACTTTTATTTAAGAGTTATGTAAGATTCATACCGCAGCCATTTTTTTAGTTAAAGCAATGGTTAAAGTTAATCTCTATACTAGTAAATGTCTAAGGGCCTCTTTCACCAACTACAAGTAAAGTTTTGATTAGTTACTTAACGCTAATTGGCAAGTAAATGTTACAAGTATCTTCTGTCAATTATTGAAGTTACCCTTGAGTATAATGCTACTCGAAAAATGCTACTCGGTTAGCCTAATTGACACTTTACTTAGAGATGGTGGTAGAGGCCCCAATACTTATATAGCACGTAGATATATTATCAACTTCTAAACTTATGTCATTGCTAAGACGTACAATATGGCGTCTTTGATTTATTGTTAAGGTCAGCGTCACTTTGGATACGGTAACGTACGGTACCATAATTATGTCGTTCGTTAGCCGTACTAGTTTGGCTACGCTTTTCTCCACCTCAAAGACAATGGTAGATAATGTTCTGTACTTGTGATAAGTAATGTGAAAACATGTATATAATAGGTAAACTTATTAGAGTTTTAGGCGTTTTTATTTTATTTTATTTTATTTTATTTTATTTATTAGGAAGCCAACACAGTATACAACAATCCATACACTTATTCACTTTTAAACAGTCTTTTATAATATTTGTATACTATATAATATGTAATATGTAGGCTAACTCAGCATGCATTAAAAACGAACACAGACGACATTTTCTGTTTTTTTTTTTACAAAATAAAACTAATAAAAAGAAAACAAAAGAACCAAATTATACATACAATGTGCCATATAATTAACAAAACACAAACTCTAAAAACGACTATCAATCAGTACCAGGCCCCTTAGCCAAGAACACCCAGTGCAAACAGGAGCGTCGTAGATTGACGAAACGACAGAAAATAAAGCCCGATGATTGGTCAAAATTTTATGTGGGCGTTACAACAACCAATCACCGAGCTTTATTTTCTATCGTTTCATTAATAACGTAACGCTCCCGTTTGCATTGTGCTCTTGGCTAAAGGCCCTGTAGCACTACCATGAGTTTATGACGACCGAAATCGCTAGCGAGAGATGAGTGAGAACGTAAAATATTTGTATGAAAAATTGTACAGCGCTTCTAGCGGTCGCTCAAAGAACTAAAACAGGTAACATGAGTTGCATAAGTGAAAAACCTATCGAATATAGTCGCTAGCGACCATTAGCGACTAACGTTTAAATTGACATTTCTATACAAAATCGGTACCATGAGTTACAAATTTGACTGATGCTCTCGAGAAATACCGTAACGTTAGTAGTTAAATCATTCACTAGCACATTGAAGGGTGAAAGGTTCGTTATCGACAGAAGTAAACTGACGTAAGATTTCGATAGCACCTCATGGTAGTGCTACTGATGACAGAAACTTTCTGACTTCTCTTTTAAAGGATATGAAATGATAGATATCTTTTAATAGTCATCATTATCATTATCTACATGAGCCCATAAGCGTCAGGTGGTCGACCCACGGCGCTTTTAATCGCATTTTTTTTAAACTAACTTGGTTTGCATAAAAACCTTTTTTTAGAATTTTTTTTTCAAAGACTGAAAAAAAAAATGACTAGCTTTAAATAAAACCATCACATGTACCAAAGCCTTTGCCTGTCCGTCATACATACACCATTTCAAAAAAATCTAAGCATTATTTTCTTTTGCAGGTATACGACTCTAAGAAGCTTGCGAAGCATTATTTAGCATCAAGATCTTTCCTGTTGGATATTGCATCTCTAACTCCCCTAGATCTTATTCAGCTGAAGATCGGCACAAATCCAATTATACGATTTCCTAGATTTTTTAAAGTAAGTACTTTGAACATATTTTTTTAAATTATTGTAAGGGTCTCTTTCACCAACTGTAAGTGAAGTGTTGATTAGTTACTTTTAGAAATAGTTTTAAGTTTTATTAAATTATGAACATTTTTTTATTATTTTCTTTTTAATGGACAATAATGGAATAATGGAGCTGATATCTCCATTACCCCCGGTTACCGGTGACTTTAACTGAAAGTTAGCCTACTTGACAGGTGGTGAATAAAGGCCCTAAACTTACTTATAAATAATACTAAATAAATCATAATAAATGCAAAAGTTTGAATTTTATAAAGTTTATAAAATCTGAATGGAATAAAATGACGTCATTAAACTTCAGTCAATTAATTAGTTTTTTAATTTAGATTTAACTGAATTAAGTTCAATTATTACGCATATATCAGTTGATCTGGTATATTGTTTATGTACTTATTTAATTACGTGACACACATACTTTTAAAATAGAGGTTTCACAATGAACCCCAAACCTTCGCTACACGTGTGAAAAGGGTGTGTAATATCTACGTGACATTAGCAAGATAAGGCTTGGATCGTTAGTCATTGCTTACTCTAAAGAGGAATGCCTGTGAGAATAATGTGCAAAATAAAATGTGTGGATGACACACGATTCTATTGTGTTGAAACTCACGATTCCAAATATTATATATTAGTACACATTCTAGATTTATTTATTTAAAAGGCGAAGACATAATATATTATACACAATATATTATACAACTCTGACAAAGATAAACATTACAAGTAGTTATGTTTAAATTATTGAAACATTATTAGAAATCAATTAAATAAATAAATCAACAAATGTCAAAGAGAAATAATAATTGTATTTTTATTATATACTAGTGGGTGCCCGCGACTTCGTTCACGTTGAAAAAGAAAATATATGCAAATTTTGCAACTATCACCTACCGAAAAAAAAATCTTAAAAATCGGTCTTAGAGTCATACGTCGGACCTCATACTACAACAAAATTCTGAACGCACCTATAAATATTTGACAACCGAGTGACAATTTTAGACAAAATCTTGACAAAATACATCAATAATGTGTGTATTGATTGAAATATTGAACATTTTGTGTAATGTCATCTTATATCGCTGTAACGACGATGGCGCCGCCATGCGACAGTAGCGCCCAATTATTTATGTTTTTATAAATGATCCCTCGGGAATACTTAGTCCTTTTTTTCTGGATGAAAGGTACCCTATGCTATGTCCTTTCTGGTGTCCCAGACAACGTGTATGCAAAATTTCATGGTGATCGGTTCAGTAGTTTTTGCGTGAAAGCGAGACAGACAGACAGAGTTACTTTCGCATTTATAAAATTAGTATGGATTATTTAAGTAGATGTACTTGATTCTATGATTTATACAAAATCATCATCATCATCTCAGCCGTAGGACGTCCACTGCTGGACATAGGCCTCCCCCAAAATTTTCCAATTGGACCGGTCAGAAGCAGCCTGGATCCACCGTCGACCCGCGGCCCTTATTAGGTCGTCTGTCCACCTTGTGGGTGGACGTCCTACGCTGCGCTTGCTGGTCCGTGGCCTCCACTCGAGAACCTTCCGGCCCCAGCGGCCGTCGGCTCTTCGTACTATGTGCCCTGCCCACTGCCACTTCAACTTACTGATCCGACGGCTTATGTCGGTAACTTTCGTACGTCTACGGATCTCCTCATTTCTGATTCGATCTCGCAGTGTAACCCCGAGCATAGCCCTTTCCATAGCTCGTTGAGCGACATTGAGCTTCCTTACGAGGCCCATGGTTAGAGACCACGTTTCAGCGCCATATGTCATCACTGGCAACACACATTGGTCGAACACTTTTGTCTTAAGACACTGAGGAATTTTGGAAGAGAAGATGTCTCGGAGCTTCCCGAACGCTGCCCATCCGAGCTGGATTCGACGATTGACCTCCCTCTCGAAGTTGGCTCTACCTAACTGGACTATTTGTCCCAGGTATACCGCCGAGTAGGACGGAATTGAAGAGCCACTGAAGGACTTTAAGTATCGGTTTTCCACCCGCTTTCAGAAGCTCCGATGTGATTCCGTCATCACCGGATGCCTTGTTGTTCTTCAGCTGTTTCAGAGCCATTGCTATCTCATACAGACTGATGTCCGGGAGATCCTCGGTGTAGTGTCGGGTTAATTTGGCTCTAGGGTCTTTGGCCGAACTTTCAACAGATTTCGTAATTGAAGTATACAACTGTCCATAGAACTTCTCGACCTCCTTTAGCATGTCCGCTCTAGATGACGTTACACTGCCGTCTTCTCTTTTCAGCTTCGTTAACTGGCTTTCCCCAACAGATTTGTCTCTTGCGAAGACTTTGGAGCCTTTATTTTGCTCGATCGTACTTTTAATATTGTCAGTATTAAAAGCACGAATATCCTGTCGCAAGGACTTCCATATTCGTCTATTGAGCTGCCTATACGTATCTGCGCCATTGGAAGATTGCAGTCTCAGAGAGCGTCGTTCAGACATGAGTTGTAAGGTTTGGTCAGAGAGCTTTTGTGGTCTATTCTGTCGGATAGGTTTGAAAAATTTCGAACCCACCGACTGGACAGTGTCTACTAATCTGTTATTAATCTCGTCCACCGAAGCATCGGTTTCCAGGCAATCGAAGCGGTTGGACAACTCGAGTTGGAAGCTCTCGAGATTGTGGAAATGAGCCAATGTGGGTCGGAGCGTAGACTTCAACAATCGGCGCCTCTCCAGTTTGACATTAATATTCAATGTACCTCTTACTATTCTGTGATCGCTGCCGGTTTTCACCCTGTTGATCACGGAGACATCATTAAATATTCGTTTCTTGGTGGTTAGGATGAAGTCTATCTCATTTCTTGTGGAACCATCGGGACTTAACCAGGTCCATTTCCTTTGAGGTGGCTTTTGGAAGAAAGAGTTCATCATAAAGAGTTCCTCCTTTTCCAAGAACTCCGCCAACCTCTGTCCCCTGGGGTTCCGTTGGCCGCATCCAAATTGCCCAACTCTCAGTTCGTCATTTCTTCTCTTGCCCAGCCGTGCGTTGAAGTCCCCCATTATAACATTGAAGTGGGTCTTGGAGGCATGTATGGCTCGACTAATATCCTCATACATAACCTCTACTTCTTCATCTGGATGTGACGAGGTCGGTGCGTACACCTGAATGACCTTCAGCGAATATCTTTTGGATATTCTGAGTATTAGGTACGCGACCCTGCTCGACACGCTTCCGATAGTCGTAACGTTGTTAATGAGGGATCTGTGGACGAGAAACCCAACTCCACCTTGGGACTGTTGTTCGCCCTCCCGGTAGTAGAGCAAGTTTCCAGATTTCAAGGTTATCGTATCCTCACCCTCTCTACGGACTTCAGACAATCCCAAAATATCCCAATGTAACCTGCTCATTTCTTCTTCCAGCTCAATAATCTTCTCGTCTGTCCTCAGGGTCCGAATGTTGTGCGTTGCCAGGGCCAATTGTCTACGGGAGTGGTAGCCGGATCTCTTCCGGAGATTCTTAGCACCCCCTGCCCCGCCGTTACCTTGGCCGCTACCATAGCCAGGAATAGCGAGGCCGCCGGGGACTGGGGGCCTGGTCATGTATTCGTTGGTCATTATGGGGGGGTGTTTTGCCAATACTCGCCACGCTTGGCAGACGGGTTGGCGAGCGCAGTTTAGTATAAATGTCCTCAAAGGGCGCTGCTGCCCACCCTTTGGTGGTTTTTCCCTTAGCCGATTTCTACGGCACCCACGGGTTGAGATGGGGGGATACTATTCTAGGCCGGTACCCCACGGCATTTTCAATATTTTCAAATTTTCAAATTTTCACCAAATTTTCAATATATATTATACAAAATATATATTGAAAATTTCAAAAAAAAATTACAATAACCTAGAACCATTTCCAAGCTACAAATCAATAAAAAAGAGAGAAAAAAGTGTACTACTTAGGTATAGTATACTTGTTTTTAGGTTATAGTAGGTTTGAATTATTTTGCTAAAATAAATTATTTTGCGTAAAAAAAATTATTAGCTCAATACCTAAACTGTTAAATGCCTAAAACGCTGATTTATCTAAAATATCTTGTAACTATAAACACACAAAGACTAAGAAGCAGAATGCCAAAAAGCCAAATGACTAAAATTCAGATCACCTACTATGACCATAAATACTCCATATCAATGATAAGCAGAACGCCTAAAAGGTTAATATAGAAATACTTATAAATAGCTTTGGTAGTAAGTAGTTTCAGAAATGAGGTCAGTAAGACAGTATTGAGATGGGGAGATGCCTCGTCATGAATCCCTTTTAATGGTCGACAATAAATCTAAACTCCACCTGTTTAATTGCTACTAGGAGGGATCTTTATATTATTGTATGTTGTAAAATTTTATTACAATAATGAAATGAAATTTTGAACACTCCGTAAAATTATCTACGTCGGGATTATTGTAATCTTTATGCAATCAAATAACGTATGTAACTTTTTCAGTCGTCATATATGTTGACGGTCCACTTCTTTGTTAGGGGATGGCTACTGTCTACTGTCGCCTATTAACATAAGCAAAGCCGCAGGTGCAACAAACAGATAGTAGCACTAAGAAGGGATAAGGTTGAAATGAGTTTTGACGTCCCTTACTCACTGAATAAAATACACACCAAACCACACAATCATGCTGTTATTTCACAAAGTCTTCTCTGAAGAAATAGGGCTGCTGACTTCTTTACAGAAGACTTAATTTTAGGCAAAACGCTCTGTATTGACCATAGATACCATAGCTTCTCCGATAGATCTACGTAATACATAATATATCATATTTTCCAGAAAAACGCCGAACATGTTTCCTAAAACCCGTTGAGTGACTTGCAATTTATGAACGAGACTTTTTATCAATGTCTAAAACCTAATTAGTAACTATATGATTAATATTTTAAGTTATCTGAATATATAAATTAACTTAGTACTCAAACCAAAAAAAAAAAGTTCACGGTGTACCATAATTACTTACCTTATTGAACATGTAATGAACATTAATATCAACCATTTTATTTGCCATTTTTCCTTCTATTGCCGGCTTGCCAAATTTGCATACAGTCATTTAATGTCTTTCAGAACTCCCCTGAACGCTCCAATTCAAAACTTAGAAGCAACAAATGCAGTTAAAACTAGAACTGTCATAAACGCTTGTTGGCGTTCCCTGGGGAATTAAATTGCTATTGCGATCAGAGCAAAGGATTGACGGGAAAATGCCAACTAAAATCGGGCACTCTGTGCTTTCCCGATTAGTGAGTAAGGGATGTTAAGGATGTAAGGGATGTTATCTTATCTCCTTCTCATCCTCTGTCCATTATTCTACCAAGGTCTGCAGAGCATTCACCTAATAACAGCTGTTAAGAACTCCCGTAATCAGTATTAGTTATTGGTCTATCATGAAATTACGTAATATGTCATTACGTTATTTCTGAGATATAATATTATGAAGGTTTTCATGGAATCAAAAACTGAAATTTCTAACACATTCTTTTCACATTTTCACGGGATGAATTCTTGTAATTACTGACTAAAAGTCAATAATGTTTTACCATAAAAACTTCTTACTACTATTTGTGTGTTTGTATATAACCAGTGTACTCTTATCTCAAACATCCTCCCCGAACAGGTATAAAAGTTTGTGTTAAATTAATTGCTTTTCGCAGGTGTATAGGGCAGTAGATTGTTACTACATAGTTGAATCTCGCACCGTTTACCCCAATTTCTGGCGAGTTATCAACCTGATCCACATTCTCCTCATTCTGGCCCATTGGTTCGGATGTTTCTACTTTCTGTTGTCAGAAGCTGAAGGATTTCAGGTATGTAATATTTATTTCCTATCGTTGTAATATTTGTATGTTGTAATGAATAAATCAAAAACTACTGGACTAATTTTAAAAATCTTACACCTATAGAAAATTGCGATATCAGCGACTAACATAGGCTATATTTTATAAAGTGAAGCGGACGAAATCGCGTGCAAAAGTTAGCTAGCAAGTAATAAAAGCTCGTGACTTCCTTAAAGAAAATCGGACTTAATTGAATACTCCATTTCCTTGAAAACGACTCCATTTAATTTTATTGTACATTGACACGTTAATTAAATCCCGAAGGTCCACCTTAATTGCGGTGACAGTAATTACTTAGGAGAACATTATGGGATTGCCAGCAAGGAATTAAATTACGCCTGACATTCACAAAAGACTTCCTAGATACTGTGCAATGTATGTACGATCGGAGTAAGAAAAGCTTCGTCACCTTAAAGTCGACATTTTCTTGCACTAGGGCAATCATCAGTAATGCCACAATTACATTTCGAACGTCTCTCAGTTATCTCCTTAGTGCTTTAGTTTTAAAGGGTATTAAGTCTACTACTTGATAAAGGAATGAATTTCAAAATTGACGAAGGTTTTCGTATCCTGACTGTACGATATTAACACAAGCTAATATGGTCTAACTAAGCTATGGTTTAAGCCTTCTATGATCAGCAGCGCACTTGCAGCACCTGTCCATCAAGTGGACTGTCAGCCTGTCTGTTGAACTTAACATAAAAAATCCAAAAATAAAATTATAAACTAACCGTACCTACTTTGTATTCAACCCAAACACGCCATGTCTGCTGTAAATTGCTGAGAAGTTGGTTATTCCGCAGACTACTCTATGCTGCACCAGGCCTTCAAACGCCTGAACAGTAGCCCTTTTTTTTTTTTTTTGACGAGGAGAGATCCGTTTACTGACTTCCTGCCGCTGGCTAGGCGGCAGGGGTAATGTGGGGGTCGACCAGCAGAACTGGCCCCTACCCACTAAAACTCCCCGGTGCCTCCTTGCCCTTTGATCGGGGTGGACCGGGCTCTGCCGAGGCAACAACTCCGACCCACCCCAGGGCAGCCTAGCCATTGCTGGCTAGGCTAACGCCAACGGAGGATTGCCCGGAGATACCCAGGCAATCCCCAGACGGGGGAACCTTGTGCAGGCACACACAGTTAGCCAACCATGTGCGCAGGTCCCCCTTGGACATTTAAAGACGGGCTAGGTATGCCCGCCTTCTCCTGCCCAACCGTCTGCGTCTGAGGGAGGCGAGACCGGCCTCTTTCTCTCGCTCCCTCTCAGCTGCCTCCTTCTGCGACATAACAGATTCACAGAAGGAGGCAACTGATCTCCAGGTGATCTCACTGTCAAGCATGGCTTCAACCATGCTTGACAGTGAGACGTCTCCACCCCCCAGCGCCGCTCTTAGTTCCCGGCGCTGGGATCTCCAGGCCGAGCATACCTGGAGTGTATGCTCGGCCGTATCATCAGGATCGCCGCAGTGGTGACACTGCGGCGAATCCTCCCTTTGAATACGGTGCAGATAATGACCGAAGCACCCGTGCCCGGTCATTATCTGCACCATACGGAAGGTGAGGCTACCTCGTCGGCGCCTCACCCTTTCCTCCAACACCGGACGAACCGCGAGGATCGTCCGGTGACCAGCGGTAGGCTCGCGAAGAGCCTCACTCCAATCCTCTAATGCCCTCTCCTGTGCCTCTGCTCGGACCCGTTGCACGTCCTCGGCAACGGGTCTCTCTCCAAGGGCCCTTGCGGCGACCCGATGCCGATGCACTTGGGCCAGAACCAGGGCATCGACATCCCACGGGAGCATGCCCGCAAGCACGCAGGCCGCCCCGTGGCTGACGCACGGCCCGGGTCGCCATGACCCTTTGAGGCCTCCTCAAGAGGGCCCGGGTGCGGGGAGTGAGACTCTCCGCCCAGACCGGGGCTCCGTAAAGTGCCATCGACCTTACCACCCCGTGGTAAAGTCGACGGCACGCTGAATCGGGTCCTCCCTGATTCGGAAGGAGCCATCCGAGCGCGGCTGCGGCGGCGGTCAGCCGTGGAGCGAGGAGCTTGAAATGCTCCTCGAAACTCCAGCGGGGGTCCAGCGTTAGGCCGAGATACTTGAGACGCATCTCGACTGGAATCCGGACCCCCTCCACTCGGACGCGGAGCCCCGGTGGGATCCTGCGGCGTGGGGGATGGAAGCCCATGGCCCTAGTTTTGTCTAGGGCCACCTCCAATCCTAGCAGGCGGATTCGCCGGACGACCAAAGAGGTGCCGACCGACGCTAATCGCTCTGCGTCCTCCCACGTCTGTGCTTTCGCCGCGACCAGAGTGTCGTCGGCGAAGCAGACAACCTCCATCCTGGGTAGGAGGCTGCCTCGCAGGACCCAGTTGTACCCCAGGTTCCACAATAAGGGGCC
This sequence comes from Synanthedon vespiformis, assembly GCA_918317495.1. NCBI lineage: Eukaryota > Metazoa > Arthropoda > Insecta > Lepidoptera > Sesiidae > Synanthedon > Synanthedon vespiformis. The sequence goes on from OU906965.1 coordinate 5,204,133, forward strand.
GAGGACGGCCCCCTGGGGTACACCAGCCGCCTGAACAGTAGCCCTAGCCAAAAGCATACCAATGCAAACGCTCCCTTATTGCACTTACGAAACGAAAGAAATGAAGCCCGGTGATTGGTTCTTCTAACGCCCACATGAAATTTTGACCAATCACAAAGCTTTCTCCCATCGTAGCGTAGCCTGAACGTAGCGTTTACGTTTCGTACGTACGTTGCTACGTTACGCGTACGTTTGCTCTTGGCTAGGGCCCCTGATCTTCATAAATTAATAGTTAAAAACAATTCCAAAACGTCAGCTTTTAACCAAAAAAAATTGGATCTAAATCGGTCTATCCGTTTGGGAGCTACACAAGGGCACACACGTCAAACTTATAATATCCCGTTTTTGCTTTGGGCGTCGGGGTTTAAAATAAAATAATAAAAAATATTTTTATTGTTTAGGGAGATTGGGTGTATCCTCATCGCCCTGGAGACTACGCAACTTTAACAAGAAAGTATCTGGGATCACTGTACTGGTCAACATTGACTCTGACGACTATTGGCGACTTACCAACACCTGAGACGAACGCCGAGTAAGTACCTACAAATACATATGTTAAGAATATAAAAAAAAATATTTATTAACAGTTAGAAAAATCACTAAATGCACGTAAAAATATAGGAGAAATTTCATACCAACTAAGTGAAGTGTAATGTAAGCCGGTTAGCTAGTACTAAGTAGGTATTATATATTTTTTTTTTTACTTTTGTCGTTGTATAAATATATTTCAAGAAAGAATAAAATATCCAGATATCTATACTAATATTATAAGAGAGAACATTTGACCTATTTTAAAAATTCTTTCACCTGTAGAAAGCTACGTTATCAGCGAATAACATAGGCTATAGTTTACAATACGCGGAAGAAGTCGCGTGCAGCAGCTAGTTAATAAATAAAAATACACTATTCATAAACTAAGAAGTACTTAAATAGAATACTATAAAAGAAATGCAAGATTGAGAAAAACACGTTATACTTTTTGAGTAGTTTTTTATTTTTATTTATCGAGCAAATAATCAAGTAATGGATCCAACAAACTGTAAAGGGATAAGGAAAAATTCCGTAGATCAGATGGGTGAAGGACAGCTCGGTGCAAAAATTCCGAAGAAATAAATTTCTACCGGGACCTTGTCACTGTCTCTTTCCACTGTGACAAATAAAAATAAATTTTCCAAATATATTTTGCAAACAGTATCTACTTACGTCTTTTTAATGAAAAAAATAAAGAGACTTTAATAATATTATAAAGAGGAAAGATTTGATTGTTTGTTTGTTTGTATAGAATAGGCTCCAAAACTACTGGCCCGATTTGAAAAATTCTTTTACCATTAGAAGCCGTCATTATCTGTGATGAACATAGGATACTTTTTACCGCGGGAAAATGCTTCATTCCTACGGGAAAACGGGTAATAGGACAACGGGTAGTGAGAATTATCCTTCCGTACTTATCTTTTTCACATATAACTTCTAAACGGCTTGACCGATTGGATTGAAATTTTGTATGTGAATTTTCATGATTTCACAGACACGAATGTATTATATTTTATAAATTTACGCGGACGAAGTCGCGTGCAATAGCTAGTTGTTAATATAATATATATAATATATGTTATTTATTATGTAAATTTTATACATTAAGAGATAAATCAGCTCACAGATCGGTATGGTTTAACTACCATGACTTAATGGTTATTTATGTAGGGAATGCAAAATTTATTTGCTACTGGCAACATTATTCAATGTTAATTTATTCGTAAAGTGTAGCTACACTTACTTCTAGCCCGTTCGTTCGCCATCCAAGTTTTACTCACTAAGAGTTGCTCTTGCATTTTTGCCTTACTATATTATATTTTTGCTAATCCAGTTCTTGTATTCAATAGCGGCGTATGATTTCCTATAGAAATGTTCACAGGAGTGTATAGTGCGAATTCGTATGGAATTTGTATGGAATGGAACTGAAGCAGCACTGCACGTTAGTCACTAGGTGGCGCTGCGTCATTCCCATACAAATTCACGTTGACACATTCGATGCGTTTGATCGAGTAAAACTCGCACCACATACTAAGGATTGTAGATTATAACACTTCTTGTTAAAAGGGATACTTATACTCAATACTTGCGTATAAAAAATGTAACATTACAATTATTCAATATTAATATTAAATTTATAAGTACATATATTATTGAAACATAAACTAATATAAGGATTGTGTTAGCACGCACGGAGGCCCCAAATTTCTGCCACGTCGCGGACTGAAATCCCGCCTGCTGCAATTTAAATCGAATCGAGGGTACGTTATGCACGCTCGCTATTGGTCAGATCGTGTATTTTAATCTCTACCTCATTGGTGGGTTTAAGTATATTAGTTTTCTCCTCATTGGTGGATTTAAGTAGTTCTAAATTCGGTTTAAATTTTGTGAAAATGAAAGCACTGTGTTAAACCGAGTTTGAAACTCCGCTGGTTTCCACAGTTTCACGTTTCGGTGGCGTATTTTGTAAACAATTTGCGAATTAATTTTAACAATACATTTAAGTTACTTGCGGAACATGTTTTCAAGCTTGAAACCGTGTTCTGAGCATAAATTTTCATTTTTAGCAAATACAAAATATTAGTAAACATAATATACCTATTTAAGTTATTTTTTCATAATTTTCAAGCGTTACTTAGATACTACTTAAAAACTGTGATTATAAAAAAATCCAATACTTAATCTTAGTCTGATTAAGAAAACTTTCTTATTAAGAATTAATTTACGGGATTTATTACAAGATAATTAGTCTTAATGGAAATGCTCTGATTTTCTGTTAATAAACTTCATAAAAATATATGATGTATTAATTTAGCTGTTTTTAAAAGCTAAATTATTACATCATATTATATATCAAATAAGAAAAGATAACAGCAAGGGTTGAGTTCACGTTTACCTTTTAGATTATATATTTTAGACTAAGTATATGTTGTTATCTGCCTTTTCATCGATTTTCAACTTCGTCACAAGAATATCTAATAGCTAAATTTATTGAGTTTTAATTACGTAATTGATATTTTGATTAATGGGACGACAATCTGCGTTAATCGTATTCATCTAATCAAATACCTAGATAATATAAAACAGTATTTGTTTGGACTTGATTTGCTTTTATGAAATTCAAATGTAGGATTGGCAATTCACTTAACAGAATTAAGTCAATATAGACAATAAATAATAGTAATGGAATTGCACATAGACATACGATCTCTAATATTAATACTTATTGGAATTTTATTTATTTTTGCATCCATCGTAATAATTATAATAACTATGTAATGTATTTCACTTATTTTTAACTTTATGTTATAATGTTACATGAACTGCTTACGTTACACAGTGGAGTATATGTTTTGAATTTACAATTTATACGTTATTTTTTTTGTTTCCGTTGGAACTTTGGAATTAAAAGTATATAAATACAATCTTCTGTTATGGAGTTTCGTGGACATTAACATACGGAAGCTAATTATTTTTAAATATAATAAAATTTTCATTATTATAACAGTAGTTATGAAAGTTAAAATATACTCGAAATGTCATGTCAATTCAAGCAAGTACCTAAAACCAACAAGATATCCTGCAACTGCCGAGCCTTTCTCAAACTTTTCTCTTTCCTAATAGAAATATCTATCTAGAAATATTTTCTAGAATTGTTCCTTGAATTAAGATTTTTACGAGACAATTTCTTTTTTTTTATCCTTCACAATCTCACAAGAAGAGTTGTATTAAAGTTGACAATAAATCTAGTGAGAACGTTATTATGTAGGAAGAGGCTCGGCTCGCGCAATAAATAACATAGCAGGTCAAAGAATGGACAAAACTGTCCAACAGAGTATGTGTGTAAGTTATGAGCTCTCCAGGCGCCCCTTAACGTATCCCCAAAACACTGTCCTAAGCCCAAAAACACGCCTACGATACGACAAATTAATATTTTAAAATTTACAAAGTCGCACCTTCGGCAAGACATAACTGCACTTTTTGCAGTTTTGCAGGAGAGCCATTTAAAGTTTTTTTTTTATTCAATGTTGTATTCTTCTGCTTATATTGCTTTTAAACAATTCTTCATCAAATAAGCCCCGCCCCATACATAGTCTTGTAAATATTTTTCATTTAATAATATTTTTAAGACATTTCTGCATTTATATGCATTATGTTATATATATGACTTATGTTTAACTCATTTTGAAAAAAAAAATTGTAAGTTATGCCCTTTTGTCTTATAAAAGGTGCGAAGTGTTATCTAATTTCGTGACTTGTTACGTTTATCGCGATAAGTTTCAGCGATTATTTAGTCTGGCGATTTTTGTGCGTGCTTGTCACTCGGTCGTGACATTTTCTTCACATTTAAAGAAAAATACTAATAAATATTATTAAATTAATATATTTCATTAATATTATTTAATTAATGAGAAATTATATTGGATCTTTTGATTAAATAGAACGGACTCAAAGGTTCATATTGACGGCAACTGATCATGATTGCTACCGTCGCTAACATAACATAAGCAACGCTAGTGCTGAAATTAGCAGGATTAAGGATTGGCAAATAGGCTCTTCACAACTTCAATATATTAATATTATATTATTAGCTAATAATGTATTATAAAAAATTGTTTTGATCGTATTCTTATGATTTAGAAAATACATTTTTTTTAACAAGAAAATTTTACATAAAATTCTTTTTTACAATATAACACTAAGTTTGGTTTGATTTGAGCCTTAACTAAAGGTATAAGTTGATGAGTTTCTCTTGAGGAAAGGTCACGCTTATCTTATGGGGTCACTAAAAGAATGGCAACTTTTAAAGTTCCTTGATCCGAACTATAGTGAAATCAAATCGCTATCCGTCTTCGAACGGATAAGAGTGAAAAAACTTTCAACTGAAGTAGAAAACATTTAACTGCGAGGGTTCTTTGAAAATAAATTATTTCACGTAATACAAATATATTTGCATTGTTTGAAAGTACTTAACTTGAGTACCTACATACTTGTAGATATCTGATTAGATAGGTTTAGTACGGATATAAAATAAAACTTTTAAAAATTTAAATCCAACATCATTAATGTTGGATTTTTATTTATATTTTTTGGAGCTTGAAAGCCATTTTTTTTAATTTACCCAACTAATCGAAGATACATTAAGACTGAATTTCATTAATGAAATTTGCTTCTTCCAGTCAAATAAAAGTAGAAACTCGATTATCCGGCCCTCAGTCAAACGGATTCGCGATTATCCGGACTACCAACCGCGATCAATTAAATATAATAAACACATTATATATTATTGTTATTAAATACCTACAAGTCGAATTTATGCAAGCATGAACGCGTCGGAACTGGCACGGAATTAAACGGAACTGGCATGAAATTCAACGATAATATACATTGATTTTCATTTATATGTATTTGTTGTTTTTAATAAACATACGACATTATGTACTACATATTATGCACAAAACCCGATTTTCTTCATATATTCGATTATCCGGACTTTCGATTATCCGAATGCCTAAGGACAACTAACAATTAGTCCGGTTAATCGGGTTTATACTGTCCGTTAAATAGGTAATTATTCTAAAAATGAAATTAATATATTAAGTATCCAATGTAGATTTTTAACTTATTTACTGTAGCCATTAAAAGAGGAAGGCGTCCGTCGACACGTAAAGCATTCAGTGCGAACACGTCTTGGGGGAGTTTTATTAAAACCTTACCTAATGCTCTTTGAAAGTCTGCGAGTGCTTCAGGGAATTTTTACGTGGACAAAGGAAACCCCTTGTAACTGATTCGATAAAGATAGGTACCTACTCTTATTTAACTTCTGGTTTTTATGTTTACATACGTTGAAACTATTGTTAACGAAAAGACTAGTTGTAGAATCTAGTCTAGTTGTAGAATCATCGAATAATATCGATTGCCAATTAGAATTTTTGAGGATAGATGATATATTCATATTTCTCAGTTCGCGCTCGAAACACAACATCACAATTGTGTTGTTATTTCACACAGTGTCATTTAATCTTAAACTGAGTGCAAAAATATCTTACCATTTATAATAGTTTATGAAATTAAAATATCAAACGTAATGAATTTTGCATAAAATAGAATATTTTGTTTTTTTTTTTTTAGATTTTACATCTTCATTTTACATGATCATTTTACATAGTGTAAATTAAAGTATCTGAGCGGGTCGCTAGTTGGAAAATAAAATCTTACATTGTAACAGTTAAAAGTTTCAAATTAATTCCTACAGCAAGAAGGCTGTGTTGGTTTTAATTAAAGCGATTAATTTCTGTAACAACGTCGAGATCCAGCGAACATTCCTCCGGCTAACTGCATGATTAATTTGTGTCGAAGACAGGCGTCCAATTCAAATTTGGAATTATCTGTCATCTCGGAATTTCCTCGTGACCTTAGAACTTTAGTAAATTTTGTATTGTTGATGTTTAGATATTCTGTGTCGCAAGTGTAAAGTCTGCGTAACACATACGAATATCCGAATATCACAATATGTTACACACATTATTTAAAAAAAAGCGTATCGAAATGAAACATTACTTGTTACAGTTCGTATTAAATGAAGACTAATATATTTACAAATATTTACTCTATGTAATAAGATAATAATGGCTGAAAATGATAGTATTAATTTTTTATACTTCCAAAGGATATTATACCTAGGAAGCTATGGTTATATTATGTGAATAAAATTTTCACATAATATAACCATTAGTATATTACTACAATACATTGGGCAAATAATCATTAAAGATACTTGAATATTTAATAAAAAAAAGTGTAAGTAAGTAATGTTGAAAACAGACAAATTATTTCGACGTTTAAAGTTTAAAATTACACAATATAGCTCCTAACTTTATATTATAGGAAACCATTTTCTGTTTCATAACTGTTCATAAAACATTCTGTTTTTATGTTCAAATATTTCTTTATTGATGTAGTAAGTATGTGCCGATCTTCATAAAAAGATACGCCTTCAAAATGATCCATGAGCGGGGCCGTCAATTAATTTTATCTCAAATCCGTCCCTTTTTTCGCATATAATATACTCTCCCTACCAATCTATCTTACTTTTACGTGAAATACTAACATAATAATGGCCGCCGCCACCATGAACAATGCTCTTCACAAGTTATTTAACAAGTACCAAAATTAACATTTATGTACCCACACGATCTGACTAGTAGCGAGTTTTAATATTTACCTATAAGACAATAATTTTATTATTGCACAATTTATTATGAAAAAAAAATAACTGCACCTTGTTTGTATCGTATTAAGATGTTTTTTAATAAAATAATAAGATATCAAAACAATTTTTAATTAGTTTAAATATTTAAATAAACTGACGTGAACTTAGAAAAAACTACGGACGGATTTCCATATAGGTACTAATAAAGTGAAACACAGGGCCCTTAGCCAAGAGCACCCAGTGCAAACGGGAGCGTTGTAGATTTACGAAACGACAGAAAATAAAGCCCGGTGATTTGTCAAAATTTTATGTGGGCATTACAACAACCAATCACCGGACTTTATTTTCTATTGTTTCGTTAATAAGCGCAACGCTCCCGTTTGCATTGTGCTCTTGGCTAAGGGCCCTATAGTAAGCTCGGTAACGTGTATATATATACATGTTAACACCCACACATACAAACCATAGTAAGGCGACGGTTACACGTACAGTATTTATTGTGATCCGTCAATAAATAATGACGTATCGTGTTATTAATTGAACGTGTAATCTAGCGTATTGGTGGATTTTAATATTTTTTTCTGTGGATTTCTAGAAATACTGACATCCAACAATAAATATTGAATTGATGGATCACAATAAATACTGTACCGAGTAACCGTCGCCTAAGCTCGGCGTCCGCCATTACGCTGCTAGCTTTGTTTAAGTGCACACGTTAATGAGTAATTAAAATAACTATTTAATTATGCCATCTGAGTCATGAAATTTTGTTCTTGTAGTACTTTACGTGATAAAAAAGTACAAGGAATCTCTTTCCACATTTAAAAACGCACACGCACACATAAAAACACGCCGCCATTACGGTGCTTCACTTTTGACAGTGACAGTACTCCGTCCGTTATTTTTCTAGGTTCATGTAAGCTGGCAACATTTGTTTTATTTTTATAATACGACACAATCAAATTAAGTATTTAAGAAAAGTATACTGCAATTAAAAATGGCGGCGGCAGAAATTTGGAGGCTGTTCGCTTCGCAGCGACAAAGTTTAGGTAATTAGAGGTTGATGTGAATAATTCCTATTTTCATGAATATATTTCTTTTGTTTATTACCTTTTGTTACTTTATCCATTGATATCGATAGTCAACGAGTTATGAAAGTTTTCGAACAGCCTTCACAGATTGTAACCGCCATTTTGAAATCATGTCGCTTATTATTATTTGTATACATTGCTTTTGGGGTATTTCATTATTGCAACTGTTCGAAAACTTTGCACAATTATTATTTTTTTCTACACAAAGTAATCATTTATTATTTGTGTCTATATTAATTTAAGTTATTATTCACTGCTTTTATTTATTTTTTAAAACGTAGCGTTGTAAGCGACAATATTTATAGTCAGTTATCATAACAAACTCTAGGTTTTATTTATAAAAAAATATAGTAATAAATTCAATTAATATTCTTAGTAATTAAATATTAGGAAAGGGATATTTTTTCTAGGTAATTTGTTATCAGCGAAAATTAAAGAAACCTTTATCTATATCCACACAGGATTCTTCATTACTCGTTTAACGTTGTGTTTGTACAGTTAAATTTTATTTAAAGTCCTATTGAATCTCAATCCTCGTAGCATCTTCGAATATGTCAAAATTGCAATTATGGTGACTTGCTTAAATTTTACTAAAAATGTTTTGAAGTTTATTAAAATAAAAAAAAACATAACCCTTTCTCTCATAATATTTAAAGACACATTCCTTTCCACCGCAACTACATAGCTAAGCCATTTAAATATTCAATCTAAACTATTCTATTAATATGGAATTTTTTTTGCAGATATATATTTACAATCGTCAGTTATTTGATCGGAGTATTTATTTTTGCCACAATTGTCGGCCAAGTTGGCAACGTGATCACGAACCGAAACGCCAATAGGTTGGAGTTCGAGAGGTTGTTAGATGGAGCCAAAACTTATATGAGACATCATAAGGTAATTATGAACCAAGACATAACTCTATTTTTACTGGAGAGAAATGTGCCATAAGAACAATAAATGGTGGTGACTGGGAAAAAATATCTCACTGGTGACAAACATTGTGATGGCGAATAGGAACATACCAATTCTTTCTCTCGTACTTAAATTCCACACCCACATACTTGGGACGCCAACATACTTGGTTGATATTTTGTTTAAAATATCCAGAAATTGCTTAAACAGTTTGCTGATCCTTGCCACACAGCTGGTTGTTGGCCAAGAGCAAAATAAATAAATAAACCCCGTGGAAAAGACGTCCTAGGTGCAAATACTGTAATAGAAGAATAATAATATCTCAATCTATAATAAAAATCTTTAGCTGAGTGTCCAAAAAAATGGCGAACTGACTTTCATAAATTTTAATGTGCTATCCGGAATATAATACATGAAGTTGTAGAAACTTTTGCATGTATTAATAAAACGAAATTCAATTTTGGTATATAGAATAAGCTAATATTTTGTGACTGTGATATCAGGTACGTTAATAATATGATAATCTATAATAGAAGTCTTTGCTTGAGTGTCCCAAAAAAATCCCTTACATGACTTTCATAAATGTGCTATTCGGAAAAAAATACACGAGTTTTGATAGTTTTAGAAACTTTTGCATGTATTTAATGAAGCAACGAAAAAAGGTCGGTTAGAAAATCTTTAATATATTCAAAAGTAGGTACTTGACCTAGCTTTATGAAATAAAGACTAAATTAAAGAATATTTTAATGTGCCTAAACAAAAATTAAATTTATTTAGTTTACCTTTAATTTAGTCTTTATTTCATAAAAGCTATGTCAGGTACTTTTGAAGATATTGAAGATTTTCGATCTAACCGACCCTTTTTCTTTGGAGTCCAGTGTATTATAGAATAAGCTAACATAATGTGTTTAAACAAAAATTAAATTTATTTAGTTTACCTTTAATTTAGTCTTTTTTCATAAAAGCTATGTCAGGTACTTTTGAAGATATTGAGGATTTTCTAACCGACCCTTTTCTTTGCGGTCCAGTGTATTATAGAATAAGCTAACATAATGTGCTTAAACAAAAATTAAATTTATTTATAAATAAAAATAAAATAAATAAATAAAATTAAATTAAATTAAATTAATTAAGTCTTTATTTCATAAAAGCTATGTCAGGTACTTTTGAAGATATTGAAGATTTTCGATCTAACCGACCCTTTTTCTTTGCGGTCCAGTGTATTAATTATAGAATAAGCTAACATTTAGTGACTCTGTTATCAGGTGCCAGGGGGCATGAAGAGGAGGGTCTTGAGGTGGTACGATTACTCTTGGTCAAGAGGACGGATACAAGGCGGCGGTGACATCAACACAGCCCTGGGGTTGCTCCCGGACAAATTGAAAACTGAGTTGGCTCTGCACGTCAATTTGAGCGTTTTAAAGAAGGTTATTGATCGAATTTTTCATTTTACTAACTTACTTTATCATAATAAATATATTTGTGATTTTTGTTTCTCATGTTTTTGTTGTATTATAAGACCCTTTGAAGAAGCCGGCAATAGGTTACAGATTTCAAAGTATTTTTATGCCTAATGCTTATAAGTTTGTTTTGTTATCATTACCTAAATGTAAAAATTACTCCTTTACCTAAAAAACATGATAAAATAATAAGGAAGACGAAAATTAATATTGTTTATATTTCACTCAATAAAAAGTAGTGTTTCTGATGGATTATAAAAAAAATAAAAAAATAAAAATATTTATGAACAATATACTTAAATATTTATTAACTAGCAAGAGTTATATTATTCCTTATCCTTACATATTATACAACAAAGTCCTCTACCGCATCTGTCTGTCTGTTCGCGATAAACTTAAAAACTACTGCACCTATTTTCATGCTGTTTTCACCAAGATTTTCTATACTAATAATATTATAAAGAGGAAAGATTTGATTCTTTGTTTGTTTGTATAGAATAGGCTCCGAAACTACTGGACCGATTTGAAAAATTCTTTCACCATTAGATGCCGACATTATCCGTGATGAACATAGGATACTTTTTACCGCGGAAAAATGCTTCATTCCTACGGGAAGTCCAAAATAAAAGAATGTACTCTAGCGGCTTGGCCCGGGAGATAGCGCCATCTATCCAAAATGCGATAGATGTCGTTTTTTACTTTTCTACGCGGACGAAGTCGCAGCTAGTAGTATACAAAGTTACGCGGGCGAAGTCGCAGGCAGCAGCTAGTAAATAATAAAATTTAGTTACAAATTTTACCTATACGGATTTTACTTACTAAAAGACTACCTGTATTTTGTTTTATTTTTTAAATTCAACCTCTCTCCGAGATGAATGTTTGAGGTTGTAACCATTTGATTACAAACTGTTTGAGACTACAGAAAAGAAAAGTCGCTTGGGGGCGAGAAAAATTTGTAATATTGAGTCGACTGCTGAAGCCCAATTGTAAGAATGTAGAGGTACTTACAAGAAAAATAATAAAAATAAATCTTATGTTGCGCGCCATTAGAGTGATATTCCCTTGGCAAATAAAGCTAGCCACTAATTTCGTCTCGTTGCTTTGGAATCCAAATTTAAGGCAAAAAATGTTGTACAATGAAGCGAGTAATGAAGAAATGTAAATATTCTCTATTTATTTCAAAATTATTCACCACTACTTATCAATCAATCAATCAATAATACTAATAATAAATCTGTAGGGGTCGGTCATGGAGTAATTTATTTTGTTTTCAGAAATATCGTGTATATAGCCTCTATACATGATACTGAAACTAAATTGACTTTTAGATTTTTAGATTTTTTTTCTGTATGTATGTTCCTCCATCACTTTTAAACGAATTAACTGATTTTCATGAAACTTAGTAGATAAACATTTAGAAGTAAGGGACATGTGATAGTCTACTTTTTATCTATTTTAACGCGGACGAAGTCGCGGGCAACAGCTAGTTATAATTAAATTAATTCCAAATTTCGTTTTAATAAAAGAATTTGTGGTTAATGCAAATTCTGCGGATTATAAATCACATTAATTTAAGACCCAAAGTAGGGGACTAATAAAACCTTAAAGCGTGTATAAATTTCAGGTGACAATATTCCAAGAGTGTCAGCCGGAATTCCTTCACGATCTCGTGCTAAAAATGAAGGCATACATCTTTACTCCGGGCGATTCAATCTGCAGGAAAGGTGAGACTATGTGTATCTGGACCAAGATCCCAGTCGCCCTGCTGAAATTTTTAGGATTGGTAGTATAATATAAACTTAGAAAGGAATGGATACTCGCTAAGCTGAAAGCGGTATCAATCAGCTGAAAGCGGGTTGCCAGGTATCAAGTAAAAACTTACGTCATTTTAGGAAGGCTGAATTTTATATATATTATTAAGTATAATATTTTAAAATATTTTCCAAAGAGCCAGACAAATCTGACGGGCCAAACATCTTCTCAGACTCGTTAAAAGTTTCGCTGTGCAAGGAAAACGAGCAAGGAAAGCAACCCATAAAACGGCCCCGCTTTCAGCTTAGCGAGTATCAATTCCTTTCTATGCTTATGTTATACTACCGATCCTGAAAATTCTAAAATGACGTAAGTCTGGGCCGATTGGCAACTCAATCTAATCGTAAAAAAATTCTTGTTTGAGAATTAAAAATTATGGATTATTTCCTTGGCGAACCAATTAATGACACTTTTTTCACAATAGTTCAGCGTTACAATAGTTACTTACGAGTAAAATGGTAATATTATTAATCCCATTCGTCTCATATAAAATATTTTAAGAAAAATATAATATACTTATTGCTAATATAATAATTAAATGTATATAAAGTAAGTTGTTTGTTGTTACGCTTTCACAGCTAAATACTCAAACGAAATTTTGTAGGCACCAGTTTGGTAAATAAATATACAATATATATAAATATGCGGAATATTTGTACACAGAATACTAACAGCATTCTATAAATAATAAATTTTTCAATTTTGATATCGGTAACTAATATTCAGTTGGTGAAATCGCATTTCCATTCTTAAAATGTGCATAAATTCGTTTTTCTTTCGAGATGTTTACTGGATTTGAAAATGGGATTTCATTCACAAGAACGAGTGAACTACTCGTGCGGCTGATAGAAGCTATGAGCGTGTAATTTTCTTACCAATATCGACATTTCGTTATTCAGAAAATATTACAATTCGATGCTTCAGAAAAAATTTAAAACTGCCTCAAGATATTGGAAAATATAAATTTTTATTTGTAGAGTATTCTATGAAAAGGTTGGTGTGTAAAGAAATTGGTTTTTTAGGTTTGGGTTCAAGAAAGATATAATTTCGACGAAAGATTTTAGCAAAAAGTTGTATAGAAATATCAGTAATATTGCTGCAAATACCTACTACGAAAAACACTTACTTTTTCTTATTCATTCATGAAACAGATTTTTATAAAAAAAATTGTATCGATTCTGTAGGTGTGATTATTTGTTAACTATTTTTTTTACCCCTAACTCAGTGATAAGGGTAGCCCACCCTATTTTTTTACGGCAAAACAACGTATTGCCGGGTCAGCTAATAGTTTTGATATAAAAGTGTAGTGCAAGGTATGTAAGGGATGATTTATATTAGAACTTGGTGTGGCGTGGCGTGTCCGGGGCGTGCCTTAGACGTGGCCCGGACGGGGCACGCGCTTGGCACTTTACATATAATTAGAACGTTGTAATATAAACATCTTCATACAAATTATATGTAACGTGCCAAGCGCGTGCCCCGTCCGGGCCACGTCTGAGGTACGCCCCGGACACGCCACGCCACGTTCTAATATAAATCATCCCGTCCGTTGCCATCAAGCGGCAATAATCACTTACCATCAAATTAGTCGTAAGCAAATGAAATGAGTAAGTTAAAATAAATCTCATTAGATCACATTGAATAATTTTCAGGTGAAGTGGCTCGCGAGATGTTCATAATAGCTGACGGCATATTGGAAGTCATATCGGAAACTGGTCGCGTCCTCACAACTATGAAGGCTGGAGATTTCTTCGGGGAAATTGGAATATTAAACCTAGATGGTCTTAATAAGTAAGTATTCAAATTTATGTTTTATTTAGGTAACTAGTAAACCTTAATTTGGCCTCTGCGTAAACGTAGAAGGGTCCTGGACCTTATGTTTCTCTACAAGCTTATTAATGGTGTTTTCGTTGCTCCTAATATCCATAAAACATTTGCTCTACTCTACATGCATGTCGCACTAAACTTGGCCAACACAGTCCAATCTAGGAGTTAGAGAACTATGATTCCTTGTAAAAATTGCATTCACTGACAATATCTGTAATTAAGCTCGTGTAATAAATGTGTTTTTGTACAAATATGTACAGATTATTATTATTATCTATCGCATGTGCTCTCCATTATAATGGAATTCGTAACGAATTTGATTTATTCTATGGTTCTGCGGTCTCGGCTAGGAATTATAATTATTAGTAACTTGTCTAGTACGTTTTTATTTTTGTATGTTGTGTGTTCACATGTAGTGGTTACATTTCGAATTAATATCTGTAACTATTTGTATGTTCTAGTTATATTTATTTTGCTTGTACAGTCGGCCGCATAAGTCGATTAACACATTCAAAAGTGCAAAACAATTGAACACTCATTTTACTTACTCACATACTTACTTACTGAAGCTTTTTACCATTGTTTGTACGTGAAGATTATTTTGTTCTGTAGTCCTGACAACGACTTATGGCGCGTTGAGTGTTCAATTGCTTTGCACTTGTGTATGTGTTAATAGACTTATGCGGCCGACTGTACATGGAATTGTATACCAATTTTGTGAACCTATCTGATGATATATTATCTGCGTTTGATGGTTAACGCCCCCATCAAATAAACTACAATCACGACGATAAATGTTATCAAATAAACACAAAACACCACGAAGGGCACTAAGTGCGTTCCTCACTTATATTCAGGAATATAAAAGACAAGACAAGAATAAAGGTTATTCATGAATATTATAGCCCTTGAAACCTGTCAGGGTCAATCTGAAAGTTGAGAAGGTAAGAGATAAGCAAGGTGAAGAAAGGTCAGAAGAATGAACCCTTGTATCAAAACACAATTAACTATTATTTTGCGGCTAATATAATAAATAGTCTCACGTGTACTACGTGTTAAAATTATTCATGATATCAATTACAGGCGTATACAGTATTTGCCACAAGAACGGTAACAAATTATTATTAGTATTTATTAGTTGACGATTATATGAAAAACAGTTTACCTAAAACAAACTTAGAAACAATGTTAAACAATATTGACATAACATTTACTTGGTAGCAAGAGTTTCAATGCTTATTTAAAACATCCAAATTTGGCGTCAAATCAATAATGGCTTCTATGAATATTCATTTATCAATCAAAATGTTAATTTTATTTGAACTCCAATACGGTTTTAAATTGTTTAACATTTTCATGTAGGTATCTCGTTTGAGTTGATTATTAATTATATTGTGAATTAAATATCGAATAACTTTTCCCATATCTGAAGATAATTGGCTCAATAGAATAGATTCATATTACTTACATTACATAGATAGATACACCTATAATACAAAGTATAATAGGCAATTACTTTATTTGCGGAATTAGATAGGATCCCAGTTGTTGTTTACTCGCTGTTGCATGCGACTCCGCCCGCGTAACTTTATAAAATATAGTCTATGTTACTCGCTGATAATGTAGCTTTCTATAGGTGAAAGAATTTTTAAAATCGGTCCAGTGGTTTTTGAGTTTATTCATTACAAACAAAAATGCAAATCTTCTCTCTTTACAAACAAAAATCATTGAAAGAAATACAAATATTATAGTAATTAATATATCTCGTGTATACAATTATTGAATATAGAAAAAAAATAGAGCCCACCTCGTTTCGGTTAATTTCGATTTTTCAGTTATTGTGCGTATTTTTAAGAAAATAAAGAACTTCTACCTATTGCCATGTAAAAACGATCAATTGAACCTTATACATTATACAGTTATACACATAGATTTATATAGTATTACTACCGTTCCGTTAGAATCTATGGTTATACATTTTCATTCTACAAAACAAAAACAAGATTACTATCTTAGTAGTACATACTTATCTTAGTAGTACATTAGTATATACATACTTAACAATATTTTCAAAATCCCCAGACGTACAGCGGACGTGCGTTCCGTGGGATATTCGGAGTTATTTTCGTTATCACGAGAAGATGTTTTGGCCGCAATGAAAGATTACCCAGAAGCGCAAGACATACTCCAGACCCTGGGCAGGAAGCGTTTGCAAGAGGCGAAGAATATGTCACGACAGAAAGTTAAAGGTACTATAATTGGCAATATATGTAGTGAATTGTACCTGTTTATGTATTTTTTTGTTTTGCTGTTGGGTTTGTGATCAAGAAAAATAAAATAAAATAAATAAAGGTACGACCAAATATAAGAGACGCTTACAAACCACTTAAATGTAATATTTACTATATTTATTTATTTCGTTAAAAATATGACCTAAATCACTATTTTCTAGCAGTTCTTTTGGGATAAAAATTAAATTATGCAACTTAAAAATTATAACTTAGTACTTATAAATTATACGATACTTAGTTATACGATTATATGACGACACGTTTGGTCTAGTGGCTAGTAATCCTAACTGTTAAACAAAAGATCGAGGGTTCGAATCCCGCTAGGGGCAAAATATGTTTATGTGTTAAAACTTTACATTTGTACCTGAGTCATGGATGTTTTGTATTTATAATAATTATGTATGTATTTACAAAAAAAAGTAATCTATGTGACCTAAAAGGATCTACGGGACCTAAATCCGAAGACGCCCTACGAACATAAAGATTATCATGCTTTCAGGTGAATTGAGTCCTGATAAAGGAGCTGGAGACGACAGCGGTCCAAAGCGAATTGTTCACAAGTTGCGTAGTGACGTCAAGGTATTTATTTATTAATAGCGTGACTGATATTATATCAAGTGTACCCCTGTCTGTCAAGCTTAACGTAATAATAAAAAAATAACTGCAGGGTATCCGCAACGCCATACGAAGTAGATCACGCGCCGGACGTCGTTCCGGGGAATCCCTGGAACTGCAAGCGTTGGCCGGCGCCGAAAGAGCTGCGGTCGACGGAAAGGTGTTGCGTAGAATGCCACGAGTCGAAAGTGACGACTCGCAGCCGCACAATCAAGAGGTAAATCACACAATAACTACATCTATACTAATATTATAAAGAGGAAAGATTTGATTGCTTGTGTTTGTTTGTTTGTATAGAATAGGCTCCGAAACTATTGGACCGATTTGAAAAATTCTTTTACCATTAGAAGTCGACATTATCCGTGATGAACATAGGATACTTTTTACCACGGGAAAATACTTCATTCCTACGGGAAATCTAAAATAAAAGTAAATACTAGCGGCTTGGCCCGGGAGATAGCGTCATCTATCCAAAATACGGTAGATGGTGTTTTATACTTTTCTACGCGGACGAAGTCGCGAGCACCAGCTAGTAAATAAATAAAGAAAAAAAAGAATTTATTTAGATACAATTTAATTTTTTAACAGATTTCTATCCCCCATACTAGGCTCTGCCTGTCGTATGAGGGAAGTAAACAATTGATAAATACGTTTTAAATACTAATTACAAACAAAATGAAAACAATAATTATAATTATGTACAAAAGAAATAAACAAACAAACAGTAGTATTAATTGAAAAATATAATGATAAAGAAAATTTTAATTTGTGAGAGAAATGTGTTAAAAATTAAATTTATTTATTTTTATTATTTTTAGGTTAACAATATATCTACGTTATTATGTCTACGTTATATAGAATAGTATTTAAGTTATAATTTAACTAGATCTTATATTATTTTTTTAAAGAATTTTAAGCTTGACATTTTCTTAACTAATACTATATAATGTAATATGTATAATTATACTATATGTATAATTATACTAATATAACTATTTATTTACAGGATATTAATGGGGAGACGACCTCTGGTAGTAAAGAAGAGAAATGCATATCACCTATCGGGGCTGGTTTGCCTTTATTGTCAAGGTTAAAATTACTTAAGGAGAAACAGGTACGTAATAGTTGATGGATATGTAATATAATAAAATGTATACCTTAGTATGTTAACAAATACTTTAAAAATGGCAAGGTAACCAATGTGTTTAGAAGTCAATTATTTGATTATTAGAAGGTTCTCGATGTTATTAAAAACTTTTAAGCTAAGATATTAACGGTATAGCTATTCTTTTAGGATCGTGAGGAAAAAGCAGCAAAACAAAGACACTCGTCATCATCTGTAGTGTCTCCACCGCCAGCTCAACCCACCCCTTCAACCAGCACAGCTCCAGAGGCTGAACCGGAAGTAATAGGAGCCGGCCTCCCCCTCCTACAAAGACTTCTGCTATTAAAAGCCAAAGAAGAGCGAGAAAAGAATCAACTCACACCAGCAACTAGCAACCTTCCATCAAGCACTGAAACAATTAGCCCTAGTTCAATAAAAAGTCCCCTAAGTCCCACTGTAAAAACGCTAAGTCCAATCAGAAAAGGGTCCGAGTCAAGTTCTCCAGGCAAATTACAAAGCCCTACAGCGAAAACTTCTCGGAAAAATTCGTCGGGTTCAAGCGACGGTGCCCCACGTCCTAAAGTTAGCTTTAGGGATAAAATATTGCAAGTTCAAAGTGACGGAACAGCAGTGTGTCAACCGTTGACTAAAGATGTGTGTGAGAAACCAGCCGCTGTCGTAGAACCGACTCCTAAAACTGAGAGCAACTTGATCTCAATTCCACATTCAGTTGTGAGTAAAATCAAATCACCGGCCAAAGTTGTGGGAACAACGTTCCGTGATAAATTAAAATTGCTACAAAGTGGAAACGCTACAAAAGAAAACGAAACAATATCTTCAGAAAAAAGTAAACCGTCCTCGATAGAAAAAGCTACAGTGGAAATCACTCCGTTACAGGCTGAAATTAGTGAAGATATTAAAAGTAAAAGGCCTTGGTCGAAACTAAAAAAGGCTGCAATTTTAGGCGAATCTAAAAGTCAAAGTAAGTCTAGTATAGATGAAAAGAAGCTTGATGAAACCGAAACAGTTAAGGACCCTAAAGAAGACATTAAAACTGAAAGTATAGTAACTACAAACGTTCCACTTGTAACAACTGCTGAGCTTGTTAAAATAGACAATAATAACGTTGACGTTGATAGTGATCATAATGGTAAACAAGATAAGCCTAAGATATGTTTAACAGGCCCTTTGGAACCCGTCCAAGAAAAACCTTTAGATTTAATAACTATGTCTCCCAAGAAAACCAACAACACAAAAACGGAACCTAAAATGTCGTGTTCAACACTATTACCGAAACCTAAAAAGTACAGATCCATCGATGATCTCTCTCCAGAGTATGGAGGACTTCCTTTTGTGAAGAAGTTGAAAATATTAAATGAAAGACAGAAATTAGCTGAATTAGAAAGAGTAGTCAAATTTCGCAGCTCAAGTCTCGACTGCACTAGTTCTTCAGAAGATTTGTTATGTGATACGTTGACCAGAAGCCACTCCGAAGGTAGTACTATGGACAAGAGAAAATTCAAAAGAAAATCAATAGATTCTGTGGGAACCCACGAGTCTAACGAAACTTTAGAAAGGCGTACTTTAAAATCAATTTTAAAGAAATTGTCTGAAGATGTGACGCCAGCAGAAAGTCCAGAAAGAAATAAGGAATTGAAAAGGCTAATACGTGCACCTACAGTTGAAGGTTACGCGGCAAGACATTCAAAGTTTTCAAAGAGCGTTACATTTCATCGTCACACTTTACCGTCTCCTCCAACAAGCGTATCTTCTGACATCAGAAACGAAATATTTTCGATGCCAGATACACCTGACACCTCTCAAACAATTGTCTCACCGACAGTAGAAGCTGTCACTGAAACGTCTACACAGCAAGAAGTAGTGCCAATTAATGATACAAACATCGTCACGTCAGATTATGAAGTGAACATACAAGCCGAATATGAGTTACAATCGACAATAGATCCAATGTATGATTTTAAATCATTAAGACCAGAGGAGATAAAAGTGCCTTCAGAAAAACCAAAACTTACATTAATTTCGGCTGTTGCTAATCAAAGGAAATTGTTACGTGGTAAATATTTATGTGTTTTATATTTGTTGGATTTTTAAAATTCATTGAAGTATGTCTTTATAAAACATAACTCAGACCTCTATTCCATTACAGGGTCCATTGAAGAGCAAGAATATTTTGGCGAAGTTTTGCTCGGAATTAAGCAGGTGATTCAAGGTCACTTGCATGACGTCCAAGGAAAGTTTCAAGAAAGGTAACTGTATAATCTTTACTAGTCTAGTTATTAATACTGATGCGAAATTTTGTGTAGATATTAAGATTGGAAAACGCTTTGCCACTCTGTTAATTTTAGAACATATTTTTTTAACTTGATGGCGTCTTGTTGGTATTCTGATCGCAATACAGCTTTGTTTCTATGATTTGTTACAAATTTCCTTATACTTTAGCGCCAAGCCGATTATTTCACACGTCGAACTCCATGCGGGTAAAAAGTATGTGAAGATATTTTTAACGACATTCAGATTCAGCCATAACATTCAGACGACAAAATATCATAAATGTTCTGAATTGTCCCAAAAAGTGTCAAACATAAAAATAAAGCTTTCAATTTTTATTGCAGACCAATATAACAAGGTGCTAAGAATATTTATGTTTTCAGATTTAACAGTCTAGAGAACGAAGTGCGAAAACGCGACGAGATAATAAGCCAGTTGCAAAAACGTATACAAGAATTAGAAAGACTGGGTCTATCGGGAGCAAGTCCTACTACTCAACTGCCAGTTCTTGAAACTGATGGAAACGAAGGTGAAGACATTAATCAATCAGTTACAAAGAACGGTAGTTCTGGAAGTGATGATGTATCTGGAGCTGAAGAAGGATTTATGGTAAGAAAATCCGAGATAGATTGGTCCATGAATTCTTTGATTCTTTTTCCATGCTTATACTTAGACATTAATAAGTATAGTAGAACTAGACATTTATTAACTAGCTGGTTCCCGCGACTTCGTCCACGTTCAATTCAAAATGTTATATAGCCTAATGCAAACAAACAAACAAACAAACCCTTCAGCGTTATATATTGGTATAGATATTATTTAGCTAGGTCGCCTAAAATAATTTGGTATTTTTACCTAGCTTAAATTATATATTAAAAAAAACATATTTTCCATTTAAATTTTCAGTTATTTCTTTTTTTTTTAATTTTATCTTAAACACTTTTCAAATCGATTTTCAGCGAGGTGACTCCCTTGACACAGTATTTGCAACATCACCGCCTACTGTTGGCGAAGAAGAGAATAAGGAAAATGTTTTAGAGAAGCAAGAGACAGTAGTCGAAACAGAAGTTGTTCCAGCAGAATCAATATCTGAGGATAAACTAGCAGAAATGACTGAGGGCATAGAATTATCAAAACTGTCATATTCTGAACTCCAGAGTTTAGCGGAGACTATAGCAAAGGCCGACAAAACATCTTCAAGTAAAGAGCAATGGACAGTTAGTAAATCGAAACGGCTAGACCTAAATCTAGATGGAAAAGCGGGAACGTATTCGAGAAAGAGAGCAGCCAAGTTGAGGCAAAGAAAGTCATGGGAAGATCAAAGCGATCAAGAAAGCATGGAATTACAGGATTTGACAAGGTAATGGTGTGAATAGTATAGATTCTAGGAGGAACGGTAGTAATACTAAATCTATGGTGAATAGATAATCAGATTTTTTATACACAAAATCCAGTAACACAATTATAATATAATTTCTCTGGAATGCCAAATATTCTCATTTCTATTGGGGCAAGGCTTTTATGCTGAACTGAAGTAATTTGAATTTTGGTTAACACGAACATATTTTCTGAACATGAACATGTTGTTCGTGTTACTGTAGACGTCGGAAAGGATGTAAACAAATTTTCAGAGGTTCATGACTATCCTTACATATATAAAACATATTATAAAACTTACATATTGATAAAGTGGTACTCGAGGAAGGTTTTAGTATATAATTTACAAAGTTACGCAGGCAAAGTTGCCGGCAGCAGCTAGTTTTTTTAATAAAACAAATAGTTAAATAGTTATTTAAGTATACAAAAGATAATATATATATAATTTATAAAAATCATAATAAATATCATAAAAAGCCATAAATCACGAACCACAAAACGACAGAAAATGGCAGATACAATATATCTAATAAACCTGATATTTTGAATTCAATTTCAGACCAATGTCTCCACAAATGACCTCCGAAAACCGTTCGCTACTAAGTCCAGAACAAACAAGCCTTCGCTCCACTAGACGGGGAATCCCATTTCACTTCTTCGGTTCTCACTTAGACAGCACCAAGTCCAAGATCAAAAAGACGCTCTCAGTTGATACTGGCATGCATCATACTGGACGAAAAGATATCAGTAAGTAATAACCTACTAAATATAGTGCTTTTGTTTTTCGTGAAACAATTATACTGTAAAACCTTTTATTGTGTAGCTAAGTAATAATGATTTAATATCTAATGTAAAATTTTGCAAACTTCCTCTTTTAATAATATTAGTATAGGGTGTACCTATACCAATATTACTAAAAGAGGAAAGATTTGATTGTTTGTTTGTATTAAGTAGGCTCCGAAACTACTGGGCTTATTTGAAAATTTCTTTCACTGTTGGAAAGGGGGGGAAAGGGGGATAAATTTCTTATCCCTTAACCACAGTGGATTAAGGATTACCCTTATCCTTAATGCATTAGAAATTACATAACGGATTTGGATGAAATTAGGCACACAGATAGTTTATTACCTGGATTAACACATATATAAGATACTTTCTTATCCTGAAATGATAGGTTTCGGAACCTATCCTATCCTACCTAAAAATATGAAATATTGGGCGTCATAGTCTCCGTAGCAACGCCACCATCGTCACAGTGATAAAGATGTCATATATTTTCTCAGGTCTTATAATGTTTCTGTTTTGAACGCGGACGAACTCGCGGGCTCCAGCTAGTATTTTAATAACTGATACTTGATTGATAAAATTTCATTCAGAACTGGGTCGACAGCGATCACAGCGCAAATTCAGTTTGGGCTCGTTCTTTGGATACAAGAGCGGTGTGCATCAGAAACCTGCCCACAACTGCAATGAAGTGGTGCTCGATATTGGATCTGACTACAGTTGGAGCGACACGTAAGTGTCCTTGCATTTTTTTTTATAAAGGATACACTAGATTTAGGGTCTCTATCAAAATCACGGCGAAAATGTGTCCACTGGATTTTTTTATACATGCTATCTCTTTCCCACGTTAATTTCTGATAAAATGATGAATAATATAAACGTTGTATGACTAATTTGAATTTTAACATTAAAATAATAATGGTTCAAGTCGTAACACGTGTTCACCTTGAGGACAACTTTGTGCAACTAATTTGGAATATCACCCCAAGGTGTGAGTGCGGTGATATTCTACTTTGCCACTTTTAGTGAAGCAACCCAGAATCTAGTTTAATAACATATTGTATGTAACATTGAAGTGGATATTAGGGGTCATCCATAAAGTACGTCACACGTAAAGGGGGGGGAGGGGGTCATGTGACATGGTGTGACAGGGGTGGAGGGGGGGGGGTCCTAAGTTTTGTGACATCATATTTCAAATTTAATAAATTGAATCGTGAAATTTGAACTGACTGAACTGCTGTTTTAATTTAAAATTTTTAGATGTAAAATTGCAAATTTGTGACAAGGAGGGTCTGAAAATCATGAAATTCGTGTGACGTACTTTATGGATGGCCCCTTAGGGAATTATGTTAGCATTTGTATGTAACATGAAGTGACTATTAAGGTAATGATAGGGAATGATGTTGTAATTTCAGGACTTCTACGTCGTCGAGCAGTGATTCAGAGTCGATGCCTCGAACTCCGATGTTCGAAGAGTTTGTCGAATGTGGTTCGAGAAGAGTTCGCGCTGGCAGCTCCAGTCTTGGCAGCGTGTCGCCAATAAGGGGTAAGGAGTTATTATCATCTAATCCTTGTTCACTGAAACGAACTTATAGGGAGATAAAGCGTTCAGCTGTGATTGGTGGAGATAACAGACAATGTGAGTGTACACAGTACATAAATGTACTTTTTAGTCTGTTCGTAGAACTCTCATTGTTATTATACTGCGTTTTTTAATTTTAATTCATAGGAATTAAAATTAAAAAACGAAATTCAAACTTTAAAATAACAATAATAATATTGTTATTTTAAAGTTTGAATTTCGTTTAACTAACGTTTGACGTATATTAACTAACGTATATTTTTCATTTTATGATTATATCACGAACCAAAATGTCTATTATCTTAATTAATAAATAATTCACAACTTAATAGCTAGAATAGTTTATACAAAATAAAAAGTTTAGGGTTGTGGTTAAGTACGTAGGTATTACTATAAAATTTATTATAGTTTACAAAACTAAAAGTAGCGTAGAATGAACGTTCACCTACTATTGTATACGCCCACTCAAGATTTGCTGTCCTTGTCTTTTGTATGGAATTGAGTGAAAGAGAAAGCGCTATATTAATTCGTTTCAGTGAACAAACTGTAGTTACATTGTTAATTGTTGTTGAGTTTTTTTAAAAAGTGCAATACATGCTAACATTGCATTGGATTGTTCTAGGAAGCGGAGGAGATTGGGAAGTGATGATGCTGGCTGAAGAACTAGAGAAGAGAGAACGAGAGAAAGAAAGAGAAGAAAGCAGAAGACATCACTATCCCACCACACTCAGGGAATTGGAAGAAGTGAGAAATTAATCCATTGTCCTTACATATTATAAAACAGTTCTCCGCCGCGTCTGTGTGTCTGTCTGTTTGTTCGCGATAAACTCAAAAACTACTGCACCGATTTTCATGCTGTTTTCACCAATAGATAGAGTGGTTCTCGATGGATGGTTTTAGTATATAATTTACAAAGCAACTCTGTCTGTCTGTCTCGCTTTTACGCCAAAACTACTGAACCGATCACCATGAAATTTTGCGTACACGTTGTCTGGGACACCAAAAAGGACATATGATACCTTTCATCCAAGAAAAATGTAATGTTCCCGAGGGATTATCTAAAATATAAAACTGTAATTAACGCTTGGCCAATGTGTTATAGCAACAAGTTGTCAAGCGTTGTAATTGCTTTTATATTTATTTAATTTATCATCGCATATGAAGTCGCGGGCAGCAGCTAGTCTTATATAAATTATCGCTTTTAAAACTAATTCCCATTGTTATTTGCGAAGCTCCTCACTCAAGGACTTGCTTTTTTTACAATTATAAAAATCTAATCCGAAACTATAAAGGATGTACAGTCGGGGTGAGAAAAGGTTCGTCACCTTAAAGTCGATTTTTGCTTGCACCAGGGCAAATGTCAGTCATGTCAAAATTTCATTTCAAACGTATTGTCAGTTGTCTGGCTTAGTGCTTTAGTTTCAAAATGTACTAAGAGTCTGTAGATAAATGAATGAATTTGAAAACTGACGAAGGTTTTCGTACCTCGAGACTTTACCTACCAAGAGTGAATTTTAGTTAGCAAACCTAACTCTAATGACTGTCTTTAATATTTCTTTCAGGAGAGTGACACCCCTCAAAGAGAGGACAGTCTGGACGAGTACTCTAACATTGAAGACTCAAATTCCTCATCGACAATGCACCTCCTTTCCCATTCTATAAGTGAAACTTCACAGAAATCCATAGAGACCTCGTTCACTGCAAGAACAAGTCGGCCCGAGACAAGGCATCGCGTTGGTTCAGTAGGAGAAGCGGTAATATTTGCCTTTATATGCTACTAGATATTTTCAAACAATTTGAATTCTTACAAAAAGGAAACTGGCGAATTACTTTTATTTAAATTTTTCTTTTTTTCACATAGAATATTCTTTTCTTTTTCTTTTTTGTTTTATATTAATTTGTTTTTTTTTTAATTAAGAGATAAATGTAAATATAATATATTTTATGATTCTTTAGGCCTATTTGTATTTAATTTTATATATATAATAGACTAGTGGGTGCCCGCGACTTCGTTTGCATTGAAAAAGAAAATATATGCTAGCTTGACCCGGGCAAACGTTATTTTGCAACTATCACTTACCTACCGAAAAAAAAATCTTAAAAATCGGTCTTAGAGTCATACGTCGGACCTCATACTACAACAAAATTCTGAACGCACCTATAAATATTTGACAACCAAGTGACAATTTTAGACAAAATACATCAATAATGTTTCACAGCTAGGGACATTTTGTATTGGAAAATTAAGTTGTCGTTTTTAGTATTTTCCGTTACTTATTATTTATATTTGGCACCGTTTTAACCTTCCCTGGACTTTCACGAATATTGCAAAACCAAAATCTCATGTCATCTAATGTAATGTCATCTCATGTCATCTTATATCGCTGTGACGACGATGGCGCCGCCATGCGACAGTGGGGCCCAATTATTTATGTTCTTATATGATCCCTCGGGTATAATTAGTCCTTTTTTTCTGGATGAAAGGCACCCTATGTCCTTTCTGGTGTCCCAGACAACGTGTATGCAAAATTTCATGGTGATCGGTTCAGTAGTTTTTGCGTGAAAGCGAGACAGACAGACAGACAGACAGAGTTACTTTCGCATTTATAATATTAGTATGGATAGTATGGATAAATAATCGCTGTATGAAATCTTAATAAATAAATAAATAAATAAACAAACAAATAAATAAATAAACAAATAAATAAACAAACAAATAAATAAATAAATAAATAAATAAATATTGTTCATACTATAGTGACTATGGTTTTTATTTGCAGCCACGATCAGAATCATCGATTCACCAATCGAGAGGTCTTATCTTGCGAGCAGCGAGTCTTGACAGAGAGACCGCGCCGACGACTTCTCAAACGAGACGCTTCGGTTCACTGAAGAGCTCGAGCACTGATTCGCACAAGAGACTCTGATCCGCTTCGCGACACGGACCGCGCCTTGGGTCCGATGGTCCAACAACTGGGTCAAAAGACACAGAAATTAAACCGAAAACTGACGAAACAGTTAAATCCGAACCGAATCGCACAGATTCTGAAGACATAGAGGGTATCAGAGTCGATGTAATTTTCGAATTGTCCATAGAAGATAATGAAAATGCTATAGAAGGAAATTGTCGTTTAAACGATGTTGGTATTGAAAGTGAAGAAATTAAGTCAGATATGAAACAAACAAATTATCCCGATGAGAATATAGCTCAAAATGATGTGGAAGTTACTGTGAATGCTCAAAGTGATGAAGAGCAAATTATATCTGTAAGGGATACAAATAATGATTTAGATATAAGATATCAGGTTAATGGAGGTGAAAATTTAAGAGAGATTATAAGCGGAGGCGGTAACGAGAGAGATAATGTTGTAAGTATTGTAGACGATCAGCAAACAGTGAGCGGTCAATTATTATTCGTGATCGTTTTATTTTATGAAGAATTTGACAGTTTATTTGTATTGATTATATAGTTTTTAACAACATTCCATATAGAGTTCGGAATCCCTAAGTATACCTAAGTTATAAGTTATAAGATCCTTCTAAGTAAGTAGTTATTGTAGCTGAGATGGAATGTTTCACTTGGAAATTCATAATAGTCCAGTCAATTGCCTACAGTTATCTCGTATAATTTTGCCAAATCACCGATTTTCATGAAATTTTGGATTAAGGTTCTACTTACTCCAAAAAATCCTAAATCAATGATGTTTGGTAAATTATACAATATCGCAGACACCCTTAATGACTGGACTATAATTCGTGTTTATGAGAGATTAACACATCGAACAGACCTATAAAGTTACGAAAAACTAATACAAAAGCCTCTTTCTTTTTTTCTAAATATTTCATAGATTCACATCCTATAGTAATCATAGTTCAACGGTGATTGTGAACTCTTTTAACGAATGATTAACGATCTTTAACGAATGATTAAAAACTAAATTATTACGGATTAATATTGATATTATATTTTATTTAAAAATATATCAAAAGGTTTCTCTTTTAAAAATAGAGTTTGTTATACAGTTCGTTATTTGCATATAAACAAAAAATATACCTATGGTAGGGGAGCCCAAGAGGGGATTTTTGGATTTACTCGAGCGCGTCAGATATTGCCAATGTATATTCCCCAGTTCCCCACGTGTATCCGATAACGGATATGTATTAATCTGAAGCTTTGTTTGGTGGGGGGTTGGGTAAAATTTTAAATACAACTCGAGCGCGTCAGATTTTCAGAGAGGATGTTAAGTGTACCTAAACTAAGCTCCCATTTAAAATTCAGCCGATTCGGATGTAACGCAAGCTCGTGGCAGCTTTTTGAAAATGCAAAAATGATTTTGGACGATTGTCATTTTGTAATACTCGAGCGCGTCAGATTTTCATACACACCGTTCAGCCTGAACTCCTGATCGTGCTGATTCTTAATCTGACGATTATATGGAGATTTTTTTTTAAATACAGCGCCTATAAAATTTTTTCGTAGACGATCACCCCACCGCTGAAATTAAAAGCTTCATATAGGTAACTTTTTTTTCTTTTTACCATTCAATCTTCAAAGTCCAATAGGTCCCCACGACGCTCGAGCGACTCTACATTTAGCATCGTGGGCTCCCCTACCACTAGGGACAATTCAATTTCTATATTTGTCCAAGCAGTGGCGGATTTACTAGAAGGCTGAGTAGGCTAGACCCTATAGGGCGGCAACTTTGGCCAAAAAATCATTTTTGTCTTAGCGCCTCTTTCACAAACGTCAAGTAGGCCAAACTGTCATTTAAAGTCACCGGTAACCGGGGATAATGGAGCTGATATACCTCATATACCTTTGTTTGTACGGTTAAATAGAAAATAATAAAAAAAAATCGCCTATCAAATGATGCAGTAAAACGAGTTACTTTTAAAAATCATTTTCTGTTTTATTAATTCAATAAAACAGAAAATGATTTCTAAAAGTAACTAATCAACACCTTACTTGACGTTGGTGAAAGAGGCGCTAAGAGTAATAATATTTAAAAAAAAATTATATGTATGGCCGACCAGAAAAGTGCTTTTTCAGTTTCGATAACAAATTCCATTCATTTCAAAATTCGCTAAGGCTTAGATTTCAAATAGGTATTGATTACTGTGTATTTTCAAAGGAAAACAGACCTTATCATTCTACAACATACAAAGAATGTTCAATCTTAGGGTGACAAAGCACTTTATTTGTCGAGTTTACAATTGACACAGAAATTGCTCGCATTCCTCTCGAGAGTTGATACTGTGACTAAATTGAAGTACCTTATTACATCAGTATTTTTTTTTTCATATTGTTATGATAGTGAACGAGGGTATCGAATTGTAGGGGTCAGTAGCACTACCATGAGTTGCTATCGAAATCTTACGTTAGTTTACTTATGTCGATAACGAACCTTTCACCCTTCAATTTGCTAGTGAATGATTTAACTACTAACGTTACGGTATTTCTCGAGAGCATCAATCAAATTTGTAACTCATGGTACCGATTTTGTATAGAAATGTCAAGTTAAACGTTAGTCGCATATGGTCGCTAGCGCCCACATTCGATAGGTTTTTCACTTATGCAACTCATGTTACTGGTTTTAGTTCTTTGAGTAACCGCTAGAGGCGCTGTACAATTTTTCATACAAATATTTTACGCTCTCGCTCATCTCTCGCTAGCGATTTCGCTCGTCATAAACTCATGGTAGTGCTACTGTACCTAGGGGGGCAAATATGTAAATCCGCCACTGTGTCCAAGGAAAAATTAAATAAATTATATTCAAGATACATTTAAAAGCATAATACTAGTCATATATTATATCACCAAACAATCTAGAGACAAACTGGTCCCATGTATAAATACATATAAGTATGAAATTATAAATGTCACTGTTATATTTAATATTTTAACATAAAAACATAGTTAGCCACACTCCAATGAACATCAATGAAGTTTCTTTAAAAAAATTATATAAAAATGGATCTTAATCAATAAAGATAATTATTATAATGTCCTTTAACATGTTTAATTATAATGTTATACCAACGTTTTTATTTTAATATACATAATGTATGAAATATTGAAGTATTATTAAATATTAATAATAAATATTACATTTAACCCTCACATTACCAAAATTGAAATTTATTTAATTACTTTTATCCTATTGAATGCACAAATTAAACTTGAAATTTCTTAATTTTTAAAGTCTCAATTTATCTCAAGATAAGATATCTTCACTGCATTCATTGATAAAAGAATAAATAGTATTTTAGCTTAAGCTACGACGACGTTTTTTTATATAAAATTAAAATAAGATTACCTATTTAAAAATTAATTAAAATGAAATTGTAGTGCCAAATGAAATTTATTCATAAGTAGTTTTTAATAGTTTATTTTAGGTATCTTAACTTCAATCTGATTTAACAGTATACCTAGATAACTATTTAAACCTAGGTTAGTAAATCGGACTTTAGAAACTTTAACAATTCTATAATAACAATATTATCTACATGTTTTGTAAATATAAATATAAGTAGATGTTATTAATAATATAATATATGTAATTAAGTAGGTTTAATAATTAAAATATTGTTATATTAAAAACAGATGTAATAAATATAAACGATACACTTTTTTTAATAGATAACCAATGTACTATGTGTTTAAGGCGCTTAGTGCCATCAAAAGCTCGTTTATGGCTAGACCAAAAAGCTTGAAAAAAAATATGAAGTTGTCAAAGCTTAGACAGTATTTGGAACATATTTTCTTCGTATCACCAATATTATACAGTGGCGGCCTTAGGGGTTGGCGAACAGGGCAATCGCCTGGGGCCTCGCTCTTGCAGGGGCCTCGCGCAACAACCCAAGCAAATTTAAAAAAATATAGATTTTTTCAACTATATTTTTTTTTATTTAAAACTTTTGATTTTGATACTTAATTATTTATGCAGGTAAATTAAAATAAAGGTAGTTAACTAATTAAAGATTAAGATTAAAAAGACTAAAATCTTTAAGTGTGTTAATTAAAGATTTTAGTCTTAGGAAAAGCCGCAAACATCAATTTTAAAATTTATCAGCTCTGTATTTATTAATTTTGTAAATGTAAAATATTTTAAAACCCAAATTTTATTTTTTTGTATAACTTTAGCATTTCTCGTCAAACATGACAAATACCTAAACCAAACAACCAGACCTAATTTCGCAACACATACTTTTTACGAAGGACAAAGGGCCTCGCAAAGACCTGCTACCCGGAGCCTCGCAATGGGTAAGGCCGCCGCTGATATTATATACTTAATAGCTGGTGCCTGTGACTTCGTCCGCGTTGAAAAAGAAAAAAAAGTAGCTTACCCTGTGTCCCGTACGTCTAAATGTTTATCTACCAAGTATCATGAGAATCAGTTAATTCGTTTAAGAGTTATGGGCGAACATACATACAAATACATACAATACGTACATTTAAAGATTTATTATTACTTACATTTTATTAGTATTGATGATGATTGATTTAAAAAAATATTTTAATTAAACAGTATGTTTTTCGCGTAAATTCCCTACTGAGTATATTTACACGCTGAAAATATAAAAAAATCTTTTGTACTTTAAAAACAACATGTAAATGAATCAACATTTTCATTCCAAACATTGACGACTCCAAGCGCCTTAAGCAAAATATAATATAAAATATATTAGGCGATTGTCTATAAAAAATATATCAATTAATACATTATTTTAAAACAAAAAAAAGTATTCAAAAATTTTTAGAAATAATTAGGTACCAATTTCAAAAAAAATATTAGGTACTCACGGTGTTTATGTATTATGTATTTTTTGTTTCTGTTAATAATTCTTAAACGAAATATAGCACAATATAATTTAATATTATTATGTCTTATACGATTTCGTTTTGGAGGAGAAATCTCAAAGATATAGGTAATTAATTTAATTGTATATATTACATTATATTTAGTTATTACACTTATTAATATATACCCAACTATGTACTTATAAATAAAAAAGATTTTAATGATGGCCTATAAAAGGTAAAAACATAGTTAAAACAATAAACGCATTTATTGTTAATTATTGCTACTATTATTAACATTTTTTTTCAGTTAATTCTTGATGTAAAAGTCAGTTTTTTTTTATTTATTTCATGGGTCCAAACTCCTTCTTTCGCATATTATTATATTATTTTTAATTTTAAAACCAAGTCCAACCACCTAGTTAGTATAAGGCATGATTTAAAAGGTAAAACCAAAACACCTAGTGAGATAGATAAATAGATATTTATTATTACGAATATTGAGATTTAAATTTAGTTTTAGCAGTAATGAGCAAAGAAATGAAAATAAAAAAATAATCAATTGAATACAATTTGTTTTATTAATTTTCATGTAACACTTAAGTACTTATAATCAACAGCGAATTAGGTATAAAAATGTGAATTTTCTTTTCTCGAAATTTTTTCTCTAGTTCGATTGTGGTTGCAATATTGCTGCTTATAATACCTATATTAAATCCCACTGTTGGGCTTACCCTCTTGTATATTTTTTTGCATGAGCCCTTTGGATGGGTGGTAAGGGTGCTTGCCTAAAGTCTCAAGGCACCGGGTTCGATTCCCGGCGGGGTCAACTTACGAAATGGACTTTTCAAAGATGGCTCGGTCTGGATTTTGAAAGTTGTGGCAGGGCACACTGCGTTTCGCAGTTATTTGGGCAGTTCGTCTGGCCAACCCCTTACAGAAGAGCACAGTAAAATAAAAAAGTGGTCCCAGAATACCAGAATAATGTAAATTAAGATGGCGCTAGTGTAGCATCGAGGAGTAAATTATTGAACAATGCCTTACCTCTTCTCATGGAGAATAGAGGTAAGGATAAAGAGGCACAACTCTATACATGAAAGTTAGCGGGGCTGTAGTAGCATTGGATTGTGATGCACTAGTAGCATTATATTTACGGTTATTTCATGAACTACTCAACCAACCAATCATATCAAACACCAATGCTGCACTAGGGACATTCATTTTATGAACCACTATTTAATGTTGTTAACTTTTTAAGTTTAACACCCATGTAAGTTGGTCTACCTATGGTCTACCTCTAGTCTCAAAAGTTTGATTGATTATTGATTGTCATATACATTTATGAGTCGGTACATATATATATTATTATACTCTTTGGTGGGTACTCTACTCTCCATAAACACAACCCCAGAGCGAATAATTATAAACTGTGGTATCTGGAACCATAGACACATCCACAGAGTACTTTATATAATAAGCATTTTAATTCTCGTCAATCAAACAAATGTCAATTTGAATTGAGTTGTGGACATGACAATTGACATTAAGAACATTGCTATTGTGATTGTCATTTTGTCAACGCAAACAACGAAACGAAATTAATTCGCATATTATTATTTATTTTAGATTGCACAAAGAAAAGAAATAAATTCTTGCAGTGTTGTTAATACCTATATTTTAGTTAACTTTGTCACAATTATTCTTGTTACTAATTACATATTTGTTCTAGAACCACTAGCCCGGACCAAAACTGATGTCTGTAAAAAATGTCACCTCACAAACAACCGAGATCTCTCTTCGATTTAACCGTTGATTATTGCAATAATCTTATTATTTCGACATGTTTTCAAATAGGAGGAAGATTTGCAGAAATTACATTTAATGATTATTTAAGATACGAAGAGTGTAGTGTGGAAATTGCTGCGTTGAAACAACACTTAATGTTGATGTTGCCTTATAGGTAAGTTTGGGTAATTTTGTTGTCAATCTTATTGTTTTAAGTAAGTTTGTTGTAATAAGTTTATATTTTCAATTACCTGAACTAAATTAATGGTTTGAATTTTTTTGCAATCAAAAATTATTTCCTGACCTTAAAATAATAACAAGAAATCCTTCTTCTTCTTCTTTTTTAGGTTAAATGGCAATGCGGCTCATTTTAAAATGGCCATTATCTGCCAGTGTCAAGTTAAAATAGCAATTTGTAAGAGCCTCTTTTTAAAAAAAAAGGCAAAATTGAAATCAAAGTCAAAAGTAGCAAACTCAAGTCTAGTCAGTCAAGTCAAGTCAGTCAAGTCTAATTTTCTCTTGTTAGTATTCCAAAACAGGTCCGTCAAGTCCAAAGCAGTCAGGTCCCAAGAAATCCTGAATGTTCATTCTTAATGTTTTGTCATTGAGAAAAGTATTCGACTGCTCATAATTTTTTTTTGTTGCAGGCTATTTGATGTCCTCTGTTCACGGCGTAAATACTACAAAATTTATGGTGATCCTAGATTACAACTCAGTGTTTTAATGCACCCACTTTTGTCCGTGTTCCACAAATGTGACGTAGACAATTATATTCCCCAATCATTCTGGCTGGAAAACCTTCCCAACTTAAAAAAGTTGGTTGTTCTCGACCTCAGATTCATCTGTACAGATGAAATCCTCGAAGTGATTAGCGAAAATTGCCCCCTCCTAGAAGATATTAATATTGTCTCCAGAGTTGGCATTTGCAAGTCAGTTTTCAATGCTTCCGTTCTGTGCAGGAACGTTTCTGACACCGGTTTGTCCTATGTAAAGAAGCTGCAGATGCTAAGGAGACTCGCTGTGGATCCGCCGAGGAACGCAAGAGCAATTCGCGTGGGCCGTTTCGTTTCGCAGATTGGCATCATAGATCTCATCACACATCTGCCTCGTTTAGAAGAGATAAAAATTGAATCTTGCGATATAGGCGCCGCATTGGTCACTTCGAAAACTGAAATAGCCCCTCTCGGTTTACACAAAATGAAATGTCATTTCATATCAGCCGAAGGCATAGAGAAACTCCTCAAGATGTGTCCTCAATTGAAAGAGTTGTCAGTAACCAATCTCTCCGAAAACAACAAGGACGATATATTGAAACAAATTTCAATCTGCAATTTGCAACTCAATAAATTGAATCTATCATTTTTTCCATTTACTGACACCTTGCTGCATATGTTGTTGGTTAAGGGACGTTATTTGACACATTTTTCCTTATGGGATGTCGATCAATCTATAACTTTAGACTCGGTAGTGACCCTTGGAAGGTGTTGTCCAAACCTGAAATCCCTCTGTCTTGTCACGCAATCTCGATGTTTAAACGTGCCAAGATATTTTGATTCAGACAAAATATTTACAGAACTTACCTCACTCACAATAGGGAACGACAATTTCGATATTGACGACATTTTGAGGTTTTTTCTCGCGTATTCGTCGCACAATTTGGAGAAGTTGATTGTGAAATATCAGAAAAAGTTAAATGTCGACGCTATACTGTTGCGACTTTTAGAGCAGGGGAGCTTGAGTTCCCTGCGCTACTTGTGGTTAGATTGTACGTTAAAAGTTTCTAAGGATGTCATCATAAAAATGATAAAGAATTGTGACCGTTTGGTGACTTGCACTGTGGACAGCCACGAAGATTTGAAAGATGTACACGAATACATTTTAAAAAACAATTACGACTTCAAATTAGGTAGATATTAAGATAAAATATTATTATTATCAGCTTGCCTTTAGGCAAAGGTCTCCCCTAGAATTTGTCACAATCCAAGCCTTTGCCCATAGCCTTCCTTCTCCGCAGTGTACCTGCCATTTCCCCGATTTCATTAGAAAAAGATGGGAGATCTTTGACTACCCTCATGATACTACAAGGTATCACGAGGGTAGTCACATCTTTCGACCATTTGTTTTTCTTACTCCTCAGTGCATGTCCAATCCATCTCTTCACTACATTTGATATGTGTTCCTTTTATCAGAAAATTTTCTGATAACTGAAAGTTTAATTCTGTCTTAAAAGAAATATTGTAAAAAGTCAGAAGAAAAAGCTTAATATATTTATTTATACTTTGTAAACTGTTAATTTGTCTAACAATAAACGATTTTAAAACTGTTTAATTGTTTAATTCTTGAGACCCTTCAACTTAATACTAAATGAAAGAAAAAGCTTGTAAAAATATTATTTTATTTGCATAGCATGATATTTAATATAATACAGCCTGTCATAAATTTACATAAAATTACTTATACTATGTGCTAAAGAAATATCGTATGACAAGAATATATCAGATTGTTCTAAGTCAGGGTTTTTGCAGGTGCAGAATTTTTATTTTTAGGGCATCACATCCGCAAATGCGGATGCGGATTAAAGGTTTTTTTTTTAATTAGCTTTTGGTATAAAGTTTAAATAAAAAGACAATTTCATAAATTCATCATGAGGACATTTGAATTATATTTACTTCCGCAACTGTCTATTGCGAATGTCTAAATCTATGCGGAAGTTCCGCATTTGCGGATGCGAATATCCGCAACAACTTTGCTCTCTAAATTACTCAGAAACAAACTATTCTTCCAAATCATTATCAGAGTGATGTCACATTCATACTTAAACAAAATCAAATTAACTACTGATAAATTAATACCTTAAAAAAAAGATATGTACACTTAACTTGAAATGTCATTATGTCATAATATCCAATTTCTATTTTTTACTGATAATAATAAGTATAGTAAATTTTAATTAAGTATTATAATATTAAATTAGCAATGAAAATTATGCTACTATACGTCATTTTCCTATTCATATAAACATTTTATTTCTAGACAAAAAAAATTAAGCAGTCCCTAAATGTTTCGGTAAGCAATTATGTCGTCACACCAAAATCTGCTATAAATCCAAAAAGTATATTTTTGAGATATTATCAATCAATAATTAATTAGTCAAATAGCCTTCATTGTAAATGTACTTTCACGTTCACACTTTCACATTTAATAGTACGGATAATTTTGAACACACTTAAGAATAATAATTGATCTACACATTAATTTTCGTGTCCATCATCACTCACACTTAATCACTTACACTTAATCAATTAAAGTGTCATCACTAAGTGCAGCCGATCAGGTGATCGCTAGCGGATCGGCCGGGACGTCCGTATGCTATGGCTCCTTGGCCGTGTTCGGGGGCTGCTCGGACTCCTTGTCGTTGTCCTTGTCGTCGTCGTAGAACTCGTTCTTGGCGTCCACCGCCTTGTCGGCGTCCTCCTGGCTGATCCTCACGTCCGGATCGGGTTCGTCCTTGATGCGATACTCCTCGGGGAAGAAGTCGCCTGTAAAATTTGGCAATGAGTCACACTAACACATCAAAAAATATTAAAAAAAAAAAAGTACCTAATAAAAGTTACTGCATTCAATGCTCGTCCTAGTGCAAATAATAATTAAGCTTTTGTTTCATCGAAATCGGACCAGGATTTCCAAAGTTACACCGCTTTTTTAAAGCATTCATTCGCTTGGTACTGCGCTTGGTAAGTAAATATCAGGAGACCCCGGAGTCAAGATCCATTGCATGGTTTTTTAGGAGTTATACAAATTATACTAAGTATTTATAAAGGTGCTCCCTCAACGGGAACATTCACGTGTAATATAACATTATAGATTCGACTTTGAGCATTACATTACAATAGTACCTCCCTGACTGATGAGCATTCACGTGTAATGTAATATTCTATATTTGACTTTGCGAGCATTCACGTGTGACTTAGGGTGGGTTGCACTGTAGGCTTGGTTATTGTTACGGTCAAAGTTAACTTTAACGGTGACAGTCGAAATTAACAATCACATTTTGCACCACGATATTGTTCAACACAAACAAAGTTAAAATGGTTGCCATTATAAAATAATGTAGTGTTCCTAGGTTGTCATAGTAATATTTTTTTGGCAACATTCAAAGTCACCTGTGTCAAAACTGTGACAGTTGACTTAACCGAAACAATAACATTGACCGGCCAATATCGAGCGGTTAAGGGACTTGACTTGACTACTTTGGACTTGACGGACCTATTTTGGAAAACTAAGAAAAATTATAGACTTGACTGACTAGTCTCGGGATCTGCTATTTTTGATTTTTAATTTCCAAAAAAGGCTTATACAAATTGCTATTTTTACTAATGACACTGGCAAAAATCATCGGAGAAGATCTGATGGACATTAAAAGAAGAAGAGACCGTTAAGTTATGACGTCATTTTAACCGTTGTAAACGCCCGTTGTCATTGTGCAACGCATATTATGCTTAAGCGAAGATTTAACGGCTGGCTTGTGTAGTATGGTTACCGTTAGAGTTCAATGGTGCAACCCACCCTTAGTTGTAATTACACATTATATCATTACAAGTATGCTTGTATTGTAATGCTCGGTTCTCCACCTTCACTGATGTAATGCTCGAATCTGTAACGTTACATTACACGCGCATGCTCCCCGGTGAGGGAGCATTATTTATAATTGTTTAATGAATTACCTGGTATGTGGGTCATTTGCACCGCAGGCGAATGTTGACACATCTTCAGATTGTCGTAAACATGTTTAGTTATTGTTTCCAGGTACTGCTTACTGTTGGCGTTTGCTGTGCTGTAATTTTTTTAATGATAATATTATAGTAATAACTCCGGTCAGTACACCTCACCTCTAATCCGACAAGCGACGCAAGATAGAAATATGAAATTACAAAAATAATCAAAAATTGCGTTACGCAATACCTGATCGATTGAGTAGTTAAAGCGTGAAAAAGTTACTTTAAACACGAACGAAGTCGCGGGAACCAGCTTAATGACTTTTTATATATATATATATATGTGACATGATAATATAATGTATACTAGCGGGTGCTCGCGACTTCGTCCGCGTTGAAAAGTATAAAACGCCATCTATCGTGGAATATCACCAAGCAGTTGTCATGTTAGTCGTTTCACCCATCGAAATAATATATCACTGCGAGGTTTCACCTGATTTCGATAGATGGCGCTATTTCCCGCGGTAAAAAGTAGCCTATGTCGGCTTCTAATGGTAAAAGAATTTTTCAAATCGGTCCAGTAGTTTCGGAGCCTATTCTATACAAACAAACAAACAATCAAATCTTTCCTCTTTATAATATTAGTATAGACTACATCCGACTGCTGGACATAAGCCTCTAGCCATCTGTGGATTAACAGAACTTCACATACCTATCATCGTAGAGTGCTGGTCATATTATATCTATACATTGTAAGAGAAAGTTAAGTTATCAATTTCTAAACCACTTGTGAGTAGTTATGTTTTATACAGTATGCTCCTACTATCGGTGAAAGGTTTAAATACCTGTTGATGTCCGGATGCAGTTGGAAATCGGGTGCAAATATTTCCAGATACTCCGTGTAGGGCAACTCGTTCGATATGTTCTCATCGACTAACAAAGACGTCTCGTATGTCCAACAGCGTGCCACGTTGCGTAAAGTGTAACTGGAATTAACAACAAACATTACTTCAATAAATAATTAATCAATTGGCAGTACATTTTTAGGCAGAGCCAACTTCGAGGAGGTCTCGATATGAGCAGCATTAGGGCAGCTCAGACTTTTTTTAATATAAAATCGAAAGACAGACTGACGGTCCATTCGATGGACCAACACCACCAACTGCAGTATGGTTAAAGGGCCTTATAGACGTCACAATTTGCTGGCCAACCGACAGCCGACGCCGACAAATTGTGTCGTTTATAGTCATGTGTTGGCCAACATAATTATTATTAATCTCCAACATTTCGGTTGGTTGGGACGAACATCCAACTACACCCGACAGCCAACTATTAATTGTAGTGTCTATACTCTATAGCATAGTTGGACAACCGAAGCGAACCATAGCGTGGTTTTCTATAGTTCATTCGTGACTTTAGTCTGTGGTTTAAGATTTTAATTGAAAATAAATATTCTGTTTTTCGGTTGGATCACTTTCATCACTTTGTATCACGCAAATTTTTAGTATTTTTTATGTCTTTGGTATTTTTATGAAGCCATAAAATAAATATTTTCATATTTTATACTTCTGTCCGTCTGTTCGCTGTAGGTAGAAACTGGCAGTTGGAGAATTTTGTTGGTGTGTCTATAAGCTAACGCCGATCGGTTGTACCAACTTGTTGTCCTGACAGATTAAGGATAAGGGCTTGGGAAGGGATAGAAAAATAGGTTCTCGTATCCCTTAGTCACTGACAATTTATATTGTAAAATATTTAATTTTTTTAGAATACTGAATACTAACAATAACTGAAGTTAATTGATTGAGGCGGAAAGTATAGTAAAAAGTGCTCTGTGACTTTTTAACTAAGAGTTGTTCATTCATTCAGATTCATTTGGTGAGATTGAAAAAGTATTGAATGATATTGAAAAGGTTTGCAATTTTTAAATGTTTAAGCAGTCTATGCAAATTAAGATGTCACTCACCCGCCTCCACCGACAACTAAAGTGGGCACATTGAGGTCCTTAACAAACTTGACGCAATCTCCATGACCCCGAGTGGACAATGAGAAACAACCGAGCCGGTCCCCTGCAAGCGAGTCCGAACCGCACTGTAGAACTATGGCCGAGGGTCGGTAGAAGTCCATTACGTAAGTTATTACTGGTTTGAACACCTGAAAATTCAAAATTTCCTTGGTAATAGTCAACAAGCATTGAAATTAGACCTTCGCAACTCAGTCCTGCTCGCTGTCCCCGAAAAAAATTAACTAAAATTTGGTATCAAAAATTAAGGTGAACATAATTTTTTATCGTTTTTATAATTAATCTATCTAATCTATCCTTAAATGCATCTTAATTAATTTTAATCTTCTCTTAATTGAATATTCTTGATCTGCCACAAGCACTTTTAGCACTTTAATGAGTGAGCATAAGACATATGTATTGTATAGGAATCTTCCAAATTATTGCTAGCTTCTGCTAGCTGACCCGAGGATATTTTCAATTACCTAAAAATTTTAACTAACCAGTGGTTTTAACTAACAAATTAATTAAACCATATAATGAATGACAAAAGAGAATACTAAAAAATCATTTTAGATAACTAACCTGAAAGTAACTTTGATCGTCAATGCCTTCCTTCAATGGTACGTTAACAGAGTAATATCGGCCACTTTCAGCGCCAATTTCGTACATATCTCCTGTGCCGGGGAAAAAGTAATTGCCATACTTGTGGAAGCTCACTGTCATTACTCTGTCTGTGAGGTAGAAGGCTTCTTGTACGCCATCCCCGTGGTGTACGTCTATATCAACATATAGGACTCTCGGATGATACTTCAAGAGTTCGAGTATCGCAATTACTATGTCGTTAACATAGCAAAAACCTGTAATAGTTAAATTTTAGTTATATCATTGCATGTTAGTAAATTCCAATTTTAAAATGGAATATGTATATCCCATTTTAATATACATAATAATTATAGGAAGCTGACATAATTGTGGAAAATTATATATTACTAGCTAGTGCCCTGCGACTTCATCGGATATGAAAAATGAATAATAATATAACTAATACCTAAATAATGCCTGACATTTTTATCGCTGTGAGGACAGAAGTACCACCATTTTTAATATTTTTAGACGATCCCGCGGATACCTAACATTATGTTAATGCAAGTGAAAAACTATATGTCTGTCAAATTTCATCCAAATCAGTTACGCAAAAGAGTAACAAACATACACCCCATCCTCATAAACTTTCGCATTTATAATATTAGTAGGACAAGTAATTTTCGTACAAAGGATACAAAAAATATTATTACTTATTCAACCCTGTAGAAAGTTTTTATACTAAATTAAATACTAAACTAAATTTATAGGATTTCCAAAATGTACCTGAAGGTTCAAATTTCTTCGCATGATGTAGACCACCCGACCAATTGATAGCAATATCACAGGCATTATTGTTCAATTTCATGGCACCCTCAAGAGACGCTCCCGTGTACATTGAGCAGAAATCAAACAAGCCTTCGAATACTGGACAGTCATCACCAACATTGTAATGAAGCAAGTCTTTGGAATAGCCTGTGGATTAGATCAATTTTATAGTTGGTGTCCGCGACTTCGCCTGCGTAACTTTGTAAATTGGTTTGGTGAAAACAGCAGGAAAATCGGTGCAGTAGTTATAGTGTATTCTAGCCCATTAAAATATTCTAACCCTGGTAAATTCAAATTTATAATGACGACCATAAGGGTTTCTTGGAGAAACCTAATTGATAAATAAATATTTTGATTTCTTTTAATCACAGGATCGGCAGCGCAGCAGCAGGACCTGCATACCCCTGATGTTGTAGTACTTAGATGATGGTTGGTCATCTACCATCAAGTAGACCTTCAGCCTACCTGCCACCCTTATAATATATAGTGAAGTGCTGGATTGTTAAAAATGTAGATAGGTGTCAAGATCTGCAGATACGGAGTTTTTCATTGCTACCTAATCACCTAAATGAGAATTTCAGCTATGAATTAAAAATTAATATGGTAAAAGATGCGTAATAAGATCCACTAAAAAGACACGGATACTTTCTCTTTCCTCGGATATAAGCAGATACGGATACAGATATCTGGCAGATGACTAATAATATAGTGTCTTAATGTTCTTCTTCTTCTTCTTCTTCTTCTTAGGTATAAATGGCAATTCGGCTCATTTTAAAATGGCCATTATCTGCCAATGTCATGTCAATGTCGCTTGTCGCGTTATGACCAAAGACGCGTTATGACTGTGTTTTGTGACGTTCCACAGCACGCAAGCGAATAGACAAAAAAAAAAATTATAAAATAATAAAAAAATATATACAATACGAGGCATTACGAAAGATTGTATAACCGGTATTATTATTAATTAAAGTTTAATGTCATACATATCTACATATTTACATAACATATAAACAAAAGGGGAATTACACATATACAAAAGGAGCGACTTCATGTTAATGGGACGAGGGATTTTGGCAGGGAGAATATCATACAGGGACACGGGGCGTAAGGGGCAATTGAAAAATACATGATCTGTAGAACCTTCCTCAACACCGCAGTCACAGATAGGGCTATTTCGTACACCAATTTTATTGAGGTGGAGGGGAGTACATGAATGTCCCAACCGAAGCCTGCAAATAATTGAAACAGTCCGTTTGTTAGTTGAGCGGAAGCGATAGAACCAGGGTCTGGAGGGAATGGTGGGTTGAATGTCGCTATAGTAACGACCTTTAGCCAGTCTAGAAATTTCCCAGATTGACTGCCAATGCTTATTAAGATCGGGCAGGGCCTGAGCACGTAGATCATTAGTAGTGATATAAAAGTGTTCGCAACTACCAATTTGAATAGAGTCTTTAGCGAAAACATCAACTGACTCGTTGCCTGTGATGCCACAATGACTAGGGA
Source organism: Synanthedon vespiformis (assembly GCA_918317495.1). Taxonomy (NCBI): domain Eukaryota; kingdom Metazoa; phylum Arthropoda; class Insecta; order Lepidoptera; family Sesiidae; genus Synanthedon; species Synanthedon vespiformis. Next base: position 5,247,778 of record OU906965.1, read on the forward strand.
TCCAAGCAAGAACAATATTTAAATTATGGTTTTGGCAACTATACAGAGCCTCCTTAATTTTGAGGATTAGAGGGAATTTTGAACCAGACGTAAACTGATTACCGAGTACCGCCTGAAGGCAGCTTAAGGAGTCTGAAAAAATGATGGTCCTATTTAAAGAGTTGTCGATAACAAAATTGATAGCTTCCAAAATAGCTACCGATTCGCCAGTGAAGACTGAGGACATTGGGGGGCACTTAAAGCTTAGGAGCACCTGAAGGTTAGGTATCCAGACAGCAGCACCTACGCAACCATCATTCGTCAATTTCGACGCATCAGTATAAACCGGGAGCCACTCATTCCACTGCGAAGCTATGATTTGATTAAACTTTGTATTGGCACAAGGAGAGTTCTTAGAGATCCCAAAGTCTAGGAGGATTTCGGGTCGGAAAAGGAGGGCATCATAATCAATGGAATAAAGTAAAGGATGAGATGTTTGGAAAATAGGGTCAGGAATATTGCGAATTTTGCGGAAGCTAATAATTAAGGGAGGAGGATCTTTATTTCGCCAATACGAGTTTGTAGGGATTGTGTCAGATAGAAACTCTAATTTAGGCAATAGGGGATGGGAGGAGTTTTGGAAGGCACCTAAGAGGAACCTAGAGCATAGTAGTTTCCTACGGAGGGAGAGAGGGGGATCAAGAGCTTCTATCTGTAGAGCGTTAGTAGGGGAGGATTTCATGGCGCCCAATATTATCCTGAGACATCTAAATTGGAGTTTATCTAATTTTAATAGCGCCATTTTACTACAAGGTTCTAGAATAAATGATCCGTAGTCAAACACACTCCGTATAATGGCGTTATAAATCAGTTTTTGGGTGTAAGGGTGGGCACCCCACCACACACCCGACAAACAGCGGAGAACATTAGTGTTAAAATCGCATTTCTTGAGAACATAGTTTAAATGGGGAACACCAGACATTTTAGAATCAAGAAATACGCCTAAAAATTTAACTACATTTTTGGCTGGGATAGCTTGGCCAGCAAAGGTCAGCTTTATTTCCGGAATTATTCTCTTCCGAGTAAACACGACAGCACAGCACTTCGGCACAGATAATGATAGGCCGTGAACAGACAACCAGTCCTCTAAGTATAACAGAGCTCTGTTGAGCCTAACTTCGGCTTCTTGGACTGAGGTAGCTGCAACATACAGAACTATATCATCAGCGTATTGAAGTATATTACAAAAAGAGCGCACTACTTGATCTAGGTCGTACGTGTAAAGGTTATATAATAGAGGACTGAGGACAGAGCCCTGTGGTAAGCCCTTCCAGACATGTCGGGGGGGGAGAAGAGAGCCATTAAGCCGAATTTGGATGGTTCGATCCATGAACATGTTGCATATAAAATGGGCCAACCTCACCGGGATACTCAGCTGAAGCAATTTTTGCCTGAGTAGGGGGAGTAGGACGCTATCATATGCCGAATTTATGTCAAGGAAAACACCCACAAGAATTTCATTTTTTGAAAAGGCTAATCTGATATCAGTGGTAAGGATGGAAAGACTATCCATGGTGCTCAAACCTTTCCGGAAGCCGAATTGGGTATAGGATAAGATAGACGAATTTTCGACGAACCATTCGAGACGATTCTTAATTAAGTGTTCAAGTATTTTCACCAAAGTGGAGGATAAAGCGATGGGACGGTAGGAAGAGGGGTCGGTCGGGGGTTTACCAGGTTTCAATAACGGGATGATGATTTGGTTCTTCCAGGATTCTGGGATAACGCCAAGTTCAAAAAATTTATTAACTAAAGAAAGATAATATAATTTCGTATTCATTCCAGAATTAACCAAAAAGGAGTAGGGAAAACCATCGGGACCAGGGGAGGAATCTATAACACGATTTAAAACATGTGTTAATTCAGTTAAAGAGAATGGGTTATTAAATTTATGTGGGGTAATAGACGAGGGGTATGGAGAGGGAAGGGAATTCAAATTAGGAACGAAAACAGGTGCGATTTTGTTAAGGAAGGCAAAAACCCACTCAGAGGGATCATTAGAAGGAGGGGAGGGGGGGCAAAAAGAACCACGAAACCTTTTGATGGATTTCCACAAAATGGTGGATGGGGTACGGGGAGACAAATTTTGGCAGAATCTGATCCAACTCATACGTTTCTTCTTCTTAAAAAGGCGTTTGCACATGGCAACCATCCTTTTAAAAAAAATAAAGTTGTCTATGGACATGAACAGACAATACGTCAGTTCAGCCTCTTTGCGCTTATTGTACATGGTTGTGCATTCCGAGTCCCACCAAGGAGGAGAGAGTTTTGTTTTTGTTCTCAACTTTTTCAGTGGGATGCTATGGCTGGCTGCACTTTCCAGCGCTATTTGGAATTGCTCATGACATGTAGAAAAGTTGTTACTATCAGCGGGAGGTATCAGTGATGTGTTGCGATCCGTGTAACGAGAGAAACTGTCCCAATCTGCTCGGTTGAGGTTATATTTAAGTAACGGCGAAAAATCCCTTGTAGGGATAATGGAGGATTCCGGAATGGTAAGCAAAATAGGGATATGGTCACTGCCATGAGAATCTACTAAGACTCTCCACGAAATACGAGAAGATAGGTCAGGGGAGGAAAGGGAAAGGTCCACCACTAGGACTAACGTCCGCACTAACGTCACCACCAGGAGGTGTTCTCCTAGTAGGAGAGCCGTCATTGAGAATCGAGATGTTTAGATCGTCAAGAAGGTCGACGAGTTTACACCCAAAGGCGTCACAAGATGCACTGCCCCAGGTTAAGTGGTTGCAATTAAAATCACCCAGTATGAGAAAGGGACCAGAAATTGCATTAAATAAGAGCTCCAAATCGGGAATTGAGACTACATTAGGATTAGGGATATATAGGGAGAGAATAGATATATCTAAATTGTGGATTTTGATTGCTACTGCATTGAGGGAGTCAGGGAGAGAGGGAAGAGGAATCTGAGAGTAGGTGGCAGTAGACTTAATTAGAATTGCTGTACCAGCATAACCATCACCCCTGTCATCCCGCAGACAGGCATATCCAGGTATCCTAAAGTAGGAACCAGGGACAAGCCATGTCTCCGAGATGGCAAAGGCAACAGGGCTATGCAAGTTAATTAATTGTAAAATTTCGTGTTTTTTAGGACGGAGACTGCGACAGTTCCACTGGATTAGGTGGAATTTGCTGGACGATTTGTACGAGCGTATTCAATTTGGAAGCAACGTTGGACGGTAAGGAACATTCATTAAACTTTGAAAGGATACTGATCAGAGTGATCAAGATGCCTTCAAGTAAGTTATCATTTTCAGGGGCACCATGGAGAGCAGCTCCGTTTGAGGGAGGAGGAGGGTCTCGTTGCCCAATAAGAGCATTGTGGGCGGCTCGATCATAGCCTCGGGCAAGAGGAAAGTGGGAGCGAGGAGAAGACATTGTAGATTTTCTATGGCTCATACGAGAGGAATGGGTAGGTGGTGAGTAGGACTGGGACTGCGAGCGTGTGGAGGGGGCTGTGGGGAAAGATGATGTGTGTTGTGGCGGTGATTGAGAAGAGGACATCACACGGGCCACATCAGAGAATGATCGGCGAACAGGGGCAAACATGGAGGCGGCTTCAAGGTACGAGATGTTATCTTGGGACATTTTCATTTTAATGCTCTTTTGCCGGGAGTGCTCAGGACAATTTTTATCTGTGGCACAGTGACGACCTTCACAAAAAAGACACGAAAGCTGATCTGATGGAATTTGACAAGATGATCCGAGATGAGGTTGGCCACACTTAAAGCAGCGTGGTTTCGAGCGACATTTGTCTTTAATATGCCCAAAACGGCAACAGTTGAAGCATTGGATAGAGGGCAATTGATACACCTCGACTGACAAGGAAGAATATAAACAATAAATATGAGGAGGTAAGTTTTGCCCGCTAAAAGTAAGCACAATAGTCGTGGAAGGGGCCCAGTCCACACTGCCATCATTCTGACGAATCTTCCTGTTGAGACGCCTTGCTTTTAAAATTTTACCACATCCCTGAGGGATTTCAGACATTTCGACTAAGTTGTCCATTGACCAATCCGTTGGGACATCCCGTACTATCCCCATGCGAGTTACGTTGAATGTAGGTATAAAAGATTTGTAATTGCTACTGGCAAGAACAGGATTGTTTACGAATTGGTTAGCGTCATTGGGATTAACAAATTCGACACAAATCCTGTTCCTACCAATATTCTTAATACCGTGTTTAGAAATTTTACCGACATTCGATTTTATGAGCAGTTGACCAAAGTGCAGAGGATTGATGGAATAGCCCGCTTTGGGGTGCTTTTCAATGCGCTGTACGTGTACAATAAATGGGCCATCGTCACTGTCTGTATATTTGCGAGGTTCGCCTAAACTAGGGTCAGTCCATGTATCTTGCCTAGAGTCTGATGGGGGATGTGATTTTTTGGCTGATTCATTAGATATATTAGAATCGGAAGGACGCTTGCGTTTTTCCAGCCCCAAGTCGGACGGAAGCTCCATGGCGTCATGGAAGGCTTCAGGAGGAGGATCAGGGGGTTCAGGGGTGGACACCGACTCCATGTCGGTGTCCAACCAAGGCGATATAAGCAGCTAAACTATTATTGTAGGTTAGTAACTAATAAAAAATAAAATAAGAAAATATAAAGAGAATGTTAGTTTTATTAACTAAACCCAACACCAATATATAAAAATAATCTTACAATAGTTCGTAATGGGGAATTATATACAATTATAAAGTTAATTTTAGTTGGTCTAATTCGCAAACATGTGTTTCAGTCTCGACCACAGAAGCGAAAAAAAGAGTCTTAATGTTATAAATATTGTTAGGTGTTATATTATATTGTAATTTCTGTTTTATTAAGTAATAATAAACTTTACAAAAGAACAAACTCACTCTGTATATTTTGTGGTGTTACATTTTGCAGAAATTCAATGTAATCTTCACTGTGAAATCTACACATGTCGTGAGCACTTGCTCGGTACGGCTTGTATATTTGCATCTTTTTATGAAGTCCATAATTCAACACCAAACTATGTGTTACAGATAACCTGTGCGGTTTCATAGGATGCCCCGGACCGTAGTGGAAGTTACCAACATCTGGGTTATAGAAGTAAGCCACCCTTTGTTGAGTCATAATGTATAAACAAATACGTACTCTTTCAAAATTAAAATAATGCCAAGAACCAAAGCGATAACTATTAATTGTTTAGTCAATTGTATGTCACCTATCATAATTCAGAACCGAAGCAAATAGCAAGTAACAGATATTTGCCGATAATTTAGTATTTTCATTTTTGGTTATATTTTATAAGAAATAATACATGAAACTGGATCACTATATGCGAAGAAAGACACAAACTTCTGTTCTCCAACTAAATCACTAGAGAACTATATAAAATCACTAGAGAACAGGAGGATAAGTTAAGATTAACATTAGTTTAGTATTAGTAACAATAACAATTAGTTTAGTAATAAAATAATCTCTTATTTGGATCTTTTCTTTATTTTTAATGTATGAGAATGAATGAATAAAATTAATAATAAATCTACGGAATGAATGAAATCCACAGAATAATGTAAACAATTAAACCATAGACAAATTAAATTATTAAACAATCAATACAGATTATTTCCAACAATTCCAAAATTAATAAAATGTTTTAGAAACATATTTTTATATAGATTTAGTGCCTAAGTTTTTATTTTATTGTATTTTATTAATGGCAATTTTTTATCCCATCACATTGTTCGAAGATTTTACCGTCTCAACGTGGTCACAACGTGGTCAAATATGTACCCAATATTTACTGTGTTTTAATTGAGTGATGATATGATATCCATAATTATCCATAGTTAAAAATGAATTCAAGAATCCTTAAAGCCCGTAAAAATAAAGGGGTGTGTGAGAGGGGCGCGGGAAGTCAAATGTCATGTTCTATCTTGCTATGTCAGATGTCCGTCTGATACGTTAGTATCTAGCTGGACTGCACTGCACGTGTCCACAGAAGACGGTCCGCTAGTTTGTTTCCATCCACCTATTGTTTCCACCTTAACACAAACCAAACTAAATAGTAGATACTAATGTATCACCTTAATACACATTACACAGAATAAAAAAGTGATAGATAAGATTATCTGCCTGCGCCTTCCACAGAGCATTAAATATTGTATTTTGTTGTTTGATGTTTTTATTGTTCAATTCAATACTTTCATTTCATTCATACATTTTTTTGAACCGGCCGGAATAATAATTAGATATTTTTAGGTAAGTAATAATAATAATTATGGTTTAGATATAATATTTAATTTTATTAATTATTTTAATAAAATCTCCTTTACTTACATAAAACATTCCCGGTGTTTTGTAACCTCAGATAAATTTTATTTATATACCTACCTGCTGGAAAACATCTGTTACATAATAATTCCCTCAAATTTTATCTATCTTATTCGTAACGTAAGTTAATTATTTCAGTGCTAAGTTAATAACAAGTATTGAATGCTTACCCTTAACCCTACATGTGACCTTTACCGAAAGATAATAATTTAAATCTTTGCCTTTACCTATACGTTAATAATAATAATTGGAGGAGGAGACGAGTTAAATAGAAATAATAATAATAGAATAGATAATAATAATAATCTTTATTTGTACAAAAACAAATTTTTTCCACGAGCTTAATTACAGATACTTTTTGTTAGTGAATGCAATTTTTACTATGATTCTTTGTCTGTAATTAAGCTCAAATTAATATGCGAAGGTACAATATACAATTTCAATTGTACGAACGAAACCAAATCACATGCTACTGCTATACCTCTCTGTATAATAACATAATAATCTGTGGCTACACCTACATTAACATTAACTTTGATGTTAATGTCCAACTATGCTTTAATTAAGTAATTAAAAATAAACTTTGGTTTTAAAGTTAAAACCAAGATTTTAAATCAACGTTAAAAGTTGATTCTTAATGCGTTAATACAGAACGAAGGTTCAAGCAGCTGCACTAGTTGCAGCAATGAGTGTAATTAATTATTATATGCATTTATGCAATTTAATAAAAAAGAAACAACAAAGAAGAAGAAGACGGTGGATGATTCAAATGCATCATCATCATCATCGTCGAATTCGGTGAGCGAAAACTTAAATTATGTACGCATCAAAACCATTTGATTGATGTTTCAAAAAACCGACACCCGAGTTATCGCTTAACGTTTAATGCCATTAGTAAATTAACGCATTAAAATCTTGGCCACATCTGCGTAATGCCTTATTTGACGTGTTAATTAACGCGTTAAGACGCAGGCGTAGCAGTAGAATTAATTAATGCCTGGTAACTCTAAATATACATAGTGGGTGACTAACTATATTGAAAAATTTGATTTTTAAAATTAGTAAGTAGTTGACAACAAAGTAAAAAAAAATAAAGTTTAAAATGACTTGGTACTTGTGAGGTACTTACACAAAATTATTTAAAAATTCTAAAATATTACCCATTCTAAAATATTTTAGTATAATAAAACATAAAAAATCATAAGTATAAAGTATAAGCATAAGTACATAAGTATAGCCTGTCTGTCGACCTTAACATAAAAAATAAAAAAATACACAATAGCTAGGTAGCTAAGCTAAGGAATTGTCTTTGGGAAAATTAGTAGTTCCTATGGCACATAACAGTTATGGTGACCAAACTATTTACCATTGACTATTTGCCATGTGTGATTTTGACCACAAGTCAAAATCATATAGGTACTGGCTTGTTTTATTTCATACTATATATAGATATAGCCTTTATTTTGACACATTTGCATTGCTGTTAAAATAAAAGCCAATACTATTGAAGCAAATTTTTCAATGTTTTATCGCTTTATCAATTTGTGTTGACAATAATATTATATTTATTTATAGTAGTTATCTCAAAATACTGGTTATATAATGTTCTTATTCAGTAACGTCTGTTCACATCTCTAAAACGGAACAGATAATTTCATAGATAGAATAATTTTTCTTTAACCTCATTATTGTGTAGCTGGTTTGGACTGGACCAAATCGTTTTTATCCCAAAGTGTTTCATTTAGTCCTGTTGAGACGAGGCTAAATTAATGTATCCCTTTTCTCGGTAATTTTTTCATTTAAATATTTGCATTCTTTGTCCATGGTGATGTTCCTTTCTCTTAGATATATTTTTTTGGGAAAATTTTGCTGTCATATTTTTTTTATATCAGTTTATTCAAACACTAGATGTTGCCCACGTCTTCGCCCGCATTGATAAAAAAAAGAGTAATCTTATCGCTGTGCCGACAGTGGCGCCCAATGGATCCCTCGGGAACCTAATATTTTTGCAGGATACAGAGTATCCTATATAATATATTATGTTAATCCAAGTAATAAAGTATCTGTATGCCAAATTCATCCAAATCTATTCAGCCGTTTTTGCGTGTTAGAGTAACAAACATGATGGATGTTAGACTAACAAACTTTCGCATTTATTATAGTAGGATTACTAGGATGCAAAAAACAGGAAATTTCGTATAACTAACTAGTTACTTGAGTGGTTTTTATTCGTGAGTTCGAAAGTTATTGTTTTAAAATTGCCCATTATCTGCTTTTGATTGAGTTGACTTAATTCTAACACACATCCATTTGTAAACCAAAATCAAGGATTATTTTCACTCTAGACAGAAAATGTAAATGGGTTTGTTTGAAAAATACTGGCCTTTGAAACAGATGCTTGGTAGTCATTCTATAAATTACTGTTATGACTATGTACAGCCACTGACAAAAGAAAAATGGTTATCTATTCTTGAGTTAGTCCGTTAGTCGTTTTACATTAGTAGATCTAGATACTTGTAATTTTATGTAGTTGTAATTGATATTTATTTTTTATGTAATTGATAAAGTATAAGGGTTTTGGAGAGGAGGTTTTTTACTTGTTCATTGGCTAAAATTTCTAAATAAACGATCTTGACAACACATTGGAAAACCTTTTATAAATTTTCATGATCTTTATCACTAATAGATAAAAACGTGCTACCATTAGTAAAAATACGCGTAAACTATATTATGTTTAAAAGAAAGTTATGTTCCCTTGAAAGTCTGTTTACATTTCATGCATTGTCTCTATGGCCTTGCAATTAGTTTCAAAATTGAAATCATGTTTGTCTCGTTGATGTATTATAATTAAATAGGTACAAATTGTACTAAAAAGAAACAGCGCTTAATCGCGTTTTATTTCTAGTTTTATATGAAGCTAAAGTTTTAGGGATGCACTAATAAATAGGTACTTTAGTGAAGTTATGTGCTTGTCCTAAAAATATTATAAATGCCGAAAGTTTGTACATGTTTGTTACTCGGGCATCAATGAAATTTGGCATACAGGTAGTATATTTCCTGGATTAACATATACTTAGGATACTTTTTATCCTGAAAAAGTGTTAGGTCCCTCTTGTCCTGTGGGATTTTTAAAAAACGATCTAAGGACAGCGCATATTGTTCTGCTGAAGAACAATAAAAAAAATCCACTTTCTCGTCATTTTGTTTATGATTTTTCTATATGCCAGTACCTACAGTAAAGGTAAACACACAATATAACGGCTTATATAACATCAACCGGTCTCAGACCGGTACCAGTCGTCAGTGGCGCCGGACACAGTCATAGTATTGATTATTTGAATTTGGAATTTCATTTTTGTTTGTGAGCGTGGTATCCAACCATGAAGGAGATAGTTTATATATTAAGGTGTGCTATTGTTTTGTTAATAGCAGACAGCACTATGGTCAATTTTAGGGTGCTTGCGAGAGCGATGTCTTCCGTTGCGAAATCCTTCGAGGCCAATGGCGTGGTACCAGACGTCATTCCTAAAGCGCCGCAGGCCTTAGCAACTGTGAGTATGGAAATTTATATAACTATTAACGCATTCTATGGTTTTCCCTTGAATTGTGCGTGTATTTACCTTAAATTTACCGTTTTACCTGAAATTTTTATTATTGTCTCAACTCAATTTCAAATAAGTACTCATAAAATGAAACTAAATTGCATGTGCATAAATGAAACATCACATCATCGTGAGGTAATCAGTAATCACATGGAGTTTATGGCTGTATATAAATGTATGTGTAAGGGTATAATACAGAATATTACACTATTCACGCATAAAAGCTACTATTTTTCATTTTTTCGGGTGTCTCCCAGCATTTGGAAGTTTCCAAACGGAATCTCGAAATCATTGAACGTAATCCAGATTAATTTGGTCGACATTTTTTAACTACGTGGGTCCATGTCCCGGAAACACCCATCTTCACCGCCAGTAAAGAAATTTCTAGTTTGTCTGACAGCCAGTAAGGTTATACTGTTATACATACAGTAAGGCCCTCAGTTTTCTGGGATTGGAAATAAATACATTTTAACGAGTATTTACCTAAAGGTAAAACGATTATGGATTCCAAAAGTACGGCAAGCAATTAAAGAAAATCGCACAGGAAAATTGTCGTTGATTGTGCTCTTCCATCGTGACAACACTCTTGCGCATCGTCATCGTTATCAATAATGGCCATTACAGCAATCCGCCTGAAGCAAGGTTTCAGGTTCATACACTTATAGCTAAGTCCACGTAATTCGATCAGCTCATGTAAAACGATTTTGCAAGGAAATTGTCATAATAACCTGTCTACATTTTAGTATTTGTTTTCACTTTGATTATCATTGACACGCACGTTTAATAAATATTTGAAAACCGTGACTTTTAATTAGAATGTTTTAAAAACCACCATACCGATAAATTTCCAAGGTTAGGCGGTACTTCACTGCGAGACAGCTTCTCGACTTATACAGAGCACAAGTCCGATCCTGCATGGAGTACTGCTGCCACCTCTGGGATGGTTCTGCCCGTTATCAATTGGCTGCACTGGACTCGATTGAAAGGCGAGCTAAAAAACTTATTGGCAACGACACTCTTGTGGAGTCTCAGCTTCAAAGCCTGCAGCATCGTCGTAAAGTAGCATGCCTATCGGTTTTCTGTCGTCTACACCACGGGGAATGTGCGTCCATCCTATGGGATCTGATCCGGCCAGAGCCGTTCCACTTGCGGAACACGAGGGCGGGGGTTTCATCCCTTCGTGGTTGATGTTCCCCGGTCACGCACGAAGCGTTATAGTTCCACCTTCCTTGTCCGAACTGCTAAGGAGTGGAACTCATTGCCTGCGTCCGTGTTTCCCCAAAATTACAACCTCGGGGTCTTCAAGTCTAGGGTAAATGGGCACTTACTAGGTAAGCGTGGTCCATCTTTGGCCGCATCTGCACCTAACATCAAGTGAGATCGCGGCCAAGCGCTGCCTTGATTACATAAAAAAAAAAAAAAAATTCTAAATTTGAAAATATTTTCTTATTTCTAAATATTAAAATGAAATTTTACGGGTACAAAGTCATGGAAATTACTAAAAAAGAAATTACATTTCTGGTACATACTCGTATACCTAAAATTCAATGGGAAATTTAAAATGTAAGGCAAAGAAATTAATGGATGAACAGAAAAGTTAGATATTCCAGTAGACATCTACTTTTACTGGACGTCCTTATTATTTAACCCTAAAAAATCGGTCACCAATATCAAGATCTGGTCTGGATTTGAAAAGTAGTGGTAGGGCACACTGCGTTTCGCAGTCATTTGGGCAGCCCGTCTGGCGACAGCAACCACCACCTTACAGAATACCACCGTTAAATAACAGCATTATGTGCTGTTGTGTTTCGGTGAGTGAATAAGGGATGCCAGAGCCCATTACCCCATTCCTCCCTTATCCCTTTATCCTTAATCCCTGTATGGTCGGCAGCGCACTTGTAGCACTTATGGCGTTACTTGTGTTACAGGCGACGGTAGCCATCTACCACCAAGTGAACCGTCAGCCTGTCTGTCGTCTGTCAGCCTTAACATAAAAAAACGACCAGCCGCCGCGCCGGCTTTTCCGGGCGGTCTTTCAAATTTTTCCCTTGAACCTATTCGGGAAAACAATTTTGCCAAATTGGACAAAAGAAAAAATCACTGGACTTATCTTTATGTGGCTTTTCATATCCCAAAGATACAAAACTACCAAATCCTGGAAAAAGGTTAGATTCCTGTGGGATGTGCAAAAAACGCGTACGAAGCAGCGGACTCCAGCTAGTATACCTCCCAATACACGTGACTTTGTTTACTCTGAACCATTTATGGGAGGAAGTGCAATTTATTTGCTTGTTCTCGTTCATTATATGTCATTACTCGTTTATTATAGGTGTATGGTTTACTTGATTATTATATTATTAGTGCTTCCGTCAAAAATGGCTACAATAAATCGCAGAGAATACTCATTAGTGGAAAAAAAATATGGTGTCAGAATAATTGATGCTTATTCAATTCTAGCTAGATGGAAGTTTAATTTATCTCTTTAAGTGGGAGGTTTTTTTCACGTTTGTCCATAGTCGCAAATAACACCCGGGGCTTAATTGAGGTAAAAGAGATAGTGCTCTGCCATCCCTTAAGGTGAAACAAGTCACACAGCATAAAGCGCGGGAAGAGCAGTCGAGTGATGAGCACAATGATTCATACCAAAAATAAAATCATAAACAGACCCTTGGGCATATATACTCTTTTTGGGCAAAACTACTGCATATATCTATTTCGTGTAAAGTTATTTGAACTCTTAAATAACTAATCAATGTTTGTGTGCAAAGTATTTTGGAGTTTTTGTACACAGGATTGACCTAATCACCCTCAAAGTTGCATTAAAACTTGTGTATGGATTTTTCAAGGATCCTATTTTTAAATTAATACTTTTTTTTAAGTTTGTATTCATACGAACCTAGTTAACGTTAGGCAAGCACCCTTGCCACTCGTCCAAGGGTGTTTATTTATATAAAAAAATCAAATTTCAGGTGAAATATCCAAGTGGCGTTGAGGTGAAAGAGGGAAATGAGTTGACGCCCACTCAAGTGAAGGACATACCGTCAGTGTCGTGGCAAGCGGAGTCGGGACAATTCTACACGCTAGCTATGACCGGTGAGAAAGTTTTGCCTTAATTAAAGGTAGTGCAAAGTGCATATTGTATGTTGTTTTATGTTGTAGTGCGAAATCCATAGTTTTAGTAGATTTATATTTAAATACATCGAAGTACCTAGTACAACTATGCGATGCGATTTTGCGTCACAAAATTAAATGCCAAATCGCACATAAAAAGTACGCCTAAAACGGAATCATGGCGGAGTCTTGTCGGCCTTTTTTTAGAGAAGACTGCCCCCTTACCACTGTGAATTGAACTAAACTTTCTATTGAAAAACAGATAAGTAAAAGTATCTTTTCCGTCACTACATTTATAAATCCACTTATAATTTATAATTATAACACGTTATAATTACTTATAACTTATTATAAAATAAAAAAGATTGAATCGCGATTTATACCTAATACTCGATTACTCAGGATACAACACTATTTTTTTTTGGCAACCCACCAAATGTTATTTTCAACCGACGAAAAAGAAAAAACAAAAACGGAGGAGGTTCTCAATTCGACGCGTATATATTTTTTGTTTTTTTTTTTTTATGTATGATCACGCATAACTTTTGACAGCGTGGTCCGATTTTGATAATTCTTTTTTTATTTGAAAGGGTGCACCCCCAAGGGGGTCAAATCTTAATTTGGAAAAATAATTCCTACCCTAAAGGTAGGAAATCAGGGGATGATTGATTGTTCACTCACCGATTGTGGCGTATAACCACGCATAACTTTTTACAGAGTAGTCCGATTTTGATAATTCTTTTTTTAATGGATAGGGTATACCTCGAAGTTGGTTTCGTATAAATTTGGAAAAAAAAATTCTACCCTAAGGGTGGGAAAGTAAAAGTAAAGAGTGATGCGCGGCGGCGATAATTTTTGCTTGTTTGGCGCCGATTCAAAATTACTTAGGTAAAATAATAAGATTATTTTATGCTTTTCAGTTTTTTCTGCGGTTTTATTTTTTGTTAAAAAGTTTTAGTCCATCTAATTAAAAATCCGAGTAATACATAGATCCAGACGCGCCCTCCCGCGCCAATCCGAAGTTCCGCGAGTGGCACCACTGGCTGGTCGCCAACATTCCCGGCGACTCGGTGTCGAGCGGCGAGACCCTCTCGCAGTACGTCGGCTCCGGACCACCGGAGGGCACCGGGCTGCATCGATACGTGTTCCTCGTTTACAAGCAGCCCTCCAAGCTCACCTTCGACGAACCGCGTCTCACTAACAGGTAGGTATTTGGGTATGGCCGACCAGGGGGCCTTAGCCAAGAGCACACCAATTCCAACGCTCCCTCATGAGGTTAGAGAACGATAGAAAATAAAGCCTGATGATTGGTCAAAATTTTATGTGGGCGATACAACAACCAATCACTTGGCTTTATTTTCTGTCGTTTCGTCAATCTACAAAGCTCCCGTTTGCACTGGGTGCTCTTATCCCTAGACAAATGGCATTCGATTCGATTCGCTAAAAATAAAATGTATGGGATTGACATATTATGCCGTCGCTAAATCACGTGATACTTTCCATACATTTATGCTATCGAACTTCGTTATCGTTTTTAAAGATGTTACTTTGACTAAGGCCCCAGTAGCACTACATGGTAGTTTCTATCGAAATCTTACGTTTTTGTTTACTTGTGTCTATAACGAACCTGTGAAAGGTTCATTTGTATAGAAATGTGAAGTTAAACGTTAGTAGCTAATGGTCGCTAGCGACTTACATTCGATAGGTTTTTCACTTATGCTATCAACTCATGGTACCGGTTTTAGTTCTTTGAGTGACCGCTAGAGGCGCTGCACAATTTTTCATACAAATATTTTACGTTCTCGTTCATCTCTCGCTAGCTATTTTGGATTTTGAAAAACTCATGGTTAGCCATGCTACTGAAGAGTGCTCTATCAGTTTCGTTAACAAATTACATTCATTTCAAAATTCGCTAAGACTTAGTTTAATTAGGGCCTCTTTCACCGTCTGTCGAGTAAGCTAACAGTCATTTAATGTCTAAAGTCACCTGTCACCGGGAATAATTTAGCCGATCGATATACCTTTTGTTTGTAAGGTAAAAGTCCCAAACATTAATTAAATAGGAAATAGTTAAAAATATCGCCTATAGAAGGATGCACTAAACGGAGTGCATAATTTAAATAAAACATAAAATTTCTGAAAGTAATAACTAAACAACACTATTTACTACAGTAGTTGGTGAAAGAGGCCCTTAGTCACTTAATAGTTTCGGCTGTGCATTGATAGTCTGTCAGGAGTTCAGGACCAAACCATTTTATAAATATGGTTTTATTATGGACTAGCTGGCGCCCGCGACTTCGTCCGCGTTGAAAAAGATAAAAAGTAGCCTATCACGTGTCCCGTATTTCTAAACGTTTATCTAACAAGTTTCATGAGAATCAGTTAATTCGTTTAAAGCCGGCGCCAGACATAGCAACAATATTTGTACACTTATTTGATCACTTATTTGAACACTTGTGAGGCACGGGTATTTGGGTATTTATTCAAAGTTTGATTACATCTTTGCACTTTGCCATTCGGTGTCGGTTTTTGGAGCGCACATCAAAGCGTTCAAAGTTCAAACAGTGCGTAGCCTGCTACACTTACGCAAAGTCCAGTGGAGTTATTTTCATAATAACTCTTTTTTAGCATAATAATAAAAAAATTACCGACTTAGCTTAGCTTACTTAGCTTAATAATAAAAAATAAAGACAGCTTAATTTTTTGTAAACTTCAATAATAGAGATAAAGTCGTCGTCCATCTTGTTTGTAATCTATTTGAATACTGTGAAGCGAATGTGTCTGCAAAGCATGTCTGGCAAGTACAACAAACAAGTGTTCAAATGTGTGAGCAAAGTAGCTCAATGTCTTTGTGCAAACATTTCACTGTATCTGGCGCCGGCTTAAGAGTTATATGGAGGAACATACATACATACATACATACATACATACATACATACATACATACATACATACATACATACATACATACATACATACATACATACATACATACATACATACATACATACATACATACATACATACATACATACATACATACATACATACATACATACATACATACATACATACATACATACATACATACATACATACATACATACATACATACATACATACATACATACATACATACATACATACATACATACATACATACATACATACATACATACATACATACATACATACATACATACATACATACATACATACATACATACATACATACATACATACATACATACATACATACATACATACATACATACATACATACATACATACATACATACATACATACATACATACATACATACATACATACATACATACATACATACATACATACATACATACATACATACATACATACATACATACATACATACATACATACATACATACATACATACATACATACATACATACATACATACATACATACATACATACATACATACATACATACATACATACATACATACATACAATACCTACACTTACAGATTTATTATTAGTATTAGTATTTGATTGATGATTGAATTGTTTCTTGTTCGTCTCTAGGTCGGGGGACAATCGTGGTGGATTTAAAATCGCCAAATTTGTCGAAAAATATAAGCTCGGTGATCCAATAGCCGGAAACTTTTATCAGGCTCAGTGGGACGATTATGTGCCGATCCTTTACCAACAGCTCGGCGGTTAAACTTAAAACATTCATGTCTGTTCCATTGCGATAGTTCAACGTGTCATTGTCACCTGTCATCCAGATTGCATCGCACTGTGACGTCTGTGTGTTTGCTCACAGAGTAATTTAAATTCAATGGTCTATGAAAAGTTTGTGTTTCATTTCATTTATCGCAATGGAAATTTTTTCATACATAAGCGTTGTGAGACAATTATAAAAACACAATATTATGTACATTTATTACAGATTAATATTAATAGTTAATATTATTCCATAAATAAAGCATTTATTACGTTTTTAAAATACAATTGTCATTGTATTACTGGTTTTTGTGGTGTTTATATTTTGAAGTCTCGCAACGTTTGGTTTTGTTTTGTTTATGGTAATAAACTTAAGAAGTTGTCAGAGTATAATTTAAGAAACAATTGAATGTTAAACATTTTTGGTACTAAAATAAGATAATAAATAAAGATATGTAAAAAGATACATTAAAATTAAATTTAGTATTGTAAGCATAATGGTTTGTTTTATTACACACATTTTAAAAGAACATTGGGTTTTATTTTAAAAATTCTTATTTGTTTAAAACTAAAAAAGGAAAAATTTACTGTTTCGTCAATAGAAAATGGGTCTAGCCAACACCTTCTATTAAATATGAGCACCTAGCTAGACCTTAGGCACCCAAATCAATAACCTAAATCCTTACTAATATTATAAATGTGAATGTCAGTTTGTTTGTTTGTTACGCTTTCACGCAAAAACTACTGAACCGATCACCAAAAAACTTTGCATACACGTTGTCTGGGACACCAGAAAAGACATAGGGTACCTTTCATCCAGAAGAAAGTACTGTTCCCGAAGGGATTTTAGTATAATTTCGATTTGCGTCAATTAGCGCCATATGTCAGTGAAAAGTGACATCTGGCAGACGTTATTGCAAAGTCTTTCTCAACCATCAGATGGCGCAAATAGCAACTGCTTTTTTAAATTTGTTTCTGCGATAGATCTCATCGTATAAATTTTCTTTTTCAACGCGGACGAAGTCGCGGGCACCAGCTATATCTGATAAAAAAATGTCAGAGGAGTATGCACCTATAATATAAAAGAGAATAATTAATAAAAATATGCGAGTTAATCTTTTATTTAGGTATTTATTTCCATATTTAATCGTTAGATTAGTAGGTACAAAATTTAGTATGTGGGTAAGGGCCTCTTTCACCAACTACAAGTTAGTATGGATTAATTACTTTTAAAAATAATTTTATGTTTTATTAAATTATGCACTCGGTTTAGTGCATCCTTCGATAGGCGATTTTTTTTTTTAAATTTTCTATTTAATGTTTAGGTCTTTTACCGTACAAGCAAAGGTATATCAGCTCCATTTTCCCCGGAGACGAGTGACTTTAAATGACTGTTATCCTAATTGACACATGGTGAAAGAGCCTGTTTCACAAATGTCAAGTAGGCCAAACTGTCATTTAAAGTCACCGGTAACCGGGGATAATGGAGCTGATATACCTTTGTTTGTACGGTAAACGTCCCAAACATTGAATAGAAAATAATAATAAAAAATCGGCTATCGATGGATGCACTAAACCGAGTGCATAATTCAATAAAACAGAAAATGATTTCTCAAAGTAACTAATCAACACTTTACTTGACGTTGGTGAAACAGGCGCTAAGTATACATACTCTTGTAAACATGAAATTTCACAAGTCTAAACGCCCAAGCTCTTATAAAGCTGTGGCACGTATTCGTCGAATTGTGCGCGGTAAAAATTACCAGCGACTGGAGCGCCTAAGTTATACTTCTTAGCAAACATATTGGTTGAGAACGATGCTCGGCCGTCGATAGATCTGAAATTGACAATGGAAAAACTGAAACTTATCTATACTAATATCTAATATTATAAACTAGCCGGTGTCCGGTTCTCTATAGCCTATACTATAGGACATAGACAACGCGGACGAAGTCCTTTTATCGGCCTGTAGCTTTACTCGATAAATAGACTATCGAACACAAAAGGTTTTTTTCAATTCGAACCAGTAGTTCCTCAAAAACTACTGCACCGATTTGCATGATGTTTACACTAATGGATAGAGTGGTTCTCGAAGAAGGTTTTAGTATATAATTTACAAAGTTTCGCGGGCAACAGCTAGTATAATATATAATATTATAAAGAGGAAAGATTTGATTGTTTGTTTGTATAAAATAGGCTCCGAAACTACTGGACCGATTTGTACCTTTCGTACCTTATCTTTTTCACATAACTTGTATGTGTATTTCCATAATGGTTTCACAGACACGAAAGTATTATATTTGATAAAGTTACGCGGACGACGTCGCGTGCAACAGCTAATATAAGTAGGTACATATGATTTGTCCGCTTGTTTTGTTCACCATAATTAGGTAGGTACATAAAAATGTTGTGGTTAAAACTTACTTGTTTGTAAGTCTTTTCTCGTCGAAGTTTAATTTTCCAGGTTGTTTATACAATATATACACATATCTGTGTATTCCAGTGCCTTCTGGAGGTCCAGAGCCTATGTAGCCGGATAGAACTTCGCCTTCAGAGACCTTGTTGCCAGGAATATTGACCACAAGCCAATGATGCCATTCCCGGTACACCTTTTCTGGTCCATCATAGTTGTCTGGGTCTGAAAAGATTCATAGAAAAATATAATGCTGTTTACTAAATACTAGCTGGTGCTCGCGACTTCGTCCGCGTTGTAAAATATCACCAAGCAGTTGTCATGTTAGTCGCTTCACTTGTTTTTGGATAGATGGCGCTATCTCCCGAGCCAAGCCGCTAGTATTTACTTTTATTTTAGATTTCACGTAGGAATGAAGCATTTTCCCGCGGTCTAAGTAGCCTATGTTCATCACGGATAATGTCGGCTTCTAATGGTAAAAGAATTTTTCAAATCGGTCCATTAGCTTCGGAGCCTATTTCTATACAAACAAACAAACAATCAAATCTTTCCTCTTTATAATATTAGTATAGATTCTTTGTGAATTTAAAAAACTGAAAGACATTATAAATCTTTTATTCGAATCCATCAAGTGGACTGTCAGCCTGTCTTCGGACCTTAAGGCAAAACTAATCGGCGGCTCGAACTCATTGGTGCGTGTAACTAAAATTAATTCTGTCTCACACAGCACAATGCGCGGGAAGAGCACTCGACTGAGATGCACAATGATTCATACCAAAAATAAAATCATGAACAGACCCTTGGGCTTATACTCTTTTTGACAAAACTACTCCATGTATCTATTTCGTGTAAAGTTATTTGAACTCTTGAATAACTAATCAATGTTTGTATTCAAAGTATTTTGGAATTTTTATACACTAGAGTGACCTATTCACCCTCAAAGTTGCATTAAAACTTGTGTTAAAATACGAATTTTTCAAGGAACATAATATCTTTTAAATTAATATGTTATTTAAGTTGTACTTTGCAGGAACTTAGTTAACGACAAGATAAATCGGTATCATGCTTACTTTTGTAAATTAAACATAATACAGCGAAGTAATAATCTTTGAACGTTTGTATGGAGGGAAGCTGACTTATGTCACCTTAACACAAAAAAGTCAAAAAATATGAACGGCCCTGTAAATTCGAAATATACCCATATTTGAAATGTATCCTATCAAATATAATATAGGTAAGGTTTAGTTAATTCTTAACAAAAGTTAATCTTACTGACTGTATACTTAACTAATACAGAATACTTACCAGTAAACACGAGTGTATAATATGCGTTAGGGTCCGCTTGATAAGTGACCGTAGGCTGATATTTGACTTTGGTCGGTGTCAGTTCATTTCCCTGAGAAGCTTCCACGCCGCTGTTATATTTCAACTGGAATCAACCATAAATTAAAGATTTTCAATCTGTCTCCTTTAATTTCATCATGACTTCGTTTCTATGAACCATAGGGTAGGTAAGTACTTCACACTTCTAAACTTAAATCTTAGGTATACGCTCGAAATTTTAGTCATATTTAAAAAAATAAAAATTCTCAAAGAAGGAAGAGTAATTACTGTAGCTTTTGAGTTTAAAAAAAGAAAAAAAAAAATGTATTTTTCTATACTAATATTATAAAGAGGAAAGATTTGTATGTTTGTATTGAATAGGCTCCGAAACTACTGGGCCGATTTGAAATATTCTTTTACCATTAGAAGCCGACATTATCCGTGATGAACATAGTCTACTTTTTACTGCGGGAAAATGCTTCATTCCTACGGGAAATCTAAAATAAAAGTAAATACTAGCGGCTTGGCCCGGGATACACTTGACAACTGCTTGGTGATATTTTTCACTTCTACTTTTCTACTTTTCAATAACGCGGACGAAGTCGCGAGCACCAGCTAATGATTAATAAACTGAAAAACTATTGGACATATTTTAAAGTATGCCTATCTTTTATTAGATATTAACGCGGACGAAGTCGCTGGCACCAGCTAGTAAATAATAAATCAAATTTCAATAACAATAACAACAGTATTCACCTATAGATAATAAAGTGGTTAAGTAATATTCTATGGGTGATAATATTATCTACTATGTACAGTCGGGGTAAGAAAAGTTCCGTTTTTTTTATATATTAAATCAAGGCAGCGCTTGGCTGCGATCTCACTTGATGTGGTGCAGATGCGGCCGAAGGTGGACCACGCTTACCTAGTAAGTGCCCATTTACCCTTTATTTGACGACTCCGAGGTTGTAATTTTGAGGAAACAAGGATGAGCAGGCAATGAGTTCCACTCCCTAGCAGTTCGGACAAGGAAGGTGGAACTGTAACGCTTCGTGCGTGATCCAGGAACATCAACCACGAAGGGATGATAATCGCCTCGTGTTCCACAAATGGAACGGTAAAGTCGTCACCTTAAAGTCGAAATTTACTTGCACCAGGGCAAATGTCAGTAATGCCAAAATTTCATTTCAAACGTCTATCAGTTGTCGGGATGATAATCGCCTCGTGTTCAGCAAATAGAACGGTTAAGTCGTCACCTTAAAGTCGAAATTTGCTTGCACCAGGGCAAATGTCAGTCGCCAAAATTTCATTTCAAACATCTGTCAGTTGTCTGCTTAGTGCTTTAACTTCAAAAGGTACTAAGAGTCTACGATTTTGATAAAGGAATGAATTTGAAAACTGACGAAGGTTTTCCTACCCCGACTTTACATACTTAGATAGAAATTTAAATGTTTATAAATGTGGTTTTTTTGATTGATTGCCTAGTTACGTAATAGCAATTTAACATGACCTTCATGCTTTATCGTGTATTATATGTTTGACATTTATCACAATGCGATAATAAATCACAAATTAATTTCTACTTGTGTATAATTTTATTTTCTATATAATCCTCATTCTAATCTACAATCTATTTATTATCTATTCATAATTTATTTATTCGTTTTTAGAATTATAATGTGCATTATAACATAACCGCACATGTGATTTTCTTCAATTTCACTAAGTTTATTTGTTTTTGGCAATAATAACTCAGTTATGAATATAAAAAGAAACTATATGAACATAAGTTGATAAATATTATATAATAATATATAATATAAAATATTATAAAGAGGAAAGATATGATTGTTTGTATGTTTGTTTGTATAGAAATAGGCTCCGAAACTACTGGACCGATTTGATAAATTCTTTTACCATTAGAAGCCGACATTATCCGTGTTGAACATTGGATACTTTTTACCGCGGGAAAATGCTTCATTCCTACGGGAAATTTAAAATAAAAGTAAATGGTAGCGGCTTGGTCCGGAAGATAGCACCATTCATCTATCCAAAAACGGTAGATGGCGTTTTATACTTTTCTACGCAGACGAAGTTGCGAGCACCGGCTAGCGTTATATAATTAAGTAATTAGCAATAAAAATAACATTGATTAAGATAAACCCATTGTAACGATAGCAAATTAATTAAATTATCAATGTTACATAAGTAATGATAATAAATAATATGATATTATGTTATGTAAGATATATTTTTAAGAGGAAACTAGCTCTTGCAGGCTACTCTGTCCGTGTAACTTTATAAAATGTACCTATGTTAATGTAGCTATAAGTATGTGAAAAATAGTTTATGAGTTTATTACAGTATCAAGTTGTTCGGAGCAACGCAGCCGAACAGCGTCGCGCTACCATTTTCATGCTTTGCATGCACTTTTCATTTGCTGCTAATTAAATGCACGCTTTAACACCAGTACGCGCCCAACTACCATAGCGAACGCAAGTACGCGCCCAACTACCATAGCGACCACAAGTACGCGTTCCGCAACCATACCGATCGCACTACGTTTACCACTAACCACATTTTAGCGCGTACTCTTATACATACCAGTTTACCATTAACCAAAACTTCAATAAACCAGTGTTTAGAATAATATAAAGTTTGTAAGTTAGTGTTAAGTAGTGTAAATAAATAATATCTGTACACTTTATAAACTTTTCGATCTCGGTCCCTTCGAACCTACGGTAAACCAGCACCACCATAGCGTGCACACCGTTCCAACGGTAGACCAGCACCACCATAGAGTGCGCACCGTTACATGGTCCTTCGAGTATCAAACCAGTGTTAAATTACCAGTCGTCGGTGAATTACGGTGTTACTGAGCAACATCAGAAGGAGAAAAACCAGGTCAGACCAAACCATTATTTTTTCAAATTGTAACCAAATTGCTTTGCAGCATGCTTTGCATGCACTTTTCATTTGCTGCTAATTAAATGCACGCTTTAACACCAGTACGCGCCCAACTACCATAGCGAACGCAAGTACGCGCCCAACTACCATAGCGAACGCAAGTACGCGCCCAACTACCATAGCGACCACAAGTACGCGTTCCGCAACCATACCGATCGCACTACGTTTACCACTAACCACATTTTAGCAACATGGAAAATTATTTCGTCAGCCAAACTGAGATTTATGAAGCTTTAAAGAAGCTTCTAACCAATATAAAGAAGGATGGGTCCGATAGAAAAACTATTGATTATTGTAACCGCAAATACGAACTTTTAGAGTCTTATTGGAAAGACTACGAAACCAACCACCAAAAAATGTGTGCGATAGCAGAATTTGACCATATTTATTTTAAAAAGGGTTGTTTCGACATAGCCGAAGAACTCTATGTGACAATTAAAGAATTAATTACCACCATAATGAAACAGTTAACTTCAGAACCGATAAAACCAGAGGATGAGGCAGGAACTTCATCCCGTCCTGAAATACCACAACAGCAAAATCAAACCACGGCGTCTGGCAGTCAATTATCCAATATGCTTAAAAAGCAAAATATTAACTTTAAAGCCTTCATGCACACTGTATGTTTATGTACCATACGTTTATGTACCATAAACGTAAGCCAAATGCAAAACAAGTGGGAATTCGAAGATGCCCTTCATTCCCTTCAAACCAGGTGGTCAACAATCGACAGCTTTCATTGGGAAATAGAAAACGAGTCTAATGAAGAAAACTTGTGGTACCAAAATGAGTTTACCAAACACGAACAGTTGTTCAACCAGATAAAGAAGTCGATCAATACTGAAATGTGCAACATGTCTCATAGAGAAAAGTCAACACCACAAATGGATATACCAACTTTTAGTGGTAACTACCATCAATGGACGTCCTTTAAAGATTTATTCAACGAGACAATTCACAAAAATCCTTCGGTATCTAAAGCCCAAAAAATGCAATATTTAAAGGGAAAAATTACTGGAGAAGCTGAGCGTCTCATTCACCATCTTCAAATCAGTTCCGAAAACTATGACGTATGTTGGGAGATTCTAAACCACAGATATGACAATAAGAAATTAATTTTTACATCGCATATTAACATTATGTTAGGTCTTCCAAATATGCAACACCAATCAATGACTGCCATCAAAAAAATATATGACATCACCAAAGAAAGTCTTCACGCCATTACAAATTTGGGTGTTGATATAACCACATGGGACCCACTTTTGGTCCATTTATTATCTCAAAAATTAGACAATGACTCATTTTCAGAATATATAGAGTCAGTAAGACAACCAAGGGAAATGCCTGTTCTTTCTGAATTTTTACAGTTTTTAGAAAATAAATTTACAGCTTTAGAAGCTTCACGTCGTAAACCAGATACCATCAACCAAAGAAACAACATTCAACCACAACAATCTTTTCAAAGAAAACCTTATAACAACCAAAGAAATCATCCAAATTATCCTGTTAATTATACACAAAATTATAACAACATCAATAATAATGCAAAAGTTATGAAATCATTACACGTGACTCAACCGTTTACGTGTACATTGTGCAATTCAGAACACGGCTTATGGAAGTGCGTCATATTTCAAAAAATGTCCCACGAACAGAAATTAAATTTAATAAATGAATTGAATTATTGTAAAAACTGTCTAATTAACCATTTCAATAAACAATGCAATTCGAATAAACGATGCCGCAAGTGCTTCGGATTACACAATACCTTATTACACGACGCATTACTAACAAAACCAGAACAAATTACGTCATTGAAACATAATAAGAAATTTAAACCCTATCTACCGAAAAAGGAACAAGAGGGTGATCACATTCAAACTTTATCAGTAGTGCGAAGAGACCTATCCGGTGACTCATCGCAACCACAGTCCGACACACAACCAAATAATCCACTAAACAAGCAAAGTGGTGTCTATAAACCAGAAGTTCGAAGAAGAAAACGTCCCACGATATCAACTAACCCACTAAACCAGCAAAGTGGGATCTCTGAACCAGAAGTGCCAATAAGAAAAAGTCCGACGAGACCAAAATTCATGCCAAAACGCCACTTCTTTATTCCTTTTTATGATCCTTCTTGTAACATCTTATGGTATCAACCACTTTTCTAATAACCAAACTCTGTACTTTGATCCTACAGTCAAAGTACAGCTTACCAGATATAAATGGAATTTAATTGTTTATTACGATATGGAACCATATTGGGCCGGTATAGAGGCATACAATAAAATAACAAATTACTTGGAAAGATTATGTACCACTATTGAAAAACAATCGCCTTGTAATATGATAATAAGGCAATCAAACCACGATTACCAGGAATTAGAGTACTATAACGAACTTTTACTAACTCAGCATTTCAATGTTCACGATAGACAGCGTCGCCGCAAGCGGGGTCTTATCAACGGTGTCGGATATCTCGCGAATGACCTGTTCGGGGTATTAGACTCTCGTTTCGCGGAACAATACGCAAAGGACATCGAAACCATACGATTTAATTATAAACATTTAGCTAATTTGTGGAAAAACCAGACGTCCGTGATAGAATCAGAATTTAATTTAATGAAGAAGATGGAGGACACCATTGATACACAGCACAAACTCATTAACCAAAAGCTAATTAGTTTAGAAAAAAGTACCAACGTCGTCCAGTCGGAGATTACGAATATGTCCTACGTACAAGACTTCATATTGTCTGCCATGGCTGGGAACAACTTATTACAAAGTTTAAAACGGTTACAAGAAACTCTGTTAGATACGATTACAGATATTTACCATGGTCAAATTAGCCTGCATTTATTAACACCAAGGCAATTAAAAGCAGAACTTCAAACCATACATAGTCAAAGTTTGGGCGAACTCACCTTGCCTATAACCAACATAGAGTCAGAGCTCTATAATATGTACCAACTACTCAAAGTAAAGGCAAGAGTAACCAAAAAGTTCATTATATTTGAAGTCACATTTCCTCTCAGCGGTTTAGAGAAATTTCAACTCTACCAAATTTTACCAATTCCACATCAAATTGCTCATAATATGGTCACCATAGTACCTGTATCGGAGTATGTAGCTGTAAATCTTAAAAAGGATGCCTACTTCAGCGTAACCATTCACGAATTAAGTATATGTTTATATCGCGAGGCATCTTATATGTGTCAACTGCTTAAACCAATTCTCACTATAGAAAATGACGAAAGTTTTTGTCACAAAAATACACCAGACCAAAATTGCAAGACAGAAAAATCAATGTGTGTAAATAAATGGACAGGATTACACACGACGTCACAATATCTTTATTTCTGTTGTGACGTGTATTCTATTAAAATTATATGTGACGATCAAATTACTGCTCGACAGCTGACTGGAGCCGGGGTCATTAGTATGACTCATAAATGCGTAATAAAAGGGAAAGATTTCGAACTTTATTCTATGCAACATCAGTCTAATACCATAACTTTAAATCCAGACATTTACGCCCCAAAAATAGATCAAATAAATAATTTAATAAACATAAAGTTACCAACCGACCAAACAATTCTACAAGAGGGCTCAAATTTAAGCTCACAATTTGAGAATGTAGGGCAACAAATTACCTTTATGAAATCTAACAATGCGGAATGGGGCGAATTGAGTGCACATGATATCCACCATTACGCCATCAGCTATGTCCTAATCGCCATAGCCTTGAGCATGGCTGTAGCTTGGCTGTGGTGGAAGGGATGCTGTCGTCGGGGTTCGAGAGAGAATCAACAACAAGGGTTTATAATGCCCACTCCCCAACCAAGTTCAACAAGTGTAACTTCTAAGTGTGTGTCGCGAAAGCAGAGTACAGCTGACCCGTGTCAGCTGAGTGATGTGAGAAATAGTGAGCAAAATAGTGAAAGTGCAGTGAACTTACAAAATCTGGCCAATCGGTGGCCTAGTGTTAGGATAATGAAAAAGACCATTGATAATACCACAGTTTAATTCGTTTTTTTTATGTTTAGTTTAAATTTTTGTATAAGTTTAGTTACGTAGTTAACCAGTAACCATTTGTTTGTATTTTATTATTACTAATTATTATATCGATGTTTTTTGGATTTTTAAAATCATCTCATCTTTCCATGCTTTGGAGTATGTTCGGAGCTACGCAACCGAACAGCTTCGCGCTACCATTTTAATGCTTTGCATGCACTTTTCATGCTTGGGAATATGTTCGGAGCAACGCAGCCGAACAGCGTCGCGCTACCATTTTCATGCTTTGCATGCACTTTTCATTTGCTGCTAATTAAATGCACGCTTTAACACCAGTACGCGCCCAACTACCATAGCGAACGCAAGTACGCGCCCAACTACCATAGCGAACGCAAGTACGCGCCCAACTACCATAGCGACCACAAGTACGCGTTCCGCAACCATACCGATCGCACTACGTTTACCACTAACCACATTTTAGCGCGTACTCTTATACATACCAGTTTACCATTAACCAAAACTTCAATAAACCAGTGTTTAGAATAATATAAAGTTTGTAAGTTAGTGTTAAGTAGTGTAAATAAATAATATCTGTACACTTTATAAACTTTTCGATCTCGGTCCCTTCGAACCTACGGTAAACCAGCACCACCATAGCGTGCACACCGTTCCAACGGTAGACCAGCACCACCATAGAGTGCGCACCGTTACACAAGTATTGGATAGATAAAATCAATACAATCTATACTAATATTATAAAGAGGAAAGATTTGATTGATTGTTTGTTTGTATTGCATAGGCTCCGAAACTACTGGACCGATTTGAAAAATTCTTTTACCATTAGAAGCCGACATTATCTGTGATGAACATAGGCTACTTTTTAGCGCGGGAAAATGCTTCACTCCTACTGGAAAACGGGTAATAGGACAACGGGTAGTAAGAATTATCCTTCCGTACTTATCTTTTTCACATATAACTTCTAAACGGCTTGACCGATTGGGTTGAAATTTTGTATGTGTATTTCCATGATTTCACAGACACGGATGTATTATATTTTATAAAGTTACGCGGACGAAGTCGCGTGCTACGGCTAGTACATAATAAATCTGTAAGGGTGGAGTAAATTATTTTGTTTTCAGAGATATCGTGTTTGTGGGCTCTATACATGATACTGAAACTAAATTGACGATTTTTAGATTTTTTTTCTGTATGTACTTATGTTCCTCCATAACTTTTAAACGAATTAACTGATTCTCATGAAACTTGGTAGATAAACATTTAGAAGTACGGGACACGTGATAGGCTACTTTTTATCTTTTTTAACGCGGACGAAGTCGCGGGTTAAAAATTAAAATTCTACTTACGGATATAGTTTCATTGGGTGCTGTAGGTATCACATCTGGAACGATCTTGCTGGATTCAAAGGCCTTGGCTACCAAAGACATGATGTTATCTAGGGGTACAAATAAAAAATATTATCATAGAATACTAGCTGGTGCTCGCGACTTCGTCCGCGTAGAAAAGTATAAAACGCCATCTACCATATTTTGGATAGATGGCGCTATCTCCCGGGCCAAGCCGCTAGTATTTACATTTATTTTAGATTTCCCGTAGGAATGAAGCATTTTCCCGCGATAAAAAGTAGCCTATGTTCATCACTGATAATGTCGGCTTCCAATTGTAAAAGAATTTTTCAAATCGGTCCAGTAGTTTCGGAGCCTATTCTATACAAACAAACAAACAATCAAATCTTTCCTCTTTATAATATTAGTATAGATTTATTAAAATTACATAATTATTATATTCATATCTAAAATCGTAAACGAGCCATGTTTGTGCATCAATTTAAAAAAAAAAAATTGTACCTACACATTTGTCTTGTATGTGAATTTGTGTATGCTAATCGCAGAAACGGCTTAACGAATTTGGATGAAATTTTACACACATATAGTTTATTACCTGGATTACCAATATTACTATATAGGATATTTTAATCCTGCAAAAATGTTAGGTAGACGCTTGTATATAATATAAAACAATCAACTTCTAAATACGCCAATATAAAGTCCAAAATAGCTTATCTACATTTTATTTAAATTTTAATTTTCTCTCTATAATATTATAGTATAGATAGATTAACAATCAAAATTCTAATAATAAAAATTATTTTTTAAATAAAATAAGTAATATAGGTGCTTACCTTCTTTATGCACAGAACACACTGAAATATTATGCTAAATATTTCTCGATAATGCAAACGAATAAAAGTGCGATAACCATTCAGTCAGACAGACCTATTGTTTGTATTCCATTACGTTTTGTGAATAATGTTTCTACTTCTTACGAGTATAACATACATGAACAGTTATCGCCGACTTGAAACGCGCTTTGTAACTGATATCAGTAACCTTGTAATTTTAAATGAAAGTTAGGAGGTTATCAAAAATGTTATGTATAACTGGCTAATCAGAATTTTTAAGTAATTTCTACTTCTTTTCTATACAGGGTGTGCCTGTAATAAGAGCAATAAAAAACGATGATTCTATAGATAGATAGAGTATACGCAATTACGTAAACCTAATCATGATGCTCTAAAGTGCTTACATATATATATACTCAGAGATATCTTAGCAATCCAAAGTTACAATACATAGGTAGGTAATCAATGAATTTCATGATCCGCTAAATTTTCGATTATCAGTCGTTAGATGTCTTGGTACAGGGTACTGTGGCGAGACCATAAAATAATAACTAAAGCATAGAACGTGGGCGAGACCGATCGTAAAATGTCAATGTCAAGTACCTATACTCCGGCTGGACATTGCTAGCTCGATTAAAATTGATGGAATTAACTACTGGGGTCTTAGTCAAAGTAACATTTCAAAAACGATAACGAAATTCGAAAGAATAAATGTATGGGAAGTATCACGTGATTTAGCGACGGCATATGTCAATCCCATATATTTTATTGTTTTCGAACTTCGTTATCGTTTCGTTTTCGTTATCGTTTTCGATTGTTACTTTCAGGGCCCTTGATTCGTTAGAGGGTCTATATTTTAATTTATTGCTTTTATTACAGGCCACACCCTGTATAGGTACTTAGTTACAATGTATTCCGATTGGTGTGTAGTCACCTTCAATAAAACATTTTCAATTAACTCTTTGGTAATTTGAATTTTGATAATCTCTAATTTTGTTAATATGTAGGTTAATATTTATCTAGTTTGGAAAATCAATTTAGTGAAAGACGGTGTAAAATAAAACAATATTATATTAACACAAACATTTAATTGTTTTCAAAACAAAATTAGGCCAACACGAAATCTAATAACAAAATAAAGGAAGACAATTTATATTAGTAGGTAATAATGCATTCTACTCATCGCGAACGCGAAACTACGAAAAAACTACAACTTCTACATAATAATATTATTATAATATTTATTAATTTACAGAAAAAAACATACACTTAAAAATCTAAATACTATATTAATTTACACATGACTTCTTGTGTTAAGTCTAAAATGCAAGTAGCGAAATACTTAGCTAAGTAGATAACATTTTATATTTTACAAAATGAAGCGTATTCTGAAACAACTCTACATAGTTCTAAACTACATAGATAATAATAGGTAAGCAAATAATTATTACTAATGTCATATTGTCTAATACTAGCATTATTAAAATTATTAAAAAAAAAACATGTCCGTTACACATACATAATAGGCTACGTTCATAATATGTTGAAATGATTTTTTTAATTAATAAAAAATAGTAAAACAGAAAGCTTATTAAGTTATAAATAGAAATTTTCAATTTATAAAAGAAAAAGTTAACGACTAGGAATCACAATCAAAGGGTCAATAATATATATTATGAATTTGTAAATAAAAATGCTATGTATAATAAATAGGTATTATAATATATTTCAATTTAAAACAGTTATTGTTTGTACATGAGAATCAAAGATGGCGGAATAATCTAATAATTTCGATTTGCTTGTTTATAAGAAATTAATTTTATATTCATTTGTACAATTTTAACACTTATGAACTAAGATACTCATTTGGTGACAGTAGCTACTTCGAGAACGATCAGCAGGAGTGCTACTAAGTTTCGCCACATCCACATGTACCAAGTACCAAGTATATTGTTATAGATTGAGACTAATGCCCATTTATTTCCTTATTACTTTGTGTCTTACGACAGGTTTATCAGTGACATTCCATACGTATAATAGGGCTGTAAGCCTGTACATCAAACATTTACATAAAATATACATACCCACTGACCTGTAATATATATCACTGGACAGGCTGCTGTCAAATTATTTTTATGCCTGTTTGAAAACCACCATTTTGGTGCTATAGTGACTATGGAACGACAACAATTGGTACTAAAATTCCGACATCTGTATGTGGAATAAAAATAAGCAAACGTCAAAATTAGTTCTGATTACTTCCGAGGGTGGCGTTTCAAAATGGTACACGAAATTATCTGTCATTTGTATGAGACAGCCTATCCAGTTGTATATATTTCAGGTCAGTGTACATACATACCAATCAAAATATACATACAAGCTCTATACAAATTACAAATATCTGAAACTGACCGACAACAATCTTGATAAGATTGGTGGCATTTCACTATTCTCACGACGTTATTTTCACTTGCCATTTTCTATTAAGTACTCGTTGGCACTGAAAACAATCGCGTGGCATTTCTGATTCGTTTTAAGGACTGTCAGTTCAGATAGTTTCAAAAGTTTTAATATCTATATGTGTGTAGACGTTAAGAATGGTTTAAAAAGGAAATGAAGGCAATAATAATGTTTCAGAACTGTCAAGTGCATGGACGGTAGAGGTAACGAGGAGGGGTCTAGCCAAGATGCAAACGCTTCATAGCGTTGCGTACTTCGGAAACGAAGAGAGAACGCTAAGAGAAAGCTTGGCGTTCTCTTGGCGTTCAAAATAAAATTTTGACAAACCACAAAGTTTTCTCTTAGCGTTCTCTTTTCGTTTCTGTAGTAGGTGTGCAACGAAGCGGTTGAAGTCTTAAGGCATGCTTGAAACCATAATAGATAAAATTTACAATGAAAATAATTGTCGAAAAATCGGAAATTTTGAATGATTAAATGAAATATTGATGTATTTCTGTATTACCTTTATTAACTTTGGGTATTTCTTAATTGCAAAAAAAAAATTTTATTTGACATAAATTATGTTATCTGTCCGAAAAAGTATATAGAAGACGTACCTATTCCATGTGAAAAATTTAAAATTAACATAAGTAAGTATATAGATTATAATTATATAATTATGTTACATAAAAGCATATAATATTTAAAAGCAAACAGTACGCATTTATCTACGACTATTCGTATACAAAGTATACAATACTTATTAAATTATTCCTTTATTTACACAAAATTCCCGGCCTGTCCTCCAAAGTTAATTTTTTAAAACTACTTAATCAATGATTTGGACAAATTTTAATCACGAAATAATAACGAAAGCTGCAGTTTCAGAAAGCTATTTAGCACAACAAGCATTACAGTATTAAGTTTTCTTTACATATCATAAAAGTGAATTAGTCTGTCATTTTAAGGCAATATACATTCTATATCAGCTAGCTGGTCCTGTTTCAGGAGGAATCGTAAAATATTTTCGCTATAGCTATAACAAAAGCCAAGCTAGCTAATCAGGCCATTATCCAATTTAAAATAAACAAAAAAAGTTGTATTGTCATAAATTTGGTAGATGATAAAAAAAAATTAAAAGTGGTTTTCTTTTTAAAGAACCACACTATGCGAATATAATAGTAATAATGTATATGTTAATTAACCTTTGTAATCAGTTTGTAATTGGGTCTAAATATGCTGCTACATGAAATAAAAAATATTTTGATTTTGTATTGATATGAAATTTCACTGGCGTTTTACGGTCACTTTAAAAATGTCATTAAAGTTAAGTATTTTATTATCATAAAATTGTTTGAAAATTTTGAATAAAAAAAAAATTATAAAGCCCAAATAAAAAAAAACTAAAAGTTGTTAAAAAAACAATAAGATCTAACTAAAGTATCAACACAGTTATTTTATATTCAATTCAATCAACGCGATCTCAGTTATTCAACTTCATACATACAATACAACCTAGAATAGGTTTCGGTACTACCCAAGTTTCATTTACATACGTCTTTTTCAAGCATTACTATTACAAATTATGACGAATGTATTTTACTAATCAACAAAAAAATATATATATTTGACACATTTGCACCTATAGAACCTTCCCGAATATTAAACCCCGTTCACACAACTTGAACCGTTGCAAATGCACTAAATGTTACTTTTTTTGGTGGTTCCACACTGCAAGTCCTTACCACCGACCTTTTTGCACCATCCTGTCCATTCATTTTCAATACTGGTTTCAAATTAGCAACATCATTGTGCGATTGAGCTTTGAACCTCCCAATCGTATTGCTCGGAGTCCCCAAATCTCTCAGCTTATTCGTCAATCCTGTTATCCTGTTTGAAAGATTCGAATAGTTCGTTTTCTTCACTTCGTTCTGTTTTTTTGGTTCGCTCAGTTTCATTGGTATTTCGAGGTGCTGTAGGGAAGTGTATTTGCGATGTTCAGTCGTCAAGTTTCTCTTGACGTCCACAGGTCGAGGCAGCCTCGGCGGCCTTTGAAGGTAGTTGTTGGGCCTGAATTGTATAGGTGCGAGTTTAGGTTTGTCGTTGACGCGGTAGTATTGAGGTACTGGTTCCAACCTCTGTGGCTTCGGTGCTCGGAGTGTTAACGCCATCGCCATTCTGGTCGGTCTCGCGAGACTGTCGAAGGCTGTGGTCGAAAACTGTGAGCGACTGTTCCTCCACTCCTCGCGGTCTGATTCGTAGCCGGTCGTCACTGGAAAATTAAACGAGAAATAATGTCAGTGTTAAATAGAAATTGTTAAGCGCGATCGTGTTAACGTTCAAGCTAAAGATTAAGGGTCTTAGTGCCGTCAAATGGGTACTCTATTAAGACAATAAAAATCACAAAGTTTGGTACCCTTTTTAGGGCGTACTTCTAATATTATAAATGTGAGTGTGAGTTTGTTTGTTATGCTTTCACCAAGTACAAGTAAAGTTTTATTTAGTTACTTTTAGAAATAATTTTCTGTTTTATTGAATTAGATATGCACTCGGCTTACTGCATCATTCGATAGGCGAATATTTTTTATTATTTTCTTTTCAATGTTTAGGACTTTCATCGTACAAACAAAGGTATACTAGCTCCATTATCCCCGATTACAGGTGACTTTAAATGACAGTTAGCCTACTTGACAGATGGTGAAAGAGGCGCTTAGTATATCACCATAACTTCTATCTTTAAAAAAAATGTTAACCAAACATTGTTTTATTTTTGGGTTTAGAAATATGGCATATGTAAATCAATCAACATTTTCATACAAAACTTCGAAATATATTTAGGTACTAATTTCGGTAAATCCTTAAGGGTTTAAATCGTTAACTATTAACGTTAGCGCTTTTCACTGATCTAATGCAGCAATCTTCCTGTAACATTTAGTGTGTCTATATGTGAGATGTATAGGTCTAAATTACGTCAAAATTGCAAGGTTCTAAGTACGTGAATAACTTAAAATTCACATAAAGTAAACATTTCCGTGCACCTTTGAATATTAAATGATACTTGACAAGTTGATGACCTAGAGCACATCGTTCTTTGCAAGGATGTCTGTATAGATTTAGGCAATCTGCTGGTAGGTAAATTCTTATTAGCTTTTATCGGTACATCTATTTTGCAATTATTTGTATTTTATATGTTAAGACAGGCTGACGGTCCACTAGCATAAGGGATTAGAAAAGGATAGGGAAAATGGGCTCTGACATCTCTTACTCACTCAAAGAAACACAACAGCACACATGCTACTATTTTACGGTAGCCTCTACAGGAGAATGTTTACTTCCCCCGGACGGTCTGCCCAAATGACTCCAAAACGCAGCGTACTATGCCACTACTTTGTAAATCTTTCAGAGACAACTTTGAAATTCATTTCCGAATTTGACCCTACCGGAAAATGAACACGGGGCCCCTGAGACAGAGCGTCAAGGCAAGCACCTTAACCACTCATCTAACGGGCTCGTCAAGAAAGAAGCTACAGACATCAATCAATCAATCATCATCAATGTATCATAGAGTTACGAACTGTTACTGTTACTACGGAAATTTGATTTTCATGAAACTTGGTAGATAAACATTTTTCTTATGTTAAGGTCGACAGACAGGCTATAACACAAGCAACGCCATAAGTGCTACAAGTACGCTGCCGACCATAGAAGGATTAAGGGATAAGGGAGGGATGGAGTAATGGGCTCTGGCATCCCTTACTCACTCACATTACTCACAATACTCAATCACATTTAGACGTACGGGACACAGGAGAGGCTATCTTTTTTTTATTTTTCAACGTGGACAAAGTCGCAGGCACCAGTTAGTTATAAGTATATCGAGTATAAGAGTAATTGGAACCCTTGCCCGTGTGCTACATTATTCAAGCATGAAGGACGACATGGCTACAGATGTCGTTCCCGCGCAGCTCCATTTCCATTTCCTATGCCTAGTTTAATTTATTTGTTACTAGCTGTTGCACGCGACTTGGTTCGCCAACTTTATAAAATATTAGCTACACGCTCCCGGCTTCGCCCGGGCTCAATAAAAAACTATCCTATCTTTTGAATTGGACCAAATTACACATAGTTACGAAGTTTTATCAAAATCAGTTCAGTAGTTTAGGAGTTCATCGGCGACACGAATGTGTGTTTGTTTGTTACGCTTTCACGCAAAAACTACTGAACCGATCACCATGAAATTTTGCATACACGTTGTCTGGGACACGAGAAAGGACATAGGGTACCTTTCATCGTTCAACGCGGACGAAGTCGCGGGCACCAGCTAGTATGTATATACGAGTATATATAGAGATAGCCTATGTTACATATACATAATATATAGAGATACTTTAACGTCTAATCAATCTCAATATTTATTTAATACGCACAATAATCAACCTTGATCTTGGTAACCTTGATCAGATGCTGCAGCATCAAGAAATCTGCGGAACATCCAACTTCTCAGCAACTTACAGCATATATAGAGCATGTTTGGGATCAATAGAAAAGTCGAGTGTCAGTTTATAATTTTACTAGCTGTTAATTTACTAACTGTAAGTCCGCGTAACTTTATAAAACATAGCCTATTTTATACTCGCCGATAATGTAGCTTTCTATAGGTGAAAGAATTTTTAAAATCGGTCCAGTATTTTTTGAGTTTTTCATTAGAAACAAAATCTAAAAACTAGATAACTTTTCTTTAAGCTCTGACATTGATATGAGACAGAACGTTGACAGAAAGAATAAAATTTATGGATTTTTCAGTTACTATATAAAGTATGATTTAAGTTGAAAATGAAGTTGAAGTTTCACTAATTAAGTTAAAGCTTTCGTGACCTTTATTATACAAGCAATGCTGATTGCTTGGTAAACACGAAATTGCTTAATTTTGCCGCTCAACGACAAACTGCCTCCGCTTTTTAGGACATGTTGATACGTACGTGACGGAATGATGCACAGAGTACATTATTTAGTTCTCTTCGATACTTTTTCAATGGAATGGTCAACGATAATGTTTTGTATAAATAACCAAAAT
The DNA here is from genome assembly GCA_918317495.1 of Synanthedon vespiformis. Lineage (NCBI taxonomy): Eukaryota > Metazoa > Arthropoda > Insecta > Lepidoptera > Sesiidae > Synanthedon > Synanthedon vespiformis. The sequence continues at coordinate 5,284,994 of OU906965.1, forward strand.
ATACACCCACTTTACATTATATCTATATTTTACAGATTCTGTATTGATGTTTGGAAGATCTTATTTATATTGTATAACTAGCTGGCGCACGCGACTTCGTCCGCGTTGAAAAAGAAAAAAGTATCTTCTGTCCCGTAACGTCTATAGAGATGTTTATCTACCAAGTTTCACGAAAAATTGATGATTGATTAATTGATTGGAAGTCCGCGCGTACAAACAGACAACTTTACGCGTTTTTCTGTTTAATTTTGTATGACTGGTGCGGTTTTCAACATCGGTTTTATAATTTTTCACGCAAGTTTTATATATCTATAATAAAATCTAATTAAGGTAAATAAACCTTAAATGATATATTAAAAACGATGTATTAGAAAATTGAGATTATTTTAAAGTCTCTATCTGTAACCTTTTCTTTTATTAAAACTTAAATCTCTACATAATATTAATTCATGTCGGTTTCTTCGCTAACTAGATTTAAATTCAGTATATTTTTTAATAATAATCAAGTAATACATTATGTGTAATTAAAATAATAATGATGACTTATTTTTACCTAACAAAGTCAATATAATATATGGTATAATTATATTTAGTAATAGTACAAAGTACGACACTATCCTAGACTATTTTATCCTTTTATTAAGATTTTATTTTTTAAAATTTGTCTGATATTCAAATTAATTTAATTTATAAAAAATCACTATAAAATTAAATTGAAATAAATAAATTGATGAAAATAAAGTAATTAAATATTATTGAAAATGAAGTAAATTAAATGATTTATATATTTTTATTCATATTAAAATATATATATTCATTCATTCATATATATATATATATTTATTTTATATTAGGTCTGTCGACCTTAACATAAAAAAAAAAAAAAAAAAATTTGTATCAAAACCTCCAAAACTTATTGCTCTGTGGCCGCGCCACAGAGTAAATATGCGCAGATTTCGCAAGGTTGCTACGAGGATATGACGAGTTTACGACGTGGTCTCTTGTATTGTAAACACATGTATTTGCAATACACTTGCTAAGTACACACAACTCTTCAACAAGACGCTGTCAACAACCTTCTAAAGATTCAGATTCAATTTGCCTACTTTACCTATTCAGACGAATATGTTTGAATACCTAATACTTAAGTAGGTACTAATAAAACTGCATAGGTAGGTACGCATCTGTATCTACTTGTGATAAAATAGGAAAAAAATATTTTTATGAATGTCTTTATTTTTACACAGTCATTTTTGGATCTTAAATTGAGTTGGAATTCCTTGAAAACGTATAAAAATGTAACCGCCATTACATTGTAATTATTGTTTTTCTTTTATTGCATTCTACAATATTTTATGGACAGTTTCCCATTAAAATTTACTGTTTATTTAATTTTATTGAACATTTAATTAAAAAAGCGTATTCTCGCAATGTTGGAAACCCACTATCATATAATTGGACGTTAACTAACTTAGAAATCGTATGTAAGGCTCTTTAGTACAATATTTACATCTTTTTATATATGTATAAAAATACGTGTCACGTTTTTTGACGTCAATGAACTCTTAAAACTACTGCAATAATTTAGAAAAAATCATACACTATACGAAAGGTAGTTTACTTCAGATAGTAATTTATTACTAGGTACAACATTGTCCATATATTATTTACAAGATGGCGCCCGCGACTTCGTCCGCGTTGAAAAAAAAGTATCCTATCATGTGTCCTGTACGTCTAAATGTTTATCTAGCAAGTTTCATGAAAATCGGTTAATTCGTTTAAGAGTTATGGACGAACATACATACATATATATACAAATTGATTGATGATGATTGATTACTATACAACGCTGTTCTGTTCTGCCTGACTGTTCACTACTAATAATAAATAATTAATCTGATATATAAAATTCTCGTGTCACAGTGTTTGTAACAAATCACCCCCGAAACGGCTTGACTGATCTTTATCAAATTACTAGCTGTTGCCTGCGACTTCGTCCGCTTTTAAAAAAGGTAAAAAGTAGCCTATCACGTGTCCCGTACTTCTAAATGTCTATCTACTAAGTTTTATAAAAATCAGTTAATTCGTTTAAGAGTGATGGAGGAACATATTATATACATACAGAAAAAAATTCTAAAAATGGTCAATTTAGTTTCAGTAACATGTATAGAGCCTATATACACGATATTTCTGAAAACAAAGTAAATTACTCCATGACCGACCCCTACAGATTTATTATTAGTATTGATATTCGGTAGGTTTGAGAATAGGTTGTAAAATTTTTTTTTCCTCAAAAAAATTTTTTTGTCAAAACGTCACCTAGTAAGAAAATAGAAATTTAAGAAAACGTGCAGGTGCAAAAAGGAATTGTTATTTTCATTCACTTCCGCAATAAATACTTACCTAACAAAATGCAGATAGTTAAACAAATATATCTTGTATTGTATTTGTAATGGCCCTTACCTAATGTGCATTTCTTGTGCAAAATTACTCTGTGTACACAATTAATACTGAACAAACAACTCTGTAGTAAAATACTATTTACACAACATGTGGTTTGCAGATTGCACAATCATTTTAAGGACCTATTATCCTGAGTACGTGAGGTTAGTCTGAAAAGTAAGTTAACAATAGTTATTTTAGAGAAATAAAATATTGTAATGTTTTTGAAAATATTCTTACTAAATGCATTTTATTGCACTGAAAAACTGTAAAACTGAAAATTTTTTTGCCTTTGTACAGGATTACACTAAATATCTAATTTTAATTTCAGGCATTGACTTATCTAAAGAAACCATTGTGGAAAAAAGCTCAAAAACTTTTATATTAGACTTTATATTATACATGAGTTTGTGTTAATATAAAGTCCAAGTTTGATCGATCACCTATTTTAGACTCTGATCTCTGACACATATTTGACCGGGAATCGAATCTGCGTCTCATTGCATTAAAACTAATTAAGTCATACCTCGGTATCTTCCAAAATCTATTTCTTTTTAAAAAGCAGTTTTATCTATCTTCATAACCTTTTTTTTATCGAGGAGAAATCCTTTTATTGATCCCCTACCGCTGGCTAGGCGGCGTGTCTCCTTGCCCTTAGAGTGGGGGGTGGACGGGCTCTGCCGAGGCAACTGCTCCGACCCGCCCTCCTCAGGCAGTCTAGCCATTGCTGGCTAGGCTGACGCCAACGGGGGGATTGCCCAGACGGAGGGGACCCGTGCAGGCACACACAGCCAGCCAGCCGTGTGCGCAGGTCCCCGAGGGCATTTGAAGACGGGCTGATACCCGCCTTCTCCTGCCCAGCCATCTACCATGATGTTAAAACAGAGGACTCAATGGACACCAAGTGTCCATTGGCTCCCCCCCGCCGCTCCTCCGAGCAGGGGACCAGGGGCCACCCCCCCAGGCCTCCCTGTTCCCCTGAACTCCACTAAAACACCCCGACGACAGCTGGAATCTATCTTGATAACCTTAACGCTATTCGCATTTTGTTTCTAAAAGACGAAGAAGCGCAAAAGCGCTGTGACTGAAGCCAATTAACTAAATTATTCATGATCGTGGCGTAATGAAGAAGTGTTGTTCATAATGCATACGATTTTCTGTTTGTTACTATTCAATAAATTGCATTGCAGAAGCGCCGTCCTAGTTAAGTCAGGCGTTTGAAACAATTTGCAAACGATTCTAGAACGATAGAGTATTGCGTACGATGATGTACAGATATGACACTGGATGTGGCAAGAGCGTGGCCACGCAGAGGATTCTTTGACTCAACACAATTATGTACTTCTTTACAACTGGCATTTTTTTTTTGAAAATTACATACAAATACCTTCCTCATTGATCACTCTTTCTATTAGTGAAAATCAGTTGCGTGGTTTAGGAGGAGTTAGCGAATTACACAGACAGACATATGCGGAAACAACTGAGAACAGAGAATGTAGGTGCGAGGCATAATTATTACAATGACAAATTGGTTTTCTAATTTTATATAAAGAAAATGGTAAGAATGGAGATTCAGGTAAGTATCGATTTTCTTTCAATAAAAAAAGGAACTAAAAAGTATAGGATAAAAAGCTGCGACATCCCTTTACTTACACACAAGTGTTCTGAGTTTATACTGAGGAACGCAGTTTGCCCTTCTTCAACAACCTTCACTCGGAGATCGATAAAAAATCCCATTGCTTTTAATTACATACCTCATCTGATACTTTGGAATTGTAAAATACTTATAAAGTAACTTAATTAAATGATGACTCGGTTGATTAAATCATCTATTGGCTTCCACTGTGGGAGGCAAAACAAAAAAGTGATGATAACAAAATCGGAAGATGGATTTGAATTTATAATACAAATAATTTTTAGTACTTATATATCGTATACTAGCTGGCGCCCGCGATCTTCGACGTCCGCGTTGAAAAAGAAAAAGTTAGGAGATTCTGAAAAAGTAAGTTGAAGATTCTGTGTCCTGTACGTCTAAATGTTTATCTACCGAGTTTCATGAAAATCATATAATTCGTTTAAGAGATAAGGAGGAACATGTATACATACTATACCTACACTTACAGATTTATTATTAGTATTGATATATTCGAATTCGTTGGATAATATACACATTAATACGCTCAAAGAAAATATTACTCGTAACGTACACGTATTGACGTAATACACACGGCCGTGTCCACCAGCTATTCTTATAAACAGAAATACATGAAGTAAGTAAGCCACAGTGACAACATAAAAATATTTTGCAATTTTGCATATTCTTTATGGGATCAAATCGTTAAACGATTTAATGCATTATACAATATTAGTCGCTACTTTATTCTCAAATTTCGTGTCGCTTCTAGACTAAAAAGTTCAAATCTCGAATCTCACCTCTGTCGCATCGTGTCTGAAAGTTTTGTAACTCTGACATCAGACACTCGACCACCGTTCATGGAAATTAGTTCCGCGAACTATCCGTGATAAACGCAATTGTTCGACAATACAACATTTCATTTAACAGTGCAAACTTTACTTTCTTTACGTAATGAGTTGAACGATAGTATAAAAAGGTCAAATTCAATTGAATCCTTTTTTTGTATCAAAACTTGTTTATTTGTCAATTTGTTTATTGTCAACGGATAGTCTATTCGTAAGAATCGTGCCTTTTATCAATTGATTTCTTTTGCTAAAACGTTTTCAAGTCAACTGAAAACCTAAACATATTTAATTAGGGATCTCTGTAGCTAAGCTCTGTCTTTCCTGTAAAATGTAAAATTGTAAAATTTTGTGTAAATGTAAAATACTAAGCGACCCGCTCTCGAATTTGGACGTATGAAATTTTTCATGCAATTTTTCAAATTTTTTTCTTCATAAGAACCTTCTACGAAATTTAACAAATACTTATTTGAAAAAAAAAAAAATTGGATGGATTAGCGACAAATTTATCGATGATTTTTTTTAATTTATACCCATATCAAATATGCTAATTTGCATCAAAATAATTGCTGAAAAAAAAATATAAGATCCCTTAAAATTGCATAAGCATACACAACATCAAATTAACCAATCACTACTGCAGTTTGTTAACAAACCAAATTCACACAGTTCCATCAGGTTTGGAGTGCACGTCTTAACGTCAGAGTGACTACGGAATACAAAACATTCTCCACAACTAACTCATTAGTTAAAGTTTCGTTGAAGCGATTGTGCAGAAAATTCTCCACAAATTTGGAGAAGTGAATGACCCCCCCCATATTATGCAAACAAATCGTCAAACGTTGGCCTTGACTTAGTTACATTTTAACAGTAACATTACAGATTCATCGGTCGTTCAATGTGAATTACAAGTTGACGAAAGTGTTTCGTAAATGTAAACGCATACTTCAAATAGATTATCCAAGAATTTAGATTTTAAACGTAAAATTAAGCAATAAGAGATCACTACTAAACCACAGTCACTGTAAAGTTGTTTGTGTTCATAAACCTTAACTTCATCATAATTAATTTTTTATTGTAATGTTCGGCAGACCTAAAAAATCTCTACTTGATGGTATTCGTGGCTACCGTCGTCACTGTGCCGCAATTAGGCTGCTAAACTTAGTGGGATAAATGACAAAAGATTAGGGAATTATTCTCTGGTATCCCTTACTCACTCACTAAATAACACAACAGCACATATGATTTTATTTCGCGGTGGTCTTCCGTAAGAGGTTGGTTACTGCCAATAGGCGAGTATAACTTATGACTGGATTAACATTCAGAAGACTCAGCTGAGGAAACTGAACCTTCTGAACAGACCAACTAACCATCGTGATAAAGAATCTATGCGACTGTGGAAATTATGATCTTGGAAAAAAATCTTGAAAAAGAACCAAACTTCAATCTTCCCGTGGTAAAGTGCGTAAGTAGATTTTAATATCGAATCTAATGAAGTTAGCAAAATATAAATATACATACACCTTTCGACCCTGAAAATGAAATTTGCGGGTTTTTTTCTTATGATATTCGTAATCAGCGAGTCAGTGTATACGAAAATTCAGATTGATTGCAGGTATGAGCTTTTCGGAACTACACCCAATATTTGTTTAACAATGTCCCTGTATTGCCGGCTAGCGAGATCACGAACGCATGTATTTTGACTAAAACTCACCTTTATTATTCGTTGACCAGAAGTTGCTCGGCGGATTGTTCTTTTTTGTCTTATTTTCTCTGAACATAAGGATATCCGGAACTTTATTCGATTTATTATCCTTTGGAACGACATCAGGAACTCTTTCAACATTAACCCTCACATATTCTCCTTTCAATACTTTCTGGTTGTCTTTGTTATAAAGTACTGGCGGCGGTGGAGCTTTAGGCTTTTTGTGGAACAGTCTTTTTCTGTCCGGCTTCGTAGGAATATCTATGTCTGTATAAATAACGCTATCTATCTCGCCGACGTCACCTGCGTCACTTCTGATACCAATAAGACTCATCGGTTGATCGAAACGCGAATTTATATTCTTTTGTTGGACAGATATATGAGTTATTCCATCGTTGTCAGTCGTGCGAAGATTAAATTCGTCTTTTGCTTTGCCTATTAAACTGTAATCGTCAACACTGTTCTTTCTACCTTTAAAAACGTCATAAGTTTTCTTTTTGGAAAATAAGTTATCAGTACTAGCATAATTATTTGTATTCTTCGTCAGTCTGTTCCTCATTTTAAAATATTTGTATGTGAAATATATTCTCTTAAAGTCTTGTTCACTCTCGAATTTCAGTGCGATCGCTTCCTTCACAAGGTTTTTGGTTACATAAAAGACTAGAGTGTTCTCACAATTTGGATAGTTCTCAATATTCACACAATTTACAATGTCATCTATATTAATATTTTCGAATTTAGTCGCTTTTATTTCTGTATAGTCTTTGATTAGTTTCTGTTTCTCGTCGTCGCTCGTCTCCTCTTTAGTAAGAAGCTGGAGTTGATCTTTTTCATTGAATCCGACTATAATGTTGTTGGCTTGTATTGAAGGCGTTTTGGTTATGGTCATAATATCGAATTGCTGGGCGTTTCCGTGAAGTTTCTGCCTCGCCACAATAGTAGCGAGACCGCCACAACGGGAGGTCTTCTTCACCGTCATATTTGACCTGGAAAACGATAAAATCAAATATTAATATTTGAATGTACATATATTTCATCTATTACTAAAATCTTATCCTTAAGCCTACTATTATTGAAAGAGTATTTGCAGCACCTGTCGTGTTGCTTGTATTTTAGGTAATAGTAGTGACCTACTACCATCACATGGAACGTCAGCCTTTTCAGCTCTACCTTTACATAAAAATAAACTTCTAATTATTAGTTTTATGCCTGTTAACGTTTAAAAAACAGCGACAATAATACTTCCTGCCTGTTATTTTGTTAGGTTCGTTATTTTGGGCTGACTAAACTATCATGCCCAAAATAACGAACCTATTTTAACGGAATTTGGTATGTAGATTCGTTTTGAAACCTGGGAAAGGGCGTGGGTTTCTTATTATACCTTTTAGCTAAGCGAAGCAGCTTACAAAAGGGTTTTTTTTTTCGTAATATACATTCCCTTTCAAGTATTAATCAATCATTCTAATCTTATCAGGGCTCTTTTGATGTTGCGGCGAAACATTTTTTTTAATAAGTGACTGGATTAAGTATTTCATAATGCACATTTTAGCCAATATTAGATCATACGCAAAGTTAGATAATATTAGATCATATTACCTATATATAAAATTATTTTTATTGATTTTATTTAATTAAGTAGTTTTTCCATGTTTATTATACCCAGTAGATATGTATATACAGACTGTATATATAAATGATATACCAATATAAAAATTGTTAAAGCTTACAGGAAACCATGAATACAGAAAAATATATTTTTATGAATTACTAACTAATATTACTAATAATTTTTATGGAGTTGTAGGTACTTAAAAATACTATTTCCCTAGATAAAAAGTACTCGTGACATGAGTGCGTTTTATTTCCATTTCATTTATTGTTGGGAAAAACTCACGCTTGAATAGAAAATCGACAGAGAAAATTGTTTTCATGTAAATACATTTTTACGAAAATTGCTTATATAAAAATCAATTTAAACATGCTTAAATTTAAAAAAAAATTAAATACACTTTGAAAACTGGTAAATTCGTCGAATACAAATTGTCTGATTTTCGTTTGCATTGTTTATAAGTTATTTATTCGCTAATAAGACATTAGGTATATTGAGCCTTTATTGGATGAAGTTTACAAGTTTCCTGTCTGATAGAAAGTTAATGATTTAATAAAATATTCGCATAATTCTTTATACTCAATTAAAAATTTAAAATCACTTTCAAAACTGTATAAATTAATGTGTATAAAAATTATTTTGACGAAAAGTTATCACGTTAATGAACTGCTTTCACTTTTTTACAATTCATTCTTTTACAATTCATTCTTTTAATGCGTTTCACGTATCTCTTTGTGTGAACTTTGAATCATTTTTGAGTGCTTACAAACATATATATATTTAACTAGCTGGCGCCCTCGACTTCGTCCGCGTTGAAAATAAAATTAGCCTATCCTATGTCCCGTACGTCCAAATGTATATCTACCACGTTACATGAAAATCAGTTAATTCGTTTAAGAGTTATGGAGGAACATACATACATACAACACCTACACTTACAGATTTATTATTAGTGTATTTTTAATCGGAAATATCTTGACTACAAGCCTTCCAGTTTTGTAGCCAGTTGTTTAAAGTGGGTATCTAGCTAGGTTTGATTGTTTCCGTATTTTCCCCAAAATTACAACCTCGGGGTCTTCAAGTCTAGGGTAAATGGGCACTTACTAGGTAAGCGTGGTCCATCTTTGGCCACATCTGCACCTAACATCAAGTGAGATCGCGGCCAAGCGCTGCCTTGATTACATAAAAAAAATAAATGTAAGAGATTGTTTTTCTATACTAATATTATAAAGAGGAAAGATTTGATTGTTTGTTTGTTTGTATAGAAAGGCTCCGAAACTACTGGACCGATTTGAAAAATTCTTTTACCATTAGAAGCAGACATTATCCGTGATGAACATAGTATACTTTTTACCGCGGGAAAATGCTTCATTCCTACGGGAAATCTATATTAATATTATAAAGAGGAAATAAATGTTTGTTTGTTTGTATAGAATAGGCTCCGAAACTACTGGACCGATTTGAAAAATTCTTTCACCATTAGAAGCCGACATTATCCGTGATGAACATAGGATACTTTTTACCGCGGGAAAATGCTTCAATCTTACGGGAAATCTAAAATAAAAGTAAATACTAGCGGCTTGGCCCAGGAGATAGCGCCATCTATCCAAAACACGGTAGATGGTGTTTTATACTTTTCTACGCGGACGAAGTCGCGAGCACCAGCTAGTATACTGTATATGAGCTTATCGAGTGCAGGTAGAGAAGCTCAGTTTCTGAAGCGGTTATTGCGTGAACTTACTAGTGAGTCTAATATTATATCTATTTATAATGATTCACAATCTGCCCAAAAGTTGGCATTGAATCCAGTTCATCACAACAGAACCAAGCATATAGATACAAAATTTCACTATATAAGGGATTTATTAGCTAGTAATATTATTAATGTTATATACACTCCTACTATAGATATGTGGGCTGATGTGCTTACTAAGCCATTGGCGCGCATTAAGCATCTGAACTGTATAAAAGGTATGGGTTTATGTATATAATTTTATTTTGTTTACGGGAGAGTATATGTTGTAGTAACTAATGTATATAATTTATTTTGATTACGGGAGAGTATGTTGTAATAACTGGCTAATCAAAATATTTATATTTCTTTTTAATAGGTATGCTTAGTTACCATTTAAATAATTCTGACATGTAAACAATATTGAGAATAAAATATGTGAATATACAACATATACAATAAGTACATAATATATTAATATGTAAGGAGATTATTATGACGGTCCTCTTGATGGTAGGGCGGCGGGGGTTAAAAAGAAAAAGCTATTCAGTTCTCATTCCCTACTTAATAATATATAAAATATTGCTTAACCAATAATTAATAGTTAGTTAACGCGGAAATCATACATTTAACTTCTCTAATGTTGTGTTACGTCCGGCCTCTTGTTATAGGATGTTGTAAACACTCGACTTTCACATTCTATATTCTATCTAACATTATCTATAATGTATAGATTGTACCTGTTGGTCAATTAATGTGTAATTTGTTAAGCAATAAATCGATTATATAACATACAACAAGTATTTTTTATATACATGGGTATAATATTATCTACCAATGTAACTTTTCAAACGATCAATATTAAATTAATCCTTTTAATATTATATATGCGAAAATTTGTATGTTTGAATGTTTATTAATCAATAACGGAAAAACTGCGCAGATAGGTTTATTATTGGGATACTATACTTTTTATATTGAAAAAATATTATGCTCCGAGTGATCGTCTAAAAATATAAACAGGGGCGGAGCCACTGTCGTCACAGAGACAAAGATGTCAAAGACAGGCTTTATCTATACTAATATTATAAAGAGGAAAGATTTGATTGTTTGTTTGTATAGAATAGGCTCCGAAACTACTGGACCGATTTGAAAAATTCTTTTACCATTAGAAGCCGACATTATCTGTGATGAACATAGGATACTTTTTACCGCGGGAAATTGCTTCATTCCTACGGGAAATCTAAAATAAAAGTAAATACTAGTGGCTTGGCCTGGGAGATACGGTATATTGCGTTTTATACTTTTCTCGCGAGCACCAGCTAGTGATATATAAATCTACATTTCCAGTAATCGGAATTATTTTAAAATAGATTTTTATAGAAAATTTTTCTTTACTAAAAGTTATTTTCATTTGCAAGCATAGGTAATTTCCTAATTAAATGCCAGCATTGTTTAAGAAATAAATCTTTGAGACGACGCGAAATGCGTAATTGTGTGAAAAAAACATTGTCGCGGGGGAAATTGATGGGACAATGTTGCTGGGAATGTTAGATAAAGTTAATTTGCTAAAGACCTTGTTGATTATTTCCGCGTTCGTGCTTCGAAATCTACAATCTGATCGCAGCAAGGAATAGGTAAACTAATAAATTATCAAAATTTCAAAATAAATCAATAAATTTTCAAAGTTCGAGTGAATAAGCATCTTCTGGGTGATTCGCTCTATCATAGGCCTCATCTTCGATACACGGCTGGATGTTGGCCAAGAGAAAACCTAAAAAAAATGAAAATAGTGGGAAACTTTTATGAAAAAAGGGCGGTAATTAATGGTAGCAGTCCACTTAATGGTAGCAGGTCACCATCATAAGGAACAAAACGTATTTCTAATTGTCTTCCATAACATATTTGTTATGGTTGCCAGAAGTGCTTACTTTATGACCTTCAAACGTAGTTGATTTTTTCTTTTATAATCTGTTCAAAATCTGATAGCTTTGACCGGAAACCGGTGTTAATAAAGAAAGAGCTTTGCTATAGTCCGAGCAGGACAGTCATTCTCTATTTTAAATATAGAATACTAGCTGGTGCTCGCGACTTCGTCCGCGTAGAAAAGTATAAAACGCAATCTACCGTATTTTGGATAGATATCTCCCGGACCAAGCCGCCTAGTGTTTCCCGTAGGAATGAAGCATTTTCCCGCGGCAAAAAGTATCCTATGTTCATCACGGATAATGTTGGCTTCTAATGGTAAAAGAATTTTTCAAATCGGTCTAGTAGTTTCGGAGCCTATTCTATACAAACAAACGATCATATCTTTCCTCTTTATAATATTAGTATAGATTAGACCCCGGTTTCCCACGAATGAATAAAAAATATTTCTGCTATTAATATATACACAAACGTTTATCTTTCTTTCTAATAATGAAACGTGTATCAAAATCTGTTGTGTAGTTTGAAAGTAGTTAACGGACAAATTGATAGAATTTTAAGCGGACAGCGGACGCGGTATCACAGAACCAATTAATAATTCGATACAATTTAACTTAACTAGCACTTGTGATAAATATTAATTTCTAATTAAACGACAAGTCACCTAAATATTGCAGCGACTCGGAAATGCACTGAATAAAAGAAATTATGTAAATGCGACTTCCCACGTGCAATCAAAACAATTTAGGTAACACCTGACTTGGTGTTTGGTTTAAGTCATGAAATAAAAACGAGTATCGGAATCAAAAGTTTCTGAAAAAATATCTACGATAGGTATTTTCTTTTCTTTTTTCATTTCTTTTTTTTTTTGGGCATGTCTAAAACTCTCTCTCGTGTAAGTATATAATTATTATAATTAAACAAAGGCTAACAATACTGATGTACTGTGAGAGCACTTTGTTCTGTGTATTTTGTTGTTCATTTTATTGTATACCGTTTGCTTATAATTACATTTCCTACTAGCCGCGACTTTGTTCGCTTTGAAAAATAAAAAAGTACCCTATCCTGTGTCCTGTATGTCTAAATGTTTATCTACCAAGTTTCATGAAAATCTGTTAATTTGTATAAGAGTTATGGAGGAACATACATACGTACATACATACAGAAAAAATTCTAAAAATGGTGAATTTAGTTTCAGTATCATGTATAGAGCCTATAAACACGATATCTCTGAAAACAAAGTAAATTACTCCATGACCAACACTTACAGATTTATTATTAGTATTGATTGTTATCGCCATAAGCTTATCGTTTGGACCACACTTCAATGTTAATTCATTTCTCGTCTCCACGAGGAAGCACAGACTTTTTACCAAGAATGTCACACGCTAAGGAACCATTGTTTTATTATTTTTTTTTCTATTACGCAGACAAATGCGCTTTCTACTATTAGATTATGAAGTTGATTAGGATTTCTATGACAATGTTTCATATAATTATGCAATTCCTATAAACGTTAATACCACTTTTAGGGTTTTTTTTTTACGTTAAGCGTTAATAATTTAGATGAAAGTAAAAAATAAAATATTTGTAAGTATAATTCTGTTTCCTATCCTACGCTAGCCCCCGGCCGCGCTCCAACACGTATAATATAAACCGTATTATGAAACTTATCTATATTTCAATTCCTACCCAGGCAACACATAGGCCAGATATCAGTATGAAATTCACAAATTATTCAGTTTAAAGCTTTGTTATAAGGGTATTAGAACTGACAAGATAGGCAAATGCTGTATTGAATGATTTTTGGGCTATTATAACACTATGGGCTATTATGAGCTTCTTGTTGCTTATTCAGCTACTATTCAGCTATTATGTTACTACTATACAGCTTCAAGCAATTTATTTTGTGCCCAAATTGCTTGAATAACGGCTGTATAAATGCATTTATTCAAAGAATATTCAACCATTCTGTGTTGCTTGGGCAGTAATATCCTTTCAGGTCATGTTTTTTTTATAAATTTTCTATTCCTTTGCAGTTTTATTTTTAGTGCTACTATTGAGGCCTTCAACGCCAATGAAATCGTTCTATAACCCGTCAAAATGCCCCGAAATATGATGAAAAGAATCAAAAAACGCAAGATTGAATATCTTGGCAACGTGCTTAGGCACGATAGATGTCTGCTACAAATTATAATAATGGGTAAGATGGAAGTCGTGGCTCAGAAATATCCGAGAATGGACTGGGATTGGTCGAGCAGCTTTTCCAGTTGGCTTTTGACAGGGACAGGTTCAGGAAGTTGACGGCTAATCTTCAGGACTGAAGAGGCACAAGGAGAGAGAGCGAATTCATCGGTCTCATGGCTAAAATGCGTCCTGTCTCACACAGCACAAAGCGCGACGTATATTACGGTGGCATACCCATTTCATAAGCCGGACTTGAAACCTATATGGGAATTTGTTGCTAATTTGTTGCTAATTTGTACCGCAAAAAAAAAATTTGTACCTCCATTAGTTTACGAGAAACGACGGGTATGCTGACGTAATATTACGCTAGCATACCCATTTAGGATAACTTGACAATGGAAGCACCATTCCAACGGCTTATTTTGTTGCTAATTTGTTGCTCTGAGATAGGCTAGTTAGATGTTAAAAAATGTCACCCCTTCAGGGGGGGTGAACTACCCTTACATATAAAAATTTGGAATAGCGAGCTCGTTCTAACGGCTTATTTTAACGTTAATTTGTTGCTCTACGGTACGCTAGTTAGATGTTAAAAAATTTCACCCCTTCAGGGGGATGACGTACTATTACGCTAGCATACCCATATACAGTATCTTGACAAGGAAAGCACCTAGCGACTCCATTCCAACGACTTATTTTGTTGCTAATTTGTTGCTCTGAGATAGGCTAGTTAGATGTTAAAAAATGTCACCCCTTCAGGGGGGGTGAACTACCTTTACATATAAAAATTTGGAATAGCGAGCTCGTTCTAACGGCTTATTTTAACGTTAATTTGTTGCTCTACGATACGCTAGTTAGATGTTCAAAAATTTTACCCCTTCAGGGGGATGACGTACTATTACGCTAGCATACCCATATACAGTATCTTGACAAGGAAAGCACCTACCGACTTCATTCCAACGACTTATTTTGTTGCTAATTTGTTGCTCTGAGATAGGCTAGTTAGATGTTAAAAAATGTCACCCCTTCAGGGGGGGTGAACTACCCTTACATATAAAAATTTGGAATAGCGAGCTCGTTCTAACGGCTTATCTCCAAATTTTTATATGTAAGGGTAGTTCACATCTAACTAGCCTATCTCAGAGCAACAAATTAGCAACAAAATAAGTCGTTGGAATGGAGTCGCTAGGTGCTTTCCTTGTCAAGATACTGTATATGGGTATGCTAGCGTAATAGTACGTCATCCCCCTGAAGGGGTGAAACTTTTTAACATCTAACTAGCGTATCGTAGAGCAACAAATTAACGTTAAAATAAGCCGTTAGAACGAGCTCGCTATTCCAAATTTTTATATGTAAGGGTAGTTCACCCCCCCTGAAGGGGTGACATTTTTTAACATCTAACTAGCCTATCTCAGAGCAACAAATTAGCAACAAAATAAGTCGTTGGAATGAAGTCGGTAGGTGCTTTCCTTGTCAAGATACTGTATATGGGTATGCTAGCGTAATAGTACGTCATCCCCCTGAAGGGGTAAAAATTTTTAACATCTAACTAGCGTATCGTAGAGCAACAAATTAACGTTAAAATAAGCCGTTAGAACGAGCTCGCTATTCTAAATTTTTATATGTAAGGGTAGTTCACCCCCCCTGAAGGGGTGACATTTTTTAACATCTAACTAGCCTATCTCAGAGCAACAAATTAGCAACAAAATAAGTCGTTGGAATGAAGTCGGTAGGTGCTTTCCTTGTCAAGATACTGTATATGGGTATGCTAGCGTAATAGTACGTCATCCCCCTGAAGGGGTGAAATTTTTTAACATCTAACTAGCGTATCGTAGAGCAACAAATTAACGTTAAAATAAGCCGTTAGAACGAGCTCGCTATTCCAAATTTTTATATGTAAGGGTAGTTCACCCCCCTGAAGGGGTGACATTTTTTAACATCTAACTAGCCTATCTCAGAGCAACAAATTAGCAACAAAATAAGTCGTTGGAATGGAGTCGCTAGGTGCTTTCCTTGTCAAGATACTGTATATGGGTATGCTAGCGTAATAGTACGTCATCCCCCTGAAGGGGTGAAATTTTTTAACATCTAACTAGCGTATCGTAGAGCAACAAATTAACGTTAAAATAAGCCGTCAGAACGAGCTCGCTATTCCAAATTTTTATATGTAAGGGTAGTTCACCCCCCCTGAAGGGGTGACATTTTTTAACATCTAACTAGCCTATCTCAGAGCAACAAATTAGCAACAAAATAAGTCGTTGGAATGAAGTCGGTAGGTGCTTTCCTTGTCAAGATACTGTATATGGGTATGCTAGCGTAATAGTACGTCATCCCCCTGAAGGGGTGAAATTTTTGAACATCTAACTAGCGTATCGTAGAGCAACAAATTAACGTTAAAATAAGCCGTTAGAACGAGATCGCTATTCCAAATTTTTATATGTAAGGGTAGTTCACCCCCCCTGAAGGGGTGACATTTTTTAACATCTAACTAGCCTATCTCAGAGCAACAAATTAGCAACAAAATAAGTCGTTGGAATGAAGTCGGTAGGTGCTTTCCTTGTCAAGATACTGTATATGGGTATGCTAGCGTAATAGTACGTCATCCCCCTGAAGGGGTAAAAATTTTTAACATCTAACTAGCGTATCGTAGAGCAACAAATTAACGTTAAAATAAGCCGTTAGAACGAGCTCGCTATTCCAAATTTTTATATGTAAGGGTAGTTCACCCCCCCTGAAGGGGTGACATTTTTTAACATCTAACTAGCCTATCTCAGAGCAACAAATTAGCAACAAAATAAGTCGTTGGAATGGAGTCGCTAGGTGCTTTCCTTGTCAAGATACTGTATATGGGTATGCTAGCGTAATAGTACGTCATCCCCCTGAAGGGGTGAAATTTTTTAACATCTAACTAGCGTATCGTAGAGCAACAAATTAACGTTAAAATAAGCCGTTAGAACGAGCTCGCTATTCCAAATTTTTATATGTAAGGGTAGTTCACCCCCCCTGAAGGGGTGACATTTTTTAACATCTAACTAGCCTATCTCAGAGCAACAAATTAGCAACAAAATAAGTCGTTGGAATGGAGTCGCTAGGTGCTTTCCTTGTCAAGATACTGTATATGGGTATGCTAGCGTAATAGTACGTCATCCCCCTGAAGGGGTGAAATTTTTTAACATCTAACTAGCGTATCGTAGAGCAACAAATTAACGTTAAAATAAGCCGTTAGAACGAGCTCGCTATTCCAAATTTTTATATGTAAGGGTAGTTCACCCCCCCTGAAGGGGTGACATTTTTTAACATCTAACTAGCCTATCTCAGAGCAACAAATTAGCAACAAAATAAGCCGTTGGAATGGTGCTTCCATTGTCAAGTTATCCTAAATGGGTATGCTAGCGTAATATTACGTCAGCATACCCGTCGTTTCTCGTAAACTAATGGAGGTACAAATTTTTTTTTTGCGGTACAAATTAGCAACAAATTCCCATATAGGTTTCAAGTCCGGCTTATGAAATGGGTATGCCACCGTAATATACGTCAAAGCGCGGGAAGAGCACTCGACTGAGATGCACAATCATTCATACAAAAAATAAAATCACATACAGACCCTTGGGCCAACGCTTTTTTTGACAAAACTACTGCATATATCTATTTCGTGTAAAGTTATTTGAACTCTTGAATAACTAATCAATGTTTGTGTGTAAAGTATTTTGGAGTTTTTGTACACTAGAGTGACCTATTCACCCTCAAAGTTGCATTAAAAATTGTGTTAAAATATGGATTGTTCAAGGGTCATTAATATCTTTTAAATTAATATATATTTTTTAAGTTTGTATAAAAACGAACCTAGTTAACGATAAGATAAATCGGTATCATGCTTACTTATAAAACAGCGAAGTAATAATTTTTAAACGTTTGTGTCATCTTAAATCCTATGTTCAGCAGTGGACATTAATCATTAAGTTGAGTTTAAGTTAGTTACTTAAAGTTGATCAAATACAGTTAAAATTGAGAACAAGGACATGAATTAATCGCTCAGCCAAATAAAGTTAGCTCTCGGTTCATCGTTGGCCCTAGAACAAGTCTCACCTTGATTGAACAATTTAATAAATGCTGTTTCGTACCTTTTAAGGCACAATCTTCGTCCTTTGGTACTAGGTCAATGATATATAGCCATGAAAGTAGAAATTAAACCGGTCCAATACAACCATCAATGTTTCTTCCGATATATAAAAAAAGGCAATAAAGGACGAATCCTATTTATAAAGTGCGCGGCTGACCTTATTTCTTTATGGCCAGTATGACTAAGTGTATATCTGGTTTTTATTACCGTGTGAGAATAACACATGTCACATTTACTTAATCCTAATCTATACTAACATTATAAAGAGAGAAGATTTGTATATTTGTAATGAATTAACTCAAAAAGTACTGGACCTATTTTAAAAATTCTGTAATACAAGGTATACGTTACTAGCGAGTAACATACTAATATTATAAAGAGGAAAGATTTGATTGTTTGTTTGTATAGAATAGGCTCCAAAACTACTAGACCGATTTGAAAAATTATTTTACAATTAGAAGCCGACATTATCCGTGATGAACATAGGCTACTTTTTACCGCGGGAAAATGCTTCATTTCTACGGGAAAACGGGTAATAGGACAACGGGTAGTAAGAATTATCCTTCCGTACTTATCTTTTTCACATAACTTCTAAACGGCTGAACCGATTGGGTTGGAGCGAAAATTCGTTATATGGGTATTTCGATGATTTCCTGGATGATTTAAAAATACAATTGGATCCGGTAGTTGGCGCTGCTGTCGGTATGTCAACTACTAAACGGCTTGACCGATTGGGTTGAAATTTTGTATGTGTATTTCCATGTTTTCACAGACGCGAATGTATTATATTTTATAAATAAAAGTTACGCGGAAGAAGTCGCGTGCAACAGCTAGTAAGGAATAAATTAAGAAAAATAATGCGAATATAATTGAGACATTAAATTAATTACAGGCTCAAATTGGTCGCGGTGATGTACCTCATTAGTTGTTTCGACACAGCGGTCAAATTAATTAATTAGTTAATTAACTTAATTAACACATTATTGTCGAATATTAAAAAATATTTTTTACGAAGACCACTTCCAACACTCCACACACTTTCTTAATATTTCTGTATCCATCTGTGTAATTCGTATAAAACTTAGCCTTTTTGCTCCATTTTGTCCACACTCACTAGCTGGTGCCCGCGACTTCGTCCGCGTTTTATGTCTTATATAGCCTATATTATTGTAAAGTTTCGTTGAAATCCATTCAGTAGTTTATGCGTGAAACAAACATCCATATGTCCATCCATACAAACTTTCGCATTTATAATACTAGCTGGTACTAGCCACTATTAGCCCGCGACTTCATCCGCGTTGAATGACGAAAGGTACCCTATGTCCTTTCTGGTGTCCCAGACAACGTGTATGCAAAATTTCATGATGAAAGGTTCAATAGTTTTTGCGTGAAAGAGTTACAAACATCCATACAAACTTTCGCATAGACCAGACAGGATAGTATAGTACTACGAGCAAAAAATAATCCCCTTAGTACTACCAGTAGTACCACCTGTAGTGCCACTTGTAGTGCCACAGGTAAGCACTGGGTGAAAGCAGTACCTAACAAATCCATGGTTGCCGTTGACGACCAATAACTATATATAATGAGTAATCATGGAATTATGTAGTATGGAGTGGCTAATACTAAAAGTGGGCTCTTGAAAAGAGGACCTCCATCATATTAAAGAATTAATAAAACTGCTGAGTGCGATCAGTCTTTTCAAATTATTGCAAACAAAACCGACTTTATCATCTTAGGTTTCAAAATAGAAGAAAATAACGAGTCTTCAAATGAAACCCACATAATAATGTATTTAAGAAACTGTCGGTTTGGTGACCGCGTAACCGCCATAATACTCGCTCATACGTAGACAATGTGACATAAAACAGGCATCGCAGATTGTGTTACAATTTTACGTTTTCCAGTACAATCGCCTTTATTGTATTTAAAATAAAGACGCAAAGCGTCCAAAGTTAACTGCAGAGCTAAATGTGTTGATACACAATAAGGGTATTGTCTGCTGAACGTTGTTCCCAGAGAGATATCAGCAGAGTTTCCAGTGCCGTCGAGAAAGTCACCTTTCTCGAAGATTTCAAATGTGGAGGAACTGTGAACTTGTCAAATACACAGAACGTCGGCCTAACTCGTTAACCTGCTAAGTCACATTTTGCATAGTTTTCAGGAGGAAGAAAATACACAGAATATTACATCGGGTGTTTAAGTCGGTCTAACTCGTTAACCTGCTAAGTCACATTTTGCATAGTTTTCAGGGGAAAGAAAAAATACACAGAATATTCCATCGGGTGCTTAAGCCGGCCTAACTCGTTAACCTGCTAAGTTACATTTTGCATAGTTTTCAGGAGGAAGAAAAAATGAGATGACAAGAGGTGCGTCGCATCAGACATTTCACACGAGCGACATTATCAGTACAAAACTTAGGATTTAAGAGGTTTTTTTAGCTATTAGTGAGAAAGCAGTTTTTCATTTATGAATTTTCTCACCTTTTTATAGTTTGATAATCGTCGTTATTCCTTATCCTTATTTATATCCTTATTCGGACGAAATCGCAGGCACCAGCTAGTATATTAGTATATAGATGATATTGTTTAGATGTGCTTACAGTAATTGTTTCAATATAAAGTATTTCTGTTGACAAATTTGTCTTCGTTCTCATATTATGTACATATAATAGACCAATCTCGTTTAAAAGTTACACACAGTTGCGTTTGCGCACAAGGTGTATGATTAACACTCAATATACTCAATGGACGTCTGTCACACCGCATAAAATTAAGTTTACCTACTTCTGAATTAGAGTCGAGAAATGTCCGGACGCACGCATGTTACAAAGTTATGACTGTCTAAAGTTTAAATTAAAAGTGTCATTTTATAGGATTTTCATTTAAACGACGGGAAAAACAGTACTAAGTAATTCGTCATAGTTGCCAGTTTCAAAGCTTTCTCGAATATTAATCTTACTTATACATCTATATCTATATTATGTATAATACAAAATATATGAGCAATAAAGAGAGATAAAATTATTGAATAATACTTTAGTAAAAATAATAATAATAGTGTGGGTCGCCTGTATAGAGGGCTCCCCAGCTGTGGGATGGTTAGATAATGTTCCCACGTATGTACATATATTAGTATGCCAGCTGAATACTATCCCCGACTTCCACCAGAATGATTAACAACCCTCAACTTAGTCAGCAGCCAATGAAACTCAAAATACATTTGCATTAGCACAGAAAAAGTCAGGTTGAAAAGCAATAGCAGAATGTTTATTTACAAATTTTGGCAGCCCTTATATATTTTCATTTTGACAAGACATTCTATTTCAAATTCAAATCAATCATGGAATTAAATTTAAATGTTCGTTCGAATTTTTCAAGTTGACGTTTTCGAATCTTCTCTGCCAGCGTTGTATGAAGAGGTATATACGTGTTTTGTAATGTGGAGTATCGCCACAATAGACTTAATAAAAATTAGCGCACAAGAATTCGCGGTTAAAAGGGAAATAGAAAAAGTAACCAAAGAAAATAGAAGGCAAAATTGTTATTAAAAGTCAAAAATTTTGAATAAAAAAATAGATTATTTCTGTATTCGACAGATTTAATCCTTCAGTTAGATTAAACCTTAAAAAATCAGTAATTATTATACTTCAGTGTATGTTCGGTGTGATAGTCAGCTTCCATAAAATGTGCGTCCAGTTCCTCCACTTTTACTTTATATGTTGAGAAAGTAGTTGTGGCGTGATGAATGTGTCATCACGCGCTCACATCTTTTTATCACGAAACATGGCTTCACAAAATTGTATATTTACAACAAACACTATTCAATATAAATAAATATTGTAGACTATAAATTGTGTGAAAAATTATAGAAAAATTATAGAATAGAAACTGTGAAATCTTATAGAAACTCATTAGCGTCTGCATAATTTTTTTTTTTTTTTTTGAATAAGACCCTTCACTTTACCTTCTCAGAGTCGGCAGATAACTTGCATACATTAGGATGTTGCATAAATACATAGCTTTGCTTATGTTGCTTCAATAGGTGACGGTAGCCATCTACCATCAAGTGGACCATCATCCCTCCAGCCAATTTTTACAAAAAGGCAATCTTTTCTGTAAGAGGGTTCTGGTAAATTTTTGTACTCTTTATTACTTAATGTGACGTGATTTCAATTCTAATATTGTATAGATAGGTACTAATAATAATGTATGTATATTAAAGTTTTTAAAGAAAATGTACATTTTGTAAAGAAAATACTTAACTAAAATGTACAATTTGATAACTTGTTCAGACCTTAGATAGAAAATAAATACAATAAGTGCGATACCTGACGCAAAAGAAAAAAGATTCAGTCGTGTTATTTTGGGAGAATGTTTTTAACTTGTGAAATTTTAATGTGAAAATTTTACCCTTTCTTTTTCCATAACGGTGATATTGGTGCTCAAGTAATGTCAAAGCCAGCAAATTATTACAATGTTGCACCCACTGTGTGGTCTAAGCATTCCCACAATGGATCCTAATGTTCAGATTACGGGCTTTTTGCACGCAAATGCACTATATCGAGGTACAGTCACAGTATAAGCGGAGCGTCTACTGTGATGTTAGACGAATCTAAAGATTTCAAGTCATATTTTAATAAGCAAAACTGTAATAAAATATATTATAAAAATCTTCGTAAAACTTCGTAAGGTCTCGTTGTAGCTTAACTAAATTACCTGTAAATTAGCAATAAAATACTAAATTATCTTTAATTAATTGGATTAAAATTATATTGGTCAATAATATGGTAAAAGCTTTATTGGTCGGTAAATGACTAATAAAATTTATGTAACGTTTTAACTGCACATGCCACTGTAAACTGTAAAGTGCAGCCCTATTTTATTAAGTACTAGCTGGTGCCCGCGACTTCGTCCGCGTTGATAAAAAAATATATAACTCACAAAATATGGTTTATGTAAAGCAATATAACGCCTGAAATACATTCATGTCTGACATTATACTTTTGCCAAGTGTTTGATCTTTATTTTGAGTTAGCTGATGCCGTTAGATTAACGTTCTCGCTATCCGCGTCGCCATCACTGGAACCGCACCCTTTAGATGTGAATCGTTGTAACAGCGTTATGTAATGTACATTTTGATATTACACGCGTTATCATATTGGGAATCCTACCTCCATCTTTACGGTCGCGGTTCCGGAGTCATAAAGTTAATGTTTTGTTTTGCTCTTTCTTTGTAACGTTACGTTCAATAGATGTAATCTGCATTGAATTATTACCGATTGGTTGTGTTTGTTGCCACGCTCTTCGTATAACAGTAGTTTTCTCGAAGGATGGCGGTCATTACGTAGATAATATGGAAATATTGACAATCGAAGCGACTAAGAAATGTTTTTATACATTGACAGTGAGCATGCGTCATAAAGCATTGAGTTAATGAGGCGTCAGAAACAAAAAAAACGAAAATGGATACAATTTCCAATCAATTGACTCAGGAATTTCACCTTTCCATTCGATTGATCATGAGCGTTACACGTAAGAAGGGGGCGTTTAAAGGTACATAATATTATAACTTACTTCACAGCGTGCACAGACTTAATATGAGTTCCTTTCAAAAGCACACACACATGTGAATGTGAGTTTGTTTGTTTGTAACGCTTTCACGCAAAAACTACTGAATCGATCACCATAAAATTTTGCATACACGTTGTCTGGGACACCAGAAAGGATATAGGGTACCTCTCATCGTTCAACGCGGACGAAGTCGCGGGCACCAGCTCGTCCTTACTAATATTATAAATGCGAAAGTAACTCTGTCTGTCTGTCTCGCTTTCACGCCAAAACTACTGAACCGATCACCGTGAAATTTTGCATACACGTTGTCTGGAACACCAGAAAGGACATGGGGTACCTTTCATCCAAGAAAAAAGTAATGTTCCCGAGGGATTATCTAAAATATAAAACTGTAACTAACGCCTGGCCAATGTTATAGCAACAAGTTGTCAAGCGTTATAATTGCTTTTATATTTTTAATTTATCGTCGCGTACAAAGTCGCGGGCACCAGCTAGTATTACATATATTGTCACACGTTATATTGCTTTATATATTTTTCCAGGCGTTAATTAATCGTTATTTAGTCGTCGTAAAAGTCACGAAGAAACAGAGGTTGCGGAGTACCTCATCTACGTGTTGCAGTACACATGAGCATTTATCGGCTGTTATTGTTGCTGAAAATTATGTAGGATTAATTAAGATTAAGGTCCTTTAATTAAGATTAAAAAAAATCATTCCTAACCTAACTAAAATTGAATGATTGTCGAATAGTATTGACTTTCAACTGTATCCTCTCATCTTTAAATTACTTAATAACAATAGGACGGCGCGGCGTTACAACAAAAAGGCCAATCATTGTTTACAAATGGGAAAATTAAATAAAAATACAACTGCAAGTACCTAGTTATAACCAAACTCCCCTTAAGTTGGTCAAGGTGCGGATGGTAGAGTCACGCACAATATTATACAATAATTGTTTTCTCAGCGAGTATAATTTTACGTGGATGGATATCGCAAAATATAAACTTATTTGCTCATTCACAACTCTACGTGTGATAAATCTTCACTGGAACACTCAATATTTTTCTTAATTATGACTTTTTTACAATATTTTTTTACAATAGTTGCTAGATGTAGATATTTTCAGTTGTCCTATAGGAGCCTATAAACAAACCCTCGAAAATATAATATTCTTTTTGTAGCAGCCAGTTTATCTATTTATTATGTGTTATAATGTTATTTGTCAATTGGTGTATTTATACTTTTTTCTCTTTCTTTTTCTTTGTTTACCTTTTTGTATGTTTTCTCTCAGCTGCAATATTCTGTGGTCTTGTAACTTATAATATGTTTTAGTAATTTAGTGGAAACTTTGCTGATTTATGTTTTTCTTGTATGTTTGTGTATAAGGTGTATCGAGATATTGTATGTTTACCTAATATAAATAAAATAAAAAATAAAATAGTAAATATATTAAAAAAAAAAAACAAATCGCCAAAAAATTAATTTACATGGCTTACATAGGCTAAACCTTAAGAGATACACAAAATGATGTACTTTGTAATGTATACTTTGTTTTGTATGTATATATGTTGTAATGAAATACTTTGTAGTTCTTTTAAAATCCTTAACAAAAAACCTGGATGGCATATCTATCTGTTACGATTGACTCACAATAACCATTTTAATCTCTACAATAGGTATTCTACATATTGAGAGAGTCATGTCATGTTTTCATTTATGGGAAGAGAGATAAACGAGGAAGGTATAAAAAATTGCATCCCGGACGAAGCTGGGAGCGGGTCACTAGTTTATTATACATATATATATATATACCTATAGAGATGTCCTGAAACATCCACTAATTAGAATGACAAAAAAAATACCTTGCGCGCCTGACTTATTGTTTTGTCTATTCTCG
This sequence comes from Synanthedon vespiformis, assembly GCA_918317495.1. Classification (NCBI taxonomy): domain Eukaryota; kingdom Metazoa; phylum Arthropoda; class Insecta; order Lepidoptera; family Sesiidae; genus Synanthedon; species Synanthedon vespiformis. The sequence goes on from OU906965.1 coordinate 5,310,661, forward strand.
CGTACAGATCGCTAATTTTTTCTCCATGGTATCATATCCCGCGCTTACAATGCAGTGAAAACGAAAGTTTCGATCACTTTTTGTTGGTGTTCACTTTCATCAGGTGCCGAAGCCGCAGTAATGAGTTTTATCTCTTTATATCTATAATTACTATGCACTGAAGACATCTTGAGACATATCAATAGGGCAATGAGTCGTCTTGATGGACGTATGTGCATTGGAAATCGCACGTTCTCGATAATTGCACTTGAGATGTGTTGCAACAACCTAGTCCTGGACGCTATTAGAAATTAAAGCCTAAACGTGGTAATAGGGTATGCGTGTAGTTTATATTTCACACATTTTTTTTTTCGAACCCTTATCGACAGGACAATAAACCAAACCATACGAAAAACAGTTGGACAGATTTTGACTGGATTTTGACTGGCAGATAGCTGATGTTATAATTTTTATTTGAGAAAACATACATATATACATACAATATAATACATATACACTTACAGATTTATTATTAGTATTGATAATAACAATAATAGATAAGTAATTCGATTCAATAATAAGTAAGTACCTATACTCTCAATATAAAAATCTTGGTAAAAATAGACTAAGCCTTATTTGAAACCTATTTAATGAATAAATTAGGTACTAATTCACTGTTCCATTTTTGTTCCTACAAATTGTAATTAAAAAGTTAATTTAGGACATTTTGGATCCATAATTAATTGCTTTTTTTTTGTTTAGTTAAATTAGTAAGACCTATTTTAATGTAAGCAGTGAAACGAGGCATTGTTATTAGTCGAACTTGACCTCGCGCGATTTTTCCTCTTCCCGAAGATATGAAAGAGGAACTATTTGTGACCTATGATGAAAATTATCCACCTTAGTAAGATAAAGGATAAAATATTGGGAGGGCCGGCATAGAAAAGTGGGCGTCGGAATTCCTCACAAATATTTTTTTACACATGAAAATTTAACTTTTATGAAAATCTAATAGTTTATGTATTATTTTGACAATGGAGAAAATTTTGCACATAACAGATTCTAACTGCTGCACATGGCATATTTTATTAAGAGGTGGTACTTAGTTCGAAAAATAGTGTTCATAAGCATTTAGCAGTTTTTTTTTTATATGATATATATTATAATAATAATAAAGGCGGTGAACTTTTCAAGAAGGTCAAAATGAACCTTAAACATTTTGACCTTAGTGAAAAGGAGTGATTTTTTCTTTTATCATCAATACTAATAATAAATCTGTAAATGTTACGTATGTTCCTCTATAACTCTAACGAATTAATTGATTTTCATGTAACTTGATAGATAAACATTATATTAAGACGTACAGGACACAGAATAGGACTTCCAAAAAAGGAGAATGTTCTCAATTCGACTGTATTTTTTTTTAATATTTGTTACCTCATAACTTTCGACTGGGTGAAACGATTTTGATGATTCCTTTTTTATTTAAAAGCTGATGGCGCTTTCCTTATGGTCCCATTTAAATTTGGTCCAGTTCTGACAATGGCATCCGTGAGAAAACGGTTTGAAGTCGGTTTTTTTTTTAAAAGACTTATTCTTTTTCAAAATCGCAATCGCCAGCTAGTCAATAAAATCAAAACACAGCAGATTTTGATTTGACAACGACGAAATGTTTTCAATTCGAAATGGAATCAAAGGAGGTTTTGGAGCGCGTGACAAGACGTCCATGTCGCGAGTTTGCATTCGTGAGTTCGCATGCGGTCGTGCCACAAACCGAAATAATTAACCAAATGACACACAAAAGTAAATCTCCACCCTTCAAGGTTAAGGCCAACTTGACCCCGCACGTAGCGTTCACAACTAGATTGTCTCTGCGTGACACATATTATTTATACGTGAAAATAGATGTCTTATTTTCGAATAAAAACCGTTATTGCACTGACATTTATTTTCTATTATTAACCGATTCAATTTTTTTATTTCTTTTTCATGTATAAATATTGAGATTCTTTTTAAAATATTTATTGTTAATCTACACTAATCTATACTAATATTATAAAGAGGAAAGATTTGATTGTTTGTTTGTTTGTATAGAATAGGCTCCGAAACTACTGGACCGATTTGAAAAATTCTTTTACCATTAGAAGCCGACATTATCCGTGATGAACATAGGCTACTTTTTACCACGAGAAAATGCTTCATTCCTATGGGAAATCTAAAATAAAAGTAAACACTAGCGGCTTGGCCCGGGAGATAGCGGCATCTATCCAAAATACGGTAGATGGCGTTTTATACTTTTCTACGCGGACGAAGTCGCGTTCAACAGCTAGTTAGTTATGAAGTAAAACAAAAACATAGCAAAAACACTTGTCATAGCTTTTGAAAATAAGACACGCGCGTGTAAAGTACATAGCATAAATTTGTTATGAGATGTGAATGATGCAGTCACCGTGACCTTAAACGACTTGGCACATCACACATCACATGGAACACAATACATTGTGAATCACTATGGTTTATAGCAAATGGTCCCGTCGAAGTTGTCATGCATTTGCATGCATTGTCTTCCTTAGTAGCCTTCGGTTTTAGGGCCGTTTATGAATGACAGGAAATAAGTGGTAATAAATTAATGCAATATCATGTTTTAGAGAGGTCTTGAGAGAAAATATTTTTATTTTGGACTCATTAACTCATTGTTGGTGAATCGATTTTTAAGATTCTTTTTTTATTTGAAAGCTTGCTTCCCGTGTGGTCCCATTTCAATTTGGTCCAGTTCTGACAATGGTATCCATGAGAAAAGACCATGAGACGGTTTGAAGTAGGTTTTTTTTGTTAAGAAGAATTATTTTAGGTATGTTTGTAATATATAAACTCAAAAACTACTGGACACATTTTAAAAATTCTTTTACTAATAGAAAGTTACATTATCAAGGCCCTTAGCCAAGAGCACCCAGTGCAAACGGGAGCGTTGTAGATTGACAAAACGACAGAAAATAAAGCCCGGTGATTGGTTGTTGTAACACCCACATAAAATTTTGACCAATCATCGGGCTTTATTTTCTATCGTTCTCTAACTTCGTAAAGGAGCGTTGGAATTGGTGTGCTCATGGCTAGGGGCCCAGGGAGTAACATAATATAAGCTATATTTTATGAAGTTACGCGGACGAAGTCGCGCGCAATAGCTCAGTAGTAGGATATAAACATTTGAGAACGGAACTACCCACAAAGTATGTAAGTGTAGAGTATGACATAGGTGCATTTAATTAAAACAAAGCTAAAAGAAAGTGTGGGATGATTTCTAAAAAAGCATCGAATGTGGTTATCATAAACACGTCAACTCGTGGGAACACATAACAAAGGGTTGCTTTCTAAAGTAAAACAATGTATCTTAACATTAATTCACAACAGAATAAGGTGCTTAACTTCATGAATATAATTAGTTTAATTTAATTTCAAATATATAGATATGACAGTTGTCAAAGAGAAACAAATTGAAGGCTACCATTCACGGGCACTCCATTTGGCAGCGCTCCATTACGATATTGGTGGACGACATCCAAATTTTTATAATACACTAGCTGGTGCTCTCGACTTCGTCCGCGTAGAAAAGTATAAAACGCTATCTAGCGTATTTTGGATAGATAGGCGCTATCTCCCGGGCCAAGCCGCTAGTATTTATTTTTATTATAGATTTCCCGTAGGAATGAAGCCTTTTCCCGCGGTAAAAAGTATCCTATGTTCATCAGGGATAATGTCGGCTTCTAATGGTAAAAGAATTTTTCAAATCGGTCCAGTAGTTTCGGAGCCTATTCTATACAAACAAACAAACAATCAAATCTTTCCTCTTTATAATATTAGTATAGAAAAATCACATGTTTTTTTTACATTCACGATGAGATTTGGAGTGGATGGAGTGGAGCACTGCAAATGGAGTGCCCTTGAATGGTGGCCTTTAGATTTAGTAAAACCACCATTTGTACCTATATAGGAACATGAGCTTTTCAAATTAAGTACGAACTTATCTGTCCTCCTTTTGTCATAGATAAATTATTGGTCCACTACTCTTGACTAGATATGGCCCCACCTAAAAGCAATTGCTCCGTGAATGCGGCAACTTTTTATTGTAGTGTGTGTAAAACATCGTCACTATTTATCACTTTTTACACAGTTCAATTATATTTTTACACAGTTTCACTACGCAAATTGGCATTTTATCATGCCGAAAATTTAATAAAACATTCCGAACGTACACATCACAGACAGTTTGCAGTGTGACTAGCTCGGATACGCCGAATCCGGCGTATTTGTTGTCGCATTTTGCAAGTACGGTGGCTGTATCTAGTCGAGTGCAGCGAGACCAATAATCTTTGATTTTTGTATTATAATACTGTACTACAATATCTTTAAATTTATTACAACTAATATACTTAAATTCTTTAAGACAAAAACAAACTATATTAAAAGAAACTAAATGGAGGTGAATAATTTCTGCTGCCAGTAATAACAAATAATTAATTAATAATTAGGAATCTGGAACATGGCGCGGAATGCGTCGCGTTAGAAATTATGTTGCATGATACACGCAGAAATAAGAATGGATTTAAAAAAAATATTAATATGTAATTACAAAAAAAAATGTAACGATGTAATTTAAAATATCGCGTTAATTAATGGAAACTTATTAGTTTTATTTCATTTATTCACGACAAGCCATCTCAAATAGGCCGTAGTTTATGATTTAAAATTATTGCTGTCTTTTTACCCTTTTTTGCCACAAATTAAATTACCTAACTCCGTACTTAATTGATTTCACAATTAAATGATACATTTTTTGAGTATCAATTTTTTGTAAAATAATATTTATTAAATTGTTTCTAAATCCAACCATTTTTTTGATTGTATTTGTAAATCTTTGACCTAAGTTTTGTACAAAATACAACATAGGTACTATTTTTTTAATAACCTGATAAATTCGATTGCTTTTCTAGTCTCTTAATTTTAATTAAATTAAATTAATTAATTAATTAATTAATGAAGTTAATTTTAGTTTTAATTTTAATTTAGTCTCTTAATTTTAGTCGATGACTTAATTTTTGTGTTTTTATCTATACTTAGTAATATTGTTTTCCCTTTTCCCTGGTTTTCCATCTTAAAAATTTCAGACCTTTCATTAACAGCATCAAACTTTTCTTTGATCTGCAAGAGATAAAAATCTATGTAACATAATATACCTCATTAGAACTTTTGATATAATCACGAGAAAACGTGATGATAAGAGTAATAATCATAAGATAATCGAAAAAGTCGATTACTTCACAAGAGCTATTGTGTTTGAATCATTATCTCGTATGTGCCGAATCAATGTTGACCCCACGACATAGTCTTGTGTTGTAACAATAATATTTTAAATGGATTTAAATGGATTAGCTAGTATACAGTTGTATTTATTAAATACTAGCTGGTGCCCGCGACTTCTTCCGCGTAGAAAAGTATAAAACGCCATCTACGGTATTTTGGATAGATGGCGCTATCTCCCGGGACAAGCCGCTAGTATTTACTTTTATTTTAGATTTCCCGTAGGAATTAAGCATTTTCCCGCGGTAAAAAGTATCCTATGTTTGTCACGGATAATGTCGGCTTCTAATGGTAAAAGAATTTTTCTAATCGGTCCAGTAGTTTCGGAGCCTATTCTATACAAACAAACAAACAAACAATCAAATCTTTCCTCTTTATAATATTAGTATCTAAGACTAGCTGTTGCACGCGACTTTGTCCGCATAACTTTATAAAATATAGCCTATGTTACTCGCTGACAACAATTTCCCAACAGTGAAAGAATTTTTCAAATCGGTCCTGTAATTTCGGAGCCATTTAAATCGCCTAGTAGACCAATATAATTAACCTGACTCAATCATACTCCTCGCAATCAGTACTTTGTAAGCCGTATGAAATTGTACACTACAATCCGAGTATCGAGTTTATTTGTGTGGACAATGTTATGTGATATGTTACGAAATAATCATAGTTTTGCACCGCAATTTGGAAAGGCTAACACGTCAGACGTCACCGCTAATAAAAGAGGTCAGCCGTAGTCATTCCTTTTTTTGGGCTGTCACATTCACTGCCAATTGAATAGTGAAATTGACATGTTTGAAGAATCATTTGAGACAGCTTTATTTATTTTAAAATGGAAAACAAAATTTAGCGTTCTTATAAAAAAATATTGGCTATTTATACCTACTATTGGCTATTTGCTACTTATAGAAATATACTGTATGTTGACTGTAGGTAAGTATATACTACTATTATAAAGAGGAAAGATTTGATTGTTTGTTTGTTTGTTTGTTTGTTTGTTTGTATAGAATAGGCTCCGAAACTACTGGACCGATTTGAAAAATTCTTTTACTATTAGAAGCCGACATTATCTGTGATGAACATAGGATACTTTTTACCCCGGGAAAATGCTACATTCCTACGGGAAAACGGGTAAAAGGACAACGGGTTGTAAGAATTGTTATCCTTCCGTACTTAACTTCTTTTTCACATAACTTCTAAACGGCTGAACTGATTGGGTTAAAATTTTATATGGGTATTTCCTGGATGATTTAAAAATACATTGGACCCGGTAGGTGGCACTGCTGTCGGTATGCCAACTACTAAACGCCTTGACCGGTTGGGTTGAAATTTCGTATGTGTATTTCCATGGTTTCACAGACACGAATGTATTATATTTTATAAAGTTACGCGGACGAAGTCGCGTGCTACAGCTAGTAGCTAATAATCTAAACTCTACATTGTTATGGCGATAGATGATGTTGATAATATACATATTGTTTCAATCTGTATTCTCACTGTGTGTGGAGAACACTCCCCACTCTCCTCTATGCAAGGTATAAGCACAGAATAATTTTCTATGAGCATAATTTGTGTGTATGGTGCAGATAATGACCGGGCACGGGTGCTTCGGTCATTATCTGCACTGTATCAAACGAGAGGAGTCGCCGCGGTGCCACCACTGCGGCGACCCAGACGACACGGCCGAGCATACACTTGAAGTATGCTCGGCCTGGAGTCCGCCGGAACTAAGAGCGGCGCTGGGGGATGGAGACGTCACACTGCCAAGCATGGTTGAAGCCATGCTTGGCAGTGTGACCAGCTGGAAAGCGGTTGCTTCCTTCTGCGAATTCGTAATGTCGCAGAAGGAGGCAGCCGAGAGGGAGCGAGAGGAAGAGGCAGGTCTCGCTTCCCTCAGACGCAGGCGGTTGGGCAGGAGAAGGCGGGCATATTTAGCACGTCTTCAAATGTCCTAGGGGACCTGCACGCACAGCTGGCTAGCTGTGTGTGCCTGCACAAGGTTCCCCCGTCTGGGGATTGCTCCGGTGTCTCCGGGCAATCCCCCATCGGCGTCAGCCTAGCCAGTAATGGCTAGGCCGCCCTGGGAGTAGATCGGAGTTGTTGCCTCGGCAGAGCCCGGTCCACCCCCGCACAAAGGGCAAGGAGGCACCGGGGAGTTTTAGTGGGTATTGGTCGGGCCCGCTATAACTAACATAGCGCAGAGCGCCGGCTGACCCCCACATACCCCTACCGTCTAGCCAGCGGTAGGGAATCTGTATACGGATTCCTCCTCGAAAAAAAAAAAATGAGCATAATTTGTGTAGAGAATAGGACCCACGTGCCCCCATATTTAGAGCACCAGTGTTAAAGTTAAAGCAACAGCAGACAGGCTGATCGCGTAACTACGTTAGAAGCTTATATATTTTCTAATATGTATATTAGAAATTAATACTAAAGTTCAATCTCCCAAAAGTAAGCTAGTATAGTGTTCTGCTCGGAACTAGGGTTTCGAAATGATAACGACCGACCGCACCTGTCTGGGTCGATGTCTACAGACTTTTACGATGGTTTTATGCTAAACATATGTTTGATAATTGAATATAATTTAAAATTATTTTCTAATTCTCTACGATCTATGCAATACACACGCCAACCAATTAAGTCTTTATGTTTTCAATTTTTGAAGTCACATTGACCACATGAACTACTCGTAAGTTAGTGTTAACCATCAGTGTTAATTTATAACAGTATTTCAAATATGTAACTTATTTAAAAACATGTTTTCTACAATGGGACTGAATACAAACAATCAAAATAATATATATTTGCAGCACTATCTTCTGGTTATGTACGTATGACTAAGGAATTTCATGTAAGTAGTCACCAAAAAACTGTTTTCATAGTAAATTTTAAAGGAAAAGTGACGAAATATTGCAACGAGACTGATTCTTAATATAGACATTACATTCTAGATTATGTACTAATTATTGTTCCGCATATTATACAATGTGCATTGCAATTTGAGTGTTGCTAATGAGAACTAAATGTATAGAAAAGAAACTACGACACGGTTTTGAAGTCGAACGAAACTGCATTGTAATTTTTTTGGAAACAATTGAAAGTTTTTGATGGCACAGTTTTATTTGTTTACATAATGGGCTTGTTACAAATAAACCTTCTTTTGAAACGTGCTATGAGGACGGTTTAATTAGCGATACCTACTTTTTTATGGTCACTTAAAGTTGGACTAGAGTAATGAGAAATCTTCGTTGCAGAATTCTTAGGTACAAGTTAAGTAAAAATTTTATATTAAAAATATATAAAATGAAAAAAAAATATGAAATTTGTTTCTTTTCACATTTAGATTTTTTGGATATACATGTTATTATATAAAAAATTGCTTAAACAAAAAATAGAATTAGACTAAATCAGTTTTTTTTTCAAAAATTCATAAATGTATACCATAACAAACCTCTTATGAGACGCTTAGTTGGGAATGATCTAACTAAATGGTGTGTAGAATCTGGAACACTAAAATCTCATATACTCGAGAAAATATCTTATATAAATGTCTACTCGAAAATTTACGTGTTCGATTATATACACCTACACATGACGTTGAAACTATAGGACTCGTAAGAAAGCTCAACGTCGCTCAACGAGCTATGGAGAGGTCTATGCTCAGGGTACATTGCGAGAACGAATCAGGAATAAAGAGATCCGTAGACAAAACAAAATAAATCCGAAATAACTTGGTTGAAGTGACAGACAGACCGACGGAGAAATTTGACGGCCGCTGAGACCTGAAGATTCTCGAGTGGAGGTAAATGGTGAATCCAAGCTACTTCTGATCTGTCCTATTGGAAAATTGTAGGTGAAGCCTATGTCCACCAGTAGACGTCCTACGGCTTATACGATGATGATAACTATCCACAAACCATTATGTTTGTAAAATTGCAAATAGATCTATACACTTGTCAAGGATTTCCTATATATGTATAAAGGAACTATTGCTTTATTGTTTGAATGAACCCGGCGTATTGAATCGGCAACCACCTGTGACCCCGGGTGGTCATCGTGACATTTGTCAGTGACAGGTAAACACGATTTAATCGCGTCGCAACACGATCAAAGCTGCGGTGCGCCTGCGACGGTGAATCCGCACCCTTTCACTTTCCGTTGCGCGGGACCACTGTCACACGTCAAACGATACATCAAGCTTTACCTAAACGGCGCTACTGTGTTTTATTTATCATACTAGCTGGCGCCCGCGACTTCGTCCGCGTTGAAAAAGTATCCTATCCTGTGTCCCGTACGTCTAAATTAAGAGTTATGGAGGAACATACACATAGTTACAATACTTACACTTGTTTACAGATTTATTATTAGTATTGATGATTGAAGCATAAGAATCGCTTACAATTATAAAGTATTACAGATGCAGTTTTTTTCTGCAAATTATATGCAAAAAAAAACCTTCATCTTTTCATTAGTAAAAACCGCATAAAAATCTGTTAGCGGGATACAGACATCTGTCTGCGGAAAGCGACTTCAATGTGAAGAACGCTCATGTCAGAAAAAATATGAAATTCATGATTATTCAGAGTATGATTTCTGTTTGAAATTATATTATTATTTTATTTCTTATTTTATTAAAGATAGAAATACTCTTATTCAAGATAATAAACTTTTGTAAGTAACTATAAAATATATTTTTTAGAAATAAATGCCTACAAGTTTGTTCTATATTCTAAGTATACAAAACTTAATAAATAAGATATAGGTAGTTAATTACGAAAAATAATGTTACTCGAAGAACAGTTTACTTGCTATCGAGTTGATAAGAATTTCATTTTAATAAAAAATACTGCCGTTTTGTGTCATCCTTATAATTAGTGAGCTTACAATTCTGTACAATATTTAAGAGTTCAATAATTGTTTTTACATATCATATAATGTAAAGACTTATAGTGTTTCACAGTGTATATATGTACGGTATGCGATTTCGATTGAATGCATTTTCGACCGACGAAAACGAAAAAACAAAAACGGAGGAGGTACTCAATTCGACGCGTATATTTTTTTAATTTTTTTTTATGATCACGCATAACTTTTGACACGGTGGTCCGATTTTGATAATTCTTTTTTTATTTGAAAGGGTGCACCCCCGAGACGGTCCTATTTTAATTTGAAAAAAAAAATTCCAACCCTAAGGGTAGGAAAACAGGGGATGATTGATTGTTCACTCACCGATTGTAGCATATAACCACGCATAACTATTTACAGAGTAGTCCGATTTTGATAATTTTTTTTTTAGTGGATAGGGTATACCTCGAAGTTGGTCTTGTATGAATTTGGAAAAAAATATCCTACACCTAAGGGTGGGAAAATTAAAAATTAAGCATGTAGTAAATATTAGATTATAGCCACAAAAAATATAAAATAAAACTTTTTAACAAAAAATAAAACCACCGAAAAAACTGAAAAGCATAAAATAATCTTATTATCATTTTATCTAAGTAATTTTGAGTCGGCGCCAAACAAGCAAAAATTACGTAAAGAGTGATGCGCGGCGGCGACTCAAAATTACTTAAGTAAAATGATAATAAGATTATTTTATGCTTTTCAGTTTTTTCGGCGGTTTTATCTAGTTTCTTCTCTATTCTGAGTCTTTAACAAAGATTTTATTTATTCTATTCAATTTCTATAGAATATTTCTATAAAACATCTCATGCATCAGATGCAATGGATACGTGCAGACAGTCACACATACCTCCCACAGGGGCGTATAGCCAGTCCGGCTGGTTTTTGCAGTTCAGAGAAATGAAAGCCGATGCGCACCCATCGGGCAAATTGCTACCAACCTGCGTCTGCGCACATTTCCGGATAACGCGGAACTGGGAAATATTCCCCTTACCCATCTATGTGCGTCCATTAATTACACGAACCGGAACTAATAGTTTGAAAACTATAGAGGATTTTCTTGTTTTTAGATGTTTTTGAGTGTATATAATTATTTCTTCTTACTATTATTTCCTTATTACCTTAAACGTCCCGAGTTCGGTTCCAAATAAGACAATTTGAGTAAGTACAAAGACAGATATTGAAATTGAATAGGTTTTTTTGTTTAAGATGTTTGAAATCTAGGAAAATTTTTAAAAAGTATCAAAATGTTTCGTCACTTAAATTTTCGTCACTTTAAAAAGAGGCACTTTATTACATGAGGCATTTTAAGCCTATACAATGTTTGTGAGAGCGTAAAATGAAAAATTAAAACTGATCTAAAATTTACGTGTACCACACGGTCCCAATTTATAATTACCTATATCAATACAAAATTAGAAACGATTTCTGTTCACGTACAGAAAGGGACATAACGTGTAAGTAGAACATAAATTATTTCCATTTTATTTGCTTCCTTATTAGATTGTTTAATGAAGCACGGTGTTCTTAAACTGTGTGGTACACCTTTAGGTACGTACTTAAAACTATATCCCGCTATTTCATTTAACCTTCCAAAGGCGATGGGAATGAAAGTGTCAATGTAAGATTTATTCGTCGATTGAACTTGTGTTGAATTTTATGTTCGCATTTATAAAGAACAGTATCTCTCTCATTAATTCATTATTACGCACCAAAATTGAAATCAATTTGTTATTATCGTACTGTGGTTTATCTATCTAAAGAGGAAAAATTTGATTGTTTGTTTTTTTGTTTGTTTGTATAGAATATAGGCTCCGAAACTATTGGACCGATTTGAAAAATCTTTTACCATTAGAAGCCGACATTATCCGTGATGAACATAGGCTACTTTTTACCGCGGGAAAATGCTTCATTCCTACGGGAAATTTAAAATAAAAGTAAATACTAGCGCCTTGGCCCGGGAGATAGCGCCGTATATCCAAAATACGGTAGATGGCGTTTTATACTTTTCAACGCGGACAAAGTCGCGAGCACCAGCTAGTTTTCTATATTTATAGTAATATTGTATCGAGATTTGTATTTTTGTTCAAAAACTACTAGACCGATTTCAAAAATTCTTTTTCACCTATATATAGGTTATATTTTATAACGTTACGCGGGCGAAGTCGCGTGCAAGAGATAGTTAAAATATAAATGTAAAAGTAAGTTATTTGTTTAATACGCTTTCACGTCTTAACTACCTAAGCGATTTAAAAATGATAAAAGAATAAAGAAAATATAATAAGATAAGAATAAGAATAAGAAAGATGTTATAAGAAGAAGGTGTGTAGATGAAAGAATTTATATTTTTTTTAGTTAGAGTATTTAGAAATTCCTTAGAACCTTAGAACCTTTAGAAATTCACACCACAAACTAATATTGCAACATAAGTGTAAAATAATAATAATTATAAAGAAAGAACATTGTTCTAAAGTGGCGTAGGTACACATCTAATATTTTAATAAGACATTTGAACGTTGCCTCACTTTGACATTGAACTTAGACCGTTTAAAAAACCAATTGGCAGATTGTTTTGCAACGATTAGCGGCCATATTTGTTATTCTCGTGACGGTAAACATTTCGTATGTGATATCTGTATACATACATAGGTAAAGTCGTGGTACGAAAACCTTCGTCAGTATTCAAATTCATTCCTTTATCAAAATCGTAGACTCTTAGTACCTTTTAAAACTAAAGCACTAAGCAGACAACTGACATACGTTTGAAATGAAATTTCTTCATGACTGGCATTTGCCCTGGTGCAAGCAAATTTCGACTTTAAGGTGACGAACCTTTTCATACCCCGACTGTACATATATCAGATTCAGAGATAAGCATGCTGCAGAAACATTAGATGCTTATTCACAAGACCAACAGCCTCCCAATAATTTTCCATTAGTACCGGTCCCAAATCAGAAAAGCAGTCTACTAACCAAATTGAAAATTGATAACAATAATATGTTCTTTTTTTAATAAAAAAGAAAAAACTAAATACATTTTTGAAACATTATACATTTTGTTTGTAATGAATAAACTCAAAGACTAGGAACGATTTTGAAAATTCTTTCACCTATAAAAAGCTATCAGCTATTATCAGCGAGTAACATAGGCTCTCTATATCTATACTAATATTATAAAGAGGAAAGATTTGATTGTTGGTTTGTTTGTTTGTATACAATAGGCTCCGAAACTACTGGACCGATTTGAAAAATTCTTTTACCATTGGAAGCCGACATTATCCATGATGAACATAGGCTACTTTTTACCGCGGGAAAATGCTTCATTCCTACGAGAAATCTAAAATAAAAGTAAATACTAGCGGCTTAACCCGGGATACACTTGACAACGCCATCTATCCAGAATCGGTGAAGCGACTAACATGACAACTGCTTGGTGACATTTTTAGCAATCCATTCCACAGTAGATGGCGTTTTATACTTTTCAACGCGGACGAAGTCGCGAGCACCAGCTAGTGTTTAATAAATTGAAAAGCAAACGAGTCTTAGCTTGCCGCAAGGAATAACCAAGGAATAGGACGAATAAGCTTCAAGTAATTGTGATATTCTATGTCTTAACTAAATGTACTAAGCTAAGTCCTTATTTGTACATGTTAGAAATTAATAGCAACACCAAATTATTAATAAAAACTATGATTCATTATTATGTCATGCAGTCTAAAATAATACTCCCACATGAGGTGCATATACTTACAAAATTCTGTTAATATACTTAAGTATGAACAAAAAAACGATCAATTCGCGTTCCTTGTATACTTTTTTGTTTTCTGTGGTGATTATGGTTTTTTCCATGTGAATATTTACATTCACTTATCGTCCAACTGTTGCTATTTAGGATTAAAGATTAGATTAGTAGGGCATAGGGCTTTAGCATCCCCTATTCACTCGTAGTAGGATTAAGGATAAGCGATAGGAGAAGGGATGTCATTCCCTTACTCACCGAAAGACAACTACAGGGGCCATAAAACAAAAAAGTCCAAAAATGTAAAATTTTATTGTAAAAATACAATCACAATCCTTCATATTAATGTTGCAAAAAAGGCTTATGGTTGTTTTATTCAATATTTAGTATATTTTGATATTTTTTTTAATATTCAAAAGTAACTTATATCCTTATCCTCTAGTATTCAGTTTATTATAAAAGTACATACTTAAAACATTTAATACTACTTAAAAACGATGATATTATCTAATAAGAAAAAAATAGACAAAAATTAATTTAATTTTTTTCGATTGACTCCCCTGTAAATTTGATTTGTGTAATTTTGATTTGTGGCACTTTAGATTTTAAGCAGCGAATTGTTATTTTACGGTGGTATTCTGTAAGGGGCTGGTTACCGGACTGCCTAAATAATTGCGAAACGCAATGTACCTTGCCACTACTTGCATTTATTGCGAAGGTAAAGTCGGAGTACGAAAACCTTCGCCAATTTTCAAATTCATTCCCATATCAAGCCATAGACTCTTAGTACCCTTTGAAACTTAAGAACTAAGCACTCAACAGAAACAGAAGACTCACATAGAAGTCCATAAAATGGGTAAAAACTCGGCAGCTATGCTACTAACTAGCGACCCGCTCCTGGCTTAGTACGAATGCAATTTTTTCAGCAAATAATATATAAAAACCTTTCTCGTTTAACGCTCTATCCAATAGTGAAAACCTTATGAAGATCTCTAAGTAGTTTTTGAGATTATAGCGAACATACAGCGACTAAACCAAACAGCAGACGCGGCGGGGGACTTTGTGTCATAAATGTAACTGCATAATACTACAAGTCCCATGGGCATTGCATGTGGATACACTTCTTTCATGTAATGGGTACTAAAACATAACATTTTATTATTTTCAATTTATTATCCACTTACGAGTAACTGTTAGAAGATAATTTGAAACTTAACGAAGAGTTGACGCAATTAGAAATAAATATCCATTGGTTCTGGATAAGCGTATAATTACTACGGACAAAAGGAATAATAAAGGATAAAATCATCTGACAAAAGGAAATTACATAATAATACTAGCTGCTGCTCGCGACTTCGCCCGCGTATAAAAAATAGATAAAAACCTATTCTCAGACCTACTTTGTACATATAAGTGTACATATAAAATTTCATTAAATTGATTAAGCCGTTTCGGAGGAGCATGGCAACTGTGACACGAGAATTTTATACCTATATCAGATTTATTTTTTATTGTATATGATGGTTATTATGTTTCAGCCAATTGTCTATTGTCATCTCAAAATGATGACCCGCTCCCGGTTTCGTCTTGGGTAAATATATCTATACTAATATTATAGAGAGAGAAGATTTGTATGTTTATAAAGAATAAACTCAAAAACTACTGTTTTCACCCATACAAAACTACGTTATCAGCGAGTAACATAGGCCTGCGTAACTTTATAAAACATATAAAGTAATAATATTTCTAATACAATGTACACAATACAATGTCTGAAACCTTTGGCGTTTTCTATCTGCACCGGTAAAACATCTCCTGTGTTATGAATTACATGTTTTGTCCATGACATTTATACCTTTTTGGAAAGCTGATTAAACGTAGAATTTTTTTTAATACAATGTACACTTAGCGTAGTAGATTTTTTTTGGATGTTTTGAAACATAAAATGTAAACTCTAAAAAAAGTATTTGTTAGTGTGACTTATAATTTCAAATTGCGACGTAATTTGAGACTTTTTTTAACTGTAATAACTAGTTTGAAGCATCAGTAAATCTAAATGAAACCCATTGTTCAGGTTTCGATTAAAATGACAAATTTTGGGTGACTGGCAAAAAAATCATTAAAAACTGAAAAAACTCGAGAACTACAGAATTTCGGCCATACATATGGTTAAAAACATTGCATTTTAGCTCCCCTTTCACGTCCTGGCAGGAATACGTCGCGTTACCAGTAACCCTGTATATACAAAAACTTCCCCGTTCATCCGTCTTTCCATAAGCGAAAACCGAATCAAAATTGATCTAGCCACGTCTAGCCATTCTTGAGTTTATGCAAGACTAATGCACGGCGATTGATTTTTATGTAAAGAAGATAAATACGAGACTTAGCGAATCAAATCTCGTATATTTAGCAGAAAATTACCCATTTTCCCGACTTTCGATTAAAGGTGAATGTTTAAAATCTAATCAAATTCTTTACAATCCCATAACTTTAACGATTTTAAATAAATTTATTGAGCTATAAAACTAGTGTTAAAGCCCACTTTTGCAACTAGGCTAAACTCAACATTATAAATAGCTTGAATGCAGCGAAAACTTAGTAAATGCAGATTAGCCATGTCTGCTACAAAACTAATTTGCACTTGACTAAAAACTAGGTCGAATGGTCGATAAGTGTATAGTTCGAAAACTAATCTAGTCAAAAGTTTGCCAAGTGCATACGTAATTGGGCGAACGAAAGCGGATAGGGCACGTCTTTGTTTGAAAATTATTTACGTGTTCATTGCTGTAATTTGAAATTATTTCAATGTTCGCCTGTTTACTTTTGTATAATAAATATATCGCTGCCTAAAAACTAAATGAGGATAAAACAAAAAAAATCATCCAAAAATCACAATCCTTCATATATGTATGCTGCAAAAAGATATGGTTGTTTTATTCCATATTTACTTTGTATATTTTGATCATATTTTATATATTCAAAAGTTACTTATATGCTTATATCTCTTCTAGTATTCAGTTTATTAAAAAAGTACTTAAAACATTTAATGATACTTAAAAATACACTTCCAATGATGTATGTATATTTGATATTATATCTAATAGGAAAAAAAAATAGACAATAAATAATTTAATTTTTTTTCAATTGGCTCTCCTGTAAAAAGCGTCATTTTGATTTGTGGCTCTTTAGTTCCTAAGCAGCTATTATATTAATAAGAGGATTTGACGATACGTTTGGTCTAGTGGCTAGTGACCCCAGCTGTTAACCAAACGGTCGCAGGTTCGAATCCCGCTAGGCGCAAATGTTTATTATGTGTTAACATTTTGCCTCTGTACCTGAGTCATGGATGTTTTATATTTATAATATGTATGTATTTACAAAAAAAGTAATCTATGTAGTGTATAAACTGTCTGGTATCCATAATACAAGCATTTAGTTGCTTACTGCCCAAGCAACACAGAATGGCTGAATATTCTTTGAATAAATGCATTTATACAGCTGTTATTCAAGCAATTTGGGTACAAAATAAATGGCTTTAAGCTGTATAGTAGCAACATAATAGCTGAATAGTAGCTGAATAAGCAACAAGAAGCCCATAATAGCCCAAAAATCATTTAATACAGTATTTGCCTATCTTGTCAGCTCTAATACCCTTATAACAATGCTTTAAACTGAATAATTTGTGAATTTAATACTGTTATCTGGCCTATGTGTTGCCTAGGTGTAGAACTATATGGTGCTGTGTGGAATGTGTTAAGATATTTAATTATTTATTTATTACGATAAGAAATAAGGTTTTGTTATAGAAGCCGAAGCATAACCGTGGTCTTTTATATGGGGGTGGTTACTGCATTACATCACATTATATCCTATACCTCTTTGAGGTTACATAATAAACAAATACATTGAAGATTTCTCGCAAGTCAATCTTCACGTACGTGACGATTAGTCACTAAACAAACACTTAATTGCGTTAAATATGTGTCATGATAATTTACTTAATATTTGGAAATAGTGAAATGTTTATTTCTTTAAATATTAAAGTTAAAAGGGATATACTTACACATTTTAAAAATAAACATATAATAACACTAGCTGGTGCCCGCGACTTCGTACGCGATGTTAAATTAAAAATATAAAAGCAATTATAACGCTTGACGCCTTGTTGCTATAACACATTGGCCAGGCGTTAGTTACAGTTTTATATTTTAGATAATCCCTCGGGAACATTACTTTTTTTTTGGATGAAAGGCATCCTATGTCCTTTCTGGTGTCCCAGACAACGTGTATGCAAAATTTCATGGTGATCGGTTCAGTAGTTTTGGCGTGAAAGCGAGACAGACAGAGTTACTTTCGCATTTATAATATTAGTAAGGATAGTATATTCAAATTCAATGACTTCAAAATATGACTTCAAGTTATTTGACGTCGAAAAAGGATTTTGCATTATTATATCTTTTATCGTATAATATTTTTGAATATAAATAATTTTAATATAAAATAAAATAATATAAAATATTTTTGAATTTGAAATTTGAGTTTACCAGGTACTTTTAGGTTTTTATACTTATATAGCCATCTATTTTCTATTTTAAGCTAGAACTGATACAGCGTCGGAGTTTATGGAACTTTCTTGTTGTAATGTCTCTGTTTTTATTGACATAACTAGCTGTTGCCCGCGACTTCGGTTAAAAAAGATAAAAAGTAGTCTATCACGTGTCCCGTACTTCTAAATGTTTATCTACGAAGTTTCATGAAAATCAATTAATTCGTTTAAGAGTGATAGAGGAACATACATACGTATAGAAAAAAATTCTAAAAATGGTCAATTTAGTTCCAGTAACATGTATAGAGCCTATATACACGATATTTCTGAAAACTAAGTATATTACTCCATGACCGACCCCTACAGATTTATTATTAGTATTGATTGATGATTGATTGATTAACTTTGTTAGTGCTACATATAATTTAACCGAATTTAAATAATAATTAAAGACTTGACTCAAACCTATCTATATATACCTAATGTATGTAGTATGGCGATGTGTGTAGTATGAGTGTATGTATGTTTGTTCCCTCTGCTCTGCTCTGCTGAACCGATTTTGATGAAACTTTCAGACAATATACAGATTAGTCCAGTGGGTAATCCTGTGAAGTTTCATAGCGATCTTCACAGCGATCATAAGTTGTAAACATTCATATAATAATTGTCAAGTGCTTTTGAAATTTTCTTTATAAATATTCTAAAATGTATTCTAAATTAAGTAGTAAGTTATTCTAAAATGAACTAGGAAGCGGCTAACATTATACACCTACACCTTAGTAACTACCTACGTATTAATAGATAGGTATTCCGTCCGTGTAGTGCCAAGATATCGCGTGAGCCTGTCAAAAGTTCAAACGGCCAACACTTCATGTTTAAACTCTGCAAATACATAATTCGTGGGAACCGATGTACCTCAGTTTTAAATGAACCTATAAATTCTAAAAATAAATTCTTTAAAAAATATTTTTAAATAGTGTCTTCAGTGTACTCTACAGCCAAAAAAAATATTTCTTTCGGCTTATCTCGAAAATGTGTCACCAAATAATTCTATCTGTAATTTTTCTGAAAATAAAATTGTCTGTCTAGCTTAAGTTATTAGGTTTAAGTAGAGTGCCTAATCAGTTAGTTTATACTTACACTTAAAATGCTGACCAACTCAATTGCACCTACCTGAAACAACAAATAGATATTTTTAATAAATGTCTTTTTAAGTAATAATGTAATTATTTCGGACGAGATATTCAGATAGGTAAGGTATATTTTTCATTATAAAAATCGGCAGTCACGCAGACTTTTTACAAATTTTCAATTGAATAGGGGATAAGACTCTGACTTCTCCCTACTCTACCAGTAGCGCTCATTTTTTTATATTTTAGACGATACCTCAGAAACCTAACATTTTCTCAGGGAAAAAAATATCCTATAATATGTTAATCCACGTTGTAAACTATCTGTAAGTACCTATGCTAAATCCGTTCAGTCGTTTTTACGTGAAAGAGTCAAACATCCATCCAGCCTCACAAACTTTCGCATTTCTAAAATTGGAAATGCCGATCATTGGTTTTAAATATAATTTTTTAAAGAAATAACATCTCTAAGTTCCCTCAAAATATTATCATTAACTTATCAGATCGGAAACAGGTCAATTAATTACATTAATAAAACAGCAAGTCGCATTACTTATCGGTGCGAAAAGTGTTTTGTTTAATAAAGTGTTTGTTATCGTTGTCAAAATCAATGTTTAGTTAGTTACAGAAATAAAATCGCGTGCCGCAGTGTCATAACAATAGGTCGAAAAGTCGGAACTATCAAAACCTTCACCGGCTTCCCGCTCGAATGAGGCGCGAACCGTCACCTTGAAAATATTCATTATACAAACTTTTTGATAAGAATCGCTTTATTAGAGACCATTTTAGAAACAAGCAGGGTATAATAGCCATAAAATTTGCATTAGTTTATAAATAGTCACTAACGAACAGCCCCGGGTTTAGTTCGTATATAATAATATTTATTTCAGATGATTATCTGAAATATACCTGGTGGTAGGTACTGGAATATACGTGATTGGTAGATACCAATACCTGGTCAAAACAATGAAATATGCCTGCTTTTAGGTACTAAAATATACCTGATTGGTAGATACCAATACCTGGTCAAAACAATGAAATATGCCTGCTTTTAGGTACTGAAATATACCTGATTGGTAGATACCAATACCTGGTCAAAACCAGGTCAAACCAATGAAATATGCCTGCTTTTAGGTACTGAAATATACCTGATTGGTAGATACCTTTACCTGGTCAAAACCTGGTCAAACCAATGAAATATAGCTGGTGGGAAGTACTGAAATATACCTTATTGGTAGAAACCTGAAATATACTTGAACTAGTAAACAGCAGAATTGCATCGAATGTATTGTTTTACAAGAAAACGTAAACAATAAAAATGAAAGCACACATCGCGAATGTCTTACGCAATTCGTATCAGCAAAACGAAAGGTCGACGACATTACATCAGTGATTTCTAAGGCTACTCGTATTATTGCGCGCAGAGACTAACTAGACACAAAAATAATTATATCTAATGAATAGATGAATAATAAAATACAAAATTATAACAGCAATCATTGTGCTCACCACTGATTGGAGGCTGTAAAATTGCACTCGCGTTACAGCAGTCCTGTTCCAATTAGCGACGAGTAACGTCAGCAATAAATGTGTAACGCGTATAGGACCAAATAATAAATATGTCGCTGACTTTAATGTGTATATATCACGCCTTGATTTACTGTCTGTACCTGATAGCTCCACAAGTTCTAATTCAATCCAAAATCCATACACACTAATCCGTATCCTTATTGATATCCATACTTCCATACTATACTAATATTATAAATGTGAAAGTAACGGTCTGTTACCTTTTCACGCCTTAAATACTTAAACGATCATCAAGAAATTTTGCATACATGTTGTCAGCGATACTGTAAAGGACATAGGGTACCTTTCATCCAGAAAAAAAAAGCTCTATCAAATTAAAATCATGCTGATTAAGGTTCAGAATACAGATTCTGTGAGTATACATGCTTCATAATGGCATAACGTATTACTATTATTATATTTTAATACTAGCTGGCGCCCGCGACTTCGTCCGCGTTGAAAAAGAAAAAGGTAGCTTATCCTGTGTCCTGTACGTCTAAATGTTTATCTGCCAAGTCTGAAGGAACAAACATACAGTACCTACACTTGCAGAGTTATTATTAGTATTTTATTATAAAAAAAATTGTCAATACACTAGTGAAAAATTTTCAACTTGAAAAAACTTGAACTTTAAAAGCACTGAAATACAATTATTTAAAAAAAATCAAAAAAAATCTTTTCAATATTTCAATATTAGGTAGGTAACTAGGTACTATCCGAAAAAAACCAGTTAAGTTGAACCTCTTTTCCAACTACGTACGTATTTTAAAACTTTTTAAGTACATTAAGTAGTAAATTGAGTTATATATAACTTCTTTGAAAAACAAGTTATAACCGATTAGAAATGTACAGTCAATAAATAAACAATTTCTATCATATATTTTCCGCTTTCACATCAACGGAGTCTTATTTACAAACAAAGGGTAATGTTTATTTATCATTTGTATTACATATTTACTTTCTGTTTTCATAAATATGGGAAACGAGGCTTAAGATGCGAAGTTAGTTTCTGGTCTCAAATAAACTAGGCTTTCTTCTTACTTACATTTATCAAAAACTTCAATAACACAAATCTGCTATTACAAGAGTGAAACATTTCTTTTAACATTTTTATTTTAGACGAGCCCATTGGACGAGTGGCAAGGGTGCTTGCCTAACGTTTCAGGGGCCCCGGGTTCGATCCCCGGCGGGGTCAACTTTGAAAATTTTAATATAATTCTCAAAATTGACTCCGGTCTGGATTTGAAAAGTAGTGGTAGGGGCACACTGCGTTTCGCAGTCATTTGCGCAGCCCGTCTGGCGACAGTAACCACCACCTTACAGAATACCACCGTGAAATAACAGCATCATGTGCTGTTGTGTTTCGGTGAGTGAGTAAGGGATGCCAGAGTCCATTACCCCATCCCTCCCTTATCCCTTATCCTTAATCCTTCTATGGTCGGCAGCGCACTTGTAGCACTTATGGCGTTGCTTGTGTTATAGGCGACGGTAGCCACCTACCATCAAGTGGACCGTCAGCCTGTCTGTCGACCTTAACATAAATTTAAAAAAAAAATGTGGAGCTTGACAAACAGTCTTACGGTCCACTTGGTGGCTATTGTCGCCCATAACACAAGCAACGCCACAGTTGCAGTGTTGCAGTGTACGGTGCTGCCGATGACAGTAATATTAAGGACTAGCTGGCGCCCGCGACTTCGTCCGCGTTGAAAAAGAAAAAGTAGACTATCCTGTGTCCCGTACGTCTAAATGTTTATCTACCAAGTTTCATGAAAATCAGTTAATTCGTTTAAGAGTTATGGAGGAACATACATACAATAATACCTACACTTACATACCTATTTATTATTTGTATTGATGATGATGATGATATCAAAGACTTCTTTAATTTTTAATCTATTTAAAGAAACAGTATGTAAGTAGATTAGCTCAGATATTGTTTAAAAATCTCTTGCAAATGTCGTAAAAAAGCCCACGTATTTTTATCTAATTATTTAAAGAAACAGTATGGTAGATTTGTTCAGATATTCTTTAAAATTTCTTGCAAATGTCGTAAAAAACACGTATTTTTATCTAATTATTTAAAGAAACAGTATGTAAGTAGATTTGTTCAGATATTCTTTAAAACCTCTTGCAAATGTCGTAAAAAAAACCACGTATTTTATCTAATTATTTAAAGAAACAGTATGTAAGTAGATTTGTTCAGATATTGTTTAAAATCTCTTGCAAATGTCGTAAAAAAAACCACGTATTTTATCTAATTATTTAAAGAAATAGTATGTAAGTAGATTTGTTCAGATATTGTTTAAAATCTCTTGCAAATGTCGTAAAAAAAACCACGTATTTTTATCTAATTATTTAAAGAAACAGTATGTAAGTAGATTTGTTCAGATATTGTTTAAAATCTCTTGCAAATGGCGTAAAAAAAAACCACGTATGTTTATCTAATTATTTAAAGAAACAGTATGTAAGTTGTTCAGATATTGTTTACAATCTCTTGCAAATGTCGTAAAAAAACCACGTATTTTTATCTAATTATTTAAAGAAACAGTATGTAAGTAGATTTGTTCAGATATTCTTTAAAACCTCTTGCAAATGTCGTAAAAAAACCACGTATTTTTATCTAATTATTTAAAGAAACAGTATGTAAGTAGATTTGTTCAGACATTGTTTAAAATCTCTTGCAAATGGCGTAAAAAAAAACCACGTATGTTTATCTAATTATTTAAAGAAACAGTATGTAAGTTGTTCAGATATTGTTTAAAATCTCTTGCAAATGTCGTAAAAAAACCACGTATTTTTATCTAATTATTTAAAGAAACAGTATGTAAGTAGATTTGTTCAGATATTGTTTAAAATCTCTTGCAAATGTCGTAAAAAAAACCCACGTATTTTTATCTAATTATTTAAAGAAACAGTATGTAAGTAGATTTGTTCAGGTATTGTTTAAAATCTCTTGCAAATGTTGTAAAAAAACCCACGTATTTTTATCTAATTATTTAAAGAAACAGTATGTAAGCAGATTTGTTCAGATATTGTTTAAAATCTCTTGCAAATGTCGTAAAAAAAACACGTATTTTTATTACAATGTTCATTCAATAAATATGTCGTATTTGCTAACCGTACCAAGTACAAGCGGAAATCTCTCTCCAAATAAAACAAATAAATAAAAAGTTTAAAAGTAAATGTTATATGGCTTTCTCTCGGACGTTAGACGAAACCTGTTTGTTGGGAGCGGTTCAGATGATACGTAGAGAGAGGCGGGATGTTGTGGTAGGTTATGTGAAATGAAACCTTTGTCTATGGGGTTTCACTTGAACTGTTATTGTTTACTGTAAATTTAACTTGTACTTAGTTTAGTTGTTAAGGTGTTAGCTCAATTTTAGAGCCTGATTTCGGACAATCTTGAATTTATTGAGAGGTTTCCTATAAGAGAAGCTTGGTTTAATCATTTTTATAAAACCACTAGCTATTGCCCGCGACTTCGTCCGCGTTGAAAAAAGATAAAAAGTAGCCTATCACGTGTCCCGTACTTCTAAATGTTTATCTACCAAGTTTATGAAAATCAATTAATTCGTTTAAAAGTAATGGAGGAACATACATACATACAGAAAAAAAAATCTAAAAATGGTCAATTTAGTTTCAGTAACATGTATAGAGCCTATATACACGATATTTCTGAAAACAAAGTAAATTACTCCATAATGCAATTTCCATAATAACATGTCTTCAAAAAAGTCTTAGAAAAAGATTGTCTTTTATTTAAACTACTTTCAGCAACAAATAAAAAGGAGTCAATATTCTATGTCATTTACATTGATTTTTACAATGAGTTAAATAAAGGCCTTATACCTATATAACTTGAATTCATATATTTAACACAATACATATATTGAAATCAAAATTTCCAATTTGTACCGTCCTTGAGTGTTGTGCCTAGCACCTTAGAAATGTTTGCAATATCAACTAGAAATTAACCGAATTAGTCCAGCCATTTTCGATTTTTACGCTTAGATATACTTCCTACATTAAGCGCCTCTTTCACCAACGTCATGTAAAGTATTGATTAGTTACTTTTATAAATCATTTTTTGTTTTATTGAATTATGCACTCGTTTTACTGCATCATTCGATAGGCGATTTTTTTTTATTATTTTCTATTCAATATTTGGGACGTTTACCGTACAAATAAAGATATACCAGCTCCATAATCCCCGGTTACCGGTGACTTTAAATGACAGTTACATCAAGTAGGCCATACTTGACGTTTGTGAAACAGGCGCTAAGTGTTTCATTTTTATTTATATGTATAGAAGACTAGCTGGTGCTCGCGACTTCGTCCGCGTTGAAAAGTATAAAACGCCATCTACCGTAGCGGATCGCTAAAAATATCACCAAGCAGTTGTCATGTTAGTCGCTTCACCGATTCTGGATAGATGGCGCTGTCAAGAGTATCCCGGGCCAAGCCGCGTATTAACATTTATTTTAGATGTCCCGTAGGAATAAAGCGTTTTCCCGCGGTAAATAGTAGCCTTTGTTTATCACGGATAATGTCGGTTTCTAATGGTAAAAGAATTTTTCAAATCGGTCTAGTAGTTTCGGAGCCTATTCAATACAAACAAATAAACAAACTATTAATATAGATAATAAAAAAAAACTGAACCTATACACTTACAACAGATTTTAAATCAGTGTAGTATTAGTTAAATTATATCTTAGAATCTTCTCAGTAGTTTCCGAAATTGTCTCATAAACCTACTAATAAATTATTTACCTCTTTGCAATATTATAATAGTATGTCAATAAACACGAGAGTGCGAACACCGCCAAAACAATATTTTCCGCAAACGCATCTTGAACTTTCTCTTCGTGAGAACTAAGTACCAATTAATAGACTATTCAAACACCCACAGGTAATTACTAATTATACTTATTCAATTAGTTAAAAGTGACAAAGTATTTTTGTACTATATTTTTAGTCGCTAGTAGGTATCTTATAATATAGAGGTCTTATCAAGGACGCTTCTGATGGGAGTTTAACAAAATTCATTGCTGTTCTTCCTAAATTTCATTATGTACTAGCAAAATGTTCTTTCTCTACATTACATAACATATTGAGTACGTCTTCGAAAATTAGTTTTCTCCTCTGTAAAAGCTAGGGGCAAAAGTTCACCATGCTAGGCCACGCTGACATGACTTCCCGCATCTTTGAAGATTACTATACTATACTTCTCACACTTCTAACACGACGTTTTCAATATTAAAGCAAGTCGCACCTTCGGTAAGACAAGGGCGTAACTGCACTTTTTGTAATTTTATAGGATGGCCATTTAAAGTTAACTTTTTTTCATTCAATATCGTATTCTTCTGCTTATATTGCTTTAAACAATTCTTCAAGAAATAAGCTCCATAGTCTTGTAAATATTTTTTTAATTTAATACTGTTTTTAAGACATTTCTAAATATATTCTAAGTTTTAACTCATTTAAAAAAATTGTAAGTTGTGCCCTTGTCTTGCCGAAGGTGCGAAGTGATTGTATCCGAGAATCCGTCCGCGTGAAAATTGAAAAATATATTATAGCACGGCAATGAGCCAAGGGCAAATATATGAGTAGTACTTTCCTTCCTATGTAGTAAATGTGAAAATTTGTGAGTATTTATGGATTTTTGTTACTTTTTCACGCAAAAACGGCATAACAGATTTGGATTTTATTTGGCACACAGATAGTTTATTACCTGAATTAACGCCTAAGATACTTTTATCACGGAGAAAGGTAAGGTTCCCTAGGGATCGTCTATAAATATAAAAAATGAATGTTATTGAGAAACAAACATTTATACGTACTCACAAATTTTCGCATTAATTATAATATTCATAGGATCTATAACAAAAACGCTGTCCCCCTTTATCTCTTTCTTCGCTAAACCACTCAACATATTTTTATACGAACTGAAATAAAATGAAAAGAAAACCTGTAAACTTGAAAAGTGCAAGACCTAATATTGATAAGAATCGGGCCCTACATTGTCACTGGGTAAATATGAATGCCTATTTTCGCAGAATTGGGTACAGATAAAAAAAAAATCTAAAAATCGACATAGCACTTTAAACGACTTAATTACAAGAAGTGAGGTATCGGGGAGCGCTCACAATTTTGTGTTCTGCGGACATTTACAAGGAATGCGGTCAGCCAGTGTAAACATTCCACGTGAACGTGGGCATTACCTGTGGCATTACTGCGGGTTAAGTAAGAACTATTCGTTTTTGTCTTTCAATGGGTCTCCTTGGAGACAAACATAGTGTTCTGTGAGACAAACCCTTTTCGAATGTATAAACGCATTCCAATTTCAAACGGACAGATACATCAATATCAATACTAATAATAAATCTGTAGGATCGGTCATGAAGTAATTTACTTTGTTTTCAGAAATATCGTGTATATAGGCTCTATACATGATACTGAAACTAAATTGGCCATTTTTAGATTTTTTTTCTGTATGTAATGTATGTATGTTCCTGATTTTCATGAAACTTGGTAGATAAACATTTAGAAGTACGGGATGAAAATGAAATGAAAACACTATCCCATCTTTTCAAATTACACATAGTTACGAAGTTTTATCAAAATCGATTCAAAAAACGTGTAACAAAATATAATAGAGATTGTATACAGTCAGGGTACGAAAATCTTTGTCAGTTTTCAAATTCATTTCTTTATCAACTCTTTATTTATAGCACCTTTTGAAACTAAAGCACAAAACAAACGACTGGCAGACGTTTGAAATGAAATTTTGTGTCCGTGGTGTATGCCCCCAGTGGTGGACGCACCTGTGGTGGTCGCACCTGTGGTGGTCGCACCTGTGGTGGACGCACCTGTCGTGGACGCACCTGTGGTGGACGCCCCCAATTGCATGACTGATAAATTGCCCTGTTGACCATTGACGAGCCTTTTCTAACCCCGATTGTGTTTTTAAATTTTATTACGATTCTGATATTATAACCATAGATAACTATACCTTAACCTCTTAAGATTGTATCCAGGTTGGTGAGATCACGTTCCTTCATACAAATGATGTGTAAACGGATTTAGATAATTAATTCGTAGCTATTCAGGTCGTTTTAAATATTTAAACGCCTTCAAGGAAGCGATGTTTAAATTAGATACTCATCACTTTAGATCTACAATCCATGTTAAGGTTTACAGAAACGCTTCGATTATATTAACTAAGCACATTTTTAAAAATACTGGAGACGTGTAATACGTCAGGATCGGAGCTCGGAATGTTACGGCAGAACGCTCGAAGACGGGCCCTGGAGGTTTGGCGTACGAGGCTGGAGGATCCTCGTGGTATGCGCCAACGTATAGTCGGAGCGCTTCTGCCGAACTTCGAAGCATGGATAGGCAGAAAATTCGGTTGTGTCACCTACAGATTGACTCAGATACTCACCGGGCACGGCTGCTTCGGTGAGTATCTGAATCGAATCGGGCGAGAAAGGACGTCACAATGCCACCATTGCACTTCTGACCGGGACTCCGCCCAGCACACGGACTGCCCTGCTTGGGCATCCGAGCGTCGAGTCCTGGTCGATCAGATCGGGCGTGATCTGTCCCCGCCAGCAGTAGTCGCGGCTATGCTGGTGAGTGAGGATGGCTGGAGGGCTGCGGTCTCCTTTTGCGAAGCAGTAATGCTTCAGAAGGAGGTCGCCGAGCGTGATCGGGAGAGGGCCGATCCCGCTCGGAGGAGGCGGCGCCGGGGTGCCGGCAACCGAAGCCAATAACTCATGCTCTGCCTACGGGTCGCGGACGGCGTATTATGGGGAAATGCGCCGTCAAATCACTCGACCCGAGACCGGACAACACCCCAAGTCGGGGTGTTGTCGGACTAGCATCCCTGGGAGGTGCCCTCCCGTAAAATGGGGGGCATAGCAGGGGAGGGCCCTGGTGCGCTAATGCGAGCCCAAGATCCTCCTACTGCTGTGGAAGGCCGCCGCTTGGTTTTAGTGGGTATATCTCCCTCATTAGGGGGAGGGGAGTCCCACATAACCACATCGTCCCCCCCGAAGGTGTGTGTATGCGTAACGCATTTCCTAGCGTCAAAAAAAAAAAAAAAAAAAAAAAAGATATTAAACTTGCCTTCTATTAGTGCTTCAAATTTAAATAAAATACTGAAACACATAATTAACTTTTTGTGTTGCGTAAATACGAAAGTATCTATGTTTGGATATTTGGATGTTTGTTCCTCAATAACACAAAAACGGCTTTACGAATTTGGATGAAATTTGGCACACAGATATATTATTACCTGGATTAACATGTAGAATAAAAAAAATGCCTTTAAATATATCAGTCACGGAGGGATCGTCTACCAAAAATAAATTCAACAGCGATAAAGTATGTCAGGCGTTCTACATTATTTTTCCTTTTTTCAACGCGGAAAAATTCACGGGCATTAGCTAGTGTTATATAAACCAGATATATTATAAAACAAATTTGGATTAAAACCCAACGAAATAATGTTTATACAGTTGTATAAACTCCGAGACGTCGTCGCCAAACATTCTGTTTAGTCATAAACAAAATTCGATTTACGCAATTGTATTGAAAAACACAATAACAGAAATCGGCATATAAAAAGTTTGCGTCACAATTTGATGTTTTCAATACCCCTGTTACGCCTTTCGTCGGTCCAAGTTCTGTACACAACCAACAAATGGGGCTTACGCGTCGAAATTTATTGTCAAGCAAGACCACCCGCTGCTTTGCTGACGCCCGAAGCTGATCATTACCGATAAATAACGACATGTTTTATTACAAAACAATCGAATGTTAACAGTTATTCTAGAAATGTATCTACTCTAATATAAATGCGATGTATGTCTGTCTATTTTGTTTTGTTCATAGCCGCCACTCGTTATTTTATACACGCCCCCAGCTTCGTATGCATGCGATATTTTTGATGTATTTCCAATTTTTCTCAGCCTTAATTGTTAAAAACACAATATAGCCAATAAAGCAATTGACCCGAGAGATGTATGCTGGCAGGTATTTGAGGCAAGCTTGTCCTATTGGTGAGTGGGGCTAAATCGGGACTAGGGTGGTCTAATAGGACATTTTAAAAGTTGCGTTGCGATATATTTTTTGCAAAAAATGTCCTTAAGGCAATCTGAATCTGTGTTTTATCTTCTTTGTAATCTTTTTGTAAGTTCTTTGTAAGTTGTGTATATGTTTTTATATAAGTACGTGTTTATTATCAGAGTACGTAGCATTGGGTCTCAAGTCTAATGAATTTTGCTTTGAAATTTGAATGTGTCTTATCTTCTTTTAAAGAAGATATATCTTTTCATAAGTTGTGTATCTCTTTTTATAAGTACTCGTTTATTGTTAGCTTACGTAGCTTTAGGTCTCAAGTCTAACGAAATTTGCTTTGAATTATCTACTTTGTATAATCTGCTTTATAAGTTTTTTGGAAGTTTGTAAGTATCTCTCTTTATAAGTACGTGTTTATTGTCAACGTACGGTAGCATTAGATCTTTAATCTAAAAAAATTTGCTTTGAATTTTGAAATCTTCTTTGTAAAGGAATATATATTATCTTTTTGTAAGTTCTTTGTGAGTTGTGCTCCATCAGATCTTCTCCGATGATATTGCCAGTGTCATTAGTAAAAATAACATGTAATGTAATTGAAATTAAAAATCAAAAGTAGCAGATCCCGTGACTAGTCAGTCAAGTCAAGTCTATAATTTTTCTTAGTTTTCCAAAACAGGTCCGTCAAGTTCAAAGCAGTCAGGTCAAGTCTACATTAGGTCTTTAGTTTAACGAATTTTGCATCATCAATTCCATAACACTAGAGAAGTTGTTGCGACGATTCTTGCCCACGTTAACCGTGCCACCTAGATTGACAGTTGAATTTGACACCCTGTCATCGTTACATTGCCTTGTTGACATGCGACTTTCTCCGCATCTATTACATTATGTGACAGGAGATTACATAAAGTGGCTTATAGTACAAGTGGCGATTACCATACTCCTTCATGTGCGACGTCATTGGGATACGTAACTTGCTCCTTAATTTGCTTAGATAAAATGTGAGGCCGTCAACAAACAGACCGGAACACAGACGTAAAAAGACATGCTTCACTTATGCTAGCATATATGTATGAAGAGTGAATTTTTGAAAGTGTTTTGAATAAATTCGTTGATTTTATTAACTTCATACTTGCACACGAGAAACATCAGACAATTTTTAGTGCTTCCACTTCCGTGAATAGAATAATGTCTAATTATACCTACTAGCTTTTATTAGCGACTTCGCATGTGTATCTTTGATAAACTTTATTAACGTATAATGATCGTATAGATCAAAATCCGTTCAGTAGTTTTCGTGACAGAATAACAAATATACTGGAACTTTTGCATTTATCATTTATTTATTTATTTACTCACGACTATGATTACAGGGCATGCCTAATGCCTAATCATATGGTGATTTAAAACTATAAAATTAATTTTAATTTTTTTAATTTTTGGGGTGTTAATTTAGATTTTAAGCATTTTAATTCATACTTATACCTTTTTAAAATTTATTTGAGCCAATTTATACTAAGCACTGATTGAAGATATGAAATATTGTGTTAAATTAGAACTCGTTTGTTCAGTAAAATTTCATATAAAATCACAATAATCAAATTACTTACATACTTTACTTAAAAATTTGAAAAAATTGACACATTTACTTTTAAAATAAGTCGTTTTTTGACAATAAAATATATTTCGATATTTTTCGATAGATGTTACCCCACTAAGATTTGTTCGGAATTATATCAAATTATCGTTACCTAGTAGTACCTACTTTTAATATACTAATATTGCTAGTATGTTTCAATATACTACCAAATAGAACTGGTCTAACCATACTAAAGTTTATTTGAAATAATGCCTTTGCGTCTGATATATTATGTTTCATACTCGGCCAAAACATTGTAAGTATTAATGAGTTATCTATATATCTATGTATCCACTCCAACTATAGGGTACCTAGTTAGATTGCCTTTCACTTTTCACACATTACATACTTACTATACTCACTATCAACTTATTAAACTGTTTCGTTTAAAAAAAATCGAGGCGTAGATAATAAAATTACTAATTTATATTATTTCTCTCTTCAACAATATAATTACCTACTTCTTTATATATATATAAATTGGATAACTCTCACTAGATCCATCCAAAAAGATGGATTTAGTGTTTCTCGTTAGATCGAGATTTCAAAAACAATCAAATAATTCACCTATATAACAGTCATTCGTCACATTCGCTTTTTACCACATTAGACATTCGTCATATTCGTTATTGGTCACACCCATTTCATCGTAAAGTACAGTCATTAACATTTTTAGTTCTTTATCTATCTAGACATTCGTTATATTCGTTATTAACCATACACTAATAAGCCTGCCTGCCTGACGACCATTACGTTACAATACTTTTATGAAATATTTTATAAAATAGTATAAAATATATAAAATGTATCTTTGATTTGCCCCCGTGAAAGCGAAGAGCTAACAATACTGTGGCTGTAATAAGCTAACAAAAAATACACACATTCTACTGTACACGAGGAGAGTACTCATCCGTGGCGACTTCTTTCGTGGTTTAATATCGTGTGGTTAGGTGTTTTATATCGAAATTATTCCAACTCCAAATATTTTCAAATCAGTTTTTTTGTCATACTAGCCGGTACCTGCGACTTTGAACGCGTTGAAAAATAAAAAAGTATATAAAGCAAATATCATTCCTGACACTTTTTCCAAGCGTTGGATCTTTACTTTTAGATATCTGGTAACCTATTTGTATATTTCACTCATATTCATCCTGAAATTCTATTCTATCGGTGAAAGAATGAGTCCTATCATTCTACAAACATACAAACTTTAAGTACCTCTGTAATATTAAAATAGATTGAAAAACTCACATATTTTCGAATACCTACTAAAAGTATTCCTTATAGAAAA
This sequence comes from Synanthedon vespiformis, assembly GCA_918317495.1. Taxonomy (NCBI): domain Eukaryota; kingdom Metazoa; phylum Arthropoda; class Insecta; order Lepidoptera; family Sesiidae; genus Synanthedon; species Synanthedon vespiformis. The sequence continues at coordinate 5,343,892 of OU906965.1, forward strand.
CAGTTTGTAAATTATAAGTAACATTCAGTTTGTAGTCTTGTAAAAGCAACCCTTATCAATCACTGAGTATTTCAAATTTTGTCCTTTAAGTTGATTGCACGTATTTATGTCGTTGGCAGATCGTAGAATTGGGCATATCATGATATTCCTGGGCCGACCTGGGCAGATCATATTTCTGTCAAAACTGAGAGGGTCGCTTCACTCCGCTCCGCTTCGCTCGACTCCCCAAATTTTTTTCCATGTAAAACTAACATGTAACCTAATATGCTCCTCCTCGCTTTGCTTCGCTCCGCACCTCGTCGCACCTATTTTTGACTTTTGGTGAAAGATTTTTGATTTCATACTTTACGATCTGCCCAATTCTACGATCTGCCCACGACATATATAACTATTTTAAAGGTAGCAGAGAAAAGTCGCTAAGTAATTAATGAAAAAACTAGTAGGTATTAGCTATAATTATATACCTTTAATTTCAAATAACTCTTAGCTAATAAGTACGTAGGTACGCACACAATAATAAGCTAATTAAGTATAATAAAGTTTTACAGCATTTTTAAGTCGCATGTCAGTAGCAATAGCAAGACATTGTATTGGAATCGTTCGAGTGCGTCGAATAATAATTATTGCTTCGATAATTGCCCAACGATAATGCATGACAATGTTTGTTTAGCAAATTGCAATTGCTAAATACAATTAGTAATACAATTGAACCTTACAAATAAATTGACAAAAACAAGCTGAGTATAATTAAAAAAAAAAACAAAAAAAGGATCAAAATCGATCCGACCACTTGTAAAACTATATTTTTTTCAAAATTGAAAATTTGCATAACGGCAAATAACTCGACGGCAAATAAACCGGGCCACCCGCTGCCTTGGAACTCTGATTCGATTTTCTCAAAAACTATAAGACTTACAACTATAAAAGTTATACCTACAGAAAGTTATACCTAATCATCATGAAACGAACTTTCTGTAGGTATAACTTTGATAGTGGTAAGTTTTATACTTTTTGAGAAAACCGAATCGGAGTTCCAAAGTAGCGGGTGGCCCGGTTTATTTGCCGTCGAGTGTATGTATATCATATGTACTTATATAGACAAAAAATATGGGGTATTGCCCGTGTACCATCTACCTACTTTGTTCGCCTGGGTGTACTACTGGAGACTATTTTACTGGACACGGGCATTATTTTATTGCCCGTGGTCCACCTATCATAATATATCATAGCAGTTGCTTAGGATCTGCTAAAAATAAAAACAATTTGTCTCTACAATGCAATAAATGAAAGACTCGTCAGCAATCATTACCGATTCGACAATCCGATTCGGCCGATAAACCAATACAAAAATTTAATTCAAGGGCGTGTCATCGGTTCCCATGACGATTGCATCATCACTTCCGGACGGATACAACTTGTTCTGGTAACAAATGGCGCATTACAAAGTAAGTATTTGGACAGTTACAAATTATAATAAACAACCAAAAGCTGCCTGACAATGTATAAAAAACCTATTGAGAGGAGAATGTTTACTCATAAATATGTAGAACTTTTGTGGTTGGTAAGTGGATACCTAAAAAAGAACAAACTAATCCTCGACTTTCTATTGAGCCCAAACACGCTATATCAGCTGTATTTTACTGAAGAGTTGGGCTTCCCGCAGACTGTTTGATGCTGCAGCATCACATCAAGGTCAGGTTGGTGGTATGTCATGGAAATACCACCAAAATAACAATATACCAAATTTCACACCAAACGAACACGTGGAAGTTAATGGAATCAGGCCTTCAAACAATTGAACAGATCTTCATAAATAAATTACCTATAACTAAGAAAAATCCAGATCATGTGTGCTTTCAAACAAAAAAAAGCGGATCAAAATCAGTTCATCCCCTTTAAGATTCCACAGACAGTTGCACGTCGAACCTATAACACCCCGTTTTGTGTCGGGCGTCAAGGTTTAAAAATTGAGCCAGAGCGAACGCTATGTTGACTAATCCACTACATTTTAAAACCAATATGTTTACAACAAAAAACGAACTCAAGTTAGGTACTTATATACGAATAATATAGCTTTTGAACAAATCACTAATCCATGTTAGAATCATCGGTCACACCTTGATTGAAGTCATCTTCGTTTTATTTTTAGAAAAAATAACAAAACTTGTGTTTGCGCGCAGTTTTAAATCGTTCTCGTTGAATAAAACCTTAGAGTATATATATATATATATATACTATATATATACCGAATGACTGTGTGCCAATCGCCTACAATAATTTTCTGAAGGTGTCATGTCGCACTAAAGATAATAATATTTCTTAAATTTTTAATAATTGTGCGAGATGACTACTAAAAGTTGGCATTTCGCACTTTTGCGTTGCGGGCTTCAGCTAGTACCAAATAAAATCGTGCGAGATGACCACATATGCCAAGCTGGTTACGAATGTATCTAGATGAAGTAAAGTAGGCACTGCCTATTTTATCAATATTTATACTTAATTAATAGCTGTTATAAAATAAATATTTTTGATGTCCCCACTTTAATGATATTTTTGGACATTTTGCAACTTTCAATAAATATTTAATTTACTATTCCTAGAACGCTCCATGCATCACAAACTCCACACAATATGATGTAAACTAAAAAAAATTACTAAATTTTAATGTACTCGTAAAATTTATAGTTTTTCTTATAAAGAGAACAACTAAGCGGCAGTCATATAATAAAATTGTATAACTATACTGTATTTATTTTTTCAATCAATCAAGAACTTTCAACACATACCATTGACAAATTAATCCGCGTATGTTAGTATTATATGCAAAACACCAAAAATGCGGTAGCCATTTTGCAAACTCGATAGTAAGGTCATGTTGTAGGCAGATTGTGATTTGATGAATAAATTATTTGCGTATTCAAATATGGTTGAACTAGTTATTCCTTTTAGATAGGCATTATATCTGATGACATTAAGAATACATTAAGACAATGCAAATTTAATTTAAATGCAATATACCTCCATAAATATTCTCTCTATATTATAATATTAGTTCAGTAGATACTTCAACAATAATGTACAATTATTACAGATTATCTTATGCCACGACGATCTCGCAAACGGCTCTAACGATTTTGACGAAAATCTAGGGTTAGGGGTTTTTTAGTTCTAGAAATCGATCTGTCAGGGTCTTATCTTGGAGAAAATTCTTTTTAGATAGTTTTTTTAATATAACGGTTACAAAAGTAATATCGCTTGCTCGTTTTATAATATTTTGAATTACTTATTAATTATTACTAATTCAAGTATACTTGAATTTTTTCCTATTAATGTTTCATAGACTTCGTAAAAAAATATAAAAATTGGGCGCCACTGTCGCCATGCCAAAGTGCTCGTGGTCACAATGGGTTTGGCATAATGATGCAGATATTTTCTCAGGAGTCATATTTTTCAATTTTCAACGATGACAAAGTCGCGGGCACCAGCTAGTTAATCTTTATTTTGCCTTATATTAAAGTAAAAATGTTTACTTCAATTTAAAATACCTTGTCACAATCGGTAACAAAGTTCAAATCGAGTGACGTTTTTCTTTAGTCAACATTTAACTTAACAGATCATGAACATATAATTTATTAATCAAACAATGTCGATGTATATTTATCGATGATGCAAGATATTATGTTACCACGAGTCGACTGTTACCATCTTTGATGACGTGAAAAAATATGATTTATGAATTGTCACCTGTTTGGTAACAATAGATGCTCTAAAGACAATTAATGAAGTTTGGAAAAAATAATAATTTGTGCCTTTACATCGCGCTGGTGCAATTTGTATTAATAATATTATATCTACCTATACTAGCCGTGCCCGCGACTTCGTACACGTTGTAGCTCGTTTTTTTGGAAATTCCACGGAATCTAACATTTTTCCAGGATCAAAAGTATCCTATATGTTACTCCAGGTTATAAACTATCAGGTATCCAAATCCGTGCAGCCAAAGATACAATAATATAAACAAGTGCTTGTCTACGTTTTTTTAAAGAAAATTACATTCCTTTCGATTGTAGAAATAATTATGATGGATAAAACTTAGACCAACTTATAAATCCCACAGGAACCTAACATTTTTCTTGGATCAAAAGTATCCTATATGTTAATCGAGGTTATAAACTATGAGGTATCCAAATTTCATCCAAATCCGTGCAGCCAAAGATACAATAATATAAAAGTGCTTGTCTACGTTTTTTTAAAGAGAATTACTTTCCTTTCGATTGTAGAAATAATTATGATGGATAAAACTTAGACCAACTTATGTATTTAAAAACTAAAACCCCTTAGTTTTTATAGACGCGTACCTTCTGCACTTTTCTCGGCATATTAATAACGTTTTCAACGCGTAACAAGGTCGAACACATGTGGCGTGCGTTCAACAGATATCGCTCGATTACGGCCGTGAAATTTGGAGCAAAAATCTAGATTTTTATCATTACGCACGTGGTACATGTGTCATACCGTTATTTGCCGAGTTAAAAGAATAATTGAGACAGTTTGATATGTGAAAAGATATAAACTACTTATCAGTTTTAGTTCAGATTAGTTAAAATTTATAAATAAAATCGGTCTGACGTTGTGTCAGAGAAAATGACAAAAAAACAAAGGTAATGATTTTTATACAGAAAAAGGGAAAGAAAATTAAAGTTCTTTGAATGATACTTTATTTATGAATACTTCATTTGAAAAACACTACTTCTACACGCGATTAAACTTTCCTCGGATTATTCGGAAGATATGGTGAGAGAGAATATTTTTAGACTATAGTTAATTTTTTTTGGTTGGAAATTTTACAAAAAATTTGGAAAAAAAATAGGTATTTTAAAAATTACTTAACTAAACATGAATCCATTATATTTAAATGCTCTTAAGTAACATTTTTAAATTTTATTTATTAATCCCATTTTAAATTTTTATTATGTTTTAAAGACTCCAACAGCGCATGTTACATAACATAACTAAAATTACATACAATATATTATAGGTAAGCTAGCTGCTGCCCGCGACTTCGCCCGCGTATAAAAATGGATAAAAACCTATTCTCAGACCTATCAAGTCAAGTGTACATATAAAACTATCGCAGATGTGAAATTCTCGTATGCGTCAAAAGTTAAACTGAAAATAGTCCCCCCCGGTTTTCGTGTGAAGAGGCTATTCTCGAAAGTGTTGTTCGTACCATTTCGCTGTTATTATTTCTTTTATTGTACCATTTCGTGATGCAACTATTGCCTTGAACTTTGCAAAAACACAACAAACAGTTTAGAAAGTAGCATCCATCCAACTGCACAAACAAGTGTAGTTTTTACAACAAGTATTGTTCTCTTTAAAAATGCTTAGGAAAAGCCTGCTGCAGCACGGAGTACTAATAAATTAGGAAATACTACATATTACTAATACTAATACAAAATAAAACTAATTCTTAAGAAATACTGTAAGCCACTTGGTTTTGTTTTGATTTTGTATTTTTTTGGTAGAACTTTTGCCTGTTAGCTGTCTCTGGCACAGCTCTATAGCTAGATGTATATTATTTTTCTTTCCTTCTTTCTTTCTATGTATATTATTTGAGGTTAAATTGATTAATAATGGTATGATCCAATGTGTGCCAATCGCCCACTACGATTTTCTGAAGGTGTCATTTCGCACGCAATAAAATAATATGTGTGCGACATGTCTACTGTAATATATATTAATAGTTTTCGATAAAATCGTGAGAACTGACAACAAATCCGCTATATTTATATGTCGTTGAAATGGCGCCAAATGAATACCAATTTAGGACCGATATGAAGAAGGGAAAACAAACAATAAAAAGCAATTAAATTGGCACGAGTAAACGAATGAAATTAAAAGAGGATCTGCATTTCACGCCGAGTAAATGTCAAGGTGAGCCGCGAGATGGCGTTATTAAAAAGGCCACAAATGAGCATGCAAAATAGCCTTTAATTTTTTTCTTGGCAATTTTTATGTTAATTGCAATATTGCGAAGAGTCGGTAGTATATTTAATTATAATAATATATACATATATATATATTGATAAAATATATTAATAAATAATTGATAATATATATATTGATTATATCAAATTTGTTTTCGTGCACTGTATCCAAAAACATTTGTAAAATAATGATGTAATGTAATCGCATACTTATTTATTTTATCTTGAACATATACAGCAAAACAAAATAACATACCTACAATAGACACAGTTTCATTGTGTAAGACTTAAGAGACTTTAAAATTATATTACCTAAGTTAATTACTATACTAAGCGCCTCTTTCACCAACGTCAAGTAGACTAAACCGTTACTTAAAGTCAAAGGAATAATTTAGCTGATATACCTTTGTTTGTATTGTACGATAAACGCCCCAGACATTAAATAGAAAATAATAAAATAAATTCGCCTATCGAATGATGCAGTACTTAAACCGAGTGCATTATTCAATAAAACAGAAAATGATTTCTAAAAGTTACTAATCAACACTTTACATGTAGTTGGTGAAAGAGGCGCTTAATTATCTTAATTCTAAATAATAGGAGAGGGATCTGGGGAAATCTTAAATCTATTCTAAGTAATATTATAAAGAGGAAAGTTTTTTTTTATTTGTTTGTTTGCATTGAATAAGCTCCGAAACTACTGGAACGCTTTGAAAAATTATTTCACTGTTGTGAAGCTTATATTGTCAGCGAGTACCATAGGCTATATTTTATAAGGTTACGCGGACGAAGTCGCGTGCAACATCTAGTTATTTATAATCAGACAGCATGATTTATATAAAAATAACCCTAATATATCTTCGTACCTTTGAATCCTATTTTGTTTTGTTACTTAAGTATTCTATAAAATAAGTGTATATATTTATATATACTTACTTATAAAGTGTATTTTGTATTGTTGACAATTTAGTGGACTGATTAAATAAGGTTGAAGGTTCTTTTATCATGAATTGAGGTTTTGTAAAACACGGCGGCAACTTTACCGAGAAGGTCATAAGTACATACATTACGAACGAAGAATAATATACAACTGAACAAATAAGTATAGAAATGTGAAATAATTTTGTATTCAACGTTGCGCAAAGTGTAAAATTATAATACGAGTACATACGTACATGGAAGCAAATATTATACCTACCTATATGAAATTACGATTATGTTTTAGGGAAATAGTTACATATTAGTAATAATTACATATTACATAATATCTAAGTATATCTAATAATATATCTAGGTAATAAAAAATTTCAGCGACAAACTATTGGAGTCAAAGGTTATTGAGTGAATTGTTTGAATTGAACTCTAGACCTTTGCTGGCCTTTTCGAAGATGGCACAACAATAATAAGAATTGGTGGCCTTTCTGCGACCCCCTCTGATGTGATGGTCTGTCTATTTATCACACATCTGATAAGAAAGTAGGAAAGACGTTTTAACTATTACGAAATCAACAGACTTCTGATCTCATTCTGATTTCGTCAAGCCTCGATATTGATCAAGTTATCGAATGTAATGTTCGACACGAATTTTGAAAATACGTGCTAAACTTGAAGCCAGAGTCTTGAAGCCTTTTAAAGACAGGAAGACTGAAAGTACTGTGATAGACAGGAAGTTAGATAGGTCCTACAAAGAAAAAGTTCAAGGCAGAAATATCTGATGAATACGAAAATATGTGCCTTAAGCCTTTTGTATTCTGTATTTGATATTTGACCTAATAAGCTGGGCCTAATGGCTGGCTCCCAAAAAACCACTACCAATATAGCAATAAATAGGTCATAAAAGTTATTAACAACCAGCTGATTTTTTGTCTGCAGCTTAGTAAACATTTGTAGAATAAAATGGCCGCATAGTCCTACAAATTGAGTGGTACGTTATCCCAGTAATTATCCCAGTACTACGCTTGGAAGTTTTTTACGGCTGCTAACTCCTTTAGCTACCTCTATCGAGAATTTTCACAGAGGAAAAAGGTGGACGTCTCGGCAAACCGAAACTGCTCACGGAGTTTCAGCCTGTTAGTAATCAGAAAAAAATTCAGGGCTCTGATTCTGTATGGCAAATACGATTCCACACTCTTGTCTTACTTTTTCAAAAAACGTCATAAATACAATAGTACACTTTGGTTTCTGTGAAATCATAACGTGCCATAGATAATTTGTGTTGGAGCATCAGAATAGAGACATGAGAATTCCATGACACGACAAGGCAAGATATTAGACGTGGTTTGAAAAAGTAAGACCAAGAGTAGTTGGCATACAGAATCAGGGCCCAGGTGAGGGATACTGGACCATAAATATGACAACGATAATACTAGACTGTAGAAATGTATCAAGTAATATAAAGTATATACTTAGCCCTGTCATGTGCGGTGTCGATATAAGTAAATTCATAAATGGCGGCCACAAGTCACATGTAAACAAAGTTGTTTTAATAGATTCATCAATTGGTCAGTAACAGAATTCGAACTCGACTTTTTCATTAAAATTTAAAATTATAACGTCAAATAACTGGAATTTCGAGGCTTACCGGCTCTGTGGCGTACGCATTATCATATCGTGGAGGCCGTATCGGGGTATAGATACAAAATAAGTACAAAATGTGTTTTGGTTAACACGCGTCATCACTTTAAAGTTAAGCATCTTAATTAATAGTGTAAATAAAACGCGAATGTGAAGATGTTTTATTCTCGATGAATAACAAAATCCTATCATTTTTTTTTTGTTCTCTTAAACAATTTATTATGAACAACACAACATGGTACATAGTTATGGTCCAGTATCCCTCACCTAAATTTTTTCTGATTACGAACAAGCTGAAACCCGTATTTACCCTGTGCTGAAACACCGTGAGAAGCTTCAGTTTTCCGAGACGTCCACCTTTTTCCTCTGCGAAGCTTCCAAGCTTTAGGACTGTGAAAACGTACTACTCAATTTGTAGGACTAACTATGCTGCCATTTTATTATACAAATGTTTACTAAGCTGCAGACAAAAAATCAGCTGGTTATTAATAAGCATTTTATGACCTATTTATTGTGATATATTGGGAGTGGTTTTTGGATGGACAAATTACGAGTATGATCTGGTTTTTTTTTATCGTTTGAATGCTGACGTGATCGGAATCATTCAAATGAAGATTTGTTCAAGCGCTTGAAGACCATCAGCCCATTTCCTAGTTGACTTCTTCGTCTTCCACGTGTTGACCTTGACCTGATGCTGCAGCATCGAGTATTCTGCGGGATACCCAACTCCTTAGCAACTTACAGCAGATATGATTCTCAATAGAAAGTCAGGGGCAAGTTTACCTGACTACAAGTGGATCTATTTCCAAATAGATCCAAATGAAGACTACACATTTATCTATATTATATGCTCATGTAATGTTTACATGTCGCATTCACAAGGACGTCGTCTTCAACTATCTAAATTATAATCGACACCCAAACGCAATATATCATAGGATCATTGACACAGTGTCGGTTGTTGGAACACGAGTTGAGACGACCGATACAAGCCGGTTCCGTGGGGTCAACACTTTCACGAAACATCTCTTCTCTTTTTTTTCTATTTCGCCAATACGTAATAGAGAACGTCTTATTTATCAATAAATAATTAGTAAACCTTTCTCGTACGTAGAAAATTTGTACAATACAATATTGAATAGTTAGAATATTTATAACCTGTAAGATTTAATGTGAGATCGGATTATTCGTATAAGAACAAATTCTCAAAAAGACAATACATACAAGTAAAAAACAAATAATTTGTTTTGCAATTTTTGAATTTATTAATGAGAACGGTTTAATTTAAGCATAAAATTAAAATATTAAAACTTAAGAGTTATAGTTTTTATACACTCTATAATTAAATGGGCATTAAGTATTTTTGCGGAATTATTAAGCATCATAACTCTCATTAGCCTTTAGATAAAATATCCTTAGAATTTTCTAACTCAAATAAGCATAATCAGAAAAACACAAATATAAATAAATACAAGTTTTTTTAACAGTCTTCAACTTTTTTAACTTTCTTTTCGGAAAAAGAAAGATGATAGATAAGAAATTTTCACTTCATATCTGAGTGGCATTACCAACCCCGTGAAAACAGTGAAAACATTAATATTTATTTAGACCTAATTTTTTTAACAGAAAGAAATAAAATACATTTTTTATTACTTTTTTAGACATTTAGTTTGCAAACGCGTAGAATGGACAGCCGATAGTTAGAGCTGGGTATAGATTTGTAAGTAACCTTTGTAAGTAGTTAAGTACATACCTATATAAGTATATACTGATACATATGCATATTTAGTACAATTTGTATGCATTGTAGATGAAGTTTTATAGTTTTTTACTATAATAAAAATGGAAAACATAATGCAGGTATGTAAAGACAACACGTTTTTCTGTAACTAACTAGTTAAGGTAAGTATAGGTAACGTAAACATTTTTTTGTAATCTATACTAATATTATAAAGAGGAAAGATTTGTTTGTTTGTATAGAATAGGCTCCGAAACTACTGGACCGATTTGAAAAATTCTTTTACCATTAGAAGCCGACATTATCCGTGATGAACATAGAATACTTTTTACCGCGGGAAAATGCTTCATTCCTACGGGAAATCTAAAATAAAAGTAAATACTAGCGGCTTGGCCCGGGAGATAGCGCCATCTATCCAAAATACGGTAGATGGCGTTTTATGCTTTTCTATGCGGACGAAGTCGCGAGCCTTACAAACTACTCTTACAAGATAAACAAGCCTTTAAAAAGTTCGTTTCCATAATAGGTTGGCCTTGCCAAGAAATGAAACTTTTCCGAGTTAGAAGCTAATCCCTTTAAGTCAGAGTTAATTAACATTTTAACCTTTCGACCAACGGACTCGCATTGAGTCATGGCAACGGGTCACGTTTGATTTTGAAATCGGATGGGAAAACGGAAGTCTCTAATAGTTCCCTTCTCCTACGAGCATGATCGAATAAATCAAATTATAATAATAATCTCCCTTATCATATCAACGCTACTATTACTATATTAACTATTCTACTATTTACTAAAAGGCATTCTCGGGGCACCCTGGTTTATAACTTTTATTTTATTACCTACTAGCTGTTGCCCGCGACTTCGTCCGCGTTAAAAAAGGTAAAAAGTAGCCTATCACGTGTCCCGTAATTCATGAAAATCAGTTAATTCGTTTAAGAGCGATGGAGGAACATACATACATACAGAAAAAAATTGTAAAAATGGTCAATTTAGTTTCAGTATAATGTATAGAGCCTATATACACGATATTTCTGAAAACAAAGTAAATTACTCCACGACCGACCCTTACAGATTTATTATTAGTATTGATTGATTGATATGATACTATATTAATGGGTTTGCTCTTGGCCAGCACTCAGCGAGTAGCCATGCAGGAAAGACGAGGCCGACTATATAGAGCGAGCTAACCCAGAAAATGCCTATATTTAAAGACCATAATAGGAGATAGCTAAAACCTGTAAAAATAAGAATCTTCTCGTCTGAGGACTCACCCAAATGTGCTGGCCCAAAAGCTTCTTGGTAACAATTAACCGAAAATGTACCACAATGTCTGAGGTTATTTACACTGTAGTAGTTAATAGTATTTTTTAAATGGGTAAACTCTAGGAAGAGTTTAAAATATGATTAGCTACGATGCTTGCTGTCCATGACATTATGTCTGTTTAAAAATGATGAACACAAGGCAAAACGAGGTCCATTCGATTTCCTATAATCAGTTTTTTAAGTTTTTACTGCCCCGATTTTAATATTCCATGGTCCTTTAAATTCATTAAAATTTATACCGTAAATTTTAATGAATTTAAAGGAATATATTATATTAAATTTTTGTAATATAATATATTCGTTACTTCTTAAACACTAGGCCGTCTTAGATATTTTTCATACAGGAAAAAATATTTCAATGCGGCTAAAACCCCACTAAAGATAAATAGTAAAGATAAGTATGTACAAGTATCAGGCGATGTAATGATCTTTAACACTTTATAAATTATAAAAATGGTTTTATTTTAATACTAGCTGGTGCCTGCGACTTCGTCCGCGTTGAAAAAGAAAAAGTAGCCTACAGGAGTATCCTGTACGTCTAAATGTTTATCTACCAAGTTTCATGAATGGATGAAAGTTCATGAGTTATGGAGGACCATACATACAGAAATAAATTCTAAAAATGGTCAATTTTTTTTTCAGTATCGTGTATAGAGCCTATAAACACGATATCTCTGAAAACAAAGTAATTACTCCATGACCAACCCTTGCAGATTTATTATTAGTATTGGATACCTAATGAAAATAAATCACTTGAACCAATGGAGAGAACGCAAAGTGTGTCGTTTCAAATATAGATAGGTCTAGATTCTAGATAATTCAAGTGCAGTTCTACTTATTAGCTTTTCTTATTTTGTATCTTATCCTTAAAGCCTTAATGCCTAAAAATATTTAATCGATTGATTTTAAAATCTTTTTTTCTTAAATACGTTACGTTGTTATTTATTAATTAGAATTTATTATATTTACTTACTTTTGTAATGAAAAGTTAAACTAGTCATATACCTTATACCTATTATACCTACCGATATAATTGATAAGTAATAAGATACGTATTAATTAATAATATTAATATAATATAATACGTAAGTGAGTTTAAACCATCGCATAAGTAATTAATTCACCAATCACCAGAAGTTGTTTTAGCTTTACCTGTCACGGAAGCGCGAAGGGAGAGCCGACCCGTTCTTCCGGGCATCCAGTTTTCACATCCACTCCCACCACCCTTCGAGAAGTGTTGTTTTTTTTTAATTAAGAAATTATACAAAATAATATCTCACAATATACGTAATTTATATTCACATAATTTTTTTTAACTAACACCAATATTAAAAACTACATAGCAGTCCACTTTCGCGTTCGATGAACAGTCGTAAATCCGTATTCCAAGATACCGAATTAATTGGCGGTAATTTCGCCGAAGCGTGTGTGCGAATTTTAAAATTGGAATGTCACTTCACTGATTTGTTTCGTTCGAAAACCGGCGTCGAGATGTAGCGTGCTCGCAGCAAAGAGGTTGGTTATCAACTAGTGTCAGACGTCAGTCGGACGGTGCAGCGCGGGCGAGGCAAAGCATGCGGCCAGCGAGAGGCTGGGCGTTTAGACTATGTATGTGAATGTAATGTAAATTGCAGAGGCTTTTCGATTCACTGTATACTTAATCGTGTAGTCCATTAGCGCGATGAGCGCGTGCTGTTGATCATCAAAATAGTTCTTTTTTTAAACGTTCATTATTGCGTTTTACTTCCATCAGGCGCAAGTAACCGCCTTAAAAATACATACGTACTTAGCCACCTATTAGATCTTCCTCTAGAAATATAATACAATATGTGGTAATAAGGTCTTACTTATTGGAAATTTTACATTTTAACTATTCAGGTAACCACACTGTTGGAATAAGGATTTTACACCAAATATTTGTGGGTATACAAATGAGATGGCTGATGGCGTAATAATGACACGAAAGGAATTGAGGCGGTTACGAAACAAATCCAGTTAAAATTATATGCTGGAGAATGGCACAAAATATAAAATTACTTTGTAAGGTTTTCATATACTTACACAGACGCGTTGTTATAGAGAATATGTTAATAATAAATTCAAATTACAAATGCAATGGACCATCAGGGACCATCACGAAAGGCGTAATTTTGGTACAGTCGGGGTAAAAATAGGTTAGTCACGTTAAAGTCAATAAAGTCACACAGAGACAATAGTCAACAGTGTGACTGACTACAATTTGAAACAAAATCATCTCGCGCTTACAAATTCCTAAACTACTGAACCGATTTTGATCAAATTTCTTAACTAAGTGTAATTTGGACCAACTTAAAAGATAGGATATATAAATTGCACCCCGGGCGAAGTCGGGAGGGGGTCACTAGTATACATATATAAAAAAATTAAGGTGGTTTGTGTATCCCTGAAAAACTTGAGATTGTTGGATGGACCCGATTTTTCAAATATGGAAAGAGGGATAAATTTATAAAATAAAAATTGCACCCCGAAGGAAGCCGGGAGCGGGTCGCTAGTTATCAATAAATGAAATGCAAAAAGTATTTATACACTTACACTTTTACTTAATAAAGGTTTTTTTTACAATTTAATATTAAGCTATCTAATCTATTTACTTCTACACATTATACATCCATAAAATACACTTTTTCCCACATTCTTTTTATTAGCATATTAAAAAAACTTTGGTTATTGTGAAATTAAATGTAAATTGTCCCACAAAACTATTTTAAAAAATTGTCTATTTCCAACCACGCCGTTAAATTTTTAAGAAGTTATTTAAATAACATGTGATAATTAAGTGCAAATTTAAATTATTCCCTCCGTAAGTGTTCTAGAAATGTTTGTAAAAAATAATTGTTTGCAGAATCTCACCCAAAAAAAAAATTTTTAGATTCAGGTTTCCCTGATCTATATACCAATGCTGTAAACCGAGTGAATAATTTAATAAAACATAAAAATATTTCTTAAAGTAACTAATCAATACTTCAATTGTAGTTGGTGAAAGAGGCACTTATTATAATAAGTAAAGTCTATTTTAATTTATTGAAGTAATCAACCAACGGAAAATAAATCCCCATTGCCTTGTTCCTAAACAGGCAAATGAAAATCATTTCCCAACACAAGTATAAAATATAAAAGTCTAACATAACACCATAACTATAATTAAATCATAAAACAAGTAAATTTGGTATTCTGTCTATTTAATTATTTTTCTTATTGAGTTTTATAGCTTTACCTTTTCTGATATCGACCATTTAATATTGTTTCCTATAATTGAGGTTTTATATCTTTATTAAGTATCAGTGTAGGATTCTGCATATCAAGTTGACTTTGAGCTATATCACTCAAAGCACTCTGTATCTTCTCCAGAAGTATTTCACCTTGACGTACCACCTGATGACAAAATCATTTTTCATTATGCACACAAGAAAAACATTTAAGTCATACAATCAATTGTAGGGATGGAGGATAGAAGGGGAACGCAATAAATATTTCAAAATGGGAATAAATTATAATGCTCTACAATAATTAAAAATAACATCATAACAGAAGTATAGTGTGATTCAAACTTAATGGCGGCTCGGAAGTTAGCTGCGAGCGCTGGTGTGTGCTAATATTGTGTTCTGAAAACTATGTTCAGAGCCGCCATTAAGTTTGATTCAGACTATACATAGCAATTAAGTGGTGCTTATAATGTTAAAAGGAAAATATAATATCACTTCTAGTGATAATTAAACTCTAACACAAAGAGCAAGTAATCAAGCTAGCTAACACTAATAAAATAATTATTTGTTGAAAATATAGGTAATTTTTTTAGACTAATTTAAAATTCTTGACTATTGTCAAATTCTAAGTTAGAATCGTAAGCAGTCCTTTGAGATTATAATATTATGTAAGGACTCACTTCTTCTAATTGTTCAGCCGCTTCTTTATTCTCAGCTTCTAACCTTCTTAGACCTTGCACTTGCAGCTCTGTAGAACTTTCCTCGCTCGGCAACGATTCAATGAGAGCGTCAATGTCTTTAGCACATCGCGATATGAGCGTAGCAAACAGTGTAGCATAATCTTCCTGATTTTGTTGCTGTTGAGGCGTTTGTGAACCGCTACGATCAAAACCAGGGAATTTACTTGGGGTAGAAAACTGCTGCAATATTCCAATACTGTTGCAAAAATGCTCAGCTTGCTGTAAAATAAAAAAATGATTGTTAAGAGATGTCAAAGAACAGAACTTCGACTTCATAGTAGGAAAGTAAAAGTTACAGTTATCACTTACTTGATTTATAGTGTCCTGAAGTTGTGTTAATCGATCGGCCATTGTAAATATTGAAATTACTTATTTTATTCAGGTATTTCAGCAATTTATCCACAAATCAGTGATCCAATCCAAGTTAGTAGATACTAGATTAGATATAGCAAGGCAATGCAAAAATGCAATTAAATTAAATGCAAATGCAAGCAAAACCAAT